>JAWHQI010000053.1:2893750-5787500 GCA_033032865.1 Dactylorhiza incarnata
AGAGCCTGGAGTGAGGAGGACATCTCGGCGTTGAACTTACCCATCCGAGGATCATTCGACCCACCCAGCTAGTGAGAGCCTGGAGTGAAGAGGACATCTCGATGGCAAGCTCTTCCTTCCGAGGATCATTCGACCCACCCAGCTAATGAGAGCCTGGAGTGAGGAGGACATCTCGGCGCTGAACTTCCCCATCCGAGGATCATTCGACCCACCCAGCTAGTGAGAGCCTGGAGTGAGGAGGACATCTCGGCGTTGAACTTACCCATCCGAGGATCATTCGACCCACCCATCTAGTGAGAGCCTGGAGTGAGGAGGACATCTCGATGGCAAGCTTTTCCTTCCGAGGATCATTCGACCCACCCAGCTAATAAGAGCCTGGAGTGAGGAGGACATCTCGGCGCTGAACTTCCCCATCCGAGGATCATTCGACCCACCCAGCTAGTGAGAGCCTGGAGTGAGGAGGACATCTCGGTGGCAAGCTCTTCCTTCCGAGGATCATTCGACCCACCCAGCTAGTGAGAGCCTGGAGTGAGGAGGACATCTCGATGACAAGCTCTTCTTCCGAGGATCATTCGACCCACCCAGCTAGTGAGAGCCTGGAGTGAGGAGGACATCTCGGCGTTGAACTTACCCATCCGAGGATCATTCGACCCACCCAGCTAGTGAGAGCCTGGAGTGAAGAGGACATCTCGATGGCAAGCTCTTCCTTCCGAGGATCATTCGACCCACCCAGCTAGCGAGAGCCTGGAGTGAGGAGGACATCTCGGCGTTGAACTTACCCATCCGAGGATCATTCGACCCACCCAGCTAGTGAGAACCTGGAGTGAGGAGGACATCTCGATGGCAAGCTCTTCCTTCCGAGAACCATTCGACCCACCCAGCTAGTGAGAGCCTGGAGTGAGGAGGACATCTCGATGGCAACTTACTAATCATATAAGCAAAATAATTTCATCCATCTAATGAGGGGATTTCCCTTGTCAAAACCTCCTGGCCCAACCAGCGAGGGGTAGAATTTGCTACAAAGGAAAGCGACAAAAAACAAAAAACAAAAAATAAACACAACATACCCCCCCCCCCCCCCCCCCCCCATGGCACTCGCCTCTCAGGCTGCTTGCGCGAGATGATCATTCCTCTGCTTCTCCTGCCACTCCCATCCTGCTCATGCTCTCCATGATCTTCTCCATCTCCTCCGCCCCTGCTTGCCAAGAGATGCTGTTGACGGCTGTGACGTAGCAGTGCCTCGCCATCCTGGGGTCTCCGCGGATCCTGACTTGTATTCCTCCAGTGTTGAACTTGAGGCACTGGTGGAAGGACGATGGTACGCATCGGAAGGCGCTGATGAGGGGTCTTTCGAAGATGGCATTATGACTGCTAGGAGCGTCAACTATGACGAACCGACAGTTCCTTGAACCTCCCCCCATCGTCACTTGGAGTCCAACTCCACCCTCTACCTCTTTCCTTTCTCCGGAGAATCCGAACAAGGGCCCATCTGAGGCCAGCACCCTCCTTGACTCCACCTTCAACTCGTCAAATGCCTTCTTGAAAATGACGTTGACAGAGCTCCCGTTGTCAACGAGGATCCGAGAGACAGTGTAACCTTCGATGGCTGTCTGAATGACTAGCGCATCACAGAATGGATCCTCGTGATCTGGCATGTCCCTGCTTGAGAAAGTGATTTTCTCCTCGGGAGGTGGGTCCTATGACGTTGAAGCGACGCTGCGTCGAAATACGGCGTGGAGGCTTGCCTTACGAGTGGCCTCGATCCCTACCCCCCGTGGATCACCGCGACCCGTCCTTTGGCTCCTATGTCAGTTCGGTCCTCGCAGATGTCGTCGTCCACTACTGCTCCAGGTGGAACTTCTTCAATCCGCACCGGCGGCTGCTGTTGTGTCTGACCTCTCGCCTCTCTCACCTCCAAGAATTCTGGGCAGGTAGTTGTTGCATGCCCCTCTGCTTGGTGGTAGTCGCAGTACGGCACCGCCCTTCCCCCCTTCTCCTACGGGCTGGGATGTCTCTTGCTTCGACTCCTCCTCCTCTTCGAATCGCCATAGCTTGAGCTGGTGGGGGTAGGAGCTGCCTAGGGGCCTGCCTCCAAGGAGGAGGGTTGGGCCTCCCTTGGCCTCCGTAGAAGTTTCCCCCTCCTTGGGCGAGACCCCTCCCTTGCTCCTGACCCCCCTGGGGTCCCTGGTACCCTTGACCCCTCTGCTCTTCCCTCCTCCTTCCTTCCTGCTGCCTGGGGCCACCTTGCTCTCTTGGCTCGGCCTCTACCAACTTTGCCAACTTCTTTGCCAGCCCCGGGTTTGCCGCCTCGGTGGCTACCTCCTTTGCAACTTTTTCCATCAGGTCCTCAAAGGACAAGGGAGGCTTCCTAGTTAGGCGCATTTTGAAAAGGCTCTCTCGTAGCCCTACGGTGAAAGCCATCTCGAGGGCATACCCTGGCACCTCCTGGATGTTCAGGATCTCCTCCTGGAATCTATCCATGTACTGGGCCAACGTCTCCTCGTGCCTCTGCTTGATCAGGAAAATGGACTCAGCATTCTTCTTCCTCTTCTTGGATGTGGAGAAGCGTAGCTGGAAGCTTCGGCCCAAGTCCTCGAAGCTGTAAATGGAGCCAACCGGGAGCTGGTGGAACCAGTCCCTAGCTTTGTCCCTCAGGGTGGTGGCGAAGAGACGACACTTGAACGCGCCCGTCATGGGCCTGATGGAAACGGTGTCCTCGAACCACTGCAGGTGCTGGACGGGATCATCCTTCCCGGTATAAAAAGTCATGTTGGGCTCCTTGAATCCTTCCGGGATGGGAGCCGAGATGATCAGCTCGCTAAAGGGTGACCCCCCACTCGCCGGCTTCGCGAGCTCCACTTGCGCGACTCCTGCTCCGGGCGAGACCCCACTCACCGGGCTAGGAAAAAGCACTCGCCCGACGAGGTCCCGCTCTCCATTCTCAGTCATTGGTTCCTTGCCTGGCCGACCCCCTGGGGCAACCTCTCCTGACCCCCCCTGGGCGAGCACTCCTTGCGACCCAGAAGGCGGTGTCTGGGGGGAGGGAGCCGAGCAGTCACCTCCCCTAGTGATGCCTTGGAGCAGCTCCATGATTCCCTTGATGGCCGCCATGAACTCTCCCCTTCCTACCACCTCACCTGGGATGTGAGACCCCTCATCGTCTCCTCCTCCGAGGTCTCCTGCCATGAGATTTGGTTCAAGAACTTCTGTGCTGACCACTCTCCACGCTCACCGCACCAAAAATGTTGAAACCGACTACTCGGTCTCCGTGGAGTTCGGGGTCCCAAAAAAGGGGTGGTCTCACACCTACTTCTCTCGAGGCAACTCTCTAGGCAAGAGCACTTGGACTTGGAAACGGACCCTAGGCTACAGCGAGGAGGTCCCACCTCACACCCGGAAGACCTGAAAGATCTTCCCCTCCCTAGCCAATGCTGAACCAGAAGCACCAAATGAGAGCTCTAAGGGAAGGAGAAGATCCGAAATTTGGAAATCTAGAACCTCTCTCCTTTGGTGCCCCTTAGGGTCTATTTATAGGTTTTCCAAGTTGGGCTGCAAATAGCCAAAAACTGATCTGCCAGATTACCAAAATACCCTCGGATCTGGACTGCGAATAGCCAAAACTGGACTGCAAATAGCCAAATCCCGCTGTTCTGAGATACTAAACGCAGATCAACCCCCCCTCCTCTGGAACTGGGCGAGAGAGGTTACCCTAGCTGGGCGCGGGCGAGAGGGGGGGCACCCGTCCCTCCCCTCTCTCCCCTAGCTGGGCGCGGGCGAGAGGGGGGGCACCCGCCCTTCCCCTCTCACCCCTAGCTGGGCGAGGGCGAGAGGGGGGGGGGGGGTGGCACCCGCCCCTCCCCTCTCGCCCCTAACTGGGCGCGGGCGAGAGGGGGGGCACCCGCCCCTCCCCTCTCGCCCCTAGCTGGGCGAGGGCGAGAGGGGGGGCACCCGCCCCTCCCCTCTCGCCCCTAACTGGGCGCGGGCGAGAGGGGGGCACCCGCCCCTCCCCTCTCGCCCCTAGCTGGGCGAGGGCGAGAGGGGGGGCACCCGCCCCTCCCCCCTCGCCCCTAACTGGGCGCGGCCGAGAGGGGGGGTACCCGCCCCTCCCCTCTCGCCCCTAGCTGGGCGAGGGCGAGAGGGGGGGGGGGCACCCGTCCCTCCCCTCTCGCCCCTAGCTGGGGGCGGGCGAGAGGGGGGGGGGGGGGGGGCACCCGCCCCTCCCCTCTCGCCCCTAGCTGGGCGCGGGCGAGAGGGGGGGGGGCACCCGCCCCTCCCCCTCTCGCCCCCTTACTTGCCTCTTACTACAGCTGGGTGAGTAGGAGGTTTCTGCCTCTACTGCTCTCCCTCATTTCTTTCTGTTTTGGATCATACTACAAACGTGTCCCTGATGCACTCTTGGGTCCTGGCAACCTACTCGGCGGATATAGGGTTGTACAGACACGTCTCGTCGACCCTCCACGCTGGGCCTCACTCGATGGATATGGGGGTTGTACACCGAGTATATCGTGCTTCATTTTCATCATTCCCATGATTTGCATAACTTTAATTATTTTCAGTATACACATGATTAGATTTTCATACAGAAAGTATTTTAGTGACTGTGCATTGACATGAAATTGAAATTGTTCGAATTTTCGAATCACTGATAAATATGAGAATCACTAAAAGATGTTGAATCGAAAATAACAAGAATCAAGCGATGAAGTAAATACTGAGGGAAATGTTTGAATAAAAACACTTATACCTGATACGAAGATTGAAGAAGAATATTGAATTTACGTACGTAAATAACTTAAGAAAAAAAAGATAAAAGATGAATAAAAGACAATATGCATCGATGCATAGGAAATGATAAGAGTTAACCCAGTAGTCGTAGTGGGGGGTGTGAATATCCTATGTCGGAATGATTTTGAGTTCTATTTGAGGCCATTGAAGGCCAAGAAGGGATAAATCGACAGCAACCCTTATGATTTCCTAATTTAATAAAACTAAAGATAAACGAGAAAATTCTGATGATTGAAAATGAACTGAATGAGCTATGTCAGAAAGAATATGAAAATTGATGAAAAGATTTTGAATAAAAGTTACGAAGAAATGGAACGACTTTTAAGAACCAAAAGAACTAATGAATAGATCGAATATAAGAATATGAAACGGAAACCAATGTTGTACGAACACTGTAGCTACTTTTATTGATTCTTTTTGATACGTCATTCCTTATTTAATGTATTTTTATACTGCAATTGAATACTTATGCATTTTGCTACTGACGTTTGTTGCTTGCATGCACAACAGTTAAAGAGGTATGTTACTTGCTTAGTCATATTCTTTATGACTAAACCCGTCGTGGTTTATCATTTTAGGTTGCGGACGCGACCCCGAGTGCGCATAAGAAAGCTTAGACTGACTGAGGATGAAAGAAAGAGGCTAGCCAATGAGCGAGCAAAGGTATGGGAAAAAGCTGTTCATGAAAGAGAGTTTTGTTTATGTATTTTATTTGTACTCACATATATTTGTTTTAGTATTATTGCTGCGATGAATGCTTGAAAAGATATTCAGATATAACTTTTCTGTGAAGTTTGAATTTGGGGCTTCACAATTTGGTATCAGAGGAGATTTTTCACGAAATTCAATAGCCATGAGTACATGATACATAAACGAACTAGAAAATATTTATTAACAACTAATTCCAATTGTTTTTTTTAAAAAGGACCTCGTCCATGTCTATTCAAGTAGGCGAGTCCATGATGGTCGAGACAAGTAGGAGATAGATAAAGATGCATTGTCAGAGGAGAGTGATAACGAAAACCAACTGTGTCCTCCAGTGAATGACCTCGCCCAAGCTCTTGTTGAAGCTTTGAAGTTGGTCTTGCCAACCCTAATTGCAACTGATCCAGCTGCTCCTCGTGTTGATCCTGCACCTCCACCTGTGCATTTGCCTCCTGAAATCGTGCCTTCCATGAATCCAGTTCCTGTTAATTTGCTTATAGTTCCTGTAATTCCTGTAGTGCCTGCAGTTCCGCCTCAGCACCGTCAATTAGATGTGGGCCTAAAGCAATTCCTGGAATTGAAGCCTCCATCTTTTAAGGGAGGCCTGCCCCCCGCTCGAAATCGAAGATTGAGTTTTGTGAATCGAAACGATTTTCGAAGTGCTGGAGTGCCCCGAGAATTGGAAGGTGGGTTTAGTTGCGTTTATGTTGGAAGGGGAAGCGAAGCGATGGTGTGATAGTATCATGAAGAGGAAGTATGAAGTTCGTGGTGTGCCAGTGATTACTTGGAAGGAGTTTATACAAGAATTTTCGTCGTGGTTTATCCCGAGATCTGAGAAAAGGTTGTTGCACGATCAATTTCTTCGTTTAGTTCAGGGGAATAAATTGGTATTGCAGTACGAAGCAGAGTTTACGAAGTTAGGTTATTATGCAGACTCTTTGATTGCATCCAAAGAAGATAGGTGTCACCAATTTCAGCAAGGTCTTCGCGATGAAATTCACGCTCTCTTGGTGCCTATGGATATCCTTGAGTATGAGAAAATAGTGGAAAGAGCCAGGATGGTTGAAATAGATGCAGAGAAATCTCGGTGGAGGCGTGAACAATTCAGAAAGAGGTTTAGTGAAGGTTCGAATAAGGAAATGACGGAAAACGTGAGCGAGCCGCAATGGAAAGAGAGGAAGGTGTCCCAAGCTGTGCCTGCAACAAGTAGCAATGTATCTCAGGCATTGGTAAAATGTGTAAAATGTGGAAGGTATCATAGAGGAGAATGTCTTGCGGGCGTTTGTTTCTATTGACGTCAACCTGGACATAGGCGAATTGAGTGTCCAAAGTTAAATCAGGTTAAAGAAGGTACTGCGAGAGAAACCCCATGGCCTCCGCAGCAGAAGTTATACCAGATAGGTGCAGAATCGTTAGCATCCACCCCAGCACCAGATGACTCAGCTCCGGAAGAGCGTCTTATCGAACCCCGTGCTTTCAATTTAGGGCAGACGTGGGAAGGAAGTGAGATAGTGTCCGTATGTTATGTGTAAGAATAGTGTTGTATTTCCATTTGGGACGGGCGTGGTTTTGCTTATCGTTGTTTGTAATTATTGGAAGTAACAAGTTTGGTGTGAACATGAATAGATCGTTTGTTTTGAATGAAATTTCCCTTGACAGAAGTAATGTAGTGCTTCGGTAATTTTCGCGGGCGAAAATTCTTTTAAGGTGGAGTGATTTGTAACGACTCAAAAATTTAATTGAACTTAAAAAAGGTCATTAAAAGAAATTCCCGATGATGAAAATAATCAAAATATCATTGTCGATACGACGTCGCATTTTAAGTTTTGAAGTTTTGGATTTTCGATGTTTTTGTGACGCCCGTTTCATTTTAAGTTTAATGTTTTATTTTTATTTATTATTGAAATTTTATTGGCATCCTTAGCATGTAGTTATTATGATAGTGGAGGTGAATGTTGGCTATGTTGGCTCACAGTGGGCTAGCCGGTTTACTTTGTTGTTTAGCTAATGACACATAATTACTATTATTAGGCGGTGGAGTAAATTGGAGGCGGTGGACTCGACTCTTTTATTCATTTAGCCGCTCAGGACTTTCCCCTCTCATCATTGTTTACGCACGAAAGAACTTGAAAGCTGAGCTGACGCTAGGGCATGCCCGGTTCCTCTTCTTTCTGCTCGACAGCTTTTCGTTCTCACGTTGTTGGGGCTAGAAAGGCTCGACAAAGGCTGGATCTTGGCTTTTGTGGTGCTGCTGCTGTATTAGTGGGATTCTTGGCTTTAACCCTTGCACAGTGAGCCTTCTCCCCCCCCTTTTCTCCTTTATAATTGTTGGAATATATATTATATGGGTTAGAGTTTGTAGTTTGAGGCTTGAAAATGATATTTGACTTCAGTAGCCGTGAATTTGGTATATTTTTGTTATGCTGTCAATCTCGAAGGAACTGGATAGCTGCCCTGTTCCTTGCTTGACCGGTTGATGTGTTGTAGGAGGTTTTGTTACTTACTCCTCCTACCTGCTTCTATCTCCTATTTTAAAAATAGTGTTGTTGATCCTTGTATAAATTGGCCGGCTAGATGTTCTGTTTTGAGGGTTTGGTTTGGTTTGCTTTAGTTGTTGCTTGGCTGGATATATAGTTGTTGATTGGCTGGATATCTCTGGTGGGAATTGGTTGGGCATTTCTGTTGTTGGCCGACTGCCAATGTTGAGTTTTGGGTATTGTTTGAGAATACAAATGTCTTGTGGGCTGCTGATAATAGCTGTCGTGGACTGCCATTCGAGACTGTTGTTGGCTGCCCTCTTTATCATTTATTGACCCATTGCTCTTTGTTGGGACTTGATATTTATGAGTTAATCTAGTGGGTGAAAATGGTTATATTTAGAGTTGAATTTTGTGTTACATGTTAAGTTAAGTGGCTATAATTTTTAGTATGAGCTTGCATTTTATACCATTTTCGCCACCTTAGACAACTCCTATTGAATCGTAGTTGTAAACATAGTAGGTAGTGAATCATAACTTATTCGCGATGCAACCATAAAGTAAATGATTTCACTGATACTGCAGAGGATGACGCTTGGAGATAGACCCGATGAAAATCCTGGTACTGATAAAGGCAAAGGAAAAGTGGTGAGTACTTATCACTTTAATTATGCATAACTTTGAATTATTTTCAGTATACATGTGATTAGATTTTCATACATAAAGTATTTTAGTGACTGTGCATTGACATGAAATTGAAATAGTTTGAATTTTCGAATCACTGATAAATATGAGAATCGCTAAAAGATGCTAAATCGGAAATAACAAAAATCAAACGATGAAGTAAATTCTGAGGGAAATGCTGGAATAAAAACATTTATACCTGATATGAAGATTGAAGACAAATATTGAATTTACATACATAAATAAGAACTTAAGAAGAAAAAAAAGATAAAAGATGTATAAAAGACAATGTCACAATGCACATCGATGCATAGGAAATGATAAGGGTTAACCCAGTAGCCGTAGTGGGGGGTAGTGAGGGGGTGTGAATACCCTATGACGGAATGATTTTGAGTTCTATTTGAGGCCGTTGAAGGCTAAGAAGGGATAAATCGACAGCAACCCTTATGATTTCCTAATTTAATAAAACTAAAGATAAACGAGAAAATTCTGATGATTGAAAATGAATTGAATGAGCTATGTCAGAAAGAATATGAAAATTGATGAAAAAATTTCTAATAAAAGTTACGAAGAAACGGAACGACTTTTAAGAACCAAATGAACTAATGAATAGATAAAGCTGAGGTAGTGGTCCGACGGAAGCCCCGACACATGCGTCGCGAGGGCGATAAATTCATCGATGTACTCGCCAAGGGAGCCTGTTTGGCTGACGCCACAGAGGAGTTCCACCGCGGTGCCTGCGTAACGGGTGTCGTAACGGCGAATGAGCTCATGCTGTAGGCCCGACCAAGACATGGTCGGGTTGGATTGTCGGAGCCAGCGCACCCAATGGAGGGCGGACCCCTCCATGCCGATCAATGCCGTGCTAACCTTTTGTGGCTCGGTGATCTGCTGAATCTCAAAGAACTACTAATCCACCCCATGGGATCGGTGCTGGTGAAGGAGGGAGCATCAAAGGAGCGGGAGTCCGATGAGACAACCTCGGGTAAGGGGGCTGTTGGCTGGAGGGTTTCGGGGGGGGGGGGGGGGGGGGGGGGGGGCGAGGAGGACATCGCGGATGTTGCGGAGGTGGTAGGGCGGATGGAGTCAATCTTAGCGTTCATGCGGAGCATGAGGGCCTGCAACGATGCTATCGAGCCGTCTTGGTCCTTCAAACGACGAAGGACGGCGGGATCTGTAGGTGGGGGTTGCGGTGTGGCGTCTGGGGTGACCATCGATTGCAGCGTAGGGGGCATGCCCCGAATGGAAGAGGGAGGGGAAACCGGGAGACGAGGAGATGCACGGGGCGGAGAGGCGAGATCGTATCAGCCGGCGCGGCGAGCCTGCGTGACGCGTGAGCGAGCGGTGGACGAGTGCTGCGGGACGGACTGCTGTCGACGGGAGGCGGACTCGGGTGCGGATGAGCATCAAAGGAGCTTCGGACGGCGGAGACCGCAGCCGGAAGGGGGCAGGTCGGACCAAGTTGTTAGGGCACGGGAATTTGAGAGGGGAGAGAGAGAGAGAGGACAGAAAACTAAGAAGAAATTTGGTGAGAGAGTTCAGAATTTCCAAATGCTTCAAACATAACAAAATACAGGAGTCCTCCGACTTATATACTTGTCGGGCTACACAGCGAAACCGAAATATAACGATGCTTAAAATAATCGGATACAACAATCCCACTTAATGGCTAGGTTGGCACGTTGCGCGCACCGTGCTCTCGTCGTCGATACACTCGCCACACCGGCGGTCACCCTTCACCCTCATCGACCCCGTAGGCGTCCGTAACAGAGTCCTTCAAATTTATTTTCCATCTAGGTTTTGGATGGGGAGGTCTTGAAATTTATTTCACTTAAACTCTGGATTTTGATGGGGACGCTTTGAAATTTATTTCAGCCAAACTCTGTATTTTCATAGGACTTAGGTTTTACTTTTCAATTTGCCTAGATGTGGATTTCTACCAGGTAGGAAGACTCGAACTTTATTCTATTTTCTGGTACACCCTTTGAAGGCACAGCAGATTACTTGGAGCAATATATTAATCTAGCATAATTCAATCAACTTCATACCAACCATGTGCAAATGAACATGACCAATATAAATTAGGGCGGTGATATTAGCACTGCAAATCCTGCTGTTCGCACTGCAAATCTCTTAATTTTTAGGGTTTTTTTTTACTACTAACCGCACTTTGGCCAACTCGCACCGCAGCCGTTGCGTCTGTTCTCGCATCCCGCCTCCGCCTCCGCTATTCTCGCGATCCCGCCTCCGCCTCCGCTATTCTCGCGATCCCGCCTCCGCCCTTCAACCTTCTCCTCCGGCGGCTACGGCAACGAGTTGCAGATCTATTCGTGCTTGTTCTCGCATCCCGCCTCCGCCTCCGCCTGTTCTCGCGATCCCGCCTCCGCCCTTCCTCCTTCTCCTCCCGCGGCTACACGGCAACGAGTTGCAGATCTATTCGCGGCGATCTCCGGCATCGACGACGATCTCCGGCATCCACGAGACCACGTCGATCTCCGACATCCACGCAGGCATTTCTGTGAGTTCTCCGACGCTTGTCTCCTTCTCACCATTGTCATTAGCATTTCTGTGAGAATTTTTTTGATCATTAGCATTTTTGATCATTCAATCCAGATTTACATTGAGAAATTGTCATTAGCATTTCTGAAATATCATTTTGAAAAAAAAAATTGATTTTGATTTCTGTAGTTCTATCTCCATACAATCCAGATTTTTACCAATTTCTGCTGATTTCTGTAGGTCATTAGCATTTTGATTTCTGTGGTTCTGCTGATTTTCGAAGCATTACAATCCAGATTTTGTGATTTCATCTCCATACGAGGTAATACCTCTTTGGTAACAATCTTTCACCTCCCATTCCAATTATTTTTACCAATTTCACGTGTTCTTATAATATTTTTTTAGATTTTAGGGTATACCGTTGGGGGGGAAATGAGTATGGAAGCATTGCTAAATTCTTCCGTAGTTCTATTCGGTATGATATTGATCTTAATTATTATTATTTTTTTAAAACCCTTGTAATGTAATTAATTAAAAGTTTTTTGTTATTTGTTTGTGTTTTTTGAAGATTCCAAAAATACAACGACGGAAAAAGATCAATTTCAAGTTGATTTGAGCAATCATTTCCAAACCGATAAAATTTTCTGTTCAAAGGAAGAGTTGATTGACTGGTGCAGATGCGTTAGTAAAAACCTTGGCTACGTCATCACAATAAAGACATCGGATAAAGTCATTGGGCGTCTCACACCACGTGTTATTTTAGGGTGTGATAGAAGTGGTTATTATAGAGAGAATCAGAATAAGAAGGACTGGGTTAAAAAGGGTCTTCGAAAATCAACATCTAAGCGATGTGGTTGCTTATTTTCCCTTAAAGGGGTCAAAGTAGCTAATATGGATGAATGGAGGCTTGAGGTGCTTTGTGGGTTGCATAATCATGACCGAGTACATTTGGAAGCGCATGCATTTGCGGGGAGATTAGATGAAGAGGAGGAAAAACTAGTAAAAGAAATGTTTAGTGCAGGTGTCAAACCACGGAAAATCTTAACCGCTGTTAAGAATAAAAATATTGGCAACACTTCAGTGATGAGAACTATTTATAATGCACGTGCAAAGTTGCAGAAAGAGGAGTTAGATGGTCTTTCTCCCATCCAGTTTTTGTACAATCTCATTAACCGTGCATGTTATGTAAGCTTCAATAAGGTCAATGAAAGCACTCAAAAACTAGAGAGCTTATTTTTTGCACATCCGGTTTCAATTAAGTTGGCAAATATGTTTCCAACCGTGTTTGTACTAGACTGCACTTATAAGACTAACAGGTATCGGATGCCGTTGTTAAGCATTGTTGGAATGACATCAACAACCAAATCTTTTTATTCGTGTTTTGCTTTCATATCAGATGAAACACAGTCTAGCTATGAATGGGCTTTGCATTGCTTCAAGTCTTTATTTCCTCCAGATTACAGTCCAAATGTTTTGGTAACGGATAGAGAACTTGCATTGTTGAATGCCATTAAAACGGTATTTCCGAAGGCCAAAAATATTTTATGTCGTGTACACATTAACAGAAATATTTTGGCACACTGTAAGAAGTTGTTTAGTAATGGCAAAGATTTTGAAAGCTTTATGTTTGAATGGCAAAAGTTGATAGAAACTGATTCAGAAAATGATTTCAAAAGATGTTTCAACGAACTAATTGCTCGATTTTCTACATTGCACTCTAAAGTTTTAAAGTATGTTACTACGACATGGTTAGAGCCGTATAAAGAATGTTTTGTTTCAGCATGGATTGATAAGTTTCTACATTTTGGAAATTCAAGCACAAATCGTGTGGAGGGGGGACATAGCTTATTGAAAAAATTCTTAGAAGTGTCTATTGGAAACTTCACCACTGTATGGAAAATCTTTGACCAAATGATAAACCTTCAACATACGGACATTAGAAGATCATTTGGAGAAAGTTGCATCAAATTTAGCAATGACTTCAATGGTTTTTTGTATTCAGAGTTGGTTGGAAAAGTGTCTATACAAGCATTAAAAATCATTAAAGAGGAAGAAGATCAAATTAAAAGAGGACACTTCAAGCAAGCTAATGAATGCACGCATTTGAAAAGATATACTTTGGGTTTGCCATGCGCACATGAATTACTTCCATATGTTACAAACTCAAAAGGAATCCCTTTATGGTTGATTAATGGACATTGGAAAAAGTTAGTGTTAAATGAAAGATTTGAGGTAGATATTGAAGACAACATCGATACCGAACTTGAAGGGATCACACAAAAATTTTATGACTCGAACAAACAACAAAAACAGGAGCTAAAAAGGAAGTTAAGGGAGCTTATAAATCCAACATCGACACAAACCATGGAACCTTCTGTACCAATAAAGTTGAAAGGTAGGCCAAAGGGTAGTAATAAGAAATTTAAAGAAGATGTTTTATCAACCAAAAGACTACCCTCACATTTCGAGTACGCATTGTTGGAAGATAAGGTCATGGAAAATAACAAAATCCCCAAAAGAAATAAGTTGCCAATTCGTAAGAGCATAAAGTTTGTTGACAAGGTACGCCCGAAGTTTGCACCGTATTGGTCAGAACATATTACAGATGCTTTGGACGTGTTGGGAGATGGGCACTGTGGGTACCGTGTTATCAGCCAGGCTTTGAATATTGAAGGAGGTTGGGCACAGGTAAGACTAGATCTACAATGGGAACTTGAAAATAGAAATGCTTTATATGGTCTTATATTCGGCCGCAAAAGATATGAAGAATTATTGTTATCCGTACAATGCACGGACACTCCAGCACCATTTACCAAGTGGATGACAATGCCAGATATGGGACTTATTATCAGTTCATGCTATAATATTGCTTTGGTTCAACTTTCTAAAGTGCAAAGCTTGACATTTTTTCCTCTGCATTCATCGATGCCGGAAATACCATCTCTTGTTTGCATTGGCTTCTTAAATGATAATCACTTCATTCAGTTGATGTTAAAAGATTGCTCTCCAATACCACAAATTTTTTCAACTTGGATGCGATACCATGAACAAATAGCAGAAGGTTGGGAAATATATTACAACGAAAGAATTACAAATGCAAAAACTGCAACGGGATGGTGCAATTTTATGATATGGAATGAAAGGAGGTACTCTACTTTACTTTCAAAAATTCATACTCCTAATTTTAATGGCACTTCTATATTTATTAAATTAATTTGTTTTCATTTATGTAGGTGAAAAATTGGAAAGGAAGGGGACATGAAAGGAATCACAAGTTCAATGATATTTTTGCAAGCTTGATTTGATAAATTTTATGTATTTTGATACCATTTTATGTTGTTGTGTTTCATTTTGATGAAATTCTACTCATAGTATCTTTTTTTTTTTCATTTTTATGGGCTACTTCAATATAGCATAAGTTTTACATCTCTAAAAAAACCAAAAAAATCAAAAAGATATTGGTGTGTAAATAAAAAATATGCTTGCGGATAGCCAATTCGCAATATGCTGCTTGCGGATAGCCGTTAGTGCGGATAGCCAAAACTGTAGTGCTAATATCAGCGCCCATAAATTATTTACCTGAGTTGATTCCAAACATTTACCTCATCATAGCAAGGCATGGACTTGTCGATCCTATATTAGATTGGTTCATCTACGCCGTGTGTGCTTGCCGGCGACGGACAACGTAAAGCTGAAATTTGAATACCGATCACTGAGTGGAGTAAGAGAGGTAGTGTATATGGCCTGAGAAGCTCCGGCACCAGATTTTTGCTATCCAATGCAGCTGGCTATGTAATCGTTGTTCCAAGTATCCGTAATTCATCCGCCAAATATCGAGCATGTATTCGAATGTGCGAGCGTTGACGGAAATATGGACGCGTTGAGACCGATCAATGAGTGGAGTAAGACAGGTAGTGTGTATGGTATATATTCATCATAGTTCCTATATATCTTAGATAATTGTTCACAATATATTTACAAACGAATAATTACCAAAATCTCCCATGGAAGATAGCATAATTACAGATTGCACCCCTCTTATTATTGAAATTACAAAAACCTCCCCTCAATGTTACAAAACATAACATTTACCTCCCCTGAAGTTCACATTTCATAACATCCATGCACAAAATACCCCCCCTGAAAATGTATTCCGAGGGGGGTATTTTTGTGCATGGTTGTTATGAAATGTGAACCTCAGGGGAGGTAAATGTTATGTTTTGTAACATTGAGGGGAAGGTTTTTGTCATTTCAATAAGAAGAGGGGTGCAATCTGTAAACATTTTCTACGATCAACTGCGGTAATCTATAAACATTTTCCGGATTCAATTTCTATATTTTTTTACTACTACATACATTTAGGTATCCAATCTCTCCATGAATATGGACCAAGGAGCAGGTGGAGGCCTCCAAAACCCATTGTTCAGGGCTGTACATGACAAGGGTGGCATATTCTTTTGCCAAATATGGCATGTTGGAAGAGTTTCCACTTATGGTAATTCCTTCATCCCTTCTACTAATGGAAAACTCACCAATTATGTAATCGTTTGTGTTTCACGGGTCGAATCACAGATGTGTCTGACCTAACTTCCATCGTCAATGGTTCGCGAATCTCCGACCACGACAGATCGAATTGAAGTGCGGTTTCAGAAGAGAAGAGCAAGGTATGATATGATCATTACCTATGATTTGGATTGCATGCGTATATATTATTCTTTCAGGTATTAATAATATATACATATACATCCTATGGTTTCGATTGCAGTTTTGAAGAAACATAGGCTTCGTTTACATACATATACATCCTATGGTTTGGATTGCAGTTTTGAAGAAACATAGGCTTCTTTTGGCGCGGTGGCGGCGGTCGTGAACGCCGTGGTCATGAGCCGTTGTTCGTGAACGTCCGACCTCACCTAAAAAATTCATGCATTTTATGCTCAAAACTAGTTCATTTTCTTGGGTAGCGGTCATAACCTTTGTCTTGCCAAACATACATTCTATGATAATCATAGAATGACGTTTTTGACCAAACTCACTGGAGCAAATAAGCCGCGCCAAACGAAGCCATAGAAAACATATTCCACTGAGCTCAGTGGCTCCGCTTTATTTCCCCGCCCCATCGTGTTCAAAAATTACTGTGCTACGGCTAAAAATTTATATGTAGAATGTAATCTTAATGTTGTTTCATCTCAAGTGTCAAGATCCTAGCTTAGTTTCTGCCCAGTTATGCCCCCTCTTATGCTTTTGACCTTCAAATTTTTTTTTTGCAAGCTAAAAACATATTGAATCGCCATCTTCTTCCTTCGCGTTGCTGTTGGATTTTACTTTCTCTGAATCATGTCATGCATGTGGTGTTTAGTGAGTTGTGGCTGTGATTTATGTTTGTCAAAATTCATCTTTGGATATGAGTGACAGTGCACGGTGGACCCCCTGTGCCCAGTGCGACAGTACCCCTGCTGCTCACCTCCCGCCTGCAAATCATAGCGAGTGTATGATTTCGAGTGCAATGAGAAGGCTAAACTTCAAAGATTTAATGAGTGTGCTGCAGGACTTGACCGGATCTTTCACGACCGAGCAGCAGCGACATGTAGTTGGTTCTCTGTATTTCTTAGCACTTTGAATCATGATTTTTTGCCGATATTGCGGTTCAGAACTACGTCTTAATCATTTATTGAACGTTTGGATGGTGTTCTTCAATTTTTGATAGATTTCTGAATGGAAGAAGTAGCCTTCTAATTAAGTTAGAATATTCGTAATTTCTTAAACCATTGAAGACAAAAAAATTTGACTGGCACTGAACTAAAACGCATAACTAAATTAAAAATTTACAGAGCAAATTGTCCCTCAAACATAGCATGCTAAGGAATGCTGGAACTTCTACTGGAGTTAATTCTCCTGGATATCTCCAATTCAATAGTTAACATTTCGCATGATCTTCTCCATCCTCTAATAAATAAGTGTTCGACATGATCCGCGGCGTTCTCCATCCTCCAATTCAATCGTTTTCTTTCTCTTACTCTAAGCCATCCGATCCGTGGCGTTCGACTGCAGGATCAGTAACCTTAGGCTACGCTTTGATCCAAACATTTAGGGCTAGGACTTTCTTGGCTCCACCAATAATCTTCTCCTTCGTCTTAACATCCATGACATACTGCTTCACAGTGGTTCAAGTGATTACCTAGAATGAAAGAAAAAGCAAAATTTGAAGAATCCTTCAACTTACAGGATGTGGAAAAAGTAGAAGCTCCATCTGTTGCAATGCATGCTTGATTAATTTGGCATATTTTTCTGCTCCAATTCTCACCGCCGAAACAAACAGACCCTAAGGCTCTGTTTGGCACGGCGGCAACGGTCGTGAATGCTGTGATTATGAACCGTCGTTCACTTTTATGTTCAAAACTGGTTATCTTTTCTTGGCAGCGGTCATAACCATAGTTATGCCAAACATACACTGCCAAAGGGAGACTACAAAATAGGACTACATTGTTGGTGCGAGCAACGCACCTAAGATCACTGTACTGAACCTCCAATCCCACCGTCTATTTCCACCAGCACATTTTTTCGCACATAATTGATCTAAAATATGATCAATATTTAATACTATCATATTTGTACAAATATGATTATATATTTTCATAGATCTTCGTCATTGGAATCACGGTCATACGACTCTATTTGCTGAGCACTGAGGCTATATGGATAATAAAGCTCTTAAATTTTTTTTTTGAACTCAATGTTTTAATGGCATGGGTACAGTGAATCTTAATTCTTCAAAGAACACAAAATCACAAGAGTTTTGGAGGTTTAAAAATCTACATCCGCGCGCGCACACCGCCGTCGATCATCAGCAAACCCCCTTGGTCTTATGCGCGATCACGAACTTCTTCCAGGCCTCAGTAATCTCCCTCTGCTTCTCGACCTCCCTCTTCTTCAGCCGAATCACCCCGTCGCCGGCGCCGGCCTCCTCTTCAGCCGCTGTACCGCCCGGGGCGATCACGAGGAACTTGGACGGCAGGGAATCGAGCTCGTGCATAACCTTCTTGATGTCGAGCACGAGGCGCTCGGCGAGGGTGCGGCTGAAGTCCTCCCGGATGACGACGCGGAGTACCGTCACGTGCTGCGCGTCCGGCGGCATCGTGTAGCTCGGCACGATCCAGCCGAACCGGCGGAGGTAGTCGGAGACCTCGAACTCGTCGTGCCTGCTCCGGTCCTTCAGGGAGAACGCCACCAGCGGGACGCCCCGGTCCTTGGACACGATGTTGAACCGGCCGGTTCTTTCCAGTTCGGTTTTCAGAAGCTCGGCGTTTTCCCGGCAGTTCTCCATTATGCATTTGTACCCCTGCAAACAATTCATTCATCCACGGCCCCTCGTATTTTTTTTTTCATTTTATTCACATTTTTATATGGTTGGTACGGCTTAAATGAGACCGTTACCTCGAATCCCAGGCGAATTAGTTGATAGTACTGGGCGATGATCTGGCTTGATCCTGGAAGAATTTTAAATAATTAGGCTCAAATCAGAATCAACTCAAATCAGAATCAAGCTAGCTCGACTATTAGCGCATCCGTGCCAGCTTGGTAACACGTTGGCCGCCCGAGACGGGACGCAACGCCGGGCTAGAGCCCCGGCTCAAACCCGAACGGCGCGGCGTCAGACCTCGCTGAACGCCGCCGCGCCACACAATCCGCCAAACGCAACCTTAATGAAGCGCGGGAAACCTTTGGAGAAGTTGAGAGTGAATGTGGGCTGGTCGGTGCCGAGGTAGTTTATGTGGAAGATGAGCTCTTCGGGGAGATCATCCTTGCTCCTCCAGATGACCCAGCCGATTCCGGCGTAGACGAGGCCGTATTTGTGCCCGCTCACGTTTATGCTCTTCACCAGGGGAAGCCTGAAGTCCCATTCAAGTTCCGGGTACAGAAACGGCGCTATGAAGCCCCCGCTCGCCGCGTCCACATGTATCGGCGTGTCCCATCTGTACATAGTTAACTTGAAAGTTAGATGAAATTAAAGATTATCCTGAGATTTTGTTAAAGTAGGCCACGGGAATAGTAAAAGTGCAAATAGGTGTTTCCGTGTGACCTTGAGGTCACGGGTTCGAGTCTTCGAAGCAGCCTCTTGCAAAAATGCAAGGTAAGGTTTGCCTACATTTCACCCTTGTGGTGGGACCCTTCCCCGGACCCTCGCTCCGCGGGGATGCTTTGTGCACCGGGCCGCCCTTTTTTTAGGTCATGTAATGCCAAATTTATCAATCAATCAAATATTACCCGTTCTCGCCGTTCTTCTTTACGAGGAGGTCGTTGAGGAGCTTGACATCCTCGAACTCGCCGTTGAGGGTCGAGCCCAAGATCGCAGCGACGCATATAGTGTTCTCGTCCACCATCTCGACCGCCTTCTCCGGATCCATCACGTAGTAACCATCTCTAAGCTTCACTTCCTTGAGCTCCACCTCGAAGTATCTTGCAAATTTCTCCCAACAAACCTGCGAGGAATGAATTATGTCTAGCTCGTGAACGGTTAAATGTTAATAACGGGCTCGTCGGGGATGATAAGCACCTGAACATTAGCGCCGGTGACAATGTTGGGCTTGTCGAAGGGCTTCCCCTTCGCCTTCATCTTGTTCTGCCACCGCCTCTTGAAGGCGAGTCCAGCGAGCATTATGGCCTCCGAGGAGCCGACCGTCCCGACTCCAACCGCGGTCTCCGATTCATTCAGGGGAGCATTGAAAAGGTGGGCAATTATGTTGACGCAACGGTTCTACGACAACGGGGAAGGAATGTCAGTCAGAATTACTTGAAGCTTTGGTTAAGTACAACAGTATAATTAATAATTAGGGTTAATTACCGGGACCTCTCCTAGGAGTTTGCATAATTACAGGTTGCACCTCTCTATCTTTCAAAATTACATTTAACCCCCCCCCCTTTCAAAATTACATTTACTTTTTTTTTATGATATTCAATTTTATGATGAAAAAGGTCACACTTTTTTGTTTAGAAATATAGATGGAAAGTATCATTTTATTTAATTCCAATTTTAACCTTTGTAATAACTCTACATTTAAAAGACTACGTTATATTTTACCCTTTGTAATGAATTTAGAATCATTATAAAAAAAATTGGAATATCATAAAATAATTTGGCTGATTTTATCATTTTTCATCCATATTTCAAACGAAGGAGACATTTTTGTAAACTGAGGAAACTGACAGGAGGAGGTAAATGTAAATTTGAAAGATAGAGGGGTGCAACATGTAATTATGCAAACTCACAGGGGAGGTCCCGGTAATTAACCCTTAATAATTATCTTATGATTTCATCTTTATTTTGAAAATTAATATTAGCTCCGATCATAAGCATAGCTTATAAACTCACATCATAATATGAGTGTTTTATGTAATCTCGCAAGTCGAATCAGAGTATATACGCTCACGTCGAAGCGTATACATTACGTCCTAGTTTGTGTACTTATAACACCTGGCCGTTTCAAAGAGAATACATCCCATTTGTTGGCCAAGAGAGTAATATTTCTCTAAGAGGAATTTCGTCGAACGGTTGAGAGGAGAAAATGTTGAACGGAGAAGAAATAGCAGTAAAGCAATTCGGGCGATGAGAGAAAGTAGACTGATAATTGAACTTTGGCTTCCACATAAGAGAAATTGAATGCCGGCGCCGAAGAAAACATGGGTGCCTCTCCATCCCATCTCCGTCAACCTCTCGAGATTTCCCAAACTTAATCCGATGAAGACGACGTTGAAGGGGTTATAAAAAAAATTGAAAAGGAAAACCGTCGGCTCTCGAAAAGGATCTATGCGTTGCGCGTCAAAAAGGCCAAGAAGGATCTCAGAGCAGCCGCTTTGCAACAATTTGCCACTACCACCGCAGTTGTAGGGTGCAAGAAGGATCCCAGGCCACCGGAAAAGGTAGGAAATACATGGAAAAGATGCAGATCGAGGTTGACTCCGAAATCTCAGAACCCATCGATTGCTCAAAGACGCCTGGAGAGGAAGAGGGGAGGCAGCGCAGAGAGGTTTCGGCGGAGGAGGCTCCCGATTCCTGAGGGTTTGCTAGTAGCGATTTTTTAGGAGAGAAAAAAAGGGACTTTCAATTATCTGAACCCAGTTGTTTTTGGTTAGCTAATATCCATTTAAGATTTGCTATTAACAACGTCCTTAAATATTGCTCTTAGGGTACGTTCGTTTGGACGGAATTGGCTTTCTGGAATTTGCATTAGAGATTAGAAATTCAATTCTAGTGTTCGGCGCAACGAAATTTAAGCGGATATTGGCTTTCATGTGAAAACCCATGGCTTTTACTATGAACTACAAAATCAAATAGCAATTCTTACCTCCGACCATAGGTTTTACGCATAATCAAATGTTTACGCTAGAGTTTTTCGACCTACGCGCGGATTTTTCGCCCGAGTGTGCGTTTTCCTGCAGAGTGTGTTTTTCAGTCGGGCACGAGTTTTTCAGTCGAGCGCGTGCTTTTCGACCGGACGTTCATTTTTCTCCCAAGCGGGCGTTTTTCACCCGGGCAAATATTTTCGCCCGGGCGCGATTTTTTTTGCCCGGGAGCGATTTTTTCGCCCAGGCGCGTTTATTTCTCCCGGGCGCATTTTATTTCTCCCGGGCGCGTTTATTTCGGTCGGGTGCGATTTTTTCGCTCGGGCGCGATTTTTTCGTCCGGGCACATTTATTTCACCCGGGAGGATATTTTCGCCCGGGCGCGTTTTATTTCGCCCGGGCACGTTTATTTCGTCTGAGCGCGATATTTTTGCCCGGGCGCGATTTTTTCGCCCGGGGCGCGATTTTTTCGCCCGGGCACGATTTTTTCGCCAGTGAGCGATTTTTTCGCTCGGGCGCGATTTTTTCGTCCGGGGAGGAATTTTTTTGCCCGGGCGTGATTTTTTCTTCCAGGCTCAATTTATTTCACCCAGGCGAATATTTTCGCCCGGGCGCGATTTTTTTGCCCGGGCGCATTTATTTCGCACGTGCGCGTTTTATTTCGGTCGGGAGCAATTTTTTTGCCCGGGAGCGATTTTTTCACCTAGGCGCATTTATTTCGGCTGAGCTCAATTTTTTCGCTCGGGCGCGATTTTTTCGTCCGGGGAGGAATTTTTTTGCCCGGGCGTGATTTTTTCTTCCAGGCGCGTTTATTTCACCCAGGCGCATATTTTCGCCCGGGCGTGATTTTTTCGCCCGGGCGCATTTATTTCGCACGTGCGCGTTTTATTTCGGTCGGGAGCAATTTTTTTGCCCGGGAGCGATTTTTTCGCCTAGGCGCAATTTATTTCGCACGTGCGCGATTTTTTCGCCGGCTACGATTTTTTCACCCTGACGCGATATTCTAGCCCGGGCGCCCATTTTTTGCCCAGGCGCGCGCTTTTTGCCCGGGCGCGCGCTTTTCGCACGAGCGCGCGCTTTTAAAAATTTGAATTTTAAAAATTTCAATTCTAGAAAGCCAATTCCATTGCGCAGCCGAACAACTTACATATATCAATTCTAATTCTGTTCACTGAATTCCATCATGCAACCGAAGTCCGAACAGCAGAATTGATTTTATGCACAAAACCAATTCCTGCAGATATTGGTTGTCTGGCCAAAGCCAATTCCAAAAAGCCATTACCTGCTTACCGAACGGACCCTTATTTTTTTTTACAACTCAATTTTAACAGACTTTTTTTTTCCAGAATAGACATGAATATAAAAATTACTGTAAAAAATACAATAATTTAAATTCCAAAAAATATTCTATAAAGAAATATAACTGGAAGCAAATAAATATATTTTATAAGAAATCATGGTGCCTCCGACGCATAAATATTTTTGAGAACTGATATTAGCAGTCCAATTCTCGCTATTCGCACCTCAAAAATTGTAAAAAAATTTCATTATATTCGCAGCCCAATTCTCGCTAATCGCACCCCATCAAATAACCTCCTCTCCGTCTCTCTCTTCTCGTTGCCTAAACCCTAGCCATAATTCTATCGGCCGCATCGTCTTTCCCCCTCTTAGATTCACTTTCTTCAAAAAAAGAACGAAATTATCCAGCGAAAATCCCCCCAAAATAGTCACTTTTCATGTCATTTAACTTGTTTTAGAGTTAATTCTTCTATGAATGTCATTTAACTTGTTTTCCTGCTAGGTATTTAAATTATTTTAGAGTCTTTAAGATGTTTCTCTAGGCTTCTAGTGCTTAATAAATCAGCGAAGTGTTTCGCTTATTTGGAATGGGAGTGGGGTGCAAATAAAACTTATGGACTACAAATAGCGATGGACTGCAAATAGCAGTTCCGAACTGCTAATATCAACTCTCATATTTCTCCGTTATACAGAGGCTTAATGTATGTTTGGCATTACAAACCAGCACACGAAGAAAACAAAACTAGTTTCGAATATAAAGTGGATGAAGTTTCTTAGGTGTGATTGGGGCGTTCATGGACGACAATTCATAACTCCTAACCGCCACCGTCATGCCAAACGGAGCATTAGTCCTATTACCTATATAATATATATATATATAATAAATATATATATATATATATAGTAAAAATAAACTATAAAGCCTCGTGTGAAATGCGGAAATTTTAATGAAAGCTGGAAAGGGGATTGGTAGATGAATGTTATTATTTATTATTTTATTTTAATATTGTATATCTAACCTATGAGGCTATAAATGCGAGCGACGGTGAAGGCACGCAATATTATTATTTATTAGTAACCCCCAAAATAAACGTGGTGCTGTCAAATCATCTTTCTGTCAGAATTAATTATAACGAAAAATTATTTAGTCAACTTTACCTTTCCTTTCCTGCTGCAAGCTCACTTGCTCACCCATGTGCGGTGTCTTAAGTGAAAACTGTTGAAAAGCAACTAGAAGCGTGTTGTTAAAAGCACAAGACAAATCCAAAATGGTTATTCGCAAATCCAAAACCTTAAAAATCGACTGATTTTTTCTTCCGTTGTTTTTTTTACGCAAACCCCCTACATCCCGTGCTGCAAACCGCAAACCCTACCTCCCACCTCCTCTCCCGTCGCCGCCCCGTCACCCCCTCCGCCGCCGGTCACGCGGCCTCTCCTGTTCTCCTCTCCGTTCAGATTTCATGAAAAAGACAGGTTTCCAGCAGCGTCGCTTTCGTCGTCTTCCTATTTCACAAGCAACCAGTTAAATGACATTATCACACCATAGTGGGGTCGGCTATATGGATCCTTTCTCGCCATTGCGCCCTATCTTTAATCATAGCCTCACTAATGCCTAAGTACATCATATCTTTACTTATAGTTTCATTACAAGTCTTTTTTGGTCTACCCCTCTCCCGTTTAACATGTCTAGCGACTAAACTCTCACAACGCCTAACAAATGTCTCTAATGATCTCCTATGTGCATGTCCAAACCATCTTAAACGAATTTGCTGTAAGAAATGATAAAGCAATTTGCTTAAAAAAAAGGTGCTCAAATGAGTTGAGGAACCAAAATAATCTGTGCAGCCAAACACCACCCTACTACTTTCAAGACCTAAGAAGTAAGAAATCATGTCCTGTCTATCGTTTTTTTATTAAAATTCTGTACCAGCTACTGATTTTCTTATGCTTTTAAATATAGGGCATTGTTAAAGGCATATTCGCACATCATTAATAATGACAAATCGTACTTTTTTTTTTAAATTAATCGGTGCTAACAAATTTGTTAAAATCTGTTAACGACAAATCGATATTGTTAACAACAAATCAAATCTAAAATTAGTAAATTTGTTATTTTTTTCAATCATTGAGAGAGTTTTGAGGATAGTTGCTAATCAAAATGACCCAGAGGAAAAAAAGAAAGTAAATGATGAGTTCTTGCTTTCATAAAGACATAAAAGATTGTTCACCTATTTTGCCGGTAAAAAAATAGAAACTAATTTTAAATGAGGATTTTGAGTTATGTTGGTGTGCGGATAGCTGTTTTTTGGTTTGCCTTTAAGAATGACCAAAATATAAAAGTATTTAGCGACACTAGAAAACAAAAGAGAGATACAAATAAGCTTTAAAGTAAAAAAGGCGATTGTTATCAGAACTACAGTTTTGGCTATCCGCACTATTTTTGTACGAGTTATTACACGCCTTTTGGAAATACACCATGTACATGCATTTTTAGGAAAAATGTTCAACACGAAAGTTGTAGATCTCGTCGAGATCTACAATTTTTGTGTTGAACACTTTTCCTAAAAATGCATGTACAAAGCGTATTTCCAAAAGACACGTAAGAACTCGTACAAAAAGAGTGCGGATAGCCAAAACTGCAGTGGCGTATAATAATGAAAAAAAATAAAACGTGTCATTTTCTCATTCAAAGTGAGGGTCCCACCGCCCAATAATAGTACTGCGAAAAATATGTAGCAAACAAACTTTGCATCAAAATTTGCCACTCTGTAATTACGAGTCATTTCGGTGGGTTGATATTTTCTGTCCTGGGCCCGCACGCGATCAAAAACTGATCACGCACGATAACAAAAATTAAAACCAGCGACACCTTCCATTTTACGCGTTGGCCGAAAGAGAGGTGAATGTGTATGTGGCTAAGAATTTTTTGCGGGTAGAGGTGGAAACCTAGAGTGTGTTTTGACCCGCTGTCCTTACCGGGGGAGATGGTGCCATTATCAGGGACTATCGTGGTCTTATCTGATTGGTCGGCGGCATTCGATTGCTCATCCGTTCCTACTATTGAGCTCCGTGCTGCGTGGGGATCTACGCATTATTGCCCAGGGTGACGTAACGACGGTTATCCAGTAGATCAACGGTTCTTCTGTTTGTTCTCATAACATTAGAGATTGAGCCTACGGACTTCGTGATTGTATTATCGAGCACGATTTCCGGGTTGTGAAGTGTGGCGGATCGCTGTGCTAATCTGACGATTACGAGACGATTACTAGTGGGCACTGATCTTAATCAATGGGCTGATGATCGGGTTAATTAGTTCTTAGGTTTTCCGTCTTAAAAAAAATCTGGCGGGAATGTACTCTACATCTTCAACCCGCCGGTGGCCATCACCACCGTCACCTGAACCCTCATCGGCAACAATCGTCGCCGGCAGAATCACTTCTCTGTCTAATCCAACCATTCTTTGAAGAAAAAACCTCTAATTCTCTATTAATCGAAGCCGTTTCACCCGATTTTGCACTTAATCATCAATTATATAGGAATTATACGCATAGAGACAATATAAATTGAAAAAAAAAATCCTTCATGCGCAGAGTTCATCGATACCTGGAGCTCAGTGGTGACGGGGTACTCATCCATGTCCACATAGTTCTTGTTTATGGAGGCCATGATGAGCTTGTCGCACTCGGGCTCCATCCAGGTCGTGACGAAGGACGCCAGGTTCAGCCTCGGGTTCCCGTCGAGCATCAGCTCGTCGTTGATGATCTGGTACGCCGCCTCCTTCGGTATCGATTGCTCCGGCATCTGATACCTGACGCACGCAGACACCGCCGCCGCCGCACATAATAAACACATGTTATACAGAAAGAAACCGCGCCGAGAAGAAGAAGAGGGCAACAATGGAGATCTGCGCACCTCGGGAGAGCGGTCCGGACGTAGCGAGAGGCGAAGGTGCAGTGGATCTGGGAGTCCGGCTCCGATGCGGCGTGGGAAAGCGCCATGGCGAAATTTGGGACTAGGAGAAGGGGGAGATGCACGGGAGATGCAGGGGAGATTTGTGGGGAGAGAGGCGGAGGCTTTAAATCGGGACGACGAGAAGAGGTATATTGGTAATTCTTCTAAATTTCGAGGTCAAACGCGTTCGAGTTTTATAGTAATAGAAAATGGCTCGGAAATTGTTAAATAAGGGTTTATTATTATTATTATTATTATTATACATAAGTGGGGGAGCACGCCGTGGGGCCAGACTAGTGTTACTTGAGAGCTAAGATTTTTATTTGATTTTATTAATATATTTAATAATGTAAATAAGCAAGCAATTTTAAACGTGATAATAACATTTAGATGCATACCAAACCGACGACCAAAAAATAATTTTATATGATGCATCTTTTAAGCCTATATTGAGACCAGGAGAAGGGCCATGATGAAGTGATTACCGTGCGCGGCCCTTTATTTTGTCGTGTATTTTCGCCAACACAAATTTTTACGCATGATTATCTAAAGTACGATCACTTTTCAATACAACAGTATTACACAAATATATTCGTATATTTTCGCAAATAATCATACGGCTGTATATGCTCTCGCACAGTGATCGATTATGATCACAGTGCGTTACCCGTACCTAGGCATGATAGATTGGGGGGGGGGGGGGATGGATGCTTTAAATAAGGCCGGTTCACGTTCCAACCGATTAGAGGTGTGCAAAAATAATCGAAGAACCGAGAACCGGACCGGAACCGAATCGAATGGTTTGGGTCGGTTCCAAATAAGTTCGGTTTCCGGTTCTCATAATACCAGAACCGAAAATTCGGTTCGGTTTCTGGTTCAAAGGGTCGGGTACCCAGAACCGACCCGAGAACCGACTATCAATGCTAAAGAAAATATTTTGAGTCAACGGTTATAATCGTACTGCTTAATACGCGAAAATAATTGAGAATATAATTGTATTGCTAAAGAAAATAATTATTGTACTTGTGTAGTTATATGACTTCAATATTATAAAGAGTCCTTATTCAATTATTTTGAGATATTGATAATATATTACAAAGAATCATGAGTTTGAAGTGTCATATTTTTAATTATTTTGAGACATAGGTAGAACCGAGAACCAAACCGGAACCGAACCGAAGCAAACGGTTCTGATCTGACTCTATATTTTAGGACCAGGGTCCGTTCTGGTTCCAAAAGTTTGGAACCGAACCTACATGGGTCGGTTCTTGGTTTTGAGTGAAACCGAACTGAACCGATCCGAGTTGCACCCCTACAACTGATTATCCGTTTGTTTTGACGGTGATGTTTCGAAGCGTTGGGAATAAGAGCAGTGTGAATGGAGGGATGAAGCAATTTTGACTTTGAATATGAAAAATGACGTGAAAAATGAGTTTTACCAAATATATTTTGTGAAGTAAAGTAGGACCCACATGGCTCTGACAGATTTTTTGTATCATTGCTCTCGTAAGAAATAAGTCATGCAATAATGCTATACTTTATGCAGCGGTCGCGGAGCCACGTTCTTCAGACCTGTCGGCAACGATTTTGGACAGCCGTCCGATCCCACGAGATCCGTTGTCGGCTAGGATTTTGCTCCGCTGCTTTTGCAAAATATTCAGCAGGTCAATCTCGTAATTTCGAAGCATTATTGGGCCGATTTTATAATTTTTATTTAGCTCCTAAATCCCATGCATTTATGAAAATTAAACATTTAAACCCCCATCTTAAAGGCAGTACTAGTATGGCTAATGGCATCCCAACAATTTTTAACCGCCTACCCCATTTTATTTCCCCAATTTAATTCCTAGAGGCAGCCCAGCCCTAAACCGTGGAGCCCGATTTCCCCCCGGTCCCGCTCCCGTGTCGCCCTTCAATCCCGACGCCGACGCCGGAGATTGTCGCCCCTCTCCATTCCTCCCCCTTCGCGCTGGTCAATGAGTCAATCTAGACGATCGAGCTATATTTCTTTCGTTTGGTGATTCAGACACGCCTAGAGCAATGTCCACTACTACTCGACATTCCATGCATAGTTTGTGCTACGGTAAATCACTCGCTCCCTCTCAAATTTTGTAATTTGTGAATGATAATCCGTCATTGTTTGTGCGTCTTGCAAATTTTTTTAGATTTGTCATCAAAATTAAAAATGTCGATAAATTGACATCTTGAAGCAAACCTAAAGTATTGTGATTGAGGGGATGCAAACATGCTAAACGTTTATTTAATAATTTAATTCTCTACGAACATTCCATTTTAATAATAATTTTTCATATTTTAAAAATTCAACTTAGCTTTAAAGTAACAATTCATGAAAGTTTAAAAAAAGATGATTTGTCATTAATGTTACGCTCGCACACTTTGTTAACTACCCGATTTCAGTGCATCACGACAAGCATGAGGGCAGAAACCAAATTGCACCGCCATCAAAGAAGGAAGCTCGTGTGCCCCAAGGAGTTCATTTCGACGAAATGACCCCAAACCCGAACAAAACTAAAATGTAGTTCGTGGTATATGATATTAAACAACAAAAATATTCATCTCCCACAAATAGCCTTCCTTAAGTTTTTCGTTTCTTTCCCAAGTTTTCTTGTGGTGACCACAACGCATCTAAAGACACAACCAACCAATTATTTTATTTACCATAACATTCCCGTCAGGCAACTAGGTTCTGAGAGACGAGATTTACCTCCAAGAGATTTGGGAACTCATATGGATCCAAATGTTTTGGATAATGAGATTTTGGGAACCTAAATCTGGTGAGATGTACAAGATTTAGATTTACTCTTATAACAAGATGATGCATGAGCAAATTTGAAATATACAAAACATTTGATGTAAGGTGTGCTTACATGACGAAATGTTTTACTAAGTTTGTGTTGTTTTACGAGTTTGGTAATACTAGTAGTCACCTTACAAATATCACTAGATAAATTAGATATAAAATTTTTTTTATCGTTTGAAATTTTTTTAACAAATAATTTTAATGAATCTGATTTATTAGTGAGAACATTATTTTTATTTATCAATAGTTAACTATACTCTTACTATAAAAAGCTCTTTTTCAAAACGCGCAAGTTTTTCTTTAAGTTCATTACATTCAATACAAGGTATAGATTTATCAAAATTAAAGAGCATGAAAGAGAATCAACAGTAAGCACACTAATATTTGATTTTACATCAAGTTTTACTTTTAAAATTTTATTTTCTATGCGCAATAAAAAATTAAATTTTTTTTCTTTCAATTTTGCGTTTAGAAATATCAAGCGCACGAGATGTAAACAATGACTTAGATTCAAGGGAGGAAAATTTCGTTGTGCTTACAGTGTAATCAAAAGAACTATCATTTGAATTATTTGATGCACTATCAATTTCTCTTCTACTTGACGTGCTTGCCGAACAAGAACATGTGTGCACACTTTATTCATCTAATGTATTCTTTGATTTTTTTTTAACTCTTTTTAGCACATGTGGGAAAAATTTACAAGTATTTTTAAGAAATTTTCTAAAATCAAAAGTATTGTTAAAAACATGAACAAGTTTAAATATATTTTTGTCAAAAGTATAAAATAAACAATTCATAACTTTAACGCTTAAATTGCATTCATTTTTCTCAAATTCATTAAACTCAATGGTAGGCTTAGTAATCACAATATTAATCTTTAAAATAGATAATGCAATATACTTATTAATAATCATATTCCACACATCAATATCAATAGAAATAAGAACATTTTTTATTAATACTTTCCATGTCTCATAGTGATTTCTGGTGAACAATGGAGGAGTTAATACAGACTTATCATCACTATTCAACGAATCTCTTAAGGTTCGTCATCTAATACTCTAGGTTGTTAAGCCTAATAAGAATAACCTACCTCATTGGTTTAGATTTCCTGCTATTTTATCATTTGATTTCATGTGCGCACTTGGATTCAACCCTTATAACGGATTTGGGTGGTGTCAAGGATTTTAACCCAGGGGCGCATGATCCCATTCATGTTGGTAGAAATTTTTACACTAGGGTTGATAACTTTGAGCTAGACATTTTGTTTTCAAGCCCCCATTTTCAGCGGGATTTGCAGAACCATAGTAACATTTCTCTGTAATTCGGGATTGTGGTATGTCGCTAGGCGGAAGTATCATCACATGGTTGGACCGAGGAATTCATGTTAGAATCCTAGGGGAAAGCGAAAAAACCCCATGAAGAAACCACTCGTCGTAATAGATTGGAATATCGACCTTGTTGAAGATTCGCGTGATGTATTTTGTGATGTTGTTTGCATATAAGCCGAAGTTTCAGTTTTTTGCAACGATGAAGTGTTAAGACCAAGAACAATGACACCCATGATTGAGAGATAAGAGGCAATTGCGAGTCCTATTGCGCCAGAAAGACCACCTCAATGATTTATACCCGTCGATCACCATGCATTTTTTTTACTCATTAGATACCTTATTCTTAGGGTGGTTAGGGTCCTATAATAGAATCATCAAATGAATCTGAGCCATTCAATTTTAATCACCCCGATCTGATCTAACAAAATAATACATGATAGAGGCATGATGCATTTCGAGATGCTGTTTGCATATAAGACGAAGTTTGAGTTTTTGTAGGGACGATGCGGTAGGGAAATGCCACCTCAATGATTTATACTAGCGGTCACCGTGTATTTTTTGCTTTCATTAGATACCTTATTCTTAGGGTGATAAGGTACTGCAATTGTCCCGTTGAATCAATCTGAGCCATTCAATTTTAATCTTCTCGATTGTATCTAACAAAGTGCATAGTATTTTTTTTTGAAATGAAATAAAAATTTAGGGCGATCATGAATACTAAGACTCGGTTTGGTACTGCGATAGCGGTCGTGTACGCGGTGGTTACGAATCATCATTCGTGAACGCCCGACCTCACCCAAGGAATTTCATTCACTTTTATGTTAAAAACTAGTTTTCTTTTCACGATTGCGGTCATAACCGTTGTCACGACAGAGATACATTCTATGACGATGGTATTTTTTGTCCAAACTCACCGGAGCAAAAACGCGAACTTCTTACAGGTATTGATCAAATAAAGCTTATTATACTATATATTATTAATTTATACATATTATTCCTTTTAGCAAATACATAAAAATAATATAAATTTTCTGAATACAAGATATGTACACATTTACAGGCGCTTTCCAACTTCACCAGAATGGACACCACCTGAAAAGGAAACAAAAAATATATATCAGAGAATTACACAACGGGGACTTAAAGGGTCTGTTTGGCGCCGAGGTTGGAGGAGCGGCGGTTGGAGAGGAGCGGCGGTTGGAGGAGTCGATCCGCAACCGCGGGCACCTACCCGCGGTTCAGAAGCAGCGGATTTCCGCGGTTTCAGCGGGAGCGCTGCAAACCGCGCCCGCCAACCGCTGCCCCCAAACAGTAAATTACAGCGGCTGCGGATCAGAAATCACTCTCTGATCCGCAGCCGCCGCCACAAACAGAGCCTAGTTGCAAATAGGATAAGGTTTATTGTGTTCATACCCAACATAATTCTGACACAAATTCTCGTGCGACATCGCTTGGATGATCAGTTTCTGAACCTGGAGCTTCACGGAAAGGCCGTGCTCCGCTTCCCGCGCGTCGCCGGTATAGAAGTTCCCGTTTTCCGCGTATTGGCTCGAATTGCCAGGCCCCGATATCGACGACACGGAAGAAAAATCCCTTCCGGTGAGCTTATTGCTCATCCTAGCCATAACAGCCACCGCGCGCTCATTAAGGACCTCATTAGGATCGCCGAGCTGATTAACGGCCTGCAGAAACAAACAGAATTAGATGCGTTCGGAGAAAACGGCGAAACATAGAACTCTGGGACTCAAAAAAGGAATTTTGAGTTTAGCAAAACTCAATTTGCTAGATGCAGCTGCGAAGGAAGGTGAGAAGATTGTCTTCAATGCTCCATTTTTTGCTCCGGTGGTGTTTTTAAATCGCTCCATTTTTGCTCTGGTGGCGTTTTTGAATCGTCTAACCGGAGAAACGGAAGTATTTGGGTAAATGTCCATAAGGGTAGGGAGCTCTATTTTTAGCCGGAGCTAAATTCTTACAAGAGGCATCTGGATCACCGGCATCGCTCTCTCCCAAACGGAGCCGAAAAAAGAACTCAAAGGTGATTGTTTTTGTCTATTAAAGTAATCTCCGGGATGTAGTTCTCATAGTATAATCTTGGTACTGCGTGCAAGGGCGGCATTGCTATCATGGGAGGGCGGCGGCGGCGGTGGGTCTGATATTGTCGGTGGCAGGAGACGAGATCATCGTGGGAGGCAGGGTTGTCGGCAGTTGTGGGGTTGACAAAGGAATCCGTGGACGAGGAGACGATATCATCGTGGAAGGCAGGGTTCCGCAGTTGTGGGGATGACAAATGAATCTGTGGGCCGGGAGTCGCGGCTCAGACGGACATGGATTGGGCGGGACTCAGGGAGAGCATAACCATTTGCAAGAAAATTCTGAATAACGATCTTAAAATAAATACCTGAAGCAATTCCTTTTCTCGAGCCCCACGAAGAGGATGGGCAAGCTCTCTGTTAGGCTCGGACTCGTCACCGTTCGCAACTGGGTGAGCAAGGGAGCTAACGGAGTTTGGTATTTGAGGAACTTCATTAAAAGTAAATAACCTCCAATTGATGAGAGGGTCATGGACAAATGCCTGCAATAAGAATCAAAAAGTATCACAACAGTGCAGTAATTTATCGAATGTCTTGCCATATGAACAAAGAAGACAACTGAACATCCTTGAACTACAACAAGGCTGAACAAAGAAGACAACTGAACATCCTTGAACTACAACAAGGCCACGGCCGGGGAGTAGAATTTCCGACGTCGCGGATCTGGCGGAATACTGCCAAGACCCCACGGCCGTTTGGCTGCGGCGCGATCGGGCATTATGCCTACCGTGCGGGGAGATACGCAGAAATGCCGCAAATTTCCAACACCCCAAACAAGACCCAATTCTCGAGAGTATTTCTGAAACTACTCGATCTCAAGTCTAAACAGAGCCCTCCCAAGGATGTCTAATCAAAATTAAAACAAAAAATGTTAATCCTAAATGGTAAATGCTGTCTTAGAAGAAAAGTTCGGAACGCTTAAAAGCCAAATCATGACCATCAGAACACAACTCAACAACCAATCTAACATCCTGCTCAATGAGTCGGCCAGCTACTTGAATACTGAGGCTAACTTGTCGAGGTCCTAGATTCATCCTACAGTGCACGACTACAAAAATACTCTCCCTAGAGATTTCACGGAGAATCCGTTCCATGCCAACTTGGCATATATAGGTGTCGCACTTTGGTAGTCGTGCACGGTGTCCCCAATGCGCATCGTGAAACAGTATCTTTGACTGCATTCTAAATTTTTTTTAACACTGATAATGTATTTAATAAAAAAATACTGAAAATCATAAATTATTTAGTAATTTTAGGTCAATTTAAGCCAAATTAATTTTAAACCATAGGGCAGCCTAGTGCACAAAGCATCCCCACGCAGCGAGGGTCTGGGGAAATGTCCCACCACAAGGGTGAAATGTAGGCAAACCTTACCCTGCATTTTTGCAAGAGGTTGCTTCCAGAACTGAACCCGTGACCAAAGAGAAGACTTATATTGACTTTAAAGCATCACATTACTCCTATTCATCTTTTTTTAAAGGTGTATATAGACAAAAAAGGGTAAAATTGGAAGCCTAAATATTAGGCCAAAGAGATGGTTTTCCTTATATATATGTATGTATATATATATATACATATATGTATCTACATATACATATATCTATATATCTCATCTACACAATTCAAAATTCTAATTTTTTTTCTCTCTTAAAAACCTAACTTAAATAATTTTTCGAATTTCAAATTCCGATACCTTATCCTAGGATATTTGAATTGTTGTTTAATACCCATAAGATATATATCCATAACTACTGTTTTATGTTGTGCAGTCAAACTCTTATGAAATCATCAAATAATCTTGAAAAAAAAATATCTCCTTCCCCACTAAAGGCTCAAGCAGCTGGCTCAAAATATAGTTTGAAAAATAATGATTTTAGATCAGTTGTTTGTGAAACTGAAATCACTAAATTTGAGTTAATTTTAAGAAAATTTGTGGAGCTTAAACCTACTGTTTATTTCTAACTTCACCAACGCAAATTACCAAACTAGAAAATTTCATTGCTTTAAAACATGTTTTCTAACCATAAAGCACCAAATGATGCCCAAGAAAAATGATGTCCATAAAAGTATATATTAAGGACCAATGTTGCTCACCTCCATCATTGCCATCACACTATCCTTATTCGTGCGGAGAACTTGCATCACATTTTCACAGGTTATTCTGAAAGTTCCTTCAATACCGCTGACTTCCATTGCTTTCACAAGCATTCTAGTTAAGCGAAAAGGCACCTGCCCACAAAATTTTGGATTTGCACCGACACTCACATATAATTCTAGAAAAAGATGAAATTACAAAAGCAAGCTTCCCAAGGATGCTGAAAATAGGCCATGCCAACAAAACAAAGTACTTAAATTACCTTTTCTGGAAACTTTTCTCTGTTCATGGAGGCCTCAAAGCAATCTCCAAAATCAATATGCAAAATCTTTCCACTGAATTAGAAAAATAAAAATTCACGCATAGAACAAAGATCTAAAAACTGAAGCAATAAAAGAAAAAACAGGTAAGTGAGGATAATTTCTCAGATACCTGAAGCGGTGCAGCATAAGATTACTAGGATGACGGTCCCCTAGTCCAAGAAGATAGCCCACCTTGCAAAATATGAAGCCACCGCGCGAATGAAAGATTAAATGTATGTACTTAAAACACAAAAGATAGTGATAATGATTACAAGTTTACGTAAGATTAAATGTATGTACTTACAAAAAAGATAGTGATAATGATTACAAGTTTATTTTTAGTTGTTTATTATTATGGCACACGGATTGATGAGGTGTCACAATCCTACCATCCTGTATTCTCTATATATTGCCCCAATTGGGGCCTAATAATACACGACATGATCTTCTCCCATTTAATTTGGTATCAGAGGGAAATTCCGATCTCGCCTCCTGCCAGACCCTTCTTCCCGATTCCGCCGGTTTGACCTCTATCGACGGGATGTGAGGACTCGTCTTCCCGATCACCACGACGACGACGACCCGATCTCGCCTCCTGCATCTCATCCCGACCTCGCCTCCTGCGCCCGACGACGCCTCCTGCGCTCGACGGCGACGCCGCCTCCTGCGCCCGACGACGACGCCGCCTTCTGCGCCCGACGCCGACGACGCCGACTCCTACATCCCGATCTTCTGCGCACGACGACGACGCCGACTCCGCCTGCCTTCTGTTCCGCGGCTGCTATGATGTGCCGCTACTTCCAGGACTGATGCTTCGCCTCTTACCGCCTGCCTTCCTTCTGCTGCTGGTGCTTCGTCTCTTCCAGGGCTGAACGCCTTCCGCGGCTGCTATGATGTGCCGCTGCTTCTTCTTGGTCGGACCTTTGTGATGGGATCTCCTCCTTCCATTTAAGGATTTCCTTTATCTTGATTTCATTCCATGGATTCCACGAATGATGGCTTTGCTCGTCGCATCACCACCACACTTCTTAATGAGAAGAATTTTATTGCTTGGTCCAACTCCGTGCGTGTCTATCTCGCCGGACATGACAAGCTTGATTGGCTTGAACCTAATGGGGTTCCCAAGCCTGCCGAGAAAGACGACAAAGCTCTCCGTCAATGGCGCACGGAAAACTTCAAGATTCTTGGGTGGCTTCAATGCTCCATGGAGCCCCGCATTTATGAGCAGTTTATGCGCTTCGAATCTGTTCCGTCTCTTTGGGCCGCTCTGTCTCGCACCTATGGGCACACACGTGTTGATACGCGGATTTACTCCGTCTTCCAGGAGATTTCGACTGCTCGTCAGGGTGACCGGTCTGTGCATGAGTACTTCACTTTTCTCTCTGGGAGATTCCAGGAGCTTTCCGATCTCGAGCCACTGAGTGCCTTTCCTCATTCCGAGGATATGCTTATTGCCAAGCGGAGACAGGAGAAGCGAGAGACCTATCAATTTCTGATGGGGTTACGCCCTGAGTTTGAGCAGATTCGGGTTCAGATTGTCAGCATGAACCCGCTTCCAGATATTTTAGATGCTTACTCCATGGTTGAGGAGCATGAGCGTCGTGCTCGCCTGACTGCTCCTTCTGTTCCAGCGCTTACTTCTCCACCAGACCAGATGGCCCTTGCTTCGGGTCGTACTCCTTCTGTGCGAGGGGGGCGTTCTTCTACCCATAGGGGCCGCGGAGGTGGCCGAGGGAGCCCGTTTGCCTCTATTCAGTGTCAGCACTGCCTCCGGACCGGTCATGAGAAGTCCAGATGTTGGCTGCTTTTTCCTCACCTACGCCAGCAGTCTTCCGCTCCCGCTCCTCGGGCCGCTGCCGCCACTACATCTGACTCTGGGACTCCTTCAGCTGACTGGAGCCAGCTTATGGCTCAGGTTCAGGAGCTTCAGTCACAGCTTCAGCACTATGCTCTGTCACCTCAGCCACAGACCACCTCTGATCCTGGACCCTCGTCATCGACTTCAGCCGCTGCATCAGGTACTCCGACGGCCTTTCATGTCACTAGTAAGGGATCTGCCTCTCCCTGGGTGATAGACACTGGGGCCACTGATCATATGACGGGTGAGCCACACTTGTTCTCCTCTCTTGTCTCTCCGACTGACCATCAGCAAGTTCGCCTCGCCGATGGCTCTGTGACCCCGATTCTTCACCAGGGCACAGTCTCTCTTTCTCCTTCTTTTTCCTTGGATTCTGTACTCCATGTTCCCAAACTAGCCTTAAATCTTCTTTCTGTTAGTCGATTGACTCGTGCTTTACATTGCTCGGTAACTTTTGATCCTTCTGGTTGTGTTTTTCAGGACCTGACCACGAGGAAGACTTTTGGCTCCGGCCGTGAGCGCGACGGGCTTTATCTGCTGGATCTCCCACCTCCTGCACCATCGTCTCCGCCATCCAGTTTTGCCACTACTACCACCACCACTCCTGCTATTTGGCATGCCCGGCTGGGACATGCGAGTCCTAAAATTGTATCTTCTATTTTTCCAGATGTCTCATTTGAGCACTTTTTTCAGTGTGATGTTTGTCAGCTCAGTAAACACACACGCACTTCATACCCTACTTCTGTTTCCCGTACTTCTGCACCTTTTGATATTATTCATTCTGATGTTTGGGGTCCTGCCCCGGTCGTTTCTTATGATGGTTTTAGATATTTTGTCTCCTTTATCGATGATTTTACCCGTTGTTGTTGGGTCTATCTGATGCGTGCTAAGTCTGAGGTGTTTGACATATATACACGGTTCTCGAGTATGATTCGCACCCAGTTTTCATCCCCTATTCGGATCCTCCGATCTGATAATGGAGGGGAATACACCTCTTCCTTGTTTACTGCCTTCCTTGCTAGCCAAGGAACTCTCCACCAATTCTCCTGTCCCTATACTCCGGAGCAGAATGGAGTAGCGGAACGCAAGAATCGTCATCTCCTAAATGTGACCCGTTGCCTCCTTCGTGGGGCTCATGCTCCCAAATCCTTCTGGAGTGCTGCCCTTCTTACAGGGACTTTCCTAGTCAACCGTCTCCCCTGCCAACCTCTGGCTGGTCGTGTCCCCTTGAGTCTCCTTTCCCCCAGCCGCCCGTTGTTCCCTATTCCTCTCCGCGTCTTCGGGTGTGTGTGCTTTGTTCAGGATCGCCGTCCGACTCGGACGAAACTGGATGACAAAGCCATCCGTTGTTTATTTTTGGGCTATTCCTCCTCTTCAAAGGGGTATAGATGTTATGATCCCTCTTCTCATCGGACCTTCCATACTATGGATGTCACTTTCTTTGAGGATGTTCCTTTCTATTGTGACTCTCCTACCTCTACTCCTTCCTCTCCTCCACCATTCTCATCTCCAGTTCCCCTGCTCTCCGAGCCAGACTCTGCTCCTCTACAGATATATACTCGTGGCCCCCGTGGGCCTTCCCATGTTCACCCTATTCTTCGTGATCCACTGATCGAGCCCAGCTCACCGGACTCGGTGCCACTTCCTCTGGCAGGTGATGTTTCTTGCTCTTCCGACTTACCTATTGCTATTCGCAAGGGTAAGCGTTCATGTGTTACTGATCATCCTGTGGCTAGTTTTGTGTCCTACCAGCGCCTTTCACAGGGGTACCGAGCTTTCCTCACCGCCACTGACCAGATCAGAATTCCGAGCTCGACGACTGAGGCTTTTCAGCACCCTGAGTGGGTGGCAGCCATGGAAGCTGAGATGTCCGCTTTACAGAAGGCTGGCACCTGGCGGTTAGTTCATCTTCCCACCGGCAAGAAGACTGTTGGTTGTCGCTGGGTGTTCACCGTCAAGTATAATGCTGACGGATCTTTGGATCGTTACAAAGCTCGCCTTGTTGCAAAAGGCTTTACTCAGACTCCAGAGGATTACGGGGTGATATTTGCTCCTGTGGCCAAGCTTTCTACAGTTCGTCTCCTTATTTCCCTCGCTGCCTGCCACGGGTGGCCTCTTCATCAGCTGGACGTGAAGAATGCCTTCCTCAATGGCGACCTCGTTGAGGAGATTTACATGGATCCGCCACCTGGTTACAGGCTTCAGGGGGAGTATTTGGGTCGTGTTTGCCTCTTGAAAAAATCCTTGTATGGGCTGAAACAGTCCCCTCGAGCCTGGTTTGAGCGGTTCGGTACAGTTGTTCTTCAGAGTGGCTTCACCAGATGTCATGCCGACCATACCTGCTTTGTTCGGACCTCTGCTGATGGTCGTAGGGTCATTATTTTAGTCTATGTGGATGACATCATCCTTACCGGTGACGACAGCTCAGGGATAATCCAGATCAAGGGGGAACTTCAAAAGGCTTTTGAGGTCAAAGATTTGGGGCCTCTGAAGTACTTTCTTGGGATTGAGGTTGCCAGATCTCACCAGGGGATCTCTTTGTCTCAGCGGAAGTATACACTCGACCTTCTGAGTGATACTGGCCTTCTTGGGTGCTCTCCAGTCTCTACACCCATGGACCCGAACCACCGATTACACGCTGAATCTGGCGAACCTCTCCCTGATCCGAGCAGATACCAGCGTCTTGTTGGAAGACTTATCTACCTGACCAATACTCGCCCCGACATTAGCTTTGCTGTGAGTATGGTCAGCCAGTTCATGCATGCCCCCCGGACTTCTCACATGGATGCTGCTTTTCGGATCCTTCACTACTTGAAGGGATCACCTGGCCTCGGGCTCTTCTACCGTTCATCTCCATCCTCCGATCTTACCTGCTACACGGATTCTGACTACGCTGGCTCCCTGACTGATCGACGTTCCACTTCGGGGATGTGCACTTTCTATGCTGGCAATCTTATTTCCTGGAAGAGCAAGAAGCAGAGCGTTGTTTCTCGCTCCTCTGCTGAGGCTGAGTACAGGGCTATGGCCCATGGCGCCACCGAGCTTCTCTGGATGCGGACTCTCTTGACCGAGCTTGGTTTTCCTCCTTCTAGTTCCTCGACACTGGTTTGTGACAACCAGTCTGCTCTCATGCTAGCATCTGACTCAGTTCTGCACGAGAGGACTAAGCATATTGAGGTGGATATTCACTTTCTCAGGGAGCATATCCGTTCAGGGACTCTTGCAGCGTCCTATGTCCCGTCTGCCGACCAGATTGCTGATGCCTTCACCAAAGCTGTTGGGCCTTCCCGGCTCCTTTCTACACATGGCAAGCTGGGCTTGCTTGATATCTTCGCACCAGCTTGAGGGGGAGTATTGGGTTTATTTTTAGTTGTTTATTATTATGGCACACGGATTGATGAGGTGTCACAATCCTCCCATCTTGTATCACACGGATTGATGAGGTGTCACAATCCTACCATCCTGTATTCTCTATATATTGCCCCAATTGGGGCCTAATAATACACGACATGATCTTCTCCCATTTAATTATAATGATTACAAGTTTACGTAAGATTAAATGTATGTACTTACAAAAAAGATAGTGATAATGATTACAAGTTTACGTGCTTCACGTAGGTCCATGTGTTTTAAAATTTTCATTTTGGTCATTTACATTCGATAGCGGAATCAATAAGTACCACTACACTTTCCTTCTATTTCCTCTCTTACGATTCAGAGAATGAGGGTATTGTGATCATATAAAAAAGGGCAGCCAGGTGCACAAAGGCATCCCCGCGCAGCGAGGGTCCGGGGAAGGGTCCCACCACAAGGGTGAAATGTAGGCAAGATAGAATACCAAGTAGAGATACAACAACAATACTCAAGCCTTTATCCCACCATAGTGGGGTCGGCTAGAATACCAAGTAGAGATGCCATGATAAAATGATTAAATCATGAGAACGATCTGAGTGGAGGATATTCAAAGATATGGAACTCCGGGAAGTACCATCAAAACCCAAGAACGTAGATGATATCTATACAATATATCATAAAAAAATATGGAACTAACAAAACAATCTCAGTCATTAGGATACAATCGGATTGACCGTAATCTGGTCACATTTGAAAAAAATCTGATTGGATTTTTTCAATCAGGTAGAAAATATCCATGAAAATACCCGACCATATAGACAACAAATCTGATTAGATTTTTTCAAATGTGACCCAGATTCCGGTCAATCTGATACTTAAATGATTGCAAAAATAGGATGCTTCATACCACGATTTTTTGGGAGAATTCTATCATTTGGACCATCAAAAGAACCTGAGCCCATAGATTTAACCTCTTTGTTCTATCTAAACGCGATGATTATCATAGAAATAAAAAAAATCTAAATGTCACAACCGTTCACAGGGTCTCCCGTGGGCAGCATGAGACTGCAATAGTGCTCGATCGTAGCTCAAGTGACGTCCGAAAATTGTCTCAGTCGCACACAGTGTGTGAGTGTGTGTGTGTGTGTGTGGGGGGGGGGGGGGGGGGGGGGGCGGCCGCCGCAACTTTAACAACAAATAAAACTATAACCTACCATACTCATAACCGCCAAGCTTCTGGTATAGTTTGTCCTCCGTGCAAGCCAAACTTCAGAAGTTCTGCTTTTTAACCAGAGTACCTAGCAACAGATGCTACCAATTTGGAAATGCTCTATGTTTGTACCAATAATAATGAAATTGAATACTTAGCAATATAAACCATACCTTAGCTAAGTCATTTCCCTCCGTATTTTGTAATGCATGCTCAAAAACTTCGACTTTGGCTATGAGTGGCAAGCGCTCATAGTCAGGGGCAAATGCTAGCATCAGTCTATTCTCTTGATTTAAGAACATCTGTAATGAACCAAGGGTGGTCAAGAAATATGCAGATTTGAGGTATCAGTTGATTCGCTGATTAGAACATACCTTTCTCGCATCTCTATATTCGCGAATTAGATGGTGAAGAGTATCGCAATTAGGAACCCATCCAATTAATCCGCTATTTGGAGACAAGGGTATAACAGCATAGCGCTGAATTGAGAGATCTTTCTCAGAAGTTCTTCTTGAATTCTCTAGAAGAGTATTCACCAAACCAAACAGCTAGATAGAAGTAAATTATGGTTAGACTACTATCCTATCAATAGAAAAATCTATGGTTACACACATAGAAATACTCACAGCAAAATATATGCATGTCCAGTATGATGCAACAATAATCTAAATAACTAACGTTTTGAAAAGAGTATACAGCATGATAAATTCACTTCAAGGGTGCACTGTGCGCTTGAAGATATGATACTTGAGATTTAACATATATTTACATACAAGCATTTTCCATAAACTACTATGTTATTTCTGGCACTGGCCATTTATCCAGAGGCTCAAGTCTTAAGCACTAAGATAAAATAAAATGTCATTTTTGATAACTTTCTGCAGCTAAATTCAGAAATAAATTGATCGCGGTGAGTACAAGTTTGTGAGAATTCCTACAATCTGGCTGTTTCACGCATTTGTCACAAGATAAAACTTAGATTATAGTGGTCTAACATAGCATAAACAGATGTTATACAACAGATAAATTCTTAGATTAAATGTACATAACCCACCTAAATAGGATTTTCTTACTATCATACTTAAACAGATGTTATACAACAGATAAATTCTTATTTAAACAAGAAGTGCTTATTTATAAGTTCCAAGCCCTAATCGTTTATCAAAATAAATCTAGGATAAATTAATTTTTATTCCACTGCATCAAAACAAACATAGAAACAAATGTTTGCCAACATCTGCAAAAAGGAAAAGTACAAAAAGCAGCTAGTAACAATACCTGCATGACTCGTTCATCCTGCCGTAAATCCTCATGGCCCTTAAGCAAGAAAGTATAATCTTCCCCATCACTTCCATGAATAGTCAATTTCCTAGGTCTTTGCTTGGATGTAATAACCATAAGTTGTGGTGCAAATGATGAAATTGTAACCAATTGCGTGTCTGAAACGACATCAGAAGTTTTAATAGATTATGGGATGAATAACACACAACTTTACTTCTGTAATACCGATAAATGACAAGCCAAACAACTGTACACACATACACAAAGCTAAAACATGGTGCACATATAGGACCTATTTGGCACGGAAGTCATGGATGCTGTTGGCCATGGAGTGCACAAACACAACCGCAGCCAGCCTCCTGTGGTTACTATTGACGCCAAGTTTTGAAAACCAGTGGATTTAACGACTCCAGCGTATGGCGGAACACCCGAACGTAGGGCGAATGACGGGTGCCCAATGCGGCGTTTCGCCAAACTATTGAAAAAATGATTCAGGTTTTGTTTGGCGTAAATGTGGCCGTCGTGAACGCATTGGTCATAAAGCGTGGTTTGTGAACGTCCGGCCTCCCTATGGAACCATGTTTATGTTCAAAATTAGGTTCTTTTTTTGCGGCGGTAGTGTTATGCCGCCGCATCCGCTACAGTTTCAAGGGCAGACGTACTCTCGGCGACCGAAAGAACGGAGGCCAAACAACGGGGCTGAACCATCTGGTTTAGCCCCCAACCAATGAAAGGAACCAAGGGGGACTGAACCAACCCGGTTCAGTCCCCAAATGGGGGGGGGGGGGGGGGGGGGGGGGGGGGAGGCCGGCCCCCTTGAGCCCAGGTATTAATAGACCCGGGCGCCCTCATGATGGCTATGCATTATTATTCTCAAGGTATCTTCTCCTTCCTTCTCCTTAACCCTAATCCTTCTTCCCCTCTCTCTAATCCTCCCTAGATCTCTCTTCTTTGCAAAGCCCTAACATTTGGTATCAGAGCATCGTTCCTGCGATGATGGTGACACGCACGGAAGCCGAAACCGCGCGGCTCGCATCCCTCGAGGAGAACTACGTAGGGTTGTCGGACACGATGGCGGCGCTCGAAGAACAAGTGAAATCCTCCCAAAAAAATCTGGAGGATCGCTTGGACGCGCGCATGGAGGAGATCAAAACCCTACTCATGCAAAATCTGAAGGGAAAAACCCACGCGGCGGAGAGATCCGAAGCCGAAGCATCCTACCATCCTCCGGCGTAGAACGACATGGGAATCGGAAGTGGAACGCAGCAAGGGGCCGGATCCGGGTCTACAGGAGGCGGGATACCCGTGTCGGGATCGGCGGAAGCCGATCCTACGCGGATCGACACCTACGCCTTCCGCACGAGCGGATCGACGCAGGAGGGGTGCGGGGCCTCTGGAGCGGCCACCGGCGGCTCGATGGAGGCCGGCTACCGCCGGCCAGGTGGCTGGAGGCCGCCGGAAGGGCCGACGACACCGAATGGACCGTTCGGCGCCCAGTCCGCCTGGAACGGACCGGGAACGCAGCCGGGTCCTTCGTGGAGGGGTCCAGGGCAGGGAGCAGCCCCTTTTCGACCTACTGGAGCGAATGCGGTCCCAATCGGGGGTGTGGCGGGCATCCTACCGCTACCACCGCCATATGGAGGACCGGCGGACTATGGAAATGGCAACCCATGGGGTGGAGGGCAACAAGGAGGCTACGGTATGGACCGGGGACGGCCCGGGCCCGCAGTGGCGCCAGCGCAACCTTACCAACCAGCACATGCAGAACCACGGCCGTACATGCAGCCCAAACTGACACGTATGAACTTCCCTAAGTTCAAAGGCGGCGACGCCTTAGAGTGGGTCCAGAAGGCTGAGCTTTTCTTCAAATACCAGGAGATTCCCGAGGGGCAGTGGGTCCAGTTGGCGTCCTTTCACCTGGAAGATGACGCTTTCCAGTGGACAAAGTGGTTTCTGAGGGGACGCAATTACGCACCCTGGGAGGAGTTTGTGGAGTCCTTCTCGGCTCGTTTCGGGCCTCTGGAGTACGAAGACGTAGAGGCGATGTTACAGAAGCTGCGACAAAAAGGATCAGTCACAGAGTACCGGACAGAGTTCGAACGGCTGGCCAATCGGGTCAATTGGGAGGAGAGGACGATGCTGAGCTGTTTCGTATCCGGATTGAAGGACCATTTGAGAGACGAGGTCCACGCCTACATGCCACGCAGTTTGAGTCATGCCATCAGCCTGACCAGTATACAGGAGGAGCGGTACAATCGGAAGAGGACTCGGACGACAGCTCGGGCATCTACGGTTACAGATGTACCCAAGAAGGAACCACTGACCAGGGGCCGTCCCACTGTGACAAGGTTGACGTGGCAGGAGCTTCAGGCCAGAAAGGACAAGGGACTGTGTTTCAAATGTGATGAGAAATTCGTTCCGAGGCATCGGTGTCAGAAGGTCCAAGTCTTCATGCTGCGGGACGAGGACGAGAAAGAGGACACCACTGGCGATTCCGTTGAGGATGATCTGGATCTCGCAGAGTTTGGAATATCCATTCAGGCGATGGCAGGGTGCACGACACCCCTTACTTTACGGATCGCAGGGGCGATTGGCCAGGAACGGGTGACTATATTGGTTGATAGTGGGAGCACCCACAATTTCATTAACCCCGAGGTGGCTCTCAAGGCTGGGCTTCAGATTGATCGGGAGGTCGCTTTCTAGGTCATGGTAGTGGATGGGAGCAAGTTGCGATGCGAAGGGGTCCTTAAGGGGGCCGAGCTGCGGATGCCGGGATACATCTGCCACACCGACATCTACCTTCTACCCATTCGAGTCTCGGATATGGTCTTGGGGGTGCAGTGGCTCCGACAGCTACGACGGGTAACCACGGATTGGGATCGAATGACGCTGGAGTTTTCTCAGCAGGGCAAGGACCACTGTTTGCAGGGCATAAGGACGTCTCCACTCAAGGAGATCTCACTCACAAGTTTGCAGAGGCTGGAGGAGCAAGGCGGGGCAGTGGCCATGATTCTGGGGGTGACCACCGTGGGGTCGGAAGCCAGCACGGAGCCTGAGCAGATACAAGCGCTCTTGGGACAGTACGGTGATGTTTTTCAGGAGCCACGCTCCCTCCCTCCGTCCCGCTTCCGGGACCATCAGATCCAGTTGAAGGCAGGGACGGATCCCACCAACATCCGGCCTTACCGCTACCCCCATATTCAGAAGGCAGAGATAGAGCGCATCGTGCGCGAGATGCTGACCTCGGGTATTATACGCCCCAGCACTAGTGTTTTTTCTTCTCCGATCATACTGGTAAAGAAGAAAGACGGTTCGTGGAGGTTTTGCGTAGATTATCGAGGGCTTAACAGCTCCACCATCAAGGACAAATTCCTCATTCCTATGATCGAGGAGTTATTGGACGAGCTACATGGAGCACACTTATTCACCAAGCTGGACCTCCGGTCCGGCTACCATCAGATTCGTATGAAGGAGGAAGACGTCCACAAGTTGGCCTTCTGCACCCACGATGGTCACTATGAGTTCTTGGTGAAGCCATTTGGGTTGGCCAACGCACCCTCGACCTTCCAGGCGGTGATGAATGAGATATTCCGCCCTCTTCTTCGAAGGTATGTGCTAGTTTTCTTTGACGATATACTTATATATAGCAGGAGTTGGGAGGATCACCTGGAGCATGTCCACACCGTCCTCACCATACTAAGGGAGCACCAACTGTACGCCAAGCGGTCCAAATGCTCGTTTGGGCAGGCGGAGGTTGAGTACTTGGGACACCTGGTGTCCGCACACGGGGTCCAAGCTGACCCAAAGAAGATCGCAAGCATGGTGGATTGGCCACCTCCCACGACGGTACGGGCTCTGAGGGGCTTTCTCGGACTGACAGGGTACTATCGGCGATTCGTGAAAGATTATGGGAAAATAGCCCGCTCCCTCACTCAGCTGTTGCAAAAAGATGCTTTTCAATGGAGTACAGAGGCGGAGGTCGCCTTCCAGTCCTTGAAGACGGCCATGACTACCACCCCGATTCTGACACTACCAGATTTCTCCAAGGTGTTCGTAGTGGAGGCCGATGCTTCGGGGGTCGGCATTGGGGCTGTGCTGATACAGGAGGGCCGACCCTTGGCGTACTTCAGCAAGGCGTTGGCACCTCGGACACTGGGCCTCTCGACGTACGAGATGGAGATGTTAGCCATCCTTCATGCGGTCGCCTTGTGGCGGCCTTATCTCTTGGGACGACACTTCCAGATCCGTACAGATCACCAGAGCCTGAAACACTTTCTGGAGCAGAGACTAGCCTCACCATTGCAGCAGAAGTGGCTGACAAAGTTGCTGGGATACGATTACGAGATCGTATATAAACAGGGGAAGGAAAATGTGGTGGCCGACGCACTCTCCCGCATACCAGAGAGTTCCTTGTCCCATATTTCAGGACCAGTGATTGAGTCACTGGAGGAGATACAGGCAGAAGTTCAGCAGGATCCGGATCTCCGGGCCATCATTGAAGCATTACGACAGGGAGAGCCTACTGTGGCCGGCTACCACTTACAGGGAGACAGACTTTACCATCAGGGCCGGATAGTCCTCCCTGCCACCTCGACTTGGCGGGATGTCATGATGCGGGAGTTTCACGCCTCACCAACCGGCGGGCACGCCGGTATCCTGCGTACATTACAACGAGTCCAGGCGAATGTATTTTGGAAGGGTATGTGGCGGGATGTTCAGCAGTTTGTGCGTGAATGCGAGATCTGCCAGCGGCAGAAGTACGAGACCACCTCACCCGCCGGGCTACTGACGCCGTTGGAAATTCCCCGTCAGATTTGGGACACTGTGTCTATGGATTTCATTGACGGCCTGCCTAAATCTCAGGGCAAGTCCGTCATTTTGGTCGTGGTCGACAAGTTGTCCAAATACGGACACTTCATAGCTATGAGCCATCCGTACACGGGGGAAGCAGTTGCTGAAGTATTTGCCAAGGAGATTGTGCGACTCCACGGAATTCCGAGCGCTATCATATCAGACAGAGATCCCGTCTTTGTGAGCAATTTCTGGAAGGAGCTGTTTCGACTACAGGGGACTTCCCTACGCATGAGTACGACCCACCATCCCCAGGCAGACGGGCAGACGGAGGTCCTCAACCGTGGGGTTGAAACTTATTTACGGTGCTTTGTCATGGATGAGCCACGCTCTTGGACTAGGTGGCTCCATTGGGCGGAGTATTGCTACAATACGTCGTTTCATAAGGCCAGCAAGCTCACCCCGTTTGAAGTGGTCTACGGCCGCCCCCCGCCTACTTTGAGCTCTTATGAGCCAGCCAGCACCGCTCTCCCCGCGGTCGACCGGACGTTACTAGATCGAGACCGGACTTTATCTTTACTCCGGGAGAACTTACGCATCGTCCAAGATCGCATGAAGCACCAGGCAGACAAACATCGTACCGAGCGGGAGTTTGCGGTGGACGATGAGGTCTTCCTTAAACTCCAACCATATCGGCAGCTCTCGGTCTCTCGGCGGACCAACCAGAAACTGACACCGAAATACTATGGCCCTTTCCGTATCCTCCGCAGGGTGGGGCCCGCAGGTTTTGTTTGGCGTAAATGTGGCCGTCGTGAACGCATTGGTCATAAAGCGTGGTTTGTGAACGTCCGGCCTCCCTATGGAACCATGTTTATGTTCAAAATTAGGTTCTTTTTTTGCGGCGGTAGTGTTATGCCGCCGCATCCGCTACAGTTTCAAGGGCAGACGTACTCTCGGCGACCGAAAGAACGGAGGCCAAACAACGGGGCTGAACCATCTGGTTTAGCCCCCAACCAATGAAAGGAACCAAGGGGGACTGAACCAACCCGGTTCAGTCCCCAAATGGGGGGGGGGGGGGGGGGGCGGCCCCCTTGAGCCCAGGTATTAATAGACCCGGGCGCCCTCATGATGGCTATGCATTATTATTCTCAAGGTATCTTCTCCTTCCTTCTCCTTAACCCTAATCCTTCTTCCCCTCTCTCTAATCCTCCCTAGATCTCTCTTCTTCTTTGCAAAGCCCTAACAGGTAGTTACAACTGTTGTCATGCCAAACATATATATGTAAAAAGGCGGTGAAGTTTTTGTCCTAACATGCCCTCAATGAGCTATAAACCAGAGAGATGAAGTGAACCTAAATAAATTACTTTGTACAAACTATTAAAGACGAGAGACTAGCATCTCGGAAAATCAAATTGGATTCATGCTAGGGCGGTCCACCATGGAAGCTATACACCTCTTGAGGAGACTCATTGATAACTATCGGGAACAAGATTTGCATATGCTGATTATCGATCTTGAGAAGACTTATGATAGGGTTAAAAAAGGTGTAACTGTATCATACATTGACGTAATCAAAGGCATGTATACAAATTCAGTGACCAGAGTGTGGACATCTGGAGGATTAACAAAGGAATTCCCTATCACTGTTGTCTTACATCAAGGGCCAGCTTTAATCCCTCATCTTACCCTTGTATTAGATGAGAAAACCGAACATATCCAACAAGTAATACCTTGGTTTTTATTGTTTGCAGATGATATTGTTTTGGTTGATTAGACGCACGAGGGTGTATACATGAAACTTGAATCTTAGCGAGACACTTTAGAAAAGGGTTTTAGGTTGAGTAGGACAAAGAGAGTATATGGAGCTTAAATTTAGTAGTGCAAGAAGGACGAATGACTCTGTCATTAAGTTGGGTGACCAAGATATTTCTCGCATTGAGTGCTTAAAATATCTGAGCTACAATTGGACCAGCGTTGCTCTACGGTTCTGAGTATTGGGCAGTGAATTGTGTACATGAATAAAAAATGGGAGTTGCGGAGACGAGAATGCTTAGGTGGATGTGTGGACACACGAGACTGGATAAAATTAGGAATGAATGTATCAGGGATAGGACGGGAGTGACACCAATTGTAGAGAAGATGCGAGAAGCTAGATTAAGATGGTTCAGACACGTACAAAGGAGACCATTAGAGGCACCTGTTAGGCGTTGCGAGAGTTTAGCCACTAGGCATGTTAAACGGGGGAGAGGTATACCAAAAATGACTTGGAATGAAACTATACGGAAAGACATATGTACTTAGGCATTAGTGAGATTATGACTAAAGATAGGGCACAATGGCGTCAAAGTATCCATATAGCCGACCCACTATGGTGGGATAAAGGCTTGAGTGTTGTTGTTGTACACATTATTATCCATTTAACTTATTAAACGGATGTTGCAGACTTTCATAACCAACAAAAGATTACAATGGTACAAAAATAATAAATTGTTATATTATAGAAGACTCATGTTAACATCAATCTTTACCTGCATGATATGTACCAGGGACAGCGAGCTCCAAATTTTGGCATTTAATTAATTCAGGAGAAACAGACTGATTTGCACCAAAAGGAGATCAGTTTAGCAGCATCAGAAATAAGATAAATTAAATTGAAAAATATATTGGCAAAAACCTGCCTGTAGGTCAAGCGTAGTAAGTCCAGGAAGCTGCTTATCTATTCGTTTGAAAACATGATAATACAAGTCCCATGCCTGAAATAGGAAGCAAACATAGGAAACATAGACTTGAGTTGGATAAAAAAAATATTTCGGTAAAATATAATCAGTTGGTAATCAGATGTCTCAATTTGGTTTAGTTAAATAAACCTGAGTAAGCTCAGCATCTTTTCCAGTCCTCCTGTAATTCAAGCAGCATTCACGAGCCTCCAATAATTCACGACCATATGCCTAGAATGACATTCAATATTAATGAATCATTGACAAAAGAACTTGTTAAAGTTACAATAAACCAGGGAAAGGAAAAAATAACAGATGATGTTGGTTGAGGTTTAAACTTTTTCACCAAGTGGTTTACTGTTAGGGTTTCAAAAATTTTAGAGGAGGGGGGAGGGAGAGAGAGAGAGAGAGAGAGAGAGAGAGAGAGAGAGAGAGAGAGAGAGAGAGAGAGGGCTTCTATACGTGCCGGACGAATACGGACATAACAAAAGCAAATAAAGGAAATAACAAAAGCAATGCAGAAATGAAAGCGCCTCCTTGGTACGGCGTCGGCTACGTCGGAACGGCTCGCCCGCCGCGCTCCGGGCGTTGGTAAACTCGCCACATCGGCGGTTGCCCCTCGCCCTCGTCTCCCTCATCGATCTCTGTAAAAATTCCGCCGTCTGGGAAATTTGCCTTGTCCCCAAGGCAAAAGTCCGGGAACTAGTGACGAAAGTCGGCGCTATCTACCCACGTCGCCTCCGAGGGTGGAAGTCCCTGCCATAACACCAAGACTTGCTCCACTGGCTGTGATGCACGCTGTATCGTGCACGTCTACGCGATGCGCTGCGGGCGGAATGCTGGAGGGGGGCGCCAGGGTCCGACGGTGGAAGCATCTCCTCGACGGAATGATCGCCAATCACCCGCTTGAGCTGTGATACATGGAACACGAGATGAATGCGGCTCTCCGGAGGTAGGCATAGGCGATACGCCTGAGTGCCCACCCGAGCGACGATCTCAAAAGGCTCCTAGAATTTGGCCGCCAACTTGGAGTGAACTCGCGGGGCCGCAGTCACCTGGCGGCGTGGCCGGAGTTTGAGGAAGACAGAGCCCCCTAGCTGAACTGGAAGTCGCGACGATGGTGGTTGGCCGCGGCCACCATCCGATCTTGGGCCCGGTGGAGGTACTGGCGCAGCTGCAGAAGCATGGTATCACGGTCTCGTAGTAAGCTGTCCACCGCGGTGACCGCACACTCGCCGGGAATAGTGCGGCTCAGAACTGGAGGTCGACGGTAGACTGCCTCGAAGAGTGTAGTGCCGGTGCTGGAGTGGAATGAGGTGTTGAAGGAGTATTCGACTCAGGATAACCACTCGGCCCAAACCCGCGGGTGGTTGCACACGAAACAATGCAGATAGGTCTCAAGGCAGCGGTTCATGACCTCAGACTGGTCATCCGTCTACGGGTGGTATGCTGTGCTCATGCGGAGCTGTGTGCCTTGCACCTGGAAGAGCGCCTGCCAGAAGGCATTGAGAAAAAGCGGGTCGCGGTCGTTGACAATGGAGCGAGGGAACCCATGTAGGCGGACTACTCCATCGACAAAGGCGGCGGCCACCTCGGGGGCCGTGAACGGGTGGCGGAGTGGGATGAAGTGAGTATACTTGGACAGACGGTCCACAACCACCAGGATGCAGTCCCATGTCTTGGAGCGTGGTAGACGAGTAATAAAGTCCATGGAAATATCTTCCCATACCTGCGTCGGAATGGGGAGGGGCCGTTGACGGGTGGCGGGAGAGCGCATCGGCCACTCGGTTGGATGCCCCGACCCGAAATTCAATGTCGAAGTCGTGTACCAGAGGAGTTTAGCTATCCAGATTTGCTGTGTCGGGGTGGCGATCTTCTAGTGGAGGAGATAGCGCAGGCTGTGGTGGTTCGTCCGGCGGTGAAGTGGCGGCCCAGCAGGTACAACCGCCAATGCTGAACAGCGAGGACCAGGGCCATCAACTCAGATTCATATGCGGAGCGGGGTCGAACGGTGGGTCGCGAATGTCCGAGTGAAATAGGCGATGGGCTGACCGGCTTGCATCAACACGACACCAACTCCTGAGCCGGAAGCGTCGCACTCCACCACAAATGGCTGCGAGACATATGGCATGGCAAGGACCGGGGCAGTGCTCAAGGTCCGCTGGAGGGCCCGAAACGCTTCCGCCGCGGGTGGTGTCCACTGGAAGGTGTCCGTCTCAGATTTCTTCAGCAAACTGGAGAGTGGCTTGACGATCTTTCCGTAGTCCCGGATGAAACGACGATAGTATCCTTTGAGGCCCAAGAACCCTATGATGTCGCAGAGGCGTGGCCACTGAAGCACGGCCTGCACCTTTTCCTGGTCCATTGCCACACCGTTGGCGGAGATAGTGTGGCCCAAGTAGCTAACCTCCGTTTGACCAAAGACACACTTCTTGGGATTCACACAAAAGGAATTCTCCCGGAGGGTGGTGAGGGTGGCTCGAATGTGGTTCAAATGATCCTGCCATGATGAGCTGTAAACGAGAATATCATCGAATAACACCAAGATATACTTGCGCAAGACCGGTCGAAACAGGTCGTTCATGGTAGCCAGGCCAAAGGGCTATTTGTCAGGCCAAAGGGCATGACTATGAACTCATAATGTCCATCATATGTGCGGAATGCTGTCTTGGAAATGTCTTCTTCCCGTACCCGTATCTGGTGGTAGCCGGCCCGCAGATCCAGCTTCGAGAAGAACAACGCTCCCCGCAGCTCGTCCAAGAGCTCCTGAATGAATGGAATTGGATGCTTAACCGGTACAGTAGCTTTGTTAAGTTCCCGATAGTCGACACAGAAACGCCACCTGCCGTCCCTTTTGCGAACCAGGAGGACGGGACTCGAGAAAGGGCTAGCGCTGGGACGGATGATGCCTGCTGAGAGCATGTCGCTAACCAAAGTCTCTATCTCGCCATTTTGGGCATATCATGACCGTAACCGAGGGGGCATGCATGCGAGGGCGATGAACTCATCGATGTAGTGGTCAAGAGAGCCCGTCTGGCGAACTCTACATAGTCGCTCGACGGCAGTGCCAGAATAGCGCGTATCGTAATGGATGATGAGTGCTTGCCGGAGGGCCGGCCATTGCAGGGCCGGGTTGGTTTGGCGGAGCCAACGAACCCAATGGAGTGCGGAGCCTTCCATGCCAATCATGACCGTACTGACTTTTTGTGTCTTCGGTGTCTGCTGAATGTCGAAGAATTGTTCGGCGCGGGCGATCCAACCCAAGGGGTCGGTGTCGTTGTAGGAGGTCACCTCGAAAGAACGGGAACTGCCGGGGAAAGCGTCAGGCGGGAAACCGCAATCGGGAAGGTGTCCGGAGGAGCGCCAAGGAGAAACGACGACTCAGCGGCGAAGGCGGAGGCGGAGGAAGTGGAGGGGCGGACGACCAGCAGGGAGTCGAGTTTGGAGTCCATGCGGAGGACTAGGGCCTGCAGGGAGGCAATCAAGGCGTCGTGGTCCTCCAAGTGGCGAAGGATGGCTGGATCGGTGGCCGGGAGGGACGGCGTGGTGTCCGGGTTGCCCATGGAGCGCAACCGAGGGGGCATGCACGCGGAGGAGAGGCTGGCGGGGCCGCAGGACGACCCAACAGTGGCTGGATTCGGCTTCGGTGCCCGCGAGGGAGGCAGCGAAGAGCGCTCGGGGCGGTGGCGGTAGCGTGCGAGACCGCGATGGGATACCGCGAGGGAGGCGGCGAGCGGGAGTGATCGCGGGTGCAGCGCGCGATACTGCGACGCAGGAAACGGCGCGGGCGACGGAACTGGAGTGGGAACCGGGGCGCTGGATCGGTTTCGGGCGGCGGAGACCGCAGCCGGAAGAGGGCATGTCGGACCACTTTGTTAGGGTTTCAAAAATTTTAGAGGGGGGAGGGAAAACGAGAGAGAGAGAGGAGAGGGGGAAAATTTCAGAAGGGTAGAGAGAGAAAACAATTCACCATAATACTCCAGCATGTCAAAATACAATAGTCTCCCGGCTTATATACGTGCTGGACGAATACGGACATAACAAAAGTAAATAAAGGAAATAACAAAAGCAATACAGAAATGAAAGCGCCTCCTTGGTACGGCGTCGGCTACGTCGGAACGGCTCGCCCGCCGCGCTCCCGGTGTTGGTAAACTCGCCACACCGGCGGTTGCCCCTCGCCCTCGTCTCCCTCGTCGATCTCAGTAACATTTACACGTTTTATGCAACACATATTCTACCTCAATTACTTGTTTCAGAATAATATGACTTTAAAATTATTGTCAGTTGTGGAGGTTAAATGCCAGTTGTTGACATAGAAGGGTATCTCCTATATAATACACAAGAAAGTTTTCAATCAACATGATATAAGACCGAGAACCCTAATTATTAGACCCCCCTCTTTCATCTTTCCCTCTCTTCAAGTGGACGCAGAGTCGCAGACAAATCCCTCTCCCTATTTACTCTGCCATGGGAACCATAATCAGTTCCCTTATCGCAGAACGTCACCTTTTGTTGCCTTCTTCCCACCTTAGTCCATTACTGGTATGACCTTGACAGAGTCTATCCTTCAGTCTAATAAACTAAACTGATTAAACCTTACAACTCTTTATTCTTATGTGCCATATCTTCTTTTACGGATCGTAGCCATCCTCATTTTGGTACCATAAAATATAATGATCCAAACTATTTTTGGTGCTCAAGAGAAATTCGCTTTTTTGTAGATTCTCACGAGAAACTTCATCACATTAATTCTCCTTCGGCCAACCGCAAAATCTTGCAAATGTCAATACTTCAATTTTCATTTCTAAATCACCTTCTTAATATTCTCAAATCGTTTATTGCTACCGTGATCATGATTAAGGCTCCGTTTGGCACGGTGGTGGCGGTCGTGAACGTGGTGGTCATGAACCGTTGTTCGTGAACGCCCGACCTCACCTAAGGAACTTCAACCACTTTTATGTTCAAAACTAGTTTTCTTTTCTTTGTGGCGGTCATAATCATTGTTTTGCCAAACATGCATTCTATGACGGTGACGTTTTTTGTCCAAACTCACCGAAGCAAAAATGCCGCTTTAAATGGAGCCTAAATATAGTGCGTGAAAGGTAAATGAGATGAGTAACTGCAATATTTCTCACCACCACAATCTTGCTATTTGACAAAGGCAGAAAAAAGAATTTCTCATGAGAATTTTCTCTCTAGGTTGCATCCTTCTCTACAGGTCCCCCACATAACTGCCTCTATATCAACATTTAATCAGGTCACAAAACTATCACATGCATTGGCAACTAGCTATAAGAATTTCAGGGGTCGATGATGAACAAGCACAAAGTTTTTTTTGCTAACTTAACAACATTGATGCATGAAACAATTCAGAAATACTCTCATCCAAAATACATGAGAGAGGACTATGCACCGTACGAAATGAAACTCTCCTAATAAAACTGAATATACCATTCTACAGAATTTTAAACAATAGTTTAACTAGTTACTGGGTCACGCACATTTTAATCACTCACAAACTAAAAACGGACAATTGACATCTCAATACATATAATAGTGTCCTTAATTTATTACAATTATATGAAGTATGAAAAATTTCAAAACATTTGAATTAAACGACAAACTTAAGTTGATGTGAATAATTCCAAAATATAATTATACAATGTATTGACAAAATGCTACAACACAGGATCTTCAGAAATTTATTAATCTTCCAAAAGTTCCTTAGACTGACCATTCCATTAGGAATAAACGCAAGTATTATTTGTTGGAAAATCAGGTCACACTTGTTTTCTAAAATATTTGATCAACAAAATCTAAATATTTTGTTACAGATTTAAAAAGAGGCATTAATTGTATTAAAGTAATTTAACAAGCGACCATTACGAGCAAAGCAATCTTCAAGAAACATTACCATAAACACATGAGAAGTTAATTATGTTATAAGAGATGCATAGAATAATTGACACCCAAGTTCTTAAATAGTATAGAAGTAAGATACTTATATTTGCGAAAAATGTCCAAGGAACTCTAACAAGAAAAAGGGTTGCCGAGATACCTGTATGAAAGCAGTTTCCATTAGAGTCTCGGGGCCTTCCTCAAGCATCGTATGCAAAGGATCTAGCACAGTTAGCATTCCCTCAATATTATGTTCACCAAAGTACATACGACTAGCTTCTTCTAAAGCCTCATGCCACATTTCATGCCATAATATGGCAACCCTGATAAGCTCCTTAGATACAAGTTGAGCCTGGCAAACTTAAAAATAAATCTCTAAAAGAAGGCTTTGACACGTGGAATGCAGCAAATTTCAAATTATCAGTACAATTCTCACCTGATCAACAAGATCTCCACTATGCTGTCTAATTATATCAACAACTTCCTGAGCAGCAGCTCGACGCAATACACTTATTGACTTGCAAGCCACCAATAAAGGATACATAAGAGCCTGGAAAAAAGAATGTAGAAGACAGGACATGATCAATGTATAGATATTAGTAGAAGAATAGAAAACTTCAGTATGATAAAGTAATAAAGTCTTTGATAGGTATAAGCATCAAATTTCAAAAGTTGATCAAGGTACTAAATTTGGATTGCAAGCCATGCTTGGTTACTGTTGAAGAACTGTATAAGCCCATGCAAAAAAGCCCATATAAAGGCACTCTTTTCTCATGTATAGTTGACTCCGCCATCTCGGTTTGAAGTTGACTTCCACTCCATTCTATATATATACACGTACAAATCCTTGTATTATTATTGAATACGAGAAGTAATAAAGAATTATTATGCTTCGTATTCCATTTTTCTACATGGTACATCAAGGAAATCCATTATACATCAGTTGACATTTCCCTACTGCACATTTGGAACCGCCTTGTTTCTAGTGACAATGTAAAATAGGTCTATAAATTGCTTGTCCAAAGGTCTGCTATATGGCATGCCACATTTGGTCTGCAAAATACTTTAATTGTTAACATATTTTCATGTATTTGCAAAATGAATTCTGTTAGACATGCTGGTTAACCAAATTCAACAACAACAAAAAACATTTCTCAATCAAATGATCTCAAGCAAGAAATGACGTTTTGTTTAATTGGTTCACCTCCATATTATTTTACAGTGAAGATGATGAAGGGAAGATTGTGAACGTGGATGCTCTAAGATGCGATCCTAAGTGGAAAGTAATGTGACTACCAAAAGTCCTAATGTAAATACAGATGCAATTGAGACGTTCCATGAAAATAGCAATAATTAGTTGATTGAAATTAAACCTATTTAGTAGCACATTCAATTACCAAGAGTGAATTAAGAGGCACACATTAATTCACAAGCAATTGAAGCGCAATATTTCAAGCGCAAAAACAAGTAAGCCCTGCAAATCTGAGATTCTCACAGAAATACAACATATGACATCACATATGTAGAAATAATTATGGAGAAATAAAAAGTATATGTTATTCATCCCATAAAGGGGAATTTGAAGGATAACAAGGAGATTGAATAGACCATGTGGGGCTAAACCCATACTTACTGACACTAATACATAGACTGGAATACAAAATTAACTTAAATGAGATAACTCCAACACTCTCCCTCAAGCTGGAGGGTAAAACCCACATCTTAAAAATTTCATATGTTGATAAAGGTAATGGAGGTAGAGATGAGAAATGATGAATATAGGTGGTGGCTCGGGGTGCGATGACATAAGCACACAAAACACAGGAGCAATACACACACAATTCCATCAGTAAATATCACAAACACACGATAGTATGACAATAACATCATCTACACTCAAAAACATGTAGAGAAAACACGGTAATGGAAGATGCGGGGTCGAGTGTGCACATTTAAATACACAACGAGACATCCACATAGAAAGTCCGTACCTCATCACATACACCTATCAAAATGAGGAAATAGGGGAGATGCAAAGATCAACACGAAGACATAAGCCTGGTGGGTCGTGTGGCACTAAGGCGAGAGTCGGAAAATACCACCGCGATAACAAATATCCAACATGTGGGAATTCCACTATGCGGGGGTCAACCGTAGCCGGGATCCGAGTCACCTTCGTCTTCAACACTCCCCCTCACGCGGGACACACGTGCATGAATGCATAAAGAAACACACATAAAAAGCATTAGGACGACACAGACAATGGCAATATAATGGAAGACAACATAAAGACTAATAGACCATAAAGAAGCTATCCATCATCGGCAAGAGCATAACACCCTTGAAGCAATGACTCCATAATCAGGAAGAAGTCGCCGGGATCTTTGCCGATAAGCAGTGGCGGCGGATCGGGGGCTGGACGGTTGTCGAAGAAAGCACCAGTGTTCTGCAGGAAGTCGACAAAATCCACGTCGTTTGCAGCAAGCTGATGAGGTTGACATAGATTTGAAGAAGCCCAACAATCGACTGCAGTAAGTTGGAGAAGCAGAGGTCGCTGGAGAGGAGGCGAAAACAGAGATGAAGCGCAAGGAGATCGACGCTCAACACACGCAGTTAGTAGGTAGCCGGGAGATCGGCGTTGGGGTCTGAAGCAGCGGAGGAGTCGTCATCGGGAACAACAGACGAAATGTCGTCAAGGCCAGCGAGGGATGAGATCTGGAGCAACGACGGGCTCGTCGTTGATTGTCAAGGGCCATGGATGTGCAAAAATGAAGAAACTGGTGAGAGAACGAGCTCGACGGGATTTACGACGGGAATGCAGATGGGATTTGCGACAAGAATGTGTACAAAAGTTGCGACGAAGAACGCAAAGACGAGATCAAGCGATTTCGATATAGATCCCTCCGTCGCTGTCATCATCGGAAAAGCAGTGGAGTGGTCGAGGCCGGATCAGAGAGGAAGATCCACGAAGAGGCGGAGACAGAGAAGCGATGGTCGTGGATTTGGAGCAGTGAAGGGGATCGATGCTCCTTTACGACTTGCGAAAGCAGCTGAAGCACGCTCACGAGAACGAGAGAAAAATATCAGAGCGAAAGCAATTCCTGCTCTGATAACATGTTGAAATAATTATGGAAAAATAAAAAGTGTATGTTATTCATCCCATAAAAGGGAATTTAAAGGATTACAAGGAGACAAGAAACTTGAATAGACCATGTGGGACTAGACCCATACACACATACTTAAAGACACTGATACATAGACTGGAATAGATTAACCCCTGATAACTCCAACACTCCGCCTTAAGCTGAAGGGTAAAACCCACAGCTTGAAAATGACATGTTCATAAAGGTAATGAAGGTAGAGATGAGAAATGATGAATATAGGTGGGAGCTCGGTGTGCGGTGACATAAGCGCACAAAACACATGAACAATACGCACATGATTCCACCAGTCAATACCTCAAGCACACGGTGGTATGACAATAACATCAACTACACTAAAAAACATGCGGAAAAAACATGGTAACGAAAGATGTGGGGTCGAGTGTGTATATTTAAACACACAACGAGACATCCACATAAAAAGTTCGTACCAGATCACATGCACGGATGCACCTACCAAAATGAGAAAATAGGGGAGATGCAAAGAACAACACATAAACGGCTTGCAGAAGTATGCGAGAAGAGGGAATTAAATATGAGGAAATCATATTAAATTTATGCACTTTTTTCTTTAAATCATATTAAATTTATGCACTTTTTTCTTTCAAGATATTACATAGAATCATGTGTGCTATCTAAGAGTCGTACCTTCTTGTTTCTTATAGTAATCAAATGTAAGAACAAAGGTACGATATCTCCTAAAACTTAAAATGCAGATAACATGGTTATAATCAATATATAGTAACAAAAGATTAAAGCAATTATTAAACAAGATAATACAAAGAAAACAAACGAGGGAACACTAACCTGTGGATGCCCTTTTCCAATTCTCACTAGTAATGACTGAATCAGTTCTCGCACTGCTCTGTTATTAGAGTGTATTCTTGCAATTATTTGAGGTAATACTGCCAACCACATTTCAATCTTAACAAGTGAAAAACCTTTCTGCAGTGCTACTTGAACCTCAGAAGTAGCTCCATAATTGAACCATAAAGTGAGAAGACGAAGAAGATCCTGAATTGTTAGTAGATAAGTAACTATAGTTAAAATCTCATAAAACTATATGACTAGGATGATTATCAACGTGAAGAAAATTTGAAAAGAATTTACTTCATGGCTCTTGATCTCATTGACACATTTTACCAAAGATTTCAACTAATTAAATTAGCTTTAACCTACCGTTTATAAGCATTGTTTTGAAATATTAATAGAACCCCTCTTAATCACACAGAACATTAATATTAAAAATATGGGTAGTATTTTCTCAATAGTAACAGTAAGTTTTAACGACAGCATCCGTTATATTTTTTTCTTTCTTTCACAGTAAATGTAGAACAACAGATATATAACATGTGCAATTGATAATTTAATGATAATATCTTGCATATATAAAGAAAACAAAATTCATGTCTACAACCAAATATCAAATTTTATTGATCAGATATCCCAAAAAAACAATTTTTCCGGAAGGAGCTTACTTGTAAGCTGTCATCAACTCCTTTAGCATTAGATGCACACGCAATTGAATAAAAATAACCAGTGACTGCGGACACAACATATTGTCCTCCAATACCAGAGTAGCCCCGTAAAGTATAATGAGACATAACTGCGGTGTTAAATAATGCCCATGTATGCCATGCCTTCGCCCATTCCTTGGAGCATTGAGTCGCATTCTTGAACAAAAAAAGAATTTCTGCATATTGCAGATGTCAAAAGAAATTTCTATATAAATATGAAACGGAAGACCACCTTGTTAACTACCTTGTATGGATTCATCATCCAGTGAAGGTGTTAAAGCACGCTGCCAGGTACCAAGCTTTAAATAGACGCGAGCAAGAAGAGGAACACCAGCACTAGAAGAAGTAATTGGGCTTCCAGATGCACCAGTGTATGTACTTGAACTAGAAGTCAGCTGAAGGGATAAATCCTGAAGAAGTAGCATGTAAATTATGAACTTGGAAAAACAATTGTAGCAGAAGAAATATTTCAAATGCAAAATGCACCACATACGCGCAGTTTAGAAAATGCTTCCCTTCTTTTAAGTTCGTCCCCCAAAGACCACTGGTATTTGAGGTAGGCTAATATGACCCGAGGGTGCCCATGAAAAAATGAATTCAAAGGGGCTGATTCAGGATCGTACTGAAAAGAGACAACGATACACCTCTTAGTACGTAGCTATTCCATCGCCGACCGAAAAAGCTACCACTTTTTTTAAAGGGGACAGAAAGAATAACCTGCAGGAGTTTACATAAAGTAGATCGGGATTGACTAATCCGTCCACTCTTGCGGCAAAGAGAAGCGAATTTTAGCCAAGTTTCTATATCTTCTGTAGGTGGAAGAACAAGCTCACGAACAGCAAGAAGTGCTTGCCAAACCTGAAGCATTGCCAGAGTGAGTTATCAGAGGCATAAAAACACAAATAAAAGTGCGAGCATGTCCATATCAATTTGTGTACACGCGCACACACAAATAAATATATACATATATATATATATATATATATACGAGCGCCTAGCCTTTGCCGCCCGCTCTCCCTCTCTCCTCTCTCTCTTTCTCTCTGTAGGCTTAGGAGGGCTAGAGATTTTTGTTTTTTTAAACAAAAATAAATGGACGATGGAGATTAAATGTTTGGGCTTTTGGGCTAACTTCAACGGCGTAGATGCAATCCAAACTACTTCTTTATAGTAGTGAAAGATATATATACATATATATACATATATATATATACATATATATGAGTAATTGATTTGAAAAGTCATTCTAAACCATTGTAGTTTGCAATCCGTGGACAATGAAATGCAAGATCACTGACACCTGCTAACATCGTTCCTGCATACGCCTAACACACCAATTAGGATGCCATTATACCAAATTCTCATCTTTATGGACTGCTTGCTCATAAACTAACCAAAAACATTTTAAGATGTATCACTCAACACAGTAAGAGATCTTAGCATACTGTAGTCAAGGAAAACTAAATTTATATAGGAATTGATAGAAAAAGGTTTCATATATTTATAGAAGGGTTATGGATACTGATGGGGGTTTAAATATACAATTATTAAATATCATTTGCATATGTTTAGACTCTCATTTTATGCCCTCATGATACATTTCACATGCTATTTGTTGTAAAATCGTGTTTACATTGCGGATGAGCAAGAAGGTGATTGTCTAAATATCTTGCTAAGGATGGGTTCATAATAATACCATATCCAAATCCACTCCATTAATTATATTGGTATATCAATGAGACTGAGTCTGCCAGCACTTCATATGCCCGCCAAGGGCTTCTAGGTGCTCACTCTGCCACCGCTCGCTCCTCTACTCAATGGATTCTTGACTCCAGCGCCGCAGACCACATGACTGGTTCTGCTACAGGTTTTGTGTCCTACATACCTTTATCTGGTAGAGACAAAGTGAGTATTGCTGATGGATCTCTGTCTCCCATTGCCGGGAAAGAATTCATCCCTTGCTCCTTCCTCACTCTCTCTTCTGTTTTCCATGTTCACATGTTTACCCGCAACTTGCTTTCTATTAGTCACCTGACTAATTCTATGAATTGCTCTGTAACTTTCTTTTTCCCTCCTCCTGTAGACGGGGATGGTGATTGGCTCTGATTAACTGTGTTATGGCCTCTACCTGTTTGACCCCTCCAACTCTGCGTCTTCTCCACACTCTTTCTGCAGCTCCGACCTCTACAGTCGACTCGTGGCACTGCCGCTTGGGTCATCCTTCTCTATCTACTATGCATCTTTTATTTCCTAATATGTCGAATGTATCTTTGAATGCTTTTAAATGTGATGTTGTGCTCTCAGTAAACATCATCATGCTTCCCTTAATCATGTGTCTACACATAGCGCTTCTCCTTTTGCTGTAGTTCATACTGATGTTTGTGGTCCTTGCCATGTTGCCTCTATTTCTGTTTTTCATTGGTTTGTTACGTTTATCGACTATTTTTCTCGTTGTACTTGGGTATACCTAATGAAAAACAAGAATGATGTTTTCCCTTATTTCAACGTTTTCATAAAATGGTGGCTGCCCAGTTTAACACTTCCATTAAAGTTCTGCGCAGTGACAACGTTCGTGAGTATATTGACTCTTCCTTTGAGCGTTATCTCAGTGTCAGGGCATTATACATCACACCTCTTGTGTCTACACCCTGGCTACGAATGAGGTCGCCGAGCGCAAGTATCGCCACCTTCATGAGGTAGCTCGTTGCCTCCTCCTGCAGATGCACCTTCCTAAGTATTTTTGGGGCGAAGCGGTTCTCATCACTGCGTACCTTATTAATCGGTTGTCAACTCGTGTTCTTGGCAACAAATCCCCTATTGAGGTTCTTTCTATCTCTCCCACTCATCTTCTCGCTCGGATCATTGGATGTGTGTTTTGTCCATGTGCACCCAAGTATAAACTTGATCCTCGTTCCCTCAAATGTATCTTTATTGGGTATTCTCCTATCCAGAAAGGGTACAAATGATTTCATCCTGCCTCCAAAAAGACCTTCGTTACTATGGACGCCACGTTTCGGGAGTCTGAGTCCTACTACAAGCCCTCACTTCAGGGGGAGTCTTACCCAATAGAAGTGAGCTCTCTTCCTCTGCTCATTCCTCCTTCCTATCCTCCTCTTCCCTCTACTCGTATACCTTCTGTGCATATGCCTGCTATGTCTACATCGTTGCCTACTCCTACTCCTACTCCTGTGACCGCTCCTCCTTTACAGGTGTATACTCGGAGGAATTGGGGTCAAGGTGCATCGACTTCACTCAGGCTACCCGCTCCAACAATGGATCCATCTTCGGGGACTCAAGGTAATTGTATCTCTACCCAACATCCGATGTCCCACTTTGTGTCCTATGACTCATTATCCCCCTCACATAAAATCTTTATTGCCTCTCTCTCCTCCATTTCTATCCCCTCAACTTGGCAGGAAGCAATTGAGCACCCAAAGTGGCAAGATGCCATGCGTGAGGAAATGTTCGCTGGAAAAGAATTGTACATGAGACTTAGTTCCTTTACCACCTAACAAGACCGTGGTCCGGGGTAAGTGGGTGTTCTCTGTCAAGCAAAACTCTCAAGGTGTTGTTGAACGATGCAAAGCTCGATTGGTAGCTAGGGGCTATACTCAGACCATGCGGATCGACTATCAAGAAACCTTTGCTCGAGTGGCAAAGGTGAATTCTATAAGAGTTTTGCTCTCGTGTGCTGCCTGCAAATGATGGACTTTGACCCAGTTGGATGTAAGGAATGCTTTTCTTCATGGGGACTTGGAAGAAGAAGTATGCATGACTTTACCACCTGGTCTTACCCCGGAAGGATTTAGGGGAAAGGTATGCAGGCTGAAGAAAGCCTTGTAAGGCTTAAAGCAGTCTCCTCAAGCGTGGGGAATTATTAAAAACCTATTGTCACTATTCATTGGATCTCTTAGGGTCGCCATCTAATACTCTAGGTTGTTAATCCTAAGACAAGTAACCTGGCTCTGATACCACTTGTTGGATCGTGAAGCACCCTTAGAGGGGGGTGAAGTTCTAAAAATTCTTATAATATCTTTTCAATTTATGAAACATATTGAATAATTCAACTTGAAATTTTCCAACAAAATATTTGTAGTACAAAAGATAAAGATATGATTTTATTTCACACAAAAGTGATTACAAAATTTGATCTCTATAACGCTAGAAATCAAGACGATGAATATAAAAATATTTTTTTGTTTTCTATACTGACTAGCACCTCAAACCGGTTGGACTTATATCCTATCTCTCCCTAGATAGGCCTCAAGCATTTGAACTAGAGAACATACTAGCCTTTGGATATTCACGGAGCAATGTCGATCATACTTTATTTGTTAGGCACAAGCATGGGAGACTAACTGCTCTTATTGTCTATGTGGATGATATCATTATAACGGGTGATGATACTGAAGAAATCTAGACTCTGAAAGAAAGACTGACAAAGGAGTTTGAAGTAAAAGACCTAAGAAATCTCAAATACTTCTTGGGAATTGAGGTCGCTCGGTCAAAGCATGGTATATTCATATCTCAGAGGAAGTGGGATGAGTGAGTGTAGACCTGTCGACACCCCATTAGAAATCAACCATAGATTGCGAAGAGATGATGGGGAAGTGGTAGCTAATATCACTGGATTTCAACGACTGGTTGGTCGCCTTATCTATCTATCTCATACTCGCCCGGACATTTCTTATGTCGTTGGCATCAACAGCCAGTTCATGCACTCACAAAAAACCCATCACTTAGAAGCTGCTCACGGAATCCCGCGGTATCTCAAGTCCTCTCCTGAAAAGGGTATCCTGTTCTCCCCGGGCAAAGAATTGACCGTTGAAGTCTATACTGATGCTGATTGGGCTAGTTCTGTTGAAGATCGGAGGTCCGCCTCTGGGTATTGTTCTCTAGTCGGTGGTAATTCGGTAACTTGGATTAGTAAAAAACAACATGTGGTTGCCAGGTCGAGTGCGGAGGCAGAATTCAGAGCTATGACTCATGGGATTTGCGAATGACTGTGGATTAGGTCTCTTTTGAATGATCTTGGCATGGAAAATAAGGACCCTAAGAGACTTTATTGTGATAGCAAAGCCGCCATTAGCATTGCTCACAACTCTGTCCAACACGACCGCACAAAGCATGTGAAGGTTGACCACCAGTTCATCAAAGAGAACATAAAAAGAAGAGTTGTGAGCACACCATTTGTCCCATCGGATCAACAATTAGCTGATGTTCTCACCAAGGGATTAAGTCTGAGTTCTTTCGGAAAAATCATGTGCAAGTTGGGCATGCAAGACATCACACGCCCAACTTGAGGGGGAGTGTTGGAATTATGTTTATTTTTCCGTTTTTTTTGCTAGTTGTATTAGTTGAAGAGGGAATAATGATTGATTTGTATTAAACCAACCCCTTACTCATATAAATAGAGTAAGGGATAAAACCAAAAGTCACAGACAAAACTACCCTTAAGCGGGTATTTAAACAATAAGACAATAAAGACTTGAATTCAACTCTCCCCCTCAAGTCGAACGATAGATGTCTGTCATTCCGAGTCTATGAATATCATCTGTAAAGACATCGCTCCCCAAGCTCTTGGTGAAGACATCGGCCAACTAATCTCTGGAGTGGACAAAGGGGGTAACTAAATTTACTTTTTCGAGGTGATCTTTGATGAAATGGCGGTCAACCTCAATATGCTTTGTTCTGTCATGCTGGACCGGGTTATGAGCAATACTGATAGCGGCCTTGTTGTCAGAGAACAGAGAGATAGGAGTATCACTCTGAAGGTCCAAGTCTTTCAATAAGGTGCGCAGCCATAAGCCTTCGCAGAGGCCTTGAGACATTGACCGATACTCGGCTTCAGCACTAGATCTGGCCACCATATTTTGTTTCTTGCTACGTGATGAGTCCAATTTATATAGGGTTTTTCGGACTCATCTGGGCTTGTTTTCACGCACATGCACTTCACTTTTAGTCCTTAATTGCTTATATTTCACTTGGTCACAGTTCTCACATGAAGTGCACATTTAAGCCTGTTTTTGTGTGCAATTGCACGCTTTGTCGTTGGGGGCAAGCACAATGTGCTCCCCATTCTTTTTATGCGTTTATGATTGTGCTGGAGGTGTGTTCTCAGCGTTGTGTTTTGTTATGCAAGTGGGCAGATCGTCCATAGTGCCCAAAATTCATCCTGTATGAATCGCACGGTCGTGCGTTTTACTTGACGCACGGTCGCCTGCGGTCGTGCGCTATGATCGGCTGGTCAATATGGTGATCTACCCCGCTCGTGCGTTTTCTTCACGCACGGTTGGCCTCAACCGTGCGCGAACAAAACGCACGGCCTCCTGTTGTTTGCCGGATTTTGAGGTTTCTGAATTTGCCGCACGGTCGGCTTCGACCGTGCGTGAGTAAAACGCACGGGCACGCCTGCTTCGTCTTCCTGGCCTTTATGCTTGTTTAATATCGCACGGTTCACGCACGGTCGTGCGTTCGACCGTGCGTGACCAAATTTCTGATTTTTTTCTATAAAAGCGCAGATTTCCGCCCTAATCCGGATCGATCTTCTTTCCCGCGCCCAAGAGCTCCAGTTTCACCCTTTTTCGCCGCTCCATCGCCGCCCACCTTAAGGAGGAGCTCCGACCACCATTTCCTTGCAAATCTAAAGCATGAGCATCCTCTCGGCCGCCTCCATCATCCAAGTGCTTCAAGGAGAGGACTCCACCCTCATCTTGCATCGGACGTGGCCGAATTGTAGTTTACCGGAGAAGAAGGGTCCATTGGGAGGAAGTGACAGCCCTCCTCTACCCCAGACGATAGTTGGGACCGAGCTAGGACGCAGATTGACAACCCGACGATTCCTACCGAGAATCTACAACAAGACTCCGAATTCGGTTGTATCTCTTGCATTTTTCTCTACTTGTGTGAATGTATTTGGTTGTGTTCTTCATTTTATTGATGATGTTGTGCTATAAACATATTTGCTCCTCATGATAATTCATGTTTATGAAATGATGTTGTATGTTTATTAGTCACTAGAGGTGCGCCACCAAATCCACTCCACCATCCGCTTCATTCCGCTAGCCTACTCGCCCATTTCGTGTGCCTACTCTTCCATCTGCCTAGTGAAGCGTGGCATAGCGGCCCGTGTAATCCATTCGCCTCACGAAGCAGCGCGCTTAAGGCCTGCACAATTCGATTCCGCACTTACTCACCTCATCCGCTTGACTTCTCGTCCATCCGCCCTTGCGAAGTAGTGCGTTCAAGGCCTACATAGTTTCCATCCCGCCTAGCGAAGCAGTGCGTTCAAGGCCTGCATAAGAGTAGTTGAGTAGTTGTTTTCTTTTATTTTCCACAATCCAAATCACCCCCTTTTCCGCAATCCATTCGACCTAAAGGACTTCGATCTCAAGTCCTTCCTCAAAAGTAAACTTCACCTTACTGTGTTCCTTGTGAGATTCGATACTTGAGGATTTACTTCCTCATATTATTACTTGACAACGACCGGTTCACTGCCGTTTCGTGCCGCAGTCCCGCTACCGCCTATAGCGGTGTGCTAAGATTTGCGCATCAAGTTTTTGGCGCCGTTGCCGGGGAACACAGTAGTGTGAGTTTCTGGAGAGGGAGTCGAGAGATAGAAGCCCTTTTCCATTTGTTTATACCATTTTCTTCTTTGTTTTAGTTTTTCGAATTTATCGTTTTAAAATTTCTTTAGCCTTTTACTCGTTTATTTCTCAAAAGCAGGCATTCATTTTTTTTTCATGCATAGAGTTAATTTTTTGCAAAGAAATACTATTTGTTGGTGAACTTTCCCCGCTACACCATGTATTCGGCTTTCAATATCTGTTGTAGATGGTGTGGAAATCATAATCATTCTAGTGATAAATGCCCCATTGGAGATGGTGAGCATAATTCTCGTGGCCCAGTATATGGAGCACTGTTCTCTTACGGTACTTCATACGCCGTACCCAAGTCTTATGGTCACTCTCCTTCACCCCATTTATCGTTTTCATATTCCTCTCCGGCCCCGTCTGGACCGAGGAATAATGGAAAACGGTGTTTGTGTTGTCATAGCACTGAGCATGTGTTGAAAGATTGCGCAGAATTTCAGCGCCAAATGGAGGAGGATGATGAAACTGATGTTCATATCATTCCATCCACCTCTCATTTGGGTGCTCATTCTGATTCTGATGATATATTCGCAGTACCACCTTATCTATGGGGGACTGCTGCGGATATCCCCATCAGAATTTCTGCTGATCAGTGTGACGAAGACTTCTCTCCCGGTGCATTTGTCACTCCTTTTGGATTCACCCCCGGAGGAACCTGTGCACATTTTCTCTGATGATGTTATTACCTTTGTTCCTCCGCTTTCTTTGCAAGAACTCTCTACACCTATTTTTGGTGAGTTGGTTGATGATGTTAGGCAGGAAGTTGATTCGAAGCCTGAGGCTGCGCCAAAGTGGGATGAGGAAGTTATTCTCTCTGATAGGGAGTGTGACTCCTTGGAACACGATGACGCACCGAGGTGGGATGACGAGGAAACCCTTTCTGATGAGGAGGTTTGCATTTCCTTATCGGATGAGGAGGTCCAACTCAACACTGAGGACCTCGAGCTTTCAGACTCCCCTCGCTACAACTCATATGATACAGACAGTGATCTATGTTTGGATCCTGCTGGGAGTGAGACCGGGACCACTCCCCCGATTTTTGATTATTTAAGTCATTCTTCTCTTTTATTTCCTAACCCCCTTCTTCATCTGAGCCTGTGCAGGTTGAGTCTTCACAGGTACTTCAGGAGGACTTAAAGCATTTTGCTCAAGTCAATGATGAGTGTATCCTTTCATGTGAGGAGATTGACCCCTCCTCCATAGTGGAAGTCTCACTCATTACCTTTTCCTCCAGCCACCTCCATGAAGACGACACCTTGCTGGGCAAGGATAGTTTTGGTGAGTTGAGTGAGGATTCCTCCTCTTCTTACTTTATATTCCCTCTACCTGTGACGAGCAGGTATTATTTATATTCGGGTAGAGGCATAACTGTTTTATCACCGTATCGGTACCCGCTACCGACACACATATTAGAACAGTTACCTGTGCATTTTTCTTTCCATAGACCCATTAGCTAGAACTCTTAAAGTTCTGAATAAGTCGTGCTGGGAAGACAATAACCCCAGTAGTTATCTTACCTTTTCTTGCATTTTTATTTCATCTAGTTTAGTTTAGTTAGTGTTTTTCATTTTATTTTGTATATTTCCTTTTGTTTTTGGCGGAGCTCACCCCTGCAGGTCCTTCTGGATGGCGGATGCTGCAGCTTTGTCTTGGTTTACACGCCAATCTTCTGGTATGCTCACTTGCTGAGCATTGGGTACTCTCTTCCCCTAGCTTTATTTTGAATTTCACAGCCATATATTGTATTGGATTGTTTAGATTAAATCTGGGGGAGAGCCGTGATGTGTTACCCACTGCACGAGCACATCTCAGTGCATGCTAGAAGTATTTTATTTCAGTTATATTGTTGTTCATTCTCTTTGCGCACCACATCACCCACTTTAGCGCGCACTCACTTGTTTGTATGCTCCTGTATATTCAATTTTTGGTTGTGACGTAGAAATTGTTGTATTAGCCTAAAAATTGCAAGATAGAGTGGCATGTTGACTCCTGTAGTGCTCTAGTTGAGTACTCGTCTCTTGTTTAGGAATTTGAGTAGAATTAGTTTTTATTTATTCTTCTAATTTACAATTAGTTGATTTGCGTAGATTTTAATTTATTTTACTCAAAATGGGGAATGTGGTTGAATCTAGTGGTAGCGTGGTATTGCGTGTAGGTGAGCGCGAGGTTCATGTTACTCGAGTCGGGAGGAAGGATTACCTTTCTCGGGTGCTAAGAACTTGCCCCAAGCGATTCTCGAAGCATGGGTGCGAACGATTTGCAAGTTGAGCGTGACGTAGGCCATCTATTTGGCAAGCTTGAGCTTTGTTCTACCATTCCTATACGCTAACCGTTGCTAGCCTATTTTTGTGCCTACCCGACCTTTTGGTTCAGCTCCACCATACTTCACCAAGGCCTAAAAGCTAATCTCATTATCGCAACCAAAATTAAGCCAAAAGCATTAATGAATTGTAATTTTCCAATGCGGTGCGATCTTGTGAAACTTTTGTGTCGATGTGGTTATCTTAAAAAAGAAAAATTCTATATGCTGAGATTCTTGCTAATAGATTTGGGGATATAAAAAAAAGGGAAGGAAAAGAAAAAGAAAAGCAAAGAAAAAATATATCCCTAGCGTTTTAAATTAAGCATCTATCTCTTTCGATTGGAGTAGGCCTTGTGCACACCCGGTTTCAAAGTCAAGTATGGGGGTGTGTTGCACGTGTTTTATTGGAGGCTGCTTTGAATTAGCTTTTGTGAGCTCTTTTGGGTTGCGATTAGCCATCATGTTTATCTTTGCATTCAAAACCGTAACCTAAGCCTCGTGTATACCTAAAGTCTTATCGATTCGTCTTGTGAGTTTATTAGTGCCGTGGAGAGAGTGTGACAGGGCGAGCTTATGGTTCTCGACGTTGATGGATTTCAGCGGAGATAATTCCGAGTTCCGGTCTTGGGTAACACTCCCCTTCGGGTCTTGCTTACTTTCGTACTACGTGTGACCACGAGATTCACCAACATTCCATTTTTGAGTAAAAATAATTTTTTTTTACGCAATTACACTTTTATAAATTAGCTAGCATATGTAGAAACTTCTTCTAATGAATTTCTATGCACACAAGTATGCAACTTCGCATTCTATTCCATGTTTGCAATTTTTTGGCAAGCTATGCTTTTCATACTCCGCCGGATTTGTTTGCTCGGGACGCGCAAACAGGTAAGTCTGGGGGTGTGATGAGTCCAATTTATATAGGGTTTTTCGGACTCATCTGGGCTTGTTTTCACGCACATGCACTTCACTTTTAGTCCTTAATTGCTTATATTTCACTTGGTCACAGTTATCACATGAAGTGCACATTTAAGCCTGTTTTTGTGTGCAATTGCACGCTTTGTCGTTGGGGGCAAGCACAATGTGCTCCCCATTCTTTTTATGCGTTTATGATTGTGCTGGAGGTGTGTTCCCAGCGTTGTGTTTTGTTATGAAAGTGGGCAGATCATCCATAGTGCCCAAAATTCATCCTGTATGAATCGCACGGTCGTGCGTTTTACTTGACGCACGGTCGGCTGCGGTCGTGCGCTATGATCGGCTGGTCAATATGGTGATCTTCCCCACTCGTGCGTTTTCTTCACGCACGGTTGGCCTCAACCGTGCGCGAACAAAACGCACGACCTCCCGTTGTTTGCCGGATTTCGAGGTTTCTGAATTTGCCCTTGTGTTTTTACGCACGGTCGGCTTCGACCGTGCGTGAGTAAAACGCACGGGCACGCCTGCTTCGTCTTCCTGGCCTTTATGCTTGTTTAATATCGCACGGTTCACGCACGGTCGTGCGTTCGACCGTGCGCGACCAAATTTCTGATTGTTTTCTATAAAAGCGCAGATTTCCGCCATAATCCGGATCGATCTTCTTTCCCGCGCCCAAGAGCTCCAGTTTCGCCCTTTTTCGTCGCTCCATCGAAGTCCACCTTAAGGAGGAGCTCCGACCACCATTTCCTTGCAAATCTAAAGCCGGAGCATCCTCTCGGCCGCCTCCATCATCCAAGTGCTTTAAGGAGAGGATTCCACCCTCATCTTCATCGCCAAGCAAAGAGTTCTTTGCATCGGACGTAGTCGGATTGTAGTTTACCGGAGAAGACGGGTCCATTGGGAGGAAGTGACAGCCGTCCTCTACCCCGGACGATAGTTGGGACCGAGCTAGGACGCGGATTGACAACCCGACGATTCCTACCGAGAATCTACAACAAGCCTCCGGATTCGGTTGTATCTCTTGCATTTTTCTCTACTTGTGTGAATGTATTTGGTTGTGTTCTTCATTTTATTGATGATGTTGTGCTATAAACATATTTGCTCCTCATAATAATTCATGTTTATGAAATGATGTTGTATGTTTATTAGTCACTAGAGGTGCGCCACCAAATCCACTCCACCCTCCACTTCATTCCGCTAGGCTACTCGCCCATTTCGTGTGCCTACTCTTCCATCCGCCTAGTAGCGTGGTATAGCGGCCCGTGTAATTCATTCGCCTCACGAAGCAGCGCGCTCAAGGCCTGCACAGTTCGATTCCGCACTTACTCACCTCATCCGCTTGACTTCTCGTCCATCCGCACTTGCGAAGTAGTACGTTCAAGGCCTACGTAGTTTCCATCCCGCCTAGCGAAGCAGTGCGTTCAAGGCCTGCATAGGAGTAGTTGAGTAATTGTTTTCTTTTATTTTCCACAATCCAAATCACCCCATTTTCCGCAATCCATTCGACCTAAAGGACTTCGATCTCAAGTCCTTCCTCAAAAGTAAACTCCACCTTACTGTGTTCCTTGTGAGATTCGATACTTGGGGATTTACTTCCTCATATTATTACTTGACAACGACCGGTTCACTGCCGTTCCGTGCCGCAGTCTCGCTACCGCCTATAGCGGTGTGCTAAGATTTGCGCATCACTACGCCATGTGACTAAATTTCCTCCAACGAAGGTGCAATAGACTGTTGTAGACTTTCTGTCATCACGGCTTCCTGCCCAATCCGCATCGGTAAAGACCTCAATCTTTAAATGATTGTTCTTTGAAAACATCAAACCCCGACCCGGAGCCTTCTTTAAGTAACGAAGGACATGGTATGCAGTATCCTGATGTCTGATTCTGGGGGCATGCATATATCTGCTCAGGATTCCAACTGCATGTGTGATGTCAGGGCGAGCGTGTGAGAGGTATAATGTAACAACCTTTAATAATCTTAATAATAATAATAATATCCCTCTTTATTCCCCTCTAACCGCAGCCCATCTCCTTTCTCCCCCCCAATTAAACCCCACGGTTCAGCACTCCCGCAAATCAAAACCCGCAAACCGCACCTCCCCCGATCTCGCTCCCGTGCGCACGCGAGCCGCCCTCCCATTTCCGCTCCCGGACGGCTCTCCCGCTCTCGTCTCCTGCGTGCACCGCCGCCGCCTGCTCCGCCTCCAGCCGGCATCTGCGCATCCTCCTTCCCTTCTCCTGGCCGACGGAAGCATCCCTTCTCCTCCAAGGTTCGGCAGCAGGCTGCCCTAGCTCTTCGTCCCCTCTTCTGGACGCCGACAACAGCAAGAAGTCCTCTCTTCTGGACGCCGGCATCAGCAAGGAGCTTCTCCTCCTCCTCCAAGAGGTCGACAACCCCTCTTCCACTCCGTTTCGGCCGGCGGATTTCAAGGGAACTCCTAGGGTTTCGCTCGAAACCACTCCTCGTGGATTCTTGAGCCCAGATCTGGTCTCCTTGGGTAAGGATCTCTGCCAAACTTTCATTTCCAGTTATGCCCTAATTTTTTAGTGGTGATTTTTGCTCTCCGATCGACGTAATTTCGTCGGTCCGCCTTGCGTTCGTCGTATAATCGTCTAATCCCGACTTTGTTTGTGTTTCTGGTGACGCTCGTCGGATTTAGTGGTGGAACCTCTCCAAATCCTCTCCGATTTAGGGTCTCCGTCGCCTAAGCGCCGCCAAATCTCCGATTTGTTCGTGGTAACTCCTCTCCCCTCATACTTGAGGGAGGTAAATTGCTAATCCGCTCTTGAGTGTGTTTTTGCAAAATAAACTGTATGTGATAGCATTTGGTTTTCTGCTTGTCATGTATCAAATATCGTCTGCGATTATTCCTGAACAGGTTCAATAGAGCCTTTGACTTTGCTTGCGCCGCTTAGCTGTCGCTAGTAGTTCCTACTTCACCTTAAGGCAAGTAGAGAAATTCCCTCTCGCTTGCAAATTAAGAATTTAAGTTCTTTATACCTGTATCTAAGTTATTAACTGTATCTGATAACTCAAAAAAATCATATCTCGTGAGTATGTCTTGTTATGATAGAAATTTCCACGGAAAAATCATGAATCACTTAGGTCTTGAGTGTCATAAGCGAATCTTGGAAACTAGGGTTTAGGTGGTGCATCGTCTTGTTTGCATGGTCACGGTAAGCAGAAAATACTCTTATTCTAGTAAGACTTACACTTGGACTTGAGTGTGAACCATGCGCGCCCACTATAAACACCTACGCATTTCATCGATTACAGCTTATGTCGTTGTAAAATAAATGTTTAGGCTATACTCCAGAGTAGGCTAATAATTTCAGATAGTTCTGTTTGTTTCAGCTACTTGCTTGTTTCGCTAGCTTGCGTCAGGATGTTAATTGGTATTTTAGAATTACTTCTGCACGTACTTAAATCTATAGCCTGCTGTTTACTATTATTTTCTTGTTCAGAGGCATTTTCCTTCTGTTTGGATTTGCCTTAGGGTTCGTGACCGCGCCGTCTGCTCCCTGAGTTTTTCTTCGTTCAGCTGCAGTTTTGCTTGGAGGTTTTTATTTTGATTACTGTATCAGCAGGTTCTATGTATTTTGTTTCAATTAATGTTGAATTTATTTTTCATGCATTAGTTATTGTCAGTCATTTTCTTTTATACTGTGGACAACTCCTAGGGTGTTTTGTTGTATCAGGTCATTTTGTTTATGACATTTCACTGTTGTGACTTATTTCATGTTCATCGTTTCAGCATTGTGTAAGACATTAGTTTTTATTATAAATGCATGAGCATCAACCTTTTTCTGTGGCTTCCGCATACTTATAAAGTATATTAAATTTTTTTCAAAGTAACAAATTTAAAGCTAGTGTAGTATTTCTGGTTCCGCCTTAGCAGACATGGATTCCTTCCAGCCCATGCCTGTGGCATCACGGCCCGCCCGAAGCGCGCTCTGACCCTTGTCGAGACGGGTCGTGACAGTTGGTATCAGAGGGAGGTTGAGCATCTATAGATAAAGTATTTTAAAATTTTCATATATTTTGAAATCTATTATGTAAATATACGTGCATGCATCATTTCCTCACTCACTTTGTCGTTGTCTGCTGTTCGAGGCTGAAACACGCACACACTCACTCATAAGCATGAGTAGTATGCGTACAAATGTTAAGAGAGTATGGACAAACATAACATTTATATGCATATGAATTTCCACTAGGATATACACCGCTTGCGAATATTAAATTGTATGGGCGGTTTAATATTTTCAAGTGCGCTGGCATTAGAATCATCATGCGTGTGACATGTTAAGTGATATGGGCGCTTAACATGACATGCGTATCCATTCATGAACATTCTTAAGGATGCATTGTAGGCATAAATACATTACATGCATGACATAACTCATTGCCCGAGTGTTAAGCTGAGAGCAACAGATAACGATTGTACACACATGAATTTTTTTCAAATCATTTTTCTATCGCACGCGATCTTATCGTCGCATTTGCACTTGCATGACTACCACCTAGAGTTGTCCAATGAAAATGCTGTAACTATTACATGATTTATGTATTCAACAGTATTAGAATGCAAGAACCTGTAGTCTAAATCCTTTATGCTTAACTTGACTGTTTCTCTTACTCGATTCCTTGTGTCTCCTTCTAGATGGCTTCTAAGCGATCGCAGAGCAAGAAGGCTACCTCTTCAGCGGGAGGAACATCTGGAGATGCCACTGCCCAGCTGCTGAGGCAGATTCTGGAACGTCTCACCCGACTGGAAGAGGATCGCCAAACTCCTGAGCCGACCCTTGGTTCCGGCAGTGCAGGGATAGCTGGAGTTACTAACACTACTGCCCTTCCTGGAGCCACCCCTCCTGCAACTGATTCTGGGACCGGCTCGCCTGCCGTCACCTTGGTGCCCCCGCTCGTGACAAGCCTGACTGCCCCGCCCGTGGCAATGTCAGATACACTGGCATTCAAGAGGCTGAATCTGCCGTCTTTCGATGGCAATCGAGACTACTTCGTGATCACTGAATGGATCTCCCAGATGGAGAAGCATTTTGAGTATGCTGGAGTTCCCGAGACCCAGAAGGTCCTCCTTGCGGCCTATCAATTGTCTGAGGATGCTTATACTTGGTGGCTCCAGCGCCGCAGCCTCCCCGATTCTACCACCTTATCTTGGGGACAGTTCAAGGATGCTCTTATGGAGAACTTCCTCTCTTCCGTGGAGCGGGACAAGTTAGCTGAGAAGTTCCTGTCCCTTCAGCAGCCTGGTAGGACAGTGACCGAGTACGCGAGAGAGTTCTCCCGCCTTTCCCTCCTTGCTGCGGAGTTCGTGCCGGATGAAGACAAAAAGATCAGCCGTTTCGTGAAGGGGCTCCGTCATGACTTCCGCCAGCTTGTGGTAGCTCATGAAGCCACCACCTACGCGGAGACCGTGGGAGCCGCCTTGCAGGTGGAAGTTATTGAGTTGGATCGTTCTGCCAAGAAAGCCCAGCATGGAACAAGCAATGCCGCCGCATCCGACCTCAAGCGCAAGGATGCTCCATCACAGCAGCAAGGCCCCAGGTCCAAAAAGGTGTGTGTCTTCTGCCACAAGGTGGGCCATGTCGCCCAAGTCTGCCGCTCCCTCCTGAAGAAGCAGAAGATGGTTACTCCTGCGCAACAACCTCAGATGACGCTTGCCTCTGCTGCCTCTGTCTGTGCTTTCTGCAAGAGGCCGGGCCACTTGGCAAAGGACTGCCGCCGTAAGCAGAAGGCCTGTTTCAAATGTGGGCAGGTTGGGCACCTCATGCTCGACTGCCCCATAAAGGAGAGCCCGATCCCCGCTCAGCCTCTGCAAGTTGTCCCCGGAGCTCAGGGCAGGGCTGTGCTGAACTTCGTCACTCAGGGCGAGGCGCTCGCATCTACCGACATCATCTCTGGTACGTTTCGTGCAGAATTTTAAATTTTTTTGCATTCTTAAATCTGGTTGCCTTAGTCGAATAAACTTGTTATGCGTTATGTTTTCCTTTATAGGAAGTTTTAGGGTCAAGAATAAGTGGATGCAAATCTTATTTGACTCTGATGCATCGCACTCTTTTATCGCCCGCCGCATCGTGGACCTTTATAGTTGGCATACTTCGCCACTTGAAGTTCCTTTTGAGATTTCTGTACCCGGTCATCTGCATCTCTCAACCAGAGGCGTTCTCAATTGCCCGATCCTGCTTGGAGAATTGCAAGTCATTGCCGACCTCATAGTTCTGGATATGACAGAGTTCGACGTAATCCTGGGAATGAATTGGTTGGTCGCGTATCGAGCAAAGCTGGACTGTGTGGCGAAAAGGGTCAATCTCAGCATTGATGGTAAGGACTACAACGTTCATGTTCAGACCCGCAGCCACCTGAAGGTAATCTCTGCTATACGCGCCACTCGACTTCTTAGCCAAGGATGTTCTGCCTGCTTCGTCTATGCTTCGCACTCGGATGCTATCTCTACTAAACTCGAGCTATTCCTGTTGCTTCGGAGTTTCCTGACGTGTTCCCCGCTGAATTGCCTGGGATGCCTCCTGATCGAGATGTAGAGTTCTGTATTGATGTAGAGTTCTGTATTGATGTAGAGTTCTGTATTGATGTAGAGCCTGGAACGCGCCCCATATCTAAAGCTCCTTACTGTATGGCACCGCGTGAGCTAGAAGAACTCAGATCACAATTAGACGAATTGCTTGAGCGTGGGTACATTCGCCCTAGCTCGTCACCTTGGGGAGCCCCTGTACTCTTCGTGAAAAAGAAGGATGGATCTATGAGATTGTGCATAGACTATCGAGATCTTAATAAAGTGACCATCAAGAATAAGTACTCCTTTCCGCGGGTGGATGATCTATTCGATCAGCTTAAAGACAGTACAGTCTTTTCCAAGATAGATCTCAGGTCGGGTTACCATCAGCTGAAGATCAAGGACTCCGACATCCCCAGGACGGCCTTCCAGACACGGTATGGTCATTTCGAATTTTTGGTGATGTCTTTCGGGTTGACTAACGCCCCTTCTGCATTCATGGACATGATGAACCGTGTCTTCCGTGAGTACCTGGACAAGTTCATCACTGTCTTCATTGATGATATCTTGGTCTACTCCAAAACCCGCGAGGAGCATGCGACACATCTTAGACTCACTCTCTCCACCCTTCGTCAGCATCAGCTTTATGCAAAGTTGGCAAAATGTGAATTCTGGCTGAATCGTGTTGCCTTCTTAGGCCACGTCATTTCAGGAGATGGACTTTCTGTTGATCCTGCCAAGATTTTCGCAGTTATGGACTGGAAGCGACCTTCTACCCCTACCGAGATCCGCAGTTTCCTTGGTTTGGCTGGTTATTACCGACGCTTCGTCAAGGGTTTTTCCTCTCTTGCTGCCCCCCTGACTCGACTAACTCAAAAGCATGCTAGGTTCGAGTGGTCAGATCAGTGCGAGCAGTCCTTTTCTGAGTTGAAGCAACGTCTGTGTTCAGCGCCTGTTTTAGCTCTTCCGTCAGAAGGGTTGGACTTTTCAGTTTACACTGACGCTTCCGGAGTTGGTTTGGGTTGTGTCCTGATGCAGGATGATCGTGTTATTGCTTATGGGTCGAGGCAGTTGAAGGTTCACGAGCGCAATTACCCCACTCATGATCTGGAGTTCGCTGCGGTGGTGTTTGCTTTGAAGCTTTGGCGTCATTATCTCTACGGCGTGAAGTGTCACTTTTTCACCGACCACCAGAGTTTAAAGTACATCTTTGTTCAGAAGGACCTCAATCTTCGTCAGAGGCGTTGGCTCGAGTTCGTGGCAGATTATGACTTGCAGCTCACGTATGTTCCTGGTAAAGCCAATTCGGTGGCAGATGCGTTGAGCCGGCATGCCTCCGTAGCCGCTTGTGCACCCATGACAACTATCCTAGCAGCCTTGATTGATGACCTCGATCGGATGGATATATCCATCGCACCCGAGGGTCATGGAGAGGTTTCTGTTCCGTTGTGGGTAGAGCAGGTGAAGGATTTGCAGCCATCTGATCCCGCACTCCAGCGCATCCACCGACAGGTTGAACTTGAGACTTTTCCGGATTTCTCTATCTCTGACGATGTTCTGCGTTTTCGAGGCCGCCTCTGCATTCCTGATGTTCCTGAATTGCTCGATAATATTTGCCGAGAAGCTCACGAGTCTCGCACATCTGGTCATCCAGGCAATAATAAAATGTATCATGACTTGAAGCAAATCGTTTGGTGGCCTGGTATGAAGAATTATAAAGCTCGCTTCATCTCTCGATGTCTAACGTGCCAGAAGGTGAAAGTTCAGCGTCAGCACCCTGGTGGCCTTTTGCAGCCTTTGCCTATCCCCGAATGGAAGTGGGAAGATGTTTCTATGGACTTCATCACGGGTTTGCCCCGTACTCCGAGAGGGCATGATGCGATTTGGGTCATAGTGGATCGCATGACGAAAGTGGCTCATTTCATCTCGTACAAGGAAGGTCACTCCACCGAGAAGATGGCCCGGATCTATGTCTCTGAGATAGTTAGACTTCATGGGATTCCTCTGTGGATTGTCTCTGATCGTGACTCGAGGTTTGTTTCGCACTTTTGGAAGGGTTTTCAGCAAGCTTTGGGTACCGAGCTCAACCTGAGCGCCGCTTATCATCCAACTACCGATGGGCAGACCGAAAGGGTTAATTAGATTCTTGAAGACATGCTTCGGTGTTATATTCTGGACTTCAAGGGAGCTTGGGATGAGCACATACCGTTGGTTGAGTTCGCCTACAACAATAGCTATCAGGAGAGTCTCAAGATGGCCCCCTTCGAAGCATTGTATGGGCGTCGTTGTAGAACCTCTCTATTGGTCAGAAGTTGGTGAGAAGGTGCAGTTGGGCCCTGAGTTACTTCAAGAAATGGAAGAAGCCACAAAGAAGACTCGTATTCAGCTAAGTCGTGCCATTGAAAGACAGAGGAAGTATGTCAATCAGTGCCGCCGTCCGTTGGAGTTTGCCGTAGGCAATCAGGTGTTCTTGAAGGTTTCTCCTACTCCTGGGGTGAAACGGTTTGGTCGCCATCATAAACTCAGCCCGAGATTTGTGGGGTCGTACACCATCTCAGAGCGTGTTGGAGGATCTGCTTATCGTTTGGAGTTGCCAGCTTCGTTGTCCGGTGTTCATGATGTTTTCCATGTCAGTCAGCTCCGGAAGTACATCCATGATCCTAATCGTGTTCTCGAGGAAATCCCGGTGGTTCTTGAAGCTAATTTGTCTTATCCGATTGAGCCCGCCAAGATAGTGGAATATCAAGAACGCAAGCTTCGAAAGAGAACTATTCCTATGGTGAAGGTACTTTGGATGCATGGAAAGTATGAGGAGTTCACTTGGGAGCTCGAAGCTGACATGCGTAGCAAGTATCCGCACCTTTTCTCCTGATCCTGGTATGCCTCCGCTCTTGTTCTCTTCTCTTTTTGCTATTTTCATAGTTAGTCTCCATGCTTTGATTTGCAAACCTTGTCGGTATTAAGGACATCTGAATCTTCGTCACGTTAGCCCCAGCCGAGAAATCCTAAGAAGTTTCGGGACGAAACTTTCTAAGTAGGGGAGAATGTAACAACCCTTAATAATCTTAATAATAATAATATCCCTCTTTATTCCCCTCTAACCGCAGCTCATCTCCTTTCTCCCCCCCAATTAAACCCCACGGTTCAGCACTCCCGCAAATCAAAACCCGCAAACCGCACCTCCCCTGATCTCGCTCCCGTGCGCACGCGAGTTGCCCTCCTGTTTCCGCTCCCGGACGGCTCTCCCGCTCTCGTCTCCTGCGTGCACCGCCGCCGCCGCCGCCTGCTCCGCCTCCAGCCGGCATCTGCGCATCCTCCTTCCCTTCTCCTGGCCGACGAAAGCAGCCCTTCTCCTCCAAGGTTCGGCAGCAGGCTGCCCTAGCTCTTCGTCCCCTCTTCTGGATGCCGGCAGCAGCAAGAAGTCCTCTCTTCTGGACGCCGACATCAGCAAGGAGCTTCTCCTCCTCCTCCAAGAGGTCGACAACCCCTCTTCCTCTCCGTTTCGGCCGGCGGATTTCAAGGGGACTCCTAGGGTTTCGCTCGAAACCCCTCCTCGTGGATTCTTGAGCCCAGATCTGGTCTCCTTGGGTAAGGATCTCTGCCAAACTTTCATTTCCAGTTATGCCCTAATTTTTTAGTGGTGATTTTCGCTCTCCGATCGACGTAATTTCGTCGGTCCGCCTTGCGTTCGTCGTATAATCGTCTAATCCCGACTTTGTTTGTGTTTCCGGTGCCGCTCGTCGGATCTAATGGTGGAACTTCTCCAAATCCTCTCCGATTTAGGTTCTCCGTCGCCTAAGCGCCGCCAAATCTCCGATTTGTTCGTGGTAACTCCTCTCCCCTCATACTTGAGGGAGGTAAATTGCTAATCCGCTCTTGAGTGTGTTTTTGCAAAATAAACTGTCTGTGATAGCATTTGGTTTTCTGCTTGTCATGTATCAAATATCGTCTGCGATTATTCCTGAACAGGTTCAATAGAGCCTTTGACTTTGCTTGCGCCGCTTAGCTGTCGCTAGTAGTTCCTGCTGCACCTTAAGGCAAGTGGAGAAATTCCCTCTCGCTTGCAAATTAAGAATTTAAGTTCTTTATACCTGTATCTAAGTTATTAACTGTATCTGATAACTCAAAAAAATCATATCTCGTGAGTATGTCTTGTTATGATAGAAATTTCCACGGAAAAATCATGAATCACTTAGGTCTTGAGTGTCATAAGCGAATCTTGGAAACTAGGGTTTAGGTGGTGCATCGTCTTGTTTGCATGGTCACGGTAAGCAGGAAATACTCTTATTCTAGTAAGACTTACACTTGGACTTGATTGTGAACCATGCGCGCCCACTATAAACACCTACGCATTTCATCGATTACAGCTTATGTCGTTGTAAAATAAATGTTTAGGCTATACTCCGGAGTAGGCTAAAAATTTCAGATAGTTCTACTCGTTTCAGCTACTTGCTTGTTTCGCTAGCTTGCTTCAGGATGTTAATTGGTACTTTAGAATTACTTCTGCACGTACTTAAATCTATAGCCTGCTGTTTACTATTATTTTCTTGTTCAGAGGCATTTTCCTTCTGTTTGGATTTGCCTTAGGGTTCGTGACCGAGCCGTCTGCTCCCTGAGTTTTTCTTCGTTCAGCTGCAGTTTTGCTTGGAGGTTTTTATTTGATTACTATGTCAGCAGGTTCTATGTATTTTGTTTCAATTACTGTTTGATTTATTTTTCATGTATTAGTTATCGTCAACCATTTTCTCTTGTATTGTGGACAACTCCTAGGGTGTTTTGTTGTATCAGGTCATTTTGTTTATGACATTTCACTGTTGTGACTTATTTCATGTTCATCGTTTCAGCATTGTGTAAGACATTGATTTTTATTAAAAATGCATGAGCATCAACCTTTTTCTGTGGCTTCCGCATACTTATAAAGTATATTAAATTCTTTTCAAAGTAACAAATTTAAAGCTAGTGTAGTATTTCTGGTTCCGCCTTAGCAGACATGGATTCCTTCCAGTCCATGCCTGTGGCATCACGGCCCGCCCGAAGCGCCTCTGACCCTTGTCGAGACGGGTCGTGACATATAACAACCTTCCTACCAATCTCTGATAACTTGCAGCATCTGTGCGATCTCCGTCGGTATCTTCATCGATCTTATGGTTCTCCTCCATAGGTGTGTTAGCAGGGGTACACGCAAGTATCCAAGTCTCAGTTAACAAATCTAATACATACTTGTGTTGTGAGATGAAGATTCCCTAATTGGAGTGAGTCACTTCAATTCCTAGGAAGTAGTGGAACCTTCCCAGGTCCTTTACTTCAAACTCTGCAGACAGGAGGGCTTTTAGCTTCGAGATTTCATCGGAGTCATCCCCGGTGATCACGATGTCGTCCACATAAACAATAAGAACGACCATCTTTCCTTCATTCTTCCTGACGAACATGGTATAATCAGAATGTCCCTGTTGCTATCCAAACTTGACCATAGCCTTGTGGAACCTGCCAAATCAAGCGCTGGGGGACTGCTTCAACCCGTATAGGGACTTCCTTAGGCGACATACAAGGCTTTCTTGCCCCTTCTTCACAAAACTTGGGGGAAAGTTATTGTAAACTTCTTCATCGAGGTCACCATGCAAGAAGACATTTTTGACGTCCAGTTGATGAAGATCCCAGCCCAAGCATGCCGCACAAGACAGAATAACACGAACAGTGTCCATCTTCACAACAGGGGCAAAGGTCTCCTGGTAGTCGACTCCCTGAGTCAGAGTGTAACCGCGAGCCACCAAACGGGTTTTGTACCGCTCAACTTTGCCATCCTGATTTTGCTGAAAAGAGAAAACCCATCTAGAACCAATGGCTTTCTTTTCAGGAGGAAGAGAGGAGACGTCCCATGTGTGATTTTTCTCCAAGGCTGACATTTCCTCCTCCATTGCATGAGCCCATACCTGAGTGCCAAGCGCCTCCTGCCACGTCTTAGGGATAGCGATCATGGACAATGAGGATATAAAACCCTAATGAAGCTGGGAAAGATGACCATAAACAACATGATTTGAGATAGGGTGATTTGTACACACAGCTTTACCTCTTAGCACAGCAAGGGGAACATGCAGATCAACATCAGAATCTGAGTCCAAAGTTGGCACCGGCAGCGACGGAATCACGGAGGACTGATCACCTGTTTGCCGACGACGATACATATGAGGAAGAGGAGAGATGAGGGGCAGATTGTGGTATGTAGGGGAAAACGACGTACGAATAGGTGACGTGGGGGATGTAGGTGAAGGTGGTGTAGGAGATGTAGCTGAAGTAGGAGCTGAAGGAGTGGTAGGCATAGGAGGAATCAGAGGGAGAGGCACCGACACCGAGTCAATAATCTCATTCTCCCCCTGACGAACGGAGTGAGGCGAATCTACATAGTAAGATTCCTCCTCACGAAACGTCACGTCCATGGTACAAAAGACACGTCTGGAAGGAGGGTGGTAACACTGATACCCCTTAGTGGTGGCAGAGTAACCAATGAAGACGCAACGTAGAGTACGAGGATCAAACTTGTCACTGAGGCTGATGGACGTGAACAAAACAAACACACCCAAACACGCGGGGTGGAAGATGAGCAGTATGAACAACAGAAGTCGCAGAGAGACGAGTTAGAGGGGTAGAAAAATCTAGAACCCGTGAGGGAAGACGATTGATAAGATGAGTGACAGTTAGGATAGCATCACCCCAATATGATTTTGGGAGATGCATGGTGTGGAGAAGGCACCGGGCAACATCAAGGAGATGACGATTTTTTCGTTCAACGAAACCATTTTGGGTGGAGGTGTGGACACAAGTAGTTTGGTGAATAATGCCGCGACTCGTGAGGTACGATCCAAACGCTCCATGATCATCGTATTCCCCCCCCCCCCCCCCCCCCCCCCATTATCACTATGAAGGACACGAATAGTAGCATGGAACTGAGTTTGCACCATTTTATGGAAGGCTTGAAAGACAGAAAACACCTCATTTTTTTTCTTTAAAAGATAAAATCCATTTAAAGAAACCATAGGGGAAGGTCCACAAACATCAGAGTGTATAATAGCAAAAGGGGTAGTACTAGGAGAAGAAACATGAGAAAATGAATGTCGAACATGTTTGGACATATCACAAACATCACATTTAAAAGTTTTAAAAAGATGCGATAAAGCAGGAAACACTTTTGAAAGATAAACACGAGAGGGATGCCCTAGACGCAAGTGCCAGCGTCGAGCATCAGCAACAGTAGCAGCAGAAGAGGAGAGAGCAAGAGACGGCCGGGAAGCATCCAAATAATACAAGCCGCCGTGATTCCTACCACTGCCAATGATCTGCTTCGTACCCAGTTCCTGGAAAACACACGAATCAGGAAAGAAGGTTACAGAGCAGTTAAGTGACCGAGTAAGATTACTAATAGACAGGAGATTGCGAGGAAAAGACGGTATATGTAAGACAGACGGAAGAGACAAAGAGGAGGAATAGGAAATGGTTCCTTTCCCTGCAATGGGGGACAAAATGCCATTAGCAGAAATGACCTTGTCCTTACCTGACAGGGGGGTGTAGGAGGAAAAACCTGAGGAGGAGCCAGTCATGTGATTGGTGGCTCCGGAGTCAATAATCCAGTCAGACAGAGGGGTGGCAGCGGCAATGGCACTGGGCATGGCATCAATAGCAAAAGAAGTAGAGATAGCACTCTGTGAAGCATCAGACTATGAGTGCAGAAGACGACGGAGAGCGTCCAATTCCGATGTGGTGAAATGTCCTGGTGACTGACCCTGATGGTCGTCATGCACCTCAGTGGAGAAAGCAACATCATGAGAACGAGAACCAGTCGGACGATATCCCCCACGTACAGAACCACGACCACGGCCAGGGCCACGACCACGGCTGTATCCAGGTGGAATAAGGTGAGGATGAAGTTTGAAGCAACCATCCCGAATGTGTCCCCTGCGACCACAGTGATCATAGGTCGGAACTCCACTAGTAGTGTTGGGGCCTCCACGACCAACACTGGTCAAGGCAGAACGATCTGGAGGAGGTATGTGCTGAGGGACCTTCGGCGGTCTTCGTCGCCAAGAACCATGTTGAACGCCTCCTGAAGGGAAGAAAGGGAGAGCGGTGAAGAATATTTGTGCGAACCATGTCCAAGTCCATGCTCAACCCCATCAGAAACACGCGTAGACAAAATCGTTCGTCTCTTTTCTGCAACTGAACTGCATCGACAGTACATGCAGGGGTAAACTGATCAAAGTAATCCAATTCCTGTGCAATACGTTCGAACTCCGAGAAGTAGGGGGACACCGTCATGGTTCCCTGACGAAGCTCCAGCATACGCCGTGTCAGCTCGTAAGTCTGAGTGGAACTGCCAATCTATGAGTACGTCTCACGTGCCAGAGTCCAGATCTCGTAAGCAGAGTCCATCAACATATAATTCCTGTACACCTTCGGGGACATAGAGTGAAGGAGCCAGGAGACAACCAGGGAATTTTTCGAGTCCCATCGTGGCCAGGTAGGATCAGCCACAGAAGGAGCCACCTTCGTCCCATCGATGTATCCAAACAGCTGATGACTGTGAATGACATGTTGAGCAACACGAGATCATTCCAAATAATTTGTCCCATCCAAGGGAACCGTGGTGATCTTTAGGGACCCTGAATGTCCAGGAGGACGTTGAGGGTCGCTCATCCGGGGGGTTACCAAACTTGGTGAAGTAGAGTCACTGGCGGCAGACAGATCATCCATGAGGAACAATAGGAGGGAAGCACTCGACGAGACAGAAGGATCAGACGGGATCCGTCATTCGACGAAGCATTCAGAAGGGGGGCTGCACTCGACGAAACAACGACAGACAACATGCATATCGACGAAACAACGTATGCAGAGAACAACGATAGATCTGTGGAACACAGCAACAAAGCAGAAGCTGCGACAAAATACGGCGGAAAGCAGCAGCAGATCTGCGGGAATCAGCGACAGATCTGCGGAAGACAGCAGTAGCGGAAAACAACGGCAATAGTAGAACGCAACGGCAGGTCTGCGGAACGCAACGAGCAGATCAGTGGAAATCAGCGGCAAAAAACGGCGGAGAGGCGTGCCCTTGAATCTGTGGAAGCGACAACAACATCGGCTCCTTGGATCTGCGGCAGCGGCAACGACATTGGCTAGCGGCGGCCCTAGCGACCAGCATCACCGGGGTCGTCTAGGACACGCATGAACGGAAGCGAGAAAGGCCACGAGGGACTCTCAAAATGACGGTGAAGGCGCGAGAGCGAGGCAGCGGCGGTGAAGAGCGAGGCAGCTGCGTCGATCGAAGGGGCGCAGACGTAGCGCGACTAGGGCACGAATTTTCGGCTCTGATACCAAGTTGAAGAGGGAATAATGATTGATTTGTATTAAACCAACCCCTTACTCATATATATAGAGTAAGGGATAAAACCAAAAGTCACAGACAAAACTACCCTTAAGCGGGTATTTAAACAATAAGACAATAAAGACTTGAATTCAACTGTATTTTCCTTTATTGCCCTTGTTGTTTCTCCCTCCTATATCTAGGAGTGAGCCTCCTTTCAAATAATTAATAATATTTTTCCTTTTCTCCAACAAAAGTTTTCAAGATAAATTTCATAGTTTATGAACACCTAAGACAACAATCGAAGGGAACAAATAAAAAAAGCTTCATAAAGCCTGATTGGGATAAGGTCAATATTGATGATGATAATTCTATTTACAAACTTTAGTCAATTATAATATAAATACACAACTATATTTTTGAGTTAAAATAATACTTAAAATCCAAAAACATTGGATGAAAATTCACAAACCTCTACATTACGCTTGGCACCTCTTATTCGTTCATTCCACATATTACGAATCAAGTCCCTCCGAGGATTTGCTTCCGAAAGAGAGCAGTAATCAATAACCTACATTTAAAAAAAGAGGAAGCTGCCTTTCAATAATAAATGTAAACAAAAAATCCTTTTCCTTTCGCAGACATAATCATAAGACCATATATATCAACAAAGACAAGCAAAGACCTCCTCCAATTCTGAGAGCTGTTGAACTCTAACCATATTGCTATATGCACGTTCATAGCTTTCAAGAACCTGAACAAGGACAATATTAATCACAAGAGAATCTCAAAGAAAAAAAGAATAATAGCAGAAGAGAAGATTCAATGGTTAAAAAAAGGAGTTTCTAATGCAGCCCAAACAGAATAATGTTCATTGATCATATAGTTTAAATCCTATTAACAATTTATTTCAAATTCAATTTACCTTATAACCCTATTTCTCTAGGTGAGTTAATTTACTGACAAAATTTTGAGTTTCATAATTATTCTTCTATCATGTTCATTATTCATATCCTCATAGCAGATATATCATGTCTTGTGAAACATATAATAATATTAGATATCATCACTGCCATTTGAAGATCTAGATAAAGCATACCCATTATTCTTGAAATATCTTTGTGTAAACAATAAAAATGACAATGCACTTCTTCCTAATTCAAATGATGACCGTTTACATTATGTTGATCATGCATTTCAATTTCAGTATGCATCCAATTCACTTCACAAGGTTGTTGTTACAATACTAGTGACGCAGGATGGTCCTATGTGAAAGTGGTTGTGCCGACACTAATGTAAACCTACGTGGATGTGCGAACTGAATGTGATCAAGCCCAATGTAAATAATGAATGCATGCTTTCCTTTAATCCGGAAATAAGTACTAGCAATTATATTTATATAAGTTAGGCAAATCAACACAATTTGAATTATAATTTTCAAGCGCACGAGCAATATCAAAAGTTCTCTGCACGAAGGAATTCAACCACAAATTGCACGAGTAAGTGTTATAGAACTAAAAGCACTTAAAACAATTGCACTAGCGATCACAATACCCAAGCAAACATATAATATCCACCAATATTTAATATAAAAAAATAAAGCAACACATTAAATTAATACGCACATAGCAATAAAGATCCAGCGGCGACGATAGGCGTGGTTCCATGAAAAGAGTACACGGTTGTGATGAATGGCAAGGAGTGGATGGGTTGTGCTGGCTGATTGGTTGCAGGAAAATAGGATTTCCTGCACTGTGTAGTTGCAGGAAATTACATAGGCTGCTGGACGGAGGGAGAAGAGAATGAACAGTGGCGTAGAGAGCAGAGGAGGTGCAGGGGATGGCGATTTCCGGCAGAGAATGGGTGGTTGTTGGGCTCAGGGAAAATGTCTGTGTGGGCTAACAGAGGGATTTAGTGCTGAATCCGGAGACTTTCGATCAGCCAGGAGGAAGAAGTTACGGTAAAAAATGGCGAGATGTTAGCATGTAGGAGGTTCCGTGAAGAGGGGTGCGTGGACAGTGGATCTCACGACAATGAAGGAAGTTATCGGGTGTTGGAACGGGAGAAGTGGAAGAGGGAAGGAGGCTTTTTGCGGCTTAGGGCTTGCGGTTGCTGATGTCTTCGATCCTTCCCGTCGAGGAAGATGAAGATGAACAGTCACTTTGACGAGGAAGAAGGTGTACAAGAACTCTGGCAGTTTTCTTCTTTCGTTGAATGGGATTGCGGACCAGCAGAAGAAATAACTGTGGATTTCATGGGAAACAGAGAAATGAACAGAAAATAAAAAGAGTAACTGAGATTAGCCGAGGCTTCGCACCCCGGGCTCGAGGCGTCGCACCACGGATGATTGTCAGATCTAGATTCGCTCACAAAACTCAACAATGAATTGAAAATCAGAACAACCACCCCTATTTATAACGAGAGGGGCGGTTGGGCACCCAGCGTGAACGGTTATGATCGTTTGTTACGCCCGGTGTCCTAAAACACTAAATACAACAACAACAGAACCCATATAGTCCCCAATCCTAAAATACTAAATACAAGCCAAAAAATAAAATAAATACATATAAAATGTAAAAAGTCGCCCAGGACGCGCTCGCGGATCGGCGATCGGATCAATGCAATCTCTGGTAAATCTGCAAATTTGGGTCTCGCCGAGTGGTGGCCCGATCTCCCCCGATCACAAACATGCTGCCGATCCCCATCAACTAGACAAGACATTCCTACCCTACGCAACAACCCTCTACATTCCAACAAACTCCACTCACAGAAAAAGGTTCTATTGCATATGCTCCATACATTCCATCAATGTTAAAAATTCCATCAACTACAATGTCACTAACACCATTGTGTTGAGGAGGAGGATAATCAATCACATGTGCTTCAATTTGTGTATGGAATCAAGTATAAAAACATAAATTATTAAAAACTGTCGGCTCTACGCTCTGGGATCCAAATCAGACTCATACATAAGACTGGCCTTGACGCATGCTGTTGAAGGGTAAGGAGTTTCATAATGTGAAACTATAATGAGATGCACAAAGTCACAGAGACATGAAGTTAAAAGTTTATAAACTATTAATTTTAGTAATTTGACTTTGATTATAAAAAATTGGAATTATGAGGAAATTTGCCCCAGAGAATTCAACAATTATCTAACACGAATTATACCGATATTTGAAAAATGTTTGAAATCACACGCTAGTTGAAAATCAGGCTCACACATAAAATTTAATCAACTTCAAACGGAGTGGCTCACCAAATCCAGAAGAGGTACGTGCACAATATTAATCATGCACAAGGCCTATGCTCAGTAAATTGCAAGACATATACCTCATTAATGGAAGTTTGAGAAGCAGATTGAGCAAAAAGAAAATAAACAGAAAATTACCTATTCAGTTCATTGAAATGATGGCTAGTGCAAATAGAAATTATTTTAATTAATCATTTTCTTCTCTTTCTCAGTTATCCCTTTATTCTTAACTTGATGATTTCTCTTTTCCCAAGAAGATTTTTAAGATGGAAATGTCTTATCGTAACCATGCCAACCTAGTTCCTCATTGGTAGTCTTGCATTCAAGAAAGTATGATGGGGATCACGCCATGGAAGGGTTTACAAGATAATCAGAGACGTTCATTGTGTGGATCAGTGATTCATGAATTTTAGTTATTTTTTTGTTATTTTTTTATTTTTATTCTGATTTTTAATTTAATGAATTTTGGAGCCATCATGATCAGAGAATAGAAGACTCATATAAAAGGCATTGAAACTTAGGGAAAAATCCTCCTTTTGATCATCGGAGCCAAAGCTAGAATCTGGGTACAAAGCTCAGACATCTTGCATTCTTACTCCCCTCCTTGACTGGGCACCTAAATTTTCCTCCCTCCTCATTTCCAGCCACCACAACCACCACCACCACCAAGGCCGGATGTCATCCAACACGTTCTCCACCACCCCACTTCCCCATAACTATCTATTAATTACCCCCACACTAATCCATAACCATAACTCCCAAGTAACTACTTTCCACTACTTATAACCACTCCATTATCCCAATAACTACCCACTGACCCATAACTACCTAAGTCAACTTCCACTAACTCTAATTCCCCTAACCCACAACTCATTAATTAGTTACCCAACTTGCCGACCAGCCACGTTTCTCCACAAACCAAACTCAATTTCCCTCCCAACTGTTCCCGCCAACATCCTGTACAGCAGTAATTCATCTCTCCATTCCCTGCTTCGATTCAGGTACTTGTCCAGAACAATTCCAGCCTCGGGAATTAACTCCCAACATACTTTCTCCCTCCTAAAACCATCCAGAACTCATTTCCCTCCTCTGCCTACCCTGCTCCAGGCCTGGATAAACCAGTAAACAAATTTCTGGACTCTGGAATATCAATCCAGCACCCTGAATTCCATGTTTCTGCACCAGAGTCCCCTTTTTATTGCCTAACCAACCACCAGAACTCATTCCCCTCCTCTGCCTACCCTGCTCCAGGCCTGGATAAACCAGTAAACAAATTTCTGGACTCTGGAATATCAATCCAGCACTCTGAATTCCATGTTTCTGCACCAGAGTCCCCTTTTTATTGCCTAACCAACCACCAATCCACATGAAAATAACCCTCCACCTCTCCTCCACAACCCTGTTGGACCCATTCAGCCCACAGGAAGTAGCAATCAGCAGTACTTCAACCTCTGTCCAGCACCCAAATAACCCCGTCCAACCCTCAGTCCAAAATCAGTCCACCGTCATCTCTCCGGCCACCGGTATTGTAACATCCAGAATTTAATACAAAATAAATTTTGTTTCAGGGTCCGATTGCGAGCAAATTTGATCGAGCCATAGTCGTGCCTAGGTACGTTTTATTGTGGTTTATCGTTACGCGTGAATCAATATTTTAAGTGGAGTTTTCTTACTAGAATTTATTCGGCACGATAAAGGGGTTCTCAGGAACTTAAATTCATAACAATGTTATGGTCGTTTTGTGGAAATTCAGACAGTATTTTAATGGTCAAAGAATAAAATAAAATAGAAATACTATCTATAATGTGTTATGCCTCCGCACCCTCTACGATTTGCGGGGCATAAATATTCACGGCGTCGCAAGGAGCAAACGCAAAGCAACGGGGCTGAACCATCCGGTTCAGCCCCCAACCAGTAAAAGGAGAAGAATAGGGGTTAAACCACCCCAGTTCAACCCCTAATTGGGGGGCCGGCCGGCCCCCTTGGCCCCCGGGTATTTATAAACCCGGAGTTCCCTGATTTTGGGTTATGCAAGACTAATTTCAGGTTTTATCTCTTCCTCTCAAACCCTAATCCCCTTTCTTCTCTCTAACTTCTCCCGTAGATCCCCCTTCCACTTTCCCGAATTTTCCAGCAAGATCGTATCATTTGGTATCAGAGCAACATTCCTGCGACGATGGTGACACGTAACGAGGCGGAGATCGCGCGACTCGCATCCCTCGAGGAGAACTATGTAGGGTTGACGGATACGGTGGCGGCGATCGAAGAGCAAGTGAAAGTTTCCCACAAAAATCTGGAAGAACGCTTTGAGGCGAGGATGAAAGAGATTAAATCCCAATTGGTGCAAAATCTGAAGGCGAAGGCGACGATGGGGGACGGACCCGACGTGGAGGTCTCAAATAACCCCCACGGAGTGGGTTACGGCTCGGGATCGGGCATCGGAGGCGACCCCGAGGCCGGAAGGACCGCGGGAACCCTATCGAGGGTCGGCGGAGAGGCGCCGGACCCGACGATGGGTCTGGCTGGGAGCGGCGTCCCCGGAGGGAATCGGGAAGCAGGCGGGCACCTCTGGATGGGGGCTGGGTGGTTGGCAGAGGCCAACATGGGGCCGCACGGCGCCGGCAGCGGGGTTGTGCCCAGGCTGGGGTTCGGCTCACTCCCGGCTACAGGGTTTGGGTTCGAACAGCAGTTGGGGTACCCGGGGAGGCCGTGGAACCAAGGATTGAGGCCGTTTCATCCCACCGGGGCAAATGCAGTACCGATCGGAGGCGTGGCAGGAATCCTTCTGCTCCCACAGGCCTTCGCACCGAACCCGGGATACGGGAACGCAAATCTGGGGCGGGAGAGGCCACCACAGGCCGAACAATGGGGCGGAGGACAACCAGGAGGCTGTTAACAGGATAGGGGCCGATTGGGGGCAGCGATACCACCTGAGCCACCACACCAACTGGGCGAGCAACGAAGGCCGATGGGCCAAGACGTGGGGGGCAACGGCGGGGCGAACTAACGACCATACATGCAGCCCAAGCAGACGCGTATGAACTTTCCGAAGTTCAAAGGGGGAGACGCGTTGGAATGGGTACAAAAGGCAGAGTTTTTTTTCAACTACCAGGAGATACCGGAGGAACAATGGGTTCAACTAGCAACATTCCACCTGGAAGATGATGTTTACCAGTGGACAAAGTGGTTCCTGCGAGGACGTGCCTATGCACCTTGGGAGGAGTTCGTAGAAGCCTTTTCCGCACGCTTTGGTCCGCTCGAATATGAAGATGTGGAGGCTACTTACAGAAGCTTCGTCAGCGGGGAACCGTGATGGAGTACAGGACGGAATTTGAGCGGTTAGTGAACCGAGTTTCTTGGGAAGAGAAGACCATGTCGAGCTGTTTTATTTCCGGCTTGAAGGATCATCTGAGGGATGAAGTACACGCGTATATGCCACGCAGTTTGAGCCATGCGATCAGCTTGGCACGAATCCAGGAGGAGCGGTTCAACCACCAGAGGAACCGAACCACAACGAGGACACCAGCAGCCCCTGCAATGGGTCATAGGGACCCACCCCCAGGGGTGAGGCCTACTGTGACGAGACTTACCTGGCCTGGCTGCAGGAAAGGAAGGAGAAGAGCTTGTGTTTCAACTGTGATGAGAAGTTTGCTCCAGGCCATCGATGTCAAAAGGTTCAGGTCTTCTTGTTGCAGGAAGAGGAGGTGGAGGAGAGTCCCACCTGTGTGGACGAAGAGGAGGGGCTCGATCTCACGGAGTTTGGGGTCTCCCTGCAGGCGATGGAGGGGTGTTCCGCACCTCTCACCTTACGCATCAAGGGGAAGATCGGCCACGAGAAGGTCACCATTCTGATAGATAGTGGGAGCACCCACAACTTCATCACGCCCGCGGTGGCATTGAAGGTGGGACATGCAGTGGATCGGGATGCGGCGTTCCAGGTGATGGTGGGTGATGGCAGCAAGCTGCGGTGTGAAGGGGCTCTGAAGGGCGTAGAGTTGCGGATACAGGGGTATATGTTGGGAAAAACCCTTGATTTAACTTAACAAATTAACCAAAAATGATTTTATCCTCTAGGAATAAATTACCCATTGTATAGTAAAGACAATCCGGTTATTAGATGTCTTAGGATGTCATACTCAACATAGGGTATCAGGACCAGATCAAGGGAAGCAAAATTGGGCTAAGTTAACATTTGCGTCGAATAGAATTCGACGCAACATCGAGTCCATATCAACGCTGCTCTGACTGGAAGTCCAGGTGGATCAACCCTTCTGTCGAAGTAACTCAAGTCGACGTTACGTCGAATAGATATCGACGTAAAGGGCAGGGATTTGTCGGAGTAACTGGTGAAGTCGACGCAGCTTCTACTTTCATCTCGACGCAGAAGATGAAGCTCAGAGCCAGACAGATCAACACGACGTACACGTCGATAAGATATTGACGCAACGTCGACTAGCAGAGTTCAGTCGGAGCACAGATGAAACCGAAGCAGCTCCTAGAAGAACTCGAAGCTACGCCGATAAGAGAAGAAATGAATTCGACGCTATGTCGAATACAGTCTGTAAAAGGTAATCTTTTCAGCTGTCTCTCTAATCCTTCTTTCATGGCCCACATCCTTCAAGACCGTTCCCCAACGGCTCAATAATTGCCTGAAATAGAAAGGAGCATTAAAGAAGGACACAAAAGGTTTCTTGGAACCATATTCCTTGTAGGTGGTCGGGACGAGAATTAAAGAGGAAAGAAAGAGAATGTCGTCAGCAGATTACCTTTTCAAGGCATACCAGAAAGGGAAACAAATTTGAAATTGAAAAGAGAGAATAAAAGGTGAAGAGAAGAAACAAACAAACATTAATCACAATCAGTCGTCTCCGTCTTGCTAGAGCTTCCTCTTCTTCTTTCTTTCTCAGGAACGGATATACAGAAAAGAGAAACGAAAAAGAAAAAGCTTTTGATGTTCCTCATCTAATAGAACAGAGGATCTGAAAGCTGCTCTTCATCACAATCTTATAGCAGTCAGATCTCAATCAACAGAAGTAAAAATGATCTGACATACAAAGCACCTGCAACTCATCACTATCAGAAGCAGAGGCTAATCAAGAGCAGATCCTGTGGAACATAATTGGTTGTTCTTCATACAACCCTCTCAAGAATTCTGAGAACAGAATTCCTACAACCTTCTTTCTCTTCTTTCTTTCTCATTCTGTAAAAGAGTTTTATTAATCCCTCTTCAAAGGATTCAGTGGTTCAAGATCTCCTTATCAAAAGATCTGGAAGAGAGTCTTGAGAATCCTTCTTTCAAAGGATTCAGTGGTTCAAGATCTCCTTATCAAAAGATCTGGTGGTTCTGAGAGTCTCCTTATCAAAAGACTCAGGCACTGTTGGTGCATCCCTACCAGGTGGTAGAAAAGGGGAGTACCCATATTTTGGGGAACCTCTATAAAAAATATGTCTTCTGGTTGGATAAATTTTCTGTGTTGTCTCTATAACTAGTTTACTTTACTGCTTTGTGTTTTATGTTTCAGCACAAGTTTATTCTGTCTGAGTTCTTATTTAAGCATATATCATTAGATTAGTTTATTGATTACAAAGTTGGGATAGAAATATTTTTAAATCTCTATTCACCCCCTCTAGAGGATTCTCAGAGGCACACTGTGCACTTTCAGTATATATGTCATATTGATGTCTGTCTGCTGCCGATTAGAGGATCCGACATGGTCCTCAGAGTACAGTGGCTACGCCAGCTGAGGCGAGTGACCACTGATTGGGACCAGATGACTTTGGAGTTTACTCATCAGGGGACAGAGCATTGCTTGAACGACATACGATCATCTCCACTCAAGGAGATCTCCCTTCGGAGCTTACAAAGGTTGGAGGAGCTGGGCAGCCCTGTGGCTATGGTATTGGGTGTGGAGGCTTTGGGGTCGGGCGCTTCTGCAGAACCTGACCGGGTACAAGCCTTATTGGCTCGGTTTGAGGACGTCTTCTAGGAGCCTCGCTCGCTTCCCCCCTCGAGGTTCCGCGACCATCAGATCCAGTTGAAGGCGGGTACGGACCCGACCAACATCCGACCCTACCGCTACCCCCATGTGCAGAAGACCGAGATAGAGCGCAGTGTACGTGAGATGCTGACCACTGGAGTCATACGGCCCCGCACCAGTGCGTTCTCCTCTCCTATCATACTGGTGAAGAAGAAGGATGGCTCGTGGAGATTCTGCGTCGATTACCGCGGGCTGAATAGCTCTACCATTAAGGACAAATTTCCGATTCCAATGATCGAGGAGCTGCTGGATGAACTGCACGGGGCATGCCTGTTTACTAAGCTGGACCTGCGCTCCGGTTACCATCAGATTCGGAAGCAGGAGGAGGACATCCACAAAATGGCTTTCCGCACCTGGCCAACGCCCCATCCACGTTCCAAGCGGTCATGAATGAGATCTTCCGCCCACTCCTGCGCCGGTACGTGCTAGTTTTCTTTGATGACATACTAATCTATATCAGATGTTGGGAGGACCATTTGGAGCATATCCACCACGTACTTTCTATACTGAGGCCTGAGGGAGCACCAGTTGTACGCTAAGCGGTCCAAATGTTCTTTCGGGCAAGCGGAGGTCGAGTACTTGGGACATCTGGTGTCGGCCCAAGGGGTCCAGGCGGATCCAAAGAAGATAGCCAGTATGGTGACATGGCCGCAGCCCGCGACGATACGGGCCTTGCGCGGTTTCCTCGGACTCACAGGATATTACCGCCGTTTCGTGAAGGACTACAGAAAGATAGCTCGCCCCCTCACCCAGCTGTTGCAGAAGGACGCCTTTCAGTGGAATCCCGAGGCAGAAGAAGCTTTCCATACCTTGAAACGGGCCATGACTACTACTCCGGTGTTGGCGCTACCAGATTTTTCCAAAGACTTTGTTGTGGAGACTGACGCGTCAGGAGTAGGGATCGGGGCGGTCCTGATGCAAGAGGGTCATCCGTTGGCGTACTTCAGCAAGGCACTTGCTCCCAAGACATTGGGGCTATCCACATATGAAAAGGAGATGCTAGTCATTCTTCACGCGGTAGCAATATGGCGGCCCTACCTACTGGGGCGACATTTCCAGGTTCGGACGGACCATCAGAGCCTGAAGCACTTCCTGGAGCAGCGACTAGCATCACCCCTGCAGCAGAAATGTCTGACAAAGCTGCTGGGGTACGACTACGAGATTGTATATAAGCAAGGGAAGGAGAATGTGGTGGCTGACGCACTTTCCCGTCTACCGGAGAGCTCACTTTCTACCATCTCAGGACCGGTGATTGAGTCGCTGAATGAGACACAGACGGAGGTGCACCAGGACCCCGAGCTTCGGGTCATTATAGAGGCATTACAGCAGGGACATACCACTGAGGCTGGCTATCACCTACAGGGAGAGCGGCTCTACTACCAGGATCTTATTGTCATTCCCGCCACGTCGACATGGCGGACTATCATGATGCGGGAGTTCTATGCTTTGCCGACCGGGGGGCATGTCGGCGTTCTCCGGACATTACAACGGGTCAGAGCTAATGTTTTCTGGAAGGGAATACGACGGAACGTCCAACAGTTTGTTAGAGAATGTGACATTTGCCAGCGACAGAAGTACGAGACGACATCTCCGGCCGGGCACTTCACTCCGATGGCGATTCCTCATCAGATTTGGGACACGATCTCCATGGACTTCATAGACGGTCTGCCCAAGTCCCAAGGCAAATCCGTCATCCTCGTGGTGGTCGACAAGCTTTCCAAGTACGGACATTTCCTCGCTTTGAGCCATACATACTCGGGAGAGACAGTTGCTGAGTTATTTGCTCGGGAGATCGTCCGGCTTCACGGGCTCCCCCACTCCATCATTTCAGACAGGGACCCGGTATTTGTCAGTAATTTCTGGAAGGAGCTCTTCAGGCTTCAAGGCACCAATCTTCGCATGAGCACGACCAACCATCCACAGACGACGGCCAGACAGAGGTTCTGAACAGGGAGTCGAGCCGTACTTGCGCTGCTTTGTGATGGATGGGCCGCGTACGTGGACCCGATGGCTACATTGGACGGAGTATTGCTACAACACATCATTTCACACCGCCAGCAAACTCACACTGTTCGAGGTGGTGTACGACCGACCGCCACCCACTTTGCGTTCTTATGAGCCAGCCAGCACCGCCCTTCCAGCCGTAGATCGGACACTTCGGGATCGGGAACAGACATTATCCCTTCTGTGGGACAATTTACGGGCAGCTCAGGAGCGCATGAAGTCTCAAGCCGACAAACACCGCACGGAGCGGGAATTCGTCGTGGGCGACGAGGTGTTCCTCAGGCTCCAACCGTACCGACAGCTCTCAGTTGCATGGCGGGTCAATCAGAAACTAGCTCCACGCTACTATGGGTTGTTCCGTATTATTCACAGGGTGGGACCAGTCGCTTATACTTTGGCACTCCCGGAGGGGTCCCGCATACATCCTACATTTCATGTCTCGCTGCTGAAAAGGAAGCTGGGCAACTCAGTGCAAATTTGTCCCATCCTTCCGGAGGCCACCAACATTGGCGAATTACGGCGTTCGCCAGAGGCTGTTTTGATGACCAAGTGGAGAAAACAAGGCACGGAGTATCGACCAGAGGTGCTAGTAAAGTGGAAGCAGATGGCAGATATACACAACTCCTGGGTAGACCTGTTGGAATTCCGCGAGCGTTTCCCCGAATTCCACCTTGAGGACAAGCTGGCTCTTGATGGGGAAGGGAATGTTATGCCTCCGCACCCTCTACGATTTGCGGGGCATAAATATTCACGGCGTCGCAAGGAGCAAACACAAAGCAACGGGGCTGAACCATCCGGTTCAGCCCCCAACCAGTAAAAGGAGAAGAATAGGGGTTAAACCACTCCGGTTCAACCCCTAATTGGGGGACCGGCCGGCCCCCTTGGCCCCCGGGTATTTATAAACCCGGGGTTCCCTCATTTTGGGTTATGCAAGACTAATTTCAGGTATTATCTCCTTCTTCCTCTCAAACCCTAATCCCCTTTCTTCTCTCTAACTTCTCCCGCAGATCCCCATTCCTCTTTCCCGAATTTTCCAGCAAGATCGTATCATAATGTCATCTCAATTTGAAATTTGCATGTCTCTAATTTAGAAGTTATTTATTTTGTTAGTGGCTTAATTGGTAAAAAAGTTACAGAGGGAGGAAATTTGATTTCCTTCTCCCCCACTCACGAAACCGTGAGCCACGGTTTAGGCAAATCCCATATTAGGCCTCCACACAACTTTCCATAACTGTGATTCACGAGCCATTCGGAAACCTATTTCTTCCTTCTCAGCCGAAACCGAGTGAAAACCACCACATTTTCCCTCTCGTGGGAGCTCGATGAGACATCTTCCTTGTTTGGTAGTTTCACAGATATCAGTTTAGTAGGAATCGAGCACTCCTTCCTCGTCGGATCTAGGTCGCAAGCTCTCTTTTCCCCTCTGAAGGGTTCGATGTTCCTTCCTCGTCAGCCACAAGGATCGACGACGAACAACATTGATCTCGCCTGGGGTTTCCGTCACTTCTGAGAAGGTAAGCTTCGTCCGTTAGCCCTAGCCGACTCCTTCGGGCATACTGTGGATTTCATGTTGATAAGCGCCATTTTTCCTGTTTCCCAGCCCGAGATCTAATCCCAAACTCCAAGGAAGGAGTTTTGTTTCCAGCCATGGGTTGAGTCCTGTTAAGTAGACTGCCCTAACTCTCCGCCCCTTTCAGTAAGCTATCTTTTGCCCTAGTTAGTTCCACCCATTTTAAGTAACTATGAAATTGTTTATTTCAGAAATTGAAGATCCTACATTCTCCATGTTGATCTGTCAATCCCGCAGTTGAGTCCACGGTTGGAAAGAGATAAAAGCCTCATTACCCTCCCTTCTTCGATCCGTCTTTTCCGTTCATTTTAGTACAAACATTGTTGTGATATACTTAAGTAAACCCTAAAAGACTTATATTTAGTTAGTTGAAAAATTATGTCATATTTTAGATTTTAGGTGAAGTTTGACTTGGATCGGAGGTGTTGAGCATTCAAATCTATCTAGAAGATATCATGCCGCCGTGTTTTGTGTACGAACGTCGCAATACTACAACAAGAAGCTCTATTTCTTTTGGCTAGACATACCAGATTGTATAATTCATGAATTGCTTTCTCAAATACTTTAGAAAATATATGCAGTAAATGAAAATATGTATAAGGAGAATTAGTCATCTAAATTGATAGGAAATTCATTCAATCGTCGTAATCTCATTACATTACGTAGTATATAGAACCTGCACTGCTTTATAAGTACAAGGAAATACATTTAAACCCTAAGTATGTGAGATAATCATGTAGCACAAAAACGTCCTAATATGTATGGATGAAATAGTAACCAACAGTTAATGAAAATCAGATATGAGGCACGAGAGAGACTTTCTCTCGTGATAGATAGAAGCGCACTATCGTACTCGTGAGGCGTGGTAGTCCTTATGAGCCTCAAGATTTGGGGAGACGATAACCCATCTAATAGATTAATAGATTCGTCCATGTCCGTGGGACATAGAACATTTGCGTTTGTTGGTAGGGACTCAGATCATTAGAATGCACGCAAGATGTAACTTAACCTAGAACATGAATAAGAACAGTCTTAGAATTTTTAGAATTCAAGTGTATGCCGAAATTTAGAAATCCCTATAGTTTAATGTTTTTGGAACTTGAATAGAAATGTATGATTTGGTTACAATAAGAGCTGTCATTTATGTTTACAGTATTTTGATAGAAAAGCATGCATAATATTGAAGCACATATTTTCTCAGTATAAAATATTTAGCTTCTTTAAAAAGTTTGCACACATGTTTTTCCTTCCAATTTATTTTAGTGTCACTAGGAGAAATGATTTTTATTACTCTCCAGTTGGGCTGACTCATTTTCGGGCTTTCCATTACAGGGGACACAGGTGGGGTGTTGTGCCTAGGTTAAGCATTGCGGAGCTCCATTTATAGTTCATTTTTCGTTCAGTTGTATTTCCTTCCAGCTGTTTATTATTTCCTTTCAAGAACTCGGTGTAACTTAATTGTCAAAGATTTTCTATGTATCAGACATTATTTAACATTTCAATATATCAGATCTATGGTTCATTTCTTTTCTAGTTGGCTCTGTGAAATTAGGAAACTTTGAGATACACTTTTACCCTTAGCTTCAGTTTCTACTTTTCTCTTTAATACTTTCTTTTATTCCTGCTATGCACCAATTTTAGTACTGCTACTTAGTTAACTTCTTATCACGGGGCCCGACCGGACTGCTGATTTGTTGTAAAACTAGGTTGGTGTGTTCCGTGTTACAGGTATCTCACTGATCATCCACCGAGCCTTCTATTTCGTATCAACAATCATTATAAGTTTATTTATGGTTGTGAATTTTAATGAGGAAATCTCGTGATTATTCTCAGTTTATTGGAATATTGTATTGTAATTTTGTACTAAGTATCCCACGACTTGCCAGACTTTGTGCATTCAAGTATTTACTTTTTAGCATTCTCGCATTTGTACTGTCATAATTATTTACTTATTAAAAATTCTACTTGAATGTGATTATTGTGCAATATTGTTTCTAAGTTCTTTTATCATAAATTCAGTTATTGGTTACGTATATAGTATTCTTTATTGGTCTAGGGTTTAACCCCTCAAAACTGTCATGTGTGACAGTATAGATCCGATAGTGGTCTTCTATGCATGTATCTAGTATGTACCCTTTTAAAAAATGTGAATTTTCTAAGCAAATTCGGTATTCCCCTCATACAAGGCCTATCGATTTCCTCTAAATTAACTCCAAAATGTCCAACTCAAATGCATATAGGACATTAACAAATCAGGACAAAATCAAACAAGGTCTTGTGCAATAGTCTTGGACCCAATATAATAAATATACAAAAATCAATAAACACAATGTTGATACCAACTCTGAAGGAATAATAAAATTTAACAATATACTATTATGAAGTAAAATCATTAGAAGCATAACATGATCGAAAGAGGACTAATTAAATAAAAGAAGTTAGAAAAAGATCATAACACTAACCAGTGCAGCCAACTCAGTTGCCAAACACTTCCTAGCTCTCTCAACATATTCATATGCTTCATCATACTGACAAATTAAACAAAACATCAAAAGGAATAAAAATGAAAGATGCCAAAAACAATCTTAGAAGCATACCTTCCTACGTTGAACTAAAAGAACAGCCCTAAAAAAAGCACCATTGCTACTCCCATCACCACTAGCAACGGCACTACCAACTGCCCGCAGTTTGCTTTCGTCACCATCATCTAATCGAGAAACATACTCAGTCATTTGATCCCACTCCCCCATGTTCCATGCAGCACTAGCAGCCTATGATGTAGCACACAATTAAAACTGCACTTGAAAAAATAATAAAATTTAATATAAGAGTGGCATAACAAAACCATGGGGGCCATCACTAGCCGAGATGCGGACTTAGCAGCGGTCCACTGCTCTTTGCATAGATTGTTAAGCTCATCCCATCGAGCTAGAGCAGCGAGGCACCGCATTCTACCTTCAGAAGATGGGAAAAGAAAATCATAAAGCATATATAATAATAATAATCAAGTTGCTTAAAGAGATTTGTTCGGCAATATGTTTCAATGTGATGATTTAGTCCATTGCAATTTACAAGAATTTGTTTCTTGTAATTATAAGAAACACCTTATACATCAAAATGGTGCTTATATTGCAATTTAATCGTGCACAGTAAATAAATGTATAAATTGAATACATCATTAGATAACAAATCCAAAGCTTCAGAATTTTGTTAATATTACATTAGAAATGCAACAAAACGGTCAACCAGAAAGGGTGTTCTCATTTCATGCCATTTTAAAAAAAAATTAATGAAAACAATTGTATGGTTCAGATATCAAACAACAACTATGAACAATATTTCAAATCGAACAGTACATAAAACAATAAATATGAAGTTTGGAAATATTTTAAGCTATTGATAGGAGCAGCATGCAAATTACTGATCTCGAGTCAGAAAATGAAAGAAACCCTTACTCTGGAGTACTAAGAGCACCAAGTGGACCTTCTTAACAAAGTTCTTTTTCCCAATAAGAGAAATAGTGGTGATCTTCAGCTTGTATCCAACTTCATATATGGGAGCGGGAGAAGGGGTGATTGATGTGGTGGATGAGGCTAAAGCAACATTTGTCCCCATCATGCATAGAATGCAAGAGGGTTCTACGAGCTTCTGGAGTTCAAGCGAGAACGAGAAGTTGCGCGAGCGTGTAGGCCTACAGATCTTGTGCTCTTTGTAAATGGCGAGAGGATCGACGAGCATGAGAGCAAAGCAACAAACGAGCTTTGTAACCAACGAGCACGGTTTCCTAAGATCTCAGGCGAGTTCGTCGAGTAATCAGCGAGCTCAAGCGAGTCCTTAGTGGTCATCGTGCACATGATTGGTTGGTGTGCGTAGGATTGGTTGGTGAGATCAAGGAGAAGTTCTGCAAGATCTTATTACTAGTTCTTCGAAGCTCTCGGTACTAATTGCGCGGAGGGGTCGTTGAGTTCTCCTCCTCAGAGATCGTCGAATAGTTCATCAAAGATGGCGAGTTCTCGGTACTGGTTGCACAAAGAGGTCATCAAGCTATCATCCTCAGAGATCGTCGAAGATGTGCGAGTTCTCAGTATTGGTTCGTCAAGCGTAGGGTCGGCGAGTCTCGTCATCGAAAATTGTTGCGCGAGCTCAGGATACTAGTCGACAAGCTCACATCGTCGAAGGGGAGTCAAAGGGGGCGTCAAAGTTGTTTGAGCACTAGATATTGGTTCGTCGACGGGTCGAGCGAGGTCTCCTTCGGCACCGGATATTGTTTCGAGCTGGGAGTGTCGAACGAGAAAGCCTTTCATTTCTTACGCCAAGCACGAGTAAACTTAACTAAAAAAAGCCAGAGAGCAGTGTGAAATTGGGAGTTCAGGAAGTGCAAGAGCGGGAGCACAATTGCATAAGCGAGCTTTGGCAAGAGGATCCTTTAGGACTCGAGCCGCTTTAATACCATTTGAGAGCAAAGATGAGTATAATAATATTTATTACTTCAACTATATAAACTAAACATACAATAACATGTACACATATTTATAGTGAGGAGTGATACCACAACTCTTATTCACAATGTGGGATTAACTTATTCAAGATAAACGAAAAAACTAATAATGGGTCATGACTCATGCTAAGTGGGCGTTTGTATTTGGGCTTTACGCATTTCTTCTATACACGTATTGATGGAAAAACTTGGTTTCAACAACATTTACGCTCCAACTTGAGGAGTGTTAAGATACATGTTTTACTTTATTCTAGTTGTGGCATTCCTAATGTTTATACAGTAATATATTAAGGCTCTTATGGGACATCTATACAATTGGACTCCATCATTTCTAAAAAAATTAAATCTACAAATCACTTAAAATCCTATCATCAATTGAAAATAAATATAATTCATACAACTAAATATATTAAATGATCTTAGAATATCTTGATGCATGTATTGTACAGCAATAACTATACAATAATAACAAAAAGTACATAATTAAATGCTGACCAAGTGTAGCATCCAAATTCTGAGTTGGACCAGATGACTGAGCTGACTTCTCTGTGTATGCCTTGAGAGCTTCATCCCACCGTTGTAATTTTTCATACCTTAAGCAAGAAAAACATATAAGTTTAGTTAACTACAAGTGTATAAAGGGAGGAAAAATGAACTATTCAACAAATATGAATGCTGATCACAAAATCTTTCCTCTGGGCTTCTAACACTGTTCCAGTATTTATGAAATCAATAAACAAGGAAAGCATGCAATTTTCAAGAATAACAATAAAAGGGCACATAAATAATACCATGATTCCTTCAATTGAACGTCCAAATGCTGCTGTGAGTAAGTCAGGATTCCAATGGCAGCCTGTAGAGAAAAACATGAACCATAGATGACAGAAATCTACAAAGGAGTCAAAGTAAAACAGAAACAATAATAATGGAAGTATAAATAATGACAACATACCTCATGCTGTTGTAATTGATTATTGATATGAATTAGAGACTCCACTACTGCGACGGGATTAGTTCCCATTTTTTTAGACCTTGCAGCTTCAAACTCCATTTCTTTGTAATGAAGTGCCTTTGAATATGCCTGACACTGGAGAAAAGATTGCACCCATGACATGGTTGCAGCAATATTCTATCACATGAATAACTAGCAGCTGGCACGGGCTCCCCCGTGCGTGGTGTGCGATGAAGAAAATACTTGATTGTTACTCAAGCGATGATCGAGCTTTATTACGTATTACCACAACACACGGGAGGATCATGTGCATATATATATATATATATATATATATATGAGATCCAACGGGAGAACAACCTTTTCAGCAAGAGCACCAAGTAGCCGAGTATCAATGGGAAGCGGTTTCTCCTCATGTTCCATAAATTCTGCCTGTTCTATCTCAAAATAATTAGCATTAGCCACCATTGATATTTGTTAAACTCATGGACAGCTATTCAAACAACAAATAATTAATATACCAGGTTTAATAGAGTCGCAAGAATTTCGGGAGGGATGTTTTGAGATGAAAAGGCTGTCTTCAGATTCCTCACTAGTTGCTCCTGGGAAGTTTCATTCATCTGCACCCAGCAACTCGCAAAACCAGCTGCAAATAGTTCCCTTCCAACTGAAGGCTGCATATTATAGAAGTCAGGCACAGGGATAAGAAACGAATGAGAAAGGTATCAAATTTACCTGCAATTGTGCAAGCCGTGCACAGGTACGTAAAGCGGGAGATGGAGATTCTTTTAATAGTTCAATACTAAAATGTCTCATCCACTCTGCCCAGTCTTCCTTAGTACTCCTTTGGGAAGCCTCACCAGCAGTTCTTAACCTCAATTCATTTACCTGAGATGCAATGAAAGCCATTCAATGTTTCCATGTAAGAAATAAGTATTATACAAACAGAACTTTTCCCTTCAAAGAGAATTCGATATATCATGATGGTTAATTGCCTTTTGAATGCGGAACAGAAACAAAATCAATAGAGATTTAGGTGGCGTTTGGCGCGGCTTATTGGCTGCTGTGCGGTGGAAACGCACCGGTATTTATTGCGGAAGCGGCGTTTGGCGCGGCTTACTTCAAAAAATCCGTTTACTTATATCCGCAGTTTTGTATTAGGGCGGGACCGCGGTATTTCTTCGCTTCTGGCCGCAAAAGCATTCCGCGCGACGCGATCTTCTTCTTCCCCGACACCCAGCGGCGATTTCTTCTTCCTCCCCCAAACCAGCGGCGATTTCCCTTCCTCCCCCTTCCCAGCGGCAATTTCCTAGCGGCGTTTTCCGATTTTGCGATTTCCAAGCCGTTGGTAAGTAGGGTTCCGATTTGTCGCCTTTTCCCTGCTCTCGCAGATCTCTAGGGTTCCGTTTTCCGATTCTCGTCGTCTTTATCTTGCAGGTGTTAGGGTTCGGGCTCCAGATCTTCGCGCTGATCCACCCCCGTTCTCCTCTTCGGGCTCCAGATCTTCACTGTAAGCATCGAACTCCTCCTCCTTATTATGGCTGTCTTTGTGGATTTATGGTTGGGCTATTGCTGTGTGTGTTCATATGGGCTGGAGTTTGGGGTTGTGTGTATGTGTTCATATACCTGTGCTGTGTGTGTGTGCTGTGTGTGTGTGTGTTCATATACATGTGTGTGTGTGTGTTGATATGTATATGTGTGTGTGTGTTGGGGCTGTGTATTGGGGCTGTGTGTGTATGTGTATTGGGGCTGTGTGCGTATGTATTGGGGCTGTGTGTGTATGTATTGGGGCTGTGTGTGTATGTGTTCATATGGGTTGTGTATGTATTGGGGCTGTGTGTGTATGTGTTCATATGGGCTGTGTGTGTTGGGGCTGTGTATTGGGGCTGTGTGTGTATGTGTATTGGGGCTGTGTGGATATGTATTGGGGCTGTGTGGGTATGTGTTCATATGGGCTGTTGATGTGTGTGTGTGTGTGTATTGGGGCTGTGTGTGTATTTCCTGATGTATATGTGTTTGTGTGGTAATAAACATGTGTGCTGTGTGTGTGTTGATATGTATATGTGTGTGTGTGTGTTCATATACATGTGTGTGTGTGTGTTCATATACATGTATATGTGTGATGTGTGTGTGTGTTCATATACATGTGTGTGTTCATATACCTGTGCTGTGTGTGTGTGTGCCGTGTGTGTGTGTTCATATACATGTGCTGTGTGTGTGTGTTCATATACATGTGTGTGTGTGTTGATATGTATATGTGTGTGTGTGTGTTGATATGTACATATGTGTTGTGTGTGCTGTGTGTGTGTGTGTGTTCATATACATGTGTGTGTGTGTGTGTGTTCATATACATGTGTGTGTTCATATACCTGTGCTGTGTGTGTGTGCTGTGTGTGTGTGTGTGTTCATATACATGTGTGTGTGTGTGTGTGTTCATATACATGTGTGTGTTCATATACCTGTGCTGTGTGTGTGTGCTGTGTGTGTGTGTTCATATACATGTGTGTGTGTGTGTGTTGATATGTATATGTGTGTGTGTGTTGATATGTACATATGTGCTGTGTGTGCTGTGTGTGTGTGTGTGTTCATATACATGTGTGTGTGTGTTCATATACATGTGTGTGTGTGTGTGTGTTCATATACAAGTATATGTGTGCTGTGTGTGTGTGTTCATATACATGTGTGTGTGTGTGTGTTTATCTGTTCTTAAAATGCTGTTTAGGTCAAATCTTGTATAATTTTTTAAGAACATTATGAACATTATTAGAAATTTGCTTGAGTTCTGTGATAATGCTATAATTTTATTTTACTTTTTGATAATGTTAATTTCTTTATTTTTCTAACAGAAAATGTCTAGCGATGAATCGGAGAATACCAGAGCAGAGGACGAGAAGCACGCAATCTTTAGAAGAAATTGTGCTATCGCCCATCATCAAAATGTGGTGGCAGCAATATGTTATATCTCTGAACACACCTCGATGTTAAACCATCCGGTTCCATCCATGACTTCAAAGCAAACAGGCGATAAATGGGTCGGAGAGCTACTTCGTGGGACTCGAGTTAGATTTCATGACTCGTTCATGATGAGTCAAGAAATTTTTATAGATCTATTGCATGCTCTCGAAGAGAAGTGTGATTTTCAGGGAACAAGAAGAACTGCAGCCAGAGAAGTCCTAGCATTGACCATATATATATTGTCTCATAATGAATCAATGAGAAAAACACGCGAGCGGTTTCAGCACTCAACAGAGACAACTAGCAGATTTTTTGCTCGTGGTATTCGCGCTTTGTTGCAGTTGGCCGAGGAAGTCATACAGCCATCAGATAGGTCTTTCGGCTGCACTCCGCCAGAGATTATGTATGACAGGCGTTATATGCCTTTTTTAAAGATTGTGTTGGAGCAATAGATGGAACACATGTCGATGCGTGCATACCAGTAGGAAGTCAAGTTCCATATATTGGGAGAAAGGGCAGACCGACACAAAATGTCATGGCGGCCTGTGATTTCAACATGTGTTTCACTTTTGTTATGGCAGGTTGGGAGGGATCGGCGCACGATAGTCGCATTTTCAATTATGCCATAACTGATCCTCGTTATACGTTCCCTCATCCGCCTCAAGGTAAATAATAAAAAATCAGTTCGTCTAATTATTACTATAAATATTTTCCGTTGTTAAACATTTTTTAATATGTTTCAGGAAAATATTACTTGGTTGATTCTGGTTATCCTCTACAGAAAGGATATTTAAAACCATATCAAGATACAAGGTATCATCTGCCTGACTTTGCCCGTGGTGGACGTCGCGCAGAAGGACGTAGAGAGATATTCAATCATGCGCACTCGTCGCGTAGAAGTGTGATAGAACGATCATTCGGCGTTTGGAAGAAGAAGTGGGCCATACTACGGGACATGCCAAGCTATCGCTTCGACAAACAGGCACATATTGTCATGGCCACGATGACTTTACATAATTTCATTCGTCGCCATCCTTCGCGCGTGGATTTTGATTTCAGTGAGTCGGAGCAGAGGGGTAGAGATAGATGGACTGGTCACACAAGAGCGACAAGATACATGCCCTGACACTGCAGGTGGTGTGGAGGAGATGATCGCGCTACGTGATAGTATAGCAGATCAGTTGTATGAATCTAGATCATAGGAGATATCATGATATATGGTTAATGTGGACATTATTTTTGTGTGTTTGGTATTATATGATGGAAAATATATATTTTATTTTGATATTCGGTAAAAAAAAAAATTTCGCTCAAAACTCCGTTTTCTTTCCAAACAACTTTTTCAAAACTCCATTTTACAAACTCCATTTCACCCAAACAGTTTTTTAACAAAACTCCGTTTTCCAGAATCAGCAATTTTCCTATCAGCAGCTTTTCATCAGCAGCTTTCCATCAGCAACAGCCCAACCAAACAGAGCCTTAAAATGCTGAATTTGATTTGTTAAAAAATGTTATGTGCAGATATTTTTTGATAAACCATACTTTTATTTTGAAATCCATATATATCAAATCACTGTCAACGCGACCATTAATCGGAATTCGGAAGTAATACATAGGCAATGATTGTTATCTGTTAATAAAATAATTAAATTTTAAAGGTTATAAATTGAATTTGTGGATTAAAATTGTTGGAATACGGAATTACCAAAAGCCTGATTGTGACTTGTCCAAATTTGTGTTAGTGGGGACTTCTTGGTGGTGGAAACTTCCCACCACTTGTATTAGAAGAGGATGAACCGATGGTTTATGGGAGGAGATACAATTCTTAGAGCCCGGTTCGGCTCAGAGGAATTGGAATTGAGAATTATTAAAGCCCACAGAGGGGACCATTGTAGTTTTCCTCCTTGTATTTAATCCCACATCTCCAAATGTGCATACCTCGTCCTTTACTACACTATATAAAGAGGAAAACTCCCATGTAAATAAGAAGAATTTTTTGGAATAATATTATTTAATATTTCAAATTCTCAAATGGTATCAGAGCGAACATAATTCCTCGTTACTCCCCTCTCGCGTGACTTTTTCCGGTCTTTACACGAAATCTTTTCGATCTCGTGTGGATATTCCCGGCCTCACACGAATTCATCCACTCCCAGCACCCTCCTCATGAGAGCTCGCCAAATCTGTAAGTTACTCGCTACCTCTTGGGTAATTCTCGATCAGGCAGCACTCATCAAAATAACCTCCCTTCATGGGATATTTATAGACTCTGCTACGCTCAAGCTCTCGCCAACCCTCTACGCACTTCTGTGAGTCCTCTTCAAAGCGTCGATGAGAAATCCGCCTTCTGCTAGCCGTGAGACGTCTCCATGCGGTCTCCATCGACGCAAAATTGGTTGTTCCAGCTCGTTGGGCTTGCATCCATCCTGAAGTCACTGAAATCAACCAGACAAATGATGTTGATTTTTTTGACATGTTCTCTCCGGCGGCCAGTATTACTATTATCCAGGTACTCTTCTCCGTTATTGTCAACCGAAATTGAAAAATTCTCCTGAAAAGATATGGTAGAAGCAATTGGAGAAGCGAGGGGAGGAGACTAACCTCTTGGGAAAAACTCCATATTTTCCATCATGCCACCAAGGAGAGCTTCTAAGGTAACAAAATATATCCTCTAGAGATCAACTACCTAAGTTCACCTCCTATACCATCTTCACATTTGGACTGACTACTTGGGGAGTTCTACCTTCAATCACATTTTTACATGTTTGAGTCTTGCCTATATTTGTTAGTGATTTCTAGTCATAACAACACACCTTCCCATCAGTAGATTTGCGGAGTTTATTTGTAGTGAACTTACTTTAAGCCACTTTCTGTAGCACGCAATTATTATTTATAAACCTTATTTGCAATCAAATGTCGTTATTTGCGTAAATTTTTAAAAAAATTAATTAAATGATCATTGTCGGATTACATTACGAGTTGATTCATATAAAATCGTCACATTAATGCTCAGGTCAGCTATTTAGTTAATAGATTTCTTGCATTCCCTTTTCCATTATCATATAGCAGGTCATTTATCACCTTATAACCTTATTTTGCCCTATATACTAGAATTAGGGCGCGTTTGACTTGGCAGATATGCCGTGATGCGGATCCAGGAACAGCGTGGTTGCGATTGCCGGCCGTTTAGCAGGGGTGCGGACGCTCTCCGCGCACACAACAAATCCACGGATATACCGTGGATCGCAGTGAAGGGGCTGCGATCGCAGTTGGGCGGCGGCGAATTTTCCCCTGGGCAAATCCTCCGCGCCAAACATGGCCTTAATTTGAAGACAGCAAACACATGGTTAATTTGGTAGAAAGATTTCTGTGAGTAGAGCAAGAGCTGTCTTGTTGTTTGAAGTCCTTTCAACTAGCCAACATGCCAACTATACGCAATAAATGCAAGGTAGATCAACTAGAGTAAGCATTTATGTCAGCATAAAGAAGCATAAGTTAATTAAGAAGAGGAATAGGTAAATCAAAGATTACTTGATGCCCTGTCAACTGCATGCTCTTCTCCAGTCCTTCCTCGTAAGGGTCACTATCTACATCCTTAATTGGATCGCTAATGACCTCAACTGGGAGATGCCGGGTAAACTTCTGAACTGAAAAGTTCTCCAATATGAGTGGTTCGTGATTTCGTACACGCCTTTCAATTTCCTCAAAATCTCTATGCTAAAAGGGCAAAAAATTAGAAGATAAAGAAAGCACAAAGATAATTATTAATAAAACTAATAAAAATAAAACAAGGGTACCCGAAAATGGTGCTTTGAGAGAATTTTATTAATTGATGGCACGAATATAGCAAAATCATCTCCAATGGCATAAGCAAGGCAACAAAGGGCATCAGCAGCATCTCTTCGTAGCTCTTCATTGTTCCTAGAAAGACATGAAGAGAGAATATCAAACAAATTGTGTCTCCCAATCACATTTTAGATAAATTCACAAGTGCGTGCACCTAAAGATTATGAAGATGAAAAGATGGGTCCAGATGTTTGACCAATTATGTTTTTATCAGTATGAAAAAAGTAATGCACACAAAAAATGTTCCAACAAAAAACAAGTTATAACGCTCATTTCATGATCACTTCAACTTTTTATGCATGGCAGGCACTCCTTCCAGTCAAATGATTGATCAACAGACCAGAACAATATATCTTTAAACAACACAAAAGTGCATTTACATTCGTGTCAGTATAAGAATAACTTGTTTAAAAAAACAATATATATAGTTCATTCTTTTCATTTACGTTTATATCTTTATGAGAAGTAATTCCTTCCAAAGGCATTAGTGCGATTATGACTAAAGATAGAGCACAATGGCGACAAAGGATCCATAGCCGACCCCACTATAGTGGGATAAAGGCTTGAGTGTTGTTGTTGTTGTAATTCCTTCCAAAACATTGTTCAGACTAATATATACATATAGCTTATTTTTCATGACCCACTCTACTTTCTATGTAAATCCCTCTCAGTCGGTTATATTCTACAACAACACTCAAGCCTTTATCCCACCATAGTGGGGTCGGCTATATGGATCTTTTGTCGCCATTGCGCCCTATCTTTAATCATAGCCTCACTAATGCCTAAGTACATCATATCTTTCCTTATAGTTTCATTCCAAGTCTTTTTTGGTCTACCCCTCCCCCGTTTAACATGTCTAGTGACTAAACTGTCACAACGCCTAACATGTGCCTCTAATGGTCTCCTATGTACATGTCCGAACCATCTTAAACGAGCTTCTCGCATCTTCTCTACAATTGGCGCCACTCCTGTCTTATCCCTGATACCTTCATTCCTAATTTTATCCAGTCCCGTGTGACCACACATCCACCTAAGCATTCTCATCTCCATAACTCCCATTTTTTGCTCATGTACACCATTCACTGCCCAACACTCAGAACCGTGGAGCATTGCTGGCCTAATTGCAGTACGGTAAAACTTGCCTTTAAGTTTTAATGGTACTTTACGATCACATAAGATCCCAGACGCACCTCTCCACTTCAACCAACATGCTTGGATTCTATGTATCACATCTTTATCTACTCCTCCATCTTTTTGAATTATCGATCCCAAATATTTAAAGCACTCACTGCGGGAAATATCTTAGTCACCCAATTTAAAGACGGAGTCATCCGACCATTTTGCACTACTAAATTTAAGCTCTTTATACTCGGTTATATTCTAGTGAAAGATTAATCAGAAAAATAGAAAATTAACTTGAGAGCTGAGACTTCTTGATAATAACCAAATAGCCAGTAAAATACCAGTGAAATGTTTAATCAACACAACAACTACAACACTCAAGCCTTTATCCCACCATAGTGGGGTCGGCTATATGGATCCTTTGTCTCCATTGCGCCCTATCTTTAATCATAGCCTCATTAATACCAAAGTACATCATATCTTTCCTTATAGTTTCATTCCAAGTCTTTTTTGGTCTACCCCTCCCACGTTTAACATGTCTAGTGACTAAACTCTCACAACGCCTAACAGGTGCCTCTAATGGTCTCATATGTACATGTCTGGACCATCTTAAACGAGCTTCTCGCATCTTCTCTACAATTGGAGCCACTCCTGTCTTATCCCTGATACATTCATTCCGAATTTTATCCAGTCTCGTGTCACCACACATCCACCTAAGCATTCTCATCTCCGTAACTCCCATTTTTTGCTCATGTACACCATTCACTGCCCAGCACTCAGAACCGTAGAGCATTGTTGGCCTAATTACAGTACGGTAAAACTTGCCTTTAAGTTTTAATGGTACTTTACGATCACATAAGATCCCAGACGCGCCTCTCCACTTCAACCAACCGGTTTGGATTCTATGTATCACATCTTTATCTACAACTCCATCTTTTGAATTATCAATCCCAGATATTTAAAGCACACACTGCGGGAAATATCTTGGTCACCCAATTTAATAACGGAGTCATCCGACCTTCTTGCACTACTAAATTTAAGCTCTATATACTCCGTCTTTGTACTGCTCAACCTAAAACCCTTCTTTTCTAAAGTGTCTCGCCAAGATTCAAGTTTTGCGTTTACACCCTTGCGCGTCTCATCGACCAAAACAATATCATCTGCAAATAATAAACACCAAGATAGTGCTTGTTGGAGATGTCTGGTGAGCTCATCTAAGATAAGGGTAAAGAGATAAGGGCTTAAAGCTGGCCCTTGATGTAAGCCAACGACGATAGGGAATTCCTGTGTTAATCCTCCAGATGGCCTCACCTTGGTCACTGAATTTGTATACATATCTTTGATTAGAGACTTCTTTACTAAGAAGTTCAGATAGTTGCTTATTACCCATTCATCAACCTAAATCTAGGAAAATCTAACATCAAGTAAAACTAGAGACTCCCATGTTAGTATGAGAGGATGAGACTGCGAGGAGCCATCGATGGAGAGATATGTCAGGTTGAGTTGTTAAGAGCTGCCCAATTGGGTCAGTGGTCAGGGCGGTGTCTTGAACCTTGATGGCCTCAAATTCGGTGACTGTGACCTCTGGTTCGACGTCCCCAATCATCGCTTGCATCGAAAGCAGAGCCCCTTGCTGCGAAGATCATGGTATTCCAAAAAGATGATGGGTTGGTGAAGGCCAACATGGTCGGTTATGGAAAGGTGGTTTAGGCGGGGGAGGGTGTTGGTGCAAGATGGTGTTTGTATCAACGACATGTGCGTGGGATGCAGGAGGATTGTGATAGGTCGGGCGGTGACTGGAAGGAGTGAAAGAGGTGGCTGAAAATCAGACGCAATCAAGAGTGGTAATGTGAAGCCAACGTACCCAGTGAAGAGCAGACCCTTCCAAACTAAGCAGAATAATAAGTACTTTTGTGGCTCTGTTTTGTGATTTATGTCAAAGAATTTTTCGGCTTTAACTATCCAACTCATCGGATTGGGGCCATTGAAGTGGGCATCTCGAGCACATGAGTGTAGGCGGCGTCCTACGCCGCCGTGGGAACATCAATGGAGGAGTTGTAAGGTTGACCAAGGATGGATTGAATGTGTGGGAGGCAAGGCAAAATGTTATTCCCCACGAACACTTCAGGCTTCAAAGCATTTTAAGACGGCGTGAATGGAGGCTAAGATACTTGCATGCTAGTCAAGGAGGTTTTCAATGACATCCAAACAGGCTTCAGTCATGGCACAAGTGAGGGGCATCCACTGTGGGGAGAGCTCGAAGATTTGCTGCCAAGATCAAACAAAGGAGGTGATGACTGTGGGGGCAGACACGATGCCACGAAGATGAATGCGGGGGAAGACGTGATGTCGCAAGCAATAGTTGATTGGACAAATCATTATGTAATGCACAGAGTCGATAACAAGTGGTTGGCTAGAAGACGCACAAATGTAGTTGGTGAGGATCGATCAAAGGAGAGCGACTGAAGAAGAGTGTTTGCACAAGCCCGTCAATAGTTGTGACCAAGTTGCTAAAAGGTGTTGAGCCTGCCAATCAGATCTTGGATGGGCCGAATTACGCACCAGGTTGTAGATGGATGAAAAACAAGCAAGCAACAGATGGATCATGGAAGTTCTTCTCATCAAGGAGGTCAAGGGTTCGAAGTCCGGCCTCAACAACCTACCACATGATTAAATGGGTGGGGAGAGCTGGTTAGGGTGTACGGGTTGCAGACCTGGTGTGACCCGACCTGGGATTGGAGGGGCCGGAAATTGGGGCAGCGGAACCAGCCGTGGGCCTGCCTGGGTTTGCCTCACCAGGAGATGGGGTCGTATCACTACCAATTCTTGTATCTCTGGAAAGAAGTTTCCAAGCCACAACACCTTCCCAAGACAGGAATCAACCCATCCAGACCCTTTGTGCATTTGTTGATCCCTTTTCCAGAGTTCCAGCAGCCTTCCACTGACTATCCAACCTCTGCAAAATAAAACAAGCCCTCCAATTATCCATCCCCTTACAAACGACTGCAGTCCAGGCTCTCTCATATTCATCCACCATTTCCCAAACCCAACATCTTGAAACTAGCGTGAATGTGCTGCAGAATTGATGTCCAACGTCCACATCATCAGCATTACCCATCATCCCTAGACACATATTTCCATGTAAGTTCTTGTATGAAGTTTTAAATTATCATTCGTTCTTTATTTAGTGGAAAACATATGCTTATAATGTTGGATTGTAGGTGTTTACCCTTGATTCATTCTATTTACTCTAGCCTAATCTTAAACCTGATGTACCCTTCGTCGCATCCTAAGACGCAGGATACCATCATGCGCCATATATCTTTTATTTAATTATTATTTATTTTATGTTGTGTATTTTTTTTCCCGTGCATCAATTTGTATTTAGAATTTTCGGCTCATCAGTTTGACCACCCAGTGAGACATCAGACCATGAATAAAAAGTCTAATAATTTTAAGTAATTAGAACGGAAAAGACAAGCTTAATTTAATTAAGGGCGCATAAGGTTAAAGGAGCCCTAAAAAGATATCAAAATTATTCCCAATTAAGAGAATTCAATAAGAGAAGAGATTTAAGAAATATCTATTTGGAAACCATAAAAAGGCAAACTTTGCTTACTTATTAAAAGCCCTCCCATGTAAAGAAAAGGGAGCCGGAAAGAAATAGAGGAAACGATTTCCAAATCGTTTTCCTCTGTTAACCGGCGAAAGGTTACTATTCTAGCAAATCACCTCTCGATTGTCTTCCCCGAACGAATAAAACTATTGTTCTTGCGGCTACTCCCCTCGATCTTCTTACCCGACTGCTCTAGTGAGTGCCCTCCATCATCGCTTAGGTCGACGATCAGTGTGCCTACTTCTGCGAAGGATACAAATCACGACAACCTCTTTGACCGACTTTCTCTCTCTTCGGATGCCGCTCAGCTCCGATAGTGCATCTTCTCTCTCGGGTCGTCGTTGACTTCACAGCTCTTTTCCGATGACCTGGTCGTTATTCGCGTGCCTGGCTAGGGCTGTCGTGGACTGCAACGCACTCTCCGACAGCCCACGCGATCCAATTAATTAACTATAAGCTTGCCTCGGACGTTCGCGCTACTTTTAATTACCGTTTATTCATAAATTATTATTTGTGAATAAGCTTGTGGACGTAGAGAAACCGCCTCGATTCAAACCATAAACATTCGAGGATTGCATTCTCAAATAACGATTAACATCCTTTTTCGAAGTTCAAACGTCAAGATTGATTTTGCGTGTCAGATTTGGATTTGCTCTCTCGGTTTACATCAAAACCCTATCACTTAAATCTCAGGTGTAATTGCTTGACGATGATCTAATAATTTTAGTGCTAATTGTAATTACAAGTCGAACACATGTGCATTTGCATTGCATTATTACTGGACCCCACAACATTCCACTATCATCACTTCACTAGAGTTCTCATAGGGAATGTTTACACACACCTAGACCTGTCATGTGTCAGTTAGAAATCAGATCCCAAAGTTTAGGCTTACTCTAAAGAATATAGTCTATAAATCATTCATGGCATGTCATAGTAGTCGTCCAACACGATGTGATTATGGTCGGGACTAAGGGTGTTCACGAACTGAATCGAATGGCTCTTCAATCGAATCTAAATTTATCAAAGAATGCGCAGATTTGGATTTAGATTCGTCAAAAAATCTTGAATTCGAATTTGGATTGGGGCTTGGATTCAAATCCACTTCAAATGAAAGACCAAATAGATTTTGATCGGACGGCCAGGATCATCTTCATATATAATATCTATATTGTTATTATTCGCTAACTATTCACTAATCTTAGCAATAGAGATAATATTATTCATATTCGAATATTACTCGAATCTGAATTTGGATTCGAATTCGAAAATATGAATCTTAATTCAATCTTCACGAATCGATTCCCGAATTATTCACGAACTCCAAAATGCGGCGAGTAAGCTCATAGATCTGAGTAGAACTATCGATCTGTGAGCACGTTTCCCGTGCCCGTGTTCATATCTCAGAAGCAGAATCCATCAACATGTAGCTACGATAAACCTTGAGAGACATTGGGTGAAGGAGCCAGGAGACGACGAGAGAATTTTTTGAGTCCCATCGTTTCCAAGAAGGATCGTCCTTAGGATATACTGGTCTCGAGCTCGAGCTCGAGCCAAGCAGGATGAGCTCGACGAGCTCGAGCTCGAGCTCGAAATATTTAGCTCGAGCTCGAGTTTGGGATTTTAGCCAAGCTCGACTCGAGCTCGACTCGTTTACACCCCTACTGGGAAACGACGACATTATCAGGCTGGAAAACATCGACATCACCATCCTGGCAGAGAGCGACGACATCATCATCAAGCAGCGGCGGCATCATCACCAGAGAGCGGCGACATCATCATCAAGCAGCGGCAGGACAATAAAGAGCGGCGACATCACAGGTGAACGACAACATCGTCCTCCTCAGCAACCAACGGCGGCGGTGTTTCCACCAGACCATCGCAGAAGCGGGTCGAGCACGAACGACCGCTCAAACAGCCGACGAGAAGAGCCTACTGATCGACGAACACTGCCGGCGTAAGAGGTGAGACGAGCGGCCGAGTGGCCGAGCAGCAACGCGCCAAGCGAGCCGAAATCGAGCGGAACGGCTCACGCGGTTTAGGGTTTTCGATTCGCTCTGATACCATGTGGAAATGCGAGAATAATTAATTGATCCATTTACCAAGCCTATTACTCTTATATATATAAGAGTAGGACATAAAATACATGACTAAAATATCCCTACAGTGGGATAATGAAATAAGAAAGACAGGATAAATAGACTTGACTAATTACAACTGGTTTCCTATATCCTACAAAATGAGACACCATGTAGGTTTTACCCTATTGGAGACACTCGACACACTCTAAAGTCACATCGTAGTGTCAATGTTTCAGGTATTTATTTGGGTGACATTCACAACAAATTTCTTAAAGACCTCCTAAAAAGTCTTTTGAAAAGCCATGCTCCTTAGGGATAAGATCGTCAATAATGAGTCAATCGAGTATGAATGGCCTCGATGGATCGAGGACCTATTTTATTATTGTCGATACTTTTGGAGACATTCGACATACATATTGTCGCATCTTAAAGTCGAAGTCTCAGATGATCATTTGACCAATCATCGTAGCACGAAGAATCCCTCTATAACCCAACAACTGAACCTTCTGACCATCCACCCCTCTTGGGAGCCCTCTATAACACCGCAAAATATCAGTGTAAGGAGTTTGTCATCTCTATTATTCATCATTCATATTTGTTGCATGATCATTTATTGCATGACTAGTCTTTGTTGTATGATTCCAATTATTTGCATGAATTGCATGAATCTGTCAGACATAAGACTGCAATTAGACTTAGTAATGAAAATTATAAAGTTTACGCAGACGCTCATAGGAAGACCAGAGCTTGAGACAAAATTAAATGTTAAGGAATAGATCCCTACACAGTAGTGTGGAGAATTAAAGCAAATGCCTATGAGTTAAACATCCCTAAGAGTATGGGTAATTGGGTATTCATCTGATAGGTATCCATCAGATATTCAATGTTAAATATTTGAGTCCATATTATAAGCCTCGTGAATATATGAGTTTGTCGTAACACCACCTCTGAGCTTCATCCACTACTTCCATTAGATACTCAATCATCAGCTTTAGTCACAATACTATCCAACAATTCAGTCACAAGCAAACCTACCAATTCCTCTTTCAAAATCAGAGAGCATATGCCCTTCTTGAGAGAACAGAGCGGATATAGTGAGTCGAGAGATTTCAGAGAAGCTAGACATAGGCACATTGAGATACTTGAATAAAGCTCAAGGAGCCTGACCTACTTGTCCCTGGACTTCGCAAAGAGTATGATCATATTCATTCAACGAAGAAGATGCTCTCAAGCCAAGAGAGTTGATGGGGATCATAGATGGAAGGGCAGACCGACACATATCAAAGCCCGCATGAGTCTACATACACATGAGCGAAAATAGGATCGTCGCGAAAACAATCCGAGCACGTAGTCGCTTTCATAGTGACGATGGAATATTTTTATGATAAAATCGTACCCTTTATATTTGTACGGTCTAAACCGTACATAGTGACCACTTTGTCTACAAATAGGAGCCTAAGGGGATGATTTTAGGCATCACGGAATTTGGACAGATTTTTCAGGCTCTTACGGTCTTCCCACGGTGACGATTCCATTTACTCAAAGTGTTGAAGCCTAAACCCCCTTTCCCCCTCTCACTTGACTAGCCATTGACTCAAAGTGCTAAATCCTAGACTCCCATCCCCCCTCTCACTTGACTAGCCACAACCTTCCTCCACCACCTCCAAACAGCTAGCCGCCACCATCTAAGTCGTCAGTCAACCCCATCCTCCCCTTCCAACCCCCCAAATTCACATAATTACCCCTCAACCACCACTCCAACCGCCCCTCCTCCACATAACTACATAATAATTACCAAATAACCACACTACCTTATTAAATGAATAAATAACTACCTCGGTCTACCCCAATCTTAGTTATTAAAGGCTGAAGGCGCACCAAGGCGGAAAGGTTCTTAGAACCTAGGCGCACGCCTAACGAGGGCAAGGCGCAACCACATCCATTTCAACTAATCAACATCAAACATCAGTTTATCTTCATAATTAGATTCTTCATCTATTTTACTCATCAATCATTCATCACTATCATTTATATCTCTTAAAAAATAGAATCAATGTGGTCACTTGCATCGTATCTATGTCTCAACACTCGATTATGTTTCACAAACACTAAATCATACAAAAATTATTGAGTTCTTACATTATTTCTTTCTTTAATTTGAAAAAAAAAAAATTACAACAGAAATCTCACTCAGGCGCACCTTTTATGTTCCAAAGGCGCAAAAAAGACGCACAAAGGAGCAAAGCTCTGAGTCTGGCGAGTCTTGAGCCTTAAGCGAGCCCGAGGCGTGCTTTTAACAACATAGCCACCATTACATACAATCACCCACTCCTTTGATCTCCTGCAAAAACTGCCCAATTGCCCACTTCCCCCATCAATTCCAGCCATTAGTAACCCTTTTAATTCACATATAACCAACTCCCTACAAACCGACTATAGTACAGCCTCCCCCATATTCCTCCTCCATCATTTCCTAGTACATCCTCTCCCATATTCCTCCTCCATCATTTCCCTACCCGGACATCCTAAAATGTACGCCAGTTGTTGTAGAACTGTTTTCTAGCATCCACATCATCAGAAATTCACAACCCCCTTACCCCGGAGTCCTATTTTCATGTAAGCTCTTGTATGAAGTTTTAAATTTCCATTTGTTATTTAGTTGGTTGAAAACATACGCTTATAGATGCTGCATTGAATGTTTACCCTTGATTCGTTCTATTACTCTAACCTAACCCTAAACCATATAGCTTTGATCTCAAGTGTAATTGTTTGTGGATAACTTTATAGTTTAAGTGTTAATTAAAATAACTGTCGGACACATTTGCATGTGCATTGTATTATTCTGAGATCCCCACAACATTCACTATCATCACTTCACTAGGGTTTCCTTAAGGCACGTTTACGCACACTTAGACCCTTCATGTGCCAATTTGGTATTAGATCCCCAAGTTTGGGCCAAGTATAGAATACCGAGGAATAAATTATATAGATCATTTATGGTATGTCATAGTAGTCATCTAGCACGATGTGATTATGGTCGGGACGAGTATATGCATGTTATCATAGTTACTCCTCTTCTCTATTTGAGGAACCGAAAACTATTTAGGCTCCGTTTGTTTCGGCTGATGACTGCTTTTCGTTTTGGCGAAAACGGAGTTTTGGATTTTTTGATCGTTTGCGGCAGCTTATTTTCAAATACCCGTTTCTAAAATAATCTGCGCCTAGTGTATATTTCAACCGCAGTTGAGAGGAGCTTTTTCGATCCGGCGGTAGCGGCTTATCGCGAGGGTTTCGAAAAACCTGAGACCTCCCGACATCGGATGCGTTCGACATCTCCGATCTTCTCGCGCAGCAACGTCGTCTTCCTGCACAAACAGTTTTTAACAAACAGTTTTTCACAAAACTCCGTTTTTAACAAACGGTATTTATGCACTGCTTTTCGAACAACTCTGTAAACTCCATTTTACACAAACAGTTTTTTCCTGCAAACTCCATTTTTCAGAAACAGCTGCTTTTCCAACAGTCATCTCTGATCAGCAGCTTTTCATCAGCAACAGCCAAAACAAACGGAGCCTTATGCTCAACCCCAAAGAGCTTATCAAGAGAGACTATCGAACTATTACAAGGGATATCATTGTTATTCCACTCCCTATTTGAATATCAAGAGCCTCCATACGTTAACCTCATAAAGCTTCTCCTAAGAGGTCATGGGAAATTAAGAGGTACATCAAACTTCAATAAGGCTAGGTATGTGTATGAATCTTTAGGGTTGTCCCATTAAAAATTCGATGATATCTACGTTTAGCATCATAGAAATGAGAATGTTAAGATGAAATTATGACAAAACAAGGAACAAAAGGAATAATTATATTAATAAAATGTTGGATTTCTTTTTTTCTTTTCTTTACATCGATGATAAGTAAATAGAAAATAGTTAAATAGTTTACACGTGTACAATAAAGAATAGAAATTGTACTTCTTAGAAAGATAATTAAAAATCAGTGTTGGGGCATTAAATAGCTCCTCTCCTCAAGATGAGTGAAGGCCAACGATGATGATCTGTGTGTTTTCATTTAGCATTTTCATGATTAAGAAAGAGTGGTGAGAGGATTTTACCCATCCAATACGAGCTTTAGATGATGCACAAGAGAAGATACATGTCCACTGACCTGAAACAAGAAAAAAAATTGGTCACAAAAGGTCAAACTTGTGCTCCATCAAATAGTATTATTTACTCAAAAAGGAAAGAGAAAAAAATATCCGTAAAATGGCAATAATGCTCTTAGAAAACTTACCTGAACTCGAGGTATGAGTTTAGTAAGGGTCTTAATAGCATGCCGCCTTATATCCACTGAGGCATCTACTTTAAATAAGCGAATAAGAGCAGGAAAAAGTAAATGCATGTGTTCATCCAGTGTTCCTAGACCAAAATAAAGCACACAGTAAATTCAAGTGAGGATTATGCACGCAAAAGTAAATAAGAGACTCAAGGAAGAATGGAACTGACCACCAAACACTTCAAATGTGTGCAAAATATCAGGAACATAACTGAAGTCATTGCACCTTTCAGCATCACCAAGAACTTGTATACAGTTTGGAAGGATTGACGGTAAATAAGTTCTAAATTCATCTTGCAAAGCAAGGCAAAGTTGTTCCACTAAATGTAGAATCTGTGCATGAAAAGAGCTTCCTAAAATTATAAATATAAACTAAATCATACGTCAAAGACAAAATTAGTGAATTATAACACATGAAAGGTTAGGGCTAAAAATAAAAGAGTAAAGTTCTCAATACAAAAAGGAATGAACAAACAAAGTTAGAACTGTAGAAGGTAAAAAAAGCAGATCAATTCTCCAAGTGAACTTGTGAGCGTCCTCCCTGAATGCTTATATCTCTAATGATCATAAGTAGCTTGTGAAAAGAGAGTACCCTAAAATATATAGAACATACCGGTGTGCCATGCAAAGGCCGACTTGTTGTGGGTAAAGTAAGGGAAGACCACAATTCAGTTATAAGATTAAGTAATTCTGGTAAATATTTGCGCATATGCTGCAATAAAGTATCTCATTTGTTATTATATCATATGACCAAGCAGAAAAAAAATCTCATCAGAGGAGGAACATATGGAAACACTAATAGCACCTGGCGGACAATTGATACCAATGTTCCGAGCTTCCATGTGATGAACTCTTTTAATCCATCTTCACAAGTACGTACAGCATGGAAAAGCTCAGGTAGAACCTAACAAAAAAATAAAACATTTCAAATCTTGGCTCTAAATCTCCAAGTTACACAAACACTTTAATATTAGTCAATTTTTCATAGAGGGTGTTATTGAGGTTTGATGTACACAGTGAGTAACCGCCACAGTAGTCGAATCAAGCGAGGCCGAGCACTATGGCTGTTGCACAATGTGCACATAGGCATGTGTATGGCAACTAGTATCTATAAACACATTTTTTATTTTTATTTTATTTTGGCTAACTTTATGTATTAAAAAAAACATTCCGTCAAATCAAAGAGATTAAATCGAATGGCTCAAATTCATCTGATGATCTTATTTCAAAGGCCATGACCAATCTAAATTTTTTGGTTAATATAGTATACATAAAATATGAGTGATAACTGTGACGAAATTGTAAAAGCCTCTTACTTCCCAACAAAATCATTTATTTAAAATGAGAACATAAATTCTAAAGCAGCTTATGTTCATTTGTTATCTCACCTTGGGCAAGTATGGAACGCATCCCAAGCCCATAGACTAGTTTCAGAAACAAAAGAAACAGATAGTTAGCAAGAACTATACTTACAAGGGAAGAAAGTAACTTCAAACTAAAAGAACAGGGGAAAATGGCATTCTGCTTGAAAGCATACCTTGAATATGAACATGAGAGACCCCACCACTTTCTGATGATAACTTGAAAGTGAGGGATCTCGAAGAATTCGCATAAGAGAACTTATAGCTACCTAGTAATAAGGATAAATGTTAGGTAAAAACAGCACAAACAAAACGTTAAATAAAACTAAATTACAAACTTACTGTGGAATAAGAGTCCTCAGAAGTTACAAAAGAAGGCCAGATATCAGTGGGTAACTCTTCCATAGAAACAATATGTTGACCAGGGTCAGTTGCTTGACGGTTAACTTCTCCATGTGAACCAGGTAATGCCTGTTGATTGCGCTTATGCACATGAGGATCCAAAGAACCCATTATACCCAAAACCTGAAGGAAAATACAAGTTAATAAGCCATCAATGAAACATCTTATTGATCTAAGTCGCGTTATGATACCTTCAGAACTTCACGTCTAGTTGACCAAGCGGACTCGCCATTTAACAATTTTAAGAGTAAACCAAGTAATTGTGGGTACTCGTTGTATGGTGAGATAACATAGCTGAAAATAGTTAAACAGGTTAGTAAACTCTGAAATGAACAGAGGGGCGCGAGGAAAATGACACTTCACCGAGAACATTAATGCAAGTTGAAACGACCCATAACAAACATACAAAATAATTATAATGGCAAGTATAACAGTCAAAGATTTTAAATTAATTAGATTTATCAAGGGGACATCTACAATCATTAAGAAATTAAACAAATTATCGACAAAAAGTGCCACTTCCCTCTAGAGGTCAATGGAAAGATGCTAACATGAATTTATCAGTAACTACAAGTCTACAACTCTACCATAATCTTACCCAAGTAAATAATCTCCATTTCACCATGGAATTACACTTTCCATTAAGAAAATTTCCATGAATTGAGATCAATATTATCAAAACTACCAAGAGTGAAGAGGCGTAGTGAATGCACATTGGGAGCTTTCAGTATATGAGTTTTTTTCATCAGGTTTCAGAGTTGAGTCCAGGAATTCATTAAACACAGAATGCTGCAACATTATAGGTTACTGTACTTTGTGAAAAATGGTTTACCATGTATTCATATGTACACAAGAGGGTATATTACACACTAAACAATTTCAGTAAATCATGAGAGATGAAATTAATGGAATATTACCAATAAAGGGGCACATGCAAGCAGTGTGAACCAAGGACCAAGGTGAAAATTAAATTGGAGTTTCATAAATTCTGAATACAGGGAAGGGAAAAGAGAGAACTAGTAGTAATATTTTCCCTATATCCCTCCATGGATTGGAAGTCAAAATACTAATCGATTCCTAACCATTTATGGGTTGACTATTGAACGCATATTAAGGTTTTAAATTCTCATGTTCCACAAATCATAGACACCAGAAGAATTATATGAGAAGCACTAATCATTTGTGATATGAGCGCCACTTGGTGAGCCTACGTTAACTTTCCTTTAAGCCCCCCCCCCCCCCCCCCCCCCCCCTCTCCCCCACACACACACAACATCACAAGCATCCTCCAATCCCAGCTTGACAATTTTGGTAAACATATGAACCAATTGAGCCCCAATAGGGGCAAGCACAATAGATATGATTTTGTTCTGAAGTTTCTCCCGTACAAACTCACTGTCAATCTCTATATGTTTAGTTCTTTAGTGGAATACAAGGAAAGTCACGATATGGATACCTTTCTGAGTATCGTAGTATAATTTTGTCCCCTAAACAGAAATCTCATGTCATCCAAGATAGATCTAACACATGTTATCTCACATGTAGTAATAGTAATGGCAATATATTCTTCTTCGGCAGAAGATCGAGCAACAACATTCTGCTTCCTACTCTTCCAAGAGATAAGATTTCCACCCACGAAAATAGTGTATCCACTCATATATCTTCTATCAGAGGAGGAACCAGCCCAACAACAAATGAGATGTTCAGCCGAGTAATAATCAAGTAAATTAAGTTCCACACAATACATTGGAAGTCCAACTTTCTTTCAAGATCAGGAGAATTATCCTTATGAATATCAAAGTTTGGATCAACGGGGTTGCCCACTAGTTTCACTCCAAGATATCCAGTGTAAGTGAGGAGGCCTATGACATATTTAGATTGGGAATTCATAATCCTCTCACTTGATCTAGTAATCTCCAATTCAAGAAAATACCGAAGAAGACTCAAATCTTTAATTTCAAATGTGGAGCTCAAATCTCTTTTAACATGAGCAATGCGGCGATCATCAATTACTGTGATAATAATATAATTCACATAAACAATAAGAATAGTGGAATGCCTCTCCTTCCTACAGATGAACATAAAATGATCATATGTGCTCGCAGAGAGCTTCATGCTCAAGAGTTGATATTTAACTTCTCAAACCAGGCACAAGGTGATTGCTCAAGGTCATATAGAACCTTTTTAAGGTGATATCCTTGCTCTTTAAGCACTTGTATGCTAGGTGGAGTCGTATATTTTTCTTCCTTTAATTCTCCACAAAAGAACGTGTTCTTCACATCAAGTTGATGTAGTCTCTAAATCAGGAACAAAATCTCTTCCCAACATCTCAACTCTTTGAAATTCAAGCTATGGAGGCAAGCTACAAAGCAATTCAAAGACTTCATTGCATAAGCTCGGTTTTCTAGTGTAACGACCCACACTCAACACAAACTAAAGTGAATTTAAAAATAAAATAAGTTAATAATATCCCCGAAGATGAAAAGTAGCATGAAATTCAGTGTCGTGACTTTTCGAGAATTTTCCATCGCTCGTTTTGCGCATTGGATTACGACGATTATTTTTGCGACGGAATATTTAGTGGCGATTAATTTTTCAATGAAGTTGTTCAATGGATTTGTTTGCGTGTTTATTTATATTTTCTAGACACAAGTTTTGAGGAGAAATAAATACTCATGGTGACCTTTGATATGATATTGAAGCTGGTTCAATTGGTTGCCAGGGTTATGTTATGAGTCTTGGCTTAAGTTCTTAGTGGTTTGATTGGCTTAAATTGTTGGGATTGAGTATATTGTGGTCCAGCTGAATGAAGAGAGCTGGATATGAAGGCTGGTTTATATATAAGTAATTTGGATTAGTCCTAATTGTTTGGGGAAAGTCTATGGATGCCTCTGGATTAATCAAGTCGGTTTAGAACCGACTTCACGCGATATATTCAATGAATCTTGGCTTCTCTATGTCATTCTTGCGCATTCTGGACGATTTCCCTCTTTCCCGCTAGGGCTCGACGAGAACTCTGCCGATTTCCGTCGACGACAGCAGTTCTCCCCATCCTTCTCGTTTTCAACGGGATAGCTCTCTGTGGAGTTGAGCTAGTCATGCGTGTCCCGATAGAGAACCGATGGTGAGTTCCTTCTCCCCCTCCCCCACTATAAGCTCCTCTCTTTTCAACAGGATAGCTCTCTGTGGAGTTGGGCTAGTCATGCGTGTCCCGATAGAGAACCGATGGTGAGTTCCTTCTCCCCCACTCCCACTATAAGCTCCTCTCTTGCGCATTCTGTTTTTACTTGTGAATTGATGGCATGCATGAGATGATAAAAAGAAATTCGGGTTTTCCTTCTTTCTTCTATTTCTTCTTCTTCCCCCCCTTCTTCGTTTCTTTCACTGAAACTGGATTCTGAAATTGGATTCACTGAGCTTGGATTTTTTAAGGACAATAGCTGGCTGTTAATTAGGATATGATTTTCCTCTCTCCCACTACTTATTTTTCCTCTCTTCTTTCTTTCCTGAAATTGATTTTTTGTTCATACCTAGCCATGTGCTATAATTAGGCCTGTTCATTTGGTCAAAATTGAAGCGCAGGAATTGAAATTCAATTGTCAATTCCAATTCCGTCGTTCGGCGGCCCAACATTTCAATAGGAAATGGAATTCAATTCAATTCCTATTGGAATTGAGCATAGAGGAAAGAGTGCCCCCCAATTCCGACCTCAAGACGCGCGAAATGGGAATTACCGCAACTCGCGACTCCAGATTTTCTCTCGCTCGCGACTCCAGTCTTTCTCTCGCTCGCGACTCCAGCAAGCCCTCTCGCTCACGACTCCAGCAAACCCTCTCGCTCACAACTCCAGGCCACCGTCGGCGTGCGAATCCTTCTTCTCCGGTGACGACCTCCTCTTCTCTTCGTCGGACGGCCATGGGTAAGGCTCTGTTTTCATTTTTTTCAGTTTTGCCCTAAAATTGAGCATGCTTGTTGATTAGTTGAGTGATTTCAAAAAAAAACTTTTTGACCTAGTAATTTTAGTTTTCTTCTTGCTTCTATTTCTTTGCCCTAGAAATTTTTCTTGGCCCTAGAAATTGACCGTTGGGATTACTTGGTAATAATTTCTTTGGACAAGTTATTCCGGAACTGGATCTGGAGTTATCCCATTATATTTTTATTAATGGATTAGTTAAAGACATGAATATTTATGAATTTATTGTAAACTTTTGAAATCAGCAAGAGACATGCCTTCATTTATGAAATTATCATGAACATTTTAAGTATTTGAGACATGAAATTGAATATAAAACTCAAGTTGTATTCACAATTGATAATTCATTAAAAACCTTTCATTATGATTGGGAGTTCTATTTTACTATTTCCTGTTTACCTGGAGTTGTAGTAGTTGTAGAATGTTCCATTCTCTCGAATCAGTATAAGTTTATGAATGCCACAATTTCATTTGTTTATTTCATATTCTCAAAAGTTCAAATAAAATCAATGTATATATATGAGTTTTAGCTATATGTGTGTGTGTTTCTGTGTTTGTTTGTGCTTGTATGTGTGTGCGCTTCTATGTGCTTGTGTGCTATATGAGTTTCTATGCATGTATGTGTGTGTGCTTCTATGTTTGTTTGTGCTTGTATGTTGTCACTGATTTAAATTTAAAATTTCAATTCCACCCACTGAATTCTAACTGCAGCCGAACAACGGAATTACTAATTTCAATTCTTGTGACAGATTTCATGCATTCAGCCGAACAACAAAATTGGAATTGACTTCAATTCCAATCCTGCGGGAATTGCAATTTGGTCAATTCCAATTTATGCATCCCATTTCTTGCCAAATGAACGGAGACTAGAGGTTTTATTGGTTTTTTATTTCTTATAGTCGGCTGTTTAAAGTTTTCATATATTTATGATATTAGAATCAGAATTTTTGTGGGTTATACTTTGATGAGGGAGAATAAAGGTTGGACGGTTGTTATGAGATATGAATACTGTGGGGAATTGATTGATATTAACTGGTTAAATACTTTTGATGTTAACGGAATTACTAATTTCAATTCTTGTGACAGATTTCCTGCATTCAGCCGAACGGCAAAATTGGAATTGACTTCAATTCCAATCCTGCGGGAATTGAAATTTGGTCAATTCCAATTTATGCATCCCATTTCTTGCCAAATGAACGGAGACTAGAGATTTTATTGAATTTTTATTTCTTATTGGAATCAGATTTTGTTGTGGGTTATACTTTGATGAGGGAGAATAAAGGTTGGCCGGCTGTTATGAGACATGAATACTGTGGGGAATTGATTGATATTAACTGGTTAAATACTTTTGATGTTAACTGGGTATGCTTTTGGAGTGCATGTGTTGGGCGGTTGGGTTTTGTCTGCTTGGAATATGGAAACTGATATGATTATAAATTATTATACAGTAAATGTATTTTGCTGAGAATTGGGTTTGAAGTTCTTTGGTTTTCCTTTTTATAGTTGGCTGATTTTATGGGGATTTGGGGGTTTGGATATGGTTTTGGCTTATGTCCAAGTGTAGGATTTGGATATTTTTGTGTGAGTTGACTTTTTATGCCTTCCTCGTAATTGGATTTGGCTTTCTCGATTTCTCGTAGCTTAAATTGAAAAATCTTTAATCGTTTAATGGAATCAACATCACATTTATTTAAAAGACGCAACCCATTAAAGAGATGTCTAAATTACAGAAACTACAGAAGATGACGTCTCTTAATAGGGGCGATGATGAACCTGCGAAAGATAAGGAGAAAAATGTTGGGAATGTCGCAATGTCGGTCTATTAGAGTTTTAGGTATATTTGGGTTTAGTCCCACATTGTGTATTGTGTGCTATTGTGTCTATGTATTTCCTATTTAAAGCCCCTATGTGGATGAATGAAGAATGCCTTCTATTTTCTATTTCCTTCTTTCAACATGGTATCAGAGCCAAAGATCTGAAACCCTAAAATTTTTTTTTCCTCTTTCCCGTGAGCGTGCCTCTCCGCCTCAAATTTTTTTTGCCTTCTTGCGGATTATCCCCGATGGATTATCCCCGATCACTCGTTTGATGATTTGCTCCACATCTTTCGTTCTCTTCGCATGTTGTGTGTGTATGTGATGTTGGTTGACCGCTTTTCTAGCGAGTCCGCGTCGTGTGTGGGTCCTTCGTCGTGTGTGGGTCAAGGTCGTGTGTGGCTATGTCCCCGACTTGATTCCCCGGTTTGGAATTCCCCGGTGGCTCGTCTGATGTTTGTCCCGCATCATCTACCTCCATTGCCGTTATTTGTTGTGTCCAAGCTGAAGGGTCCCCCTTCAGCTTGAGGGGGAGTGTTGGGAATGTCGCAATGTCGGTCTATTAGAGTTTTAGGTATATTTGGGTTTAGTCCCACATTGTGTATTGTGTGCTATTGTGTCTATGTATTTCCTATTTAAAGCCCCTATGTGGATGAATGAAGAATGCCTTCTATTTTCTATTTCCTTCTTTCAACAAAAAATAGCAATGGTGAGTTTTTACCTCTTTAATTATGCTTAGATTTTGGAATATTTTAGTAATTACCTGCATAGTATTTCTACACTAAGTCTATTTTATTGCATGTGCATTTTCATTAAATTAAAAAGTTTGAAATTTCAAAATCACTGACACATGAAAATCGCCGAAAATCTAAATATGGAATAACAAAAGATAGCGATTAAAATTCCGAGGGAAAATTCAGAAAAATAACACCACACTAGATCTTACATAAAATTCAAAATTAAAGAATAAGAAATATAAGAGAAAAAGCACGAGGAAAAGAAAAAGACAGAAGACAGAATACGAATAAGAAGACATAGAATGCATCGATGCATATGAAATGTTATGGGTTAAACAACGTATGGGGGATGTGAATTGCCTACGAAAGAAGAATTTTTCAGTCTATGGGTGTCATAAGGCCTGTTGCGTGTGAAGATCGTCCTGGAGTGGAAGTCTATGTCTAACCAAGGGGTCAGAGGGTCTATTGCGTGTGATGATCGTCCACAGAAGGGGTGGGCCCAAAAATATGAAAAGATGAATCGACAGATACTCTTAACAATTCCTGATTAAATGAAATTAAAGAAAGATTAAATGATATATATGCACACTGACTTCAAAGATTAAATTTAAAAGAAAAACAGAATGAAAGAAAGAAGAAAAACCAGAATGAATATAATTGGATAAGACGAACAAAAGAACAAATAGAAAGAACGAAGAACTAAACACTCAAAAGAAAGAAATGGAAGAACCTTAAGAATAAAATAACACAAAATATAAGAATTTAGAATCTTCTTTATTTATATAGTATTACATTTCATTTTCTTTTACTGCACTTTAAAAATGACAATGAATATTGTTACTCACTTTCCTTGTTTGTTTGTACAACAGTTAAAAAGATAAAGTACCCGAAGTCTATGTCTAACCAAGGGGTCAGAGGATCTATTGCGTGCGATGATTGTCCACAGAAGGGGTGAGCCCAAGAATATGAAAAGATGAATCGGCAGATACTCTTAACAATTCCTGATTAAATGAAATTAAAGAAAGATAAAAATGATATATATGCACACTAACTTCAAAGATTAAATTAAAAAAAAAACAGAATGAATGAATGAATGAATGAATGAATGAAGAAAAACCAGAATGAATATAATTGGATAAGATGAACAAAAGAACAAATGGAAAGAACGAAGAACTAAACACTCAAAAGAAAGAAATGGAAGAACCTTAAGAATAAAATAACACAAAATATAAGAATTTAGAATCTTCTTTATTTATATAGTATTACATTTCATTTTCTTTTACTGCACTTTAAAAATGACAATGAATATTGTTACTCACTTTCCTTGTTTGTTTGTACAACAGTTAAAAAGGTAAAGTACTCATTTAGTCATATTGGTTATGACTAACCTCGTAGTTCTCACATTTTTTAGGAAGCAAAAGTTACCCCAGAAGCACCTAAGAAGGTAAAGCTGACTGATGAAGAGCAGCAAAAGAGGGAAGAGGATCTAGCTAAGGTATGGCTTAAAATATTTATTGGAATAGAAGAATCTAAGGAGAGGCGCAAGGAGACATGTGAGGATTGGCAATGTCCTGTATATAATCGAATAGATTGAAAATTTTTGAGTTTGTCGCATGCAGTAGTATGTAGTATGTTGTAGCATGTAGTAGTTGTGTCTGCATCGAAAGGGGGCCTCACATCTAGTACTTGATAGTTTGAATAGCTTATTGATCTATTTAAGCCTACTTATGTTAAGTTTACTATAATACTCATCAATGTCATTCATATTCGTCATGGATCTCTGCTTTGTTTGAAGTCGATAGATCTTTATCAAACCTTTCTTTTTAGAATAGTTTCTTTCAACTAATTCCCACATCTCTTTAGTGGTACAAAACAAACATTGTCGAGCAATCTTGGGTTTCATAGATGAGATGAGCCAAGTGATAACCGTGATCCTTTGTACTTCACATTCATCATAAGAGAAGTTTGTTCTAGTAGGAGCGGGGATCCAGTGATAAATCTGAATCTTCTATGACTCTCAATACATATATGCATAAATTGAGCCCATAGAAGGTAGTTTCGACCATTCATTTTGATGTGAGTCACGTCATGTGAAAAATCAACATTCGAATTTCCATCGCCATATAATATAATTTGATCACCTATATGGAGAGAAGCACAAAGGAAGAAGCACCTCCACGGTAGGGACCAACCACAGAACGAAGATAGCGAACATGGGTTAACAACAGAAGAGAAGACAATGGAGGAAATCCCTCTAAAAGCTGACAGACGTAGAGGGTGGACAATAGGAATAGCCACGAGAAGCAATGGGTCCAACGATAGAACCAACAACAGAAGATGGACATAGGAACAAGAAGAAGAACGACGATAAGCAATCTTGTGGAACAACAGATCGACGAAGAAATGGAATCAACGGATCGACAAAGCAATGGAATCAGCGGATCGACAAAGCAAAGGAACCAGCGGGTCGATGAAAATGGAACCAACAAATTGAAGAATCAATGGAACTAACAGTCCAACGAAACAATGGAACCAGCAGATTGATGAAGAAAGGCGTGTGCATAGACACATCAACGAAAAAGTGACTAACCGGAACCGGTTATCGGTCAACGAAGCAGTGGACGCAGCAGGCCGAGGATCCAGTTCAACGAGATAGATGGCAACATGAACAAATCAACGAAGCGGAAGGGCGAAGAAGATGGTAGATGTTGCTCGCAGACACATGAAAATCAAATTGACGAAGCAACAACGGGAGCGCCCACCCAACGAGGAACACCTGGATGATACAAAACCCAATTGTCGAGCAGATGATGATAAATAGAACACAGAAACACATGAAGAGTAGGGCAGACGACTAGAGCAGAGATTCATGCCTCGATATCGTGTTGATAAGAATGCACCTGTAGGTTTCCAGTTCTCGTGTTCCACAAAGCATAGCCACCAAAAGAATTATATGAGAAGCCCTAGTCACTTCGGATGATATGCTCACCACTTGGTGAGCCTAAGTTAGCTTGTCTTTTAACATTAACTACTATAATAACCCTCAAAGTCTTGTGTATTTGTCATCAAAATCTATTCAACATGTAATTGGTGGATCTTGAAAAGATACTTCTCAATGGAGAAGTTCTTCTCAATGAGATCCTAAGTTATTAAAAGCGCACCAAGGCGCAAAGGGGTCTTGGAGCCTAGGCACAAGGCGCGCACCTGAGGCACAAGTGCGCCTAAGTGCGCCTCAGGCACCTCGCCCGACTGTGCGCCTAGTACGTCTGGTGCACGCCTCAGGCGCGCCTTTAATAAAATCGATGAGATCGCACATTTCCTTGTTAATCTGACAAAACAAAAAATGGTTGGAAATAATGGGATTCATGGTAGTGAGCAACTAATCCATAATAGTCAAATTTTCCCTTTCTCATTCCTCGTTAAAAGAATTAGATATGGGAGAGCTTTAAGCCGATGATATATCCAAAACCACCGCAACTTCCAATAAATATGTGAAACGATTGCCCACATTGAAGGCAGTTATGTCAATTAAGTTTAATTTGAATTATTCCAAGTGAAAGAGGGGCGAGAATAAATATTGCCAAAGCCAACAATGTGAGAATTGGGAATAGCAATTGAAGCAAGATTACTTTCTTTGGCATCAAAACTACACAAAAAACATGTCAATAGTATCGTTAAAAGGACTATTGGATATAGAACAGCCGACAGTGAAATCTGACACAACAATTAGAAGGAGATTGCTGGGGACACAAACAAGCTTCAAAGACAACTGCAGAAAAAACGAAAACAGTACATAGTAGCACACAACAACATATTTGTCTTGGACCAGCAGAACATATATGATTGGGACTAGTAGGAGCACAAAAGACAATGCATGCGTCAAGGGAGCTGTCATCGAATTAAGAAACCAGAGGAGCAGCATTGCCGTCGGCTAGGCTGAAGCGACATAGCAGGCGGAAGCGTCAATGTAATTATGAAACTGCACCATAGAAGCTGCATCTAAACTGTGAAGAGAGCACTAGGAGAAAATCCAGTAGCAAAAAGAGTCAGAACTGGGCTGAACAGGAGTTACAACAACGCTCTAATAACATGTTTGAGAAGGAGGGTACTACCTCCAGAAAAGGAACTTGCAACACTGAAGTAGAAGTCACAATGATAAAAAAAATTAGAAGCTGAGACATAACCGAGAGAAGCATTCATTTATAGAAATGTTTTGGGGGATAGAGCCCCCCACCGCCAACCCTCCCTCCCCAACAGGCTTTCCAAGTGATCTCCTTGAGTTTATTATTAATAGTGCATACAAGAAGAAACATTACAAAAAATACAATAAATATGGATTACATGGTGGGTGGTCTTAATGTGTAGGGCAAAGAAAGACGAAAAGGAAAGCCAATAAAAATGATATATCCATACCCTGTGCTCTGAACAACTTGACCAAGGGTAGCTAGAGCTACCTCCCTTTTATTAAATGAAGCGCCATCCAGCAGAGCATCAACAATTAAAGGCATTAGATCATTTAGGTACTTCCTCATTGCAAATCCACCCTACGCCAAAAAAAATATAATTTAGTTTCAACTTTCTTCAATGAAAATCATCTACACAACAACAACACTCAAGCCTTTATCCCACTATAGTGGGAAATGAAAATCATCTAAAGATGAAAACTTCAAATAAAAAGAGTCATTTTAAGCAAGTAAAAGGACCAAATGATAAAAGATATCCAAAAAGAAAAAAGCAATATATGAGAAATAACGTTTCTTGACACTTTGGTGCAAACAAATTGGTGAGCATGAAATAAGAAGAGCCCGCATTTTCTAGAAACCATTAACATAAGAACCTTTGTCTGTGGAAGACAATCACATGCATACTACTACAATTCTGGAGTTGTTATGAACGAAGAGGAAGTTCAACAAATTTTTCCTTCAAACTATGTTAAGTTCAAATTGAACTGACATAGATCCTAACCAGTACATGTATAGTAGTAACTCTATCTCAAATTTAATCTCGCGCGCACATTATTAAATTTGAAATAATATCCACATAACATGAATTACAACTTTTTTTACTACAATTTTGGAGCAGTGTTTAATGGAGATCGATCGCGTCACATTTGAAGGACTTACGAGATCGACATTCTTGGATCGTCAGATGGACGGTCGGAGTCGGTGACTGCGTCAGTCTCATTTTTCTACATTTTTTCATGTATTTGTTTTTATTTTTCGGATGTAATGAAATGGGAGTTGCGGAGATGAGAATGCTTAGGTGGATGTGTGGACACACGAGACTAGATAAAGTTAGGAATGAATGTATCCGGGATAAGACAAGAGTGGCACCAATTGCAGAGAAAATGTGACAAGCTCGACTAAGATGGTTTGGACACATCCAAAGGAGACCATTAGAGGCACTTGTTAGGCGTTGTGAGAGTTTAGTCACTAGGCATGTTAAACGGGGGAGGGGTAGACCAATAAAGACTTGGAATGAAACTATAAGGAAAGACATGATGTACTTAGGCATTAGTGATATTATGACTAAAGATAGAGCACAATGGCGACAAAGGATCCATATAGCTGACCCCACTATAGTGGGATAAAGGCTTGAGTGTTGTTGTATGAATATTTTGGGAATTATGTAGTAATCTCCCCGTATATATCATCCAGCAGCCGGTTTACCTGGGTATCGAGGAATTAGGTTTCAAATTGAAACCGCTCAGTCTTCCTATGCTCGGTGCCACGCCAATGCCGCTACCTCCGCCGCCCTGGTGCCGACTCCAAAGCTCTTGTCGCCACCTCCCACTGCCTCTACAGCCCCGCGAGACCCCTGTCCAACATTCCAGCGGCCGATCCCTCCTCAGATCCACCTTCCGCTGATCCCCCGCCCACACAAAGCTTCTCCACTCCCACTACAACCACCGACAGCCCTCCTGGAGCTATCCTCCGCCGCCGCAAAGCCTACCCGCACCCTCCATAGTCACTGCCAGTCGTCCTACAACCCCCTCCTTCATTTCCACCGCGGCAGCATTCCTCCGTTTTCCATTCTGGCGACTCCCCAACACCACGCCTGCCTTCATCCTTCTTTCAACAGCCCCCAGCCCATTCAAGCCCACCCCGGGCCATACCAGACCTCCTTCACTCAAATACAATCCTAAAAGGGCATCCATACAGCACTCCCATCCCATCCACCAAATAACCACCATCCCTCTTCGACAGCCCTTACACAACAATATTCTCCCTGTCAGACAGCCACCGCCACCACCAGATCTTCCCCACCACCATTGGCGTTGATTAATTGGTGAAGCTTTTACTTTCAGTTTCATTTCATCACATTGTATGAGTACCTTTATTGCTAGAAATCTTATGCTAAAATATAATTTGACTATTTCACTCTCAGTAGACATGCATTTCTTATTCATCTGTTATTTAATTTCAACGCACTCTCATGTAGTCGCAATTATTACTTAACTCGTAATGTTTGTGATCAATAGTGACGTTTGCTTGAGATTTTAAAGTTCATATTGTTTAATTAATTGTGTGTCAGAAAACAAAAGAATACTTGCTTGATTGAATCAATGCATGTGCATGACATTAGGGTTAGCCTTTGTGAGTTCATCAGAGTGAGTGTGTGTATTCATCTGCATCTTCATTTTAGGGTTGTCATCCGTCCATTGCATTCATCTCGTACTCGTTTGCATTGCATCTAGGGTTAGAGCATCACACGTCCGCCACCTGTAGATTCTCCATGCGTCGGTGTTTATAGTGAAAAAAATGTGAGGAAGCATTGATTTAACCTAAATTTTAAGAAGGCAAAGGAAAAATAGAAGCTCTTACCGGTGGTGATGGTAATTTCAAGTTTAAATGAATTGGGTGTTTGTTCAATAAATAGAAAATGTTAGTTGTTGAAAGCATAATTCCATATACTTTGGGTGCGGCGAAATATAATTTTTTTAAAATAAACTAAAAGAGTTGAAGAGCTAATAAACCTATTTACGTAAATGAATATGGTAGTTCTCAAAGGAGGCGTAACATAGGACGAAGTAATGTGTAATTGCGCTCTAAGAAAATTCTAATGAATGAGTGTTAGTGTAGTGTCGAGAGGAGTCTAAATGATGGGATGCGCAAAAAATTGTAAAACGATTAATTAACAATAGGATTTGAACTTAATAAAGATATTTGTACACAATCACAATTGATATTATAGTATTACATAAACGAACAATTACTAGCTGAATTAAAATTAAGAGAGCTTCAATTTAAGTCTAGGTAAATAAATCCTAGAAATAGTACAAGTCTTGGGCAAAACGCATACGAAATAACACCCAAATATGGTTGTTCACCAAAATATTCAACAATAAGTACTAATGACTTAATATAAGGACTTACACAAGTGGTAGGAATCTGAGAAAGCAGAAAGAGGGTTGATTTGAGGCAGTACAATGTGTTCGTAAAAATTCTGTGCAGATTTAAGGATTCCAGAAAAGGTTATGGCTGCTGGTAAGGATTCTGGGCAGATATTAAATGACGGGTTGTATTTTCAGAGTGTTGGGGGAAACCGTATGGTGAGTAAGGAGTGGCTGTCTAGTTGGATTGGGGTGGTAGTCAGTTAGACGGAAGAAAACTTGGGCAGTAGCTGTTTTTAGAGGGTGAAGCCATGATCTGGTAGGGAAACAAACTGAGTTTTTTCTGTAAGCAGTGGTGTTTAGGTCCTATGGAGATCAAGAGGCCCTAGGCGAGTGGAAATGTACAAGAATTTGGAGGAGAATGTGGCTGATGGGGACTGGAAGTGTAGAATTGGGAGTGAGTTTTGACAGAGGAATAGGAGGTTGTGGCTATAGTAAAGGGTGGTTAATAACTTAATGTGGTAATGGAAGGTAGTTATAGGAATTGTGGGCAGTTATAAGAGGAATTAGTGGTGTTGAAGATAGTTAATGCTGAATTGCTGATTAAGAGTAGCGGGAGGCATATTGGGTAATTATGGAAGAGGGATAGCTACCTTCTTTTTGGCACCAAGTATCCAAAAAATCGGCATTGTGGGATGACAGCAAGAACCCGAAATTTCTTTCTAAAATCTACGATCTTGAAATCAGTAACTAGACCCGTATTTATAGACTTAGAACTCACCACGTGTAGTCAAAATCATCAGGAACATAAATTCACTAATTTTACATGAAATAAAAATACATGCATGTCGTCATTGCTCTAAACGCGACTACCAGCTCGGATCGTCTATACGACAATCATGTCTCCGTCTCCTACGTATGTAGACTCCTGCGGGCTCCGATAACTCGATAAGTGTCGTCCAGCCCTCGATCCATAATCCCCATCAAAATAACGTAGAAACAAAGCTTTATATATATATATATATATAAAGCAAAATCCTTCTATTATCAATTAAAACTTTATGCCAACATACAAAACAATAATAGAGAACAACTTTGATTATGGAACACATTTGAAAGGCTTAAAATTTCACCGACTTCAGTAAATTTTCATTTTAAGAAAAAAATAGTTCCTAAATAATGAAAAGTAACGAAATTTTAAATTGTAATCAACTTGAAAGAAGTTTTTAATGATTGTTTTTATGACAGCATTGATAGTTATAAGACAGACATCCAGAACATAGTTCAATTCTGTACCATGCATCCAGTTTTTGACAAAAAGCTTGCATCAATACTCATAGAATTTAATAATGTAAAGTTGTCATTTATATCAAGTTGAAACATATTATAACTACAGACTCATCTGTAATAGGCACAGCATTTACACCTTAAGTTCGTAAAATCTCAAAACCCTTGAAAGTTAACCACCGATCCCCTGATATGACTGGCTGGAATTGCAGGTGAACATAGAATAAAAAGTTTATGGCATCTAGATTTCAGACAGCAGATTGCTTCGGCACTTGTGCAGTTCAATAATGTGAAAGTTTTTTGTTTGAGTCAAGGAGCATGAAAATGGAATAAAATCTAGAATAGCAAATTAAACACAAATTAACCTAGTGGACAAAGGCATAACCCTTATAATTCATCCTTTGTTTTCCCTGCTGCTCAATTACATCCATGATTTTAATACAACTGCATCAACTATCCAATCATTTCGCATTAAACCCATGGACTTATAACTATAAAATACTAATATATAATAGGAGCAATATTTTTCACTTTCAGCTCATTGAATTACCAAAAAAAAAGATAACAATTGAGACATCCTGATCTAGTTGCCTAAAACCTTTGGGCCTTTGTGATTGCCAAGCTTTAAACTATCAAAAATTGCATTGGAAAATGCTTAGCATGGAATAGTAATAAAAAGTGGAAAATAGTCATGTTGCCTAAAAATATATGTTAACCAATAAATTTCTGCGGAGCCAAAAAGAAGAAACAAAATCCAAATTTTGATTATAGTTAGAATGAAGTAATTAAATGCAAGTTAAAGCAAAGGTACACTGTAGTTTTGTGAAAATTGAATGCAATTGGATAAAAGGGAAAGTATGAGTGCCAAATGAATATAATACACTAGATGAAATAAAGAAGAATGGACTGACATGATAGTAGAAATAATATTAGAAGTACTAAGAACATAAGCATAGAGATAGAAAGGGAACAAGCACTGCGTGATCAGTCAAAAACATAAATGGGAACAAGCACTGCGTGAACAGTCAAAAACATAAATGGGAAAAAGCACCGCGTGATCAGTCAAAAACATAAAAGGTATGAAGATGTATAAGTTGAAGGGCCTAACTGGTAGATACTGGATAGTTTGCTAATAATACCAAGTTATAACTAATGATGTACACAAGATTGACATAACAAGGACCTTTCTATCATTTACCACGTATTTTGTAAGCTCTTCAACACAAAACGACAGAAGCTCTCGGCACAGTTAGAGCCTGTTTGGCGTGTCTTCTCCCACGGAAGGAGGGACGGAGGCCGACCGCAACGTCGAACTGGAGCCTCCGGACCCAGTCCGAACGGAAGGCTTTTCCGCGGTGGAAGAGGAGCCCAAACGCCGCTGCACCGCTCACACTGTTTGGGTCGCATCTGTCCCGCCTCCGTTGTCGTCAAGTCAGAACCAGAACGGCGCACCAAACAGGCCCTTAGCAACCAAAAGAACAGTTTCGAACTCGCAAAATACTTTAGAAGAACAAGGTCTTGGCGCAAGTAGCGTGGCGAGTACGCTTGAAACTCGCAAAGTACTTCAGAAGAACAATATTTGCATGTCTAATCTCTTAGGCGACTTACTACGCAACTCACATGTGTCAAAGTAATATAACAAACATACTTATGCTACCTGCAACATGGTCAAGCATACTAGCAACAAGAAATGAAATTCAAAGATACTCGCAATAAATTAAAATGTTCGAAATAAATTCAAATTTCAATATTTACAAAGTAATACAAGTCGCGAGTAAAAAAGACGCCAGCTTAAAGCATTGGTAGATTCCCGCGCCTGTTCGAGGTCTGCACGCGGCGCCCGGTCCACCCAAGCTCACGAGCCAGACGGAGTTCTTCGTTCTCTCTCGTCATATGCTCCTCGCTTCGGCGGATATGATCATCAATCCAAGAAAGAGTGCCCACGGACCCCATACTCGCGCAAACTCCGTGAAGGTCGGCTTGAAGAAGGTCCTGCCTGTGCTTCAAGTCGGCGATACGCCCGTCGAGTTCGTTGATCGCGTAATATTTGGCCTCCGAGCCTTCCAGCCTTGATACTCGCACCACCAGCGTGGCGACTCTGCGATTCAACTCGCACGCTATCAGGCGGCCGAGCTTGGCTTCAAACTCGAGGTAGGCGGTGGATGTTCTTATTTGATACTCGCGCAGCGGTAAACCGGCGGCGTCTATGAAAGCGGCTCCCGAAGAAGTCGCCCTAGCTGTGGAAGGAATCTTGTTAGCAAGTGAGTAACTTCTTGTAAGAAAACAACGGAGTGAAAGGGTTCAGCACCGGATCGCGAGGTCTGAGGCCTCTGCCCTTGTCGAGGTAAATTGAGCTGAGGCGAAAAACGACGAGGCGGAGGAGAGCGGCGAAGTGGTGGTGATCGGCAAGGAGAGGAGCTTCGAAGGGGCGATCCCCGACGACCCCCGCGGTGAGAACGATCTGGCGGAGGTGATCGCTGGCACAAGATGTCCTGCCGCTGAGAAGAGGACTCCAGGGGTGCCTTCCCGCGGTTAGGCGACCGTGGAAGACCCCCACTCGCGGGGGGCGCGAACATCAGAGGGAGGCCACTGCCCCTGCTGGAGGAAGCTGTCGGAGGACGGGAGTCTGGGGCGATCATCGCAGAGGGGCGAGTGCCCTCGGGAATAGGAGGCGGTGGTGAGAGCACATCTACAGCGGGAGAAGGAACGCTTCTCCCAGGACTTGTAAGAAGGTCGGTCCTTTTGGAGGACGAAGAACCCGCTCCATGGAGAACCTTTCCGCTGCCCAAAGAAACATGCACGACATTACCACCCTCTGTTACAAACAGGAAACTACTTTGATTTGATTGCAATAACTGGAAGAAACACACCGGATACAAATCCGGAGCAAGCTCCGGCCAAGATTATGGAGGCTGGGTCCTCCTATAATCCATCTCTCCAAAGAGAGCCCAAAACCCTAATACATCCAAGATAAGATATAACACTCTCATACCTCCTCCTTATATAGGGGGGAGGGGGGCTCACATGACATTAAAATAAAAGACTTAATATTAATTAATTAATAATGGTAACAATACGCCGGTCTTGAAAATCTGCCTTGTCCGCAAGGCCGAATCCAAAATTTTTGTCGGGATCTTTAAGCACGGAGGCGACTTCCAACTTCTCACCGAGTGGTAGCGAGAGTGTGAAAAACTGCAAAGGGACAAAATGTTGAAAGGAAGAGGAAGGGGGGCGGCTAACGATGTCGGCGGACCAACCCGGTCGGCTCGATGTGTGAAGGGGAGAGATGATAAAGAATGACGAGGTGAGGGGGTAGGGAGGTAAAAAGAGAGGGGTTTGACTTGTAGTGAGGGGAAAATAAAACAGCTGGCAGGGGGTGATGGGAGAGGGGGCTCGGCAGTTTAGAGAGAAGAAGGAGGCGCGCGGCTCAAGAGGGAACAAAACGGCGAGCGGAACGAGGTCGATGCAGGCGGAAGAAGAAGATCGCGGAAGGGAACAGTTGCGATCGCGCGATGCCGCTATAGGAGAAAGCGCGGGCTGGAGCTGGAGAGGGAGGAGGAGGGCGCCGGCGGCGTGGCCTTCTGGTGCTGCGGCCGGAAGTGGCGCGGCCTGGAGCTGGCGGTCGGAGGTGGTGCTGGAGCTGCGGTGGGCGGAGGCGGTGTTGAAGCTGGCTGCCGTAGGCGCTGCTGGAGGAATCCGCGCAGGGGAAGGATCGTTCCTCCAGGCCGCTGCAGATGCGTCCGGACGCGGCGTGGACTGGAGCGGGCAGGCGGCTGTCGGTGCCTCAAGAAAGGGACCCACGCGAAGGTGGCGACTGGCTTGGAGCTGGCGAAGGTGGGTGAGGATGTCGATCATCAGATCGGTATTGCGGTCGAGCCGATCGAGGAGGTTGTTGTAGGGGTTGCTGGTACTCGGCGACTGAAGGTGCAGTGGGCGGAGGGCGGCAGGTCGGATCATTGTTACAAACAGGAAACTACTTTGATTCGATTGCAATAACTGGAAGAAACACACCGGATACAAATCCGGAGCAAGCTCCGGCCAAGATTATGGAGGCTGGGTCCTCTTATAATCCTTCTCTCCAAAGAGAGCCCAAAACCCTAATACATCCAAGATAAGATATAACACTCCCATACCTCCTCCTTATATAGGGGGGAGGGGGGCTCACATGACATTAAAATAAAAGACTTAATATTAATTAATTAATAATGGTAACACCCTCACCTCTTGACGAGGGCAGGGCAATATTCGGCAGAGCATATCGCAGAGGTACGACATTCTGAAGGACCTCGCCGAGGGTAGATGAACTCAAGATGTCCAAATTTCCCTGAGCCAGCGAGACTGCGCGAAAGTAGAAGAAGAATTATTGCGAGTAATATAAACATGCTTAACCGTGAGACACGGGGAATAGGTTTAAACCTCAAAAGGCGGAATCAGGTTGAGCCTGAGTCCGGGTTTCGTTCGGAGTTTTCGCATTTTCCGTCTCCGAAGCGAGGGTTATCAAAACCTGGGTCGTGAGATGCTCGGGTTCATTGCCTAACCCTACCTAATTTAGGGCCTCCCGAGATGCCTCGGGGAGCCACTGTTCACTTTCACCTTGGGGGATTTCTCACTTTCACCTTGGGGGATTTCGGTGGCGATCGAAGGTTCTTCCGGCACCCACCTCGTGGTCTTCGCCCTCTTCATCTTGCGAGGATCATCATCGCCGGTTGGGTGAGTTCTAGGGGTGCTCTTCTTTAGCAGACCCACGCAAAGTCAGAAAGGTCTCGGCAGCAACGGCTTCAAGACAAATTGGCATCTCGCGCAAAGTCAGAAAGGACACCCCAAGAGCATATACCCCCCTATTTATAGGCATCTGAGGGGCTCGTCCGACAATACCGAGTAAGGTTAACTTCTCGCCAAAGCAGCTCGCCGAATAAGGGTTGAATGATTCTTTCTGAGTTCTATAGGAGCTCGCAAAGAGTGGGGATTGTGTGCAACCCGTATTCATCGAGGGTGGGCCCATCCAGGCCACGTAGGCAAAAGTCAGAGTTCATCAACGGGGACGGTGCCAGTAAAGGGCGACTAGCCCTTGTTACTCGCCGGTTAGGCGGGTATCCTAGGTAACTCACCAATATGGGCGATAAACCGTGTTTATTGCATAGTTGGCGAGGAAACCCTTAAAGTCGCAGAAGGTGTTCCAGGGGCAGGGCATTCTCGCACATGTCCCCCCCCCCCCAAGGATTTGTCTATAAATAGATCCCCAAGCATAGTTGGCGAGAATCCCCCCTTCCACTATCAAACTCACAACTATCCAAGTGGTGTCTTCCTCGTACGAGTCGTACTTAGCTCAGCCCTTTGGTTTTGGATGGGAAGCTCTTCTAGACTCCCGGGTATGTGGCGGGACCTCCCTGCTGAAGCACCTGGGGTGTGTTTGTAGGCATTCCTTTCTTTCCTTTGTTCTTGTCATCAGTTCCGTGGCGTTCAATCGCGGGACAAGTAACCTAAGACTACATCTAGGTCCGTATATTTGGAGCTAGGATTTTCTTGGCTTCAACACCAACGATTTCATAGGTGAAGTTTACATCCTTTAATGTGTATAGCAAATGAAATTCGCATATAAAGTACGGTTGGCTCTTCCATTGTATCTATTGATTATTTATGATGAGCATGTTAATCTATTGGATACATGACAGGCATCAATAAAAAATCTTAGCGAAGACAAGTATTTCTTTAGACACATATAGTAAGGGTATCCAACATTCTCATCCAATTTGCAGATATACAATCACGTCTCCACTCGACCCATGATTTTACACCGAATCAACTGTAGATTTTCACTCTGTATCAACCCATTAACATGCTTAAAAATGAAATCAAAAGTTAATGGGAGTAGTTCCTGGAGAATCCAAAGAACAGAATAAAATCCCAATGAGGTATACAAACAATCCAAACCTAAGAATAAAATCCCAATGAGGTATACAAACAATCCAAACCTAAGGACAGGATTCAATACCTCAAGAAGTTGTTTCAAAGGCAAGAATGGAAGCAGCATCTCCCCAAATCCACGTAGTCGAAAACACCCTCGATTCAACAATTTTCATCAGCCAAGGACTAATCTTTTTGGGTTTCGGTGGATGGAAAAGAGTTTAGGCAAAAAAGTAAAATAGTTGGTCCTCTTCTAAATGAGGAAAAGGATTATGATCCATGAAATCCGAACCGTTGATCCACAAACATGGGCAGGGAGTGGGGTAGTTTTCCCCCACTCAATTCCTCACTTCCTCAAATTTCAACCAAGTACAATTCAGTTTTTTAGGAATTCCGAAATTACTATATTTTGGTCTTCTTATTATAGAAATAATCATAACTATGGAGCCATAAATTAAATAATAATAATAAATATAATCTCACCCAAAAGATGGTAGCAAAAGTTTTTATTTAGATATGCTCAGACCCAAAATTAATTGAGCAAAAATATATTTTTGAATTTATTGGGGAATACATAAAAGCAAAATTCTAAAAATCTAGGTAGGCAAAGAACTATGGAAAATATGAATTCATTTATCAAACAAGTGTATGCGAATAACAATGTAATACTACCTCATAAAACTATTTAAGGTAAATGAAAGTAATGAGAATCATTCATTACATACTAATCTATGAACAGAATGAGTACATGATGACATCAAGGAGCAGTGTTTGATGACATACCACTTTAGCAAGCTCACCCACAGTAGCAAGAACTCCAGTGACTATAGCATTATTTGCATTAATTCCAGTGCCCTCACGCAGCCTAATCACAAGAGCCTGAAATGAATCATATATTATACATTAACACACAAAGTACTCAAATACCTTAAATAACTACTCATTAAACTTTGATATAGGATACTTTGAGCACTTGTATATAGATAAAGAAGATGCGCTGCTCATATGATAAAAGATAATTAGCACAAACCTTATGAATGGGGGCAATATATGGCAATACAAGCCTTTCACAATTCCGGATCAAGCAACCCAATAGCTTGGCACTTTCTTCTCGGCACTTGCTATCAGTGCTATAAACAAAAGTAGAAGCAGAATAAAAAAAGAAAAACCAAAAGAAATAGCCATGACAAGAGAGTAACAAAAATATTAATTATAATATGCATGTTACTAATACTAATATATCATTTCCAACCTGTGGTCTAAGTACGTCAAGAGTTGCATGAGGTGTCTGCGAAGTGCTGGAAGAACATAAGCAGGATTCTTTTCAGATAACCTGCCGGCCATGGATATAGCAAGCTCTCGTACATCAAAATCCTTAAAATAAAGAACCATAATAAGCATATCATAGAGATGGAAACTAGCTAACAGATAGAAAAAGATTATCTTGACAAGATAATAAAATACTTCTATAACATTTTTTATATAAAAAACAATTGATCACCAATGGTCAGTACTGTCAAAACCCCAAAATGCAAGTAATATTTCGAAGTCGTGCTTCAATATGTTGAACAAACTAGTTTAAAAGTAAACACATCAATAATTATTCAGAAAGATAAGAAGGATATCTTTTTCATTTTTTAATAAATAAAAAATAAGATATTATTTTCTACTGCACATAATCTTGTGCAGCATGGTCAAACAAAACATGTAAAAATTGGCATGCATTTAATTAAAGAGAAGCAGGATAGCTAATTGATCAGTATAACTTATGTGTCATTTTACTGTAACCTCGTAGATGTGATTACCAACGGATTAAGTAGTGTAGCATTATACATCAGGCATATTTTGATAATCACTATTCATCATTAAAATCATACAAATATTCAACATTATCGTTGTAAGTGGCCTAATATGAGAGGAAAAATACTCAATGGAAGAAAAGAATGATGAGAAGGGAAAGGAAAGTATCTCTTAAATTCGTATTCTCATCTCACATTCTTTAATATTCAAATGGAAAGAATAAAAGCAACAATGCAAAAAAACATTTTGCGTGCTGCATAACTAATCTGCTAACAAAATCAACAATTTTGTTTTACAGAGAGATAGAATTGGTTCATGTTAAACTTTACACTTCAAGGGGCCAATGATTATAAGAATAGAACTCTGATGTGGAACACTACAAGATAACTAATATGTCATTTTTTTAGGAAACGACGGTTGTCGGCATTGTCAAATCCAAGGAAGAAAAGAGAAAAGCTGATGAGGAATACCCTACCTCGCAAGCCCTGATACAACAAATTCACTCTAATATTTGAGATGAAGATTATAAGGGCTAGACTTGAAGAAAACACCTTGTTGGACAAGCTAGAACAAACATATAAACATTCAAATAAGTGTAAAATGATATAGTTAATCATGACTTATAACAATATGGGCACAGATGAACACAAATTGATTAGCATTCTGAGCTTCGCCCCTAAAATAATGCGCAAAGATGAACGCATCGAGATGCTCTGCACCAAATTCACATGCTTCAAAAAAATGTGTCCTCAAGTTAGAAGCTCCCCGGTGGAGAAACGAAAGATGATGATCTTTAATTACCAAAATTTGATTTGTATGTAAAGAATCCATATGCAATGTTGTTGACAGAGATATGAGAAACAACACTTGCTAGAAACTCAGACCTTTGTTTTAGTGTACACCTAATTAACTCCATAGCAATTGAACCGGTATCATGAGGTCCATTAAATAACATGCAAAGAAAGTATCAAAACATAAATGTTTCTTGTTCCACATAACACGGATAAGGATAATCAACAAAAGATTTTTTTTAAGTGCTTTGCATCCCTATTCACTATATTATAAAGTGATAATAAGGCTCGATTTTTTTTTAATTCTGCTTCATCACCTTCATGAGTAGTCAACTCAAATTCCAGTTGTGCAAAAGACTAGAAACGGAAAGGTCCGCCTCCATTGAGAATGTTGGCTTCAACGGACTACACCATCAATCACATGGGTTGTTCTCACTTAGGCGTTGATTCAACGATGTGATAATCGCCACTTTGGCAATGTGATCGGGTGTCTTTACGAAGTACGTCAAACAGGATCGATCGACACATATATTGATGAGTTCATTGAACTTGTAACCCATATATTTGGCCTTTCGTAAGACCTGCTTCATGCATGGTTTGTGGCCTCACATCAGAGCTCGCCTCACACCCTCCACCCACCTCCATCAACCATGCCATAGACATAATTCTTCTCGTGGAAGATAAGTTCAAGACAAAATCAATTGACTTAACTTCCATCCTCCTCTTTACCACCCCGCCAGTCATACTCCATCTACAAGTAAATCACTTTACCCAGCACCCCCACCGCCAACACTAAACCTAATAGCAAAAATCACACATCCTCCAACCACGGTCTATCAAACTAAGAGTACAATGATTAATGTAGCAATGGAGTTTATTTTCACTGCAAACATTTGTACAATCACAATGATGACTATCTTATGAAATTGCGGCAGTGGACACTGATCGGTGATAATGTGGATGAAGTTTGTATGGCGGACTTTGAGTCCTTGGAGATGGATAATAATACACCATCAATGTACTCAACAACGACCGTTCACTGGATGGATCTTCCATAGTTTCGAAACTCGACTGTGAGTAAGTCTATCACTTAGAATCGGGAACAATAAACTGAACCGGAATCGAGCTAGAACCGGAACGAATCGATAGTGAATTATTTTGCCCCGATTTGAATTTTGAAACAGTAAATAAAATGATTCGGGGCCGGTCTCTTTATATTATTACATGGACCGGTGCCGAAAACACAACCAACATTGAATGGTTCCAAAAACTTTAGACTCGATGCAAAGCAGACCAAATCAGAACCGAACCGTCAAACAACAACCCATTTTAATTTAATATATATCATATACTAAACAAAATTAAAAGAAAGACAGCTTCATTTAATATTTGTGTTATACATATTTAATTTAGAAACTGTATCAGGGAGCTTTTTTGCTCCGTTCTAATATGAGGAAAATGAAATTATTCAGACTATAGTGTTTGATAACGCAAAGAAAAAGTCTTTTCGTATCATCTCCAGATCAAGCCTCTACCATTTTCCATTGTCCATATGAAAGATCTCGATCTCAGACTGTCGCAAATCTTCTTTTTCCACGTCAATGTCTTATCCCTATTCCGGTGATCTTCCTCAATGATGAGGACCACGTTCCTCTTCGTTCTGCTTCTTAGAGGGACCTTGTGATAATCTTCCCCGCACATGACTTCCCCTTCTGATTAATCTTCACAGATTGTTTTCAGGAATTGTGAAATCCTTGTCGATGACACCTTTCCTCCAGGCGAGATCGAGTCACTTCCGCTTTCCAGTCTCCAATTGAAAGACCTCGATCTCAAACTGTCCCAGGTCTTCTTCCTCCCCACTGACGTCTCATCCATGTACCAACAATCTTCCTCAACGTTGAGGACCTTGTTCCTCTTCATTCTGCATCCCATGGGATCCTTGTCATAATCTTCCCAACCCAAGAATTCCCCTTCGATTAATTTTCACAAACCTGTAAGTAACATACCCTCCTCTCTTGCATCTCATTTGATGTCTTGTGTTATGATTATCTACCTGATGAACATTGATAGACCTCTATTTCTTTTAATTATTGTTTCTTTCAACAATGTTAAACATGTTCATTTTTTTCTTTTTCAATAATGATCTTATTTATTAATGTGTAATGTTCAAAATGATTAATATATTGTAGAAGACACAAATTGGTATGAGATTTAACCATGACTCTAATAATGTTGATTCATTAGGAATAGGAATTGAATCGGAATCGCTTAGAACTAGACCGAACCGATAGTGAATAATTTAGTTCTGGTTCTTATATAGACATGATGGTTCCAAAACAAATTATGTTGGAAACGAAACCGGTCAAACCAAATAAAGTTCTGGTTCTAATTTGAAGAATCATTTCCTTGACGGGTCGGTTCTTGTTTTTAATGGAATCAGAACCGAATCGGGACCGTGATAGCTCTGACTGTGAGTTAAGATCTCAAGAGTTGCATGTGTTGATTAATAATGGCACCAAACACAATTTCCTCTCCCAAAAGTTAGTAACGACATGCAATTACAGTCCAACCCAGCTCTTATGGGATTTGCAATGCACTTGGGAGATAGGCACGATACTACAACGTGCAACATTTTCCATAATCTGCAGTTAAAAGTGGGGTGTGCCCCATCAACATAGACTTCTATGTGTGTGTCATTATAACACACTCCTCGGCCTCACAGCCAACACGAGAACAAACCAAATTAACCTTTGCGACATTTTATGGTACTTTTCAATCGATGAGACAGTACCGTCTAAGAATCAATCATTGACCACCATACACCTACAGTAACAATAGCTTCTTCACTCATTTTCGATGATTTTCACGAAGCCTCATGGATTACCGCCTCCATCAGAGTCCGACCACAACATTCCCATACATTGTGGAGTCAATTTTGTGCATATACGATCATACTGATACGGGCATGCACAGGAAGATGAGATCGAGTGACTTGTATCACAGATTCTTGTCGTAAGGACTATTTGACCCAATGTCAGTCTCTTCTCCGGCACAGTCCTTGTGACGAAGGAGAACAAAAGTTCATGAGGCTGCATGGACTTTCAGAAACTTAATTGTGTCACCATAATGGATGTCGGATAATTACCCTATTTTGGCCATTCAATAGTTGCTTGAGGAGTAGACAGGAACTATCTTCTTCTCCAAACTAGAACTTCGATCAGGAATACCATCAGATTTATTTAAGATCAGATGACATTCACAAGACCGCTTTCTGGATACACAATAGATATTATGAGTTCCTCATCATGTCGTTCGGCCTTACGAACGCTCTAGCGACTTTTTAGTCCATCATGAATGACGCCTTCTAGTTGGCACTTCATAGACACATTCGAATTTTTTTATTGCATTCTTGTCTACAGTCAAACTTGGCAGGATTAGTTGGAAGCATCATTTAGTTACTATAACGGCTTTGTAGCGACAAAATCTCTTTGTGAACACCTAGAGGTGTTTGCTTGGGTGGAGAAGAATTAATTACTTGGGCCATACTATCTCAGCACATGAGGCAACATGGATCCTGAAAAGGAAATTCATCATGCTTCAGTGGTTGATACCACGACCTCCATAGGTAGTACATGATTTCTTGGGATTCATTGGGTAATATTAACAATTCACTCAACACTCCCAACGGATAGCCAGTCTTTTAATTGCCCTATTTGCGAAGGAAGCAACACTGACCTTCACTTGTACAATAGAGACGAATTCAACCTTCAAATACTTGTAGCAGGCCCTAGTCGCAACCACAATATTGACCATGCATGATTTCTCCAAGTCAATCATCATCAGACATTGAATGACACGCTTCATAATCGGGTATTGGACTTGTCTTGATGCAGGAGAACCATCCCATTGTATTGGTTGGACACTTTCGACAATGCCCCGATCCAACTAAGCCTGCAACAACAAGTTTTGGGATCTTGTGTTGGTCATTCTTCATTGGCGACTTTACAACTTGGGGCAACGTTTTATCATGCAGATCGACCACCATTGTCTCTGCTACCTCCTATGTCAGAACAAATTCATTCCAAACAGCAGTTGCGAGCAACCAAATTATTAGGCTACGACTTCATTGTGGAGTTTAAGGGTCCGTTTGGTTCGGCTTATAAGCCCCGGTGCAGCAGAAATGAAACGGAGTTTCTGCCGACAGCATTGTTTGGCGCGGCTGATGGACGAAACGGAGGTTATTAATAACCTCCGTTTCTTTGTATAGGCCAGACGCGAGAATTTCCGCCAGTCCAGCCGCGCCTCATTCCCTCCGTTCCGCTCCTAGGTTTCTTCTCCCCCGCATCTCCAAAATCGCGTGTCGTCGACGGCGATTTCGCCGGTTTTCCTCGCTGTCGTGGCCAGGCCGCCTGCCGTCGCCAACATAGGGTGGATTCTCGTCGTCGGTTTTCCATAGGAGCAACTCACGCCGCCGGATTGCTTCTCCCTTGTCTCCCACAGATCTCATCGCCGGTATTTCTAGAGGCCGCCGCCTCTCCAGTTTGCTGTCAACGCCGTCGCCGCCTCTCCAGTTCCCTGCCCCCCTTTTTAGGTATATCTCCTCTTTTTCTCAATTAAGATGGATTTTTAGATTTTTGTAGAACTTATATTTGTCATTTTTTTGGGGATTTTTATATGTGTGTGTGGTGTGATGATGATGGTGTTGTGTATGTGTGTGTGATGTGTGTGTGCTGTGTATGTGTGTGTGTGAGTTTGTGTTGTGTGTGTGATGTTGTTTGTGGTGTGTGTTTGTGTGTGTTTATATGTTTGTATGTGTGGCTGTGTATATGTATGTGTGTGATGTATTTGTTGTGGCTGTGTATATGTATGTGTGTGGTGTATTTGTTGTGGCTGTGTATGTGGTGTGTATATGTGTGTGTGGTGTATGTATTTTGTGTGTTTGCTGTGTGTGTGTATATATGTATGTGTGTGTGTGTGTGTATATATGTGTATATATATATATATGTATGTGTGTGTATGAGTGTGTATATATATATGTATGTGTGTGTATATATATGTATGTGTGTGTGTTTGTGTGTGTGTGAGTGTATGTATATGTATGTGTGTGTGTGGAGATGGAGGTGTTTGTATGTGTGTGTGTTTGTGTATGTGTATATATGTTTATATGTATGTGTGTGTGCTTAGCTGTGTATGTGTGTGGGTGTGAGTGTGTGTGTGTGTGTGTGTGTTTATATGTATGAGTGTGTGTGTATGAGTGTATGTGTATGAGTGTGTGTTTATGAGTGTGTGATTATGTGTGTATGTGTGTGTGTGTGAGTGTGTGTGTGTTTATGAGTGTGTGTTTATATGTATGAGTGTGTGTGTGTATGAGTGTATGTGTATGAGCATGTGTTTATGAGTGTGTTTATGTGTGTGTGTGTGTGTGTGAGTGTGTGCGTGTGTGTGTGTGTTTATATGTTTATGAGTGTGTGTTTATATGTATGAGTGTGTGTGTATGAAGTGTGTGTGTGTGGCTGTATATATATATATATATGTGTGTGTGGCTGTATATATATATATGAGTGTGTGTGTATGAAGTGTGTGTTTATGTATGTGTGTTTATGTATATTTTTTTATATGTTTATATGTTTACATATGTTTATATTTTTAAGATGGGTAAGCCGAAAGACGGTGGTGTCTCCGCTATATGGGATACAAATGATGTCCTGTTTTTTGCGACATATGCATTCATGAAATAGAGCTTGGTAACCAACCAACAACCCATTTTAGCAAAGAGGACTGGGTTAATGTGACTACCAAATTCCACCTACAAACTGGAAAAAAGTATGATTAGGTTCAAATGAAGAACAAATGGGATCATTTGAAGAAGGAGTGGAAGATTTGGAGTGAGCTAAAACGTGAGTCCACTGGTTTGGGTTGGAATCCGACTACAAAGACTATAGATGCTTCGGACGAGTAGTGGACCGAGGGATTGAAGGTATTCATTTATTAAAAAATGATCATTTAATTTTATGTTCAACTATTTGTCTTTCCTAATTTTTTTTATAATATTGTAGGTTGTCCCAGCGGCCAAAAAGTTCAGATATGCTGGCATCCCCCCCGAGTTAGAGGAACGATTGAGGAGGATGTTTGATTCAGTAGTTGCCTGTGGACGTCGTGCTACCATTCCTAGCATAAGGAGTAATCCACCTGAGTCTACCGACGAGAGAGAGTTGTCCGGTGGGGAGCATGACATCCAGGAGGATAATGTTGCAGCACCTCCCCCCGAGGTCACATCGGCGCGGAAGAGGAAGAAAGGAAAGAGAAGTGTCACCAGCTCCGTCTTAGAAGATCTGGCAGAATCTTCAAAGACCATCAGTCGATGCATTCAGGAGCATCCAAGGAGCAACCCTTACACTATTACTCAGGCATTAGAGCGGTTAAGTGGATACCCCGACGTTGTAGCGAACGAGAAATTCTATGACTTTGCCATCACATTTCTGTTGGACAAAGGTCATAGAGAGGCATTTATGTTCCTACCCGAGGGTATGAACATAAAGTGGATTTATAACCGCTACAATGGTGGGGAGTAGACTTATCATATTTAGGGTCATGGACTGCTAGACGATTATTATTATTGCTGATGTTGTGGTTGGATATTTCTATTATTTCTATGTTTCTGTTAGACTGTTACTGTTAGATATTGTAAGACTGTTACTGTTAGCTATTGTGGTTGTGGTTGGACTGTATTCTTATTTATTTCCTGTATTTTGTTTATCAGAGAATGTCTACCACTGACTCTGATGATTCAGAAGATAGTTTTGAGACTATTAAAAGTTATGTGATCGCACATCATCAGAATGTGGTAGCAGCAGTTAGTATCTTAGCTGAAAGTAGTTCTCTTTTCAACCAACCAGTACCCTGCATGACTTCGAAGCAAACAGGTGATAAATGGGTTGGAGAAATGCTAGCAGGTTCGACAGTCAGGTTTCATAATTCATTTCGGATGTCCCAAGAAATTTTTATGGATCTATTGCATATCTTGGAGGAGAAGTACGGATTTCACGGGACGAGACGGACTGCATCTAGAGAGATTTTGGCACTGACCTTGGACATACTGTCTCATAACGAGGTCATGAGGAAGACATGTAAGCGGTTTCAGCACTCGACGGAGACTGCTAGCAGGTTTTTTGGAGAAGGCATTCGCGTGTTAATACTACTGGCGGATGAAGTGATTCAGCCATTAGATAGATCTTTCAGTAGCACACCGCCAGAGATTCTGTACGACACACGTTACATGCCATTCTTTAAAGATTGTGTCGGTGCAATTGATGGAACACATGTTCATGCATGCGTACCTGTTCGTGATCAAGTACCGTACATTGGGAGACATGGCATGCCAACACAAAATGTGATGGCTGCTTGTGATTTCAACATGTGTTTCACGTTTGTTATGCCAGGTTGGGAAGGCTCTGCGCATGATAGCCGCATTTTCAATTATGCGCTTCGGGATCCCCGTTACAAATTTCCGCATCCACCAGGTAATCAAATTTCTATTCCATTTTTTATACTTCTCACCTATGAAGCATAACAACTTTGCTCCTGATTTTCAGGAAAATATTACTTGGTAGACTCTGGGTATCCGCTACAAAGGGGATACCTGAAACCATATCCAGAGACACGTTATCATCTCCCGGACTTTGCTCGTGGAGGTCGTGCACCGGAAGGACGCCGAGAGATATTTAATCACGCACACTCATCCCTTAGAAGTGTCATTGAAAGATCGTTGGCATTTGGAAGAAGAAGTGGGCCATATTGCGTGATATGCCGAGCTACAGCTTCGCCAAACAAACCGATATTGTAATGGCGACTATGGCACTGCATAATTTTATTCGGCGGCACCCGTCGCGGAGGGATATTGATTTCAATGACGTCGAGCAGGGAGGTGGTGATGAGGGGGGAAGCACACAAGGGCATCAAGTCGTTTGTCCTGATACAGCAGGCGGGGTAGATGAGATGATCACGTTGCGTGAAAATATAGCGCAACAGTTGTACACTTCGAGATCTTAGATGTTGAGACGAATTGTTGGTATTTTTATCTATTATAGTAACTATTATCAAGATTGTGTATTTGATGTGTATCGAAATTTTTTTTCCAAAAACTCCATTTGACCCAAACAAAATTTATAAAACTCCATTTCAATAAGCACTGAAAACTCCATTTCACCTAAACAGTTTTCTAACAAAACTCCATTTCTCAGAAACAGCTCTTTTTCAAAACTTCATTTCTGATCAGCAGCTTTTTATCAGCAACAGCCCAACCAAACGGACCCTAAATATAGGAAGAGTAATTTAGTCACAGATACTCTTTCGTGGGGAGTAGAGACTCTAATGCTAATAGACACTTCACTCCCATATGGAAGGAGGCAGGCGTGAACAAGCAGACGGTTCTTGGAAATCCATATCTTGACTCAAGAATAACAAACATTCAGGTCGGCATGTCATCGCATCCTCAGTTACCCCTGTAAGATGACCATCTCCTCTACCAGGGATGACTAACATTGCTCACTTCATCCATATATCTTTTTAGAATTCTTGTCGAGTTCCATTTGACACCATCAACGGGTCATGCAAATGCCTTCTATGAATATCGCAGCTTAGCAACATCCCTATTTTGGTGTGACGTGCTGCGCTCAACAAATTGTGGTTGCGTAAATGATCAATCAGCGCGTTAAGTATGAAACTACTTCTCCGGGAGATTTTCACCAAACCCTTCCATTGCTAGAGCTTATATGGGATGATATCGCAGAGCCAAGACTACATCCTAGTAGTGATAGGCAGGTTATCCACGCACAAGCACTTCATTCCTTTGCAACATCCATTTAAGAAGAATGTCGAGACATTCATACAGGAGATCATACGACTCCATGGGTTTCTACTAATCTTTGTGAGCGACTGTGTTATTAAAGGCGCAAGGCGCACCGAGGCGCAAAGGGGTCTAGAAGCCTAGGCGCAGGCGCGCGCCTGAGGCATGTGAGACACAAAAATGGGAAAAAGACAATATAGTTTATTAAATACAAAAAATACAAAATAAATCTACCACCTTATCAACACACTAGAATTAAAGCATTAACTATCATATGAATCATTCACAGATTCATATGATAGTAAAATTCAAACTTCAAACTGTATGTTGTTGGAATCTCACATAACTGAAAGAATAACTACTAGTTAAAGAAGTTTATAGCAATTCATAAGTGTCCTAAATTCTAGATCATCTATTACAAAAAGCAATCGAAAAAAGAAAGCAAAATACCAACAACTGATAATGTAATAGATCTCAAAATAAGAAGAACTAAAGTCAATTGAACACACTAATAACAATGACACAACAAAGTAGCAAATGTTACCTGGCATGAGAAAGTGCCATGAATTCCTTCGATTTTGGACCAAGATCAACTAAACTAACAAGCCTGAAAGAAGCGAGAAAATAGAAAGAACAGAGAAAGTTGAGTGAAGACTAGAGAAATTCATTACCGAGAGAGATCACGACGGCGAAACAAAATAGGTGAGAGTATCCAACAGGCGAGAGGGAGATCAAATGGGAACTTGACCGCCGAGAGGGATACGAGAGAGAGCGGAGCTTGATCGGCGAGAGCGAACGGGAGAGAGCTTGATCGGCGAGAGCGAACGGGAGAGAGATCCACGCGAGAGATCTTAACGTGAGAGAGTCACGGTAAATGCGTAAATGCGAGGACTGAAAACCCTAGCTTAATAATCAGGTGAGGGATTAAACCGGGCGAGACTGGTTCAGATTTTATTTGCAAGTGAGACCGTAAGGCGTGCCTGGTGGTTTAGAAAGGTGTGCGTTTAGGTGTGTCTGGGGCGCGCCTAGGGCACCCCACTCCCCTCTGCCTTGTAGAGGTGAGGTCCGGCGCGCCCGATGACTCAGGCGTGCCTTTAATAACACAAGTGAGCGATAAAGATCTAATATTCATGAACAATTTATGACAAGCCCTCTGAGATGTTGAACCATTGTTTGGAGACCTACCTTCATCGATTTATGATGATAAGTCCTATTTTGGTTCGAGTGTTATTCGAGAAGCCTCATGGGCTAAATGATTGGGTGGGTCGAGTACTCCTAAAAGTTTACAACACTCCTTTCTATACATCAACATGCACCACTCACTTTGAGATGATTTATGAAAGACCCTCTCCCACCGTGATGTGGCATCCCTCTCCATCAAACTATAAAACTGCAATGAGATTTTATGACAACTAAGATGCCATTGACATCATGCCCAACAATGGATGACAAACCACAAACAAGAAGCATTATTCAGGTTAATATAGGTGTGAAGATGAGACACACATGCAAGTTTCAATGGCATCAAGAGCGTAGCTCACTGCATGTCATTATAGGCCTTCCAGAATTGGGGCATGGATCAATGAGGTCACTTAATGCCTCTAGTTGTCCTCTCAAAGTTGTATTCACCGAGTGTTTTTTTTTACTTCTCACAACTAAAGAAGGTTGTGGAGACCAACTGGTGGAGTTCATCACAGACAATGCTTCTAACTTTGATCTAAAGGCTTTCTTGGGATATCACGAGTGTACGAGGGAACACTGACATCACATGGGATCTGGATTCATGAAAGCATCATGCAACTTCCGATGATACATGGATTGGCCGTGAGGGATACCGCTAGTTTCAAGCATATTACCTTGAGGACAAGACAAATTTTCCAAATAGTGATATTGTTACCAAGGAGATGGCCGCACAAATCGTGTACGAAAAGGCACATCAAGATGTAGCCAATTTCACTTGAACTTGGTGTGTTCATACAAGGTGCACGATGAGAAGGATCAGTTATTTTGATTGTATATTTAATATACATTTTTATTTTTATTTTGGTATTACGATTAGAGGTCCATATAAATAGGTTAAGCACACCCCCAAGGCATCTCAGAACACTAGAGGCCTTTGAGTCATTGGGCTGGCAGACACATTTGTATTTCTCTTCCTCATAATGCCGCAAGCCATTGAAACTAGAAGGTCACACATCAATCATCTAACGGAACCACTCTTTTTAGTTTAAGCTAAGACAAGTCAGCACCTATTAAAGTGAAGTGACAAGCACTAACTAATTAAAGTCTAGGATACTTAGTCCCCCGAAAAATGATATAGATAAAGGACTAGAATTAGATGTAGGTTTGGATTATTTGCATCAAAGGTTATACCACAAAAAACCCATTAAACAACTAAATACACCATTTTTCAAATATTATAGTCATTTGCAAAACAAAAAATTTCAAAGAGTACAAAAAATTTACAAATGAAATTCTTAAGGAGGTTAATGAAATTCTTAAGAAGGTTAATGAAATTCTTCTGAAGTATTATAAGATATATTGTTAGAATTTATGTTAATTTTAATTTGCTTGGTGTGCCTTTAGCCTTGTACTCTCCCCTCACTATATAAGAGGGGGTGCTTATTAGTTTGGGTAATATATGCTATTTTACGGAGTTCTAACATGGTATCAGGTGTAACTTAGCCCGCTCGCCCGCGCCTGTCCGCCGCTCGCCCGCGCCTGTCCGCCGCTCGCTCGCTCGCCCGCGTCTGTCCGCCGCCGCCCGCCTGCGTCCTTAGCAGCGCCCCCCCCACCCCCCCCCCCCCCCCCCGCCTCCTCTCCTCTCTCTCCCACCTCCTCTCCTTTCTCTCTTGCCTGCACCCGCCGGTTTTGCGATGGATTAACCGGAGGGCTGTTTTTTTTCGACAACCTTCCATGGTCCGATTGACATGAAATTCTGGGAATAGTTTCGCTTTCCTCTCCTTATTATCATACTTGATTCTTGGTGGTTTTTAACGGTTCGATTTTCCGGAGATTCAGATCTACCTTTTCTCTCCGTTCTTTAACCGTCGTTCTTCTACTACCGGCAGTTCAGATCTCTGATGCCCGGAATTACCTCTTCCTCGACACTGCTGCTGACATCTGGAAATGGGTTGAATCTACTTACTCCCGCAAAGGGAATGCGGCACAAATCTACCATCTTCGCCGACAGTTGTTTCATCTTCGTCAGGGAGATCGTCCTCCTTCTGCCTACTATTTGGAGTTTACCCAACTTTACCAGGAGTATGACCATTTTGAGTCTCTTGCAATGGTCTGTGATGCTGATGCCATACTATTAAGGGCTCGTGAAGATCGCAATCGGGTATTCGAATTTCTCCAGGGGTTTCACCGCGATTTTGATCAGATTACTGTGCAGGTTTTGGGCCGTGTTCCCATTCCCTCCTTGCCTGAGGTCTTTAGCATTATTCAGCAGGAGTTCGATCGTAGACAGTCCTGGAACATGACCACCACTCCTGAGGCTTCAGCTTTGGTTGCTCATCCTCCCACCACTGGAAGCAGGGCCTCTCGGGATTTCAAGCCTCGTGCCACGGATAAGGATCATCTCATGTGCGATTATTGTGGCAAGCCCCGTCATACCCGGGATACCTGTTTCAGTCTGCACGGCTTCCCTCCTGGATTTTCTTCTCGGGGAGGGGGGGGGGTCTTCTTCCCGTGGGGGGCGAGGTCGTGGACGCACTTCTGCCCGTTCACATCATTCTGCCCATCTGACGGAGATTCCTGAGAGCGGCTCTCCGGGTCTTATTGGACCTCCTCCTGCAACTATGTCCTCTTTTTCTGCTGATGAGATGCAGACTCTTCGCCGCTTGATGCAGGGCCTTCTTACTGAGCCGGTTACGGCTGATTCTTCCTCATCTGCCCTTGCCCATTCAGGTATCCCAGGTGCTCACTCTGCTACTACTGGCTCTCCCCATTGGATTATTGACTCCGGAGCTACTGATCATATGACTGGATCGGCTTCAGGTTTTGTGTCTTATTCCCCTCTCTCTGGTCGAGATAAAGTGAGTATTGCCGATGGATCTTTTTCCTCCATTGCTAGGAAAGGGTCCATACCTTGTTCATCTCTCACTTTATCTTCTGTCCTCCATGTTCCAAATTTCACCCGCAGTTTACTTTCTGTTAGTCAGTTGACTACTTCTCTTCAATGCCCAGTCACCTTTTTTCCTACTTATTGTGTTTTTCAGGATCTGAAGACGGGGAAGGCGATTGGCTCTGGTAGCCTGCAGGACGGCCTGTATGTGTTTGACCCCTCCACCAGGTCCACCTCTCCACACGCTCTTCATGCCACCCAGTCATCCCAGCTGCTCACCTGGCATCGTCGTCTTGGCCATCCTTCTGTTTCCACTATGCAGCGTCTTTTATCTACTTTTCCCTCTAGTTGTTTTAAAAATTTTGTGTGTGATGTATGTGGCGTTGCAAAACATCATCGTCTCCCTGTTAATCATGTTTCTTTACCTAGTACTATTCCTTTTCATATTGTTCATACTGATGTGTGGGGGCCTTGCTCGATTGGCTCTATTTTTGGATGTCACTGGTTTATTTCCTTTATTGATTGTTTTTCTCGAACGACATGGGTTTATCTCATGAAACATAAGGGTGAAGCTTTTTCTATTTTTCAACGATTCCATAAGATGGTATCTACTCAGTTTTCTGCATCCATAAAAATTTTACGCAGTGACAATGGTAGAGAGTATATCAACTCTCCCTTTGACCACTACCTTACCACTCATGGCATTATTCATCAAACTTCATGTGCTCATTCCCCGTCACAGAATTGGGTAGCCGAGCGAAAGAACCGTCACTTGCTGGATGTTACCAGGTGCCTCTTGCTTACTATGCATCTCCCCAAGTTCTATTGGGGGGATGCTGTCCTTACCACTGCTTATCTCATTAATCGTTTGCCCTCTCCTGTCCTTGGTAACCAAACTCCTCTCAACACCTTAAGAGTTTCTCCGACATCCTCTCTTCCTCCTCGCATATTTGGGAGCGCGTGCTTTGTCCACATTCCATCTCCTGGGAGGTCTAAACTCGACCCCCGCGCCCTCAAGTGTGTCTTCATTGGTTATTCCCCTACTCAAAAGGGGTATAAATGTTATCACCCTCCTACTCGTCGGACACTTGCATCTGCTGACGTTACTTTTCGTGATTCTACTCCTTATTATGCTACCTCACTTCAGGGGGAGCCTGATGTTGAAGTGAGTTCTCCTACCTTCTCCCTTCCGATTCCTCCTTCTAGCGAGAATATCATACCGGTTGATCATCCAACTGATTCTCCCGTTGCTCCTCCTGTTATCTCTTCTCCTCCGCCTACTCGTCCCTTACAGGTTTACACCCGACGGCGTAAAGGTCAGAACACAACGGCTAATCCCATGCTCCTAGACCCAATGCCAACTCTGTCAGAAGATCTCTCGCTCCATGAAGGTATCCGATTGAGTACTCAACACCCTATATCTCAGTATGTCTCTTATGATACGCTGACTCCTTCTTATAAAGGGTTTGTGTCGTCCCTTGCTTCGGTCTCTATTCCATCTACCTGGCAGGAGGCTCTTGAACATCCTGATTGGAAAAGGGCAATGGTAGAAGAAATGGCAGCTTTGGAGAAGAATAATACTTGGGACTTAACCACCCTTCCACATGGGAAGAAAACAGTTGGTTGTAAGTGGGTCTTTGCGGTCAAACAAAATTCCAAAGGCATAGTGGAACGTTTCAAGGCAAGATTAGTGGCGAGAGGGTATACTCAAACTCCTGGCATTGACTATCAAGAAACCTTTGCTCCTGTGGCAAAAATGAATTCTATTCGAGTCCTGCTGTCATGTGTTGCATGCAAGGGTTGGGATCTCTTCCAATTGGATGTTAAAAATGTCTTCCTTCATGGCAATCTGGAAGAAGAAGTGTATATGTCCCTTCCACCCGGTTTTATCTCTCAGGGTTCAGATGGAAAAGTTAGCAAATTGAAAAAGGCTCTCTACGGCCTGAAGCAATCCCCAAGGGCGTGGTTTGGACGGTTCCATAGCGCTATGGTCTCCCTGGGGTACAAACAAAGTCATGCTGATCATACTCTGTTTATCAAAAAGAGGGCCAACATGGTAACAATTTTAATAGTCTATGTTGATGACATCATTATTACAGGTGATGACATTGATGAAGTAAAAGCCTTAAAGAAACACCTGGCACAAGAATTTGAGGTGAAAGATCTTGGCAAACTGAAGTATTTTCTGGGTATTGAAGTTGCCAGATCTAAGAACGGCATTTTCATCTCTCAACGGAAGTACATTCTTGATCTCTTAAAACAAACGGGTCTGAGTGGGTGTAGACCTGCTGACACTCCCATGGAGGTTAACCACAATTTTGGAAGAAATGATGGCGATCCTATAGAAGATGTTACAGGTTATCAAAGACTTGTGGGGAGATTGATCTACTTGTCTCATACTCGACCTGACATTGCTTACGCCATTGGAGTTGTGAGTCAATACATGCACTCTCCGAGGGCCAGACATCTTGATGCTGTCCATCGGATCTTGAGATACTTGAAAACTTCACCTGGAAGAGGAATCCTTTTCACCTCCAATTCTGACCTGAAGATCGAAGTTTATACTGATGCTGACTGGGCAGGAAGTGTTGCAGATAGACGATCCACGTCTGGGTATTGTTCGTTTATCGGTGGGAATCTTGTCACTAGGAAAAGCAAAAAGCAACAAGTCGTCTCCAGGTCAAGTGCTGAAGCTGAATTTCGTGCCATGGCACATGGCATTTGTCAAGGACTCTGGCTGCGCTCCCTCATGAGTGATCTGGGGTTGAGTGAAACTGCTCCTATTCGGTTGTGCTGCGACAACAAGGTTGCCATTAGCATTGCCAACAATCCTGTTCAGCATGATCGCACAAAACACATTGAGGTGGACAGACATTTCATTAAGGAACACATTGAGAAGAAGATCATATGTATTCCCTTTGTTCCCTCAGAGGGCCAACTTGCAGATATTCTTACAAAGAGTCTTTGGGCAAATCTTCACTATGGCTTGATTGACAAGTTGGGCATGAAAAATATAACATGCCCAACTTGAGGGGGAGTGTTAGAATTTATGTTAATTTTAATTTGCTTGGTGTGCCTTTAGCCTTGTACTCTCCCCTCACTATATAAGAGGGGGTGCTTATTAGTTTGGGTAATATATGCTATTTTACGGAGTTCTAACATATATGCATTTCTATACAGTTTCAAAAAAACAAGGAACCTAATTTTTATAATAGAGCATCACAAATGTTTAAAGATTGCAATCTTTTCTGACAGTACCTGAAAGATTATTTGAATCTTTATAACCTAATCATATTCTGAATTGCTTAAGTTGGATTGGAAATTGCAACAAATTCTAAAATTATAACAAATTATGCATCAGGCACTCTATGTATATCATCTTTGTTCTAGTAAGAAACACTTCTGTCCTAGTAAGAAGAATGCCGAAATTCCCAAACAGTAAATACTACAAGTAAAGTGATCTGACACCAAAAATAATACCTCATCATTTAGAGCCACAAAAATGGAAACCAAACTATCGGCCTGTGCCAGAAATTCATCGTAACTATTGTTTTCATGGAGCGATGAAAATACAGATCGACGAACACTAACATCAGCATCTGAGACGGCTGCAACAAGAAGCTTTTCCAAGATCTGAAGACAAATATGAGAGCTCAACAATCACATACAGGCGTGATGACTTTTTTGATGCAAATATAGTAAAACCAACGCTGTTTTAAATGTTCAAGACTAAATAAACATATTGAGAGAAGATATCACCGTGAACTACTTTTGTAGAATGTAATTATAATAAAGTATGTAATTAACCTTTGAGAAGCTAATCCAGAAAGCAGTCAAAATTTTATTTTAAAGACCTTAGAAGTACAATAACACAGTCCACACATGTTAATAGGTGGATTAAAAATAAGATTAGCACAAGATCTCATGACTAAAGCTAAAATGTACTTTCAGGTATTATCTCCGGAATTCTGCAATCTCCCTCCTTTGAAACCACCAACTATCAACTCTAGTGCTATCTCTTGTCAAATAGTCGATTGACTGTGGATTACACTATCCAAAAGTGAATAGTATGAAAGACTAGCAACACTTGGAAGATCATAATTACTTTGAATATTTTGTATCACTTGAAAAAAAGTAAAATTAAAAACAATCAGAAAAATTCCAATGCAAGCTCCTACCTTGCCAAATTTAAGTGCCCAAGTCATTTGAGAGGTAAAGAGAAAATTTATCTCATTAGCACAAATAACAGGATAAGGATCTCACGAAAAATAAACATATAATTAAGAATTTTATGAACTCAAAAACTTCATTACTTCTGCTATGCGCCTATGTTAAAGTATAAATACGTAAATGGTTTTGATAATAAACAACACTCAGGTCTTTATCCCACCATAGCAGGGTCGGCTATATGGATCCTTTGTTGCCATTGTGCCCTATCTTTAGTCATAATCTCACTAATGCCTAAATACATCGTGTCTTTCCTTATTAAATGGTTTTGATAATATACAGAAAACATTGTAGGAGACAACACTACAGGGTGTAAGAAAGTACAGTAGCCTAGTATGAAAGATAAATACTTTAACCGCTAAAATGAATAACAATTTTTTAGATTGCACGTGTGTCAAAGATGACTGACTTGATAGTTTACAGTAAAAAATATATTCATTTTACTAAAAATATCTAATATCTTTTATGCATTATCCTCTGTTTGCATAATTAATGCAAACATCAGAATCTATGCCATGCAAATGTAAACAGATCATGAACCTACGGTCAAGGATACTAAACATATCAATAAAAGTTGTTTTAACAAACCATTAAATGTTTCAATCACCGAAACGAACTCATAACATTGACAGCTCATGAAGCGCCTCTCATAGACATGTATGGATAATAGTAATTTATCATAATATTGGTGTATAAAAATAATCAAACAAATGTTCACTTAGATGCAGTATCATTCATGCACTAGCTGAAACATAATTGATGCAATCATCAGAATCAAGATTATATTACATTTAACATTCATTTGAACTAAATTTAGACAATACTATTGTAGAGAAATTAGGAGAAGGGAAAATAGAAGGTGTGATTTTATTCATCCTCAAAGGGGAAATATATAGGAGTACAATAAGACACCACACACCGATAAGCGGTGTGGGACTAAACACAAATACTTAAATATAAAATACTTCAACACTCCCCCTCAAGCTGAAGGGGAACCCTTCAGCTTGAACACAACATAAAAGAAAAGGTAAATGATGGTTGGCAATGTGGGACAAAACAACAGCCACCGAGGCCCAACCGTGTGTCACCGGGGATACTTCAACCGGGCAAAGGCCACACGACGTTGGTCCACAAACCGACCATGAGCACACTGAATGCTCCCGGTGCTGGAGCCAGGTCAACCAACAAACGCCAAACCACACCTACCTAACATAGAAGAAAAAGATGGGGAGACACACAAACAACATACGAAATCAACCTGGGGGCCATGTGTGACTAAGGCAGGAGTCGGGAAAAGAGGCATCCGAGTCGCCGTTATCACAAACACTCCCCCTCATGTGGAATACGTGCATAAAGGCATAGACTATGCCTGGAGGCCGTGACGTACACTCCCCCTCACGTAGACCACGTGCACGTGTGGGACCCTCGTCGGGTACATGAACCCAGATCACGTGGAAGGGGACCGAAATCGCAATGAGACGCAAAAAAAAACAACAACTAAAAAAAACTACAGCAACAACTTAAAAATAAAATGGAGAGGGCACTGTTAAGAAAATCCTAACAGGCACGGCATAGCAGCAGCGACAACGGCACAGCAGTGGCACAGCAGGAGAGGGGAAGCAGCGACAACGGCACAGCAGCGGCAGAACAGCAGCGGCACGCGAAAGAGATCGGCAGAGTGTTACGCAGCATCACAGAGGAGAAGCTGCGGGAGGAAGTGCGGTGTCGTCGGCAGTGGAGCTTCGACGGGATCGTCGCTGGGCAGAGGCGCAGCAGCGGTCGATGAAGACGAGAGAAGCAGCGGTGGTCGACGGGATCAACGAACGAGACCGTCGATGGAAGGAGCCGACGGGAGAAGGCGTTGATGACGCAGACGGGATCGCGGCTGGGGAAGGACGACGACATCAGCAAATTAGCACTCATCCTCGTCGAGGGGAATAGACGCCACACCCGTCGATGGAATCAAAGACGAGTCCGTCGACGGGAGCGGGAAGAGAGCCTCTCGACGGGGCGATACTAGCGCAGGACGGGATACGGGATCGTGAGGAATACACCGGGAGTCAAGTGGCGGCCACGGAAAAAAACTTTAGGGTTTCAGATCTTTGGCTCTGATACCATGTAGAGAAATTAGGAGAAGGGAAAATAGAAGGTGCGATTTTATTCATCCTCAAAGGGGAAATATATAGGAGTACAATAAGACACCACACACCGATAAGCGGTGTGGGACTAAACACAAATACTTAAATATAAAATACTTCAACAACGATAATAGTAAGTAAAACGGAGGAATTTTCACAAAGCAGTAGATGTTCACTTTTCCTTCATTTAGATTCCCTCATGCATACTCAGTAAGGCCACTGGCCCTAGAAATAGATGATATCGGAAAGGATAAACATTCTTGAGGTAGATTGAATATATTTATAAAAAAAATCCCTGACCAATATATAAAGATTTATATAGATATGTGGTCAGCACTTCCTATGGCACAAGCCCTCATAATTAATTACTCAACACTCTTGACCGAGAAAGTATGTGTTAGCACGAGGAAGGAAATTGCATTACAATATCGAAAAGAAGATACAATCGAGACAAGTCTCGCCAAGCATCCGGAGGCTGGGTCCTCCTTGATACTCCACTCTCCAAGAGAGCCAAAAACCTAGACTTCCAAGATATCCCATCTAAAGAGACTACCACTCTTATATATAGTGAGTGGAGCGTACAATTTACCAAAATGCCCTTAGGCTACATAAACAGAAATAAATCGCAGCGGTCGCTTCGTATCATCTGGTCCCGCCGGAAAAACGACCTTGTCCTCAAGGTCGAGGGCCATACGGGTCGTCAGAAAGCGTCAGTGGATCCAGCTCCCCAAAGTCAGGATCAGTATCTTCAGTTCCCAGTAAAATGCATAGGTTCCGTTGAGGGCAGACGTGGGTGGGTGAGTACGGTTGCTGGCAGCGGAAGCAGAGGCCCTTGCGGCGAAGCTCTTCGTGTTGTTGGTAAGACAAGTGATGAGGCCGTCGCGGGGGCGGGGGCCGTGGAGCTGGCGGTTGCGGGGGCGGAGTCAGAAGCTGGGGCCCAGGTGGGGGCAGAGGGTCCATCGGCGGCCGAGGTGGCAGTGGTGGCCGCGGCGGTGGGGCCGGCCATGTCGAGGGGGTTGGTGTAGCTGGGTTGAGTTCCTCGTCCAGATATCTAGCCTGCTCCATTGCGCGGGCAAGAGTAGTCGGATTGTGGACCCGAAGGCGCGCGCGGAGGTGGGGTTGCAGACCCGCCAGAAAATAGCCCAAGTAGTGGTCGGGTGCCAGATCGGGAACATGTGTAGCGACCGCGATGAAATCGTCAATGTAGGTTGCCACAGAGTCGGACTGGCGAACGGAGCTGAGGCGCTCAAAGGCATTGCCCGCCCGGCGGCTATCGTAGTGGCGGAGGAGTTCCTCCTTCAATGTGGGCCAGGTAATGTTCGGTTCCTGCTAGCGCATCCAACGCACCCAATGGAGCGTCGAGCCTTCCATATAGATTGTGGCGAGGGGGACCTTCTGGTCGGCGGGGGTGGTATGCAAGTCGAAGAACTGCTCTGTGCGGGCAATCCACCCGAGAGGGTCTGTGCCATCGAACACCGGAATTTCAATCCGGCGGAGGTGGGCAGAGACACCATCGGTCGTGGGGTGCAAAACCCCCATGTGGTCGAGAACCACGGGACTTGGTGGCGGAGGAGCGGTTGGAGGGCGATTAACTGCCGCGGTAAGTCCTCGGAGGAGGAGCGTGAGGTCCGCCAGTTGGGCTTCAATGTGATCCATGCGCTGCGAGTCCGAGTGTGCAGTGTGAGGAGTTCTCGTCGGCGTGGAGGGCCATGGACCGAGTCCTGGGCATGAACTGTGGCTCGGAGGAGCGGCTAGGGCAGCCGGAGCGCCGCAAGAGCTGTAGAAGGGTGGTCCGGCGCGGTCGAGGGCGGCGAGACGGGAGCCGAAGCGAGAAGAGGGCCTCCGGGAGGCGGAAAAATCTAAATCTGGAAGGCTGCTGAATGTGGAGGCGGAGAGATCGATCGGGCGGCCCCGTCGCTGGAAAGGGATGGAGATGCCCGGCTGGACGCAGCAGGCCGGAGGCGTATCCCGTGGGGTGGTCGCAGGCTGGCGTCGAAGTCGACGGAGAGACCGAGCGGCAGCCGCGATTCTGACGCAGCGTGCGGAAGGCCCAACAGGAGCGGTCGGCGCGATCGAGAAGGCTACGCGCGTGCGGGATTGTCTTCGGTGGATGGAGCGGGAACGATCGAGGTCGATGCAGGTGGATCTGGGCCGGCGTAGCTTGTGCGGAATCGAGCGGGCTTGAGCGGAAGGCGCGGAATCTGGAATGGATCAGGCAACTTGTGCGGACGCCGATATGTAGCAGCGGCGGCAATTCCGTGGGATTAGGGCTCGGGAGAACCCTAATTAGGGCAGGTCGGACCAAATTGTTAGCACGAGGAAGGAAATTGCATTACAATATCGAAAAGAAGATACAATCGAGACAAGTCTCGCCAAGCATCCGGAGGCTGGGTCCTCCTTGATACTCCACTCTCCAAGAGAGCCAAAAACCTAGACTTCCAAGATATCCCATCTAAAGAGTCTACCACTCTTATATATAGTGAGTGGAGCGTACAATTTACCAAAATGCCCTTAGGCTACATAAACAGAAATAAATCGCAGCGGTCGCTTCGTATCAGTATGTTAGGCTCAAGTATTTAAGATCAAAGGTTTGATTTATGTGGGGGAACAGTTCAGTTATAGAGGTACACATAAACAAAGATCCCAAGGTTTTGTCATCCCGTGTATACCAATGTACAACATTAACTAATGTTAGAGGGGTGATGACATAATATCCAAATAGTATGAATAGCAGCTATGAGTTACATCATATCAGATATCCCCAAGTAAACCAGGTGTAGGTATGTATCAAAGAAATGCTCTTCATGATGAATGTAAATGTAATCGCTGGCAAATGGCTTACCACACTATCTTGACTAAATGGTTCAGAAGCATGAAGCATGGTCATTTGTGGTTCATAAGTACTAAGATGACCGACAAGGACTTAAAAGGAATGGCAAGATCATCAATTAACTTGATTTCTAGTCTGACTCAAAGAACATGTCTACGGCAAATGACAGTTTTTGATTGATATGGTGAGTTAGGAGAGCAAGACTAGGCTAGTTCAAAACTTGGAAGATGTTTCATGCACGAAGTGTCTACGGCAACAATATGTTGAATCACAACCTTACTTTTTACGATGGGATGCTTTATTTTTCTTGCCAGTTTTGTATAATTTATTTTATTTTTTAGATTTTTTTACTTTGTTTTCACTCATTTATAATTTTCTTGTTTTATTTTCTCTCCTTTATATGTATTATATTTTATTTTAGTTCTATATTTTATTTTAGTATGTTTTTACTTGATTATTTATTTTATTTTTTTTCTTGTAAACTTTACAGATGATGGTGTTACTCAAAATATGAAGTTTATTGGACAGCTCGGGTGAATTTTATGCTATAGTGTTGGACTTACGTTATTAATAATAAGAGATAATGAGAAGTATTGACTTGGGTTGTTGGATAAGAGCCTTAGTCCAATATGTCCAGGGCAAAATTAGTAGGGGCTGACATCTAGGCGGAAGGCGGATATTTGATATGATGTGTTTGGCATTAAGAATCCATGGCATTGTTTCAACATGGCCAAGGGGTTAGGTTATACATTTTTTGAGAAATACTATAAGTAGGGAAAGTCCTTTATCTATATCGGAGGGAATGGCCAGTGGTGGAGGATAAGATGTGCCCTTGTCGTGGCTACCGTGGGCGGGGCTTCACGGACACCAAAACCTAAACCCAACTATGAGAGGGGGAAAACTAGATAGGAATAAAATAGATATAATTTTCTTGTTTGTCTTCATACATGACACTAGGGTCTTTAAATATACAATGATGGAACGGGCTGAAAATAAATCACAACATTTCATAAAGACAAAAAAAGGCGCAAAGATGGAAGTTGCAACCTCGAGGATGAGAGAAATTGTGGATGGGCTTATATCTCTAAATATGGGCCGAAGAGGACCATGTTATTCCAATTCTCATCTATTTTTGAAACAAAAAAATTGTTTTTTATGATTTTATAACTGTTTCATGTTATTCCAATTCTCATCTATTTTTAACCAATTCTCATATGTTCACAAGAGTTTGGACCTAAGGGGTAGCTCGAGGTTACTGATCATGCGGTCTAACACCGCAAATCTGATGGCAAGAGCAAGAGAGAGTAAAGACTATCTACAAACAAGACCCTTGTGATGCAGTGAGTAGGTCCCGCCACATACCCGAAAATTTATATGAGCTTCCCCTCCTAAAGCCAAGAGCTAAGCTAGGCACAAGGAATGCGCGGACTAGGCAAGTGAGAAGATGGGGGGTCAACGTGTCTTTCATAGTACCCATGGGGTCCTATTTATAAACAATCCAAGTGGGGTATTGGTCTACGAATAGCCTCCTTCGCAAAATACCTGACTCGTCTAGTGGGTGAGACCTCAGTGAGATGATTGATGCTGCTTAAAAAGATATCTCCAGTGAGAATTGGACTCACGAGCTCATTCTACCGAGATATCGAGGGACTCGCCAATGGGAGAGGCCAGGAGAGATCTCGTCTATTGGCGAGATCAATAGAGATCACACATATGGGCGAGAGCTATAGAGATCTCGTGTATGGGTGAGATCTATAGGGAACTCGCCCTTACACTTATCTTCTGGACTCTTTGTTGGGGCTTCTTCTAATTTCATATGTTGTTCGTTTGCTGACGTGACTTGGTTGGGCCTACCTCAGCGAATACGAGTTGTACAATTACAACCATCAAAGCAAATGGGGATGTAAATTTAAATTAAACGCATCTTCTTGGCATATTTAACCAATGAATTAAGTTGACAATGTAACTTATTTTGTTTAAAGCCTAAAATGCAAATCGTGATAATGGCTCGACCGAGATGTATGAATCAATTGAGAGTCCTAAATATCAAGCTTCAATTCTTGGTTTATTCAATTAATCAAATGAGTTCATACTGTAGGTTTTGATGTTTTATTTCTTACATGCAAATCGAAATAATGGCTAGACAAAGACACATTGATCAACTGTGAGGCAATATCAAACTCGAATCCAAATTTCAACGCAAGCCCAAAAAGTCTTCAATCCTAATTCAAGGAATCAAGCATAATTTAAATTCTAGTTAATAAATAGGAGAGAGACTGAATATATGCTTACCTGAAGTCATACACCTCATGGGAGATCTAATGTTTATATAATTATGGAATTAGTCGGTATTTATGCCAAGAACTACGTGCTCATTCAGAATCAAACTACTTATGAATAAAACAAATTAGGTTGTAATGCATTTTATACATTTGAGTACTCAACATAGCTTTTATAACAAATTAAATATAAATATTTGCAGGCCTCAACCATACAATAATATCAAGAGTTAATACTCATTACCACTAATCACGAGTAATGGCCCTAGCCATAAGTCAAATCAACTGCTTGATCGAATTTGAATCCATTGTTCCTTAATACTTTGATGTCGATCGGTATCCACAACCTTGTTGAGAGCATAAGCTAGTACCATATCTTCAAAGACATATTTCTAAGAAGGAATAATCTACTACGAAGTTGATTGATACTGCGACTTTTCGGGCAATATACACGTCCTCCTATCACTCTCTTGGATCAATAGATCCTTTCGCTTTCTTGGAGAGTGGCTCTTAGCATGATCCTGCCCTCAAGAGATTGGATCAAGTTTGTCTCGATATCTTATATTTCTCTCATCAAACTACATATATTGTTATGCGATAGTGCGAATTTATCAACTGGTCTGACCTGCCGCCCACTTAGGGTTCAATCTTGAACCATAGTCAGATCCTCCTTGCCTACCGCAACTCCAATCGAAGGCCAGCCTCCTCACGTGTGTATTGTCGTCTAGCAACCTACGCATCAAATAGTCTGCTAGGAATCATCGCGTGGAGATTCTTTAGTTTCGCGCAAGCCTGCAATCCGGCCTCGTTGTCCGTCTCCAGCACAATCTCGCCTCGGATCATTCCGATCCCAGGCCTTGCCACTTCCAATCGGCACCCACGCTTTACCACAACCACTCGAAACCTGCACCTGGACTTCCAATTACCGCTAGCACCGTACCATTCACAGCAGCACCAGTTATTTTCTCCAGTTCCGCGCCATGCTCAGTCTAGCAATATATATCCCTATGGATCCTCTGATTCATGCCCAGGACCGGTTCCATGGCCCGCCTTGTACACGAGGGTGCCTTTGCTTCACTAATTTCACGTGTCTGGACCGTCTGGAACCTCGACTAAAGGATCTCATGCTTTTTCTCAGTACGCTTGCGAACACCGTTGTCAACCGCCTGTCGGCACCTCCAGCACCACCGCACAACCGGCCCACCATTGATTACATGGTGTTACTACACCCCGTTGAGGGCATCCACCCAACCCACCTCCGTTGGATTGAGATTCCAAGTCTGATGGCACCGACCCCTCAGTTAGATCGCCAATGACGGGCAATTTTTTGGCCTCCATCCCACGCTCGCCAGAAGGTTCACATGGTGACTATCTATATGGAGGGCCCTACATTCCACTAGATGCATTGGACGCATCAAAATGTCCATGATCTCTCCAAACCCACATTGAAGTAGGAACTCCTTCGCCACTATGATGTGTGTCAAGTAGGTAATGTCGACGAGCGCCTAAGCTCCATTGTCCAGTCTATCATTGTAGACACCTACATCATTGAGTTCATCAAGGTCGCCACGCACGTCATCGTACACTCCCCTGACCATTATCGGGGGTATTTCCAAGTGGGTATGCAACCCCACATTTGTGCGCACCTTCGTGTACACAACCCATCTACTCTCACTCGCGCCATGAAGCAAGCTCGTTGCCTTGACAACGAACTCTACACAGCCAGCCTCCCTCCCCTACTCGACCGCCCAACCAGTTTCTGTCGCCGCCGAAACATACACTATCACTCCAACACCTGGATTACCAGCCTCCACCTAGACCTCCGTTGATCGGATCTCCACCGTTCGCTACCAGTCCGTCGCCGCTGGTACCCTCAGCACTGAAGCGCCTATCTCACCAAAGTACCTCGAGTTGTTGGAAGGTCCTTTGTTTTCCCACCAGTTGTACGCATCCATCCACAAAAGCCCTATCGGGACATGTGCTTGTTGCTCGGTGTTGAAGACAACAATCCCAAATTCGCTGATTTGGATCACCTGGCACTCGTTGTTGACCGACCTTGAGGACAAGATCTAGTTAAGAGAGTGTTGATATGAATACGACTTCTTGGGTCATCCCCACGTCCTCCTATCTACCTATATAAGCTTAAGGCATTTTCATAATTATATGCATGACATTCCGCCTATATAAGGGAATGGTGGTGAGTCTTTTAGTTGTCTTGGATCATTAGGTCTTTTGGCTCTGTTGGACGTAGGCTCATGCCCTCAAGAGATTGAATCGAACTCGTGTGGATATCTTAAATTTTCTTTCATATCAATCTACATATATCGTTCTGCGATATCGCGAATATATCATTGATCAATAGCAATAATGTTGATTGTGTCTTTTTAAGTTTGTGGTTCAGTATGACTCTTGATGTGCCTCGCCAAATTGTGGTAAATCATCATTTACTATATTATCCCAAAACCTCACTTGGTCAAGTTTACCCATGATAACAATACAATAAGGTGCCCATGTTTTTAAGACCATGCCTCAATAGAGATGTTGTGGTATAAGGCGGTGTTCAGAGATCAATTCACCAAGTAGCACGATATGCTAACTCACTCGGCTCAGAAACTTATGTCCAGACTAGTATTAGAGAGCATTCAAGAAGTTTTCTCAAAAATTGCTAGGTTCGCAAGCTCTCTCAGACAACGTTAAGTTCGCCATTTATGCTCTCGATCAGCCTCACCAAAATGTGAGCTAGGTGTCTCTCATTCTCCTTCATTAAGATATCTCTTTTCAATTTTTTTTGCTTTAAAACCATCCATCTTTTTACCACTCTTTCTTTCTCTGTTTTTAAATAGGAAGAAACTCAGTTCTAGAAAGGAATGGAGGTCACATAAGAGAGGAATTCTTGCGCATATTTTCTTGGAGAAGTTCATTATCAGTTAGAATAATAATTCAAATGTTTAATTGTTATAGGAATTAATTAATCAAATTTATTAATTAATAAATTAAAATTGATTCAATGGTTGAACAAATTCATTGATTAAGGCTCGGTGTTTTTGCTCTGGTGAGTTTAGACAAAACCGCCACCGCCAAAAAATGTATGTTTGGCATGACAGCGGTAATGACCGCCACCAAAAAAAGAAAACTAGTTTTGAACATAAAAGTGGATGAAGTTCCTTAGGTGAGGCCGGACATTCACCAACAAAGGTCCATAACCACCACTTTCACGGCTGCCACCGCCGTGCTAAACGGAGACTAAGTTAAATTTTGAGAAAAAAATGATTTAATTTGATTACTTCAATTTTATTAATTAATTGAATTAAATTTGATTATAATTACAGGGGAGACTGAATTAAAACAGATTTAATTTAAATTACCGATATGCTAATGCAAGAGAAAGGGAGACGGCTGCCATAAGGTATGTGAGACAGGAAAATAAAGGAAGTCCCTCTTATCCAGCCTCTTCCTGATTTCATTCAAGCACGCTCTTACTAGCATCAAGAGGTGTTTCACGTGGGCATTCAAAGCGGGAATCAACCTTCGAGGAACAGTTGAATAGAATGGTAAAAGAATATCTTCATTACTTAATTACACATACATATATAGGAACGAGGAAAATACGGAAAAACTGAAAAAGTCCGACTTGAATACACTATTACAACTCTCCCCCTCAAGTCGGACGGCAAATGTCGATCATCCCAAGCTTCTGAATATTATCAACGAACATATCACAACTAAGGCTCATGGTGAACACATCAGCGAGCTGATCCTTGGATTGCACAAAAGGAGTAACCACATTTCCTTTATTCAGGTGATCTTTAATGAAGTGTCGATCCACTTCCACATGCTTAGTCCTGTCATGCTGGACAGGATTATGAGCTATACTAATCGCAGCTTTATTGTCAGAGTACAGCGAGATGGGGCGATTATCCTGGAGCCCCAGATCATGAAGCATGGTATGTACCCAAAGGCCTTCACAGAGACCCAGAGACATCGCACGATACTCAACCTCCGCACTAGATCTTGTTACAACATTTTACTTTTTACTCCTCCATGCTACCAAATTTCATCCAACAAACGTACAGTATCTGGTGGTGGACTTTCTGTCATCATGACATCCAGCCCAATTCGCATCAGTGAAGACTTCAATCTTCAAGTGGATATGCCGAGAGAATAAGATCCCCCGACCGGTCTTCAGGTATCGCAATACCCGGTATGCGGCTTCTTGATGTTTAATCCTCGGAGCATGCATGTACCTACTCAAGATACCTACAACATAGGTAATATCCGGTCGGGTGTGGGATAGGTATATGAGTCTTCCAACCAACCTCTGGTAGCTCGAAGTGTCAGCACGATCGCCGTCACCATCTTCATTGATCCTGTGGTTTTCCTCCATGGGTGTATTAGTCGGGACACACCCAAGCATTCCGGTTTCTTTCAGGAGATTCAACACATACATGCGTTGAGATATAAATATACCTTGGGTTGACCAAGCAACTTCAATACCCAGGAAATATCGCAACTTTCCCAAGTCCTTAACTTCAAATTCGGCTGACAAGAGAGTTTTGAGGTTACGGATCTCCTCTATATCATCACCCGTTATCACAATGTCGTCCACATAGACAATGAGGACCACAATTTTTTGTTCATGTCTATGGATAAACATGGTATGATCTGATTGTGCCTGAACATATCCAAACTTCAACATGGCTTTAAGGAACCGGCCAAACCAGGCTCTTGGAGACTGCTTTAATACATATAGCGACTTCTGCAACCGACAAACAAGTCCTTCGGCCCCTCTTCGAGCAAAATCAGGAGGAAATTTCATTTATACCTCTTCATCGAGCTCACCGTGAAGGAACGCATTCTTCACGTCCAGTTGGTGAAGATCCCAACCTAAGAGGGCGACACAAGATAGAAGAGTCTGTATGGAGTCCATCTTCGCCACAGGGGCAAAAGTTTCCTGGTAGTAAAATCCCTGAGTCTGAGTGTAGCCTTGAGCAACCAGCCTCGCCTTGCATCGTTCAATCTTACCCTCCTGATTCTGCTTGACGGAAAAAACCCATCTTGACTTAATAGCTCTCTTTCCAGTGGGAAGAGATGCAACCTCCCAGGTATGATTTTTGTCCAATGCAGACATTTCCTCCTCCATTGCCCGAGACCATGCAGGTATGCTCAATGCTTCCTGCCATGTCTTAGGAATAGTAACCATGGATAATGAAGCCACGAAGGACTGGTGTGCAGGGGTAAGATGATGATAAGAGACATGATTAGAGATGGGGTGTTGGGTACAAGGAATTGTACCTTCTGGCAAAGTAAGAGGAGCATGTAACTCCTCATCTCCAAAGCCAGAATCCGAAGCGGGCATTGGTAGCGGAGAAGCACTAGCGGTCTGTTTCCCTATCTAACGGCGGGGGTATATGTAAAGAAAGGGAGACACCAGAGATAAAGGCAAGGCTGGAAGAGGAGACACCTGAATAGAAGGCACCTGAATAGGCGGAGTAGGAACCTGGGCAGGAACAGGAGGAACCTGAATCAAAGGGTAAGTGATAGGAGTATCTAACACAGTCTCACCCTCACTAATCTCCTCCTGACGAAGAGAGTGAGTCTTGGTCAGATAATATGAGTCCTTTTCTTGAAAGGTAACATCCATAGTACAGTAGATACGACGAGAAGGAGAATGGTAACAACGATAACCTTTTGTGGTAGAGGAGTAGCCAATAAAGACATAACGGAGAGCCCGAGGGTCAAGTTTATCCATATGGGGTAAGTGAACATGCACAAAGCACACATCCAAAAACCCGGGGGGGCAAGTGAGAGGTATGAACAACAGACATGGACGAGAGACGGCCAATGGGGGTAGCATACGCCAGGACTCTGGACGGGAGGCGATTGATAAGGTGAGAAGCGGTGAGAACCGCATCACCCTAGTACGATTTGGGAAGGCGCATAGTATGGAGAAGACAACGAGACACCTCAAGAAGATGCATATTTTTCCGTTCGGCCACCCCGTTTTGAGTAGAGGTGTGAACACAAGTGGTTTGGTGTAAGATACCATGACTCGTAAGATAGGAACCAAAAACACCTCGATCATCATATTCCCCCCATTATTGTTATGGAGAACACAAATTTTACCATTAAACTGAGTCTGAACCATTTTGTGAAAGACTTGGAAACAAGTGAAAACCTCACTTTTTTCTTTAACAAAAAAACTCAAGTGGTCCGCGAAAAATAATCAATAAACGTAACAAACCACTTAAAACCAGATAAAGATAACACTGGGGAAGGACCCCACACATCAGAATGAATCACAGAAAAATGAATAGTACTAGAAGATAAATGCACAGAAGTATGACGAACATGTTTTGATGTAGCACAAACATCACACACAAAGGATTTCATAAAAGGAATAAAAGCAGGAAACAATTTTTGAAGATAAACAGAAGAGGGATGTCCGACGCGAAGATGCCATCGGCGAACATCCTCAGCAGTGACAGTAGCAGATGTGAGAGCTTGAGATGGATGTTGGTTGTCCAGGTAGTACAGACCACCACGATTCCTACCACTACCAATTTTCCGCCTCGTACCCAGTTCCTGAAAAACACAAGAGTCAGGGAAGAAGGTTACCGAGCAGTTGAGCGAACGAGTAATATGACTAATAGAAAGTAAATTGCGGGGAAAAGATGGAACATGAAGAACAGAGGTGAGTGAGAGAGTAGGGGAGAAGGAAATGTGTCCTTTGCCCGCAATCGGGGATGATGTATCATTAGCAGAGATGACTTTATCCCGACCGGACAAAGGTGTGTAGGAAACAAAACCTGAGGAGGAGTCTGTCATATGATCAGTAGCTCTCGAGTCAATGATCCAGTCAGATGAGGAGGCAGTGGCAGCATGAGCATGGGCCTGAGTCGCAGTAGCAAAGGAGGAGTAGGCACCCGGAGCGGAGTCAGACTGGGAGTGAAGTAAACGGCGCAGAGCGTCCAATTCCTGGGCTAAGAAGGAGCTAGGGGCTGGATGTTCCTCATATATCTCTGAAGCATAAGCAGCATCTGAGAATCAAGGGTTGCATGTCCGGACTCCTCCACGGACAGGAGCCCGACCACGGCCACGACCACGGCCAACAGGAGCCAGATGAGGATGGAGCTTAAAGCACGCATCCCTAATGTGACCCCGTCGACCACAGTAAACACAAGTGGGAACACTAGTGTTGGTATTACCCCGACCAACACTAGTCAAGGCAGAGCGATCCGGAGGAGCAGCCATGCTGAGGGACTTCCGACGATCATCATCGCCAAAGACCAAGCTGAAGGCTTCCCTAAGGGAAGGAAGAGGCGAACAATGTAAAATATGAGTCCGGGCAGTATCTGACTCCATGTTCAGTCCCATCAAGAAGACATGCAGGCGGTAGCGGCTCTCCTATCGCTGCAGCTTCACGGCGCCCGCCGTACAGGAGGCTGTGAATTGCTCAAAGAAATCCAACTCTTGATAAAGGCGTTCAAACTCAGAGAAGTAGGTGGAAACCGTCATAGATCTCTGTCGGAGCTCCAAGATGCGACGAGTGAGCTCATATATCTGAGTGGAACTACCAATCTTGGACTGGGAGTAGGTGTCCCGAGCTCGGGTCCAGATATCGTGAGTTGAGGCCAGCAACATATAACTACGATACACCTTGGGAGACAGAGTGAAGAAGCCATGACACGACAAAGGAGTTCTCGGAGTCCCAACGTTTCCAAGTGGGATCATCCTTGGATGGAGCCTTAACAGTCCCATCTATGTAATCGAACAACTGATGGATGCGTATCACATGTTGAGCAGCACGCGACCATTCTAGGTAATTTGTTCCATCCAAGGGCAAGGTGGTAATCTTCAACGAACCGGAGTGGCCATGAGTTCGTTGAGGGTCACTCATCTGTGGAATAACTTCACTCGGAGAAGAACCCGTAGAATCCCCCATGATACTCCCTAGCAGAAACAAGGAAATCACGTACGGATAATGAGAGACGATAGCACCACTAGCATTGGAGGAGACGACGGATCAGGAGAGGGGATGGCAGCAGTACGGCATCGCACGGGGCTGCAGGATCAGCAACGGAAGAAGTCACGGCCGTGGAGATCGGCACAGCAGGAGATTAGCGACAGCAGATCGACGTAGCGGAATAATCGGCAGCAGGAGATCGGCACAGCAGGAGATCGACGACAGCAGATCGACGCACAGCAGCAGATCGACGGGAGATTAGCAGCAGCAGATCTAAGGCAGCAGGAGATTAGCGGATAGGCGGCAGCAGCAGCAGCAGATCGACGGCAGATCGGCGGTCCTAGCGTCCAGCGTTAGCGGCGGCACCTAGGACCCGCATGAGCGGAGGCGGGGGAAGCAGTGGGGGACTCTCAAACCATTGGCAGAAGGCGCGAGAGAGAAGGGAAGGAGCGAGCCGGCGGCGTTAACGCGAGAGGAGACGCAGACGGGCGAGAGAGAGTGCGACTAGGGCAAATCGCTCTGATACGAAGTTGAAAAGAATGGGAAAAGAATATCTTCATTACTTGATTACACATACATATATAGGAACGAGGAAAATACGAAAAAAATGAAAAAGTCCGACTTGAATACACTATTACAACTGGAACTATATTAGGAGTTCTCAAAGGTGAACTTATCCACAAAATTTGGAATTACCTGGGAGGAACTATATTAGGAGTTCTCAAAGGTGAACTTATCCACAAAATTTGGAATTTGAACGGAAGGATGTATAACCTTGCCACCTTTTTTTTCTGCATGAACATTTGTACATGGCATCGATCGTTTGCAATAATTGAGGCATAAGTTCATGTTAGAGTTTTAAATTATGTTATGCATGCCTGAATGGTATTCTGCTATTAAGCAATCCCAACACGAGAATAGCTAGAGTTATGTAAAGGACATGTAGAAGATTGTGGGGTAAATGATTGTGGTTGATTGCAGCATGGGAGTGTGAAGACTACGGATGGTTGATTCCATATGAAATGTCATGTACTCTTCTCCTCCTAAAGCTCTGTGTGTTGTTATTCCAGCATTCGTGCTGCATTACCAACTGTGCTGATGTTGGGAGTGGAGTTTAAAGTAAACACCTCCCATCTAGGATTGCATGTCAATAAATTCTTAGATATATAAATCACTATATAGTATTCTAAATATTCTGCACCGAATGGTAGAAGAAATGAAGAACATGTGCTACCAAATTCAAATAGACCAGTTTGGATCAGTTCTTACCAATACATGATTTAAGTCCATTCATAGAATACCAAACTTAAATTTCAATTAATTCTTCATTATTCGTGGATACAAAATCTTCATTAAATTTTATTAATCATGTGGTGACATACAAAATCTTCTCAGTGGTCAAGATTGTTTGCCAATTAATACATTCTACATCAGCAACAATGCCACTCCTCGTCATTGATCATTATTGAGGTAGCATCCAGCATTCTATCCTTCAAAAATTGTAGTATAAGATTGACTACACTCCCCATTGCATCCTTTGATTTTGGATAACATACTTTTCATCATCAATTGGCTAGTATTTGCTAAAATGGCAATAAAAGGGTTGTAAATATCACATCCTTTTCACTGCTCTTCATCAAATGCATCTTCACTACCCTATGGTGAAAAAACGAAACTCCAAGTATTCCTCCTTATTGTTATGTCTTTACCTTAAGAGTAAAGAACCAAAAAACACATAATATTGACAGGTTTTGCTCTATTTAGTTCCATATTCACTCAGGTTATTGTTAAATCCATGTACACAAGGAACGGATTGGGTCTGGTAAACCTCCTTACTTTATAAAAACTGCTTCTAGGGAAAAGAAGAAAATGTTTAGCCATAAGCATGTAAAAAAGGGTGACTCTATTTGTAATATCCATGACTAAAAAAATGAAAATCAAATTGGTACGTCAGTATAAAACACACAAGAACAAGCATCAGTTCTCAAATTGTACTGAGTAAATACATAACTGATTTTTAGTTTAAATAGTGGTCCAGAAAGAAAACAAAGAAATCATCTACATATACATAATATAAATCAGATAAACCTCTTCCACAAGACGCCGACGCTTTGTTCCACCACTCCGACTAGACCTGCTTGAACTGAATTGTGAACTAGGTGAAAAGGAGAACGAACTCGCCACCAATCTGCAACAGCATATGGCAGCATCCCTTCTTGTGTTACCATCTTCATCCTCCAAATAAACAATAACTGAACTTCTAGCAAAGTCAAGTAGCTCATGACCCTGAAAACATCCCACTTTTATGTTATGAAACAAGCGCACTAATGTTCACATTGGTAGGCATAAACATAAGCATACCTTGAAATTGAAATGAGCTAATGTTCTTAAAGCAAGCTGCACAAGAATAGAACCACTAATATCTGAAAATTGCTGAAGATTGTTAGCCATGTTCGCTCGAGAAGCAGTGACACCTGACTTTGTCTGTGGATAAGGGCTCTTTGACAACACCATAGAGATGCAATCAAGCAATCTTTCTTGAATAGTGGGAAGCAAAGATGGGATACTGGAAAAAAAGTAGTCTCTTCAGCTAAAAATTCATTATTGTAAGTTTACAACAGTGCTAGATTAATAATCCAAAAGGATTGTAAATCCAACAGTGCTATCATGTTACCTGAGAGTTATTTGTTCAAGGGTATCAACAAGTGTAGGATTAAGCCCAGCAGAAAACATTGAATCCAACAGACCTCGTACATGAGGTTCCATGGCAGAGGGCATAGCTTTGGCAAAGCTTCCAACACAAGCTAAGGCCTCAAGGGATGGCCTCCCTCTACGAGGAGCAATCTGAATTAATAAACATAGCAATTATTAAAAATGAGATCTATTGATAAAGCATGAGAAGGCACAAACTCATAGAAATATATGCAGACACATACTGCATCACGCAAGTGTACTGTAATTGCTGTTAGATATGGAACGAGTTCTCCATCCAAGGCGCCTGCCATTTCTCCGAGAGCAATGAAACCGCTGGCACGTTCAGCGGGATTACGAAGAACGGCAAGAATATGATCCATGCAAATCTGACCATAAAATGATGACCGGCAACTGGATTAAACTACAATTAATTAATATAAATGAAATTTAAGAAAAACAGTACCTTTAAATAATTTGTCACAAAGCGATCACGCAAAAAGTGAGCAATACGAGGAAGTAGTGATGTTATGCTGAGACGTACAAGACGATCCCTGTGCTCTAAATATTTGAGAACAATATCAGCCACCTCTCTGTACCTCGACATCATAAATTCACCAGTATTCCTAGAGATAAGGGAGGCAAATAATTTAATGACACAATAAACGAAGGAAGAAATAAAATAAATCATTGGATTTTGCATTGTTCCAATTTTGGATAGCTGCAAACAAGTCAGGGTATGTTATGACCAAGAGTGTGGGTGAATTATTAATTTTATTATTTCATTAAACTTCCTTATACATATTTAAACGACACTCTTGTTTACAAAATGTAATAACGATCCCCAGTAAGAGGCAGTTCATTAAAAAAAATTGAAATATAATCCTAACCAATATATTCTACTAAACACACTTTTTTAGAAGAATTAAATTTGTTAGGTTTCCATCCACTAATCATGGCACCCAGCATGTAACACAATCTACAGCTGGTAACACTAAGGTTGTAAATATCGGAAGTCGGTGACATATCGGATTGAGTTTTTAAATGTCGGATGTCGGTGACATATCGGATTGAGTTTTTAAATGTCGGATGTCGGAAGTCGGAGACATATCGGGGATATTTTAAAATATCGAATTTTCATATCTTATAAATAAAAAATTATTTTTATGCAAATCTTATAAATAAAAAAAATATTTTTAAACTAAAAAAACTAACATAACAAGTACACGAAGAGTGATGCATATTCCAAACTAAATTCAAAGAATATTCAAAATAAAATATTATTAATAAGTACAAATCAGTATAGGGAAAATAAATTTAATATTATATAAGAATTTTATTTTGATATCACTAAGTTTATAGTAAATAATAAAAATTTAAAGCTAAATATTTTTAATTGATTATAAATATTTTCAAGCTTAATAAATTATGTTAAAATCATACAAATAACAACTAATAAATGTGTTGAATTTTTTCACATTTTGGTAATATGAAAACTAAAATTTGAAATAATTATATAAAATTGATTATAATAATAACACAAAAAATTAAACAATATGTCTAATTGATTTAAGAATAAATAATATAGTACATATATGTGATTTAGACATATACGGTTAGTCAGTTAAAATAACATAGAATAAAATAGCGGACGATATGTTCAAATGTCGTGTCGGTTGAAATATCAGAAAAAGTCGGATATATCGGCCTATATTTCGCAAAATGACAATCTATTTTTTTTAGAAAAAATATATCGTTTTACCCTCAAAAACGACATGTCGGCAGACATGTCGGAGGACATTTAGAACAGTAGTCACAGTGTCAACAGTTCTAAATATTTCAAAACTATAAAAGAAAAGAGATGCATAAAAGCTCAACACAAAAGTCAACTTACAATGTGTTACCGATGCGGTAACGGGCCGCTGATAGGAGCGGCGGTAGCGGCAAGGGTAGCGGACGGGGCTGACGCCGGGCGATAGCGGCGGCGGCTGAAAGGAGTCGGGCGGGAGAAATCGAGAGGGAGAGGAATAGAGAAAGAGAGAGAGACAAGGGGAGCAGCCCCTCCTAAGTTGATTGATCCAAAAATGAGAAACATAACCCTAGGTGCTCCCTTATATAGGGGGAAACCACCACATCATTAAGAGTTCAAAAATAAAATAACATAATCAAAATGCTGAAAGATAACTAGGACCGGTCGGCCCTTTAGATGGTCTTCTCCAAATTGACCGGTTCGGCGCGGGGCCTAGTGCTGTCGCTTGGTCCTGGCGCGCCCTCCTCGAATAGACCTGCCATTCCGGCTCGTCAGACTGGAGGTCGGTAACAATACCGTCATCTGGGAAATTGGTCTTGTCCTCAAGGCAGTAGTCTGGGAACTGTCGGCGAAAATCATCTCGCAGGAGCCAAGTAGCGGACGAACGGGGACGGTTGCGCCAAGCCACCCGTACCTCCTCCGGATGGGTAGCTCCGGCCGTGGGCTTGCGCTGATCAAGAATGGCTTCCGGATAGAGTGGTTCGGAACTGGCCGTGTCCAAGTCGGTCGGGATATGGTCGGAGACGGGATGATCGCCTATCACGCGCCGAAGTTGTGAGACATGAAATACGGGATGAATGCGAGCGGTGTCCGGAAGGCGGAGGCGATATGCCACTGCTCCGATGCGGCTGAGGATCTCGAATGGTCCAAAGAAGCGCGGGGCGAGCTTGGGGCAAGTGCGGCGGGCCACCATGAGCTGGCGGTAGGGGTGGAGTTTGATGAACACCCGCTCTCCTACTTGGAATTGGAGGTCCCTTCGTTTCCGGTTGGCAAAAGATGTCATCTTCGCCTGAGCCCGTCGAAGATGTTGTTTTAAACTATCCAAGATAACATCCCTATCGTGGAGATGATCCGCCAAGCTAGCCACCGGGCATTCCCCGGGTAGGTGGCGGAGCACGGTCGGCGGTGGCCGGCCATATACGGTCTCGAATGGCGAGGTGTTGGCGGCGTGGTGGTATGCGATATTGTAGGAGTATTTTGCCCAACCAATCCATTTGGCCCACGAACCGGGCCTCTCCCCGATGAAGCAACGCAAGTATGTCTCCAAGCACCTGTTGAGTACCTCGGATTGGCCATCCGATTGCGGATGATATGTTGTACTCATCCGGAGTTGGGTCCCCTGCAGGCGGAATAACTCAGTCCAGAAGCTACTGAGAAAAAGTGGGTCACGATCACTGACGATCGAACGGGGGAACCCATGAAGACAGACTATCTCCGCGATGAAGCTGTCGGCGACCGTCGCCGCAGTGTAGGGATGGCGGAGCGGGACGAAGTGCGCGTACTTCGTTAGGCGGTCCACGACCACCAAGATGCAATCGAAAACGTTGGAGCGGGGCAACCGGGTGATGAAGTCCATAGCGATGTCCTCCCAGACACGCTCAGGGATCGGTAGGGGCTGCAAGAGGCCGCTGGGAAACATCGTCTCGTATTTGGCCTTCTGACATGGTAGGCAGGCCGCCACGTATGCTTTCACCTGTCGAAGCAAGTGGGGCCAGAAAAGCGAGGCCGCCAACCGACGGTATGTCTGATACGCCCCGGCGTGGCCACCTGCCGGGGTGGAGTGGAACTCCGCAAGCAAAGCCGGAATCATTGTCGACGATGCAGATAAAACGATTCTGTCCCGATGAAAGAGGCGGCCCCCGATCAGTGTATATGGCGGCCGTGACGAGGGGTCGGCCAACAGGGCGGCCCGGATATCCTGAAGTTGGGGGTCCCGGTCCAACTCGTGCTGAATGGCCGCGGCGTCGTCCCACACCGGCTGGGAAATGGCTGTCAATTCTAGCGCGTGCGGGCGTCGGGAGAGCGCATCGGCCGCCCGATTCGTCCTGCCCGGACGAAACTCCACCGTGAAGTCGTAGCCGAGCAGCTTGGCCACCCAAACCTGCTGCGTTGGCGTGGCTATCTTTTGTTGGAGCAGATAGCGAAGGTTGTGGTGATCGGTGCGGATGACGAAGGGCCGCCCCAGGAGATAAGGCCGCCAATGTTGGACCGCCAAGACCAGCGCCATAAGCTCGTTCTCGTATGCTGAGCGGCTGCGCACCGCGGTAGAAAACGCCCGACTATAAAAAGCAATTGGCCGGCCGGCCTGCATCAAGACGGCGCCGACGCCGGTGCCCGAGGCATCGCACTCGACGACAAACGGCTGGTGGAAGTCCGGCATGGCTAAAACCGGGCCGTGGACCAAGGCAGACTGGAGCGCCGTGAAGGCCTCCATGGCCGCCGCCGGCCATGTGAAGGGCCCCTCCTCGGATTTCTTCAGCAGCTGAGTGAGAGGGCGGGCCAAGCCGCCGTAATTTCTGATGAAGCGTCGGTAGTATCCCGTCAAACCGAGAAAAGCCCGGACGTCGTGCAAGGAGGCGGGACTCGGCCAACGCAGCACCGCCTGAATTTTGTCTTCATCCATGGCCACGCCGTGGGCCGAAATAGTATGGCCCAAGTAGCTGAACGTCGTCGTGCCGAAGGTGCACTTCTTGTGGTTGACCGTTAGCTGATGTAGGCGGAGAGTGGCGAACGTCTCCCGAACATGACGGAGGTGATCCTGCCAAGTGGGACTGAAGACAAGGATATCATCAAAAAAAACAAGAACATGCTTACGCAGAACGGGCCGAAATATCTCATTCATGGTAGCTTGGAATGTCGCGGGGGCGTTGGTGAGCCCAAACGGCATGACCAAGAACTCGAAACGTCCGTCGTGTGTCCTGAACGCCGTCTTTGGCACGTCCTCCGGCCGTACCCGAATCTGATGATAGCCGGCCCGTAGGTCCAGCTTGGTAAAGAAAGTCGCGTCGTGTAGCTCGTCCAGGAGCTCCTGAATAACCGGGATAGGATACTTGTCCGGGACTGTGGCCTTGTTGAGCTCCCGATAGTCCACACAGAACCTCCAACTGCCGTCTTTCTTGCGCACTAGTAACACCGGGCTGGAAAAGGGGCTCGCACTGGGCCGTATGATACCGCCCAACAACATCTCTCGGACGAGTCTTTCTATCTCGTCCTTTTGGGCGTGCCCGTAACGATAGGGCCGCACAGACACCGTCGACGACCCCGGATGGAGAACAATGGCGTGATCGGTCGGTCGGGAGGGTGGAAGGCCCGAGGGTGCGGTGAAGATGTCCTCGAAATCCGCGAGGACGGCGCCCATGTCGGCCTTGAGGGGTGCGGCCGCCTCGGAAGGGCTCGCCTGAAGGGGCCATAACCAGGCCGAGAAATCGACGTCGGCGACGCGTGTCATCGCCCGATACGACAGCGGTGAGCGGAGGAGGGTAGGGTCACCCACCAAACGACACTGTCGGCCCTGCTGCTGAAAATCCATCGTCATCGAAGCCCAGTTCACTCGGACGTCGCCCAGGGTCCCGAGCCAAGCAACGCCGAGAATAGCGTCGAGGCCTCCTAGCTCGAACATGTAGAAGTCAGTCGTGACCCGGCACGGCCCCACGGTCATGGTAACATCCCGGCATTGGCCCAAGGTCGGACGGCGGCGGCCATCGCCCAAGCATACCGAAAAGTCTGGTGACGGATCCACCGGTATGGCGAGCTCTTGCGCCAGCTGGGAGGACATGAAGTTGTGACTCGCCCCGCTATCCACCATCACGATGACGGTGCGGTTGTGTAGTTCGCCGGCCAACTTCATGGTGCGGGGCCCCGTTAATCCCCCCACGGAGTAGAATGGCAGTTCCAGCACGTTGAGGGGGGCGTCCTCGAGGTCGGCCGTAGGTGGGTCGGGTGGTGGCTCCAAGGGTGGCAAATCCTCGGCGAGGGCGTAACCCTCACTGTCGCTAAAGATAGCGTGGAATTCTTTGACCGGGCAAACATGCTGAGGCGAGTATGGTTGGCGAGGTCATTGTAGTCGACGGTGGAGAGGCTGTTGGGGCCGTCCGGGCGTGCCGGCCGACCGTGGGCCACGGGGGTCGGTCGAGGACCGGTGTCCCGCACGGGATGAGGACGGAAGAGGGGTGGGCCAGAGTGCCGAGGGCCGATGTCCGCTTCGACCGCACGGGCAAGTTCCAGGGCTTCCGAGACCGTGCGTGGGTGATGAGTGCGAATGCGAGAGCGGATATTAGGAAGGAGAACTTGCAGAAAAAATCCCAGGTAATGGTCGGGCGGAAGGCCGGGAACTTGTGTGACGAGAGCAACGAACTCATCGATGTATGCGTCCACCGTTGTTGATTGGCGGGCGGAGCAAAGCCGCTCGATAGCGGAGCCCGTGTAGCGAGAATCATAACGGCTGATCATCTCGTGTTTGAACTCCTGCCACGGAATGAGGGGTTGCACTTGGCGAAGCCAACGTGCCCAATGGAGGGCCGAGCCGTCCATACCGACCATGGCGGTGCCGACGCGGTCCGCCGGGGGGGGGAGGGGGGGGGGGTACCATTAAGGTCGAAATATTGCTCCGTACGGGCGATCCAGCCCATAGGATCCGTCCCGGAGAAGGGCGGAACATCCATCGCCATAGTGGGGCGAATAGCGGCAACCGGCGTGACGACGGGAAGCGGCTGGGGCGCCGACGACGCACGGAAGCCGGCCGCGAGCGGGGACGGGGGAAGACCGAGGACCGAAGTGATGTCGGCCGGGGGGGACTGTTGCGGCGGTGTGCTTGGCGACGGCAGCAACGCCTCCAGGCGCGCGAGTAAGGCCTGCTGGGTTGAGCGGATGTCTTCCACCGCGGCGTGAAGGCTGGCAATCTGGGAACCATGGAGTGCAAGGCTTTCCGCGACCTGGATGTCGGCGTCGGCGGCAGTGGAGGGATCCGCGGGGTGGAGGCGCGTGTTCGGAGCCATGAAGGTTTCCGGCGGCTGAGCGAGAGCGGGCGGAGATGGCAGGTCGGACCAATGTTACCGCTGCGGTAACGGGCCGCCGATAGGAGCGGCGGTAGCGGCAAGGGTAGCGGACGGGGCTGACGCCGGGTGATAGCGGCAGCGGCTGAAAGGAGTCGGGCGGGAGAAATCGAGAGGGAGAGGAATAGAGAAAGAGAGAGACAAGGGGAGCAGTCCCTCCTAAGTTGATTGTTCCAAAGATCAGAAACATAACCCTAGGTGCTCCCTTATATAGGGGGAAACCACCACATCATTAAGAGTTCAAAAATAAAATAACATAATCAAAATGTTGAAAGATAACTAGGACCGGTCGGCCCTTTAGATGGTCTTCTCCAAATTGCCCGGTTTGGCGCGGGGCCTAGTGTTGTCGTTTGGTCCTGCGCGCGCCCTCCTCGAATAGACCTGCCATTCCGGCTCGTCAGACTGGAGGTCGGTAACACAATGGCTCATTAGGAGTCATGTTTATCGGGTATATATTAGTCTCACATTGTGAAAAGAAATTGCGGTATCACTCCTCATAACTAAAAAATATTTGTGCATGTTCTTGTATGTTTCTTACCTGAAGCAATAAAATGTTTATGCATTCCGGTAATTTTTCAAATGTTATCAGAACCAAGTTCCGAATCTCGAAGGCTCATCTCGCACTCTTTCTTGGTTGCATGGCTGATTGAGTTTCAGCTCTCGCGTTGCTAGACCTCGCATACTTTGAACTCACGCTACCAGACCTCGTGTTATTTGAACTCGCTAAGATCTCGGTCGACCTCTGACCTCTCATATCTCGAATGACCTCTGACCTCTCAGATCTCGGTCAACCTCTGACCACTCAAATCTAGTCGACCAAATCTATGCTCACTGACCCTCCTTCGTTGCTTGAGCTCGCCAATACTTTTGCTTGTTAGTCCCTACTCTCGTTGTCCTTTTGAATACTCGGCATTGAATTCTAGCTCGTGTGATCATGCTTGAGTTCCACACAAACTCTCACGGCTTTCCAATATAGCTCACATCTTGCAGCATTTCTATGGAGCTAGCGCATTATCGTCTTACTTAAGCTTACTTGAACTCGCAGAGCTTGCGCCTTCCCGCTTGAGCTCGTCGAGTTTACAAAATTGGTTTCTCGCTTGAGCTCACATACAGTACTCACTTGAGCTCCAGTCCTGTTTTCACTTAAGCTTGCAGATCTCCCTATTCGTAGAACTCCCTACTCTCGCAGAAGCTCCCAAGGATCAATCTTTGATCTTGCTTGTGCCCATTGAAGCTCATAAGTAATCTCGAGAAGTTCGCAAAACTCGACCCAATTGTACAATGGGGACAAATGTTGTTTCATCTTCGACCACCACTCTGGTCTCCCCCGCTCCCGCCCTCATATATGAAGTCAGAGATGAGCTGAAGATCACATTTATTTCCCTTATTAGGAAGAATTTTGTTGAGTGGGTCCACTCGGTATGCTGAGTACTCCAGACTAAGGGTCTCTTTCATCATCTGACTCAAGACCCCCCCCCCCCCCCCGACTGAACCTACTGGGCAATGGCTTCGGGGTGATGATAGAGTTCAGTCTTTAATACTGAACTCTTTAGAAAGTGAGTCATATATCGAAAGACTATGCACCACGAAACTGCAAAGCTATGTGGGATGAACTTAAGTGTCTTTACTCTGGGTAAGATAGTCATCAACACTTATTCAATATATTATGGGATCTCCAGACTGTTGAACCCGATATGGATGAAGATTTGACGCCATTCGTGGCACACTAAGTTTCTCAATGAGGCCTGGATTCAATGTCAGTCTCCTACTTTTGATATGGCAACTCAAAGGACTCAGAAGGAAGCGGTTGGTATAGATATTACGATGGCAAGAATACCATCACATCTCTACTGTGTTTGTGTCAATGTTTTATCTTCTCCAACTATCGCATCCTTGTCATAAGTTTGCTCAATGGCTCTGAATGTCACTCTAGTCATTGATGTCTCGACGCCTTCATCTTCTGCTCTTCTCCAACATTTTATTGAAGCACCCCCCCCCCCCCCAACACACACACACACAGGGTGTTGGGGGTCGCATGGGCTCTCGAGGGGGTGGTGAGCGAGATGGACAAAATCACCTAAGGGACAGAGCACCCGCATGTGTACCTATTATGGTCGGGCAAATCACATTCATGCAACTTGCTATAGAAAACATGGCCTTGCACAGCAGCAGCAAAACCCTCCTTACCATGTTTCTTTTGTGATGGTCACTCTCAACACGTAAAATTGACACCATGAGGAAGGAACATCAGTCTTCGGGTGTTATTTACTCGAACTTCAGGGTTTACCGCTTCTATGTCAAATGAAGTTATATCGTGTCTTTCATAGCCCATCTTGAATAGTGAACTCTAGGGCGTTCAAGGTTGTAGATATCATCCAAGATGTCGACCGACGTAAAGGTTTTGGTTCTTTTGGACCCAAAATGACATGTTTCCGTTTTTAGGTCCTCTTCTCTACCAGTTACGGGCTATTAGAGTCTTATATTCAGTATTTACGCTCATGTCATCGGGGTTTTATATAAGGGTACCCTAGGGTCATGTACGAGGTATCAAAGAATTAAATCAAAATCTCTCTCTAACTCTTCTCCTTCTCTCTCTAGTCTCATATTATTTTCCTCTAGTTCCTCATCGTCTTCCCCATTCTAGGGTTAGCCCTCTGTATCTCCCCTCCTCCGCTACCTCCGAGAAACCTCTCAAATAAGCACAAAAAACTTGGTATCATAGCCTATTTCTCGGATCTACAGTTCCCTTTCGCAACCTTTCTGTGATTCATTGTTCAACAACTGTCGGGGTCGACCGCACGCCGATTCAGATCCCGCTGACGCGAGCCCACAATACATCTCACGTCGTCGCTCCTCGTCTTCAATCGTCTAGCCGCTGCGTCATCGTCCAGTAAAAGGGGCATCCCTTCCCTGCCATCGACCAACCGCAGCCCAGCAGCCTCCTCTCTTTGAGTCGCGCGCAGCGGAGCGCGCACACAAGCCTTTGTCGTCCTCGACGGGCTATACAGGCTCGAACCGCAATCAGTGTCTTATGCGTCTTTCTCCACCAAATCAAGCCACCTCCTCCGCTAATCGCTACAGAGCAACCAGCCCCTCACGTCGACCCCATCCAGTGACATTGACAAAGCCCAGCTGAACCGTTGCTCGCCAGTCTCAAGTCGCCCTGGCTTTTGTTTCCTCGAGCCTTACGCCTCCAGCTCACCTATCGAGCCACCTGATCCACGAGCAGAGTAGACCACCCTAACCCCTCTTCATACATGGATTTAGTTAGATGATTTAATAAATTAATTCATGATTGGAATTAGTCAATCAATAAATTAAGTTGGACATGAAGATAAATGCTTCGGAAGAGGCTGTCATACATTCGATGTTATGGGAGATGATGGCCTCCATATCGCGACTCAACAACCACATCGATTGATTGGTGCTGTCGAAAAATTTCGAGACTCCGCATCCACCAACGCAGTCATTATCCCAGACAAAACACGTTGCCGCACCTTCCTTCCTAGCTTGTTGGTACCACCACCTACGATTGCTCCACTGAGGTTGCCAATTACATCGATACAACCCTTGCCACAGCCGGACCCTGCGGGCAGCCTCCTGACGCAACTTCCACCTCCCTGGCTGCTGATTCCACTTTAGTTGTTGTCGCAGTTTACACCATCACCATTGTCGCCTCCCGGCCAAGCGGTAGTGTGGCCACATTTTGTGTCGCCGCCGTCCGTCCCCGCAATCTCCATCCCACAGCCTCTGCTCCGGTCACCTACTCTGTCGGCCCCTCTGGAAGCATTACTTCCGCCGCCCACCCCCAAGCCGGCGCCACCGCTTCTAATCGCAGCAACACGGTCCTTTGTTTCCCTCGACTATCCGCAACCATCAGGCACACTAACCCCGCCTCCAAATATTATGTGCGGCCTACCGTTCGAAGTAACTTTCAATATAGTGTCGCGTTACCGAGAGTTGTTTTGGTGGGAAGTCAAAGAGCCCGATGATCAGATCATCTAAGTGTCGTTTGAGCTTAAGGGCAAGCTCGATTTGAAGGATAGGTGGAATGCTATGGGTCCCACGTCATCAATTATCTAGCAATTTAAGGAAAAACTTCTTTGTATTCAATAATAATGAGATAAAGAGTTACAACCATTTTATATATAGGAGAGGACTAGGAAGAGCATAAAAATAAAACAACCGAAAATACACAAATACCAACACCACCCCTCAAGTTGGGTATGTGATATCAATCATGCCCAACTTGCCAATGATCTTTCCAAAAACACTTGTACACAACCCCTTAGTGAGAATGTCGGCCAATTGTTGTTCGGATAGAACAAATGGAGTAACCACAATGCCTCTTACAATGTTTTCTTTGATGAAGTGCATGTCGATCTCAATGTGTTTAGTACGATCGTGTTGCACTAAGTTGTGAGCAATATTGATGATCGTCTTGTTATCACAGTATAGTCTGATAGGCTCCTCTCCTTTAAGACCAAGATTTTTCATAATAGTTAAGGTCCATAGCCCTTCACAGATACCGTGAGCCATAGCCATAAACTCCGCCCAAGCACTGAATCTGGCGACCACGTGCTGTTTTTTGCTCCTCCAAGTAACTAAATTTCCACCCACTATTCTGCAATGTCCTGAAGTGGACCGTTGATCGCCAATCGATCCAGCACAGTCTGCATCAGTGTAAACTTCAATAGTCAGTTCATCATTTGGTGAGAATAGGATGCCCTTCCCTGGTGAAGTCTTGAGATACCTCAGGATACGATGAGCGGCGTCAAGATGACGAGTCTTTGGGGAATGCATATATTGGCTGACTACTTCAACCGCATAGGAGATATTTGGACGAGTATGCGACAAGTAGATCAATTTTCCCACAAGTCTATGAAAGATGGGAATGTCTCCAATGGTTTCACCATCAACTCTTCCAAGCCTGTGATTGGCTTCAATTGGGGTGTCAGCGGGTCTACACTCACTCATTCCTGAGGCTTCAAGAAGATCAAGAATGTATTTCCTCTGTGATATAAAGATATCATGTTTGGACCTCGCAACCTCAATATCCAAGAAGTACTTAAGGCTCCACAAGTCTTTCACTTCAAATTCTCTCGTCAACCACTTTTTTAGAGCATGTACCTCACCCTGATCATCTCCTGTTATAATGATGTCATCCACATAAACTATCAGAGTTGTCAACTTTCTGTCCCTGTGTTTGATGAAAAGGGTATGGTCAACATTGCTCTGGGAGTATCTGAAGCTTGTCATGGCCTTGTGAAATCTCTCAAACCAAGCTCTAGGAGATTATTTCAAGCTATAAAAATCCTTCTTCAGCTTGCAAACCTTCTCTTCCGATCCTTTAGGGGAAAGTCTAGGAGGAAGAGTCATGTAAACTTCTTCCTCCAAATCCCCGTGAAGGAACGCATTCTTGACATCCAGTTGGTTGAGATTCCATCTCTTACAGGAACTCAGGAAGCACATGACAAAAGAACCCTTAGGCTCCATTCGTTTGGACGGAATTGGGCGAATGGAATTGAAATTGGGCTCCCAATTCCAATTCCGATGTTCGATTGTCCTAATAAGTGATGGGAATTCCCTTCAATTCCTTTAAGAAACAAAATAGGTTAAATCCACTCCCTCCCGTTTTCGACCTCGACAGTTCAGACTTGACGACTCCGCGAGCGACCCCGACTCCTCTTCTCTCTCTCTCGACGCTACCGCTCTGGTCGTCGGCGTTTCGACTCCTTCTCCAGCGACGACATTGGGCTTTCCTCCGCTACGCTGCATTTTCTTCCCGCTTCTCCGATCTGTTGAGCATTTTCTTCCTGCATCAATGAAGCTTCGTTTTCCTCCTGCTTGGATTTAGGGTTTTAGGGAGCAAAGATGTATGTTGCTTGGATTTTTAGGAGGTTTGATTTGTGGTTAGGGTTCCAGCATTTGGATCCACAACATTTTTTTCCCCAGTTTTTTTGTTGTGTTCCAGCATGTGGATCCACGGCTTGGATTTTTAGGAGGGTTTTTTTTATGTTCAAGCTAAAGTTTCTAGCTTGCATTCCTGAATGAGATTGTAGGTGAGCTCAATCTTTCATTTCTTGCAGTCTTGTAGACAACATTGGTTATGGCTATAATCTCCTTGTATATTCTTTGGAATTAATTTGTATATTGAGTTATTTAGGAACAAAGTTATCATCACAATGGACTAACAAATTGTGAATAGAGTGAAACATTCTTTGTTTAACATTGGTTATTGCTATAAGCTCCTTGTCAGTTAAGTGAAATTTTTTCGATTCTGTATACATGAATTTATTTTCTTTACAGAGGCATTTTAAGATTTGATTTTTTTGGTCCATCATTAATTGAAGAAAGCAGTAAGTTTTGTCATTAAATTCATGGAAACCAACCTCTTTACACGAAAATGTACTCCCTAATTAGGTGCTAAATAAGAAAAGGAAACATTTTAAAAGAACTTCATTGATTGCAATCTGTGTGGTTTTTGTCATCTGTGCATTTGAAACACTTGAAAACATTTGAAAAGAACTTCACTGGATAGAGATTTTGGTCATCTGTGCATTTGTTACTTTATCAAATTCATTTTCAGCCATATTGTATATGTTTTTAATTTTAATTGTAGTAGGGAGAACACTGAACTGTTTTTTAGATGGATGAAATTAAAAGGCGTCGTAAACGTAGGATGGCAGCAGAGATCGTATGGAATCAGATCATAGTTGCAGCGACCCTTGCTGCGGGGATCATAGTTTTGAAACCTAAGATATGCAGAGATCGTATGGAATCGGATGCAAAAAAGATCTTACGCAAGTCATTGTTTAATCGATTGTACAATGGATAAGATATAAATTGTTTCAACCAGTTGCAAATGAATCGAAGCTCATTTGAAACCCTATGCAACATTCTAGTGCACCGCAACTTAATGAAAGATACACAATATTTCGGTGAAAGAATCTGTCAATGTATTCCAATTTCCTATACGTGTTAGCACATAATAAGAAATACCGAGATGTTGGAGGAACGTATCTTCGGTCTATTGATACAATAAGTAGACATTTCAACAATGTGTTAGGGGCTATTTTAAAGTTATCCCCTGAATTTATCAAGCTTCCTAATATAACAACAACACAAAGCTGGCGTCATTTTCCGGTGAGCAAGTCGTTTGCGTCATACATTCGTATAAAATGTTGTATGGGGTTTCTGTAATATAATTTTGTCTTGTCGGACGGTTTTGGTGTCATAGATGGAACTCATATCGAAGTAACTGTTCCAATTAAAAATCAAGACAAATATCGTAATAGAAAACAATCTATAACAACAAACGTCATGGGTATGTGATTCGAACATGAAGTTTGTTTATGTATTGCCTGGACGGGAGGGGTCATCATCGGACTCCAGAGTGTTGCGTAATGCACTTGAAAGAGTTGATCACTTCGTAGTGTCAATTGCTAAATACTATCTTGTGGATGCAGGATACGCAAATGGTTCAGGCTACCTTGCTCCATAGAGGTCGACCAGATATCATCTTAAAGAGTGGGCCGCACAAGGCAACAATCCAACCAACTACAAAGAATTGTTTAATCTACGCCATTCAAAGGTTAGAAATGTTATCGAGAGGACCTTTGGCCTACTTAAAAAATGGTGGGCAATTTTGCGAGGCACATCCTTCCACGATATTAAAGTGCAAGTGTGAGTTTTTAAAGACACGTTCAATCAATTGTTTTCTTATTTAACTTCCAAAATTTTCGCTTAACACAGGTACAAATTATAAACGTTTATTGCATCCTGCATAATTTCCTATTGGAGAGGAGATTAGATAATGATGTCAGATTACTTGCTGAGGTTGACGCAAAAATATTACAGTAAGATTTAGGTGGCAATAGCTATTATGAGTACGCAGATGTCATGGCCCAGTTCAAGCAACACCTGAGTGGACTCAATTTAGAAATACCTTGACGATGAACATGTTTAATGAGTACCAGTCACGTCTTGGGGCATAAAATTTTTGTTTATAATATGTTGTGTGTGTTTTTTTTTGCTATTAACATGTTTAATTAATTTATGCATATGAATGTTATACAGTTAATCAATGGATAAGAAGAAAACTAAAGCCACCAAAGAAAGTGAACGGTTGTATGTTCATTGGACATCACAAATGGATTGCGTCTTATCCACTGCTCTCCTCGAGCGGCAGAATATGGGCAACAAGGCAGCAAATGGTTGGAAAGGCGTTGCATTCACAGCTGCGATCCAAGCAGTGAACGAAGAATGTAATGTTGTGATAAAAAATGAAAAGAGTATGGCGCGATTAAAAACTTGGAATAAGTATTATCAAGATACTGGTGCCTTTGGGTGGGATTGGGAGCGGAATGTGGTGAAGGTAGACAATGAGGATGTTTGGGCAAACTATTTTCAGGTAGCATTTTATTATACGCAAAAACTATATTACCAAAACTTAAATATAATACTCTAATCTCTTTTAAATGTGTAGGCACATCCATCTGTAAAGCATTATCGAAGTAAGGTGATCGTAAATTGGGGCAACTTGGCAATATTGTATGGGGTAGATAGAGCTACTGGAGCTCATGCGACAACTGCATTTGAGGTCATGAATGAGATCAACATAGAAGAATCCGTAGATGAACATATTGCAGCTGATATTGTTGAGGAGGTAGAGCCACAATCGAAGAAGAGGAAGAAGCGTGCTACTGCAGCTAATATTATTGCGGATGTTGTTACTGCAATTGCAAGGAACTTGGAAAAGGAGAGCAATGTGCATGTTCAGCCTCCACCACAAGTTTCGAGAGACGACAGGATATATGCGGCCATTGCAGTTATTCCAGATCGGACTGAGCATGAAATCATCAAAGCCATCAATATCTTAAATGTTGACAAAGCAAAGAGCGACGTGGTCATGGCTCTAACAATGTCGATCAGGTAGACATGGCTTCGATTACATCTTGAAGATTGACAGCATTAGCGAGCAACGTTATTAGTTTTTTTGTTTTCATATATATATGGACTGTATAGGTGTGAACTTTTTTAAATTCTATATTTCATATCTGGACTTTATTATGTGTGGACCATCTAATATCGAATGCGTACTTCTTCTCATAACTAATTTAAATTTTAAATTTCAATTCCTGTCACTTGATTTTTATAAACAACCGAACAGCGAAATTGTTGATTTCAATTCCTGTGCCAGAATTCCAGCATTAAGCCGAACAACAGAATTAGAATTGACTTCAATTACAATTCCCACCTCTGAATTCCTTCGAAACGAACGGAGCCTTATAGAATTCAGATTTGCAACCGGAGCAAAGGTTTCTTGATAGTCAATCTCTGGTGTCTGTGTGTACCCTCTTTGATGCATATTAAAATCTCCGGAAAAATAATTTAAAGGTTAAAAATGCGATCTTTTAAATTTTGCGGCGCGAGCGCGAATTTCACAGATATTATCACGCGATAATCATTCTAGGATTCGCAAACGCACATAAAGGCTATTCATTCGTGCAAAAATCGCAATACAACTAATTCATCCACATGCATATTAAGGAAATAAAAGAACAATGAAGGTTTTTTATCAATTAACACCAAACAGACAAGTAATAATTGAAGGCAAGCTCTGGAATTTAAGATCGTAAAAATATTAAGCATAAATATTAAACTAGCATGTTTGGAGCTCAAAGGAAATCAGTGGTATACCACGTATGCATGCATTCCCTTGACCGGTTGGTTGCAGACGAAAGAAGAGATGAAAAGTTCCAGAGGTTGGAGTTTTCTGGTAGGAGAAACAGGAAATGGAGGATCACTGAAGCTGCCGGAGGGAGGCTCGGTAGGGGCCGCCGGAGCCCTAGGATCTGTTGTCCGGGAGTGGCGATGTTTAGCGAGGTCCGTAGGGGCGGAGGGAGAGGACTGGACGTCGACGCCTTGAGAGGAAACCAGCGGTGGAGTCGATGGCAATAGGCGGACGGTGGAGAACGGCGTCGTTCAATTGGACCGAAGATCAGGCTGGGAGTTACGGAAAAGGACAGAATATTTCTGCCTTTTCCATTTTTCTCTGGCTACATTGATAAGGGAGGCCAACTGTTTATATAAAGGGAAAATATTTTTTTTTTAAACAGAGACATAATGAGGGGGGGTCCAAAGGTTGGCAGAAATTTTTTAGGGGATAGAAACGGATCATTTTAAAACAACATTTAAGTAAACCTGGACTAGCCAAATGATAAAACACCGGATTTTGTAGAGGTTTCAATACTTTGATTTATATAATATTAATTTCAGAATGTGAAGTGATAGGTTCTGAAATTAATTAAAAGAGCATTAATTTTAAAATGTTAAATACATTAAATACTTAATAGAAATACATTTTTTAAAGCTTGTCTTAATTACCACTTAGCCTAATTTGACGGACCTTTTTATTTATGACCTTATTGAGCGGTCACTCCAATAAGTCGAACAAACATGTAAGAGTGACGTGGGCGTAACAAGATACATGCGCTAGTGACGTGCGCGACAATAACAAAAATAAACGTGCACTAAAATGTGTCACAAAATAAAATGCAGGAAATAAAATACGATGTGCCTCAGGATGCATCAATTCTCCCGGGGTTCAAAGAGCTCGATTCCGACGAGACTGTGATGTAACCTGCAAGTAGAAAGTCCAAATATCGATCTGAGAAATGTTGTGCTTCCGCCCTACTGCTGTTGTGTTATGAAGCTACTAGAGAGGGGGAGAAAACTAGAGGAGAAGGAGGGAGGCTAGGGTTTAGAAGAGAAGGAGGAGATTACCTTAGAGTTATTTTGCATGCCTCCAAATGACCACATCCCCGGGTATAAATACCCGGGCCAAGGAGGGGGCCGGACGGCCCCTCCAAAGAGGGCTGAACTAGTTGGGGGCCGGACGGCCCCTCCAAAGAGGGCTGACCCAGTTGGTTCAGCCCTTGGCCAGCCGATTTACTGAGTGGGGGCTGAACCGGTTGGTTCAGCCCCTTCGTCGCTTGTCTTCTCCTTGTGCTTGCAAACGTAATAACGCCCCGAGAAGCAAGGCGCGGTCGGAGGCGTAACATTCCCCTCCCCATCAAGACCCAGCTTGTCCTCAAAGATGAAAATCCGGGTACAGCTCCTTGAAGTTCAATAGATCAACCCATGAGTTATGTGCTTCCGATAAGTGCTTCCACTTGACCAAAAGTTCAGCCCGAAATTCTGTGCCCCGTTGCTTCCACCTGAGTAATAGAAAATTCTCCGGCATCGGCCGAAGTTCACCCGCAACAGTAGCTTCCGGCAAGAAAGGGCTCGGTTGGGCACTGTCACCAATCTTCTTCTTAAGCAAGGATACATGAAATGTCGGATGGATGCGGGAGCCCGCGGGAAGCGTCAATGTGTAAGCGACCGGACCCACCCGTTTGAGAACCCGAAAGGGGCCATAATAGCGAGGGGCCAACTTCTAATTTGTACGGCGGGCCACCGATAGCTGTCGGTAGGGTAGGAGCTTATGGAACACTTCATCACCCACACCAAACTCCCTCTCCTTGCGGTGCTTGTCCGTCTGGGCCTTCATGCAATCTTGGGCAAGGCGAAGATTCGCCCGCAATATCACTAAGGTGCGGTCGCGGTCGCGGAGGGCCCGATCAACTGCAGGTAACGTCGTGCTGCCCGGCTCATAACTGCTCAAGGAGGGGGGTGGGCGGCCGTAGACCACCTCAAACGGCGTCATTTTGCTGGCAGAGTGGTAAGTGGTGTTGTAACAATATTCAACCCAATGCAGCCAGCTGGTCCAAGTCCGAGGCTCGTCCATGACGAAAAACCGGAGGTATGTCTCCACGCTACGATTAAGAACCTCCGTCTGGCCGTCGGTCTGGGGGTGATTTGCGATGCTGAAACGTAAACAAGTTCCTTGGAGCCGGAAAAGCTCTCTCCAGAACTGGCTCACAAACGTGGGATCACGATCAGAAATGATGGCACGAGGGAGGTCGTGCAAGCGGATGATTTCCCTAGTAAAGAGTTCGGCGACCGACTCTGCCGTATAAGGATGACTGAGGGCGAGGAAGTGACCATACTTGGAGAGCTTGTCGACTACCACCAAAATGACTGAGTTGCCCTGAGACTTGGGCAATCCATCAATAAAATCCATCGACACAGTATCCCAAATGTGATGCGGAATCTCTAGTGGCTGGAGCAACCCGGCAGGTGTGGTGGTCTCATACTTTTGTCGCCGACAAGTCTCACATTGCCATACAAATTGCTGCACATCCCGGCGTATTTCGGGCCAAAATACATTTGCTCTCGCCCGCTGGAGGGTGCGGAGCACTCCTGCATGACCCCCCACTGGAGAGGAATGAAACTCGTGAAGCATAACTGTCTTCCATGCTGAACCTGGAGGTATGGCCACCCTGCCGGGGTAATAGAGCCGCCCATTCTGTAGATGATAACCCGGCGTCACAGCCTCCCCACGCTGGAGGGCCTCCACCAGGGCGCGTAGTGAAGGATCCCGCAAGACCGCCTCGTGTATGTCATCGAACGAGTCGAGGACCGGTCCCGAAATCTGGACGAGTGCACTATCCGGCAGACGAGACAAGGCGCCCGCCACCACATTCTCCTTGCCCTGGCGGTAAACGATCTCGTAATCGTAACCCAAAAGTTTGGTAACCCACTTTTGCTGAAGAGGAGAGGAGACTCGCTGGTCCAAAAAATGCTTCAAACTTTGGTGATCCGTCATCCGTACGAATCTTGAAATGGCGTCCCAAAAGATATGGCCGCCAAAGGGCCACTGTTGAACCACCGCCAACAATTCTTTCTCATACGTGGACAGTCCCGACGTCTTAGGCGTCAACGCCTTACTGTAAAAGGCCAGTGGTCGGCCCTCCTGCATCAATACTGCACCCAGCCCCACCCCTGAGGCGTCCGTCTCCACGACGAACTCCTTAGTGAAATCCGGAAGAGCCAAGACCGGGGTGGTCGTCACGGCCCGTTTGAGCGCCTGAAAAGCCGCCTCAGCATCATCTTGCCATGAGAAGGCATCCTTCTGCAGTAGCTGGATCAGTGGTCTCACAATCTTCCCGTAGTCCCGCACGAACCGCCAGTAGTAACCGGTGAGGCCCAAGAACCGCCGCAAAGCCCGAACAGTCCGGGGTCGCGGCCAAGAAACCATGCTCTCAATCTTCCGAGGGTCAGCTTTGACCCCTTCAGCCAAAACCAAGTGTCCCAAATACTCGACCTCCTCCTGCCCAAAAGAACACTTGGATCGCTTAGCATAGAGTCGATGCTTGCGTAGAATAGAGAAGACTTGTTCAACATGGCACAAGTGGTCTTCCCAATTAGCATTGTATATAAGGATGTCATCAAAGAAAATCAGCACAAAGAGGCGAAGTAGTGGACGAAAGATCTCGTTCATATTGGCCTGGAAGGTGGATGGCCCGCCAGTCAACCCGTTGGCCATCACTAGAAACTCATAGTGGTCGTCGTGAGTCGTCTTGTGGATGTCGTCTTCCCGCATGAGGATCTAATAGTAACCCGACCGTAGGTCAAGCTTTGTGAATCGGGTCGCCCCGTGTAGCTCATCCAATAGTTCTTCAACCAGCGGAATTGGAAACTTGTCCTTCAAAGTGACGATGTTCAAAGCCTGGTGGTTCACACAGAATCGCCATGAGCCATCCTTCTTCTCAACGAGAATAATCGGGGCCAACAAAGAGTTCGTGCTGGGTCGGATGATCCCGGCGTCGAGCATCTCCCGGACGCTTCGCTCGATCTCTGCCTTCTGCATGTGTGGATATCGGTAAGGCCGGATATTGGTAGGCTCCGCTCCGGTCTTGAGTACAATCTGATGATCCCGAAACCGGGACGGTGGAAGTGTACGTGGCTCCTGGAAGACATCAGAATACTGCTCTACCAAGGACCGCATTTGTATGGGTACCTCATACGAACCGGCCTCTTCGGACCGCACCCCCAAAAGGACCGTCATCAAGCTCCCTTCCTCTCCGAGTTGCTGCATGCTGCGAAGAGAGACTTCCTTCACTGGCGAGGCTGTGAGACCCTTCAAACAGAACTGTCGTCCATGCTGCACAAACTCCATCGTCATGACGTCCCAATCGAAAGTGACCCGCTTCAGCTGCTGCAGCCACTGAACTCCGAGTACCATGTTCGATCCCCGGATGGGAAGAAGATAGACATCCGTTCTCCCAATGTATCCCTGGATCCGTAACTCCACTCCCTTCATTACGCCTTCGCACTACAACTTGCTGCCATCAGCCACCATAACCTGGAACGCAGCTCCTCTGTCAACCTCATGTCCCACCCGATGTGCAACGGTCGGATGAATAAAGTTGTGGGTGCTCCCACTGTCCACCAATATCGTCACCTTCTCCCGTCTAACCCTTCCGGCAACCCGCATCGTGAGGGGCGGATTGCACCCTTCCATGGCGTGGATGGAAACCCCAAACTCTGTCACATCCACGTCCTCCTCCAACAGTGCTTCCTCGACTGCTAACTCGGAAGGAGACTCGTCGCCCACGTCCTCATGCAGCATGAAAACCTGTATCTTCTGACATTTATGCACGGGTACAAACTTCTCATCGCAGTTGAAGCAGATGCCTTTCTCCATGCGGGAATGTAGCTCGCCCCACGACAAACGAGACACCGTAGGCCTAGCAACCGCCTGCGGATCTCTCCTGACAACGGCGGGTGTGGCAGGAGGCCTCCTCGTCGCCCGCGACCGCTGACGGTTGAAGCGCTCCTCCTGAATGCGGGCTAGGCTGATGGCGTGGTTCAAACTCAGTGGCATATAAGCATGAACCTCATCCCGCAAGTGCTCCTTCAGACCGGACACAAAACAACTCAGCAGCGTCTTCTCTTCCCAGTGTACTCGGTTAGCCAACTTCTCGAACTCTGTCCGGTACTCCATCACTGTTCCTTTCTGTCGTAACTTCTGCAACAGAGCCTCAAAATCCTCATACTCTAGGGGCCCAAATCGAGTAGTGAACCCCTCCACAAAATCAGTCCAGGGAACATAATCTCGATCTCTCAGGAACCACTGAGTCCACTGAAACGCGCCGTCTTCCAGATGGAACGACGCTAGTTGCACCCATTGCCCCTCTGGGACCTCCTGGTAGCTGAAGAACAACTCCGCCTTCTGAACCCACTCCAGAGCATCCCCCCCCCTTTGAACTTGGGGAAGTTCATACGTGTCAACTTCGGTGGCATGTACGCTCGGGGCCCCACCTGCCCTTGCCAGCCCAGTCCATGCCCATTCTGCCCCCGGCCCGTTCCACGGCTGACGTCCCGGGCCCATATGACCGTCGTGTGCCCCCGGGTAGCCTTGAGGTGGCTGTCCCGGTTGAGGAATGTGTTGTCCAGCCCACGGAACCCGACCTCCATAGCCGTCTGGAGGAACACCGCCTCGCGGGTGAGGAAGAAGGCACGCCGCCCCTCATGGAGCCCGCACAGTAGTCCCCTGTCCTCCAGCAGTTTGCAGCCACGGCTGCTGGCCGCAATCGATCGGCCCAGCAAAGGGCGGGAGGCCGCCTGGCTGTCCGGACGGCCCGCAGTCGGACGGCCCAGTAAAGCTGGGGCTGACGCCTCCAGCAGCAGCCGACCACGCCGCCGTTCCCTGCCCTCGCTGGTGGTCCCCCAGGGTCGGAACAAGCCGGTACCACCGTTTCCCCCCCACTACCGACGCTCCCATGCCAAGACGCGCCGGATCGGGCGTTCCCGAGGCTTCGGCGGACCGATCGGTTCTTCCGCCGATCGGTTCTTCCTCGCTCACGGCCTTCCCTCTCAACAGGGCCTTGAGCTCATCCATTCGTGCGTCCAGATGCTCCTCTAAGCGTTGCGTAGACATGCGCATTTCCTGCTCGATGGTTGTTACCGAATCAGCCAGTCCACCATAGTTCTCCTCCAAGGTTTCCAAACGGGTGATCTCTTTTTGCGTGCGAGTGGTGACCATCGTCGGAGGATGACCCCTTTGATACCAAAGGTTATGAAGCTACTAGAGAGGTGGAGAAAACTAGAGGAGAAGGAGGGAGGCTAGGGTTTAGAAGAGGAAGGAGGAGATTACCTTAGAGTTATTCTGCATGCCTCCAAATGACCACATCCCCGGGTATAAAAACCCGGGCCAAGGAGGGGGCCGGCCGGCCCCTCAAAAGAGGGCTGAACCAGTTGGTTCAGCCCTCGGCCGGCCGATTTACTGAGTGGGGGCTGAACCAGTTGGTTCAGCCCCTTCGTCGCTTGTCTTCTCCTTGTGCTTGCGAACATAATAACGCCCCGAGAAGCGAGGCGCAGTCGGAGGCGTAACATGCTGAACAAGCAAGACCTGTAAATAAACTCTTGTTCCTGAAAGAGGGAGGCAGCCAATCTCCATTGGAAAAGGATAACCCCCGATGATAGAATCAACCGTGAAGTTATAATTTTCCAATGATGCTCGCAAACAGTTACGAATAAATTTATGCAAAATATTTAAATGACCAATAAAAGTCAGAGCATCAAATAGGAGAGTAACACAAAATGAAAGAGAGGAGAGATTGAAAAGGCAAGGTAAGAAGCAAAGCAGGATGCAATCAAGATCAACTTGTGAAATCATTATATCATATCGCATCATGCGCACTCCTGTTAGACGCCTACGAGCATCTACTAAGCCAAGATCAACTATCGTCATGATTACACTCGGTGAAGGCCCACTAGTGTCATAAAATTTTAAAGTGATCCCAAATTTAACATTTAAAATCATCCATAGAAATCCCTTAAAGCGTGTGTCTCTATGAGGCGTGAAAACTCTAGGGATCGTGACGAACTTCCTAAAACGACTAGGCTTGAAAAAACTAATAAATTGAAACTTAACGCACTCTTCAATAATAATAGGATAATGGAAAAAACAAAAGGAGCGATCACCGAAAACAAAGTCTATAAAGGGAGGTGACTCGATTGACACTAGCGAGTGGCCACCAAGCACCATGCCTGCGGCCTCAAGGGTGCGCGACTGCAGTGGGCTGGGAGAGTTGGGACATAAGGCGATCGAGCCTATGTCCTCGAAAATGAGTAACTCTTCGCTAGCCAATTCCTTCTGCGGAGGAAGTGAGATCGAAATTGTGTCAACCAAGGTGAGTGACACATCAATAGTAAATTCTTCCCGGAGCGGGGCCTCAGGAATACACTCGGCCTCTATAGGTTGTGATACAATGTAAGCAAGAGGAATCTCCATTGCAGTCGGGGCAACAAGATGACGAGGAAGAAGATCTTCCTGGAGATGAGGCTCAAGACGAACCTCCTCGATTGAAGGGAGTGCTTCAGTGGAGCCAAGTGGGGCCAAAGTGCTCGTGGGGGAATAAACAAGACTAGTAAAACGACTATTAAGATTCTGAAGTCCTTGTTCTAGTTGATATGTAGTTTGGAAGTAATTAAGAAAAACATATCATTTGCGCATTCTCATTTCAAGGGCGTGTACGTCATCGCACAACCATTCTTATCATGCCGTCGCCTAGGCGACGCCTAAGCGTCCAGTCGGCCGATTGAAAACAAGGCGAAGGCCGCCTTATTTTTTTTAAAAATTAGAGGTATAGACAGCGGTTTATATATAAACCGCTGTCTATTGTACAAATAGACAGCGGTTTATATATAGACAACGGTTTATAAATAAATCGGTGTCTATTGTAACATTACGTGTACAATAGACAACAGTTTATATATAAACCGCTGTCTATTTGTACAATAGACAGCGGTTTATATATAAACCGTTGTCTATTGTACACGTAATGTTACAATAGACAGCAGTTTATATATAAACCGCTGTCGAATAGAGATATAAACGAAAGAATTTACCCCGTCTTTTTACTTTTTACCGTCTCTGGATCGTTTGCTGCTCTGTGCGAAAACCCTAAAGGCGATTTCTCCTCGACAAGTCGACATCTTCCTTAGGTTCGTTTTTACGATTTTTTTTCTTGCTCTTCAAATTTCTAAGTTGAATAGTATAATTTCTAAGTTGAATGGTATAATTTCTAAGCTGAATGATCATTTCATAATTCATATTTTCCTACTTCCTAGTTCCTACTGCTTCTATAGTTCTGTATTTATATGTGTGATTGACTTAATGTGTGGTAGACTAGTATTACCTCAATATCATTGCGGTTTTGTATGAATTTTGTTTAGGTTTTTTGGATGGTTTAGGTTTTTTTAGGGCTTTCTTATTACAGAAAAATGACTGATAAAGGATCTTCATCAAAGTCAACAAGAGGCTTCACTAAATTGATGGGAATGAATAAGCTTAGAGCAGAGGGGAAGAAGATTTTGATTTCTGTTAATGATGATGGTCACAATATTCCCGGGCCTGAGTGTAATAAATTGATGAGTCTAATTGGTTCTCTTGTGAGGATGTATGTTCCAATCACATGTGCTAGATGGAAGGAAGTTGATAAAGAAATTAAAGATCAAATATGGGAAGAAGTAAATGTACGTAATTTTGTTATTAGCGATTAGATATCAGTGTTTTTTTTAGTTATTTATTAATAATATTGTCTATTATTTTCAGAATTATTTTGATAATGTTGATGGTGTTCGTCATGAATTGATGAAAAGCATGGGTGAAAGTTGGCGGTCGTGGAAATCTAAACTTTATGTCCATTACGTAAAGGATGTTGATTTGGAGCATCGTTACAATGTTCCAGTCAAGTATAATTTTATATCTCTTGAAGATTGGAAAATTTTTGTTGACAATCGCACCACTCCGGAATCTATGGTTATGTGTTCTTAAAAAACTCAATGTTTTATTGCATTTACTAACTTTGTAAGCATTATACTCTAAGTATTAACAAATATTTATTTGTGTGGGAGAAAAGTAAACTTAACACAGAGAGAGCAAAAGCACAGAAGTCGTTTCATACTACTTCCAGAATGGGTTATTCTGGATTAGAAAAAAGGATGGTATTAGTATTTACTATTTAGTTCTCTACTTCTCTCTTGTATATTTCGTTTTAAAAATGTGTTTTTTCAATAATTTAAATGATAATTTATTGCATTTTATTGTCAAGATTGAACAAGGTGCAAATGCACCAATTTCACGTGCGGAGCTATGGAAAGCCAGTCACAAAAGAAAGACTGGTGAATATATTAGTCAGGATGCAGCGGATTTGGCAGCTAAAATTGTATGTTTAAATTATCATTTCATCATTTGTAAATTTTCATTTCATCGTTTGCATTAATATTTATTGATTTCACTTAGGATAAGGTCTCGAGCCAAGAGTCTGCTGCAAGTGCAACAGAGTCACAGGTAAGAGATGACATCCTTGCATCTGTTTTAGGCAAGGAACATCCGGGCAGAGTAAGAGCTGGTGGCAAGTTTTCCACCATTACAAGTTTTTTCAAGAATGATAAGCGGAAGGAGAGAACAATAGCTCATATTGAAGATGTGGAATCTATTATTCAAGAAAGATTGAGTCAACAACAAGAGTTATGGAGGCAAGAACAACAACAACAACAACATGAGCAGGCCTTTCAGAGTCAACTCTACCAACAACAAGCGCATCAAGCAGAGATGGCTAGCATGAAAAATCAAGTCGATGAACTTATGCGCATGTTTGGTGCTAGAACCGAAACATCTCAAAACATGTCTCAGGTATTATTATGTATTTATGTTTAATTATTTATACTTTTATGAAATATCATGTTATCTTTATACTTTTATTTATAGTTAACTTGTTATTTTTGGTTTGTCAGCAGGCACGTGTATTAGTCTCACAAGGGCCTGAAACATCACATCAACCCGAAACGTCACATGGGTGTTTACCGTCTTCGGTATTATAAATTTATAATTAATATTTTTGATTTTTATGTAATTAATTTTTTTGTCCGAAATACTAAATACTAATTATTTTTAATTCCATAGAATGTCAATGATGTCATTGTCATGTTACCCAATTTCATTTCTATGATGGAGAAACAGGACAAAATAATAACTATGGTATTAGATCTAAATGTATTTGGAACTAAAGAATCAACATGTACATACTTTGAAGCTTCCGAGTTGTTTGATTTTCTTAATATGAAAATAATTGGAGTTAACATCATATTATCATGTATTGGGTGAGTGATGATTATCAAATATTACAAATCTAAGATTTTTAGTTAATATATATATTGATTATGAATTTACATGTTTTTTTACAGGTACATAGATTCACAACTAAAGAAGTTTAGATACACAAGAAATGTATATTTTCATAATCCGACATCTATTTTTGCTTTTAATGATAAGTTTGTCAAGGAGCGTATTAAATCACGAGTACAAGAGCTAAAAAATAGGCTTGCTCAACTTCAACCGGATTCTTTATTATTTTTGTCATATCATAGAGAGTAAGTATCAATAATTATTGATATTTTTATTGTTATTCAAGTTATTACTTATTAATGATTTTATTTGTTATTGATATTTTTATTGTTATTCAAGTTAGTACATTGGATGTTGGTCATTATTGAATACGATAACAATACAATTTATTGGCTTGATCCTTTAAATAAGGTCATTCGTGACGATCTAAAAAATGTCATTGCACTGTAAGTTTATTAATTAGTATTTTCCCTATTTGAAATTTAAATTCTGCTGTAAACTAATTTTTTTAAATATGTTATATAATTATTTTCATATTTACAATTCTAAATTCTAATGTTTATTATTTGTTTATTTATTTAGTGCCCTAAACAACCGGATAGTATTCAATGTGGGTACTATATCATGTGCTACATGATTGACATAGTTGATGCTCTTAGGACAGAAGTACGACAATGCCATCAGGGGTAAGTTAACTGCATATAGTTTCATACATGATAAATGATAATAATTGTGTTGAATTTATTTTAACAAATATTTTTGTTTTTATTGCAGATCTATGATGGAGTGGATGAATTTTCGCATGAGAAAATAGATAATATGCGAAATAAGATTTGTGATTATATAATCACTATGTGCGACATGAAAAACGATTGAAAGTTAGAAAGTAGAAATTAGAAACATAAATTGTAATTGTGTAATTGTGTATGTGTTAGTGTGTTGCTTTATACTTATGTAGAAAAATAGAAATAGAACTGTATGAAAATTGTAATTGTAATTGTTTATGGAAATTGATGTATGAACTATTTGTGTAACTGTGTGTAAATTATAATTGTAATTGTTTATGGACATTGACCATTTGACCCTACTTAACTCTGAATTGTATAGCTCGTGTTTCAGTTGTTTGTGAAATATGGAAGACCAAAACATCAACAATCTTGCTTCATCTGTTGATAGCAATGAGCTTGACCCAAAAACTGATCCTAAAAGAAAAGCAAATTCAAAGGATCCTGGATGGAAGTATGGACATTGGCCTGACATAAAGGATAAAAATACCGTTAAATGTAGTTTGTGTAATAAAGTATATAAAGGTGGGATCAAAAGATTGAAACAACACTTATGTGGTGGATATGGAGATGTGGCAAAGTGTTTTAAGACTACTTTAGAAATAGCAACTGAGATGTATGCAGCTTCAAATGATAAAAAAAAAGGACAAGGTGGATTTGACAGCTGATGATGATAATGTAAGTGAACAAGAAAGAGAGCGAGCAGGTTCACAAAATGTATCTCCGGCATTATCTACAGCTAAAAGTTCATTTGTCCCAAGTTCTGGGACAAGTGCCAAAAAGAGAAAAGTACTCCACCTTCCACAAAAACGGGGCCCTATGGATGCTCATGTAAAACGTGCTCCCGAAGATGTAGTTGATGAAAGACGTGCTAAAGGTCCTGCACAAACTACTATTGAGAGATGTTTTAGATCTCCTGAAGAGAAAAAGAGTGTTGATGGCTATGTTGCAGATTGGTTCTATGAATGTGGAATTCCTTTCAATGCTGCAAAGGCACGAAGTTTTGAAGTAATGCTTGAAGCAGTTGGACAGTATGGGCCTGGTTATAAAGGCCCTAGTTATCATGATTTACGAGTCCCTTTGTTAAAAAATACAAAAGAGAAAGTTAAGGAGATGAAAACAAAGTATCAGGCGTATTGGAGGAGATATGGTTGCACTCTTATGTCAGATGGTTGGACGGACAGGAGAGGGAGACATTTGATCAATTTCCTAGTTAACTGTCCAGAAGGAACTTATTTTATGGGTTCCGTAGATGCATCCGGCATATTCAAGATGCCACAATGCTATCATAGTTGCTTGATAGTAAAATAACCGAGATAGGAGCAGATTGCGTTGTTCAGGTAACTTTTTTTGTTATTTTAATTTTCATATTTCATGTTTAATAGTCTACAACTATAGACTATAGAAGTATAGAACTTTACATAAATAAAAAGTTATGTTGTATGCAGGTAGTGACTGACAATGCCTCCAATTATAAGGCAGCTGGTAAAATTTTAATGGAGAGAAGGCCCACATTATTTTGGACTCTTTGTGCAGCTCATTGCATTGATCTCATGCTAGAAGATATAGGCAAGTTGCAACAAAACAAAATGGTGATAAGAAAGGCAAGGATGATTACAAATTTCATCTACAGGCACACTCGTTTACTTGATGCAGTAAGGACTACTATTGGTGGAGATCTAGTCCGGCATTCAGTGACTAGATTTGCAACATCATTCTTTACTCTACAAAGTGTGCTTAAGCATGAGGAGAAGTTGAAATTATTCTTTGTGTCGCCTTCATGGAATGCTGCTAATCTGGCAAAAACCGAAGCCGGAAAACAAGTTGTTGCAGCAATACTTTCAACTATTTTTTGGAATGGAGTAAGAGATTGCCTAAAAGGAGGAAAGCCAATAATAGCCGTGTTGCGATTAGTAGATGGTGATGAAAGGCCAGCTATGCCTGAAGTATATGTGGCAATGGAAAAAGCCAAACAAAAGATCAAAGATCATTTTGATAATAAAGAAAGATTATATAAAAAAATTATTGACATTGTTCAAAATAGGTGGACAAATCAAATGGAGCAACATTTGTATAGGGCGGCTTTGTTTCTAAATCCAAACAAATATTTTGAATATGAGGAAAAACATCCCGATGATACTTGAAAATTTCAAGATGCTTTCAATGGTGTTATTGCAAGACTAGTGCCCGATCAATAATTGCAAGACAAGATTGCAGAGCAAGGCACTAACTACAAAGCATCTCGAAATAGTTTTGGAAAGCATATGGCTATTAGGCAACGAACCACCTTAAATCCAAGTGAGAATTGATTACGTTTTTATTTTTTCTTAAACTACTTATATGTTATACTAATTTATTTTTGTCTTAAATAAATAGTGGATTGGTGGGGTGCACATGGAGGACCGAATGTTGACCTTACAAAGGTAGCATTGCGCATACTTGGCTTATGTTGTTCTTCTTCTAGTTGTGAGCGCAACTGGAGTACTTTTGAGTTTGTAAGTATACAAAAATTTAATTTAAAATTGAACTTGTTTTATCCACTAACAAATAACAAGTTTGCAACTATCTTGATTCAGATTCACACAAAGAAAAGAAATAGATTGGAGCATCAAAGGCTTAATGATCTTGTATACATTCAATACAATCGTCGTCTACAAGCACGATTCCAAGAAAGACGTGAAAAAGGAAGAAATTGCAACCCTTTAATGCTTGATGAGCTAGATTGGAGTAGTGAGTGGATGATGAACAAACCGGAGGAAGCTTTAGTTTATGATGATGATGATCTCACATGGGAAGCTGTAGAGAGAGCTATTGGGACTGGGGCTCGAAATTTACGAAGTGGTGCTCAAGCTAATCTTGAACTAGTAGCTGAAGGGGATGAAGATCTAGATCATTTTAGCGTTGCAAATGATGATGAAGATCTTGTTGATAATTACGGGCAAATGACGGGTACCTCAAACCAACTAAGCTCATGCAATGCCAATGACGATTTACTAGATGATGATTCTATTTGATCTAAAAAATTATTAATGCTACATTGCTACTGTGTATCAGTGTATGATGATAACATTTTGGTATTGAGTGAAATGGTTGTGAATCTTGTGATTGTCAATTTGACATTATATATATTGATTCTGAAATCTGAATGTTAGTTCTATTTGATTCTGAATGTGTGATTGACTGATTGTTCATGCCACTAGGCCCACTATTCCTCAATGTGCTGAATGGAAAAAAAAACTGTGTATCTAAATGCTGAATGACTTCTGGAGTTCTGGGAGTGTTGAAAATTCTCTTTCAGACTTTTAAAAAAAAAACTGGGACTATAGACAGCGGTTATTTCAATAACCGCTGTCTATAGTCAATGGCAGGGGACTATAGACAGCGGTTATTAAAATAACCGTTGTCTATAGTCACTTGACAGTGCATATAGACAGCGGTTATTGAAATAACCGTTGTCTATAGTCACTGGCAGGGGACTATAGACAGCGGTTATTTCAATAACCGCTGTCTATAGTCCCCTGCCAGTGACTATAGACAACGGTTATTAAAATAACCGCTGTCTATATTCTTCATTTGTTTTAAAAAAAAAAATTTAATGTCGTCTAGCATTTGCTCGTCTTAATGTCGCCTAGGCGTCCGCCTTGTCGCCAAAGCGTCAAGGCGGTCGGGGCTCGCCTTGGTACGCCTTGACGCCAAGATAAGAATGCGCACAACCCAATCAAACTCTACGTGTAATCTGCAGTGACTGTGTCGACCACTTCGTAAAATCACACATTCGAATGGCTAAGTCGCCTAAGGTGGCTTCTATTCGATCTAAGCGACTCTCCAAATTTTTTTTTAATATTTGTTTTAAATGTTTGATATATTTTTTTTTAATAAATAAAAAACTTACTTTTTTTTGTTAACAGAAAACTCATTTTTTTAGCTAAATAAAATTTCCAAAATAATTAAGATCAAGATCATCGATTCACAATAAAAGTGAATCAAACCTGCTCTGATACCAAATTGATGCATACTAAAATCTCCGAAAAAATAATTTAAAGGTTAAAATGCGATCTTTTAAATTTTGCGCCGCAAGCGCGAATTTCACGGATATTATCAAGCGATAATCGTTCTAGGATTCGCAAACGCTCATAAAGCCTATTCATTCATGCAAAAATCGCAATACAACTAATTCTTGATGACTTAACCTTTCATTCATGTTACAATGGAAGAATGATCAAATGACATATAGAATCTCTTGTAAAAATTTATTATAGCCTGCTGATGATCAATTGATTTTATAGATTCTTGACATCATGCATGAACTAGTAGTCTAGTACAAGTGGACGTTAAAGAGAATGACACTTTATCTGACATTTGAATGCCACAACATCAAATCTAATTTGATGGAGAAAGAAAATATAAATACGTGCATGCAAGGGCACACATGCACATACACAGATTCTTTTTCCCTCATTTTCAGAGAGAAACACACGCACAGAGAGAAACACATACACATACACAAAGATACACACAGAGAGAAACACACGCACATAATAGCGCATATGTGCATAGTCTCCAGTACACACTATCCCCTTTCTCGAGTTCTCTTTTTGTATTCCCCCTCTCCCATGCGTATGTTGGCCCCACAGCTTTAAAAATATTAAAAAAAATTGCAGTTACACATTATGAGAACTTCTATTTATAATATTATATATAAATATATATATATAATACTTCAATTAAAAAAATAATAAGAAAACACAGCTTCCTGTTAGCGCAAAGAATCACAGGAAATAAATGTGTTGATGAGAGCTAAATATTAACTAGTTTCAGCTTTGAACATGTAAAAGAAAGAACAGTAGCAAAATGCAATACGGCGGTGCATAAGCACACACACAGAAGCAAACAGTGTTCAAAGCAAGCAAAACTTTGCTACTTAAAAAGGTAATTAAGCAGCAGCAACAACAATAACAACAAAAACCAGCCAAAGAAAACTAATTTGATTATAACGTGAATAAAAATATAGTACCTTAAAAGTTCTCCAACAGCAAGTAAGGAACCATGAATACTATTGACTGAAGCATTTTTACCAAGTCCAACTTGTGCAGCTTCACACATTCGGTAATACCTAGAAGTTTGCAGAAGATGTGAGCACTTGGTCACCATGACGGACTATTGCCATGAGGGGTACACAAAAAATGATATCTCAAAATTTTGAAGTACAACTTTTATCTAATAAATTTGCACAATAAATATCTGTCTATTACTGCAGTTAACATCCTCAGAAAATAAACAAGATCTAGATAATTACCCAACAAAGAATATAAATAATGGATATCAGCAGCTTGACTGTAGTTAATGCAGCTACAGAGAGTGCGCAATCGGATATGAACTTTGGAAAATGACTATAAACTAGAACCATGTGCAATTCCCATCAAATTTGGACCACACCCAACCATATTAAGCACCACAAAGAACAAGCTATAGGTACTTATAAAATAGGTGTAGCAAATCAATAAACTAACATTTGAACTCCGAATGACAGATCATTCAGTTACACAGATGGATATGAGAAATCAAAGCAACATCTGGCAAATATTTAAACACTTTCAGTTTTTTATATAATTATGTAATAACGAATACATTTACCAAGTTAATACTCAAATCCACCGTTAACATACCATTGCACACGCCAGCGTGTCTCACGCTTCTCAATAACACGAAGACAAGCTCTCAAAGCTTCTACAGCTCTTTCTCGAATAGCCAAATTAGGATCCCTCAATGCAACCCATATGGCGTCTACAAAATCAGGCACATGGACGTTGAAGACTGTAGAAGCATTTTCAGCCATCTCCTGAGAGTGAAAAAATAGATCAGAAAAGAGCATGGAAAAGGAAATATATGTGTAAGTTTAAATAAATATAAGGTCGCCAACCGAATATTACTACCAGCTTAACAATAGAAAAACCCAGATATTTGTATCAAGTAAAAAAGAAAGAACATCCATGTACGATAACTACTAATAAAGTGCTCAAAGATCCCTTGAAGAATGTGCTCAAAGATCTAAGATACTTTTCTTTCAATACGAGATGTGATGGCAAGGCATTGTCCTTGGAAGAACAACTTACTATAGTGAACTACATCAGAGAGGGCATACAAGTTGATGGGGATCACAGATTGAAGGCGGGTGGACACTTATCAGATTCCGCACGGTCTATGTAAGCAAGAGGCGCACTTAGGATCGCCGTATAGATCCAGGACCATAGTCGTGTTTAGAGCGACGACGAGATAGTTTATATATTTTTATTCTTTTGTATTTTTATTTCATGTAATAGTGTGACTCGATCTAGGTTGTCTGTAGTGTCCACTATGTCAATAAATAGGAATCTAGGGAGCTGATTTCACGGTCGCAAATTTTGGACATAATTGTGTGCTTACACGGTCATCCCATGGGGAGATTCCATGGACCCTCAGAGTCGAAGCCAAGGAAACTATCCTTCCCCGCAACCCCACAAACCATCGTTTGTCTCCTCACTCCATAATATCACTATAACTCCCTCCCGCTGCTCAAAAACTACCGAGCAACTACATGAAACCACCCACTATACTATCACATTTCCTCTCTTCTTGTTCAGCGCCCCCCCCCCCCCCCCACACACACCCCCACCCCACCCCACCCATCCACACAATTAATCAACTGCCCCACATTCCCCACTCTCCCACATTCAAAACTGACCATTTTATTTCCCTGCAGCTTGTCAAACTCTCCCCCATTCCTCTACGCTTCCAGCCAAAATGCTACAAACTGCTTCTGCTAATTGCCAATTCCTCCAACAGCTTGCCCATGACATTCCACTTGCAGAATAGCCCAGCAAGCTTCAGTTTCTTCCTACCTGAGACTCTCAAACACAGCCGTATTGCCTCCCAAGCCTGGAATCCTTCAAAAAATCCCTACCACTGTCCTAAAATCAGTACGGACCTACCGCAGAGTTGTTTTCCAGACCCCAAAGCCTCCATTTCACTTTCCCAGCCTCCTATTTTCATGTAAGTTTGTGTATGAAGTTATAATTTTCTTCGTTGTTTATTTGGTGAACATAAATCAAAATGGATTCTTGGGTCTGCCCTCTCTGATGTCTTTGATTTGAGGGCATGATTCCACAACAAACGTGACGGTATAGGGGGCCACTATTTCAGTGGTAATCTGTGAGCAGCCACTTTGTGCATTTATTGTCGAAGGTTCGGTCTTTCTCCTCTGAGAGAAGCCACTTTGTGCATAGGGCCAAAGGTTAGGTCTGTTTCCAATCTTCCCCCGCCCATACCCCCAATGATTGGGGACTATATGGGTTCTGTTGTTGTTGTTGTTGTTGTTGTTTATTTGGTGAAGAATATACAATTATTGATGTTAAATTGTATATATTTACCCTGTGATTTGTTCTACTTTAATGGTTCATTCGTCTTAAGTATAATTGAAGCACACATAATTTACTTTAACCCGAAACTTATTGGCTTATCTAACGCCTTGATATGACCCCCTCCTGAGTGGGCAATACCAGGTGGGCCCACGGCTGGTTCCGCTGCCCCAACCCTGGCCCCCAATCCCAGGCCGGGTCGCACTAGGTCCTGCAAGCCGGGCACCCCAACCCTTCTCCACGCCCAGTATAAGTGTGGTGGGTTGTTGAGGTCGGGGCACAATTCCCAGACCTCCTTGATAAGGAGTCTTAAACTTGACTCCCATCACCAACATAAAAGTGCAGCTCAGTTGTTGATGGGAGTCAAGTTTAAGACTTCTTATCAAGGAGGTCTGGGGATCGAGCCCCGGCCTCAACAACCCGCCGCACTTATACTGGGCGTGGAGAAGGGTTGGGGTGCCCGGCCTGCAGGACCAGGTGCGACCCAGCCTGGGATTGGGGGCCAGGTTTGGGGCAGCGGAACCAACTGGGGGCCCACCTGGTATTGCCCACTCAGGAGAAGGGGTCGTATCATAAAAGTGCACTTTTATGTTACGGTCGAAACTCCCAGTCCTGGGTGGGCAATACGGCTGGGTCCGCCCCCAATCCTGGCCCCCAATCTCAGGGCCTGGGTACCATAACAAGGCCGCGGCCCACACGCCCCAACCCGTCTCCACACCCAGTATAAGTGTGGCAGGTTGTTGAGGTCGGGGCTCAATCCCCAGACCTCCTTGATAAGAGTCTTAAACATGACTCCCATCACCAACTGAGTCGCGGCTCAACAACCCACCTCACTTATACTGGGTGCGGAGACGGATTGGGGTGTGTGGGTCGCGGCCCTGTTACGGTACCCGGGCCCTGGATTAGGAGCGGACCCAGACGTATTGCCCACCCGGTATTGCCCACCCAGGGATGGGAGTTACGATCGTAACACGCCTCCATCTCAACTGTGATTGTTTATGTCGAATTTTATTATTTGTCAGCGCTAATTGCAATTAATTGTTGGGATACACTTGCATTACATCATTCCTGGTCCTAATGGCATTCCATCATTATTACTCCACTAGGATTCTTTAGGTTACACTCTCTACATTAGTTTTGCATCACAAGTATATGACAAGAATTAGAGTATAGCATTCAAAAGACAAATCAGACCAAAAATTCTTGAATATTGAAGCAAGATTAAGAAATCCGAAATAAGGAAAGGCAAGAACCAAAAAAGAAGACAAATTTTGAAGTGAACTAGCAAGCTAAACCAAAATGAATAAGAAATTTCTGCTCCTTAATTGAAACTATCTGCCAAGCAAAGTCATCAAAATTGGCAATTACAAAGCACCATTTTCTCTATAGTTGCATTATAAGAACAACACAGGTTCTAAGATATGGATAGACCCATCAGTCCATCCTTGACATACCAACAACAGACACCTCAAGTCACATGGATTCAAGTATTTTACTCTGTATTCTAAATCTTTCATTAGCCAGACAGTGTGCAGCAACATCAACTTACCTACAAATGTTTTCACCTCATCTTGTAGTTGGTTCTGCGGTTCTCTAGTTTTCAGGTGGTAAAAAGAGACTCTAAATAGTAGTTACAAGGCTAATCAGTGTGCAGCAACAGCAACTTACCTGCACATGTTTTCACCTCATCTTGTAGTTGGTTCTGCAGTTCTCTAGTTTTCAGGTGGTAAGAAGAGACTCTAAATAGTAGTTACAAGGCTAAAAATGATGTTGATACTGATAGAGTTACATGTGACAAAAATGTCTGGTTAGGAATCACGATGAGCATAGAAATTGGTTGCATGTAAAAAGAAAAAACAGTGATCTGACCAAGAAGGAGCAGATAGATAAGAAGCATGGTGAGAAACACTGAGATTACCGTAAGGATTGGTACAAAGCAGGCAGTTATCAGCAGGTTTGTAGAAAGGAAGATTCAACGTAAAATATTTTTATCACATAAGAAAGCAAATGGCAAATGATATGGCACCATTTCATTATAATATAACTTATCAGCAGATTATGTAAACTCCAGACTTCAGTTCATATATAGCATCCATGAAAAAAACTGGAAATAAATTTACATCTTAAAACCTGGCAAGCAAACTGTATAGATAGACATCAAAAAAATGCATAAAGGAGACTGAAACAAAAATAGATTGAAACTGTGCATTCACCTTGAGGATAAGGACAGCTGCAAAACGACGATACTCAATTCTATCTCCACGAAGCCAAGCGAGAGCGTTTTTTATCTGAAAAGAGATACAGAAAGAACCAAAATATAGTTATTGAAGATAAGTGTTTACCAAAATGAAACAAGAGGAAGCTTACTTGTCGCTCTACTTCATCTGCAGTCATTGCTCCGCCAGCTCTGGCTAGATGACCTAGAACCTTACTTCCAAGAACTAAGATCTCGGGGTCACGTTTCACTTCAAATACCATCCTCATATAGTTAGAAAACTTTGAAACTTTAGATGCATTTTCACCCAAAGCAACATCAATCAACTCATCTATGGCTCTCAAAGCACCCAAATTTTCGGTAACTTCGTTGCTTTCTAAAAGGCCAGAAATTCGTTCGTACAACTGATCCATGAAACGTGAGAATGATTCCCCGGTAAGATCATGAGTTTCCTCCTCAACATATTTCCTTAAAGCTGGTAAAGCTCCATCCTATAAAAAAAGGAGCAATTGAACAAAGAAGAAATTGTCATACATCATCATAAACAGAGCTAATACACAATTTTCGTTGGGGTGAAATTTTGTAGAAGATATGGGTAAAGTAAATAGTTGGGACAAATCTAGCTAATTCGTTGCACCACAATTACACGTGAACAAGCTGGCAACTTGATTCCTATGAATGCTTTGAATAAATGACATACCATAAAAAAGGTCCATTTACTTGAAGAATAAGAGATCGATCATTATTCCAATAACTATTTCTGGTTCTTCAATCATTACCAAGCTATTCATTTCAAGAATTGCTCTATTCATTTCCAAATGTCTGGCACTTCACGAATGCTCTATTCATTTCCAAATGTCTGGCACTTCACGAATGCTCTATTCATTTCCATCGAGTGGAATAAGTGGTACTAACTCTAGCTTACTCAAGTAAAATTTTTTCGTAACTTTAAGCCAAAGCTTCAACTGGTCTGCTAATTTTCACTATTGTGCCTTCCACACTAATATCTCAAAATAATTAGTGCTACCTCCATGAATTGTTCATGTTAAATTATTAACACTATTTACCACAACCTTGCCCTAGCTTCTATTCCCAATATCTCTACTCTGTCATTTGCACTCAATTTTTCAGATTTATTGTATGTAAAACAAAATGTTCGCATTTACTCCATGAAACATAAATTGCCATACTTTTCCCGCTTTGGTTTGCAAAAATGGGAAATAACAAGTAGATATTAACAATCAAAATAAACAAATGCCTGCTGAGATTCAGTGCAAATCCAATAATTTACGTTTTAAAGATGAGTATTTTATTTCACGTATTTTCTTCTACTGTTTGATCGCAATGGCAGAGGTTTGAACCCCACATCTCCCTTTTAGAGGTAGGAGCAATATACCAACCATAGTAGAGTTTGAATGATTATCACATATCTTCCCTTGCATAAAAAACAATAGATTTAAAAAACATGAATTTATGTAACGTAGTAATTAAAAAATATGTCACCATCCATTAGGTCATAACTCCTCAAAGTTAATAAAACCCATCTCCCAATATCATCATATGTCATATGAATCCCCCATATTATTGTAGCAAAAGAAACTAACTCAAATGATATTTCTATCTTAGTTTTACAGGGAAAACGAAAAACAGAAAGAAAAAAAAAAAGGAAGATGATGTTTTATATGAGATACAAAAATGCTCTTGCAGGTATATGTATATATACACACAGGAGACGGTTCCGGATACATCATTTAATTATGCAGATAGAAAATACTGGTTAAGCAGATCATTAATACATGATTAATGCAAAACACGGCTTGTGATTAATGGTGCATGTTTCTGGTTATCTTCACACCCCCTATAAATTTGCGCCATCCTTCATCTCGAGCATCTCTCTGAGCTTGAGGAAGCGAAACATGGGTGTTGGTTTTGTGATGATGTCAGCAATTTGAATTTTAGTTGGGCAGTAGACAATCTCTATCTCTTTCTCTAATATTTCTCGGATGAAATGATGTCGGATATCGATGTGTTTGCTTCTTCCGTGAAACACTGGGTTCTTGGACAAAGCAATGGCAGATGTATTGTCACAGTTAATTTTTATCTTACTCTCCCCCCTTTCGTCTTCTTTGCTGATGCAGATTTCTTTCTTTACCCTTTGTAGCCAAATTGCTTCGCATGCCGCTGAGTTGAGAGCAATGTATTCCGCCTCAGTTGTGGATAAGGCGACCGTCTGCGGTTTCCTGGAGCTCCAGGAAACCGGGCTGGAGCCAAAGAAAAAGAAGAAGCCTCCAGTACTTCTCCTGTCTTCTAGATTTCCTGCCCAGTCGGAGTCTGAGAAACCAATGAGAGTTGCATTCTTATCATTTTTATAGAGTATCCCGAACGCCTTCGTGCCCTGCAAGTAGCGCAAAACTCTTTTTCCGGCTAAGAAATGTGATTTTGAAGGTTTACTCACGAACCTGGCAAGGATGTTGACGAAATTTTCAATATCGGGCCTAGTGTTTGTGAGATATATCAGGGAGCCAATCAAGCTCCTATATTCTTCGTTGCCTGTTCCTTCTTGATCATCCTTCTTTGGAGTGAGCTTTTCATTAGCTGCCATTGGAGTGGCAGTCGGATTGCACTCATCCATTTTGAATTTTTTCAGTAGAGATTGCGTATAGAGTGCTTGTGACAGAAAAATTCCGTCTGCAAGGTGCTTGATCTGGAGCCCCAGAAAGAATTTTAGGTTCCCTAAATCGGTCATTTCATACTTCTTCTTCATCTCTTCTGTAAACTCACATATGAGATCTACACTTGTCCCAGTGACAATTAGATCATCAACATACAAGCTCACCAAAATATGTTGTTGGTCCCTCGATTTGATATATAAAGTTGGTTCACTAATGTTGCGGTTGAAGCCTGCTGATAGAAAATAGATATCGATATTTTGGTGTCACGCTTGTGGTGATTGTTTAAAACCGTAAAGAGCTTTATGGAGCTTGTATACACAACTTTCTTTCCCTTCTATTTCATAACCAGGGGGTTGAGAGACGAAGACCTCTTATGAGAGTTCACCGTTTAGAAAGGCTGATTTTACATTTAATTGATATATAGGATATTGATTTTGGGCTGCAAAAGCAAGAAGAAGACGAATGGTAGTTACCCTAGCCACGGGGGCAAAGATTTTATCAAAGTCAGCTCCTGGTTTTTGGCTGAAACCTCTGGCTACAAGCCGAGCCTTGAATTTCAGAATGTCACCATTCTCATTCCGTTTTGCTTTGTATACCCACTTAAGCCCAATGATATTTCGATTTGTTGGTTTTGGGACAAAGGACCAGGTCTTGTACTTTTATATTGCATCTAGTTCTTCTTCCATTGCAATCCTCCACTTCTCCTCTTTCTGAGCTTCAAGGAAGGTTGAAGGTGTGATGACCGTCATGGCATTATCCGTGCTTTGATATATATCATCCAGAGATCCAGTTTTGATAGGCGATGGAGAATCCTGATTATAGTCAATGTGCGATGATGAGTCCAGATCAGAGTCTCCAATGGTGGGCTCAAGACTAGTTGCATTGTCATGGATGGAGTTTGGAGAAGAGTCCTGCTTAACCGGCAATGGCAACAATCTAGTTTGAGCGGAACTGTGATGATGTTGATCTTGGTCTGATGCCCAATCCCATGACTCATCTTCATAAAAAATGACATCACGGGAAATCAGAAGCATGTTGTTATTTGGCTCGAGTAGTCGGTAAGCTTTGCTCTCATTGTTGTATCGAATAACTATGCATTTTATGTTACTCTCATCTAGCTTATCTTTTCGTTCCATGACCTTATGAATATAAGCAATTGATCCAAAAGTTCTGATATTGGAAATGTCTGGCTTCTGTTGATATAATACTTCATAAGGTGTTATCTCATTCAACGCTTTTGTAGGGACTCGATTCAGGATATAAACAGTTGTTGAGGCAGCCTCAGCCCATAGAGATTTGGGACAAGATTTGTGTATTAGCATAGTTTAACCATTTCAACAATTGTTCGATTACGCCTCTCGACAACCCCGTTCTGCTGGGGAGTGCCTGGAGCAGTAAGTTGTCGGCTGATTCCAACAGTTTGGCATAGATGATTAAATTGTGTAGATAAGAACTCTCCCCCTCTATCACTTCTAATCATTTTAATTCTCCGTCCAAAAGTGTTTTCAACTTGAGTTTTAAACTGCTTGAAGTGGTCAATTGTCTCAGCCTTTTGTGTGAGATGGAAGATCCACATATATCTAGCGAAATCGTCAACGATGAGAAGGTAGTATCTCTTTCCTCCTAGTGACATTGTGCGGGCAGGTCCCCATAAGTCCATATGGAATAGGGAGTGGCTCAGCGGCCCTAGACGCAGCAGGGAAAGGGAAAGGGAGACGAGTTTTCCCTCTAGCACAGGAGTCACCGTTTTGTGTTGTGATAGAAAAAGTTGGCATCCCACTGACAAGGTGTTTGTCTTGAATGATTTTGAGTGAAGAGAAGTTTAGGTGGCCAAGCCGATGATGCCATAAAAAAACTTCTGACATGAAGGAGTTCTGTGAACAGGAGAGGGCTCTTGGTCTAGCAGGAGGTAGACAGATAGAGAAGATGTTGTGAGTTGAGGCAATGGTGGCATTGTTTTTTGGGTCCTTAATCCAGCATGTGTTATGATCGAAAACAACTCTAAATCCCCTTCTTAATAATTGCCCAACGCTGAGCAAGTTTTGTGAAAGTGTTGGAACATATTGAACATTTGAAATGAACTTGGGTGATCCTTCAGGTAATATTACCAGAATAATTCCTCTCCCTTCTACTATTTCTTTCTTCCCATCTCCTAGTATGACTGCAGACTTGTAGTTTTCATCAAGTGAGGTGAAGAAAACTTTATTATTCACCATATGGCTTGAGCAACCGTTGTCGACAATCCAAAGAAGATTGTTGACAGTTGGTGGTCTTATAGGTGAGCAGAGGTTGTTTAAGGTTGGTGTTTTCACAGGTGAGCAAAAATTGTTCTGAATCGATCTCAGTGAGTTTTGCCTCCTTGGGTTTCTACCAACAGTTTTTTTCCGAATGATTTGGGATTTTACATTTTTTACATCTCCAAAAGCATTCTTTCACCTCATGGTTCTGTTTTTTATAGATGATGCAGGGAGGATATGTTTTTGCTGGTGTTGTATTAATTCGTGCTCCTTCATTTTCTGTTTTTCAAAAGGTCTGTTTCTAAGACTCATTTTTGTTTGAAATGCTTTATCAAAAACAAGTTCATCTTGGAAAAGAAGATCTTCATGAGTTTGAAGTGAGCTCATGAGTTCTACAACAGTTAGAGTCTCGAGATCATGTGCTTCAAGAATTGCTGAGACAATATGTTTATGGGTTTTAGGTAAGGATCTAAGAAGTTTTTCAACCACTTGATACTCCTCTATAACTCCTCTCAGGCTTCTAATTTGGTTTACAAGACTAGTTATTTTAGCAAAAAAATCTTGAGTTGTTTCATCTTCACGCATAGGAATAGAATTAAATTGTCGACGCAAGGAGTATATTTTGAGTTTGAGGACCTTCTTTGATCCTTTATATTCGTTTTCAAGTCTTTCCCAAGCATCATGAGCAGTTTTCGATCCCATGATGCGAGGATAGATAGAGGAGGCAATGTCATGTTGTATCAAGTGTGAGCATCACGTTTCATCTCTTCTTTGCTGAACTTGGCGGGAGCACACCATCAGCAGCCTTGTTGCACGGTTGTGGTCCATCTATGACGACATCCCATAGATCCTGGGATCTGAGAAAGGTTATCATCTTATCACTCCAGAACTCATATAATTCTCCAAAAAAAAATTGGAATGGTGGAATGTGTGTATACGGGGGCAAGATCGGTAGATGATGAAGCCATGAAAGAAGAAATATGAGGGAAATGGAGAAAAAGGAAATGGCTCTGATACCACTGTAGCAAAAGAAACTAACTCAAATGATATTTCTATTTAGTTTTACAGGGAAAACGAAGCACAGAAGAAAAGAAAGGAAGATAAGGTTTTTATATGAGATACAAAAAATGCTACTGCAGGTATATGTATATACACACAGGAGAAGGTTCCGGATACATCATTTAATTAGGCAGATAAAAAGTATTGGTTAAGCAGGTCATTAATACATGATTAATGCAAAACACGACTTGTGATTAATGGTGCAGGTTTCTGGTTATCTTCACACCCCCTATAAATCTGTGCCATCCTTCATCCCGAGCATCTCTCTGAGCTTGAGGAAGCGAAGCCTGGGTGTTGGTTTTGTCATGATGTCAGCAATTTGAATTTCAGTTGGGCAGTAGACAATCTCTATCTCCTTCTTCTCTAATATTTCTCAGATGAAATGATGTCGGATATCGATGTGTTTGCTTCTTTCGTGAAACACTGGGTTCTTGGACAAAGCAATGGCAGATGTGTTATCACAGTTAATTTTTATCTTACTCTCCCCCCCCCCCTTCGTCTTCTTTGTTGCTGCAGATTTCTTTCTTTACCCTTTGTAGCCAAATTGCTTCGCATGCCGCTGAGTTGAGAGCAATGTATTCCGCCTCAGTTCTGGCCAAGGCGATCGTCTGTGGTTTCCTGGAGCGCCGGAAAACCGGGCTGGAGCCAAAGAAAAAGATGAAGCCTCCGGTACTTCTCCTGTCTTCTAGATTTTCTGCCCAGTCGGAGTCTGAGAAACCAGTGAGAGTTGCATTCTTCTCATTTTTATAGAGGATCCCGAACGCTTTCGTGCCCTGCAAGTAGCGCAAAACTCTTTTTCCAGCTAAGAAATGAGATTTTGAAGGTTTACTCATAAACCTGGCAAGGATGTTGACGGAATTTTCAATATCGGGTCTGGTGTTTGTGAGATATATCAGAGAGCCGATCAAGCTCCTATATTCTTCCTTGTTTGTTCCTTCTTCATCATCCTTCTTTGGAGTGAGCTTTTCATTAGCTGCCATTGGAGTGGCAGTCGGATTGCACTCATCCATTTTGAAATTTTTTCAGTAGAGATTGCGTATAGAGTGCTTGTGACAGAAAAAAATTGTCGCCCCAGAAAGAATTTTAGGTTCCATAAATCGGTCATTTCATACTTCTTCTTCATCTCTTCTCTAAACTCACATATGAGATCAACACTTGTCCCAGTAACAATTAGATCATCAACATACAAGCTCACCAAAATATGCTAATGGTCCCTCGATTTGATATATAAAGTTGGTTCACTAATGCTGCGGTTAAAGCCTGCTGATAGAAAATAGGTATCGATATTTTGGTGTCACACTTGTGGTGCTTGTTTAAGACCGTAAAGAGCTTTATGGAGCTTGTATACACAATTTTATTTCCCTTCTATTTCATAACTAGGGGGTTGAGAGACGAAGACCTCTTCTGAGAGCTCGCCGTTCAGAAAGGCTGATTTTACATCTAATTGATATATAGGATATTGTTTTGGGGCTGCAAAAGCAAGAAGAAGACGAATGGTAGTTAGCCTAGCCACGGGGCGAAGGTTTCATCAAAGTCAGGTCCTGGTTTTTGGCTGAAACCTCTAGCTACATGTCGAGCCTTGAATTTCAGAATGTCACCATTCTCATTCTGTTTTGCTTTGTATACCCACTTAAGCCCAATGATATTTCGATTTGTTGGTTTTGGGAAAAGGGACCAGGTCTTATTCTTTTATATTGCATCTAGTTCTTCTTTCATTGCAGTCCTCCACTTCTCCTCTTTCGGAGCTTCAAGGAAGGTTGAAGGTGTGATGACTGTCAACACCTTTAATTATGCAGATAGAAAGTACTGGATAAGCAGATCATTAATACATGATTAATGCAAAACACGGCTTGTGATTAATGGTGCAGGTTTCTGGTTATCTTCACAATTATAAACTCAACAAAAGATGTTCAGGAAAAAAAATAGAAACTTCGGTTATGTCGTCTCTTGCAAAGACAGAAGTCGAGTGTCCATCAAACACTAGAAATTTAACTGGAAATTCTACAAAAGTCGCACGAGAAAGAAACTTCTACAAATAAATCAAGAAGAACATGATAGGAAGACAACAATAGTCAATGACAAAGATTGCAGAGTGCATAAATTACTGTCAGTTCAATCAATAAAATATGATGATCATCATAAAATTTTCAAACCAAATAAAAAGTTCAACAACTTTGCATCCAAGTAGCAAAAAGTGCCGCGGCAGAGCTGGTAGAGAAGCTCTAAATTCCACTACATAGCAATTGACAAGCAAAAGCGTGGCAGCCATGCTTACTTAAACCAGGACCTAATGAGCAGCAGCACATATTCCTGATACGGGATTAAGCACTAGGTCTTTCTGATGAGCTAGTTTATATTTTACAACATAAACTAAATAAGTTGAAAGACGACGGGTTTTTTAAGTTAAACCCTAAAATCCCTGATAACCGGGAAAAAACTGTCAGGCGACTAAATAACAGTGACTTATAAACTTGGAAAGAATGCAAATAGTCGAAATGCAAATGTCTACTTGTGCTTTGGGTGATTTTAAAGGAGCAGATTCAGATCAAAAGGAGTGCGAGATGGAGGAAAGAAGTGGCACCTTCGGATTTCCCCTCGTGCACAGGTCCGAGAGAATGCGCCGAAGAGAGTCACCGCCGCCGACGCTGGTGGAAACAACCCCATAGCGGATCGACGGCGCGGTGGCGGCCATAGCTTCAGCGATATAGGTTCCTAGGGCGAGAATTGCATCCTCGAAGGAACGAAGATTGGAGACTTAGTGAAGTGGAGGCCGTCGAGTCGAAGGATTGCGGCGGCTCAGGTGGCGGCGACACTAGGAAAACGACCTCCCGACCGTGGAGGATGAGGCGAAACCAAGAGTAGCACGTTTGCCGCGACTACACTTGGGCGTGGTGGATTCGAGCAGGGTGTAAACCCTATACATTCAAAAAAAAATAACATCGAATAGTACGTAGCCATCCAAAAAAAATATTAAAAAAATTAACAAAACAAAGAAAATTCAGTTTTTAAATTTTAATTGTTTTTTCTTTTATTTTAAAAATGTGCTCTCATATAAATAAAATCAACTACGTATAATAAAAATGTGTTTTTCCCGTCGCTCGCAAATCTATGTGCACACCGCAAAAATGAGTGACGAGTGGAGTATAACACTGAGAGGTTTGCGAGTGGCGGGAGCATCGTCATGACGGGACAATGTCGTGGCCGGGATAATGACGTGCGGGCACGGGGCCCCGTGCACTATTGCAGTTGATGTACTGTCACGGTTGACCGTAGAGACGGAGACCCGTGCCTGTCACTTTTTTTACAAATGAAATGTAAAAGTTAACTCTCACAAACACAAAACCATCAAAATGACCCTAAATTTTGAATAGGGGGTGAATCATTCTTATGTCTCCCGAATTTTATCCATCTACAATCGAATTAAAAAATATTTTTTGGGTTTATAATAACATCATACAAAATTATAATGAAGTTCACAAATTATAAGGTGTACTTGTAGAGTAGATTAAAATCATGATGAGTGAATATTAGTAGTCACTGAATTTGGTAAAAAAAATAACTATGCATATCATGTATGAATCTTGAAGACACGTTATGAAAGATGTGTGATTCTTCGCCAACCTCTTCATTGTATCTCATCCAAACATAAAATACCTACTGAAGTGGACAATCTTCTTTCAATCTCAAAGTCGAATGTAGCAGAAGAAAAGTGAACGATTGCTTGTTTGAGAAATGCATAAATTGTGTGTTATAGCAAGATACAACAACTGGGTCCGTGTAAGGCATCAACATGCACTTATCAACTGGTGTCGAAACCATTTGACAATCAAGGGATTCCAATAATTGCACTTTTCCAGTCATCCCAAAGATTTTATTGTATGTGTTGATATAGTACCTGAGAAAGACCGTGTCAGACTTGAATCCAATTAACATTCATATACATTGCATGAGGAATGATCTTGTATCCACAACGATCATCGCTCATCACATCAGTGCAGTCCTGTCCAAAAAGCCCGGCGGGCCCGGGTCGAGACCGGGTCTACCGGGCCCGGGCTTTTTTCCAACCGGGCCCGGCCCGGACCTAGCCTTAAACGGGCCGGGCTCGGGCTTTCCCTCCAAATGGGGGCCTGCCAAGGCCCCCAGGGCCGGGCCCGGCCTTATGGCTGCCATGGCCAAATCGGGCTTTTCAAGAGCCCGGTAAACCGGGCTTTGCCCGGCCCGGCCCGGGCCGGGCACCGGGCCGGACATTTGCCTAATATGGGGGCACAGTTAGGCCCCCTAAGCCCGGCCTGGGCCCAGGCGGGCTTTCCCCGGGCCCGAGCCTCGGCGGGCTTTTTCCGGGCCGGGCCCAATTTTTTTGAACAAGTCTACATCAGTGGCAACTATGATATGCGAAAAGATGTAAGAAGACATTTTATTTCAAATTTTATCTATAAAATTGTCCATAGTATTCACTATTTTTCTTGCATCCTTTTTCATATTTGTATTTAATGATTTATGTTCGAGGATCAAGACATGCTCAAAGTGTGAAAAATCGCTCTTTTGCAGCTCCTTTCCTGCTAAAGAAGAGCTACAACTTTAAATAATATATATATATATAACAAGGTTATTAAATAGATATCATCAATAAAGTATATTATTAAATAACATTAATATTGTATATTAACGCTGTAGCTTTTTGTATATATTTTAATGCTTAAATATATTATTAAATATGTATGTATAATCTTTCTAATTATAAAAAAAAAGTTCAAATTGAATTATTTATTAAAAGAAACTCAAATTGAATTATTTTATTGGTTTATAAAATATTTGATGTGCACTCATTGATTCATAGGCATTCTCGGAGTGCGTTTAGAGGAGGCTCAACTAAGGAGAAGTGAAGTTAGTGGGATCAAAGTTCAACCCATGATCATAGGGGTGGAGGAATCCGCCGGTGCGCGATTCGCGCTTCGTCAGCGACAGGCACGTTCAAGACCGCACCCCACAACTAGGGTGCGGTTAGCCCGCACCCCCTTAAGTGGTGCGATCGCACCACCCGTGGTGGGGTGCGGCCAAGACGCACCTGCCCATGGAGGGTGCGGCCACGCCGCACCCCCCCCCCCCCCTAGGGGGGGGGGGGGGGGGGGGGGGCGCCGGGTTCTACTCTGGTATGAGGGGGTAAAGGGGGAGGGGGGAGGGAAGAGAAAGAAAAAGAGGGGGATGAGAAAAAAGAGGGGGAGGAGAAGGAAAGGGGGAGAGAGGAAGAGAAAAGAGGGAAAGGAAGAAAAAAATGGAGGGAGAGAGAGGAATGCTCTTTGCAGTGATATTTCTTATCACCGCGACAACAATTTGGATCTCCGCGGAGAGTCATTTGGATCTCCGCGGAGAGTCATTTGGATCTCCGCGGAGAGTCATTTGGATCTCCGCGGAGAGTCAAATGGCTCTCCACAAAGATCCAAATGTTTTCCGCGGAGAACCTTTTGGATCTCCGCGGAGAACCATTTGCTCTCCCCGGGAGAACCTCCTGGATCTCCGCGGAGAACCTTCTGGATCTCCGCGGAGAACCTTCTAGATCTCCACGGAGAAACTTCTGGATCTCTGCGGAGAATATTTTGGATCTGCGTGAAGTTCATTTATCCATGGGAAGAGATAATTTCACAGACTTCCTAATATCCACCATTGATCCTAGGAAAGAGTATTATGAATTTTTTTCAACTATGCATTTTTTGCCCGCGGAGGAAGATTCATCGAGGAAAAAAGACGTTAGTCACAACACTGAACCGATAATTTCACAAACATGCATTTAATAAAGCTTAAAGATGAACGCCTCAATTTATTGTAGTCTGGAAATCTATATTTGCATATATATTATATAGAGTTAAAAGGCATTAGCCACAACACATCACACCACAACAAATTAATAAAGTTATGTTCAGATATACAACTATTTGATGCACAGACACATCATATATAAGCCAAACGGACTTATGTTTGACCAAAATAGCTTTATATATGTTACAGTCTCATATGTTGACGTCCCCATTACTTTACTCTTTAAGCTCTTTCTTCAGTAGCTAACTCTTAGCGGGCTTCGCTCGCATTCGAGTGGGCTACGTCCGCAATAATATGATCATATGATTTATATCCAGGACAATATAAATTTTTGAAGTTTTCCCTTTTTCATAAATTCAACTGATAAGGAAGAAAAAAGGCTCATACTAAATGAGAAAAGGTTTAGCTAAAGTGGTTAATGAAGAAATTAAAGTATAACTAAGGACTACAATGAAATTGATGTGGAAATAATAACACAGCTAATGACAGATGAAGAACATAAAATGATTAAAGAGAAGCTTTAAAATCCACTACCCCCATGAATGAGCTTTGAAATATATAGGTAATTCTTTTACTAAATAAAAATGAAAAAAAAATTATAACAGATTAAGCAAATGGAGGGCACAAAAGAATCTTATTGTTCTAAGCAAATGGAGGGCACAAAAGAAACGACAACAAAGTAGAGATTTTATTAAAGAAAACAAATCACTAAATATAAGTTTTCACAATATCAGACTACTGCACATGAATGTTTATAACACATTCATTACAATACACTTATTTTACTCCTTAAACTCACAACATTCTTCTAGCTCTAGTTAAGGACTGCCCACAATAGCCACTACAAATTTTCTCCAAGAATTTCACCTCTTGGCGAGTTCTTTTCCCAGCAAGTTCAATGCCCTAACTCCACGGGTGACCTACAGCTTCCCCTCATAAGTGTACTTCGTCAAGCATGCTTGTACTTTTTTGTCCAACTCACGTGGTCTTCTCCTCCAGCTGGCATAGTATTCTTCTTGTTTGAGCTTGCTTGGTCTTCTTCTCGCTCGAGCCCCAAGCATCGACCCTTACTCTGATCCTGGCACAGGTTGAACATCAGGAAATAAAACAGCTATTAACACTAAACTTAATACGAACAAGAAAGAAGTTGCATTAATCGAAGAAGAACACGGATACAATCCGGATCGAAGTCCGGCCAAGATCAAGAAGGTTGGTTCCTCCAATGATCCCTCTCTCAAATGAGAGCCTAAATCCCTAATGATCCAAGGATGAAAATAACACTCTCATATCTCCTCCTTATATAGGGAGGAGGGGGCTCACATCAAACCTAATATAATTAAAGAAAAACAGTAATGATAAAATGGGATGGCGCGTGCGCGTAACAATACATCCCGTCAAAAAAGCGACCTTGTCCCCAAGGTCGGAGCGTCGCCCGCAGGTCAGTAGTTGGATGTCGTCGAGGTGCCCGGGGCGTCGTGCGGTAGTCTGTCCGAGAGCAGCAGGGCGCCGAAGTCGGTGGCGGAGAGCGCGGCCACGTCATCGCCGATGAGGACACGACACTCCTTCACAGAGCACTCCTGACCAGGAGAGTAGGGGTGCTTGCAGCGGAAGCACAGGCCCTTGCTTGGTAAGTCGTTGTACTCCTGGTTGGAGAGGCGGTGGGTAGGGACCGGACGGTTGTTGCGAGGACCCATCAGTGGTGGTCGAGGCAGAGGAGGTGGCTGAGGTGTAGGTTTCGGATGGGTCGAGAAATATGTGTGGGAGGGATGCCGAGAGGGAGGTGATGGGGAAGGAATGTCGCCGGACGTCGCGAGAAATTTTGCCTCCACCAGGGGGGCGAGGTCAATGGCGTGGTGAATCGTTAATGGTTGGAGAGTGCGGAGACGAGAGCGGAAGTGGGGTTGCAAGTCGTTCATGAAGAACCCCAAGTAATGGTCTGGGGGAAGACCGGGGACATGGGTGACTAATTCCACGAAGGCATCAATGTATGAGTCGATGGAGCCAGTGTGACGGACCCCGCAGAGTCGCTCGATCATGGGGCCGGAGTAGCGGGCGTCATACCGCTGAATGAGGGCCTTAGAGAGAGCTGGCCATGAGAGGTCGGGAGAGGTCTGTCGGAGCCAACGGACCCAATGGAGGGTCGACCCTTCCATGCCGATGATTGCGGTGGAGACCCGTTGTGTCGGTGCGGTCTGGTGAATGTCAAAGAACTGCTCGGCGCGGGCAATCCATCCGAGGGGGTCAGACCCGTTGAAGGTAGGCATGTCAGGTCCACGGTACGGTGGAGTAGGCACTTCCACCGCTGCGGAAGCATCGGGAAGCACGATGCTAGGGGATCCCACAACAGAGGCGGTAGAGGGCCCGGAGTGCTGGGTGGGCTGCAATTTCTGGAGCATGGTCAGAATCGAGGTGAACTGCTCGTTCTGTGCCTCGAGGCGAGAGTTAATGGTGGCGAGGGAGTGTTCGAGGGCTTCCACGCGGGCTTCCATCCGGCTCATTGGCATATGAGGACGATTGCTCCGAGTTGGAGGTTGGCCCGGGGCGGATCGGTGTGGCACGGGGCAGATCTGGCCCGCAGGGGGCCGGGACGGCGGCGGGGAGCGCTGGAGGGTCGAGGAGGATGCACGGGCGGTGGCTGGGATCGCTGGCGGGCTGAGGAGGACGCACGGGGCGGCGGCTGGGAGCGCTTGCGGGCTGAGGACGCCGATCGGGCGCTGGGTCGAGCGGATCTGGCGGTGCCGGGTGGAGCTGGGTCTGGGTCGAAGGGGCTGGCACGGTGCCGAGTTGATCGAAGCGTGCGTGGGCGGAAGGGGGCGCAGGCGGCGGCGTGCTGTGCGGCGTCGTCTGTAGCAGCGGTTAAGAAGACGTGCGGCGTTGGCGGATCGGATGATCGAGCGGTCAGTGGTCGAGCGGCAGTGGCGAGGACGCACGGTGACGATGGCGAGGACGATCGGGCTGGAAGATCGAGCGACAGAGGCGATGTGGCATCGTCGAGCGGGCTGGAAGATCGAGCGGAGCGGCGCAGATCTGGCGTCGTCGAGCGACAGAGGCGATGTCGAGCGGTGCTCATATAGCAGAACTCGATACTCCGGCGGCTGTAGAAGCGGGCGGAGCGGCAGGTCGGACCAATTAATACGGACAAGAAAGAAGTTGCATTAATCGAAGAAGAACACGGATACAATCCGGATCGAAGTCCGGCCAAGATCAAGAAGGCTGGTTCCTCAAATGATCCCTCTCTCAAATGAGAGCCTAAATCCCTAATGATCCAAGGATGAAAATAACACTCTCATACCTCCTCCTTATATAGGGAGGAGGGGGCTCACATCAAACCTAATATAATTAAAGAAAAACAGTAATGATAAAATGGGATGGCGCGTGCGCGTAACAAAACTTATGATATCTATTATAAGGAAGTTCTGTGTGACAGTTACAAATCAGCAAGGGTGAAACAAATATTTATCATACATACTCTGATCCTGGCACAGGTTGAACATCAGGAATATCAACCTCCACAACACTGTGGCCCTCCATTTCATTCTGAAGCCACTCTCCTTCATACCTAGAAGTTAAAATAATGTTGTGACTAAATTTAAAAAAAATTGAATAAATGAAAAAATTAGCTAAAAATATGTTGGAGCACTCAAAATGAATACATTTAAAGGACTATACAGGAAGCCAAAATGTGAGTTGTATGAAATTTTATCTCATTACAATCATATTTGTATAAACATAAAGTATTATTTATATAAAAGGAAGACATAAAATTAAAATCTGAAACATCAATTAAGATTTAATATAAAAACTATTGAAATACATTTTTTCTACTCTATATTTTGTATTTTTCTAATCTTGTATAAGGAGTTGTATCAAGAATATAAATAGGATAATGGATGATCAAGTAAATTCAATGCACTCATGAGCCTTATGTAAGTTGCAAAACATTAGGATAATGGATGATCATGTAAAACCTGGCAAGTTTTTCCATTCGCCTCCAAGTTTAAGCACTGGTGTTGTTGGTTCTGAGAACTATTAGAAATTTTAATTATAAACATTCATTTCATAAATGTTTATTGGAGTCTTGTATGGTGTTTGGTGTTTGACTCCTCATTATAAATGAAAAGCTCCAAAACCAAATTGGAGGGAACCCAAATAATTTGGAGGAAAACCTTTCATAAATGAAATGATGAACCCATTAGTCCCACCATGCTCATTTATTTTCTAGCTAGAGGGTATATATATGTTTTCACTCATTCTTATTTTTCAAAAGAACATAAGGAGAAACTATGAACCACACGCATGCACGCACCGCACCGGACCGGATCTGGATCCGGATTTGGATTTGGGGAATAATTGAATTGAATTGTATTTTTTGTACAAAATAGTTTTAGAGTTTTATTCAGAGTAACGTCGAATAGAAGTCGACTTGCGTTGAGTGAAACTCGAAGTCGCGTCGACTGCCAGAGCTGCAACGACCAGATCTCGAACCTGCGTCGATAGGGTAGTCTCCAGTCGAAGCTGCGTCGAATTGATTTCGACGCACCCGCTTCGCGTCATGTTGCTTTGGGTGGAATTCAAAGCTGCGTCGATTGGGATTCGACGCTGCGTCGAATTGCTTTCACGCGTTATGTCGTCTTACGCGCTTTCTTAACCGCTCTTTTACGCGTGTTACTCGCCATTATTTACGTTGGAAATATTCAACGTTTATCTTCTCGATTATGATCCTTCCAATTATAACCATCAATACTTATTATGGTTTTAATATTGCCGTTTTCCAGATCCTCCTTTTCCGGAGATTTTCTGTCTTTATATATTGTAGTTCTTCTCAGAAAGAACAATCGCTCTCACATGCTCTTCTGCTCTCTCTGTTTTGACGATCTTCTACGTGATTCCTTTTCTTCACATTTGCTTCATCAAGTGGTTGTTCGGGTGCTCTGTGCTTCTTCGGTGTCCGCGCACATCGGAGTTTCGGGATCTAGCCGGGTGTTGTACCTTGGAGGAGTGAGCATCGGTGAAAGCCCTGCCGGAGGGTGGTGCAACTTCTTTAGGGCAGTGATCACACGCCTTACCCAGGCTCGATTCTAAATTATAGATTACTCTCTTATTTATTTCTCACCTCCTTCATGCAATTTTATTAATATTGTTGTTCATATAAATAGTTCTGCTGATTCTGCAAAGATTTTAATACCGAAAATTATATTATTTTGTATATTAATATATGAATATAGGAAAATTATTCCAACAATCTAAAGAAGTTGGTAATTCCACATCAACTGAATAAATAAAATCAAAATAAACAAAATGTCTCTGTCTGCTTTCGTTTTCATATGTACAACAATTTATTGTTTATATTTTAAATTTCAGAAATCTGCAATGAACTCTAGATCTGATGATTCTGCCGGGATCATACCTGAGAAATTTAACGGAAATGGTTTTCGTCGTTGGCAAGCACAAATAGAATACTGGCTTAACACCTTAGGTCTTTTATCTGTAATCTTTGATGTTCTCACTGTAGAAACTGAAAACCCCAGCGCTGCAACTGCAGTCGCATCAACTCTACCATCGTCCTCATCCTTAACTGCAAATACCACTAGGACATACGTTAGACGTATCCCTTATAGAGATCCGGTAGATATAGAATATCATTATCGCAACCGAACCCTGAGTGCTTTGTCTGATAACCTCTACGATGTTTTCCTTCAATATCGTACAGCCAAGGATTTGTGGTATGCTCTCGAAGCACGTTATAACCTAGATAATGCGGGTATAGAACGTTACAACGTCTCTAACCTCCACAAATTCAAGCTTGATGCATCCAAGCCCATAAATCCTCAACTCCATCAACTTGATGAGATGTTGTCCAAGATCCGAGCCGATGGCTCAATTCTTTCCGAAAATTATTTAGTGGCATGTCTTATTGATGCACTTCCTGATTCTTGGTCCGGCTTTAGCACTAGACTAAGGCATGACCAATCAAACCTTACTTATGTTCAAATCCAAAATGCAATCCGCATAGAGGAGGAACATAAGAGTAAAAATTCTAAAAACCCCAAAGACCTTGCTCCTAAAGTAAATCTCACTGAATCGCAAGGCAATCATTCTTCCCACCATCACTTCAAAGCCAAAGGAAAGAACCATAAGAAACCTTTCCGTCCAGGTTCCCGCCATCAGAAACCAAATCATCCCAAGTCTGGTCCTTCTATCCAAAACCCAGGTAAAGGGAAATGGTGCTTCATCTGCGGCCGCACAAACCATCTGTCCACCAACTGCATCTACAAGAAGACAGAACCCGTGATTGACAAGTCTCGTGGAGACAAGCCTCAGGCCAACATGATCCAAGCACCGGATCAACCTATCTTCAGGTTAGATTATTCTCCAAGTCTTCTTCTCACTTGTTCATCAGATTGGTGGCTTGATTCCGGAGCAAATGTTCATACTTGTTTTGATCGTTCTTGCTTTGCCACCTTTCAGGACATCAGTGGAGGAAGCGTGATCTTAGGAGATGCTTCTTCGGCACAAATACTTGGACGCGGGCGAGTGGATCTTAGGTTGACATCCAGGAAGACACTAGCCTTGCAAGATGTGCTTTATGTGCCGAGAGTTAGGAAGAATCTTGTGAGCGGATCCTTGCTAGTGAAGAAGGGTTATAAAATTGTCTTAGAGTCAAATAAAGTTGTAATAACATTTAATGATATTTTTATTGGTAAAAGATATATCTGCGAGGGTTTATTTAAATTAAATGTTGCTGATTTAGAGATAAATCAGATTTCATCTTCTTCTGTTTCATACTCAAATTCAGATTTTTGGCATGCTAGGTTAGGACATGTAAATTCAGATTCTATGAAAAGAATGATGTCTTTAAATTTAATTCCGAAATTTAATACTGCGCCAAGTTCTAGATGTGAAATATGTGTACAATCTAAATTTTCTAGAAAACCTTTTAAAACAGTGGAAAGAACTTCAAAACCTTTAGAGTTAATTCACTCGGATGTGTGTGACTCAAACCGCCAACCTACTAGAGGTGGAAATAAATATTTTGTAACTTTTATTGATCATTTCTCTAAATTTTGTTACATATATTTATTAAAAACTAAAGATGAAGTCTTCTCATATTTTAAGATTTTCAAAGCGGAAGTAGAAAATCAATTAGGATCATCGATCAAAATTCTCAGATCTGACCGAGGTGGAGAATACACTTCGAATGAACTAACGCAGTTTTGCCAAGAACATGGGATTATTCATCAAGTGACTGCTCCATATTCTCCCCAATCGAATGGTGTAGCTGAACGCAAAAATCGGACCTTGATGAACATGGTCAATGCCATGTTAGCCGAGTCTGGTGCCCCAGAAAATCTTTGGGGTGAAGCGTTGTTCACCTCCTCTTTCATCTTGAATAGAATTCCTTCAAAACATAATGACAAAACTCCTTTTGAATTATTTAAATTAAGGAAACCTAACCTCCTAATTCTTCGAGTGTGGGGGTATTTGGCTAAGGTAGCAATTCCTGAACCTAAAAGAAAGAAAATATGACCTAAAACATTAGATTTCATCTTTATAGGTTATGCTTCCGATAGTAGTGCTAACAGGTTTCTTATCACCAACTCTCTAATTAGTGAAATATCAAACAACACTATAATAGAAGCCAGAGATGCTGTTTATTTTGAAGATAAATTCTCATATAAAATAGATAACACATCTCAACCATCTTCTAGCTCAATTCAACCTTCCTCTTCTATAGATCCATTAAAAATTGATGAACCTAGAAGAAGCAAAAGGGTTAGAACCGAAAGAACATTTGGAGAGGATTACTTCACTTACCTAGTTGAAGGAGATCCAAATTCATATGAGGAAGCTATGACCTCATCTGACACTCCATTTTGGAAAGAAGCCATAAATGCTGAAATTAATTATATTCTAGAAAACAAAACCTGGATTCTAACTGATCTTCCATCTGGTACCAAAGCCATAGGTTGTAGATGGATCTTTAGGAAGAAATTAAATCCTGACGGTTCCATAGAAAAATATAAGGCTCGCCTTGTTGCTAAAGGCTATGCGCAAAAACAAAGGATAGATTATTTGGATACCTATGCTCCCGTAGCTAGGATTGCATCCCTTCGCATTCTAGTAGCCTTAGCTTCGATCCATAAATTAATTATTCAGCAAATGGACGTAAAAACCGCTTTCTTGCATGGAGACTTAGATGAAGAAGTCTATATGTCTCAACCCGAAGGTTTTGTAGTTAAAGGACAAGAAACCAAAGTATGTAAGCTAATTAAATCTTTGTATGGTCTAAAACAAGCACCAAAACAATGGCACCAAAAACTTGACTCCGTAGTATTATCATTTGGATTTATATCTAATGAATATGATAAATGCATTTATGCAAAACAAGAAGAGAATGAATGTGTGATTTTATGTCTCTATGTAGATGACATTTTAATCTTTGGAAGCTCAATTAAAATTGTTAATAACATTAAAAATAATTTATCATCTAAATTTGATATGAAAGATTTAGGAGAAGCTAATGTCATTTTGGGAATGAAATTAGCTAAATCAGATTCCAATGTTTCATTATCTCTTTCTCACTCGATTGAGAAAATGTTACATAAATTCAATCTATTTGATTCCGCACCTGCTTCCACTCCTTATGACGCTAGCATTAAGTTATGTAAGAATTTAGGTGAACCTATCGACCAACATAGGTATGCGCAAATGATAGGGTCACTACTTTATATTGCTAATCGCACTAGACCCGATATTTCATATGTTGTAGGCAGGCTTAGTAGATATACTAGTAATCCAAGTGATGATCACTGGATAGCCTTAACTAGAATCTTTAAATATCTTCGCGGAACTTTAGACTATAACTTAGTGTATACGGGTTATCCCGAAGTTTTAGAAGGATATTCAGATGCCAATTGGGTAACTGATTCCTTAAACGTTAAGTCTACTACCGGATATGTTTTCCTCCTTGGAGGAGCCGCCATTTCAAGGGCATCTACAAAACAAACTGTGATTTCAAGAAGTACCATGGAATCCGAGCTGATAGCTTTAGACACTACGTGTGCCGAAGCTGAATGGCTTAAGAATTTACTTTCAGAAATTCCTTTACTTGCAAAAGCTATACCTGCTATTTCTTTGCATTGTGATAATAAATCTGTGATTGATTTAACTGCTTCAAATAACACTAATGCAAAAATGAATAAGTTCATGAGAATCAGGTACAAGTCCGTGAAGTAAAGAAGAAAAGAAGTGATATCACTAAATTACGTAAAGTCAGAATTGAATCTGGCTGATAATCTTACCAAGGGATTATCCCGAAGGGAGATATTGTTGTCATCGAGGGGAATGAGGCTTAAGCCCACATAATTTGCTGCCAACGGTGGATACCCAACCCATGTGATTGGAGATCCCATGAAGTGGGTTCAATGTGGTAGAAACGAAGCCGTTGATGTAGCGTAGTTGGGAGCACAAATTTAAAAGGTTGAGAAAACCTTCTCCCCATTCCTATGATGTTGTGCTCTACGTAACAAGATAGGATGAACGTAAAGTTCTTAAAGGTTGCCAAAGGCATATACCTTTGCGAGATATGGTTACGAATATCTCTTGAGGCACCACCTATGTGGGGGTTGTTGTGAGGCCGCAACTTTGGGATCCGGGCTGAACCCAAAATAACTCTCATGAAAAATCAAGGAATGCGCATGGCCATTAACGCGCCCACCGCCATAACCCAAGAACAACCAATCTTTTGTGTGCTTATCTAACTTACCGGTCCAAAGTTTATAATTCAAAGCTTCTGGCATATTATACTCTTCGGAGAGGAAATAAGTACTAAGTATAGGTTCAAGGTAACCATTCCACCTATACCCATTACAATAGATATAACTTGATGAAGCAAATTTGTATTTGATTTTATTTATTATTAGTAATATCATATTTATGAAGTTCGTTTTTTGGTTTTTCGCTTTTGTGGGGGATTGTTAGAAATTTTAATTATAAACATTCATTTCATAAATGTTTATTGGAGCCTTATATGGTGTTTGGTGTTTGGCTCCTCATTATAGATGAAAAGCTCCAAAACCAAATTGGAGGGAACCCAAATAATTTGGAGGGAAACCTTTCATAAATGAAAGGATGAACTCATTAGTCTCACCATGCTCATTTGTTTTCTAGCTAGAGGGTATATATATGTTTTCACTCATTCTTATTTGTTCAAAAGAACATAAGGAGAAACTATGAACCACACGCGCGCACGCACCGCACCGGACCGGATCCGGATCCGGATTTGGATTTGGGGAATAATTGAATTGAATTGTATTTTTTGTACAAAATAGTTTTAGAGTTTTATTCAGAGTAACGTCGAATAGAAGTCGACTTGCGTCGAGTGAAACTCGAAGTCGCGTCGATTGCCAGAGCTGCGTCGACCAGATCTCGAACCTGCGTCGACTGGCATTCAAAGCTACATCGATAGGGTAGTCTCCAGTCAAAGCTGCGTCGAATTGATTTCGACGCACCCGCTTCGCGTCGTGCAACGAACGGAGAAGCAATCTAGGCAACTGGGGAAGCGGTCTGAGAGTGCAACGATCGGAGAAAATGTGATGGTCGCTTTGTGAGGTGTTCTGAGCGTGCAACGAACACGGAAGTGCTCTGAACGCGCTTAGAGGTATTCTGAGCACGTTACGAGCGTGAGAGCGCTCCGAGTGAAATCCGGGGTTCAAAGGGCGCACAGCGAGCCTGGAGAGGGCGGACACCCCTGAACCCCTCCATGCGGAGGGGGCTCGACCGTACCCCAAGGGGTGCGGTTAGGCCGCACCCCACTAGGGGTGCGGCTTGGCTGCACCCCAAGGGGGTGCGGGGTGCGGTTAGGACGCACCCCACTAGGGGTGGGGCCTGACCGCACCCCACTAGGGGTGCGGCTTGGCCTCACCCCAAGGGGGTGCGGTTAGGTCGCGCCCCCGTGGAGGGGTGGCCTGCGCGCTACCGCGCGGTAGTGTTGCGGCACGGTTGCGGGTGGTCCGACGAGGGCGATTGGTCATGGAGGGAGTGGGCTTGCCCACTTCCCCACTCTCCCCTCATCATGATAGTGGCCTTGGGGAGTAACCACCTCTTCTCATGCATATAAATGATAGGAGTCTTGTATGAGTACGCATCATAAGCCCTCTAAACCTTCGGAGTCCAAGCTTTCGTGCGGAGGAGTGCGAAGGTTTCGTCCTTGTTCGCGGGAATTTTGGTTGGTTACGCGGTGTGTTGGATCATGGTGGAGGTAAGTTCTCCTTCATTTTGTAGGAAGAAAGAGAGGGAGAGCGGAGGAGTGTGCCTGTGGGGGTGATTCCGTCCGAGGTGGGAAGCGGCCGGAGGCCGCATGGTGCCCGCGCGGGGGTGGTGCCGGCCATGGGAGCAAGCCGCCAGCGGGTGTGCACTGCCCGCGCGCGGGTGTTGCCGGCTGTGGGAGCAGGCCGCCGGCGAGCGTGTGATGCCCGCGCGCGGGTGCTGCCGGCCATGGGAGCAGGCCGCCGGCAGGTGTGCACTGCCCGCGCGCGGGTGTTGCCGGCTGTGGGAGCAGGCCGCCGGCGAGCGTGCGCTGCCCGCGCGCGGGTGCTGCCGGCCAAGGGAGTAGGCCGCCGGGGAGGGGGTCGCGCGGTCCGTGCCGGGCGAACCTTGCGCGCGGCGGTTGCGCGCCCGACCGGCGCGCGGGCTGTCGCGCGTGGCCTTGCTGTGCGCGCGGGCTGTCGCGCATGGGTTTGCCGTGTGCGTCGGCCGCCGTGCGCGCGCGACTCGCTGTGCACGGGGGCGGATGCGTGCGCGTGATCAGTTGTGTGTGCGACTTGATATGCGCCTTTCTCATTTTTTATCTTTATATATTATTTTTGTTGTTTCCAGACTTCGAAACGGGGAGGCCAGTCGAGGTCGATGCGCCTGCGCTCCTCTCTTGATGGTGTGCGGATTGACATATGACGTAAGCGGTTCGGGTTGCCTTCAAATGTCGAGGTGAAGATTCTGCGGGTGGAGGAACGCGCTCAAAACCCGCCTACCGGTTTTATGACCCTTTCTGAAAGCTGTCTAAAATCCGGGTTTCGTATCCCTCCATCTGAGAAGGTGGTTGAGATACTCCGGTTCTGCGGTGTCCTGATTACCCAGTTTACGCCTGCCGGGATGGCGAACATCATGGGGATGGTGGTGAAGACTGATTACCGCCACGGGAATACTCTTTATGGGTACGTGCGGAATCGATGGGAGCTGCCGGAGCTATGGAGGGCGCTCCCTGGACGTTGTCGCCGGCAGACTGGACGAGAAGACGAGTTCCTTCCTATCCCGGGCTTCCCTGGTCGAGAAGGGCTGTTGAAGGACCTATTCTGCATTTCTAGCTGCGTGGAGGAAAGCCGACTGATTTCGGTGGGGCTTTCCTGGGATGCTGAGCGAGAGGTCGTTGTTCCCGAAGTGCGTTCCTACAGTATAATAGTTTAGGACAGGTAGAACATAATCAGAAAATGAACATTGGTACATGCGCAAGTGCAATCTTGCGGCTTTTGAGCTAATAAGTTTCTTGATACAAGTTTGACGAGAGATTAAAGGTAATATTGCGCTCCTTTTGTGTTGTGCTGGCTCGAGCTCTTTTGGTCGTTCAACATGGTGGGCGGCGATGATCCGACGTCCGACCCTTGGTGGCACCCTTCTGAGCTTCTTCGCGGAAAGCCTCAAGGTGTCCTGACTGGACGAGGCGTTCAATTTCCTCTTTCAACCTGGCACAATGCTCTGTACGGTGTCCTCGGCCTTTGTGGAAATTGCAAAACTGGGATTGATCTCCCCTGTGCTGGGAGAGCGCTCTGGGCCAGTTGATGATTTTGTTGTTGTAGATTACAGACAGTATATGCTCGCCGGGGCATTTAACGGGGTGTAGATCCGAGAGCTTTGATTTGCTAGCCCTCGGGAGCGGTCTGCTTGGTTCTGAATGGGTGGTATGGCCTTCTCGAACTGTTGTTGCTGTCCCTTTCTCTTGCGACACGTATCCCCAAGTTGTAGTGGGTTTACCGTGTAACACCCCAAAAATCGTAGGTCAGCGAGGTAAGCGGAGCGGTAGTGCTGCGCTCGGGATAGGATAAAAATTCCATAGCAGTTCTTCGCGCACGTTCATAGGCCTCTTCGCGCACGACCAGTGGTCGTGCGCCAATGATCGTGCGTTAATTCGCAAGAAAATCGGAGTTCTGTCTCGGGCAGTGCACACGATCAGGGGAAGTTTTTTGTGCACGACCACTGACCGTGCGCCGCTGCTCGTGCGCCCTGTTTATTCTGCTCCGTGAAAACGTGCGGAGAAGATGATCCGACCATTCAAAAACTTTGGGATTTGATCCAATGGCTGTGATGGTTCGCTGGGGGGCTTTAGGGCTTTGGAGAGGGGATAATCCCTCATATTTTCAAGGGTTTTCTCTCTCTTAGGTTGGAGAAAGGAGAAGGGGGCAAGGAGGAAGAAGAAGGAGAATCCGCCATTGTTGGAGCTTCGGAGCTCCGTTCGCCGATCCGAGACCGGCAACGCGTAGGGGGCGTCGAGGAGCTTCTTCTCCTCCATTTGTTTGTAAGTTTCTCATGGCTAGGAGGAGATCTCAAAAGGTAACGACATTTCTCCTCCCGGTCTTTAGGATGCGTGCGTGGCATCCCTTTATTTTCTGCATTTTTGGCACCGGATCCGTCGAGTGAGAGGGATCCGGGTCGCCTTGGTTCAAAAGGAACCATCAGGTTGATTGAGTCCGTCCCCGACATGATTTGCACTAGAGATCCGCTCCGTTAGCAGATTAGGCATTGTGGGTGAAGCCGGATTTGCGACCGTTGGTCCGATTCGGTGATGTTGATTGCGGCGCATTTTAGGGGTTTTGTTAGAAATCCAATTACGGCGAACTCGTCGTTGTGATGCCCTTGTAGCTTCGTGTAGTAACGAATGTCGGGTTTTGGGCGGGGAAATGATGTGCGGAATATGGGGCTTGTGATGCCTAGGGTTGTGCGAAGGTGTGATTGGTCTTTGTGGTCGGCTGGCTATCCCGTGAAGACTGAGATTCACGTGTGGAGAGTGTCCAGGCAAGATTAGTCCCTTCGGTGTTGACTGATGAGAATGTCTGTGCTACGGATGAGTCCGGTAACGGTCGCCAGGCGAGGCAGTCGGTGGACGTTGTCCCGAGTGTAAGTCCAGGGCCTTGGGACGTTTTGCTTAAGCTAGAATTCTTAGCATCGGTTTTGTGTGTTGTTAGCGGCCTGAGCATGTGAGCTGTTAGACAAGCCCGATGGTATGGTGAGCCAGGCGAGGTGGGTCTCAGCGAGAGCTCTTGGCCTTGGGCTACGATGCCCTCGTGGGGAAATGATGAGTACCCTTGTGTTTGTGATGTGATGATGATGTATGATGATGTGTTAGATTCATACGCCTTAGGGTGCCTTGGGTGAAACCCAGGTTTGCATTCATTTTGCATTGGTAGACCCCTTTTTATTATCTGCTCAACATAGAAACGTGGATGATGCTTGTGACACTCATGCCTGTATTTATGTTGTCTTTCTTTTTGTACATTTGCATACGAAATGCTGACTTGCAGGGAGAAGTAGTTCCCCGGGGTCCGTTAGGACGGCCGGGAGGAGGGATGTTGTTACACCGTTTGTGGTCAGCCATAGCTGACCCTCGTTTACCGCTCTTAGTGATTTGGATGCAGGGCAAGGATCGCAGGTTGGACCCAGCTCGCCGGCCAAAAAGGCCTAAAGCCTCATGAAGTGCTTAGTTTGTTTTCCTGCATTACTTTCTTCGTATTTTGTTGTAACCGGCTTGCATGCCGAGGTAGTTTAGGGAAAACAATTATTCCCACTTTTGTTGGGATGTCTCTTTGTGTTGAATGTTAGGTGTTTTGGACTTTGGTTTTGTAAGGCCTTAAGGCCAGTTGGACTCCTATGTACTGTGGACAATCTCTGTGGTTTTAGATTGTTTCCGTTGTGTTATCTGAGTTTTGAGAATGGGTAGTTAATATCATCTTTTAATACTAAAGCTGTGGAGGTTATATGATGTGGGGTCCTGACCGCATCCATATTATATGGTCATTACAGGGGAGGTGTTACATGCCGGTGCCGGAAGATTAGCTTTTTCTGCAAATGTGGGGGTTGCGCGGCACTCTCGCACGCCTTCTTTCTCAGAATTTGGTTTTAGCGACGGGTCGTAGTTGATCCAAGGGAGCTCGGCTGCGGTCGTGTCGAAACCACGAACTGCATCCCTGAGGATTCTCCCTTTGTTGGTCATGCATCCAGGCATGGAAACGTCGTGGTTCAGGGCATCGAGTAAGAGGCTCCCAAATATTGCGTCGTAGGGGGAGTCTGCCTCTGCGATGATGAACTGAACGTCGTACTGGACTGGTTCCGAATGCATCCCTATTTGGACGGGAGGGTGACGACTCCTATGGTGGGTACCATAGTTCCGTCTGGGAGCTCTGCGTCGCTGGCCTTGAGCTTAAGGTTCCCGCTTAGGAGTTTGAGTCGCACCACGACTGCCACGAACAGGATATTGAACGAGATGCGATGGGTTATCAACGCTCTTCTTAGCTCACAGGCTGGATTGCCTATGCTCGCGTCTAAGGCGAAGTCCATCCATCCCCGGGGACACCCCTGATGAAAGCTTGTGTAGATCTTTTCTTGCTGCTTGATTCGTCCCGCTTCCCCTAGGTGGGGCAACTCGTTCTTCTCGGGCTCTTCTCGCACTTCTTCTTGGATCCTCGATGCACGCGTTTCATGCCATTCAACGAACAGTTGGGACAAATCGGTGAAGTTGTGAATCGCTCCATTTGGCAGAGATTGATACCATCGGAGGGCGTCTCAGCACATTGTCTTGGTGAAGATTTTGCAGCTGATTTGGTCGGGAAGTCCGAATGTCCGCACCGCTATCAAGAATTGATTAACGTGCACATACGGGTCTTCTGCTCCATGGAACTCCTTGAAGTGCGGGAGCTTTAGCCATGACGGGACTGGGTATGCTAAAATTGACTTTGACAGGGGGGATCGCCTTAGCTGGTGCGTGATATCATTCGGATCCTACCCCGCTATGAGAGGGGCCGGCTTGCTAGTTGATCCAATCCACTGGGGCTGGATGGGTGCATCGATGAGCGCTCTTTTCGTCGGGCCTTCAGGGATTGAGGAACTGCATGCGTCGGATAGTTCGGGGGAGGTGTCCACTCTCGCTGGTTCCGTGAACTCAGGCGAAGCGGGCGCTGCGCTCGGAAATCCTTTGCTCGGTAGTTGGGAATCCATTCCCACAGACGGCGCCAAACTGTTGCGGGTCACTTAGGGCTCTTAGTAGACCAGTTTACTTGAACCACCTTAGCTCGGGAGAGAACCAAGCGCGCAAACAGTCAATTTGAGATTCGTTGATTACACTGGGACTTTTTAGCGTGGAAAACCCGGAAAGGGTAAAAAACCACGTGGCGGGAGCTGTGCCGACCAAACTTCCACTATCTTTTGGGGGGTTACAATTAGAGACTTAGAAGTCGAGCGCGACAGGCCGCTGCTCGTTACAATAATAGAGAGAAAGAGAGAGAAAGAGAGAGAGAGAGAGAGAGAGAGAGAGAGAGAGAGTTCCTAAGGTGACAGACCACCTCCAGAAAAACTAAGTCCTTTCTCCTTCTGAGAAAGGTGGAGAACAAAAGTGAGAACGCCCTGGAGAACAAAAGTGAGCACGCTGAGTCGCCTTTCGGGAAGAAGGAAATCTTCGAGTCCGATGGAGAATTTCGCGAAAGTCTGCAAGAAGCTCTCCCGGTTCCAGAAGGCAAGGTCCTTTGAAATGAAGCCCTGGGGCTCCTTTTATAGCTTTGGCCGATGGTAGCCCGGTAATTTCGCCGTTGTAACCACCGTAACCACCTGGCGGACGAATCATATTTTCCGGTTCAGAGCACACGGATCGCCATTTTTCGTAATTGACCATCTTGCCCCTCGGGCAGTTCGGGCAGTTTTGTTGGAGGCGAAAAAAGCGACAAGCTGTTCCTGAAATCTGAGAAACTGGAAAGACAAAAAGTGAGCATGCTAGAAAGACAAAATGTGAGAAGTCAGAAAAGACAAAAAGTGAGCTGAGCGCGCTCAGAAGCGTTCTGAGCGTGCAACGAACGGAGAAGCAATATAGGCAACTGGGGAAGCGATCTGAGAGCGCAACGATCAGAGAAAACGTGTTGGTCGCTTTGTGAGGTATTCTGAGCGTGCAACGAACACGGAAGTGCTCTGAACGCGCTTAGAGGCGTTCTGAGCACGTTACAAGCGCGGGAGCGCTCCGAGTAAAATCCAGTGTTCAAAGGGCGCACAGCGAGCCTGGAGAGGGCGGACACCCCCGAACCCCTCCTTGCGGAGGGGGCTCGACCGTACCCCAAGGGCTGCGGTTAGGCCGCACCCCACTAGTGGTGCGGCTTGGCCGCACCCCACTAAGGGTGCGGCTTGGCCGCACCCCAAGGGGGTGTGGTTAGGCCGCGCCCCCGTGGAGGGGCGGCCTGCGCGCTACCGCGCGGTATTGCTGCGCGCTACCGCGCGGTAGTGTTGCGGCACAGTTGCGGGTGGTTCGACGAGGGAGGTTGGTCATGGAGGTAGTGGGATTGCCCACTTCCCCACTCTCCCCGTATCTTGGGGAGTAACCACCTCTTCTCACGCATCAGGAATTAAATTTAAAGACATCATTCTTTTCATAGAATCTGAATTCACATGTCCTAATCTAGCATGCCAAAAATCTGAATTTGAACATGAAACAGAAGAAGATGAAATCTGATTTATTTTTAAATCAACAACATTTAATTTGAATAGACCATCTCAGATATATCATTTACCAATAAAAACATCATTAAATATTATTACAACTTTATTTGACTCTAAGACAATTTTACAACCCTTCTTCACTAGCAAGGATCCGCTCACAAGATTCTTCCTAACTCTCGGCACATAAAGCACATCTTGCAAGGCTAGTGTCTTCCCGGATGTCAACCTAAGATCCACTCGTCCGCGTCCAAGTATTTGTGCCGAAGAAGCATCTCCTAAGATCACGCTTCCTCCACTGATGTCCTGAAAGGTGGCAAAGCAAGAACGATCAAAGCAAGTATGAACATTTGCTCCGGAATCAAGCCACCAATCTGATGAACAAGTGAGAAGAAGATTTGGAGAATAATCTAACCTGAAGATAGGTTGATCCGGTGCTTGGATCATGTTGGCCTGAGGCTTGTCTCCACGAGACTTGCCAATCACGGGTTGTGTCTTCTTGTAAAAGCAGTTGGTAGACAGATGGTTTGTGCGGCCGCAGATGAAGCACCATTTCCCTTTACCTGGGTTTTGGTTTGAAGGACCAGGCTTGGGGTGATTGGGTTTTTAAAGGCGGGAACCTGGACGGAAAGGTTTCTTATGGATCTTGCCTTTGCTTTTGAAGTGATGGTTGGAGGAAAGGTTGTCATGAGATTCGGTTAGATTAACTTTAAGAGCATGGTCTTTGGGAGCTTTAGAACTCTTAGACTTATGTTCCTCCTCTATGCGGATAGCATTTTGGATCTAAACGTAAGTAAGGTTTGAGTGGTCATACCTTAGTCTAGTGCTAAAGCCGGACCAAGAATCTGGAAGTGCATCAATAAGACTTGCCACTAAATAATTTCGGAAAGAATTGAGTCATCGGCTCGGATCTTGGACAACATCTCATCAAGTTGATGGAGTTGAGGATTTTAGGGTTTGGAGGCATCAAGCTTGAATTTGTGGAGGTTAGAAACGTTCTATACCCGCATTGTCTAGGTTATAACGTGCTTCAGGAGCATACCACAAATCCTTGGTTGTACGATATTGAAGAAAAACATCGTAGAGGCTGTCAGACAAGGCACTAAGAATTCGGTTGCGACAATGATATTCTATATCTACCGGATCTCTATAAGGGATACGTCTAATGTACGTCCTAGTGGTATTTGCACTGGAGGATGAAGACGATGGTAGAGTTGAAGTGACTGCAATTGCATCGCTAGGGTTTTCTGTTTCTACAGCAGGAACATCAAATATCGCAGATAGAAGACCTAAGGTGTTCAGCCAATATTCTACTTGTGCTTGCCAACGACAGAAACCGTTTCCGTTGAATTTCTCGGGTTTTTTCCCGGCAAACCTCAGATCTAGTTGCCATTACAGATTTCTGGAATTTATAAAACATACAGTAAATAACAGTGCATATAAATAATAAAACAGAGATAATCATTTTGATTATTTGATTTTATTTATTTTGTTATTCTTGGACTTCCCAACGAATACCCAATGACGGGTTCTGGAGGTAGTAGGCGGTTTGTGGGATGACTAGCCCAACAGGCCCTTTCACAAGAGATTATGTGATGTGATCTACAACTTCTTTAGATTGTAGAAATAATATTTCTATATTCCTATATTAATATACTTTTTTTTCGGTTTTGAAACTTTGCAGAAACAACATATAAATATATATATATGGACATCAATATCAAAATTGTAGGAGGTGAGAAATAAAAGAAAGTAATCTGTAGGTTAGAATCAAGCCTGGTAAGGCGTGTGCTCACTGCCCTAAAGAAGTTGCACCACCCTCCGGCAGGGCTTTTAACCGATGCTCACTCCTCCAAGGTACAACACCCGACTAGATCCCGAAAACTCCGATGTGCACGGACACCGAAGAAGCACAGAGCACCCGAACTCCCACTTGATGAAGCAAATGTAAAGAGAAGAAAATCGCAAGAACGAGCGAGCGAGAGAGAGAGAGAGAGAGAGAGAGAGAGAGAGAGAGAGAGAAAGCAACAGCTTTTAGAATTGCAGAAAGAACATATATAAAACTCAGACTGCAAGACTCCTCCAAAATAGGATCTCGTAAAATGACAATAATTAAAGCCACAATAAATACGAACGCATATAATTGGAAGACTGAAAATCGGGAAGAGATACGTTGTATTCCCAACGTACGGAATTAATGACGAAAAGCACGTGTAAGCGGTTTAGAAAACATGCGTAATAACTGCAAGAGAAAACGCCAAAGAATGAGGGAGTCCGAATTTGGTGCGTTAAACGCACCTAATATTAGGTGCGTTGAACGGCCAAGATATTCAACATCTTTTAAAATGAAAATCAACGATTGTGATACGGTCGTATCATATGGTCGTGCATACAGTTGTGATACGATCGTGCATACAGTTGTGATACAGTTGTATTTTCAAAGTTAATACGACCGTATCACAACCGTTGATCAAGGATGTTGAATATCTTGGCCGTTGAACGCACCTAATATTAGGTGCGTTCAACGCAAAAAAAAAAATCAAGAATGAGGTCACGTCGAGATCATATCCACGCAACGTCTGAAAACAAATCCAAGCAACCGAACGTCGAGACTACACGACGATACAACTTATTGTCGAGACTTGCAATCGAAGATACAACTTATCGTCGAGACCAGTCTGTTATTCGACGACAAAACGTGTCGAGACCGCGCGTCACAACGATACAACTTATCGTCGAGAGCTTGGTCAACCGCTGAGACTGAAGTTCGTCGACCGCAGAAAGCATTTCGTCGAACGCAGAACATTGACAAGTTCGTCGAGCGCAGGATGGAGTTCGTCGAACGCAACATGCCGTTCGTCGAACGCAGGATGGAGTTCGTCGAACGCAGCATGCCGTTCGTCGAACGCAGGATGGAGTTCGTCGAGACGACACAAATCCGAATAAAAAGGTCTAAAACTGTTTTGTACAAAAAATACAATTCAATTATTCCCCAAATCCCAAATCCCAATCCGGTGCGGTGCGTGCGCGCGCGCGTTTGGTTCATAGTTTCTCCTTATGTTCTTTTGAACAAATAAAAGAGAGTGAAAACAAATATATACTCTTTAGCTAGAAAGCAAGTGAGCATGGTGGGACTAATGAGTTCATCCTTTCATTCAAATGTTTCCCTTCAAATAATTTGGGTTCCCTCCAATTTTGATTTTGGAGCTTTTCATCAAATATGAATAGTCATACACCAAACGTCATAAAAAATCTAATAAAACATTATAAATAAATATTGTATTTACAAATTTCTAACAAATTCCATATGAAAGGCGGAATATGTATTATCCCTCCCCTTATTTTTCCAATGGAATTAGATCCACGTATACATTTCATGCTTATATGTGTTTATATACAAAATAAATAATTTATTTATATGATACAAAATAAAAATAATATATATACTTATATTTATATTTATATATAATACAAAATATAAGTAATATAAAAACATACCAAAAATATAATTAATATAAATATATACACCCAAAAATAAAAATAATATATAAATTTATTTCATATTTAAATATATTTATATACAAATTATAAACAATATATTTGTACAGAAAATTATAACTAAAGTAGAGTTATATTAATAAATATGTTTTATATATTTATATAATAATGCATCGATATATAATCGTATTTCATATATATATCATAAAATTAAAAAAGTTTTTAGTAGAGCTCTTGTAACTAATATGATAGGCTGTCATTAGGCACGCCAGTGGTAATTTCATGGGAGCTTGTCAATAGGCAGCAACGCGCGGTAAATGTCGCACGGTGTTTTGCCCCTTCCACGCTGCGTGCGGAGCCTAAACGATTGGCGGTGCTCGTGCTCATGGCGGGGCGCAGCGCAGTTTGCGCGTACTGGCATTCATGCGTCCAATTGAGAGTCCAAACAGACTCGGAATTGTGTGTGACTGGGCTCGTTGAAGTTGTATTGGTTAACCGGTCGAGGTCGCCTCGAGAAATCCCCGGGTTCGACCGAGTTATTACTGTGGAGTCCTATCAATAATTAAATATTTATGCAATAAATACATTAATAGTAATAAATCATCCATTTTTATATATTTATATAATACATCGATATAGATATATAAATATTTCATATTTATATAATGCAAAATAGAAATAATATATGTTTACATTCCAAATTCCAAAATATCAATGTTGCAGATGTCAAATATCGGAGACACATCGATTTATGTTTTTCATATCGAGGGATATATCAACAATATTATTCACATATAAGATTTTAATATTTAATTATTTATATACATAATTATATATACTAATAATCAAAATTTTAACTTATGCGTATACTATATTAAGACATTAACAATTTAATATTTATTGAAAAATCAAATCTATTAAAATAATATATATTTTATGTTACACAAATAATAACAGTATAACACAGAGTTAACCATAGGAATTGAAGCATTAAATTAGGAAGTCATCGACGACAATCGAACATAAAGAACACTCATTCCAAAATCTAAATACCAAGCACAATCGACATCAACGAAGGAGAGGAATATGGAAGAAAAATAGAGAAAGTTGGAAGAAACTTAAAACAATAATGAATAAAATAAATTAAGAAAAACAACCAATGTACTGTCATGACTCATTATATCGACCAATATATTTGTTGTGGGTCACTCGACGCTCTGGTAGACCGGTCGAATCGAACCACATTAGCTCAAGAGCGAGTCGAGCGCGCAAACATTCAATAAGAGAGTAACAAATGACAAAGAGACTTTTTATCGTGGAAAACCCGAAAATGGAGAAAATGACCAAATTACACTATCTTTTGGTTTGTTACAATTAAAATCTGAGAACTCGGGCGCGTCATGCCGATGCTCGTTACGATGGTGTGGAGAGAGAACCTCGTGTTGGGGTTCAGCCCCTAAAGGGCAATTTTTGTGAAAATTTGTGTTGCAGGAATTTAGGTTGCAACCTGGCAAAAAGGCACGTTACAACGCGCCAGGCTCTGTCCATGCATTTTGGGAGCAAAAATCTGGACAGATTTTTGGTTTTTTTGGTTCAACTGAACCGGGCTGGTTCAGCTTTTGGCGTGAAACAGTTTTGGAGGAATTAGGGTTAAATTATCATTATTCTATCCCTCTCTATTATTCTTCCCGATCAGAAATTAGCCGCCTCTCTCTCTCCCGTTTTCTGAAATTGCCGCCCCTCCCCTTCTCTCTTTCTCTCGATCTTGGAGAGAGACGCCGGTGAGTGGAGGAGCCACTAACGCCGCCGACTTGGTGAGGGCTGTCGCCGCCAGTTCTTGGAGAGGGGGTTGCCGCCGCCGATTTGAGGAGAGTGCCGCCGACTTGTTGTTGTTGGAGAAGGTGAGGGCTGCTGCCCTTTGTGGAGGTTGTTGCCTCAGTTTGCCGCTAATTTGGAGAGTGTTGCGGACGCCGTTGCCGTTGCCGGAAAGAGGAGGTGTTTCCTCCGGTTTGCTTGGAGTTTTCTTCACCGTTTTCAAAGACCACTTCGTCTACGGATTAAGGTGTTCTCTTTCTCGTTTTCGCTTGCTATTTTGCTTGAAAAGAGAGTAGGGTTTTATCATATTGTAGAGAAGTTGTGTGCTTAACTTTGTGGTGGAGAGAAGGTTGGATTTGTTTGTCAAATCCGGGTGGGCATTCTAGGTTTGGGCAAACCTAGATTATTGTTGTAATCCTTATTTATTATAGTGGATTTTGTTGTGCCGTGCCCCGTGGTTTTTGACCTTCAAGTTGTGAAGGTTTTCCACGTATATCTCTGTGTTTGTGTGTTTATTTTGTTGGTTTGTTTTTCTCAGGTTTTGTTTGCTCTATTGATCGGTGGGAGACGTCGCTACGGGCGACCTTCATTCCCTACAAGTGGTATCAGAGCCAGGTTCTTTGACTTGTCGTTTTTATTTCTCGGTTTATAACTCGGTGCGGTAGGTGACGACCATTGGTCCGCTCCCTATCCTCTCTTGTTAATCCCTTGAAATAAATCGACTTGCGGATCGTGTTAGAGCAGTTGTTGTTTGAGAAAGCAATGGAACAGAGCACAAGGATGGTCAATATGAATGGCAAGAATTGGAGCATCTGGAAGCCTCGGATGGAGGATCTTTTATATTGTAAAGATCTCCATGCTCCGTTGACAGGGAGACCGGCTTCAGTTAAGGATGATGAAGAGTGGAAGAAGATGGATCAGAAGGCAGTAGGGTTCGTTAGGCAGTGGCTTGATGACTCTGTTTTTCATCATGTTTCCACGGAGTCCTCGGCTCAAGCCTTATGGAAAAAGCTGGAAGCTTTGTATGAGCGGAAGACTGCTGGCAACAAGGCATTTCTGATTAGGAAGCTTGTTAATTTGAAGTACCGGGAAGGTTCACAGATGACTGAGCACCTGAACCTTGCCCAAAGTATTATCAATCAGTTGGAGTCCATGAAGATTACCTTGGGAGATGAACTCCAAGCTCTGATGGTCCTTAGTTCCTTACCGGAGAGTTGGGATACTCTTGTAGTGTCGTTGAGCAACTCAGCACCTGATGGGGTGGTAACCATGGAGATGGTGTCTAGTTGTCTCCTGAACGAAGAATTGAGAAGGAAGGATTCTGGATCTTCCAGTTCGGGTGTTTTCCTCATGGAAGGAAGAGGCAGATCTGTGAAGAACAGGGGTACTTCCAGGAGCAAGTCTAGGGGCAAGTCCAAGAAGGACATTGAGTGCTACTATTGTAAGAAGAAGGGTCATTTCAAGAAGGATTGTTTCCAAATGAAAAGAGACCTGAAGGGAAAGACCAAGGAGGCAGGAGAATCCAGTGGTGATGCGACGACTTCGATTGTGGAGGCTGAGCCGTTATGCTTGCAGTGCAGTGGGTCGTCTTGCCAGGAATGTGTTGACACAGACTGGATCGTGGACGGAGGTGCATCTTATCATTGCACTCCTCACCAGGATTACTTCTACACCTATTCTGCGGGAGACCTTGGTGTGATCCGGATGGCTAATTCCGGTGAATCATTGATTATTGGCAGTGGTGATGTCCATTTGGAGACTGAGCTTGGGAAGATTGTTCTCAAGGGCGTCAGGCATATTCCTGACTTGAGAATGAATCTGATTTCCGTTGGTAGACTTGATGACGGTGGTTTCACTAGCATTGAAGGTGGTGGTACCTGGAGGTTGCTGAAGGACTCTTTGGTGGTAGCCAGAGGAAGGAAGTGTTGTGGCCTTTATCGCACTAAGGCCAAGATATGTGGTCCAAGTGTGAATGCTGCTGAGGGCGACTCTATGGAGTTATGGCATCGCAGGCTTGGGCATATCAGTGAGAAGAGCTTGAAGATTTTGGTGAAGAACAAGGTTCTTCCGGAGCTATCAGGAGGGATTCCTAACACGTGTGTGCACTGCTTGGCCGGTAAGCAGAAACATGTTTCCTTTGCTGAATCTGAACCAAAGAGGAAGGCGGAGTTACTATATTTGATACACACTGATGTGTGTGGTCCTATTGAGCCCATGTCTGTGGGCGGAGCGGCTTATTTCGTCACGTTCATTGACGATCACTCCAGGAAAGTCTGGGCATATCCTGTGAAGCAGAAGAGTGATGTTCTAGCAAAATTTGTAGAGTTCAGAGCAAAGGTGGAGAAGATGACCGGTAAAGAAATAAAGCGAGTTCGATCTGACAACGGGGGAGAATACATCGGTGCCTTCGATGCTTATTGCAGAGAGCATGGCATAGTGCATGAAAGGACAATCCCGAGGACGCCACAACAGAATGGGTTGGCAGAGAGGATGAACAGGACGATTGTTGAGAAGATCAGATGCATGATTTCTCAAGCTGGCATTAGTAAGCAGTTTTGGGCTGAGGCTGTGCAAAATGCTGTTCATCTGATAAATTTGTCTCCTTCGGCACCTCTGAATGGTGATATTCCAGAGCGTGTTTGGTCCGGGAAGGAAGTGTCGTACGGACATGTGCGGGTGTTTGGGTGCAAAGTTCATGTTCATGTCCCCAAGGAAGAGAGATCGAAACTTGATGAGAAGTCTCGGGAGTGTATCTTGTTGGGATTTCCCCATGAGGAGTTTGGATATAGACTCTGGGATCCCTTGAACAAGAAGATGATCAGAAGCAGAGATGTGATTTTTGTTGAAGATCAAGTGGTTGGTGAGCAGATTGCTGCGGGGTCACATGTTCCACAGTTGCCACCTACGGAGGAGAGGTCCTATGTTGATGATGGGCCAGTAGAGACTGTTGCTGATGATGGGCATGCTGAGGAGGAGGTTGGTGAGCTTATTCCTGATGAGGAGATGATCTCTGATGTAGGGGGAGCTCTGCCAGTTGATGTGCCACCTGTGGTGGAGGTTCCTCCTGTCAGATCTGAGAGAGTCAGAAGGCCCAATATCAGGTATTCTCCTCATGAGTACATCTTGCTTACAGATAGTGAAGAGCCTGAGTCCTATAAGGAGGCTCAAAGTGCTGAAGATCGTGAGGCTTGGACGGCTGCTATGGAAGAGGAGTTGTACTCTCTTCAGAAGAACGAGACGTATGACTTAGTCCCTTTGCCTAAAGGGAAGAGAGCTTTGAAGAACAAGTGGGTCTTCAAGCTGAAGTTGGATGAAAGTCTCTCTCAGCCGAGGTACAAGGCGAAACTAGTTGTTAAAGGTTTCAGTCAGAAACAAGGTATAGATTTCGATGAGATATTTTCCCCTGTGGTGAAAATGTCCTCTATCAGACTGGTGTTGGGTATGGCTGCCTCCATGGATCTTGAAGTCGAGCAGATGGACGTCAAGACGGTATTTTTTCATGGTGATTTGGAGGAAGAGCTATACATGGAGCAGCCCGAAGGCTTTGTGGCTAAGGGAAAACATCATCTGGTCTGCCGGCTCAAGAAGAGTCTTTATGGGTTGAAGCAGGCACCCAGACAGTGGTATAGGAAATTTGACTCGTTCATGATGAAGAGCAAATTCCAACGGACCAGGGCTGATCACTGCGTGTACGTGAAGAGGACTGAGAAGGCGTTTACTATTCTGCTGTTGTACGTAGATGATATGCTGATTGTTGGGGATGACAAGGCAAGCATAGCTGAGTTGAAGAAGGAGCTCGGTGAGTCCTTTGAAATGAAGGATTTGGGACCGGCAAGGAAGATTCTTGGAATGAAAATCACCAGGGACAGGAGTGCCGGTCAACTATGGCTATCTCAGTCTGAGTATGTGGAGAAAGTGCTGAAGAGGTTCATGATGGACAAGGTAAAACCCGTTGCTACTCCTTTAGCCGGGCACTTCAGACTTTCTGGTTCTCAAAGTCCTTCATCTGAGGAGGAGGTGGAAGAGATGAGTCATATCCCTTACGCATCCGCAGTAGGGAGCTTGATGTATGCTATGGTCTGCACTAGGCCAGACATAGCTCATGATGTGGGATCTGTGAGCCGTTATTTGGCAAACCCAGGGAAAAATCACTGGAGTGCTGTGAAATGGATATTCCGTTATCTCCGAGGTACCTCAGACCTTTGCTTAAAGTTTGGTGGAGGTCCACCAGAACTTATTGGGTACTCGGACTCGGACATGTCAGGAGATGTTGACACGAGGAGATCCACTTCTGGTTTCGTGGTCACATTTGCAGGGGGAGCAGTGTCATGGCAGTCAAGGCTTCAAAAGTGTGTGGCCTTGTCGACAACGGAGGCTGAATATATTGCGTTGACTGAGGCGTCAAAGGAGCTTATTTGGATGAAGAAGTTCATGCTTGAGCTTGGTCTCTGACAGGACGTGTACACAGTATTTTGTGACAGTCAGTGTGCTATATTCTTGGCCAAGAATCCCGCCTTTCACTCCAGGACAAAGCACATCGATGTGAAGTATCACTGGATTCAGGATGCAGTCGAGGAGAAGCTGTTGGTGGTGGAGAAGATCCACACGGATGAAAACCCTTCGGATATGTTGACGAAGGTTATCCCAAGGGAGAAGCATGATTTTTGCCGACGGTCGATCGGCATGATGTCCACTTGAAGGAGTCAAGGTGGAGGACTCCCCTTTATGGTCTGAAGGGGGAGTTTGTTGGGGTTCAGCCCCTAAAGGGCAATTTTTGTGAAAATTTGTGTTGCAGGAATTTAGGTTGCAACCTGGCAAAAAGGCACGTTATAACGCGCCAGGCTCTGTCCATGCATTTTGGGAGCAAAAATCTGGACAGATTTTTGGTTTTTTTTTGGTTCAACTGAACCGGGCTGGTTCAGCTTTTGGCGTGAAACAGTTTTGGAGGGGTTAGGGTTAAATTATCATTATTCTATCCCTCTCTATTATTCTTCTCGATCAGAAATTAGCCGCCTCTCTCTCTCCCGTTTTCTAAAATTGCCGCCCCTCCCCTTCTCTCTTTCTCTCGATCTTGGAGAGAGACGCCGGTGAGTGGAGGAGCCACTAACGCCGCCGACTTGGTGAGGGCTGTCGCCGCCAGTTCTTGGAGAGGGGGTTGCCGCCGCCGATTTGAGGAGAGTGCCGCCGACTTGTTGTTGTTGGAGAAGGTGAGGGCTGCTGCCCTTTGTGGAGGTTGTTGCCTCAGTTTGCCGCTAATTTGGAGAGTGTTGCGGACGCCGTTGCCGTTGCCGGAAAGAGGAGGTGTTTCCTCCGGTTTGCTTGGAGTTTTCTTCACCGTTTTCAAAGACCACTTCGTCTACGGATTAAGGTGTTCTCTTTCTCGTTTTCGCTTGCTATTTTGCTTGAAAAGAGAGTAGGGTTTTATCATATTGTAGAGAAGTTGTGTGCTTAACTTTGTGGTGGAGAGAAGGTTGGATTTGTTTGTCAAATTCGGGTGGGCATTCTAGGTTTGGGCAAACCTAGATTATTGTTGTAATCCTTATTTATTATAGTGGATTTTGTTGTGCCGTGCCCCGTGGTTTTTGACCTTCAAGTTGTGAAGGTTTTCCACGTATATCTCTGTGTTTGTGTGTTTGTTTTGTTGGTTTGTTTTTCTCAGGTTTTGTTTGCTCTATTGATCGGTGGGAGACGTCGCTACGGGCGACCTTCATTCCCTACACCTCGAGGGTGGCAGACCACCTCACGAGAGACTAAGTACTTTTCTAGGAACGAAAGTGAGATTCTCGAGTCGTCTTTCGTAGCTCGAAGGATTCTCAACCCGCTTAGAAGATTATCTTCTGAAGCGAAGGAAAATCTGCAAAGGTATGAAGGAAGCCTTCGAAGGCTCGAAGAAGATCTTCGAAAATTCAAAGAAAATCGAAGGAGATCTTCAAGCGCCGAAGGTGAATTCCAAGAAAATCTTCGAAAGAGCTCTCTAGGGCGTAGAAGACAAGTTCCATGAAATGAAGGTTTAAGCTCCTTTATAGCCTTGGGCGGGGGTAGCCTGGTAATTTCGCAGTTGCAACCACCGTAACCACTTGACGGGGGATTCACGCTGGTCGATTTGAAGAACACGGATCACCACTTTTTGGAAATTCCCGTCTTGCCCCCCAGACAATTTGGTCAATTCGGGAGGCTTTGTTGACGACGTTGAGCGCAACGAACAAGACCTGCAATCGAGGAAATTAGGAAAGGTTAACTGCCGCGCGCGTCGCGAACACGGGAATGTTTTGAGCGCGCAACGAACACGGGAATGTTATGAGCGCGCAACGAACACGGAAGCGTTCTGAACACGCGATGACCACATATGTGTTCTGGGCGCGCTATGAACACGGAGGCGTTCTGGGCGCGCGATGAACACGGAGGCGTTCTGGGCGTGCGGTGAACGCGGAGGCGTTCTGCCCGTGCGGTGAACGCAGAAGCGTTTTGAGTACGCAACGACTGAGCGCGCAATGAATACGGAAGCGTTCTGAGCGCGCGATGAACACGTAAGTATTCTGGTCGCACGGTGAACGCTGAGGCACCAAACCATGAATACAAATTACTAAATATTTGATGTTTATACCCATATTTACATAATACCTTGAATACAAATTACAAAGCGATGACACCAAACACATTCATCAAATAATTATCGACCTTAGAGGAAGTAGAAATTGAAAACACGCCACTGCGCGTAGTTCTGAATTGTGATATACAACCACTCTCAAACTTTATTTTCAAATTACTTTTCAGCAAAGTTTTCTTCAAACCTCTTGCTCATATCTCTCATCAAAAGGTGCTATTCTATAATGTTTCTTTAGCAAATCACCTGCCAACCCGAGCGAACATTCAAATATCTATCCTAGATTCATTCGTTTGGGGACTCCTAATGGGTTGAATATCATATCAACGGGCGTTCCATCTTGCAAATAGAGCATATCTTGTTTAGACAAAATCTTAGAAATTATCTCTTTATTCCCATGCCTTCTAGCTATTTTATCACCTACTTTGATTTCACATTTATGTGGAATATATGCGCGAATCCATTCAATATATATTGTTGCTTTTAAGTCACCCAATTTACTTCCATGCAAAAGTGTAGAAATACTACTCCATGGAGTCTTCTTTAATTGAAACCCTTAATTTTGATATTTTCATGGTTCTATATTACATGGCAGATTACCTTAATGAACTTAAAAAATATATATATCCTTCTACTAAAAAGATATATATATGTACAACCCCGTGTTCACTGAGGGGTAAATTGAGACTCGGGCATAGGCGAAGCGAGCGAGGGCTCGCCCCCTCGTGACGAGCGGGTCGCGAGGGAGGGGCGAGCCAGGCTCACCTCCTTGCGAGGAGCGAAGTGCTTAGCAACGGCTAGGCGAGCGGGGCTCGCCGCTCTGCGTAAGCGACTCAGGTTAGTAGAGGGGGGCGAGCACAATCCTCATTCATCAAGCTCTTGCCCGACTAGGAGTTCGGATGCCCGAGCCACCAGGCGAATGAGGGGCGGAACCCCACTCCCCCGGGAGGTCAGAGATCTGGCGAGTGGTGCCTTCACGGACCACTCGCCCAGTGAGGTCTAGAGGTGGATTTACCTAGAAACTCTTTGTGGTCTGCCAATAGCCCTTCAGAACAGCGGAGTTTGGCTGTTAGCAGACTAATTTGGGGTGCGTTTAGCAAAACCAAAAGGCAGAGTTACGCTATTAGCAGACCAATAGAGAAAAACTATATATAGACCATGAAGGGCACCTTTGGAGATATCCCTGTTTTTTGGCTTCTTACTCCTTAGGACATGTTTGGTTAGCTCCTCAGGCTCTTCAAGGTGCCCGACTTCAGTTTTGAGTTGGGAGGAGAAGCGCTCTAAGATCTTCCGGGTGTGTGATGGGACCTCCACGTTGCAGCCAAGGGTTGGTGTACATGTTTAGTTCTAAATCTTCGGTCAAATTCTTCTGCGGGATCAGTAAGTGCTAGCTGCCCCTCTTAGGGGTCTGAACTCCTCGTTGGGTCAGTTGATGGTTTCACCAATATATATATATATATATATATATATAAACACATACGAGTGACAGACACGGATCTTCGCCCATACGACCAACCACGACAGTACCTCGACTGTATAGAACCCCGATTGTGATAGTACCCGACGACGACAGGCACGAGGCTCCGCCTATATCAATTAATTAACGCAGTTTAAAATAAACACATTATTAATTAATTAATGCCAAAAATAGTTCTATACCATTTTTTATTTTTGTTTAAAAAATTCTTATCATTATCATATATTATTAAATTTTCATCATTACTTTTAAAAATTAAATTAATTATTTTTCATAATTACTTTTCAAATCAACTTTAATAAAGTTGACATGTGTAATGATAGCTTACCACAATAGGTATAAGAGCTCTACTAAAAACTTTTTCAATTTTATGAAGTTTCATCATTGTTTTTAATTTGAGAAAAATAAGATGTCATTACTTAAATGGGTATTGCATTTTTTTAATAAATTATAATATATGTTAAGTCATTAGATGAAAATAATAAGACTATATTTGACAATTTTGCATGTTTCACAAAAGACAACTTTTTTCCTTTATATATATGTGTGTGTGAAATATTATTGAATAAAAAAATCAATGAGATTTTTAATTTTTTAGATAAAGATATGATCATTCTTTCTACCTTCAATAGTAGAAGATTATTACGAGCATTTAGAGTCGAGAATGAAGCTCCCAAGCTGGTACACCAAACTCCCATAACCTGAACCTCATTAGTTCTTTAAATGACATTAATAGTAAACCACACTATGATATTAGCAAATCATCTATTTTGAAAATAATTATTAGCAAACTTTTTTGTTATTAGCAAATCATAAAAAAATTAAAATAAAACAAAATTTTCCAACATTGTTAGAAGCATTTGCAAGCATTGTTAAGAACTACCAATGTAATATATGTGGCTTAAAAACCTTAGAATGATCTGAATGTGATTTTCCATTACATAAATAACAAACATAATGATTTCATCCATGCCTGTTTTCAACAGGAATGTTCAACATGAATTTATGAATTAAAGACTTAACCCTAAAAATTTCAATTCCTGATTCAGTTATATGTCAGAAAGAGACAAAATTTTCCAAATGTTAAACTCTAAACCGCACTCAACCATTTATTGTTTAGTGCACAACCATACCCGAACAACAAGAGACAACCATTTATTGATTGACACATAATGAGAAACTATCTGTCCATGCATTTGAGAAATGAAAACTATGGATATACCAAAACATCACACAATCATTTCAAAACCACAAGGTTACCTTACGACAGCAAGAGGCCGAGGTTTTGATGAACCCAGACCAAAACAACGCTCTCCGGCAGTCTCACGGCGGGGTGGGGACGGGGTCACGGCGAGCAGGCGGAGGGGTTGCATCTGTTTCGGGGGGAACTACCGAGCACATCGGCGTGGACATATTCGGAGACGACAGGATAATAGCAGGGAGTCAAGGGTTTCGAAGGTTTAGTAAAGGCGGGAATAGGGAAATAAGAGGGTTTGCTAATAGTCTACTTTAAGGATTGAAAAAAATGGACCTAAAATATTTGAACCCAGTTTATATGGATTAGCTAATAGCAAAATCCGGTTTGCTAATAACGTCCTATTCGTCAGGCTACTTTTCGCTTGACTTTTCTATTACACACTCTAACAACAAACTCTTGAATCACTAGTAAAAACTGCTGCCGGTACTCATGTTCGCACTGAATCTTTAATCGACTTTTTTTTTATCTTAAGACTCGAAAAGTACCAATTTTATGCATGTGCTCCATAATGCAAGAAAATATAAGAAACCTTTGAATCGACCCGAGTAGGAGTCGATAAAGGTCTGGATCTGACAGAACCCAATCTGGAAGGCATTTGAATCAAAACTGGATCATCAAAGAAGATTAGAACATCCCCACCGTTCATAATAGAATATGCGGTCAGATTGAAGTACTTATACATGTACACACATTATGCACTCAATGGGAAAGATCCAAATTTAAAGTTATTGGCCTAAACTCATGACAATAAGCTTTTCCAAAGAAGCCACTCAATCACAGTTGACGGTGGCAACTCCACGAAGAACAAGTTCCTCGTGCTAATAACTCGGCCGGTCGTCTCCAACAATGCGGCGGCAAGAGTTGCGCTCTTCGCCTTTCCATAAAATTTGCTGAAAATGAAATAAATAATCACTCTATAGGATGAAGTATAGTGCAACATTCATACATTTTAAAAATCACAATAAATCAAAACCACTAGGAGCGAAAATTTCAGCGACTACAAAACCAACTTCTAGGGCTAAGAGGAGCAAAAGCTGTTAAAATTCCACAATCACAATCATTCTCGTAGAGCAAACCGGCGCAAATGAGAAATTCACATTCGTTTATCGTTAAAACTTCGCAAATGAAGCGCTAGAAAGGGGATCACCAATTTGTCATCCTCCATGGTACCAAAAATGGTACTCACCGTGAAGAGCGCGGCTTCGTGATAGTACAGACATCGGTGTAGCCGTGAGTTTCACAAAACTTCATCAAGCTAGTATGGCTGAAAAGAGGATGGTGTCAAAAGCTTCTCCTCAAGTTCTTTGAAACCTCGATAGACTAGCTCGGTCTGGCTCTGTGGCAAGCCCAACCGTCTCACTTCAGTCATATACCTGCACACGGAAAAACACGTAATCATCATCATTCTTATCCTAGGAACTTGTAGTCGGGATAACAAGTCTCGAAAACATTATGCATAGATGAATCACATCAAGTGATGCATGGACCCAGATCTTCATTCATAAACTCACAAATGTGGTAAACATAATGAATAATCCTTCCAACACAAAAAAATGTAACATTCAAGAGATACTTCCAAAGAACAATATGTATAAACAAAAACTGTATTAGAAAATTAGCTTTTAATTAAGAGAACTGAGCAGCAAATGGCCATCAACTCATTATTAAGTCAATAGAATAAGCATATTAATACTTGGAACTAGAACTTCAAAATGCTATTGCACATCTATGTAGTAGGTACAGAGACATTTGTATATAATATCATAGGAATAATTACCAAGGCTTCCCCTTGAAGTTAGCATAATTACAGGTTGCACCTCTCTTACTTTTGAAATTACAAAAGCCTCCCCTGTAAGTTTACATTTTATAACATCCATGCACAAAAATACCTCCTCGGAGTAAATTTTTTTGGGGGGGGGGGGGGCCGCCGGGTTCCACTCTGGTATGAGGGGGAAAAAAGGGGGGGAGGGGGGGGGGAGAAAAAAGAAAAAGAGGGGGAGGAGAAAAAAGAGGGGGAGGAGAGGGAAAGGGGGAGGGAGAAAGAAAAAAGAGGGAAAGGAAGAAAAATGAAGGGAGGGAGGGAGAGAACGCGGCCACAATTTGCGAAAGATAGACATTTGGCTCTCCGCGGAGATCCAAATGGCTCTCCGCGGAGAGCCATTTTGAAAGGAAGAAAAATGAAGGGAGGGAGAGAACGCGGCCACAATTTGCGAAAGATAGACATTTGGCTCTCCGCGGAGATCCAAATGGCTCTCCGCGGAGAGCCAAATGGCTCTCCGCGGATATCTAAATGGATCTCCGCGGAGAGCCATTTGGATCTCCGCGGAGAGCCATTTGGATCTCCGCGGAGAACTTTTTGCTCTCCGCGGAGAACTTTGTGCTCTCCGCGGAGAGCTTTTTGCTCTCCGCGGAGATCTTTTTGCTCTTCTGTATCTTCACTGATTTCATTTAAAGCTATAATTTTGACCCATTTGAAAACGGTATTCATCCATGAAACAATTGTTATTATAGACAAACATTACAAATGTACACGAATAATGTTTCTTAATTTACATCAATCAACCACAAAATTTTTAAAGATGTCTGCACAGATCTGGGCTCTAAAAATAGGCATATTTTTCTGCCAGTCTACGCAACTCTCCCAGCTCATCAGCCCTTCCTTCGCTATGTGCTCCATATACTTCATAACGAAGACACCGCAGTCCACGGAGTTCTCCTGCTGTGGTATACCAGCAGTCAAGTCGAGTTTCCAATTGGAAAATCCTGCGTGGACTTTTTTAACGGTCGCCTTCTGGAGCGCAGAAATCTGCATTAACACAAATTTGTTCGTACATTAGTAACTCGTAATGTACAATACTACATTGCATGTCAATGAACTGTACTTACAGCTTCTTTAGCGGAAACTTTTCGTTGGGCATTACGCAGAGAGTCATGTATAAGCCACTTCTTCTCTTTAACCATACCCACCAATAAATACCAGTGTTGACTATAACATACTGGCATTAGAATCATTTTGATATTGGCGAGATTCTCCTTGGTAATGCCCTCAAGGAATGCAGCTACAAGCTTAGATTCTCCGTCATTGGACCTTGGGGAGTGCAACTACATAATTTGTAACATTTTTTAGCAATGCAAACAGAATTATTAATGTATAAAGCACTGATAGGGAGATCATACCAAAAAGTTCGGACTGATGTACATAAACGGATGATACGGTTCTTTATCCCGATCTCTACGCAAAGTCAAGATCTTTGCGTAGGCAACAATGTGACAATCTTCGACGTATTTGTCCGTCAGAAGAGCATCCATGTCATCTCGAAATCCGACTATATTCCATTTATTGAATGCTTGGTCGTTCCTGAAACATTAGAAAGCCATCGTCAATATCAATGTGCATAGATCAAAATTTTGAAAATATAAAAGTGTATAATGTCAAAAGGGCACCTCGATGGTATGACGCTCATACGCTGATGGATGATATCTCTATCTTCTTCAGCTATTAGCGGTCTCCCCGGATAGTCAACGGGGTACACATCAATTTCATCCGCCTTTGTAGTTTTAATGTCTCTTTCTCCCAATGGGGAGTCTAGAATATCAGTAATGGAAGTATCGTGAGGGGTAGTGAGGGTGGTAGCGTTTTGGTGGGTGGGGGATCTAGAGATACTCGGGCTAGATGATGGCGAGGAATGATGAATGAGTGTGTCTATATCAGCACTCATGGATTCAAGACGTTCACCTACACTGTGACTAAAACTAATTAAATCACTATGTACTCTATCTATTTTTTTGTCTAATCTATCTACAGAACTATCTATCTTGCTATCTAATAATGCAAATTGATCTAATATCCTATGCTGGAAATCAATCCAAAACTGTGCCGGAGGGATAGATGGTGTGGTAGGTGGTGGGGGAGGTGATGATGTGCTGGGTGATGGGGGAGGTGATGATGATGAGGGAGGTGGTAATGATGTGGGAGGTGGTGGTGCAAACTTCATTTTTTTACTACCCTAGATGGCGAGACTATTGGTTTTCTCTTAAATGTGGGAGGTGGTGGTGTCCACTGTGTTGTCACGTCTGAACATAACAACTTCTCTGCCGGTGATATTTCATCTAGTACTTCCAACACCTAAAAAGAAGAAATACAACTATTGTATTGGATAGTTCAAAAGTGGTTGTTAATCGAATAAACTAAATTATTTACCTGCTCATCCAAGAGTTTTGCAACAGTCCCCATCTCTTTCATTGAAAATGAGACCTTCTCCGACCATCTTAATATTCGTGGCCTCAATGACGGATAGTGCGGAGCGAAGGTGGTGGTGTGCTCGAGGAACCAAATTTATATCAAACATTGCAATAGTTTAGAACATATTAAACAAATTTCATTTTAGGAATTAGAAATATAGATACTTACAACGAGAACATGGGTGCATCCATAGATGTATCTCATTGAAGACTCTGGCCAATGTTGCAGTTGGCCTTCTTCTGCAACAGGTGGCAGCTTCTCCACCATCGACCTGAACGACCTCATAACGAAGGTATAGATCGCTTCTGGCCAATTGAACTTTTGAAATTTCTCCAAGCTGGAGACCTCCTCGAAGAACATTGGCATCCTCTCCGCGCTCGAGGGGAAGAAGAAATTGCACAGAAGGTGCAAAATCAATATCTTCATCGTCACAGGGGACGACCCTTTCTCCATCGATTGAAGTTCCGTCTTCAAATCGGACTTCGTTAGCGGTCCAAATGGCTTGGTAGTCAGGATGACTTCCTCCCCATGGTTCGGCAGACCCAATATCATTGCCACGTCATTGGGGGAGAAGGTTAGCTCCCTCGATCCAATGACGAAGACATCCTTCTCTATATCATACCAGTTTAGTAGACCGTAAAGAAGGGGAGTGTTCTGCGGTACCTTTGGTGCATGGAAGATATGCCAGATGTTGGCATCCATCAGCATCTTCTTCTGATCCTCCTCCAATCGTTCTAGTATTGCTGAACTTAGGCCAACAAATGAGTTTAAATAGCACCTCGAGCTCAAAAAATGGATCTTTTTCTGCCTCATTGATCTGCAAAATTTATAAACATATGTTACAATAGAGGGACAAGAAGAATAAATTGGAGAGAGAAAGAGAGGAAGCAAACGGCTCTCCGCGGAGAGCAAACGGCTCTCCGCGGAGAGCCATTTGGCTCTCCGGGGAGAGCCATTTGCTCTCCGGAGAGCCATTTGGATCTCCGTTGAGATCCAATTGGCTCTCCGTGGAGAGCCATTTGGCTCTCCATGGAGTGCCATTTGGCTCTCCGTTTAGATCCAATTGGCTCTCCATGGAGAGCCATTTGGCTCTCCGTTTAGATCCAATTGGCTCTCCATGGAGAGCCATTTGGCTCTCCGTTTAGATCCAATTGGCTCTCCATGGAGATCCAATTGGGTAATGGCCTAAATGAGGTACAATTGTATCATGGAATAATAAGTGCAAATTATTGTGTTATTTCCAAATCATTTTTTTACTATAATACATATAAAAAACATACCTTTCAGGGTTTCACACATACTGTTGCAAGCTCTTTTTTTTGTTAATATCCTTAACCTTTTGCTTGAGCTGCACATCGGATCGAACCCGAAACTGGTTCATCCCCAACACCCGTGCGACTCGCCCCCAGTACAAGAAACGCTTGGCTAGGCTCTTCCAAGACATTTGATCACCAGTCGACGATTTCACATGGGAGCGCTCTGCTGGACTAGTTAGCAAGTAATTGAGCAGCTCCTTCTCCGATTGGGAGAACGGCTCTCCTGTAGCTGGGGCGGGGACGATGGCCTCCATTATCTGATTGAAAGTCGGCAATTGTTGATTTACCATGAATGGAAGACGGGAACCAATCTCGCTGACAGCGGACGAGATGCCCACATTAGGTTCCTCCGTCGTCGTGATGACTGCAGAAGACGCTGGTTGAGTTAAATTATTTGTGGACGGAGTTTCGGCTGGCAATGATTGTGTAACAACCGGCGATGGTTGAATGTAGATGGCGTCTTGATCACCGAGCTCCTTTTGCGCTTCGGTATGCGACTGCAAAGTGTTTGATGTCCTTTTCCTTTTGAGACATCTAAGATAATCCCAACGATTTTGAATCTCCTTGTGGGTCATCTGAACTAGATCCTCACGGCGTGCAGCAATACGGGCGTAAGCTGGGGCGACCACTTTGGTCCAGTGAATGTTGCCGGCATGCCCAGCATCAATCTCGTTTTGAACAAGTCGATCAATGATATCGTCCGCTGATCCTTCAATTACTAGATCGGGCGGGGACGTTTGCAGATCTGTTGCAAGGGGCTGACTTGAACTGTGACTTGGGGCGCCGGTTGTAAAAGTGACGCTTCGAGTTACTGTTGTGGTGACAGTCTCTTCTAACTGGATGAAACTATCCTCACGGCCCGCCTGCGTTGGAGCAATCAATGACGCGGCCAGATTTAGTGCAGTAATGATGCTGCGTTTTGGCGCTGCTCGTTGAATGGGCAATCTGAAACGAGACTGGGCAACCATATCCTCCAAGTGCTGTTTAAGAACCTGTTCTGTTTTTGGCCGAATGAACCGTTTGAAAGCGTAATTGGTGCTATGTAAAGCCGAGACAAGAACAGACCAAATTCGATGCAATTGTGGAATATGCAAGGATTCAATTGGAAAATCTTTTAAATCAAGCAGTTCATCGGGTTGAAGAAATTTGAGAGCCACCATTCTGAGTAAGCGTCGTTCGAAGGGGTTGATCATTGGTGAAGTGCTCATCACTTTTTCCCAGAGATTAAGGCCTTCTAATGCCGATTGACGTTCATTGCCCAACGCGTTGAGGCTGCGAGATTTTTTATGGTGATTTGAAGAAGAGCTTTGCCCATGCGATGTTGGTCCGGGTTTTCTGCGCTTGCGACTGGACTGAATAGAATGGGGCGTGTTGCTTATATCAGTATGGTTTAGCGGTAGTGCTTCGTCTTCTCCAATGCAGTGATGATCATCGTTCGGAGTCCTCTCCACAGCAGTTGCGGCAACCTCAAGCGCATCGTTCACAATCGCATCGAACGTGTGGCTCGACCAAATTGCATTATCAGCTATTGCTTCGGCAATCATTCCAACGGATTCTAGCTGACCTGCTGGAATTTCTGGAAGTTGAGGAAGGGATTGTCCAAATGCCGCCGTTAATCCAAACTCGCCGTGGCAATCATCAATCGAGAGAGGCAACATATGAAACATTGTCGACAGAGACGTTTGGGAGGGAGTTATGCCATCGGTCGAAAGAGCTGCGAGATATTGAGTGAGAATGATATGCATACCAGAGATTGGCAAATATGCCCAGCGAGGATCAAATTGGAGTTCGCCGCGAAAGTTGATTTGAGCGACCACGGCATGGAGCAGCAAGATCCCTCCATCCAGGGACATAGTCTCCGGGAAAATGGCTCGTCCTTGACGCCATAAGTTTTCGTTCTTCCCCGATCCACGACGTAGAGTCGAACGGAAGAAGCGATCCACGACGGTGTTTGACGCCCCTACAGGCGGTGTTAAGCAATTTCTGATGTGCTTTTTCTGCGTCTCGTGGCAAGATAGAAGTTTGGTCGTCACAATGCGCTTCGACGGTGGCACATCATTCTCGTTTTCCCAGTTTTTAATTCGATCCAACAATGCATCCAGTTCAGCCTCAATGATGGAGCCTTCCCGCATTGAAGCATGTCCATTGCCAACAATGATTTCGGCCACGCCAGCCATAAATAGTTCCTGCCGAGCACGATCCGTGCCGTTCGAATTGTCCATATACCTCGTGATCAGGTGATGATTGTCTAGGAGAACAATGATGTTGTCGAAATCTTGTAGCCATTCTCGGTCATCGCAGCACTTGTCAAGGTACATGATGAGCAGAGAAGTATCAATATTGTAAGCATTGTACCGGTTCTGCAAACTCCGACCAACAAATCGACGCTCTGCATTGCCCGTAGTCGATGTGAATTGATGGGAGAGAATTTGTTGGCGCTCGTTCATGACGGAGTGCAATCCTTCAACGGGGGAAAATTTCCTGCCATTGAACTCGTCCGTCAATTTCATGCGTCCCGGCACGTTGTGATGATGGTCAGCCGAGAGATGAGTCCCGGTTATGGCGCCTTCCATTCGGTTGAAGAAAGAAAGTTGGCGAGCAATGCAGTCATTGATTAGGCGTGATAGCGTTGATTCCACTGGACCAAGAGTGCCATTGTACCCGTTACAATGCTGAAAAAATGATGGGAAATCAGGGAACACTGCTGGATCCTTCTGCCATGACGTTTGCCCAATTGCTGCATCCCATAAGCGCATATCCAAATACCACGACACGTGACCACGATATAGTGCGGCTTGACGCATGTATCGAGTCGTTCGTGCACAACGAATCACCTTGGCTGCATCAGCAATGCCGGAACGGGACGTGTACAAGTCGTATGCCATTTGAACAAGACCAACGTCGTGTGCGCTCTGTTCGAAAAGCTGCACAAGATAGTTAAGGATGATGGCTGTCGGGATCAACTTCTCGTTTTTTGCCTCGTCCATGACCTGGAACGTGGCACCACAGCCGCCGGAGGTGTTCGACTTCTTACACATGTATCTAGCACTGATAGAGAATGCAGTGGTGTCGATGCAATCGACAACTCGCGGGGCACTTAATTGTTTGCGGGAAAGAAAGCCGACTTTGTTGCAAGATGGACATGCACCCGCTGTCACATTGACGTCGTACTGCCGTTCCGGATCAATCACGAACAACGGTTTCAAAAGATACGCATTCAGGTCAGGTCGCTTGTTCCACAGTGGCACGGGCGGATCGATTCGGATGGGAAGGCGAATGCCATCCTCCATCATTTTCACTTGGATCTTGATCCAATCTTCCTGAATTTTGTTCAACGTGCCTGATTGCTTCCCACAAATGCACGGCTCAGTAGTGGGGCGGTTGAAGGCTGACGAATAGAATGGAGGCGTTTGCGTCGGAATCGATTCGGGTAGAATTTCAGGGCAGCGATGAACGAGGGTCTCTACTGATCGTTGTGTTTTCGCAATGTCCCGCAGCACAATGTCAACACCATTCATTGCCGATAAAGACAAATAGTCAAATAATCTAGTCACCAAACCCAAAGGTTAGATTAGTAGCCATAATACTAGGATCCTATTTTGAGTAACTATAATTGGTTATAGTAGCTTGCCTAGGTTATTTCCTACCTCACCTTCCAAATTATATGCTAATTATAATTTATTTCCAAGGATTGTCATAGAAGAATGAACAAACAAACGTATTTCCTAAAAACAGAAATTAAAAATTTTGGGCTCTTCGCGGAGAGCAAACGGCTCTCCGCGGAGAGCCAAACCGCTCTCCGCGGAGAGCCAAACGGCTCTCCGCGGAGTGCCAAACGGCTCTCCGCGGAGAGCCAAACCGCTCTCCGGCTCTCCGCGGAGAGACAAAGGGCTCTCCTCGGAGAGCCAGTGGATCTCAGCGGGAGAGTCGTTTAGCTCTACGCGGAGAGCCATTCTATCCTCACGACGGATAGCCATCAGCGGAGAACCAAACAGATGCGATACGCGGAGAGCCATTCTACTCTCCTCGGATAGACATCCTTCTCTACGCGGAGAGCCATTCTACTCTCCTCGGATAGCCACTGGCTCTGGGTAGAGTCGTTTATCTCTTGGGTTCGAACATGATAATGGTGAATGCGATACATACCTTGCGGAGAGGAGGATGAGTAGGCTGCGCCGGAGAGCTCTTGTGTATAATCGGATTGGAGATGGAGCGCCGGAGAGCTGTGTGATTACGGCCGGAGACGATGGGGGAGGCTTTGCCGGAATCAAACCCTAGAACGCCGAAATGCGAGAGAGAAATCAGCGAGGAGAGCGGAGTACGGAGAGGAGAAATGAAGGGGCGCGGGATTGAAGCGATGAAAATCGTTATATTTTATATTTTTTTATTGTGGCGCTGAATATAATAATAGTATTCAGTCGGATTCAGTCTACCAGAGTGAGGCCCGACCGGGGGGGGGGGGGGGGGGGGGGGGGGGGTTGTGCATGGATGTCATGAAATGTATTCTTACCGGGGAGGTTTTTGTAATTTTACAAGCAAGAGGGACGCAACCTATAATTTAGCAAACTTAGAGGGGAGGTCCCGGTAAATTGGCCCTAATATCATATTTATAATCTATTAAATGACCATTCTAGCTAACATATTATTTACTGTAATAAGAAATACTGATAACTGCATTCCAATAGAACAAACCCCCTCTATGCATAGATAGAGGGGTCCATACAAGAGTAAACATGGGTGATGGGACAAAAAACTATGGAAAATAATAAATAGATCGACGTTAATACTCCCCATCAATCAAGTTGGAACAAATATATCAACCATGCCCAATTTAACACATGCAAACCAAAGGTAGGAAGAGATTTTGTGAAGATGTTCGCAAGCACCTTGTCAGAAATAACAAGCATGGTGTGCACTTGCCCATTAATCTTCTTCTTTGATGAAGTAACAATCTATATGCTTGATCCTGTCATAGTTAACTGGGTACTTGGCAATATAAATAGTTATATTATTATCAAGACACAGTGACAAAAGTGCAGTGTATGTCTCATCAAGGTATTTGAATTGAGCTCTAAGTCATTTCAGTTCACAAGTTGTCTGTCGTACCACAATATTATGCTTTAAGACTGGATCTAAAGACGATAATTTCTTTTTTGCTTCACCATGTGACAAGGTTGACTCCTAGAAAGGTGCAATATATTGGATTTATATTTATCTTGTAATTATGTGTATGGCTATCTTGTAAATATGAAGATTATGAATATATATATATGAGGTCTCCTATTGGGGGAGATAACTCTTTTTCCAATATTCTACATGGTATCAGAGCAAGTAGGGTTTCCGCCGAGCGTTCCGATACTTGCCTCTTCGGCGAAGCCCGTTCGTTCTTCCTGCATCGAAGCCTCCAGCGCTCGATCGTCGTTCTTCCGTTAGCGCTTCTAGCGCTCGATCGTTCTTCCGTTAGCGCTTCTAGCGCTCGATCGTTCTTCCGTTAGTTTCTGTCGAGGCTTCCAACGCCCGCCGCTTCTTCCTACGCACCCCGTAGAAGTTTCCGTCGAGGCCTCCAGCGCCTCCTGCTTCAAGCGCCCGCTTCTAGAGCATCGATCGTGCTTCCAGCACCCGGAACCCGCCACCCGCCACACCGTCCTGCGCCTCCTGCTTTCAGCGCTCGCATTCCAGCCTTTGAAGCCGCCCGCCGCTTCTTCCGCCTTCTTTGATCCCCGATCTCCTTTGCGGGAGGGATCTTGTTGTTTCCTGGCGTTATGGATTCCAAGGACTCTTATGGATCCTCTACCGGACGGATTACTAGCATTCTCCTTAATGAGAAAAATTATCCTTCGTGGGCGACCTCCATGAAAGTGGCTCTCGCCGGCCGGAACAAGCTCTCATGGCTAACCGGTGGTCCTCCTATGCCCAAATCTACTGACAAGGAAGACAAGAAAGCGGAGTTGGACAAGTGGTCGACAGAAAAGTACATGGTGCTTGGATGGATTCAGTGCTCGATGGAGCCCCGCATCTTCAGTCAGTTCATGCGTTTTGAGGATATCCCTGAGCTTTGGTCTGCTCTTCAGCGCACTTTTGGCCACACTCGTGTTGATGCCCAAATCTTCGGCATCTTTCAGGATATCGCTTCCGCCACTCAGGGGGATCGTTCCGTTCAGGAGTACTTCACTTACCATCAGGATCGCTTCCTTGAGCTCAATGATCTTGAGCCTCTCAGTGATCTGGAGTCCCCCAATGATATCACCCTTATCCGGAAACAGCGACAGCGGCGGGAGACATACCAGTTCTTGATGGGACTTCGTCCTGACTATGAGTCTACCCGTGCTCAGATTGTGGGAATGTCACCTTTACCTGATCTTCTTGAGGCCTACTCCATTGTTGCAGAGCATGAGAAACGTATGCAACGGCAATCCGGTCTTTCCGACACTCGTCCAACCTCCACTCTACCTACCGAGCAGATGGCTCTTGCGGCTTCGTCACGTCCTCCCGCCCCCGGTTCTCGTCAACGGGGTGGTCGATCTGGTGGTCGTGTCTCATCTGGTGGCCGTGGCCTATCCGGTCCTCCGGGCCCCTGCTCTCATTGTGGCCGTTTATATCATGACCGCAGTCGCTGCTACCAGCTATACCCCCACCTGAGAGGCTCTGAGCGGACCACTACCGGCGGTGCTCCCCGTCACACTGTTGCCTCTGTTGAGTCTTCCGAGCCCGGCGCGCACACCTTAGGCCCCTCTGACTTCAGTCACATGCTGGCCCAGTTTCAGCAGTTTCAGCAGACTCAGTCCTCCACTGTTGCCTCGGCTTCCACTGTGCCTCCCTCCTCAGGTATCCCGTTTGCTTGCTCCGTGACCACGGTTGATCAAAATGCGTCACCCTGGGTGATTGATTCTGGTGCAACCGATCATATGACTGGTATGTCCTCTCATCTGCTTCAGGTTGTCCCCTGCTCTCACCGGGATGTGCGCCTCGCTGATGGATCGATTACCCCCGTCCTCAGCCGGGGAACCGTCTCTCTCTCTTCCTCTTTCTCCCTTGACTCTGTCCTTCTTGTCCCTCAGTTGGCTCTCAATTTACTTTCTGTTAGTAGTATTACTCGTACTTTAAACTGCTCAGTAACCTTCTTTTCTGATTGCTGTGTTTTTCAGGACCTGAGATCCGGGAGGACTATTGGTACGGGATATGAGAAGAATGGGATGTACTACCTGGATCTACCTCCTCCCATTGCTGCTTCCACTGCCACCTGCCCACCTAGTCCTTCTGCTTCTCCACCTATTTCATCATCCAGCTCGCTTTGGCATGCTCGCCTTGGTCATGCTAGCCCTCAGCGGATGTTATTTGTTTGTCCTGATGTATCTTTTGTTTTTCCTTTTCATTGTGATGTCTGTGAGCTTTCGAAACATACCCGTAGCACATATGTGTCTTCTGTTAGTCGTGCTACCTCTGCTTTTGAGTTGGTTCATTCTGATGTGTGGGGCCCTGCCCCTGTTGTATCTTTTGATGGTTTTTCGTACTTTGTGACTTTTATTGATGACTATTCTAGATGCTTATGGGTTATCTTTTGAAACATAAATCTGAGGTCTGTCGGTTTATTCTCAGTTCTCTCGCATGATACAGATCCAACACGGCAGGTCTGTCCATATCCTCCGCTCCGACAACGGCGGGGAATATACTTCTCGTTCCTTTGATATTTTTCTTCGGAGTGCGGGCACCCTTCATCAATTTTCTTGTCAGGGTACCCCCGAGCAGAATGGAGTAGCCGAACGCAAAAACCGCCACCTTCTAGACTCGGTTCGTTGCCTTCTTCGGGGAATGAATGTCCCTAAGCCCTATTGGAGCGCTGCTCTCCTCACCGCCACTTTTCTTATTAATAGGACTCCTTCTCGTCCTCTTGGTGGCGTTACCCCCTACAACCTCATTTATCCTTCAGTCTCCGCCTTTCCTATTCCTCTCCGGGTCTTTGGTTGTGTGTGTTTTGTCCAAGATCGTCGACCTTCTCGGACTAAACTTGATGACAAGGCCATCCGTTGTCTCTTCCTCGGGTACTCCACTACCACTAAGGGTTACCGCTGCTATGACCCTCAGTTACACCGTGTTATTTTCTCGCGGGATGTGACTTTCCATGAGGATGTTCCCTTCTTCTCTGCCGTGGATTTGCCTTCCCCTGAGGTCTCGACTATAGTGCAACCTCTCCCAGTCGTCCTACCATCACCAACCACTACTTCGCCTCCTGCCCCGCCTGTCCTGTTGACTTACTCCCGTGGCTAGCGTACACCCACTTCTCCTCCAGTCCCGGATCAGCAGCCCCCTCCGGTCGCAGGTACCTCCGTGGAGCCTCTTCCCTCTCCTTCTCCTGCAGACTTACCTATTGCCCTACGTAAGGGCCAGCGTACGTGTGTTCGCCCCCCCGTTACTGAGCACCCACTAGCTAGCGTTGTTTCCTACCAGCATTTCTCACCTTCTTACCAGGCTTTTGTGGCTGCTGCTGATTCCGTTCGTCTTCCTACATCGACTGCTGAGGCTCTTCTTGACCCACGGTGGGTTCAGGCCATGCAGGAGGAGATGTCTGCTCTCCACCGCACAGGGACGTGGTCTCTGGTTCCTCTCCCTCCTGGGAAACGCACAGTTGGGTGTAAATGGGTCTACACTGTGAAGTACTCTGCTGATGGTAACATTGACCGTTACAAGGCCCGTTTGGTGGCCAAGGGTTTTACTCAGGCTCCGGACGAGTTTGGTGCCACCTTTGCTCCTGTGGCGAAGTTGACCAGTGTCCGCCTTCTTCTCTCCCTTGCGGCCTCTCGGGCGTGGCCGCTCTTTCAGCTCGATGTTAAAAATGCCTTCTTGCACGGGGATCTCAAGGAAGAAGTCTATATGGCTCCTCCTCCGGGGTTTTCCCTTCAGGGGGAGTATTCGGGGAGAGTCGTCCGGCTTCACAAATCCCTATACGGCCTAAAGCAGTCCCCGCGCGCCTGGTTTGAACGGTTCAGCTCCGTTATTCTTCAGTCCGACTTCACTCAGTGCCGTGCAGACCACACTTGCTTCATCCGTGTCACTCCAGAGGGCCGTTTTGCCATTATCTTGGTCTATGTGGATGATATTATTCTCACAGGGGATGACCCCTCTGGCATATCTGAGGTGAAAGCTACGCTTTGCTCTGCCTTTGAGGTGAAAGACCTTGGGCCTCTCCGTTACTTTCTTGGGATTGAAGTTGCTCGTTCACGGCAAGGTATCTCCATCTCGCAGCGCAAGTACATATTAGATCTTCTTCGGGATACAGGTCTACTTGGGTGTCGCCCTGCGAGTACTCCTATGGATACCAACCATCGCCTTCATGCCGAGTCTGGTGATCCTCTACCAGACCCCTCTCAGTACCAGCGGCTTGTTGGCCGCCTGATATACTTGACCAATACCAGGCCTGACATCAGCTTCTCTGTGGGCGTGTTGAGTCAGTTTATGCACTCTCCCAGGACCTCTCACCTCGAGGCGGCTCGTCGCGTTCTTCGTTATCTTAAGCGTGCTCCTGGCCTCGGACTGTTCTATCGAGCGGATAGTGTCTCTACTCTCTCATGCTTCACTGATGCAGATTTTGCTGGCTCTTTGACTGATCGGCGCTCCACTTCTGGTCTCTGTGTTTTCCATGGTGATCATCTTGTTTCATGGCGGAGTAAGAAACTACCTATCGTATCTCGCTCGTCGGCTGAGTCAGAGTACCGTGCCATGGCACATGGTGTTACTGAATTGGTTTGGCTCCGATCGCTGCTAAATGAACTTGGGCTAACTCTCGTCTCTGGCTCGACCCTCTACTGTGATAATAAGTCGGCTCTCCTTCTTACCCAGGATTCGGTGCTCCATGAACGCACCAAGCACATCGAGATGGATGCTCACTTTCTGAGGGACCACGTTCGCACTGGGACTGTTCTTCCTGCTTTTGTCCCCTCGGCTGACCAGGTTGCTGATGCCTTCACTAAAGCTCTTGGCCCTACTCGGTCTGATTTGATCATTTCCAAGCTGGGCATGATTGACATCTTTGCACCAGCTTGAGGGGGAGTATTGGATTTATATTTATCCTGTAATTATGTGTATGGCTATCTTGTAAATATGAGGATTATGAATATATATATATGAGGTCTCCTATTGGGGGAGATAACTCTTTTTCCAATATTCTACACAATACCCCGATGTAGACTTCATATTGTGCTTGTCATCATAAGTAGCATCAGAATATTCCCAGATATATAAAAAGCATTTCTGTCCGAGAGACCCTTGACAGGCGATCCCTTGAAATAACTCTAATATCTTCATGGTAGAATCATGATAACACTATAGGAGTATGAAAACATGGGCTGGCATTGCGAACTACATACACAATGTTAGATCTCGTTGAGGTGAGCTAAATGAATTTGTCAATCAAGCGCCTGCAACGAGAAATGTTGTAGACATAAAAGTTTGGGAAAGAAAACGCCACTACATCGACTTTTGAAAATATCGCCCGAGCAATATCTCGCGGCCCGCGGCCGATATATCAATGTAAGTATTAATTTTTTTTTCGTTTCTTTTTAATTGTGTTCACGAGAGAGGCAAGTCGTTTGCCTCAATATTTAATTATTTATATACAAATTTGTGTTTACTGTGGTTATTACTTCATTAGCTCATTACAATCATATTATTACATATTTATTGCGTAATTTATAAACATGCATGTTTGTATAATTATACATACAACAACAACAACAACATAACCCATATAGTCCCCAATCATTGGGGGTATGAGCGGGGGAAGATTGGAAACAGACCTAACCTTTGGCACTATGCACAAAGTGGCTTCTCTCAGAGGAGAAAGACCTAACCTTTGACAATAAATGCACAAAGTGGCTGCTCACAGAGTACCACTGAAATAGTGGCCCCCTATACCGTCGCGTTTGCTGCGGAATCATGCCCTCAAATCAAAGCCAAAGACATCAGAGAGGGCAGACCCAAGAATCCATTTTGATTTATGTGCACATAACCATGCTTCCTTCATTCAGCATCCAGAGCATTTGTATAATTATACATATTTACAAAAAATATGTATATATATATAAATAATTTATTTAAATATGATATTGTAAAATAACCCCTTGTGGTGGGACCCTTCCCCGGACCCTCGCTACGCAGGGATGCTTCATGCACCGGGCTGCCCTTTATGATATTGTACAATAACCCCGATATATCCTCCGCAATTCGACATCCGATATTTCAAATTCAAACCAACATGAACCCGACATCTCACATGTACAACCTTGGTGGTAACAAGTAACATCCTCAAAAGCAGAAATGCCACATCCTAGAGAAATTCGATGTCATAGGCATAAGAGTGGGAGTCGGCTGTGTTTCAAGTGAACCGGTCTCTTCAAGAAGGTCCATGATATACTTCTGTTAAGACAACACAACTTTGTTGCGTTTGTTAATCTCAAAACTAAGAAAAAAAATGAGGTGCTCGTTGTTCTTCTCACAAAGTGTGTATGAAGATAAATCTTTGTTTCTTCAATGCCAAAAATATTGTTACTTGTAAGAAGGATGTCATCCACATAGACTACAAGAACCACAAGACATGTATATCCTTCTATCCCATAAATATTGAATGATCTGCATGGCTTCGACAAAAGCCATTGGTGTGATGATATAGCCCAACTTATCAAATCAAGTTTTGGGGCTATGTTAAATACCAAAGATAAACTACAGCTCGCAAGCATGAGACACCCACTAAGCAAGCATATCCTGGAGGTTACGCCATGTAAAATGTATCATTTAGATCTCTAAATAAGAAGACATTCTAAACATAAAGTTGGGACATAGGTGAATCCTCGTTTACCGCAACAGAGGATGGAACTTGTTTAGATACAACACATATTACATGAGAGAAGTGTCAAAGAATAAGCTGAACAATGCCACAACTGTAGGAACGGCAATCCTGGATGCCTTTCAACGAGAGATAGCGATTGCATCTTTGTAAGATCAAGGAACAATAGAAGTTGCAAAACCATAGGAAATGTACGAAAAGGATTGTCCATATGCCCATAAAAAATCACAATGACAATGGTGGGTTGAGTACAAAATTTGTTGTCATGAAAGCAGAACAATAGGAATGTTACAAATAGGGATGCTATCGTTCAGATTCCAAGCAAAGCCAAGATTAGTTCGAAACCTCATCAAAATTAAAATAACTAGCTTGAAGCTAGCTAGAGCTCAAATCGACTCGAACCAGTCACGAGTTGGGTGAAATCAGTGGGCCCTCGACTACAACAACAACAACACTCAAGCCTTTATCCCACCATAGTGGGGCCGGCTATATGGATCCTTTGTCGCCATTGCGCCCTATCTTTAATCATAGTCTCACCAATGCCTAAGTATATCATGTTTTTCCTTATAGTTTCATTCCAAGTCTTTTTTGATCTACCCCTCCCCCGTTTAACATGTCTAGTGACTAAACTCTCACAACGCCTAACAAGTGCCTCTAATGGTCTCCTATGTACATGTCTGAACCATCTTAAACGAGATTCTCGCATCTTCTCTACAATTGATTCAGTCCTAATTCTATCCAGTCCCATGTGACCACACATCCACCTAAGCATTCTCTCCGCAACTCACATTTTTTGCTCATGTACATCATTCACTGCCAACACTCAGAACCGTAGAGCATTGCTGGCCTAATTGCAGTACGGTAAAACTTGTCTTTAAGTTTTAATGATACTTTACGATCACATAAGATCCCAGACACACTTCTCCACTTCAACCAACCTGCTTGGATTCTATGTATCACATCTTTATCTACACCTCCATCTTTTTAAATTATCGATCCCGGATATTTAAAGCACTCACTGCGGGAAATACCTTGGTTACCCAATTTAATGACAGAGTTGTTGAAACCAGAGAACTGGTCTCGACGTTCGAAAGAGAGATGCAGCTAACCCTTACTGGTCCTGAGCTCGTCCCTTGACTAGTCACTAAGAACCGCAAAACTCCACCCTTGAAAAATTTCTAAGTCCACAAACTGACCCCGTAAGCTGCAGCGTGGAGGTCCCATCACGTACCCAGAAGTTCTCAAGGAACTTCCCCTCCCAAGCCAATGTTGAGTCTGGGCACCTTGGAGGGCACTAAAGATCACCTCACCGTCCGCCTTCAATGACAGGGGGAGGGGAGGGGTAGTGCTTGCTCACAACACACACGCGAGGGAGGGGGGTACCAACATTCTCTCCCAAGGTGCCCATGGGGGTCTATTTATAGACTTCCCAAAAATTGGGCTGTGGATAGCCAAGAATCCACTATCCGCAAACCAACAACCAATCCGAACGACCGAAAAATGAGGGGAGGCGAGTGGAGCTCGAGATGTCCACTCCCCCCTTGCCGGGGGTCGGGTGAGTGGACCAAGGTCTACCACCCGAATCGGGCGAGTGGACCTCATGGTCCACTCAGCTAGCTGGGCACTCGCCCAGTTACCCGGGGCGAGTGGACCTATGGTCCACTCGCCCAGGTGCCCGGGGCGAGTGGACCTATGGTCCACTTGTCCATATGCCTGGGGCGAGTGGACCTCGCCCCTCCCTTTGGGCGAGTGGACCTTAGGTCCACTCGCCCGGAGCCTTGGGCGACTGGACCTAGGGTCCGCACGCCCAAGTAGGAAGTATTCCCCCCCCCCCCCCCCCCCCGGGTTCTCTTTCTCGGTCCTTAACGATCTCTGATGGTTGGGTTCGCTGCGTCGCGATCACCTTTTCCGTCACGAACTCATCCGTGTCGGGTCACACCGACTCGGAAAATATGAGGGTTGTACACAATCCCCGCTCTTTTCGAGCTTGCCTTAAGCTCGGAAAGAAAGTCCAACCCACCTATTTGACGAGTCAGGTGGGGTCTTGGGGGAATCTCTCGAGGGTCCCGCAGGACGTCTATAAAAAGCCTCCAGAGGGGGAGGTGAGGAGAGCACCCTTCCTGAGAGTCCTCCCTTCCCCCTTTCCTTCGAGTCGGATGGATCCTCCTCGAGACTTTAGAGCCCGTTTCAAAGCCCTTGCTGGGAAGGTGGATCCTCCTCGAGACTTTAGAGCCCGTTTCAAAGCCCTTGCTGGGAAGGACCGGAGTAACTTGGCGGAGCTCAGGGCCATAGTTAGCGGCCCTCCGCCCTCCCCTACTCGGCCAACGGTGCGAACACCGCGGAAGAAACTCCGACCTGATCTGGTGAAAGAGGTGGCGTCGTCATCCTCCCTCGGGGTGACTGACTATGTCCGGGACCTGGTGCTAGACGCGGTATCAACTCGGTCTTTATCTTTGCCCCCTTTTTTGCGAACATCTCACACTAATGAAGGCATGCTTCTTGCGTGCTAACAGCTTTTTCCAACCCACCCCGAGGGGGTACGGAGCGTGATGGAAACGTAGGGTGCAGGCGTTCGAGCAAGTCCTGCCATTCGCGCTCAGGATCCTGCTGCTCTCTCAACTGCCCATGACAACCCTTCCTCGAAGAGCCAAGAGATTGAGGATTCACAAGGTAACGTTACTGCGAGAGCCTCTATCGACGTGAGTGCTTCGGTATCTAAAGCTATGCTTTTTGTAGGAGGGGACAAGACCTCGACGGGTCAGTCGAGCCGGCGGGAGGTCTCCCCATCAATCCGATCCCCCACTATGGTGGAGGAACCTGTCGAGGACCAGCCCAACATTCTCGAGCGTCTGAATCTTTTGGCTGATACAGTGCGGAGGCAAGAGGCATTTCTTCTCGAGCTGCGTGACGGAAGGTGGTCCGCCGGACCTGACCCTCTCGCCCGTGTCTGCGCGCTGGAGCGGCGGATGGAGAGGTTGAAAAATGAGCTTAATCTGCTAAGGGGGGAAGTCCGGCTTACGTCCAGAGGTATAGCTGCGCCACTCGCCGACCACATACGCCGCGTTGAGGCTAGCTTCCGCACCGCGGGCGAGGAGATTGCCGCAACGAAAGAATGCATCGGGTCCATGCAGGGGGTGCCGTCGTGCACCCAGGATCAAGGTTTCTGGAAATGGATGCCGCGCTGAACGGCTTTTATCCTTGCTCTTTGATTTATTATGTAATAATAAGAACTAGCCCTGCATGGTGGTTCTACCCACCCCGCGACCGGACGCTTTGATCATGCACGATTCGCAAGTTGTTAGGCGTTGAACGATTAAGTGCCAGTGTAAGCGACATGACATCGGGGTAGTGCATCCGAGGACAAGAGGCAGAGGCCTTACACGGGTGTCATCTAGAGAAGACAGAGGAGTGGGGTTAGGGGGAAGCATGGGCGAACTGACCTCGAGGTCCTCGCCCCTGAACCAAGTGAGCGGACCATGGGGTCTGCACACTTTTGCCGGGCGGATGATCCACGAGGAGTACTTACATGCACCGGGCGAGTGGACCCTATGGTTCACTCACCCATGCCCCGGGCGAGTGGATCCCATGGTCCACTCGCCCGTGCCCTGGGCGAATGGACCACAGGGTCCACTCGCCCATGCCCCGGGCGAGTGGACCTCAGGGTCCACTCGCCCATATTCGAGGTGGGTGGACCTCATGGCCCACTCACCCATTTTGGCTCCCCCTATAAATACCCCCCCCCCCCCCCCTCCCCCCTTTCTTCTACTTCACCATCACACTCGCCCTCTTTCCTTGCATTGCCTTCTACTTGAGGTTAGCCCTCTTCCCTTGCTTTGCCTTCTACTTGAGGTTAGCCCTCTTCCCTTTCTCTTACGCTGTGAGATGGCTCCCAACCGCCCTCCTGTTGCGAGAAATGGTCGGGAACAATGTGCAGCTAATTTTTCCGAGCACCCCTTTCCCGAAGGGAAGGTACCCAAGGAGGAGTTCTCAGCATTCAAGAGCTCCTACCTTCCTGAGGGGTGGACGTCTCGTCGCCCGTCTCAGGGCGAGGCCATTAACTCTTTCTACGAGAACTGGCTCGCCATCCCGCTTGCCCACTTCGAAGCTGGCCTACGGCTTCCCCTGTGGCCTGAGGTGAAAGAGTTTTTGAATTACTTCGGCGTGGTCCCGGCCCAAGTTAACTCTAACGCGATCTCGATGCTGACGGCCTACGCTTGCTATCTACGAGAGGAACGGGTTGAGTTCGACCTGACCGTGTTCCGCAAGATCTTTGTCTTCCGAGCGACCCCTGAAGGGGTATGCTTCCTCACCGGTACGCACGTGAAGGTGTGCGAGACCTCCAACAAGGTCCATCACTGGAGTGACACATTTGTGTTCATCCAAGGCGACTTCGGTGACATCCCCCTCTCGCCCATCCAGAGGACCGAGAAGGCATTCAAAGCCCCTCGCTTAGGTGGGGAGGCGGTTGTACTTCACAGCTATCTTGAGGGCGCGAGCTTTGAGGTCGAGCACCTCAGGAGGGGCATCGGCCGGCTCACCGACGTCGAGCCTGGGACAGGTATCCCTCCTCTTTGATGCTCCCCCTATTCTTCCTTCTTCACGCATACATAGGCTTGCAAAAAAGGCCCGGCGGGCCCAGGCCTACTAGGCCCGGGCTTTTTGTTTGCCAGACCCAGGCCGGGCCCTGCTCAAACCGGGCCCAGGCCGGGCCCGGGCATACACTAAAAAGGGGGGCCTGATTGAGCCCTTTAGAGCGGGCCCAATCAGGCCCTAAATGCTGGCAGCCCAGCATTTCTGCTGGGCCGCCAGCATTGGCAGCCCAGCAAAAATGCTAGCGCCAGCATTTAATGCTGGCGGCCAGCATTTAATGCTGGCGGCCAGCATTTAATGCTGGCGGCCAGCATTTAATGCTGGCGGCCAGCATTTAATGCTGGCTGCCATCATTTAATGCTGGCTGCCATCATTTAATGCTGGCTGCCAGCGGGCTTTAATGCCTGGACGGGCCTGGCCCTGGCCCGGGCCGGGCACCATATCAGGCCCTGCCCAAATAAGGGGGGCCTGTTGAGCCCCCTTAGGCCTGACCTGGGCCTGGTCCGGGCCTAACTGGGCCCAGGCCTAATCGGGCTCAGACCCGGGCAGACCCGGGCCGGGCAACCGGACCCGGGCCAAATTTGCACGCCTACTCATACACGTGGATGCTTACCTTGGCCTTGGATCACTCAGGTGAGCATACTCGTCCACGACACCCCCCCTTCGCAATGGGGAGCTCTTCATCCGCTCGCTGGTTCGTTAAGGAGGTTGCCGCTGCATGTGCCTCCGCCCCTAAGGTCCCCGCGCCAAGGCAGCGGAAGGAGAAGGAGCATGCGGCGGCGGAGGACTCGCCTCCTTCCCCGCCTTAAAGGGCCAACAATGCGGCGAGGGAAAGTTGTCCATAGGGAGGGCCCAGTGGTAGCGCCGAGGGAGAAAGGGCAACCAAGCGACCCTGACGCGTTGGCGAACCACCCCAACTTCGAGATGGGGGGGAACGCCACTGACCCCTTTGGTGACCCTGTCCTCCATTGGGATGAGGCCACGAACCGGGTCTCGATCACCTCCCACCAACCATCCTAGATAGAGAGTGAGCCACTCGGGGATGCTGCGTACAACCTCTCATTTGGCCTCTATGGCTGGCAGGATGCGGCCGCCTACAAGAAAAAGTCTATGCGCGACCTTGCCTGCATGAGCTCGCAGGTCATGCTCCGCGCAGCCGAACTCTCGCACATGACCGCCCGCCGAGGTCTTAGTCTCTCGAAGAGGCTGAAGCAGGTCGATGCATCAAGTCGGGCTGCCGAAGAGAAGGTTGCTGACCTCACCACGGGCCTAGTTACCTCTGAGAGGCTCTTGGAGCAGTCATCTGAGGGCCTGGTTCGTGTTGGCTTTGGGGACTCTCCCCTTTTTCTTCACCTCTCCTTTCTTCAGCATCCGTAACCCTTTTACTTTTTTCGCCTGTAGGGGCCAGAGGCTGCTGACTCACTCAGGAGGCGATGCGAGGAGTCAGATCGGGAGGTGCAGGACCTGAGAGCTCAGCTTGCTGAAGCCCAGAGGCAGTTGCAGGAGAGGGAGAGAGGCGGACCCTCGCGGACAGCGGCGCCCGTCCCTCCTTCCCCCGCCATGGCCGAGGGCATCCGAAGGGAGATTGCGAAAACGACGGCTGAGGCCTTGGTGGTTTCCCTTCATAGGGCGGACGCCCTTCGTGACGGTTGGAGGGGGGTCGCTGCTAGTGACATCCTCTTTGATCTATACCCCTCACCTGTGCGTCCCAGATCGCCTCCTTCCAGCGGCGGCTACTACCCCTGAATGTCGGAGTTGCTATGAACCTCTTCTCTTCTCTATTCCCTGCAAGCCATGATTGTTTTGTATCTTCAACTGCATGTTAATTATCAAGAGCAAAGTGATCACTTATGTAACATGTGTTATCGATGAACATGTAACTGTTTGGCGAATTTCTAGTATATTCAACTATTCGCTGTTCAATCACAATAAACTCATTTGGCTTGAGATCTCTCCCTATGATGAAGAAAGTTTACTATCTTGTCATACCTTGGACCAACTTGCTAGAACAACCAGGAGAAGAGAGCCGGTCCATGTCCTGGGGGCTTAGCTTACCTGGAGGCAGATGAATTCAACACCCTTCCCAACCACTTGGGGGTGGAGTACCCATCCATGCCCTAGGAGCTTAGCTTGCCTGGAGGTGGAGGAACCCCATACCTTCCCAATCCAATTGGGGGCGGAGTACCCGTCCACGTCCTAGGGGCCTAGCTTACCTACGGGCGGAGGAACTCAACACTCTTTCAAACCAACTGGGGGTGGGAGGTCCATCCACGTCCTAGGGGCCTTGCTTACCCGGAGCTGGAGGTGCTCATCATCTCTCCAAGTCACTTGGCTATGTAGCGAGTCGACCCGATGAGTCTCTCATCTGTCGGCATGACTGAGCCCGGAGAATGGTCTCTAGTTGAGGATTCTACCAATCAGTCGACCCAATGAGTCTCCCATCTGCCGGCATGACTGAGCCCGGAGAATGGTCTCTAGTTGGGGATTCTACCAATCAGTCGACCCAATGAGTCTCCCATCTGCCAGCATGACTGAGCCCAGAGAATGGTCTCTAGTTGGGGATTTTACCAATCAGTCGACCCAATGAGTCTTCCATCTGTCGGCATGACTGAGCCCGGAGAATGGTCTCTAGTTGGGGATTTTACCAATCAGTCGACTCAATGAGTCTCCCATCTGCCGGCATGACTGAGCCCGGAGAATGGTCTCTAGTTGGGGATTTCACCGCAGGCGTTACCTGAAAAAAGAGAACCATTTTCATTCATAATCTAGGGGATAGATGTTTGTTACATTGCGCCTCCCTGCGCTTGCTCGGCCACATTCTCCCCGACCCTCTCCTTCATCATCTCCTCCATTTTCTCAGCCTTCCTTGCTCATTCGACCGTGTTGACTGTTGTGACGTAGCACTGGCGCGCCTCCCTGGGATCTCCCCGGACCCTGACCTACACTCCTCCAGTGTTGTATTTCAAACACTGATGGTATGAGGATGGCACACACTGGTATGCGCTGATAAGGGGACGTCCGAAAATGGCGTTGTAACTGCTCGGCGCATCCACGATGACGAACCGGCAGTTTTTGGACGTGTCTCCCAAGGTGACGAGGAGCTCAACTCCTCCCTCCACCTCCTTCCTTTCTCCAGAGAACCCGAAGAGTGGCCCATCTGACGCCAATACCCGCTTCGCCTCGACCTTTATCTTGTCGAAGGCCTTTTTGAACACCACGTTCACCGAGCTCCCATTGTCGACCAGGATTCGGGAGACCGTGAAGTTTTCGATTGCGGCATTGATGACGAGTGCGTCGCAGAAGAGATCCTCGTGGGCCGGCATGTCTAGGGCCGAGAAGGTGATCTTCTCGCCAGGGGGTGGGGATCGGGAGGTCGAAGCGATGCTCCGACGGTAGATGGTATGGAGGCTCCCCTTCCGGGTGGCCTCGATGCCTGCTCCTCCGTAGATCACACCGATCCCCCCAAGGCTCCTAGGTCTGTCCTTTCCTCGCACTGATCCTCCTCCTCCTTCTTTTTCCCTTCTCCTCTTCCGCTTGGACCCTCCAAGCAGAGCTGCTTTCCCCCTACCGGGGCTCCTCCTCCTCCTCTCATCTCGAGGAACTCTGGGCAGGCCGCGGCCGCGTGATCTTCCTGCTGGTGGAAGTCACAATACAGTAGTGCCGACTCGCCCGCTCCATTTCCCAAGCGGTTCCTCTTCTTCCATCCTTTCTTCCTTCCGATCGCCATGGCCTGCAGGGGTTGGGCTTGCAGCGGCCTTGCGTGTTGCTGCCAGCCCGCCGGGTTATACCGTCCCTGCTTCCCTTGGTAGTTTCCTCCTCCTTGGAAGTGGCCTCTTCCTTGGCCCTGAGAGGGTCCCCCAGGCGGCCTCCAGGCTGGTCGGGCGGCTGGCGATTGAGACCTCCAACCTTGCTCCGACCCAGCGGGGTGTCCCCGGCGTCCCTGGCTCTTCACTTCCTCCCTTCTTCTCCCTCCATGCTCCTTCCTGTCCTCCTTCTTCTCCTCTTCCGAACTCTTGGCCAACTTTGCCATGAACTCCTGATTGGTGGCCTCGCACTCAATCTCCCGGGCAGCACGCTCCATCAGCTCTTCGAAAGACACGGGGGGGGGGGGGGGGGGGGGGGGGGGCCCGAGTCAGACTCATTCTGAATAGCCCTTGCTGCAGGCCGAGGGTGAAAGCCAACTGCAGGGTGTGCCCTGGCACCTCGACGACTTGGAGGACTTCCTCCTGGAACCTATCCACATAACTTCCCAACGTCTCCCCCGGCCTCTATCGGATCAGGAACAACGCTTCCGCCCATTTTCTTCTCTTCTTCGAGGTGGAGAACCTTAGCAGGAAAATCCGACGCAGGTCCTCGAAGCTGTAGATGGTTCCTCCCGGGAGCTGGTGGAACCAGTCCCTTGCCTTTCCTCTGAACGTGACGGCAAAGAGCCTGCATTTGAAGGCATCCGACATCTGCCTGATCGAGGTCATGTCCTCGAACCACTGGAGGTGCTGAATATGGTCATCCTTTCCCGCGTAGTACGACATGTCGGGCTCGCTGAACCCATCGGGAACCGGAGCCGAGATGATCAGCTCGCAGAAAGGGCTCCCCCTCCTCCTTGGCGAGTCGAAGACGTTCTCTCCACCTCCCCACTGGGGTAGCCGCTCCCGGGAGAGCTGTTAAAGAGCACTCTCGCTTGGAGACCCGAACCTTCCCCCGTGGCCGGCTCCTTCCCCTGTCGATGTGCTTGTTCCGCCTCCATCGGAGGTGGCGAGACGAGCATGGGTGCAGGTGGTGTTGAACACCCACCTTGAGGGGGACATGCGACCCGGAAGAGTTCCAGGATCGACTTCCTGAACTCATCAAAGTCACTCTTCTTCACGTACTCGCTAGTAGGGGGCGAGTTCCCCAGCTCGTCGCTCCCAGCCATAAGACTTGTCCAGGGCTTTCCGAACTAGCTGCGTCAACGCTCACCGCACCAGAATGTTGAAACCAGAGAAATGGTCTCGACGTTCGAAAGAGAGATGCAGCTAACCCTTACTGGTCTTGAGCTCGTCCCTTGACTAGTCACTAAGAACCGCAAAATTCCACCCTTGGAAAATTTCTAAGTCCACAAACTGACCCCGTAAGCTGCAGCGTGGAGGTCCCACCACGTACCCAGAAGTTCTTAAGGAACTTCCCCTCCCAAGCGAATGCTGAGCCTGGGCACCTTGGAGGGCACTAAAGATCACCTCACCGTCCGCCTTCAATGACAGGGAGAGGGGAGGGGTAGTGCTTGCTCACAACACACACGCGAGGGAGGGGGGTACCAACATCCTCTCCCAAAGTGCCCATGGGGGTCTATTTATAGACTTCCCAAAAATTGGGCTGCGGATAGCCAAGAATCCACTATCCGCAGACCAACAACCAATCCGAACGACCGAAAATATGAGGGTTAGTGGACCTATGGTCCACTCACCCCTCCCTTTGGGCGAGTGGACCTTAAGTCCACTCGCCTGGAGCCTTGGGCGAGTGGACCTAGGGTCCGCACGCTCAAGTAGGAAGTACTCCCCCCCCCCCCCGTTCTCTTTCTCGGTCCTTAACGATCTCTGATGGTTGGGTTCGCTGCGTCGCGATCACCTTTTCCGTCACGACCTCATCCGTGTCGGGTCACACCAACTCGGAAAATATGAGGGTTGTACAAGAGTCATCCCACCTTCTTGCACTACTAAATTTAAGCTTTATGTACTCCGTCTTTGTCCTGCTCAACCTAAAACCCACCTTTTCTAAAGAGTCTCGCCAAGATTCAAGTTTCGTGTTTACACCCTCACATGTCTCATAGACCAAAACAATATCATATACAAATAATAAACACCAAGGTATTGCTTGTTGGATATGTCCGGTGACTGGTGAGCTCATCTAAGATAAGGGTAAAGCTAAGTTATCAAGGCGCGCGCCTGAGTCGCCGGGCGCACCCCGTTGCGCACTAGCAAGGCCTAGGCGGGCGATGTGCCTAAGGCGCGCCAAGGCGCACCCGAGGCGCACCTGGGCGCCCAATTCGCAGAAATTCAGCGAATTGGGCGCCCAATTCGCAGAAATTGCTGAATTTCTGAGAATTGGGCCCCCAATTCGCTGAATTTTAGCGATTTCCGCGAATTGGGTGCCCAATTCGCAGAAATTCAGCGAATTGGGTGCCCAATTCGCTGAAATTCAGCGAATTGGGGGCCCAATTCTCAAAATTCAGCGAATTGGGCGCCCCATTCGCTGATTTTCCATGAATTGGGCGTTCAATTCACTGATTTTATTTTTCCTCATTTTTGCGCCTCACGTGCCTCAGGTGCGCGCCTGTGCCTTGCGCCTAGGCTCCAGGGCCCCTTTGCGCCTTGGTGCGCCTTTAATAACTTAGGGGTAAAGAGTTAAGGACTTAAAGCTGACCCTTGATGTAAGCCAACAACGATAAAGAATTCTTGTGTTAATCCTCCAGATGTCCTCACCCTGGTCACTGAATTTGTATACATATCTTTGATTACCTCAATGTATGATACATTTACACTTTTCTTTTCTAAGACTCTCCACAAGACATCACTTGGAACCCTATCATAAGCCTTCTCCAGATCGATAAATAACATATGCAAATCTTTTTGTCTTTCCCAATAATTGTCAATGAGTCTCCTCAAGAGATGTATAACTTCCATGGTTGACCTCCCTGACATGAATCCAAATTGATTCTCTGAGATGTTAGTCTCTCGTCTTACTCTTCTCTCTAATACTCGTTCTCATAGTTTCATAGTATGACTCAATAATTTAATTTCCCTGTAATTGACACAATTTTATATATTTCATTTGTTCTTATACAAAGGTACCAAAATACTCTCTCCATTGGTTTGACATCCTCTTTGTTTTTAGCATCTTATTGAAGAAACTTGTAAGCCATAAAATTTCTTCTCTCCTTAAGCATTTCCATACTTCAATGGGTATGTTGTCTGGCCCAATCGCCTTTCCATTTTTAATCTTCATCAGAGCGTCATTTATCTCTGATGCTTGAATTTTACGATAAAAAGTTATGTTTCTATACTCTTCCGATTTACTTAACTCTTTGAAGTTCATTTCATTCTCTTTTTTGTCATTGTATAGTTGATAAAAGTATCTTTTTCATTGCTCCGTAATAGCCACATCATCCGTCAAAATCGTATTTGTTTCATCTTTTATGCATTGAACTTGACTTAAATCTCTTGTCTTCCTCTCTCTAACTCGAGCAATTTTATATATATCACGCTCTCCATCTTTGGTATCTAGTAATTTGCAAAATTCTTTATAAATTTGACTTCTTGTTTTACTTACTGCATTTTTAGCTTCTATCTTTGCGACTTTATACTTTGTCAAATTTTCATCATCCCTACAAGCATATAATGTTTTGTAGCTGATCCTCTTTGCCCTCACTCTGTCTTGCACTTACTCTTTCCACCACTAAGATTTTTTATGTGGGGTGCACGACCTTTTGACTCTTCAAGTACGTTCTTTCAACTAATCCTTAAATGAGAGTACAACTTTTCATGTGATACTAGGATCAACATAAGGATCATCAACTAGTTGTTCTATAACCGATGGCTTGAAAGTAACATGTTTTTTCTTCTTCAAGTTTCACCACCAAATTTTTGGCAACATTTTAGACTCTCTCTTAAAGTTACTATATTTAATTTGCACATTCAACACTACTAGCCAATGTTGCGTTGTCAAGCTTTCTCCTGCTGTGACTTTGCAATCCTTACAAATCTTTTTATCTATTTTGTGAGTCATAAAATAGTCAATTTGTGACTTATTTTGTCCGCTCTTAAATGTAATTAAGTGTTCTTCCCTTTTCATGTAGAATGTATTTGTCACAATTAACTCATGTGTTATGGCAAAGCCTAGAATGATTTTTATTTCTTCATTTCTTTCTCCATACCCAAATCCTTCGTGAACGTGTGTATAATCTAGATTTTTCTTCCCTACATGTCCATTTAAGTCTCCTCCAATGAAAATTTTCTCGCTTTGTGGGATTTATCTTACCAAATCATCTAAGTTTCCCAAAATTGTACTTTAATAGCTTCACTAATCCTACTTGTGGCGCATAAACATCAATTGCATTAATAGTTTCCTTTCATACGATTAATTTAAGAGATAAGATTCTATCACTTTTCTGCTTACCCCAACAACTTCATCCCTCCAAGTAGTATCTACAATAATACCTACTTCATTGCTTGTTTTATTTTTTCTTGTGTATCATAATTTAAAACCTGAATTATCTAGAAATTTAGCTTTCTCACCCACCCATTTAGTCTCTTGTAGACATAAAATATTTATTCTTCTCCTAATCATTGTATCCACTACTTCCATCATTTTTCCCGTTAGCGTACCTATATTCTAACTTCCAAACCTAAGTCGATCACAAAACCTACGATCTACTTTTCTAGGACGCCTAATATGTGAGGGCTCTTGCATATTTACTACACCCAAGTCCTCTTGGGCCCTCGACTAAATAAAGAAAATAAAAAATCAACGAAAAGTGAAATAGCAAGTAGCCCTAGACAAAGTAAAGTAGAATGAAAGATTGATTCATTGTGTATCACAAACAATTGAGTCAAATAAACAATCGAGCATAAAGTAGAAAATATTTAATATTATTTCTGTTTAATTTCGAGCAGATTTCAAACCGACTCGATCCAATATAAGGCCAACTTAAATAAATAAACTCAATAAAGCTTAGCCTCGTGGCTTGGATCATTTATGATTGATCTGAGCTTGATACATGTAAAAATGAGTAGTTTTTCGAGTGATATTTGATCTTAGAGACACTCTAATAGCAATAATTGCAAACACTACTTATGGCGGCGGACCTTAGAAGAAGGGGATGCTGGCCTGGAAATGAAGGGTGAACCTATAACATATCAAGATTTGTACCCAAATTAAATAATAATTTAATCTAAGTAATTATCAATGAAATCAAAAATAAATAATGACTTTTTATATCATGAAATTTACTAATTTATCCTAAATACTTTTTATGACACCGTAAAAGAAATGGCTTAATTATTCAAAGATGATGAACATTAAGTTTGGGCTTTTCACATTAAAATATAGACTTTTGGATCACTTGAAATCTTTTTTTTTTTTACTTTTAGATTTTGACCCTCTTTTAATGAAATAATTTATTATTAAGTTTTAATTTCAAAATCCAAGCCCTAGAATCCTATTTCCCCACATTCGATGGTTTGAGCATGAACCATCCGAAGTACTGCTCAATAGCTCGTATGAAGAAAGAGCTTCGTCTCCCCCGCCTCGTGCGCCTGCAAGAAGCCCTCTATTAGGGATGGAGTTTGTGCTTAGAAGAAGGAAAGCCCATCTAAATACTCTCATATCCTCTCCATGGGTTTTCTTGGGACAAGCCGGTGAGAAGAGCTACCTTGACCCTTAATCATGAGAAGGGGATCCTCCAGCCGCACATCTTCGTAAAAGAGGAGTTTCCTCTAGAAGATTCAGTTAAGTCTACATGCTCTAAGGTCAGACCTCATCCAATGTGAATTTTCTACCTTCCTTAAGACTCTAAATGATAGATAGCTTAGATTTGTTTCCCTCCTTCCAACGAGTTTGGATTGTGCTTAACGGTCTAAATACTTTCCTTTAACATGCAGTTACGTGATCCTTGAATCTAGTGGAAGCATAATTTCAATCTTTATCAAGTAGAGAGAAATAAAAAAAATTAAAAATTATTTTCTTTTAAAAAACTTAGATTAAGAATCAAACTTCTCCTTGGGGCATTTAGATTCTTAGGGTAGGTGAGGATCAATCATCTGACTCGTATTTTAATATAATCACGCTACAGGTAATAAGTAGTATTGTTGAAATTTGGGAACGGACATATGCAGATCTTGAGGAACTTCGCAAGTGACTAGACACATCTTGGCTGGATTTCTATTTGATGGAATTTTTGCTATTGTAGGAATAGGCTACCCTAGGCCAACTGGCAGAAGACGCTTGAGGAGTTCAGGAAGATCAATAAGAAAACAGTTATAGTTCCCTTTTCATGTCCCTCTTAGATGTTGTACATATACTTTTATCAATATTTTGTGATCATTAGGACAAATTGATGTACGAGGACTCTAAGCCTGGGGGCTGATGATGTTGATATCAATTTACATTTCAAGCTTACTTGGATCTTATTCATATTCGATGCAGAATCATTAGTCCGATATAATTTGGACAACTCCACAAGGCATCCTAAATGGGCGATACAACACTAAAGGGCCCACCACATTTAATGTAAGAAGGAATTGTCAGAGCATGCCCCTTTGTCAAAAATATCTCGCACAAAATGCATAGAAGGCGGGATGACACCTCGATAGTGACAAACGCTATGCTAACAAGGCATCTCGCTTCACGAATGAGTTGATGGGACCAAAGCTTTGTTCACGTCGTGTTATGCATGACTTATGCCCTCAAGATTGGTAGTAATTATATAGAAAAAATTATTACTTATATAGTAATCTCACTTCCACTCAAGTAAATAAGTCACAGGCCTATCTTCTTGATTCAAGGAAAATCATAATCAGGTAAAAGTTGCCTTATCCCAAGGATAATCCGTATCAAATTGGTTTTTACGCCAAGGATATTAGATTATCTCGATTGTGCGGATGCGTTATCCTGGATTTGTAGCCGCTAATAGACAAATTAGCCATGATAATCTGACAGATTATATGTTTATCCTGGACAGTACTAAGTCAATCATCATGACACGTGACAAGCCGCCATTGACCTTCTCATAATATTTATACACTCTTAAGGACAAGAGTAATGAACACAAGAAATATCAACATTTGGAGGGGAGACCGAGTTTTTGAGTCAGTGAAGGGTCCTCAAATGTTTTTTTCAATCTTCTGATAAGATCTTGTCTCAGGGCTTCCACAAGCAAATTTTCCTTCAACAATTATGTTTCCACTGAGTTTAACCAAACGATTATTTATTACAATTTCTTTTTGATAAAAAATAAATCATTAATAAGGTATTTAGACGCATAGAATTTATAGAACCACTAGAGTATGAGTAAATAAGTACTTGCACATGAGAATGTCACCTAAAGATATGGAAGACAGATGGAGATAGGGGTGGAGTAGATACTGATTGAGATAACAATGGAGCTATGTTGTGGGCTTCGCGCCAAATTATAATATTGACTTTTATTAACTGTGTTTTATTAATCATTGTTTTTATTTATTAGTTGTTGAAAGCTAGAAGTTAGTAATTGTCATTATGGGTCTTGTAAGCCTATTTAAATACATATGTTGGTGGAATGAAGGTATGCACGAATTAGTATCTTCTCTTGTCTTGTATGAGAAATAGCGAGTCGGGTTCCGCAGCTACGAGGCTCGCGGCAACATGAAATAGTGGACATGCTGGAATGGAGCTTGTGCAAGTACATTCACGGCAAGCTCGCAACAGAGAAGAGTTTGCAATGAAGGGAATCAACGAGAGCTCGTAGCGACAAGACTCGACGAGAGCTCGCAGCGACAAGAGATTGCAGCAATAGGAAGCGGCTAGAGCTTACAACGGCAGGAATCACAGATTGCAACGACGACAAAAGGAGATCGCAACGACAAGAAGGGGCGAGAGCTCACAGCTATGGCAGAAGGAGCTCGCAACGATGTGGAAGAAACTTGCATGAGCTCACAGAGATGGCAGAAAAAACTCACAGCGACTGGGTCTCGCAGTGACTAAGAAGGAACTCGTAGGAGCTCGGAATCACAGATCTTACAAACAGATGGACTAGCACTAGGAACTCACAGGAGGCAAAGCGACCACACCAAAAAGCTATAATTTGGCGGGTCGAGGATCAAATGCTTCCGTAAAACTGCAAAAGTCGGAAGGCGCGTGTTAAGAACGAAGTAGAAGGAAGAGAGAAAACTAAGCGGCTACACGAAGGAAGAGACTAGGGTTAGGAGGAAGGAGGAGAATACCGTTTAAGAGAATAATCTTGCATCTCTCCAAAAGAGGGGGGTCCGGGGTATTAATACCCGGACCCAGGGCTGGCCAACCAAGGGGGCCGGCCGGCCCAAAATGGGGGCTGAACCTGGTGCGGTTCAGCCCCCCTGGGCCGAACATTAAGAGGAGGGGGCTGAACCCACTAGTTCAGCCCCGTTGTCGCACTCGTTACACCGTTGTCGCCGCATGTACTGCCTTCCAAATAGCCGAGCCTCGTCCGGGGGCGTAACAACGCGTGATTCACGAGAAATGACAGGAGCTTGCAGAGGGATTGACGAGTGGCTTTTAAGATTTTCTGATTGCACAACGGTTCGGAAAAAAGTTAAAAAAAACAGAGCAACGAAAAAAACGCATTGCTATGATACAAGTTGAGAAAAGGAATAAAATATTATTTCCAATCTAAAATATACACATTACATGTCACCTTTATATATACACAAAAAGGGGAGAACCCAAAATAATATTAGAGGTGTGCGACTAAAATCGATAAACAGAAACATGGGCCTTTATAGTGGAAATTTACAATAGGTTGTAATGCAATTGTATACATATTGCATAATGCAGCAATTGAATAATTAGCTAAAATCAATTTTGAATAAATTTTGAGTCGACTTAGAATCTCATCCTTTCTAGTCAAGTCAGCTAAACTCAATGACTTTCGCTTGTAGTTTAAGTTGTGTTGTAATCAAATTTTTAAATTTCAGATTAAGTCAAATTCGCTCAAAATAAACTTCTAGTCATCGTCATGTGCATGATAACTCATTAAACAGGAGCTAGCAAGCCATGCCAAGGAATTCAAGAACAAATAAATAACACTTGAAAAATACTAAAGTTCAAACAAGCCCATGCATGACGATAGAACGTGGAATATGAAAGAGGTTCGGTCATTGTGAATTCGCACAGAAAGACTTCCCAGTAAGCATGTTCCATAAGCTCAAGAAGAAAGATATTGTCACATTTGGGATTTTATGATATTTGAATCACGTGCTTAACCGATACAATTATTGACTGGGATGGGTATTACCATGTCATTCAATGGATTAAATCTATGCTTCGAGCATAACAATTAAATTGAGGTATTACAACTCAAGGAGGAGTTTCTTTCACTTAGGAGAATAGATTTTAGTCTTGCAACATTTACTGCCAATTCAATATCACCTATACCATATAACATCTAAAGGGGGGCTAAGAATGTTTTTGTGATATTAAGACATGCTTGGAGGTTTTGGAAGCTCAATCCTAGTAAAACATATTATTAGATAAAATGATAAGCATATAAGGTTGTTGAATGGATGGTATTTCCATGATATTCAATTCTTAAAAGAAAATTGGTATTTGCTACATTTTTGCCAAATAAATTATAGTAAATCATAGCCCGGCTGAGATAGGATGTTCAAACCTGTTAGTGGCACTGACTATTTTATCACAGACTCCTTTCTGCATTGTTGATGTTTGCTCGAGCGATGAAGCTCCACCAAGCATAAAGGAATCTCCCGTTGTTACAGTACCTAGCCTATAAGCAAAAACTGACATAACCCACTCGCGAAGAACCAGAAGGACCGACCTCAAAAGACGAAGCCTCAGATTTTGTGAAGGAACAACAGCTCCATTTGATAATAACTGATCATAAACAAATAACACATGTTCAGGTCTTCCCCGACAGGCTGCAAGAAGAGCTCTTGCAATTTGCTCATCTCCAATTACCTCGGTACCAGAAGACAATCGTTCCTGCAATGGAGACTTCCAATTTAGATGTTGCCTCTAGATAAATAAAGATACTTTAACAAATGCCACTTCAGTAATGAACATAATCACAACCTAAGGAACATAACGAATTTTAAAGGAAAAGCAAGAAATGCAAGACAAATTTTACCAGGGCAGCCTTTTCAAGATGAAGACATAGTGTGTCTAAGGGTATGGAGGATCCATCTAAAGGATACAGATTTGTCCCCACTCTCTTCAGTACAGCACAAGCTTCAGCAACGCCACCTCTTGAAAGAGCCTGATCAACAAGTCTAACCCATGTTTCTCTAACAATTTTACTGTCTGCATCTCCGGAATAATTTGCGAAGTTGAGCATTTCCAGGCATACCTAGAGGGGAAGAAATGCAGTGAATAGTTTAATTACCATAAAAGCTTGAGAGAATCTTCTAAAAAATGATACAAAGGAAACAGTACTGCAAAATATCGTTCATACAGGAGATGATTTAAATGATTGATATTGAACTTTTATGCATTGATATACTCACAATAGTAACCCTTCAATCGTTATCTGCTATACCTTAGCCAAAGCTACAATGTACATGCCACAAAACAGAAGAAAGGTTGAACCCCACTTTTTAGGAAAACCTAAAAATAACCAAGTAAAAAAGGTAACATCTGCATCTGTTTAAAACAACTAGTGAACTAGGCAGAATAAAGATACTTAAACAATTCAAAAGAAAGAGCAACTCCATGTTTGCACCTAATCATGCTAAGCACATTTAGCAAATAAGCAATAATTCCGGCATACTTCAGATGGAACAAAGCAATGTTAGATCTCAAAGAATATGCATTCTCAATCTTCTTGAACTGCTTCACAACCGACTTGTCAGCTGACTTCTCCCTCTCACACTTGATCACATTCTGCTTGCGCATGTGATAACACGACTTTGCCCATCGACTTTTTCAGCACTAGATTGGCACTGCTCCGGTTGGAAAGATCCGAGTGGGCACCTTGGACAGTTTGAGAATACATTGTGTGCCGATTCGATCTAGAATCCCCAGCTTGAGTTTGTTCATGTAATGACATATTTCTTGTATGCAAGGAAAAATACGTTCAACTTTGCATCTTTGCCAAAGAAATAAAATGTCTCTTCAATTCTCCATAACATTCATCCAGAAGTTGATCAAACCAAGTCTCATCTCTAGATTTTAGCTAGCCCACGACAAGTTTTACTTTCCCGTCTGCCTCAATCTCCACGTAATCAGAGAAATTATTAACTCCTAACAATTGATTCATATATTCCTCGATGTTGAGTTCACCACAAAAAATTGGGAAGTCCATCTGAATCTTAAAATTCTCTTCTGTAGGAGATTTCCCTCTGACAAATATGTTAATTTACATAGTTGTTGTCGAACCGATCTTCATTAGGAAGATCATTTCACCCATAACCTTGGTGGATTATTCCCGCTACACCAATCCCAAACAAGTCAAGCATATTTTCACTGTTGTAACATCGCCAACGGTTTGTATGAGCATGAACATCTACATCCAACTAGCTCAGACTATGAATCTAGTCGAGTTTCTCGTATTCGATGCACCTTCGTTAACCTTTAACCTTCCCTTTGGAGGTAGTCAGCTAAGTTCGCGCAAGACAACACTAGAATTTAAGAACAATGACATATAGTTCTTAAGTACACGAGGATTTAGGAACGGTAAAATCCGTATTCCTTGTATAAATTCCATCTAGTCTAGTTGTAGCATACAAAGACTTAAATCTCTTAGAGAGTTCTCAATATAGGGAATTGTTGCAAATAATCCTTAAACAACTTGATCTCCACCGCGATGTTATCTAATATAGTTTTCATTGGCTCACATCATTCTTCAAAAATTTCTAATGTCTTGTGATACTTGATACAAATAAAAAATGTTGACGGTTGAGAACCAACAACCTCACGTAAACTAGTTTAGAAATTCTAGTAGTCGCTCACAAGCACACAAAATATAATTGAGAATCAAAGTGATTCATCCCAGTTTTCTACTATGTAATTGTTCGAGAAACACAGTATTATTTATGTGTTTTTGAGTATGTATGTGAGTTTAGTCCCACACAGTAAGTCAAGCGTTATGTGTCTATGTATCTCCTATAAAAAACCTTATGTGGACGAATAAGACGCATTCATTTTTCTCTCCCAATTATTCCAACATGGTATCAGAGCCTTAGGGTTCTCGGGTCTTCGATCCCACCTCCGCTCGCTCGGGTCTTCGATCCCGCCTCCGCTCGCTCTCGCTCTCGCATTCGCCCGCATCTTCCGCTCCGTACGCAGCAGCACCGCCAGCGTCTCCCGTCGCTCCCAGCAGTCGCATCGTCCGTCCCTCACAGCAGCAGCGCGCCTTCCCTCACAATCGCGTTGTCTGCCCCTCGCAGCAGCACCAGTCGCATTGTATGTCCCGTCCTCTAGGGGCGCCGGTCTCATGGGGTCTTGATTTCCTAATTTCCGGCGTTCCCTATCCGGTTTTCTTCTTCCTTCGATTTCTATTGGACATGTGGTTTCTTCCCCTCTTTCTATGATGGCTACTTTTCTCTTCCTTCATCCATTGTGAGCTCTTGTGTGTGCCCTCGATTTCTATTCGGGGCCTTCTATGACGGGGAGTGATTCCTCTACAGCTATGCCTTCTGGCGGAGCAGCTCCTCCTCCTCCGGCCTCCGTTGGATTGGGCCGTGTAAATCCTGAACATGGCACCCCTCAAATCACTACTATGAAATTAGATTGCTCAAACTACCTTCCATGGGCACGCTCTATCATCCTTGCCCTCAAAAGTCGCCGGTTGTTTGGCTATGTCAGCGGCACGACGAAGGCTCCTTCTGATTCTCCAGAGTGGCCTCAGTGGGAGTCTGAGAACTCCCTTGTGATGTCCTGACTGCTTAAGTCTATGATGGAGCATATCGCTCGGAATTATCTACTCTTGGATACTGCTGCGGATATCTGAAAGCGCGCAGAGACCACCTACCATGCCGAGGAAATGCGGCTCAAATCTACCAACTTCGACGCCGGATATTCCTCCTGCGATAAGGTGATCGACCTCCATCTGCCTACTTCTCGGAATTCACCCAACTCTATCAGGAGTATGATCACTTTGATTCTCTAACCCTCGTGTCTCCCAAAGATGAGGTGCTGGTGAGAGCAGGGAAAGAACGGAATCGCATCTTCGAATTTCTTCACGGCTTACATCGGGACTTTGACCCGATTAGCATTCAGATCTTGGGACGCTCTCCTCTTCCTTTTTTACAAAAAATGTACAACCTTGTTCAGCAGGAATTCGACCGCCGACAGACTCTTCTTCCCGACTCTGCCACCGAGGAATCTGCTCTTGTCACTCTCTCTCACCTCGGGGTTCGTCCTACTCGTGACACCAGATCGAAGCCTACGGAGAAAGATCACCTCGTGTGTGATTATTGCGAGAAGTCCCGCCATACCATAGATACTTGCTTCAAGCTCCATGACTTTCCTTCTCCCAGGGGCGGTCTTGCTCCCCGTGGTGGTCGTGGCTCAGGTCGCTCCCAGAATAGATCAACCTTGTCAAGATCTGCACACTTGTCTGATGTTGTGGAGGACACCCCTGTTCATCTCCCTCTGGATTCCAACACGGAACCCCTCGCTCTGTCAGCTGAAGAAATTCTGGCTTTCCGTCGATGGATGCATGACTCTCCTGCTGGGCAGTCGAGTTCCTCCTCTTCATATGCCCATCAGGGACCTGCAGGTGCTCATTCTGCCTCCACCCACCTGTCCTCACAGTGGATCATTGACTCTGGAGCCACTGATCACATGACTGGGTCTGCCACAGGTTTTGTGTCATACACCCCTCTGTCCGGCAGAGATAAAGTGAGCATTGTTGATGGATCATTATCTCTCATTGCTGGGAAAGGATCCATTTCATGCTCCTCTCTTACACTCTCATCTGTTCTCCATGTTCTTGCTTTCACTCGAAATATTATGTCATTAGTAATTTGACTAATTCTATGGACTGCTCAGTAACCTTTTTTCCCTACCTCTTGTGTTTTTCAGGACCTGAAGACGGGGACGGTGATTGGCTCTGGTAGACTATGCAACGGGCTCTATGTGTTCGACCCCTCTTCCTCCACTTCATCCAGCCTCACTCCACCTCCAAAAGCTCTTCAAGCAGATCAGCCCTCTGATTTGGATTCCAAGCATTGTCGCCTTGGACATCCTCCTATCTCTATTATGAAGCTTTTGCTTCCTACTTGTACCGGCCTCTCCAGCACACAACTCGCAAGGACGACCGCCGGCACCCCCAGCACACAGCTCGAAAGGGTTCACCCAGCTCAATTGGTGATGAGGAATGAAAGAACTTCATAGTTAAGCGTGCTTGGGCTGGAGTAGTCATGAGATGGGTGACCTTCTGGGAAGTCCCTGCGCTGCCGCTTAACTGAAGCATTCCTCATGAAAGGGAGAATTGCGGCCTCTAACAACCCGTTGTGCCCTGTGGTGGGACGGAGAGGGGTTGGGGTGCACGGTCTGCAGACTGGTTGAGGCCGAACCCTTTCGCGCTGTGTGCTAGGGGTGTCGGCGGTTGTCCTTGCGAGCTGTGTGCTGGGGTGTCGGCGGTTGTCCTTGTTCAGTGTATTTTATTGTGATGTATGTGAACTTGCTAAACACCATCGTAGTTCTCTTCCTCTTATGTGTCCACACAACTCAGTTTCGTTTGCCCTTATTCATACTAATGTTTGGGTCCCCGGTCATACTGCGTCTATTTCTGATTGCTCATGGTTTGTTTCTTTTATTGATTGTTATTCTCGTTGTACTTGGGTATATTTGATGAAACATAAAAGCGATGTATTTTCTCTCTTTCAACGTTTTCACCAAATGGTAACTACTCAGTTTGGTGCTACCATTAAGATTTTGCGCAGTGACAATGGCCGTGAGTATATTGACTCCCGCTTTGAGAAATACCTGAGTGATCTTAGCATCATGCATCAAACCTCTTGTGTTTACACCCCGGCTCAGAATGGGGTAGCTGAGCATAAGAACCGGCACCTCCTTAAGGTTGTCAGATGTCTCCTTCTCCGCATGAAACTCCATAAATATTATTGGGGTGATACAGTTCTCATTGCAGCCTATCTCATCAATCATCTCCCTACTCGTGTCCTTGGATTTCGTACTCCTCTGACCACTATGGGTGTCCTCCCCTTGTCTCTCTCGCCTCGTATCTTTGGTTGTGTATTTTGAGCACATCCATCCCAAGACCAAACTCGACCCCCGCGCGCTGAAGTGCGTCTTCATTGGCTACTCCCCAACCCAGAAAGTCTATAAATGCTTCCATCTCATTACCAAGTAGACATTTGTTACGATGGATGTTACCTTCAGGGAATCTGAAGCCTATTATGGGACCTCTCTTCAGGGGGAGACCATTACTACGGAAGTGAGTTCCCCTCCTTTTGTCCCTTTGTTTGTTTCCCCGTCATTTCCACCATCTACATTCTCTCCTCCTATCCTTGGGGACCCGGTGATACCTCCTCCTATCCTTGTGAACCCAGTGACGCCTCCTCCATTGAAGGTTTACACCCGACGTAGGAGGGGCATGAACACACAGGTCTTTCCCACACTACCTGGGTTACCACTTGATCCATCTTCAGGTACTGACAAAGGTAATTCTACCCAGCACCCTCTTTCTCACTTTGTGACCTATGACTCTTTGTCTCCTGCACATAGAGCATTTGTCACCTCCGTGTCTTCCATATTTATTCCTCGTTCTTGGCAGGAAGCTCTTGAGCACAGTGAATGGAAGACAGCCATGTTGGAGGAAATGGTGTCCCTTGCAAGAATCAAACTTGGGATCTTGTCCATCGGCCGAAAAGAAAAACTGTAGTGGGATGTAAGTGGCTCTTCTCCGTGAAACAAAACTCCCAAGGCCTTGTTGAACGGCACGAAGCCAGGCTGGTGGCTAGAGGATATACCCAAGAGGAAGGTATTGACTATCAAGAGAAATTTGCTCTGGTTGCTAAAATGAATTCAATCCAAATTTTGCTTTCATGTGTCGTGTGTAAAGGATGGAGTCTCAGTCAGTTGGATGTGAAGAACGCATTCCTTCACAGTGATCTTGAGGAGGAAGTCTACATGTCCCTGCCTCCCGTTGTTCTTCTAAAAGGGTCAGTAGGAAAGGTTTGCAAGTTGAAGAAAGCCCTGTATGGCTTGAAGCAGTCTCCGCGTGCTTGGTTTGGGAGATTTCACTGGGCTATGATGTCATTCGAATACAAACAGAGCAATGTTGATCACACATTGTTTGTGAAACACAGGGATGGCAAGTTGGCTGCTCTTATTCTCTATGTAGATGATATAATGATAACTGGTGATGACACAGAGGAGATTGAACACTTAAAGTCTAGGTTGGCTAAGGAATTTGAAGTGAAGGACCTTGGACCTCTCAAGTACTTTCTTGGCATAGAGGTGGTCAGATCTATATATGGGATCTTTATATCACAGAGAAAGTACATTCTAGATTTGCTAGAGACAACTGGAATGATTGGATGCAGACCCGCGGACACCCCAATTGAGGTCAATCACAAGCTTGGTAGAAATGGTGGAGAAGTTGTTGATGACATACCAGGTTTCCAACGACTGGTGGAGAAACTTATCTCTCTCTCTCTCATACCCGTCCAGACATCTCTTATGCAGTGGGTGTCCTTAGCCAGTATATGCATTCACCAAGATCACATCACCTCGATGCTGCATATAGAGTTCTGAGGTACCTCACATCCTCACCTGGCAAGGGCATACTGTTCTCACCCAACGAGGCAATAACAGTAGAAGTCTATACAAATGTGGATTGGGCAGGTTCTATTGATGACCGAAGATCTACATCGGGATATTGCTCTCTTGTTGGGGGTAATTTGGTGACCTGGAGAAGCAAGAAGCAACACGTGGTCGCTAGATCCAGTGTTGAGGCCGAGTTCCGTGCAATGGCACAAGGGATATGTGAAGGGTTGTGGATTCAGACGATTATGAGGGACCTGGGTGTGGAGTGCGCTGGTCCAATCAGGATCTATTATGATAATAAAGCTGCTATCAGCAATGCCCACAATCCAGTCCAACATGATCATACTAAACACGTGGAGATTAACAGACACTTCATTAAGGAAAACATAGTTAGGGGGATTGTGAGTACTGCCTTTGTTCCATCAAACCAGCAGCTCGCATATGTGCTTACTAAGGGTCTGAGTCAGTGCTCCTTTGACAAAATATTAGGCAAGTTGGGCATGACAGACATTACACGCCCAATTTGAGGGGCAGTGTTGGAGAAACATAGTATTATTTGTGTTTTTGAGTATGTATGTGAGTTTAGTCCTACACCGTAAGTCAAGCGTTGTGTCTATGAATCTCCTATATAAAGCCCTATGTGGATGAATAAGACACATTCATTTTTCTCTCCCAATTATTCCAACATTAATATTTACAATAAGGGTTTCCTCATAAAATACAGTAGTAATTATAATAAATGTTAAAAACATACCACTTGACATAAAATGCAAAAAAAACTAATGATGGAAATCTCAGGCGTTCTTCCTAAAATATAATAACGACGAATGATCTAAGTTTTCTGAGAAAAAGAAGGTTCCCTTTGTCAAAAATATCAAGGCAGGAGCTCTTGGTGCAACATCTTGGTAAAGATATTTGCTATTTGAGGTTTTGGCAAGTCATCTCAGTATAGCTACTTGTCAAAGATTCCTTTCGGAAGTGTGGAAGTGAAAATAAATTCCATAATATTATTAATGAGAGCACTCGTGTATATATATATACACACACACACAAAAACAAAGACGTGTGTGTAGACACACACACGTGTGTGTGTGTGTGTGTGTATTTATATATAGGAATAATTACCAAAACTTTCCTTGGAAGATAGCATAATTATAGATTGCACCTCACTTATTAGTGAAATTACAAAAACTTCCCCCGAATGTTATAAAACATAACATTGACCTCCCCTGAAGTTCATATTTCATAACATCCATGCACAAAGTACCCCCATGAAACTGTACTCTGAAGGGGATATTTTTGTGCATGAACGTTATGAAATGTGAACTTCGGGGGAGGTAAATGCTATGTTTTGTAACATTGAACTTTTTGTAATTTCACTAATAAGAGGGGTGCAATCTGTAATTTTGCAAACTTAGAGGGGAGGTCCCGGTAAATGTCCCTTTATATATATATAATAAGTACTTATGTAGGTATGTACGTATATTTCTCTCTACACACACCTGCCCGCTCGTTCGCCCGCCCGCACACGGCCACACTCCCCCCACCCCACCCCACCCCGCCCCACCCACATAATAGGGTCAATACGTTGAAACATATATATCAAACAGAAATTAACTAGTTTTAAAACTCCGCCTCAAGCTGGAGCATATATATGAATCATGTCCGGCTTGATATATAAATAAAAAAAGAAGAAAGAGACTTAGTGAAAATATCTGCAAGTTCCTTGTCAGAAGTAACAAACATAGTGCATACTCGCTCATTAATAACCACTTCTTTGATGAAGTGACAATCCACCTCTATATGTTAATTCTCGCATGAAACATTGGGTTCTTAGATATAAATATTGATGTTTTATTGCCACCATACATACGCAAAGGTATATTGTACGTCTCAAACAGGTCCATAAAAGTTTAAGATACTTTTATTTACAAAAATCCATAGCACGATATTTTGCATCGACATTGTATCTAGAGACAACCATTTGTTTCTTGTTCTGACATGTGATCAAATTGCATACTAGGAAACTACAATACTCTGAAGTAGATTTTCTATTAACTTTGCCAACATCGAAACTAACATCTGAATATGCCTCTATACATAAATGGTTATTCCTTCTAAACAAAAAACTCTTGCTAGGAGAGCTCATGATATACTATAATATTTTCACAATGGCACAAAGATGACACTCTCTAAGGGCATGCATGAATTGTCTGACTTTGCCAACTGCAAACACAATGATAGACCGCGTTATAGTAAGATGAATAAGTTTGCCAATCAAGCGCCTGAACGAGTAACATCCTAAGAAAACAAGATGCGTTGTCCAAGAGACTATCAATCCTTATAGGTATGAAAGTGTAACTTGACTACGCTTCAAGTCGACCTACTCAAGAAGGTCCATGCCATATTTCCTATGTGATACCATAGCTCAATACCTTTGTTTTATCTAACAATCTCATGCCAATAAAGTTCGAGGAATACACATATTTTGTCACAGTGTTTTTGCAGATACATTTTGTTACGGTGATGCATCCGTATGAGTATACCAACTCGCAGGAGTCATGAGAGAGCATATGGAAATCACCGTGATAATTTCATATAATATTTTGTAATTAATTAGTATTAATTAATTAAATTGATATTGATTACTTATTAATTAGTATTGCTTAAATTAATTGTATTAATTAAGATATTTTGTAATGGTGATGGTGTGGTGTGTGTGTGTGTGTGTGGGGGGGGGGGGGGGGGGGGGGGGGGGGGGGTAATTGTGTTTGGGAGCTTGGCTAGTAGTAGTTTGGGGCTCTCATTAGAGAGAAGCTCTTTGGAGGACCAAACCTCCAAGAGTTGGCGGAAACTCGTCTTCTGATTATATCTTGTCTGTATGCAATGTATAGTGTAATTCCTTCTTTGGTAACACATTTTGGTTTCTCTATGCCAGAAACATCATCACATGTAAGAAGAATGTAATCCATACAGACTGCGAAAGCCACAAAAATCTGTATTCTTCTTTCTAACAAATATTAAATCATTTGTATAACTTCGATTGAACTTGTCAAACCAAGTTTTGGGCTCTGTTTAGGTTCATAGATACTTTTATTTAGATTGCAAACCTGAGACTCCTCCTAAGCAATGTATCATGAAGGTTTCTCCATGTACACCATCTCCTTGAGATCACCATAGAAGAAGACATTCTTAACATTAAGTTGGAAAATAGGCCAATACATAATGATTGTAATAGAGAACAAAAATTGTACAGAGCTAATACGAGTTACAAAAGAGAAAGTATCAAAAAGTCACTCTCTTACGTCCAAAGAAAGGGCTTTGCAACGGACCTAGATTTGTATTTGTTAACCTATCTATATGGTAGGAATTTGATAACAAAGACCCATCGACAATCAATAATATCACCCCCAACAGGTGTAGGAACAAGAATCCATATGCAATAGGAAAGAAAAGTAGGCATGTCCTCATCCATAACTTCTTCCAACATGGGATGGTCTTCGTTGTACGAAGAAAGAACAATAGTAACGGACAAAGCCAGTGCAAACATACTCAAAAAATACTTAGATGTTGAAAAGAAATCCCACTGGTAATAGGATATTGAAATTTGAATACAAAACATAACACTCTTCCGTAGAGGGCAAATTGAGGCTACTGATGGCGTTGAACTTTCAGATGAAGGAGATGATGATCTTGTTATTGAGGGATGGACGACTAGAGGAGGAGAAGGATGAATAAGTATAATAACATGAGAACATCTTCTGGAGACACGACAGATTGGAGGATGAGGAAGCAGAGGAGCTTATGTAGAAAGAATGAAAGATGATGAGATGTGGGAGCCGAAGGCAAAGAGTGAACGACGAGTATGGAGATCGCCGACTCAGAGGATCGTGGATCACATAGAATCACACGAACATAATCTAAGAGAATGGACTTGCAATTCTTGAAGAAATATGGAATGGACTCAAAGAATGCAACATTAGTAGATACATATTTAATGTTTGGAGAGAGGAACAATGTAATGATATCCCTTATGGGTAAGAGAGTAACCCAAGAAGATACATTTGGTGGCACTAACCATTCGTCGTGACCTTGAGAAGGAACATCGATAAAAGCACTACACCAAAAAAATCGAGTCAGAGGAAATTAAGGCACATCAAGATGAATGGTGGAAATGGGTGATTTGTTGGTAGGATACATACAATCAAGCTTGCAGATGTCGGATGTCGGACTCAAGTCGGTTTGAGTTTTTTATGTAGGATGTCGGATTGCAGGGATATATCGGGGACATTTCAAAATGTCGGATTTTAATATTATATGTATATATATTATATATCATAATATTTTTTTTAATTAGATGGTAATTATTTTATTTAATGAAGTATACACTAAAATTCATATTAGAAAATGAAACTACTAACGAGTGTTTAATCAATTTGTAATAAATAAGAAATGTTGCATACTTTCAAAATGTCGAAGTGTAACCAAAGGAGAGCTGCGAAGAAGACGAGAGCTGTGAAGAAGACGAGAGTTGCGAAGAAGACGAGAGCCAGAGGCGGAGATTAGGGCAAGCGAAGAAGACGAGAGCCCAGAGCGTCGTGAGGAGGACGCGAGGGAGATGAGGAGTCGTCGTGAGGGGCAAACGTAGTATAACTATATAAGTATATAATAAAAACTGATTTAATTATAAAATTTAATAAAATAACTTATTAATTTCTAATGGCCGCCATAACGGGCCGACATGTCCGACATGTCGGCCGCAATACTAGAAAACGCCAGTTTCGTGATATGTGGCGGTAATGTGTCGATTCTCCATCAAAAATGACATGTCGGACATGTCGGCCGACATGTCGGACGACATCTACAAGCTTGCATACAATCGATGAAATAAATAAGATAAAAACGGCATGACCCAGTACGATCTAGGAACACACATCTGATATAACAAAATACAATAACATCGAGGAGACGACGATTCCTCCTATTTGCTATGTCCTTTTGTTATAACATATGAGCACAACTGGACTAATCAATGATGTCATGAGAAGTACAAAAGGAAGAGAATAAAGGATGCATGCATTCTTCAGTATTATAGGTGTGAAGAATTTTCAAAAAAGTATCAAACAGAGTTTTTATTTCATAATAAAACGATTGAAAAATAATGAACCAAGTTAGACACATGCTTCAAGAGGTATACCAAAGTACAACAAGATAAATTATCAATGCAAGTGACAAAACACAAGCTTCATTAACCTAAGACTTAGTAGCACTAGGGCTTCAGATGCCAAGATGCACTAAATTAAAGAGAAAAGTACTTATTCCCTAAGTTTGGTGGAAAAGAATTTACAATGATGTTTGTCAAACTATCAAGTCTCACACTCTAATACAGATTCAAGAGAAAAAAGATGGTAATAACTGATGAAGGAGGCGGGTAAAAGGATGACCCAAACATTGATTCCGCAGAAGGAATGAGACCTTGGCAGGGAAACTAGATGAAGAGCTGTCATCCATGTAGTAAAGTCCTCACATCGCAGTCCAATAGCTATCATCTTCCAAGTATGAAGGTCCTGAAAATTGCAATAAGAGAGAAAAAATGTGTGTATAGTGGATTCTCTAGAATATGTTGATGGGTCATCTCATAGGAATACAACAAACATTGGAGATAGCAAAAAATAAGAAGCTCATGATATTGTTTTTGTTGAGTTGCAATGCCCGTAAAATGGGGCGAAATTGAAAAAGTTATGCTCCTAATGACTGGACCTCGAATAGGAGGCCTCCAGTGTAAGAGTAGTTCGAGCAAACAAATCTGAAATGAAGTGTAGATCTGAGATGTCTTGACTCCTATTGAGTAAAGTGTCTCTAGATGATCTCAAGATGCTTGGACAGTCTCATCATGATGGATGATAGGCAACTAAGAATCTGAAAGACTGATCACTAATCATGTTGAACAAGAGCCACACCGTATCCCAATCAACATAAGTGAGAGAGGTAGCTGATGTTGGAAGTTCAATGAGGTGATTCTACGTTTGTTGAGATCAAACTAAGAACAAGAAAAACACTCAAAGGCAAGGAAAAGAGAAGGAGGTTGATTTTGGAACTTAGAGCTCACCGCGGCTAGGGAGCTTATGATGAGCTGACCACTTGATGAAGGCGGGAGGAGTAGATGGTTGTGCGACAAGCTGTTGCGAAAATGATAGGGTTCTCAGTAACTTAGGGCAAGAACACTGGGTCGTCCCCCCTTTTCAATTCAATAGAAAAACCGATACAAAACATGCATAACCATAAAGCTTAGACTCCTCCTTTATATATAGGAGGAGGGTCCACTATTAAAGTCAAATATGTCGCAATCCCCCTCCACTGGATGAGGACCTAGTGTACCCATTGACCCTGAATTTCCTCGATACAAGATCCTAGCACCGCCTCAGGAACGTAGTGAGGAATGGACTTGACCATCAACCTCTCATGTAGGGTGGCTTGGAGGGGGTGATCTCCCAACGCCCACTTTAGCTGGAAAACATGAAAGACCGGTGAATGTGGTTGTTGGGAGGCAGTTGTAGGCGGTACGCCACCTCTCCTACCTTCTCCAGGATCAGGGAGGATCAGGGAGGATCAGGGAGGGGCCAAAGTAGCGGTCCTAGCAGACAAATATCTTGGTATGTAGGCAGCCAGCTAAGGAACTTTGACAGTGGGGCCGTAATTTGACAAACACCTTCTTGCTCGGTGAGAAGAACACACCGCGGCAGTACCGGTTGGCCTGCTGGACCATGCGGTGCTGAGCGTGGCGAATATGATGCTTCAACTGGCGGAGGGCCGCGTCGCGATCTTGGAGATGCACTCCCAAGGCAGGCTGAACGAAAGTTTTGGGGGCGGTCGCCCTTAGACCACCTGAAAGGGGGTCGAGCCCGTGGAGGACTGGTAGGAAGTGTTGTACCACAGTTCCGCCCACGCGATCCACTATGTCCAGTGGCGGGGTTGCTCGGTATAAAAACATTGCAAGTATGTGTTAACGCAACGGTTGAAGACCTCTGTTTACCAGTCGGTCTGGAGATGGTAGGTCGTGCTGAACCGCAGCTTAGTGCCCTGCAGTCGAAACATCTCCTGCCAGAAAGCACTCATAAAAACCGGATCGCGATCACTGACGATGGAACGGGCAAACTCGTGCAAACGGACCACTTCCCCTATAAAGATCTGGGCGACATAGTTGGTCATGTAGAGGTGTTTGATGGGTATGAAGTGCTCATACTTAGAGAGACGGTCCACCACGACAACGAGGCAACCATAGCCCTGAGAGCGGGGAAGTCGAGTGATAAAATCTATTGCGATGTCCTCCCATACTATGTCGGGAACTAGAAGGGGTTGGAACAGCCTGGCCGGAGCGAAAGTCTAGTACTTGGCCTTCTGACATGTTAGGCACCTGAAGACGAACAGTTGCACTACCTGCATCATGCCCCGCCAATACAGTGTGGTGGCCAATCGCCGATAGGTAGGGTATGCACCTGAGTGCCCTGCTGTAGAGGTGGCATGAAACTCGTGGAGGATACGAGGAATCCATGACGAAGAATCTGCGACCACCAAACAATCGCGGTAATGGAGTTGGTTGCAAACTGGGTGGAAGGGGGGATGTGATCCTGGTTCCCGCTGCAGGTCTTGGATCACGGTGGCGTAATGGGGGCCCTCCGCGCCTCGGCAGGGATGGCGTCAGCATCGCGCCACCGCGAGTGGGAAACAACCAACAGAGTACCATTAACGGCCTTGGGCGATATGGCGTCTGCTGCGGTGTTCGCGGTCCCCGCCTTGTACTCAATGAAGAAGTGATATCCCAGAAGCTTGGCGATCCATACTTGTTGTGCGGGGGTCGTGACCTTTTGACTCCATAGCTAAGTTATTAAAGACGCAAAATGCACCGAGGCGCATAGGGGCCCTGGAGCCTAGGCGCAAGGCGCAGGCGCGCGCCTGAGGCACGTGAGGCGCAAAAATGAGGAAAAAATAAAATCAGTTAATTGGGCGCCCAATTCATGGAAAATCAGCGAATGGGGCGCCCAATTCGCAGAATTTCTGCGATTTGGGCCCCCAATTCGCTAAATTTCTGCGAATTGCGCGCCCAAATCGCTGAATTTGTGCGAATTGGGCGCCCAAATCGCTGAATTTCTGCGAATTGGGCGCCCAATTCGCTGAATTTCTGCGAATTGGGCGCCCAATTCGCTGAGATTCAGCATTTGGGCGCCTAGGTGCGCCTTGGGTTCGCCTCAGGCACATCACCTACCTAAGCATTGCTGGGGTGCGCCCGGTGCGCCCAACGCCTCAAGCGCGCGCCTTGATAACTTAGCTCCATAGGTGTCGCAGACTGTGGTGATCAGTACGTACCACAAATGGCCGGTCCAGTAGGTAGTTTAGCCAATGCTGAACAACCAAAACTAGTGCCCCGAGCTCAATGTCGAAAGCCGAGGTCGCAACTCGTCGATTTAAAAAGGTCTTGCTGAAGTAAGCGATGGGCGGCCCACCTACATGAGGGCAATGCCCACCCCCTTCCCTGAGCATCACACTCAATGACGAAGAGCTTGGTGAAGTCGGGTATGTTGAGAACATGGGCAGAGACCAAGACCTACTGTAAGCTGTGGAAAGTTTACTGGGTCGTCTGACTCCACTCGAACGATACCCCCTACTTGAGGAGGTTGGTAAGCGGGTGCGTAATAACGCAGTAGTTACGAATGAAGCGGCGGTAGTACCATGTGCGGCCCAAGAAGCCTCGTACTGCTCGCGTGCAGAATGATGTCGCCCATTGGAGCATGGTTGTAACCTTGGCCGAATCCATGGCTAACCCAACGGTTGAAATGATATGGCCCAAGTACTCGATATGTGTCTGACCAAAAAGACATTTTTTTATGGGTCACGAACTGGTGATCCGTGAGGAGCTGCAGTACAATCGCCAAGTGGTCGAGGTGGAGTTTCCAGGAAGAGTTGTAGACCAATATGTCATCAAAAAAAACTAGGAAGAACTTACGTAGATGTAGGCGGAACACATCGTTCATGGTAGACTGGAACGTTGCAGGGGCGTTAGTCAGGCCAAAAGTCATGACTACGAACTCATAGTTGTCCTAATGGGTGTGGAAAGTCGCTTGGGCACATCCTCTGCCCGAACTAGAATCTGATGGTAGCCTGAGTGGAGGGCCAATGTGGAGAAGTAGGTTGTGCCCTGCAGTTCATCCAACAACTCTTGGCTGTGAGGAATTGAGTACTTGTCGGGGATTGTGAGCTTGTTCAACTTCCGATAGTCTACGCAGAATCTCCAGCTACAGTCCTTTTTGCGCACCAGAAGGAAGGGCTTGAGAATGATCTGGCACTCGGCTAAATGATACCTGCGTGCAACTTCTCCACCACCATCATCTCCATGGCAGTTTTCTGAGCATGTCCATAACGATACAAAGTACAGACTAACGAAAACTGCGATTTCCCCGGGTTGGAGGACAATGGGGTGGTCCAAGACTCTCTTCGGAGGAAGCCCGTGGGGAGTGGCGAAGAGGGAAGCATGTCTATCCAAAAGAGTTGGATGTTTGGGTGCGGGCTGGTCGATAGAACGGGCGCGTCTGTCCCCATAAGCCATATAAAATCGCGAAATTCAGGGTCGACAGTCCTGAGGATGGGGTGTAGGCCGGTCAGTGAGCAGGCTAAAGAAGGGTCTCATTGCAGGAGGTGGGAAACCTCCGGTGTTTCGAAAGCCATGGTGAAGCGATTCCAACTATGCTTGACGTCACCCAGAGTAAATAGCCAAGTCACGCCGAGAACGGCGTCAAGACCACCCAGTTCGAAGACATAAAAATCCGATGTGCCAGAATACGACCCCATGGAGAAGAAAAGGTGTTGCCCGCCGTGCGAGTCCGTCCGTCGCCGAGGAACACATGGAAACTTGGGTTTGGTGTCACTGAAAGTTGTAGCTTGGCTACAAGGTCTTGGGGCATCGATCAAAAGTACCGCAGAGTGAAGCAGACAACTTCATAATATAAGGACAAGTCGTCTAGACCACCAAGTAGCATGGGACATCGAGGGGATTGAGTGGAGGTAGTGGAGGAGAAATAAAATCATCTTAATCTAACTCCAGGGCCTCAAAGTAGGCAAACTATCGAGGCGGTTGAGTGTAGATCTGAGATGTCTTGGCTCCTTTTGTGTAAAGTGTCCCTAGATGATCTCAAAAAGCCTTGGCAGTCTTATCAGGACAGATGATAAGCAAGTAGGAATCTGAAAGACTGTACACTAACCATGTGCGAACAAGAGCATCACTATCATCCCAATAAACATAAGTGAGAGAAGTAGCTCACATTGGAAGGTCGGTGAGGTAGTCATGTGATTGCTAAGATTACACTAGGAACAAGAAAGAAACATTATAAAATAAGGCCGAGCGAAGGTCGAATTTTGGAACCTAGAGCTTGTTATGGGCAAGGAGCATATAACGAGTTCACTACCTGCTGGAGGCGGGAGAAGAAGAGGCGTGAGAAAGTTGTGCTATGAGCTGTTGCGACAAGAGACAAGAGATGTGGTCAGTGATGGAGTCAGTCGAGCTGATGCCAGTCAAAGATAGCCACCTAGGGAAAAGACGCGACTATATTATGATAGCATATGAAAGAGAGAATCTGTTTCATAATATTATTAATGAGAACACCACTCTCTCACTCTCACCACCTTATCCATCCGCTACCTACTGACTCCCACGCCTCTCAACATACAACTCCCTTTCCAAGTCATGCCATTCACACTTCATCCTCCTAGTCAACCTTCCCAGCCCCACCAGCCTCCTCTCCACCCCTCCCACCATCACCGGCCACTACTCCCTACCCTATCCCCCTTCCAGTCCATTCACAGCCGCTTCCACAGACTTACTCACCCTCAGATGCACCCCCTTGCACCTCTTAACCCTAGCCGAGCATCCCATACCCCCTTCCCCTAATTATTCAGTCCAAAAACATCCCACCAATCTCAGATAGACTCTTACCAGGAGCATGTACCCTATCTCCTCCACAAAACAACCGCCCTTGTCCTCCGCCAGTCGCCGGACAATCAATACACCCTCATTTGTCTCCACGTCATTGCCTTTGACTACTTACCTGGTGAGACCTGTATTTATTTTCATATCTTTTACATTTGTACGCATACACTGATACACCTTTATTGCTAGTAATATTTGGCTCTTATTAGTTTTTCTGGTCTCTTTATTTAGAAGTGTATTATTTCTTCGACCTGCATTTTAATTTTTGTGCACTCTCATTTAGTTGCAGTTATTATCTGCTTACTTAAATTGCGATATTTGTGATTAATTGTGATGTCTAAAATTAATATTGTCTAATTAATTATCAATTTCAAATCATTGTATGATCGAATCACTCACGAGCATCACATTAGAGTTCAGGGTTAACCGTCATAAGTTCATCAGATAGTGTGCGTGCATTCATCCGCATCTTCATTTCAGGGTTCGTCGTAGGTCTATTGCATTCATCGCACCCTCGCTTGCATTGCATTTAATGTTAGGGTATTCGCGAGTATGTCACCCTTAGATTCATCATGCGTCAGAAACCACAAAAAAAGAATGGCCCAATTCAACTAAATCAAGGTATAGAATACTGACATTAACTTTATCAAAAATATTAGAAATAGAGGCTCAAATAAATCTAACCGCAATCAAATCGCGCCTTACTGTAATATCTCCAATTTAAACTATATGGTCCACGCAGTACAAAGTACTATAAATATTCAAAGATTCTAAAACAACATTTGTACATTTTAAGAAATGGAAGCTACTCACCTCCCAAAGTTGAAAGGGTACTGCATAATCATTGTATAACTGGGTGATGCTCTTCAGATTCAATTCCAGCTCCTTAGCTTTATCTCTAGCAATCTTTGCAGTATTGGCATCATAAACCAGATCTCCTTGCGGAAATGGGTCATTTGGATGTGATTCAACAGTAGCCTGGTGACTTTCTAATCTAAGTGCAATTGACTCCAACTCATCTTTGATTCTCATTTGAAATCGAAGAACGACAAGTTTGGCTTCAAGCATATCTAACAACCCATCATCAATAGGATTTCTGGTCGAAGTTGAAGGACCACTAACACTACTTGCACTTTTAGCTTGCAGGACCGCATTAGTCAAATATTGACGCCTGGTTAAATCAAGATGCAACATATACAATCATTAAATCATGATGCCCCTAGAATTATCTAAATAATTAATTATGTAGATACATATATATGATAGGAACTTAAGAGAATTGTGGACAGACCTTTGCTCCAAAGTAGGAGCCTCAGCATCAGAGCAATGTCTTTCAGCTAACCTATACAGTACATGAGCAGCAAGGAAATGCTGCCGCTTCATAACATAGTATCTTGCAAGAAGATCGAGGTATTTAGTTTGATTAGAAGGAATTGAAGCCTCTGGATTTCTTGTAGTAGCCATTGGCGTTACGGCAGTAACAGCTTGAACCTATACAGGGCAAATGGGGATATATTAAATCTCAAAATAAGGTATGATGAGAATGCCAGAAAAAACCTCACAAAGAAATACACATTAAAAAGTTGTCGGGCAGAATTATGTAGAGTATTTCTGTCATACCATAATTTGTGACATAGAATGTAACATGACTAGACAGCACAAGGCATGTTTTCAAGGAAATAGTTTCTTTAAATAAACAAATCAACCTACTTTAAATAAACAAAAAAGACGAAATAACATGAATATGGGGTTCACATGATAACATTGCAATGTTTTTTTGCAGTGATGTAACCTGATTTGCTGTGGAAGAGCCTTGTACATGATCTGCAAGCCATATAGAAAATGCAGGTAAAGTAAACCACTTTCATCGACATATTTCACGCACAAACCAAACTTGAAGAAGGCAGAGTTTTTAGACAAAAAGCAGGCAATGAATTCATAATGACTTGCGCAGTGCGATCACAAAATTCAAGAAACTAAATGTTTGAGCTCAACTTGGACACCAAGCACTGCAAAATAAATGATGTGTATGTTTAAAATGTCTAAATATAGGCTAAGATTATTTTGTTAAGTCTTATGAGAATTTACAAAATCACAAATATCTTATACATATATTACTGTCGATGCAGTAACACTATTATGTTATAAACCACTGCAGCCAGTCCAATTTGTCTTGCATAAAAAAAGTCGCATTCTGACATTGAAGCCATGTTGACAATTTAAGCACCCATGAACATGAATGGAGAAAAAAGATTGACAAGTAGAGAATTATAAGGAATAGAAAAACACACACAAAATTAAATGAGATCAAACCTCTTGCAGTGGTTTCCTGGCAGCACTCTGCAGAAACGAGACCAGATCAGAACCCCCATATTCCAGTAACTCATCTTCAAAGCCCAGTTCAATTAAAGTTCTATACAAATGTTCATGAAAAGCTGTATCTGGCCACTGAATACTAAGTTGAATGATCTGTCGTATATATTTATCCTGTGAAGCCCGATCAAGGATACTTCCTGAACCAGAAACTCGACCAACTTCATACTTTAGAGAATGAAGGGCATTCATGATTATTTCATAGCATTCTTCTCGTTGAACAAGTGCATTCTGACGGAGATCAGGATCAATTTTACCATTAAAAGCATCACCTTGAGGATCAAGAGTTTGAGCTTTTTGCAATGGTAACCGTACTACAGCTTCATAAAATCTAATATACAAACAAGGCCCTGTTACCGTTATAGTTAAGAAAGGATAGTAGAAAAAGTAACAAAATTGATTGATAGTATAATTCCCCAACGACAGTATATACCTTAGATCTTCAAATCGCTTACATACAGTTCTTAAATCTGTTGATTCTGGAACTTTGGTTAGATGATTAAAAGCAGTTCTAGCAAGATTTTCCCTCTCATCAGCTTTGTGAGCCATAGATGCCTTTTCCAGGCACTCAACCGCAAGGAAATATTTGTAGTCAGATTCATTGAAGTAGCTCGGACAACCTTCCCTTAGCTTTGCACTAACCTCATCTACTGTGCCCCTGCCATCAGTGCCTGTATAATACTGCAGCAATAGAAGGAAAGAGAAGATGGCTTTATCCTTTTTTTCTTTGTTGAGAAGAAGGGTATGATCCAAATTTGTTTAAAAATAAAAGGAAATGGTATACATTACAAAATAGTGTTGAAAAGAGGAAGGAGGTCGCTAAAAGCAACGGAACTACCATACTGAATGAACAAGCCATAAGCAAAAAGTAACTAAACGGTGCTACACGAATAAAATGAAAATGCGGAGTAAAGTTTGAAGTAATATGAAGATGACCAATAAGAGAGGTAGAAAACAATAATATTAAGTACCAAGATAAAGTAACAATAACATGATAAATACACAAAATTACGGGGGAGAGCAAACATGAGGTCGAATAAAAAGATTCGCAAGGATAGGAATACATGCATCATTGCATGGGATTTCTTTGCCCAAACCATGAGAAGGAAAGAGGCCAGCTGTCCAAACTGCAAGCCCCATCAACCATCAATCATTTCTCCAGTCCAGAGAAGATGCAACCACTGGATTCCTGTTTGTGAGAAGTTTGATCTCCCCAATTGCGCCTAAACAAAATGCTCCAAAGGGTAAAATATCTCATCAATGTCTCGGTGAGTTCTTCTCCTTCTTTAGGCTTCTAAGTGCCTTAGACAACTCCCGTTAGATTCCTAAAATATCAGGAAAATGGATGATTGCAGTAAGCTTTCTCCTTTTAGCTTCATCTTTATGTGCAAATTTGGTCTCTTTCTTTATCTCCCCAATTTCTGAAGATTATGTGATGCTATTAGGATTTTCCACTTAACACTAAGGTAGTTTGATGATGCTTTTAAGTTTTCAAATTTATTTGATCTCTTTTGTAATTTGTATTAATAGTTTGATGTAAAGTAAGTCATTGAGAGAGAGAAGAGAAATGAAATGAATTCTGTAGTAAAAGGTGTTCCTTCATGAAATTTTAAGGCAACCACATTAAGTATATAACCCATAGGAAATTATCAATTAAATCTGATTAGGTATGTAGAGACCTCAACGGGAAGATACATGTAAAAATCCAAATAAAACCAAAAGAAGGCTTAAAGAATTATGAGTCCCTAATTCATAAGAGCACATTTAAGGTCACTGTCATCCATTTATCTTCATGACATGCTAATAAGTGTATTTTCATCTAGTAAAAACTACAAGTTGTTTGTATTATGGATGAACGAAAAAAAATAAGAGAATGATTTTTTTACTTTTATGTAAATAATAAAATTGTAAGCTTACCAATGAAATTGATCGGAAAAAAAAATCCAATGGAGCTTTGGAGGCGGAGACCAAAAATTTCCTTCTCATAGTTATGATGCATGGTGGATTGCTCAGGAGGCATATAATACTCTGACGGCTTAGTTATTAAAGGCACAAAGCACACCAATGCGTAAAGGGGTCTTGGAGCCTAGGTGCAGGCGCGCGCCTAACGATGCCAAGGCGCAACCACATTCATTTTAAATAATCATCATCAAACTTCAGTGCATCTTCTTGATCATATTCTTCATCTATTCTACTCATTAATTATTCATTACTACCATTTATATCTCCTAAAAAAATAGAATCAATATGGTCACTGACGCAGGACGATCATATGTGATGGGAAAACACATGAATGAACTCCTACATGCGACCATGCATATCCGACGAATTTAACTGGCAATAATAATTAGTTTTATAAATCAAAATAAACGTATGTCACAATAGTTAAAGCTCTCAAATATGGAAACACGTGAAGTTGTATAAGTGCAAGAGTGCCAGAAAATCAAATACTATTTAAATGAGAGATTACAAAGACAAACAATTGAATGCAAACTTATAAACCACTATCTCTTCTAGTAGAGAACGAACACAAGACCCAACGGTAAAGAAATCAACACACAAACCTTGATTACCAAGACTATAAAGAGGGGAGGGCTGGGGGCGCTGTAAGAGGGCTGCTAGGACTGGATTTCAGCAAGCAGGGACTGCACTTGGCTGTCCAGGAATGGAGACAGCAAATAGGAAAGTGCAGGGGGCTGTTTTCAGCAGCGAGCAAGAGGAGTCTGTTGTTCTGGATGGTCTGGACAGCAATCTGGATGGCTGCCAAGTGGCTGGACAGTGCCCTGGCAGAAATTCTGGGGCTTTTGGGCTGCTGGGTGAAGGTTGAAGGTCGCTCCACGAAGGGTTGATGATGGTGAGGTGTGCTGTTGAGGAAAACTGAGGGGAAGGGGCAGCAGAGTAGGCTGATGGGTGGAGGTTTGGAGGGTGCTGGCTGGCTACAGGATGAGGTGGTGAAAGGCAGTCAGTGAGCGGAATGAATTATGAGGGTTCACGTGAGAATTAGGAGGGAGAATATGGAAAGGGTTGTGGTTCAGTTAATGGTGGGGAGTTTGGCTAAAAATAGGGGGAGTTGGGATATAGTGGGCTGCTGTTGAGGGAGTTTGAGGGAGTGGCTCCACGTGTGAATGAGAGATTTAAGGTGTTGGTTGTGAGGGAAAAGAGGGGATAGTGGGGCTTAAGTTTAGGAGGTGGTTCCTAAATAAGAGTGGGTTAGTGGGTAGTTAGGAGGTAGTGGGGAGGTGGTTAATTGGTGGTGGGGTGGTTGCCGGCTGGGTGAAGGTTAGTGGTGACCGGAGGTGGCAGCCGGTGGTGGTGTTGGCCGCCGGAGCTATTTTCCGGCGATCGCCGGAAAATACAAAATGAAGGAAAATCGATATGGGAGATGTAGGAGGATCACCGGAGGTGACCGGAGACGTATTCCGGTGATCGCCGTAGATGGGGTTTGTGGGTAAAGATGACTGTTTTTGTGGGGGAATGAAGGTGGTGGTGGAGGGATATTGTGAAGGTTGGCTGTTGGAGGGAAAATATGAGGATGGCCGGTTGTTGGAGGGGAGATGTGGAGGTAGTCGGCTGTTGGAGGGGAGATATGTTGGAGAGCAGGTTTGGGAGGGGCCGGCCAAGGGGTTTTGGGAGAGGGGTTTGCTGGCTGTTTTGGGAGGAGGGGGGAGATGGCTGTTTTGGGAGGAGGGAGGAGATGGCTGTTTGGGGAGGAGGGGGCTGCCGGCGGCTTGTGGTGGAGGATGATGGTGGTGGAAGGCAAGGTGGTGGGGATTCCAAGGCTTCGCACCTGGAACTCGGCTTCGGCACCGAATGACCAAAGAATGGGCTTCAATACTCCATTCTTCAATGCCTAAAATGAGAGCCCTCACCCTCTATTTATAGATTCCTAGGGGGAAACGGACGGCTATGATTGGCCGAACGTACCGACTCAAAAATACATAAAATTACAACTCGAAATAAAAAATGACAAGAACAAAAACTGCTACGATCGTCGATCCGCATAAAATGAATGATTCTGATTCCCCATCAATTCCCCCCGCCTTGAAATCATTCATCTCCGTGAATGAAGATGAGCGTGCTCTCGTCTGAAGGCAAGGAGAAACCCTGTAGCTCTGAACTCGTAGGTCGCTGAAGTTGATGATGATGGAATCAAGGATGCTATTGCTGAAGCTGACGATGGTACTGTAACTGGTGATGCTGCTAAAGAGATGAATACCCAAAACAGCCATCTCCTCCCTCCTCCCAAAACAGCCAGCAAACCCCTCTCCCAAAACCCCTTGGCCGGCCCCTCCCAAACCTGCTCTCCAACATATCTCCCCTCCAACATCTCCCCCCAACAACCGACTACCACCACATCTCCCCTCCAACAGCCGGCCATCCTCATATTTTCCCTCCAACAGCCAACCTTCACAATATCCCTCCACCACCACCTTCATTCCCCCACAAAAACAGCCATCTTTACCCACAAACCCCATCTCCGGCGATCACCGGAATACATCTCCGATCACCTCCGGTGATCCTCCTACATCTCCCATATCGATTTTCCTTCATTATGTATTTTCCGGCGATCGCCGGAAAATAGCTCCGGCGGCCACCACCACCACCGGCTGCCACATCCGGTCACCACTAACCTCCACCCAGCCGGCAACCACCCCACCACCAATTAACCACCTCCCCACTACCTCCTAACTACCCACTAACCCACTTCCTCTTATTTAGGAACCACCTCCTAAACTTAAGCCCCACTATCCCCTCTTTTCCCTCACAACCAACACCTTAATCCCCTCTCATTCACACGTGGAGCCACTCCCTCAACCCCTCAACAGCAGCCCACTATATCCCAAATCCCCCTATTTTTAGCCAAACTCCCCACCATTAACTGAACCACAACCCTTTACATATTCCCCCTCCTAATTCTCACGTGAACCCTCATAATTCATTCCCCTCACTGACTGTCTTTCACCACCTCATCCTGTGGCTAGCCAGCATCCTCCAAACCTCCACCCAGCAGCCTACTTTGCTTCCCCTTCCCCTTCCCCTCAGTTTTCCCCAACAGCACACCTCACCATCATCAAGCCTTCGTGGAGCGACCTCCAACCTTCACCCAGCAGCCCAAAAGCCCCAGAATTTCTGCCAGGGCACTGTCCAGCCACTTGGCAGCCATCCAGAGTGCTGTCCAGACCATCCAGAACAGCAGACGCCTCTTGCTCGCTGCTGAAAACAGCCCCCTGCACCTTCCTATTTGCTGTCTCCATTCCTGGACAGCCAAGTGCAGTCCCTGCTTGCTGAAATCCAGTCCTGGCAGCCCTCTTAAAGCGCCCCCAGCCCTCCCCTCTTTATAGTCTTGGTAATCAAGGTTTGTGTGTTGATTTCTTTACCGTTGGGTCTTTGTGTTCGTTCTCTACTAGAAGAGATAGTGGTTTATAAGTTTGCATTCAATTGTTTGTCTTTGTAATCTCCCATTTAAATAGTATTTGATTTTCTGGCACTCTTACACTTATACAACTTCACGTGTTTCCATATTTGAGAGCTTTAACTATTGTGGCATACGTTTATTTTGATTTATAAAACTAATTATTATTGCAAGTTAAATTCGTCGAATATGCATGGTCGCATGTAGGAGTTCATTCATGTGTTTTCCCATCACATAGGACCGTCCTGCGTCAAATTGGTATCAGAGATAGGTTCGGGATTAGTTTATAATACGCGGGACTAGAACCTAAATGTGTCACCATGTCATATCATAGTAGCAACTGCTACTCTAATCCTTTATTTGATAAACATGAGTCCACTCATTTCGTTAATCCTCTATTTGAGAAACCAGATTCCGCCACTGATCATGCGCATAGAGTTCCCTCGGGAGGACCCTCATACTATCATGATTATCCTCGCCCCCAATACGTCACTCGTAGAAATCGTGCTAACCCTTTTTTCACACTTTGATTTTTCTAGAGGTAATTACCTTGAAGAATATCAAGAGCCATATAGAGGTCACCACCATCAAAATAACATCACATGTAGTGGCCTCCCTAGTGTTCCGAAAACGGATATGTCGGTATCCGAATTTAAACGATGGGTCAGTGATCAATTTGATCGCTTGGAGGTTCATTTTGATGACATAAAGAATGCCTCAAAGGGAACCCGTAGGAAAAAACTTAAGGATTTAGGTCAAGCCACCAATGTGTCTAGTAGTGCTCTCACTGACATGAGAGACCCGACGCTAGATTTTGATTCCTCTCATATTGAGGAGATTCAGTGCCCACTTGATTTTGGGGTCGAGTCCGATCTTGATCATGTGATATCAGTGGAGAGCGACACTAGTATGATTAGTGAACATGGTCACGAGAGCGAGGACGAACGGCCCAGTGACACAGTGATGGTATATCCATTCTATGCACCTCACTTAGTCCTAGTGTCCCCTACGGCTAGAAAGTCAATCCACAACATTACTATCGGGAGCCGAGAGCCTAGTGTTGTGTCCTCAGTGATGACTCCTCTTATATTTAAGGTCACTCCTGATATTCCAGGAACATATGTTGGTAGTCATCGCATTTGCGACAAATTTCATTATACCCCTCCCGGTGAGCCACCTGATGAGTTTCTACTTTATGGAAGCATTCTACACATCATGGAATGGCATCTCAATACCAAAGTCTCGCATAGCCTTCTGGGTGTTTATCTCACACTCGACGAGTATTTCTATACTCCACCAAAAGAGCCTCCAGATAAGCCACCACTATTTAGGTACGAGTCCACTATCTTTGAATTAGTCGAGGATGAGAGTGCTCTCGATGATCTTGAGTTTAGTTCCATCATTGTTAGTACAGACATTTCAGGTGTTTATTTAGATGATCATCGCGCCCGCGATGAATTTTTGTACACCCAACCCACTGATCCCCCTGATCATGTGCCCCTCTAGTATGACACCTGGAGGGATGCAGAGTCTCTACATAGCCGTTCTGTTATGTTTGTCGGTCATCATTCATTGTCACTGTGTAACATGCATGAGTCTATCCGACGTAAGAGTACTTGCAATAAAATTATTTACAAATCTTATGATGATAGCCACAGGAGATTGCAAAGCTTCAACGAAGGAGGACAAGTGTTGATTTGTATATGTGCTGAGAGGTTCCCCAAGGAATTGCTCGAAAATTGAATGTTAAGCGAATGGGTCCTTACACTGTGCTTAAACAAATTGGAGCATGTTAGATGATATATATATGTATTGATACCCGGTTTAATACGATTCATTCACTTTTCTCCAAATAACATGGTATCAAAGCGCGATACGCTCCGCTAGGGTTCTCTCGTCGCTCTCGCATCCGCTGCCGCTCCGCTCGCTCGTCTCGCATCAGCCGCTGCCGCTCTCCGTCTCGTCGCTCTCGCATCAGCCGCCGCTCTCCGCTTCGCATCTCTCGCCGCATCCCCGTCTCGCAACAGCCCTCCCTGGTCCCTCCCGTGCCCTAGACGGAGGCGCGTGAGATGACGCCTGTCGTCGCTGCCTGAAGCCGATCTCCTCTACCTGATGCCGATCGCTACCTGATGCCGATCTCCTCTACCATGACGCCTGCCTGAAGCCGATCGCTGCCGATCTCCTCTGCCTGATGCCGATCGCTGCCGACCTCCTCTGCCTGAAGCCGATCGCTGCCGATCTCCTCTCTGCTCGGCTGCCCTAAGGTCGCCCGCTGTTGTGTGGCTGTCTTCAGTTTCGGTTTGTTGCCCCCTGCTGTTTCTTGAAGGTTTCTGTCCAAGATCATGGGGGACTCGGTCACAAGCACCACTCAGACGCCTGTTCCCTCAGGGGATTCTACCAACACGTTTCCTTCCAATGCAAGGTTGGCTACCACTATCCTTACCTCCTCCAACTTTCAGTTGTGGAAAAAGGGGGTTACTATGTCTCTAGCAGGCATCCGACGTACTCACCACCTTACTAGGCTTCCTACTCATGCCGTGGGAAGTGCCGAACACGACGATTGGTACAGTGATGATTGTCGTATCTTTGCGCTCCTTCTGAGTTCCATGGATCCATCAGTTCAACAAATGTGCAAGAATTGCGATAGCACTAAGGAGCTGTGGGACACCCTGCATATGATGTTTTCTCAAGCTAACAACCTCTCTCGTCTTGGTGAACTCTTTCCCAAGATGGTTGAGCTACGCCAAGGAGCCCGTCCTGTCACTGAGTACTTTGCTGAATGGAAGGTTCTTGCCGATGAAATCCTGGATCTTTGGGAGATCCCCTCTACTCGTGAAGGACATCAGGCTCAACGTGAGCATCTGGTCCTCATTTGGCTTCTGAACGGACTTGATCCAAATTTTTCAACAACCAGAACGGAAATGCTTGCGAGTCCTTCTACTTTGCAGACTGCTAGTGTGTTCCATCGTCTGACTAAAGCGGGCTCTGCCGCTTCTCCTGCTGCTCTACATGTTTCCTCCAGCGAGTCCATTGCGCTGGCCTCTCGAGGGGGAAGGGGCACTAGCAGCAGAGGTGGTCGGTCTGGTTCTGGACGTGGTCGGGAGACTAATACGCGTCATTGTACTCATTGTGGACGTCGTGGTCACACAAGGGATACGTGCTGGCTCGTGCATGGGAAACCAGACTGGGCGGCCAAAACCTCGTCAGCTTCACCTCGATCTGCTCATGTTGCCGACTCGACTCCGGCTCCCCCGGGTCACCTCACGGTCCAACTCTCTGAGGAGGATTATCGTCGCCTGCAGGCTCTTCCTGTTTCCTCTCCACCTCATAGTGCTGCTGTAGCCCAGACTATTCAGCCTGCCTGCACTTCCCAGACCACCCAGCGCCCAGTTCAGTGGCTGGCAGATTCTGGAGCTTCTGACCACCTGACTAGCTCTTCAGGTATCTTGCATTCGTATCATACCCATTGTGGATCTTCCATTACTGTTGCAGATGGATCCACTGTTCCTATTGTTGGCTTTGGCAGCTGCAATGTGACACCGGATATGCCTCTATCCTCGGTTGCTCATGTTCCTCAATCTGCTTACAACCTATTGTCCATTAGTAAGCTTACTCGTGATTTAAACTGCACTGCTATCTTCACATCTTCTGGTTGCATTTTTCAGGAACAGTCGACGAGCCGTATTATTGGTAGAGGAAAGCTGTGTGGTGGTGTTTATGTTTTGGATGAAGTTTCCCACATTGCCTGTTCTGCTGCTTCGGCCAAACTTTTGGACCTCCACTACCGTCATGGTCATCCCTCTATGCAGGTCATGCGTCGTTTGTATCCTGAGTTTGGGAAAGTTTCCCATCTCAGCTGTGAGTCGTGTTTGTTTGCTAAACTCCATCGAGTTAGCTATGTTCCTCGTGTAGATGTTCGTGCTTCTGCACCTTTTGATTTACTTCATTCTGATGTCTGGGGACCGTGTCCTGTCCCTACGTTGTTAGGACACAGATATTATGTTACCTTTATTGATGATTTTTCTCGCATGACATGGGTTTACTTAATGAAAAATCGCTCTGAATTACTATCTATTTTTCAACATTTGTGGAATGAAATTTTTACTCAATTTTCTGTTCGTCTAAAATGTCTTCGTACCGATAATGGGAGGGAATACATGTCACAGGCCATGTCTAGCTTTCTTTCCACCAAGGGTATCATCCACCAAACCAGTTGCCCTGATACCCCCCAACAAAACGGAGTTGCCGAAAGGAAAAATCGCCACCTTCTTGAGGTAACCCGGGCTATCCTTCATCATACGCATGTTCCCAAACACTTTTGGGGAGATGTTGTTCTTACCGCTGCCCATCTCATTAATCATCTTCCTACTCATATACTTCAGGGGGAGACACCCTCTCACATCCTTTATCCAGACCACTCGGGGCCTCCTCTACCCTTCAAGGTCTTTGGGTGTGTTTGCTATGTCCGGGATGCTCGTCCCTCCGTTTCCAAACTTGATCCTCGCTCTTTGAAGTGTATCTTCCTTGGATACTCTCGGACTACCAAGGGATATCGATGTTATTCTCCTGAACTCCACAAATACATCATTTCTTCAGATGTTGTCTTCCTCGAATCTGTCTCTTATCGTACCACTGGCTCTCCCCTTCCCACTTCATCTTCTGATCTCTCTCTTGATGAGATGCTAGTTCCTCGTCCTGATTCTGCCCTCGTCTCTCCGACTGACATACTGTGCCCCCTTTGGGGACAGGTCTACTCTCGTCGCACTTCTGATAGAACTGAAATACCACCATCTCAGCCTACCTCAACCATTGATGGCTCAACTACTGTTCCTCAGATTGCTCCTGCTAGTGAGGACCAGAACCAAACTGAAGTGCCTGCCGCTCCACCTCTGGCTAGTACCGAGCTTCCTATTGCTCTCCGCAAGGGCAGTCGGACTTGTCAGAATAGACCTCTCTTTGTAAGCTCTTATCAGGGGTTGTCTGCTTCTCATACCGCACTTCACTCGATGTTGGATCAGTACACCATTCCCTCCACGGTTGGGGAGGCCAAAACTCATCCTGGCTGGATGGCTGCTATGCAAGAGGAATTGACGGCACTTCAACTGAATAATACTTGGGAACTTGTGTCTTTGCCGCCTGGGAAGCGTGCTATTGGTTGCAAATGGATCTACTCTGTTAAAGCCAATGCTGATGGCTCTCTTGCTCGCTTGAAAGCCCGCCTTGTTGCCAAAGGCTATGCCCAAACTTATGGCGTGGATTATGAGGAAACGTTTGCACCTGTTGCCAAGATGTCCTCTATTCGGATCGTGATCTCTCTTGCAGCCACTCACCGGTGGCCTCTGCATTAGTTAGATATCAAGAATGTGTTCCTTCATGGGTCCTTGGAGGAAGAGGTGTATATGGAACAACCACCTAGGTTCGTTGCTGAGGGGGAGCGTAACAAGGTGTGTCGTCTCCTGGCCTCCTTATATGGGTTGAAACAATCCCCGCGCCAGTGGTTTGCTCGCTTTCGGTCTGTGGTCACCAAATTCGGACTTACCAAAAGTGTCAAAGACTCATCTCTCTTTTATCGGAACTCCTCTGCTGGTACTGTGCTCCTAATTGTGTATGTTGATGATATCGTCATCACTGGTAGTGATCCTAAAGGGATAGCCGATCTCAAAGCGTTCTTACACTCCAACTTCCAAACCAAAGATCTAGGGCTGTTGCGATACTTCCTTGGGATTGAAGTTACTGATCATGACGACTCTATCTTTGTTTCTCAACGTAAATATGCCCTTGATCTGTTATCTGATCTTGGAATGTCTGACTGCCGCCCTATGGATTCTCCTCTTGAACCAGGAGAAAAAGGACTTCATTCCGAGAGTAAATCTTTTGAATCGCCAGAGAAGTATCGAAGAGTTGTTGGAAAACTTAACTACCTTACTATGACTCGCCCAGACATTGCCTGCGCTGTGAGTAAGGTCAGTCAGTTCATGGCAAACCCAACTACCTCTCAATGGGACTCTGTTCTCCGCATCGTTAGGTACATAAAGAAGGATCCTGGTCTAGGAATATCATACAAGAATCGTGGTCACTCCAATATAGAGGCTTACTGTGACTCCGACTGGGCAGGTTGTTTAGCCACTCGGAAGTCTACCACAGGATTTACTATATTTATGGGAGGAAACCTTGTCTCCTGGAAGAGCAAGAAACAGACCACTGTCGCCAGATCTAGTGCCGAGGCAGAGTATCGGGCTATGTCGCACACCGTTGCTGAGATCATGTGGATCAGACAGACTCTTTGCGAAATCGGATACCCTGTTCATGACCCAACTCAGTTATGGTGTGATAATCAAGCTGCAATACAGATAGCAACCAATCCTGTGTTTCATGAACGCACGAAGCACATCGAGGTTGACTGTCATTTCGTACGAGAGAAGTACGAAGAAGGTCTTATTTCCTTGAGCCATGTGAAGACTGGAGACCAAGTTGCTGATATTCTCACGAAAGGAGTTACCGGGGTCAGAATGAATTTCATATGTAACAAGTTAGGTCTGGAAAGTTCCCACGACCCAACTTGAGGGGGAGTGTTAGATGATATATATATGTATTGATACCCGGTTTAATACGATTCATTCACTTTTCTCCAAATAACAGAGCAAATGCTTATGAGCTGGATATCTCGCCGAGTATGGGGATTTCACTTGTACTCAACATTAAAGATTTGACTTCATACTTTGAGCCGCATGACTACATGTACCCTTCGTCTTCTACTTCCACATCCTCTCAGCCTCTGCATGCATTCATCACTCCACCACAGCCTCAGTTACCACCATTCTCGCCTTCCACCTCGCCGCATCAGCATCAGCCTTCACCTACCACCTAGCTTCCTCCTCAGCCTGAGTCCTCGGCCCCGACTGCTCATCCGGCTTCTCCAGTTCCAACATCTCGTTCGTCACCAGCAGTTCCACCGTCTTCATCAGTACCACATTCTCCGGCACAGGCATCATCTAGCTTCTTCCACAGCAGTACAGTACAGTGTTCGACGTCGACGACAATAGCAGTACCTTCTTTAGCATTGATGCCCAATACTCCGTTCCCGACATCATCTCCTAGCAGCAGCACCAGTTACAGTACCATCGTCAGCTTCAGCAATAGCATCCTCGGTTCCATCATCATCAGCTTCAGCGACCTACGAGTTCAGAGCTACAAGGTTTCTCCTTGCCTTCAGACGAGAGCACGCTCATCTAGGCATTGAAGAATGGACTATTGAAGCTCATTCTTTGGTCATTCGGTGTCAAAGCCGAGTTCAGGGTGTGAAGCCTTGGAATCCACGCCACCTTGCCGGCAGCTTGTGGTGGAGGATGATGGTGGTGGACGGCAAGGTGGTGGGGATTACAAGGCTTCGCACCCGGAACTCGGTTTCAGCACCGAATGACCAAAGAATGGGCTTCAATACTCCATTCTTCAATGCCTAAAATGAGAGCCCTCACCCTCTATTTATAGATTCCTATGGGGCAACGGACGGCTATGATTGGTTGAATGCCCCGACTCAAAAATACATAAAATTATAACTCGAAATAAAAAATGACAAGAACAAAAACTGCTACGATCGTCGATCCGCATAAAATGAATGGTTCTGATTCCTCATCAGTCACTTGCATCATATCTAAGTCTCAAAGCTCGATTATATTTCACAAACACTAAATCATGCAAAAATTATTTAGTTCTTACTTACTTTCTTTATTTTGTAAAAAGAAAAGATAACAACGGAAATCGTACCCAGACGCGCCTTTTATGCTCCAAAGGATCAAAAAAGGAGCACGAATGCGCAAACCACTGAGACCGATGAGCCTTGAGCCTTAGACGCGCCTTTAACAACATAGTTTGACGATGAAGCGTTAAAAATTTAAAATGTTATGGTCCCGCGGTATCTATTATTTTGTATGTTGTCCAATTAATTAAGTGACGTGTACGTTGTCATTTCTTAGGAGTAAATAATTGTCTAATATTCACTTATTTTTGTATTTAATCCAAGTATGCGAACCCAATCACAAATGTTTCTTTATGTATTTTCTATTTAAAGACTTCCTTTGGTCATAGAACGTAAACAATAAGTATTTCTCCTTTAGTGCTCTCCTTCCCTCTAAGGGTTAGAATATTTATCATTTCTTAGGAGGGATAGCTGGCACACCCCCTCCGAGCTCCCCACTAGGCAGTCGCGGTTCCGAGTCGGTTGTATCTCCGCCACTCTCCTTATTGTTAGAATATTTATCTAAATTATTATCTCATAGATGAGAAAACCTTAAAATCATTTAGAATTTGAAGAATAGTTGAATTGAACTATCGGCTCTGTAAAACATTTTTTGTGATTTTGTTAACGATGGACGATCGCCCATCGCTCCGGCTTTCGGGGTTTGCCGACTAGGCTTCGTCCGCCAACCGACAGCTCTCTTTGTCAATTGTCTACCTCGCTTTGTGATAACCGATAACCGACATGGCTCAGTGATCACCGACCAGGCCATCGCAGATCCCAGACTGAGCTTTCTCCGATCGCAGACCAAGCTTTCACCGACCGCAGACCGAGCATAATATGTTTTTATGGTTTCTTCAAGATTTTATTAGTCGAATTGTAATTCGATGTTCGGCGAGTTCCAGACGACGTTCACACATGCAATTATTATAGGCGGTTTTGCTAAGCGCCATTTTTGTTACCCGCCTTTAATTTTATACACATTGAGGATTACATTTATATTATTTCCATTAATGTTTTTAAACGCGGAAATTTCAGTTTCTTTACATGATATTTTTTCTTAATATAATCGTTGCTAATTTAATATAGGATTAATGTTTATAGTTTCGCAAGACTCCATATATAGGAGACGATTTTCTGAGAACTCGCTCGCTACATGCTGCTTGTGCTCTCCCAACTTTCCTGCTCTCGACATCTTGTGTTTTTCTCCGTTTTCTGCATTTGTCTCATCAAGTAAAAATTCGGATGCTCTGTCCTTCTTCGATGCACGCACATCAAAATTTCTAGAATCTAGTCGGGTGTTGTACCTTAGAGAAGTGAGCATCAGTTGAAAGTCTTGTCGGAAGATGGTGCAACTCCTTTAGGGCATGGATAACACTTCTTACCGAAACTTAATTTCTTAACCTCTTATTACTGAATTTTGATTTATTATTCATACAGATCCTGTTACATTTCAAAAAAACTAAAATTTAAATAATTTTAAAAGGGAAAATTATTTTGTTTTAATGTACATATATTAAAATTCAACAATCTAAAGAAGTTGTATTTTCACATCATTAATGTACAACCCTCATTCTCCAAAGGTAGGCTCACTCAAAGCCACGTAGGCAGAAGTCAAGGTCAAAGGATCAGCACAGAGGCCAGCAGTCCAAGACACAAGATATCTCAGCCAGCAGGAGCAGAAGAAGGCTTGGGCGAGTATGGGTGGACTCGCGCGAGTAACCCTGGTACTCGCCAAAAGGTGGGCGACCATAGGTGATGCTCGCCCCTTTCCAAGCGAAGTCGCCTCAATGTCGCCTAGTTGCCGAGTTGGGTGGGGTATAAATAAGACCCCCCCCCCCCCCCCCCCCGCTCTTTGGTTTTCCTATAAATAGGATCCCAGGGGTACTTGGATTGGCACCTGAACTTGAGCTTTTGGAACTCCTATGTTCAAATTCTCGGACCCGTCATCCTTGTCCGTTACTCCCGGTACTAGCCAAGTCGGTGCCTTCCTCGTACCCTGCTCGGTCATTTTTGGTTTTGGAGGGGAAGTCTCTTCTGAGCTTCTGGGTACGTTGTAAGACCTCCCTGCCGCAGCGTTTGGGGTCCTATTGTTCTTTGTCCGAGCTTTTTTCGTCGTTGTCAGTCTAGCCTTCTAACCGGACTGCTGGACGAGTAGCCTCCGGCTGCATTGATCTGAATCTTGGAGTCGGGATTTTCCTAGCTTCAACACTTTGGTGCGGTGAGCGTGGATCGTAGTCAGAGGAGGAAAGTCTAGCGAGAAGACGTCATGGCTCAAGATGGCGAGCTAGAGGCCAAAGACAGCAACTCGCGAGCATTCGACAAGTTGGGCGAGTTCCAGATGGCGACATCCTCAGGCGAGTTCCAGATGGCGACTTTAGTTTGCGAGATCATGCTCGCTCATAGGCGAATTCCAGAGGTGAGTTCATGCAGGCGAGTACATGCAGGCGAGTCCATACAGGCGACTTCGATACTCGCCCATAGGCGAGCTCCTTCGATTCTCGCCCATAGGCGAGCTCCTTCCTTACTCGCCCATAGGCGAGCAACATCAAATTAGGCGACTTCATGCAGGCGAGCAAGATTCTTCTATACTCGCCCATAGGCGAGATCCTTGCTAGTATGAGCCCGTGAGTGCTTTTGTATGACTAACAAACAGGATGCTCCATGACGAGTTCGCCACCAAGGAAAAGCACATAGACTGTTCCGCGAGCTCCTACTCGCGATGATCTTCATCAAGGGCTTATATTCCACGAGAATGCTTACTCGTGACGTTTTCAAGCTAGCATTCCCCGAGCTCCTACTCACGATGATCTTCATCAAGGGCTTACATTCCACGAGAATGCTTACCCGTGAGGTCTTCAAGCTAGGATTCCGCGAGCTCCTACTCACGATGATCTTCATCAAGGGTTTACATTCCACGAGAATGCTTACTAGTGACGTCTTCAAGCTAGGATTCCGCGAGCTCCTACTCGCGATGATCTTCATCAAGGGCTTACATTCCACGAGAATGCTACTCGTGACGTCTTTTAGTTGGTATTCTACAAGCTCCTTATTCGCGATGATCTCCTTCCATCAGCTATATTCCACGAGGATGCTTACTCGTGACGTCTTCAAGCTAGCATTTTGCGAGCTCCTACTCGCGATGATCTTCATCAAGGGCTTACATTCCACGAGGATGCTTACTCGTGCGTCTTCAAGATGGTATTCCACAAGCTCTTACTCGTGATGATCTTCTCCAACAGCCGACATTCCATGAGAGTTCTAAGTTGGTCATGCTTTCAAGGTCATCGCTTCAGCAACTATGCAGCTATGTTATTCGTTTAATCTCTTCAACGACTCATACTAGCAAGGATATCTCTAACTACTCACCTCTATGAGATGAGGAACTGCTCAGAAGTACCTAAAAAGCTCAACAGGGAGATCAGTTGTTGTCGAGAAGCTCAACCTGAATTAGGAGGGACCTTTCATCATTCAAGAGACATTCGAGACTGGCGGTTACCGCCTGCAGAATCATGAAAGGGAATTGCTTGGGAATACCTGGAGCGGCGATGACCTGAAGAGGTTTTATCCCAGAGCGGGAAGGTGTATTCTCCCCCTCCTTGTGTTTATTCCATTTAAATAAAAATTCCTCGCCCCCTGAAACATGGGCCGCGAGAGTTGTTTTTCTGTTCTGGCAATAACTTCTCAAAGTAAGTAAAATAGAATCTCCACGACCGGTTGGGGAACAGGCCTCCGACTCGACTCTCGTAAAAACCCAAGTCGGGTGGTGGGACAGCGCCTCGGGAGTGAGGTCTCCTAAGACCAAGCCTCTGCATTGACGGCCGAGATCAGCTCCCCCCTTGCATGTTGGCCGAGACCCCTCGATTGCACTTCTCATCCGACTTGAGAGGTTATCAGAGTAGAATCTGGACACCAACCCCCCAGCTCGGCGAAGCGATGATCAGTTTTACTACCAGAGCAACTTGGAGGAGAGCAACAAGCTCGCAGCAAAGAGAAGTTGTTTGTCGTTTATTCCAATCATATGAGTTGGTGCGGTTAATCCCCTCTGATTGTTGAGTGACAGTATGAAGACTCTTCCGCAACCTGGCAACCGATTGGGGGACAGACCTCCGACTCGATTCTCGTAAAAACCCAAGTCGGGTGGTGGGACAGCGCCTCGGGAGAGAGTTCTCCTAAGACCAAGCCTCTGCATTGACGGTCGAGATCAGCTCCCCCCTTGCACGTTGGCCGAGTTACCCCCTGACAACACTTCACATCCGGCTGGAGAGGTTATCAGAGGAGAGTCCGGACGCCAACCCCCCCCCCCCCCAACTTGACGAAGAGATGACCGATTTGACTAACCAGCATTCAGCAAACGCAATAGGATGCAGGCCTCAGGATGGTGTGTCCCCTTGGACCTCCCCGACTGTCATTCCCTATTGGTTAGCATTCAGCAGCGCGGTAGGATGGAGACCTCAGAATGGTGCGCCCCCTTGGACCTCCCCGACTGTCATTCCCTACTGGTCGACATCCAGCATCCAAGTAAGATGAAGGCCTCGGGATGGTGTGTCCCCTTGGACCTCCCCGACTGTCACTCCCTACTTGCCTTAACATGTTCTTACTCCTGTTATTATTATTGTGATTCTTGAAAATTTCTCAGCATGCAGAGTGGAGACCTCGAGTGTGTGTGTCCAGAAGGACCCCTCCCCCCCCCCCCCCGAGAGGCATGCCCTATCCAGGCAATGCGACGAAATTCTGCTGAAGCGGTCATCGATTCACGTCACGAGTGGGTTAGAGGATGAGTATCCTGCTTAGCTCTCATAACATCCCGAGCGGGTGATGGGACAATATACCGGGTTTTTTAATGCGTCCTCCTAAGACCTTTTGTCCGCCTCCAGTTCTTGCTCCTGTGAGGTGTCGACCTTTTATCCGCCTCCAGTTGAGCTCGGCTCCTGTGAGGTGTCGACCTTCTATCCGCCTCCAGTTGAGCTCGGCTCCTGTGAGGTGTCGACATTTTCTCCGCCTCTAGTTGAGCTCGGCTCCTGTGAGGTGTCGACCTTCTTACCGCCTCCAGTTGAGCTCGGCTCCTGCTAGGTGTCGACATTTTCTCCTCCTCCAGTTGAGCTCGGCTCCTGTGAGGTGTCGACCTTCTATTCACCTCCAGTTGAGCTTGGCTCTTGTGAGGTGTCGACCTTTTCTCCAACTCCAGTTGAGCTCGGCTCCTGTGAGGTGTCGACCTTCTATCCTCCTCCAGTTGAGCTCGGCTCCTGCGAGATGTCGGTCTCTTTTCCACCTCCAGTTGAGCTCAGCTCCTGCGAGGTGTCGACCTCTCTTTTCCACCTCTTCCAGTTGAGCTCGCTCGCCTAGCGAATGGCCTGGGAGGTGTCGACTCTTCTCCATCTCCTCCAGTTGAGTTTTACCCCTGGGAGGTGTCGACATTTTTTCTCCTCCAGTTGAGCTCCGCTTCTGAGAAGGACCTTGCACAGCATACCGTCTAGCGCCCATCTCTCCGAACTACGGGTTCAACATTGTTTTTCCGAGCTCGTATCGAACTCGAAAAAAGCGGGGATTGTGTATAACCCGTAATTCGTCGAGATCAGAAATGCCTAAAGAGACGCCTATTCGCAGACCTCGCTGGGCGAGCAAGAGGCGAGCAGAGGCGAGCATGGGCGAGCAAGAGGCGAGCAAGGGCGAGCAAGGGCGAGCAAAGGCGAGCAGAGGAGAGCAAAGGCGAGTACCTCACGAGTATGGGCGAGTATCCCCTGTAACTCGCGAGCAGAGGCAGTATACTGGCCTAGATCCCCCCTCCCGGATTTCTCTATAAATAGACCCTCAGGGGTACTAGAAATGACACTTTTGGAAGTGATCGAGGTCCCCCCAAGCTAGATACTCGCCAAGTCCATGCACGTCTAGTACCTCGCCCAGCTTTTGGTTGCGGAGGGGAAATTTCTCCTAAACTTCCGGATATGTGGTGGGACCTCCCTGCTGGAGCACTTGGGGTGTGCTTATAGTCGTTTTCTCTCTCCTATTTTAGTTATCTGAGCCGTGGAGTTTGATCGCAGGATCAGTAACCTCTGGCTGCATTGATCCGAATTTTGGAGCCGGGATTTTCCTGGCTTCAACAATTAATATCTTGCGAAAAGGTCGTATTGGGCTATCATCCTACAAACCGCCTAACATTAATGAGAACCCGTCATTGGGTATTTATTGGGAAGTCCAAGAATAAGAATATAATAAAATCAAATAATCAAAATAACATGTATGACTTCATTTTCATATGTGCTGCAATTTATTTTTTGTATTTTAAATGTCAGTATTTTGTTATGGCTTCTTGCTTCAACGACTCCGTCGAGATCAAACCCAAGAAATTTAATAGTAATGGATTTCGCCGTTGGCAAACCCATAGGCTGAATACCTAATGACTTTTGTCAGTCATATTTGATTCTCCCTCTGTAGAACCCGAGAATCCCCTTGGTGTTGCAACTGTAGTTGTCACTTCCCTTTTATCGTCTTAATCTTTTAGTATCAAGACTAGTAGAATCTATGTTAGACGTTTGCCTATGCGAGATCCGATAGATATAGAATACAATTGTCTAGCCCAGATTCTTAGTGTCTTATCCAACAACATTTACGATGTGTCTTTTAATATTGTACGATTAAGGATTATGGTATACACATAAAGTGTGTTATAACCTCGCCAATGCGGATATAGAAAGCTACAATGTCTCCAACCTCTACAAATTCAAGATTGATGTCTCCAAGCTCATTAACCCTCAACTCCACCAACTTGATGGGATGCTTACCAAATCGTCAATTCAATCATATCCAAGAATTATTTAGTTGTTTGTCTCGTAGATTCCTTACATGATTCATGGCCTGGTTTTAATATTAGGTTTATGCATGATCAAGCTAACCTCACATATATTTAAGTCCAAAATGCTATCTGCATAGAAGAAGAGCATGGTAACCTCAACTCCCAAACTTCCAAAGATCATGCTCCTAAAGTAAACCTTACTGAATATCATAACAACATGTCCTCTCACGATCACTTCAAACCTAAGGGTAAGAACCATAAGAAGCCTTTTCGCCAAGGTTCCCGTTCCAATCATCCCAAGCTTGTCCACTCCAACCAAACCCTGGGTAAAAGGAAATAGTACTTTGCCTGCGGCCGTATAAATCATATGTCAACCAATTAATTCTACAAAAAGACAGAGCATGTGACTGGCAAACCACATGTGTTCAAGCCTCAGGCCTACATAATCCATGAACCATATCAACTTATCTTCAAAATAGAGTACATCATTGTTAGTTTCTTACTTGCTCTTCCGATTGGTGGTATGTTTCTGGAGCAAATGTTCGTACGTGTTTTGATCATTCTTGTTTTTACAACCTTTCAGGACATCATTGGAGGGAACGTGGCCGTAGAAGATGCATCTTCGACACAAATCCTTGTAAGTGGGGGAGTGGATCTTAGGATGATATCCTGAAAGACTTTAGTCTTACATGATGTGCTTTATATGCGAAGAGTTAAGAAGAATTTAGTGAGTGAATCATTGTTAGTGAAGAGAGGTTCTAAGATAATATTAGAGTGGAATAAAGTTGTATTGACTCAAAGTAATATTTTTATTGGAAAAAGTTTTCTATCTAAAAGATTATTTAAATTAAATGTTTTTGATTTAAAAGTTAATCAAATTTTTATCTTTAGTTCATTGTTCATCTATTAATTTTTGGTATGGTAAATTAGGACATGTTAATTCCGATTGTATAAAAATGATGATAACTTTATATCTCATCCCTAAAATTAATATTTCTCCAAGTGTTAGATGTGAGATTTGTGTGCAATCAAAATTTTCTAGAAAATCATTTAATCAGTAAGAGGAACTTTAAGGCTCACTCATATGTGTGTCTGAAACCGCCAACCCAATAAAGGTGAAAATAAATATTTTATAACCTTCATAGAAAATTTTACTAAATATTGTAACATATATTAATTAAAAACAAAATATAAAATATTTTCATACTTTAAGATTTTTAAAGTTGAAGTAAGAAACCCAATTAGGATCATCCACTATGATCCTTAGATACGATCGAGGTGGATAATACACTTCAAATGAATTAACCCAATTTTGCTAAGAACATGAGATCGTTCATCAAATTACCACTCTTTATCCACCTAAATCCAATGGTGTAGCAGAACGTAAAAATTAGATTTTAATGAATAGGGTCAATGTCATGCTAGCCGAGTCTGGTGCCCAAAAAAATCTTTGGATAGAAGCATTGCTTACCGCTTGCTTCATCCTTAATAGGATTCCTGCGAAACACAATAAACACCCCCATTTGAGCTATTCAAATTAAGGAAGATTAACCTTCCTATTCTTCATGTGTGGGTGTATTTAGTTAAGATAGTTATTTGTGAGTTTAAAAGAAAGAAGATAAGACCTAAAATCATTGTCTCTAAGGTTAATGAGATCTCTAATACCATTATCCTAGAAATTAGAGATGCAATTTATTTTGAAGATAAATTCTCATATAAATTAAACAATTTATCTCAATCTTCTAGTAGCTCTACTCGCCTTCTTCATATGTAGAATCTTTAAAAATTGATAAACTTAGAAAGAGCAAAAGAGTTAGAACTGCAAAGACATTTAGAGATGACTATGCCATATATTTAATCGAAGAAGATCCTTAAACACATGAGGAAGTTATGACCTCGTTTGATTTTCACTTTTGGAAGGAAGCTATTAATATGAAAATTAATTCCATATTGGAGAACAAAACTTGGATTCTAATTGATTTACCTCGCGGTAGCAAATTCATATGTAGTAGATGGATCTTTAAGAAGAAGCTAAAGTCGGATGGTTCTATTGAGAAATATAAGGTTCACCATGTTGTCTATCTACTCGTTATGACATTAGTATACAACTTTGCAAAAATATAGGTAAACCTACTGATCAACATGGGTATGCTCAAATGATATAATCCTTGTTGTATATTGCTAATCGCACTAGGTCAAACATTTCTTATGATATAACAAATTGAGTATGTATACTAATAATTTTAGTAGTGATCATTGGATAGCATTTAATAAAATATTAAGTACATTCATGGGACTATTGACTATAACTTAGTATATACTGATTTATTGGGAATACTAGACGGATATTCAAATCTCAATTGAGTAACTGACTCATTAGACGTTAAGTCTTTGACTGAGGTTGTAAATATTAGATGCCAGTAATATGTCAGAATGAGTTTTTAAAGGTTAGATGTCGGAAGTTGGAGACATGTCGGGAATATTTTAAAATATTAGATTTTCATATCCTCAACTCTATGGAGAGTGAACCTTACTGTATGACCATGTATCATGGCACGGCAAAGGCAATATGGAATGAGCTACATTCCCTCTATTCTGGCAAGGACAACCTTCAACATCTGTTTAACATTATCACAGATCTCCAATCTCTTGACCCCGTGGTTGATGGCGACTTAACCTCTTTTGTTGCACGACCCAAAACCTTAGTCGAGGTCTGGCTTCAGCATCAGCCTCATACTGCAGATCTTGCTGCCCAACATGCTCAAAAAGAGGTTGTTGGGATTGTCATGATGATAGCTCGTGTTCCACCTCATCTCCACAGTGCCAGGGCTCGGATCCTCTCTTTCTCCATCATTCTCTCTCTCTCAGATGTTTGCTCCATGCTCTTGAAGGTGACATCACCCCGAAATACTCCCGGACCTCAATCTCCGGCTCTCCTCCAGCATTTATCCCTCTCTCATACCACTCCTCCACCAGCCCGTGGAGGTCGCACTGGCTACCGAGGTAGAGGCCGCAGCACCGGCCTCTTCCCAAGTGTACTTACTGTGGCAGAGATGGACACCTTGAGGTGACCCGTTATCGTAAGCATGTTATGCCTCCTCCACCACATGCCTCTGTTGCTACTGATTCATCTTCTACTACTCGCGCCGAGTTTGACGCCAAGCGCACCCAGCTCCAGCATCTCCAAGGGTTACTCAATCGTCCATCTGGCTCTCTGTTTCTTCCATCTCCAATGAAGGTATCTCCTGTCTCTCTCATAGTCCAAATTGGATTGTGTACTCCAGTGCCACACATCATATTACTCCGCAGAAACCACCCCAGTACTTGGCCTATATGCATCCCAAGTTCATTACCGTGGTCAATGGCGACACCGCTCCTGTCTCCGGTTTTGCTGATATGCCTCTCAACTCTTCAATCTCTCTTCGCTCGGTCCTTCATGTCTCGGGCTCTCCTTTTAATCATCTTTCAATTAGTCGTCTTACGCAAGACCTTGACTGCAATGTAACCTTCACTTCTTCTTTTGTTGTGCAGGATCGTCGGACGCAGATTATCATTGGTAAAGGACGACTGTCTAACGAGCTCTACATTCTGGATGTTTCTCCCCCAGTTTTCTCTTCTGCCACCTCTACTAATTATCAATGGCGTCTTGGGCATGCTCCTCTTGTAATTCTCAAGAAAGCTCTTCCTGATCTACATCTTCCAGACTTTACCTGCGAGTCATGCATCTTTAGCAAACAACATCGATCTTCCTTTTCACCTCATTGTACTCGGAGCGATGCACCTTTTGATTTAGTGCACTATGATATTGGGGGCCCATATAAAATTGTTAGTGTGTTTGGTTAACGTTATTTCCTTACGTTTATTGATGATCACTCTCGCATGACGTGATTATACTTACTGAAAGATCGTTCAGATCTAGCATGTATGTTTCGTGCATTTATTAATGAGACTCGTACCCAATTTTCCAGATCGATTAAAATTATTCGAACTGACAATGCGCGTGAATACACGAGTCATCCGTTTGACCTTACAATCTTCGTACTGAGTTCGGGATCATCCACCAAACATCATGTGCTTATACCCCTCAACAAAATGGTGGATGAGCGAAAAAATCGTCACCTCCTTGAGGTCGCACGCTCCCTAATGTTTCAAATGCAGGTTCCCAAACTTTACTGGAACTTCGCGGTTTCTACAGTTTGCTACATCATCAATCGCATGCACTCCTCTATTCTCAACTTTGTGACTCCTTTTAGTCTTCTTTTTCCTTCCATGCCTCCCTTTTCCCTCACCCCTCGCGTCTTTGGATGTGCATGTTATGTCCACTCTCTTGGTCCTTCGACTGGCAAGCTTGCCCCTCGTGCCACAAAATACATGTTCGTTGGGTACTCCCGCACTCAGAAAGGGTAGGTATGCTACTCTCCCCACACTCGCAAGGTTGTCGTCTCTGCGGATGTGACTTTGCTAAAAGACCAATCTTTTTATACTATCCCTCCAGCCTCTTCTGCCTCTCCATCATTACCACATCTTGTTGTCCCGGTTACGTCTCCTCTTCCACCACTCCTTCTAACTCAAATTTCTGTATCCTCCAAACCACCTCCTCTTCGGGTTTACACTCGTCGTCCACCTTGTCCTGATGTCCTACGACAGTTTCCCTCTACTACTGATATCTCGCGGCCCGTAGATCCAGCACAAGTCTCTACTGCTCATCCCTTGGTAAATTATGTATCCATGCATCGCCTCTCCCCAGCACTTCTCAAATTCACAACTTCTTTATCCTTTATTTCTATCCATAACTCTCTGCAGGAGGCTCTTCAACATCCAGGGTGGCGTGCAGACATGGATGAAGAAATGACTGCTCTTCGGGTAAATCAGACTTGGGATCTTGTCCCTCTTCCTCTAGGACAAACTTGTGTGGGATGTAAGTGGGTGTTTTCTATCAAGCATGCTCAGGACGGGACAGTTGAATGCCTAAAGGATCGTCTTGTAGCTCGAGGGTTTACCCAACAACATGGCCTCGACTATGATGAGACCTCACCAGTGGCAAAATTGAATATTGTACGTATTCTGATCTCCTTGGTTGTTCATCGGTAGTGGTCATTACATCAATTGGATGTCAAGAATTCTTTTCTCAATGGCGATCTTCTAGAGACCGTCTACATGAACCAACCTCATGGGTTTGAGACCGCGGGGGAGCCTCGTGTTTGTCATCTCAAAAAATCTATTTATGGTCTCAAACAGTCTCATCGCGCATGGTTTGACAAGTTCAGTAAGGTTGTTCGTGATGTTGGCTTCACTCGGAGCTCGGCTGATTTTTCTCTCTTTGCTCGTCATTGACCGACAGGTGCAGTGATTCTATTAGTTTACGTCGATGATATTCTGATTACTGGTGATGACTCTAAAGGAATACAAATGCTCAAGGAACACTTGAACTCGGTCTTTCAAACTAAAGATCTAGGAAATCTTCGGTACTTCCTTGGTCTTGAGGTAGCAAGACGTCCTGATGGTCTTGTCTTATCTCAACGAAAATACTGTCTTGACCTTCTTCATGATGCTGGTTATTCTGGATGCAAGCTTGTTGATACTCCTATGGATGTCAACCACAAGCTCTGCGCTCATGACTCCGACTCCAACCAACTCCAACAATAAATGAGATATCAGGTCTTGTAACAAATGAGATGCCAACCACAAGCTCTGCGCTCATGACTCTGATGGTCTGGTCTTATCTCAACGAAAGTACTGTCTTGACCTGATATCTCATTTGTTGTTGGAGATGTCAGTCGATTCATGCATGCCCCACTGACTTTTCACCTTCAGACCTTCGAGCGCATCCTCAGATATTTGAAGACTGCTCATGGACAAGGGCTTGCATACAAACCTTCATCCTCTCTATCTCTGATTGTCTACTCTGATGCTGACTATGCTGGCTCTCTGGATGATCGACGATCCACAAGTGGATTCTGTACTTACTTCGGAGGACACCTTATTTGGCGCAGCAAGAAGCAGTCTGTGGTCGCTCGCTTATCTGCTGAAGTTGAGTATCGTTCGATGGCCGCTGTGGTGTCTGAACTTATATGGATAGAAAGTCTCCTAAGAGACTTGGGAGTCAAACTTACCTCACCGACCACTCTATTTTGCGACAGTCAAACCGCTATACATATTGCCAAGAATCATGTATTCCATGAACGAACCAAACATATCGAAATTGATTGTCATTTTATTCGGGAGAAGGTTCAATTGAAGAAGTTGGAGTTAAAACATGTTCCTGCTGCCGGGAAAATTGATGACATTCTTACGAAGGCATTACCACGACCGTTATACTATCAGTTTATGTCCAAGCTCGGACTTCTCGGTGCCTAGTGCCTACGATCTGTATGCTCCAACTTGCGGGGGGGGGGGGGGGGGGGGGGGGGATGTTGAAGAAAATATTTGTAAAGGCCCAGTTAAAGCCCACTATCTCTCTAGGACTTTAGTCTCACATCTTAGAATGGGATTCCTTCTCCCCTCTCTCTTCCTAAATAAATGTACAAAGGCTTGTATGTAAAAGCATGTTTTTTGAGATATTAATAAAATTATATTTTATTTCTCTACTTCTCGTGTCTTTCTACGGTGATAATAAATTTGTGATTAATTTAACTACTTCTAATATTATTAATTCTAAAATCAATAAGTTTATAAAAACACGTACAAATCAGTGAAACGTAGAAGAAAAGGTATGATAACACTTAACTATGTTAAGTCAAAATTGAATCTGACTGCTGATCTTAAGAAAGGGTTGTCCCGATGAGAGATTTTGTTGTAATCGAGGTGAGTAAAGCTTAAGCCCGCATGCTTTGCTACCAATGATGGATACTCAATCTGTGATTGGGCATCCCATGATTTATGTTTAATGTGGCAGAAACAAAGTCGTTGATGCAGCATAGTTGAGAGCACTAATTTAAAATGTTAAAAAATTATTCTCCCCATTTCTATGATGTAGACTTGTAGTGATGTACGTAACGTATAGGCTGAACTCGTAATTCTTAATTGTTGTCAAAGACATGTCATTGTGAAATATTGTTATGAATTATCTTTTCAGGCACCACATACGTGGGGGTAGTCGTGGGGCCGCGACTTAGAGATCTGGGTTGAACCCTAATAACCTCCATGAAAATCAAGGATTGCGCATGACAATTAAAGAGCTCACCGTAATAACCCAAGGAACAACCAATCTTTTGGGTGCTTAATTAATCCGTCGATCAAAATATTATAATTCAAACTTTCTGGCATATTATATTCATCGATAGAGAAAATAAGAATTTAAGTGTAAGTTCAATGTAAACATTCACTGACACTAATTGCATTAGATACAACTTGATGAAGCAAATGTCTATTTAGTTTTATTTCATTAATATTAACCTAATGGCTTATAAAGATTTTTTTTTGGTTTCTCGCTTTTGTGCAGGATTGTTGGAATTTCTCTATTAATATACCATGGATATGTGCACATAACCATGGAAGCATGGTTATGTGCACATAAATCAAAATGGATTCTTGGGTCTGCCTTCTCTGATGTCTTTGGCTTTGATATGAGGTCATGATTCCGCAGCAAATGCGACGGTATAGGGGGCCACTATTTCAGTGGTACTCTGTGAGCAGCCACTTTGTGCATTTATTGTCAAAGGTTAGGTCTTTCTCCTCCGAGAGAAGCCACTTTGTGCATAGTGCCAAAGGTTAGGTCTGTTTCCAATCTTCCCCCGCCCATACCCCCAATGATTGGGGACTATATGTGTTCTGTTGTTGTTGTTGTTGTAATATACCACGGATGGGAAAAACTCGAAACCATTTGGGACCCGGAGAAGAGTTGAATTGAACTATCGATTTTGTTAAAATATTTTTTGTGATTTTGTTAACGGTCGTTGATCGCCAATCGGGCGATCGTCGACCGGCTTTCGGGTGTTCGTCGATCGGTCTTACGTCGTTCGACGACTGCTCTCCTTGGTCATTACCTGACCTTACACCAGCCTTCGCTGATCACCGACCGGGCCATCACCGATCACTGACCGGCCTTTAGCCGATCACCGACCGAATGTAATATGTTTATGCGGTTTCTTCAGGATTTTATAAGTCGAATTGTAATTAGACTTTCAGTGATTTCTAATCGACGTTCGCACATGCATTATTATGCACGATTTTGTTGAGCATCGTTTTTGTTAACCACCTTTAACTTTATACCCGTTGGGATTGCATTTATATTATTTCCATTAATGTATTTAAACATTGGAAATTTCATTTTCTTTATACGATAAATTTTCTTAATATAATCGTTGCTAATTTATTATGAGATTATTATTCGCGGTTTAGTGGGACTCCATATATAGGAGACGATTTTCGGAGAACTCGCTACTTGATACTATTTTTTACGGCTTGCACTTTCAGCTTTCCTGCTCTCCACATCATGTGTTTTTCTTTATTTTTTGCATTTGCTTCACCAAGCAAAAGTTCGGGTGTCTTGTGCTTCCTTGATGTCCGCGCACATCGATGTTTTCAAGATCTGGTCAGGTGTCGTACCATAGAGAAGTAATCATCGGTTGAAAGTCCTGTCGGAGGGTGGTACAACTTCTTTATGGTAGTGATCGTAACAACTTGGTATTAGAATCTTCCCCTGACCGTCTTCTGATGCCAATCCTTAATCACACAGCGGAGCCGCCGTCATCATCGTTCCAATCGATTGAGCATTCCAATGTTCCAGTCATCATCATCCAACGATAGGAACCGGGTGGGCATCCCGTCCATGCCTTACAACTCCCAATGCGATTGTGAAGCGCCAGTAAAATCAGACCCACTATGTGAAGCTCTGTGCGATCACACGAATCACTGTTAGCCCCCCCCCCCCCCCTCCCGACGGTGTGACGCCATCACAACACCCGCTTTCAGCCTATACAATGATTTTCTCCAACACACGCTCCATCTCCGCAATTCAACTGCACGGGCGTGAAGTTAAATATTGATCGTCGAATAAGAGATCGATATCTAGACAATTAACATGCCACCACTATCTTTTTCCCATCAAACGGTATCGTTGTTATTTTTTCCATAAGAGCACGCCATTGTACCTTGTTACTTTTCAATCAAAACACCCACACGATCAACCTGCATATCCTCATATTCGCGCCCAACATCAAGTAGATGAAGCATTAATTAATTAATAAATAAACTAAACAATTAATTAAAAAAAATAACTAATTTACTTTCCTAATTAATCAATTATGTCACCACATTGCAGTCTCCATGGAAGCCAACACCAACTTCCAATTGTAGTCTACAAAATTAATGGGCTTAGAGGAAAGTATGAAGAACAACTCAAAGTCATCAAGGTGCGATGTCAAGTGTCCGACACGAACCCAACACTCAAGCAGGATGAACACGACAAGGTCAATCAACTTCCCCTTGCATCTAGAGGTGTTGTATCCGACAGACAATCTTGCATCGTCGAGGCCTACGTAAATCACCTACACCAAACACGCCAATTCCAACAACCCTTGTTGCACCCCCATTAATCCATGTTAATCTCCATCAGCACCCTCCTCTGCATCTACAGATTTCGTCGAGTTCGATTCAGCAGGCCACTTCCCATTCATTAGCCTCAGGTATCCCACCTCAACAAGTAGCTCCACGAAAACACCTTACTACTATCGTCCAACAGGTCGCAACTTCTACCTCAGATGTCTGCATGCAGTGGCCTCCCCTGCATCGACATCTGTCACCAAGCCACCCAGTCCGCCGACACCAACCAGTATCACGGGTTCCATCGATGTGTACACAACGAGCTTTCTTTAGCATAGTCCACAATCACTCTATCAATGCCAAGAGTGGGGCACTTACTGTGATCATATAGTATAGATTTTGTTTCCTTGCTAAGCACTCATTAAGAATTTTCTTTCAATGGCATACAATGTGTAATTAGACCCTTTTAGATGCCACTGGGGTAAACAAGGTTGAAAATATCGGATGTCGGCGAAGTGCCAGATTAGGTTTTTAAACATCAGACATCGGAAATATCGGATTTTCATCTCCTAAATAAAAATATTTTTATGTATACTTAGATGTTCTAAAATTAAAATTTAGAATAACAAGTTTACGAATATTGAGTCATGTATATCCCAAAATAAAATTAATGAGTATCCAAAATAAAATATTAGTAATACACTACAAGTGTTTTTAACAAGTACAAATAGATATATTGTAAAATATATTTAATATTATACAGTAATTTTATCTGATAACACTAATTTTATAGCAAATAAAAAAGTTTTAAATGCTAAATATTTTTATTAGTTATAAGTATTTTCATGCTTAGAAAATTTATGTTAAAAATATAAAAATAGTAATAAATGCATTAAAAGTTGCAATATTTTTTGTAATACGAAATAGAAAAGATATAGCGGATAATAAAAAAAACTGATTATAAGAATAACACAATAATAAAAGTGAAACAATAAGTCTTGTTGATTTAAACATATATAATATAATAGATATAGGTGGAACATATACTCCTAACATAATATAAAATGGAAAAAATTGGGTGATATGCTCAAATGTCGTGTCCGGCAATATATCGGAAAAAATCGAATATATCGGTCTATATTTTACAAAAGACAATCTATTTTTTTAGACAAAAAATGTAGTTTTGCTCTCAAAAACGACATGTCGGACATGCCTGGAGACATTTAAAACAGTGTGAGGTTACCAATAAACATAGAAAAGATAAGTTAAGTGAGGTATGAATGCCTAAGGCGCTCAGATGAGCAGCAATATGAGGGAACAAGGAATCCTAGTCTTGTGACTCGAGAAACATTTAACCTCGAACAAATAATAGAGTCTATGGAGTAAGAGTTAGCGGTGAAATTCCTAAAATAATATTATTTTGTCCTCTTCAAATGCTAAATATAACATTGAAGAGAGCGAGCTTGATAATGCCACTATCTTTAAAAGTAACCATGCTCTAAATCCACTGATAGTAAAATAAAAATACAACTACAACATCATATACAATAAAAGGAAATAATTAAATATGGCATAAATGTCCGTATTAATATAAAGAAGATCAGAAAAGCTTCATAGAGAAATCACCACAAGCTAAGTATCTCAGATATCTAATAGAGGGTGAAGTGAAGTATACCTCCATCAACCCAGATATTAGTTGCATAGCAAGCTGGTCACCCTCCTCTGAGCATACTAACTGATTAAATGTCAACTGAATTAATTTATCACGAACATCGCTATGCAAACCCTGAATCAATCGTGTAACATGATGATGACAGATAGTTTGTAGCAAGAAAAGTGCTTCGCTGGATCTCCGAAGAAGCCTTCTTAGACATTCCATTGCCCTCACCTTTTTGAAAATTATATAAATTAGAAGAAAAAATCAATTTGAATACATAATATTTTTGAAAATCAGCCATTTACCTCCATTGCAGCCAGCTCAGCATTTGTATAAATAAGCCTCTGCCTTTTATTTGAAGCAACATCTACAGAACCAGTAGCCCTAGAGGATTGCCCAAACAGATTTCTCCCCTCATTTTGGCTGCTAGCTCCAACATCTGAACGAATTCCATAAAGAATAGAACCAGTAAAATCACCTTTACCGGCAACAGAACCATAAAGCCCTCTTCTTTTGTTTCTTCGGGACCGTATAAATTGTTCTAGAGCGCGAATCTTACTTTCTAAAACTTGCATTGCGCTACCTTGGAGTCTACAACAAACGACCCCTTCCTCAAACCGACCATCAAATCCAACCTCCCTTTGGACAACCATCACAGGTAGTTCCCACACAGGAAATAGAAGCCTGGATGCACATAAACAAAGACCTTCATGAGCACCAGAAAATAAAGGCTCTGCTTCCGGAAGCACCTGTCCCATGCTAAAGCCCCCGGCTGGAGCCCTAATACTTGACAAGGCATTACTACTTTCAAGCTGTGGCATACCAACAATGCCTGGATCTTCAAATGTTTCAGCTGCCCTCTCAGCAACTAAATTGCTTATTACATTATCTTCATCAAAAATTAACTTTGCTGCCAACATCAAACACATTGCAGCAGCCTCTCCAGCTCCAAACCTACTGAAAAACTCCTCAATTTGTGCTCTTGGTGCATTAGACTGAAAAAGCCTTCTGAGAATGTCCACAGGTCTGTTGAAAACAATCTCCATCAAACCCATGGTACTAAAAACAATGATTTTTCTCCTTGGTAGAATGTGCTGGAATGGAAGATCTCCTCGAGCCCATAGTCTCATAGATGCCTTTTCACACGATTCTCTCAATCCGTCAAAACCGTCCAAATCAGAATACAATGAATGAACTGTAGCTGCAGTATCTGGTAGAGGCAAAACATCAGTAACACACAGCATTCGACCCTCCACCGGCAAGGAGGAAACTAACTCCCGTAATGCACGGGAACTTCTTGAAGAAATTCCAAAGTTACTTGGAAGAGATGACTGAATGGTAGAATCACGATTCACAATCAAAAGAGATGAAATAGCTGGCGACGATGAATCTGAAAGAACAAGCATGCCTGCGGAATAAAAACCTGTTTCAACCTTCAAGACCATGTCCTCAGGTTGAGCTCTATTGGCAGCAGACATTGCACCAAAGGTAAGCCCACCACCAACCCCCAAGGGTGGTGAAGGCCTTGTTGCAATAACCTTTAAGCATGATGGCCGCTGAATAGCATTGCCGAGACCAGTTAATCCTGCAGAAGCATTATTCGTAGTCAACGGTGAAGTGGAAATATATAGCCTTCTCCCATCAGATAGAACAACGACCATATGAAGACATTTTGATTCCATAGTGGATAAAGGCGCAATAGAAACAATAGATGGTTTAGCATCACGAACAGTTGCTCTTGATCCAACCCGCCTACCTCCATACTGGGAATCTCGTGGATCAATCAAATTTTTTTCTTCAGCAATTTTTTTAAGTGGGCCACTACCACCAACACCCAAATCATAGACCTGCAGTTTCATGCCCTCTGTCCGTGCGTAAATAACCTGCCTTTCATTGTCAATAACCATGTCAACAATTGGATCCACAGCTCCAAACTTGAGAGCATTTGGCAGAATCCACCTGCACATGTGCAATCCTGATGTTATAACGTCCACAGACAATGCAGAATGTCATATATACTATATATCAAGGGAATCTCCATATTTGATGGTGACACCATCAAACTCATCACAACCGTTCAATTCTTCTATCAATTTTAGTAAGGAACTAAATATAAAATAAAAAACTTCAAAAAAATTTAATCAATTCTTTTGAAATGGAAGAAGAATATGCGTCGGCTGAAAATATCACCCCAAAATTGTGCGATCACCGGAATGTCGTGTAGCAGTTTGGAATAATTTAATCATCATACTGTGACCAAGTTTGCCACCACAGAATACTAGGCACAATGTGCCATTAACACTAAGGTATAAAAAGTAAAAGACAATCTACTCAGCTACATACCTCGAAACAAGAGTGCCAAAACCAGTCGTTAGGCAGACCACGCGACAAGGCTTCCGCCAGCTTGAGCCCGATGTGTATTGAATCTCATAAATATGTCCATCACGACCAGCGGCATAAATTTGACCCTTATCCATGCACGCAACACATGTCATAGTCACACCATCTGATGATACAGTATACTCCGGCAACGGCTGTAGAGAAATTTCAGCGTATGGATCTGCTCCATCCGCACTAGCAGCACAGCAAACTCCAATAAGAAACAACTAGCAACAAGAAGAAGGATCAGAAAACAAACCCGGATATAGAAAACTGTTAGAACTTAAAACATAAAAACAAAATATCAGAAGAAAAAACAGTAGCTTTTCTAACATTGAATAAAATCTAAGACAAATAAATGCCAAAAACAAAATTCTAAGTCCCAATTAATGCCACATCTCATTCTACTCGTTTTTTTAGTTTTCAAATAATGAAGGAAAATTCTAGCAAGTCTATTGATTGTTCGTTAGGGTACCAGAGTTTCATGAATTGTTTTAACCTATATCAAAATCAATACAGACAAACGTCTATTAAAATTTAAACATAACTTTTTGAATGGGATTCAACAAAAAAAGAAAAAAGAAGCTAAACCTTATTTTAAAAACTACCAAAGGAATGAGGAGGTTTTCTTATATTTTATACAAAGGACCATGGTTCAATCCTCTTTAATCCGAGTATAGAGGTTGCATAAACAGCGCAAAGCATTCATAATATTTAAACCCATTTTAGCAACAGAAACACATAAGAAGAAGGAGAACAAGAAGAAAATGATAAGATGACCTAAAATATATGCAGAGATAAACTTAAAACTTGCGAGTCAATCATAATCATCAAAGCAATAATGGATAATGGATGAGTAGACAAAGAAAGGAACATCGGAAGAGAAAGTGGTGTATGATGAATGTAGAGAGTGTAATGCAAATGTGCGCTAAGGGGACTCTAATAAATTAGTGTGAGTAAAGTGCCGTCGGAATCAAAAATGATGTGATCTACAATAAATTATCTGATGGTTAATGAACATTAAATACTGAAATTAGTACAGAAGTTCACATCCACTAACAATCAAGATTAGAACACTAAATAAATCAACAATTTCATTTTGAATTACGATTAAGAGTGCTTCAATTAAATATGAGTCGAATAAATCCCGAAATATGATAGTTCATGTGCAAATGCATACGAAATAATATCCACAATCATATATCCTTCACCAACACGACAAAGAGTAAAATTGACTTTGACTATGAACTTACATAAGAAATAGAAACCCAGAGAATCTGATTAGTGGCTGAATCTGGGACTGGACTGCAATCCGGTGGCGGTCCGTGAAGATTCGAGGGCTGGTGGAGTTTGGGAAAAGATTTTGAAGGCTCGGGTGTATGTAATGTGTGGTTGAAGTTGTGGGGAAGGGCTAGGAGAGGGATTGGACAAGGTTCCGGACACAATTAGCAGGATTATTTGGAGGATAGGGCTGCAGCCGGCTTGCAAGGAGTGAGGAGATTGGGGCTGGATTACTGTGCAGAGGAGGAATGTGATACGACGCTAGCCGCCACATCTTTATTATTCTATGTAGCCCTAGGGTCATGTTCGTACTTTATATCCTTCCCACTCTATATATATGAGTGTGAGTGTCTCTTTATGATTATCTTTTGAGTCTTAGTGTCTTAAACTCTCTTTGAAGCGATGAGTGCTTTGGAGGACCCAGCCTCCGGGTACTTGGCGAGAACTTGCCTCTCGATTGTATCTTTCTCGTTTACTATTATGCTCAATTTGTGTTCCTGTTATTTTAGATCTTAAAACGGCTAGCCCGTATCAATTGGTCTGACCTGCCCCCCTCTTTTAGGTTTTGCATCGCAACCCTAATTGGATCTCCTCACTATTTCCGCCGCCCGGTGGTTTGCTTGCTCGTCCTCGGCCAAATGGCGCCAGCGCCTCCTACCGTCTCCGACAATTCGACACACGCACATCCCCTCCATCGCCGACACGACGCTTCTGTAACATCCGTATTATAATTAAAAAGATGATTTCATTTTGGGATTCGGGCGCGAATAAATTTCCTGTGAAATTCCTCCTGATCACGGTAACTATTTCCATGTTACGTTTCTCCGCAAAAATAAGAAAAGAAAATTAATTTTGTATTATATTTTCATCACGATTCGAAATTCGTAAGGGTGAAGCATACTAGTTTAGAAGGGTTTAAATTGTTAGTGGCATAATTGGTAATTAAAGAAAATCAAGAGGAAGGAATTAATCCCCCCCCCTCTTGAAACCGTAACACAGTTATTAAGCCAAGCCACGGCTTTTTTTCCTCCCCCACAATGCCGAGAAAACCATATTTCCCTCCCCCGTAAGCGCTCGGCAGAAACAAAATTGCCACACACATTTCACCTCTCGCAGACGCCGAGCGACCCCTCGATTGGAGCCCTCGACCCTTCCTCGCCCGGCAGAAGCCTCCCTCGACCTCCCCTTTCAGTGAGAAGGCTCGACAACAATTCTCTAGGGTTGTTCGACGCCATCTTCTCCTTCGATCGAGCAGCAACGGGGTTTCCCTTGTTGAAAGCGGCATCAACAAGCCACTGAGGCTTATTTTTACCGTGCACTAGTCAGTCGGTTAAACCCCTCCAGTCAGAAGTCAACTGCTCTCTTGTAGGTTTTGATTCCAGTCGATCCCTCCTTGTAGGTAACTGACTCCTATCCCCCAAATTTCAGACATTTTAGACAGTGATTTTCCTATTCCAGGAATTTCAGAAGCCCTCAACGGGACTCCACAGTAGAGATTTGTGGTTAATCGGCCATTCTTTTCGGTTTTACACAGGTATCATACTTCCCCTTTTCATTTTCAGTCAACACTCGTATAACCTCTCATTCAGAACTTCCAAATAAGCTTTATGAAATTTAATTAGGGTTTGTCTTCGCATACCCGAGGTTAGATCTATAACTTCAAGCTTAGGCGAGGGCATTTTCGTTTCAGAAATAGCAAACCTCCACTAATTGAGAAGTGGTAAACTTTCCCTTCCCCTCTTAATGAATTAGTGTTTCCATAATTTTAGGAAGAATAAGTGTATGCTTGATTTATCCATTTTAGGGCATTTGAAGAGATTTGAGGAAGTGAGCCTCGTTGACAATCGGAGAACAAATGTTCAGAATATTTTTTCTAAGGAAACATATCGTCGCGCCGCTTCTGCGAGCGCCGCAATACCGAAGTAAGAAATTTGTTTCCTTTTGGTTAGGCATATCACGTAGTTCAATTTATGTATTATATGTTGTTATGTAGGGGTATGCTGAGAAATTGAAATTATATGTATCATACTTTATGTATAAATAAGAAACAATAAATAAGAACTTAAGCACTACGTCACCATAATGTGAACAATGTTTAGATTCAAGAAAAGTCTTCATGAAATTTATCTTGTACATATTAGTATGGTTATGGAGGAACATGATATGAACACGTTATTTAAGATATCATACACGATGTAGAGATTATGATTTTAATTGTTTTATCACGACAATAGGAACAATGTATGCAGAAGTATAAGACGTCCTACTATGATTTATACATATCACCTATTAGATTTTATACTTTCCCTTATGTACACATACAAATAAATATGAACTTGAAAAATTAAGTAATGCGTAAATAGAAATAAATAAAGGTGTATAATTTCAGTTATGCAATCTACCTTGGTACGAAAAAAATAAAAAAAATAAAAAAAATGTGAATATATAAAAATCATATCTTTAGAAAGGTGAAATTTGTAAATATTGAATAAGTCATTTATCACCTTATTACGAACAACTTATTTTAAGACAAAAGAAACACTCTAAGAACTTCCCCTACGCAAGCTTACAAATAAGTAAGAAGAATTTAAGTGCATGGAATAGGCGATCGAAGAATTAGATATTTATGTAAGAGAAAAACCATATTATGACAGATTCATTACATTAACACTAGTAACACCAAGTCAAGACATAGATTGTAAGGGTGATGAAATGCGTAATTTAATATGGTGCATAATACAAACATTCTCTTAAGAATAGTCTTGCAGACCGTTAATAAGAAAGTAAAAGATTAATGGAACGATATACTTAAATTAGTGGCATTAAGCGAATGTTCTTTCCTATGTTCATGTCGGCCACTAATAGAAGATAATCAGGAGGCAAAAATGAAATTTTCTCTTGTGATAGATAGAGGCGCATTATCTTACTCATATGGCTTAGCAGTCCTTATGAGCCTCATGTTGGGGAGTCGACCCCTTAGTACTAGATTTGAGTCTGTGTCCGTGACCGGAAGACACTAGAACACCTGTGTTCGTTAGTAGAGACTCGAATCTCTAGATTGTGCTTAAGAAACTTCACAAACAGAAATAAAAAGAAAAGAGAATATAAGTCGTCTTTACTTGAAATACGAAGTTGGGTCCTAGAACCATACACATTAATAGTCCCGAACTTAGAGAAGATTCAAAATAAGATTTAATCACAGAAATATGATTTACATTCAATCGTACTTTCTTAGAAAAATCATGCATGGAACTATAGTATGTTTTCCTTATTATAAAGCATAATTTTAAAGTATACATGCTTAATTGTCTTTATGTTTTAGTGTCACTGGGGGAAAAGTCTTTCTTGCTCGACAGTTGGTTGATTCGTTTTCGAAATTTTCTTTACATGGAATATGGGTCAAAAAGTTCATGCATACATTAGTGGGCTCTGTTTCATCAGTAAGGTATTTTTGCAAAATTTTATTTACAGCCCCTTACTTCTGTTGTAAGTTTAGTTATTTTTGTTATGACTAATTTTAAATTTTAAATATCGTTGTTTAGTTTGCTTCACATCATAAGTTTTGGTCAGACATATGAATTGATGCTAAACTAGGTAGGGGTATTACAGCTTCGACGCGCCCCCACCTCCTGCATCGGCGTCTTTGGCTCTTCACCGCACGCGCCTCCAGCGGGGTGCAGACTTGTTCGCACCCTTCGGTTGTCCTCCTTCCAGCGCCGAGCCGCACAGTCACTGATATGATCAGCACGCCCCGTCACCTTCGGCTTGCGACTCTCGCTTGGAAGAGCCCGATAGCCTTCAACGCGCGACCCGCTTGTGCCTTCTCCTCCACTCGTTGCCGCCACAGTCCCCTCTCTCGTTTTTTTCCAGCAGCCCGGCCATCCAAATCAAGCAGTCCACCTCGCTTCCTTTCTGCATCCAGCGACTCCTCGAGCCGCCACCCTCTTCCAGCCGTCCGACGGCACCTCCAGCAACTGATTCCTGATCGTTTCCGTGTACGACCCTCCTCCAGCGCATGATTCCAGTGCGCCTTCGACTTCCCGCGCCTCCAGTCGGCCCTCTTTTTCGCCAGCAGTGTCTGGTCGCATCTCCAACGCCCGTCAGCACTCTTGTAGCATTTCGACATTTCTCACTGCTATGCCCAGACGCCTTCCATGCACGTAACTCGTTCAATGGCCCTCCACGCCGACGAAACTGCCTCCGACACCCAGCTTGTGGATCTCACTCTCCTCCTTTGAGAGTTTACGGCCACGACGGTAAATCGCCTTCCGGCCACTCCACCACCGCCGCCGCCGCCACCACTTCGGCCCGTCTCGAACCAAATGGGGTTTCTGCACCCCGTTGCGGACATCCACCGGGCCCATCTCCGTCGGATCGAGATTCCTGTGTTCAACGGCAATGACCCTCTTGGGTGGTTCGCCCGTGCCGAGCAATTCTTTGACCTTTAGCCCCCCCCCCCCCCCCCCCCCCCCCTCCCCGTCAAGCAGAAGGTCCCCCTATCCACTATCTATATGGAGGGCTCAACGCTCCATTGGGCATGTTGGATGCACCTGCCGTCACATGACCCACACTGAAAGAGGAACTCCATCACTACGACGCCCGCCAGGCGGGTAATTCCTTTGAGCGCCTCAACTCCATCCATCATTCTGATACCATGGCCACCTACATCGACGAGTTCATCACGGTCGCTACGCACGTACTTGACCTAGCCCCCGACCACTACCTGGGGTATTTTATGGAGGGTCTGCTACCCCACCTCTGAGCGCGCCTTCGGGTCCACAACCCGTCTATTTTTTCCAACGCCATGGAGCAGGCTCGGTACCTCGACGAGGACTCTACACAGCTCCACCTTCCTCCTCGATCTGGCCTTCCCACCGGTTTTCGCCGCCTCTTCCACGCTTGGCTCCACTGCAACCACCTGACCCAATTGCTAGGCCCACCTCCACAGTCGCCAATTCCGCTAGTCCCGCTTCCACAGGTACCCCTGCGACCCAAACGCGTGTATCACCAACAATAAATCGAGGTTCGACGCAGGTGCCTCTGCTTTCGCTGCGAGTAGCCATACTCGCCCACCCACATCTGCATTCAAAAACCTGCGTATGCTGATTGGATCTGAAGATGACGGTCCAGATTTTGGGGACTTGGATCCGCTGACACTCCCTGACGACCCCTACAGACCTCGACCTTGAGGACAAGGTCGCTGACAGGGCGTGTTGATACGACGTTGGCCACCACACACATCTTTATTATTCTGTGTAGCCATAGGGGCATGTTCGTACTTTGTATCCTTTCCATTCTATATATATGAGTGGGAGTGTCTCTTTATGATTATCTTTTGAGTCTTAGTGTCTTGAACTCTCTTTGGAGAGACGAGTGTTTTGCAGGGCACAGCCTCCGGGTGCTTGGCGAGAGCTTGTCTATCGATTGTATCTTCATCGTTTACTATTATGCATTGCAAATTTGTGTTCTTGTTATTTTAGATCTTGATACGGCTAGCCCGTGTCAGAATGGATTTGGAAAACACAAGATTGCAGAAAATGAAAGGCTGGAAGGAGTCAATTCATTGGTTGGGGACAGATGCGTGGTTCTGGGAGGGAAAATGAAGTTAATGGTGCACAGTTACTGCAGTTATTGAAGGTTTCAACGTTACAGTTGGCTGGAACTGGAATTAGTGGCGTGCTGATATTTACAGGGACGGGTTTTCTGGAAGTAATATAGGTTCGGCTGGACTGAAATTTATGTGGGAATACAGAAAACGAAGGTTCTGGGGAAGGCAATAGTAGTCAGATCTGTGGGGAAATGTTCAGTTACTGATTTGTGTAAGGGGATAGGTGGTTATGGCAAGAGAGAGGGAATCGGTTGACTGGTTAAGGTAAGGAAGAGAGGGGAAGTAGCGGTTAGTTTCTGGATGGGAGTAAGAGTAGTAGCTATGGGAAGTCATGAGTGGGGAAGAGGTAGTTATTTGGTAGTTATATGGAAGAGGAGATAGTTACCCTTAACTTTTACACCAAGGATCCATGAAATCAGTAGCGTGTGACAACCCCGAGAGTCCAGAATTACAGTCCAAAATATGCAATCACTGAAATCAGGCCCCGAGACTTCTATTTATAAGCAAAGAGGCCACCACGGGCGGCCTAGATCATCTGAAACATAAAGGGGGAGAAAATGATCCCCATCATAAAGGGGGTTGTTCAACTACAAAACCTATTGTAGCAAAATTCTTTGCGCATAGCAATCTAGTTTTTTTTATTCATTCATTAACTCTGTAACCTTCGTGATCTCTTACTACAATTTAAATGCATAATGGATGAGGAGAAAATGAGAGCACCTCTATCTCCTCGTGTTGAATCCTCTTCTAATGAAGCTCAGTAACAATGCAAGGGTATGTCGTGGAATCACTTAGAGAGCATTTTATCTCGTAAAATGATATAAATCTATATACGCATATCCATGTCATAAAATAAAAATGATATTTCCTAACACTTACTTCCGCTAAAGCTAGATGTTTAACTAAATCACCTCATGCTTCATCATTTTGGAGTTGGGGTTCATAAGATTTTCAGCATGCTTGCATCCAAACATTCTTGCTTCAGAGAAAAGATCCATGACATACTTTTAAATGCATAAGCATATTGCCGAGGAGATATGAGCAACATTTATGACGAAGAAATATTTGAGTTTAGCCCGATCAAACTGAAAATGACTATGTAGATAGCCCTCGGTTCTAACATCTCAATGTTATCATTACCTGTGATAACAATATAATGATGCATATCAATAAGATAATGCTTTGATCCTTCCAATATTCACCCAAATATTCCAATGTACTCGAAAGTTTCAATGAGTATGCCCAGTGTCAACCACAACATTCTACTTGAGCAACAAAACATGGAGGTTGCTCCCTATGCATTTCTTCCTCCAGATATCCAAAGAAATGCATTATTAATGCCCACTCGAGAAAATGGCCAATGATTCATCCCGACTAAAGATATGAGCATCTGGACAGACATTATTTTATCTAATGAAAAAAAAGTGTCAATGTAGTCCATCCATATGTTCGACTATAGCCACTGACAACAAGTCTAGTCTTAAATCGAGCAACAAGACCATGCAGATTCACTTTGATGGCAAACAACCATCTACATCCAATAGGTAATTACCCTCTACGAAAATAAACCATATCACCTATGAAAAGGCTTATAATACATTCATTTCTTCCATCATTGTCTACTTTTATCCATGGTTAGATAAAGCTTGATGAACAATTTAGGAATACAAATAGATGTCATTGTGGTAAAAATGCATGATATTTTAGGGACAAAGAGTCATAAGGCACGTAGTTGCAATAGGGTGTTGTTGGCCTTTTCAAAGAGAAATAAGGAGCTCAAAAGTAGGATCCAGGCTTTTCTGTGAGAATTCAGATGCGGCGGAAGTATGCCTGGAGAAATAACTTCAATATCTTTATTTGTCTTCTTGCGAGAATCTTTATGGATGATGATTTATGGGTGTCTCTGCATGTAGTTCATTATCATCAGAGAGGATAATTGATTCAATATGAAGGGACAACTCTTTCATGCTTGCATCAAGCTGTCAATCACCTCAAACAGTGACTGAATTGAAGAAAGAGGATACAAACTCAGTAAAGGAAATTGAAGTCGAGGGACAAGATGATGTCATCGAAGAATGTGGCATCATGACACAAAGTATTGTTTAAGTGAGGGATAATAATACTTAACGGTTTCTAACCCATAAATAAGACAAAAGGATACAATTGATTGCCCTGGGATCTTTAGACTCAGGTGCTTTATATTATTTTTCTAATAGTTTTATTTATTTTCATTTTAAGGCTAGGGATTGAATGAGACTTAGTTGGGATGAAAGGGACAGGATGGGAAACCAAAAATACTGACACCAATGAGAATATCCTTTAGTAATTGCACAATAAAAATAGAACTGTCATTATAAAAATTTGAGGGGGATTGAATGAGAATAGTTGGGATGAAAAAGGAACAATAAGAAACAAAAACATTGACACCAAAGAGAGTTTACAATTGTAATAGTATAGATAAAGAAAATTAAGAAGCCGCAATGAAAGCTTTGTTTGCCGATAAAGCTGAGCTGAGCTTTAAGCCTTTAACTATTAATAGAAAATATATACACAGATGATAATGGCGTTCTATTTTAAAGAACATATTTGTTAATTGATGGCAAGAATTGAAAAAGATGAACATGAACATTTATTTTCTGAAAAAGTTGTTTACATATATTGAAAACTGTTGAGAGTTATTATATTTAAGTCTATGTGTTTAGTCCCACACCGGCTAGCGGTGTTGTGTGACTCTTAGTAATGTTATATAAGAGCCCCTATGTGGAAGAATAAATTACACCAAGTATTTCTATTTTCCTCTTTTCTACATGGTATCAGAGCTGGCTTCTCCCGTCGAGCCGTTGAGCCGTCTTCTCCGGTCTGCGCTGCTTCCATCTTCATCGACGACGCTGCTTCCATCTTCATCGACGACGCTGCTTCCATCTTCATCGACGACGTTGCTTCCATCTTCATCGACGACGCTGCTTCCTCCCGTAGCTTCTCCTCTGCCGATCGACGATCCCGTCGAAACTCCACTGCTGCACTTCTTCTCCGGCTACTACCGCTCTGTGCCACTGCCGTCCAGCCCTCTTCTTGCCGCTGCTGCCCCTCTCCTGCTGGAAATCTTGCCACCCTGTGCCGCTGCTGTCCCGCCGTTGCTCTTCTTCTCCGGCCCGGCAGCCCTCTTGTTGTTGCGGCTGCTTCTTCTCCGGCCCGGCAGCCCTCTTCTTGCCGCTGCCCTTGTACTTCTGGTGTTGCCGGCTGCTCTCGTCTTGCCGCTGGAGCCTCTTCTCCCGACTGCTGTGCCGCTGCTGCTATGTCGTGTCGTCTCAATTTTTTTTAAAAGTATCGCTGTAGTTTTTTTGTGTTTAGTTATTGTGTTGGTAGTGTCGTCTAGTCGTGTGCTATGGACGATGGTTTCCGTGCTGCTGCTCTTTGGGTGCCGAGCTCTTCTCTTCCTCCCTTCTCACTCGCCGCTGCTTGAGCCTTTTTTGCTCGCCGCTGCTTGAGCACTCTGCTCGCAGCCGCTTGAGCCTTCTGCTCGCAGCTGGCTTGTGCTTTGCTCGCTGCATCTCGGATCGTGGTCTTGCCGGCAACCGTTATCCATAGTTGTCTTTCGTTTTATGTGTTGTTCTGATTGTCTTCGCCTGTGTCTCCATGCGAGTCTATGCCTTCTTGCACGTGTTTCACGTGAGGGGGAGTGTTTGTGATAACGGCGACTCGGATGCCTCTTTCCCGACTCCTGCCTTAGTCACACACGGCCTCCAGACATATTCCGTATGTTGTGTGTGTCTCCCCATCTTTTTCTTTGATGTTAGGTAGGTGTGGTTTGGCCTTTGTTGGTTGACCTGGTTTCAGCTCCGGGAGCATCCAGTGTGCTCATGGTCGGTTTGTGGACCAACGTCGTGTGGCCTTTGCCCGGTTGAAGTATCCTCGGTGACACGCGATTGGGCCTCGGTGGCTGGTGTTTTGTCCCAAGGTGCCAACCACCATTTACCTTTTCTTTTATGTTGTGTTCAAGCTGAAGGGTTCCCCTTCAGCTTGAGGGGGAGTGTTGAGAGTTATTATATTTAAGTCTATGTGTTTAGTCCCACACCGGCTAGCGGTGTTGTGTGTCTCTTTGTAATGCTATATAAGAGCCCCTATGTGGAAGAATAAATTACACCAAGTATTTCTATTTTCCTCTCTTCTAAAAAAACAAATGCAGATAATATTTAAAGAAGCTACAACAGCTTGTACTATAATGATTAGATCAGCATACCATACAAAATGTGTGCATGCACGTGCCATTAACAATACATGCAAGTTGAAGGGTAAGATTCTAACGGTACATCAATGGGAATTCGTATTTTAAGAATGAATATTCGAAGTAACGAACTACCTCAAGTGGAGTTGCCACCAACAACATATACTGTATTGCTTCAATAAATATGCCATGTTTCACCCTAGCAAGACCGACAGCACAAATCGATTGCTCCACTCCACTGTATTCAGTACACTGTCCATCCCTAGACATAAGACAGCAATTCTGAGTGTGATAGGAAATAATTTGTTCAGACATATGACCATAATGCACAAACTCCAAGGAAAATCTGCGTAATGTTAAAAACTAAGAACTTGGAGCAAAAATATATATTAAATACATGCATAACTTAGCAAGAAGGTGAGAAAAAACATTGCAGGTTTCATCTACCCTCAGTCGAAGGGTATCAGGTGGAGATGATAAAAGAACCAAGAATTTTTCTTCATCAAGGAGGGTTACTCCAAGAGCTAAATCAAGTATGCATAGCAATCTCTTCTGGCATAAAAATAAATCATAATTATCATTGATTTTGTCATCAAATTTGAATTTGGCAAGTCATAAAATTTGAAGATTCTTGTAAGATGTATCCACACATGGAAAACAACAATTTCGATGTATAGGTTCCTATAATCTGGAGATATGTAAAATTAATTTTGGCAAAGCAATCCTTCTTAACGCTCTTCAAAACTACTCATATTTAAAACAATATCCTTCAAGTAAAAATCTACCAAGCATAAAAACTTCTATATAATTTGCAAACGGAAAAGGAGATTACGCTGAAAAATTAAAGCTTCATCAAGAAGGTAAATTCATACAAAGATCAAACTTAACACCTTCTAATCAACTCTCTATCAACTCAAGTCTATCAGGCGCCTTCTCTCACCTTTTTATTTGAGGTTGTAATTCACAATCCCATTTAAAAAATGGAACAGCATCGGATAGGGTAATTGCTTCAGTAAAACATACCTATCTAAATCTAATTAACTAGAATACATACACTCTAATCCGGATTTTTTGAAATTTTTACTCAATATTACATTAGGTAAGTACAAAACAGAATAAGCTCGAAACTTCTTTATTATCCCTTATGCTATGACTCAATTTAAGAAAATAATGCACCTAAATTCCATTTTCTTTTTTCCCTTCATGGATAATTGCACCCTTGAATATCGAGTTCATAAGTTATTGTTGAAGAAAAGAAGCATATGTAAAAGCCTTCTTTTCCCATGTATAGATTAGTCTCACATTTTGGTTTGGACTTGAGATTTCACTCCATGCGATAAATATATGTACAATTCTTGTATTATTGAAGAATGATTGATAAAAAAATATATTATTCTGCTCTGAATTCCAATTTTCTACATGGTATCAGAGCGCCTCGATTCCTGGCTTCCAAACTCCCGTCATTTTTTTTGGGCTGCAGTGTTTTGTTTTTCTTCACGGGTACTCATAGTCGGCATCCTTGGTGTTCGCCAAGTTCATCTCCAACTACAGTTGTTGGACTAAGCTCCTCTGCCCCGCCTTTTATAGGTTGTCAATCTATGGAGCTCTCGCTGCCAGTTCGCTTGAACACGCCGCCTTCACGACATCTTTGCACTAGCGGGAGCCAGCATTTTCCCTCGCCAGCAGTTTATCATATGCATCGGTCAGACTCCGTCTGTACTCGCTTGCGGTTTCTCCCCTGCATCGATCAAACTCGCCCACACGTGCACCCAAAGCTCGCCGCTACTAGATTCCAGCACCCGGCGGCTTGTGCTCGCCTGCCTCCTGAGCTCGTCGCTCCTGCTTCACTGGAACTCGCCTCTCCTGATTTCCTGGAGCTCGTTGCTACTTCTTCAAGCGACCTCTTCTCGTGGCTCCCTTATAGAGCTCCCAACTTCTTCTAGCGAACTCCTGGAGCTCGCAACTTCCTCTTTCAGCGACCTCTTCTTGCACCTCTGAGAACTCGTTGTCTCCCTGTTTCAAGCCTTGGGGTTGCCCGTACCTAGTGCTCGCTGACACCTTCCTCCCAGCACTTACATCATGGGGACGAATGTTACTTCCGCCTCATCCACCATTCCGGACACGCTTGCATTGGCTCCCATCTACGAAGTTCGTGACGAACTCAAAATTACCACTATCTCTCTTACTGCCACTGGGAAGAAGAATTTTGCCGAGTGGGTACACTATGTGAGCCGTGTCCTCCAAACCAAGGGTCTTCTCCACCATTTAACTTGTGGCACACCTATTGAGCCTATGGAGCAATGGTTATGGAATGATGGGCGAAACTAGTCATGGCTCTTAAATTCCATGGAAAATGAGTCATATCGAATGGATATGCACCACGAGACCTCAAAGGCTATGTGGGATGAACTGGAGTCTCTATACTTCAGGCAGGACAACCTCCAACATTTGTTCGATCTCTTTCGCGATCTCCGGCTGGTTCAGATGGTGACCTAACATCCTTTGTTGTCCAATACAAGACTCTTGTAAAGGCTTGGATTCAACACAAACCTCCTATGTTGGATTTCGCTACCTAGCGGGCTCAGAAGGAAGTTGTCGGCATACCATTAATGATGACACGACTACCACCTCATCTTCATAGTGTCTGGGCGAGCATCTTATCACCCCCATTATTATGTCCCTCTCGGATGTGTGCTCCACGATTCTGAAGGTCACTTCTCCCACCTATTTCTTATTGACTCCATCTCTTGCCCTTCTCCAACACTCTATTGACGCTCGTCCTCCACCTAGTGGCCCGGGGAGGTCGTAATGGGTTTCAGGGCGGTGGACGCTATGGTCGCAATCGCCGGCAGAGGAGGCCGCAGCCGGAGGAGATTCCCCTCTACTGTGATTTGCACCAGGTAGAGGGGCACGGGACCATGGCTTGCCCAGACTTTTGGGAAGCCAGGAGAAGGTTGGCGGCAGGAGAAGCAGGAGGGGAGCAGCGGAGGATAGAAGCCCATGTCGATCTACCGGCTGTACAAGCCGTCGCTCGAAGGAGGAACGAAGACCGAGTCGACCATGGAGGTCGAGGCGACGTCGCCCAAGGGGGCAGAGGAGGAGTGGGAGTGATCCACGAGGGAGCAGGGTTGGGAGCTTCCCGCAAGGGCAGTCTTCATCAAATCTATCGAAGGAGTGTCGCTTAGACCTCGCAAGCACCGCCCCCGTTGGAGGAGATCACCTTCTCAGAGGAGGACATGTTAGGGAATGAGAATCCCTTCCATGATGCCCTCGTGATCCAAGCTGCAGTGGAGAACTTCACCGTTGATCGGATTCTGATCGATAACGGTAGCTCCGTAAACGTCATCTTCAAGGAGACGTTTGACGGTTTGGGCGTCGGAGCAGAGCGAGTCCGGGCGTCGGATGGTCCCCTCTTTGGCTTCTCGGGAGAGAAGAAGGAGGTGGAGGGAGGAGTAGATCTCCTTGTAACGCTCGGTGGCACTTCCCTCAACTGCCGCTTCGTCATCGTCAACGCCCCGAGTTGCTACAAGTCCATCTTCGGAAGGCCACTTCTCAACACCTACAAGGTCGTTCCGTCTTCCTACCATCAGTGCCTCAAGTACTGTCAAGAGGACGTCCAGGTGAGGATCAGGAGCGATCCAAGAGCCTCCCGCGAGTGCTATCTCAGCGCGGTTAGTACCATCAGTTGGATGGCCGACGCGGAAGAGTTTGAAAGGATGCTGGGGAGCACGGCCAGACTGGAAGCGTCCGAAAAGGTTGAAGAAATCGAGGTACTCTCCGAGGCAGGAGTACCTGGGTTGCTGAAGATCGGAGGATCGCTGAAGGTCAGTGAGAAGATGGAGATGGCGGCGTGTCTGCAAGAGAACATCAACATCTTTGCCTGGAGTGCTGCTGAGATGCCCGGGATCGATCCAGAGGTTGCCTGTCACCACCTCAATCTCGACCCCGCGGTTAAGCCCGTCCGTAAGAAGAAGAGGTCAAGTGCGACCATATTGGCCGGACCTATCCACAAGGAAGTAAAGAAGTTGTTGGATGCAGGTTTTGTGTCAGAGATCCAGTACCCAGGCTGGGTCTCGAATGTTGTAATGGTGAAGAAGGTTAGGGGGCAGCTGGAGAATGTGTGTTTATTTTTCTTTGATGAATAAAAGTTGCCCGAAGGAGTGTTATCACTTGCCTCAAATCAACGCGTTGGTTGATTCAGCCATCGGTTTTTCTGTAATTAGCTTTCTTGATGCGTTTTCAGGATACCATCAGATTCGGATGTATCCCCCTGACTGTCGCGATGTTTCCTTCATCAATGGCGATGGTTGTTATAGCTACAAGATGATGCCCTTCGGGATAAAGAATGCAGGGGCGACCTACCAGCGGATGATGGACCATGTCTTCAAAGAGCAGAAGGGGAGGAATCTGGAGGTGTATGCGGACGACCTCTTGATCAAAAGCAAGAGCGTCCAGGAGCATGTAGCTGATCTGGTGGAGACCTTCGCGACGTTGAGGAAGTTCAAGATGAGGCTCAATCCCGCAAAGTGTGTGTTCGGAGATGGAAGGGGGAAGTTTCTGGGACATCTCATCACCCCGGAAAGAGTAGAGCCGAACCCTAACAAGGTTAAGGCAATCCTGGAGATGACCTCACCGAAGACGATGAAAGAAGTTCAAAGGCTGACGGGAAGGTTGGCGGGTCTTAGCCGCTTTCTGTCAAAGGCAAAGGAGAAGTGCTCTCTATTCTTCAAGACGCTTCGGAAGAGCGAGGACTTCGCATGGTCCGACGAATGCGAGAAGGCATTCGAAAGGCTGAAGGAGCAGTTGACTCAGACACCTCTCCTTCAAAGCCCGAAAGAAGGCGAAGACCTACTCATCTACCTGGGAGTAGGGGTGGAAGCAGTGAGTTCGGTGCTGGTTCGAGAAGAAAGAAAGAAGCAGCTCCCCATCTATTATGTTAGTCAGGTGCTCAAGAAGGCGAAGTTAAAGTACCCAATCCTGGAGAAGTTTGCCTTCACCTTGGTGGTGTCGGCGCGGAAGCTTCGGCCTTATTTTCAAGCTAATTCCATCCGGGTCGTGACTGATCATCCTCTCCGGAGTATCTTAGAAGGGTTGGAGCATTCAGGAAAGCTGGCGAAATGGTCGGTAAAACTCAGTGAGTTCGATATTTCCTTCTCGCCCCGGGTGGCGATCAAAGCGCAGGCAGTGGCAGCCTTTTTAGCGGACTTCTCGGTAGAAGCAGAGCCGGGAGAGGAAGTTTCTAATCCAATCCCTGGAAGATGTTCGTGGACGAAGCTTCGGGCAGAAGCTATGTGGGAGTAGGCATCGTTCTTGTCAGCCCAGAGGAAACTCGGATCAAGCAAGCAGTCGAGATCCTCTTCCCCGTCACGAATAATCAAGCAGAGTACGAGGCCATAGTAGCAGGCTTGCGTCTCGCAAAAGAGTTGGGCTTCCAGGACATCAGGGTTTTCACTGATTCAATGGTGGTTACGTCGCAGATTCGAGGAGAGTTCGAAGTGCGCGACACCATTCTGCAGAAGTATCTTGTCAAAGTAAAAGGATTGATTGGAGGCTTTCAATCCTTCTTCGTCAAACATATGCCGAGAGAGGAGAACTCGGCAACGGATCGTTTGGCCAAGTACGGACCGAAGGCTGGAGGAACTCTCACGGAATTATTCCGACCATCCATCGAAGAAGGGGAGATGATGGAGATCGAGTAGCGTCCATCATGGATGGATCCATTCGCAGCATTTCTATCTACCGGACAGCTCCAAGCGGACGGAGGGGGCCAGAGGAAGTTTCGATACAAGGCGGCGTACTACTTATTGCAGGACGGGGAGCTATATCGTAAGAACATCTCGGGCCCCCTGGCTAGATGTGTCTCTGAAGACGAAGTACCTCGAGTGTTGGAAGAGATCCACTCGGGAGAGTGCGGAAGTCATTCTGGGACTCGTACTTTGGAGCAGAGGATTCTAAGGCATGGCTACTTCTGGCCTACTATCCGAAAGGATGCGAAGGTCTTCTCAAAAAAGTGTCAGAAGTGTCAGTTATTTGCCCCCCTTCAGTTGCAGTCATCCCAGCAACTTCGCTCGATCACCTCTCTGTGGCCGTTTGCTATCTAGGGAATGGATTTGATAGGTCCCTTTCCTTCAGCTAGTGGTCAGAGGAAGTTCGTTCTCGTCATGATCGACTACTTCTTCAAGTGGATCGAGGCCAAAGCTCTGGCCAAGACCACCTCTCAAATCGTGAGGAACTTCATCTGGGGGGAGATCGTCTGTGGATTCGGGATCCCTCTCGCCATAGTCACCGACAACGGTCCCCAATTCGCCAGCTTGGAGCTGGAAGATTTTTGCAGGCAGCTAGGGACTGATCTTCGGTTCGCTTCAGTGCATCATCCAAGGAGCAATGGACAGGTGGAGACCGCCAACAAGCTGATCATCAACCTCCTAAATAAGAAAGTCGAGAACCTACGAGGTAATTGGGCGGAGCAGCTCCCCTAGGTGTTGTGGGCTTTGAGGACCACTCCTAGCTCAGCCACAGGGGAAACCCCATTCAAACTTTCTCATGGGTCCGAGGCTCTCATCCCAGTGGAGTTCGAGGTCAGAAGCCCAAGGGTGATCGCGGCCAAAGACGGAGACGAAGAATGGCAGCTGGAGAATGAGGAAGCTCAGAAGCTATCCCTCGACTACATTGAAGAACTCCGAGACTTAGCCTCAACTCGGCAGGAGGAGATCAAGCGTCGAATGGCGAAGCACTTCGACAAGCACGTTCGCCTCAAGCATTTCCAAGCAGGTGATCTAGTCTTGAAGAAGGTGGACACGGCAGGAAGATCAGCAGCCGTTGGAAAGTTCAACCCAAATTGGGAGGGACCTTTCATCATCCACGAATCACTTACAACAGGAGGATATCGCCTGTAGAATCACGAAGGGGAACTATTAGGGAATACCTGGAGCGGCGATGACCTAAAAAGGGTTTTATCCCTGAGCAGGAACGTGTACATCCCTCTCCTGTAAATTTATTGTTCATAAATAAATTCATCACCTCCCTGAAACATGGGATAGCAAGCGGTTCTTAAATTTATCCCAGCAAAAAATCTTTACAAGAAAAGAAGGCAAACAGGTAAAGCCGACCTCCGCGTTAGGTTGGGAAACGAACCTCCAACTTGATTCCCGTAAGATCCAGAACGGATGATGGGACGGTGCCTCGGTAGTGCCTCTCCTAAGACCAAGCCCCTGCACCGACGGTCAAGATCAGCTCCACCCTTGCACGTTGGTCGTAGTTCCCTCCGACCGCATCTCTCATCCGACAGGAGAGATTATCAGGAAGAAGTCTGGACGCCGACCTCCCAACTCGACGATAGGATAATTGACTTAACCTCTCAGGGGACCCTTGAATAAAGGCGTCATAAACCCTCAAGAGTGGAAAGCTCGTGGCATAGCATCTTGTTTCTGATTACCTCGTCCAATCATTTGAGTTGGTGTGCTTAATCCCCTCTGATTGTTGAGTCTATCAGGAAAAAGTTCGTCGAAACGGCATCAACATCACAGTAGGATGGAGACCTCGGGATGGTGTGTCTTTGGACCTCCCCGACTGTCAGTCCCTACTTGTCGATCTCTTCGCCAGCATCAACATCACGGTAGGATGGAGACCTCGGGATGGTGTGTCTTCGGACCTCCCCGACTGGCCGACTGGCAGTCCCTACTTGTCGATCTCTTCGACAGCATCAACATCATGGTAGGACGGAGACCTCGGGACGATGTGTCCCCTAGAACCAGTCTGATGGTCATTCTCTACTCCTCTCATCCTGCAGTTCATTATAATTACAAGCATCCTGGCAGTTCTTCATCAGGTACAAAAGAAAGTCTTAGGAGCATATGTCCCTCAGGACCCTCTCCAAAGACCCTTCACAATTGACTCCAGCAAGAATTTTGAAAAAGGCGAGTATATAGGTGTGACTATATTAGTGCGAGCATATAGTGCGAGTATGCAGGTGCGAGCAGCTAACATGCGAGTACGGTATGATCGTCGACCGCAGCACTCAATCTCGCTCGTGCCTAGGAGCCTAGCGAGCACTCAACCTCGTCGCAAGCCTAAAGGTCTACTCGGCATGCAAATAAGAAGGCAAGAACGGTAACAAAAGGCGAGCAAAAAAATCTGTATTCATTACTTTCATGATTACATCTTCAAAAAATGAAATAAGAAGTTGTCAAAAAAAGACTGGCGACTATACATCATCATCGCCTCCATCTTCGCCATCATCCTCGCCATCCACGTCGACATCTTCGTCCTCGCCATCCTCGTCCTCGGAGTCATCATCCTCGGCATCACTGGAAGACGGGGAAAGATCTCGCCTAGGGGAGGTGGATTCCTCGGCAAGCAGCGCCGAGATGAGGTCCACCACGGTCAGGTTCATCGCCTCCGGCTTCAAGAGACCATCGGCTTTCAACCTGCTCAGGACAACCTTCCCGGTCGCCCGCGCGATCTCTCGGCGGATGTGCGGTATCTCGTCGCCGTGCATTCTTATCTGCTTGCCGACCCTAGAGGGGCCCGCCTCCGAAGGTTGTTGCTCGCCAGGCCGAGTTTCCAGCTCAGTGATGCGGACTTGGGCGGCCTCCAAGGTCTGCTGAGTATCCTCCAGCTCCTTCTCAAGCTGAGATACCTTCTTCGCCGTCTCGATCTCGGCGGCCTGAAAAGACATGAAGACAGCGATTAGCAGAATGATCGGCACAAAAGGCGAGTATTCCAGAAGCCATAAAAGCGACGAGCGAGTACCTCATACTCTTTCCACTTGGCGGCCTGTAGACCCAGGGCGATGCGTTTTTTCCTCTGCACCTTGATCATCTGCTCGTACTCTAGCAGCCGCCTCGTCGTCGCATGGCCGAGCTCGGCAGCTCGCAAGTACGAGCGCGAGCTCTGGTTAGCCAGATACTCGGCCGAGACCTCCTGCAAGGCCTCAGCATCCGCGCGACTATACAGGGCGAACATCACATTGAATGCCTCGCCGCTGTCCTCCCAATCCTCCGACCATGCGGGGAGATTGGTGTTCAAGGTCACCTCATGGGCGCGCTCAGCCCAGGACACCAGAGGGCGACCATAGACATCCTCGCTACGTCCACCTTCATTGAAGAGCGGGTGACTCTGAGGCTCGCCAGCCTCCGAAGGATTCGCCTTCGCGTGCAGGTCCCTCTTCGCGACCTCCTTCTTTCTCGCAGGCTCCCTGGACTTGGTCTTGCCTTTCCGCTTCCTCGAAGGCCCGGCATCATCGTCGGCGACCTCCGATTCATCACCGCCCGGCAACAAGTCAACCGGGGTAGAAGTCCCCGCCTTCGCCGCCATCGGAAGAGGCTCGCGCGGCAAGGAGCGAGTAGCTGCAAAGAGACAGGACAGGAGAAGGTTAGTCGTCAGTTGAAGACAAAGAGGCGAGTATGACCAATACTCGCTCAGAAGATTACCTTCACCCGGATGCACCTCGGTGAGCTCATCTACTCGCTTCCTCCAGAAGACCACATCCAAGCGGCGATTCCGGAAGCAGTCGAGTAGCTTCTCCCTGCTCTCCTCCAGGTAAGGAACGGCGAAGGCGCTCTCCGCCGGCTAGAAGGACGAGCTCGGGATGGTCCCAAAGTCGCCCTTGATGACGACTAGTCGCTCGCCCCAGCGATGATTCTTATTCGTCGTGCCGACCAGCGTGCTGACATGACTGCACAAAAAGACGACGCCCTCGCCTGTGGCGTTGAAGTGGAATACTCACCGGAAGACAGAGAGATCAAAGGCGATCCTCTCTTCTCGCAAGCAAAGGAACCCGATGATCATCGCCACGCCGTTCGGATTGATCTGGGCAGGGACTATCCCGAAGTAGCGCAGAATCTGGCAGAATTCTGTCCACAACGGTAGTCGCAAGCCGACCTCGAAGTGGCGGATAGGAAACATCATCTCGGTGGACGAGAAGGTGTTCAGGCGTTCATCCTCGCGAGGAAGTCTGGCAACATAGCCCGGCGACAAGTATTTAGCAGAAAATTTCTTCAAGTCCTGCGGCCGAGTAATCGACTTCTTCAAGGAGGTCGCCTCAAAGTTCTTGGTGTGACTCGCACGCCGAATAGCCGCCTCATCAGTCATTCTGAAAGTAAAAGAAGGAGCGAGTATCAAAAAGGCAAGAGAGAGAGCAATCGGGAGATACTCGCTAGGATAAGAAGATCGCCAGAAGCGTAATAAATACGTACCCCCCCCCCCCCCCGTATTTATAGAAGTCGAGGATACTTAGCTTGTCGCGTACGCCGCCGCGAGTACGAGTAAGGGGTGGCGAGCATTAAGGAATGTCGCCAAAATCCGCAGCGCACGTCAGAACATCAACATTCAGCGCGCGAGTACCTGCATCAGAATACAAGGAGGCTCGCCAAATAGGCGCGACATTCAACAACTACTTGCGAAAAGACCACAAAAAGAAGATAGAAAAATTCAGACATCACAGCAAGCAAGCCAGCAAACAAGGAATGAAGGGCGAGATTACAATACTCGCCTAATAAAATTACTTGAATAAAATATTCGAATTACAGACACTCGCCAAATGGCGACCTTGCGACTACAAAGGAAAAAGAAAAAGTAGAAACTAAGGAGGGCCCTGGAGGTTCGCCTGAGCATCAGGAGGTTGCGGATGTCGCCCAACCCAGCCCATGTTGCGAGCTCGCTTGAAGTGCTCGAAGGCTAGGGTCATCACATCCTCGCCCTGCCGCAGCAGATCTTCGATCCTCGCCAGCCGACCAACCGAGCCCATGCTCGCGCGCATCCCTACAAGCTCGTCGTGATGCAGCAGTTGACGATGCTCTATCCTGGCGACCCGGCGCTCCAAGTCGTTGACAAATTGAAGGTGAGATTCCGCTCCAGTCAGTCGATTATCAAACTCTTCCAGCCGGGATACTCGCACCTCCGGCTCGGTCAAGCGACGATGAGACTCGATGGCCGCCAAGCGTTCGACCCGCGCCTCCATTTCGGTCAAGCGGCGATGAGGCTCGTTGATCGCCAAGCGCTTTATCTTCGCCTCCAGATCCAAGATGGCGCGAGTAGCCATCTCCTGGTACTCGCGAGAAGGAAGCCAGACCCCATTGATCAAAGCTCCCACAGTAGTCTGAGCGCGAGCTGTAAAGAAGACAAAGGAGCGGAAGGCTTTAGTGGCGAGTATCAAAGGACAGACCCAGCAAAATCTACAAAGCAGCAATCAAGTTACCAGGTCGACGAGCATCATTCCTCGAGCCGCGAGGAGCACTGCGAGATCGCCGGCGAGAGTCCCTTCCTCGATGAGGGGAGATGCTATGATAGCCAGCACCTCGGCGGCTGGAGTGAGTCCCGCCGGTTTGCTCCCTGTCGGGAGGCGCGTCCCCCCGACCGCGACCATCCACTGGTCGCCCTCCCCCCTTGGGGCGAAGAACCCCAAAGATCCCTCAACCCCGCCTCGGCGCGAGGACTCACCCAGATGGGTTGAGGGAGCAGCAGAAGACAAAGGGCGTTGATCGCCCTGGATGTCGGCAGGAGGAGGGAACGGAGGAGGTGGCGGAAGCCCACCCGCGGGCAGCTGCGAGCCAGCTCCAGTTGTTGTAGAGGCGGTGGCGGTGGAGGCGTGCTGCTCACCAAAGGAGCCCTCTGCTCGCTCGTAGGCCGCTTCTCCAGCAAAGAGTTGTGAAGGATCCGCACCGAGCGACTACCGCGCGATCCCTCCCCGGCCCCAGGCGAGATCATCGGAGATGATCGCAAAGGCGATACGACCAAAGGCTCCTCCTGAGCATTAGTGGTCGGCGAATCTGCGAGTATTAGAAAGAGCGTCAGAACCTCGCCAGCATAGACAAATTAGCAAGCTAACCCAAAAGGTGGCGAGTAGGTAGCTCTCACCTCGCACAGGAGCGACATCCGGTTGAGCCTGAGTCGAAGCCCCAGCCGTACTCACCTCTGGAACGACCTTTGGCGCAGGAGAATCCGGAGCAGGCGAGTTTCCCTCGTGAGAGAGACCCAGATCGTCGAGCAAATGCTGACGTCAGCCGGTTAGAGGATCGGCGCCATCCTCATCGGCGGCGGCTTTCTTGTTCTTCTTCTTCTTCTTCTTCGCGAGCCGCTTCCTCTTCTTGGAAGCGAGGAAGTCTTCAAGCTCGGCGTCTACACGAGCAGGAGTTCGAGCAGGCGGTAGCAATCCCAGAAGGTCGGCCATGTCAGCGGCAGCTTCCTCAGCAATACTGCGCGACATCTTGAAGCGAGATCAAAAAAGTCTTGCCATCAGAGACCCCTCCCCCTCTATATATAGGGCCAGGGCGTTGGCCAGCGAGATGTCGACTATAGATCAGTGCTCGCCAGAAGGACAGCTCGTCGAATGAAGGTTCGATGATTCTTTCTGAGCAACTACGTTACTCGCAAAGAGCGGAGATTGTGTACAACCCTCGTTCTCCGAGGGTGTGCCCATTCAAAGCCACATAGGTAGAAGTCAAGGTCAAAAGGTCAACACAGAGGTCAGCAGTCCAAGACACAAGACAGCTCAGCCAGCAGGAGCAGAAGAAGGCATGGGCGAGTATGGGTGGACTCGTGCAAGTAGCCCTGATACTCGCCAAAAGGTGGGCGACCATAGGTGATACTCGCCCCTTTTCAGGCGAGGTCGCCTCAATGTCGCCTAGTTGCTAAGTTGGGTGGGGTATAAATAAGACACCCCCCCTCTCTTTGGTTTGCCTATAAATAGGACCCCAGGGGTACTTGGATTGGCACCTGAACTTGAGCTTTTGGAACTCCCACATTCAAATTCTCGGACCCGTCATCCTTGGTCGTTACTCCTGGTACTAGCCAAGTCGGTGCCTTCCTCGTACCCTGCTCGGCCATTTTTGGTTGTGGAGGGGAAGTCTCTTCTGAGCTTCTGGGTACGTGGTGGAGCCTCTCTGCCGCAGCGCCTGGGGTCCTGTTGTTCTTTGTCCTAGCCCTTTTCGTCGTTGTCAGCCAAGCCGTCTAGCCGGATTGCTGGGCGAGTAGCCTCCGGCTGCATTGATCTGAATTTTGGAGTCGAGATTTTCTTGGCTTCAACACACTAGAATGTTGATAGAAATCTTCATCACGGATGTGAAGACTGCTCATATCCAAGACATTCGCAATATGGCAAATGTTTCCTAGAAGGTCAATTTAATGCAGGTGCAAATGAATAAGTTTGATAACAAAATAACAACAAGTAATTAATCAAAATAAAGCTTGATCAGGAGCACATTCGTTCACAAATAATAGAATTGGAAAAGCAAACGATAGTTCACAAGCAGTTAAGGCGCAAGAATTTTAAGAGCACGCCGAATAAATCCTGCAAATCAACTGATTTCACGGAAACAAAGACATAATATCGTAATCCACAAAATATAGTCCAAATATACAATAATAGAAAACAAGAACACCAAACTAAGACTTACATGTGCGGGTGGTAGCGAAATGTGGCGATGATGAAGATGCAAGAATTGTCGGCTTCAACCAAACTAGAGGACTGTTGGGTATGGGATTAAGGAGAGGTCGGTGGGGAGGATGGCTGCAAGATAGTAGAAATGAAGGCAGGGGTCTGGTTGTAGGAGAAACAAGGGTGGCTCTGCTTTGGAGGGTGACTAGAAGATTGTAGGTGGCTGTTTGGAAAGCTGGAAAGGGAAAAACAGGTGCTGGAAGGGGAAAACAGATGCTGGAAGGATTCCAGTAAAGAGAATCAGCGGCGAGAACAAGAGGGTTTGGGTTATCGATGGAGGAATTAGTCGTGGAATACGGAGGAGTCGGCAGGCTGTTATTGGTGAGAACTGAAATCAAAGGGAGAACTCAAGGCTTGCGGTTGGAGGGAGTGGCGGGATGCGGCTTGCGGAAACAGGGGTCGCAAGCTTGGCTTGCAGTAGCAGTCGTGGCTTGCAGGTAGAGAGAAGTTGCAGGCGTGGAGGCGAGGGCAGAGGAAGAGGGGGCCGTAGAGTCGCACAAAGGATCTCCCGCCGTCGAACCGGGAGAGGGGTTGGAGTCGCACCACCGTGACCAAAGGAGTTCCTTTCTTCTGAAAACCGTCGATGCTCCTCAAATCCACTGTTTGCGTGTATAAAAAGAGTACAAGTGTCAGGGTACCCGGACCGGACGGCTCAGGACGACCGAACAAATCGGGTATCAAATACAACTCGGAAAATAAGTACAAAAAATCGACTCGGAACGACCGTCCGAACGCATCCATGGACTCGGATCATCCAAACGAGTAGCGGATCACCGCCTCCTGTGGGAATATATGCATGTAGGCTGGCGATCTCCATCACAATTACTTGAGGAAACTTTTCATTTGTCTTCCTCAATTTTGTTATCTAAAGATTAAAGTTTCGGTGACCTTTAGGTTGGAGCAATCTGGAGCAACACGTGGTAACTGTTTCCCTAGCAAAAGTTAAAGTCCTATATATACTTTCTAGTTCGTGGTAGGGAAGTTTGGAAACTGATGTTGAATTGATTAAAAATATCTATAATTACTGTGAAATTCGCTTGGATAGAAGGCTTTGCAAATGACTTCTAAAAAGGAGACCCAGGAGAGAAAGGAAAGTAAATGGAAGTTCTTGCTCCTCTAAATTATGGTATATGTGCGTGCAATATTTTTCAGCTAATAAAGAAAAATTATGTTCTTTAAATGAGTGATTGAAACGGTGCATTCATGATTCTTTTGGTGATCTGGAAACTGGATGTAGATTGAAATTAGACTGTCTGTTACGGATCCGCATTGGGGAATCACTTACAAGCGTCGCGAACCACAGACAATGCGCGCTTGATCTATCAATTCTATTTTCGCATGCTATTTTATTACGTTTAGTACGTTTTTTTAACCTCAATAGTTGTTAAGCCTTATTGAGGGGGCAAGTTGGTCTTTTAATTTGTTGGGTGAGACTTTATGTTGGGGGATTGGAAATGAAATGGGAAGCAAGTAGCCATATAAAAATCTCTCTATATATATATAAAATTTTCTCTCGTCTCTCTCTCTATTCTCACGAAAAAAATAACGACGCCCCTCCCTTCCGCTAAACCTACATCGGTTCCGCCCGCATCGCTCTCTCTCGCGCTCGCTGTCCGCCGCCGAAGAAGAAGAGCTCCACCTCCTCTCCACCATAGCTCCCACGGGCTCAAGGAAGGGATCCTCCTCTTCCCTCCGGGACTTCCCTCTCCAACGGCCATTCACCCGCTCGCAATCCCGGGACCGTAACAACTTGGTATCAGAGCCACCAGTCCTTCCTACAGCCGCTACCGTCGCCGCTCCACCGCTGCCGCACGCCGAGGACCCCGACTGCTCCGATCCGACGCCCCAGCCTTCCGATCGGCCGCATCCCGACCCGATCCGACCCCTCCGGGCCGCGCCTCGCTGTCCACCACTTATCCTCCTCGAATCCTCTCTCAACTAGACTTTCCGATCTTCGAAGCCAAAGAGGATCCCCTTACCTGGCTAACCCACTGCGAGCATTTCTTTGCGGCACAGCGCACTCCATTGGAGGATTGGCTGGGCTTCGCCTCCTTCCTCTTGATGAGATCGGCTCAACTGTGGTTCTCCCAGCTTTAATGGGAGAAGCCCCTTCTTACGTGGGATGACTTCAAGACTCAGTCCAACTTACGTTTCGGGTCTCCACTCCGCAGCAACCCCATCGGCGAGTTGATCTCTCTGAAGCAGTCGGGGTCTATTGACGATTGCTTGGAGCAGTTCCAGCTGCTCTTGGCCCGTGCACCGCCGCTCCCTACAACCCACCAGGTGGCCTTCTTTACTGCGGGATTGCATGAGCGACTCCGAATGGACGTGGAGTTCCAAAACCCGCTGGATCTCTCGACCGCCATGATTCTCGCGCATATTCGCGAGCGACGCATCTTACTGGATCGTCCACACATGGGGCGTCGTAGCAGCGATGTCTCCTTCCGGCATCACATGCATCCCCTACCGCCGCCAGGAGGTGGCCCGACCAGACCAAAGGAGGGGGAGCGGCCGACTCATATCCAACGCTTGTCCAATCAGGAGATGTCCGAGCGTTGCACCAAGGACCTAGGACCTTTGTTTCAACTGTGATGAGGCATACACTCGGGGACACAAGTGCAAGCGTCTCTTTTGGCTTGAGGTGACGACCCCTCAGATGCAGACGAAGGGGATGACGAGCCAGGGGACCCCGCACTATCCATCAACGCCATGTTAGGTCCACATTCGGGGGACACCGTACATATGCCTATTTTCGTGGCGGGCCAGAAGCTTCTTGCCCTCATGGATACGGCCAGTACCCACAGTTTCATCAGCGACCACGCCGCTCAGCGCCTCCAGCTACCTGTTACTACCCGCAGCCGTTTACGTGTCGCAGTGCCAAATGGTGTCGCGATGGTATGCACCGGAGTTTGCCGGGACGTTCCGATTATGGTGGCGGATTATCACTCTCGGGTGGACTTCTTTGTCATAGCCCTGCCCTGCGGGGATTCGAGGCCGTTCTAGGTAATTGTTGGTTACGCACGCTGGAACCGATTCTGTGGGATTTGGAGGCCCTCACTATGTTGTGGGGACATGGGCCTAATTCGACTGTATGGCAGGGCCAACCGATGGTGAAGGCTAGTCATGCCTTCTCGCTCCAGTCTGCTTCGGCCGTGCAGACAGGCCTCTCCGCGCCGCCAGGACCATTGTATCTGCCTCCTGCCGAATACGGCCCCGGTGGTCGCTCGTCCATACCGCTATCCTTTTCTACAGAAGGTTGAGATTGAGAGGCAATGCGCCGAGATGCTCCAGCAAGGCATCATCAGCCACAGCGTTTCCCCTTTCTCATCACCCGTCCTCTTAGTCAGCAAGAAGGACGGCTCGTGGCGCTTCTGCATGGATTACCGAGCCTTGAATGCTCAGACCGTCAAGGACAAGTTTCCTATCCCAGTTGTGGAAGAGCTGTTGGACGAGTTGCATGGAGCACGCAACTTCTCCAAGCTGGATCTTCGCTCGGGATATCATCAAGTCCGTATGCACCCGGGGGGCGCGGACAAGACCGCCTTCCGAACACATCATAGCCACTTTGAGTTTATGGCGATGCCTTTCGGGCTCACCAATGCCCCATCCACATTCCAGGCCCTCATGAACGAGGTATTCCATACTCTCCTACGTCGATGTGTCTTTGTTTTCTTCGATGATATTTTGGTATACAGCAACTCTTGGGAGGCGCACTTCGACCACCTCAGACAGGTTCTTCAGCTAGTACGGTCTCAGCGGCTCTACTTGAAGGGCTCCAAGTGCTCATTCGGCACTAACAGAGTCGCCTACTTGGGGTACATCGTCGATCACACAGGTGTTGATGCTGATCCAGTCAAGATTCAAGGGGTTATAAACTGTCCCCTTCCCCAGTCGCAGCGGGAACTGCGCGGATTCTTAGGCCTGACCGGCTATTACTGGCGTTTTATCCAGGGCTACACGGTCATCGCTGCCCCCTTGTTATCGCTCTTACGGCGCCAGAGCTTTACATGGGATGACTCGATCAGCGAGGCTTTTCGAGCTTTACAACAAGATCTAGTCTCCGCCCCAGTTCTCCAGCTACCAGATTTTGAGAAGGAGTTCCAGGTGGAATGTGATGCTTCAGAGCATGGCTGCGGGGCGGTGCTTCAGCAGGACGGCCACTCGATTGCTTACTTTAGCCGCAAGACGGCTCTTCACCACCGGAAGCTGCCCGCCTACGAGCAAGAGCTTTTTGTCCTGGCAAAGGTCGTTCACCATTGGCGGCCCTATTTGTGGGGACGTTCCTTTTTTATCCGGACCGATCACTTTAGCCTCAAGTATTTGTTGAAGCAGAGATTGACTACGGTGCCCCAACAACGTTGGCTGAGCCGCCTTTTGGGGTATGATTTCCGGGTGGAATACAAGGCCGGCCACTTGAATCGTGTGGCCGACTCTCTCTCGCCGCGACTCGCCAGATGCTCTTCTCTACGATATGTCCGAGCCTTCCTCACGAGTTCTTCCCCGCCTGAGTCAGGAGATTAATGACTCTCCCTTTCTTCACGAGCTGCGGCTCCGTATTCAAAAAGGGCACCTACCACCGAGTTGGAAGATCTGTGATGGTCTTATCTTCTACAAGGATCGCCTCTATTTGACAGCGACCTCACCCTTAATCCGCGACATTCTTGTTGTCGTCCATGACCGCACTCATGAAGGGATCCACAAGACACTTCAACGTGTGCGCGTCGGGTTCTTCTGGCCAAGGCTCAAGCGTAGCGTTCAGACCTACATTGCGGAGTGCATCAGCTGCCAGCGCAGCAAAGCGGAGGCTCTCTCCCCGGCCGGTCTACTACAACCGTTACCAGTGCCGACGCAGATATGGGCCGACATCTCCATGGATTTCATTGGGGGATTGCCTCCATCTCGCGGGTTCAATGGCATCCTTGTGGTGGCGGACCGTTTCTCCAAGGGGAGCCACTTCATTGTCATGAGCCGACCCATCACAGGACCCGCTGTGGCCCGTATTTTCTTCGATCGGGTGTTTCGTCACCACGGGATGCCGGAAAGCATCGTGTCCGACAGGAACAAGGTCTTCACTTCTGAGTTTTGGCAGGAGTTGTTCGCACTTTGTGGCACAAAACTGGCCCTCTCCTCCGCATACCATCCACAGTCTGATGGCCAGACCGAGGTGGGACCCTCGAGATGTACTTGCGCTGCCTTACGGGGGATCGGCCCAAGGATTGGGCCCACTAGCTACCCTAGGTGGAGTATTGTTACAATACTTCCTACCACACCGCCCTCCAGACCACCCCCTTCCACCTCATTTATGGTCGGGATCCTCCCCGCCTCCTCGCGTATGTTGCTGCATCGGCCCGCTCTCCCACCGTCGACACAGAGCTCCGCACGCGTGACGAGGTTCTTCGCCTTGCATGAGACCGGCTCATTCAGGCCCAAACACGAATGGAGGCTACCTACAACAGCAGCCACCGAGAATTATTCTTTGCTCCCGGAGATTGGGTTTGGCTTAAACGCCGGCCCTACCGTCAAGCAACCCTCTCCAAAGGGGCATATCAGAAATTGGGACCCAAATTCTTCGGACCTTTTGAGATCCTCCACCGCATCGGGGACGTGGCTTATCGTCTCCGCCTTGACGACGACGCGCGGATTCACGACGTCTTTCATGTGTCCCAACTGAAGCCCTTTGTTGGTGAACCCCCCACCGCAACTTTGATTCCATTGCCACCCCCACCACAGGACAAGCTTGAGGACAACCTTGATGTCGAGTCGGGCGGAAATGCTACGGATCCGCATTGGGGAATCACTTACAAGCGTCGCGAACCACGAATAATGAGCACTTGATCTATCAATTCTATTTTCGCATGCTATTTTATTACGTGTAGTATGTTTTTTTAACCACAATAGTTGTTAAGCTTTATTGAGGGGGCAAGTTGGTCTTTTAATTTGTTGGGTGAGACTTTATGTTGGGGGATTGGAAATGAAATGGGAAGCAAGTAGCCATTTAAAAATCTCTCTCTCTAAAATTTTCTCTCGCCTCTCTCTCTATTCTCACGAAAAAAAACTGATGCCCCTCCCTTCCGCTAACCCTACATCGGCTCCGCCCGCATCGCTCTCTCTCACGCTCGCTGTCCGACGCCGAAGAAGAAGAGCTCCGCCTCCTCTCCACCATAGCTCCCACGGGCTCAAGGAAGGGATCGTCCTCTTCACTCCGGGACTTCCCTCTCCAACAGCCATTCACCTGCTCGCAATCCCGGGACCGTAACACTGTCATTGCATTATAGTTGTTTCTAGCCTCTGAAATTTATCATTGGTTTAGTATGGATTTATAAGGTGATATATGCAAAATAGTCTGGGGGATTATAGGGAGTACTAAATAGGTATCTATTCGTTTATCTTAATCTAATGAACCTAATGATTATGATGCATAGTTAATATAGCACCAAGTTATTAATTTCACTAGCTTGTTTACTTATTAATTTCAGGTTTTTATGAATATTATAGCCATGTTGTTTCATGAAATAATATCCGAGATATTGATTTCTAGTCATCATATTTACTGTTTTCGGTTTGTGCCTGATATGTATTTTGTCGTGTAGTGTTCTTGTCATGTAGTGGAGACTTCATCTATATAAGGAGCCCCTTAGGTGGCGAGATCTTTATCTTTGGAGTGTTAGTCATTTTATCTCTCTATGGAAAGGGGAGTACTTTGGAAGACCCAGCCTCTGGGTGCTTGACGGAAGCATGTCTGCCGAATTGTATTTTTTATTCTCATGCAATGCAATTTCTTATTTGTGTTCTTGTTCGTGATACGGTCATACGGCGTAGCTAGCCAACTAGAAGGTTCCTTGTGGTCATACATGGGGTTTCTCCACCCGGCTACGGACATCCATCCGGCCCATCTCCGTCGGATCGAGATCCCTGTGTTCGACGTCACCAACCCCCTCGGTTGGAACACCCGTGCCAAACAATTCTTCAACCTCCAGTCCACCCTGGCCAACTAGAAGGTTCCCCTGGTCAATATCTATATGGAGTGTTCGACGCTCCATTGGGTGCGTTGGACGGGCCAGCAGGTTCCTGACCTCTCTGGGCTCACGTTGAAGGAGGAACTCCTCCGCCACTATGACGCCCGCCAAGCGGGCAATGCCTACGAGCGCCTCAGCTCCGTGTGACAGTTCGACACCCTGGCCACCTACATTGGCGAGTTCATCAAGGTCGCCACACACGTACCCGACCTATCCCTCGACCACTACCTAGGGTATTTCCTTGGGGGTCTACAACCCCGCCTTCAGACGCGCCTACGGATTCACAATCTGACAACACTTTTTTGTGCCAATGAGCAAGCTCGTTGCCTCGACGGGAACTCTACACGGCCCAATTGTCCTCCTTGTCCCGTCCACCATTTTTCAGGAGGGGAGTGTTGATATGTATTTCCTCATGTAATGTCCTTGTCTTGTAGTGGGGCCTCCATATATATAAGGAGTCCCTTAGGTGGTGAGATCTTTATCTTTGGAGTGTTAGTCATTTGATATCTCTTTGGAGATGAGAGTACATTAGAGGACTTCAGTCACCATGTGCTTGGCGGGAGTGTGTCTCCCGAATTGTATCTTTTATTTTCATGCAATGCAATTTCTTATTCGTGTTCTTGTTCGCGCTACGTCGTAGTTAGCCCGTATCAGCGCCACTTATGAACATAACAATTATCGTTACAGTATTCATGTGTAAAATATGACCTATGTAGTATATCATGCACAAATATTACTTTTGTTGCTTTTCTGTTAGTTTCTTTAGCACTTTTCTATTGCTTTGGACCTGTGTATTATTCTGGGTAATAGAAATTGTAATGAGATTATCATAAATCTATTATGGCAATTATACTCAGCTAGCAATTGTCAGCTAGCAATTGTATCTGTATAATGCATAGTGAAAGGATTATGAAAAGAGAGTGCATGTATAACACGAGCACTTAAGATATACATTCATGATATGAGAGATGGCATGTAAGCTTAAGAGAAGACTATCAGTAAATTTATAAGTTTATGAAAGGATAAAAGCTAAGAAAGAAACATGAAAAGTTTATAACATAATTGAGTAGAACCTTGGGAGGTGGGGGCAGGAATTACCTACCCATATTATGAATTACTAGATCAGGAGCCTTGGGATGGCCTGGAGCTAGTATTCTAGCCTTGCATATAGTTTATGAACTGAAAAGTGATTTAGTACTGCATGCCAAGAAATAACCGATAGACTGGAAGCCTAGTAATAATATAAAAAGGAGCATTTGTGAAAGAAAAGTAAGAAAGCAGAAAAAGAAAATACTTTAACCTTGCTGGTCAGTTAGAAAATAAAAGAAAAGTTCGTTAATGATAATCAGAATTACTTATGTTTATTTATATTATCGTACCCATGCACTTAATCTGTTATGCATGCTTACATTCAAACACCATTTTCTCATTATGCTATGTTTAAGGATATTCATTAGAATAAATTAGTATGAGTTTTTTTAGAAATTTGAAAATGATATTGACACGGGATAAATCTACTGGAGGACCCTCGATGTCCTAACCCTAGATGAAATGCAAGCAACCACAACGAATGTAATGGAACCACGACAACACTAAAGATGCGAGAGAAGTGCAAGCACACGCAATCCAATGAATAGGATACCTACGACATAAACATAACCCTGATGGAAATGCAATGCAACAATCCCTCACGCAATTAATTCCGATGAGTAATTAATTAAATAACATAATCTTAAAACTCGCATAGGACAATCATAATTGATTACAGTTAATTCTAATCAGCGACAAGTAATAATTGCATATAATTGAGAGTACTAACAAATGAGTATTAGGCAAACAAGGCATATGAGTCCATTGAAAGAAACTAAGAAAATAAATTGAGTAGAATATTATGAGCAATAAATAGTAGTACCCGTACAATGTAAAGGAAAATGAAACTAAAATGTAAACTCAACAAGTAATCAGTGCAGTCGATGGAAAAATACCTTGTGGTTGTCGAAAGGTGTGGTGAATGTCGTAGAAGCACGAGGAGGCTATGGAGTGACTGTATAGAGCTATGGTAGATGGGTGAAGGGTCGATAGAGAGTGGAATGGGAGAAGGCTCCGATGTAGGTCGGGTAGCTTTAAGGGGTGAGGGGAGGGGCAGGGTGGCGGGGCAAGGCTGAGGGGAGTCTTGTGGCGGCTGTAGAGGATCCGGGGAGGCGATGTGGAAGAGGTGGATGGCTACGAGAGATCTAGCAGCGGTTGTAGAGGGTCCGGGGAGGATGTGGGGCGGCTATGGAGGGACTGGAAGGGAGATAGAGGAGGGGAATATGGAAATCTGGCGGTTAAATGGGAGGGAAGTGAACCCGACGGCAGGAGGAGAGGAAGAAGGGAATCCGAAGACTGGAAGGGGGAGAGGAGGGAATCCGGCGGCTGTGAGGTGTTCCCGTGGAAGGGAAAACGACAGAAAACGTCGAGGAGGACAGGGAAAATGACAACAAGCACAGAACTACAGGAGAGCGGCTGGGAAGGCTTATCGAAGGCTATGCGGACAGTGGGAGGCGGAGGACGAGGGCGTCGACACTCCCAGAGGAGGGAACTTGGGGTGTCACACCGTAGGTAGATGTCAGCGTCACACCGAGAGCAAGGATCGAGCGGCTCCTCTCATAAATCCCTAATTTCTCGATACCTTACAATAGCTGATTGCTCCCACATATGGGGCGATTATGTTAAATAAATTTGATGGTCGCGATCACCCGACGAATAATCTAAACCTAACTCTCAAAATACAACATAGAAGAATTAAAGAAAAATACATAAAAATATGAAAAACTAGTTGGTCGCGAATACGGTCTCCAATCGCCCGTCGGACAATCCAAAAATCCTGATAACGATAAATCGCCCAATGTGGCACGATCGATCTCCATCAACCTCTCCGGCTCAGAAACATTCATCTTCGGTGAATGGAGACTACATGCTCCTGACGCAAACGAGACAAGACACTCTATCGCTCCAAGCAGGAAGCGTCTCCTCGTCGTGTCATTGGCGTAGCCGAGGGCCCCACGCAAAAAAAAAGTCGGCGTAGGGGTGAAGGGTAGGGATACAATGGTGATGGGTAGGGTTGTAGTCGTGGTGGAAATTGAAGCTCAAAGGAAAGATTGAATGTCCAAAACTAGGTGACTTCACATCTAGAGTCAAATCTTCTACATTCAGTACAAGATGAACATATATATTCCTAGTAATATCAAGCTCGAAGGATTTTGACTCAGACACTCTCATGGCAGTGTATGGACCTATTCTCCTAACATTTATATTAGTAGTTGCCCTGAATGGGAACCTCTCAAATAATGTGTAAGTCATCACCCAATCATCCTAATTGAACATTTGTTCTCGAATGTGATTACTGGCGCAAATTTTAAAATACACTATTTAAAATGACTTTACGTCGGAGTATGTCATACAAAACATGCGGCAAATGCAAATGAACAATGCTCGACCTGATAGACTGACTAAGCGCAAAGTTCATACAGTGATGAAGGTTCCTAAAAATGGGTTTATCCGTAGGTTATTTGGGCGGAGTGTAGAAATACTCGTCGAGAGACGGAGAACACCCAAATGACTAACTGAGACATCGACACTAAGTTGTCATGGTATGTCAAATGCCTCCTAAGGGATGTGAATCATTAGAAGGCTCACCAAGTAGTAGATAAAAAATAATCGTCATAGATGATGTCAACACCCAAAGGAATGTCACAGATGGTGACAGAAAAATGCAATTCGCGAGTGTGTCGAGTATCTCTCAGAAGGTAAAACCCGTCAGGTGGCTCTCCAGGAGGTATATAAGAAAAATCATCGCGAATGCAATGGCCGCTCGTGTGAAGACACGAGTCATCCATACTAAAGTGAATGCTTCCCAGATAGGGATGCTCGACAAATGGGTCTCTCGGTGACTCAACGAAGGACTCCTCGAGGGAGTCTACGATGACAGGATGGTCCTCCAAAAGAAAAGCATTAATGACAATGATGTCCATGAAAACAAGTGGGATACCCAAAACAAAGTCAATACTAGACCATTGACCCTCACTCCGGACATGACTCATCACCAAAACATGGGTACACTCAAATGAACATGGACTCAAAGGTGAGTCTATGGTCGAGGTCGTGACAAAGCCAACTTATGGGTCCGGGGAAAGGGAGGGGTCAATCTCTACGATAGAAGGACATATAAGTATAGAAACACCAGATCACTTGCACTCACTCTCTTTCAGGGCATGGGGTATACGTCAGACTCAAGGGACGGACCACTTAGGGGACAAAGAATCTCACTAGAGTGGGATAACTTTGTATCATCAGTCATGTCATGCGTATCCAAGGGGGCACGAGTAGGTAGGATGGTGGACTCGGGCTAGGGAGAACTCGTGGAGGAATGATCGAAGTGTGAGTCCACTCAACTAACTCTAGCGGATCTCAAGGACTGTTCATAATGAAAGGCGAATTAGTATGTCTGCTCGAGGGACTCTAGGTAGTAATAGGTCAATTCGGTACATATATCGGATCGAAGTCCAAACCGAAATCGATAAGTGGTCATAGTTGGATCCTTTCGGATGTCGCTCGTCGCTACTAACTCGTCAAAGGGATCCTTATAATCAGCAACATGCATGGATCCTTGCAAAAGGGTGAATAATTGCTCGAGCAGGCAACTCCAATACAATGATGTCAAATACCTCTGGCACAGCCTATCTCATCTCTGTCACTGCCTCTATCTCATCTCTGACCAGCTAATGATGCGGTGAAGACGATTTAACTCGCGGGTCCTCTCAATACTAGACCAATATGCTCTCACCTGATCTAGAAGCATAAGTTTCGCAATTTTGATGCGAAGCTCACCTAATAATTCAAAATAAATGAGATAAGATTTCATGTCCATGAACTAAATACTAAAAGACCATGGACTCGATGAATAGTGCATCTATGAAATCAATTAACAACAAGTGCATCTATGAAAGTATATGCCATTTTACGAAGTTCACCAAAAAATAGTGTATCTAAGTATGTTAAATGTCTTCATCATTTCACCACATTGGTGGTGAAGATACTGACTAAGCATACTGTTAAGAAGAAAGCTCCTCAAAATGATTACAATCCATGGCACCAATGCAATATAATAATAATGCTGATAAGTACTATTCTAAATAGCAGAATACAGTTGACCAATAAAATGGATAAAAAGCTCCACTTAACCTTCATCTCACCGTTTATCAAATCGCCAGAGAAATAAGGAATTATCAACTGAAGCCCAAGCTCGGCGTATCTCTGGGAAAATTCCACACAGTGCAGTTCCTTCACCACCAGCTGCACCGTATCTTTCAATCAGCACAGGCGGCAACTCCCTTGTCTCCAGAACTTCAGCCACAGGAGGCCACTGTCGATAGAACATCCATTAGACAGCTATGGAAGAAAGAGAGAACAAAGGTGAAAAGGAAGCTAATCAACTGTATCCATGCCCTAAAATGACGGAAGAGGGAGTTTCATGCCCATATAATTCATGAATTACTATGCTAAGCTTCTACAGGGGAAAATATCCAATAAATTTCGGGTATTATTTCCATTGACTTCCACGAGTAAAGGTAAATTACCAAACAGCGGGCATCATAACACAGAGATCTCCCAATCTTCTACATTATACCCAGAGTAGTCTACCCTATGCAAAGTCTGTTGTCATTTGGATCGAAGAAAGAATATGCACTCCCACATAACCACTCTCATCCAATTCAGTTATAGCCCACGTTGCTCGTATAAGCAATTCATGGTCTACATAAACAGCGCTTCAACATATAAAAAATCGAAGAAACAAAACGCCAGTTATTTCCCATCAAAATTCCATCTTTTCCACCCAATTCCAAATTCCTTCAAAATATGGAGACAAGCGGCACTTTTCGGTTTCTATTTTTCTTGGACTTCTAAATCATGAGATCACCACTAAATAGGGATAATCGAACAGAACAGTACCTCTTTGGGATGGGAAGCATAGGGATGACTTGTATACCTAGAAGCCTCCAGTGCCTCTTCCAGGTCAAGCTGGCTCGCGAGGTCCCGGCCAATGCACTCGCTGATATGAAGACCGGCGGAAGCAACGTCAGTTCCGATCATCTCGTCCTCCCGAACCATCTCCTGAAGGCGACGATGTCGTAAACCGTGCGAAGGAAAGGAGAGCGAAACCCTAGAAATCCAAACGCTCGCCGGTTAAAGGCTGAAGTAACAGGAGAACTAGGGCTCGAGTGTCATCCAGAGGTGATGGAAGCTAACACCGGACCCTCCCGGCGGCGAAGAAGCGCGGGGGGATTTGGATAAGCGCGCGGAGGGTTTACCCAAGGGTTTTGAAAAAAGCGCGAGGTTAGCAGTATCCGGCGAATTAAAATTTCTTATAAATCATGCTTTTGGAAATGAAATTAACGGGGTTATTATGAAATAATAATCCATTTTAGCAACAACAAAAATTTATATATTGTTTTGAAATTTTGCAATGCCTTCTGCAAAAAAAATTGGTATACTCCTATTGTTTTGGAGGCATTTAGATTTTTAGTAGCGACAAAAGTTCGATTGTCAAATGTACAATTCATATTCATCGAGGGTAGATTTATTCAAGTCATGTGGACAGAAGTCAAAGTCAAGATCAAGACCAGATCAGCCAGCAGGAGTAGTTAAAGGTCTGGGTGAGTATGTGCGAGCATCCTCCCATACTCATCAGGTGGGCGACTATAGGAGCTACTCGTCAAAGCTGCACGCAGGGGCGGATCCAGGAATTTTGACTAGGGGGGCCCAATCAAAAGGTGAAGCAATTTTTTTTTAATATAGTGTATTAAATATAAAATCAAAGCGGGTTCGTTGAAGTGGAGAGGCGCGTCAAGGATCTTATGTGATCGTAAAGTACCATTAAAACATAAAGGCAAGTTTTACTGTACTGTAATTAGACCAGCGATGCTCTATGGTTCTGATTGTTGGGCAGCGAATTGTGTACATGAGCAAAAAATGGGAGTTGCGGAGATGAGAATGCTTAGGTGTATGTGTGGACACATGAGACTGGTTAAAATTAGGAATGAATGTATCAGGGATAAGACAGGACTAGCCGAAAGGGGAGATTGATGGAGGCTTCAGCTGTGGCTGGGGACGACAGGACCATGACAGGATGAAAACAGAATGACGAACGTTGTTGCTTTTCCCTTGACAAATGTGTCATTTACCAAATGGATGTCTTCGTCGACGACAATAAGGATCGTGGAGGCGCAGGAGATGACAGGTGCAGGGAACGGACACGTCGGCCATGCTGGGAGGCGTCGACGTTCTTGTTGTAGACGACGCAAATGTTTTTGTGATCGTCTGCTGACGTAGAGGCCGATGCACGCTTGCGGGAATCGAAGCAGGGCAGATCAAAATGCCAGCGGCTTCGTGGAAGGAGAGTCAAGCATCGTTTTCCTCTCGTAAAAAAATGAAAATCTTCATCTTCCCAGAGACATTTCTCCGTCATTCGGACACCGTTTTGACGTGTAAGTAGTCAAAATCCATTGGCTCGACGAGAGAAATCTAAATCTCCTAATATTTTTGCAAAATTCTTGGGGGGGGGGGGGGGGGGGGGGGGGGGGGGGGGGGGGGGGGGGGGGGGGGGGGGGGGGGGGGGGGGGGGGGGGGGGGGGGGGGGGGGGGGGGGGGGGGGGGGGGGGGGGCGAGCCCCCGCGGGCCCCCACTTAGATCCGCCCCTGGTTGCGCGACATCCTCCCAAAGTCGCATAGTCGTCGAGTCCAGAGAGGCAATCTGGCCAAGTTGGGTCGGGTTATAAATAGACCCCCCCCCCCCCTCCCCAAATTTGTCTATAAATAGGACCTCAGGGGTATCAGGAATTGCACATTTGGCTGAGCTTTTGGAGTCTGTTTTTGAAGACTTGGATCGTGAGATCTTGATCATCCTCCTTTGTCACAATTTTAGATACTCGCAAAGTAGGTGTCTTCCTCGTACCTTGCTCGATCATTTTTGTTGTGAAGGGGAAATTTCTTCTAAACTTCCGGGTACGTGGTGAGACCTCCCCGCCGCAGCACCTGAAATCCTTTTCAAGTTCACTTAGTCTCTTTGCCCTTGCCCTTCGATCCATGGAGTTGGATTGTAGTATTAATTAGTAACCTTAGGCTGTCTAGATCCGAATATTTAGAGCCGAGATTTTCCAGACTTCAACATCAAAATTGTGTTTTGGGGGCTTTTTGGAAAACAATTAATCATCTCACTATCACATAAGCTAAAAATGAGTTTTTCACGTTTTCATGTTTTTCTTCTCGTAGGTTCAGAACTCATTCTCTTCCTATTACTTTGACTACCCCTATTTTTCTAACAATTCAAATCTCGACACTAGTTTCTCACCATTGTTATTTTTGCAGCTATAATCATCCCAAACATAGCTCACTACTCTCAATGCTCAAATATTGCAGCTGACCAAATAGAGCTAAACTATTAAAATCAATTATAATGTATTAGCGGTTGTGTACAACTATGAAATAATATTCCAGTTTAGCAATAAAAAAATTTAATATAATATTTTGAATTTTGATAGTTGAGATGTGCTCAGATATTGCTCTCTCGGGTGCAGAATATCAGTTCCCTTGAAATGAAGGCTCTATGCTCTATTTATAGCCTTAGACAGGGGTAGTCTGATAATTTTATTGTAGTAACCACCTGACCGGGGAATCACGTTATTCGATTTGGAGCACACAGATCGTCATTTTTCGGATATGCTCGTCTTGCCCCCCCCCCCCCCCCCCCAACTTCGTTGATGACAACGACAACAACGAACAAGACCTGCAATTGGAGAAATCAAAAAGGTTGATTGCTGCCCGCGCTGCAAATTTAGAAACATCCAGCGCGCGTTATGTAGGTAGAGGCATTCTGAGCGCACTGCGAACTCTGGGATGTTCGGCGCGCGTCATGCATTTGGGGACGTTTGGGGCGCTCGCGTTCGTCGCATGTCGTGAACTTGCGAGCATTCCGCGCGTGTCGTGAACTTGAAGGCGTTCAGCGCTACGCAGTTAACTTGGAAGTGTTCACGCGTGTCGTGAACTTGGAGGCGTTCACCGCGCGTCGTGAACTTGGAAGCACAACATCTAAGAGGTGCCTTTAATTGTCTCATTTGTACGTGTCCGAACTATCTTAATCAAGCTTCCCGCATCTTCCGTACAATTGGTATTACTCCTGTCTTATCTCTGATACATTCAAAAGAAAAACGTGCAAATAACAAAAAGTGCACTCACCAAATGTGCAAATAAAAAAAGTGCATTCACTGTAATGTCTCTCCTTATAGTTTCATTTCAAGTCTTTTTGGGTCCACCCATGCACCCCCGGTTTAACGTGTTTAGTGACTAAACTCTGACAACGTCTAACAGGTGCCTAATTGTCTCCTTTGTACGTGTCCAAATCATCTTAATCGTGCTTCTCACATCTTCTCTACAATTTGTGTTACCACCATCTTATCTCTGATTCATTCATCTACAATTTTATTCAATCTCGTGTGTCCACACATCCATGTAAGCATTCACATATCCACAACTCCTATTTTTTGCTCATATATACAATTAATTGTCAAACACTCAGGAAAAATAATGTGCAAAATACAAAAAGTGCACTCCCAATAACAATTCCCTACAAATATGCATCACGGAGGAGCATTTTTTGTGTGCGCTCAGTGCATAGAGAGGATCCCGCGGGACTATATTTTCTTGCAAAATTACAGTTGTAACGTCATTTACAATTGTAAATAGACTGTATTTTCAGTTGTAAAATAGTTTAAAATTTTCACTTTTTTACAAATGTATTTTGACCCTGAAATATATACATATGAGTCCTTAAAATGACCGTAAAAATACGTGGATCAATATTTCATGACTTATTTTTGTGAAAAAATAAGAGAATTGTTAAAAACACATCAAAAATGGTTATCCGCACACCAAGAAACTAAAAATTCTCATCTTTAATCATTTCGTCATTTTTATGCGTGCAAACATATTCCCCTAAACTGCAAACCCTATTTCGGCGAGCGAAGCCCTCGCCGAAACCCCGCCCAACATCGTTGTCACGGTCGACGACGAGCGTCAACGAAGTGGAAGACTTCCGTCGAGCCTCTCGGCACTCCTCACTTGATTCCGGCACGATGGCGTTGAAACCTGCGAAAACGACGAGCCTGGAGGAAGTCCCGCAAGCAGACATGAATGTTTTAGGGCTCGATAAGAATATTTTTCTGATTCTAGTTTCAGTTTTTCAATGTTTCAACTCTGATTTATCTTACTCTAGATTCTAGTTCTTCAATGCTCTGATTAGTAGTGTTGGGCATTTCTCGACACTCCTTAGTTTTTCAATGCTTCAGTATTTCCTGAAATTATTATAGGGCTTAGTAGTGTTGGGCATTTATTGTAAGAGTTTAGATTTGAGGATTAGTAAAAAACATTCAAGCATCTATTTTGTATGAGGATTTATGGATTTATGGTTTCTTTTGAAGGGTTATGTAGTGCAAATGTTATCTGATATTGGTTTCTTTTCCATTTCAGATTCATGTATATTGGGTTAGAAATTTGTAGAAGAAGGTGAAGGTTCAAAACAAGGTAAATTTTAGAACTCATTATTTTAGTGTTCAGTGTATTATCTTATTCATATTTTATGTGTTAATTGATGAAAGTTGTGGGATTTAGGTAAAGTGGTCGAAGTGGATGTCGGATTTCATTTTGAGACCCAACAATTGTTTGCATCTAAAGAATTACTCATTGAGTGGGTTCGAGGTGTTGGCCGAAGTTTGGGTTATGTTGCAACAATAAGAGGTTCAGATAAGATTATATGACGACTTACACCTCGCCTGTTCTTAGGGTGTGAGAGGAGGCATATGTCGTGATAATCAAAAGAAGAAGGAATATATGAAGAAAAAAACAGAAAAAGATCCAGTAAGCGTTGTGGTTGTCCATTCACCATCAAAGGCCAAAAATTGGCTAATGTTGATGAATGGAAGCTTGATGTGGTTTGCGAAAAACACAACCGCGAGCGTGTTCATTTGGAAGCACATTCATATGTTGGACGGTTGAATGAGAAAGAGGAAAATTTAGTTGAGCAAATGTATGGTTCAGGGGTAAAGCCAAGAAAAATATTATCCGTTGTGAAGAAAAGTAGTGTTGCAAACACAACAACCGTAAGAACCATTTCTAATGAGTAAAGTTACAGAAGAAGGCTTTAGATGGAGCAACACCAATTCAATTTCTATATAACTGTATTGGCATGGAGGTTTATGTATGCTACAACAAAGTAGACGAGAGGAGCAATCAACTACGCTATCTTATTTTTGCTCATTCAGTCTCTATCAAACAGAGTCATATGTTTCGTACTGTTTTTCAGCTAGACTCCACGTATAAGACTAACAGGAATTGCATGCAATTGTTGTGCATTATTGGAGTTACTTCTACATATCAGTCCTTCTTTTCATGTTTCACGTCCATGTCTGATGAAACAGAAGTCAGTTACAGGTGGACATTAGATTGTTTTAAGTTCATACTTGAACCAAGCTCTTTACCAGTTGTAATGGTGACAGGTAGAGAGCTTGCCTTAGTGAATGCAATGAAAGTTGTATTTCCACATGCCAAAAATATTTTATGTCAGATGCGAAGTTCACAAAAAACCCGATCATAACTGGTCCGGTTGGTACTGGACCGGTTAGGACTGGCTAGAGACCAGTCCCGATTAGGACCGGTCCGGTTCCAGGGGGCTCGACCGGTCCCACTTTTTCGGCAAAAACCGGTGGGACCGGTAAAAGACCGATCTTTGATCGGATTGGAGGCCCAGGACTGGTCTATGACCTGTGTGCAGCTGTAAAGGCTATAGGTGTGGGAGTCTAACCAGTTAGAAATGATAGCGTATTATACTCTCCTATGTGCAGCGTGCAACTGTGGATTAGCCACCTGCAACCTTTCTTTTCCAATTTCCAAGGCTTTCTATGGTAGCATTAGCAATAAGCAAAATATAACAAAAATAGCACGACATTTGATTAAAAATATGACTATTTTAATAAAAATGAAATCTTATACTTGTTTTACATTTGTTAAAATATATTTGTACCAAAACACAGCATCAGAAGTTTTGTTAAGGTTAATTTATTATAAAATTTATAATCGGAAGTTTTGTTAGGGTTAATTATTTATTTTCACTCATAAATTTAAATGTAATTTAAAACAAAAAAAAGGCCAGTCTGGGACTGGTTAGGACTGGTGCTCCGGTCCCAGCTGATCCTCCTCAAGAGGAGGAAAACCGATCCCGGACCGGGACTGGTTTGAGCAAGACCAGTCCGGGACCGGTAGGCCAAAAGACCGGTCCCGGACCGACCCAGCAGTCTTTATGTGCACGGCTAGGTGCACATAAATAGAAACATATTGACAAATTTGTAAAAAAAATTAGTAAGGGGAAAGAATTTGAGCGGTTCATGTTGGCATGGCAGCGGGTGATTACAACAAGTACTGAAAATGATGTCACTTTGATGTTTAATACACTAGTGTCTGATTTCTCTGAGAATTATCCTGAAGCTTTGACATATGTCAATAACTCATGGCTAGAACCATACATGGAGTATTTTGTATGTGCATGGACTGATAAGTATCTACATTTGGGAAGTTCTACTACAAATCGAGTAGAGAGTGCTCATAGCCAGTTGAAAAAATTTCTTAATATTTCCATTGGTAATTTAGGAACAATATGGAAGACATTTGACTAAATGATCAATTTGCAACACACTAATATCAAGAGGTCATTTGGGCAAAGTTGCATACAAGTGAATAAAGATTACACTGGTTCTTTATACTCTGATCTCCTGGGGCATGTGTCTCTTAAGGCACTACAATTCATTAAGGAGGAAAAAGACTTGGCGAAAAAAGGTAATCAATTTAAACAAGCTTACATCTTTCTAATTATTTTACATATTTAATTTCTAATTGATTTTTGATGGTTTACAGGTTCACATTTGGTAGCTAATGAATGTACACATAAAAAAGGTTTACATTTGGCTTACCTTGTGTGCACGAGCTTATGTCTTTCATATCTCATTCAAAGCCTTACCCAATATGGTTGATGCATAAACATTGGAAACAACTCACCATGCAGAAAACAAAAGCAGATGATACTGAAGATGAAGAGCCTCAATTTGATATTAAAAATGACTTGGAAGGAATTTTACAGTGATTTGCCAATTTAAATGAGCATCAGAAGAAGGCATTGAAACGGAAACTTTGAGAGATTGTGGAACCATCAAGTGCTCAAACTATTGAGCCTTCTCAACCTTTACGGTTGAAAGGAAGGCCAAAAGGAACCTTTAGGCGATTTAAAGATGATTGGAAGTTCACGAGACGTGAACCCTAACACTTTGAACATGTTTTAAAGGATGAATTTAAGAGGCAAAAAACAATTGGAAAATTGAATGTAAGGCAGAGAACAAAAATTCGTCTTAGAAACTCATCACAAAATGAGTATTTGGTACAACAAGTACGTGTGCAATTACCAAGTTATCTAGCTGAAAATGTCATACAAGTGACAGATGTACTTGGAGATGAACACTGCGGATTTCGTATTGTCATGGATATGTGTGATGATTGGTTGCAAGTACGGAAAGCATTCTACTTCAAACTGGAAAATCACAGAACTTTATATGATGCAGTGTTTGGTAACATCAAGCGAAGACAGTTGTTAGCATCGCTTGATTGGACGGTGACCACAACACCCATTGAGAATTGGATGTCATTACCTGATTTGGGACTTGTGATTGCATCATGCTATAATGTTGGTGTAGTACAGCTTTCTTGCGACCAATGCTTTACATTTTTACCACTTCACTCTATGCTACCTACAGTGCCAAAAATTATTTCTATAAGCTACATTAATGGAAAACATTTATTCTTCTTGGATTACGTGAAAATTGTTCTTTACCTGCATTATTTTCTCCATGGACAATATATCAGGAGTCTATTGCAGAAACATGGACATCTTTGTACATGTCGAGGATTACACTTCCATGACATTCAAGCATGGGTAGTGATCTGGTTATCGGATTGGAAGATTTCTGATCATATCTACATTAAAAGGTTCCACAAGTCAATTAATATTTAATGCAATAGTTATAATATTGTCCATTAAGCAAAAATAATATAGTCCATTAAACATAACTTTCATGTTGTTTGCAGGTTTTTTGATGAATTGACTATATAAAATAGTCCCTTTTGGTGTTTCAATATTGTAAATATAGTCCATTTTAATGGACTCCCTTTTGGTGTTTCAACGGTGCATATAATTTTGGTGTTTCACCGTACTCAAGTGACATTGTAAGTTGGATCCATTTTTATTTAACATATATGTGGGTTAAGCACATAATATTTTTGCATGTACAGTTTAAATGACTATATATATGTGTTTGTTCAGTTTCATATTTCTGCATGTGTTACATATCAAAGTGAAATATGTTTATTTAACATAAATGTGTTTGTTCAGTTTCTGCATGGGTTAATCAATGTGTTTGTTGACAATAGAAGATCTGAATTTGGATTTGTGATGACAGTCTGAAATGTGTTTGTTCAGTTTGAGATGTTATGCATTTTCAAGTTCTAATAAAGTTTTTTGTGGTTTACAGGAAGTGAATCTGGGCCAATTGGGTAAAATCTGGGCCAGATGATTTCAAGTTCTAAAATCTAGGCTGCAATAAGTATCCCTGCTATGTCCTCTTTTAATGTTTTAATGAATAAAATTTAGGATGCAATAGGTATCCCTGCTATATCCTTACATTTCATAAGAAGTCTGCTTATGGTTCCAACGACTTAATTATGAAACTGAAGTGCAACCCTTGATTATGAAGTGCAGCCCTTGATTATGAAGCTGAAGTGCAACCCTTGATTATGAAGATGAAGAAGTCTGTAATAAGTATACTCTAGTATTTGCTACTTTGATAGGGCAAGCCCTCATCCAACCTTTGCATTTTTAGATATTTGATTCAACAACCTATTTCTTGATTGCTCATGTAATGAACTAATTCAAATTTTTTACTATTTTTAATGATGTAGCGAAGTGGATCATTGTTTTTTGGGTGCAAATCCTTGAAATGTAAGGATGCAAAATAGCTGTCTTTAGTGAAAAGCAAACTGCAATGCAAGAGTTTTTTATGATGGGATTCCACCGACTTCAAATAGTTCAGATGCTCTACAATGAGTTTGTTCAGTTTGATCGAGAGGATGCACTTGAAAATGGGGGATATAGTTTCAAAAACAAAATGTTGCAATAGTGATGTATTTTTTGTTTTGGTTTTTGATTTCATCCCAAAGCTTTGGAGAAATCTTATATATTTGATTTCAATGTTTTGTTATTTCAGAGAAAGTGAACGTATTTGTGCACTCAAATTTACAGTTCTTTTAATTGGTTTGTTGTTGATGCGTACTCATACAAGGCTCCTGCTCATTTATATGCATAAGAGGAGGTGGTTATTCCCCAAGCCCACTACCATGATGGGGGGAAGAATGGGGGAGTGGGCAAGTCCACTCTCTCCATGGCCAACCGCCCTCAACAAACCGCCCGCAACCGTCCGGTAACGCTACCGCAAGATAGTGCGCGCAGGCCGTCCCTTCATGGGGGCGCAGCCTAACCGCACCCCTAGTAGGGTGCGGCCAAGCCGCACCCCCTTAGGGTGCGGCCAAACAGCACCCTTAGTGGGGTGCGGCCAAGCCGCACCCCTCTTGGGGTGCGGCCAAGCCGCACCCCCTTGGGGTGCGGCCAAGCCGCACCCCTAGTGGGGTGCGGTCAAGCCCCCTTCCCGTGAAGGGGTTCGAGAGTGTCCGCCCTCTCCAGGCTCGATGTGCGCCCTTTGGGCCCCAGATTTCACTCGGAGCGCTCCCGCCCTCGTAACATGCTCAGAACGCCTCTAAGCGCGTTCGGAGCACTTCCACATTCGTTGCACGCTCAGAACGCCTCACAAAGCGACCAGGACGTTTTCTCCGTTCATTGCGCTCTCAGATCGCTTCCCCAGTTGCCTAGATTTCTTCTTCGTTCGTTGCGCGCTCAGCTCACTTTTTATCTCTTCTGACTTCACACATTTTGTCTTTCTAGCATGCTCACTTTTTGTCTTTCCAGTTTCTCGGATTTCAGGAACAGCTTGTCGCCTTTTTCGCCTCCAACAAAACTGCCCGAACTGCCCGAGGGGCAAGATGGTCAATTACGAAAAATGGCGATCTGTGTGCTATGAACCGGAAAATATGATTCGTCGGCAAGGTGGTTACAGTGGTTACAACGGCGAAATTACCGGGCTACCCCCGGCCAAAGCTATAAAAGGAGCCCCAGGGCTTCATTTCAAGGGACCTGACCTTCTGGACCCGGGAGAGCTTCTTGCAGACTTTGGCGGAATTCTCCTTCGGACTCGAAGAATTCCTTTTTCCCGAAAGGCGACTCAGCGCGCTCACTTTTGTTCTCTAAGGCGTTCTCACTTTTGTTCTCCACCTTTCTCAGAAGGAGAAAAGACTTAGTTTTTCTGGAGGTGGTCTGTCACCTTTGGAATTCTCCCTCTCACTCTCTTTCTCTCTATTATTGTAATGAGCGGCGGCCTGTCGCGCTCGACTTCTAAGTCTTAAATTGTAACCCCCCAGAAGATAGTGGAAGTTTGGTCGGCACAGCTCCGACCACGTGGTTTTTTACCCTTTCCGGATTTTCTACGCTAAAAAGTCCCAGTGTAATCAACGAATCTCAAATTGACTGTTTGCGCGCTTGGTTCGCTCCCAAGCTAAGGTGGTTCAAGTAAACCGGTCTACCAAGAGCCCTAAGAGACCCGCAACAGTTTGGCGCCGTCTGTGAGAATGGATTCTTAACTACCGAGCAAAGGATTTCCGAGCGCAGTGCCCGCTTCGCCTGAGTTCACGGAACCAGCAAGAGTGGACACATCGCCCGAATTATCCGACGCATGCAGTTCCTCAATCCCTGAAGGCCCGGCGAAAAGAGCGCTCATCGCTGCACACATCCATCCCCAGTGGATTGGATCAACTAGCAAGCCGGCCCCTCTCGTAGCGGGGCAGGATCTGAACAATATCACGCACCAGCAAAGGCGACCCCCCTCCCCGTCAAAGTCTTGGCATACCCAGTACCGTCATGGCTAAAGCTCCCGCACTTCAAGGAGTTCCACGGAGCAGAAGACCTGTACGTGCACGTTAATCACTTCTTGACAACGGTGCGGACGTTCGGACTTCCCGACCAAATCAGCTGCAAAGTCTTCACCAAGACACTGCGCGGAGATGCCCTCCGCTGGTATCAATCCCTGCCAAACGGAGCGTTTCACAACTTCACCGAGTTGTCCCAACTGTTCGTTGAATGGCATGAAGCACGTACGCCAAGGATCCGGGAGAAAGAGCCTGAGACAGACGAGTCATCCCACCTAGGGGAAGCGGAGCGGGGCTAGCAGCACGAGAAGATTTACACAAGCTTTCACCAAGGGCGTCCCCGGGGATGGTTGGACTTCGCCTTAGACGCAAGCATAGGCAATCCAGCCTGTGAGCTAAGAAGGGCGTTGATTACCCATCGCATCTCGTTCAATATCCTGTTCGTGGCAGTCGTGGTGCGGCTCAAACTCCTAAGAGGGAACCTTAAGCTCAGGGCCAGCGACGGAGAGCTCCCAGACGGAACTATGGTGCCCACCATAGGAGTCGTCACCCTCCCTGTCCAAGTAGGGATGCATTCGGAACCAGTCCAGTACGACGTTCAGTTCGTCATCGCAGAGGCAGACTCCCCCTACGACGCAATATTTGGGAGCCTCCTACTCGACGCCCTGGACCACGATGTTTCCATGACTGGACGCATGGCCAACAAAGGGAGAATCCTCAGGGATGCGATTCGTGGTTTCGACACGGCCGTAGCCGAGCTCCCTTGGATCAACTGTGACCCTTCACCAAAACCAAACCTTGAGAAGCAAAGCGTGCGAGAGTGTCGCGCAACCCTCACATTGGCGGAAAAAACTAATCTTCCGGTACTGACAAACCCACTACAACTTGGGGATACGTGTCGCAAGAGAAAGGGACAGCAACAACAGTTCGAGAAGGACGCACCGCTCACTCAGAGCCAAGCAGACCGCTCCCGAGGGCTAGCAAATCAAAGCTCCCGGATCTACACCCCGTTAAATACCCCCCGCGAACATATACTGTCCGTCATCTACAACAGCAAAATCATCAACTGGCCCAGAGCGCTCTCCCAGCACAGGGGAGATCAATCCCAGTTTTGCAATTTCCACAAAGGCCGAGGACACCGTACGGAGCATTGTGCCAGGTTGAAAGAAGAAATGAACTCCTTGTCCAGTTAGGACACCTGGAGGCTTTCCGCGAAGAAGCACAGAAGGATGCCACCGAGGATCAGCCACCGGGTCACCGTCGTCCGCCATGCTGAACGACCAAAAGAGCTCGAGCCAGCACAGCGCAAAAGGAGCGCAATGTTACATTTTCTCTCTCGTCAAACTTGTATCAAGAAACTTATTAGCTCAAAAGCCGCAAGATTGCACTTGCGCATGTACCAATGTTCATTTTCTGATTATGTTTTACCTGTCCTAAACTATTGTACTGCAGGAACGCACTTTGGGGCCCTGCCCCGGGGACTTTGCACCGTCGTCGATTGAAGGTTCGCCATTCTCCTCCGCCGTCGAGTCCCGGCGTCGTAGGGGCCTGCCCCCCTTACGTTCGCCCCCGGTTTGAATACACCAGCTATTCATCGGCCATTTTGGGGCCCTGCCCCGGGGACTTTGCACCGCCGTCGATTGAAGGTTCGCCCTTCTCCTCCGCCGTCGAGTCCCGGCGTCGAAGGGGCCTGCCCTCCTTACGTTCGCCCCCAGTTTGAATACACCAGCTATTCACCGGCTACTTCGGGGCCCTGCCCCGAGGACTTTGCACCGCCGTCGATTGAAGGTTTGCCCTTCTCCTCCGCCGTCGAGTCCCGACGTCGTAGGGGCCTGCCCCTCTTACGTTCGCCCCCGGTTTGAATACACCCGCTATTCACCGGCCAAGTTTATATTATAAAAAAGTCGCGAGCACAGACTCATGCAAACTAATTTTCTATTATGTAAAAGCCGCGAGCTCAGACTCGCGCAAACTAATTATTTATTATGTAAAGGCCGTGAGCTCAGACTCGCGCAAACTCATCCGTAATTTTGGAAATGCCATCAAGATACGCAGGTACCAATAACCAGAACAACAGAATCACCCAAGGAAATAGGTACAATAAATGCAATAAAGGAATACAACCACATCAGCGCAGCGCTGCACGCAAACAAACAACAATACAGAAAGCAGGAAAGTGGAAGACAACCAACATCAGTCCTCGGCTACATCCGAACAATCATACCCTGAAAGATCCCCAGCTCCAAGGCCAGCAGTGTCACATCCAAACTTCCTCCCCATCATACGAAGAGTCTTCTGAATGCCACGTTGAAAATAAACTTCGCGCTCGTCTGCTATCATAGGCTCAACCTCCTTCGTCATGTACTCAGCACGAATCTCCTCCGCCATCTGGAACCGCTCCTCTACAAAGGCAAGAGAATCTTTGTACTCGGTCACCCCGACTGCCTTGGCCTCCTCAAGACTGTGCTCGATCGACGACAACCGATCCACCTCGCTCCTCAGGAAGCCCAACTCCCCCTCCAAGCGGAACATCTCCCCCTGAGCTTCTGACAGCTGACAAAGCGCATCCTGGGCAAGCGCCTTGTCACCACCATACTCCACCCGCAGCTTCTCGACTTCAGATCGAGAAGAAGAGATGTCGGCCTCCAACTGCTTGATATGAGATGAGTCGCGATCCCTCTCCCTTTGCAAAATGGACAAATCGCTCCTCGCCACGCGTAACTCCTCCTGAAGAGCGAAGTAGTTATCCTCGAGGCCTACATAATGATCGTTCCATGTAAGAGCAACGCTAGTCAAAGCCTCCGCTTGCAAACAAAAGATAAACGGTCAACAGACGTAAGCGATAACGGAGAAGAAGGGCCAAGATTAGAAAAGAAGGGCTTCACTTACCGCAGAAGCCATCGCCTGAAGAGAAGAAGAAACTCGCCTCGTCGGCAGGAGGGGAGGTGGCGGCAAGTCTCCCTTCGGGACCCGGTCGGTAGTAGGAGGCGCCAAAACCTCAATCTCCGGATCCAGTGAAATCGGCTCTTCCCTGCGACGGCTCGGGCCGGCCTCGCGATCATGACTCTTAGGCGCCGGCGGAGTAGAACACGAACTAGGACCTCCGTTCTTAAAAACAATCCTCCTCTTTCTCCCGCGGTCTAAAGGAACAACGACCTCTCGTTCAGCATCCCGGGAAAGCCCCACCGAAAGCAGTCGGCTTTCCTCCACGCAGCTAGAAATGCAAAATAGGGCCTTCGACAGCCCTTCTCGACCAGGGAAGCCCGGGATAGGAAGGAACTTGTCTTCCGTCCAGTCTGCCGACGACAACGTCCAGGGAGCGCCCTCCATAGCTTCGGCAGCTCCCATCGATTCTGCACGTACCCATAAAGAGTATTCCCGTGGCGGTAATCGGTCTTCTCCCCAAAGTGAAACCAGCTCTTGTTGCTTCGAACTTCAATACGACCTCCCGAGTCGGTAGAAACCTCGCACCAGTCCGTAAAAATCTTGAGTGAAAAGCGAGCGCCGTGTTCCCGAAAAAACACCACCATCCCCATAATGTTCGCCATCCCGGCAGGCGTAAACTGGGTAATCGGGACACCGCAGAACCGGAGTATCTCAACCACCTCCTCAGATGGAGGAATACGAAACCCGGATTTTAGACAGCTTTCAGATAGGGTCATAAAACCGGTAGGCGGGTTTTGAGCGCGTTCCTCCACCCGCGGAATCTTCACCTCGACATTTGAAGGCAACCCGAACCGCTTACGCCATATGTCAATCCGCACACCATCAAGAGAAGAGCGCAGGCGCATCGGCCTCGACTGGCCTCCCCGTTTCGAAGCCTGGAAACAACCAAAGTAATACATATGAAATCTCAACAAATGCATCAAATAAATTCAGTCTGACAGCACGCAGCAGTGCCAACCGCACCTCGGCCAACCGCCCGCGCGCGGCAAACCGCCAGCGCACGACAAACCGCCCGCGCGTGGGGCATGCAAACGCCCCCACGCTCGCGCACGACCAGGCGTGCACCCACCCGCGCGCGGCAAACCGCCCGCGCGTGGGGACATACAAACTCCCCCACGCCCGCGCACGGCCATGCGTGCAACCACCCGCGCGCGGGGGGCTGTGCGCGCCCGCCGACGGCCAACACCGCCCACGCACGGGCTGCACGCGCCCGCCAGCAGGTGGCTCCCGCGGGCGGAGCACTACCGCCGACAGTTCGCTCCCACGTCCGGCATTAACCCCGCGCGGGCACCACGCGGCCTCCGTCCGCTTCCCCCTTGGTCGAAATCACCCCCGCGGACACACTCCTCCGCTCTCCCTCTCTTTCTTCCTACAAAATGAAAGAGAACTTACCTCCACCATGATCCAACGCACCGCGCAACCAACCGAAATTCCCGCGAACAAGGACGAAACCTTCACACTCCTCCGCATGAAAGCTTGGACTCCGAAGGTTTGGGGGGCTTATGATGCGTACTCATACAATGCTCCTGCTCATTTATATGCATAAGAGGAGGTGGTTACTCCCCAAGGCCACTACCATGATGGGGGGAGAATGGGGGAGTGGGCAAGTCCACTCTCTCCATGGCCAACCGCTCTCATCAAACCGCCCGCAACCGCCCGCAACCGCCCGGTAACGCTACCGTGCGGCGCTACCGCACGGTAGCACGCGCGGTAGCGCGCAGGCAGCCCCTTCACGGGGGCGCAGCCTAACCGCACCCCTAGTAGGGTGCGGCCAAGCCGCACCCCCTTAGGGTGCGGCCAAACCGCACCCGTAGTGGGGTGCGGCCAAGCCGCACCCTTAGTGGGGTGCGACCAAGCCGCACCCCTCTTGGGGTGCGGCCAAGCCGCACCCCTAGTGGGGTGCGGTCAAGCCCCCTTCCCGTGAAGGGGTTCGGGAGCGTCCGCCCTCTCTAGGCTCACTGTGCGCCCTTTGGGCCCCGGATTTCACTCGGAGCGCTCCCGCGCTCGTAACATGCTCAGAACGCCTCTAAGCGCGTTCGTTGCACGCTCAGAACGCCTCACAAAGCGACCAGGACGTTTTCTCCTTTCATTGCGCTCTCAGATCGCTTCCCCAGTTGCCTAGATTGCTTCTCCGTTCGTTGCGCGCTCAGAACGCTTCTGAGCGCGCTCAGTTCACTTTTTGTCTTTTCTGACTTCTCACATTTTGTCTTTCTAGCATGCTCACTTTTTGTCTTTCCAGTTTCTCAGATTTCAGGAATAACTTGTGGCCTTTTTCGCCTCCAACAAAACTGCCCGAACTGCCCGAACTGCCTGAGGGGCAAGATGGTCAATTACGAAAAATGGCGATCCGTGTGCTCTGAACCGGAAAATATGATTCGTCCGCAAGGTGGTTATGGTGGTTACAACGGCGAAATTACCGGGCTACCCCCGGCCAAATCTATAAAAGGAGCCCCAGGGCTTCATTTCAAGGGACCTGGCCTTCTGGACCCGGGAGAGCTTCTTGCAGACTTTGGCGAAATTCTCCTTCGGCTCGAAGATTTCCTTTTTCCCGAAAGGCGACTCAGCGTGCTCACTTTTGTTCTCCACCTTTCTCAGAAGGAGAAATGACTTAGTTTTTCTGGAGGTGGTCTGTCACCTTCGGAATTCTCCCTCTCACTCTCTTTCTCTCTATTATTGTAACGAGCGGCGGCCTGTCGCGCTCGACTTCTAAGTCTTAAATTGTAACCCCCCAGAAGATAGTGGAAGTTTGGTCGGCACAGCTCCGACCACGTGGTTTTTTACCCTTTCCGGGTTTTCCACGCTAAAAAGTCCCGGTGTAATCAACGAATCTCAAATTGACTGTTTGCGCGCTTGGTTTGCTCCCGAGCTAAGGTGGTTCAAGTAAACCGGTCTACCAAGAGCCCTAAGCGACCCGCAACCGTTGTTAGTAATATCTGGTTGTCGTTAACAATATTGTTTCCAATTAGTAACTTCCAAAATCTATGGTTTGTTGTTAGTAATGATGTGCTAATAGCCATTTTGGGTGTGCTTTTAACAACTCCCACAAAAAAAATGTACCAAATAAATGAATTTCTCACACAAATCTCAATATAAGTTGAGCCCACAAAAACTTCGAAAAAAATTTGTATGTATGCGCGTGTATTCTAAGGTACACATATAAATACTTTTTATTTCGCGGAGGACTCACGTTTCCCTCTCAAATTTTCGTTTTTGCATTTTCGGGGTTTCGAGCGGGAGCAGAAAACCTTTCTAGTGGGAGCAACATTTTACACAATCATCTTCTTCGTTTGAGGAGAGGAGCCCCCATTTCTCCCAAACTTACTGCATTTTCCTCTTCGGGGTTTCGAGTTGGAGCAACCATCATTTTTCCCGGCATTGTACTCCGTGAGTATATTACGGGCGTTCAACCCAAACTTTTCTCTTGTTCCTGCCTAAGGACCGGCCAACAGTGTAAGACGTATATTCCTCCCGAAAGTTTTCACCTAATCTGTAACTCAGGGACACACCAGCAACAATTTTCACTATCATAACTCCATGGATGACAACAATCAATCATCTGAGAAGTCCTAGGAAGTTGACAAGAGTGCTGGACCATCTAATGAGGCGATAGACGTTGTAAGATTATGTGTTATTACAGCTGTATAAATTAGAATGTGACTGTATTACAAGTGTAATGCGACCGTATATTTTATTATCTAGCTAGTATCTTACAATGCATTTTCGCAGTGCACAAGGAAGATATAGTATTTCGCACGGTTCATTCTGATGGTGAGGCTTTTAAAATGTACTCAGAATATGCTCGTCAGTGCGACTTTATTGTGTGAAAACAACATGCATTTTACTGGACACATGCACGGATCATCAAGAGACGAGAGTTTTCATGTTCGAAAGCAGGTTTTAAACTTCAGAACTCGTGTACTGATGCGAAGAGAAAATTCAATAGATTGGATTTTAGGACGGGCTGCTTGCTTGCACTTTACTGCCGACCAAGAAGGTAAAAATTGGAAGGTATTAAAATTCATTGAAGAGCACAATCACCCTTTGGCTACATCCCAAGACGTACATTTGTTGAGATCGCATCACCATGTAGCTGATGACCAAGCAACTTTGATTAGGAATATGACAAGAGTGTGGATACGAACGATTAACACGTTCAACCTTATGGTGGAAGAAGTTGGCGGAGCTCAAAATATAGGGTTCACGAAAACAGATGTATATAACTTAATACATCGACAAAAAAGAGCACTCATTAAAATTATAGCTACAGCTAGATTATTGAAATTTTTTAAGGATGAACAATTGTCAAATAACATGTTCTCCTTTGATATACAAACAGATGAAATGAATCGTCTGCCAATGAGGTTTTTCGAGCATCCAATTCAACATAATTTCACGGATAATAATTGAGGTTTGATTCAAATTCAATTTCAAACCCCACTTTGGCACATGTCGATTTGAACGATGAATGACGACTTTTCTATTCATGTGTCGTTAGATTTTCCATGCATCCCAAATGTATTCAAATGGTAAACTATCTGTATTAATAACAGTTATTCAGTTTTTAAAAAAAATATAATGTTCATTTCGCATTAGCTTAAATATAATTATGTCAATATAGTTGTATCTGCACTGCATACAATCGTATTACGGTAGTATTTGGAGTAAAATGTATCTATGACTGGTTTTAGCACAGTCTACCCTCTATTTTTGTGAATACTTTTTATGTTCTCCAGATATATTCAAATAGTCATATATCTGTAATATTAACAGTTATTCTGTTTAGAAGAAATCACGTTAATTTTTGATTTGGTTAAATATAAGCTCAATATAATTGTATATGCACTGCATCCAATCGAATTACGCTTGTATTTTGAGTGAAATGTAACCATAATTGCTTTTCAAACCCCCCCCCCCCCCCCCCCCCCCCCCCCCCCCCCCACCCCCCTCAATTCAATTGTTTGTATTCAAAATGGTTAAAAATAAGTTCAATACAATTGTATCTGCATTGCATCCAATCGTATTACGCAAGTATTTTGAGTGAAATATTTACATAAATGACCGTAAAATGTGACCATAAGTGCTTATATATATATGCACCTATGAATATAGGTAAGTATAGGCACCGAAAAAACGACACGAGAAACTTTGGGCATCACTGAGACATCGTATAAATGTCGAGCACTAAGCGATCACCTTCATCGTCCGCGGCCATTGCATATGCATTTCCCGCGCTTCGCGAGAGGTTACAAAGCGCTCCAAAGCTTATCCAATCCCATTTCATGGCAGCCGGTAACCCCCTAAATCGCCCCACCTTCTACACAGTTCTCATATATCTCCGTCTTTAGGTTCATAATTGATCCGTCTGTTTGCAGACGGGGAAGTTGCAGCAAACCCTATCCGCGGATGTGCGCCTATCGGGGACCGGCCTTCACTCTGGAGCAGCAACGACGGTTCGTCTGCTTCCCGCTATGGCCGGCGAGGGACGATACTTTATCTTGGCTCGGGGAAGATCGAGAATCCCCGCAACCATTGAAAACACCGTGAACACGCCGCTATGCACGACGCTGTGCCGCGGCGGGGCGAGGGTGCGGACGGTGGAGCACCTGCTCTCGGCTCTGGAGGCCTGTGAGGTGGATAACTGCAGGATTGTGATCGAAGGTGGCGAAGAGGTACGCCATTCTCCTTTCATGTGATTGCCGGAAATTAGAATGATGCTTGCTAATTTTAGGCGGGAGTGGAAAATGTAATTGAAGTGTTTCTTGGGGGGGGGGGGGTATTTTTGTCTTTGTATGTGCCCCATATATAAGGCAAAGGTTGGGAAGTATTAGGGTATGTTTTGTTTGGTGTGTTCTGTTGTCTGCCAGCGAAGAGAAGTTCTCGGCTGCTGTGTTTGTTTTCCGACCGCCTGTTCTGGGTTCGGCCCATAGGGTTGGTGTTTGCTTAGGTGTGAGTTCTTATAGCTACTGTATGCCTTGCAGCTTGTCTCCCTGTTTCTATTTGTAAGTTCTGAACTTATATTGGTGTTCTTGTGGATCATTTCCTGCTATATATTGGAGTGTTGCTTAGCTCTTGTTGGATTGTTTAGTTTGGATCATATCAACTGGTATCAGAGCTACAACGGGTAGGGAACATGCCGGGTTCCGACGGTACCCGTTCCAAAGAGGCGCCGGACCTAGAGGTGTTGCGGCATGAGCAAACTGCCTTAGCGCAGTCCATCCAATCGCTCACGGCGCGATCCGATCAGCAGAGTCGGACATTGGAAGAATTACGCGAGATGTTAACCAACCTTGCGTCACCACGCCATCAATTTAGGGGGCCGGAGCTCGGCGGCCGACGGGCACCAATTTTCGGTGCCGGCCAGCCAGGGGTACACTCGATCCACCCGCTTGAGTTTCCTCGGTTTTATGGGGAGGACTTGCAGGAGTGGATTTACAAGGCGGAGCAATTTTTCGAACTGGATGACACTCCAGGATTGGAAGGTGAAGATTGCCTCGGCTCATATGGAAGGGAAGGTATTATATTGGCATCAAGCATACATGAAATCACGGCTTACTAGACAATGGCCGAAATGGGACGAGTACATTCGAGCACTAGCGGCGCGCTTTGGGTCGGTCCTCTTCGACGATCCCATGACGGAATTGAAGAATTTAAGACAAAAAGGCACGGTTCAGGCGTTTTTAGATGAGTTCGACATCTTATTGCACGTGGTGAATGTCACAGAGTACCACGCGATGAGCTTTTGCATCGCCAGACTCAAGGATGAGATAGGGCACGCCATCCGCATGTTTCAACCAAAAACCCTACAGGATGTCTTTGACTTAGCCCGGATGGAGGAGCGGCGAACTGCGTCTTCTCAACGGCGTACAGTAGTAAGTGCAGTGAAGAACAACTGGGCGGCCGAGAGGAGGATGCCGACCACCAAACCGCTTCCGACGCGTCTCCCATTCACCCCGAACATCACCAACCAAGGAAATCACCAAGGAAATCACCGTCGGTTGACATCGGCGGAAATGGCGGATAAACACGCTAAGGGCCTTTATTTTTGGTGTGATGCCAAGTTTACGTCGGATCACCGTTGCCCGGCAAGGGGCAAGTCTTATGCTTTGGAGCTCATTGTGGAGGATGACGATAAGGAACCAGAACATGCCGAAGAGACTTATGTTGAGGAAGGCCACGACGGGGGGGGGGGGGGGGGCGAGATAGAGGAGGTTCCATATATATTGGTGCATGCTCTTGTGGGTGTTACCCATTATCACACTATGAAGGTAACGACCTCATACCAGGGACATGCCATTCAAGTCTTGATTGACTCCGGGAGCACACACAACTTTGTGGATGAGGGGGCAGTTCGCCGATTACAATGCCCATTGACACCCATACTGTTGGGTATTGTATCCTCAATAGCCTAGATTTGTGAGAAGTCACCCTTGAACCAAGTTGAATTGCTGGTGTATTTGATGTTGTTTGTTAGTTGTGTACTTGCAGGTTATTATTGCTAAGTGTAAACCAATGTCAGATTACAGTGAGTCATTAAACACAGTTTCATGCAATGTAATTCCTCATTATGTGGAACATGGCGTTGACTCATGTGTGATCTCTCTATTGGGATACACTTCATTTTTCAAGTACTTTGATGCTTAGGAGTTGGAAGATTTGCTCGTGTCTAGAAAAGAAAGGAGGAAAAAGGTTCAGAATTTTTTCTAAGTGTATTTCTCGAGAAATCATTTCTGGTTCTCGAGAAATCAAGTTCATTTATCGAGAAGTCAGTTGTGTTCTCGAGAAATCCCTCTCAGAGTTCAAGATCAAGTTTTCTAAGTGATTTCTCGAGAAGTCACTTCATCTCTCGAGAAATCAAGCCTTTTCTCGAGAAGCCTTCTTTGTTCTCGAGAAATCCTTCTCAGCTAACCAGTGAAGATTTTCTAAGCCTTTTCTCGAGAAGTCAATTCCTCTCTCGAGAAATCAAGACCATTTCTCGAGTAATCATATTGTTCTCGAGAAATTCCCTTCAAGATTTCCAGAAATCTTTTCTAAGCCCTTTCTCCTGATATAGCAGGCCCTCTCTTGAGAACTCTATTCATTTCTCGAGAAATCCATTTTATCTCGAGAAGTAATTTTCCTTAAGGTCCTGTTTTAAGATATGTTTTCTGACGGTTCTTAAATTCTTGTCTGACGGTGTCAATGCCACGTGTGACGTGTTTTAAGGATAATTCTACCTTAAGTCAAGCACTCTTTACCATTAGACTCAATTGCTATAAAAGGTCCTTATCAGCTTTCGTCTTAACCTAGTTTTATTATTCAATCGGAAAAATCGTGAAAGAGCTGCCGCCTCCTGCCATTGTTGAAAAACTTCATCTCTCCCATTCAACCGATCCTTTTGAAAGAAAAGATTTGACAGATCAGTGCTCTAATCATCTACAGAAGTCTATTGGATCTTAGAAGTTCAGATCTGAGATTTCAACCTTTCTTCCTCAACTTCAAGCCAAAATTTTCCAAGTCTCAAGAAGGAAGAAGATCACAGTATTTCAGATCTGTACATGCTTTGTTAATCATTTTATTGTACACAATCTCTATTTCTTGTAGGAAGTTTAACTTCTGAGTTGTAGGAGCGTTGTCTCCGAGTTTGTAGGAGAGTTATCTCCGAGTTGTAGGAGCGTTGTCTTCGAGTTTGTAGGAGAATTGTCTCTGAGGTGTATGAGTGGTGTGTTACCGACATTCAGACAGATGAGCCTGAATGGCAGGTGTACTCGCGAAGGACGCGCGCAAGAGCTGACGACGAAGCGGGCGGCGAACCGGGCGGTGAACCGGGCGGTGAAACGGAGGCTGCCTAGGGGGGCCGACCGGCCCAAGTATCTTCAGCTTTCTGTTATTTATTATATTATTTTTGCTTGTTTTATTAGACTCGTGTTATGAGGTGGGTTCTCCCTATATAAGGGATCACCTTAGGGTTTGTGTTTATCTTTGGATCAAATATCAAGTTGGGGCTGCTCCCCTTTTTTCTCAATCTCCTTCTCTTGCTCTTCCCCCCTCTACCGTCTCTCTCTCTCTCGCTCTATCTCCCTCCTCCTCCGGTCCAGCTACCGCCGCCCGCTATCTCCCGCTAACGCCAGCCGGTAACCTCCCCTGCTAATGCCCTCCGATACCCAAGCGGTATCATTGGTCTGATCTGCCGCTCCGCCCGCCGCACCGCCCGCCACCGCCGGATTTCCGAAATGGCTCCGAAGGGCTCCCCCCGTCCCGACGATGACCTCCTCGCCGAACGGCTCGCCACCCACGACGACCACATCTCCCTTCAGTCCTCCGTGGAGGCACTCGCGGCCGGCCAAGCCTCGATCCTCGCACGCATCGACGCCCTCATCTCCGCCGCGAACCCAGCCCCCATTCCTGCTCCGGACCCGCCGATCCCCACCCAGCTGGGCTCAGGCGCGGGATCCGACGCCAGATCCGCATCCCTGCTCGGAACCCCGCCCAGCCCGCTGCCGCCGGGGCTGGGTCGGCTACCTGCCGGGAACCCCGCCTAGCCAGCTGGCGCCGCAACCAACTCGACCGGCCTCCAACCGCCGCCCGGAATTTTTTCCGGCGCGTTCCAGCCATTTCAGGCACCCAGCCGACCGCCCCTTTCCTTGGACATTCCTGGCTTCTCCGGCGTGGATCCTTTGGGGTGGATCGCACGTGCGGAGCAGTTTTTCGACCTCAACGCCACGCCCGACGCGGATAAGGTGTCCACGGCCATCGTCGGCCCGGAGGGCTCGACGCTCCATTGGGCTCGGTGGCTCCGACAAGTCCACCCCGACATTTCGTGGAGGGAGTTCAAGCGCGAGATGGTTACCCGCTACGATTCCCGTTACACCGGCTCCGCCGTCGAGCGCCTGTGCACGAATCGCCAATCCACCACCGTGGACGCGTATATAGACGAGTTCGTGACACTCGTGACTCAACTTCCGGGACTTCCCCCCGAGCATTATTTGGGTTTCTTTCTACAAGGCTTGAGCCCCAACATCCGCTCTCGCATACGTACTCACCAGCCCCGTTCGGTGTCGGAAGCCCTCGAACTCGCCCGGGCGGTAGAGGCAGACATTGGACCTCGACAAACCAGCCCCGCACCTTTCCGACCATCGCCACCCCGACACACCGGCTACCGGCCGGCCATCGTGCCGCCCGACCGCCCTGCGCGGCCAGAGGGACCGCACCGCGTCTCCAACGGCGACTACAACGACCTACGCCGCCGCGGCCTATGCTTCCGATGCCGCCAATCGTACTCTCCGCAACATGTTTGCCCAGTCAAGGAATTCCATGCCATTTTTTGCGACGACGAGGGGGACTCCATGGCCACGGAGCCCCCCCGCGTTGGACATCTCACCGGAGCACACCACGGAGGAGTTAGAGGATGCCCCCCTCAACGTTCTGGAGCTGCCCTTTTATTTCGGGGGGGGGGGGGGGGGGCTCACCGGACCCCACACGATGAAACTGGCCGGCATGGTCCAGGGCCGACCCATCATTGTGATGGTAGATAGCGGGGCAAGTCACAACTTCCTGTCGGCCCAACTTGCCGGCGAGATCGCCTTACCGATGGATCCGTCGTCCGACTTTTCGGTGTGCCTCAGTGACGGCCGCCGCCGCCCGACGCTGGGATAGTGCCGAGACGTGACCGTGTCTCTCGGCTCCTGCACGGTCACGACTGATTTCTATATGTTCGAGTTGGGTGGTCTGGATGCGATCTTGGGGGTGGCCTGGCTCGAGACATTGGGGGACGTCCGCGTCAATTGGGCGTCGATGACCATGGCCTTCCAGCACCAGGGCCAGCAATGCAGCTTGACGGGCGACCCGACTCTTCTACGCTCACCGATCTCGTTCCGCGCGATGACGCGCATTACCGATGTTGACTTCTCGGCCTGGCTTTGGCCTCTGCAGGCCGGCCTTTCGGCGACGGCCGACCCCCTTGTCCCCGCGATGTCCTCGGTGCTTGCCGATTTTGAGGATGTTTTCACTACACCGGTGGGCCTTCCCCCACCTCGGCCGACCGATCACGCCATTGTCCTCCACCCAGGGTCGGTGACGGTGTCCGTCCGGCCATATCGTTATGGGCATGCACAAAAGGACGAGATGGAGCGGCTCGTTCGGGAGATGTTACTCGGGGGCCTCATTCGGCCCAGTGCTAGCCCTTTTTCCAGTCCCGTCTTGCTGGTACGCAAGAAGGATGGAAGTTGGCGCTTCTGTGTGGACTACCGGGAGCTGAACAAGGTGACCGTTCCCGACAAGTACCCCATCCCAGTGATCCAGGAGCTTTTGGACGAGCTGCATGGTGCGGCTTTCTTCACCAAGCTGTCCCTCCGCGCCGGCTATCATCAGATCCGAGTTCGGCCGGCGGACGTGCCAAAGACGGCTTTCCGCACACACGACGACCATTTTGAGTTTTTAGTGATGCCCTTCGGGCTCACTAACGCTCCGGCTACCTTCCAGGCCACCATGAACGACATTTTCAGACCAGTGCTCCGTAAGCATGTACTTGTCTTCTTTGATGATATATTTGTCTTTAGTCGTTCTTGGCAGGAGCATCTCGGACACGTGCGAGAGACCTTCACCACCCTCCGCCGTCACCATCTTACGGTCAACCGTAAGAAGTGCACTTTCGACACTTCGACGGTCAGCTACTTGGGTCATACTATCTCCGCTCATGGGGTGGCCATGGATGAGGACAAGATCCAGGCGGTGCTGCGTTGTTTGACTCCATACTCTGTTCGTGACGTGCGCGCATTCCTCTGGCTGACCGGCTATTACCGGCGCTTTATCAGAGACTACGGCGGGTTTGCCGCGTTGCAGTCGGCCTTGGTTCAGGGCCCGATATTGGCAATGCCGGATTTCAGTCAGCCGTTCGTAGTGGAGTGTGACGCTTCTGGGTCCGGCGTTGGCGCCGTGTTGATGCAGGCCGGCCGGCCTATCGCCTATTATAGCCGGGCATTCTCCACAGCCGTGCGGAGCAGATCCGCCTACGAAAACGAGCTCATGGCCCTCGTTTTGGCGGTCCAGCATTGGCGACCCTACCTTCTCGGCCGCCCCTTTATCATCCGTACGGATCACCACAGCTTGCGTTACCTCCTACAACAGAAGATTGCCACGCCGACACAGCAGGTGTGGGTGGCGAAGCTCCTTGGCTACGATTTCACGATCGAGTTCTGGTCGGGCAAGACGAACCGCGCGGCTGATGCACTATCCCGTCATCCCCATCCCCCAGAGTTGACCGCCATTTCGAGACCGGTGTGGGACGACGCCATCGGCCTCCAACAGGAGGTGGACAGGGACCCGCAGTTGGTGGGCATTCGGGCAGCCTTACTAGCAGACCCCACGTCCCGACCTCCCTACGCTCTCATAGGGGGCCGCCTCTTCCATCGAGATCGCTTAGTTCTGTCGGCCTCATCCTCGCGGATTCCCCAGCTACTTGCAGAGTTTCACTCCACACCATCGGGTGGCCACGCGGGCGCCTTCCGCACCTACCGCCGCCTGGCCGCGTCTCTTTTCTGGCCCCACATGCTCCGCCAAGTGAAGGCTTATATGGCGGCATGTTTACCATGTCAGAAGGCCAAATATGAGACCATGTTTCTTAGTGGCCTACTTCAGCCCCTCTCGATTCCAGAGCGAGTTTGGGAGGACATCGCGATGGACTTCATCACTCGCCTGCAGCGCTCCAACGGTTTTGATTACATCCTTGTTGTAGTCGACCGACTGACGAAGTACGCCCACTTCGTGCCTCTTCGCCACCCATACACAGCTGCGACCGTGGCGGACAGTTTCATCGCAGAGATCGTGCGGCTCCATGGGTTTCCCCGCTCGATCGTCAGCGATCGTGATCCACTCTTCCTCAGTAGCTTTTGGACATCGCTCTTCCGCTTACAGGGTACACACTTACGGATGAGTACAACTTAGCACCCGCAGTCGGACGACCAGTCCGAGGTCTTGAATAGGTGTCTGGAGACTTACTTGCGCTGCTTTATTGGAGAGCGACCAGGCTCGTGGGCAAAGTGGTTGTGTTGGGCTGAGTATTCTTACAACACCGCCTATCACTATTCCGCGCATACTTCGCCGTTCGAGACAGTCTACGGCCGGTCACCACCTTCCATCCTCCGCCACCTTCCGGGGGAATGCCCGGTCGCCAGTTTGGCCGACCACCTCCATGATCGGGACGTGATCTTGGTTAGTTTGAAGCACCATCTGCGGTGTGCCCAGGCGAAGATGACCTCGTTTGCCAACAGGAAATGCCGAGACTTATCATTTCAGATTGGTGAACGGGTGTTCATCAAACTACATCCCAGAGAGAGTTCTATAAAATGGAGTTCTCTTTCTCGTTTTTGATTGATCATCCCAGAGAGAGTCCCCTGCCAAATTCCAGAGCTGTTACTCTGCCGAATTCTCATCTCCCACTCAAAGTCAAAGAAGAATTCTGGAGAAGGAAGCCATCATGCTGCATCTGAAGAACGATCGCATCAACCTCGCTTGAGCCACATCTGTCCTTCATCATCAACTCCAGAAAATCTCATAGAGGGAATTTTTATTTGTATTATTTCATTCCATTGTATTTTTATAGTGAAATCGCCTTGTGTTTGGCGACTAGGTCCTTGCGCGGCTTAGGGGGAATTCGCCGCGTGAGTTGGCGACTAGGTCTAGGAGATTAGATCTAGGGGGTTCGAGGCCATATCCGGGGAAGGATTGACTAGAGTGGCTTGAGGCCATATCCGGGGAAGGATAAACTAAGCCAACCGGTTCGTGGGGATACGAGTCGGTATAGAAAAGAAAAAGATATTTACTTTTGTACGCCTCCGATTTCTAGCGATATTGAAATCAAATTTATGTAAACACTTTCATATAATACAATCGGTATAGAAAAGGAAAAGATATTTACTTTTGTACGTCTCCGATTTCTAGCGATATTGAAATCAAATTTATGTAAACACTTTTTCATATAATACAATCATGTCTCTTTTTGTGTTTACTTGATTTCTTTCATTTAACATAAATTTTACTATATTGGTTACTAAGATTTCAATTCAAATCACTTTATCTAAACTGTTTATTTTAATCTCTTTCATCATATAACAATTTAGTACTTGTTTCAAAACTTGGATATTATGATATTCTCTTAATTTAGCTAAATTGTTATTTTGCCTTCTCCTATTATAAAACAATTTAATAATTTTCATAAAATTATAAAAAGAATTTTTATTCCCTTATTCACCCCCTCTCTAAGGGTGTCTATCGATCCAACAACACTCATTTGTGCCTTTGGAAGAACGCATGTGCGTGCGTTTGATTTTGAACTAGGGGTGCACGAACGTGCGTTTGAGCACATGGTCGTGCTGAAGCCTGCGCACGTTCGTGCTTGTGCACTGCGTATGGACGCACGCTCGTGTGGTCAACCGTGCATTTTCAGATAATGCTGATATGCCTTTGTCTATGTTTTCTTCTCTTCCCAGGTGCCTCGATTATCTCCATTATGCTCCAAATTGCTTATTCCTTAGTCCCGTACAAAGAAATACCAAGTAAGGTGTAAATTCAACTCTATAACATTAAAACATATATAAATTCAATGCAAACTAGAGTGAAAATGAGGAGAATAAATGCCACATATTGATATTATCAAATACTCTGGTGATTGAACTTACGACAAAAGATCAATCACCAGCGGAAAAGCTCACGGTCATTTTTGCAGGGAAGAAGACGGTGCATAGGAATTTGTCAAGGCTGAGGTGATTTGGTTGTTTGATCAACACTTAAAGAGACTGGATTAACAATCAGGGGTACTGACAATTCTAAAGTAAATCTAGAAATCTGTGATCAAATCTCATCTATATCCAACAACTGAAACTCAATATATTAATAGAAATGGATCAAGGTTAAAGTAATGTATAAAATTCAATCGAAGGGCTTAAATGGAATTTAAAGTAATTCATAGAAATTAATTAAAGGTCTTAGGTGGAATCAAATCTAAATCTGGTGGGGTATCTGAAGATGCAAGACATATTAGTATCATGAATATTTTATTTCATTAAATATTGATGGCTAGATCATGAGATATCATAAGATCAAGTTTCTGTAAGACAGTCAGAGGCTAGAAAGGTTGAAAATTTGAATGGTCGAGGCTGGACTAAATCAAGATCATATTATCTGGAAATGATTAAGGCTCCGTTTGGCGCGGTGTTTTTGCTCTGGCGAGTTTGGACAAAAACGCCACCATCATAGAATGTGGTGGTTATGAACCGTCGTTCGTGAACGCCCGACCTCACCTAAGGAACTTCATCCATTTTTTATGTTCAAGACTAGTTTTATTTTCTTGGTGGCGGTCATAACCGTTGTCATGCCAAACATGCATTCTATAATGATGCCGTTTTTTGTCCAAACTCACCGGAGCAAAACACCACGCCAAACGGAGCCTAAATTTGCCAATAAATCATAATATTGAAAGTTGAATAATATCACAAGTCAATGTCAAGATCTAAGAGTAAATACTTGATGAAAGACTGGTCGAATCTAGGCTTGAAAATAATGATCAAATGGTTGAAATCGAAGTACGGTCCATATATAAACTGCATCGAATAGCCTAATGCCAAATGCACAACAAAGGAATTTTTTAGGGTACAGCACACACCATAGCATCAGAGGTCTTGTTTATTCTAGTGACATTTTTTGTGGTGTACACTTGCTCTATCATATATTAATGAACACATGATTTATTTTGTAGGTTCCTTTTTTAGATGGATCAGCAAAAGGTTGGGTGGAGGCAATAGCACATGTTGGCACGTGCACAGCATTTGATTATAATGGTAATACCAAGGAAAAAATGGCGCCTGTTCTCATTGATACAAGCTATGTTTGTAAGGGTGATTCTTTCATTATTGCATTTCCTTCTTCAAAGATTCACATAACTTGTGGAATAAATTTTCCCAAGGTACTCCTCTCGTTTTACTTGCGCAGACACGCATACAATATATATATATATATAGGGTTAATTACCTAGACCTCCCCTGGGAGTTTGCATAATTACAGGTTGCACCCCTCTATCTTTCGAAATTTCATTTACCTCCCCTCTAAGTTTCTCCAGTTTACAAATTGCCCCTTCCGTTTGAAATATGGATGGAAAAAGATAAAATCTGCCAAATTATGTCATGATATTCAATTTTACCCTTTGTGATGACTCTACATTGAAAGGGGTGATCTCTTCCTTTGAAAATATAGATGGAAAGTGATAAAATATGTCAAATTATTTTATAATTTTACCCTTTGTAATAACTCTGCATTGAAAGGGGCGCGTTACATTTTAGCTTTTGTAATTAATCTAGAATCATTATAAAAGGATAAAATTGAAATATCATAAAATAATTTGGCTGATTTTATCATTTTCCATCCATATTGCTAACGGAAGGGGTATTTTTGTAAACTGGGGAAACATAGAGGGGAGGTAAATGTAATTTCGAAAGATAGAGGGGTGCAACCTGTAATTATGCAAACTCCCAGGGAGGTCCCGGTAATTAACCCTATATATAATTATTAAAATTATATACACACACACATTCTTGTGGTTCTTTGCTACACCAGCAGTAATAACACTGATAGTTTCTTCATTGTAGGTGCCTGCCATTGGTTGTCAATGGTGCTCATATTCCATGGATGCTTATGCAAAGGAAATATCATCTTCAAGAACTTTTTGCATTTATGAAGAGGTTTGATAATGGCTGTGCTTGGATACTTCATTACATAAATCTCATGTCATGCGTCTCTCTGTATATCTTTATACATGCTAAAACAATTTAAATGATCTATGGAGGTGTGATATTTGTGCATTCTTCAATTCCCACATAATGCATGACACTTGGTTAATGCTTCAATTAAAAATGGTATATTTGAATTCAAATTCCTTTAGGCCAGCATTAGCTACTTCAATAGTTAAGATCCTGTTTCATCTTCTGTCAAAACATATTTCTATAGGTAAGACTCCATTTGAGAGGTAAAGATTTCTTTTGTCCGGACATAATTAGTTTCCATGACGTGATCCAACGACCCCATAAAGGCGATGTTCGAAAGGATGCATAAGTTGATAGGTCAGTCCGTGTCTAAAAGTTGGCAACAAGCCACCTTGACCTCTCGGCTCGTCTGGAGAGTCTCATTCCACCTCAGCGAGTTAGCGATGACTGTCAATGCGATGTGACCGCAAGTAGTTTTCATGCAGGGTCCCCCTCACCTGGCCACAGGGATGACTTACACTGAGAGCGTTATGAGAACATCCCACTGCCTCGTTACGAGAACAACGCTCTACCGTGATACGTCAAATTAAAGTTTCCGACGTATGATGACGAGAGCGATACAATGGGATGGTTGACCCTATGCGAATAGTTGTCTTGACATGGAGAGGCCCCACATAAAATGGGGAAGACTACCGTTGATACGAAGCAATCTCTTGGGGGAGTTGATCTCCCTCAAGCATGCTGGAGCTATTGATGATTGTTTGGAGAAATTCCAGATACTATTGATGTGTCATTTGTCCGGAGCAACATATTGCCATCTTTGCTGCCGGCCTTCGGGAACGCGTGCATCGATTGTTAAGTTTCAAGGTTCTCAAGATCCTATCACTGTCATGAGCCTAGCTCGAATTTTTACCTCTTTGGCTGCACCAGGCCCATAACATACGACGAGTCAACGACTGTCATTTCTTCTCAGTACGAGCCCCCAGACCGACAGGAATCCGTCATGGGGGTGGAGAAGGGCGGTCAGCTGCCACCCCGCCTCATTTCATCCTCCGTCTGTCTTTGCCAGAGATGGCAGAACGCCGTGCAAAGGGGCTTTATTTTGATTGTAATGAAGCTTAAGCACCCCCTACATCGGTGCACGAAGTTGTTTCTTGGACACTCATTAAAATTAGTCATTTTTTGGTTTACTAAATAATACATTGTACCGTTGATGTTTGATTAGTTTCTCCTCTTTTATTTTGTTTTCTTACTGCAGATTCAACAAATACGCAGTTCGGGTCTTATCAAAGGAGGATCAATTGAAAATGCTCTAGTATGCAGGTATTTTCTTATGCTTTTGACTTGCAAGTTATTCCATCATAAGAAAATCAATAGAAATGGTAAGTTTGGATGCTGGGAATTTTAGTTGAAGGACATTAAAAAAGGGTAGAAAAGTTTAAATAATGGTATCACCGTCAACCCATAAATTGCTAGGACTTCATTTCATTTCGCTTAAAGAGTAAAATATAGGAAGAGCTTCTCTATTCGTCAATGGTCGTGGCGCCGAAGATAGCATAGAGGCTATTATTGCTTTTCTATTGTCTCATGAGCAATGGTTATGACCGAGGTGGCAGAACGTTTTTGCTCCGGTGAGTTTAGACAAAAACGCGACCGCCATAGAATGAATGTTTGGCAAGACAATAGTTATGACCGCCACCAAGAAAACAAAACTAGTTTTGAACATAAAAGCGGTTGAAGTTCCTTAGGTGAGGTCAGACTTTCACTAACGACGGTTCATAACCACCACATTCACGACTGCCACCGCCGTGCCAAACGTAGCTGAATTTATCCACTTTTATGTTCAAAATTAGTTTTATTTTCTCGGTGGTGATCGTAAACATTGCCATGCCAAACATACATTCTATGATGGTGGCATTTTTGTACAAACTCACCAGAGCAAAAACTCCACACCAAACGGAGCCGTAATATGTAAGTGTCCAACTCCCTCTCAAGCTATTGCCTTGCATGCATATTTCATTTGTTGATACATAAACACACCACGCATATTACATTCTATGATAAGGCTTCATTTGGCACGGCTTATTTGCTCCGGTGGGTTTGAGCAAAAATGCCACCACCATAGAATGTATGTTTGGCATGACACTAATTATGACCGCCACCAAGAAAAGAAAACTAGGGCTCCGTTTGGCACGGCGGTAGCTGTCGTGAGCGCGGTGGTTATGAACCGTCGTTCGTGAACGCCCCGACCTCACCTAAGAAACTCCATTCATTTTTTTTTTCAAAACTTCTTTTCTTGGTGGTGGTCATGACCGTTGGCATGCCAAACATACATTCTATGGCGGTGGCGTTTTTGTCCAAACTCGCAGGAGCAAAAACGTCGTGCCAAACGAAGCCTAGGTTTAAACATAAAAGTGGATGAAGTCCCTTAGGTGAGGTCGGGCTGTTCACGATCGCCACCGCCGCACCAAACATAGCCTAAATAGTCGATGTGGAGTTTTGATAAGTTGAAAAATCAAACTCATTCATAGCTTCTTCTGTAGTTCCACTTCAGGTTGGCTAAATCCACCGTTGCGTTTCGTCGATGAACCTTGCCGCCATAAGCTTCTGGATCTCATAGGGGATCTCTCTCTCCTCGCGCAGAATGGTCACCAAGGAATTCCAATTTCACACCTAATTGCTTACAAGGTTTGTCGGATCTTTCACAATTTTAAATCTCGCTTTTGTTTAGTTATCATGTCATTCTAGTTCTTTTAGTCTTCATAATACAACTCAAATTACAATATTCGAGCGACAGCCTATTACTATCGGCGCTGCACATTGCTCTCGGGGACCTGTATCTGAAGGAAACATGCGGTTTTTTATTTAGATCTCTGAGATTAAAATTGTAGGGCTCAGATTCATTTGATGATCTAATTTCAAGATCACGACCACACAAATTTTTCTTTTTGATATAGCATAGATTTAATGTCAAACCGCATGCTACATACGCTCTTGTTCGAACCGCTCACTTCCCTTTTAATTCGATGCAGGCCGGTCATTCCCTGCATGCTGATTTTCTGCGTCGTCTGGCGAACATCTCTATGGATTGAAAACCAGAGGGCAACATCCTATAGCAAGGAAGTGTCTCCAACTATAATCGTTGACTAAAAAAAAATTAGCATTGATTTTAAATTCTCGGGTCGGTTTTGGGTACCCGGCCTGTGGAACCGGGAGCCGAACCGAATTGTCGGTTTTTGTATTATGTGAACCAGACCCGAACCGAACCTATTTGAAATTGACCCAAGCCGTTCGGTTCCGGCCCGGTTTTCTAATTCTTCGGTTATTTTTACACACCCCTATTTTGCACTGTTCTTTAGAATTTTAATATCAATACGGTATGAGCAGTTGAAGGGCATCCGGCCGCTAAAGCAGCCGAACCAAATATAGCCAACATTTAAAGCAACATTGAAAACTATTAGGCTTGGATTTAATAGCTTTTTATTTTAAATTCACAAAGCCACATTAATAGTCATGATACATGCTCTCTATGAACTAGCTTCTAAAGGTTTTTGCCGATAAGGATATGGGCGAAGCCGTAAAGGCGCACTTTCACGCCCCAGGGGAGGTCACAAGATCGAAACCCGGTAAATATACTGGTTAGGAGAGCAAGTTTATCTATGTCTGAAAAGATAAATCCTCTAGAAATATAAAAGGGTAGGGAGGTGCTTATAAACTGTTTTTTTTCCATTTTTTACTGTGGTAAATGATGGGCTGTTCATATTCTCGTTATTAGGGGTGCAACTTGGATTGGTTCCATCAAAAATCAATAACCGACTCAGGTTTGATTTCAAATTTTTGGAACCGGAATCGACCCACGGTTCTAAAACATAGAATATATTCGAACCATTCACTTTGGTTCTGGTTCGTTTTTGGTTCTAGTCATGTCTCAAAATAATTGAAAAAAGTAGCTTTTTTAACTCATGATCTTTTGTCATATAACTATATATCAGTATCTCAAGATAATTGAATTAAGACTCTATGTAACATTGAGTCTATACAATTACAATACTACAAATGAAGTTAAAATTTAAGATAAAGTAATAAAATTTTAAATAATAATAATTATACTTTATATAATCATTGCTATTCTCTGTTCTCTCCTTCTCGACTTGGCAAGATATAATAATTGATATTTAACATATATATAAATTGATTAAATAAACTTGTATGTATTAGGTAATATAATAAACATTGATTATCAGTTCTCGGGTTAGTTATGAGTTCTCGACCTGTGAAATTAGAAATGAACTGTCGGTTCTGATATTTTGGGAACCGGGCCCGAACCTAGCCTATTCGAAATTGACCCAAATCGTTTGGTTCGGCTCCGATTCTCTGTTCTCTGATTATTTTTGGGCACCCCTACTCATTATCATCGCAATAAATTAATTTTACTAAAAAGTCAGCCGAATTTTAATAAAAAGACATTATATTTTTAGAAGGCATGAGAATAGAGAAGGTTTCAGAATGATAGTGATAGACTGCTGAGATAGTTTAAGGCTCTGTTTGCATGACGGCAGCGGTCGTGAATGTGATGGTTATGAACTGTCGTTTTTGAACCCCTGACCTCACTAAGGAACTTCTTTCACTTTTATGTTCAAAAGTAGTTTTCTTTTCTTGGTGACTGACCATAACTGTTATGCCAAACATATTTTGTATGACGATGACGTTTTGTCTGAACTCACCGGAGCAAAAACGGTGTGCCAAACAAAGGCTTTGGTGTGGTGGTGGAGGTCGTGAATGTGGTGGTTATGAATCCTCGTTCGTGACCTCACCTAAGGAACTTCATCCACTTTTATGTTCAAAATTTGTTTTCCCACTAAAAGAAAGCGCAGCAATAGCACGAGCCACCCGATTAGCTCTCCGGCGATCGAAAGAAACGGAAAAAGACATCCCAACACTGATGGAGTCCAAAATATCTCTAACAATAGTCTAATCCGCCGAGTTAAACACCACACCCGCAACAAGATTACCAATAAGATTGGCGCAATTCCCCTCAAAGATAACTGCATCCCATCCCAACGAAATTGCCATATCCACCACAAGGCGAGTCGCAAGAGCTTCGGCCACACTCGAGCAATCCATCCCCCAATCTAATACACATTCAGCCTGTCATTTTCCATGCGATATTCTTTCCAGAAGGTTGAGAAATAAATAGTTATGGTTAAATTTTTTTTGATATATTTTAATTACATAGATTTGGATAACAAAATATTGTCCTCAAGTGAAATCCAGAAAATGCATCAATGAATATGTGTATATTACTTTTAATCAAGTAAATAAGGCTACTGATCCAGAAACAATTGTTATTATTTGTCATTATTTTGCATAGTAGGTGTGAGATCGACAAATCAATCAATTTTCTCTTCCTTTGCGTTTCTATCCATTGAAACCTAAAGTGTCCACAAAGAGAGTATGAAAAAATTTCTTAGAGGACGATAAATCCACAAAAAGAGAATCTTCACATTTTGAGCATGTTCTGATGCATGAGCGACAACAAGTGAAGATAAAGATGATTAATGATGAAAAAAAAACATAGTTACGAGTAATGAATTTCTAGAAAATGTGTAATTAAATGTCACTACATATGCATATACAGACAGACGATGCATCGATGTTATGGCCATGGGTGATGATCACTGTGAATTCAAAGTTATCGGTATGTCACTAATATGAGTGATAATTGGATGCACATCCGTCATGATCTTGTGAGTGAAATACAAAAAAACTTTATTGCACAATGATGATATATTCGGAGTATTGAAGACATAGGAAGTCCTTAAGTCTTTTGATTGTTTGGTAGTTCCAGCCGACTTGACAAGTGGATGTCAATGCCCGACATGAGCTTATTGGTGTCATTATGCTATAGCATTCAATTGGTTTACTTATCAAGTCACCAATCTTTCATAATTTTGCCTCCGCTTTCAGATCCATCGGCTCTTCGATGGTTGTTTACATGAGATTTAAAAATGATAACTACTTCATTCGTTGTAGATGAAAGAAGATTGCCCACTGCGGCCGATATTTCCTGTGTGAATTAGATACCAAGAACACGAAGCAAAACAATGATATGTTATATATCATGCGACTGTTTTAATAATAAGATATGTACATTTACTGCAATGCGTTTATTTTCTCGAGCATTAAACGATGTTCAAATATAATGTTTTTTTCAGAATGCTCATTTCAAAGAAATTGTAATGAGCTTGATGGATGGTTGAAAATGTAAAGACATTTGCTCATGTGCTAATATAGATTTTTAGGCAATTGTTAGCCGCACCCCAGTTTTGGCTATCCGCAACCCTTTTATATGAAGTATTACGTGTTTTTTTTTGGAAATACGCCTTATACAAGCATTTTTAGGAAAAGTGTTCAACACGAAAGTTGTAGATATAGTCGAGATCTACAACTTTCGTGTTGAACACCTTTGCTAAAAATGCACGCACAAGACGTATTGCCGCTCGAATTGAAACATGGGTTAACTATAACGAAATTTTGGAAATACGCATTGTGCATGCATTTTTAGGAAAAATCTTTAGCACGAAAGTTGTAGATCTCGACGATATCTACAACTTTGGTGTTGAACACTTTTCCTAAAAATGCTTGTAGAAGGCGTATTTCTAAAAAAATGCGTAATACTTCATATAAAAGGGTTGCGGATAGCCAAAACTGAGGTGCGGTTAACAATTGCCAATTTTTATTGCAATTTCATTTCAGACCTTTTTCCTGCATGGAAACTAAAACAGGAGGCGATCACAAAAGAATTGTATTTTGATCGACGGGTATTGATCATTTTTCTAATATTTAAATATTTCCTCAAGATTTCATTACATACTTACTGACCCGGCAATTCTATTAGAGCGATGTTAAACGCAGGCCAATTTTGGCTATATGCAGGCCACAATTTTTTTAAAAGAGCGATGTTAAACGCAGGCCGATTTTAGCTATATGCAGGCCATAGTTTTAAAAAAAAATATCATTTTTTCTTTTAAAACTTTAGGAAAAATGATTCAAGTAGTTTAATACTTCATGTATTATGTGTTTTTCCTTCCATGCAACTGTGTCCCCAAGGAGTTTACTCGTTTGTCCGAGTCCGATGTGTTTTTAAATTACAACTGGCCTAAAGCTATTCATGAGTATTTGCTACGACGATGGCGAGGGCGGCGATGGCGGCGATGACGGCGATCGCGACGTCGTCGGCGATGGCGGCGATGGTGGCGATGGCGGCGATGGCGGCGTCGTCGGCGATGGCGGCAATGGCGGCCATGGCGGAGATTCCGTCCATGACGGCGATGGCGGCGATGATTATACTTCGGGTAGTTACTTATTTTATGAATGTTATTTTGCTTGGTGTTACTTACGTATTTTATTATTTTATAAATATTAATTTGATTTTTGAATATGGTATGTAAATATGAAATTTGGCCTGCATGAATAATTTTTTGGCTTGCATATATCCGCGGCCTACATGTAGCCAAAACCGGCCTGCATTTAACATCACTCTTTTATTATTACTATTATTATTACTATTATTTTCTTATTTCTGAGTTTTTGGGACGCAGCTACATCAATAAACTCATTTTATATTCTTCGGATTGGTTTTTGATGCAATATATATCTTTCTATTTGTTAATGAATGTCGTTATTTTATGAGAATGTTATATTTACATAGTTTAATCACTTATGTATATTTACTTGCTTGTGTTGGTACTTGGTTACTCATTGCTTTAAATAAAGGAAATTGTTAAAGACAAATCAAAAATGAATATCTGCACATCATTGATAACAACAAACCAAATAGCAAATCAAATTTAAAATTAAAAAATTTCTCAATTTTTTTTTTCTAACAGTGATAGTCACTGTTGAAGCCTGAAAAATCCCGGGTCCAAATGTTCGGACCTGATTGCAGTCTGAGGTTACTGGTCCTGCGATGCAACTCCACAGACCGATTTGGCAAGAGCTAAGAAGAGAGAGATTCGTCTATAAACCGGACTCAGGTGCTTCAACAGGGAGGTCCCACCACGTACTGAGAAGCTCAGAAGAGACTTCTCCTCCACAATCAAAGATGACCGAACATTGTACGAGCAAGACACCAATTTGACGAGTATCAAAAGTGACGACCAAAGATGACGGGTCCAAGAGTTCGAAAATGGGGGTTCCGAAGCTCGCCCAAAAGTGCAGTTCCTGGTACCCCATGAGGTCTTATTTATAGGAAAACCAAGGGGGGGGGGGTCTTATTTATAGCCCAGCCCAACTTGACGACTATGCGACATTGAGAGGGTCTCGCCTGGCTTCGACGAGCATCGCCTATGGCCGCCCACCTGACGAGTATGAGGGGCCGCTCGCACATGCTCGCCCACCTGGCGAGTATAAGGGGCTGCTCGCACATGCTCACCCATACTCGCCTAGGCCTTCTACTGTTCCTGCTGGCTGAGTTGTCTTTAATCTCTGACTCCTGATTTCTTATTTGACCTTTGACTTTGACCTGTGTCTATATGGCTTCAATCGAGCCATACCCTCGAAGAATACGGGTTGTACAGTCACTCATAAACTTTAGATCATGATAAACTTTAGATTACAGTACTCAGAACTAATTCAGAGTAAGATTTCAATTTTTTTTATTAAATAGAGCTAATCAATATAAATAAATGAAGTTTTTTTTATTAGTTAGATTCTCCTTTTCAGCGAATTTTTCTTGAGTATTCACCATTGAGAGAGTTTTGGGGATAGTTGCTAATCAAAATGACCCAAAGAAAAAAAGATGTAAATGGTGAGCTCTTGCTTCTCTAAATTATGATATATGTGCGTTATAGTTTTGATCTATATGTGAAGTTGAAATAGCTTGTTATGCTTAAAAATTTAACAAAATGGTATGCTCAAATTTATTTTATAAATACATAAAGAGTTGTTGAAGTGCTGGTTCACTGAGTTTATCTTTTTGAATAACCAAAGTCTGATTTAGAAATGAAAATTCTGATCGCAAAGTTCGGCTGAGCGCGAGAAGAATCAGGGAGGTTTTTTCACGCTCGTGTGCGGCTTATGATTTGCTCGTAGAAAAAGTCGGAACTAATTTTAGATGAGGATTTTAAGTTATGTCGGTGTGCGGATAACCATTTTTGATTTGCCTTTAATACTTCCCTTGCTGAATTAACTAGGTCAGCATATTGGCTACAATGAATTATGTTTTGTAATAATCATTTTTTGTTAAGTGGTGTTAAAGTCACGTAAAAAATGGATGTCTCCACACCAGTGATAAAAACACATGAAAAAATTATTAAGGCTCCGTTTGGGAGGACTTATTTTCACCGTTCAAGCAGTTACGACCGCATGAATCGGACCTTAATTAAGATCCGTTTCATGCGATCGTAACTGCTTGACCGGTGAAAATAAGGCTCCATTTGGGGGGACTTATTTTCCCCGACATGAACTGGACCTTAATTAAGGTCCGATTCATGCGGTCGTAACCGCTTGACCGGTGAAAATACGTTCCCCCAAACGGAGCCTAAGTCTCCCCAAACAAAGCCTAAGTCTTTTTCTCTTATAGTTGGTGTGCATATAACACATTTAAATCTTTTTTTCTTAAAATTGATGTGCATATAGCATTTTCTGGTGTGCTTTTATCATCTTGAGGTACCATTATAATTGTAGGATCTCAGAATAACGAATTATTAAAGAGGATCGGTCAGTATCAAAATACTTATAAAAGTTTATTTATTAAAAAGAAACGTATATAATAGCGCATAAAAATGAAGCTGAGGACAAATAAATGAAAATAATTACAAATACGAATATATAATTTTATTTTGAAGAGTCATGGCAGCAGCAGCCACGCTCGCTCTCCCTGCCATCTCTTCCACGCACGGGCGCGGAAATTTCTACTTGGCGAAGGCGCTCGAGCTGGGAGGCCGAGCCTTTATCGGCGGCTCATCGCCATCCTCTTCTCCTATATCGTCTCCTCGCAATCTGGGCTCCTTCGACGCCAATCCGTCACTGATTTCTCCTCCGACGTTCTTCCCTTCCTCGCCGACGGCCTCCTCGCCTTTTGGCTTTCATTGTTTAGACCCGATGGAAGCGGGGAAATACGCCGAGGAGCTGGGCGTTGCAGTGCGGGTGGTGCAGATGGCGTGCACGCTGTGCCAGGATGTTCAAGAGGGACTCGTGGGGAGGAAGAGGGAGCAGATCAAATCCAAGGATGACGATTCTCCAGTTACTGTCGCAGGTTTGGTTCGTGCCCGTGCTTGATTTATATTTATTTTTTCTTCGTCCGTTCCGTTTGTTTTGCAAGGTTTATGGATTCGAGAGAGGAATTTTCGAGGCATGTTTTTTTTAAAGATTTGGGGCCGGTAAGGATTTGATTATTGTATCTTGTTTGTCCCACTTGGAAGCTAAGAGAGAACGGGGTTCTCAATTTACGATGTTATTACTTGAGAAATTTGGAGGGCGGGGCGCCTACTAGGGTTTTTAGTTGTGTGATTGTTTAAGAGGATGATTAGCATTTTACTAATTTGATTGTTGCAGGTCATTTTGAGGTTGTTTTTGGTTATTAATAATTTCATTAGGGAAATGATCTTGTATTGATGGTTAATTGTGCTGTGAGTGTCATCAAATACTGTGTGACTGGATTTTAAGATTGGAATTTGTCATTTATAAGGAATTTCTTTTCATCACTTGGGACTCCTGAAAGATAAATTGTTTTCTTCTTCTGGAGCACTCTTTTGTATGGCAGTTTCTTCTTCGCATTTGTGACATGGATCAGAGATTAGGTTATTGTTGTCAATGTCACTGTTATAGATGTGTGGAGGGAGTGACGATGACCGGTTTTTATGGTTTTGAGATGGAAATTGGGCACTGCAATTGGTAATTTCATCTATATGGGGGTTTGGTTTCTGGTCGATTTTTGATGTAATTGTTGGATTGAACATTCTATTGTTGGGTAATTTCGAGGATTATATATAGATATGTAGTTAGTTTTATTATTCCATATTTTTAGGATATAATCAAGAGAGTGTTGTGTAACTTTATAAATTATTTTATAGCAATAATTGGTACATATTGTGTAATTTCTTCTGGAAAATATGTAAATTGATTAGATCAGTGTGTTTGTTGATGTACCATGGATTCAATACATTTAGTATGGAGTTTTTGTGTGATATTACTTGGCATATTACTTAAGTTCCAACAATGTGGAAAGACTACCCTAGCATACTTGATTTTTCAGTCTTCATTTGTGGTATGATTTCTCTTCCATGACACCTGCATTGACTTCTACTAGAAGCATTCACATTTCGAGGTGTCTAGAAACATAAACAAATTAATTTCGCTTCCTAACATAAATAAATATATTGATGATTTGAAAATCTTGGTTCCTTCACTATTTTATGATTCAATTTTTTTCCCGATGTGTTCACGCAACTTAACTAAGCATGACCATTTCAATCTTCTATGAAATAGTGTGTAAAATCTTAATGGGGTTAGAGGGTAGTAAGCATTTAGTTTGGTCATAAAAATTCATTTCTGCCTTTGGCATGTGCCTCATGTGGGACTGTTGAATGAATTGGATTTATTTTTATTCCCTTTTTCCTTTTTATTTTGGGTAATTTCCTATTTTATACTCGTAATTGCGGTTTAAATTTGTTTTCTTGTTTATTTCTACTAGGGTCCTATATTACCCACCCAACGAAGACTTGAGTGTATAACATAATGTAGAGAGGCCTTTTATTTTCCAATCACATTATAGCAGAGCTGATGAGGAAAGCCTCAAAAATTTCACACTGGCTCCATCATTCCAGCTATTTTTTGTAGATTTCCTCATTGGGAAATCCCTAGTCTTCAGGGAGGAGACCACAACATAGAGAAGGGAGTCACAACAATTATTCTCGGGGGAAGCTCCTACTATTATTCATTGAGTCAAGCTCTAGCTTCAATCTTTGCAAGTCTTTTGTTGACACAACATGCGATTGTGGCGGGCGGAGAAAGTGCAGGCTGTAGCTATTGGTGCATCCTTTGCTATCTTCCCCTCATGGCTCTGAAATTCATTTGCAATTATTGCTCCTCTACCTCTTCATATTTTTACAAATATTCCCTGCATCTCTTTCGGAAAGGGGGTTTCATGATTTATTTGCATGCCGGCTTAATGAAAACGTGGTGCCGGCTTTGCATTCATAAATATCTTTCACGTATTTTCATCGTCCTCTCTATGTTTTTTTCTCCATTCTGACATTACAATTTTACAACTTAATCCACATCATCTTCCATACCCGACGTTGGAAACCAAATTTCACTGGTCTTTATAGAGAATCGCCCAAATTAAATCACAATTGTGCACCTCAATGAAGAATTTTTCGCGGCGGTTGCACTCTGTGCACATGTATATTAGAAGATGAGATAGTGGGTGTACAATGGGAGATTCAAGGGAGCTTGATGAAGAGGATCCATTTTTCTCCACTTATGATTTTTGGGTGGAGTGTGGATGGAATGGTGTTGAGAAGAGATAAGAGTGAAACAATTGAATAACCGGTCACTCATTTTTGCAAATTCAACTTCCATGAAATGATCTTGTTGCATTGCAAGAGACATGTTTAGGAATCCATATATAAGGTTGGAGGTCTTGCGTAAAGTAACCAAATTAATGTGTCGTTGCAATGTTGGGACATTGTTTGACCAAATCCACAAAGTTGTTGATGTGTCGATTGAATAATCTCGATGGACGACGCATAAGCACTCGAACACCTTGCTGGATTGTTAGGTTTCGTAACGAAGGATAAGTTCATCCTTCAACATTGTATTGCCCAAATCATGTTTGGGTTCGATGGTCAGAGCCACACAACCTGTGGAGCCTCAAGGCTTGCATGCAGATCATTGTGAGAGATATTTATGGTTGTTCTATGCGGATTATAACATGAAAAATTGCTCGATGCGGATTATAACAAAAAAAATTGCTCGATGCGCACAATCCAACTGAGAGGATATGTACCTTCAAAGATTAGAATGTCCAATCGACGCGTAAGATTTGCTGGGTGGTGTCGTTAATTAGTGATGCGTGCTTGTCATACTGGTGGGTTCAATGGTGATCGAGTTAGAGGGAAATGATGGATAGACGGATTGGTGGCCTTGGTGCACGATTTGGAGAATGTTGACTAATGACACTTCCATGCTATCTATTCGTGAGAACTGGACCGTGACCGTGTGGTTAAGATCATCAAGTTTGTTCGACATTATGCGACTGATGGTCATTAACTGTAATAACTGAGGAATAGATAATGGTCGACATCTACAACTGTCGGAGTCTCGATTGAATAAATTGGTAAGTCTATGCAGATAGAGATGCAATTTTTGGTTGGGGTTGAGCTATCAGAAGCTCTGTCGAGAAAGAAACATTGCACAAACATGAGAACTTGATTGGAGGTTACATAAGGCATATCAGTAGAGACATTCCAGGTTGGTGACATCAAAAGCACATGTGAGTGAATACATGGTATGGAATTGGTGTTATTGGTGGTGGGCAGAGGTAGCGAGCATCACAAGCGGGAGACACGAGGAAGACGCCATTGGAGACGGTAGACTAGGCAACACAATAGTTGCCACTGGAGGCAACACAACTTGATAAGAGACATCGATGCCGAAGATGAGATGGTGGTGGGTCGATCCTTCTGTCCTAAGTGGTAGGTGGGAAAGAATGACAAGTCAGACCAAGTTGTTAGCATGCCGAGAAGAAGACACGAAGAAGAAGACACTCATGTTAAAAATTTGTGAAACATGTTCTCACCGAGAGATAGTTGTGGCTAGTTCCCTCTTCCAGGCAGAGTCTAATTCTGAAACACTAGAATATAAGACATCTCAAATGCATAAACATTCTTTCCTTATATAAGGAGACAACTCACACACAATTTACCACAGTACCCTTACTATTTCATAGAGACTCGCTAGATTAATACATCCACTATTTGTGTTACAGGATATATGCATAACTTACAACACTTGTACTTAAGTATGTAACAGGGAAGCTGAGAACTTGATGATTATGACCTAACTGGTGTATTCTATATTTGGAGACATCAATGCATATTATGTGTTATTCTTGGACAATGTCCCACAAATGTACTCGAACCTTTGAAATCAATCTCCTCTCTATTAATTGACTTGAAGCTTGCAAAAATTTGCCAAGATGGAGATGATGTTACAAGATAATTTTATTCCCTGTAAAGGATTTGGCAAGGTTTTGATCTGTTCAACGATTATGACTAAAAATTGTGGATGATTGTAATTACTACAAAAATATGGTAGGTATCAATCATGTCTTCAAATTTCTTGCCATTCTTAATGTTGAATTTGACAAAATATGTGGGCGTATCTTTGAAAAAAATCATATTCCTCCTGTTGGTGAGGCATGTGATGAAGGCTATTGAGAAGATAGTTGTTGACAAGTGAGGTTGGGGAAGAAGACAATTGTTACCAACGGGATCTGTGGAGCACTTGTAATGAAGCCTTTGTTAGCCATAAGAATACCCAAATTCAATGTGGAATAAATGATAAATTTACAATTTGAATTCTGTGGCAAGCTAAGACACTCTGGAGGCATGTTGGAAGTTCCATGATAAGCCATCAAATGGAAAAGGTAAGCAAGTTAGGTGAGTAGTCTATCTATGCTCCGTGGTATTATGCTCCTCCCACTACCAAAGAAGCTGACTCTAGTCCATGCAGTAAGGTGTAAATGAATTTTCTTTTAAAACAATGAAAGTTTCTTTCCACAAGTAGTATTCTTAGTAGTCCTCTGACACACACACAAGTTGTATCATTCAATTGTTCAATACTTATATTCTTCTGTTGAGGTGCTGAAAATATTAGAATAGTTGCTAGTAGTTTCTGCGCCTATCGTTGTCTAATGCCTATTTAAAATTATAAGAATATTATTCTTAAATGTGTTCTTCATGTTCCTACAAAGATCGTGTGTTACATTCTCATGAAAATTTTATCGTGGATCAAAACTATTTTACTTGATTCATAGTAATGTTTCGGTGACATTCTGTGTCAATGCATTTTTTGTAAAGAAATGGTTTATGACCTTTATAAATGATTATACATGATTGTGTTGGTTGCATCTGTCAAGTGAAAATTCCAAAGTTCAACAACCTTTCGAAGGTTTTTTTGCTACATGGTTGAAGATCAACTTCAAACTAAAAAATTGGCATTCTTTGCGCTGATTATGAATGTGAGTATTTTAGTAAATGGTTGTAAAAAGTTTTGAAAGAAAATATATCATTCATCGGTCTACATGTTGTGGAACACCTCAACTAAGTTGAGTTGAACTAAAAAAATGATACACGAAGTCGCAAGTGCTATTATCGTTTTCATGCATATTCTCGAGTAATATACAAGTTGAAGCTGTGCTAACTACCCTTATTTGATAAATAAAATGCCAGCTCGTGTTAACTACATCTTCTTTCATAAGAGCATACATGCTTGAGAGGTAGAGAGGAGTGTTCTAAGAGGAGAGGGAGAGAAGGGAGAGGGGGGGGGGGGGGGGGGGGGGAGGAAGAGAGAGAACCCATACAATCAAAAGGGATTTTTGTCAAAGATCTCTAGCTTGTTTGTTCAAGAACAGTTTAGGAAGCACTGAGGCCCTGTTTGGCGGGACAGCAGAGCGTGAGCAATGGAACGACAAATGTTAGGCTGAAGCTGGGGTGTCCAGCCCGGAACGACGCGCAAAACGACAAAAGCCTCCATATGCAACAATGACACTTGAGCCGAGCTGTTGGGGGTGGGGGGTCTTCGTTCCGCCTCCGGCGATGTCGCAACGGAACACTAATGGCCACGCAAACAGCGTCAGAGTGACTTGAACTTGAAACATATATGATAACTGCACATTTGTTGGTGGCAATTTGGTTACTTTGAGGAGTTAAAAAATAGTACGTTGGGCCAAGACGCATCAAAGGGTCAAGGTTTGGTGGATCTTTACCTTCAGGGCTAGGTGATGTTGAAGTGACATCATTTGTCTTGGTTCATGACTTCATCATATTATATGTTTGTGAGTGGGGTCCAAGGAAGATTCAGGTGCAGTTGTTGATTCAGAGTTCTTTAGCCCTTGTCCTACATATATTACTCATGTTGTTTATGTCGTCGTCATGTGAGAAAATGATGTGTGTCTTTTGGGACACTGGGAAGATATTGGTTGAAGGTAATGCTTACTAAGGTGGTGGTAGATATGTTTTTCTTATCGCCGAAACATTAACCTTCTGTATATTACAGACTTTTGTAGTTTGGCTGTTTGATGGGGAACTTATGGAAGTGTTGAAACTATTTTTTTTACAGTGGAGGAAATTGGTGATGTGTGGAAGCCCCTTAGAATTTGTGGCAAATCCTTTTCAAGCTAGCGGTTGAGAGCTTGTACGCCCTCCGCCATACATCCTTGGTGGATCAGTACATCGATGATTTCATCGAATTGGCCAACCATGTTCCCGGCCTTCCCCCTGATCACTACATGGGTTTCTTCCTTCAGGGACTTCAAGCGCACATCCGCTCTCGTCTCCGTGCTCATCACCCTTAGGACATCTCCGCCGCCATGGAGGTCGCCCTCTTGGCTGAGGCTGATTTTTCCATTCGGCCAACCAATTGCTCTCGTCTGCCTTCGGCGGCCACCGACTCCTCCCGCATCTCCTTCCTTCCACCACCTTCTCAGCGGATACCCACGGGAGAATCGGCCCCGACGGCCCATCAGCCCCCCCTAAACCGCCCCTCCTCATCGTCCGCCTCGGCCCCCGGCGCACAACCGCCTCTCCTCTCAGGAATACAATGATCTGCGCAACAAGAGGTTGCACTTTCACTGCAAACAACCCTATTCGCCGACACACGATTGCCCGCTCAAGGAGCTGCGGGTACTTATGTGCGAGGACGAGGTCACTGCTGCAGATTTCGACGCTCTGGTCCTGGAGGACCAAACCCCGACTGGCCCGACACCGTCCGACCCCCTGCGGTTGGCTCTCTCACACCTCTCTCTTGGGGTCATTTCCGGTTCTCAGACCATGAAACTACAAAGCTATCTTCAGGGGACTCCAGTGGCCCTCATGATCGACTGTGGTGCGAGTCACAACTTTGTCTCAGTGGACTTCGTGACACGTCTACAACTGATTCCCGACCCTACCTCGGTGTTCCTAGTATACCTCGGGGACGGCCGGCGGTCCCGCATAGGGGGTCTGTGTCGCGGCCTTCCGCTGCATGCGGGGGAGTACATCACCCCCACAGACTTTACGTCTTTCCACTGGGTGGAGTGGACACCATTCTCGACATGACATGGTTGCAGTCCTTGGGAGACATACATCATAATTGGGTCTCCATGCGGATGACATTTCAGTGAGCCCACCACACCTGCACATTCGTGGGGGAGGAAACCCTCCAACGTGTTGTGGTCTCCCCTCGTGCGGCGCAGCGAACTCATACGGTGGATTTTTAGGCCCTACTTTGGCACATCACTTCGACAGCCGATGACGTCTCCATACCGGCCCGACCTCCACCGCCACCCGGGTTGCCTCACCTCTTGGAGCAGTTTGCCTCCGTCTTCACTCCGCTCCCGAGCCTTCCTCCATCGCGCCCCACGACCACCGGATTCTGCTTCCGGACAACACTCGGCCGATTTCTGTCCGTCCGTACCGTTACGACCATGTCCAAAAGGAGGAGATAGAGCGGCTTGTGTCTGACATGTCGGCCGACCTGATCCGCCCCACTGCTAGTCCCTTCTCGAGCTTGATCCTTCTTGTGTGGAAGAAGGATGACAGTTGACGTTTTTGTGTGGACTATTGGGCCTTCAACAAAGTCACCATAATTGTGACTAGTATCCCATCCAGTCATTCATGCGCTCCTGGACGAGCTGGGCGGCGCCACTTCTCCAAGATCGATCTCCGATCCGGGTACCATCAGATTCGGGTGTGCGCACCGGACATTTAGAAGACCTCTTTTCGTACCCATGTCAGACACTATGAGTTTCTGGTCATGCCCGTTGGACTCATAAATGACCCGACTACCTTCCAAGCGACCATGCACGTCATCTTTCACCCGATCCTTCGTAAGTATGTTCTAGTGTTTTTCGACGACATACTTGTGTACAGTCTGACATTGTAGGACTACTTGCGCCACTTGGAGCTCACATTGGAGATGCTTCACCGCCATTCTTTAGTGGCCAACATGAAGAAGTGCGCATTCGGATTGCGGGAGATCTCTTACCTGGGTCATACAGTGTCGGCCAGGGGGTGGCTATGGATCTGGAAAAGGTTTTGGTGATCCTACAGTGGCCACTGCCACAGGCCGTGCGGGACTCCTTGGCTTCCTTGGATTGACATGCTATTAACGCCGCTTCATTCGGGATTATGGCACGCTGACTCTTCCTCTCACGCGACTGCTCCGCAAGACCGCCGCTCTCACCTTCCACTTGTCCACGGAGGAGGCCACCACATTCGCGGCCTTACAATAGGCCTTGGGGATGGCCCTGGTCCTCCCAATACCGAATTTTTCTCAAACCTTCACAGTGGAGTGCGACACCTCAGGCACTGGCGTCGGGGCAGTTCTCATGCAGGTCGGTCGTTCCATAGCCTATTTCATCAGGTTTTTCTCCGCGATTGTCCGTTCCTGCTCCGCCTACGACAACGAGTTGATGGCACTTGTTCTCGCAGTTCAGCACTGGCGGCCTTACCTGTTAGGGCGGCTCTTCGTCGTGCGGACCAACCACCATAGCTTACGCTACCTCCTCAGTCAGAAGATGTCTACTCCCTCCCAACAAGTCTGGATGGAGAAACTATTGGGGTACGACTTTACCGTCGAGTTCCGTTCCGGCAAGACGAACTTGGCTGCGTACGAGCTATCTTGCCAACCGGGCGCCGCCGAGCTGACATCCATCTCCTGCCCCATCTGACAGGAGACGACCACCTTGCAGAGGGCAGTCGAGGCCGTTCCGACGCTCCAGGTGCTCATTGACCGCTTACGGGTGGATGGTTCCTCGTGCCCTCCCTATACCCTCGTGGGGGGTCGATTACTCTACCGGGGCTGCATGGTTTTCTCGGCCTCATCCACCAACATCCCGCGCCTCCTGGACAAATATCACGCCACCCTATCTGTTGGCCACACTAGAGCGTTTCGCACGTACCGCCGCATCGCGGATGCACTCTATTGGAAGGGTATAATGCACCATATGGAGGATTATGTCGCCGCATGTCTGATTTGCCAACGCTCAAAGTATGAAGCTACATTTCCAGGCGACCATTTACAACCCTTACCCATTTCAGAGCTCATTTGGGAGGACTTGGCGATGGATTTCATCACGCGCCTTCCCCGCTCCTTTGGGTATGACTGCATTTTCGTGGTGGTGGACCGCCTCTCAAAGTACGGTAATTTCCTCCTCTTGCGACACCCCTTCACGGCGCCGACGGTGGCCGAAACCTTCATTACTAGGGTGTTGCATCTCCACGGTTTTCCTCGATCGGTTGTCTGAGATTGTGACCTGATATTGATGAGCGCGTTTTGGCGAGAGGGGTTCAAACTGCAGGGGACACAACTTCAGATGAGTTCGACGTACCATCCGCAGACGGACAGCCAGTCAGAGGTTCTAAATCGCTGTTTGGAGACATTTGCGCTGCTTTATTTCAGACCGGCCATGGGATTGGAGCAAGTGGTTAGGATGAGTTGAGTTTTCTCACAACACCACCTTCCACCACTCCGCCGACATGACTCTTTTTCAGGCCGTTTATGGCTGCCCACAGTTGAAACCAGGACTTGGTCTCTTGTGGAGCTCGGGCCCTCAACAAGTTGAGGGGCAACTAACACTTACTGATTCCTCCGAAGGAATAGACCGAAGACACAAAACTAGACACAAACCCTTGGTCGCAGCAAGGAGGTCCCACCACACACCCGGAAGATCTTTGAGCGCTTCCCCTCCCAAGCCAAAGCTGAGACTGGTCACCTTGGAGAGCCTGAGAGCTAAGCCAAGGTAACCTAGGGAGGAGGAAGCTCAGGGTACTGAAATTGGAATCCTCTCGAAAGGTGCCCTTCAAGGTCTATTTATAGTTTTTTGTTTATGGTCTGCTAATAGCGGGATTCCGCCTTACTCTTTTGCTATACGCAACCCAGAATGGTCTGCCAACAGCCAAACTCCGCTGTTTGGAGAGGCTAACTGCAGACCGCCAGGGGCTTCCAGGTAAAAACACCCCCGGACCCCTACTGGGCGAGCCACCCACAGGGGCTCCTCTTGCGACCCAGGAGGACCTGGCTCGCCCGCCTTTCTGCGGGCGGCCCGCTAGGGTCTAGGCCTGCTCCCCTTCCCGAGAACGGCTGGGGAGAGCCCGACTCGCCCGCTCCCTGCGAGCAGCCGGCGAGAGCTCGACTTGCCCGCTTTCCTGCGAGCCTGTTTTTGGACTCTGGCTCGCCTTACTCCTCTCGCCTGCTGATTACTTAGTCTCCGCTCACCTCCTGGCGAATACCGGGGTTGTACACCCACCGCCCGCCGCATTGCAGCATCTACCGGGATGAAACTCTCTAGATTCTGAAAATCAACTTTTACGCCGCTCAATAAAAGATGCTCCATCAAGCCAACAAATGTCTTCGACACGCCCAGTTTGGGTGGGTGATTCAGTGTTTGTCAAACTCAGACCGTATTGCCAGTCCTCAGTGGCCCAGCACATCCATCCCAAACTATCTGCCAGCTTCTACGGCCCCTTTGAGGTGATCGCTCGCATTGACGAGGTTACATATCGCTTCTGCCTCCCGACCCACAGCCGAGTCCACCCGATTTTTTACGCCTGTCTACTCAAATTGGTGGTGGGCGACCATGTTGTCGAGGAGACCTTATCGCCTAATCTCGACTCGGGCTACTCATTTCTCTACTTGCCTGAGGCTAGATTGGACCGCAAGATGGAGGCGGCAACCAACCGGGCGCAGGTGCTGATGGCGTGGCAAGGACGACCTACCACCGACACGACTTGGTGGGACCGTGATGATTTCCGCCATCATTTTTCAGAGTTTTGCCTTAAGGACAAGACAAAATTTTCAGACAGGAGTATTGTTACAGAAGGGGGCGACGCGGACTTTGAAGGTGCCGACACTACTTGGCGAGTCTATTCACGAAGGAAGTCGATCGGAGCATGAGCCGATCAGTGGCAGGACGCTTCTTTAGGATGTTATGTTTTAAATGTTGTTTTATCTTATTTACTTGTTTGCCATTATAGGGGATATATATTACCACTTCTTGTATTATGTTTATCTTGGACTTATGTGCTCAAATTGAAAAGAGCCTTGGGCTGGCTAAGAGGATTTCTCTATGTATTATCTCTATTTCGTTTTCCCTCCTTAGGTCGATACCCTAGGCGGTATTAGTAGGTGTGATTGTGTAATCATGAAGTGGACTGACGACTAGGTATCACACATTCACAGAATCGGAAGAACGTAGTGAGAGTTACGTGCACAACCAACAATGTTTGGGGAGGTCTAATTCTTATGCCCCCTTGCTCTTATTGTTGGAGTCTGTGAATTAGGAGCAATCAAAAGATTAATGTCACTTGCCAATGTAATATAGTCTTATAGGATTGCACATTAAGAATGTACTGAAAAAAAAGATCGGGTTGAGTTTAATATAAGCTGGACTTTAATTTAACCAAAGAACCGAAATGTATTAATGGATAATAATTAATTTATAGTTAATTAATATCAGAATTAGTAATTCGGGGTTTGAACGGAAGATGCGTCATTTAGTTCAGAACCAAATTGATGAATTCCTTTTATCCATTATGTTGGAGTTTGCGACCTAGGAGCAATCAAGAGATTAATGTCACTGCCAACGAGGTTGCACATTAAGAACGTGCTGAAATATGAAGAATAGTCGGGTTGAGTGTAATATAAGTTTGACTTTAATTCAACCCAAGGCCCGAAATGTCTTAAAGGAAAATAACTAATTTAGAATTAATTAATGTTGAAATTATTAATTCGGTTTTGGAACCGAATCGCCTTATTCCGCATGTCCATTACTCTTCTTTTAGTATTCCGAACACTCTCTCTTGATATAAAAAGCATTATAGGTTTAAAAGGCAATTGTTAACCGCACCCCAGTTTTGGCTATCCGCAACCCATTTTTTATGAAGTATTACGCATTTTTTTGGAAATACGCCTTGTACAAGCATTTTTAGGAAGTATTACGCATTTTTTTATGAACATTTTTGCTAAAAATGCACGCACAAGACGTATTGCCGCTCGAATTGAAACATGGGCGTAACTATAACGAATTTTTGGAAATACGCATTGTGCATGCATTTTTAGGAAAAATGTTCAACACGAAAGTTATAGATCTCGACGATATCTACAACTTTCGTGTTGAACACTTTTCCTAAAAATGCTTGTACAAGGCGTATTTTCAAAAAAAATGCATAATACTTCATAAAAATGGGTTGTGGATAGCCAAAATTGGGGTGCGGTTAACAATTGCCTTTTACAACTGGTAGTTACACTTTACATATGATTTGAGAGAAGAGAGGGGAAAAGAGACACGTTCTCTAAAGAGACGAATCTAGTATTTTGTATCAGATATATATGCTCTTCCTTCTACGAGGCCATATGATGGACTGTGTTGGAGTTCCAAGCGTTCGTGTAAATACCAATAGAGACCCTAATAGATTTCTGCGTTTGATCTTAACAATTTTTTTTGAAAAGAAACTATATTTTATCTTTTCATTATATGCATAACTTATTTCCTCTATGCATTTGATGCCCACTATGAGAATAAACTAATTGTTATTCCAAAATATTTCACTTATTATATAGAGACTTCCTTATTTATATAGAGAAGAGGAGGAGAAATATGTACATTTGGGGATGTGTGACTAAATACAACAAAGATAAAACATGTACGATGAGCCCTCTTTTGGGTTTTTTTACATGTGTTTCAGACTTTCAGCACTCCTCCCTCAAGCTGGGGATTATATATCAATCATTCCTAGTTTGACACAATCATCTGAAAAAGATGAAGAAATTGTTTTGGTGTAAATCTTAGTTAACTCTTTTTTTGAAGTAACAAACTTAGTGCATATTCGCTTTTTGATGAAGTCCTCTCTGATAGTGACAATCAATTTCAATATGTTTTGTTCTTTCATGGAATACTAGATTTTTAGATATGTAGATATCAACTTTATTATCAAAGAACATCGGTGGCGGATAATTTTAAGTTTCACCAAAATTATTTAGAAGTGTTCTCAACCACTTTAACTCACAAGCAGTCTAAGTCATACTTCTGTATTCAGTTTCTGCATTTGACTTGGACACCACTGTTTATTTCTTGCTTTTTCAAATGACAAGATTTTCTTCGAAATACATACACTATTCAAAAATGAATTTTCGATCTCCTTTATCATTTGCATAGCTTGCATCAATAATCATTTCTTCGAAACAATAGTCCTTTACCCGGATACCTTTTGATGTATTTTAATATTTTTAAGGTAACTTGCAGATGACACTGTCTGGGAGCCTGCATAAACTAACTGACCTTTCCAACTGCATGAGATGTCAGGTCTGGTTATGTAAGATAAATGAGTTTACATACCAAATGACTATAACAAGTAATATTTTGTAGAAGAGAGGATGTCTCATCCCAAAATCTGTCAACGCTCATATGCCTAGGATTCCAGGCAGGTTTTGTGCCAATGAGACCTATTTTATTGGATAGATATAAGACATACTTGCTTTGGGAGAGAACAATGGAGTTATCGTGTCTCGTAATTTCGATTCCCAAGAAGTATCTAGGAGGTCCCATATCTACAACAACACTATAACACCCAAGCCTTTATCCCACCATCTACTAGTGGGGTCGGCTATATGGATCCTTTGTCGCCATTGCGCCCTATCTTTAATCATAGAGTCACTAATGCCTAAGTACGTCATATCTTTCCTTATAGTTTCATTCCAAGTCTTTTTTGGTCTACCCCTCCCCCGTTTAACATGTCTAGTGATTAAACTCTCACAACGCCTAACAGGTGCCTCTAATGGTCAACGTAAAATTTATTGTGTCTAGTGACTAAACTCTCACAACGCTTATGCCAATCCCAAGCCCGGATGATAAATGGTGACTGTTGTGTTAGGTAGACGGCCAACGTAAAATTTAGTTACCTTTATGAATATGAATCCTTTGAGAAATTGTGCTAAAAGATAGGGCGCAATGGCGACAAAGGATCCATATAGCCGACCCCACTATGGTGGGATAAAGGTTTGAGTGTTGTTGTTGTATATTCATAAGACAAAAAAAATCATAAATTTACAGAATGATATGGGGATATCTATTTCATATGAAAATGAATCATTTCTTCTTTCTTTTTACATATATTTACATATACATGAGTTTTTCTTTGAAAAAATTCTTTATTTAGAACATCAGAAGTATTACCCCAGTCTCTGTTTATGTCTCAGATTGAAACAAATTATGAGTGAGGGAAAAAGGAGTACCATCTGGATGAAGAAGATAACAATGTGTCTAGTCATGAAGACTATAAGAAGTTAGATGATTATTGAGAAAACAAGAAATGAGAATCACATGACCTCATTTAGAGTGGGGAAAATTCATCTTGCACAGGAGTGTCCGAGCAACATCGAGGAGATGACGATTTTTTCTTTCCGTCACTCCATTTTGTTGGGATGTACACACAACCGGTCTGATGAATGATATCATTGGAGGAGAAAGAGGAGAACAATTGACTCATGTATTTCTTCGCATTATCAGTCCGAATAATTTTTATGAGTAAACCAAACTGAGTGCGAATTTCATTTTAAAACTTATAGAAAATAGAGGAGAGTTCAAATCATTCATCTCCTTTAAAAGATGCAACCAAGTACATCAAGAAACTCCATCAATAAAAGTAACAAAATACAAACATCCGCCACCAACATACTTGGTGGGACTAGGACCCCAGATGTCCGAATGAACAAGGTCAAACAGACGAACTGAACTCTTACAAAGTTTGACAGTGAAAGTAGTACGATGATGCTTGCAATATTGGCAAGCTTCACAGTCTAAAATGGAAGTTGACTGAAAAGACAGCAGGAGCTGGTGGTGGAGACATAGTGGAGAATGACCAAGATGGTGATACCACTGAAACAAAGAAGTTGAAACGACAGATGCTGAGAAAGTGGGAAGATCGTCTAGGTAGTAGAGGTCATCACGTTCAGTCTTAGTAGCAATCGTCCTCTTCAATTGAAAGTCTTGAAAATAACATGTAATATTAGAAAATTTGGAAGGTATAGAGTTTCATCCAACTGGAGAAGGGAGGTGGTAATCACAACTCCGCTTCCACAAACTGGAGTAGGTGAGCCATCGACCACAAATATCAGTTCTAACAGTTATGCTTCTCGAGGTGAGAGAAGACAAGAGAGTTCCTAGTGATATGATTGGTAGCACCAGAATCGATGAGTCACTTACTCTCCGTAGCAACATGCACGCTACTTGAAGAAGTTACAATGGATGCAGATTGCTTGAAAACACTGATCAGAACCTCAGTATCCGCTGAAGAGAACCATATGCCAGACTCGGGCGGCGGTGTGGATGGGGCCGGAGAAGGCTCAAACTCAATAATACTGACATGAGCCTGAGGACGGAGGTAAGGATGCTTTGTAAAACATCGCTCGACATGATGACCAAGCCGCTCACAATGTGAGCAAAGAGAGTGATTCCCCCCATGACCACGCTGTGCTCTATGTCAAGCTGCATGAGCATAATTGTCCGAGGGTGGAGGTGATATTATTGGAGGTCGATGCAAAAGAGTGATAACTGCAGAGATGCGAGTGGTAATAGCATCCAATGTGAGTGTTAGGTTCTCCTAAGATTTGTTGGCGTATCAATTTGTGGTAGTCTGGAAGATGAAGAAGATAACACACCACAAGGAGTTCCTGAAAGTGTTTATGCTGAGTTGGAAGGTTAGCAAAGAAAGGTTGATGTTGGAGAGGTTTGCACTAATGGATTGAACTTTTTGATATGCAGGATCAGGAGAGAGTGTTGGTCGAGCTAAGAGATCTGAGTAGATTGTGTAGATGCGAGCGATTTTGGTACCCTTGGAGTAAAGGGCCGCAAAATGGTCCCGCGCAACCTTCACAGTTTCATGAGTTCATTACGAAGGATGATAGACAAATGCTCATCAGAGAGACTTTTTGATATGCAGTTTCATGAGTTCAACATATGTGGGGGATGTAGGGTTTGGAGGGGTGTCAGTGAGATGCTGTCTTTTGCGTTGAGAGCATAGAAGAAGGGTGAAAGAGACACTCCAATCAGGATAATTTGGTCTGGTTAATTTGTATGTCATTCTGAGATTGCCAGACACACTGGAAAGAAGTGTGGGGGTAGAAGCAATTGACACGGGAGCACGAGGGAGAGGTAGAGTGGCCATACTTTAGTGGAGGCGAGAGATGCAAGAAGTTTGATGGCGGAGTCAGCAGGCTCGGCTGCCAGAAAGTGCAACACTCAGTTGTTGGCGAGCTTGGAGTGCTCGGAGGTGTTTCATATCAGCTAGCTTGCAGGAAGGGCGCACCTTGCTAGAGAAGTCTCGCGTAGGAAGTCACGTACAGGAGAGATCCCAGGCCCAAACCAATCGACGATCCTCCATACATGAGGAGGTAGGAGGATTCTCGAGATCAGTGAGCAGCTGGTGAGATCGGCGAGCTCAAGCAACAAGCAAGCGAGTTCGGGGGAGAGTATGTAGGGAGACTATTTGCACTTGGTGAGCTTGATTGGAAGAACTCGCAGAAGGGCAAATGCATCCACAATTTCTCGCGACCCCCTTTTGGGCTTTTTACAAGTGGGCTTCAACACCCATAAATCCCAACACCTTACTCCTCGTTTAGTGTTTTCAACCCTCTTTGTAGATTAAAACATTGTAGTTTTTTTGTAGAAACTATCAATTACCTTTTATGTGGGTATTCATTGAGTGTGAGACTGAGAGAGAAGAGATGAGAAAACAAAGACGGTTTTTGAAAGCAAACGAAACTAGTACTTCGTATCAGAGACATCCTATCTTCTTCCTTCCATGAGGCTGTTAAACGGGCTGTGTCGGAGTTCCAGACATTCATGTGAATACTGATAGAGATGCAAATAGTTTTCTGTTCGGTCTTCGACAAACTCCTCTAGAACGAAAGTGGATTTCACTGTTTCGTTGTAAGTATAACTTTAATTAATTGTTTAGTTAGTTTCATATGTGGATCTTGTGGGGGTTTTGATGGGGGACCATCGAGCGCAACTCGGCGCAAGGCGGGCCCCACCTTCGTATATTCGCGCCGACGGACTTGATCGAACCGGCGATCCGTTACCACGGATGCGTCCGGCTCGTCGTTTAGAGTCATTTTCATATATAGCTTTATGTATTTCGGATATTATTTTATATAGTTTTGGGAACGGAACCGCCGGCCAATCATAGCCGTCGATTCCGGGTGCCCTAGTATTGCTTTCTTATAAATAGGAGTCTTAGGGTGGCTGAAATTCTCATTGCTGAAGTTTGGAGAGATTATCTTCCTCGCTTCAGGTGATCCTTCCGCGGTGCCGACGCCGTGGAGCCCGTGGTGCCGACTCCATTGGGTAAGTGTTCTTCCTTTCCTCCTCCACCCTTCCCTGCTGCCATCCGCAAGTTCCCCCTGCCCCTCCCTTGCCGTCAGCCCCCACCAACAGTGCCGCCCCCTCCCCCCTGTTTGTTGAATCCAGCCGCCGCCCCTACAGGAGTCTTCCGCCGCTCCTCCAAAACTCCCCTGCCGCTGCCCCCTTCCAAGTCCTGCCGCCGCCCCACTTGAGCCCTCCCTCTGCCGTCCCTCCTCATCCTTAAAACCCCACGCCACCTGCACAACAACACCACCAGCCGCCCCCTCCAAAACCCTCCCTGCCGCCCCTATCCAAAACTGGCCAGATCTGTCCATTCCAGGACAGATCTGTCCAGCCCAACGTTTCCACCCCCGATCCAACCCCAAATCATCCGTACCCGCAGCCCTACCTACCCTATTCGTGGATCCACTATCCCCCATACCCGATCTAGTCGTTTCACCACCCGGAAGTCCCATACCTCCTCCATAATTTCAGATCCGTAATGGATTGCGGCCGCCCTTAGATCTATTTCAGATTTTGTATGTGTTATTTGTGACGATCTATTTTGTTGGGTATAATAAATTGTGCACACTGTGGTACTTTTGTTCTAAAGGAATTTTAGCACGTTGTATTTGCCTGTGAACCTCTTGCCTTGCAGGTTGCCTAATTCGCCGCGCGCTTATTCTAGCCCTCCGAGCGGAGGAAAGCTATTGTCTAATTGCCGAAAGAAAATTGTTTATCTTGCTTGGATTGAATGCAATGTTTTATCATAATTGTTTTGTTGCTTACGTTGATTAACTCGCCTGTTCAATAGTGTCTTGCATATAGCCATCGGTTAGGTTGAGTCGACCCCCTCACGTCACTAGTTTGCATCCTAAGCGCCCACTTCACAGCCTACCCTACATCAGGTTTAGTGTAATCCGCTGCACATTTAATACCATCGAAACCCAACACTTATCACCTGATACACACCAGTGTTTCGAGTATTCTTATCCGGGAAGCGGGGTCGTTGACATCTCTTCCATCCGACCTAATTTCATCTCATATTATGGTAAGTTGATGTACATTTTTTATTATTGCTGTTTGGTGGCGAATTTTATTTTGGTAATGTAGATTTCCAAATTAGAACTCACACGAATAATTGGGGTTCAATGAAGGCGTATATTACCAATTCGTGCTTGGACAATACTAAAATTACAATTTCTGCTGTGAATTCGAGTTCTGCTGCTGTTTTTTGCTATGTTGCACTGACACTTCAAAATGCCCAGCGTGTCGGTGTCGGACTCTCCGACACTCTCTGACACTTCAGAACACTATAAAGGCCACTATGTGTGCTGTTTTTTTTTAAAAATTTAGGTACTATAGTGAACAATGATTCAATGAAGATTCTTCTAGAATTTCTCCATACAAGGATAGTGAAATCATTCAAGAAACCAAAAAATGTTTTAGGAAATACTTTCCTAACATTGAGGATCGCACCAAGGTGAATTTAGAGTACGCAAATTTTGCTTATATAAATAGAGAATTTAGAGAATTTGATTCAATTCACAATCGATTTTCGATGGATCCTAAGGCTTGGTGGGTTATTCATGGTGCAAGTGCACCTATGCTATAAAGTTTAGCCATAAAGCTTTTTGCACAACCATCTTCTTCATCATGTGCCGAGAGGAATTGGAGTACGTACTCCTTCATAATTATAAAAAATAAATATTTAATAAACGTGTCCCAGCGTGTCAGAATATGATATTTTTTGAGAATTGACGAGTCGCGTGTCGTGTCGTATCGTGTCGCGTGTCGGTGTCGGTGCAACATAGGTTTTTTGTTGTAATTGGGGGCGTCCAGTGGGTTTGGTGCTACTGTGGTGATAGGACTTAGGAGGGGAATGGAGGTTATGGAGGAGGCGTGTGGGGTGCACGGTTGAGCTGTAAAGGGTCTGGGATAGGGCCGGCAGCAACTGGTATAGCCGTTTCTACGAGTTTATTGGCGGTTCCAAATGGTTACAGAACTCCAGTGGTTGCAGCAGTGGAGAGGCAAGGGATTAATTGAGGGAATATGGGAGTTGCGAGTATACTGGGCTTAGGGGCAATGCTGGACGAGTAGATTAGTGAGCGGAGTGACTGGATTTTAGTCCTGGGAGGGTTTTTTGCCTTGATTGTGGATGCAGAGGGGGAGATTGATCACTGGGATGGGAATTGTGAGATAGCGTCACGGCAGGGGCTGTAACACAGGAAACTGCCAATAACCACATAGGTAGTGAGCAGTTGCAACAGTTCCATGTGGTTTTCGGGGAGTTACCTGATTGTTACTAGGGATTAAGGGTAGTTACTTGGGTAATTGATGAGGGGGAAATGATATGGTCACTGGCCGGTCCCTAGATGGTGTTTTCCGGCGGATGAAAGGCCAAAGCGAGGGCTGAAACTAAAAGTTCAAACCTATGGGAGCAGGCCAATCACACGATGATTTTAGGCCAACGTATTTAATCTTATCTAAAGTGGGATTTAACCAAATAGTATCACGTGTTTTAACAACTCTTCGTAGCATTGCTGATGATGTTGCGAGTATTATGAGTGAACTACTGAAATCACTTTTTTAGAGAATTGTGGATGATATTATACTAGTCTGTCATGAAGATATCATGGTAGTCTGTCTTAAGAGCTAATCTGGCAGACACTTGTAGAATTTTATTCTCTAAATTTGCATTTCTTTATATATCTGTGATGTGTAAATAACTGGCTTGCCATGGAGCTAATGGAGCCTAATGCCAAGTTAAATATACCATTCTTTAGAACAATTCTTGATTTACAAGATAGTTTTACTTGTTGATTGTATGCATAAGGACTACATAAGCAGTAACAACAATAATACTCAAGCCTTTATCCCATCATAGTGGGTCGGCTATATGGATCCTTTGTCGCCATATCTTTAGTACCACATAAGAAGTAAATTAGGAGCATCCGTTGACATAAGGAGCTAAGAGATGTTTCTTTCCATAATGAACATACTCAAAAGTTAATATTTATAACAAATTTTCCTATATTTACTTCCTCATAAGAAGTAAATATAGGAAAAATTGTTATAAAAATTTGCTTTTGAGTATGTTCATTATGGGGAGAGACATCTACTTTGGTGATAATATTGGTGAGCCCTGGGAGGAGATTACTATTTTCTACAATTAATGATGGTATAGACTATAGATTATGAGAGATGTCCTGGAATGAAGAACCGAAGGCCAACCAAAATTGGTCTTGATAACCCAGAAGTTTAATACCATCACCCTCCCTTCCTCTCACATCGATGCTTTTCAGTATTTTGACTATCATACACCAAGAGTTTACTCAACCATGTGATTCCTCTGTGGAGGCAATTCATTCTCGACTATGGCTGGTAGAAAGAAGGCTCTCATGACCCGTGAGAGACATAAAGGCACAACATGTATGAACCACTCAATCCTAGTCGAATTTATTTTTTCTCTAATACCAATTGTCATTGAGTGTGAAATCGAAGGACGTCCAAGTTGGACTTGGCACACCAATCATCAAACTCATTTTAAACCGTGAAAATAAGGCCATAGAAGTGAGTCAATCACCTGCTATTATCATAAATTCCACCTTTCAGATGTGGGAGTGTATGTCTAAACCCAATGCTCTCATGTTTCTTATCAAGAAGTTCACTTAGAAAGTCAAATATATAGAAGTGAAGCCATGATAGCTCATGGAATTTATCTTATATTTTTGAATGACATTATATTCTCATTAGAAGTGTTTGGTATATGTTATAGAGTTAGAACTGTTAAAACTTCTGATTAATTTGCATCCTGCTGTGCTAACTACCGAATAGCTTTCAGAGTTTCAGGCATGAATTTTTTAAAAAAGTTTTGTACCTCGTGAAGATTTATTGATTTCGATTTGCATAATAGATTGGGGAGTGCAGGCAACTGTTAGTTGGGTGCTCTCACAGTGTTTCGGCAGCGAGAATGTCTCCATTGTGGCAGAAGAAGACACACAAACTTTGTCGAGAAAGGATGCTTCTGGTTTACTGGAATCCGTCGTCAAAGCTGTAAATGGATGCCTTGTCGAAGCTCACCGATATGGACTAAAAGCCCCTCAGAAGCCTCTTGGAAGTACTGATGTTCTTGAAGCCATAGGCAAATGCACCTCTAATGGTGGCCCTAAAGGAAGGTTTTGGGTGCTCGATCCTGTCGATGGAACCCTAGGTTTTGTTCGCGGGGACCAATATGCCATCGCTTTAGCCTTAATAGAAGACGGAGAGGTTGTCCTTGGTGTTCTCGGATGTCCAAACTATCCGATGAAGAAGCAGTGGCTAAATTACCATCAACGGTATTACCGGCTCATGTCAAAATTATCTCCTCCCGTCGCAGGATCTTGGCATAAAGGATGCGTAATGTATGCGATGAAGGGCAGCGGGGAGGCTTGGATGCAGCCACTTGTCGAGGATCATAGCAAACTTGGACCGAACAATGTATCCGCAAGGCCAATCAAAGTATCGTCGGTTGATGATCCAGCTTTTGCAACTTTCTGTGAACCAGTTGAGAAATCAAACTCGAGGCACTCGTTTACTGCTGGATTGGCACAAAGTGTTGGTCTGAGGTATGTTCACTGTGCGATAGTTTCATTTTTCTCGTTGAAAAAAATATTCTTTTGATCTCTCTCCTGTTCGGGAATTTTATTGTAAGATCTCTTAAAGTATAGTTAAGCAGAACTCTAGCCATTAAAGCCCTATTTGGAAGAGTGGCGGCGGCTGTGAATGCAGTTTTAAAAAACTCAGGTAACATGTGCGCAGGTGTGGTCACGAACGCTATTTCTCCAAAGCAAAATGCCACTAACTTGTAGGTTTGGCCAGGCTTTATCGGTCATGAAATCCAGAAAGTGGAATTTGAGTCAAAAAATTGTCACGAAAGTTCCAAACGCAGATAAACTGCCAGCGCTGCGTTTACTATCACATTTTTACATCACCACCGCTCAAATGTCATAGTTGTCCCGAACAGAGCCATGTCTCTTTTGTTGTAACGGTTGGAATACTCTAGATGGTGACATTCTCAAAAAGTTCAACCAGGGGGACAAAGGCGCGGTCGCATGGTACCATAACGAAAAATTTCCCAGTGGCTGAAAATATCAACTTTCCTTTTGTTTGAACATATCTCAGCTGTCCTAGTTTCCAAGTTTGAAATAATAATAATGTTGTAAACATTGCTTGAACCAGCTCATATAATAGATGTTTTATAAAGTCGATCGTACGTCGAAGTTCAAGAAATAGTTTAATTGATCATCCATCTTCTGAAGAAATTATAGTTGTCCCTCTTTTGACATATTTTGATAGGGAGGGCCTTTTTCTTTATTGTAGGGATTCATAGATATTGAGATTAGTCGCACATCGGGAAACTATAGTAGCTTTGTGCATTTAATATAGATTCTGGAATATCTACTTACAACCAATTAGTTTTAATTTGGATGCTTAGGTTCTAAAATGATATATCTAGGTCCAACAGCCCACGCTATCCAACTAAAAAAAGTCATCCACATGTTAGAGGTCAAATACCCTACGTGTGATGGGACATATTGAGACTAGTCCCACATCGGAATACTAAGCAGCCTTGTGCACTAAATATAAATCATCTACCACTCCACCTACAACCAGTTGGTTTTAGGTGTTTAGATTCTATAAGTTGGATCGATTATGTTTATCATACCAGGTCGGATGATGATGACAATCTTGAGTTCAAATTTAATCTCATCTCTAAAGTTTTCGATACCGATAATAGTATCTTCATTGCATTTTCATTAATCTTTTCGTCAGAAAGCAGCCACTGCGCGTCTACAGCATGGTGAAATATGCCGCAATAGCTTGTGGGGACGCCGAGATCTTCATGAAATTTGCGAAGGCCGGATACAAGGAGAAGATTTGGGACCACGCGGCGGGTGTGATTATAATCCATGAGGCTGGTGGAGTGGTCACAGATGCTGGTGGCAAACCATTGGATTTCACCAGAGGTATTTACTTGGAGGGTCTCGATCGAGGCATCATAGCCTGTTCTGGTTCTTTGCTGCACGATAAGATCATCAGAGCCGTCGATGCAAGCTGGGATTCCTCCAACTTATGATTTTATAAGGTCATTAATACCCCCCTGGGTCATGAATGCCCTGCTCAACAAGCAAAAGAGGTAAGTCTCCATAATCTTTGTTTATAGGTTCAATGCATCATGGTTAATCTTACTCCTATGAATTTTATATATCGGGTCGTTTGACGGGATCTTCCCTCAAAGTTTGCAAAATTACAGGTTGCACCCCTCTATCTTTTGAAATTACAAAAACCGCCCCAAGTTTACATTTCATAACATGCATGCACAAAAATACCCCTGGAGGGAAGCGTCACGACGGTATTTTGTGCATGTATGTTATGAAATATAACTTACATGGGAGATTTTTATAATTTCAAAAGATAGAGGGGTGCAACTTGTAATTATGCTAACTCCCATGGGAGGTTTGGCTAATTTTCTTTATGTCCTTCGATATTAGTTATATTTATGTGTATAATTTGTGAATTTTATACCATTTATTTTACATGTCAATATCATCTGAGGGCTTATTTTGTTGCTTGAAATTTAAAAAATGCTTTAGAAAATGGTAGTAGTATTTGGTTGGATGTAGTTAGCGGCTAACATTGGATTCAAACTCTAGAAACCTTGAAATTTTCTCAAAAGTGGTGATTTATTTTTCACAAACAAAATGGGTGAAAAACATTTCATATTTTCTACCTACAAGCAACCAAATAAGCCCTAATTTTATTCTTAGTACTAACCTATAATATAATTTAGTTTCTGCAAACAACCATCTTCATATTCTCATTTCATCCCTGTTGTCTACCTGCGTTGTGGTAGAAAAAATAACCACAAAGAGCGGGGTTATTTTTATAAAAACAATAATGGCAATTTTTTTTGGTTCCGCTTGGGGCGGCTTTTTAAAAGAGGCACATTGTTATTTTTGAAAAGGCCGCCCAAATGACAAACAAGAGACCAGTGGTGGCACTCATTTTACCCCAAAACGACTTTACGGAGTCTATATGCAGGGACACGACGCCTTACCAACTCTCCCGAAAGCACGGACTGATGAGGAGGGCGCCACCGCTCCTTTGTAGAGCTGGCTACCCTAGCAGGATCCACGGGGAGGCCAGTTAGGCCCAGAGGACACGCCTTTCTATTCGACTAGTGTGGGCCATAGCGTCGTACCTCCCAACACCGGGGGCATTGCTGGACCCTACAATCCCCCCAGAAATGACCCCGGGATTTCGAACCCGTGACCTCTTCTGATACCACTTGTAGGGACACGACGCCTTACCAACTCTCCCAAAAGCCCGGACTGATGTGGAGGGGGCTACCACTCCTTTATAGAGCTGGCTACCCTAGCAGGATCCACGGGGCGTCAAGTTAGGCCCAGGGGACACACCCTTCTGTTCGACTAGTGTGGGTCATAGCGCCTCGTGCCGTACCTCCCAACACCGTGGGCATTGTTCGACCCAACACTATTCTTGATGCGTGTCAGGAGGCACGTTCCAATGTCTGGACGCCGTCATTCCGTATTCGCACCTTTTGCTGGTGTACATAGACAATCGTGTTCTTGCGTCTGCGATCGGATTATAAATCCGCCTTTATAAAGTTCTTGCAAGACTCAAAAAGCATTAGTTCTTCACCACATAACATAATCCCAATGCAATTTTAATAATTTTAATCCTCATTTAAATCAGCCATACTCAACACCACACCTCCCTGTACAAATATTTGGGCATTATGAGCTAATTCTTGGCTTATCTATATACCTGCAGAGGCTGTTGGAACCCTCTAGAAGACTATGGAATCCAGGTCCATATACCTGCTATTAAATAAGCTTGCAAATTTATACAGGTAGGGAGAATTTGGGAGAAAGCTTTCACTATCCCCATTCACCTTCTTTCATTTCTTTGTTATGTTCATATTAAGTCCTTAAATGTTTTCACCCCTGGAAGAGCTTCCAGCTATCTGCATTTGTAAGAAAGTGATTTGGAAGCAGAGATTTTGTACAGAGATTTACTCTTTTTCATAGTTCGAGAATGCGTAATTCTGATTTTTTCCCGCTCCATAATGTTGCAATGTAGTTGTTTGTGTAAAAGCATACTCGAGTGAGCCGAAGTGTTGTTTAGCTCGCCTTTTGGGCCCAACTAGCCACTTCATGCATATATACGATCATAAATACATTCATACATCCAATCATGCATATGTATATGTATATATAAGTATGCATATATCTATATGTATATTAAAAGAGAAAAGTCTCCTAATGCCAATATTACCCCTGCTTTTTTAATCTAATGTCATTAATTTTTTTATTCATTAAAAAAAAATCAAATTATAATGTGTAATTAAACATGACTTTGAAAGGAGAAAGGAAAAAAGAAAGGTGAGAGAGGGGGTGTTATGTGTGAGGCTGCGAGCCGCAGAAGTGTCGTATCGTGGCCGCATGGGGGGCACTGCGTACTCTCACTTGTGTGTGTAGAGATATATAGGTAGATAGATGGATAGGAATAATTACCAAACTTTTCTTGGAAAATAACATAATTATAGGTTGCATCCCTTTTACTTTTTAAAATTTACATTTCATAACATCTATGCACAAAAATACCCTATAACCCTATATATGAATAGTTACCAAACTTTTCCAAAAAATTAACATAATTATAAGTTACATCCCTTTTAAGTTTACATTTCATAACATCTATGCACAAAAAAACTTACAGGGAGGATCTTGTAATTTCAAAAATAAGGGGGGTGCATCATGTAATTTAGCAAACTTAGAGGGTATGGTCACGAACTTGCTTACTCAATAAGATCTAGGCTACGTTTGGGGGGACTTATTTTCACCGGTCAAGCGGTTACGACCGCATGAACCGGGCCTTAATTAAGGTCTGGTTCATGCGGTCGTAACCGCTTGACCGGTGAAAATAAGTCCCCCCAAACGAAGCCCTAGGCTTCGTTTGACATGACTTATTTGCTCCGGTGAGCTTGATCAAAAACGCTATTATCATAGAATGTATGTTTGGTAGGACAAAAGTTATGATCGCTACCGAGAAAATAAACTAGTTTTGAGCATAAAATGCATGAATTTTTTTATGTGAGGTCAGACGTACACGAACGACGGTTCATGACCACCGCGTTCATGACTGCCACCATCCCGCCAAATGAATCCCTAGTGCGGTTTTTGCTCCTTGACAGTCTCATCGTATATATGAGGAATAGTGTAAATGCATTATTCTGAATGCTACTTGTGCTTTATGTATCATTTCATTACATGATATGCATTATTTAAACCAACCCTTCATTAAACTTAATTAAATCATAAATCTATATTTAAATATAGCCATCTAGTTATAATGTATATTTATGTGCATGCTTGTTTTGTGATCTATATCATACGGAAATTTTTTTTCGTCCGCAACTCGGACCACACTCATGGTCCGGGTTGCATTTACAGCCCTCCGATCTGCAGTCGGACAGATTTGCAGCTTTCCGATGCAAGGGAATTTGGCCTGATAATTTTCTATTATATATATACGGAATTTCGCAAGCCATCCGATCAAAGATGGGACGGCTGAAATGGGTCCGAACCATGAGTATAATTTATTCCCGTACATAATATATTCTTGTATCATACATATCAATAGTATGTATGACCTTGATTTTGATCCATATCCACCATCAAATCAACTCCCTTAAATATGCGCCATAATTTTGGAGCATTAATATTAGCGCCACATTAAAAAAATATCCAATAGCACAAATTTTATGGATATTAGCACCCCATAAAAAAAACCAAATAACACAAATTTTAATGCCCTATCATACACTCACTCCTACACTAACCCGCATTCCCGCACCCACTCCCCACTCATTGCACATCCCCATCGTTCCCGACGCTGCTTCTGCCACTGACATTGCGCCCCTCCATCTCCACCTCATGCGACTCTTTCAGCGGAGCCTGCACCTATTTCCAATGACTGTGTGGAAGCTCTAGTGATTCTCGCGCGACACAAATTTGCTTCACCTCTGACATCGACCACGTAAATCCGGCTAAGGTGCTAGGGTAAGCTTATATTTTCTCCCATAGACACTCCATTCATTTTTCCTGTTAGGCTATCTTATGATTTCCGTTGATCCATAGGCTCCACCGAAACTTGCAAGCCAAATTTCCGGCCGATGTCCCTATCCCCCGCACTGGTGATGACTGTTGATACTGAAACAACAAAGATTATTGATGATATTTTGAGATATTTGTTTCTTTATACTTTTACTCAAATTGTATAATGAGATATATAATAAATTTACTTTTGTTCAAAGTATTGCTAGAGTGTAGACATTATATTTTGTGGTATGAAATAAATGGAGAAATTAAAAAAAAAAAGTGGTGCTAATAGTCTGCTGGTGTGAAAATAGAACTTTTTTGAGGTGCTAATATAATATGACGGCTAATAGCGAATTCTTGGATGCTAATAACATTGCTCTAATTTTGTGACATGATTTTGATCTTATGATTTTATATTAATCCACCCATCATAATTGCATATGTAGCTTTCTATTGAGCTCTATAAACAATCATCATCATTACCACCAATAATTTTATTCTAATTATCTAAGATTAGTTTTATGAATTCTCATTTTTTTCATTATTTCATGTAAAGCAATACTCTCTATTAATCTTAGATCATGCCAATCCTCTAATTACTTTTCTAATAAGGTTGTTTACAAAATTACAACTTGCACCTATATATCGTTTGAAATTACAAAAACCTTTCTTGTAAGTTTATGTACCCCGCTAGCGCTTTTCTCTAGGGGGTAGTTTTGTGCATGTAATGTAAACTTGTAGGAGAGATTTTTATAATTTCAAAAGATGGAGGGATGCAAGAAATAACCCTTTCTAATATAATCACACTATTAGTTACTCAAACATCCCTAGGGGGTTAGCATAATTACATATTGCACTTCTTTATTTTTTGAAATTACAAAAAACTATATATAAGTCTTCGTTTGGCGCGGCGGCGGCGGCCGTGAACGCGGTGGTTATGAACCGTCGTTCGTGAACGCTCGACCTCAGCTAAAAACTTCATGCATTTTATGCTCAAAAGTAGTTCATTTTTTTTGGGTAGCGGTCATAACCTTTGTTTTGCCAAACATACATTCTATGATAATGACGTTTTGACCGCTCACCGAAGCAAATAAGCCGTGCCAAACGAAGCCTAGGTTTACATTTCGTAATATGCATGCACAAACATACTCACGGGATCCTCTTCCAGAGGGGTATTTTTGGGCATTCATGTTATGAAATGTAAACTTACAAGGAAAAATTTATAATTTCAAAAGATAGAAGAATACAACCTATAGCAAACTTACGGGAGAGGTCCGGATAAATAAGGGCAATGTTATAAGCAATCCTATAACCGCTAAACGCAGTCCATTGATATTCGTAGTCCAATGAATTTAAGTGTTTTTTGGACTGCGAATAGCCGTCATAGGACTGCTAATAACATCGCCCATAAATAACCCTATAATCATATCCACTAATTTTTTTTAGTTTTCTTAGGCATTCTCTTAACAATTTTGTTTTGTGAAGCTATGAACATTCGCATTCATAGAAAATCATTGATCTAATAATAATTTTATATAATTATACTATTAATTAATCAAATATCTCCCAAAAATTCGCATAATTACAGGATGCACTTCTCTATTCTTTGAAATTACAAAAATCTTTCTATAAGTTTACATTTCATAGCATGCATACACAAAAATACCCTCCGGGCTCCCTTCCAAGGGGTATTTTCGAGCATTCATGTTATAAAATGTAAACTTACAAGAGAAATTTTTAAAATTTCAAAAGATAGAAGGATGCAACCTATAATTTAGCAAAATTACATGAGTGATCCCAATAAATAATCCCACAATCATATTCACTAATCTATCTTTTCTAGTTTTGGAATAAGCACGGGGAATTCGCAGATCTTCCGGACGTAGAGCCTGCAGAGATTTGAAATCAAAAACATTATCCACAATGGAAGTAAACTTGTTAGTAACAGAAGGCAGTGGATTGTGAATCCACCATGCGCGGGTTCAATTCCCGTCGTTGTGAACATTCGTATTCATAGAAAATCATTAGTCTAACAATAATTTCATAAAATTTAACTTTAAGTATCTAAAAAATATTATCTTATCACAAAGTATTTCCTAAACAGTTCTCAAATTCAAGTACTCATCCATGACACTAGATGCCCTATGACACTTTAGGTTATATCTTCTATCATAAAATGCATAGAAGATTGGACAAATTTAAATATAACAAGATACTTATAAATTCACAATATGAAAATTATATCATAAAATGCCCTCAAATTCAACACATTATTAAGTGGGTCCTGTTTGTTGAATGATCAAAATTTCAAATTGACTCCAAAATTTCAGGTGCAGTAAATGAGAAGATGGAAATTGTAGAGAACCTGGAAGCGCGTCCGCGGAGTCGATTTGTCAACGATCGGAATCTTCAAATCCAATCTCGGGTCGAGTTAAGATCACATCTGTTTCGCTCAATAACATCGATTCGATCTCATTCAAAAGCTGAACTCATTTCGAGCTCCGCCCGAGCCAATGGTGACACTACTTATTTCGCTCTCCGACTTCAATCCAAACCCGACCCTAAATCCCTCCGAGCGAACCCCGATCTTCGATCCAAACCCACCATCAAAGAGAACCATTCTTGATCACCTCAATCCTTCAGCTCAGCCCCAATCCAGCTCCTCCCAGCCTCCTTCCTCAATCCCTTCTTCCTCATCAATTTTCTAATCTCAACAGCATCATTCCATCTCCCCACCATCTTATAAACATTTCCCAGAAGAACATAGCTCAAATGATACCCTGGCTCCAGCTCTATCATCTTCTTCGCCGCTCTTTCCGCCAATTCGGGGCTCGAATGCGCCGCGCACGCGCCAAGAATCGCCGCCCAGAGCGACGAATCGTCCCGGTAGGCCGAGCCCATCACCAAATTCTCGGCTTCTTCGAGCTTTCCGGCCCTGCTCAGAAGATCAACCATGCAATTGTAGTGCTCAATTCCAGCACTGATGCCATAATCTTCCTTCATGGATCTAAAATGTCCTTTTCCGTCCTCAACCATCCCCGCGTGGCTGCAGGCGAAGAGCACCGCCACATAAGTCACATAGTCCGGCCTTGTTCCCAGCCGAATCATTTTGTCGAACACCTCAATAGCTCGCCCGGCTTCTCCGTTCTGCGCAAACCCGCCGATCATCGCGTTCCAAGTAATCAAATTCTTCGTCGCGGAGCCCGCGAATACTCGATCTGCGTAGCTCACGAGACCGCATTTCGCATAGAGATCGACGAGGGCTGACTCGATGACTACGTTTCGTCCTCCCCTGGTTCGGAGAAAGCGGCAATGGAGCTCCTTCCCCCGCGCCACCGCGGATAAACCCGCACAAGCCCTGAGCACGGTACTGAAGCTGTATTGGTCGTCGTCCGCATCCATCTTCCTGAAAAGATCGAGAACTTCCGCGTGATTGCCATGTTGGCAGTAGCCGCCGAGCAAGGCGCACCACGAGAAGGCGTTCTTGCTGGGCATTCGATCGAACACCTGGCGGGAATCGACGAGGAGACCGCATTTAGCGTACATGTCGACGATGCTGCTCTCGACGACAACCCTTCCGCTTAGCCCGGCGACTATGACCTTGGCGTGCGCTTCCCTGCCTTGTTTCGCCCGGTGTAAATTGCCAAGCGCGCACGAAATTGTCCCGAGCAAGAACTCATCGGGAACCAGCGCCGGAAATCCCTGCAGCATGGTGTGGAAGAAGCTCGTGGCTTCCCTGAACCGATCATTTTGTGTGAAGGCCGATATCATTGAGGTCCAGCAGATGGCATCTGGTTCGGGTATTTCGACAAACACATTGTGCGCGTCATCAATGACGGAGTTTCTGGCATACATGTCCACGAGAGAGCTAGAGATAACTTGGTTTGAGCAGAGTCCACGGATCATTACCATTCCATGGAAGCATCGTCCCAGCCCTAGATTCTCGAGTTCGGCGCAGGCCTTCACCGCGGAGGACAGCGTGAAGGCATTCGGTTCAATGTCGAAATCGGACATGGCGATGAAGATGCGGAGGGACTCTGCCGGCTGTCCGGCGCGGACGTAGGCGGAAATCATGGAGGTCCAGGAGATGACATCCTTAACAGGCAATGCGTCGAACACATTGCGGGTGGAGGAAATGTCAGGGGAGAGCTTGTAGTAGAAGGAGAGGATGGAGTTCCCGACGAATCGGTCGGAATCCAGGCCGGATTTGAAGATTATGGAATGGATTTGGAGGCCGAATGGGAAGGCGAAGGAGCGTGTTGAGGCTTGGAGGAGGGATGCGAAGATGATCGGCTTGGAGGGGAGACGGCGGTGGTCGGCAGAGTTGAGGAGGGCGATCGCCGTGGAGAGATCGCCGGACTCGCAGAGAGAGATGAAGTTGGATCGGAGAGCCGCAGAACTTGTTGGAATCAGGGAATGGTAGTGGCGTTCTCTGAAACACTTCATGAATATTCGTGAAGGCCGGAAATTAATCAATTATAGGCGCGTGCGTCGATTAACGGTTTAAAAAAAAGTTAACCGCACTCCAGTTTTGGCTATCCGCAACCTTTTTATATGAAGTATTATGCGTTTTTTTGGAAATACACCTTCTACAAGCATTTTTATGAAAAGTGTTCAACGCTAAAGTTGTAGATATCGTCGAGATCTACAACTTTTGTGTTGAACATTTTTGCTAAAAATACACGCACAAAGCTTATTTTCCAAAAATTCGTTATAGTTACGCCCATATTTCAATTCGAGCGGCAATACGTCTTCTGCGTGTTTTTTTAGCAAAAATGTTCAACACAAAAGTTGTAGATCTCGACGATATCTACAACTTTCGTGTTGAACACTTTTCCTAAAAATGCTTGTAGAAGGCGTATTTCCAAAAAGTGTGTAATACTTCAAATAAAAGGGTTGCGGATAGCCAAAACTGGATGTGCGGTTAACAATTGCCTTAAAAAATTGTTAGTAGCACTTCAACATTATCTATCCGCACACCCAAAAACAGAAATTAATTCAAAATTCCTCGCCAGCCATCGTAAATGATCTTTTATGCTGCTTTTAATATCTACGTGTCAGGATTTTATAGTGTGGGCCCAGCCAAACTCGTATGATATATCCTGAGCGCGGTGTTTATGAACCGTCGTTCGTGACAGCCTGCCTCACCTAAGAAACTTCATCCACTTTTATGTTCAAAACTAATTTTTTTTCTTGGCGGAGTTCATAACCACTGTCATGCCAAACATACATTTTATAACTGTGGCATTTTTCTTCAAACTCACCGGAGCAAAAACGTCGCGCCAAAAAAAAGCATGTGGACTTGAGATTATTATATTACAATCATTTTGTGCTCATAAAAACAATCTAATTGTAAAAGAGAGTTTATGTGAGAGGCATGAATGCAACGATCATAAACTTTTTCTCGACGGTGTTTAAACCAGGAATGATCACAAACACCCCTTTTTTACGCAAGACAGTTTGGACGGGAAACATAAACTTCGTCATTGAAGTAAATCGCCGCACTTACAATCGAACCGTTCTTCTTATATTTAGTGTTGGAAGTTTATGCAATGGGTTTGTCTTTATCTGTTGACCAAGTGAGTTGAGAAGCAACTACAAGAACCACATGCAGCCCGAAAAAAGTGAAAGAGACGTTAAAGTTCGGTTTGGCAAGGCGGTGACGGTCATGAACGCGGTGGTCATACAACACCTCTCCGTCCCACCACAAAGCACAGTGAGTTGTTGGAGGCCGCAACCCCCCTTTTCATGAGGAATGATTCAGTTAAGCGGCAACGCAGGGACTTCCCAGGAGGTGACCCATCCCGTGATTACTCCAGCCTGAGCACGCTTAACAATGGAGTTCTTTCATTCCTCATCACCAATTGAGTTGGGGTGCACGGTCTGCAGACCGGTTGAGGCTGAACTTTTTCGAGCTGTGTGCTGGGGGTGTCGACGGTCGTTCTTTCTAGCCGTGTGCTGGGGAGACAGTTGCAAAATGTGCCTGTTGTATAACAACTTGGTATGCAGATCACACCACCCCCAACCCCTCTCCACTTAACAGGCGGGTTGTTGGGGCCGAGATTCGATCCCGCACCACCTTGATGAGGAAAGCTCCAGTTAAGCTGCAGCGTGTGGATTTTCCAAGAGGTCACCCATCCCGTGACTACTCCAGCCAGAGCACGCTTAACTATGGAGTACTTTCACTTCTCATCACCAACTGAACTGTAACGGTGGCGTTTTTATCCAAACTCACCGGAGCAGAAATGTTTTTTATGGATTGGATACATTCATTTTGCCATCTTAGAAGGCAATGGTCCAAAAAAAACGAATGTTGAAAACATCACATTTTAATTCCAAACGAATACAAACAGATCGTGTTCGCCTATCCGCAAACCAAAACTCTCTCGCAAATGTCACCTTCCGCTTCCCCGACCGAGCATCGTTCCCCTTGGGTAAACATTCTTGCTGATAAAATGATACCAATTTTTTTTAATATTTGCAATGTTTGTATTGCCATATTACTATGTTACAATACAGCTTTGAGTAACTACAGCGGTATCTTCCGCTTTTAAATTTTGTGCTGGTCTGCGAATAATAATTATTTTCATTTGTTTTGGGCTGCGTATACTAAAAGAGAGTTGATATAGCAGTCCAATTCTTGCTATTCGCAATCCAAAAATTGTAAAAATCCTAATTATATTCACAGTCCAATTCTCGCTAATCGCACCCCATCGAATAACCTCCTCTCTATTTCTCTCCCATTGCCTAAACCCTAGACGTAGTTCTATGGGTCACATCATTTTCCCCCTCTTAGATTCACCTTCAAAAAAGAAGAAAATTATCCAGCAAAAATCCCCAAAAAGTAGTCAGTTTTCTGGTTAGAGGAATGTTTGCATGTAATTTAACTTGGTTTAGAGTTAATTCCTTTATGCATACCATTTTACTTGTTTTCGATTTTAAAATTGTTTTAGAGTTTTTAAGATTTTCTCTAGGCTTCTAGTACTTAATAAATCAGTAAAGTGTTTCGCTTATTTGGGATGAGAGTGGGGTGCAAATATAATTTTGTACTACAAATAGCGATGAACTGCGAATAGCCAGTTCCGGAGTACTAATATCAACTCTCATACTAAAATATGTGGATATTCAAGCATGATCTGCGCATAACAATTTTCAAAACAATTATCATCTCACATTGTGAACAGAAATCTCAACTATTTTTTTCCTTCTACATAAAACATTAGATGACTCTCTATGTTATTCAACAATTCACTAACTAGATTACAAGCCTTTGATCATAAAATAAATAAATAAAAACGAATATTCACAAAAATCTCTATAAAGCCGTTTAAGTAAGAACAAGCAAACAAACAAACACACACAGGAGGTAAAAAACCTGGGCACGAGCGATCGACGCCAGCAATGTGAAGGATTTTCCGTCTGTTCATGTTAATCTTTTTTTGTGTGGATAAAGAGCGAGTTATGTCATATAGCTGCCCTCATTGCGCCACGTGCTGCCTCCTGCTTCATCTGCGCAGCCTTCCCGCTTCCTCGGAAGTACGCGTATACTTGCTGCACCAAAATTTGGGTGGAGCGTTCAGTAGAGACGAAGATAAAATACAATGTCGCAAACCCCGCATGTGAATCTAACAAGCAATCATGGTTATCAAATTCAAAAAATAAATAAATAAGGACAATTGAAATTATAAAGATCAGCCTATGACAAAAAAAACTGGATTCAGAAAAATAATTATCTGCATGAAGTAATTATTGGTTTATATCTTTATTTAGAGTAAGAATTATCATCTTGGTATGAAGAATTGGATCATGCTATTATTATAAATAGCACATATGCATACACATCCATTGAAGATCAATTGACTTAATTGAATGATAGGTTTATTTCGCCCTCCGCTTAGTTTCACTGAAGATTCATGTAGATCACCCTGGTTAGGGTCCATAAGCGGCGACAATCGCCCCATGAAGACTCGCTTTTGCTGCGGCTACACTGGATTCCATGGACCAAGTTATTCCCTATGATTTACCGGCTCATTCTTCAGCAAGCACGCAATCAGATATCACATTCTCCTCCCACTGCCTGGGAGCTCACAGTTTCACGTTCTATTTCACTCCACGATGAGGATTCTGTTCACCTTTCCATGTGTTGGTTATTGCCTAATGCCCCTGCCCTGCATATTCGAGCTGTCCATGAACCACAATATCCCACAATATCCCACAATATCCCCATACCGGTAGATCGTTGACCGGCTAAAATCGCAATACCCCATATCGTTCTAATCTATTAACAGAAACTAACTAGGGTGTAACCGCGTGTAACTTCACAGGAGTTAATGGATTAGGTTGATATTACACTAAAGTTAAGGATTGTAAATTATAAACAATATATTTATAGGGTGACTTACCGGGACCTCCCCTGTAAGTTTGCAAAATTACAGGTTGTGTCCCCGATCTTTTGATATTAGAAAAAGCTTGTAAGTTTACATTTCATAACATGCATACAAAAAAATACCCCATCGAAGGGAGCTCCACGGGGGTATTTTTGTGCATGCATACTATGAAATGTAAACTCAGAGGAGATGTTTATGTAATTTTATTAGATAGAGGGGTGCAACATGTAATTATGCTAACTTTCAGGGGAGGTTTAGTTAATTAATAATAAATTTATATGTTTATATGGGTAAGAAGAAATGCCTATCCTGTGTAATTTTTCAGATGTGAAAAAAGAACCAATTTAAAGCCAGGGATACTACAGACAAAGAAAGAGGTTCGTGCTGAATTTTAACATCTATTTTAACTAAAAGGGTGGTGGCGGTGGGAATAGAGCTTTTCCCACCACCACCACCTCCCTAAACGGAGCCTAAGCTGTTCAAGCAGTATCTTAAATCCACAAAAATATTTGTAATAAATCTTACTAGAAAAATCCTGGAGATTGAAGTTCACAATCTTCAAATTCGTTCCAAAACAATATGTAACAAAAGATATATTGAAAGAAAGAACATAACCTGAATAACCCAAATGCTCAGCAACGATTCGATGCAGAAGAATCCAAATCCAATGAAGTAGAATATCTGAAACAAAATGTTATCCCAGATTCATCAACAAAATCGATATTTGAAGCAATGTAAAGGAAACCTAAAAATACAGTATCAAAAAACCTATGTCAATGCCACAATATCCACAAAAACCGATGATAAGCTTTAAAGTTGCACGTGTTGAGCTCCAAAGCTCTTTTAAGTTAATGGCAATGAAACTGAGCTAGATAGAACTGATAGTTCTGACAGGTTGATCCATCAAAGCTAAATCTACAAAATATAAATAATGGATGTGTTAATTTATCAATGGATTGCAGGTTGAGTTCAATTAATCAACCCCTTGACTTTATTTTTAAATATGAATCCTTTACGATTATAGGTAATATATGATGAATTTGAGACCATTTTGGCCTAGAGAAAGAGGCTGATAGATGAACAGGAAGAGAGACCGCAGAGAGATGGAGGCAAGGACATGGGGAGAGAGATCTGAGACATTTTTTACTCTTCTAGTAGTTAAATAGCCATGCTTGGAGCTATAGAGATCTACAGGATCATAGACTGTGAACTCACGCGCTCCGAAATACTGACCACCATGCAGGATACACCACATCTCATGTTCTGCTATCTCCCTTTCCTTAGGCTTACATGTTTCCCCCTTTCCTCATAATCTGCTTTCTATTAGTCATCTTACAAGATCTTTGAACTATCTAAGCATGTCTTTCATAGAGTCAAAGAAATTTCTTTTTACCTAGTACCCTCCCTTATAATGTCAATCTGTCTGATGTTATTTGGTCCATCCTGTTGTTCTATCTTTATGCGGTTTCCTCTAGTGTGTTATCTTTATTCATTGCTTCTCTCCAACTACTTGAATATATTTGCTTAAAAAGTGAAGTGTTTGACTATTTTAAAACTTTCTATAACATGGTAGTGACACAATTTAGAGAAGTTATTAATCCTCTGTGGTGATAATATGAGCGTAGTATGATGATAGAGGGGTGCTTGAGATTTATTTAGCAAATCATAACACTATTCTTCGAACTAAATGTGTGTATATCTCCATTCAAAATGATAGAAGCTGCATGGCGCTTACGTATTACCATGCATCTTCCCAAATCATATTGGGATAAGGTTGTTTTAAGTCTAGCCCACGTTATCAATCGTCTGCTTGTAGAAAGAAAAGGGTAGAGGATATCTGATCTACTTCATGCAATCTGTTCATGCATCAATGACTCAATATTGGAGCCGCTTCCTTAATCGCGAGACACAAGAAGCCCTAGTTTTTCCTCCTTGCATTTATGTCTCTCTAATGTGAGTCTCACTTAGCTTGAATAATACTATTTTCACCATCCCATCACAATCTAAATTTGTAGATATCAAGGAGACTCAACTTCATACCACTGTGACTGTGCGATTTTTCCAGATAGTCTTAGTAAACATGTCAGCGAGTTGATTTTCAAAGTAATAAAAAGAGTAGATATGATTTTTGCCTGGACTTTTCCTCAAGAAAGGACAATCCACCTCAATATGCATGGTTTAGGTGGCGGTGGTCATGACCCTGTATTCACCTTCAGTTGATGATTGTATCACCACATTTTATTTTTTACTCTTCCAAGAAACAAGATTCCCACCCAAAAACATGCAGTAACCACGAGTGGATCTTATATTACTTGTACAAGATCCCCTTCCTTGGAGACCTAACATTTTCTCTCAAGACCCTAAATCCTGAGAATAGCCTGCCTAAATTGACTCACCACGGAAAACAAACGTAATATTAGGTTTGGTTATAGTGAAGTAAATTAGTTTACCCACTAATCTTTGAAACTTCAATTTTTGTCCCATAATAGGAGATTCTTGTTTGTGTATATATCATATTTCAAGTCAATAGGACTCTCCACAGGTTCAATGCCCGAATACTTTGCTTCTTCAAGCAAGTCTAGAACATATTTTCATTGAGAAACAAAGATCCCCTTAGCTATTTCAATCCCCAAGAGGTATTGAAGAGCATCAATATCATTAATATCAAAGACAGAAGCAAGCCACCTTTTTACTGCAACAATAAGATAGTCACTAGAATCAATGAGAATGATGTCATCTACATTGACTACTATAACAATAATATGTGAATCGGTCTTATGGATGAAAACAAAGTGATCATATACACTTCTTGAAAAACCAAGTTGTAGAATTTTAATATTGAGTTTCTCAACCAAGCCCAAGGGGATTGTAAAGTAACCAAAAACACGGGGGAGGAGCCATATAGACTTCTTCTTGAAGGTCCCTGAGCTGATCCCGCGTTAGCTTCTGCAGTTGGCTCCCTAGCCGGCGGTCGCTTCCCACAGCCGTCATACTCCAGATCCCGCAGTTGGCTTCCTATCCAACGTTGATCTCATATGCGATTTCCCAAGACGACGCTACTTCTACAATTTTCTACACACCTTACTCAGCGACCAAGGTTCTTGATGGAGACCCAAGTCTTTCAACCACATTTTTCTACATCTATCCCTACTTCTTGATACTTTAAGTACTATGGATCATACATGATCTAAGTACTTCTTTCCCTTACCCTTTTTCTTTAGGGAAGAGTTCTACATATGTTGGTAGTATATGCTCTCTTCTACAATGGCGAAGGATGCCAATGCATCTCCTCCTAGTATTAATAATCCTTCCTCTGCCCCCTTCGAGCATGTCTGAACGTGATTACAATAGCACTTGTCCTCCAAATGCTTGACTTGCTACTACCATCCTAACATCATCCAACTTTCAATTATGGAATAAATGAGTAACCATGTCTATATCTGGCATACGATGTATGTACCACCTCACCAACCTTCCAACATATGCAGCTGGCGGTCCAAAGTATGAAGATTGATATAGTGACAATTGAAGAATCTCTGCACTACTACTGAGCTCATGGATTCATTAGTGCAACATATGTGTAAGAACTACAATAGTATGAGCTATGAGATACTTTACACATACTGTTCTCACAGGCAAAGAACCCCATCCGTCTTGGTGAACTCTTTTTGATGATGGCTGAACTAAAGCAAGGAGCTCGTACAATTACAAAATACTTTGCTAAGTGGAAGGTACTTGCTAATGAGATCTTGGACCTGGACCTTTCAGAGATTCTTTCCACTAGAGAGGAACATCAGGCCCCACAAGCACACTGTTCGTCCATTTTCATTGGAATTGGACGTCAATTTCAGTTCTGATGCAATTCAATTTAACTGAACAAACCCTAAAAGAAAAGTCAACGCCAAAGTGGAGTGCTTTTGGTTTTAATATTTAGGAAAATATTGTTTGTCAGAATCTGTTCAAAAAGTTATCAAAACATCTACTTGCTTGGGCGGAGGAGGCATGTTGGATTGCTTCTCTGTTTCTACTTTTGGGACTTCAGCTAGAATTATATTCTCCTAAGGAATACTACATGGTGTATTGATAAAGTATACTTGCATTCATATGCAGCAACGTGGATGCTACACTTTCATGTCATTTCCACTATCTTTTATGAGATCTCATATTTTCTTTGGATGCCTAATTCAACTCCTAAAACTCAATACTTTTCAAGGGTGTAAGAATGTCAATCCAGAAGGTTAGTACACGATTAATGTTGATAATTCACAATGGATGTGATATCTACCAAATAAGAAACTTAGGGGATATATAATAGATGCTAGAAGGGTAGAAATTATAAGAGTTTACCGTCGAATTTTGATCAAATTATAGAGCTAATGAGATCACTCCAAGCTCATTAGAAGAGAATGAAAAGATTCGAATCACTAAAACAAGCATTAATTTCAGACCAAAATTAAAATTTGTAAGCATAAGTATGAAAAAAGGAAGTCGGGCGGCAGCTCGCCGGGCAGTCGGTCGGCAGTTCGCCGGGCAGTCGAACGGCAGCTCCCCGGGCAGTCGGACGACAGCTCGTCGGGCAGTCGGATGGCAGCCCGTCGGGCAGTCGAACAACAACTCGCCGGACAGTCGGATGGCAGCTCGCCGGACAGTCAGACGACAGCTCGCCCGACAGTCGGACGACACCATGCCAGTCAGTCGGACGACACCTCATCGGGCAGTCGGACGACAACTCATCGGACAATGCCTTGGAATAGTCGGAGGGTGTGCCACAGGACAGTCAGAGGTTGAACGATGTGTCGTCGGGCTGTCGAACGAAATCACATGCACCCTTAAGCTCGAGGTAAGTAATGTTATATTTTGTAATTATGCAAGCTAAATTTTTTGTCATGACAACACGTCGTCAGACAGTCGGACGACACATCGTCGGACAGTCGGACGGCACGTCGTCGGACGGTACGTCGTCGGAGAGTCGGACGGTACGTCGTCGGAGATTTGGAGGGTACGTCGTCGGAGAGTCGGACGGTACGTCGTCGGAGATTTGGAGGGTACGTCGTCGGAGAGTCGGACGGTACGTCGTCGGAGAGTGGGACGGCACCTCGTCGGACAGTGGGACGAAACCTCGTCGGACAGTCGGGCGGCAGCTCGTCGGACAGCCGGGCGGCAGCTCGTCGGACAGCCGGGCGGCAGCTCGTCGGACAGCCGGGCGGCAGCTCGTCGGACAGCCGGGCGGAAGCTCGTCGGACAGCCGGGAGGAAGCTCGTCGGACAGCCGGGCGGAAGCTCGTCGGACAGCCGGGCGGAAGCTCGTCGGACAGCCGGGCGGAAGCTCGTCGGACAGCCGGGCGGCACCTCGTCGGACAGCCGGGCGGCACCTCGTCAGACAGTCGAACGGCACCTCGTCGGACAGTCGGACGGCACCTCGTCGGACAGTCGGACGGCACCTCGTCGGGCAGTCGGGCGGCACCTCGTCGGGCAGTCGGGCGGCACCTCGTCGGACAGTCGAACGGCACCTCGTCGGACAGTCGAACGACACCTCGTCAAACAGTCGGAGCAATATTTGGGTGAATAATATCTTGTTGGGGAGGATCTTCAAAGGAAGCATGGTCCATATCGCATCAGATAAGGTACACCACAAATGCAATGAACCTCTATATGTAATTTTGGTCATCTGTACCTTCATTTATCTAATAAGAGCTGCTCCCGACATGGAGGAAAAGACTACTATGTTTCATATTCATAAAACTTGTTAATGATGCAAAGTAAATGGCTTTATGAAGATCCATTAAAAATAGTTACTAAGTATGTAATAATAACTTTGACTTACCCCTACTATAACGGAATCTCCAATGATATCTACAGCTGGCAAGATACCACTGTTTCATATAAACAAAGGAGAGAAAAATATTAGAAATACATTTAATAAATGATAAAATCTAAAAATAATCTCTTAAGTCTCAGATATAAAGGGCAGTCCGGTGCACAAAGCATCCCCGCGCAACGAGGGTCCAGATTAGGGTCCCACCACAAGGGTGAAATGTAGGCAAACCTTACCCTGCATTTTTGCAAGAGGCTGCTACCAGGACTCGAACCCGTGACCTCAAGGTCACACGGCAAGTCCCCTTCTTAAGTCTCAGAGATAAGAACCATAAACAGAACGATTAACTAATTTGAAAAAGCTTTCCAAAAAATACAAAGAAGAAAACTCATACAAGTTAGAAGCATCAGAATTATACCAATAATTTAGGCTTGCCATTTTAATCCTCAGATTTTAATTAAAATCAGAAAAAATCAATTAAAAAAAACAGGCCGCAAAACATCCAGAACATATTATACTTTTTCACTGATCATGTTTCCATGAAAAGAGAGTTTATAAGTGGAACCTTACGTTAGTGATTTTCCCTTGAAAATTATAGGGGGGGCAACAGCAGCAAAGACACAGAACAAAATGTGAAGCTGTCCAATAAAGAAAACAAAATATACAATTATTGATTGTCTGATCTAGGAGCAAAGGAAGTATGCATATAAAACTAAATTGCATTACATACCAAGTAAAACATAAAAAACCATCCAAACTTCAGAGCACTGTCAGTCCTGGAACATTGCATCAATAAAAATTACAGTCATAACATGGTACTGAAGTATGAAAAAATTATGCAAGTTATATCCAAGGATAGACCATCAAACATAAATGAAAAAAGGGATCTAAACCATTAGAGACTGAAAGGATTTACCTCATGGCATTATAAAGAGGGCGATACCATAGCACATATGCTCCAGGGCAACCAGAAATAAAGTAGATAATGGCAAGAAACCAAATTTGCACATCTAAAGGACAACTAAATGTTGGTTAAAAACTTATAAATGTATTCAATGGTTTAAGATTTTTATCAAATGGTCAAATGTGTATGATAGATATATCATACTTGATACTTTGATCCAAGCAGCTGTAACGGCTATGAAATTCCAAAACAAGCATGCTGTCAATCCTGCATAACAAATACGTAGCAACTAGGAGATCTTAGCAGCACATGCTTTTCAAAAGATAACCGAAACTATAAAGCTTTTCAAATTCCCATTGTCCAAAGCAGTTTTTACATCCAATATGTAAGAAAGAGTGGTCCTTGGCCCCATAAAGAAAATAAGGAACCCTTTATGAGATAATTGAAAATAGCAATACAGTGATGGATCAAAACCTGTGGAGGCAAAAATTAACCACGTATTTTTCAAATAACTACAGAATCTAGAAGCATTATCATTCAATCAAACAAACACTAGTTGAAGATTTTTCCTTGGAGCTAGTCTTGCATCAACAATCATTTATAACCGCTTGTTTTATTGCCCGCTACTAAAAGGTTTCCTCTATCACAATTTAAAAAATGTGTTCATCCTCATAACCATCATTAGCCCTGCAACTATTTCGGGTTGGTCCTATTAGAACCTACCTAAACCCAATTAGTTATAGGTGCAGGACACAAGATCTATATCAATTGCACAAGGCTGTAGGAGTTTCTTGATGTGGGACTAAATTCTCAACACGGGCTCTTACGTATAAAGTCTTTTACCTCTAACACATGAATTTTTTTAATTGGCAGATGTGGAATGGGATCGTCGGACCTAGACTTCTCTAATACCATATAACATATGCATCCAATATAAAACCATTTGGTTATAGGTGGAGAAGATATATAATGATTGCACACGCCTCTAAGAGTTTCCTGTTAAGGGAGTAAATTCTCAACATATCCTCCCCACTCTCTTGTTGAATGTAGAATGTGGTGTTAACTTTAATTTATGCAACTTTCCTTTTATAATTCCTATCTAATTTATCTTTGGTCACTCCGCCCTTGTGTGTGATCTCCTTCCTCCACCCCCAACTGTTCGCTCTGTAACAATGGCTCGACATACCTCACTCCGCCCGCTGCCCTTGCAGTCACTGGGTACCTGCGCCCCATAAGCATGGGAAGGTTCAATGGCAAATCATAGTCGGTGACGTCAGGGAGAAAGATCTTTTTGAAGAAATCTGAGCGACCCTTGCAGTATCGAACAAAAATTGGGCTTCTCCACATTGATGCAACTCGTTCAGATTCTTCCTGCTTCCAGTCACGACATCCACATCTCTCTCGGCCGCTTCAACCCCAACACCCTCATCCACCACCGGAAACCTCGCGGCACCGGCTTCCTCATCCCCGAGCATCATTATCTTTGTCTCAACAACCGCTTCATACCTAATTTACACTTTACAGCATTCCCAAAAAGAGTGCTCCCAAAGCCTCTCCTCTCCAAGATCCATGGACACCAACCCCACAATCCATCCCCGCTTCCTTGATGAGATTTGACTGCTCCATACCCATCTCCACAACAATAGTTGACTATTCTTCCCTATGGAAATCACTGAAAGTATCTAGTCGCAACCTAAATCACCTAGAGGGGGGTGAATAGGTAGATTCTGCGTCTTTTTGCGGAATAAAAGTATTAGAAGAAAAAGCACACAGAAAAGTAAACACAGCACAACACAAAGAATTTATAGTGGTTCCCCGATGTGGGTAGTCCACTTTCCCGCCTCGCCTATCTAGCACTTCAAGGCTAGATTCGGCTACTTCACCAAACTCGGATCAATCAATATCCTACCACTCGGAGTTCACAACTCCTACAAGCTCGGAGCAAGAGTACTCCTACAACAACTCGGAGAACAACCTTCTCCTACAAACTCGGAAGGAAAACTTCCTACAAACTCGGAGACAACGCTCCTACAACTCGATCTTTAGAATAAAGATCTACAAATCTCGGAGGCACACCTCCTACAAAATGGGGTAAAATTGTTTTATGAAAACACTTGAGATTGACAATCAATCTTTCTAAGAAACTCTTGAAGGAGTTCTCTTCTTCAGATCTGAAAGATAGATTTCGTTTTCCTTGAATAGATTTCAGTCTTTTACAATAGGAAGGAAAAAGAAATCTCTCGGCTTGAAGAATAAATCTGAATCTGAAATCGACTTGATCAATAGAGAAATAAATCTTTTAGGAGAGATGATCTGGTCGACTGAATCTTGAGCAGAAGAATCGAGAAAGCTTTTCTTTGTCGGAGACGAGTTGCGTGCGAGAGCGATTACGATTCCAAATTAAGATTAGGGTTTGCCGTTCTAACCTCTTATGTATTTATAGCGAAATACTTCTAACGGCTATAAGCGTGAAATCGGGATCAAGCTCCACGCGTACTGTGCATGGATGAGATGCCCTAAACGTCAAACCGGGATGAACTGAACCGGAAGATAAGATCACGAATTTCGAATAAACGGATTACCCGAAGAAGTCAATAGCCGAAATCGTCGAAACACAATAACCGAATATTCGAGAAATTCGAATTCGACTAAAGACAATAGCCGAATTCGAGACTTCCATTGGCCGAATTCGATTAATGGTACTTAGGCAAAATCTCAGGAAACTTTCAGAAAAAGGGCATTAGTCGAATTCGATTAAAGTCATTAGCCGAATTCGATTAAAGACCAAACCCCTTCTTTTGTTGAACCAGTAACATCTTTAGATCTTCTTCTTCTGCACTTTAGTTTATGAAGTACATTTCAATAGAGAGATTTCACATGAGTCAACACCTTGGTCTACACAATGAGGAATTACATTGCATAGGCCTGTGTTTGACGACTCATTGAAACCTGACATTGCTATGTACTTTAGAGTGGAATAATCTGCAACAACACAACCAAAGGTGCGAGATCAAATACAATTGCAATTCCTCTTAGTTTGAAGGGGACTTCTTCAAATCTAGGTGATTGTGGCTACAATACCCAACAATCTCCCCCTATTTGAAGAAGTCAGAACCCTATCTACTAAGGTGATTTGCATAACCAATAATAATCATGATATATGTGAAAAACTGAAAACTAAATAACTATCAGCAAGGGAGATAATCATAAAAGCATTTCATAACAAAACAAGCAATATAAATGTTTTTAATGAGACTATTCGGGGTTCACACAATGGTCATTTCTGATGAGATTTTCCCTTTTGATTCTTCTTGAGTTGTCTAGTAAAATATGCCCTTGGCTTTGGATAGTATCTTGGAGGAGGAGAAGGAGGCTTTTTATCATCTCGATGGTTCCTGTAGTGAATTCTTCTCTTGAGCCTAGCCATCTCCCATTTGTGGATCTCATCTCTATCATAGTGATTGTCAACAGATTCATTAGAGTTCATAACAAGATTATAGGTGTCCAAAATAATGTTTCTAGATTCCGGACTCCACAGTTCTCCAACAATCTTCCTGGGATGAGGTGCTCTTGGTTCTAGGAATCTAGGACCTGCAGCCCTTCTAGCATCTTGCATAAAGCCACCTGAGCTTGATCCTCCTTGATCAACTCTAGCTCTTTTCCTGGAGATTTCTTCTTCATCATCTGACCACTGATAAACTTCAGGAGGAATAAAAGGTTCAGACGGAGCAGCAAACTGAATTTCTGGATGGAATTCTTGAGAATTGAAATCTTGCTGAGAAGACTGTCCTTGAAGAATGTTGGGGCCTTTTTCTTTGATGAGTTCAGAATGAAGCCAAGCATGGCTTTGATGAACGTAAGCATTTGATTCCTGAAATCTGCTCTCGATCTCTCTGCCTAGATCGGTAATCTGAGTTTGCATATTCATATTGGATTCCTGGATTCTCCCTTCCAGTTCTCTGTGCAAGTCAAATATTTGAGTCTGAATACGCTCATGCAACCTTTCCTCCCCCTTTCTGACTTCTTCAGTCAGGGTTCGGACGATGTTAAACTGCATATTTTCCAGAGTTCTTTGAAGAGAATTTCTACCATCTTCACCATCAACAAAAATTCTTCGTTGTCCTTCCGGGAGATCGTGAGTATTTTGGTTGACATGCTCTAATCCTGCAATGACATGTTGTAAAGTCGAGGCTCCCTGCTCAAAATATTCATCTTGATTTTTCTTGAATGAGTCTATGCAATGTCCAACCTCACATAGACCATTGCTCAAATCCTTTTCCACTACCTTGATTTTTTCACGGACTTGCCTTAGTGAGAATTCAAAGTATTGTTTTTGTCTGATAAGCATGCTCTCGATGTTTTGAAGCAGCAGATTTTCAGAAGAAGGAGACAAGGGTTGAGCTCTGGAAGAGATTCCAAAATCATCTTCGGCAAAGAGGAACTCATCTGAATCAATCTCATCAAGAGAATATAGTCTTTCGAGAGTTGCTTTATTTTTGGCTCTGTCGATAACTGGAGAGGGTGTCTATTCAAATTCTCTTGCTCTTTCAACAATGTTCCGAGCACTTGCAAGAACTATTTCATTTCTTGGTGGAGAAGAGGCCGGCAGAGGCTCTTTAATGGTAGTGTTAATGTCAGCTGGTGGAAGATGTTGAGCATTGATGTTAGTCTCCCCCTCAGAACTTGCAGGGGTTGGATTCTTCGGAGACTCATCTTTCTGAGATACCTCTTTACCTTTGGCAGACGAGGCTATCTTTGCACCGTCGGGGTCAGGATGATCTCCCCCTGAGTTATTGCTATCAGTATCTCCTCCCCCTTCATCACCTATGACTTCTGTTCTGGAGAGGTCATCTGACTGATCTTTGGGAGAAGCATTTGGAGGAACAACTGGATTGGATGGAGGAGCTGGTGGAGTTTTGGAACTTTCCCCTGTTAGGAGTTCATGGGGTTGCTTGGGAGAGGGGATTCGGGGTGATGCTGGAGGATTTGGTGTTGAATCACTTGCGGAGCCTGCACTGGAGGAGGTAACATGCTGCTTGCTGGCTTTGCATTCTCCTACCTTCCGAGACCATCGGACTAGGATTGAAGCGTCAATCTTCTTGAAGTGATGAATGGGCGATCCTGTTTTCATGCTGAAACGTTGCTTGTCCTGCTGGTGGAGAAACAGAGTGAGAATCCTGCCAAGATTGGGGTTTGAAAGGCTTGAAGAGATCCTTTCAAAGATAACTCTGCCCCAATCAATCTTTTTCCGGCAGATGACTGCGGCCAAAAGCTTGAACATTTCGTTGGAAATGTAGTCATGCGAGCCCACCTTACAAATTAATACTTTTCCGATGATATCAGACAGCAATTTTCCTTCGTCATTCATTTTCTTCCTCTTAATTGATGTGGTCCCTTTGGGCAAGCCACAGAATGATAAGGATTTCCTGAAATCCTTTTGGGAGAAGTCATCTTCTTGATCGACAACTGGAAATTTCAGAAACTTGGAGAGCTTGGAAGGAGTAACTTTAATTGGAAAATCACCAATGCGGCTTTTGATCACTGTGCCATGTTTCTTCAACTCGGCATGCCTATAGAACTTGAGAACGTCTTTTTCCAAAACTTTGCAAGGATGTTCAAGTACAAATCCAAGACCGGCGACCTCAAGCATGAGAGCCACGTTCCGAAATTCATCCACGGAGTCATCAAATCCAGTTCTTACTAATTCGCCACCTGAGAGGAGCTTATCCGAAGCATGCTTCGCCATTGAAATCGAGAGAGACGGGGAAAACGAAGCAGAGATTCGAGTGAGCGCAAGACGGCGGAAGGCGAAGAGTCGAAAGCAGGGTGTAGCCGAATGCGTGAACCCTTGAGTCTCCTTAAAAACGTTTATATAGTTCGAATTAAAGGGAGGAGAGAGAGCGCGTACCTCAAAATTTGAAAAATGACCTTTCGGATCCAATAAATGAGATAGAATGAATTTGAGTTCCGAAGGGCAGTCGATTCGGCGATATGATATAATCGAATTCGGCGAATTGGTATCGTCGAATTCGGCGAAAGCATATAGTCGAACTCTTGACCCGTTTTTAAGAGTCCTTGTTCAGCATCCCAAGCTCCATCTTGAAGTAATTGAACTTTGTCTCGTCAAGAGGCTTTGTGAAGATATCTGCTACCTGCTTATCAGTTGGAACATAACTTAGGTTGATGTCCTGCAGTTCCACATGCTCATGAATGAAGTGATATCGAATCTCAATGTGCTTTGTTCTGCTGTGAGATACTGGATTGTGAGCTATTGCAATAGCACTTGACGAATTACAGTACATTGGAATATCTTTTAGCTTCAAATTGTAGTCTTCCAGTTGATTTCTTATCCACAACAATTGTGCGCAGCAACTGCCTGCGGAGATGTACTCCGATTCAGCGGTTGATATAGCTACACAATTCTGTTTCTTACTGCTCCAAGAAACTAGTCTTTTTCCTAGAAATTGACAGGTTCCGGAGGTACTTTTCCTATCATCTCTGCTACCTGCAAAGTCTGCATCTGAAAAACCTGTTAGTTCAAAGTCATTACTTCTTGGGTACCATAAGCCAAGATTCGGTGTACCTTTAAGGTATCTCAAAATTCGCTTTGCAGCAGCATAATGAGATTCCTTAGTGTTCACCTGAAATCTAGCACATACACATGTTGAAAACATTATATCCGGTCTACTCGCAGTAAGGTAGAGCAGGGATCCGATTATGCTCCTATACTTGGTTTCAGCAAAAGGTTTCCCTTTTTCATCCTTGTCTAGAGACACAGCGGAACCCATTGGAGTCCTCATAGAGGTTGCATTCTCCATTCCGAATTTCTTAATTAATTATTTGGTAAACTTCGTCTGAGAGATGAAAATTCCATCTTCAGATTGTTTTACTTGAAGTCCTAAGAAATACTTCAGCTCACCCATACTACTCATTTCAAATTTCCCTTGCATTAAGTTAGAAAACTTTTTGCAGAGGTTATCGTCAGTAGATCCGAAGATAATGTCATCGACATAGATTTGCACTAGCAAAATCTTGCCTTTTACTTCCCTAAGAAATAATGTCTTATCTATCTTTCCTCTCGAGAACTTGTTCTCAAGGAGGAAGGTAGAGAGTGTCTCATACCAGGCTCGAGGAGCTTGTTTGAGACCATATAAGGCCTTACGTAAATAGTACACATAATCAGGGAAAGTGGAGTCAACAAAACCTGGGGGTTGCTCTACGTATACTTTTTCCTTTAAATCACCATTGAGGAAAGCCGACTTCACGTCCATTTGATAAACTTTGAATCCTTTGTGAGCAGCATATGCTAGAAACAGCCTGATCGCTTCGAGTCTTGCCACAGGGGCAAAAGTTTGATCGAAGTCGATTCCTTCTTCTTGTCTGTAGCCTTGAGCGACCAGTCTGGCCTTGTTCTTGATGATTATGCCGTCTTCATCTAGCTTGTTTCTGAAGACCCATTTTGTTCCTATGACATTTTGTCCTTTGGGTTTGGGAACTAGCTTCCATACTTTGCACCGCTTGAACTGATTAAGCTCTTCTTGCATTGCAATAATCCATGAGGCATCGTTCTTTACTTCATCGAACTTCTTTGGCTCAATCTGTGAAAGGAAACTTAAATGCAAAAGTTGGTTAGCTGTACCTCGTCTTGTTCTTACCCCAGCACTCGTTTCACCAATGATTTGTTCAATGGGGTGATCTCTCTGGTGTCTGATCATCAGGTTTCTTCCATCATCAATAGTGTCTGTAGGTGGATTCACTTCTGGAGCTTCTTCTTCTTCATGAAGTTCTTCATCAGAAGGAATTGGACAATTTATTTCTGTAGACTTTGGAGTGTTTTCTTTTGGAGCTTCTTCCAAGTTAAGTTCTTTGAATTTTGCGCCTGCATCTTCAACAAAAACGCTAGAGGAGCTGCCTTGAAGCATACTCGTTTCATCAAATATGACATTGTAAGTTTCTTCTACGACCAAGGTTTTCTTGTTGAAAATCTTGTATGTCTTACTATGGCTACTATAGCCTACAAAAATACCTTCAAAGCATTTTTCACTAAATTTAGTTTTATAATGTTTCCCATTATTAAGTACGAAGCACTTACTACCAAAAATTCTGAGATAAGACAGGGTTGGTTTCATGCCCTTCAGAAGTTCATAAGGGGTCTTATGGTGATTCTTGTTGATTAGTGCTCTGTTTTGCACGTGGCAAGCAGTGTTGATACGTTCAGCCCAGAAGTACTCTGGTAGTGAAGAATCACTCAACATTGTCCTGCAAGCCTCTATGAGTGTTCTATTCTTTCTCTCAGCAACTCCGTTTTGTTGCGGAGTACGAGGAGAGGAAAACTCATGAAAGATACCTTGGCTTTCACAAAATTCTGTCATGACACCAGACTTGAATTCTGTACCGTGGTCGCTTCTGATTTTGACCACAGAACAGTCCAGTTCATTCTGAATTTGCCTAACAAATGCTGTGAAAGAGTCGAATGTATCTGACTTGTGTTTCAGAAAGAATACCCAAGCGAAACGTGAGTAGTCATCAACAATAACCAAAGTATAAGCTTTGCCTCCTAAACTTCTGATTGGCATAGGACCAAACAAGTCCATGTGTAGCAGATATAAGCATCTGGTAGAATCTTTGCCAATAATGCTCTTAAAGGTAGTCCGAGTCTGCTTACCCATCTGGCATGCATGACATGGTCTCTCTTTAATGCACTTAACATCAGGAGCATCACGAACTAAATTGTGAGAAAATAGCATACTAATAGTTTTGAAATTAATATGTGCTAGTCTCTTGTGCCACTGGTCACAAAGAGATGCACTATCTTTTGCTAAAAAGCACACTGGTGTAGAAGAGTCTAAGCATAGAAAATTTAAACAGAAAATATTTCTACTCCGAGTGCCTGTTAAAATAGTTTCTGACGTATCAGACGACTTTATCAAGCACTTGTCCTTGTAGAATTCTACCATATAGCCTTTGTCACATAGTTGACTTATGCTAATGAGATTATGTTGTAATCCTTTAACATAAGCCACGTCTGTGAAAGAGACTATACCATTAGTAATCATACTGTTGGAATCAAAAGTATTAGGATTAACAAACAAAGAGGCTCTCCCCTATATATATAGGAGAGATATACAAGGGAAAATAAAAGGCGACATAACAACTCATATTCCAACACTCCCCCTCAAGTTGGGCGTGTGATATCTTGCATGCCCAGCTTGCACATAATTTTCCCAAACACGTTCTGACTCAATCCCTTGGTGAGAACATCTGCTAACTGTTGATCTGAAGGAACAAAAGGTGTGCTCACAGCTCCTCTTTCTATATTCTCTTTGATGAAGTGACGGTCAACCTCCACATGTTTAGTGCGGTCATGTTGGACAGGATTGTGAGCAATGCTAATGGCGGCTTTGCTATCACAGTAAAGCCTCACGGGATCCTTGTTTTCCATGCCTAGATCTTTTAGGAGAGACTTAATCCACAGTCCCTCGCAAATCCCATGAGCCATGGCCCTGAATTCCGCCTCAGCACTAGACCTGGCAACGACATGTTGTTTTTTACTCCTCCACGTTACCAAATTACCACCAACTAAAGAACAGTACCCAGAGGTGGACCTCCTGTCGGCAACTGAGCCGGCCCAATCAGCATCAGTATAGACTTCCACGGTCAGCTCTTTTCCCGGGGAGAATAGGATACCTTTTCCAGGAGAGGACTTGAGATACCGGAGGATTCGATGAGCAGCTTCTAGGTGACGGGTTCGAGGTGAATGCATGAACTGACTAATAACACCAACAACATATGAAATATCTGGGCGAGTATGAGATAGATAGATAAGACGCCCTGCCAATCGTTGAAACCCAGTGATATCATCTACCAATTCCCCATCATCTTTACCCAATCTGTGATTGACTTCAATTGGGGTATCAACGGGTCTACACCCACTCATCCCACATGATTGGAGCAGGACAAGAATGTACTTTCTCTGAGATATGAATATGCCATGATTTGATCGAGCAACCTCAATTCCCAGGAAGTATTTGAGATTTCCCAGGTCTTTTACTTCAAATTCCTTTGCCAACCTTTGTTTCAGGTTTTGAATTTCTTCAGTGTCATCACCCGTGATAATGATATCATCCACATAAACGATAAGGACAGTGAGTCTTCCATGTTTGTGCCTTACAAATAAAGTATGATCGGCATTGCTCTGGGAATATCCAAACGCAATCATAGCTCTGTGAAATCTCCCAAACCATGCCCGAGGAGACTGTTTTAATCCATATAAGGCTTTCTTCAACCTGCAGACCTTTCCACCAGATCCGGCTATGGTAAGGCCAGGCGGTAACGACATGTAGACCTCTTCTTCCAAGTCTCCATGGAGGAAGGCATTTTTCACATCTAACTGGGTCAAAGGCCACCCTTTGCAGACAGCACACGAGAGCAACACTCGTATAGAATTCATCTTCGCCACAGGAGCAAAGGTTTCTTGATAGTCAATCCCCATAGTCTGAGTGTAGCCCCTAGCCACCAGGCGAGCCTTGTATCGCTCAACAACCCCTTGAGAATTCTGTTTGATGGAGAACACCCACTTACACCCCACCACAGTCTTGCCAGGTGGCAACGAGACCAAGTCCCATGTGCAGTTCTTCTCCAGAGCCCCCATCTCCTCAAGCATAGCCTCTTGCCACTTTTGGTTAGTGATAGCATCCTGCCAAGTCGAGGGAATAGAAATAGAGGAGAGAGAGTCAATAAAGAGTTTATGTGAGGGGGATAATGAGCTATAGGACACAAAGTGGGACATCGGATGTTGGGTGGAGATACAGTTACCTTGAGTCCCCAAAGAAGGATCAGATGTTGGAGCGGGTAGCCTGGGAGATGTCGATGTACCTTGACCCCTCTTTCGCCGAGTATACACCTGTAAAGGAGGAGCGGCCACAGGAGTAGGCAAGGATGTAGACATAGCAGGCATAGGCACAGGAGTAGGAAGATAGGAGGGAGGAATAGGTAGGGGAAGAGAGCTCACTTCCATTGGGCAAGTCTCCCCCTGAAGTGAGGGCTCGTAGAAGGACTCAGACTCCCGAAACGTGACATCCATAGTAACGAATATTTTTCGGGAAGCAGGATGAAAACATTTATATCCTTTCTGGGTAGGCGAATACCCAATAAAAATACATTTGATGGCACGAGGGTCAAGTTTTGACGTGGGGCGAACATGGACAAAACACACACACCCAAAAATACGAGGAAGGAGTTGTGTGGGAGAGACGGAAAGAGCCGCAAGAGGGGATTTGGAACCCAGGACACGAGTCGGCAGGCGATTAATAAGATACGCCGCCGTAAGAACAGCATCCCCCCAAAAATGTTTCGGGAGGTGCATCTTCAGGAGGAGGCATCGCGCAACCTCCAAAAGATGACGATTCTTACGCTCGGCGACCCCATTCTGAGCCGGAGTGTAGGCACAAGATGTCTGATGTATAATGCCCTGATCACTAAGATAACGCTCAAAGGAAGAGTCAACATACTCTCGACCATTATCACTGCGCAAAATTTTAATGGCAGCATTAAATTGAGTGGCCACCATCTTATGAAAACGTTGAAATAAGGGAAAGACATCATTCTTGTTTTTCATTAAGTAAACCCACGTACAACGAGAAAAACAATCGATAAATGTAACAAACCAGCGAAAGCCCGAAATAGAGGCAACAGGGCAAGGACCCCAAACATCAGTATGAACCACAGCAAAAGGGGAAGAACTAGGAGTGGACACATGATTAAAAGAAGCACGATGATGTTTACCAAGAGCACATACATCACAAGTAAAAGTTTTTAAAGATACAGTGGACATAGTTGGAAATAAAAGATGCATAGTCGAGGTAGAAGGATGGCCCAGGCGGCAGTGCCAAGAGTCCACAGAAATCTGAGCAGCAGAAAGGGCCTCCGGAGGTGGAGCAGGGCTGGAGGGGTCGAAGAGGTATAGGCCATCCCGCAGTCTACCAGAGCCAATCACCGTCCCCGTCTTCAGGTCCTGAAAGATACAGGAGGAGGGAAAGAATGTTACAGAGCAATTCATGGAATTAGTAATATGACTAATAGAAAGCAGGTTGCGGGTAAACTTAGGAACATGAAGTACTGAAGAGAGGGTGAGGGAAGAGCAAGGGATGGACCCTTTCCCGGCAATGGGAGACAAGGAGCCATCAGCAATGCTCACTTTGTCCCTACCAGACAAAGGTATATAAGATACAAAACCTGTAGCAGAGCCAGTCATATGGTCTGTGGCGCCAGAATCGATGATCCACTGGGTGGGAGAGCAAGCGGAGGCAGAGTGAGCACCTGGAGTCCCCTGGTGGGCATAGGAAGAGCTAGCAGACTCAGTCGAGTGGCCAAGCATAAAGCGACGGAAGGCTTGAATCTCCTCAGCAGAAAGAGCGGAAGGAACTACAGGGGCATCAGCTTCCTCATAAGAGGCAGGACCATCAACAGCATCAGTGAGATGAGCCGAGCGAGAAGGACCAGACCGACCCATAGTGCGCCCAAATCCACGGCCACCACGAGAGGAAGGTCCACCGCGAGAAGGAAAGCCATGAAGCTTGAAGCAAGTGTCCCGAGTATGACGTGCCTTCCCGCAATAATCACACATCAAATGGTCCTTGTCCATAGGTTTAGATCTAGTGTCCCGGGTAGAGCGACCACCGGGATTGAATCGAGCAGCAAGGGCAGAGCCATCAGCAATAGTATCTGGTAGACGAATCTGCCGGCGATCATATTCTTGTTGAACCAAGCTATATACCTCGGGTAAGGAAGGCAGAGGAGAGCGACCAAGAATCTGAACACTGATGGGATCAAGGTCACGGTGGAGACCATGAAGAAATTCGAAGATCCGATTGCGTTCCTCCCGGGCACGAACCAGCACTTCATCCTCAGGGCAGACAAGAGTAAGGGCGTCAAAATGATCATATTCCTGGTACAGCTGGGTAAACTCCAGGTAGTAAGCAGCAGGGGGGCGATCCCCTTGACGCAGGAGGAAAATCCGACGCCGCAATTGGAAGATCTGAGCGGCATTCCCGCGACAGGAATAGGTAATCTCGGCACGTTTCCAAATGTCTACCGCCGTATCCAGGAATAGGTAGTTGCGGGCAATAGACTCCTGCATAGAGTTGGTCAGCCAGGACATTACCAAGGAGTTCTCAGATTCCCACTGGGGCCAATCCGGAGATGAAGCAGTAGGAGCCCTGTTAGTGCCGTTGATGTAGCCAAACAGACGGCGGCTCTTGAGGGCCAGAGTAACGGAGCGAGCCCATGGAAGATAATTAGTGCCATCCAACTTAATAGTAGTAATCTGAGGAGTCCCGTGATCATGGTTGGCACGAAGAGATCCAGTAGAAAGAGGAGGATCAGGAGGAGCACTCCCACCGGAGGAGACATCCGGAGTCTCACTACTTCCTGGCATAGCAAGGGAGGAAAAACAACACAAATCCGGGAGCCTAGAAATGGAAACTCTCACTCATAGAAAGAGGAGATGCGTCGATGGAACACAATACCCAAGAAGGGATAGATACATTCCCACAAAAGGGAGAGCGGACGCCGGAAGAGCAATCACGGACTCAAGCCTGCATAGATCCGGCGCCGAGAACGGCTCAAACAGCCATGCGGATAGGGCTTCGCCGACGGACGAGAGAGGACGGCGACGGGGCTGGAGAAAAACTGGCCGACTACCCGACTAGGGCTAGCGGGCTGGAGAAGACAGGCGAAGCGACTGGAGGGGACTGGCTTTGCCGACGACTGGAGAGTGACGGGCGAAGCGAGCGAGCGGAAGCGAGCGGGAGAAGGCGACGACTGCGCGAGCGAGAGAAGTCGACGACTTCGCGAGCGGGAGAAGCCGAGCGAGGAGCGCTGGAGAAGCGAGCGGAAGAACACGCAGGAGCGCTGGAGAAGCGAGCGGGAGAAGCCGAGCGAGGAGCGCTGAGAACCGACGACGACGAACACGCAGGGAGACGCGTTAGGTCACGCCAGGCTCTGATACCATGTTGGAATCAAAAGTATTAGGATTAACAAACAAAGAGGCTCTCCCCTATATATATAGGAGAGATATACAAGGGAAAATAAAAGGCGACATAACAACTCATATTCCAACACATACCGTAGCCTTTTGTGATACCCCGATCAGATCCGCCAAAAATAACCCTTGGACCATCTTTCACAGCGGTGAAATCTTGTAATAGGCTTCTTGTTCCGGTCATATGCCGTGAACATCCACTGTCCAAGTACCATATGGGATTTGAGTTGGCCTTTGGACATACCTGCAATCAATAATCAATTGCTCTTAGGAACCCAAATCGGTTTGGGTCCTTGGCTTCTTGTTAGATGACCGCCACTTGGAATGTTAACATTGCGAGGAGTCATTCTTGCATTGTTAATCCGTGGAGTCAGGACATTTCTTGGATTAAACCAACAATCTACGGCAAAGTGACCAACCTTGCCACAGCACCAACAATCGAACCGATTGTACCTTCTCTTTGTCTCCTGTTTTACTTTTTGAACGGGAGGTGCAACAGGAGCAGCTTTCTTATAAGGAGCTCTCTTAGAAGTAGGGGCCTCATGGTGACAGCACACACATGGCTCCAACTTCTTCTCAACAGATTTGGGTGCAATCGTTTTGATCTTTGGGGCCTTCTTAGCAGCTGATCCGTGAACAAATGGACCGTGATCCTTGAGGATTACTTCTTCATGAGGAGCTTTGAATGGAGACACATCAAAATCCCGGGGTCTGGTCCATCCTTGATATCTGTTGCTAGATTCAACATGTCTTGGTCTAGCAAAGTGACCATAGGATGAGTCAAGGTCGAATGGATTTGTCGGAAAAACTACCTTCCTGAATGAAGGTTGACTTTGATTTCCAGTTCCTTTTCCTTTCATGGCTCTTTTCTCAGCAGCCTTACTAGTTTCAGCCTCATGACCAATGCCACTACCCTTCGCAGGAGCAGAAAACCTATCAATGAGTGGAAGAATGGTCTTAGGCTTTGAGAAGCTTTCTACGAGCATTCTTTCTACCTTCAACTTATCTTCTAGTTCATTTATAGTTTTCTCCTTAAGATTCAACAACTCAGTGGAGCTTTTCAGTTCATCTTTCAAGAGTTGGATTTCATCTTTGAGAGGAGTTAATTGTTCAATTTCCTCCCTTAAAGTTAGTTCCACCGTCTTGAGAGATTCAATTTCTTTTGACTTGGATCTGACAACCTTGCGGCATTTGTCAAATCCTTTCACAAGGGCTTTGTACTGAGTCATTAAGTCTGAATCCTCCTCTGATGAGTAGTCGTAATTTGCAACGGATGCAGTCTCGCATTCAGAAGCGGAAAGAGAAGTATGAGAGTTTACCTTCCCCTTATAAGAGGAGTCGCCTACTTCTTCATCTGATTGTGCCATAAGCCCAAAGTAGGCTTCTTCTTCTGAGCTTGACGCATCAGTGTCGCTGTCGCTCAGAGTCTTGGCCTTTTTAGCGAGGAAGCTCTTTTCCTTCTTCTTTCCTTTGAAAGATCTCTTTTCTTCCTTCTTCGATCCTTCCTTCTTCTTATATGGACACTCGGCAATTACATGTCCTGACTTATTGCAGCAATAGCAAATAATGTCAGTAGAATCATGTTTGTTCGGTTTAGATTTATACCTGTCATTATTGTAGTCCTTCTTGTGATGATCACCATCACGTCTTGATCTTCTGTGATCTGAAGCAGAAGATTGACCTCTCTTCTGCTTTCTTTTATTTAGAAGTCTTTTGAAATGCTTGGAGAGAAGTGAGAATTCTCCGTCAGACATGTCAGAGTTTGACGAGCAGCTTGCAGACTCATCATCCTCTTCTGATAACGGAGTTCTTATGGATGTCTTGACTTTGCTTTTCTTCGATCCTTCAGCTTTCAGTGCCATGGATCTTTCCTTCCCGGAGGTCCTGTTGCCTTCTTCCTCATCTTTCCTGATGCTGAGCTTGAGCTCATGTGACAGAAGTTTTCCAAATAAGATTTGCGGCTCCATAGTGGTTAACTTGCCGAATTCTCTGATTGCAATGGCTTTGGTATCCCATTCTTTCGTCAGGGATTTCAAGAACTTATCATTCAGTTCGCCAACAGAAAATTCACGGTCATAGTTCCTAAGACCATTTACGATCTTAAAGAACTTCTCATAGGTTTCAGAAATGGAGTCTCTTGGATCTTGCTTGAAGGCTTCGTACTCTTGGTTCAGCAACGATCTTCGGTCATCCCTTACTTCTTCAGTACCTTCCATCAGAACAACTAGAGAATCCCACATCTCTTTGGCAGATTTGCAGTGAATCAGATTTTGCAGCATCGAGTCATCCACTGCACCGGCTATGATATTTTTTGCCTTCTTGTCTAGAGCGACAAGAGCGATCTCATCTTTGGTAAGTTCTAACATTTTCTTCGGAATCATGATTGTAGAGTTTATTGAAGATGGCTTTGTAGGAACATGTGGACCTTCTTCCACTATTTGAAAAATCCTTGGATCGGCGGCCTCCATGTAGAATCTAACTCTTTCCTTCCACATGAGGAAATTCTCTTTGGTGCAAACTGGTAACTTGACAGAATCCTTTGATCTTTCCATTCCAGACATGCTTGATCAAGGGACTAGATTAGGAGATCTAGTTCAAGGTGTTAGCCTTTTGAGAACAACCTAGCTCTGATACCAATTGAAAGTATCTAGTCGCAACCTAAATCACCTAGAGGGGGGTGAATAGGTAGATTCTGCGCCTTTTTGCGGAATAAAAGTATTAGAAGAAAAAGCACACAGAAAAGTAAACACAGCACAACACAGAGAATTTATAGTGGTTCCCCGATGTGGGTAGTCCACTTTCCCGCCTCGCCTATCTAGCACTTCAAGGCTAGATTCGGCTACTTCACCAAACTCGGATCAATCAATATCCTACCACTCGGAGTTCACAACTCCTACAAGCTCGGAGCAAGAGTACTCCTACAACAACTCGGAGAACAACCTTCTCCTACAAACTCGGAAGGAAAACTTCCTACAAACTCGGAGACAACGCTCCTACAACTCGATCTTTAGAATAAAGATCTACAAATCTCGGAGGCACACCTCCTACAAAATGGGGTAAAATTGTTTTATGAAAACACTTGAGATTGACAATCAATCTTTCTAAGAAACTCTTGAAGGAGTTCTCTTCTTCAGATCTGAAAGATAGATTTCGTTTTCCTTGAATAGATTTCAGTCTTTTACAATAGGAAGGAAAAAGAAATCTCTCGGCTTGAAGAATAAATCTGAATCTGAAATCGACTTGATCAATAGAGAAATAAATCTTTTAGGAGAGATGATCTGGTCGACTGAATCTTGAGCAGAAGAATCGAGAAAGCTTTTCTTTGTCGGAGACGAGTTGCGTGCGAGAGCGATTACGATTCCAAATTAAGATTAGGGTTTGCCGTTCTAACCTCTTATGTATTTATAGCGAAATACTTCTAACGGCTATAAGCGTGAAATCGGGATCAAGCTCCACGCGTACTGTGCATGGATGAGATGCCCTAAACGTCAAACCGGGATGAACTGAACCGGAAGATAAGATCACGAATTTCGAATAAACGGATTACCCGAAGAAGTCAATAGCCGAAATCGTCGAAACACAATAACCGAATATTCGAGAAATTCGAATTCGACTAAAGACAATAGCCGAATTCGAGACTTCCATTGGCCGAATTCGATTAATGGTACTTAGGCAAAATCTCAGGAAACTTTCAGAAAAAGGGCATTAGTCGAATTCGATTAAAGTCATTAGCCGAATTCGATTAAAGACCAAACCCCTTCTTTTGTTGAACCAGTAACATCTTTAGATCTTCTTCTTCTGCACTTTAGTATATGAAGTACATTTCAATAGAGAGATTTCACATGAGTCAACACCTTGGTCTACACAATGAGGAATTACATTGCATAGGCCTGTGTTTGACGACTCATTGAAACCTGACATTGCTATGTACTTTAGAGTGGAATAATCTGCAACAACACAGCCAAAGGTGCGAGATCAAATACAATTGCAATTCCTCTTAGTTTGAAGGGGACTTCTTCAAATCTAGGTGATTGTGGCTACAATACCCAACAACCACCCATTGCAATCCAAACACCTCTGCAGCCCCACCATTATCTCCCAATGCAACTTATTCGGCTCTGTTCCCACTTAGGCAAATACCTCCTACCTCATACTCATTTCCCTGATATCCCTAACTCGGCCTCAACCAAGCGGAGGTTTCCCTCACCACCTATCCCCGCTTCCAAAATAGTTCCATCGTTGACCCCTCCAACAGCCACTATCACTGCACTTCCTTCCAACACCCAACACACCCACTTCATCCCAGGCTCTGTTCACCCCTCTGGCCTCCCAGATCGCCTCCTCACATAAGCCCACTCCACTGAGCTTTCACAATCTTTCTGCAAACTAAATTATGCTCCAAGAATCTTCTCCTCGTGTTCCTAACTCTAACCAACAATTATGCAAACAACCTCACCATTGATGCCCCTACCCCTAGCATCAACATCATTGGTCCTCTTCACGGTTACACTGTGTTGTCTGCTTCCGCCAATCCCATCAACCTGCAAGCTACGGTATGTTTCCCAACAACATTTTCTCTCCCTGCTGATTAGGCCAGTCCACATCGCGCTTCCATTCCTTTGTTTTTCCTATCCTTCAAAGCACAACATTTCCTTCTTCCTAGAAATCGCCGCTTGCACCTCTTTCGTCCTTTCCCAAATCCTCAGACATTGACAACAAACTTGTTGTTTCCTAGTTGGCTCTCCTACACGCTACAGTCCAAAATCCCTAACCTTCAATCACATCGGCCATCGCCACCTCAGCTACACCTAAATTCTTACACATTTAATTATCCCTTTTAGATTACCCAAACCTTTTTAATAACCCCCAAAACTAGCGCACTGCTTCTACAATATTTTTCTCTAAATCAATCTCACAGTGTAACCCAATCACAGGCACCCAAGTTAACTAGATCCCACTCCTACTTTCAACATGCCAACACTGGCACATCCATTACCACCACTGCTATTCTATCCATTATCACCACCACGACAAGTGTCGATGCCTCACTTCAACCCCAAGCATGCATATGACAACTACAATTTCAGCACCAATTTTTCTGCAATCAACGCACATTCTCAAGTCGTCTACCCAGAAATTTCCTACCGCCTCCCAGAAAGCTAATATGAGCAAGAAAAGTCGTTAAAAATTTAGACAAAAAGACCTGCATCACAGTTAATATTTGGTCACCTATTGACATCTTCATTGGCCTAACCTGCCATCAGGGCAAGACAATTTTTCAACTGGTGGGCAGTACTATGGAAATATCAATCACAGGACTCTGATCAAAGGGACTTGCTCAAAGACTTGTGTGACCCTTGGGATCAGGATCATGACGACTCCTAATGATTGTGCATGATCATTTTCTATCTACTTCCATGAGGATATGACGATTTTTAAGGGGTAGATATTCATACACATGTGTCAATCAAGAGTCATTGTTAGGTGTTCCCATGAGGCTTACATAAAGAAGGGGTCTTGTATGTGTTTAAGCATCTTGGAGATAATTGTGTTTCTCTCTTGGAGAGGTAGCACTTTGAGCGAATAAAATTATAAAGTTTAAGAAAAATTGTCACAATGCGAGCTTTGATTTTCGATGCGCAAGCAGTGTCACACTCGTTCTCGCTAGAGTGCTATCTTCCACAATTTCCACGATTAAGCGTTATAGAACAAAGAAAATAAGGAACAATTACACTAACGAATCAAATTACCCAAACACATGAAATATTTTCCCAATATTCAATAATGTAGTAAATAAATCACAATACGATGATACTCACAAACAACGAGATCCAGTAGCGGCAACAGAGTTGAATTGCTGGGATGTGGAGACCGGTAGTCGTTGAGGGCAGAAAATGTTGTTGTAAAGGGGAAAGTGACGGGTGCTGAATCGAAAGGTGAAACGAGGCCGCTGGTTTGCTGGAAGCGTTGAAGAGGAAGTTGGGGGGTGACAAGGCACTGTGGGGATTTTCTGGCTGGTATGGCAGGTTCTGGTGGACCCACGTGAAGTTGGGGTGAATATTTGCGGTTTTAGGGCAGCAGAGTACAAACAGGGGAAATTTACGGGACACGGGAGAGGCGAATGCACCTGCAGCGGTGTCGAGAGTGGTTACTGGAGCTGGGATCGTTGCAGTCTTGCAGATGTGGGGACGGGGCCGACGGTGGTTGACGGGATCGAAATCGGCAGACAAGGACGAGATCGACGGAGGGTTACGACAATGTGGAGGAGGCGATTTGTGATGGAGTGAAGTACCGGCCGCTATTTTCTGGTGAGGGAGGGAGACGATAAACGGGAGGGGAGGGAACGTTGGGAGATGTGTATCGACAGAGGGGAAAGATGATGCGGATGGGGAGTTGTTCTTCTGTCGAGATCGAGGGCTCTGAACAGAGGAGCGGGCAGTTTCCTCCTTCTATTCGAGGGAAATCGTGGTATAGAGGGGGAGTTAGCGGTGGTTCCACGACAGGGGATCAACAACACTCAGAAACAGTGAATGGAAATGAAAAGATAACTGAAAATTAACTGGGACGTCGCACCCCGGGTCTCGCGGCGTCGCACCACGGATGATTGCCGGATCTGGATTCCATCACAAATACAACGACCACTGTAAGCTGCAACATCCACCCCTATTTCTAAAAAGAGGGGGCGGTTGGGCACCGGGCGTGAACGGCTATGATTGCCCGTTACACTCGATGCCCTAAAACACCAAAAACAAATCCAAAAAAATAAAATAAAATACAAAAATAATAGGACAACGAGCCGGACACGCTCGTGGTCTTGGATCGCCGATCCGATCATCGCCTCATGCACGAATATACGAAAGTGGGCCCCGCCGACTGGCGACCAGTACTCCAATGTCGACCTCCATCACTATTTTTCCAAAACAACATTTTAGGCCAAAAAACTACCATATTCATGCAATGTAGTTAAGTGTTGATTGTAATGAACGTCCAAACCCGAGAAAGTGGAATTTGGATCAGAAACGTTATCACAATTTCACATCGCTCGAACACCACAACTATCCCAAACATAGTTTTACTGATTCTTGATGTAACCATAGCACATGAGTCTCAACAACATAATAACGCAGGGTAAGGTCCTAAAGAGACTAAGGGTATTTTTTATATGCAGACACACTTCCGACAATTTATATTACATGAAATATTTTTTCTTTATAAATCAAAATACTAGATAAGTCATAGTAGATAAAGTAAACAAGCAAAAAAACACAGGACGTCGTATATATGTTAGAGTACTCAAAACAAAATAACAAGCAAGGAAACATGAGACGTCGTATATATGTAAGAGTACTCAAAACCAAATAACTAAGTAAATGAAAACTCACAAAGACTAAAAGCTTGGATCAACGATTACAAATAACATATCACTTAAGAAATAAACACATAATTCAACAACAAATATTGACTTCAAACTAAATAAACTCACACGACAAAAGTAGTAGAGGGCATGGAGGTTAGGGCTGGTGGTGGCACTGAATTTTGGCCTCTTGGCAGAACACTGGGCTGCTGGACAACAAATGTCGGGGTTGTAAATGAATTCCCTGAAGCTGGAAAAGGGGTTGTTGCTGCGGGTATTAAATGGGGGTGGGAAGAGGGTGGGGGAAAGGGGTTGGAGGGAGGTAGAGGGGTTGCCAACCTTTGGATTGTGAGTGGGGGCGGTTGGAAGGGTGGTTCCACGAGAGGACATAGTCGAAGGCTGAAAACTTAAAACGGATGAGACTTGAACTCTTGAAGGGTGGTGATGGAGGTTTACCAGAGGTGGCCGAGGAAGGTTTTCCGATGATCGCCGAAAACTGAAAATGAAGGGAATTGGAGAGAGGATGGGGGTCGGTTGGACTGGAGGAGAAGGGGCTCGATTAGGAGGGAGGGGAGGTCCGAGTGAGGTTGTGGTTGTTGGAGGTGAGGGGCCTGGTTGAATATGAAGGAGTGGAATTTGGTTGGGAGGTGAATCCACTTGAGGCTTAAAAGAATTGTTGGGAAAAAGTGGAGAAGTGGAGTGAATTTAGGATTGAGGCCTAAATTTAAGGAGAGGTGAAGTTAGTGGAGTAGTGGGAAGGTAATTAAGGTGGTTAGGGGGGGGGGGGGGGGGGGGCGCATCGCCGGAAAACTGAAAACGGATGAGACTTGAACTCTTAAAGGGTGGTGGTGAAGGTTTACCAGAGGTGGCCGAGGAAAGTTTTCCGAAGATCGCCGGAAACTGAAAATGAAGAGAATTGGAGAGAGGATGGAGGCTGTTTTTGGAGGAATGTGGGGAGGGGAATGGAGTGGTCAGCCGGTTGGTTTGGAGGGGGTGTTTTGGGCTGCCGGGAGGTGGAGGTGGGAGGTGGATGATGGCGCCGGTTGTGGGAGGTAGGGGCTGGACTGGGGAGGCCGGCTAGAGGTAAGGTGGGGAGCGGTTTTGAGGGAAAGGGAAGAGAAGATGTTGGCAGATTGCAAGGAGGAGGATGGGAGGTACAAGCTTTACAACCAGGGGTTCCGACTTCAGCATCGGATGATCAAAAGCAAAGCTTCTTTGCTTCAACTTTCAATACCAATCTAAGGAGCCATCTACTCCTATATATAGATTATAGAGGGCCAATACTTTCAATACCAATTTAAGGAGTCATCCACTCCTATATATAGATTAGAGAGGGGCAATGAACGGTCGTGATTCTTCGTTCATTGTATCCCTCAAAATAAACAAAATACAATGAAAATTAAAAATTGCAAAAAATGATAAATGTTACGATCGGCGATCCGCTCGAGATGAGCGGCCCCAATCCTCACTGGACCCGAGGTCTACGTGAATAGACTCGACCCTAATGGGCCATGTGGCATGATCACCATCAACTACCCTCATCTCAAAAGCATTTATCTGCGAAGAATGGAGATGATCGTAATGTCGTTGTAGGGTTGGGGTGAGTCTCTCGAGCACTGCTGCGGATATCCAAGTGTCGTCGATAAAAGTGAGGTTCCGCTAATGGAGCAAGTATCTGACTCTATTTGTTGCTGGTACGAGATCATGGGTTAAGATCTCAGTGATGACGTTGAACGGTCCAGTGCCAGTGCACGATGAACCGATGTCAGAGAAAGTGGTACTGCTGTGGAGAAGTTGGAACTGTGTCTGGATCAGTGATGTCGTCGACGGTCTGGTGCCTGTGGGCGGTGAAACCTGTGTCAGAGGATGTGGAACTATTATGAAAGAAGCGGGATGATCAATCAGTGCTGAAGACTCGGGTTGCAGTGAGGTAGTCGGTAGAAGCTGGGGTTGTGGATGAGTAATAGACGAAGGCTGGGGAGTTGAGGCGGTAAGAGGAGAAGGGTACATATAGTCGTATGACTCAAAGAATGGAGTCAAATCCTCAATGTTGAATACGGGTGAAATCCTCATACTCTTCAAAATATCTAATTCGTAAGCATTTGTCCCAATTCTTTTGAGGACAGTGTAAGGATCAATTCGCTTAGCATTTAATTTTTGAGCAGTTCCCTTGGGGAACCTCTCAGCACGTATACGAGCCATCACATGTTATCCTTGTTTGCAACTCTACAGTCTCTTGTGGCTACCAATATAAGATTTATAAATGTCATTATTATAAGAATACACAAGTGTTGGACCGTCCATAACAAGTCACATACCTATCATAAAGCCAGGGTCTGCCTAGTAGTACATGTGCGACGTCCATGACCTTGTTTGCAACTCTATAGTCTCTTGTGGATACCAACATAAGATTTATAAATGCTATTATTATAAGAATACACAAGTGTTGGACCGTCCATAACAAGTCACATACCTATCATAAAGCCAGGGTCTGTCTAGTAGTACATGTGCGACGTCCATGAGAATGATGTCACACCAAACCCTATCCTCGAAGGAAGCTAGCCGAATGGGATCAGACACCTCTGAGTGACCTGGATTGTCGTCTTATCTACCCAGACGACTCGATATGGGTGTGGATGGGTTCTGCCTTAATCTTCATTCGTTCAAGCCCCTTTGGGGCAATGGTATTCACACAACTGCCGCTATCAATAGTGAGCTTGTAGACTCCGCCAGCGCTCGGGAAATAAGTGTAGAAGATAATGGTCCGCTTCCAATCCTCATCAGTGTGGGGAGTGTGTAGTAAGCGGCTGATAACACCCATCTCAAGTGCTCAATCTGCTTCGTCCTCCAAACCCTCCTTTATGGTCACAACGATCTCTTCTTCGGGAGGCTCTGTGGAATCAACAATAGGGTCGGGGTTCTCCTCAATAAGTAGATTCTGTGGTGGGGCATTGTGTCGTCACGTGGTCTCTACCCTGCCAACGAAGACACTAGATCCCTCCGAGCTTTGGGGGCCTAGTGGTTGTAGATGTGCCCTTGGTGTCTACGGGAGCACGAGTAGGCATGGATGGACTGGGTCACTGCTGGGGAGGCCTCCTAGGTGCAGAACTATCAAGCAGTGGGTTAGGTCGCCTCAGACCTGAGGTATGCAAATATTGTTTTATTCTAATGTGAGTTGAAAGGTCTGCTCGGCTGACTCCAGGTGGTGGGGAATGAGTTCCCTACGAATGCCTGCCCTCAACTCGGCTTGAAAGCGGGAGGTTGTCACGATGTGTTCCTCGTAATATCGCTCCTAACGACAAGCTCATCAAAGCGAGTCATAAACCCGGCTACAGAAAGGGTTCTTTGTAGTAGGGCTTGGAGCTGATCTAGGAGCTGACACCAGTACGAAGCGGGGAGATATATTTCTTTAAGTTTTTGCTTTACTCGTCCTATCGGGTGATGTGATAATAGTCATCTCTATTCAGTGAGCACTCTAGACTCGTCCAATATATCTTAATTTGACGTAGTAATTTATCTTGGCAAACCACACTCCTTGCTCGTCAGACATTTGTATTAATCAAAGTAGTTATTCATATCCAATAACCAATTACTAAATCCTTAGGATCCAACTGTCTATCGTTGGATGGGGCCTCAATACGAATACGACGTATGGTATCATCCCCACCTACATGACCTTTTCGGAGCTCATGATAGTCCATATAATCGTCTCAACCTTGGTCGAACCGTGAGTGGTGAACAGGGCGATCTCTATGCAAAGGATATCGGGGTTGAGGTCGCTCTTCCTGTGGATGGTGGTGTTGGCCAACAGTAGGATCTCTACGACGCTCGTAAGCTAGCTTCAGGCCCTTGGGGAAGGGTGAAGGAGCATGTGTTAGTAGATTAATGAACACACGGTCAAAAAGTCCCTCAATATCTCAATGACCCTCATGGTGGACAACTTGTGGCCTACTTTTCCTAAAAATGCATGTACAAGGCGTATTTCCAAAAATTCGCTATAGTTACGCACATATTTCAATCAGGTCGGCAATACGTCTTGTGCGTGCATTTTTAGGAAAAGTGTTCAGCACGAAAGTTGTAGATCTTGATGAGATCTACAACTTTCGTGTTGATCACTTTTCCTAAAAATGCACGCACAAGACGTATTTCCAAAAGGCGCTTAATAACTAATACAAAAAGAGTGCGGATAGCCAAAACTGTAGTGCGGATAACAATCGCCAAAATTAAATAGCTAAGTAACTGAAAACTCACAAAGACTCAAAGCTTGGATCAACGATTACAAATAGCATATCCTTTAAGTAGGAAATAAACACTTAATTCAACAACAAATATTGACTTCAAACTAAATAAACTCACACAACAAAAGTAGTATAGGGCTTGGACGGATCTCTCGGAGTCAGGGCTGGTAGTGGCACTGAATTCCGGCCTCCTGGTAGGATGTTGGGATGTTGGACAGCAAATGTCGGGGTTGTAAATGAGTTCCCTGAAGCTGGAAAAGGGGTTGTTGCGGGTATGAGATGGGGGTGGAAAGAGGGGAAGGGGGGTCGGCAAGGGATTGGAGGGAGGTAGAAGGGTTGTCGGCTTTTGGATTGTGAGTGGGGGCAGTTAGAAGGGTGGTTCCACGAGAGGCTACAGTCGAAGTCTATGGGGGCCGGCTGGACTGGAGGAGGAGGGGCTCGGTTGGGAGTAGATGGGAGGTCGACGTGAGGTTGTGGCTGATGGAGGTGAAGGGGGCGGTTCAGGAAGGAGTGGGGTTCGGTCGGGAGGCGGTTCCATGTGAGGCTTAGAAGAATTGTTGGGAGAGTGGGGAAGTGGGAGAAGTGGGAAGTGGGAGAAGTGGAGTGAATTTAGGTTTGAGGCCTAAATTTAAGGAGAGGAGTTAGTGGGGTAGTGGAGCAGTGGGGAGGTAGTTAAGGTGATTATAGGGTGATAGCTGGCCGAAGGTGTTTTCCGGCGATCGTCGGAAAACTGGAAACGAATGAGACATGAAGGGTGGTGGAGGTTTGTCGGAGGTGACCGGGGAAGGTTTTTCGGTGATCTCCGGATACTGAAAATGGAGGGAATTGAAGAGAGGAAAGGGCTGTTTGTTTAAGGAATATGGGGAGGGGAATGGAGAGTGGCCGGGCGGTGGTTAGGAGGGGATGGTTTGGGTTGCCGGTGGTTGGAGGGTGGGAGGGGGATGATGTTTGTCGGCTGGCTGTAGGAGGTACGGGTTGGGCTGGGGAGGCCGGCTGGAGATAAGGTGAGGCTCGTTTTTTGAGGGGAAGGGAAGGGAAGGGAAGATGTTGTCGGTTGCAAGGAGGAGGATATGAGGTCCAAGCTTCACACCTGGGGGTTCCGGCTTCAGCACTGGATGATCAAAAGCAAGGCTTCTTTGATTCAACTTTCAATACCAATCTAAGGATCCCTCTACTCCAATATATAAAATAGAGAGGGCAACGAACGGTCATGATTCTCTGTCCGTTGTATCACTCAAAATAAACAAAAACGCAATGAAAATTAAAAAAATGCACAAAACGAAAAAATGTTACGACAGACAATCCGCTTGAGATGAGCGGACCCGATTGTCACTGAGCCCGGGGTCAGCGTGAGTAGACCCTAACGGGTTGTGTGGCATGATCCCCATCACATAACCACATAAATTCCAATAAAATTTTGAACCTTATGTTGCATTTTAAAAAGAGGACCTAATTAAAACCACATGCCCTTAATAATATACATTGATTGTCCTAATGTGCTTGTCATGTATATCAATTGAAAGTCAATTTCTAAGAGCCAATGGTACCTTATGGTCCTTAACAACTTGGAATAAGCCTACAATCAAACATTTCTTATACAAACCCTGAAAAACTGCAATGGCCATGGAAAACTAAAAAAAATTATAGCGAAGATCTAAGAAAGGTTAAGCTAGAAAATTCATGTAACTTGGATTGAAATTGGTTGAAAAGTCAATATAAGGCAGTGTTTGGCATGGACACAGAATACATAAATCTAAATAATAATAAAATATCAGGTTACCTAAAAATGAAGCAAATGCCAGGTACTGCATTCTTTGAACGTGAACTGGTATTTCCTTTCCAATGTCATGATGAATAATGGGGAAAAATGGTGGCCAATTCTTTTCTTCAAGCACTATTCCAGCTGCAAAAAAAAAAATTATTCAGTTATAATAGAAACAAATGTTACTTTTCAGTAACTTTTGATTTACTAGGATGACTATATTTTTTAATAATCTGCTAACGAACTACCCCGAGCAGCAGCATCTTCCTTTCGTTTTAATTCCTGTTCCATCACATGAGAACGGAATATTAAAAGTATGAAAATGTAACACTAAAATTGATTATCAGGTGTGATAGCAGTCAAAATTTGCAAATGCAAAAAATGTAGTTACAGAACATCAACTTGGATGCAACTGCTGAAAAGTCGTCTAATTAGTATTTATTATGGAAATTCCGCATCATTGAATGATTGCAACCCAAAGATATATTATATGTTACCAGTTAATGACCATAAGGAACAGGTTTCATCAATCTCATTAACAGATAGTGAAAGAGATCAATCTATTGAACTTGCAAAATAAGGTTCACCGAGATATAAAGTATCTCTAAGCTGATTAACTTGAGCGTTGGCCCAACAATCAATATCATAGTTTAGCGGCACATATGTGCAGGGACTGGTACCACAATTATGAAAAGAGATTTTTAGCTATATACAGGTAAAAAGCTAAACGAGAGCAAAAAAATATAAATCAGAAATATGACTAAAATTACCAGCTGAGATCCACATCCATATATGAATATCATTAATCAAAATCAAGGATAATCAACATTCTTTCAAACAATTAAAGCTAAATTGAAAGCCTGCATTATGAAGGTCTAATTAATGGAGCGAACATATCATGTCTTAACATATACTATTTGTACAAAAATATTTCATTAGTAATGTGTTGTATCGTCAAAATCATCTACACCATTCGTTATTAAAAAATAAAAATAAAAACACATTGGCGAGAACATTCATCTTTCCAACTTTACCCTTCTTTAATACAATTTTTCATTTTTTTTATAATTGAATTTAATTTGAATGTTTTTTATTTAATTTTAAAAAATGTACCCTCATCCCCCTCAATTCCTATTGAGTTTTGTATTTTGCGTGACAAAATTTTACAAGGACGACAAACAGAGGATGTACTATTGCGTCAGAGCACGGAGGAACCCGTGCACGAATGCTTGTAAGAATAAAATCATAAACCTACTGTAGAAACTCGCAAGGACCTTCGCATAATGTACTAAATCAAGAAATATTAACAGAATGGGTTGTTTAATCAGAGAATGAGATAATCTATCCTCATTGCAACCTTGGGAGCACGTGGAAGCTCTTTGGAGGAGATCTGAGATCTTGTGGCAATAGGAACACCAGATAGAGATCTGTAAGCCTTGAGTAATCTCCAACGTAGTTCTTATCTTCTTTCATGATAGAAATGCAGAATGCATGTCTGGTTCAAGTCGTAGGCTATATCCGAAGCCTTTTCAAGTATCGACCGAGGATGGCAAGTCTGGAGTCGCAATTGATGTCACTTGCGTCGCATAAGGATGAGAAATTATTATTTCATTTTATTGTTATTTTAATTTTTTTTGCACTATTTTACTTCAACAATTTTGTACATTTTTAAGCGTGCATTAAGTTCAATTTATTTCGGTTCGAATTATTGGCTTGACCGACCAATAATAAATGGTATAATATATGTAACATAGAATATTAAGGCAAGCTCTTAATACCTGAATTAAATTGGGATAACTTGAAGTAAATAACATGTAAGATTACAATTCTCTGCGTAATAACCCAAGCTCCCAAATTAAAACAAAACATCCTTTGTCGACTGTCAAAGGTACGTTGAAATTCAGAATCGATCATGAATTCATTTCCCTGCTCAATCCTTCCTAGCCAAACACATCTCAAATCCTAACTCCTGCCTCGCACCGCCATCTGGATCGATATCCTCTCATGACATCCTTCACAGCTTGTCAAAAAACTCAAGTCAACACCACGCCATCTCTCGTCAAGGTCAACCGTCTGCAATCGTTCAGTCAGACTTTTCATAGGACGTGTTTTGGGCCCGTTCATGGCTAATTTGTCACATGCCATATTTGTCATCTAAGCCCAAGATTTGGATCACATTTATGCTTCATAGTGGTGGAGTATTTAGAAAATTGATGTCAAGTTAGATTTTATATCTGTGAAAACGTAGGAGTCAACAAGTAATTCATGGCTAGTCACTGTGATCGCTTGACACGATTTCAGATGATATGGGCGAGTATCGTTTAGGTTGGGTCGTTGTGCTTCTCCGCTATTAGAGGATCAGGAGCCCATTTATGCTTAAAGCTCCACCGGAGAGATCTTCGTACTATCACAATGATCATCCTCATCCTCAGCCCTTCGTTCATATAAATAGTCTCAACCACTTGTCGCAATTTGATTTTACTAGTGACGACAACTAAGATGATTGTCATTTCATAAAGGGTATTATTATGAGGATGATATCACAGGTAGGTTTCGGGTTGATGTGTCATCCTTTGAAGGTGGGCTGGACCCAAAGGCATTCATGGATTGGTTAGTAGACAAAGATCATTGCTTTGATCAGTATGAGATATCTGACAATCGTCGCATGTGGCTTGCGAAGATGGAACTTCATAGTCAGGCTATGATTTATTAGACTAGTCTCTAGCATAGAATTGAGAGCAGTGGTCTTCTCCCCATCTACAGATGGGTAGGCATGAAGCGGAAGTAAAAGATGTATCTTCCGATATCCTATAGGAATGTCTCCTTGATCAATTATTTGCCTTTCGGCAAGGAACCCTATCTATTGCGGATTTTTTGACTCGATTCTGCGAGTTAGATTAATGATATTTGGGAAAATCCTGTTGCGGCATCCTCCATATTCGATATGTAGTCCATGTCGAGATACGCAAGAAGTTGATTCTCCACACTTTAAAGTTTGATGATCAGATATTTCACCTCGCCCTTTGGTATGAGCATCGGCTGAGATTCACCGGATCAAGAAGTGTTGTACAATATTTAGACATATCCACATTTAGGATCCCCTCCTCAAACCTTTCTTGATTCATTCCATTCTGATGAGGTTCAGTGCCTGACAAGTAGCATACCGCTGATTATGCGATTGAGTTTGATCATAACTTTGTATAGCATATTGAGAGTGATATTATTGTGAAGAGTGAGTATGGTCATGAGAGTGAGTACGAGAGACTCAGTGATCCTTTGGTGTGTCCTTCCCCTACCATGTGCATGCCTAGTTATTACTTCGATCATGGACCCACATTTGGGTACATGTTCCTTAGAGTCTATTCACGTTGTAGTGCCTAGTTATTTTTCGAGTGAGAGCTTAAAACCTAGTGTTTATCTTGAAGTGGTTGTCTTTCCTGTCTTTGAGAACACTACCATCGTTGATGATACTCATCTAGAGGATCATTAGTTCATCACATTATTGATGAACTCTTTGATGAACCTCGTGATGAGTCAATGCTTCATGATGAAGATGAGATTCAGATGAGAGACTGTTTATGAGTGATGAATCATTAAATTACGTTCAATTCATAACGTTCAGTTTGCCCTGAGTGAGGATCTTGAGCTTAGCATTGAGTCACATTGTTTGCATCTCATATGTTTGAGACACTCGCGATGTTTCAAGAGCCTACCTTATTGCCCCTTGCACTCTTGATGATTTCTTGGATACCCCTCTTGCTGACCAATCGAATAAGTTTTTCCCTCTTTGAGATATTTGACACACTCTAGAGTCGCGTTCTGTTATTGATGTCTAAGGTATTTATTTAGGTGATCGACGCATTCGCGACGACATTTCTTGCATACCACCTATGAGCCTCCGGATGAATCACATCCTTTGAGAGACATATGACACGTCATGGACTTGTGCCGTATTGTTTGATATTGGTGTGTTCATCGCAGACTTGACAAATAATTCTATACCCCACCCAAAGAACGTCCTGATAAGACACTCCTTTTTAGAGTCATCCAGTGCATTGTAGCGCCACCGCCTAGAGAATGTGTGTCTGTTATTCTTCATTTGCATCCTTTACATGAATCTGTTGAGTTCTTGTTCATCATTTGCATTAGTTGCATGAGTCGATCCAACGAAAAATTGCAAGTAGTAATGAATAATATAAAACTTATGCAGATAATCACAGGCGGGAGCAAATCTTTCAAGAGGGTGAGCAGTTGACAGATCGCATTCGAGAGGAGAGTCTCCCCAAGGGGCCTATTAAGAAATTGAATGTCAAGGGAATGAGCTTTTATACAGTCATGAGAAGAATCAGAACAAATTCCTACGAGCTCGACATGCTTAAGAGTATGGGTATCCACGTCGTATTCAATATTAAGGATTTAACTCCATATTTTGAGTCTAGGGAGTACACGGATCCGCATCGTGACCCTCCCCAAATCTTCTCCTATCTCAGCCTCAACACCACCCTCAACCCTCACCTTAGCTACCCCCTCCCTTTCCTCAGCAGTTGTCACCATTAGCGGCACCCACGTCAACACGACAACCTCCAGTGGACACAACACCTACCATGAGTTATGAGATTGAGACGACATCGAAGTTCGAGGCAACACTAGACATAGTTGACCCTTTTTATTTGCTATATTGGATAGGAGGTCCAATCACGACCAACACTTGGGTAGTGTTCGAGGAACCACATCGATTATTGGCTGACCTGCACTGCAAGATACCCATCTCCATTCATCAGGAGATGGATTCTTCCAAGTCGGGGAGAATGATGGGGATCATTTGAACTTTTTGGAGGACATGCTTCTGGGTTCTTTTGGGGCTGATTTGTCACCTAACATATTTGGTATCACCTTATGGACAATCAAAATCCGCAGTCGCATTCAGCAATGTTTAGAATTTTTTATGTATTTTTATTTTATTTTAGCATTTTTATTTTGAGAGATCAGACAACCATCATTATCGCATGATTTAAATCGTTCACGATGGCTATTGTATAGTGATTTATCAATTTAAACGAGCATATGGGATGGATTGGAGGCTAACGCAGATTTTGGAGTCAAGGTTATCTGGTCATCCCATGGCGTCGACTTGTCACTCCTAGGTATTATTGTTCTCTTCTTGTTTTTCCTTGTTCTCCATTGTGTCGCTCTCTCCCTGCCCTATTTCCTGCAGCCACCACTTCTGATCTCCTATAGCATGCCCTAAAACCGACCCGCTCCCCTGGGTTAGTCGACTATAGCCCACCACCCAAACAGCCTAGCCGAACACTCTCCCCTCCAAGAACCGGTGATTCCACCTACAGTCGAGCATCACCGCAACCCTTTCAACTACATGCCATCCCAACAAATCCCATTCTAGCACTCATTCCTCCCAAAGATGACCTATACAGATCTTGTCTAGGGCCTGGACGAGCCCCTCACAGCCCCCTATGCCCTATCCGAACCACTAAACCCCCTCATTTGTAATTTTTAAACCAATTTCAACCATATTCCCCACCAGCAGCCCACCTTATAGCCATATTACCTCTCCGAAGAGCCACCGCACCTCTCCACGACCACCGAATCTCTATCTCCTTCGCCTACAGCTTCCAAGCTCGTGAGTTATTTATTTGGATTTTGTTTTCTTCGTTGTTGTATGGACCAGATTATCTATACGATTATGGATGAGTTCATTTATTAGTGCACTTGCTTTGTGATTGATCTCGACTTGCAGAACTTATTCCAATTGTGATTTAATTGAAAGCGCTCCAATCGAAGGGGAACCTAAGTTGCTCGCACTTCGAATTTTTTTGTAAACAGTTTGTGCTAGTTGTATAAGTTCTTTGCGTTTTATTATTATTTTCAAAACTTTGCCAGATCAAACCTTGCATGCATACATCATTCTAGGAATTAGCTGGGATTTTCCCGACGTCGCACCTTAGGGCATACATGATCTAGCGTTCCACAGTCGACACCCTACCCTGCGTCACACAATCAAAAGCCTAAACCTCCCACCAAGCCATTCCAGAAATGGCATTCTAGTGTCGAACACATCCATCTACCAACTGGCCTCCTCTCTAACGTCAACCTTGCACCCATTTCCCATTATCTCTCAGCCCAAGTAATTTTCCAGCTACAAACATGTTAGTTTAAGCTTATTCCTCCATCAACCCCTTCAAACCCCACTACTCTCTACCTAGCCATTCCCTAGCCAATTTTTTGCTCTTTGATTTCGTCTCGATGTCTCAGGGTAAATTCTCACTTGCACCTAATTGTTATTTTTCTCAAAACTGCTCACTTATGTTTATGTGATTTTTGGTGAATAATGTGACTTGTCTTGTCTTAATACCCACTTTATTTACCATTGCAGCTATTTTTCTTCATAAGTTATGTATATTGAATTAATTTGCAGAAGCATTGGTTTAGTAGATTTGGGGTACTTCATTAAGCGCGATAAAGTGGTTTTCTTAGATTTCGGTTTAAAACCCTCATTTTTTTATCATGCAGAGTTTGTGTTAATTAATTTCAAATAGGTAGCAAATATGGACATATTAGAAATTAGGATTCGGGATTACATCAGCATTCAGCAATCAAGTATGTTATGTGCTCGGTGATTAAGCCTTAAGCAATACATTTTGTATTGAAGCCAATTAGGCAGTTTGGGCCGAGATAGGTGATGTGATTGCGGATTGAATTGTAATAAACCATAAGCACTGGTTGATTAGAGTTTGGCGGTGTGTGAGACCTATGTAGAATCACATGGGGCATCGTAGGAGGAATTGGGGTTCTCATGGTTAGAACCAGGTGGAGATTAGAGCAGCTTTAATAAGCATGTATTTGATGGAAGTTAATGTTGAGGGCTTTGGAGGACAGTTTGATGACTTTTGCATAAGAATCTCATAGTTTGGGATAAAGTCTAAGTAGGATGGTATGATGGTGTAGACCATAATGTTGGTGCATTAGACCTTTGAAGGAGAACTTGATGTCTTGCATGTGTGAGAACGTCGACGATGTAACCGTGAGTTATGGTAGGTTAAACATAAGGATAACATTGATTGGGGTTAGATCTAAGTCATCCATGTGACCTGATGTACATTTTGGATGCATACTGTGTGAGGGAGGACGTCGAGCACAGAGCTGGAGATCAGATTCTAGTTGATCTAATGTATTGTACTCTTTGGGAACCTAAGGATTATTGCCCTGATACTCATAGGATTAGGTTGATCCAGTATCTATGCGAGCAGTCATATTGATTGATGTCATATTGAGTGATGTGATAGAGGCTTTGGTTGTGCATAGGAAGTTAGTACAAGAAGTTACCTTGAGATGGTAGAATGGTATGACAGAGCCATGTACTTGGCAACTACTTATGACATTTGATAAAAGGTCGCATGATATTGACTTATGAGATGGGATTGAAGATTTTATAGTGAGTGATAGTCGCGTTGAGGTGTAAAAGTTTAGCTAGATCGCACTGAGTGATATTATAAATGTGTTATATAGTATAGGTCAATGGCATGATTGTACTCTGACAATGGTTACAACACCATTAATGACTGTCAATAAGCTACCTTTGAGTGCAATCAGTGAAATAGTTCTCCAAGTACCAAGTTAACAAGCACCTATTGATGAATCAATGCCATGTCAGTGAGATGACTCATCGATGCCATTAGAGGTGGATGGAATGTTTGATGCTTGTATGCATTTAAGTGGCATGCGCATAGTAAACTGTTGTAACAGTATGTTGTTTGATGCAGCTCCTTCATTAAAGTCTTTAGGAGTCCTATAAATTGTCGATGCAATATGATTGATTGAGCGACTACTCGTTGAGCGTGCTAGATCCTTTACTGATATGATGTTGGGTTTGTGTTAGTTTGCTTAGCTTAGTTATTCCTAAGTTGTATGGGACCTATAAGGCCTCACGGCTAGTTACCCTAGATGCCACGGTCGTTGGAATGGTGCCTGAGTAGATGATGCATTTGCCCTTCTATGAAGAACTATTCATGTTGTTAATTACTGCTTATGCATTTCTCTGCTCATGGACTTGCTATGTTCACACATGTTTACAGTTTTACATGTTATATATAGAAGTGCTGACTTGCAGATGTTTTGGGGATTGTGTGTGATTCCTCGAGGACTCTGTTTGGGAGAGAGGGAGGCAATACATGGCCAACTTTGACCGACCCTTATTTTAAATGGATTTATAAATGCAAGAATTGCAACGCTGAATCAAAAAAACATGTGTTAAGTTGTGGTAAAGAAGTGTAAAAATAGTGTCATATATGTAATGTATTTACATTTCATGTAAGCAAAATAAATTTTTAATGACATATAATTGTACAGTTTGTGTTTTATGTCCCATTGTAACTGGCTCTACGATCATAGATGAGACTGTTGATTTTCTAATATTGTTTGTGTGCTCACTCTGATGTTTGTGGCTTTTATTTAGCGTTATTTTTCATTTACCATTACGTAATACTCCACTTAACTCTATACTATGTAGCGAGAAGTGATCAAACTCATGTCATACGAAGGAATTAGGATGGAGAGTTACAGATAGTCATAACCACCATCAATGAAAGGCCATCAGCCAAAGGGAGGATGAAGGGAAAGCACGAAGGAGAGGTCGGGCTCCAAGGAGAGAGGTGTATGGGTTGGATGGGAATTTGGGGGGGGGGGGGGGGGGGGGGGGGGTATTTGTAGGGATTTTGATAGATTAATGAGAGCCAATTTCTTTAATTTAGAAATATAAGTTTTAGCACCTTGACCTTCTCAAAACAAATATTCAATTTTAAATAATTCCGAAAATCATAGTAAGTGTAAGTCAATTGAATAATTGATTAACCTTCAATTTAAAATACAAAATTAAAAATCATGCAATAATTCATGGGCTAAAATATCCTCAAAGAAATATGAACCATATCCAACAAGAAGACCATGATATAATGGCTAACAAAGTTCCATCAATTCCAAAAGATGTATGAAGGTCAAAGTTCTTGCATGATCAAAGCTTATAATTAGGACATTGTTAATAGCAAACCGGGTTTCGCTATTAGCAAACCAAAACAAACCGGGTTCACCAATATGAACTCCTATTTTTCAATCTAAAAAATGTTCTATTAGCAAATCCTATTTTCCCTCTTTCCGCCTAAACCGAAAAGTCTCGATCGTTTTCTCCTCCCGGCTCCTTCGCGATAACGTAGCCGCCCCCTGGTTTTTTTCCTCGCATTTCAGGGCTTCCACTGGCTTTCCTCGATCTTTCCTAGCGAAAATGCAGACGCCGGCTCCCAGTCACGACGACGGCGGTTCCCATTGACGACGAAGCCAGCTCCCAGTGACGCCGACGACGGCTCATGCGAACTAGGGTTCTCCTACGCCAGTGAAACGAAGTCGCCTACCTCAATCCATGCCAGTGATGTGCACCGCTCAGGTATTCAAGTGTAATCTCTATCTTTCTTCTATTTTGAACAAAAAACTACAGACACATATTTAGCCTTGTGCGCCTCCACCATTTCATTCCAGAAATTGGAAACTCCTTCAGGCGCTGGAATACACCTCTCAGGCCCTGGAACATACATCTTATCCTACTAACTGAGAGCCTGAAGCCGTGTTCTGGATGGGAATGAATAGAAATTGTTGCTAATTGTTGTTGTCGGCCCCTTTGTCATTCCTGGACCACTATGCCGGTGGTGTCTGCCTTCTCCTTGCAGCCACTGATCTCTCCACCACTCCCACAATACTCCTACAATCCCAAGCAAGTGCAACTATGCAGTGAAGCTCCTGGTGATCTTGAAATAGTCCAGAAAAACGTATACTTTGCTGTCCAGATTCAGAATTCGCAACCAAACGTCATCCTCTGCTTACTCTTGAATATTTTGTTGGAAAACATATTATTTGAGATTAAAATTTGTAAAAGTTTGCTCGATGTTTTATTCTACTTGAAAGATTCATTCGTCGAGTAATTAATTGAAGCACTCTTACTTTAGTTTTTGGACAATGAAAAGAAAGAGTAGAGTGTAGACCCTAAACAATATGTTTTTTGGACAATGCTTAATAATGTTTGAAAACACTTCAACAATGCTAGAAAATTTTATTTTATTTTTAATTTTTTGGATGGTTTGCTAATAATAATAAAAAGTTTGCTAATAGTCATTTTCAAAATAGATGGTTTGCTAATAACCATGATTTGTTAATAGCATAACGTGGTTTGCTATTAACAATGTCCTATAATTAAGACCTGGTAGTTTGAACTTGAAGGGGGTGTAATATTTGATTCCTAGTGATCAAAATTTTCTTTCTTAATGATCATTTAACAAATTTTTCAAATTTTCCTGCATCATTTGTACAATATTAGGACATCGCATTAAGATTTTTTGTGCCTAACATTTGCTAAATTTGATCACTGCACACTAAAGCATTAAAATAAATCTTAATTACAAATATAGAAGAGATAATGTCAAATTCAATCAAATTCATCAAGTTAGATTATTTAAAACAATATCAACAACTCAATAGAAGATAATGGAAAACAGAAATAGACCGTGACTAATAACATAGGATGAGCATAAAAACTTCCAAGTGGTAGTTACCTGTTCCCTCCTCCTCAATTCTGCCTCCTTTGCTTGAAGGTCTTTCTCCTTCTTTCTTAGATCCTAAATTTGCAATATAAGAACAAGTGAAGATATATCAGATCCATCTCTTCCCCTAAGCTTACATGGGTTGTTTTCTTCCTCACATTCATATTTTTTTTTACCATGCTTATCTTTTGGAGTTTTGGATGGTGATGAAAGAGCGTATACAAAGGGTAGCAAGTCATATGAGGCAGGATTGTTTCATCCAGCGGGGCCGCAAGGAATTGTGATGGTTTGTTAACTCGAGCTTTAAATTGTAGTGGAAAAGCAAGTTTTATGAGTATGAGGCTTGTTTGTGGGAATCATTATATGGGGAGATCTGTCAAATTATACTCATGAAAAGTGACCTTAACTGTTTATGATCTTCAAGGAATCTAATTCTTGACAGCATAGAAAGAAAAAAATTCTCATTTTGCTGTTATAGGAGAACTTCGGTAATTGGAATCATTCCTTACCCTTGTCGAATCAAGGGGTATATCAACTGTTGCACCACGGTCGTTGAAAAAACTAGCTGGCTCAGGAGGAAATGGTGAAAGCCTAGAATTAGATGCAGGAGGAACAGTACTTGGATTCTGGAATATAAGACAGCATGAGAAACATATAAGATGTAAGAGAAATAAGTACTGAAAAATTTTATACACATTTCAAATTTAACATAAAAACATTCGAGAGCAAGAAAGAGTGAAAGACATTGTATTCTTGAGCAATGAGATTAAAAGAATAGCGTGAAGGTGTGCTGAAAATGAGAGAAAAGAAGACAATTTAAAACTCTATGGGAATCATTGCATGGTCTCATATAAATATATATATACTATAAATGTCTTATAAACATAAATTCCAATACTAGAAGCTGTTGGAATATTTTCTAATATATTCCTATATTAATATTCAAAAATGATATATTTTTCGGTTTTAAAAACTTTTATAAAACAACAGCAGATCTATATATATATGAGCAGCAATAATAACAAAATTGCATGAAGGGGTGAGAAATAAAATAGAGAGTAATATATATAGTTTAGAATCGAACCTGGGTAAGGCGTGTGATCACTGCCCTGAAGAAGTTGCACCACCCTCCGGCAGGGCTTTCAACCGATGCTCACTCCTCCAAGGTACAACACCCGGCTAGATCCCGAAACTCCGATGTGCGCGGACACCGAAGAAGCACAGAGCACCCGAACAACCACTTGATGAAGCAAACGTAAAAAAAGGAAGCACGTAGAATATCGTGAAAGCAGAGAGAGAGCACAAGAGCGTATCAGAGCATATAAGAGAGCGTAAGAAGAACTGCAGAAAGAACGAGTATATATAAAAACTCGGATAGCACGATCTCCTCCAAAATAGGATCTCAGAAAACGACAATAAAATAAATGACATACTAAATATTAACGGTTGTAAATGGAAGGATCATAATCAGAAGAATAAACGTTTGAATATTTCCAACGTAAATATTGGCGAGAAAGACGCGAAAAAGAGCGGTTAAGAAAACGCGTAAAACGGCAGAACGCGTGAAGAGAAATCGACGTTGCGTCGACATCATATCGACGCTACGTCGAGTTCTATCGACGCAGGACTTATCGACGCAAGCCTTATCGACGCTACGTCGAGTTTAATCGACGCATGCGTCGAGTTCCATTCGACGCCACGCAACTCCAGCGGGCAAAACGACGCTACGTCGAAATCTATTCGACGCAGCTCCGAATTCTAATCGACGCATCTCCGAGTAAAATGCTATGAAGCTATTTGGAACAAAAAATACAATTCAATTCAATTATTCCCCAAATATCAAATCCCAAATCCGAAATCCGAAATCCAGATCCGGTCTAGTGCGGTGCGTGCGCTGCGCGCGCGCGTATGGTTCATAGTTTCTCCTTATGTTCTTTTGAACAAATAAGAAGGTGTGAAAACATATATAAACTCTTTGGCAAGAAAGCTAAAAAACAAGGTGGGACTAAAGGTTCATCCTTTCATTCATGAAAGGTTTCCCTCCAATTAATTTGGGTTCCCTCCAATTTTGGTTTTGGAGCTTTTCATCATATATGAATAGCCATACACCAAACACCAAAAGGCTATAATAAAACATTATAAATAAATGTTTATTTACAAAATTTCTAACAATCCCCCACAAAAGCGAAAACCAAAAACGAACTTCATAAATATGATGTTACTAATAATAAATAAAATCAAATACAAATTTGCTTCATCAAGTTGTATCTAATGCAATGGGTATAGATGGAATGGTTACCTTGAATCTATACTTAGTACTTACTTCCTCTACCGAAGAGTATAATGTGCCAGAGGCTTTGAATTATAAACTTTTGACCGGTAAATTAGATAAGCACACAAAAGATTGGTTGTTCTTGGGTTATGGCGGTGGGCGCGTTAATGGCCATGCGCATTCCTTGATTTTTCATGAGAGTTATTTTGGGTTCAGCCCGGATCCCAAAGTTGCGGCCTCACAACAACCCCCACATAGGTGGTGCCTCAAGAGATAATCGTAACCAATATCTCGCAAAGAAATATGCCTTTGGCAACCATTAAGAACTTAATTAAGTTCATCCTATCTTGTTACGTAGAGCACAACATCATAGGAATGGGGAGAAGGTTTTTCTCAACCTTATATTTTGTGCTCCCAACTACGCTACATCAACGGCTTCGTTTCTACCACATTGAACCCACTTCATGGGATCTCCAATCACATGGGTTGGGTATCCACCGTTGGCAGCAATCATGTGGGCTTAAGCCTCATTCCCCTCGATGACAACAAAATCTCCCTTCGGGACAATCCCTTGGTAAGATTATCAGTCAGATTCAGTTCTGACTTTACATAGTTGAGTGATATCACTTCTTTTCTTCTTTGCTTCACGGACTTGTACCTGATTCTCATGAACTTATTCATTTTGGAATTAGTACTATTAGAAGCAGTTAAATCAATAACACTTTTGTTATCACAATGTAAAGAGATAGCAGGCATGGGGTTTTCAATTAAAGGAATTTCACTAAGTAAATTTTTAATCCATTCTGCTTCGGCACATGTAGTGTCCAAAGCTATAAGCTCCGATTCCATGGTACTTCTTGAAATCACAGTTTGTTTTGTAGAAGCCCATGAAATGGCGGCTCCTCCGAGGAGGAAAACATATCCGGTTGTTGACTTAACGTCTAACGAATCAGTTACCCAATTGGCATCTGAATATCCTTCTAGTACTCCGGGAAATCCCGTGTACATTAAACTATAATCCATAGTTCCACGAAGATATTTAAATATTCTATTTAGTGCTATCCAATGTTCATCACTTGGATTACTAGTATATCTACTAAGGCGGCCTACGGCATAGGAAATGTCGGGCCTAGTGCGGTTAGCTATGTATAGGAGTGATCCTATCATTTGTGCATACCTGTGTTGATCAACGGGTTCATTAGTATTTTTACAAAGTTTTACACTAGTGTCATATGGAGTAGAAGCGGGAATGGAGTCATATAGGTTGAATTTAATCAACATTTTCTCAATCGAGTGTGAAAAAGATAATGAGCGCTAGAATCATTTTTGACTAATTTCATTCCTAATATAATGTTTGCTTCCCCCAAATCTTTCATATCAAAATTGGATGATAAATTATTTTTGGTTTCATTAATAATTTTAATTGAGTTTCCAAAAATTAAAATGTCATCTACATAGAGACATAACAATACAATTTCATTTCCGTTTTGTTTGGCATAAATACACTTATCAAATTCATTAGATTTGAAACCAAAAGTTAAGACTACGGAGTCAAATTTTTGATGTCATTGTTTAGGTGCTTGTTATAAACCGTAGAGAGATTTAATTAATTTACAAACATTGGTTTCTTGGCCTTTGACCACAAAACCTTCGGGTTGAGACATGTAGACTTCTTCATCTAAGTCTCCATGCAAGAAAGCGGTCTTGACATCCATTTGATGAATGATCATCCTATGGATCGAAGCCAAGGCGACTAGAATACGAAGAGAGGTTATTCTAGCTACGGGAGCATATGTGTCTAAATAATCTATTCTTTGTTTTTGGGCATAGCCTTTAGCTACAAGGCGAGCCTTATATTTATCTATGGATCCATCCGGATTTAATTTCTTTCTAAAGATCCATTTACACCCTATGGCTTTGGCACCGGGAGGTAAATCGGTTAGGATCCAAGTTTTGTTTTCTAAGATAGAATTAATTTCTAGATTAATTGCTTCTTTCCAAAAGGGATAATCAGATGAGGTCATTGCTTCCTCATATGTATTAGGATCTCCTTCAACTAGATAAGTGAAGTAGTCCTCCCCATAGGATCTTTCGGTTCTAACTCTTTTGCTTCTTCTAGGTTCATCATTTTCTAATGGTTCAATAGAAGAAGTGGATGGTTGGTTTGAGCTAGTTGAAGGTTGAGATGAGTTATTTAGTTTATATGGAAATTTATCTTCAAAATAAGCTGCATCTCTAGCTTCTATAATGGTGTTGTTAGATATTTCACTAATTAGGGAATTGGTGATGAGAAATCTATTAGCACTGCTATCGGATGCATATCCTATGAAAATAGAGTCTAATGTTTTTGTCCTATTTTCTTTCTCTTAGGTTCAGGAATTGCTACCTTAGCTAAACACCCCCACACTCGAAGAATTTGGAGGTTGGGTTTTCTTAATTTGAATGATTCAAAAGGTGTCTTATCGCTTTGTTTAGAAGGAATCCTATTAAGGATGAAGGAGGAAGTGAGCAACGCTTCTCCCCAGAGATTTTCCGGGGCACCGGACTCGGCTAACATAACATTGACCATGTTCATCAAGGTCCGATTTTTACATTCAGCTACACCATTCGATTGAGGAGAATATGGAGCAGTCACTTGATGAATAATCCCATGTTCTTGGCAAAATTGGGTTAGTTCATTCGAAGTGTATTCTCTACCTCGATCGGATCTAAGAATTTTAATCGATGATCCTAATTGATTTTCTACTTCCGCTTTGAAAATCTTAAAGTATGAAAAGACTTCATCTTTAGTTTTTAATAAATATATGTAACAATATTTAGTAAAGTCATCAATAAAAATTACAAAATATTTATTTCCACCTCTAGTGGGTTGACGGTTTGAATCACATACATCTGAATGAATTAGTTCTAAAGGTTTTGAAGTTCTATCAACTGATTTAAAAGGCTTTCTAGAAAATTTAGCTTGCACACAAATTTCACATTTAGCACTTGGTGCAATATGGATTTTGGGAATCAAATTTAAGGACATCATTCTTTTCATGCAATCAGAATTCACATGTCCTAATCTAGCATGCCAAAAATCAGGAGAAGAAGTTGAAACTGAAGAAGAAGAAATTTGATTAACTTCCAAATCAGCAATATTTAATTTAAATAATCCATCACATACAAAACCTTTGCCAATAAAATTATCATTAAATGTTATTACAACTTTATTTGATTCTAAAACAATTTTGTAACCCTTCTTCACTAGCAAGGATCCGCTCACAAGATTCTTCCTAACTCTCGGCACATAAAGCACATCATGCAAGGCTAGTGTCTTCCCGGATGTCAACCTAAGATCCACTCGCCCACGCCCAAGTATTTGTGCCGATGAAGCATCTCCTAAGATCACGCTTCCTCCACTGATGTCCTGAAAGGTGGCAAAGCAAGAACGATCAAAACAAGTATGAACATTTGCTCCGGAGTCAAGCCACCAATCTGATGAACAAGTGAGAAGAAGACTAGGAGTATAATCTAACCTGAAGATAGGTTGAACCGGTGCTTGGATCATGTTGGCCTGAGGCTTGTCTCCACGAGACTTACCAACCACGGGTTCTATCTTCTTGTAGAAGCAGTTGGTAGACAGATGGTTTGTGCGGTCGCAGATGAAACACCATTTCCCTTTACCTGGGTTTTGGTTAGAGGGACCAGGCTTGGGATGATAGGGTTTTTGATGGCGGGAACCTTGACGGAAAGGTTTCTTGAAATTCTTTCCTTTCCCTTTGAAGTGATGGTAGGAGGAAGGATTGCCTTGCGATTCGGTGAGGTTTACTTTAGGAGCAAGGTCTTTGGGAACTTTAGAGTTTTTACTTTTATGTTCCTCCTCAATGCGGATAGCATTTTGGATCTGAACATAAGTGAGGTTTGATTGGTCATGCCTTAGTCTAGTGCTAAAGCCGGACCATGAATCGGGAAGAGAATCAATAAGACATGCCACAAGATAATTTTCGGAAAGGATTGAGCCATCGGCTCGGATCTTGCACAATATCTCATCTAGTTGATGGAGTTGAGGATTGATGGGCTTGGAAGCATCAATCTTGAATTTGTGGAGGTTGGAAACATTGTAGCGTTCTATACCCGCATTGTCAAGGTTATAGCGCGCTTCAAGTGCATACCACAAATCCTTAGCCGTACGATATTGGAGGAATACATCGTAAAGGCTGTCGGACAAGGCACTAAGAATGCGGTTGCGACAATGATATTCAATGTCCACCGGATCTCTATATGGGACACGTCTAACATAGGTTCTAGTGGTATTTGCAGTTGAGGATGAGGACGATGGTAGAGACGAAGCAACTGCATTTGCAGTGCTAGGGATTTCAGTTTCTACAGCGGGGGCATCGAAGATAGCAGACAAAAGGCCTAACGTATTAAGCCAATATTCTATCTGAGCTTGCCAACGACGAAAACCATTTCCATTAAATTTCTCGGGTTTGATCCCGGCGGAATCCTCAGATCTAGAAGCCATTAGTGATTTCTGAAATTTAAAATAAATACAATAAATAACAGTACATGTAAACACTAAAACAGAGATAATCATTTGATTAATTGATTTTATTTATTCTATTGATATGGAATTATGAACTTCTTTAGATTGTTGGAATATTTTCTAATATATTCCTATATTAATATTCAAAAATGATATATTTTTCGGTTTTAAAAACTTTTATAAAACAACAGCAGATCTATATATATATGAGCAGCAATAATAACAAAATTGCATGAAGGAGTGAGAAATAAAATAGAGAGTAATATATATAGTTTAGAATCGAGCCTGGGTAAGGCGTGTGATCACTGCCCTAAAGAAGTTGCACCACCCTCCGGCAGGGCTTTCAACCGATGCTCACTCCTCCAAGGTACAACACCCGGCTAGATCCCGAAACTCCGATGTGCGCGGACACCGAAGAAGCACAGAGCACCCGAACAACCACTTGATGAAGCAAACGTAAAAAAAAGGAAGCACGTAGAATATCGTGAAAGCAGAGAGAGAGCACAAGAGCGTATCAGAGCATATAAGAGAGCGTAAGAAGAACTGCAGAAAGAACGAGTATATATAAAAACTCGGATAGCACGATCTCCTCCAAAATAGGATCTCAGAAAACGGCAATAAAATAAATGGCATACTAAATATTAACGGTTGTAAATGGAAGGATCATAATCAGAATATTTCCAACGTAAATATTGGCGAGAAAGACGCGAAAAAGAGCGGTTAAGAAAACGCGTAAAACGGCAGAACGCGTGAAGAGAAATCGACGTTGCGTCGACATCATATCGACGCTACGTCGAGTCCTATCGACGCAGGACTTATCGACGCAAGCCTTATCGACGCTACGTCGAGTTTAATCGACGCATGCGTCGAGTTCCATTCGACGCCACGCAACTCCAGCGGGCAAAACGACGCTACGTCGAAATCTATTCGACGCAGCTCCGAATTCTAATCGACGCATCTCCGAGTAAAATGCTATGAAGCTATTTGGAACAAAAAATACAATTCAATTCAATTATTCCCCAAATCCCAAATCCCAAATCCGAAATCCGAAATTCGGATCCGGTCCGGTGCGGTGCGTGCGCGCGCGCGCGCGCGTGTGGTTCATAGTTTCTCCTTATGTTCTTTTGAACAAATAAGAAGGTGTGAAAACATATATAAACTCTTTGGCAAGAAAGCTAAAAAGCAAGGTGAGACTAAAGGTTCATCCTTTCATTCATGAAAGGTTTCCCTCCAATTAATTTGGGTTCCCTCCAATTTTGGTTTTGGAGCTTTTCATCATATATGAATAGTCATACACCAAACACTAAAAGGCTATAATAAAACATTATAAATAAATGTTTATTTACAAAATTTCTAACAGAAGCAGCTAAAATGAACATTTGTGTGCATCTTGAAAGCGTTAGATTTAAGAGGAAAAATTGGTTAGTAAAATTTCAAATGAGCAACTAAAGTGTATTTGTTGCAAGTATAAACTTTACACTTTATAGCATACATTTGTACGCTTCATGACAGTTAATGCATAAGGCATATTAGGAAGATAAGTTATAATTTGGTTCCAGGGGAATACCAAATTTGTAATGATTGATTAATTGCATGTTATCCTTTGAAATATATCCACTAAGAAACACAGATATAACTTACATCCTCATCTCCAAGAAACAAGTTAATATGAAGTCCAAATTTCCAGTAAATAACTGATTTAAGAGGAAAAGTTGCAGCAACTACTATAACATGAGAAAAGAGTGTTACAGCTCTTGTGCCAACTTGATATTTACCAACATAACGGTTCCAACTAACTAAATGTGAGCATCAGAAGCAGTAATACTATCATCATTAGCGTAATCCCACCATTTGGGTTCAGTTTAGTGACACAGGGTTAACCTTTCACCTTAGTTGAAGGTGGAGTAAAGCCTATTCTGAGTAAATTGTTTAGCACAACTTCTATTTATTGCATTATGTTTAGAACTTTTCTTTTCCTGATCCTTCTACATTAAAGTTATCTACGTAAATTTTACGGGTGTGCAAAAAGAACCGGAGAACCAAAAACCGACTCAGAACTGAGCCAAACCGATCAATTTGTGTCAGTTCTAGTGGTTCTTTGTTTGTTTATGATTCTAACAAAAATTGAAACCGATCTTTCAGTTCGGTTCTTGATTCTTGGGGTCGGGTACCCGAGAACTGACCCAGAAACCGAATTGTTGGCAATTGATTAGTAATTTAGGTAGCATTTAATACATATATATTATTAATGATTACTAATTAGTAGTTAATATATATTTTTATTGTTTATTATGATTTCAAATCTAAAGACATCAACATTAATATTTTTTATAGAATTTGAAAATGTTGAATCCTTGAATGACAATACTATGTTAAACTTGCTTTAGATTAACAATAGTAAATACTAATTTTTATTTACCATGCGAATATTATGTTCTTATATGATTAATACGAAGAAAAATACAAATTTGTTACGCTAAGATTTATAGTCAAGATTTTTTATTACCATTTACATGCAACTTGTTATGCAACTCTATGTAATATGAGTAATGAATAAAATAAAGTAAGACGGTGAGTAGAACTAAGAACCGAACTGAAATTTTTGGTTCGGATATGGTTTTAAGTTTCGAGTACATGGGTTAGTTTCGGTTCCAAAAAGTTGGAACCGAACTTATATTGTGTTTGATTTTATAAACCTACTTAAGACCAATTATATCTCTATTGAGTGGTTTGTCAACAAGAGTCCAAGTTCCATTCTTGTGAATTGATTGCATTTCAGAATCCATGGCATCTATCCAATTTAGCTGATCTGCTGCTTCTTGATAAGTGCGGGGTACAGAGGAGAAAAGTGCATAGTTGCAACTCCGATAGATTTCTTCCAAGCTTTTGTACCTTCGTGAAGATGATAAATCCGTTGGTGAATTGAGCCTAACTAATGTTGGTGGATGTAATGTAGGAGGCTCCAGGAGAGATAGCAATTCCACCTGTGGGGTTGTAACCTCCTCGGAGCCGATGATTGTTGATATAGGCATAAGACGATTCTGATCCATAGAATTCCAGTCTCACTCCCTTGATTTAGCAATAATTACATCCCGAACAATGCTGAATTTTTTCTTAGTTGGATTCCAAAGTCGGTAGCTTTTGACTCTTGATTGTATCCAACTAGAATGGCTTTTTCTCCTTTTGGATCTAGCTTGCCTTTGTCTTCAATAGTAGTTAAATGAAACACAAGACTCCCAAAAATCTTTAGATGTTTAACACTTGGCTTAGAGTTGTAAAGAGCTTCATATGGAGTTTGCTTAAATAAAGCTCTAGTGGGACTCCTATTTAATATATATGTTATTGTATTTAGAGCTTCAACCCAGAATGGTTTTGGGAGATTCACGTGGCTTAGTCCTATTTCTTCGTTCGACTACGCCATTTTGTTGGGGTGATTTGGGGACTGGGAATTGTCTGTTGATGTCATGTTCTTGACAATAGGAAGAGAAGTTTGTGCCCATGAGTTCTCCCCCACTATCACTCAATTTCTTAATTTTATAATCAAATTCTTTCTCCATGAGAGTTTTAAATTGAACAAACTTCTTGAAGGGTTCATATTTAGTATTTAGGAAATAAATCCACATAAACCTTATACAATCATCTACAAATAAAAGAAAGTATCTTTTTCCAGAGAGAGATTCTGTGGAGGTTGGCCCCCATAAGTCTGTATGAATCAAATGAAGTGGCTGGTTTGCTCTCCAGTTTGAGTGTGAAGGAAAAGGCATTCTGTGAATTTTATTCAAGGAGCAGCCTTCACAGATTCTTCTTTTTGCTTTTAATTTCGGCAGACCGTGGAATAGCGAACCTCTGCTGAATTGTGTGAGATCCAGATAATTCAAATGTCCATACCGTAGGTGCCAATTAAATGCTTCTTCTTGATTTGATGCAGATAGTGCTAGAGGTTGAGATTCTTGCAACTTGATGGGAAATACATTGCTTGATCTCATTTTGACTACTGTAACAAGTTGGTTGGATGAAGACTCACTGATTTTACACAAGCTATTTTGAAACACCAACTTGTAGCTTCTATCTACTAGTTGACCCACACTCAGTAAATTGTGTGCCAACCCTGGCACATACTGAACATCATGAATTAATTTCGACATACTTGTTTTGTTTGGACTGAGATGGTTCCAATTCCCTTTATAGTTTCAGTTTTGTCATCCCCATCATGACTTGTGCCTTTTTATCTTGATTGAGAGAAACAAAAGAATCCTTAAGAAAGGTCATGTGGTTCGAGCAACCACTATCTATATACCAGGTATCATCAAGCATGGTTTCATATACAATTTGTTTCACTATAAAAGGCTTGACTTTTCTCCTCTTTTGAAAAGCTTGCCTCTGCTTGAGGTTTGGGTTCTTCTTTGAACCAACAATCTTTGTCATTGTGTGTAGGCCTTCGACATCGCCTGCACCTAAAGTAGCAATCCTTGGCGTCGTGGTTTTTTTTCATATTACACAAGAATGTTGTGTTGAGTTTCTGACAACACTGTTTTGTCTGTCTGTCCCCCTTCCTCTACTTGATGTTTTTCTCCATTGTTGTTTTTCTATGGTGTGTTCAGTTACATGCAATTTTTGTAGAGCTTGCTCTAATGGAACATCAAACCGTCGCAATCTAAACTCATGGGCTTGAAAAGAGCCCATAAGTTCTGCTAGAGCAAAGGTTTTAAATCCTTTGACTCTTCTATTGCGGTTACAATATGGTCAAATTTCATTAGGAGGCTTCTAAGGATTTTTAAAACGACTTTCTTTTCATCAATCAAGTCACCTAGGCTACGTATCTGATTAATAATGTTAGTGGTACGTGAGAAGAAACCACTTACTTGTTATGTTTCTTTCATTAATAAGCAGTCAATCTCCTTCCATGGAGCCTGAAGTTTAATCGAGATTATTTTGTTGGATCCTTTGAATTCTGAATATAGTATATCCCATGCCTCTTTGGAAGTGTTTGCTGCCATTAGTCGAGGAGATATGGCTCTACTGACTCCTTGCAATATATACATGAGCTTTTGAATCTTGTTTCACGGTATCCTGATGAATTTTCAATTCTGCAGCATCTTGGAGAGTCGCAGCCGCGGGTTGATTGTAGCCTTCTGAAACAAAATCCCAAAGTCCTTGGGATAGGAACATGGACTTCATTTGTATGAACCAATAATCGCAAAAATCACCATCCAAGATGGGTACGCCATTTTGGTACACTTGGAAATTTTGGTTTAAAGATGCCATGTGATGATATGGTGATCTGTGAGAGAATTGCAGAGAATTCTCAATGAGCAGTTTAATTATCTGATGGCTCTCTTCTCAACCTTCTTCTTCTCCCTCTCTTCTCACGGCTTCTTCTTCTCCCTCTCCTGCTCTGATACTCTACCACAGTTAGGTATTACATGGTTACTCTAAGATCAAAACACACAGGAAGAGGAAGAAGAAGAAGAAGAAGAAAAATAGTTTCATTCAGTTTTTACTTAACTCATACATGCTCTGTTTCTAGTTCTCTTGAAACATAACTATTGGCTTTATCTCTAACCGTTGGATGCAGTCTTTAATGATTCCAACATGTCCGTCAGATGAAGCTCTTGATTAACGGCTTTCAACAAACCTGGCATGGATCCATGACTCATGTATAACTATGTTATCTTGGAGATATCTACAGAAAGTTCATAGACCATATGAACAATTACATAAAACTATTGTCTATCAATAGATGCATCCTCCTTCCAAACCCCTAAATCCCGTGGCGAATCCAACTGAACCAAGTAGCGTCAATCTAGCAGATGTATTGGAAATATATGCCGCATATAATTAAGATCGTCAAATTCCATTAATTAAAATACACTCCATCGGAAGCTTCATTCCCGAACAGCAAAGCAATGCAAAATCAGAAGGTAGAGGTTGTAAGCAATAACTGGGAGTAAAACTCACCGCGAAGGGGTTCACATCCTCGTCCGCGAAGGGGTTAGAATCGTAGCGGCCCGCCATGGAACTAAAAGAGAGAACAGAGAGGTGAAGGAAGGGGGAGGGATGGGGGTGGACTGGAGAATGAGAAAACCAGAGAAGGAAGAACGATTTCTCGTGTAGACTTTTTTGGGAACTTCCTTCTAAGATCCCAGTCTTAGCCGTCAGCGGGAAATAAAAAAAATAAAAAAAAATATATTAAATAATGTATAAATTTTATTTTATTTTATTAAAAAGCCGCGTACTCAGGTTCCCGGTTCCGCCACGCCTGGGAGACGTTTCTTTGTTCTTTCCGTAAAAAAAAAATAGCAATGTTATATGCACGTGTGTTTTGGTTTTATGCAGGCCGTGAATATAGGCAGGCCAAAAAATTGTTTATGTAGGACAGATTTAATATATATAGGCCAATTATTTTTGTTTGATCTCGATGAGGGCACTGACCAACACCGCCAGGTCGCCAACGTCTCTCCAGCACCAGCATCCTAAGCTCCGGCGGGTTGAACTCCAACCTCTGGCTGGAATAAAATTAGGGCCGGCGAGAGCTTCGAGCGGAGCAGCGACCTGTCGGAGAGCTTCGAGTGGATCATTCTCCGCCGCATGCGGCGGCGGCGGCGGCGCTCTTCCATATGGGGAGGACGAGATGAACGGGACGGGGAGGCCAGCCACCGTGTGCTTGTAGATGAACACCTGTTGCTCCAGCTCCTGCATCTGCATAAATGTGAAAGCCGTTTTTCCCATCTGACGGCGGAACGGCGGCCTTGTCGAAGCCGAGCGAGAGGCCCAATGCTAGAGGCATATGGTGAGAGGAGGAAGAGAGGTGAGAGGAGGAAGAGAGGGACTGAGCAAAACAATGAAGGTGGAGCAGGAGGGCGGAGGGCTGAAAAAAGTTGGTCTGCAGGTTGAAAACAGAAAAACTGTTCTTTTTTCTAAAATCGTGGACTGCATATAGCCTAAACATGCCTGCATATAACAACGCTAAAAAAAAGAGTTGATATTAGCAGTTCAGAACTGGCTATTGGCAGTCCATCGTTATTTATAATCCATAAATTTTATTTGTAGTCCAAAATTATATTTGCACCTCATCTCTTCCCAAATAAGCGAAACACTTTGCTGATTTATTAAGCACTAGAATCCTAGAGAAACATCTTAAAGAGGAATTAACTCTAAAACAAGTTAAATGACATGCAAACCTCTCTCTAACCAGAAAAGTGACTTTTTTTTTTGGAATTTTCACTGGATAAATTTTTTCTTTTTTGAAGAAAGTGAATCTAAGAGGGGGGAAGAAGACGCGGCCGATAGAACTACAGCTAGGGTTTAGGCAACGTGAAGAGAGAGATGGAGAGGAGGAAGTTATTCGATAGGATGCGATTAGCGAGAACTGGACCGCAAATATAATGAATTTTTTACAATTTTTGGGGTGCGAATAGCAAGAATTGAACTGCTAATATTAACTCTAAAAAAAATCACGTAAAATACAAAATTAAAAATAAATTGAAAAGGTGTATACACATTTTTTTTAATTAAATAAAAAATATACAAAAATAAATTCATTTGTGAAATTTTGAAAATTTTGTAATAAAACTGATAAAATTAGAAAGCTTTGTTTCACCAAACATTGTTTTTCGCTTATATAGAGTATAGATGATTAAAAAATAGAGATAATTTTGCAAATACTCGTAGGCTCTGTTTGTTTGATCGCTTTTTTTTTTCGATGTGGTTTTTAGAAACTGCAAATACTTTTTTTTCGTATGTCTGAATAACCTCCATTTGGTACCAGCAATCCCCCAAAATGACGTGTCATGTCTAATTCTAATCGCAGGGATGGAGCTTCATTCAATAACATTGTTTTATTTGTATCTTCAACTGCTCAAACAGAACCTTAATATGCACCAAAACTCGAGCACCGGCGATAAAGTAGGTAAAAGAAGGTATATGAGTTGAACTTACAAAAAGAGTAATTTTAAGTGCAAACCTATTTCGGGTACGTGTAAGCCATGATTATGTGCAAATCAAAAAAATTAAATGCAAACCAACTTATTAGTTGTAAACTAAAAAAAATATACAATATTTTCATCTTTAAAATCATGACAAATAAGTACAGAAAATAAGCACTAATCAAAAACTTGTCTACATCCAATTCTTCAGTAAAATGTGATTTCATCAATTTCCATATCCAAAAAGTTATTATGGAGCAACCTGCATTAAAATATAAAATGATGTGAGATACAAAATAATCTTATAACTTTATACTCGAAGTTAATCAATTACTTACTAGTATTCTTAGAACAAGCATTGAATATTTGAACGCGATAAACTAGGTACAAAAATTCACGTCATATAACTCTTATGATGTTGCATGTTGAAATGTAATAATGTTAGTAATATGCAATGAAGTATTGCTCTCGATTTTGCATAAATTTTAGTAAGAGAAATTTAATCGTACCTTTTAATCAGATTTTTTTCAAATCAACTGTCTCATTTTCATTGAGTTTATCTCATTGCTTCGCATTTTCTTCCCGATATCTTCTCTAAAGTGATATTGTTGGAGGCAATGAAAAATCTTCACAAATTTGCAATTGAACAAAACTGTACTTCTCATTGACAAATCTGATGTCTACTCTCTTGCGAGAAGTCAGGACGGTGAATGCAATGATAGTATTATGAATGATTGATATCTAGATAAGTGAACAAAAATTAAATTATAGCAAGAAGCAATCACAAAACCAATATCATGCATTAACATCCACTTGTCATATGGAGTAGGAGTGATAGTACAATCAAGTGGTCTAAATAACTTCAATCTTCTTTTCTTGTCAAATAAGTTGTCACACAAGCGTTCCATGTTTCGTAGCTCCAAAGATAGGTTAATACGCACATTTAACCAATCATTATCCGTGCTCATTGCATTACCAACAACTTTGTACCGACATTGTCCATCTCAAAATACATTGATCACATTTGTAACATATTCAGGAACACATGGAAGCATTTCCTTTCATGCACTATGCATCAATTTGCTCTCTTTCATTATCACAATTTGTGTGGAGTGTATTGGAATTATTGTCGTTAACACTTGCTCATCCATCAAGACATGCTCAAATACGGATGAGTTGCACTTTGTATATTTTGCACCATCCTTGAACTTTTTGTAGCTACTCTTGGCCGACGCTTCAATGTTTTTGGTAACAAAGATTTCAATGTTTGACTTGTTGTGGGATTCATTATTTCACATAATTTTTTATTTATTTCTTGCTTATGTAAAGTAGTAGTGTTTTTGTATCTCTTTAAAATTCCTTCCTTTTTTATGTCAATTTTGTTGTCCATCTCATCTTCAACCTTCACATTCCCATTCGCACTGTTGTCATATAATACCAATTGTTTTCAATAGTTGTGAATCATTCATAGTGGAAAAGAGTTAGATTATGACATATAATGAACTAAATCATGTGCACATGGTAAACTCAATACATGTCTATATTTATGTGTGCAATTACCCACATCTAAACACCCGATTTTTGCTGAAAGTTCTTTCTTTTTATTAACTCAAAAGCTATGGAAGAGATGCGCCCAGCAAGCTCAAAGTGCAGGGGACCACCAAAATCTTTATTCAACCGAATTGTGTTTTGTCCAAATGTTCTCCTTATCTCCATGTGTTGTAAAGTACTCATTTGATTGAAGATTTTCCATACATTTGTAAAGTTTTCAGCGAACACTTCAAGACAATTTTGTAGATATTGTGTCCACTTTCAACTCAATTAGTAGTAGAATTATCAAAGTGTACGAATTTTTCTACCCATGCGAAAACAAAATATTCTTTTTATAGTTCAATCAAAGTAGAAAGCACATATGAGCATACATCAGGATAATTATCAATGCATACATCAGGATAATTACCTCGATTTAAAACTCTTCCATTTAATAGATAAATCTTTAGAGTTCTCCCTCGCTCTTTTCATTATTCTAAAATATTAAAATTTAAAATGTTAATCGTAATTAACTAAACGAATTATTATTTCTTTAGTGTTGATCTTGCTTATCTCTTGAAGTCGTTGCCACATGAAAGAAACATCATCATTAATAAACATGAAGTTTTCATATAATCAACAAAGAGCTAATAAGTACAAGCACTAACAAAGAGGAAATATGTTCACATTTGTAATGGATTCATTTTATAATTACATTCATACTTTTATACTAATTAGTACTTATTTTTCTTCTAGTTTTTTACTTTATTTATCGCATATTCATCTTTTCATTCTTTATCTTTCTTCTATGTTCCATCGTAACTTTTTTCAGTCTTTTATTTCCTTTGTAGTTCTCTTTCATTCAATTCCTTTATATTATATTTCCTTTCCTTCCTTGCATTATTTCTTTCTCTTTATTCTTTTCATCATTTCTTTCATTTTCTATTTTGGACAATGTTAAGGATACATTAATATTTCATGTATTCATTTATTTCTATAGCATGCATCATTCATTATGTGTCATTGAACTCGCCCGTTCATATTTCAATTCATTTTTATAATGGGAAGTTATTCACCCCACCTCCCTGGTTGAGTAAACACTTAACATAGTCCATTGCATCGATTCATCTTTCATATTGTTTTTCATCATTTATTCATATTTGTACTTACTCATCATTGTAGTCATTCATTTAAAATGCTCTTTCATTATTATTATACATATTCATACTATTATTTGTAACTATAAATACTTAATGGTAACATCTATTCATTAGTAATGTCAAAACTATGATTTATAAGCATATGTCATCATCATCATTTAAGCATGCTAAGACTATCATGTGTAAACATTTAGAATATTTCTTTATTAGCAGTATAAGCATGCATTTAGTCATGTTAATACGATAGTTACAGGCATTTAGAACAATTCTTAATCATCATTATACATCTATAAACATCATCATCCATAAAGTACGTAATTTTGTATAATTGTGCATAAAAGAATTAATATAAACTAAAGAAATAAATACTCACAATAGTTTTTTTTCTTTTCTCTATATCCTTCATTGATTCAATGTCTATTCCCTTTTTATGTCATTTCGTAGACAATTTATTATTCATCAACCTTTGTATTGCATTTCCCACATATATTTCCATTTTTTTATATTTAATTCATACACCGTGTGATTTGCATTTACGAGGGAAATGTGTCCTAATGTCGTGCATTTATGTTGATTATGCACTTACAATAATATTTCTCTTAAGCCCTTCATAATTAGCCCTCTTCTATTTTAGTAGGTTGTTGTCCTAGCTAATATTGACGGGGATTTCCCTAAATTACGTTCCCCTCATGCAAAGGGTTCCAAAACCAGTACTCATAAGACGTATACACTTGCATGTAAACCCTGTTTTTGTTTCCCTTGACCAAACCATCTATATTCTTCAATATCTCTCTTCCCTATAAAGGGAAAGAAGGGTAAAATCAGTTAGGCTCCATTCGTTTGACAGGAATTGAGAGATAGGAATTGGAATTGAAGTTCTCCAATTCTGTTATTCGGCTTAATGCGGGAATTATGTCGCAGGTGTTGAAATTAGTAATTATGTTATTCGGTTGCATGTTAGAATTTAGTGGATGGAATTAAAATTAAAACAATGATAAAATTGAAATATCAGAACACCTAATCAATCTTGCAAATGTCAACATATAAAACAATACAAAAGCACACACGAAAACAAAAACAAATACTCAACACACTCACAAAGACACATACAAACACACTTAGAAACAAAAATAAACATAACACACTCACATTCACACATACATACACATGTCATTCAAATACCAAAGGAATTGCATACACCCCAACTATTGCGGCAACACGGCGTGGTCGGGCATGCTCTCCAGCGTCGAAACGGAACCCCTCTACACCTCTGGCTTCTCCTCAGTGTGGCAAGTCACATACCTTCCTAATCTCCTCATGTAATGGTGTCGCCCCGTCTGCTACCCTCGTCGAGTTCACCCTGGACGAAAGCGGTGATTTGAATTTCTTCGATGTCAGCCTCGTGGCAGAGGTGTGCCTTCTTCGACGCGAGCAGACGAACAAAGAAGAGGGGCTTCGTGTGTCTTCTTCACCGCAAGCAGGGGAGCGAGAAATCGTGAATTCTTACCTCAGGAGGTACAACTTGAGGGGTGAGAGCGCTTAGGCAAAATTGAATTCCTATATAATTCAATCGAATTCCAATTCCACCTGAAAAAGGCGCACCGAACAACGAAAATAGAATTAGCAATTCCAATCTTCTTATCCATATTATGTTGAGACAAACATAAGGAGAATCCATGAATCACACACGTACGCGCGCACGCACCGGACCGGATTCAGATTTCAGATTTGGGGAATAATTAAATTGTATTGTATTTTTTGGACAAAATAGTTGTCATTTCGAGAAAACTCTAAATTCCAATTCGACGCACGGGGCTTAAATCGACTTACGTCGAAATACAAATCGACTTATGTCGATTTCTCCTCGACGAATCTGTACGGCGATTTCTACCTGCCTAGAAAAATCGACTTGCGTTGATTACTCCACACTTGCATTTCGACGTACGTCGAATTCTGCAGTTTCCGTCGTGCGGCGATCCCCTCTTTCCTGGGCTTCGATTTGAAATCATCGATTCTTTTGCGACGCATTCTTCGCGCTTGAATTTTGTACGCGTTTTCTGTACGTGTTTTATCGCATTAAATTTTTACTGTGGAAATATATGTTTATATACATGAGGAATCTACTTAATACACTCGTTAGAATTTACTACGTGATAATTACTTGCGGTTTTACGAGATCTATATAAGAGATTTTGTCGAAATGAAACTTATTGGATCTCTTATATTCTCGGTCTGCTACTTTCACTTTTTGCTCTTTGGCGGTCTTACTTTCTTTACATTTGTTTTATCAAGTCGAAGTTCGGGTACTCTGTGTGTACAACCCCGATATTCGCCTAGGGGATGGGCAAACAAAAGCGAAGCGAGCCAGGTTGCTCGCAAGAAGGCGAGCGAGACAAGAGTGCGAGTGGGGCAGGGGTACAGACGAGGTCTTCGTAGGCCGTTCATCCAAAGGGGGGAAGCGGACCAGATCTGTCAAAGGTCGCCCGCGGGAAGAGGCGCGAGTCCAGCTCCCCCAAGACAGAGCCTCAAGGCCTTCAGCGACAAGGAGGCAAGCGAGCCAGAGCCCCGCCGAATGCTCGCAGGGAGGCGAGCGAGCCAGAAACTCGCCGAAGGGTCGCGAGAATACTGGTGAGCCAGATTCCTCCCATAGTCGCCGGGATCGACCAAATTACCTCTTTACCCCAGTTGGCCTGTCATTAGCCGGCCCAAACAGCGGAGTTCCGCTGTTAGCAGACCCATTTGGGGTGCGATTAGTAAAACCAAAAGGCGGAATCCTGCTATTCGCAGGCCGGACCAGGAAATCTATAAATAGGACCTTATGGGCACCTTTGGAGAGGATCTCACTTCCGCTTCCCTCTCCTTAGGCTTTCTTTGGTTAGCATTTCCAGAGCTCTCCAAGGTGCCCGAGTCTCAGCTTTGGCTTGGGAGGGGAAGCGCTCAACGATCTTCCGGGTTAGTGGAGGGACCTCCTCGCTGTGACTAAGGTCTTAGTCATTTTCCTAGTCTTCAGTCTACCTCCTCCGAGGGGTCAGTATGGGCTAGCTGCCCCTCATTTAGGTGAGGGCCCCGAGCTCCACAAGAGACCGAGAAATCGGTTTCAACATTTTGGTGCGGTGAGCGTGGAGCGTGGCTGGTCCAAGAAAGTTTCGAAGAGCAGATATGACGGGAGGCGAGGATCAAGGCGAGGGGTTCAACGAGTCACCAGAGGTGGTGACGCCGAGGATGTTTGCGGACTTCAGGCGGGAGGTGCTCGACACCTTCGGGCTCGCGGTCGCGGCACTGCGAAGCGAGTTCGCGACCCCGGCACCCCAGGCGACCCTTCCCCCAGCAGCGGTTGGCGAGAACGCCCCGGGGGGAGGTCCGGGAAGGAAGTTGCAGGAAGTACAGTGCAGGACTTAGAAGGGCGAGTGCTGTTCGCCAGCCCGGCGAGCTCCGTGCCGGCAAGCTCTGTGCCGGCGAGCGCGGCGCAGGCGAGCGAGCGCCCAAAAGACATGGCGACCGTGGGAGTGGTCCAGGCGAATGCTGTTCTCGCGAGCGCGGTCCCCGCGAGCTCGAGTCTGGTGAGAGAGCTTGGGGGAGAGCGGAGCGAGAAAGGGTGGTAGAAGGGGGAAGTCCCTTCTACGAGTTGGTACTTTCTGCACCGGTCCCGGCAGGGTTCGGAGAGTGGGACAGGGTGTACTGCAACGGCAGAGATGACCCTGTCCAACATCTCGAGTCTTTTGAGGACTCGGTCTCCATCAGGCCGATGTCGGACGCTTTCAAGTGTCGGCTCTTCGCCGTCACTCTTAAGGAAAAGGCCAAGGACTGGTTCCATCAACTCCCTACAGGGTCGATCTACGCCTTCGAGGATTTGCGCAGGAGCTTCTTGTTGCGATTCTCAACTGCAAAGAAGAGGAAGAAGGACGCTGAATCCCTCTTCAAAGTGAAGCAGGAGCCAAATGAGTCGTTGGCTCGCTACGCGGATCGGTTTCAAGAGGAAGTGCTGCTCACTCAGGAGATGCCAGGATTTGCACTCCAGCTCGCTTTCACTGTCGGGCTAAGGGAGAGTCTTTTCAAAATGGCTTTGAAGAGGAAAGCCCCCGTCTCCTACGAAGAGCTGATGGGGAGGGTGGCGGAGGAGATTGAGAGTGAGGAGGCCAATCCGGAGCTCACCAAGAGGCTAGCAAAGCTCACTGAGCCGGAGGTCAGGCAGCAAGAGGTAAGGAGAAGGGAGGAGCCTAGGGTCCCGGAGGGGGAGTGGAGGCAGCGTGCCGAAGGAATACAAGGTCAGGGAAGAGGTTACGACCCGGGAAGGGGTAACTTTTATGGGGGTCAAGGAAGACCCCTTCAGCTAGGATGGAGGCAGGGTCTGAGGCCATTGCCTCCCCCGCCTCAGCAAGCCATGGCAATCAGGAGGGGAAGAGGAAGAGGAAGGAGAGAAGAGGCGAGAGAAGAAGCGGGAGCAAGGAGGAGGAGGAATAGAGTGGCGGAAGGTGAAGTCGGGGAGGTGACATTGCCATATTGTGACTTCCACGATGAGGAAGGTCACGCGACGGCCACCTGCCCAAAGTTCCTGGAAACCAAAAGGGGTCGAGCCCCCGCGCCAAGGCAACATGTGAGAATTGAGGAGGTTGAGCCTCGAGGGGAGGATGAAGAAAGGTGTGAAGACAGAGTTGATGTGGAGAGTAGAGGAGGGATCGGGGTGATCCATGGGGGGGTGGGGGTGGAGGCAACCCGCAAGGCTAGCCTTCATACCATCTATCGGCGGAGCGTGGCCTCAACATCCACGGCTCCACCCCCGACGGAGAGAATTACTTTCTCCCAGAAGGACATGCCAAGCTATGAAGACCCATTCTGCGATGCGCTGGTCATCCAGACCGCCATCGAAAACTTTACCGTCTCACGGATTCTAGTCGATAACGGTAGCTCGGTCAACGTCGTTTTCAAGAAGGCGTTTGACGAGATGAAGGTGGAATCCAAGAGGGTGTTGGCCTCAGATGGCCGCCTATTCGGTTTTTCTGGAGAAAGGAAGGAGGTAGAAGGTGGAGTGGGGCTCCATGTGACTCTTGGAGGGCAGTCTCAGAACTGCCGCTTCGTGATAGTGGATGCCCCGAGCAGCTACAGCGCCATCTTCGGACGGCCTCTCATCAGCGCGTTTAGATGCGTCCCCTCCACCTTCCACCAGTGTCTCAAGTTCATCACGGGTGGAGTCCAGGTCCAGATCCGAGGAGACCCCAAGATGGCGAGACAGAGCTATGTGACGGCTGTCAACACCATCACCTGGATGGGAGAGGCGGAGGAGTTCGATAAAGTGATGGAGGAGGCGTCGGAGGCCGGAGGCAACAATGGAATTGAGGAGAGGATGGAGGAAGAGGAAGTTCATGCCCAGGAAGTTCATGCCCAGGAAGGGGTCGCTGAGAGGCCCAGGGCGGAGAGAGGAGAAGAAGAGGGGAAAGGGAAGGGTGCCCGATAAGGAGGGGCGGAGGAGCTGAGGATAGTAGGAGAGGCAGAGACGGAAGAAGGAGCCCAAGCGCTCGCTCAAGGCGGAGAGAAGGAAAGTTCCTGGGGGGAGCAATCCAGGCTGGAGGCCGTGGAAGAGGTTGTGGAGCTTGAAGTCACCACTCAGCTTGGGGTGGTGGAAAAGGTCCGAGTCAGTGGAGAGCTCAGCGCGGAGGAGCAGGCCGAGATCCTGGCTTGCGTACAGGAGAACGTGGACGTCTTCGCTTGGAGCGCCACGGAGAGGCCCGGGATCGACGCGGATGTGGCTTGCCACCGCCTCAACCTCGACCCGGGTACCCGCCCCATCATCCAAAAGAAAATGGCCACGATGGACAAGCTGGAGGGACCAATCCGCGAGGAGGTGAAAAAGCTCACACAAGCAGGTTTTGTATCGGAGATCCAGTATTCAGGCTGGGTCTCCAATGTAGTCATGGTAAAAAAGGGAGGAGGTAAGTGGCGCATGTGTATCGACTTTTCACTTCTTAATAAATCATGCCTGAAAGATTGCTACCCCCTACCTAGAATCGACGCGCTGGTTGACTCAGCCGTTGGTTTCTCTGTAATGTCTTTCTTAGATGCTTTTTCAGGTTATCATCAAATCCGCATGCATCCCCCGGACATCAAAGATGTTTCCTTCATCACGGGGAATGGATGCTACTGCTATAAGATGATGCCCTTCGGGCTCAAGAACGCAGGTGCTACGTACCAAAGGATGATGGATAGGATCTTCCGCGAGCAGAAAGGAAGAAATTTAGAAGTCTATGTTGATGACCTCATGGTGAAGAGTCGGGATCTTAGGTCTCACCTCCGAGACCTTGAAGAGACGTTCGGGACCCTACGGAAGTATAAGATGAAACTCAACCCCTTGAAATGTGTCTTCGGGGCTAGCCGGAGAAAGTTCCTAGGCCACTTACTAACCCCGGCAGGAGTGGAACCTAACCCGGACAAGGTCAAGGCAATAATGGAGTTGGGGTCGCCAAGGAACCCGAAGGAGGTTCAGAGCCTCACAGGGAAGCTGGCCGGACTCAGCAGGTTCCTCTCCAAGGCGGGAGAGTGTTGGAGCATGCGTTTCGCACTCTTCCGGTTTGATAATAACAAAGTCCCGTTTGTATTTGATTCTATTTTTATTAATGGTGTGCAGGTAACAGGTATGAGATGTTCACAATTCTGAATGGAGCTCAATTTGATTGAATGAAGAATTTTGATGTCGGAATTTTCCGACAGCTAATGTCGCCCAGGCGACAACAGAGAAGTTACAACAACTGCCCGCACGACGGCACGACAAACAGCAGTTTTGCGCTGTCGGAATTCCGACAGCGATGTCGCCCAGGCGACAGCACGGAAGTTACAGCAACTGCCCGCACGACAGCACTACGAGCGGCAGTTTAGCGCTGTCGGAATTCCGACAGTGATGTCGCCCAGGCAACAGTGAAATCTATATATTGGCTCGTTTTGTTCGTGCATTCCAAGCATTGAGAATTTCAAGTCCCTTCCTGAGTGCATACGAACCAGAGAGCTCCAGAACCTCATCAACTCCCATTTGTGCTTAGAAGGTTTGAGATTGAAGATGAGATCGGATGCGCTTCTACATCAACGATCATCTCGAGGCTTCAACCTTCCTTTCAGAGATCTGAATTTCTAGGGAGTTATTCTTTTCATTTTGTATTTTCATTTATATACATTTCACTTTGTATTGGTAGGGAAATCATCTCCTTGTGCGTGACGTCTAAGTCCTTGCGTGGCTTAGGGGAAAATTGCTTCCTTGTGTGGAGCGTCCAAGTCCTTGCGTGGCTTGGTGGGAAATCGTGGCCTTGTGTGCTACGTCTAGATCTTGGGAAGATCTAGAGGATAGGCTTGGGCTTAGTCTAGGGAGGGACAAGTGATAGCCTTCCGATCCTTGGGAGAAGGATTGGTAAACACAAATTGTAAAAGGTTTATTATCATATTTGTGCCTTGATCTTAATCATTGTTAAGATCATATTATTTGTATGTGAATTTCATGATTATAAAATTATGACTTTTTCTTTAATTGCAAATATGGTTGCTTAATCTTTAACTTAGAAATTTGTGTTTGAATTAATTTAAAAATTACATTGGTTTGAAATTTTTATAAGTAATTTTTAGAAAGTAAAATTTGTTTTAAAATTCTTAAGTAAAAAATCGTATTTTTTTAAAAGGCCCTTATTCCCCCCCCCCCCCCCTCTAAGGGCGCCACAAGATCCAACACGTGGTATCAGAGCCAGGTTACTCCAAAACGGTTTTACCACCGGGAGTAATGGCGCACAACGATCACGCGTTCGTTGAGGGCAAGGAATTAGTAGGCCACCACTTTTTACGGGCACAAACTATAACTATTGGAAAACCCGAATGCGGTATTTTCTAATAGCTCTCGACATGAAAGTTTGGAATATGGTCGAGACGAGTTATACTTGTAAGACCCCCCCCCCCCCCCTCCAGATCGACGGTCCGACCGGGGGATCTTATCGCACACCACCCTTTAGCACGACGCCGAAGCGACCCTGAAGGGTGAAGGCACTAGCTTCTCCAACCCTTTTTCCTTGAACACTCCGATGTCACGCCTAGGGGTGGTGTTAAGCGAAAGTCACTATACACCAACAGAGTAAGGAAGCTGTATTTTAGCGGAAGACATCATTAAAGAGTGCGCTTTGTAACCCTTAGCGGAAGACATGGTTTATAGCGGAAGACATCATTAAAGAGTGCGCTTTGTAACCCTTAGCGGAAGACATGGTTTATAGCGGAAGACATCATTAAAGAGTGCGCTTTGTAACCCTTAGCGGAAGACATGGTTTATAGCGGAAGATTAAATATCACAGAAACCACAATTTCAAAACCTGTATGAGTAATATCGATTTCGCCACCGCATTAAATCCTATCCATCAAGACTTCATTGCCATTATATATATATATACCCTGAGATAGGGCACAACAAAAAGGAGATGCGACTTAATAACGTATACCTGAAGTAGCCTGCTCTGTGGCCTCCTCCACCCATGAGTGTTGTCCCTCATCTGCACCTGTCACTTGTGCTAAAGACAAGTTATTAGAACCACGAAGAGAATCCAACCCTTACTAACAAACAACCATAATATAACATTTATAAGGGAGGGGATATCTGGAATTCTTATTTGGCCGAGGCAGTCTTCCCGCGACCACCGCCTACGTACTCCGTATCATCCTGCATACGGCCTCAGACCCACGTAGTTCTATTAGTTTCGCACGGGTTGCCCTCCCAGACCGTCCGTCGTGCGGGTTGCCTTAGAGTAAAACTCATAGGCCATCCGATTTTATCCCTTGTCACATTTCTCGAAGGCAACATTTCATTCCCGTAGGAATTATTTCTCGAAGGCAACATTTCTTTCCCGTAGGAATTATTTCTCGAAGGCAACATCTCATTCCCGTGGGAATTATTTCTCGAAGGCAACATTTCTTTCCCGTAGGAATTATTTCTCGAAGGCAACATTTCATTCCCGTGGGAATTATTTCTCGAAGGCAACATTTCATTCCCGTAGGAATTATTTCTCGAAGGCAACATTTCTTTCCCGTAGGAATTATTTCTCGAAGGCAACATTTCATTCCCGTGGGAATTATTTCTCGAAGGCAACATTTCATAAGAGAAGAAAAGAGACACTCTTTAAGATCAGCAATATATCCACCCGAGAACTCAGTAGAAGGGGAGAAGATAAACTTTTTATAATCTTACCGTATCTTCATCCGAGAAGATACCACTATTTTAATCCGGCTGGCAATTAAATCGAGCCATCCTCATATGGCCCATAGGCTCCCGTCAATCATTTGGATGCTTGGTGATCAAACCCAAGTTACCTATATAACATTTCCATTGGTATTGGTACCGCATCAAAAGAAGAGGGAGTATTTCCACCTTTAATCAACATCAGAATTTGTGAAGGGGTAGAGAGAGAAGAAATGTTAGAGAATATGGGAAGGAGGTAGTAACAGCAAAGCCCATCTACCAAAAGCATATCAACAGCCATCCTCCTGGAAGGATAAACCAGCCCGATTTCCCCACAAAACATAAGCAAAGAACATCTCAAATAATGAGATTCCTAGAAGGATAGACCAACAACCACAGTCCTTCGGAAAAGAAGACAAAGAGCAGCCCCGACTAAAAACAACATGAAATCAACCCCTAATTAACAGGAAACACAGCAGCTGGTTTTTGACAGCAACCCCTAATGCAAACAGCCTCAGCTAACAAGGGTAAGAGCAGCCCCAAGGCAAAACGGCCCCAGGAGAAATGGTAAAGAGCAGCCCAAATCAACATACCTGCAGTCCAACTCAACAAGGAGCAGCCCCCAAACCAACAACAAAAGAGGCAACCCCAAATCAACAACAAAAGAGGCAGCTCCAAATCAACAGCCCCCAGGAGAACAAGTAAAGAGCAGCCCAAATAAACAGCCCCCAGGAGAACAAGTAAAGAGCAGCCCAAATAAACAGCCCCCATGAGAACAAGTAAAGAGCAGCCCAAATAAACAGCCCCCAGGAGAACAAGTAAAGAGCAACCCAAATAAACAGCCCCCAGGAGAACAAGTAAAGAGCAGCCCAAATAAACAGCCCCCGGGAGAACAAGTAAAGAGCAGCCCAAATCAACAGCCCCCAGGAGAACAAGTAAAGAGCAGCCCAAATAAACAGCCCCCAGGAGAACAAGTAAAGAGCAACCCAAATAAACAGCCCCCATGAGAACAAGTAAAGAGCAGCCCAAATAAACAGCCCCCAGGAGAACAAGTAAAGAGCAACCCAAATAAACAGCCCCCAGGAGAACAAGTAAAGAGCAGCCCAAATAAACAGCCCCCAGGAGAACAAGTAAAGAGCAGTCCAAATAAACAGCCCCCAGGAGAACAAGTAAAGAGCAGCCCAAATAAACAGCCCCCAGGAGAACAAGTAAAGAGCAGCCCAAATAAATAGCCCCCATGAGAACAAGTAAAGAGCAGCCCAAATAAACAGCCCCCAGGAGAACAAGTAAAGAGCAGCCCAAATAAACAGCCCCCAGGAGAACAAGTAAAGAGCAGCCCAAATAAACAGCCCCCAGGAGAACAAGTAAAGAGCAGCCCAAATAAACAGCCCCCAGGAGAACAAGTAAAGAGCAGCCCAAATAAACAGCCCCCAGGAGAACAAGTAAAGAGCAGCCCAAATTAATAACCAAGCATCAAGAGATAAGGAAGAAGGGGGGGGGGGGGGGGGGGGGGGAGGAGGAGAGGTAGTAAGGGAGCATGCGAAGACAGTTTTCTGATTATAAAATTCAAACCCCGTTCCCCTCACCTTAGCCGCAAACCAAAATTTTCCATTTCAACGCGTACGTTCAGCAATCTTCTTGCCATAACCTAACAACCTTACAACTCACAAGTTAAGTTAGGAATTCTCCCAAGGCTGATACGAAGATGAAGCTAGCCACTATCCTCATTTGGGCAGAACATTCACAAGGGGAGGAAATTGTCAATTCAATACATAAATCAAGCTAAAAATAGAGTAAATTTCATTAGCCTGACCTCATGCTTGGCTTTAAAGCTTCACCGCCTCTTAGATTGACGTTACTTAAATACTCAGACATTAATAAAGCAAGGCACGATGAAATATAAATCTCCTCAATATACTGAAAAGAAATCCCCATAAAGGAAGATTTACGGGGTCCCATTACTTCAACATCAGATCCATTTCCTATATCACCCAACCTCCAGGACAAGTAAATTATGAAAACTCATATAACGTTTGCCGTATGAAAATGGAGCCCACATGGTCATGTCAACAATCTAATTCCATATAGGGATTGCCGCATAAGATGGAGCTCACATGGTCATGCCATCAATCTCATTCCATATAGAGATTGCCGCATAAGAATGGAGCTCACATGGTCATGCCAACAATCTCACTTCATATAGAAATTATTTTCACAAAAAGAAAAACCCATCAAAGTGCGCCACTAGACACTGAACCAATGCGGGCCGGCAACCATCATCAGGAACTTCCCATATTTTCCTTATGGCTTCTAATTCGAGCTCTTAATAGGCACCACATAAATGAAATCATCCATTGGAGGGTACGTATTGCATCACCCCCGAGAGCCTATTCCTCTCTTCAACAAATTCCTCCATGTCCATTCACAGCCAACCCACTAATTTAATTAATTGAAACAGTAATTTGTAGACAAACTAAAGAGGAGGAGAAGGGGGGGGGGGGGGGGGGGGAGGAGGAGAGGTAGTAAGGGAGCATGCGAAGACAGTTTTCTGATTATAAAATTCAAACCCCGTTCCCCTCACCTTAGCCGCAAACCAAAATTTTCCATTTCAACGCGTACGTTCAGCAATCTTCTTGCCATAACCTAACAACCTTACAACTCACAAGTTAAGTTAGGAATTCTCCCAAGGCTGATACGAAGATGAAGCTAGCCACTATCCTCATTTGGGCAGAACATTCACAAGGGGAGGAAATTGTCAATTCAATACATAAATCAAGCTAAAAATAGAGTAAATTTCATTAGCCTGACCTCATGCTTGGCTTTAAAGCTTCACCGCCTCTTAGATTGACGTTACTTAAATACTCAGACATTAATAAAGCAAGGCACGATGAAATATAAATCTCCTCAATATACTGAAAAGAAATCCCCATAAAGGAAGATTTACGGGGTCCCATTACTTCAACATCAGATCCATTTCCTATATCACCCAACCTCCAGGACAAGTAAATTATGAAAACTCATATAACGTTTGCCGTATGAAAATGGAGCCCACATGGTCATGTCAACAATCTAATTCCATATAGGGATTGCCGCATAAGATGGAGCTCACATGGTCATGCCATCAATCTCATTCCATATAGAGATTGCCGCATAAGAATGGAGCTCACATGGTCATGCCAACAATCTCACTTCATATAGAAATTATTTTCACAAAAAGAAAAACCCATCAAAGTGCGCCACTAGACACTGAACCAATGCGGGCCGGCAACCATCATCAGGAACTTCCCATATTTTCCTTATGGCTTCTAATTCGAGCTCTTAATAGGCACCACATAAATGAAATCATCCATTGGAGGGTACGTATTGCATCACCCCCGAGAGCCTATTCCTCTCTTCAACAAATTCCTCCATGTCCATTCACAGCCAACCCACTAATTTAATTAATTGAAACAATAATTTGTAGACAAACTAAAGAGGAGGCATGGGTTAGTGGGGGGAGTGAGAGTTAACCTTCTTGCCATATATAGAGGAAGAGAGAGTGAAGCTGCCATACCCTGTCGTGAGCTATGAAGAGCAACCCCCTTATTAACAGTTCACAAGGCAACCCCCATTAACAGCTTAAGAAGCAACCCCCAATAATCAAAACTTAAGAAGCAGCCCCCAATTTAAAAGATCGGAATTTATGCTACCCAAGGCCAAGGTAGCATACCCCAAGCAGCAGCCCCCTAATTAACCCAACAAGGATGGTGATATGGCAGCAGAAAAATAATATAGCAGCAGGGGTAAAATAAAACCCCACAATTTACAAGTCCAACAACAGAGCTCACGCATAGCAGCAGGTGAATGGCAATATTACCCCAAATAAAATTACCCCAAATAAAAATTGCAATATAACCCAAGATAGCAGCTCCCATAAGTGAAACAGAAGGAGAAAGTTGGGGTAAGAAGGTAGTAGAAGAAGGAGAAGGGGAAGGTGAAGAAGTTTTCTTGTGTATAAAGAGCGAAATTTCATAAACATATCAAGCATTTAAACTAGGAGAAATCCATGGGGAGGACGCTAAATTTCAGTACACATCCAAGTCGAAGCTAGCATGGAGCCAAGGAAAACCCAATAGGCTCCCAATATACATGATACCTAGCTGCCATCAATCATGGGTCCCAAGGAAGACACAAAAAGATTCCAAACCTGAAGGGGGCAATCGGGCAAACCAAGCAAACCAAGCAAACCACAGGTCCCCCAAGCAACAATTGCTGGAAGCATAAAGGAGCAGCCGCAACCCCAAGGTCCCCAATTAACAAACTTCTGGGAACAAAACGAAAGAAGGAGCAGCCGCAGCCATAAATCCCCCAAGGAAGACAAGCAAGCCACAATCATAATGAAATTTCTGTAATTAATAAGGTGTAGCCGCAGCTCATAGGTCCCCCACAGAAATCAGAAGAAAAGAAACCAACAGAAATACCTCCAGAACAAAGAGGAAAGAGTTGAAGGCACAAGGGGCGCATAACAAGGAATCACCACAGGAATAGCACAACCAAGCCAATTTTCACAATCCAACCACCAACAGCAGCCATTATAGAACAAGGGGAGGAGGTGAAAGAGGGGGAGGAAGAGTTTCCTGTCATACCTTGCCGTGAGCTCCCCTTGCCGTGAAACCCTCGCCAGGACAGAGCTTCGAGGAGGGGGAGAGGAGGAGGGAGAGCGTGTCCCCGGACCTTACCGTGAAAGCCGACCAATCCGATGCCCCCAGCGAGCTCGCCCCTGGTTTTCGCCCATGGTTTTCGCACATGGTTTTCCTCCCAGCCCTACTCGCTGGTTTTCAATTTTCTTTCCAATTATATATATACACATATATATGTATATAATTATGTGTTATAAATACTTATTTATATAACTTAATGTACATAGGGTCCACACCACCCAAATTACGCTTAGCAAAATGCGCGAGAGGTGTTGTTACGTTCGTAACAATCACACGAAGTTAACGAAATTATTTCAAGTTGATTCCGAGTTCGTTTACTCATAATTATTTGCTTGCGACGGTACGTAGCTTAAAATAACTCATTTCAGCTAACTTTCTCAAAGCTCCTCAGATTTGGGCGAAACGAATTGCATCGCGTTGGTATTGATCACACGGGTTCGTTGCAACCGACTAGGGTGAATTTGGGGCTCGTTTACCCAATATTCTAAAATGGCGTTGTTGAGACGTTCGATTTTACTCAAAATAGTCATTTTCTCGAAACGACCTCAGATCGGAACGAAACGAATTCCGTTGCACTTGTATCGATCATACGAGTCTAACGCAACTGACGAAATTAAATTCAGAGCACGTATGCTCCATATTCAAAAATTGTGTCGTCGTGGCGCGCTACAATACTCAAAATAGTCATATTCTACATATGACCTCGGATCGAAACGAAACGAGTTCCGTTGCACTCGTATCAACTATACGAGTCTAACGCAACTGACGAAATTCAATTCAGAGCACGTATGCTCCATATTCAAAAATCGCGTCGTCGTGGCGCGCTGCGATACTCAAAATAGTCATATTCTACATATGACCTCGGATCGAAACGAAACGAGTTCCGTTGCACTCGTATCAACTATACGAGTCTAACGCAACTGACGGAAGTCAATTCAGAGCACGTATGCTCAATAAATAATTTTGGCGTTACGGCGAAGCACGATGCTACCTAAAACAGTTATTTCTCCAAATGACCACCATTAGGTGGTGAAGGTCGAGTCGTGGTTGTCCTATGACCCAGCCTAAGCTCTTCCAAGGGTTCAACCGAACCGGCTAGACCCCTTTTTGAAATTGGGATGTTACAATGCTTCCCCAACATTTGTTGTAGGAGATGTAACTATGGACAAACCCAAAGACAAGTGGGATGACAATGATAAATTAAAATATAAGAACAATGCAAAAGCCATGAATGCTTTATTTTGCGCACTAGATCGCACTGAATTTAATAGAGTTTGTGCTTATAATACTGCATTTGAAATTTGGAATCTTTTAGAAATCACTAATGAAGGTACTTCGCAGGTAAAGGACTCAAAGCTATTTCAACCGGAGTCAGAGTTCGAAAGATTCAAAATGGAGGTGGATGAAGAAATTGATACAATGTACACACGATTCACTAAAATCGTGAACGATTCAAAGGTGTTGGGTAAGGTTTTCTCCAATGGAGATTTAGTAAGAAAAATCTTAAGATCACTTCCCCCAAAGTTCAATCCTAAAGTGACTGCAATTTCTGAGTCACATGATCTTAAGACCTTACAATTGGAGAGCCTCATTGGGAATCTAAAAACCCATGAAGTGGAGTTGAAGATTCAAAGCCAAGAGTACAATTTGGAGCCCAAAAAAAGAGCTTGGCGTTGAAATCTAAAAAGGAAGTTGAAACTGAATCTGAAGAAAGTGAGGAAGATGAGGAAGGACTGTTTGTGAGGAACTTTAAGAAGTTTATGAGAAATCCGGAGAGGAGAAATTCATTTAAAAGATTTTTCAAAAAGAACGATTTTGCCTACCAAAAAGGCAAAGGAAAAATGGAGAATGAAGAGGAGCGTCCGCTACCGGAGTGCTACCATTGCAAGAAGATTGGTCATATCAGAAGCAAGTGCCCAAAGTATCTGAAAGAGCAAAAAGCAAAGAGGCACGATAAAAGTTACAAGAAGAAAGTGTTAAAGGCAGAGACTTGGGATGATTCTTCGTCTGGTGAAGAAAGTGATTCCTCAACACAGGAGGAAGAGGAGGCAAATGTCTGCTTGATGGGGAAAGGAAATGCGTCATCTGACGACGATTGCAGTGTCCAAAGCGACACTGAGGTAACTCCTCCATCTTATGATGATTTATATTCTGAATTTATGAAAACTTGCAAATTTTTGGATAAAAGCCTAAAGGAAATCGATTTCTTAAAATGTGAAAACAAAGTTCTTTTGAAAGTAAATAAAAAGTTATCAAATGATTTGAAATCTATTGGGAACGAGAAGAAAATTTGTCAAGAGTGTGATCACTCTTCGATAAGGATAAAAGAACTTGAAAACACTATTTCTAAGTCCGATCAAAAAATTGATCAACTTCTAAAAGAGAAAAAGGACTTAGAAAAAGTTGTTAAAACCTCTCATTCTCAATTAGAGAATTATAAGAAAAATATTGCAAATAGATATGGCATGATAGTAAAAGAAAATTCAATTTTAAAGTCCAAAGTAAATGAGTTGAACATGGCAATTGAAAATTTTGGTGTTGAAAAAAATCTCTGGATATGCTTTTAGCCAACCAATGCCATGGGACAGCAAAATTTGGGCTAGGATACGTTTCTGGAAGCTCTGGAAGCTGTCGGAAATTTCCGACAGCTGCTGTCGGAACCAGCAACAGCTCCAGGTTCAGAAAACCTATTTTTCAAAATGAAATTTTTTCTAAATCCACACATAAAGATGTTTCCTCCAGCAAGAGTCCAGAGAAACCATTAAAGAATGGTTCCTCACAATTCATTGCATGTGCCAAATGTCATCGATTTGGTCACATCTCGGACACATGCTGGAAGAAAGGAAAAGTTAATGTTAAACAAATCTGGGTACCTAAGGCGTCCACCTATACCATGGGAGGGACCACTTGGGTAACCAGATCTTTACTCTCATCATCTTTTTAGGTGTGCGTGCAGGGTAGGAATAAGGAAGACGTGTAGTATTTGGACTCTGGATGTTCAAAACACATGACGGGCGATAAATCAAAGTTCCTTAGCCTGGAGATGAAGAAAGGTGGAACAGTGACATTTGGAGATAATGGCAAGGGTAAAGTCAAAGACATTGGAGTAGTAGGTACGAAGAATTTAAAATTTCAAATGTTTTATATGTTAAAGGTTTGAAACATAATTTAATTTCTATTAGTCAATTATGTGATAGAAATCTAAATGTTTTATTTGACTCTAGCTCAAACCTCAGCAAAATTATTAATTTCAAAACAAATGAAATTGTACTTACTACACCAAGAATAAACAATGTCTATACAATCACTTTTCATGATTTATCTCATTCTACACTTAAATGTTTTATTTCAAAGAATGATGAACTTGAATTATGGCATAGGAGACTAGGACATTCTAGTGCCAAACGTATAGTAAAGCTTTCTAAAAATAAAATAATAAAAGGTTTGCCAAATTTGAATGGAAAGCTTTCTTCATTATGTTCACCATGCCAAAAAGGAAAGCTTACAAAATCATCTTTTAAAAGCAAAAATGTTATTTCTACTACTAGACCTTTACATTTATTACATATGGACTTGTTTGGTCCAATTACTACACAAAGTCTAGGAGGTAGAAAATATACGTTTGTTATTATTGATGATTATTCTAGATTTTGTTGGACATTGTTTTTAAATTCAAAATCTGATGCATTTGATGAATTTGTAAAACTAATTTCACGTATTCAAAATGAACTTGATTTAAAAGTAAAATGCATTAGATCAGATCATGGAGGAGAGTTTGATAATGAAAAATTTATTTCATATTGTAATGAATTTGGGATAAAACACGAATTTTCCGCTCCTCGCACACCACAGCAAAATGGTGTAGTGGAGAGGAAAAATAGGACACTTCAAGAATTAGGACGTACTATGCTTTGTGAATTTAAATTGCCAAAATATGTTTGGGCCGAAGCGGTTAGTACTGCATGCTATATCATTAATTGTGTCATGATTCGTCCTACATTACAATTAACTCCTTATGAAATTTATTTTCAAAGAAAACCAAATGTATCTTACTTTAAAGTTTTTGGTTGTAAATGCTTTATTTTGAATTCAAAAGATAACTTAGGCAAATTTGATGAAAAATATGATGAAGGAATTTTCATTGGTTATTCTTCAACTAGCAAGGCCTATAGAGTTTATAATAAACGTACTAAAGTGGTTGAAGAATCTATTCATGTAAAATTTGATGAAAACATTTCTTGTGTAGAAAATATTAAAGTTGCAGGTAATGAGAAAAATGAAGAAGATGTGGAACAAAATCTGAGGGAAAATGATGATGATGATGATGAAGAAAAAGTAGAGAAAGAAGACGAAAAAAATGGTGAAGAAAAAGAAGAACAAGGATATGTACCTCCAACCGAGCTAAGGTTCTCAAAAGATCATCCGCAAGAATTTGTTATTGGAGAACCATTAAGTGGGGTACGTACACGTTCTAGTTTACATGAAAGTTTTTCAAATTTATGTTTTGTCTCAAATATAGAACCAAAAGATGTTGCCACCGCTTTAAATGATGAATCTTGGTTTCTAGCTATGAATGAAGAACTTAACCAATTTGAAAGAAATAAAGTTTGGATTCTTGTTGATAGACCTAGTGATCATCCAGTGGTAGGAGTCAAATGGATTTTCAAAAACAAATTAGATAGTGACTCTAGGGTCACTAGAAACAAAGCTAGGCTTGTAGCGAAAGGATATAATCAAATTGAAGGGGTAGATTTTGATGAAACATTTGCACTCGTAGCACGATTGGAAGCAGTTAGAATTTTTATTGCATTTGCTAGCCATAAAAGATTAAATTATTGCAAATAGATATTAAAACTGCATTTTTAAACGGGTTGATTAAAGAAGAAGTTTATGTTGAACAACCCCCAGGATTTATAAATAAAAAATTTCCTAATCGCGTATATAGATTGTTAAAAGCTTTGTATGGTTTAAAACAAGCACCACGAGCATGGTATGATAGATTGACTATATATTTATTACAAAATGGTTTTAAAATGGGTGGTGTTGATTGTACGCTCTTCATTAAGCAAGTAGATGCTGATTTAATTGTTTTACAAATTTATGTTGATGATATTATTTTTGGAGCCACTAATGAAGAGTTGTGTAATTATGTTGTAAAAATGATGGAAAGTGAATTTGAGATGAGTATGGTAGGAGAATTAAAATATTTCTTAGGATTTCAAATTGTTCAAAAACATGATGGAGTTTTTATTAACCAATCAAAATATATTCATGATGTCTTAAAACGATTTGGATTTGAAAATCTAAAACAAGCAAATACTCCTATGAGTGTATCTTTAAAATTAGGAAAAGATGAAAATGGAATATCAATAGATCAAACTTTATATAGAGGCATGATAGGTTCACTTTTATATTTAACTGCTTCTAGACCGGATATTATGTTTTCAGTTTGTTTATGTGCTAGATTTCAAGCCGATCCCAAAGAATCACATTTAAAAGCGGTAAAAAGAATTTTTAAATATTTAATTGGCACATCTAAACTTGGTTTGTGGTATCCTCATAGCGATGATTTTACTATTTTTGGCTATTCTGATTCTGATTGTGCCGGTTGTTCACTAGATAGGAAAAGCACTAGTGGCACTTGTCACTTTTTAGGCCCTTCACTCATTTCGTGGTCGAGTAGGAAACAGAATTATGTTGCCCTCTCAACCACCGAGGCCGAATACATCGCACTCGGTAGTTGTTGTGCACAAGTTTTTTGAATGAAACAAACTTTAGAAGACTTTAACATTAAACAACAAACAATAGAGCTATGGTGCGATAACAAAAGTGCAATTGATTTAACTTACAACCCGGTTCATCACTCTAGGTCTAAACATATTGACGTTAGGCATCATTTTATAAGAGACCTCATTAAAAATAATCAGATTAAAATTTCATTTATAGGCACGGATAATCAACTAGCAGATATATTCACTAAACCGTTACCGGATTCCCGTTTTTCTATGCTTAGGCTAGAATTGGGAATCCTAGACATTTCACAATGATTATATCACTACTTATGACCTATAAAATTAAAAATATCACAAAACCTATACACTTTAAAAAGAAAAACTAAATTTTAAATCAAACCATAGAATTTGAATGACTTAATAAAAATTCTCACATCATTAATATTACATAAAAATTGTTCCAGAAAAACAGTAGATTAACATAAGATTAAGTTCATTAACAGAAAATGAAATCTGGGCAAGTTCACTGTCGCCCAGGCGACAGTGGATGTCAGAAAATTCTGACATCAGTCAGAAGCAGCACCCTGCTGAAAACTACTCAGAATCCTCATATCCAGCCCCGCTGCTTTCTGGACAGTCTTCTGGAGGTCCGCGTCTTACGGCCTTTCCACATCGAGTCCGCCTAACCGATTGGCGTGGCGGTTCTTAATCTGGGACTTCCCATTCGGCGTCTTCTTCAGGAGTTGGCTTTAACTTCAGTCCCTTTACCAGAAATTTCATAAACTTCTGCATTCTACTGCGATCTTTCTTCACTTCTTTCTTGTGCTCTTCAAAAGAATCACGAAGATCATCTATAGACTCTCGTAGTGATCCTCCTCTAGAAATTGTAGGCTCTCTAATCTCTATTCCAGGATGAGGCTTTTTATGAGCCTTCTTCACTTTCATGGTACCCGTATAGTATATCTCAGGAACACAATCATCAAAGTACGAATCTTGACCTATCCATTCATACTTCTTATATAGTATACGTTGAATTATAGCCCTCATTGGCAAAGTATGAATCTTCACCCATTTTGGATGTTTTAATCGAAAAGCATATCGAATCTGGGCAAGGATGAGGTCGGCTACATCAAAGGGTTCCTCCTCTATAATAAAATATGTAAATAACGTCAACTGTGCTGTGATACTCCTTGTATCACCACTTTTCAGCATGACTGTGTTTCTCAATATATCTTGGACTAAATAGGCATCAGGAGTAAGTGAAGAGACTTCCGTGATTAGGGTCTTTTTTTGACTTCCATGTAAACTCATATTTACAAGAGTCCAATCTCTGTCCTTTCTATAACTCTCTACTATGCCAGGCATATGATCACTCATAAGAAGACCAAATTCGTCTCTAAGATCAACATGTGTTATTTCCACTTGTTGACCTAGGATTATCGATCTCACTCCTTCATCCAATTCAGTGTAACTCGGGTCTTCCAAATGATTATAAAATTCTCGGATCAAGAAAGATGAGAACATATCTATTGAGATTACTGATATTATACCTGCATTAGCAAGACGAGTATAGATATGATCGTGCTTAGGAGGGTCAAATTCTACATATTTTGAAACTCCAATTATTGCTTTCTCAATCCCCGATAAGAACTATGCGCATCTTCAGACATACTCTTACGTGCCTTAGAACTGGAAGCCATTCTACAAACATAACAAAACAAAAGTAATTTAAACAAGTTTTGTGCACTAGGATGATGCCGCCCAGGCGACATTGACTGTCGGAAAATTCCGACAGTACTCCAGTGAACTTTTTTATAAAAAATTTCAACTACACTTCCAGATCTACTCAAAATCAAGCTATATTTCTGTTAAAAAAAATTCTAGAACAAAACTACATCTTCTCACATATCCTTTACTATTCATCTTCTTCAACCTTCTTCAAAAGGAAAATCTTCGGATTTTGAAATTAAACCATGTAAGAAATACAAAACTTAAACCCCCAAAATCACAAAATCCAAACATATTTCACCAAGATCCAACAAGATCCACTTGATTTACACTAGATCTACACCTTTAATACACAAAACTTCAAAGATCTACACCATTCATCAAAAGTAAAATGAAAATCACATTTTTCTTCTCTACTTTCAAAAATCACAAATCTCTAAAAAAATTTGGAGTCAAAAACTTAAAAATCAAACAAAAATACCTTAGATCTAGGGATGTCGCCGAACTCCGACAGTTTCCTCTCGCCTTTCAGTGCAGAAAATGATGTACAATAGGGTTTGACTCGGTTTTAATCCGTATTTATATTTTTAGTTGTCGCCCAGGCGACAGTGACTGTCGGAAATTTCCGACAGCTCCCAATTTGCTTAATCTTCAATTTTGGTCTCTATGATGCTTTCCACTAGTTATATGTCATTATTAATGCTACAACTCATGAATTGATGCCAAACCATGTGTTTTTTATTTTTTAAAGATGGCTATTTACATGATTATATGATTTCATTTCCACTCTATCATCGTATTGACACTCCTACTAAGTTGTTTAGACTATTGGAGATTGTTTTTGCATGCCTCTAAGTATGAGAACTTGTTTATATATAATAATGAACTATCACGTTCACTTCTTTTGCTCCATACATATGTCTTTTTATTTAATATATACATAATCATATTTTCTTTAACATAATACAATAGCACTTCATAAATACTACTTTCAACCTTGATTTGTTAGCACAACCAAATATACACCATCTTTTGCGATTCAAGTGAATTCGGAGATCCTTGGTCAATTAAAAATAAAAAAAATATAAATATCTCAAAGTTAACATATCACAAAATATGTGATCAACAAAATGTTTAATTTGAGGACAAGGATTCTCCACCAAGCACTACTTACCCTCCTGATAATTCTTAATAAGCATTGTGAGGTTGAGCACCTTGGAAAGAATTGTAAAGTGTCTTGTGCAAAAGAAAAATGGTATTCTATTTTTATTGTGCTATATCTTCAAGGTCAAAGTTGTCTTTATATGCTTATATTATGTTTTCTATTTCAATGATCATGTACATTAAATAATTTCATATGTTTGATCAAAGCATCACTTGTACACATCATTATGTTATATAAACATTTATCTCATGAGAATTGGACCGAAAAGATTCCAAATTTCTATACACAATTGTGTCTTTCTATGATACTTTAAAATGACATTAATCATGTTTAAGTTATTTTGTTTTATTCTACTACTTCATATAGCTATACCATCTCTTCATGGGTTTATTCAATACTATGGCATATTACTACTATTTCAAGACATTCAATCATTTTCAACACAAGTGCTTCCGCTTACTCTTATTTTCTACATCCTATCTCTTCCCTTAAGACCTACTCATTCATTTCATATTACCTTTTGCTAATACCAAAAGGGAGAGAATTATAAGTATATTCAAGAAATCAAAGAACTATTAAACCTAAATATTCCACCTAAACAATACATCATTTCAATTTACTATAACATTTAGGGGGAGCATTCATTTAGGGGGAGCATTCATCTAGGGGGAGCTTACATTTAAGAGGAATATATCATGTTATTTTTGTGCACACACCATATGTTAACAACAACAACCTAAATAGACATGATTTCTTTTTATACAGATTTGTTATTATCAAAAGGGGGAGATTGTTGGAGCATGCGTTTCGCACTCTTCGGGTTTGATAATAACAAAGTCTTGTTTGTATTTGATTCTATTTTTATTAATGGTGTGCAAGTAACAGGTATGAGATGTTCACAATTCTGAATGGAGCTCAATTTGACTGAATGAAGAATTTTGATGTCGGAATTTTCCGACAGCTAATGTCGCCCAGGCGACAGCAGAGAAGTTACAACAACTGCCCGCACGACGGCACGACGAACAGCAGTTTTGCGCTGTCGGAATTCCGACAGCGATGTCGCCCAGGCGACAGTACGGAAGTTACAGCAACTGCCCGCACGATAGCACTACGAGCGGCAGTTTAGTGCTGTCGGAATTCCGACAGTGATGTCGCCCAGGCGACAGTGAAAATCTATATATTGGCTCGTTTTGTTCGTGCATTCCAAGCATTGAGAATTTCAAGTCCCTTCCTGAGTGCATACGAACCAGAGAGCTCCAGAACCTCATCAACTCCCATTTGTGCTTAGAAGGTTTGAGATTGAAGACGAGATCGGATGCGCTTCTACATCAATGATCATCTCGAGGCTTCAACCTTCCTTTCAGAGATCTGAATTTCTAGGGAGTTATTCTTTTCATTTTGTCTTTTCATTTATATACATTTCACTTTGTATTGGTAGGGAAATCGTCTCCTTGTGCGTGACGTCTAAGTCCTTGCGTGGCTTAGGGGAAAATCGCTTCCTTGTATGGAGCGTCCAAGTCCTTGCGTGGCTTGGTGGGAAATCGTGGCCTTGTGTGCTACGTCTAGATCTTGGGAAGATCTAGAGGATAGGCTTGGGCTTGGTCTAGGGAGAGACAAGTGATAGCCTTCCGATCCTTGGGAGAAGGATTGGTAAACACAAATTGTAAAAAGTTTATTATCATATTTGTGTCTTGATCTTAAGCATTGTTAAGATCATATTATTTGTATGTGAATTTCATGATTATAAAATTATGACTTTTTCTTTAATTGCAAATATGGTTGCTTAATCTTTAACTTAGAAATTTGTGTTTGAATTAATTTAAAAATTACATTGGTTTGAAATTTTTATAAGTAATTTTTAAATTTTTATAAGTAATTTTTAGAAAAGCAAAATTTGTTTTAAAATTCTTAAGTAAAAAATCATATTTTTGTAAAAGGCCCTTATTCACCCCCCCCCCCCCCCCCCCCCCCCCCCCTCTAAGGGCGCCACAAGATCCAACAGGGAGAAGTGTGCACCCTTCTTTAAGGCACTAAGGGGCAACAAAAAGTTTGAATGGACTTCGGAATGCGAGGGAGCCTTCCAAGCCTTGAAAGAACAACTCACCCAAACCCCCCTACTCCAAGGGCCGAGGTTGGGAGAAGATCTATCCCTATACCTGGGAGTAGGGTCGGAGGCAGTGAGTGCAGTGTTGGTCCGGGAGGAGGGGAGAAAACAATTCCCTATCTACTATGTCAGCCGAGTGCTGAAGAAGGCGGAGCTCCGATATCCAATCTTGGAGAAGTTGGCTTTCGCGTTAGTGGTTGCGGCACGAAGGCTCCGGCCCTACTTTCAGGCACACTCCATCAAAGTAGTGACGGACCACCCGCTTTGCAAAATCATGGAAGGGGTGGAACACTCGGGAAGATTGGCAAAATGGTATGTGGAGCTGAGCGAGTTCAATATTACGTTCATACCCAGGACATCAATCAAGGCCCAAGCGGTGGCAGACTTCATGGCCGACTACACGACCGAGGTGGGTGAACATGAACCGCCTCCCCCAGTAGCATGGAGGATGTTGGTGGATGGTGCCTCAGGAAAGCACTCCTATGGGGGGGGGATCATCCTAGTGAGTCCTCAAGGGACAAAAATCGAGCAAGCCCTGAACATCCATTTCCCAATTACCAACAACCAAGCGGAGTACGAGGCAGTGATAGCGGGCCTTCGCTTAGCTCGGGAGTTAGGAGTACAAGACGTGGAGGTCTCGACGGACTCCATGGTTGTGGCTTGCCAAGTTAAGGGAGAGTTTGAGGTCAAGGAGCCAACTCTCCAGCGGTACTTGGAGAAGGTCAAAGGGGTGGTTGGGCAGTTCCGAACCTTTTTCATCAAGCATGTTCCAAGGGAAGAGAGCACCCCGGCGGACCACCTGGCCAAGTCTGGTCCCCGAGCAGGGGGGACGGTGTCAGAACTCTTCCGACCCTCCATCGAGGAAGGAGAACTGATGGAGGTGGATCAGAAAGCATCGTGGATGGATCCCTTCATCTCTTTCTTAACATCAGGGAAGTTCCCCGAAGGAGACATAGACAGGCGACGCTTCAGGTATAAGTCGGCTTATTACTCTTTGCATGCAGGAGGGTTGTACAGGAAGACTCTCTCGGGACTCCTGGCCCGTTGTGTTTCAGAGGAGGAGGTTCCGAGAGTCCTGGAAGAAATTCACTCCGGGGAGTGTGGGAGTCACTCCGGGAGCCGAACTCTGGAAGGAAGGGTGTTGAGGCAAGGCTACTTCTGGACCACCCTCAGCAAGGACGCGGCGGAGTTCGCAAGGAGGTGTTCCAAGTGCCAACTCTATGGTCCACTCCAACTCCTCCCAGCCCAGAGACTCTGAACCATCACGGATCCCTGGCCCTTCGCCATATGGGGGTTGGACCTAGTCGGCCCTTTCCCTCAAGCTAGCGGCCAAAGAAGGTTCTTGCTGGTCATGATCGATTATTTCTCCAAATGGGTAGAAGTAAAAGCGCTCGCCAAGGTAACATCTCAAGTTGTAAGGAATTTTGTGTGGGGAGAGATAATTTGCAGGCACGGACTCCCTCTGGCTATAGTTACGGACAATAGGCCACAGTTTGCTAGCGAAGAATTCGTTAGCTTCTGCACCCAGCTTGGCATTGACCTCAGGTTCGCATCGGTTCACCACCCACGAAGCAACGACCAGGTAGAAGTGGCAAATAAAATAATCGTCAACCTACTGAAGAAGAAGGTGGAGAACCTCCGAGGGAACTGGGTAGAACAACTACCATCTGTTCTCTGGGCCCTGAGGACTACCCCTAACACCGCCACCGGGGAGACCCCGTTCAAACTCTCCCATGGCTCCGAAGCAGTCCTTCCCATTGAATTCGAAGTAAAGACCCCCAGGGTGACCGTCGCAGGTGAAGGAGACGAAGAGTGGTTTTTGTTAAGAGGGGTGCGGCCCACTCATCTCAGAGTATACCAGGCCGCATGGGCCCACTTAGCATCGTGCCAAGTATCCCGGGCCCCCCTCAGAGGGCTGCAACCCAACTGGCCCAACCCGTCTCCTCCCCTGGTCTCAGGAAGGCGGGTTGTTGAGGTCATCTCCCAGGATTCGATCCCATGACCTCCTTCATAAGAAGCTCTCCAAGCAGCCCTCATCACCCAGCTACGCTGCAGCGCAGTTGGGTGATGAGGGCTGCTTGGAGAGCTTCTTATGAAGGAGGTCATGGGATCGAATCCTGGGAGATGACCTCAACAACCCGCCTTCCTGAGACCAGGGGAGGAGACGGGTTGGGCCAGTTGGGCTGCAGCCCTCTGAGGGGGGGCCCGGGATACTTGGCACGATGCTAAGTGGGCCCATGCGGCCTGGTATACTCTGAGATGAGTGGGTCGCACCCCTCTTAACAAAAACCGGTTTTTGTTAAGAGGGGTGCGGCCCACTCATCTCAGAGTATACCAGGCCGCATGGGCCCACTTAGCATCGTGCCAAGTATCCCGGGCCCCCCCTCAGAGGGCTGCAGCCCAACTGGCCCAACCCGTCTCCTCCCCTGGTCTCAGGAAGGCGGGTTGTTGAGGTCATCTCCCAGGATTCGATCCCATGACCTCCTTCATAAGAAGCTCTCCAAGCAGCCCTCATCACCCAACTGCGCTGCAGCGTAGCTGGGTGATGAGGGCTGCTTGGAGAGCTTCTTATGAAGGAGGTCATGGGATCGAATCCTGGGAGATGACCTCAACAACCCGCCTTCCTGAGACCAGGGGAGGAGACGGGTTGGGCCAGTTGGGCTGCAGCCCTCTGAGGGGGGGCCCGGGATACTTGGCACGATGCTAAGTGGGCCCATGCGGCCTGGTATACTCTGAGATGAGTGGGCGCAGCGCAGTTGGGTGATGAGGGCTGCTTGGAAAGCTTCTTATGAAGGAGGTCATGGGATCGAATCCTGGGAGATGACCTCAACAACCCGCCTTCCTGAGACCAGGGGAGGAGACGGGTTGGGCCAGTTGGGCTGCAGCCCTCTGAGGGGGGCCCGGGATACTTGGCACGATGCTAAGTGGGCCCATGCGGCCTGGTATACTCTGAGATGAGTGGGCCGCACCCCTCTTAACAAAAAACCGGTTTTTGTTAAGAGGGGTGCGGCCCACTCATCTCAGAGTATACCAGGCCGCATGGGCCTACTTAGCATCGTGCCAAGTATCCCGGGCCCCCCCCTCAGAGGGCTGCAGCCCAACTGGCCCAACCCGTCTACTCCCCTGGTCTCAGGAAGGCGGGTTGTTGAGGTCATCTCCCAGGATTCGATCCCATGACCTCCTTCATAAGAAGCTCTCCAAGCAGCCCTCATCACCCAACTGCGCTGCAGCGTAGCTGGGTGATGAGGGCTGCTTGGAGAGCTTCTTATGAAGGAGGTCATGGGATCGAATCCTGGGAGATGACCTCAACAACCCGCCTTCCTGAGACCAGGGGAGGAGACGGGTTGGGCCAGTTGGGCTGCAGCCCTCTGAGGGGGGGCCCGAGATACTTGGCACGATGCTAAGTGGGCCCATGCGGCCTGGTATACTCTGAGATGAGTGGGCCGCACCCCTCTTAACACGGATGAGTCCGGTGACGGTCTCCAGGCGAGGCAATCGGTGGACGTTGTCCCGAGTGTAAGTCCGGGGCCTTGGGACGTTTTGTTTAAGCCAGAATTCTTAGTATCGGTCTTTGTGTGTTGTTGGCGGCCCGAGCATGTGAGCTGTTAGACAAGCCCGATGGCGTGGTGAGCCAGGCGAGGTGGGTCTCAGCGAGAGCTCTTGGCTTTGGGGCTACGATGCCCTTGTGGGGAAATAATGAGTACCCTTGTGTTGGTGATGTATGATGATGTGTTAGATTCATACGCTTTAGGGTGCCTTGGGTGAAACCCGGGTTTGCATTCATTTTGCATTGTTAGGCCCCTTTTATTACCTGCTCAACATAGAAACGTGGATGATGTTTGTGACACTCATGCCTGTATTTATGTTGCTTTTCTTTATGTACATTTGCATACGAAGTGCTGACTTGCAGGGTGAAGTAGTTCCCCGGGGTCCGCTAGGACGGCCGGGAGGAGGGATGTTGTTACACCGTTTGTGGTCAGCCATAGCTGACCCTTGTTTACCGCTCTTTGTGATTTGGTTGCAGGGCAAGAATCGCAGGTTGGACCCAGCGCGTCGGCCAAAAAGGCCTAAAGCCTCATGAAGTGCTTAGTTGTTTTTTTTCATTACTTTCTTCGTACTTTGTTATATCCGGCTTGCATGCCGAGGTAGTTTAGGAAAAACTATCTTTCCCCTTTTGTTGGGATGTCTTATTAGTATTGAATGTTTGATGATTTGGACGTTGGTTTTGTAAGGCCTTAAGGCCAGTTGGACTCCTTTGTACTGTGGACAATCTCTGTGGTTTTGGTTTGTTTCCGCTGTATTATTTGAGTTTTGAGATTGGGTAGTTAATATCATCTTTTAATACCAAAGCTGTGGCGGTTATATGCTGTGGGGTCCCGGCCGGACCCATATTATATGGTCATTACAGGGGAGGTGTTACACAAGGGAAATTTGAAATGAGCAGCATGGGTGAGCTTAAATACTTCTTAGGACTCCAAGTGAAACAGTCTGAGGAAGGAATTTTCATTTCTCAGACCAAGTACACAAAAGAAATTATTAAGAAGTTTGGAATGGAAAATTCCACTGTCATGAAGACACCAATGGCAACAAATATGTCACTGGACAAGGATGAAAAAGGGAAACCTATTGATGAAACCTTGTACAGAGGCATCATTGGCTCATTGCTCTACCTAACAGCTAGCAGGCCAGACATTATGTTCTCAACATGTGTGTGCGCTAGATATCAAGTGAACCCTAAAGAATCTCACTACACTGCTGTCAAAAGAATCCTGAGATATCTGAAGGGCACTCTTAATCTTGGCATTTGGTATCCTAGAAGCAATGATTTTGAACTAATTGGTTTTTCAGATGCTGATTTTGCAGGATGCAAGGAGGATAGAAAAAGTACATCAGGTACATGTCAATTTCTTGGCAAAAGACTAATATCTTGGAGTAGCAGGAAGCAGACAAGTGTGGCTATATCTACAGCAGAATCTGAGTACATCTCAGCTGGAAACTGCTGTGCTCAGCTACTATGGATTCAACACCAACTCCAAGACTATAAAGTTCAGCTAAGTAAATCTCCTCTATTTTGTGATTCAACTAGTGTTATTGATATAGCTAACAATCCTGTATCTCATGTTCCCACTGACAAACAGGTTGCTAACATATTTACTAAACCCTTGGATGAAACTAAATTCAATAATTTTAAAATTGAATTAGGTATGTTAAAAATGGATTAAAGTTGTTTTGAATTAACTAAATGAAAATAATGATTGAGTCCTATAAGGTGAGTGGAGAAGTTATCTGGCGTCGAAAGAAGATACATGGCGTCGAGAGAAATCACCTGGCGTCGAGAGAAATTATCTGGCGTCGAGAAGATATCTGGCGTCGAGAAGACACCTGGCGTCGACTGAAGATATATGGCGTCGAGCAATTTCAACACTTATGCGAATATAGCTAGGTCGTCTCGACAGGATCAATTTGAACCATTAGATCAATCTTGTCAAACAAGTTCGGCGCGCGGCTATTCATCTTCTTGAATTAGAACTTCTATAAATAGGGAAGACACTTCGTTAGTGCATATGCCCTAGTTCTCTAAGTTCGAAATTGGCTGCCCTAGAAAATCTCTCCATCAATTCTCTCTCTCTCCGTTCATCAACAACAATGCCTCCCAAAAGCAGTGAGTATCTCTATGAAGGAAGTGAACTTGTTCGAAATGGATTCCAATCAGCTTCAGTGGAGATCAAATCAACAATCGAATTAATCTACAATGCAGGACTGGAATTTGTGCTGTCTGAATCAACTCTCATCTGGAAACGAGAGGTATTAGAGCTATACTCTAACATAGTAATAGACTCCGTCAATTCAAAGATTAAGACCAGTGTGAATGGTAAGAAGATTAAGATAACTCCTTCTAGACTCGCTAAGGCACTAGAACTGCCTAGGTTAAAAAGGAATGAAGAAGAAGAAGAGGTGACCTCTGAACAGATTAAATTAGCACAAATCTGGTGCGGAATTGAAACTTCATGAGAAATCACTGGAAGTATTCTGAGAAAAGGAATGAATTCGAAAGGTAAATTGATAACAGATGTGATAGGAAAGGGACTGCTGTGCAAGACTGGATCACATGACAAAATTTCCAGAAAAATGTTTATTCTACTGACAAGGATTATTCATTCTCTGAGAATAGATTGGGGAAGAGTTGTGTTTGACAGGATAGTTGAATGTATCCAAGTACCCAGCATGGGTAGGATATTGTCTTTGTATTTAGTAAAAGTCACTCCTGACTCTTTGAATAATAAACTTGGATCAAAGATAAACCATATGAAGAAAATGGATATGAGAATGATAGAGAGATGGGACAGAGTCTTATCTAATCCTCCTCCAGCAGATCCTTCTCCCAAGCAGAATAAAGCAAAGAAGCAAAAGAAGAAGAAGGTTTCTTCAAGTTCTTCAAGTTCTTCAAGTTCATCCAGCTCATCCTCCTCCAAAAGAAAATCTAAATCTACTCCAATTCATGATCCAAACCTTACAACATCTGAAGATGAAGAAGGGAACAATGCAAGGGACAGTTCTCCTGATACTCCAAAGGATGAGAGTGAGAAAGGAGAAGAAGAAAGAGGAAGTCTTCATGTATCCCGTGCTAGACTTGAAGGGGTTTTTCTAAATGAGAAAGAGACTCAAGATGAGATTCCTGCTCAGAACAATTCTGAAATAAGCAAAGTAGCAGTTGAGGGGGAGGCTCAGGATGAGATCCCTGCTCAGGATAAAATTGATCTGATCAATGTAGAGACTGAGGGGGAGCCTCAAGATGAAGTCCCAGCTGAAGATAATGCACCATTTGAGGGGGAGTCTCAGGCTGAGATCCTTGCTAAAGAGAATTCTGTAATTGATGTTATGGAGGTAGAAGGAGAGCCTGAAGCACCAAAGAAACCTGCTGAGAAGGTTATCAAGATAGAATCCTCTAGCTCCCATATGAGCCAGAGAGATGATTCCTTAATCAGAGAAGAGAGCAGCAAAGGTGTTGAAATGGAAAAGGAAATCCATGTGGATCTTAGTCCTATTCTACCTCAGCTGGAGGTGTTGCTGAATAATCAAAGAAGATTATTAGAACAATATATTGAGGAGAATAATACAAAAATGAAAAATGAGGTAGATTTCCAATTGAATTGGTTAGATTTGAAGTAAATCATCAGATATCTGCATTAAGAAAAGAGATGGTAAAATTCTTTAAGAGAGCTGGTGTTTCAGTAGATTATACAACTGAACAGCTTGATGTAATCAAAGAAACATCAAAGGTTATTAAAGAATCTCAAGCTGAAATTACAAAGACAGTGGATGATGTTCAGACAAACCAAGGAATACTAAGTAGCAATATGCAAGTTCTGTATAAAGAACAGGTAGCACAAATCTTAACAGGTACAAATAAGATTGAAGCTAGACTGCAACAGCAGAATGCTGATATCTTGGCTAAAATATATGAGAGCTCCACAGTTCTAAAAGATCAAGCAAAGTTGCATGCAGATACTATAGATGATCATCTCTTTAAAGTAAAGAAAACCATTGAAAGTGGAGTTAATCACTTGGAAGGTCAAGTCAGATTTCAGAAGAATACTTTGAGAGATCACATTGTTGAAGAAGTCCTAAAGGGGGAGAGGTCAATGATTCAAGCTAGTTCTGAACATGCTGTGTGGACCTCAAACTCTATAAGAGAAACTCTTGGATATCCTCCCATAGACTATGAGAATGATCAAGTCTCTGAGACAAGGTCAGCCTCTCTTACTCAGGTTCAAAAGCAGATTGCTAAAATGTATAGTCCTGAGGATAAAAGTAAAAGAGAGAATTTTACTAGTGAGCAAGTAGAATCAAGTAAAAGAAAGTTCAGAGAAGAGGTTCAATCAAGAGTTGATTTTGAACATTGGTCTCCATCTTCCAGAGAATTGATTCTGTCAGCATGGGAAGCTGTGAAAAATAACCCAGAGGAAAGAGGAAAGTGGTATTCTGAAGCTGAATGGTTAAAGCATAGGGATCAAGAGGAACTAAAGATCAAATTCAAGGCAGACAAATTGGCTGGGAAGGTCCAGGCAGGATAAATGGAGCCAATCAGATACTTTCCAAAGCCATTTGGCTATTTCAAGAGGAGAAAAGAAGTTGCTGAAGCACTCTCCAAAAGAGCCAAAAGAGGAATTGAATTCAAGGATCCTGGGCAGCTTTAGAAATTTAATCTTTACTTTTTACTTTCAGAAGAATGTAATTGATATATTTTTAAACAATCTTGATGAATTCCCAGTGTTAACTATTTTTCATGATCATATATATATATATATGCCAGTGATGTGATTCTGTCTCTCTTCATGACATGTCTTATTCTGAATTGCTTATGTTTTTATGCTTATATGAGAAATCATATCTGAGATAATTTCTGTGGATAGAATGTTTTGGTAATCTAATTTTATAAAGTTTGATACTCTTTATTTTGATTACCTGTATAGAGATTAGAACACATTGTTTATCTTTGAAAAGAGAGATATCATGACTGAGATTATGACTTCTTCAAATAGGGGGAGATTGTTGGGATCATTGCCCACAATGTCTTAGATTTGGAGAAGTCCATTCCTAAGTCAAAGATATATCTCAGAATGTATTTGATATACTCTCTAGAATCAATGTGCAGGAGATTAGGTCAGGCAAAAAGTTCATGGAATTCATTCAAGTTCACAAGCGTCGAGACATCATACATCGCTCGACGCATGTGACCTAGAAGCGTTGACTCATGTCTACTACTCAAATAGACAAGGTCGCCGCTGAAGTTCTGAGACCAAGTTTGGAAGCGTCGAGCCATGTTATATCGCTCGACACCTTGGAAAGAGAAGTGTCGACTTAACTTCAGTCAGCTCAGCGCCAACTAGAAGTGTCGAGATATAAAGGCATAGTTAAGAAGCGTCGAGCTCCTGTACGTTGCTCGACTTCTTCGGATAAAAAGCGTCGACTAAGTGATGATTGCTCAACGCCTGAGAAGGAGGAGTCGAGAGCTTCAGGCTAAGGAGTATGCGTCGAGCGTCTAATTATCGCTCGACGCCTAATTGAAAAAGCGTCGACAGAGATGTTAAGTGCTCAACGCCTCTTCTACAAAGACTCTGAACTGAGGAATATCTTCTACAGCTAGCTGAGCCTTTGTTTCCATTAAAGACCATTGAAGACGTCACGTCATGCTGACGTGGAGGAGCGTAACAGACATTGCAGATGGTGGGCTATAAATAGAAGGCATGACCTATGGGTTATGTAGTGAAGAAAAGTTAAGTTAGAAAAGTTTTTCCTATCTTTCAAAAGCCATTATCGTCTCCATCAGTTTGAGAGAAAGTTTGAGAGAAGAATCTGGAGAAGTCGTCTTCCCTTTCAGAACCAATCTAAATTGAAGATTTCATTCAGCAATCTGGTGCTGATACCTCTTTCTGAAAGAAGAAGATCAAGAAGGAAGAATCTGTCTTCCTAAGAAGAAGAACAGTCATCACAGCCTGTCGAATCAAGAAGATCATTTGCTGTTGCTGTTCTATTGAAGATTTCTGTCTGATCATTCAGGCAGATCAAGAAGGCTCAACAATCTCAAATCTGAGTCTAAGTATTTGTTATTCTCTTTATAAATTCCTGTAGGATCTGAGTTATCAGATCTGAGTGTAGGATCTGTCAAGGATCTGAGTTGTAAGATCAGGTGTGATCTGAGTTGTAGGATTCAGGGGTGAATCTGAGCTGTAGGCCTAGTTATAAAGGCTGAGGTAGGATCTGTGTGATCTGAGTTAGTAAGATCTGTGAGATCTGAGACTGTAAGATCTGTTGTGATCTGAGCTGTAAGACCTGTTTGTGGTCTGAGATCAGGAGGAGCTATAAACCCTATCTAGCACACTGCTAGAAGGGGAAAGGGGGAAAGTGGATTACCCAAGATAAGGGGAACCACTATAAAAATCTGTGTGTCCTTTTCTGTGTGTGTTTTTATTTCTTGAAAGCTCTGATCAGTTTTATCTTGGTCATAATCAAGAACTGCAATAGTTTTTAAATAACCTATTCACCCCCCCCCCCCCCTCTAGGTGATTAGCTACCCTTAATTAAAGTCTTTCAATTAGGGTTGCGCGGGCGCAATAGAAAAGATCGCGTGCGAATCGTAAATAAAACGATAATACAGGAAAAGATTGATAAAAAACATTCCCTTTCATTCCCCACAAAAGATTACAATTCAGCGGCGGTCCCGCCAGAAACAGAAAGAAAGGAAAACTTTTACATTATCAACAAAAAGAAAAATCAAGGCGGCTCGCCAGGCGGCTCTTCATTCGCTCTCTCGACCCTCCGCCTCGGAGATAGGCGCGAACAAGTCGGGGACGACTTCCTCCGCGGTGAACTCCATGGCATCAGGAATGATCATGCCCGCCCCCTTGAGAATGTCGAGGACGAGCTCCGTGATCTCCATCGACCTCTTGCGGTCGGCTTCCTTCTCTTCCCGCGATTGACCGCGAGTCCCAGCTCGCGAAGGAGGGGGAGGTAGCACCGCCGAGGTCAGGTCGTGGACCTGGGCCTTAAGGCAGGTGTTCTGTAACATCCCGACTTTTATTGGGCCACTAGACCCTTGTGAGCCCAATAAAAGTAGGCCCGAGCGGTAGAAAACTACCATTTTAAGTAATGTTGCGCGCCGCAACTAAGTCAATGGGGTATAGTGACCGTACGAACCCCGAATTGACTTCCGTCAGTTCCGTTAGACTCGTATGAACAATACAGGCGCAACGGAATTCGTTGCACTTCGATCCGAGGTCGTTTGGAGAAAACGACCATTTCGGGTGTCATAGCGCGCCACTACCTCATTATTATGAATAGTGATCGTACGAACCCCGAATTAACTTCCGTCAGTTCCGTTAGACTCGTATGAACAATACGAGCGCAACGGAATTCGTTGCACTTCGATCCGAGGTCGTTTGGAGAAAACGACCCTTTCGGGTGTCGTAGCACGCCACTACCTCATTATTATGAATAGTGACTGTACGAACCCCGAATTGACTTCCGTCAGTTCCGTTAGACTCGTATGAACAATACGAGCGCAGCGGAATTCGTTGCACTTCGATCCGAGGTCGTTTGGAGAAAACGACCATTTCGGGTGTCGTAGCGCGCCACTACCTCATTATTATGAATAGTGACCGTACGAACCCCGAATTGACTTTCGTCAGTTCCGTTAGACTCGTATGAACAATACGAGCGCAACGGAATTCGTTGCACTTCGATCCGAGGTCGTTTGGAGAAAACGACCATTTCGGGTGTCGTAGCGCGCCACTACCTCATTATTATGAATAGTGACCGTACGAACCCCGAATTGACTTCCGTCAGTTCCGTTAGACTCGTATGAACAATACGAGCGCAACGGAATTCGTTGCATTTCAATCCGAGGTCGTTTGGAGAAAACAACCATTTCGGGTGTCGTAGCGCGCCACTACCTCATTATTATGAATAGTGACCGTACGAACCCCGAATTAACTTCCGTCAGTTCCGTTAGACTCGTATGAACAATACGAGCGCAACGGAATTCGTTGCACTTCGATCCGAGGTCGTTTGGAGAAAACGACCATTTCGGGTGTCGTAGCGCGTCACTACCTCATTATTATGAATAGTGGTCGTACGAACCCCGAATTGACTTCCGTCAGTTCCGTTATACTCGTATGAGTAATACGAGCGCAATAGAATTCGTTGCGCCTCGATTCAAGGTCGTATGGAGAGTATGCCATTTTAGGGCTATGCAGACCACATCAGTGCAACACACGAAATATAAAGCGCACGAACCCGGTATCAACCCCGGCAGATCATAATGGACCCCGGGACCATGAAAGACCCCGTCCTAGGTTGACCTCGGTCAAACTCCCCCCCCCCCCCCCCCAGCTGAAAATTATTGGAAAATGAAAAGAAAGGGGGGAGGAGAGAGAAGCCCCTCCCCCAAAGGAGGGGGGGCTGCCCATGAATAGGCAGCCCCCCTATTGGGGCAAGGGGGCAGGAGAGAGGGAAGGGAGGGGAGGGGGAGAAAATATCTCCCCCCACTCACCCTCCCTTAGCCCCACGTAGGGAAAGGAAGAGAGGGGGGGAGGTCTCCCCCTTCCTATAAAAGGAGGGGCCAGCCCTCCTCTCAAGCCCACACACCCCCTCAGCCCCCACCTCCTCCTCCTTCCACTCTGCCGGAGCCGACCGGAGCCAACCCAGCCCACCCAAGCCGCCACCCTCCTCCTCCTCCCTCATGGCCGGCCGACCACCCTCCCGAGCCCAGGTAGAACCTCTCCCCCTCCTCCTTCCTATCTCCCGGAGGAGGCCACCCCTCTCCCCGTCGCCGGAGCGCCGCCGGCCGCCGCCCCGAGCCTTGCAAGGCTCGGGGAGGAAGCTGGCCGTGGAAGCCCTCTCCCCCAGCGCCGGTGGTGGCGCTGGGGGAGGTAGGTCCCCTCCCAGGGGCCTCGACGCCGGCGTAGGGGAGGCGGTCGGGCCGCCGGAGGACGCAGCCCCGGCGGCACCCGTGGCCTCCCCCTCTTCCTTTTCCTATAGGGGTTAAAACCCCTCCCCCGGTGGCGGGCGGCGGCGCCAGGCCGCCGGACCCCCGCCGGAGGTCTGTCCCCTCCCCGGCGCCCCGACCACGGGCGGCAGGGAGGTCCCTCCCCGAGGAGACGGCGGCGCGGCCAGCTGCATGGCCCATGCAGGCTGCGTCGCGCCTCCCCCTCCCCTCCTGCTCAAGTTCCCGGTGGGGTCCGGCGGCGCCAGGCCGTCGGACCACCACCGGAGTGGCCGCCGACCCCCGGCGCACCGACCGGGTGGCGGCGCTGGTGCCCTCCCAGCGGAGGCGGCGGCGCAGCGGGCCTGCATGGCCCATGCAGGCCGCGCCCCCGCCTCCCGTCTCCTTATTCGCCCTCCCACGGCGGTGGCCGGCGGCATCAGGCCACCGGACCACCACCTGAGGAGTCGCCGGCCCCCAGCGCACCGACCGGGGGCGGCGCCGCCCCCCCCCCCCCCCCCCCCCCGCCTCAGCATATGTGCCCCCACAGCGGATCCGTCGCAGATCCGCTGCGGGGGCCGCGGGAGGGCGCAGGGTGCAAAACCCCTGCCCATCTCCGCACCCCAAAACCCCCCTGCCCTTCCCCATTTTTCTAAGGAAAAGAAAAATGGGGCCATTTCAGAAAAAGGTTTCTAAACGAAAAATGTGCCCCCCTCTGAGAGGCACCTCCAGTAATTTTTGGGGAATTTTAGGAGTCAGTTTACTATTTTTAAACCTAATTATAAAGTTTATTTTAAGGAAATTAGAGCCCAAATGAGTGGGGAAAATCACCAAAAATTCATAAGCCCTAGTTAGGGCATCTTATACCTACTATCAAAATCTCAAAGGATAAGCTCTTCATCTGGTCCTTTAAATGCTTTTACAAGCGAAAATAAACGCCCGAAAAAGAGCGAAATTCATCAAAATGAATCGGCGTCCCCTCGACGCATATTTTTAAACGCTTAATAAAGATTACGCGTATCGATCTAAGGAATCGACTAAGTTCGGAATATCAAACGCAAAATCGGAATGAAATCGCGGCGCGGCGCTGGAACTCGATACCGTTGCGGCAATAATAAGGGAACGAACTCGCGACAAAAGAAAAAGTGCAGAAACCTTATGAAACGTAAATAAACTCCAGAAATTGAGTAGAACCCCTATGAATGGGGAGAAGAGCAGGATCTCCTCCTACGAACGAAGTCGACGAATGAAGCCTCCTCTTATGGAGTGATTGGACTACTAACCCCTTTTATATGCTTACTGCTTTCTATACTTTCGTTTAAATCTAGACTTGCACTGGTCCCCCACATTTACATTCAGTACTTTCCTTTAAATCCAGGCTCGCACTGGTCCCCCCGCGTTTACATTCTGTACTTTCATTTAAATCCAGTCTTGCACTGGTCCTGTCATTATGGCCTCTGCTTTCGGCCTACTTTTCTGTTTATCATTATGGCCTCTGCTTTCGGCCTACTTTTCTATTTATCATTATGGCCTCTGCTTTCGGCCTATTTTTCTGCTTATCATTATGGCCACTGTCACTGACGGCCACATCGGTGAGGCCCGCGGGGTTAGCTCCCCTGCTTGAAGTAAAGCGGTCTAAACTGTGTCGACACAGGGTCTTTTTGTGTGCGTACAGGTATGAATACCTGGGTGTGTGTATGCGCGAAATAGTGTTGCGTATTTACCATACGGCGCGATTACGGATATTAGAACGGAAGGCCCTATCTATATATATATGTAGATATATATATATGTTTACCTGCTGCTAACCCTCTTCCTTGCTTCGGCTATTTTATTTCTGTCCTTTAGCCGCCCCCTGGATATGGATCCGGGGAGGAGATGTATTTTCTACTTAGCTCTGTGACTAACGGTTATTTCTTATAACCAATCACAGGAGATGGAACAGCGAGAAGCCCCCGCACCACTGGATGATATACCAGCCTTGGAGATGGCCCGTTCGATTACCCCAGCCTCGCCCCCTATCTTCCGCGACGTGAGTCCTAGATTATAGGACTAGGCTAGGATCTTTTGTTTCGTCGATGTAGCCCCTGAGGCAGTAGTTATAAACATTAGGCTTCGGCCCTGTTCCAATATGTGAATATAAGTTGTGTGCTTGTTTTTCTGTCTTTTGATTGCTTCCGCTATGCGTTCTGATGTGATGTTATGATTCTTGTGCTTGACAAGGAGACCACTCGGTGCTTAAAAAGGGTGGGACGTTGCCACCCGGAAAGCGCTAAGTGGTCATCCTTGGGCAGTAAGATCCCCCTCCCTGAACCAGGTTCAGTTTGGGGAGGGGGGGTCTTACATGTTCTCCAACTCCAAGTCAGCAATCCGCGCGTGGAGCTGGCTGACGGACTCGACATCCTGCAAAAGGCGGGTTGGTGAGAAAAGAGCGAAGCCGAACCGAAAGACTTTCGCAGAGCACTACTTACCAGTCCGCCTTGAAGACTGGCGAGGAGGCCCTCTGACAAGGCCTCTTTCCCCTTAAGCTCTGCGACTTCATCCGCGGACTTCTGGAGCTCGACGTTGAGCTCCTTGATCTCCCTATCCGCCGTGAGGTACCGGCGACCCACCATGTGGGTTAGCTCCATCGCCCGGAATTGGGCTCGCATCGCCTCATATACGACCCCCCTCGGCATGAAGGAACGAAAGAGGGAGGCGTCCTCGTGACCATAGAGGCCGAAGGAGAGGGCGAACGCCTCACCCCCGGCCTTGTTGTCCTCTACCCAAGAAGGGAGTAGAGAGGAGCAGGCGACCTTGTTCTGGTCGGGGTCCCACACGAGCACCGGTTCGTCGACCGCATCCACCAGCTTCATGCCGAGCCCGAAGTTAGTATGGCTCGACGGCTTGGGCCTGGCGACCGTCTCCCCTGGCTCGCCCCCCTCTTTGGCGAGCTCCTGATCCGCAGCAGAAGGAGAGGGGAGGTCGGGCTCAAACAGGTCCACGGCCTCCTTCGCCTTGGCAGCAGAGGGAGCCTTCTTGGCCTTCTTCACCGCCCCCTGCGAAGTAGGTCGGTGTTGGGGAGGAGGACGCTGCTTCCTTCCCGACGAAGAACTCGGGACGTCGCGGCAGGCCTCGGCGGCCACGCGCGTGAGCGAGCCGGAGGTAAGATAAGAGGGAGGCGCATGAGGTGGATTGAGGGGGAGTTCGCGTTCTCTTGCAAAGATAACGGGGAATGTTAGACGATCAAAGGAGGAGGGAGTAAGAAAGTTGACGAGTGCGAGTCAAACCTTCTCCCGGAAGGACGGGCGGCAGGAGGTCCACTCGCTCTCGGAGGAAGGCGACCTCGAAGTTTTTCCCTTTGAGGAACTGGTACAGGGCCGCATCACAACCCCCCAGCGAGGTCGGAGGGCGGTAGGCAGCCTCGTCTCGCTGGGTAGGGGTGTAGGAGACGTTGCCAAAGGGACCCTTCACCGGGACGAACTTCTGCGTCCAGTAATGAGATTTATTCACCGTCTCGCAGACGGTGACATGCTGGCTCGCGAAGTGAGCCGTTTCGTCCCTATACGCGCGGAATGAAAAGACCTTGCGGAAGACGAGTAGGCTGAACTCAATCCTCTCCGCCCTGAGATAACTGGCGAACGCGACCACCACGGCGATCGCGTTCGGCGTTAGTTGGCTCGGCAGAACGCCGAAATACTTTAGACCTGGAAAGGTCGACGAATTTTAAGTGCCATTCGCAAAGCAAGTCAGGAAAACAAGGGGTGAGAAATAAATGTACCTGGCGCACTTCCGTCCAGAGTGGGAGTCGCAACCCGTTTTCGAAGTGGGCAACGGGAATCGTGAGCTCGTCCGAATGTGGGTCGCTGAGGGTATCCCTATCGGTAGGGCAGCGAGCCACGAAACCGGAGTGGATGAACTGGTCTATGGCGGCCTGGTACTCCTCCTTTGTAAGGTTGGCACAGTAAAAAATGTCGTCGAGGAAGGCCCTGGCACACTTGGCTCGCCCCTCAGTTTCCGCCTCGCCGACCATGGTGTCTGGGATCCGCGGAATCGCAAAGGTCACGAGGATGAGCTAGATCTGCGAGAGAAACAGAAGGAGAGAGAGCGCGAGGAAGTAACAGTAAATGCGGTGGTTGAAAGGAAAAAAGGGTCGTCTATTTATAGGAATAAAAAAGGCGGGAAGAAGCCGAAGCGTCGGTATCTGCGGATAGCGGATTCGCGCGGTACTCTTCCGCCTCTAAGGATCCTAGTCGCTCCCGACGAGTCGATACCCTGTCGAAGCTTTCTCCCATCGGCGGGCTAGCGCTAAATAACAAGTCATAAAACCAGCAAGGACAGCACGCGAGCACGAGTAATGGAAACACAAACACCATCCACGCAAGAGCGAGCCAGGTAGGGCGAAAGAAGAGATCAGAAAAAAGAATAAAGGGCTCGAAAGCAAGTCAAAGTATCATTATTACAAATTCATAAAAATTGTCTGCAGCACCTCCTATCGAAGAGGAGGGGGAATGAAAAACAATAAAAAGCAGTACTAGGGTCCTCAGTATCGTAGCCATTTCCAGCGACCTCAACCTCGGACACCAGAGCGAGGGGGGACTCGCGGGTAATGATACTCGCGGAGTGACCGATTCGCCTGGCTTGTCAGTCGCATGTAATCATCGATGCGAGCAATGTACACCCCGGGGGAGGTCGCGTCGCCATGATCGGTCGGCCGTATCTCTGCGAGAACGCGCGCGTTCGCATCCTCCATCGCGGCGAACCTTTCTTCATTGGCGAGCCGGTCCAGTCGATTCTGCTCGTGTAGATCCCTCAGCAGGGTGGTATGCTTCTGGAATATCTCCGTGACCCGCCTCTTCATTCGCTCCGGATCGCTGGGATCCCCCAGAAAGTCAGCAACCTGGCTCGGCGAGGGGGGTGGAGATATCTCCAGCGCTTCAGACTCTGACTCGGAGAGAGGGGTCGTCGGGTCACCTGCGAAGTAGTAATCAGCGACAAAGTGAAAAACAACACTCAATGGCGACAACCTAACCTAGTGGGGGAATTTGAGTACTGGACCGCTGGCGGGAGGTGCCCAGCTGGCCTCGGAATGCTTCAATAAAGGTAGGGGTGAAGGCCTTACCCAGACCGGAGGCGAGCGCGGGTCTGGAGCCAGGTCCAGACTCGGCAATCAACGTCCCTCCTGGGCTCCTCTGACCCGGTAAGCCGAATCCAGAAGTTGGGATAGTTTGATTCGGCATGATGGGCGAGTTCGCCGGAGGAAGAACTTGATCCTCTGGAGCCGCGAGAGAGGACACTGCATGAAAAAGTAAGCACGATTTAGCGAGTCAAGGAACGTAAGGGAAAACGAGGTAAGTCGCTCACCTCGTTGCGAAGGCGAGTCCTGTCGACCAACGGCCCTCGTATCCGCAAGAAGAGTGTCATCCCCACCCGTAGAGGGGAGATGGATCTCCGTGTTTGGCCTTCCCGATTCGCTCTCGTCCGGAGGATCATTCTGCGAACATGATAAATAAGGACGAAAAAGAAGAACATCAAGTAAGCGAGCTTGGCGATAATACCTGCGAGGCGCGCCCGTCATCCGGAGAGTGCGGCGAAGAGGAAGACCCTCCCCCACCAGCCGCGCGCCGAACGGACTTTGCCGTCCTTAGGGAAGGAGGAGGCGGAGAGCGTCGCGGAGAATTCCAGGAGGCGATGACAGCGGTCTTCCCCTTCTGGGCTGTTTGCGAAGCCTTTAGGCGGGCCAACATCTCATCCTTTTTCGACATCGCGTTGGGGCCCGCGGCGAGTAAGAAAAGATAGAGAAAAATGAAAAGTTTGAATGACGGCCAGGGAGAGTGGTATTTATAGTGGTGGGCATGGGACCCACCGAAAGATTCTCGCCACGTCACCGAGGGGCCGGCGAATATCAAGGGTGGGATGATTCTTCGCGAGCCTAGATAGCCTCGCGAAAAGCGGGGATTGTGTACAACCCCGATATTCGCCTAGGGGATGGGCAAACAAAAGCGAAGCGAGCCAGTTTGCTCGCAAGAAGGCGAGCGAGACAAGAGTGCGAGTGGGGCAGGGGTACAGACGAGGTCTTCTTAGGCCGTTCATCCAAAGGGGGGAAGCGGACCAGATCTGTCAAAGGTCGCCCGCGGGAAGAGGCGCGAGTCCAGCTCCCCCAAGACAGAGCCTCAAGGCCTTCAACGACAAGGAGGCGAGCGAGCCAGAGCCCCGCTGAATGCTCGCAGGGAGGCGAGCGAGCCAGAAACTCGCCGAATGGTCGCGAGAATACTGGCGAGCCAGATTCCTCCCATAGTCGTCGGGATCGACCAAATTACCTCTTTACCCCCGTTGGCCTGTCATTAGCTGGCCCAAACAACGGAGTTCCGCTGTTAGCAGACCCATTTGGGGTGCGATTAGTAAAACCAAAAGGCGGAATCTTGCTATTCGCAGGCCGGACCAGGAAATCTATAAATAGGACCTTAAGGGCACCTTTGGAGAGGATCTCACTTCCGCTTCCCTCTCCTTAGACTTTCTTTGGTTAGCATTTCCAGAGCTCTCCAAGGTGCCCGAGTCTCAGCTTTGGCTTGGGAGGGGAAGCGCTCAACGATCTTCCGGGTTAGTGGAGTGACCTCCACGCTGTGACTAAGGTCTTAGTCATTTTCCTAGTCTTCAGTCTACCTCCTCCGAGGGGTCAGTAAGGGCTAGCTGCCCCTCATTTCGGTGAGGGCCCCGAGCTCCACAAGAGACCGAGAAATCGGTTTCAACACTGTGCCTCTTCGGTGTCAGGGCACATCAGAGTTGTCGGGATATAGCCGGGTGTTGTACCTTGAAGGAGTGAGCATTAGTTGAAAACCATGTCAGAGGGTGCATGGTGCAACTTCTTAAGGGTAGTGAGCACACGTCTTACCCAGGCTCGATTTCTTAAACTCTCTTTGGCTCCACGTTTTTGGTGCTCTTGAGTGGTGTTTTTAGAGGGGTTGTGGCAAAATAGATTTTGATAAACATCCTATTTTTTGCTTATTATCCCATCGTGGATCACCTCCCACGATTCGAAATCGCTTTTCTAGTTTTGTCTTCCGTGACATTCCACCCCGCGCGACATTCCGCTCCAGTTAGGTTTTCCTCGACCTTCTACCCCCACAACCTACCAAGCAGGCGGCCTTCTCCTCTCTCGTCGACGACGCATAAGACGTTCTCCTCCCTCGTCACGGAAGCACCCCACCTTCTCCTCTCTCGCCGACGAAAGCACGCCACCATCTCCTCCATCATCGACGCAGGTATACCTTCCTCCTGTTAGAAATCTTATTTATAAAACATTTATTTCATAAATGTTCTTTGGAGCCTTGTATGGTGTTTGGTGTTTGGTGTTTGGCTATTCATATTTGATGAAAAGCTCCAAAACCAAATTGGAGGGAACCCAAATAATTTGGAGGGAAACCTTTCATGAAGATGAACCCATTAGTCCCACCATGCTCATTTGTTTTCTAGCTAGAGGGTATATATATGTTTTCACTCATTCTTATTTGTTCAAAAGAACATAAGGAGAAACTATGAACCACACGCGCGCGCGCATGCACCGCACCGGACCGGATCCGGATCCGGATCCGGATTTGGGGAATAATTGAATTGTATTTTTTGTACAAAATAGTTTCAGAGCTTTTACTCGGAGTTGCGTCGAATAGAAATCAGAGCTGCGTCGAATAGATTTCGATGTAGCGTCGACAAGCCCGCTGGAGTTGGAGTGGCGTCGAATGGAATCGCGTCGAGTAGAACTCGAAGCAAGCTCCTTGCGTCGACATGATCTCGACGCAACGTCGAACTGATTTCAACGCGTTCTGCCGTTTTACGCGTTTTCTTAACCTCTCTTTTACGCGTGTTTCTCGCCATTATTTACGTTGGAAATATTCAACGTTTCTCTTCCCGATTATGTGTCTTCCAATTATAACCGTTAATATTTATTATGCTTTTAATATTGCCGTTTTCAAGATCCTATTTCTCCGGCGATTTACTGCCTTCGTTATATATATATATTCACGTTATTCTCAGAAAGAAGTATTCGTTATTCTGCTCTCTCTGTTTTGTGACGATCTTCTACGTGATTCTTTTCTTTACATTTGCTTCATCAAGTGGGGGTTCGGGTGCTCTGTGCTTCCTCGGTGTCCGCGAACATCGGAGCTTTCGGGATCTAGCCGGGTGTTGTACCTTGGAGGAGTGAGCATCGGTGAAAGCCCTGCCGGGGGGTGGTGCAACTTCTTTAGGGCAGTGATCACACACGCCTTACCCAGACTCGATTCTAAACTATAGATTACTCTCTTATTTATTTCTCACCCCTTCATGCAATCTTATTAAATATTGTAATATTGTTGTTTCTACAAAGTTTTAAATCCTGAAAATAAATTATTTTGTATATTAATATAGGAATATAGGAAAAATTATTCCAACACCTCCTTCCCTTTTTTTTCATTTTAGAGCTTTGATTTTGAGTAGATTTTCTCATTCCCATGTTTAGTTATGGATCCTCCTTGCTCTGGTTTTTATTTTTCTCACCATTTTGCCTAGAGATTTGGTTTTATGGATCCATATTTTGTCTGCATTGTTTGAATCAGAACGAGTTCCTTTTATGTTCTTATGATTTTTCCATCTGAACATACATCATTGATTAGATTCTAAAGGTATTTGGTAGTTAAAAATTTCCATCAAAATTGAATCCAAACTCCACAGCTACATGCAGGTATTCTGATTTCCAGAAATTTGTTAAATTTTCTGATTTCCAGAAATTGGAATCATCTACATGCAGTTATTTGTTACTTCTATTTTTCATGTAGCTGATTTTAGGGAAAGATGCATGCTTTGAGCATTATCATTTATGGACTCAACTTCAACTTTGTAAATCCTCTCATGCATCCTCCCTGTTTTTGTTTTGTTGTACAACTAATGCTTATCATTTTTTATGTATGTGCATAAATTAATGGGTAGACCTAAGGAAGGAGAAATTTCCGCCAACTGGGAACCATCTCACTTCCTACTTTATTGTGACTTGTGTATTCGGGAGATTGAGTTAGGTAACAGACCGATAATCCACTTCAGCAAAGATGGGTGAAAGAATTTGGCAATGAAATTCAAAGAGCATGTCGGCCTAAGTTAGAGGAGAAACTAGATAGGATGTTCAGTCAGGTTGTTGCTTCGGGAGATATTGTTTGGATTCTTGCAATTGGGTCAATGCCACCAATATTTTCAGATGAAGAAGCTGTTCTCAGGGATGAAGACAATATTTTTGATAATAATCACTCAACCCTGCATAATTGTGATGACATTGCTTCTACTGGGACAAAGGACACTATACCAAAAAATTAGGTAAATGAAAGAAGAAAGAAAAAGGCACAAAGCAGGATGGGAGGGCTCCGCTCATGATAGTCGCATATTTCATCGCTCATACAGGGATGCAAGGAATAACTTTTCATATCTTCCTCAAGGTGCGACTTCATTAATTCCCAAATTTCAAACTGTCTTGTAATACATATAAATGAACTGTAATTTATTTGCTTATTGTAGGAAAATATTATCTAGTAGATGAGGGTTATCCATTGCAAAAAGGGTTACTGAAGCCGTATCCTGAAACTAGATATCATTTGCCGGACTTTGCAAGGAGTGAATGGTCGATTGAAGGATGACATGAAATGTTCAATAAAGCTCACTATTCGCTTCGAAGCGTTACTGAAAGAACATTTGGGGTGTGGAAAAAAAGATGGAGTATCCTTCGAGGGATGTCGCAATACAAATTCTTCAAACAATGTGTGATTGTGGTCACTACAATGGCTCTACTCAACTACATTCGAAGACATCTTGCATGCGTTGATCTAGAGTTCGGTTCATGTCATGAAGATGAGACCCTGGTTTACCCAGAGGCTTATGGGCATAGAACATGGGAAAACCTTACTAGTGCAGATCCTAACATAGATCTTGTTAACATTGAAGGGTCTGGGTCAACTGCTATTGCAGAATAAAAAGATTTCATAGCCGATCAAATCCAAAACTCTTAGACGACTGCGAGGATTGGTTGGTGACCAGCGGGCGGACCCAAGTCTGGACACGCTCGGTCACGTGCCCGAGCGTAAATTCGCGGAATGTGCATTAGGAATAGCATTTTTCGCGCTGCTAGGGCAAAGAGCGGGGTCGGCGTACTGCACCTGGCGCGATTTGTGGTACGCTTCTTATTCACCTGACGCTTCTTCTTCTTCTTCACCTGGCGCTTCTTCTTCTTCTTCTTCTTCTTCTTCACCGGGCGCTTCTTCTTCTTCTTCTTCACCGGGCGCTTCTTCTTCTTCTTCACCCGACGCTTCTTCTTCTTCTTCACCTGGCGCTTCTTCTTCTTCTTCTTCTTCCAATTTCTTCCTGAAATCAGATTTTCTTCCAGAAATTCCAATTTCTTCTTCCATTTTCTAACAGAAATTCCAATTTCTTCTTCCAATTTCTGAATGCTTCCAGAAATTCCAATTTCTGAATGCTTCCAGAAATTCCAATTTCTTCCTGAAATCAGATTTCCAATTTCTGAATGCTTCCTGAAATCCAATTTCCGATTTCCAATTTCTTCTTTCCAATGCTTCCTGAAATCAGATTTCCTTCTTCCAATGCTTCCTAAAATCAGATTTCCAATGCTTCAGATTTGGGGTAGGCACACAATTTCGGCACACAATTTCGGCACACAATTTCTGCACACAAGTTCTTATTTCTTAATGCTGATTATGTTAAAATTTTAGATTTGTTATTAATTTTGCAAACTTCTTCAAATTTGACAGGACATTCGAGCAATACGAAGATCTGATTGCAAAGAAATTCAAGCTTACGGCAAGGACGCAAGGTTCATTCTTCTTCCTCACTTAGATCTAGGTAGGATATAAATTATATAGAGATAGATATAGATTTAGGTTTGTGATTTAATCCAGTTTGGTATAGATTTAGGTAGGATATAATTTAACACCTATTTTTAAACACGTATTCAGCTATTTTCAAAAGAGTTTTATGATTAGCCCTAGTTGCGCTAACGGGAATGTCCCGTCGGTTTTTTGCAGCGTGTTTAATTAGTGGCCAATGGAGAAATTTTTTTCTAAAAAGGGAGCATGTCAAAGTTCGATAGATTCTCAGGAGTTAGTTCTCACTGGTAAAAGAAGCCGCGTAGAAGAGTTTAAAATTGAAGATTTACCTTCAGACCCGGGCTTAAGACTTCCTATAAACTCATACGATGCAAACATTCAAGAGTCCATTTGAAGATATTATTTGCAAAAGGGTCCTTGCCAACCTCATCTAGAAAGTTTTCCCCAAATAGAAATTGGAAACAAAGCTCGACGTTTTAATAAGAGTTGGTTTAACGAGTTTAAAGGCTGGTTAGAGTACAGCAAAGAAAAAGATGCAGCATTTTGCCTTTACTGTTATATTTTTCCTCAAAGGGGTTGTGAGCCTACTTTTACCACGAGAGGATTCAGAAATTGGAAAGAGAAATCAGTACTGGACAAACATGTCGGAAGTCACACTACTCCACATAATGCCTCTAGAAAACTGTGCGAGTCTTTGATGAATCAAAAACAGGGTATTCAAATTGCTTTTGCAAGACAAGAAGAACAACAAAGTTTAGAATATCGCGCTCGTTTATGTGCTTCAGTCGATTGTATTAGATTTCTGTTACGACAAGGATTGTCCTTTCGTGGTCATGATGAGACTAAAGAGTCTACCAACAGAGGAAATTTTCTTGAGCTTTTGGAGTTTCTTGCATCACATAATAATGAAATCAACTCAGTTGTGTTACAGAATGCTCCTCAAAATTGTAAACTTACATCGCCTAAGATTCAAAAAGAAATAGTATCAGCTATTGCAATAGAGACAACAAATAAAATTGTTCAAGAAATCGGAGAAGACTGTTATGCAATTTTAGTTGATGAATCACGTGATGTATCTACAAAAGAGCAGATGTCTGTTGTTTTACGATATGTTACTTCCAATGGCACGATCACAGAACGTCTTCTTGGGTTTGTTCATGTAGCTGATACTTCCGCGTTATCCCTTAAAGCAGCTATAGATCATTTATTTATGAGATTTGGTCTTAGTATTTCTAAATTGCGCGGGCAGGGATATGATGGTGCTAGCAATATGAAAGGAGAGTTCAGAGGGTTAAAAGCTTTAATTTTGAATGAGAACAGTTGCGCTTTCTATGTTCATTGTCTTGCACATCAACTGCAGTTGGTACTGGTAGCAGTTGCAGAAAAAAATTTTGATATTGCTGAGCTTTTCATACTTATTAACACAGTAATGAATGTTGTTGGTGGCTCTTGCAAACGTCGTGATTCTCTTAGAGCCTTGGAAGTTGATCGAGTTGCTAGAGAGCTTGGATGTGGGGACTTGGAAAGTGGACAAGGGTTGAATCAACCTTTAGAGCTCAAACGCGCTGGTGACACAAGATGGGGGTCACATTATGGCACAGCTTTAAATTTTATTCGCATGTTCTCTTCTATTATTGATGTGCTTGAGATTATCATAGTTGATGGGGCAGATGGAAATCAAAGAGGAATGGCAGGCGTACTTGTCCAAGTTATCTTGACTTTCAAATTTGCATTTGTTATTCATTTGATGAAAAATATTTTATCAAAAACAAATGAACTATCCCAAGCGTTGCAGAGAAAAAATCAAGATATTGTAAATGCAATGCATTTTGTAAAATTGTCAAAACTATTATTATTGAAGATGAGAAATGATGAAGTCGAGTGGGAAATTTTTATGACTGAAGTCTCAACTTTCTGTAGAAAACATGACATAGAAATTGTTAATATGGATGAAAAGTTTGTTCAGCAAGGTAGATCAAGACGCAATGCACGTGAGATTACAAATAAACATTATTTCAGGATGGAACTTTTTAATGCAGTGCTTGATTGGATGCTAAATGAGCTAAATGATCGTTTTGATGAAGTAAATACAGAATTACTCTTATGTGTTGCTTGTCTAGACCCAAAGGATCATTTTAGTTCATATAATAAACAAAAATTACTTCACCTTGCTGCATTATATCCGTATGATTTTACGCCAATAGAGTTGCAGTTGCTTGAAGGACAACTTGACATATATATTTTTGATATGCAATCTACATCAACGGACACCTTTTCTGATGTTAAAGGAATTAGTGATCTTCTGAAAAAAATGGTGGAATTAAAAAAACAAGATCACTATCAGTTAGTTTTTAGATTATTGAAATTGGCTTGCCTCCTACCAGTTGCTACAGCTACTGTTGAAAGAACGTTTTCTGCAATGAAGATCATAAAGAATCGGTTGCGAAATAGAATGGGGGATGAATGGATGAATGATTGCTTGGTTGCGTACATTGAAAAAGATGTTGCAGAAACTATTACAACAGAAACTATTATTTCTCGTTTTCAGAGCATGTGCCAGCGGAAAGTATCTTGTTGAACTATAAATTTTTAGTATTTGACAAACAATTTTTAGATCTTCTATGCTATGTTGTGTAATATTTTGTTCAATATTTTCCTTACATAAATAATACTGAGAAAACTGCTCTTCCAAACAGTTTCGTGATTTTTCCCACCATTCTGCTCAAAACATATTTTCTCATCATTACTTCCCACCACTGCCTCCTATCGCTGCAGTCGAGCCAAACAAGGCCTTAATCTCTTTATTTACAAGTTTTCTCTTCATATTTTGTTTTCAAAATCCTCGTATGATAGTTTAGAGTTTTTCAAAAATAAAAATATATATATTATTTTGAGAATATAGTATAACTATTCAAACAAATGGTAGACTTTTTAAAATTAAATTAAAAATTGTTGCGGGTCGCTTGGGTGCTCTTGGTAGACCGGTCGACTTGAACCGTCTTAGCTCTGATGTGAGCCAAGCGCGCTAACAGTCAATTAGAGAATCTTTAAGTACACTGAGACTTTTTAACGTGGAAAACCCAGAAATGGTAAACAACCATACGGTCGGAGCTGTGTCGACCAACTTTCACTATCATCTGGGGGTTACAGTCAGATACTTAGAATTCGAGCGCGACAGGTCGCCGCTCGTTACAATAATAAGGAGAGAGAGAGAGATCTCTAAAGGTGACAAGCCACCACTCAGAAAACTAAGTCTTTTTCCTTCTGAGAACTGTGGTGGGAACAAAAGTGAGAATGCCGAGTCGTCTTTCGGGAGAAGGGAAATCTCCAAGTCCACGAAGGAGATCGTCAAGCACCGAAGGAGATCTTCACGTGCGAAGGAGATCTTCAAGCACCGAAGGAAAACTCAAGGGAAATCTTCGACAGAGCTCTCTCGGGTGCAGAAGGCAAGGTCCCCTCAAATGAAGGTTATGGGCTCCTTTTATAGCTTTGGTCGGGGTAGCCCGGTAATTTTGTCGTCGTAACTACCGTAATCACCTGATGGGCGAATCACGCTGGTCGATTTGGAGCACACGGATCGCCATTTTTCATAAATGACCGTCTCGCCCTTTGGGCAGTTTGGGCAGCTTTGTTGATGGTAAGAAAGGCGACGAGTCCTGCAATCTGAGAAATTATGAAATGTTAACTGCGCGCGCGTTCAGAATGTGGAATTGTTCTGAGCCCGCGGGGAAGCGTTCTGAGCGCGCAATGAATTGGGGCCGTTCTAGGCGCGCAGCGAGCGCGAGAGCGCTCTGAGCGCGCAACGAACACGAGAGCATTCTGAGCGAGTGGAGAGGAGTTGCGCCCATCAAGGGGAATTGGGCTCCGATCGTACCCGGGGAGCGGCGCGACTCCAACCAGGCCTCCTGCGAGCCCCCCTGCGAAAAAGGGGGAGATGTCTTGGTCGCGCCCTGCTGGGGAGAGGGGTGCGGTTGGCCGCACCCATACGGAGTGCGGCTTCGCCGCACCTTGCTGGGGAGACGGGTGCGGTCGGCCTCACCCACACAGGGTGCGGCTCGGACGCACCCCTTCCAGGCGGTTGGCGCTACCGCGCGCGCTAGCGGTAGCGCCGCGCGGTACCGGCACTCGCGTCGTGCGCGATAGCGCGCGCTAGCGCGGGCGGTAGCGCGCGCTAGCGCGGGCGGTAGCGCGCAGAAATGCGTGTGGCGCGACTGCGTGCGGCGTTGTTGTGTGTGGTTGTGCGCTTTTGCGCGGTCGGTTGGAAATGGCGGTTTTGTCTCACCCTCTCCTCATTACCTTAGTGATGGAGTGCGGGTTTGGGAATAACCGTCATCCGGCTTTGCATATTATAGGAGAGAGCCTATGAATGTATGCGTATCAAAAATATACAAACTAAATTTATTTATAAAATGTTGAAACAACTGTAATTCACAGCAAAAATGTTGAGCACGGGATTCGAACCTGTGCACATTCTAATTTATGTAATGATGCAAACCACTAGGCCAATTGCAACTTGTTGATGTTTGTTGAAATTTGTTTTGTACATATATCTAAATCTGTGTATATATAAATAAATATATAATATATATAATACATATATATATAAATAAATATATAATATATATAATACATATATATATATAAATATTGTTGCGGGACGCACACGGTTCTTCCGTGGTCCGGTCTAGATCGACCGCCTTAGCTCGAAAGTCGAACCGGTGCGCGCAAACAGTCAAAGTGGACGGCAATGGACAAGGAGACTTTTACCGTGGAAAACCTCAAGGCGGGGTGAAAAACCACGTCGTCGGAGCTGCGCCGACCAAACTTCACTACTTTGCTGGAGGTTACAACCTTTAGAGATATAGAGGGCGACAGGCCGCGCCTCTTTACAGTTTTGGGTGAGAGAGAGAGAGACGTTCGGAGGGTGACAGGTCACCTCTCGCGATGCTGAATAGCTTGGGAAAATTCTCTAAGTCCTGGGTTCTTCAGTTTCTGAGATGGACTCCTCCAGGATCGAGGCTTCACTTGCGCTCTACGCTTTGCCTTGGGCGGGAGTCTCGAGGCGCACTGGGAGCGCGAGCCTTTGGAAAGAGTGCACACGTTGAGGGTGTGCACACGTCGGTGCGGAGTGTGGGTGGCGCTCACTTCAGCGGAACGAGCGAGGCTCACTTCCGCGGAACGGAGGAGGCCCGTAGGAAGATTTCCCGGTGGCAGAGTCCCTGTAGAGAGAGAAAGAGCTAGAGAGAGAGGGATTTCCCAAGAGAGAGAGAGCCTGGATCCAAATGAAGACCCCTGGGGTCCTATTTATAGGATTCCAGGGTAGTTATGGTGGTTATGGTGTGCGGATAGCGCCTTCTATTTAAATAAATAATAATAATAATTAAATAAATAGGAAAATAGAAAGATCGGACGGTCCACACGCGTCCCTTCCATGATCGGGTGGTTTGGTAACCGCCGGGTGGTTATCTTGCCGGAGCGGCGGCGTCGGCCACCGCTGGATTCCCAGAAATGGGCGGTGGTGGCGGCGGCCTTCTTCCTCGCGGGGAAGAAGGGCCGACCTCCGCCCTCCCTCAAGGGGAGAGGGGCGGCCGGCCTCCTCCCTCGAAGAGGGAGGGGCGGCCGGCCGGGCCGACCCCCTCCAAGGAGGGGGCGGCCGGCCTCCTCCCTCGAAGAGGGAGGGGCGGCCGGCCGGGCCGACCCCCTCCAAAGAGGGGGCGGCCGGCCTCCTCCCTCGAAGAGGGAGGGGCGGCCGGCCGGGCCGATCCCCTCCAAGGAGGGGGCAGTCGGCCTCCTCCCTCGAAGAGGGAGGGGCGGCCGGCCCCCGCAAGGGGGGCGGCGGCCGGCTGCTGGCCTCCTCTCGAGAGAGAGGAGGCGGCGGTTAGCCCCGGTTGGGCTCGGTGATTGGCTCTTCAGGAGCGGTTACACGTAGTGGGCGGTTACGCCGAGTGGCGGTTACGCCGAGTGGCGGTTACGTCGTAGTGGGCGGTTACGCCGCGTGGCGGTTACGCCGTAGTGGGCAGTTACGACGAGTGGCGGTTACGCCGAGTGGCGGTTACGCCGTAGTGGGCGGTTATGCCGCGTGGCGGTTACGCCGTAGTGGGTGGTTACGCCGCGTGGCGGTTACGCCGTTTGACCGGACATGATGGAGAGAGTGGGGTTAGTGGGGGTTTGGAAAACCGCCCACTAACCACCTCAAACCGGGTTATAAATATGAGCACGCATCAATTGCCCCCCAAGACCTTTGACGGGGAGAACGCTCGGCTTAAGGAGGAGAAGGTCTTTCCTCTACGGACGTTTGCTTCCATCATGGCGGGATGCGATGAGATTGCTCGCGAGGTAAGTGAATCATTCGTAAGGATAGGTCGCGGGAGAAAAGGCGAGCGTGGTGAGCGGAGTGCCGCCGGGATGCAAGTGAGTGCGCCCCGGGCCGCCGCTCCTAACCGCGCGCATGGGTGAGCGCGCCCTGGGGAAGTGTGCGCGGGGGCGCGCGCCCCGGGGGAGTGCTCGCGGGAGCGCGCGTCCCGGGCAAGCGCGCGCGGGCGTGCGCACGCCCCGGGCGAGCGCGCGCCCCGGGCCGACGTGTGCACGCACGGGGCGACCGGGTGTGCGCGCGCTCGGGTGCGCACCCGTGCTAGCACGCGCGCGGGTGCGCGCCCGTGCTAGCGCGCGCGCGCTCGGGTGTGCGCGCACGGGGCGGTCAGGCGCGCGCGGATGCGCGCACGAGCTAGCGCGCGCGCGCGCGGATGCGCGCCCGAGCTAGCGCGCGCGCGCGCGGATGCGCGCCCGAGCTAGCGCGCGCGGATGCGCGCCCGAGCTAGCGCGTGCGGATGCGCGCCCGAGCTAGCGCGCGCGGATGCGCGCCCGAGCTAGCGCGCGCGGATGCGCGCCCGAGCTAGCGCGCGCGGATGCGCGCCCGAGCTAGCGCGCGCGGATGCGCGCCCGAGCAAGCGCGCGCGCGCGGATGCACGCCCGAGCTAGCTCGCGCGCGCGCTCGGATGCGCACGCACGGGGCGGTCGGGCTCGCGCGGGTGCGCGCCCGTGCTAGCGCGCGTGTGCTTGGGTGCGCGCGCATGGGCGGTTGAGCTCGTGCGCGAGCGCGCGCGTGCTAGTGTGTGTGTGGACGTGCGCGAGTGCGCGCGTGGGCGAGCACTCGTGGGTGAGTGCACCCACGGTCCACGTGTGTGGGTTTGCATGCTCCGAGCGATCCGCGAGGGCGCGTGTGCGGGGGCTAATGTTGGACGATTCTGATCTTTATTTTTCTGCTTTGTTCTTGCAGGGATCCAAGCGTGGAGGTTCCGGGCGCCCAATGAGAAGTCATTCTTTTCTGAATGTCGAGGGTATTGCTGTCTGGAGGAAGCGGTACAATATACCCGACGACTTAGAGATCAGGGTGCCGGGGGTCCAAGAGCGGGCCCAAAATCCTCCATCTGGATGGATGACCATATGCGATTCTTCTCTCCGATCTAGCTTTCGCCTGCCTCCTTGCGAGGAGGTGGTGGAGATCCTGAGGTTCTTTGTGTGTCCGGTCTCTCAGTACACGCCATTGGGCATGATGCGGATGATGGGTTTGGCCGCCTTCTTTCGAGAGCACGGATCCCGGATTTCGTTGGACTTGTTCCGCGAGTTGTGCTTCGTGGAATCAGATGGAGGCGGGCGCATCGAGGTTCATAGCAATAATCGGTGGCTTAGATTTGAAAGTCGTGTCGATCGTCGGCACGGGAACACTTTATATGGATATGTTCGCAATTCCTGGTCTCTTCCAGAGGAATGGAGATCGCTTCCCGGTCGTAGTCGCAGAATCTCTGGACGAGAGCATGAGTTTGTCCCGGTGCTTGGCTTTATGGATGCGGGTTCGCTATCCAAGGCCCTTTTCCATCTGTCGAAGGGCGTGGAGGAGAAACGTTTGCTCCTATGTGGGATATCTTCCGACGCAGGATGCTCTACTGCGGCTCCTTTGGGTCGTGGGACGAAGAGGCGCCTTGTCTTTCGCAATGTTGATCGCGTTCCGGCCCCTCGTTCCCCGGACAGAGGGGGAGAGCAAGCAGAGGATGTGGCGGTTGGCGAGTCTCAGGCCACGGGTGCGCCTGATGTTTCAGATGTGGAGGTACTCGAGTCTCCTGCCCCCCCCCCCCCCCCCCCCCCCCCCCCGAGTTCCTGATGAGGCCCCTCGCCGACGCCCGGCAAAGGGAGTACGAGTATCGTCTTCTTTGGAGGCGATGAAAGCTGCGGTTGGCATGATTTCGATCCTCTTTTTTCTCCTCTTTTAATGTCATTCGTGTTCTAAGCATTTTCTTGTCTTTTGCAGATTGGTGTCCAGACGAGTATCGCCCATACCTGGAATGACCATTACGTTGGCCTGAAGGATAGCCATGAGCAGCTTCAAAAGGAGCTCCGGGAGTCCCAAGAGTCCCTGTTGACTTCCAGGGGCGGATGGGAGCGCGATGTGTCGCGATTCCGTCAGGTTGAGGCAGGTCTGCGTGCCGAACTTAGGCAGTTACAGGGGGAGCTTCGTGCTGAGAAGGAGCAGGCCGATGAGTCTGCCCGCCTTCGGGCGGCGGCCCTTGAAGACGTTGCTCGCTTGGAGACGGAGATAGGGCGCCTTTCGTCACAGGAGCGGATTGCTGAGTTAAAGGCTGCGGGAGTTGCAGAGTACCGGGACTCGCTTGACTACGAGCAGGATCGCGTGACTTATGCCGACGAGATCCGTGAGGAGATCTGGAGCTCAGAGGTGGAGCCACAGCTGGAGGATGAGCGTGAGATCGCCTTCCGTCGAGGAGCGGCGAAGGCTTTCCGTCTGATTGCTAGAGTCCGTGGTGCGGACGTTGAGGGCCTTGGGGTAGGCGACCTGTCTGAAGATGATGTCGATGCCTCGGAGGGCGAGGTCAGCGTCTGACGCGTAGCCATTTGTATCTTTGTACTTATGCCCAGTTGTGTGTTGTTCGCGCGTTTTTATGTTTGTCGCGATATCTGTCCCCGTTTGTTGACTGGGTTTGTATATCATCTTACTTTGTTTTTGTGATGACATGTTTAAAAGGACACCTGGAAAGGTGCGATTGTGAATCAGCTCCGTGGTGATTTTATTTGTCTTGATTGACGTAGTAGCAATCTTTTGACCGAATTTGCTTAAGGAGGGACCGAGGGTCCTGCCTCTTGTCTTAAACGAGGGTCGAGGGTCCGATCGTCTGTTAGGATAGGCGTAGGTACGATCCTTTTACCGACCTCGCATGATTTGGACGAGGACCGAGGGTCTTGTCGCTTGATTTGGACGAGGACCGATGGTCCGGTCGTCCGCTGAGTTGGGTGTAGGTACGATCCTTTGACCGACCTTGCCTCCAAGGAAGGACCGAGGGTCCTGTCGCTTGTATTAGACGAGGACCAAGGGTCCGGTCGTTTGTTGTGATAGGTGTAGGTTCGATCCTTTGACCGACCTTGCCTCCAAGGAAGGACCAAGGGTCCTGTCGCTTGTTTTAGACGAGGACAAAGGGTCCGGTCGTCTGCTGTGATAGGTGTAGGTGCGATCCTTTGACCGACCTTGCCACCAAGGGAGGACCGAGGGTCCTGCCACTTGTCTTAGACGAGGACCGAAGGGGTCCGGTCGTCCGTCTTCTACAGGTGTAGGTGCGATCCTTTGACCGACCTTGCCACCAAGGGAGGACCGAGGGTCCTGTCGCTTGTTTTAGACGAGGACCAAGGGTCCGGTCGTCTGCTGTGATAGGTGTAGGTGCGATCCTTTGACCGACCTTGCCACCAAGGGAGGACCGAGGGTCCTGCCTCTTGTCTTAGACGAGGACCGAGGGGGTCCGGTCGTCCGTCTTCTACAGGTGTAGGTGCGATCCTTTGACCGACCTTGCCACCAAGGGAGGACCGAGGGTCCTGTCGCTTGCTCGCCGTTTGTTGTATTGGTGTGGAGCCCCCCAGGGTTAGTCCTTGGAGATAATGCGACTTTGCATGTGCTCGATTTGTAAGTAAATTAGCTCTGTGAATAGCCATGCATTTACTAAGCAAGGAGAACGAGCAAGCATATGTTCACATACAACGAAATGACGGTTCATGCGCAAGTGGCTACTTGCGACCTTTAAGTTTTGTGGTTGTTCATAATACAAACATTAGTTCATAAAATAAAAGGTGAAGCCGAGGAGGTCATTCATCTAGTGCTTGAAGTGCCGGCGTGCGAGGTTGCTCGGACGTTGGGCTGCACTTGCTGTAGGTAGCATGCTCGTGCCGTCTCTTGGTCTCCGCGAACGACTCCTACTCCGGCAGGGGTGACAAATTTCATAGCGAGGTGCGGGATGGACGGGATTGCCCCAAATGCTACCTGGAGCGGACGACCGAAGATCGCGTTGTACGGTGATTCTGTTGTAACCGCCACGAACTGAACGTTGTGAGTTGCCTGCTTCGGGAACTCTCCCAAGGTTACCGGGAGGGAGATGGTCCCCTCGACGGGGACCGGACTTCCGCTGAATCCGTGAATGGGCCCTGGAGCTTGCTGAAGCCTTTCCCTCGGGATCTTCATTCCCTGGAGAGCGGTCATGAAGATGACGTTCACCGAACTACCATTGTCGATCAGTATTCTTTTGACGCGGAAGCTGGGATCTCCTATCTCTGCGCTTATGACCAGGGGGTCTTGGTGCGGCGTGAGCAGCCCTTCAAGGTCCTCGTCCCCGAAGGAGATTGTCCCCGAGGTTTGAATGCTTCGGTCTTTGCCCCATTCCTCGTGCTCGGCGATGGAGTTGACTGTGTCGTAAGGTGATCCGTAGATGGTCTCTACGATCCCTACCACTTCTCTGTTCCCTGGTCCCCCCTGGGGAGCTGGTGGCTGGTTCCGGGTACGGTCCTGTATGAACCTTCCGAGGGCGCCTTGACGGATGAGGCGCTCAATTTCATCCTTGAGCTTTACGCACTCCTCCGTTGTGTGCCCTGGTGCTCTGTGGAACTCGCAGTATTTTGAGGGATCTCCCTTGCTCGGCTGGATTTCCCGCGGCCTTCGCAGCGCCGGGTTGTCCTGAATCGCATAAAGCACGTTAGCACGAGAAGTGTTGAGTGGAGCATACTCTCGGTATGCGTTGGATCCTTTATTGCCGCGCCGATCTTGTCGTCGGGTATTGTTCCTACGTTCTTCTGGCTGCCGCGGGTTCGGCTCTTCCTTCTTTCTCTTTAGTCCTCCCTCGAACTGCTGGCGATGAGCCTCTATCGCTTTGTCAGCTGCAATTTGAGCCTCTATCCGATGGATGAGGTCGGGATAGCTTGGGACGGTTTCCCTCATCAGAGTTGAGTAGAAACCACTGGGTCGAAGTCCGCCAAGGAAAACCCCTCGCAAGAGCTCTGGGTCTACCCCGGGGATTTGTCGAGCCTCGGTGGTGAATCGGCGGAAGAAGGCCTTAAGCGTTTCTCCTTCGTTCTGACGTATTCCGGAGAGGTGGGAGGGATCCCGGACGACTCTTCTGTTTGCTACAAACTGCTCGACGAACACCTGGGTCAGCTTGACGAAGCTGTTGATCACCCCTTCTTTAAGCGAGTGGAACCACGTCCGGGCCTGCCCCTTGAGTGTCGCTGGGAAGACTTGGCACATGAGTTGATCACTGGCATTGTAGATGCGCATTACCGTTGCGAAGTGATTGATGTGCTCAAGGGGGTCGTTGGTCCCGTCGAAGGTTTCCACGCTGGGTAGCTTGAACCCATGAGGGACCGGATAAGCTAGGATCTGGGGAGTTAGCGGGGATCCACGTCCGAGTGCCCCCCGAGCATAGGCGGGGGTCCGCCCCAGATGTCTGCATTCTTCTGCCACCACCTCGCGGATTTCCTCCCGCGTGATTCTCCTCATCTCCTGGTCGGGGGCTGTAGCTGCCGAATGATGGTGGTGGAGCGGATGGGTGGAACTAGAAGTGTCGGACTGCCCATCTCTCGCAGCGTGATGTATGTCGGCGGTGTACCCGCCGCGGGGTTGGCTCTCTGCCGGAGGTGGTACATCATTCGGTTGTGGAGGCGGATTGGGAACACGCGGGGCTGCGGCGTTCCTGAGGAGCAGGAGCATCTCGGTTTGGAATTCTTCAAGCCGGTTCATCCGTTCCTCCATGGCTGTCATAGGCGTGACGACCACTTCTCCAACGGGAGCAACGTTGACGCCTGAGGGCGAGGGTGCAGACCCCGGCTGCCCTTCGCGAGCAGGCTCTTCGGTCGCTCGTGCAGTCTTTCTTGTCATTTCCGTCGGTCGAGTATCACTGTGCTGGGATACTGTCCTCTGAATTCTAGAGCTTTTGGGAACGAGTTCCCACAGACGGCGCCAAACTGTTGCGGGACGCACACGGCTCTTCCGTGGTCCGGTCTAGATCGACCGCCTTAGCTCGAAAGTCGAACCGGTGCGCGCAAACAGTCAAAGTGGACGGCAATGGACAAGGAGACTTTTACCGTGGAAAACCCCAAGGCGGGGTGAAAAACCACGTCGTCGGAGCTGCGCCGACCAAACTTCACTACTTTGCTGGAGGTTACAACCTTTAGAGATATAGAGGGCGACAGGCCGCGCCTCTTTACAGTTTTGGGTGAGAGAGAGAGAGAGACGTTCGGAGGGTGACAGGCCACCTCTCGCGATGCTGAATAGCTTGGGAAAATTCTCTAAGTCCTGGGTTCTTCAGTTTCTGAGATGGACTCCTCCAGGATCGAGGCTTCACTTGCGCTCTACGCTTTGCCTTGGGCGGGAGTCTCGAGGCGCACTGGGAGCACGAGCCTTTGGGAAGAGTGCACACGTTGAGGGTGTGCACACGTCGGTGCGGAGTGTGGGTGGCGCTCACTTCAGCGGAACGAGCGAGGCTCACTTCCGCGGAACGGAGGAGGCCCGTAGGAAGATTTCCCGGTGGCAGAGTCCCTATAGAGAGAGAAAGAGAGAGAGAGATTTCCCAAGAGAGAGAGAGCCTGGATCCAAATGAAGACCCCTGGGGTCCTATTTATAGGATTCCAGGGTAGTTATGGTGGTTATGGTGTGCGGATAGCGCCTTCTATTTAAATAAATAATAATAATTAAATAAATAGGAAAATAGAAAGATCGGACGGTCCACACGCGTCCCTTCCATGATCGGGCGGTTTGGTAACCGTCGGGTGGTTATCTCGCCGGAGCGGCGGCGTCGGCCACCGCCGGATTCCCAGAAATGGGCGGTGGTGGCGGCGGCCTTCTTCCTCGCGGGGAAGAAGGGCCGACCGTCGCCCTCCCTCAAGGGGAGAGGGGCGGCCGGCCTCCTCCCTCGAAGAGGGAGGGGTGGCCGGCCGGGCCGACCCCCTCCAAGGAGGGGGCGGCCGGCCTCCTCCCTCGAAGAGGGAGGGGCGGCCGGCCGGGCAGACCCCCTCCAAGGAGGGGGCGGCCGGCCCCCGCAAGGGAAGCGGCGGCCGGCTGCCGGCCTCCTCTCGAGAGAGAGGAGGCGGCGGTTAGCCCCGGTTGGGCTCGGCGGTTGGCTCTTCAGGAGCGGTTACACATAGTGGGCGGTTACGCTGAGTGGCGGTTACGCCGAGTGGCGGTTACGCCGCGTGGCGGTTACGCCGTAGTGGGCGGTTACGCCGAGTGGCGGTTACGCCGTAGTGGGCGGTTACGCCGCGTGGCGGTTACGCCGTAGTGGGTGGTTACGCCGCGTGGCGGTTACGCCGTTTGACCGGACATGATGGAGAGAGTGGGGTTTGTGGGGGTTTGAAAAACCGCCCACTAACCACCTCAAACCGGGTTATAAATATGAGCACGCATCAAATATATATATAATATATATAATACATATATATATAATAACATATATAATATATATAATACATATATATATATAATAATTAATAACAAATTTAATATATATACATCTAGTATTTAAAGAAATATCAAATATATAATAAAGATATATCATATATATATATAACATATATATTTAAAGAAATGTCAAATATACATATATATAATATATAATAAATATGTATATATATATAACATATATATAAATAAATATATATTTTTATTACATCAAAACGGTTTAACCCCGGTCAGACCGGTCAAACCGGTCGGACCTTGAACCTTTGATCTCACCGATTCGTTCTCCGGTCCGGTTCTTAGAACCTTGGTACTAAAAAATATTAAAATTAAAAAGATAAAGATTCCGCCAAATAATATATATAGTGTACAACCCTTATTCTCCGAGGATGGGACCCACTCAAGGCCACGTAGGCAGAGGTCAAAGTCAAAGAGGCAGCCAATCAACCAGCAGGAACCAAAGAAGGCTTGGCGAGTATTGACTAAATACTCGCCCGAGGGGCGACTATGGTCGAAGGTATGTGCCGAGCATCCCGTATGTCGCCCCAAGTGTCCGGCAAGCCACAGAAGACCTGCGCGAGTATTGGCCCGGCTTGTGCGAGCAACAACTAATACTCGCCAGATGTGCGACTATGGTCGGAGATACATGTCGAGTATCCCGTATGTCGCCAGGTTAGGGCTGGGCTATAAACCCCCCCCCCCCCCTACCCCTTGGTTGCCTATAAATAGGACCTCAGGGGTACTTGGATTGGCATCTGTGCTTGAGCTTCTGGATCTCGATTTCCAAATTCTCGAGCCCGTCGCCCCTGCTTGCTAGCCAAGCCTGCGCCTTCCTCGTACCCTGCTCGGTCATTCTTGGTTGTGGAGGGGAAGACTCCTTTGAGCTTCCGGGTACGTGGTGGGACCTCCCTGCCGCAGCATCTGGGGTCCTGTTGTTGCTCTCCTAGCTTCATCATAGTCGCCAGCTTGTCCATCTCGTCAGACAGCTGGGCAAGTAGCCTCCGGCTGTAAAGGTCAGGATTTTGAGGTCAGGATTTTCCTGGCGTCAACATATAGTATATATATAATGTATTACATTGGATCCCAAGGAACAAAACATATGGATTAGACGACCTTGAATGTAATAAAAATGAATAAAATAAAATAATAATAAGAGCAATGTTATCAGCAGTCCGATTTAGACTATTCGCAGTCCAATAATATTGGAAGTACATTTGTATGAACGTTTCCAAATTCTCACACAAATTCTCTGCTTCTTATATTTCTGCAGTGAGAATATAACGAATAAAATGAAAGATTTTAAATATTTTTGTGTGCGAATAGCCGTTTTAAGACAGCTTATAATAATAAATCAGTTACGAGTATGAAAAAGTGGAAAAGCTCATCATTTCCGATTCCATTCAATTTTCTAATAATTGAAATTAATGAATAATAGTCGGTCAAAATTACCCCCGCCGTTTAAAATTACGACATATAACTCCTTAAATCAATTATGAGATTTAATTTAAGAAATTTAAATGATCGATTTAAAAAAAAATATTCGTTTCCGCTCAAATTGAAAATGAAATTTAAATATAGAGTTGACTTCTTTTTCAAAAAGCTGCCACATCTTCTTCCCTCCTGCCTCCTCTTCTTATACCCTGCCACCACCGAGACGCTCCTCCGATTCATTCAGACCTCAGATTTCAATCATCTCCTTCGTCTCCGATCTCCGATATCCAGCAGAAATCAATTCGATCGGCCGACGAAGATCCGAGCAGTCGCAGAAGAAGATTGGGGGAAAATGGGCAAGCTCCGTGGCCGAGACTGGATGAAGCTCTTCTTCATCTACGGCACCGACGAGTGGCGGACGATCGGATTCCTAATCTTCCACGCCTTCTCCTTCATCGCATTCACCATTTTCCTACACATCTATTTCTCCCCCTTCCTCTCCTTCCTCCACTCACTCCTCCCCGCTCTCCCTACCCCCGCTCTCCGCTACGCCGCCGGTTTCGCCGGATCTGTCCTTGCTGTTTCCGCGCTCCTCCTCCTAATTTCCGCCGCGAACATCCTCTACTCCTCCCTACCCCTCCGCTGGCTCATGGCCCGGCGCATGATAGCCGCCGTTCCGGACTGGTCCGCCGTCCGCACCGCCCTCGATCTCGGCTGCAACCGCGGAATACTCCTCAACGCCGTCGCACTCCAGCTCAAGAAGCAGGGCAGCTCGGGCCGCGTGGTCGGCCTCGACGGCAGCCGCAAAAGCGCCATTGCGGCCCTCCGCCGCGCCGGCGCGGAGGGCGTTCAGAAGTACGTGACCTGCCGGGAGGGCGATGCTCGCCGCCTCCCATTCCCCGAAGGACACTTCGATGTCGTCGTCTCCGCGATTCACCTCAGCGGCATTGGACGGTGTTCCCGGGATTCACCTGCGGCGGCCTCCGCGGAGAGGGTGAGGGGATTGGTGGAGCTGGTGAGGGTATTGAAGCCCGGCGGGATTGGCGTGGTGTGGGATCTGATCTTCGTGCCGGAGTTCGCGCAGAGGTTGAAGGAGATGGGGATGGAGGCGGTGAGGGTTTCCGGCAGTGTCACGGCGTACATGACCAGAAGCCACATGGTCTCCTTCCGGAAGCCGTTAACCACCGCCTCTGAGTTGGCGCATCTAGATTGGAGGGTGGACATACGCTAATGTGATCCGGCGGACTACGGCACGCCTTCTCTCTCTCTCTATCTCTCTCTCCTACGCGCGCCTAGTAATTTAAAATTGTAAATTATCAGGACTATAGTCTACTGTAGTGAATAATCATGTATAGCCTCTAATTTTCAGAATTTATTCACTGTAGTCTGACTCGTGCTATTAAACTAATTAATTTATTTTAATTTAATAATTTCTATCATTTTGCATTGATTTTATGCTGATTTCCTGAAGCACTCGGGAATATATAAGTTTGTATCTATATTTAATGCGAAAATTTAACCGCAACTTGATACTTGACATGCCGCACCCCGTTGTTACCCGAGGAGTCGGGCAGATTCAGCGAGAGGAAGGAGGAACCAAAGGGAATATGCGAGTGGTCGGGCGTGACTGACAGGGGCGGATCTACATAGGGTCCAGGGTGGGCAGCGGTCCACCCTGAATTTTACGAAATAAGTGGTTGGTTGTGAGTTTATGACTAATATTTTAAAATTTTAATATATTATATATGTATATATGTATATATAAATACACAAAATGTTCAGAAGTTTTCATTTTGTGCAGTGGTATAAATTTTAGGTGGCTTTGGTTGGGATTCAGGTTCGAATCCCAGTATCAAAATTTTATTTTAATTTTTTTTAACCCTTGGATGATTGGATGAAGTATCCTTATTCTACAATAGTAACAAAATTAGTATTCCAGATATGAATGATTTATATGTTGCAAGAGGCCGATCAAGAAGAAGGGTTCAAGAAATGACAAATTCACATCGTTATCGAGTTGAGATATTTTATAATGTGATAGATATGCAGCTTCAAGAATTGAATAACCGATTTACGGACACAAATACAGAACTACTTCTTTGTGTTGCAAGTTTGAGTCCGAATAATTCATTTTCTACTTTTGATAAGCAAAAATTGAGACGACTTGCCGAGTTTTATCCATCCGAATTTTCAAATTTAGATATTATGGAACTGAGTTGTCAGTTGGAGACTTATGTTTATGATGTTCGGGCTGATAGTGGTTTTGCACAAGTAAATGGAATTAGCGATCTTGCAATGAAGATGGTTGAGACAAAAAAGGATATTTTATATCCTTTGGTTTATCTACTGATGAAATTATCATTGACTTTACCAGTTGCTACAGCTACAGTTGAGAGGACATTTTCTGCAATGAATATCGTGAAAAACCGTTTGCGTAATCGGATGGGGGACTCAATGATGAATGATTGTTTAGTTACATATATTGAAAGAGATATATTCAAAAATATTGATAATGAGACTATCATCAAACGCTTTCAAAATATGAAGAGTCGACGTGGTCAACTATGAAAGGTAATGTGTTTTTTATTTTAAATTAGTTGAAATATTGTTAAATATTCATGTATTATTTTCGAAATGTAATGTGACTGGTAATATGTATTATTGAAAATGTAATGTGTTTTTAAGAAGCTGTGGGCACTGAGCTGCCCACCCTGACATTATTTCCTAGCTCCGTCACTGGTGACTGAAGACGGGATATGCGAGGGGTTAGAGTTTTAAGTTTTGGGCTACAGTTAAACACAGAAAAATGAAGTGTTTTTTTTTATTTTGGGTTGTGGATAGCGAATAACGGGTTGCAGTTAACAATCGTCATATTTAAATAGTGCATGCAACTTATAGCATGACGACATATAATCCAGTAATTCTCCATTTTCCACAAGCACATAAATTATTATCCAATGCAATCACAAATTTGTCCGGCACGCGTGCTACTTTGAATACCTTGTCATGTGACCATAAAGGCATTCATGCCCCCATTGTGTTTTGCCTCCTCATTCTTCTTCGCAATTTTTGTGTTCACTTCACTGACTTGGTTTTCAATTTTTCTGCGAGTGGAAGTGTTAGGATCGTGACACCTCACACGCGCATGGATCGTCCGGATCGCGTCATGTCATCGATCAGTGGGAGGGGTTTGTTACTTGTGAGGATTAATCTTTAATTAGGAAATCTCTTATTGGGTTAATCCTATTTAGGATTCTTCATTATGAGGAGTATTATTTTCTTCCTATTCCGGCTTAACCCATTTTTAGCTTTTTTCCTAAATCTGCAGATTATCTCCTATTTACGGGAGATTTTATTTGGTTCCTATTTATAGGACCGGTCCCCCAGCCATCATTACACGCCAAGCAAATTCCGCAGGAGGGAGGAGGCAGTTGAGAGAGGTGAGCGGCAGCAGCGGCGCCAGTAGCTCGGCGGCAAGGAGGCGGCGGCTCTGTCCAGCGGCGACAGGCGGCCTCAGGCCAAGGGAGCTTTTCGGGCTGTTTCAGGTGGAAGCAGCGGGCGGCGGCAGCGGTGGCTCCAGGAGTTCTTCAACAGCGGCGGAGGCCCTCAGTGTGATCCAAGCCGGCGACAGCCGCGAAACTTGGTTCCGGTGAGAGCGGCGGCAGCAGGGCGGTGGTTCAGGCGTGCGGAAGCAGCGGCGGCGGGTCTTGGGCCCGGTGGCAGTGCGAGACATCGCTCGGCGATATCGGTATCACTCGCGATAGCTACCAGTGCAGTTTGGGGGCAGATTCTACTGGACGGACCACGCTATATCTTTGTCTCACTATTGTATCTTGTAACTCTCATATTTATAGTGGATCTTTCGGCAGGCTCTCCCCGTGGAGTAGGAGTCCCATACTCCGAACCACGTAATCTTTTGTGTCGTCTGTGTATGCTAGAATCTCGTTCTGTATTTTATTTTGCGATACTGGTTCTTGCTCATTCGTGAAATTCCGTTGCGCTATCGCGGCTTAACTCGATCCGATTTCACAACATGGAAGCTCATCATTATTATAAAGATGCCGCACACAGAAACGATGATACACACCCGACAATAATTCTTTAAATGTTTAGACCAATCCTTACAAACAAAAAATGATGCATAATAACTTTAAAGATACAAAATTACTATGAAAAATTTAAATTAGTAGGAAAATAAACCTTTTGTTCATCGGATATATATGTAATTCCATATGTTCCAATATTTCTTGTAAAATTGCGGAGAAACCAGCTCCACAAATCTTTATTTTCTACCTCAACAATTGCATAAGCTATAGACAACATTTGGTTGTTTGGATCTCTACCAATTGCTCCGCCTACCGACTCACAGAATCCGAAATGGAAGTATGAAATAGCTGAGATTAAGGGTGCCTACCTTGTCGAGCTTAAGGATGCCGACACTATTAGGGATTTAGAGGCAGAGCACTGGGCACGCGCGGGGGGCTCGTCTTCGTCACCGTCGATCGCTTCCGGTTAGGATTTCATGAATCGCCTTCGTTCCAGCTGTTCGGGCCCAGCCGACGGGGAAATTACTTCGTTCCAGGAAAATAGGGTTTGCCCCATGAATTAAAATTTCGCTTTGGGGGAGTCGGTCCTTCATCACACTAGGCAAATACAAGCACCTAATTAAAAATTTCTCACTCCTAATCAGCTAAAACTAACTACCAACTAGGACCAAAATGAGTAAAAAAAACTTTTTGGACCAATTTGATAAAAGCAAGAAGAGTCTAGTAATTTTGCCTTAAAATTTTAACTTTATTTTAAGGGCATTATTAAAGGCAAACCAAAAACGGCTATCCGCATACCAACATAACTTAAAATTCCCATTTTAAAGTAGTTCCGCTTTTTTTAAAGACAAACCAAAAAAACTATTATCCGCACACCAACATAACTTAAAATTCTCATCTAAAACTAGTTCATAAATTTTCTACGGGCAAACCATAAGCCGCACGCAAGCGCCAAAAACCCACCCCGATACATGGAAAGACGAGACATGAAAAAGAACCTAAATGTTCAAATCCGAGAACATTCTAGGCATGAAAAATAACCTAAAAGACAAGGCTATCGAAGAAGGATGCAGAGAGAAGAGGTGTGCGGTTACCTTTTCAGAACTGATGTCAAAGAAGGAGGGAGGATATCTGGAGCTTGACGGTGATCAGATAAGGAGTTGAGATCGCTTTCGAGGAAGGAGGGAGGAAATCTGGAGCTTGACGGTTCAGGATCGCTGTCACGGAAGCCGATCGACGAAGGATGTCGGGATTGCTGTTGTATACCTTGTACATGAAGGATGTTGGAATCAATGTCGACGAAGGAGCCGGGATAGCGGTCGAGGAAGAAGGTCGCTAGGTTATCGCTCAGGAGGGATCAGGAGGGGGAGACGCGGCAGCTGCGGACGAGAAGAAACGCGTGCTTGGCCTGCGGTTGAACGATAGGGTTATAATGCGTTTGTTAATAAACGCAGTTTCACTCTTAAGCCAACCCAAACGCCGCTTTTATCTTAAACGCAGTTTTCGCCCAACCATTTTGCTTTGGATTGATGAATTCAATGTGAGCGCCAAATATTTTAGGCAGAAACTGGGCATTATGAGAGACGAAAAAAGATCAAGCGCGCATCATTACACAATGAAAATGAATCAAGTTCAAGAGAATCCATGCCATCATAATCATCAAACAATATCATAAATACAGTTCATCAGTGTATATAAACCCAAAGTTCTAAAATAAATACAGCAACATGAATGCAACCTGGCGTAAACTTTCCGGTAATGGAAGATTCCATATCAGACGGCCGGATCTTCGAGTGTGGCTGTGGAAAGGTCGTTGATACGAGGATACGCCGCCTTCTCATCGAGTTGATTTTGAGCCCATATAAGCATTTTCAACAAGCTTGGAAGTTTGGGATCTGCAAGTTCAAATGGGTTTCAGCATTAAGTTCTGTGGGGATTGGATACCTTAAGAAACAAATCTTCCAGGAAGGAGGGGAGAAAATTGCATAACCTGCTTTTGAAAGTGCATAAGAGTGAAAGCCCAATGCTCAAAATGTGAGAAAATTTAGTGTAAATTGCAGAACATTTATTTATATAGAAACGAGTGATACTGCACGGGTCCCGCGTGCCCCGTGCGGCAGTACGCTCGTTACGATGACCTGCCCCTCCCCGGAGGGCAGGCTAAGATATTTCTACTTATTAGTGATTTCTACTTATTAGTGAGACTACCAGATGCAGCAAACTAAGATATTTCTACTTATTAGTGATTTCTTCATTATCATTAACATAAGCCTTATTCAACTATCTAGGGTCTGGCTTATGAATCACTTCTCCATTAGTTCATGTCTTAACTACTGTCATATACTGCAAAAATAGGAAGAATATTATGCGAATTAACCAAATTAAGATAAGAACATATGATATATTTCTCCCTAATCAGAAGAAAAGAGGCATTTTACAGAGTGTTACCTGACACAAACGAAACATTTGAAGCGTAAATGTTCATGGGAGTGAAATATATAGATGCGGGAAGGGAAAAAAAGCGTGTGGTTCTGTCGTATGACCAGATATTAAAAGTTACCCACCTTTCTCATGGCTTTGGCTCGTCAATATGGCGGCATTCACCTCACTTGCAGTTTTCAATCGCTGTGACAAATCCAGAAGTTCGCCATATGGACAGTTCTTTACGTCCTCAAATGCCAACAGCGCAACGGTCCTCTCCAACTCCTCCAAAAAGCTTTGCTGAAATATAAAAAGGCAAATAAAACAACAGCATGATAAAAAATACAATGATAGCTGAAAAATATCATGTGCTTGCCAAATCGAAGATGTATTTATGAAGTGCTGTAAAATATTTATAACAAATAAAAGGCTGTACATTTTCCTCCCCTCTGGGTGCAAGCTCCTCCTGTGCAAATTCTAGCGCAGCTTCCACTTTTCCATATCTTATCAATTCTATCAGCCTTTGTTGTTGCAAATGAAAATATAAATGTGGGTTCGTATCCAAAATCTGCATAAAAATATATAATCAAATTAAGAATGAGCAAAGTACCATAACTATAAGTACAGAGACATTCAAAGGGAGAAGGCGGGCGCTTCCAGAGAGCAATAGTATATAAAGCTGCAGCTTGAACAGGGAGTGACGACGGAATTCTATAGAGCGGCAGAATTACAGAGCAGGGGAAAGGGAAGAGATAATACACACACAAACATTCAATTCATTCAACATAATCTTCACGACACATTGCGTGGGTATATATACCCTTACAGACACAAGGACATAGCCTTAAGTGAGAATAATTACTAATTAACTAACCCATAACTGCTATTAACATATACTTAACCGCAGCTAGCCAGCTACACAGTTGTTGTAGGCGACGGCTTTGCAGCTCCCTTAATATCCAATGCACAATACTTAGGTATGCATCATATTTCAACTTGGAGATCGCCGAGCGATTACCTGCTATGCGGGACCGACGATCGCCGAGGGCTTATCTGCTAGGCGGGATCGGCGATCGTTGAGCGATTACTGGCTAGGCGGAATCGGCGGTCGCCTAGCGCTTACCTATTAGGCGGCTTTGGCGATCGAGAGTACTTACCTGCTAGGCGGCTTCGGCGATCGTCGAGCAATTACCTGTTAGATTACACACTACACGAACACTACCGCTTGCGATTACGACTAGCGCCGGCGGTTACAAACGATACAGTGACGGCTACTGCTGCCTAAAACACAATTCAAATTAATCGAAAAAGGATCGTAACAATGTCGGCTCCTTCAACGATCCTTGCCCTCAAGGATAAAAGGACTGCGGGCCTCTCTTCCTCCTGGCATGATCATTCCAGGTAGCCTCCTCCGTGTGCATGATTTGAATGGGATTAGGGAATGCATTTGAAATGTAGGGCTTCCTGTCGAGGTAGCCAGAGGGAAAATAACGTCCCTGATTGTTGCCCTTAAACCGAACCAGTTTCCTATCCAGGGCTCACGCAGGTCTTCGGGACGACGGAATTTGCAGCATGATCCTTTATAACAACTCCCAGATGCTTCCAAGATGGGGCGGGTGTAGTTGTGCCTCTCACAACACCCAATGTCCTTACATGTATAAATGACTTGTGTGCTTCTAAACGGTGAGGCTTCTTCGGAACTTTAACATGTGGATCGTGGTGGTCAACTCAGAAATAATTCTTATTTGTTATCACTCTTTTCAAAATTTCGTAATTCGGACTGAGGTTGGCTTTCGTAATTCTTATTTGTTGTTATCACTCTCCCGATTGTTGGGTTATAGGAGAGGATGAGTGTTGCCCAGCATCATTATGTCATTGGAAAATTGGTCCCCCCACTAGTAGGAATTTGGATCCATGATGTTGTTGGTGAGTCTCCGCCCAAACTGGTTGGGAGGAAGAGGAAGCACTCTCATATCTTGCCGCTACTGTTGTGAGTGGTATGAAGTCGGGCCGGAGTAATGTTGTTGAGCCGTCATCAAGGCCGTATGAGAGGAAGATGCAGATTCACAGTGCACATCACGCACTGGGATCATACAACGGAGCTCCTCTACCATCCTTGATTGCGTCCAGAACATTTTCAACATCATTTCCTTCACTTATTCGATGTCCCATCGCAACGCCTAGTACTCAGCATCATCGTCTTCCATTACACCGCCGGCCGGAGGTTCGGTGGCTCTGATATCACTGTTACGAACCTAATTTAGATCGAGGACAAATAAACGATAGTTCCCCTAAAGCCGTAGCTTGAATAAGGAGTGACGACGGTATTCTGTAGAGCAGCAAAATTACAGAACGGGAAAGGGAAGAGATAATAAACATTCAATTCATTCATCATAATCTTCACGACACATTACACGGGTATATATACCCTTACAGCCACAAGGACAGCCTTGAGCGGGAGCAGTTAATAATTAACTGACCCATATTATTATTAACTGACACTTAACCGCAACTATACAGTTGATGCAAGCAACGGTTTTGTCGCTCCCTTAATATCCAATACACGATACTTAGGTATGTATCATATTTCCACTTGGCGGTCGCCGAGCGGTAACCTGCAGGGCGGGATTGGCGATCCCCGAGCGGTTACCTGCTAGGCGGGATTGTGATCCCCGACCGGTTACCCCGACCGGTTACCTGTAGATTGGCGATGGCCGACTGCTTACCTGCTAGGCGGCTTCAGCATTCACCGAGCGGTAACCTGTTAGATTACACACCACATGAACACCACAGCCTGCGGTAACACCTAGCGCCGGCGGTTACACATTATACAGTAATGGCTACTGCAGCCTAAAACACAATTCAAATTAATCGGAAAAGGATCGTAACACAATCATCAAATCTTTATTCTTCACAAGTATCAGAAGAGTTGGAAAAAAATCATTTAGTTCATAGAAACCTTGGCGTAAAGCGCCAAAAACATGTTGCAACAGTATCCAGTCTTATTTGAGAAAATTATGAGTTGATTCGACCAAGGAGTTGTCTGAGAACAAATTATTAGTTGATTGCACCAGTGATGTAACAAGAATTTTGGATCAGACCATCATTTTCCATTAGCAGAGATGTAACAAGAATTTCATCATCTCCTAGTGAGAAGACTGCCAAATTTTTCCAACCCCATTTTAAGATTTAATAGTTAAAAAGAGGACCCAATTTTATATTAAGTTTAATTATATTGCTACAATCAAGTTTGTAAAATGAAGTCAAATTTGTAAAAGATAACCTAATTTGGTTTTTGAACGTATAAAAGAGAAGAACACACATTCCATGTCTGATTAAGAACTACATTTCATATAAATACTACATGTTCATCTTTATCACCATGGCCGCATATAAATTGGACAACAATACAATTCGTCGAATCCACAATTTGCACGATGAACTAAATAACCCACACCCAACAAAATCATCTCCATTCTGATGGGATCTGGGATCACGAGCGGGTCGACCTTTATCGGAACACACATGGGTCCACGTATGCAGGAGGTAGAGTTAGGATCGTCGTATGGACGATCTGAGCCCATGATCACGTTCAGAGTGACGATGGATTATTTCTCTGTATTATTATTTTTTTGGTATTTTTATTTCATGTATTATTAGGGGGTTGAAGTTTTGGACGATCTAGACCAACCATAGTGGCCTCTAAATATATAAAGAGGTCTAGGAGCTAACTTTAAGGGTCCATTCGTTTGGACGGAATTGAGCTCCTCGAATTGGAATTGAAGGCCTAATTCCAATTTTGTCGTTAGTTTGCGCGTTTGAACGTTGAAATTGGAATTCATTTTGAACTAAAGTCAATTCATTCCAATCTATATAAGAATTGGATAATTCCGACCAAGACGCGTTTATCGTCGGGGGCATGTTTTTTCGCCCGGGGGCGCATTTTTTTGACCGGGCAAGTATTTTCTGCACGGACGAGCATTTTTCATTCGGGCGTGCGTTTTCGCACGTGCGTGCGTTTTTTCGCCCGGGCACAGTTTTTTTTCTCCAGGGCGCGTTTTTTTGCCGGGTGCGCGTTTTTCGCCAAGGCGCGCATTTTTTCGCCCGAGCGCACATTTTTTCACCAGTGTGTGTTTTTCACCTTGACTTGCGGTTTTTCGCCACGGCGTGCATTTTTTGCCCTGGGCGCATATTATTGCCTAGTTGAGCATTTTTCGCACGGGCAAGCATTTTTCATACGAGCGCACATTTTTTCGCCACAACGCTTGTCTTTCGCCCGAGCGCGCACCTTTTCGCTCATGCACACGTATTTCGCCCGGGCACGCGTATTTCGCTGGGCGCGGATATTTCGCCCGGGAGCGCGTTTTTAGTCCGTGCTCATTTTTTCACTCGAGCACGCATTTTTCACCCTTGCGTGATTTTCTCCATAACTTAAAAGTTTTTTGCCTGGACACGCATTTTTAGCCCGGATGAGCGTTTTTTCTCCCGGGCACGCGTTTTCACCCTGGTACGCGTTTTCGCCCGGGCGCATTTTTTTGCCACATCGTTCATTTTTTGCCCGGGCGCGCGCTTTCCGCCCGGGCGCGCGCTTTCCGCCCGGCCGCGCGCTTTTCTCCCGGCCGCGCGCTTTTCCGCCCGGCCGCGCACTTTTTGCCCGACCGCGCGCGCATTTTCGCCTGCGCGGCCCGACATGCTTTGTTTTCCCGGGAGCGCATTTTTCGTTTTGGCGTGCGTAATTCTAAGATTGAATTTTATCTAACAAACGAACAACAAAATTAATCAATTTCACAATATTCTTCAATTCTGTTTATTTAGCGAAAACTATAATTGGAATTTGACCAAATCTAATTCCTAGAAGATTTGGAATTGATCTCAATTCCAATATCCAATTTCAATTCCATCTAAACGAACGGTGCCTAAGATATTGCAGATTTTAGAGAGAATATCCGGGTCTTGCGCTCTTCCATGGTGCCAATTCCGTGGATCATTGGTGTCGAAGCCATGGTAACTACCTGCTCTTCCATAACTACTCACTCCATTAAATCACCCCATAACTACCTACAACAGACATTAGCCTCTTTATTGATGGTTGTTACTGTTCATTCCGAGCAGTAACTGCATATCCCCTTCCCAAAATTCCTAGTCAACTGCTACTACTAATCCCAGACAGTAACCACCTATCCATAATCCAAAACCACCAGCCGAATGCTTCAAGATCTGGAAACACCCCCTACCGTCACGCATGCAAGATGAAGATTGCTTGGATTAATGAAACAACAGATACAATCTGGAGCAAGCTCCGGCCAACTCTCGGAGGTTGGTTCCTCCAAAGAGTTTTTCTCTAATGAGTAATGAGAATCCAAAAGACAATGGATCCAAAGATATCCTAACTCCCCAAAACCACCTCCTTATATAGGGAGGGGGGTCTTACATCAACCCTAATAACATTTAAAAGAAAATAATAATAATAATAATAATAATAATATGACGCCGCGTGCGCGTAACACCAGCACTCTTACATCGTTGTCAAAGGATTTGTCAAAAGCTCCAACTGAAGGCTCCCTTTATTGTTTGTGTCAAGAGTTTCTAATCCGACTGTTGAGAACCGTCGAGCTCTCTCCATAGTCGTCGATCTCCCTGCTACAATTGTCGTGCCTGTTATCATTGTAATCTCTTACTGCAAACGTTGCATCCTCTAATTTTCATCTCTTGATGTGTTACCTAATGGAAGTGTAAGGGAATTAGATGAAGGAGATGAATGCTCAAGAACAAAATTGTACTAAAATTATAGCAAATGGGATATGGATTCAAAAGACTAGCTCACACTAAACACTTAAGGATGGTTCCCCCAAAGAGTCTCTTCTCACATGAGAGAATACTCAAGACTTTCGAGATACCAACATGCTCCTAAACCTCCCATTATAAAGATGAGACGACACACATGATAAGACAATTTTTAATATCTAATTAATATAATTGATATTAATTAGTTAATTAGTATCATTTAATAACAATTTATAAATACAAAATACACATAACCCCTAAATATTATACCAAGTAGAGCTCTGCTTTCTTCTCTTGTTGTTGTGGAGAAAACTACTCGAGCGTATATGTATAACTATCCCTCCCTTTAAAACCGATCTTGTCCCTAAAGTCGGGACTAGAATTTTGTTTGGGTCTTTAATAATTTTGGTAACGCAAATAATCTATACAAGAGACATCAGTCAATGACGCGGCGGCATGCTGGTAGTGGAAGATGAGTTGTGAGTTAGAAGAAGTATTAAAGTGGATAGGTGCGAGTGGGTTTCAAAATAATAATAGAGTCATTGTTAGGTGTGTCGTTGACTCCAATATAAGGAGTGGTCTTGTATGTGTTGGGCATTTTGGAGATCATTGTATTTATTTTATTTCTAGGAGAGGTAGCCCTTTGAGGGAACCAATCCCCGAAATTGGACGAGAGCTTATCTCTTTGTAGTGTTTGTATCTTGTTCGTGTCTAGTCCAATCTTATGTAGTCCTTACCGGTGTGTGATCTCCTTCCTCCACCCCACTCCCAATTTTTCGCTCTGTAACAATGGTTTGGCATGCCTCACTCCACCGGCTGCCATCATAGTCGTTGGGTAAATCATAGTTGATGTCATTTGAAAGTGTTGAGTAGAGCAAAATTTGTATATATCTTTCCATCTACTAAATACAATGTATGAATACAAATATATAGGAGGGAGAAAGAGAGAGGAAATCCTTATACATGATGTGGGACTAAAGAGAAGAGAAAAACAATTGGGCTCCTAAATGGGCCATTACATGGGCTTTTCTAACACTCCCCCGCAAGTTGGAGCGTACAAGTCGTAGGCACCCAGCTTGGACAGGAATTGATAAAAAAGGGTACTTGGTAGGGCCTTGGTGAGAATATCAGCAACTTGGTCAGTACCCGGAACATGCTTTAATTCTATCTTCTTCATTTGAATTTTCTCCCGGATAAAGTGACAGTCCACTTCAATGTGTTTCGTTCTTTCGTGGAAGACTGGGTTCTTAGCTATGTGTATAGCAGCTTGACTGTCACATAGTAAGATAGCTGGTGAGGAAAGTTTTACTCCTAGATCAGTAAGGAGACTTTCAAGCCACGTGAGTTCAGAAACAACTGATGCCATTGAACGGTATTCTGCCTCAGCTGAAGATCGAGCAACCACAGCTTGTTTCTTACTACGCCAGGTAACAAGGTGACCTCCAAAGTAGGTACAAAAACCACTAGTAGATCGCCGATCATCCAGGGAACCAGCATAATCTGCATCAGAATACGCAACCAATGTTGGAGTAGAAGATGAGGTTTTGTATACCAGCCCTTGACCAGGGGTTGTTTTCAGATATCTTAGGATGCGTTCGACGGCTTGAAGATGGGACATTCGAGGGGAATGCATAAATCGGCTGACAACCCCAACAACAAAGGATATATCTGGTCTCGTGACTGTTAGGTAAATTAGTTTCCCAACAAGTCGTCGGTAGTACTCTGGGTTTGGAAGAAGAAGATCTGCATCAGAACCATGTGCACACAGCTTGTGGTTGACATCCATCGGGGTGTTAATCGGCTTGCATCCAGAATAGCCAGCATCTTGAAGGAGGTCGAGACAGTACTTTCATTGAGAGAGGACAAGTCCATCAGGACGTCTTGCGATCTCCAGACCAAGGAAGTATCGAAGGTTCCCCAGATCTTTTGTTTGAAAAACGGAGCTCAGATGTTGTTTGACCGCTTGTATTCCCTTTGAATCATCTCCTGTAATTAGGATGTCGTCAACATATACCAACAGAAGAACCGTTCCTGTTGTTCGATGTCGAGTGAACAGAGAGAAGTCTGCCGAGCTCCGTGTGAAGCCAACCTCCCGAACAGCCTTACTGAACTTATCAAACCATGCCCGAGGGGATTGTTTGAGACCATAAATGGACTTCTTAAGGTGACAGACTCGAGACTCCCCTGTGGTCTCAAACCCGGGCGGTTGTTGCATGTAGACTGTTTCTTGTAGGTCACCATTGAGAAACGCATTCTTGATATCCAGCTGATGTAATGGTCATTGGCGATGCACAGCGACAGAGAGAAGGACACGAACGGTGTTGAGTTTGGCCACTGGAGAGAACGTTTCCTCATAATCGAGACCTTGTTGTTGAGTAAAGCCACGAGCCACCAGTCGTGCCTTAAGACGGTCAATTGTCCCATCAGGAGCATGCTTGATGACAAAGACCCATTTACACCCAACGGGAGTCTGGTTTGGGGGGAGAGGGACCAGGTCCCATGTCTGATTAGCCCAGAGAGCTGTCATTTCTTCATCCATTGCTGCCCGTCAGCCGGGATGTTGGAGAGCCTCTTGCACAGAGTTAGGTATAGAAATAGAAGATAATGAAGTAGCAAAGATTTGAAGCGGTGGGGAGAGGCGATGTAAGGATACATAGTTCGCCAACGGATGAGCGGTGGAGACTGATGCCGGATCAGCAGGTCGCAAAGTGTCAGAGGTCGAAGTCGACTGCATTGGAGCGGCGGAGCGAGAAGGGTGACGGGTGTAGACACGGATAATAGGGGGTTTTTGGAGAGCAGGAGCCGAGTCGGGAGGGGGAATTGGTAGAGGAGTGGGAACGGGAATGACTGGTTGAGGGAGGGATTGTGGTGGATGAGGTGGTGTTGGAGTGGTAACGGGAATTACTGGTCGAGGGAAGGATTGTTGTGGAAGAGGTGGTGTTGGAGTGGCGAAGAAAGGTTGGTCTTCCCGAAAGGTAACATCAGCAGAAACAGTCACCTTACGGGTAGCAGGAGAGTAGCAAATGTAACCTTTCTGAGTACGGGAATAGCCAACAAACATGTGTTTTGCCGCCCAGGGAGACAACTTGTCCGTAGACGGACCCAGAATGTGAACGTAGCAGGTACAACCAAATGTACGGGGTGTGAGAGAGAATGCCGTAGTGGAGGGGAAAATGAGGCTAAACGGAGTAGCATGCTGGAGGACGGAGGAAGGTAGGCGGTTAATGAGATAACATGTCGTGGACAGCGCAAAGTTTCAATAGACTTTGGGTACCTGCATGTGAATCATGAGAGATCGAGCAACATCGAGCAGATGCCTATTTTTACGTTCAGCAACGCCGTTTTGCTGTGGAGTATAGGCACACGACGTTTGGTGAATGATCCCAAATTCGGAGCAGAGATTTGCAAATTCATGGCTAGTGTAGTCGCGAGCATTATCAGTCCTGAGAGTTTTTATATTTGCAGAAAACTGCGTGCGAGTTTCCAGAACGAAAGCTCGAAAAACACGATGAAGCTCTGAGCGATCATGAAGTAAATACAACCATGTTGTGCGAGAATAATCATCTATAAAAGTGATGAAGTAGCGATACCCAGAAATACTAGAAACTTTGTATGGGCCCCAAACATTGGAATGAATTAAAACAAAAGGAGCAGAGCTCCGAGTACAGTGAGAAGGAAAAGAGGAACGATGTTGTTTCCCCAAAATACATGAGTCACACTTAAAAGGAGAAAGAGAGATATTTGGAAGAGCCTTCTGAAGGACAGGAAGAGGCGCATGCCCAAGACGCTGATGCCACTCAACGGAGGAGACGGAAAAGAGGATGGTAGGAGAAACGTCAAGGAGATAGAGCCCATTTTGTAGTCGTCCCTTACCAATGATACGCTGCGTCCGTCGATCCTACATAAAAAGGGAAGAAGAGGTGAATGTTACTGAGCAGTCTAAATCGGCAGTGAGGCGACTGACGGAAAGTAAATTAAATGGGGAGCCCGGGACATAAAGAGCCGAGCGGAGAGGGAGAGAAGAATTGAGGAGAATATCAGCGCAGCCGGAGACAGGAACGGTGTCACCATTGGCCACGGTGATATATTTTGGATGCGGGGAATCCAAGTATTTATGAGGTTTCAGCGAGGTGATATGGTGAGTAGCGTCGGAATCCACTATCCAGAGTGGACTAGTGGAGAGAAAAGCGATACTTTCTTTGGAGATGGAGGTAGCGGAGGCAACGGAGGCAGGTGGGCGGCTGAGCATGTCATGGAGTTGCTGGATCTGGAGGCGGACTTCTTCAAGATCAACACGAGTGGCAGAAGGACAGTTGGCAGCAACAGACGTACTCGGACGGGGAGGCAGACCATGTTTGCGGTAGCAAGTCATCTCTAGGTGTCCATCCCTACCACAGAAGGAACACTTAGGACGAGGCCGGCCACCACGGACTGGCGAAAAAGATGCAGGCAGCGTTGAGGATTCCATCGAGTATCCCATGGAATTACAGCGGTGAGAGAGGCCCGCTGGAGTGGCAGGTCGCTGTAGAAGAGATTGCTGCAGAGTAAGCCGCTGGAGATCGCTGGGAGGAAGCAGGCGATCGCTAGAGATCGTTGGGATCGCTGGCGATCGCTGGAGATCGCTGGGAGTAAGCCGCTGGAGATCGCGGTGAGAGCAGTCCGCACGATCTGCGTGCAGAAGTCGATCTTGCGGGAGGTCGCTGGAAACGCGAGCAGAGGAGAGCCGCAGGAGACGTCTCAGGAGACCGCTGGGAAGCCGCGGGAGATCGCTGGGAAGCCGCAGAGGAGGCCGCAGGAGATTGCTGTAGGCGGCGGCAGGGAGGAGATCGCTGCAGGAGATAGCTGGAGATCGCAGGAGGAGCTCGGCAGGAGACCGATTGGGAGCTCGGCAGGAGACCGATTTGGAGCTCGGCAAGAGACCGATTGGGAGCTTACAGGAGGAGCTCGGCAGTGATCCAACGAGCTGCGACCAGGATTCCGCAGGAGGAGACCGCAGGGAAGCTTGAGAATGTTGCGAGAATATTAGGAGACCGCTGCGAGGAGATCGAGAGAGGCGGAGCCCACGTGTCAACGATGAGAAGGCTATAAGAGGTCCAAGGAGGAGGCCAGGAAGCAGAGTTGTCGGCAGGAGGGGGGGCGGTCACAGAAATGGGAGACCGCAGAGCTGTCAGCAGGAGGGGTAGGCGGTCACAGAAATGGGAGACCGCGATTTTCGGACCGAAGGCTCTGATACCATGTTGAGTAGAGCAAAATTTGTATATATCTTTCCATCTACTAAATACAATGTATGAATACAAATATATAGGAGGGAGAAAGAGAGAGGAAATCCTTATACATTATGTGGGACTAAAGAGAAGAGAAAAACAATTGTGCTCCTAAATGGGTCATTACATGGGCTTTTCTAACAGAAAGAAATCTCTTTTTGAACAAATTTGAACGACTCTTTGCATTATCGAGCAAAAGTTGGGCATCTCCCCATTGATGCAATTCGTTCAGACTTTTGCGGTCCCGGTTACGACAACCTCATTCATCCTGACCACTCCAACCCCAGCACCCTATCTATCACGGGCAACCTCGTTGCAACGGCTTCCCACGTCCCCAACATCATTATCTCAATCCCAACAACCACTTCATGTCTGACTGACAGCATTTTCAGAACTAGCGTTCCCAAAACCTCTCCTCTCTAAATCCACGAACACCAACCCCGCAATCCATCCTCGCTTCCATGATGATATTTGACTACTCCATACCCATTTTCACGATGACAGACGACTGCTCTTCTTCATGGCAACCGCTGCCCGCGGTTCGGTTCGGTTCTCATGTTGCTCGGTTCGGGTCTGGATCCGGGAATAATAGAACTGGCGGTTCGGTTCGGTTCGGTTCTCGGTTCCCATACTCGGGTACCCGAGAACCGACCCGAATCATTAATTAAAATTTAATATAAGTGGCGCTAAGCGGCACTAGGCAGGAGGCAACTTCGATTTAAATTTAATATAAGTGGCGCTGGGCTAATGCTTATTACTTAATAATGAATGAATATAATTGATTTAAGGCTAATACTAATCTAATTAATAATTTTGATTTATATTTTTACCTTTTAATTTTTAAGTCCAAACCTACCAGGCCTAGCCTCTTCCCGATTCCTGAAGCCTCGGCCTCCCACGCTCACGTCCTTCCCCGCTTGATGCTTCGACGCTTCCCGTCCCTGAGAGGTAAGAACCGAACCCCCTCCAGTCTTCCTCTCCGACTTGCTCGCCGGCGCCGGCGCCGATTAAGTCGTGAAGATCATCTCTGGATCGCGATATCTGCGCAGATTAGGTCGAGAAGGTCTAAACTCCGAAGTTGCTTCTTATTTCTCTACTCTAAATATTTTTACCACAGTAAGGTACATTAAGTCAGCCGTGTCTATCCTTCCAAATTCCAACTTGCTACTCTTTCAGACTTTCAGCGTTAATGGTCTTAATTTTTGAAATTTATTAGCTTATGTACTTTGATTAGATTTAATCTTGAATAAATTTTGTTCAGTAAGTTTGGGGTTTCTAATCATGCAATTCAGAAGTAGCAATAGCATGATTTTGGTCATTGATTTGATTTACAGCCCAAAACATTAATATGGATTTAATATTTGATCATTTCATAGATAGTTTTTAATTTTAGGTAGTGCATTTGGTGGGATAATCAACCAGATAATGTGTTTACTCATTAAGTTAATTTTCGCAGTACAGTAGGAGAGAACAGCTGAATGTTTGTGGTTGTAATACTTGCATAGCATTAGCTCATAGCATTTACTTTTGGAGTTGGAAGACTCGTTTTTTTCCAATAATTACCAGACATGGTAGAACCGAGAACCGAACCGGAACCGAACCGAACAATTCGGATCCGGTTCTATATTTTAGAACCATGGGTCGGTTCCGGTTCCAAAAATTTAAAGCCAAACTTATATGGGTCGGTTCTTGGTTTTGGGTGGAACCGAAACGAACCAATCTGAGTTGCACCCCTCCGCAGCCAAACCGTTACCTCCCAAAGCCACTTATTTGTCTATGTTTTGCACCACCTAGGCAAATACCTCCTACATCATACTCATTTTCATGGCGTCTCTAACTCAGTCTTACCAATGCAAAGGATTTCCTATGGATGTGAAGTTTCCTCCAGTGCCCTCACCACTAACCCATCATTGTCCATGCAGAGTACTACCGCACTTGACGGGGAAAATAATATATTTGACACTCACAAGCCCAGGCATTTCCTTCGCGTATAGTATTGTAAGTCGGTTCATGCAACTCCCTTGTGATGGAGATCGCAGTGACCTGCTACTCATTCGGACGATCCGGGTCCACGGATGCGTCCAGATGGTTGTTTTGAGTCTTTTTGATGTATTATTTTATTTTATTTGAGCTATATTTGGCGTCCGATCGGTTGGGATGTTGTGAGCCATCGGATTAGGATGCCCTAGTCTAGGTTTAGTTATATATATTCGCATGCAGGATCGGTGGGGGGCATCAAAGGTTTTGCGATTTAGGAAGTCGTCGGTCTCTTCCTCTGGTGCGACGCCGGATGAATCCCGCTCCCCTCCTTGGTGCGACTCCAAGGTAGCCTCATCCTCCCCCTCCCAACAACCATGTCGTTGTGTCCCTCCCTTTCCCTCCAGTTTTCCTTCTCCCCTCTCAGCGCCCCGTCGAGTGCGCCCTCCAGCCCGTCGGATCCATTCGGGAAGGCCAATCCCCACCCCGTCCAGCCACCATCGCCGCCCAGAACACCTTTCCAACCCCCAACCCCCATCGTGTGCCCCACCGGATTGTCCAGCCTGCTGCCTTGTGTTTCCAGCCACCAGAACCTGCCGCCCTCCACTCCAACAGACCGATTCCGAGCCAAACCAGCAAAGGATTCTCAAACCCGCCCTCCACTGCCACCAGCCGACCTTCCCATTGCTTCCAGTCCTACTGTTACCCCATAAGTGAATCTCTACAGCGAACCTGCCACTCCTACCCTGCTACACACACCATCCAAGCCCCCATCAGCCCGGAACTCCTCTTCCCGCGCCTTCCCACTTTTGCTGCAACCTTGGATGCCCGCAACCAACCATCATTCGCCACCGTCTGCATGTGTAAGTCGTTACTAGGAATTACTGTTCTCTAATATTGTGTATTTGAACTTATATTTTGTTCAATGTTCTCATTTATAACTGTTATTAGTATTGTGAAGTTCATGTGACTTGCAGGATCAATTCGCCGTGTGCTTAGATACATTGTGCCTCAATTCGTTGTTGAATTAAAATTTGCCCTTCTAATTGAGTTTGATGTGAACGAATGTGTTTGGACTGTAGTTTTTTAATCGATTATTTATTGCTGGACCATTCAACTGCATTTACATTCGCACTTAAAGTGATTTCAAATGTTGGGTTGCATGTATGTTTGTATGTTATTTAGGGTTTTCGGTGATACTTTGCGTTCAGTGTGTGATTGCTTGCACTGCATCTAGGGCTAGGCCATCGAGCATTCGTCACCTGTAGACTCGTGCTGCATCAGATTGGTATCAAAGCTAGGTTCTGGCTTTATGCTAACACACAGTAATTGAGTCTATAGGTCTTGTCATATGTCGTACTATTATCGTTATCCCTCACCTTCATGTGAGAGGCATTATACTTCTCCACGATCTTATGATGGTAAAGTTGAGTTTTATTCGGGACATCGTCGCTACGCATCTCCTCTATTTGAGGACCCGAATCTGTATAAGCGCGACCACCACCGCAAGTTCGTAGGGCTCACGTCCACCCTCGAGCCCGACCTGATTCGCTAGAAATGACAGTCTAGATGACCCTTAGGAGCCTTATATAGGTCACCACCACCAGGATCACATCACATGCCAAGTCCCTCCTAGTGTTCCGCAATTAGAGATACCTAAGGCCGAATTTCAGTGATTAGTTCTTGATCAATTTGATCGTTGGGATGATCATTTTGCTCACATGAGGTCGGCCTTAAGAAGGATCAATAGGGGAAAGTCTAGGGATTTAAGTCAAGTCATCGATGTGTCTAGCAGTGCTCCCACTGACATGAGAGACCCGACACCTGATTTTGATACTTCTCATTTTGAGGAGACTCAGTGTCCATGTGACCTTGAAGTTGAGTCTGATCATGACTTTATGATACAAGTGGAGAGTGATACTAGTATGACTAGTGAGCGTGATCTCAAGAGTGAGAACGAGCGGCCTAGTGACACTGTGATGGTATATCCATCCTCTGCACCTCACTTAGACCTAGTGTCCCCTTTGGCTAGGGATCCGGTTCTCGACACTATACAGATTGACACACACTTGAGTAGGGGCTCTTCCCACTCTGCCTCTGTCATTGTTCTGAGTCACATCGCCACGGAGAGCCGAGAGCATAGTGTTGACTATTGACCTCATAGTAACTGTTTCACCCGCTTACGAGGACACTACCTCTATCGACGACACTCATCTGGAGGATCATTCCACTATTATTTACTTCATTGTTGAACCTCCCAATAAGCCTCCTGATGAACCACCACTCCCTTATGAGGATCAAGGGGCTAGCATTGACTTTGTTGTGGGTGTCCTACTTGTTCCCATTGACATTATTGTTATTGGTGCTCTCCTTTTGGAGAGCCATCATGCTATTGTTGACCTCCCCGGGATTAAATCCCCGAGAGGCTCATTTGAGGTTTCCCCTCCTGAAAGGCATGCACTTTAGTGATGGGTTGTGACTCCACACTAGTGATCATCACATACGCGGTGAATTTTGGCATACGCCTCCTGGTGAGCCACCTGACATGCCTTATCATTTGAGAGGTACCCATCATACCCGTGCGTCACACTACTTTGTCACCATCTACGTCGTTCCTTCGGGTGATGGTGTCATTCACGCCGAGTTCTTTTATCGACCACCCAGAGAGCCTTCAGATAAACCACTCATCCTTACTGGATTTCACTGTTATATGGCGTATGCATTTAGTCAGTCTAGCAGGTCAGTCACCATCCATTTGCGTCTGTTGCATGACTTGCATGGGTATTCTCATATAATGTACGACTCTCTCCTATGTTGCATGATTCGTGCCCATCATATGTTTTGCATCATTCACATGATCTGCATGAATTTGTCCGATGCGAATTTGCAATAAACAATGATTATTATAAAAACCAAGCAGACCAACACATGAGAGATCAGAATTTTGAAATTGGGGAGCAGGCAACGATTCACCTACGATTTGAGAGGTTCCCAACGGGAACAACAAAAATATTAAGCGCTCCTCGAATGAGTCCTTATATAGTCACGCGATGGATCAGTATGAATGCATATGAATTCGACATCTCTCAAAATAAGAGTACAAACCGAGTATTCAATATAGAGGATTTGATTTCTTACTATGACGAGCATGTGTATGTGGACCCTTTCTTCCCGCCCATGTATGAGCCACAATTCTCATTATTGCCACCCGCTTAGTACCATCGGCCATCACCAGCCTGACCCCTCCCTGCCCCAGCCTATTGAGTCGCACCAGATGGGCCACTTCGTACCATCGATGGTTCTACCACTTCTACCTTCAGATGGAGATACATTTTGTTCAGAGCCACCAGCTACCGCCAGAGACTTACTTCTGATTGTTGCATTTGACTTCACCGTTGTGGGCGGGCGTGATACACTGCGATGTGTTGTCCACTGGAGCTGCTACATATGCTCAGATGTTGCCTGGATTTCCCCAGAGGAGCTTGCGCAACTTGTCCTCAGGCTTTGCCGAGAGCACGACTACCCTCGCTCACTGGAGATGAGTGAGTTCAAGCCGAGGAGAATTGATGGAGATCGCAGTGATCTGCTACTCATTCGGACGATCCGAGTCCATGGATGTGTACGGATGGTTGTTTCGAGTCTTTTTGATGTATTATTTTATTTTATTTGAGCTGTATTTGGCGTCCGATCAGCTGGGATGTTGTGAGCAATCCGATTAGGATGCACTAGTCTAGGTTTAGTTATATATATTCGCATGCAGGATCGGTGGGGGGCATCGAAGGTTTTGTTGTTTGGGCAGTCGTCAGTCTCTTCCTTTGGTGCGACATCGGATGAATCTCGCTCCCCTCTCCTCCTCCCCCCCCCCCCCCCCCTACAGCCACGCTGACGTGTCCCTCGACTCTCTTTCCCTCCAGTTTTCCTTCTCCCCACTCAGCGCCCCGTGGAGTGCGCCCTCCAATCCGCATGATCCATTCGGGAAGGCCAATCCCCACCCCTTCTGGCCATCATCGCCGCACAGAACACATTTCCAACCGCCCAACCCCCCATCCTGTGCCCCCTACCGGATTGTCCAGCATGCTGCCTTGTGCTTCCAGCCACCAGAACCTGCCGCCCTCCACTCCAACAATCGGATTCTAAGCCAAACCAGCAAACGACTCTCAAATCCCGCCCTCCACTGCCACCAGCCGACCTTCTCATTGCTTCCAGTCTTACTATTACCCCATCTGTGAGTCTCTACAGTGAACCTGTCACTCCTACCCTGCTACACACACCATCCGAGCCCCCCACCAGCCAGGAACTCCTTTTCCCGCGCCTTCCCACTTTGCTGCAACCTTGGATGCCTGCAACCAACTATCATTCGCCACCACCTGCATGTGTAAGTCGTTATTTGGAATTAGTGTTCTCTATTATTGTGTATTTGGACTTATATTTTGTTGGATGTTCTCATTTATAATTGTTATTAGTATTGTGAACTTCATGTGACTTGCGGGACCAATTCGCCGTGCGCTTAGATACATTGTGCCTCAATTCGTTGTTGAATTAAAATTTGCCTTTCTAATTGAGTTTGATGTGAACGAATGTGTTTGGACTGTAGTTATTTTAATCGATTGTTTATTGCTAATTAAATCGGACCTTTCAATTGCATTTGCACTCGCACTTAAAGTGATTTTGAATGTTGGGTTGCATCATGCATGTATGCTTGTATGTCAATATAGGGTTTTCGGTGATCCTTTGCATTCAGTGTGTGATTGCTTGCACTGCATCTAGGGCTAGGCCATCGAACATCCGTCACCTGTAGACTCGTGCTGCATCACCTTGTATATCTCATTTGCAGGTTGTTAAGCGCATTTTTCTGCAACTAAAGCACACTAAACAACCCTCGCCTACTTCTCTTACGGCATATTACAATGTCAATTATATTGGTTCTATTGATGATTAATGCTCTACTAACATTTTTTGTGTTTCCTTGGTTTTTCTTGTGATGTGGGTGGGTAGGGTGGGCGGGGGATCATGCCACGTGGACAAGCAAGTAGTATGCATAGCTCGTTCCTTGGTAGAGGTCGAATATCATTAGATGACCCTTGCAACTTTCAAGGTCACTTGGCTCAAACACTTTCATGTTTTTGGTTCACTTGAACCCCGAGAAAACATTTTATTTACCCTAAACCCGTCATCCCAAACTTTTTCTTCATGCTTTCCTTGAATTCTTCTATTATTTGTGTGTTTGTGCTAGTAAAATGAGGTCAATAGAGAATTTTTTTTCATGAAGTTGAGATTTTTATTGCTTATGAAAAACAACAGAGTAGATCAAAAGAGAACAAGCATGTTCTTAAAGAAAGAAGAGCAAACTCTATCAAGACAAGACAAAATAAATGATCAGTAATCATATAAGCAAACCAACAAAAGATCATCATGAAGTAAAATTTCTCAAATAAGGAACTTTACTAGGATTTTGGAAGTACGCTTTTCTAACACGAGTAGGTAAGCCCATGAGATGATTTAGGTCCAATGTATTCTTAGCTAGAGCATCGGCAATTGAATTTCCTATTCCATAAAAATGATGAATGGTGTGTTTGCCTATTTCCATATATTGCATTATTTCGTGTCCATACTGAATAACCCTCCAATCAAAATGATTGTGCTTTATGAACTGCCATAGTATTCTAGATTCCGTAAAAATAGTAGTCTCAAAATCTCCATTATCATTACAAACTCAAAGACCATCCCTTAATGCCAAAAATTATCATTCAATAACAAAATAACACCCGTTTCATACTACCATAAATGAGATATCCATCCAGATTTATAAGCATCAAGAACAATGCCAACAAAATTACTTTTGGAAGGAGCGACAATGTGTAAATACAGAGAAGTGAAAAGAAAACCTTATTGCTCCAATTAACAACAATGCCCTTTCACAAATATGTCTTGATTGTAAAATGTTTCAGCGATGATGTGATAACTGGCCAATGTCTTCAAGAGCAAAATGCAAAGATTCCTGAATGTGGGACGATTGAGAATGGGATTTAGAATATTTAGCATCATACTTTCTCTTACATCTTTCCATCTAAATCTCCCAAACACAATAAATTGGCATAGCAAGATGATTTTTGTTGTGCCCTTACTATAATTTTAGCAGATATAATCCATATAGCCAAAAACTTTTCTCACCATCGAGCTTTCTTAATAAGACCGTGTGTTTAGCAATATCAATATTGTCATGAAGGTGGTCACAGATTTCATAAGTATATTTAAATGAACAACAAACACATTCTAAAATTACACGAATTCGTGCATGTTGAATATTGATGTCACCTGGTAACCTATGTGCTTCGACATCATTAAACCATTAATGCGTTAAACAATTAATTGAATAAATCTAAATGTTTAAAATTTCTTCTCTATCAAACCGTTGCATTTAAATTGGGCTCAATAGTATATAAAGCTCCCCTTTTGTATTACCTTCTCTTCACGTAAATGTTGTAAGGTCATAAGTTTTTCAAACTCTCCAAATTTCCTCTAATATGTAAAAATTTAATTCCACCAAATTGTTAAAATCAATGCTAACCCTATTCAAATTTCTGCTGGATTTTGAGTCTGAAACACAATGGCATCTGTGAACATCAAGCTAATTGTACCGAAGGAATTTGGTTGTGCACTTATCAGTCTCTTTAAGTGAAATTAAAGGAAGTTGCACATTAGTCATGGTATAAATGTTGCAACTAAGAAAGTTGACTTAATAAGAGTGAGCCGTCCAACTCGATTTAGTTTCTCTTGACATCATCCTTTAATTCTCCTTTGAAGCTTTAAAAGTAATGAACCATAATAAACTTTTTTGGGTCTGTCATTACACATAGGAATATCAAGAAAATGGAAAGGAATGGATCCAATTGGAATGTCCAAAATGTTTTGAATAAGCAGAGAATTATTCACACTTGTTTAGATATACGGATGGATCATTGGGACTTTCAATAAACTGATCGATCATACTATTCCAGGCTCTTGGCATTTGCTTTTGTAGAAAAGAGCGAATCTTGTATATATTTCTTGTATTGTATACAAAGAGAGAGTACATATTTATAGGAGAAAGAAGAGAGAGAGAAACTCTATACATAATGTGGGACTAAAGAGATATAGAAGAGGAGTAATTGGGCCACCAAATGGGCCAAACACATGGGCTATTTCAACACTCCCCCGCAAGCTGGAGCGTACAAATCGTATGCGCCAAGCTTGGATAAGCATTGATAGAAGAGGGTACTGGACAGTGCCTTTGTGAGGACATCCGCAACTTGTTCAGTACCAGGGACATGTTTTAGCTCGATCTTCTTCATTTGTACTTTCTCCCGGATAAAGTGGCAGTCGACCTCGATATGCTTGGTCCTTTCGTGGAAGACCGGGTTCTTGGCAATATGTATAGCAGCCTGACTGTCGCAAAGTAGAAGAGCAGGAGCAGGAAGTTTTACCCCAAGATCCGTGAGAAGACTTTCAAGCCATGTAAGTTCAGAGACCACAGATGTCATTGCCCTGTATTCTGCTTCTGATGAGGAGCGCGCAACCACTGCTTGTTTCTTGCTACGCCAGGTAATCAAATGTCCTCCGAAGTACGTACAGAAGCCACTGGTTGACCGACGATCATCCAGAGAGCCGGCATAGTCAGCATCAGAGTATGCCACCAGTGTTGGAGTTGAGGATGAGGTCTTGTATACCAAGCCTTGACCAGGAGCCGCTTTTAGATATCAGAGAATCCGTTCCACAGCCTGAAGATGAGAGGAACGAGGGGCGTGCATGTAACGGCTGACAATACCGACTGTGAAGGAGATATCTGGTCTTGTAACAGTCAGATAGATCAATTTTCCAACCAGACGGCGATAGTACTCCGGGTTCTGAAGCAAGAGATCAGAGTCAGAGGACTGAGCACAAATCTTGTGATTTGCGTCCATTGGAGTATTGATGGGTTTGCAGCCGGAGTAGCCTGCATCATGAAGAAGATCGAGGCAATACTTTCTCTGAGATAGAACAAGGCCATCTGGTCGCCTGGCTACCTCCAGGCCCAGGAAGTAATGAAGGTTCCCCAGATCTTTTGTTTGGAACACGGAGCTGAGTTGTTGTTTGATCGCCTGAATTCCTTTTGAGTCGTTGCCTGTGATAATGATATCATCCACATAGACAAGAAAGAGAACGGTGCCTGTTGCCTGGTGGCGAGTAAACAGGGAGAAGTCAGCCGAGCTCCGAGTAAACCCTGCTTCACGAAGGACCTTGCTGAGCTTGTCGAACCATGCTCGAGGAGACTGTTTGAGACCATAGAGAGACCGCAAAAAGATGACAGACTTTTGGGGTCCTAGACTCCCCCGTGGTCTCAAACCCGGGCGGCTGCTGCATGTACACCGTTTCAGTGAGATCACCGTTTAAGAAGACGTTCTTAATATCCAGTTGATGTAAGGGCCATTGGCGGTGCACAGCAACGGAGAGAAGAACCCGTACTGTGTTCAGTTTGGCGACGGGAGAGAAGGTTTCGTCGTAGTCCAAACCTTGTTGCTGGGTGTAGCCGCGAGCCACTAGTCGAGCTTTTAAGCGGTCAATGGTCCCATTCGCAGCATGCTTGATGACAAAGACCCATTTGCAACCAACAGTTTTCTGGCCAGGGGGAAGATCCACCAGCTGCCACATCTGGTTTGCCCACAACGCGGCCATTTCTTCTTACATGGCGGCACGCCAGCCAGGATGTTGAAGAGCCTCCTGCACAGAGTTAGGAGCTGCAACCGACGATAAAGAAGTGGCCAGAGTATGAAGGTGGGGTGAGAGGCGATGTAAGGACATATAATTCGCCAAAGGATGGGCAGTCGATTCTGGTACCTGATCAGCAGAACACGGAGCACCGGAGGTCGAGTCGGACTGCGGAGTCGGATCGGAACGAGGATGTTGACGAGTGTAGACACGGATGATCGGTGGTTTAGAGATAATGGAGGTTGGAGTGGGAGCAATATCAGGAGCCGGAGATGGAGGAACGGGAACGGAAGTTTCGTTGACCGGGATGACAGGTCGCGGAGCGGGTGGTGGTGCAAGGGTGGATACAGGATCAAAAAAGAACGGTTGATCCTCCCAGAAGGTAACATCGGCAGAGACCGTTATTTTACGGGTTGTAGGGAAGTAGCAGACGTAACCTTTCTGAGTTCGAGAGTAGCCGACGAAGATGGACTTGGTAGCACGAGGATCCAGCTTATCCGTGGAGGGTCCCAAGATGTGGACGTAGCAGGTGCACCCAAAGGTGCGGGGTGTGAGAGAGAAGGGTGGAGTAGAAGGAAAAAGAAGGCTGAACGGAGTATTATTATGGAGAACGGATGAAGGGAGACGGTTGATAAGGAAGCAGGCAGTGGAGACCGCGAAGTTCCAATATGATTTGGGAACGTTCATGTGAAGCATAAGTGAGCGGGCAACCTCGAGAAGGTGGCGGTTCTTTCGCTCGGCCACGCCGTTTTGTTGAGGGGTGTAAGCGCAGGATGTTTGATGGATGATTCCGAAGTCTGAGCATAGAGTGGCGATATCGTGGCTTGTGTATTCGCGAGCATTGTCGGAGCGTAAGGTTTTGATGGTAGTGGAGAATTGCGTACGGGTCTCGAGGACAAATGCTCTAAAGACACGAGGGAGCTCAGAGCGATCATGAAGCAGGTAAAGCCACGTTAACCGAGAGTAATCATCAACAAACGTGAGAAAATACCGATATCCAGAAATACTAGTAGTTTTATATGGCCCCCAAATATCGGAGTGCACTAAATCAAAAGGAGCCGGGCTCCGAGTACAATGTGCGGAAAAAGAAGAACGTGGTTGTTTGCCGAAAATACAAGTTTCACATTTAAACGGAGAAAGAGGTGCATCAGGGAGAGCCTTCTGGAGGACGGGTAGAGGAGGGTGCCCGAGGCGTCGGTGCCAGTCTATGGCGGAGACAGAGGAGAGGATGGTGGGAGAGTCGTCAAGGAGGTAGAGTCCGTTCCGCAATCGTCCTTTACCAATGGTAGTCCGCGTCCGTCGATCCTGTATCAAAAAAGACGAGGGGTTAAATGTGACAGAACAATCCAAGTCATTAGTAAGACGACCAATGGAAAGTAAATTGAAGGAGGAGCCCGGAACATGAAGAACCGAGCGAAGAGAAAGAGAGGAGGTGAGCGAGATGTCAGCAGAACCGGAGACGGGAACAGTATCCCCATTGGCCACAGTGATGCACTTTGGATGAGGAGTATCCAAATATTGAGTTGGTTGTCGCGAGGTAATATGATGAGTAGCACCGGAGTCCATTACCCAACCTGGGCTAGTGGAGAGACAAGCCATACCTTCATTGGAGACGGAGGCGACAGATGCAGAAGTAGGGCTGAGAAGTCCATGAAGTTGCTGGAGTTGGAGGCGGACTGCGTCAAGGTCCACCGGATTGCTTGAGGTGGACGGACTTTCCGTGGCAAGGGATGCTGTAGGACGAGGAGGATGTCCGCTTTTACGAAAGCATGTGGCCTCATAATGACCATCACGGACGCAGAACGAGCATTTAGGTCTCCCCCGCCCCCCCCCCCCCCCCCCCCCCCCCCGACCTCTTCCCCGAGCGCCAGACCGGCCTCCCCGGGTAGGTGGAGGAGGAAGAGAGGGAGAAGTAGGAGCGTGCTGGAGGAGGGCCGGTGAGGTAGGTGTCGTGATATCAAGAGGTGGTGTGACTCGGAGGAGCATGGAGCACACACTTGATAGAGACGGAGTGGTAGCTGAGGCCAAGATCTGAGCCCGAAGGCCCAGAAGATGAGGTGGGACCCGGGCCATGAGCATAGCAATGCAGACTGCCTCCTTCTGAGCCCGCTGAGTTGCATGATCATTTGTTGATGGCTGATGTTGGATCCATGCTTCAGCCAGAGATTTGACACGGGCAACAACAGAGGTCATGTTAGGCCCGGTGGTGTCCAGAGCCTGTAGGTCGGTGATGATATCGAACAGACGTTGAAGGCTATCTTTTTCGGAATACAGGGACTGGAGCTCGTCCCACATGGCCTTGGCCGTCTCAAGGTACATGGCCATTTCATAAGGTTCGCCATCCAGCGAGTTCAGGATCCATGTCTGAACGCGGCCATCGTCCCGCAGCCATTCCTCAGTGACTGGAGTTGGGGGATCCTGGGTGAGATGGGAGGCAGGGCCCTTGGCTTGAAGGACGCGGCGGACAGAGTGCATCCAGGGCATGAAGTTTTTCTTCCCAGAGAGGGAGATGGTGGTGATGCGGAGCTCATCACGGAGCTCGTGGTTGAGGGCAGGTGGTGTGGCCTGTGTAGGAACTTCCGATGAGGCTACCGAGGAGCCCATAGAGACCGGGAGGCACGGATAGAGACGAGCTTAGACCGCACGATCTGAAAGCAGAGCAAGCGGTTAGAGGAGTCCGCGTCTGATTGCAGTAGACCAACAGCGGAAAGGGCGAGGCGACTCGTCCAGGTCGAGGTCGCAGAAGAACCCACGCAAGTTGGGCGAAGAGGAGACCGCTGGCAGGCTAGCGGTTAGAGGCCAGACCGCACACAGAAGGCGCTGGCAGAGATCGCAGCGAGCAACGAGGAGACCGCGTGAGATTGACGCGAGGAGGTAGCGAGAGATCGCTACGAGGTTGCAGGAGGGCGCTGAAGATCGCTGGAGAGATCGGCAGAGGCGGCGTCTTGCGTGCACGAGAGATCGCGGGCAGAGAGATCGCAGGCGAGCAGAGTGTGTACTGGCGAGCTGCGACTGAGACCGCTACGATCAGAGAAGAGCAGGAGAGGCCGCTGTTGAGCAGAGGAACCGTTGGCGAGCTGCGACTTGCGAGCAGAGAGGAGACCGCGTCGATTTGAGAGCAGAGGGGAGACCGCTACGACTTGAGATGAGGCCGGAGCGATCGCTGGCGAGCTGCGAGCAGAGGGGGGGGCGAGCAGAGGTAGCTCGCTGAGAAAGATCGCACGGGCGGTCTGAGAGAGAGACCGCTGGAGAGGAGAGCGGTCTGGCGAGCTGCTGGTGGACTTGAGAGGACGATGGCGGGACCCACGCCGCAGATGGAAGAAGCTATAAAACCCAGCAGAGAGGGAGGCGTGGGAGGCTGGGAGTAATGCCGGAGGTAGCGGCAGGGGGAGCGGTCTCAGGAAAGGAGACCGCCAGAAGTTGAGAACTGGAGGGTTGGCGGTCAGAAAACGGGAGACCGGAAAAAACGGATCGCTCGCTCTGATACCATGTAGAAAAGAGCGAATCTTGTATATATTTCTTGTATTGTATACAAAGAGAGAGTACATATTTATAGGAGAAAGAAGAGAGAGAGAAACCCTATACACAATGTGGGACTAAAGAGATATAGAAGAGGAGTAATTGGGCCACCAAATGGGCCAAACACATGGGCTATTTCAACAGCTTTAAATCATATAGTACCTTCTTTAATTTGTATACATTATCCTTTTCTACTATGATCTTCTAGTATTTTTATTGTTCTACATCTACTTTTTTTATCTCACCAATCAGAAAGGGGGACTTCACATCTAATTGAAGTATGATAGTCCTCTTTGAGATGCAATAGCTAGTAAGATCCTTATTGTCATGATGTAAGCCAATTTTAGGATTTTGGAAGACGATGTTTTTATGCGACCAGTTTTAATTTCGAATGTAGGCCGAACGGGCCAAAACGAATTTTGCGCGCGAAAAACACTCGTGACGTCGAATTTCACGATACCCGTTAATCGTTATTCGAAGATATTTCCTTGGGCGACTATCAAGTTGAACCAAAGCGAGACCCGTACAAGCACAAGCAAAATACAAGCAAGCTTAGCAATATTTAATTGAATCGCATAAAATTAATCTAATGTATTGGAGTAGGTAAGAAGGGGTGGAGTTTACCCAAGCATATTGCAAGCTACGGCTAGGAGTGGCCCCTCCAAATGTGATTGTTGTAGGTGATCGGACCCGTTGGCTGTGACACAAGGGCGATGGATTACTGTAGGGAGGACGATCGACCTCGGAAGGGTGCCGGAAAAGGGCGTCGAAGGTCGACGGCACTCTTCATGTGAACAGGGATGGACGGGGCGCTGGAAATAAGCGGCGTAATCGACGGCGGCCCCGTAACTGGCGTCTGGCGTCAATGGAGCCGAATACTTCCGCTCATCGTCTTCGTCTCTGGTGCGCCGCAGAAGTTGCTTCGGAGGTCGGTTGCTTCGTCCGATGGGGAGGTTAGGGGTTGACGGAATGTCTTTCCGGTATCACGGGAAGAACGAGATTTTCGTTCTCCTGTACACCCGGGCTGCTTCTCTTCTTAACAGTATGAGATTTAATAAGGAAATTATACCTCCAAGAGTTAATTGTTTTCCAGAATTAAGTTTCTGAATGATATTGTCAAAATAATTTCTTTCCTAAATTTTTTCATTCCAATTAATTCTTGACAGCAAAGCTTCAAATAATTCTTCCTCATTAATTTTCCTGATTTCCCTCTTAACTGATTTGGATAAATATATTTTGACTTTTGAGTTTTCCTTCTATTAATTTCTATGCGTTCTTTAAATAATCTAAGTTTGTCTCTTACGTCCTAACTACTAAAATTACCAGGTCTTTTATTCGGGATCTCACCGGATGGTCAAACCGATGAGCCGGAACTCAAAATACCATCGGTGCGTGGAAAGAAATGATAGAAAATAACAAATAAAATATAATTGGCGCGTGATGATATCACGCGTCCTCAGATGTGGAGACGGTTGCATCATGTCACCATTCGAGCCGTCAGAGAAAACGTTCCATTATAACCTCTGTCGATTTTTGTTAGTAGCCTTTAGCTACAAGGTGAACTTTATATTTTTATATTGTCACGTGTTTAGTATATTTTTGAATTTTAGACCCATTTGAGACCAACAATTTCCTTATTAATTCGTCTCTAGACTAGCTCAAAGGTCTTTTTTTAATCAATTGGATTTCTGCTTCCACGCCTTAATCCATGATTGCTCCTTAGCAGCTTCATTGTAGTTCTCTTGTTCTTTTACTAAGAAAGCAACGGTACAATTGTTTTATATATAGAGAACAATTGTATATATATATATACTATATTAAAAGGGAAAAACACCCTTTGGTGAAACAGTCAACTTACCGATTTTACCCCTCTTTATTACAAGATTTAAAATTTCTTTAATTTATGTGTTTTTTCTTCTATTTTAAAAAATGTGTTATCATATAGGCAAAGTCCATTACCTAGTACCAACAATAAAAAATGTGCTCTCCCCGCCACTCGCAAACCCTCGTGCACACGGAAAAATCGAGCGACGGGCGGAGTACAGCGCTCGGGGGGTTGCAAGCGGCAGGAGCGTCGTCGCGTCGGGACAATGTCGTGGTCGATGTACTGTCGCGCGGGGCACTGGGGGCCCCCGTGCACTGTCGCGCGGGGCACTGGGGGCCCAGTGCCCCGGTGCACTGTCGCGCGGGGCACTGTCGCGGTTGGGATACTGTCGCAGTTGGTCGTAAGGGCGGAGCCAAGGGCGGACCTACTCACAGACACACTCGGGCACATGCCCGGGTGGGAAAATCGCGTAAAAGGTATAGGCGTAGATTCTCCTCCTCGCTTCAGAGCTTGTCAGTAAGCATTTTCTCCTCCTCGACCGGCCAGAGGATGCTTTCTTTGTTGAGCTTTCTTCTTCGTGACAGAGAGCCAGAGGTTGTTTTCTTCTTCGAGCTTTTTTCTTCGCGACAGAGGGCTTAGCCGCTTAGGTATCTATCTCCTATCTCCCGTTTTCACTATTGCCAGAGGATCCTCCTTCTTCAAAGGTTGCTTTCTTCTTCGATCTATCCTTCAAAATCGGAAGTCGTAGTTTCGTCGACTAGGCCGACCTTCTTCAATCTTTTATCTCCAGTTTTCAATTTTGATATTCCAAGGCAACAGCCAACAAGTGCAGTTCAGACCTCTGATTCAAGGTAACTTCAAGCCACAAATTTTATGTTTTCATCTATTTTTTCAGTTTCCAGATGATCTATAGATGGGATTTTTTTTTAGATGGGACTTTTTTTTAGATGGAATTTTTTCATACCGTTATAATAGCCAACGAAGCCTTTCCGCTCTTATAATTTCATTTCCCTCTTACTCTTCTAATTATTTTCTGATTTCTATTACATTCCAAATTCCCAGCTCTAATTAAATTTTTGAAGAGAGGATGGCAAAAAATTAGAATGAAAATTCATGATTTCTTTTGATTAGGCCTTGAAGAGAATGGATCGAAGAGGAGATTGTTTCACCAAAAACAAAAAAAAAGTAAGAAAAGGTTCCTTGTAATGCCCTTGTTCTTAGTTTCCTTGTGGCCTAACAGAAAACTCAAGCATTATCCCGCTGCCTTGTCTCAAGGGATGATGTACTTTATATTTTAGTATTTTAGTATTTTATATTAAAATGATAATAATAATATTTAATCATCTCTAGAAATGATTAACTTTTGGCATTTGAATTGTAAAATGGTACGCTTTTGATACTTCGGTATATTCAATTAGAATGTATTTCTCCTCATTTTCTTCTAATTTGTCAGTCTTTTTTTGAGAGATGATTGTATGCAATGTTTCTAGATATCTCTTTTCTGAAGTATGTCTGTGTATTTTGTTTAGTACGCATCCTTCACAAACTTCTTGGTTTTTTTATTTATTTATAGTAGCCCGATGACCATCTCTTTCCTCTTTGACTCTTTGAAGCTATATAAGTTTAAATGTTCATATCTTAGATACCATGTTAACGTAGGTCCTTGCTTCATTTCCCCCAAATGGTAGCAGTAAAGGAAATACTTTGTTGTTAGACATTTTAATTGTTGTAATAAATTACCTTGAGTTTTCATCAGAAATGTGACATTGTATGTTCAAATATAAGCTTGTGGCGCCTTTGTACTAGTTGTCTACCGCTGAGCAAATTTTGAGCAAGAATAAGAACAAATTGTACATCATGTGTTTGTTTTATTTCTCCTGCTTTTGTCGTAACTGCGATAATGTCTTTGCTTGTTATCTTCTTTGTTTTTCCATCGCCAATTGTGATTTATTACTTTTCTTGTTCATCTAAATAGATTAAAGATTTTTTATTATTTTTCATGTGGCTTCAGAAACTACTACCAAGATATCATATATCTTATGCCATAACTTCTGATTTTAGACATGAATAAAATACATGGCCTTGTTCTTTCTCAGTGAAATTAGCTTCTTCTTTCTTTTTCTTCTCTTTGCTTAAACCAACATTCTTTTTCAAAGTTTGTTAGTTCTTCCAGTGTTTGCATTTAAGATAATTGCATTCTGTTTCATATTTGTTACCTTGCATAAATTCCAATAGAAAGAAGATACGTCTCTTTTAGAAATTTGTAATTTAACTCTTCTTCGGTCTTTATGGGCTACCTTCCAGTTTCTTTCTGGATATTTGTTGTGACTCACTTCTTAGTGTTGGTTCTCTTGCCCACGTCTAAGATTAACTTTAGTTTGGAAAGCTTGCTATAAGGGTTGTTCAAATATTTCCTTTTTTTCTTCATGGGCTTGAAGTGCGTCCTAGGCTTTGTGATGGACAGAACAGTAAGGTCCTTTGAATCATCTATTGCTACAGCATGTTCGAATCTTGATAATAAACTTTTTAGAATTTTGGGAACTATTCTTTTGCCTTATATGGTATCACCATAGCTTCTTACTTGATTCACAACGCTTGTGGTCCTTGAGAAGAAATTTTGTATTATCTCACCTTACTCCTTCCAAAAAGACTGAAATTTTATTGAAACTACCTAGCTTGACAGTTTGAATTCAGTCCATATAATTTATCATGCCTCATTTGATGCAGTTGTTGCCATGATCCTTGAAAATATAGTTTTGTCTACTATTTGTTGGATGTATGGTGAAGCCTTAGCACCTCTCTTCTGATTTTCTGTGTAGGCTATGACATGTATTGTCTCTTGAGTTTTTATTTGTGATGCAGCAGATGCTAGAGAATAACCATTTTAAATTAGGTCCCACAATCCTTGTGATAGAAACAATGTTCTCATTTGTATCCTCTAGTAATCGTATGCTTCTTCTTCAAAGATAAGGAGGAACAATGCTTTCATTTGTATTCTCTAGTAATTGTATGTTTGTTCTTCAAAGATAGGGACAGACGGACAGTTGCTTTGGAGTTCCGGAAGGTTTGATGGATTTGATTGCTTGTGGAAGCCATTCGATAGGGAAAAAGGAATTGAAAGAGAGGTGATGAAAGATGTCCGCACAGGATAATAAAAGGATCTCTTATGGCTTTCAATAACCTTTTCTCGGATACTATTGTTCGACAAAAAAAAGATCAAAAAATGTAATCTAAAAGCAAGAATTCAATCATGACAGAAGCATGTTGCACGAATAAGAGAATAATCAGGGAAACATAGAAGAGAACATTGATCTTTCAATTACTTCATTATTTTATTTCAAATTACAATAATATTTAGATTGCTGTGGAGAATTTCCCATATACATTCATAAATTGCTTGCATTAACATTCTTGTTTTTTCATCTCCCCTTACACTAATGTTGATTTCTCGATTAATATATTTCTAACACAGTTTGTGAGAGAAAAAAACTTAGTATAAAGGTGAAATTGTTCCACCCTCTAAACATGGCGCGATTAATCTGTTAACTATTTAAATTCTAAATAATTAATTATAATTTAAATCCGAAAAAATATCTATCATACTTTACATAGTTACATGCAGCATTCAAACATAAGCATGCGTACATGCAAGCACACAAACTTTTAGTTTTCTATGAAACAATTAACGCAGAACCTCCCTTTCAAGAAAATGTAAAATAATAAATCATAAATGAAGTTATGTATGACAGTCAATATGCAACTGAAAAACCAAATAAGAGTGTGTTCAAATATTCCAAGCTGATATCCCTTCTTTACCTATAGTCACTATATGTCAAGTGAAGCGTTGATTTACATTCAATGTTGTCTTAGATCTAGTTCATCTTGTTGTAGAGCCTTCTCCCACTGTTCAATGCGCAACCACCATCAGACCTCGGCAACCTAGACTTGCCAAGCTTCCCTAAGTTTGGTTTGGGCTCAGGTTGATTAGAGTGGTCTAAGTACTTCTCTCTGGTGGTCATTGATGGTCTCTGTGTGCCGGAAATGACAACCAAAACCATGTGGGGAGTACCGATCTTCCTGAGCTTCCCTTGTCGACAATTGTTGTAACATCCTACCCTCAAAGGGTACCCTGGAAGTTTTGTGACACCATATAGATGACCTAGTGAGCCATAGGAGGACCCAGTGTACTCAGTGGACCCTAAGTAGGCCCCTAGAAACCCCAATTCTTGTGGTGACCTGAAAGTAACCCAGGCTCACCCTAGGGGTCACTTCTTTAGTTCTTTACCTATAGTCACTATATGTCAAATGAAGCATTGTTTTACATTCGCATGCCTTTATGCGGCCAAGTGATGCATAAACCACGTGTGTTTGTGATACTTTATCTCCAACATTACCTAGCAACACCCTTAGCCTTGACATGTAAAATGCAATAAAGGTTTTACCAAGAAATGGTTCCTAGTCAAAGACAATCAGACTTCAAAACAACAAAACAAATGAAAAGATCTACATACCTCTGGATTCAAGTCATTGACCTTCTCAATTGCATCTTGCACATTACCCGATTGAACAGCCTTTTTCACAGCCATGCGGTCGGTTATCGTCGCAAGATCAATTTCCGCTGTATAGAACAAAATAGAAGTAATTAAGATATACTCTTAAACGCGTGACAAGACACCTGCTTCAAAGAGACTAGCCCAAGGCATAATACGTTGAGTGCCAGATTCCATTCGGAATTTCTCTGCCGCCTCGACGTAGCCCTCCGTCACCAGAAAGTTCATCACCAGCTTGTTCATATCCTCCTTCCTAATCTTCACATCCTTGAGCTTTTTCTCCCATTCCTCCCTCGTAATCACCTTCTTAGATGTTGACTGCGTGAAATTGGAAAGTAGACTATCTAAACAGAGTATTTCTAAAAGAAGAAGAAGAAAAACACCGCCATTCCTCCCTTCTGATCGCATTAGGAAAAAAAAACGAAACAATAAGATAATAACACAGCATTTCTAGTGGGAATAATGAATAATGGTTTAGAATATCCGAAATCAGCATTCGTCGTATGAAGAATTACTGGGAACCCCATATTGTCGTCACTCGAGCTGGAAGTATAAACATGATGAAGAGAGTAAAACTGAAAGCAGTACCATGGATTCAGTGGCGTTAAGCTGTCCCGGAACGAACCAGAGGCGGGACATCACCTCTCCTGGTCAGAAGACATCGTGGTCCAGAACGGATAATCTCTCCAGATGGAGACCAATTCGTGAGAAGAGCTCTAACAACTGAAACGAGAATACTGGTTTGTGTGTTTTAGCAAACCCTAAAGAGAGGAAAATTAGAGGAGATGGAAGAGATTTAGCTAGCGGTTGCAGAGGTGGGTGCCGTGGGACGGCGGGAGCGGGGAGGGGGTAGCACCGGGATGTATAGGGCTTCCAGGAACCGCAGGGGAATTGACATCGTGGCATTGTTTGTAAATATGAGTTGCTTCGAGGGGTAAGCACGGAGTGCCGTAAAAGTTGCAGTGAAATTTGATAGGGGTTCAAGCTAAGATTATTAATATTGGTCTATTATTATGTGAGTGGGTTTAGTCTCACATTGTGAGTCAAATTTTATGTATTATTGTATTTCCTATATATTTTTTTCCTTTTGTGGATGAAGTCTAATCTCGTGTGCCCTAATTTTATTTCCCGCATCTTTTTTCTCTCGTTTTTTTTTGCATCTTGGCTCGTCTCCGCCGCAAGCCGACTTCTGTTGTGCTCCTGTCTCCAGCTTTTGCGGCGCTCCCGTCGACGGAATCGACGGCGGATTCCATCGACGGGAGCGGATCTTGGTCCCCCTGCTGTTGCGCTCGCTTCCATTGACGCTGACGTCGATGCATGTTTCTCCCGTCGAAGTCGACCCTTGCTTCTCCCATCGAAGTCGACGACTGCTTTTGCCATCGACGACTGTTGTCGGGCTTCCTCTTCTCCTGTCGACGATACTGTCCAGATCTCCTGTCGACGCACTGTCCATATCTCTAGTCGACGCTGCTTTCAGATCTTCCCGTCGTCACTGCTTTCAGATCTTCTTGTCCAGATCTCGTGCATGTTCGTTGTTGTTGTTGCTCTAGACCTTCTTATAGCTTCTTCAGTTGCTCCCTGTTGCAATCGGACTGTCGATGGTCTCCACTGATGTTCTTGCCGGAGATATTGTTCTCGTTGCTTGCTTCTCTCGTCGATGATGTGGATGGAGTGTGTTGCTTTTTTTTGCAGTTTTAATTGTGTCTTCCTCGGTATTTCAAGTTTTTATGTCTTTTTGCACATGAGTTTCACGTGAGGGGGAGTGGTTGGGATGAGGGCGACCCGAATGATCTTTTTCGTTGTTCGCCTTAGTCCCACACGGCCTCTAGGCTTATGTCGGGTGTTGTTTGTCTCCCCAAGTTTTTCCTTGATGATTGGGGTAAGTGGTATGGTCTTTGGTTGTGGTCTTTTTCCCTTTCTTTTTTATCCTCGCGGTCTCGTAGATTCGTGAGTGTAGCGTTATCCTCGCGGTCTCGTAGATTCGTGTGTGTGGTGTTATCCGCACGGTCTCGTAGATTCGTGTGTGTGGTGTTATCCTCGCGGTCTCGTAGAATCGTATGTGTGGTGTTATCCCTGCGGTCTTGTAGATTTGTGTGTGTGTTTCATCTCTATCCGTCTTGTCCCACCTTTGCCTACCACCTTTACCCTTTCCATTGATGTTGTCAAGCTTAAGGTTTTCCCTCTAGCTTAAGGGGGAGAGTTGAGATTATTAATATTGGTCTATTAGTATGTGAGTGGGTTTAGTCCCACATTGTGAGTCAAATTTTATGCATCATTGTATTTCCTATATATTCCCCCTTTGTGGATGAATAAGAACTTAAGAATTTATATTCTTTTCTACTGTCCGTTCAACCGAAAAATATTTAGGTACGGTGATCAGCAATTCCAACATTATGATTCGTGATTGTTGAAACCAATACTTGGGAACAAGACTTGGTCTCTATGGAGTTCGGGGTCCCCAAAAGTGGGGGTGACCTCACACCTACTTCTCTCAAGGGAGAGCACTAGGCCGAAGACTTAGGGAACTAGGAACAAGACCAAGGGCTCAGTGCGGAGGTCCCACCACACACCCGGAAGATCTTTGAGCGCTTCCCCTCCCAAGCCAATGCTGAGCTTGGGGCACCTTTGGAGGCTCTCTTCACCCACTTGAAGAAACTTGGGGCGAGAGAAGCCAAAAGAGAAGTCCCTCCAAATGGTGCCCCTTTGGTCAAATTTATAATTTTCTGACCTTGGTCTGCCGCTAGCCATATTCTGGCCTGCGAGATTACGAAAATGCCCCCAAGTTTGGCCTGCCAACAGCCAAATCCCGCCATTCCGGGGCGCTAAACGTAGACCGCCCTATAGGGCCGGGCGAGCAGGAGGCAGGCCGCCTCCCTCGCTCGCCCCCTTGCTGGGGCGGGGCAAGCCCAGGAGGCGGACCCTCTCCGGCTCACCCCCTTGCTGGGGCGAGATGAGCCCGGGAGGCGGACCCTCTCCGGCTCGCCCCCTTGCTGGGGTGGGGCGAGCTTGGGAGGTCGTCTGCCTCCGACTCGCCCCCTCTGCTGGGGCGGGGCGAGCCCGGGAGGCCGCCTGCCTCCGGCTCGCCCCCTCTGCTGGGGCGGGGCGAGCCCGGAAGGCCGCCTGCCTCCGGCTCGCCCCCTCTGCTGGGGCGGGGCGAGCCCGGGAGGCCGCCTGCCTCCGGCTCGCCCCCTCTGCTGGGGCGGGGCGAGCCCGGGAGGCCGCCTGCCTCCGGCTCGCCGCCTCTGCTGGAGCGGGGCGAGCCTGGGAGGCTGCGTGCCTTTGGCACGCCCCCTCTGCTGGGGCGGGACGAGCCCGGGAGGCCGCCTGCCTCCGGCTCGCCCCCTCTGTTGGGGCGGGGCGAGCCCGGGAGGCCGACCCTCTCCAGCTCGCCCTCTTGCTGGGGCGAGGCGAGCACGGGAGGCCGCCTGCCTCCGGCTCGCCCCCTTGCTGGGGAGGGGCGAGCCCGGGAGGCTGCCTGCCACCGGCTCGCCCCCTTGCTGGGGTGGGGCGATCCCGGGAGGCGGATCCTGTCCGGCTCGCCCCCTTGTTGGGGCGGGGCGAGCCCGGGAGGCCGCCTGCCTGCGGCTCGCCCCCTGCTGGGGAGGGGGGAGCCCGGGAGGACGCATGCCTCCTGCTCGCCCCTGCTGGGGAGGGGCGAGCCCGGGAGGCCGCCTCCCTCCGGCTGGCCCCCTGCTGGGGCGGGGCGAGCCCGGGAGGCCGCCTCCCTCCGGCTCGCCCCCTGCTGGGGCGGGGCGAGCCCGGGAGGCCGCCTCCCTCCGGCTCGCCCCCTGCTGGGGCGGGGCGAGCCCGGGAGGCCGCCTCCCTCCGGCTCGCCCCCTGCTGGGGCGGGGCGAGCCCGGGAGGCCGCCTCCCTCCGGCTCGCCCCCTGCTGGGGCGGGGCGAGCCCGGGAGGCCGCCTGCCTCCGGCTCGCCCCCTGCTGGGGCGGGGCGAGCTCGGGAGGTCGCCTGCCTCCGGCTCGCCCCCTGCTGGGGCGGGGCGAGCTCGGGAGGTCGCCTGCCTCCGGCTCGCCCCCTGCTGGGCGGGACGAGCTCGGGAGGCCGCCTGCCCCCGACTCGCCCCCTGTTGGGGCGGGGCGAGCCCGGGAGGCCGTCTTCCTCCGGCTCATCCCCTGTTGGGGCGGGGCGAGCCCGTGGGGCTTCCTCCCCTCTACGCTCTGTCTCGCCCCCTCTGCCCTCCTTGGGATGGGCGAGCGGGAGGTCGCCCGCCTCCCCTGCTCGCCCCCCTCTTTGGAATAATCTGGGGTTACGTCGCTCGGTCTTGGGCCCGTCCGACGGCTCACCCCCCCCCCCCCCCCCCCCCCCCCTCTTACCTGGGGCAGTGCCTTTTAAAAGAAATTGGGCCTAATGACATCTTGGGTCTCGGGGATCCACTCGGCGAATACAGGGTTGTACAGTGAGTTTAACAGTAAAGACTGTTTGTGAAGATATACGGTCGTATTTGTATAATAAGATCGTATTGATAAGTGGTCATATTTTAGATCAATCATGAGCAAAAATTCATGCTAGCAGAAATATATGATAGGATCGGGGGTCGCGCACGGTGATCTAAGGTACGTTAGATGCACCAATATTTTTTTCGGGTTCAAAGTTACCTGAGAATTGCTATAAAATTTCTAGTGAAAATGATAGTGAATTGTTTTAAGGTGATGTTATACATAGATCAATTATGGCTATATACAAATCAGTTTTTAACAATTTTAAGGCATTTTTAAATAATAAACACAAACCAAATAAAAACCCTAAAAACCATTTTCTATCATATTCGTGTCCTATCCAATTTTCTCTCACATTCGTGCAATACCCAAAACCCTCCTCACCCGTTTCTCGCGCAAAGCTTCGTCGTCGCCCCTCCTTCGCTCCTCGACGACGCAAAATGGAGTCGATGTCGCCTCCCTTCTCCATGGACGACGATCTTGGCTTGATCGGTGACCTCTCTCCTTCAAGCTTTTCCTCCTTTGGCGATGGAAGTAAGGTATTTCCCACACCCAAATCTTCTCATCCTCCCCTTTATCCTCGTGGAAATCCAAAATCTTATGGAGTAATGTTTTTTTACATTTAATTAACTTCCAAGCATCCTTCATCCAGAGAGATGATTTCCATCCATTCGTCCAACTTGTATGATCTGATCACCCTTCAATCGGTGGATTTCTCTTCCGATTTTGATGGTTCTAGCAATATTGAGTCAAAAGAGGTGAGATTATTCAAATTATCGTCATTATTATTGATTTATTTATTTTGTGCATCACACTACCTAAATCATTGAGTTTTAGGGCATAACCCTATCTAAATCATGGTTTGTGTTCTTATGGCAAATCGTTGTCAATTGGATCAAAGGAGTCAGACTATATGGAAATTCCTTCTTATATTCTGGAATATGGTATCGTCCACTATACACGAATTTTCTTTATGTCTATTGTGTTGATTGTGTACACGCTATCAAGTTCGTAATTGTTGTGTCTTTTAATATGTTAATGTGACATCATTCTTCCAAACAAACTCAGTTTTTACGTCAAATAAAGAATTGATTGATTGAGCACGTAAGGTTGATAGAAGCCTGAGTTATGTTGTGACAATATTAAATTCTGATAAAGTCAATGATAGTACACATCCATGTGCTCTTTTGGGTTTTGATAGAGACTGACTTAATCGTGAGAATCCTAAATGTTGAAACCGACTACTCGGTCTCCGTGGAGTTCGGGGTCCCAAAAAAGGGGTGGTCTCACACCTACTTCTCTCGAGCCAACTCTCTAGGCAAAAGCACTTGGACTTGGAAACGGACCCTAGGTTACAGCGAGGAGGTCCCACCTCGCACCCGGAAGACCTGAGAGATCTTCCCCTCCCTAGCCAATGCTGAACCAGAAGCACCAAAGGAGAGCTCTAAGGGAAGAAGAAGATCCGAAATTTGGAAATCTAGAAGTCCCCTCCTTTGGTGCCCCTTAGGGTCTATTTATAGGTTTTCCAAGTTGGGCTGCAAATAGCCAAAAACTGATCTGCCAGATTACCAAAATACCCTCGGAATTGGGTTGTGGATAACCGAATCCCGCTGCTCTGAAGTGCTAAACGCACACCACTGGACTGCGAATAGCCAAAACTGGACTGCGAATAGCAAACTGGACGAGGGGGGCCTCCCCTGGGCGAGAGGGGGAGGGGCGAGACCCCCCCCCCCCCCCCATTCCCCTCTCTCTGCCCTTTCCTGCTGGGCGAGAGAGGGAGGGGCGAGACCCCCCCTTCCCTCTCTCCGCCTCTCCTGCTGGGCGAGAGAGGGAGGGGCGAGACCCCCCCTCCCCTCTCTCCTCCTCTCCTGCTCGGCGAGAGAGGGAGGGGCGAGACCCCCCTCCCCTCTCTCCGCCCCTTCCAGCTGGGTGAGAGAGGGAGGGGCGAGACCCCCCCCCCCCCTCCCCTCTCTCCGCCTCTCCTGTTGGGCGAGAGAGGGAGGGGCGAGACCCCCCCTCCCCTCTCTTCGCCCCTTCCTGCTGGGCGAGAGAGGGAGGGGCGAGACCCCCCCCTCCCCTCTCTCCGCCTCTCCTGCTGGGCGAGAGAGGGAGGGGCGAGACCCCCCTCCCCTCTCTCCGCCTCTCCTGCTGGGCGAGAGAGGGAGGGGCGAGACCCCCCCTCCCCTCTCTCCGCCTCTCCTGCTGGGCGAGAGAGGGAGGGGCGAGACCCCCTCCCCTCTCTTCGCCCCTTCCTGCTGGGCGAGAGAGGGAGGGGCGAGACCCCCCTCCCCTCTCTCCGCCTCTCCTGCTGGGCGAGAGAGGGAGGGGCGAGACCCCCCCTCCCCTCTCTCCGCCTCTCCTGCTGGGCGAGAGAGGGAGGGGCGAGACCCCCCTCCCCTCTCTCCGCCCCTTCCTGCTGGGCGAGAGAGGGAGGGGCGAGACCCCCCTCCCCTCTCTTCGCCCCTTCCTGCTGGGCGAGAGAGGGAGGGGAGAGACCCCCCCCCTCCCCTCTCTCCGTCCCTCCTGCTGGGCGAGAGCTACGGGGGTATCGCTGGGCGATACCCAAAGGTCTAAAAACCCCTTGGGTCTAGTTGACACGTCTCGGCGGCCCTCCACGCTGGGCCTCACTCGATGGATATGGGGGTTGTACACAATCCCCGCTCTTTGCGAGGTTGGCACAACCTCGGAAAGTAAAGTCCAAGCCCAAATATCCATAGAGGAGGGCAGGACCTCGCCCCCGAGGCACGTTGGACCCATGATACGTTTTTTAATTTGTGATTGCTCTCTCTCTTTGAAAGAGAGAAGAAAGCTCTTTCTTTCTTTTCGATTCAACCTTGGGCGGACGTTTTCGAAGAGTCCCGCGAGTAATTATACTTTGAGGAATTACCCGTTATCCTATCGAAGGATAGAAGTAACGGACTCTTTCTCTTTCGAAATATCAAGGATTACTCCTCGGCCGCGTCCTTTGAAGGCTAAATGAAAAGATTGAAAAAGGGCTTTATGTTGAAATTAAAATTGAAAGCTTTTTGAAAACATTGTTGCAACAATTTTTTGAGTAGTTGCAACAAATCTTTAAGAGCGTTTTAAAACTTCTTTTACCTTGAGCTAGTTGCAACAACCAAAGAGGTGTTGCAACAAATTTTTTAGTGTTTTTAAAAGAGAGTTTTAAAAAGTGTTTTAGAGAGAAAGCTTTTGGGTTTATGTAATTATCCGGACTAAAATCAATAAAGGCAAGTGGACCTTATCGATAGTAGTATAGGATATTTCTTTTGAAATATCAAGGTCGTATTTTTCCAAGGTCGTATCGATTATTTCTACTTCTTAGGAACGCGCTATTATTTTATCGAGAAGAGTTTGAAATTGATTTTTATGATTTTATAGAAAAGTTAGTGACGAAAATGATAACTATCGCGGGCTTGGTGTGCGTTTAGCAAAAACCAAGAAAAGCGATGAAAAGAAAAAGAACGAAAACGTTAATTTAAAAAGTAGTTTTGCTTAGAAATTTTTTGGGTTTTATAAAACGATAATGATAACTACGGCGATAATAAGCGATTGAGCGGGTAGCGGAATTAAACAAAAAGCAAATATATAAAAAATAAAAGACGCACTAATTGAAAACTCACGCACTCTACGGAATTAAAATGAAAGCTGTAAATTGCAGAAATTGAAGAAATGCGATCCCTACCCAAATAGGTAGAGGGGAAATAAATGCGTGAGCAAGTCCTATCCAAACGGATAGGCGGGAAATAAATGCGTGAGCAAGTCCTATCCAAACGGATAGGCGGGAAATAAATGCGTGACGGAAATGGAAACATTCGATTACAAAAAAGGCGCAAACTTTATACTCATACACACACCCACTCTACGTTAATGAAATCTAATTAAAATAAAACAAATCTAAACTCATACACTCACACACACTAATAACAAAATGAAAATAAAAATAACAACATTTTACTCTCATACACACACACACACTTACAAAAAAGCAAAAAGAAAGTAAAAAGAACAAATGAAAACAAAACAAAACAAAAAACTAATTAATCTCCTACACTCACACACACTAATATGAAATCATCTAAAAATTACAACAAAACTAAAAACAAGAAAATTACACTCAAACACACACACACTCTAATTAAAATGACAAACTTAACAAAAATTACAAAATTACAAAAAAAACTAAAACTAAAAAAAGAAAAGAACAAAAAGAGAACAACACTTAAAACAAAGAGACAATTTTTACAAAACAAAACTATTTTATTTCCATCATAAAAGGATTACAAAGCTAGAGAGAGCAAAAATTTACCTAAACAAAAACTAGGAAAGCAACAAGATTGGATCAAGATCTCAAGAAAAAGCTCTAAAAATCTTGAACCCTTTGAACATCAGCCACCCCCTCTATTTATAGAGGATTTGGGGTGCATTTAGAGGGCTTGGAAGGCTTCTATAAGGAGGAGGCAAAATCTGAATTGAGAGCTTAGGGGGTGCGGTTAGCAGGGCTGGAGGAGCAGCTGGCGGGTTGAGCTGGAGGGGCGCGGGCAGGGGGCAGGGGGCAGGGCAGGGGGCAGGGCGGCAGCGGGCAGGGCGGCAACGGGCAGGGCGCGGGCAGCTGGATTAAATCCAGCAAAAGGTGTGCTTGCCCGGATTCGAACCCAGGTCAACAGCGCGGGCAGCAGGGTCCAGAACCGATGCGCCAAGTGGCTCCATCTACAAAACACAGGGGTATATTATATATATTATATTCAGCACAGATTTTTTTATTTTCATTTTAAATTTAATTTTAATTTACATAGTTATTTATATATTTATATTTAATATATATATACTATTATTATTTACATTTTATATTTTAAACATATATATTTACACATATACATATATTATACATATGAGTATTTTATTATATTTATAACATATTTATTATTCAATATTATTATTATTATGTTAATAGCTTATACTACTATATTATTATATAAATATTACTATTATTATATCATGCATATTGTTTTTACATCATTTATATAATATTACTATTTTTCATTCATATTTACATATATGCTTATTTATTATACTTATTATTTACATACATATAACTATATTATTTATATTTTAAATAATATATATATATTTATTATATTTATAATAAATTTCTTATTCAATAATATTTCAAAATTTTATTCTTTTACATATATAATTACTTATTTTTACAAAAGAAAAAAAAAAGAAGTGATTATTTTAATGATTTAAATTCAATATGTACAAAATTACCCAAAATTAGGCTAGAAATGATACTAAAAATATGCATAATTTGTTATTCATCAAACACCCCCATACTTAAGCTTTTGCTATTCCAGACCAAAAGTAAGGGATACCTATAAGACGTTTAATAAAATTTCTAATTTACTAAAGTTTTTATTAAATCAAAAGTAAGATCGAAATAAATTTAGGGTATTTAAAGAGGTAAGTCCAAAACTATGAAAGTAATTTAAAAAGAGCGAAAAAATTTTAGCAAGACTTCTTAAAGTTAGCTAAATAGCGTTGATTTTTGCAGTCTTTGGTACCTTTTAATTAGAATAGAATTATATAAAACTTTAACTTTTTTAAGAAAGTTTTTAAGAATAAATAAAGCCTACTAATTATGCTCTCGCAACTTTTTTAAATTAAAATCTAGGTACAATTTTATTGGCTAAGGGGTAGGGGAAAAAAGTAGTCTTGGCAAAAAGAAGAGTGCTTGGATTTAGGGGTGATGGACTGTATCCTCTCACCCCACCTTTTTGGTGGTTTTGCTTTGATACCCAGCGTTGGTTTACCCCGGATAAATGAAATCTTTTCTCAACTTAACCCAATGCCCGTGTTTACGGAATTATTAATTTTTTTATTCCCATTGACACGGGATTTCTTTTAACAATATTGGGTGCCTGTGTTTACGGAATCTCTTTATTCTCATTGACACAGGATTTCTTTTAAAACTCCTACTTTTATTATTTTTATGCCAAGCTAAGGGGTGTTTATAAGGGGGGTTTCAGGAGAAATTCTAGATTAATAAAAAAGGATTTTTGAGAGCAAGTTTAGTAGATTAAAAACATTCCTAAAGTTTCACAAGTTTAGAGTTAGAATAATTGAATCTAAAGATGGTTTGCCAATATAATACAAAAAGGAATCTATTTAGGGTAAACCCGAGGTAGTGCTAAAAATTCTGTTCTCAAATTAAATTAAGATCGCAAGATTTTCTTTACTACTGAAAATTCCTCGATTTAAATTTTTCAAACTATGAAATAAATAAAATTGATTTAGCAAATCATAAATAATGAAAAACGCTTAAAGATAAAACTAACCTAGCCTTGGAAATAACAAAAAGCTAAGTAGGGGTTTTATTTTATTTTTGGATTTTTGATAAGTTTTTCATCATTTTTTTTTTGAAGTTTTTTAAGATATGGTATATTTTTTTATTTTTGATTTTTCATAACAAAATACATATATAAATACTAAAAAGAGGAAGAAGAAAAATAAGAAAAGTTATATACAAAATATTTTTGATAAGTTTTTCTAAGAAATTTTTTTTTTCATCATATATTTTTTGATTTTTTAATTTTGTTAAAAATATGTACATTAATAAAAAGGAAAGAAAAGAAAAGAGAAAATAAAAATTTTGGTGTTATGACAAAATGAATTTTGTTATAACAAATTTTTAAGTGCTTTTTTCATCATCATTTTTTTGGATTTTGATTTATAACAAAATACATATGTAAATACATATATATTTACATTTATACTAAAAAAAAGGGAAAAGAAAGAAAAAGAAAGACATATATTTTTTGAATGTTATGACCAAATTTTTGTGAATTTTGTTATAACAAATTTTTTGTAAAACTTTTCATCTTTTTTTTTTTTGATTTTATAAATAAGGTTTATTTATATACAAATAAAGACATGAACATAAAACATTGATCGCATTTTTTATTTTTGTGTGTTTTTTAATTTTTTTCTAAGTTAATTAAAGATTTTTTTGTATTTTTTCTAATATGGGAGGGGCAAAAATAATTACAAAAAGAGGGAAAACACGCCCCCATACTTAAAACCAACATTGTCCTCAATGTTGAAGGTAAGTGTGAGTAACGAAAATATTTACAAAAAAAAGAGGAAGATTTTAATTACAAAATAGAAAAAATATATACAAGGATAGTTACAAAAAAAAAACTCCACGAATATATACAAAATTGTTTTTTTTTTGGTTGTTTTAGTTTTTCGAAATGTACAAAACACGAATACAATACGTATAAAAGAAGTAAAAAAACATATATTTTTTGGTATGATAAAAATAAATTTTTATCATCTTTTTATGTTATTATTTATATTATATGTATTTTTTTGTTGTTTTGGTTTTAATTTTAAAATATGCATGTTTTAAAATATATCTAAATTTTAAGAAAGATAAAATAAAGTAAAATAAAGAAAAGGCTTTAAGATAAAAACCAAGGAAGAAAGAAGAGAAATAAAAAGGTAAAAGCAACGGGGTTTTCTCGTTTCGAAATATCGACAAAAATCCCCTCTCGGGTCTGTCGAGTAATCCTACTTTGAGAAACTTCCTATTGTCTTATCTTAAAATTCCCAAAATTCTTTTTGATTTTTGTTTTAAAGTTTTTGCATTATTTTATTTTGTTTTATGTTTCTTTTTTGAAAAAGAATGATAATTTAAGATATGCATAATTATTAATATTATTATTTTTTTCATTTTGTTTTTATTTATTTATTTATTATTATTATTTATTATTATTATTTTTGTTTAAGTTTTTATTTTTTTGAAATGAAAATTTATTTCATCATTTGTTTTTTTGGTTTTATAAAAAAAAGGAGCGTAATTGGATAAATATGGGGGTGCCTCCCATGAGCGCTTTGTTTACCGTCTCGTAGCTTGACTCGTTGGCGGGGTACGATCTTTTTAGAGGTGGGGGAGGGGTATGGAATTTAACTTTCCTCCCAGTTGATCCCCCGCGTGGTAGAGTTTTAGTCGGTGACCGTTAACTTTTAAGTCGCCTTTTTCCGGGTGGGTGATAAGGACAGTCCCGTATGGCCAAACCTCTTTTACTTGAAAGGGGCCGGACCAACGGGATTTTAGTTTCCCCGGAAAAAGACGAAGACGTGAGTTATATAGGAGGACGAGATCGCCCGGCGCAAATGATTTTGGATATTTTATTTTCCGGTCGTGGTAAAATTTCGAGCGTTCCTTATTAAATTTATTACTCTCGTAAGCGTTCACACGCCATTCATCGAGTTCGTTTAATTGGAATTTCGAGTTTTCGGCGGTTAAATTATGATCGAGATTTAAGAGTTTTAACGCCCAAAAAGCGCGGTGCTCTAATTCTACGGGCAAATGGCACGCCTTGTCGTAGACTAATCGATAAGGCGTACAACCGATTGCGGTCTTGTACGTCGTACGATATGCCCACAGCGCGTCTTCTAATTTAAGTGCCCAATCCTTCCTATTAGTTGAAATGGTTTTTTCTAATATGCGTTTGATTTCCCGATTTACTACCTCCACTTGGCCGCTCGTTTGGGGGTGATAGGCGGTGGCGAGCTTATGCGTGACGCCATATTTGGTTAATATTTTTGCAAACTGGGCGTTGCAAAAGTGCGTACCCCTATCACTAACTATCGCACGGGGCGTACCGAAGCGAGAAAATAATTTTTTAAGAAAGTTGACGACGACTCTCGCATCGTTGGTGGGGAGAGCTTGCGCTTCCGCCCACCTAGATACGTAGTCGACCGCCACTAAAATGTAGCGATTATTATATGAAGGAGGTAGGGGGCCTACGAAATCTATCCCCCATAAATCGAAAATCTCGCATTCTAAATAAAAATTTTGGGGCATCTCGTCTTGACGAGAGATGTTACCCGACCGTTGACAGCTATCGCATGCGCTCGCAAAAGTGTGAGCGTCTTTGAAGAGAGCGAGCCAATAAAAGCCCGCCTCCAGCGCCTTCTACGCGGTCCGGTTGGCTTGATAATGCCCCCCGGCCGGCCCTTCGTGGCAGTGCCGCAAAATTTGCGCACCCTCCTCGTTCGAAACGCATCTCCGCACGACTTGGTCCGCGCAGACGCGAAATAAGAAAGGGTCCTCCCAAAAGTAATTTTTCAAATCAGAAAAGAATTTCTTCTTTTGCTGTTTTGAAAAGTCTTTCGGGAGCACCCGCGCAACTAAATAGTTGGCGTAGTCTGCGAACCAAGGCGAGGGAGAAGTTTTTAAATTATTTAAAGCTAAAAGACGCTCCTCGGGAAATCGATCATCGATTTCCGGTTCGAAGAGCGCTTCCGCGATTGGGTGTTCTAAACGAGAAAGGTGGTCGGCCGCTAAATTTTCGGCCCCCTTCTTATCGCGGATCTCTAAATCAAATTCTTGTAATAGGAGGATCCATCGAAGAAGGCGGGGCTTAGCGTCCATTTTTTCTAATAAATATTTTAGGGCGGAGTGGTCGGTAAATACTATAATTTTTGAAAGCGTGACGTAGGGCCTAAACTTATCTATGGCGAAGACGACGGCAAGGAGTTCCTTTTCCGTTGTCGTGTAATTGGCCTGTGCGGCCGTGAGCGTGCGGGACGCGTAGTAGATAGGATGAAAATATTTATTAACGCGTTGGCCTAATACAGCCCCTACCGCTATATCACTCGCGTCGCACATAATCTCAAACGGAAGGGTCCAATCGGGCGCCACCAGAATGGGAGAATGGATAAGTTTATTTTTTATGGCATTGAATGCCTCTACGCACGCGTTATCAAAAATAAATGGAGATTCCTTCTCCAGGAGGTGGGTTAGCGGTTTTGTTATTTTGGAAAAGTTTTGAATAAACCGCCTATAGAAACCCGCGTGACCAAGAAAACTACGAATTGATTTTATATTTGAGGGCGCGGGGAGTTTTTCAATTATTTCGACCTTGGCCTTGTCGACCTCCATCCCTCTTTCAGAAATTTTGTGCCCGAGAACTAAGCCTTCTCGAACCATAAAATTACACTTTTCCCAGTTTAAAACCAGGTTCGTATCTTCGCATCGTTGGAGGACTCGATCTAAATTTTGGAGGCAGTTTTGGAAGGAGCTTCCAAAAACCGAGAAGTCATCCATAAAAACTTCCATAATATCCTCTACGAGCTCGCCAAAGATCGCCATCATACATCGTTGAAATGTAGCTGGCGCGTTGCAGAGGCCGAATGGCATCCTTCGGTACGCGAAGGTACCGAAGGGGCACGTAAAGGTTGTTTTCTCCTGGTCTTCGGGGGAGATAGGAATTTGTAAAAATCCCGATAGACCATCGAGAAAACAATAATAAGGATGACCCGATAGTCGCTTCAAAATTTGATCGATAAATGGTAACGGAAAGTGGTCTTTGCGGGTGGCATCATTTAATTTTCGGTAATCGATGCACACCCTCCAACCCGTAACAGTACGAGTTGGAATTAATTCGTTATGTTCATTTGCCACTACCGTTATACCGCCCTTTTTAGGCACGACATGAATGGGACTAACCCACGTGCTGTCGGATATAGGGTAGATAATCCCCGCATCCATTAATTTTATTACTTCAGCCTTAACGACCTCCCACATATTTGGGTTTAATCGTCGCTGAGGCTGGATGGTTTTGAGGGAATTATCTTCTAAGAAGATTTTGTGCGTGCAAAAAGAGGGATTTATCCCCCTAATATCGGAAATCTGCCATGCTATTGCATGGCGATGCGTGGACAAAACTTTAACTAATTCGGAAGTTTCCGAATCAGATAAAGAAGACGAAATAATAACCGGAAGTTTTAAGTCCGCGGCGAGAAAAGCGTATCTTAAATGGTCGGGGAGTGGCTTAAGCTCCAAGACCGGGGGTTCTTCGTAAGATGTTGTTATTTTTAAACTTTTAGAATTAAAGGATTCGAAAGGCGTATCTGGCGGTAGCTCGTCCAAAGGGGCGAGGTCCGCCAAATCCGGTTCGTCTAAATTTAAAGCGAGTAATTCATATAGCGAAGAACACTCATCCTCGAACGCGGATTCTAAGTGAAAGCAAGAATCATCGTTCGATAAAGAATTTCGCATCGAGGGATTAATAAGAAGGGTAACTTCGTCGTCCCCTACCCGAAGGAGGAGGCGACCGTTACTCACATCAATTAATGCGCGGGAGGTCGCGAGGAAAGGGCGACCGAGGATAATTGGCACCTCGGCGTCCTCCTCGATGTCGAGGATGACGAAGTCTACCGGAAAGATAAACTTGTCAACCTTGACCAGAACGTCCTCCACTACCCCGATAGGATATTTTATCGAGCGATCCGCGAGTTGGATGCTCATTTTCGTTGGGGTGAGAACTCCCAAATCGAGTTTTTTAAAGATGGAGAAGGGCATCAAATTGATGCTCGCTCCCAGGTCCGCTATGGCGTACTTTATTAATAAATTGCCGAATAGGCACGGGATGGAAAACCTTCCCGGGTCGTTTAGTTTCGGCGGCAATTTATTAAGTAGGACCGCCGAGCATTCCGCATTTAAGGAAACACGCGAAATACCCTCGAGCTTCTTTTTATTAGAAAGGAGCTCCTTAAGGTATTTCGCATATTTCGGCATTTGTGAGAGTGCCTCGCAGAAGGGGACGTTAATTTGAATTTGTTTAAAATTTTGTAAAAACTTTTTGTAATGTTCGTCCTCCTTCTCTTTATTAAATTTTGCGGGGTACGGAATTTGCGGGCTTGAGACGCCCGGCGCTAATATTTTTTCCGTATCTACTAAAATAAAAGACGAGGGTGCAGGGGTCGGAGGCGAAACAGTTACCTGATGCTCAACCCGCAATGGGAAGTCGACCTCCTTGCCGCTGCGAAGGGTAATGGCGTGGGCATTTTCACGCGGGTTCTGCTCCGAGTTCCCCGGCAGTGCTCCAAGTGGCCGCTCGGAGACCATTTTTGCAAGCTGGCCAACCTGCATTTCTAAATTTTTTAGCGATCCGGTTATATTCCGGATATTTGCGTCGTTGGAAGCCATGTATTTTGCAAAAAGCTCCTCGAGCGGAGAAGGTTTTGGAGGAGGAGGCGCAAAACCCTGCTGAAATCCTTGGGGATATCCATACGGAAATCCTTGCGGGATCGCAGGTGGAGGGCGTTGCGCATTATTTGGGTTACTCCAGGAGAAGTTCGGGTGGCTCCTCCAACCCGGGTTATAGTTATTACTATATGGGTTGAAGGGCGCCCGCACTTGATTGCCCACGTAATCCACTGATTCCTCGCTTAAATTATTGTTATTATTAATATTATTATTAAGATTATTATTATTAAGATTATTAAAATTATTATTATTATTATTTGGATTATTAAAATTATTATTATTATTATTAGGATTATTAGCCCAAGCGGGAGTGGAGGAGGAAGCAGTCATCTCCTCCACTTGCTTACTTAGCCGCTCTACCTGCGAGGCTAAGTGAGTAGTGGCATCCACTTCGAAAATACCAGCCGGTTTAGGAGGACGCGACCTTGGCACGTTCCATTGGTACGCGTTCATGGCCATTTCTTCGATCAGAGCTTGAGCGGCCTCCGGGGTTTTGTTGTTTAACGTTCCCCCAGCGGCTGCGTCGATCATCTGTCGAGTCGAGAAATTTAAGCCGTTATAGAACGTTTGTACCTGAAGCCAAGTTGGTAGCGCGTGATGAGAACACCTACGCAAATATTCTTTAAAACGTTCCCAAGTCTCGTAGAGAGACTCGGAATCGAATTGAATGAAGGATGCGATATCGGTGCGTAATTTAGCGATTTTTGACGGAGGAAAATATTTAGTTAGAAAATTCTCCGTCAATTCGGCCCACGTTGTTATGGACCCTCTCGGAAGAGAAGTCAACCACGATTTCGCCTTTGTCCGCAGGGAAAAGGAAAATAAGCGCAAGCGAATGGCGTCATCGCTGACGCCATTAATCTTGAAGGTGTCGCAAATTTCTAAAAAATTATTAAGGTGTTGGTTTGGGCCCTCATCTGGCAAACCGTCGAACTGAATCGACTGTTGTACCATTTGAATTATACTGGATTTGATTTCGAAATTATTATTAGCTACCGCGGGGCGGGTGACGCTTGATCCTGTATCCTCTAAATTTGGCCTAGCATAATAGGCCATGGTCCGCTGTGGGGCCGCATTTAGATTAGGATCGCCCATCACGCCTATATGTATATCGCCGACGGATTCTTCCGGATCTATTTGTAGATTTTGATTATGAGATCGGCGGCGCTCGTGAAACGTGCGCTCGATTTCAGGATCAAAAGGTATAGTCAGATTATCCGAAGATTCTCCTCGGGTCATACACTATTCTTTAATTAATTTTTTTTTTTGGAAGAAAGAGTTTTCTTGTTTTTCTTTTTTATATATTTGCTTTTTTTTTTGGGTTTTTCTTTACTTAAGTAAAATATATAAATATATATTTTTTGGGGTTTGATTTTTGTGGGGCTTTTATATGAAAATATATGTAGCTATATTCGAAAATATATGTAAAAAAGGAAAATTGAAAAATATATGTATATATTTTTTTTATTTTTCTTTACTTAGATAGTATATTTTTTTTAGTTTTGGGTTTTTTAGATAGAAAAAGAGATGAAATATAAGATAAAATTAATAGCGTTTCCTATTTCAAAATAACGACACAAGTCCCCGGCAACGGCGCCAAAAACTTGATACGTTTTTTAATTTGTGATTGCTCTCTCTCTTTGAAAGAGAGAAGAAAGAGAAGAAAGCTCTTTCTTTCTTTTCGATTCAACCTTGGGCGGACGTTTTCGAAGAGTCCCGCGAGTAATTCTACTTTGAGAAATTACCCGTTATCCTATCGAAGGATAGAAGTAACAGACTCTTTCTCTTTCGAAATATCGAGGATTACTCCTCGGCCGCGTCCTTTGAAGGCTAAATGAAAAGATTGAAAAAGGGCTTTATGTTGAAATTAAAATTGAAAGCTTTTTGAAAACATTGTTGCAACAATTTTTTGAGTAGTTGCAACAAATCTTTAAGAGCGTTTTAAAACTTCTTTTACCTTGAGCTAGTTGCAACAACCAAAGAGGTGTTGCAATAAATTTTTTAGTGTTTTTAAAAGAGAGTTTTAAAAAGTGCTTTAGAGAGAAAGCTTTTGGGTTTATGTAATTATCCGGATTAAAATCAATAAAGGCAAGTGGACCTTATCGATAGTAGTATAGGATATTTCTTTTGAAATATCAAGGTCGTATTTTTCCAAGGTCGTATCGATTATTTCTACTTCTTAGGAACGCGCTATTATTTTATCGAGAAGAGTTTGAAATTGATTTTTATGATTTTATAGAAAAGTTAGTGACGAAAATGATAACTATCGCGGGCTTGGTGTGCGTTTAGCAAAAACCAAGAAAAGCGATGAAAAGAAAAAGAACGAAAACGTTAATTTGAAAAGTAGTTTTGCTTAGAATTTTTTTGGGTTTTATAAAACGATAATGATAACTACGGCGATAATAAGCGATTGAGCGGGTGGCGGAATTAAGCAAAAAGCAAATATATAAAAAATAAAAGACGCACTAATTGAAAACTCACGCACTCTACGGAATTAAAATGAAAGCTGTAAATTGCAGAAATTGAAGAAATGCGATCCCTACCCAAATAGGTAGAGGGGAAATAAATGCGTGAGCAAGTCCTATCCAAACGGATAGGCGGGAAATAAATGCGTGAGCAAGTCCTATCCAAACGGATAGGCGGGAAATAAATGCGTGACGGAAATGGAAACTATTCGATTACAAAAAAGGCGCAAACTGTATACTCATACACACACCCACTCTACGTTAATGAAATCTAATTAAAATAAAACAAATCTAAACTCATACACTCACACACACTAATAACAAAATGAAAATAAAAATAACAACATTTTACTCTCATACACACACACACACTTACAAAAAAGCAAAAAGAAAGTAAAAAGAACAAATGAAAACAAAACAAAACAAAAAACTAATTAACCTCCTACACTCACACACACTAATATGAAATCATCTAAGAATTACAACAAAACTAAAAACAAGAAAAGTACACTCAAACACACACACACACTCTAATTAAAATGACAAACTTAACAAAAATTACAAAATTACAAAAAAAACTAAAACTAAAAAAAGAAAAGAACAAAAAGAGAACAACACTTAAAACAAAGAGACAATTTTTACAAAACAAAACTATTTTATTTCCATCATAAAAGGATTACAAAGCTAGAGAGAGAGCAAAAATTTACCTAAACAAAAACTAGGAAAGCAACAAGATTGGATCAAGATCTCAAGAAAAAGCTCTAAAAATCTTGAACCCTTTGAACATCAGCCACCCCCTCTATTTATAGAGGATTTGGGGTGCATTTAGAGGGCTTGGAAGTCTTCTATAAGGAGGAGGCAAAATTTGAATTGAGAGCTTAGGGAGTGCGGTTAGCAGGGCTGGAGGAGCAGCTGGCGGGTTGAGCTGGAGGGGCGCGGGCAGGGGGCAGGGGGCAGGGCGGCAGCGGGCAGGGCGGCAGCGGGCAGGGCGCGGGCAGCTGGATTAAATCCAGCAAAAGGTGTGCTTGCCCGGATTCGAACCCAGGTCAACAGCGCGGGCAGCAGGGTCCAGAACCGATGAGCCAAGTGGCTCCATCTACAAAACACAGGGGTATATTATATATATTATATTCAGCACAGATTTTTTTATTTTCATTTTAAATTTAATTTTTAATTTACATAGTTATTTATATATTTATATTTAATATATATATACTATTATTATTTACATTTTATATTTTAAACATATATATTTACACATATACATATATTATACATATGAGTATTTTATTATATTTATAACATATTTATTATTCAATATTATTATTATTATGTTAATAGCTTATACTACTATATTATTATATAAATATTACTATTATTATATCATGCATATTATTTTTACATCATTTATATAATATTACTATTTTTCATTCATATTTATATATAAATATATGCTTATTTATTATACTTATTATTTACATACATATAACTATATTATTTATATTTTAAATAATATATATATATATTTATTATATTTATAATAAATTTCTTATTCAATAATATTTCAAAATTTTATTCTTTTACATATATAATTACTTATTTTTACAAAAGAAAAAAAAAAAGTGATTATTTTAATGATTTAAATTCAATATGTACAAAATTACCCAAAATTAGGCTAGAAATGATACTAAAAATATGCATAATTTGTTATTCATCAACCCATCCAGCTAGTGAGAGCCTGGAGTGAGGAGGACATCTCGATGGCAAGCTCTTCCTTCCGAGGATCATTCGACCCACCCAGCTAGTGAGAGCCTGGAGTGAGGAGGACATCTCGATGGCAAGCTCTTTCTTCCGAGGATCATTCGACCCACCCAGCTAGTGAGAGCCTGGAGTGAGGAGGACATCTCGGCGTTGAACTTACCCATCCGAGGATCATTCGACCCACCCAGCTAGTGAGAGCCTGGAGTGAGGAGGACATCTCGATGGCAAGCTCTTCCTTCCGAGGATCATTCGACCCACTCAGCTAGTGAGAGCCTGGAGTGAGGAGGACATCTCGGCGTTGAACTTACCCATCCGAGGATCATTCGACCCACCCAGCTAGTGAGAGCCTGGAGTGAGGAGGACATCTCGATGGCAAGCTCTTTCTTCCGAGGATCATTCGACCCACCCAGCTAGTGAGAGCCTGGAGTGAGGAGGACATCTCGGCGTTGAACTTACCCATCCGAGGATCATTCGACCCACCCAGCTAGTGAGAGCCTGGAGTGAGGAGGACATCTCGATGGCAAGCTCTTTCTTCCGAGGATCATTCGACCCACCCAGCTAGTGAGAGCCTGGAGTGAGGAGGACATCTCGATGGCAAGCTCTTTCTTCCGAGGATCATTCGACCCACCCAGCTAGTGAGAGCCTGGAGTGAGGAGGACATCTCGGCGTTGAACTTACCCATCCGAGGATCATTCGACCCACCCAGCTAGTGAGAGCCTGGAGTGAGGAGGACATCTCGATGGCAAGCTCTTCCTTCCGAGGATCATTCGACCCACCCAGCTAGTGAGAGCCTGGAGTGAGGAGGACATCTCGATGGCAAGCTCTTTCTTCCGAGGATCATTCGACCCACCCAGCTAGTGAGAGCCTGGAGTGAGGAGGACATCTCGACGTTGAACTTACCCATCCGAGGATCATTCGACCCACCCAGCTAGTGAGAGCCTGGAGTGAGGAGGACATCTCGATGGCAAGCTCTTTCTTCCGAGGATCATTCGACCCACCCAGCTAGTGAGAGCCTGGAGTGAGGAGGACATCTCGGCGTTGAACTTACCCATCCGAGGATCATTCGACCCACCCAGCTAGTGAGAGCCTGGAGTGAGGAGGACATCTCGATGGCAAGCTCTTCCTTCCGAGGATCATTCGACCCACCTAGCTAGTGAGAGCCTGGAGTGAGGAGGACATCTCGGCGTTGAACTTACCTATCCGAGGATCATTCGACCCACCCAGCTAGTGAGAGCCTGGAGTGAGGAGGACATCTCGATGGCAAGCTCTTACTTCCGAGGATCATTCGACCCACCCAGCTAGTGAGAGCCTGGAGTTAGGAGGACATCTCGATGGCAAGCTCTTTCTTCCGAGGATCATTCGACCCACCCAGCTAGTGAGAGCTTGGAGTGAGGAGGACATCTCGGCGTTGAACTTACCCATCCGAGGATCATTCGACCCACCCAGCTAGTGAGAGCCTGGAGTGAGGAGGACATCTCGAGGGCAACTTACTAAACATATAAGCAAAATAACTTCATCCATCTAATGGGGGGATTTCCCTTGCCAAAACCTCCTGGCCCAACCAGCGAGGGGTAGAACTTGCTACAAAGGAAAACAACAAAAAATAAACACAACATACCCCCCCATGGCACTCGCCTCTCAGGCTGCTTGCGTGAGATGATCATTCCTCTGCTTCTCCTGCCACTCCCATCCTGCTCATGCTCTCCATGATCTTCTCCATCTCCTCCGCCCCTGCTTGCCAAGAGATGCTGTTGACGGCTGTGACGTAGCAGTGCCTCGCCATCCTGGGGTCTCCGCGGATCCTGACTTGGATTCCTCCAGTGTTGAACTTGAGGCACTGGTGGAAGGACGATGGTACGCATCGGAAGGCGCTGATGAGGGGTCTTCCGAAGATGGCATTATAACTGCTAGGAGCGTCAACTATGACGAACCGACAGTTCCTTGAACCTCCCCCCATCGTCACTTGGAGTCCAACTCCACCCTCTACCTCTTTCCTTTCTCGGGAGAATCCGAACAAGGGCCCATCTGAGGCCAGCACCCTCCTTGCCTCCACCTTCAACTCATCAAATGCCTTCTTGAAAATGACATTGACAGAGCTCCCGTTGTCAACGAGGATCCGAGAGACAGTGTAACCTTCGATGGCTGTCTGAATGACTAGCGCATCACAGAATGGATCCTCGTGATCTGGCATGTCCCTGCTTGAGAAAGTGATTTTCTCCTCGGGAGGTGGGTCCTGTGACGTTGAAGCGACGCTGCGTCGAAATACGGCGTGGAGGCTTGCCTTACGAGTGGCCTCGATCCCTACCCCCCCCCCCCCCCCCCCCCCGTGGATCACCGCGACCCGTCCTTTGGCTCCTACGTCCGTTCGGTCCTCGCAGATGTCATCGTCCACTACTGCTCCAGGTGGAACTTCTTCAATCCGCACCGGCGGCTGCTGTTGTGTCTGACCTCTCGCCTCTCTCACCTCCAAGAACTCTGGGCAGGTAGTTGTTGCATGCCCCTCTGCTTGGTGGTAGTCGCAGTATGTCACCGCCCTTCCCCCCCCTTCTCCTACGGGCTGGGATGTCTCTTGCTTCGACTCCTCCTCCTCTTCGAATCGCCATAGCTTGAGCTGGTGGGGGTAGGAGCTGCCTAGGGGCCTGCCTCCAAGGAGGAGGGTTGGGCCTCCCTTGGCCTCCGTAGAAGTTTCCCCCTCCTTGGGCGAGACCCCTCCCTTGCTCCTGACCCCCCTGGGGTCCCTGGTACCCTTGACCCCTCTGCTCTTCCCTCCTCCTTCCTTCCTGCTGGCTGGGGCCACCTTGCTCTCTTGGCTCGGCCTCTACCAACTTTGCCAACTTCTTTGCCAGCCCCGGGTTTGCCGCCTCGGTGGCTACCTCCTTTGCTATTTTTTCCATCAGGTCCTCAAAGGACAAGGGAGACTTCCTAGTTAGGCGCATTTTGAAAAGGCTCTCTCGTAGCCCTACGGTGAAAGCCATCTGGAGGGCATACCCTGGCACCTCCTGGATGTTCAGGATCTCCTCCTGGAAACTGTCCACGTACTGGGCCAACGTCTCCTCGTGCCTCTGCTTGACCAGGAAAATGGACTCAGCATTCTTCTTCCTCTTCTTGGATGTGGAGAAGCGTAGCTGGAAGCTTCGGCCCAAGTCCTCGAAGCTGTAAATGGAGCCAACCAGGAGCTGGTGGAACCAGTCCCTAGCTTTGTCCTTCAGGGTGGTTGCGAAGAGACGACACTTGAACGCGTCCGTCATGGGCCTGATGGAAACGGTATCCTCGAACCACTGTAGGTGTTGGACGGGATCATCCTTCCCGGTATAGAAAGTCATGTTGGGCTCCTTGAAGCCTTCCAGGATGGGAGCCGAGATGATCAGCTCGCTAAAGGGTGACCCCCCACTCGCCGGCTTCGCGAGCTCCACTTGCGCGACTCCTGCTCCGAGCGAGACCCCACTCACCGGGCTAGGAAAAGCACTCACCCGGCGAGGTCCCGCTCGCCACTCTCAGTCACTGGTTCCTTGCCTGGCCGACCCCCTGGGGCAACCTCTCCTGACCCCCCTGGCCGAGCACTCCTTGCGACCCAGAAGGCGGTGTCTGGGGGGAGGGAGCCGAGCAGTCACCTCCCCTGGTGATGCCTTGGAGCAGCTCCATGATTCCCTTGATGGTCGTCATGAACTCTCCCCTTCCTACCACCTCACTTGGGATGTGAGACCCCTCATCGTCTCCTCCTCCGAGGTCTCCTGCCATGAGATCTGGTTCAAGAACTTCTGTGCTGACCACTCTCCACGCTCACCGCACCAAAAATGTTGAAACCGACTACTCGGTCTCCGTGGAGTTCGGGGTCCCAAAAAAGGGGTGGTCTCACACCTACTTCTCTCGAGCCAACTCTCTAGGCAAAAGCACTTGGACTTGGAAACGGACCCTAGGTTACAGCGAGGAGGTCCCACCTCACACCCGGAAGACCTGAGAGATCTTCCCCTCCCTAGCCAATGCTGAACCAGAAGCACCAAAGGAGAGCTCTAAGGGAAGAAGAAGATCAGAAATTTGGAAATCTAGATGTACAACCCTCATATTTCTCGAATCGGTGTGATCCGACCCGGACGAAGCCTAGGTAGCGAAAATGGCCGAGGCGAGCAAAACGACCGTGCAAAATCCTAAACCGCGAAAGAGGCCACGGAGGGAGTGGGAGAATTTCTCCCACTCATCCGGGCGAGTGGGAGGAGCCCTCCCACTCGTCGGGCGAGTGGGAGCAGCCCTCCCACTCGCCGGGCGAGTGGGAGGGGCCTCCCACTCGCCGGGCGAGTGGGAGGGGCCTCCCACTCGCCGCCCCTTTGGGCGAGTGGGAGGGATCCTCCCACTCGCCCGGTGTAGGTAGGGAGGTCAGTGTGACCTCCTGGTGAGGGGGGGGGGGACGGACACCTCGAGTCCCACTCGCCCCCCCCCCCCCCCCCCCACCCCCACGCGTGATCGATGGTGGTCATGGTTGGACTGCGAATAGCAGGATTTTTGTTATCCGCAGTCCATTTTTGGGAAGTCTATAAATAGACCCCCATGGGCACCTTGGGAAGGGTTGGTCACTACCCCCCCCCCCCCCCCCCCCCCCCCCCCCCCTTGCGTGTGTCTTGTGAGCAAGCACCCTCCCCCTCCCTTGTCATCCTTCAGCTGACAGTGAGGTGGTTCTTAGTGCCCTCCAAGGTGCCCAGGCTCAGCATTGGCTTGGGAGGGGAAGTTCCGAGTGGGCTTCCGGGTGTGTGGTGGGACCTCCGCGCTGCAGCTTAAGGGGTCCATTTGTGGATTCAAGTGTTCATCAAGTCCAAGTCTCCCGGTTTCTAGTGACCGGTCAAAGGTCTAGGCTTAGGTCAAGTAAGGGTTAGTCGCAACCCCCTTTCGAACGCTGAGACCGGGAAACTAGTTTCAACATTCAAGTCCAAGTCTCCTGATTCCTAGTGACCGGTCAAGGGTCTAGGCTTAGGTCAAGTAAGGGTTAGTCGCAACCCCCTTTCGAACGCTGAGACCGGGAAACTGGTTTCAACATTCTGGTGCGGTGAGCGTGGAAGCGACTAGTTCGGAAACCTCTGAGCCAAGTCCCATGGCTGGAAGCGACGAGTTGGGAGACCCGCCTCCGCCTTGCGAGTATGTGAAGAAGAGCGACTTCGACGAATTCAGCAAGAAGATCCTAGAGTTCATGCAGGTCATGTCCTCCGCTCGCGGCGAATGCTCAACACCACCTGCACCTAGGATCGCCTCACTCCCCCTAGTGGAAGTAAGAAGCAGTCAGCAAGGGAGGGAACCGGCTTCGGAGGAAGGTTTGGGCCTCCAAGCACGGGTGCTTTTCAATAGTTCGCCCCGGACCAGCTGCCCGGGCGGGGAGGCTATGGGAGCACCTCCCCTCAACCAAGAAGAATGGAGGAGCCCTTTTTGCGAGCTGGTCATGTCAGCTCCCGTCCCGGATGGGTTCCGCGATCCCGCCATGTCCTACTACGAGGGGGATAGCGATCCACTCCAACATCTCCAGTGGTTCGAGGACATGACCTCGATCAGGCAAATGTCGGACGCCTTCATGTGTAGGCTTTTCGCCGTCTCATTCCAGGGAAAGGCGAGGGATTGGTTCCACTCGCTCCCGGCGGGAACAATCTTCCGTTTCGAAGATCTGCGTCGAAATTTCTTGTTGAGATTCTCTACCTCGAAGAAGAGGAGAAAGAGTATGGAAGCCTTGTTCGCAGTCAGGCAGAAGCCAGGGGAGCCGCTGGCTGACTACATGGACAGGTTCCAGGCGGAGGTCCTCCTTGTCGTCGAAGTGCCCGGACACACCCTGCAGCTGGCTTTCACCCTTGGGCTGCAGCCGGGGCTGTTCTGGATGAGTCTAACTCGGGACCCTCCGCTGTCTTTCGAGGAGTTAATGAAGCGTGCCGATCGCGAGACCAAGGTTGAAGCTACCAATCAGGAGTTCGTGGCTAGGTTAGCCGAAGTAGCAGAGGAGGAAAGGAAAGAGCGTGGAGGAAGAAAGAAGGAGGAAGTGAAGAGCCAGGGACAACAGGGACCTCCCGTTGGGCAGGAGCAAGGCTGGAAGTCGCAACCGACAGCCGCCCGACCAGCTTGGAGGTCACAGGTTGGTCCCTCTCAAGGCCAAGGAAGGGGCCACTTCCAGGGAGGAGGAGGCTATCAGGGGAGGCACGGGCATTTCCACCCGGCAGGTTGGCAACAAGGCCCGGGGCCGCTGCAAGTCCAGCCCCTGCAAGCCATGGCCATCGGTCGAAAGAGAGGCGGAAAGAGGAAGGGACGTTGGGAGAAGCAGGGAGGCGAGCTGGCGCTGCTATATTGTGACTTCCACCAGCAGGAGGGTCACGCGACCGCAGCTTGCCCCGAGTTCCTCGAGATGAGGGAAGAAGGAAGAGCCCCAGCAGGGGGGAAGCAGCTGTGCCTGGAAGGACCTCGGGCAGTGGAGAAGGGGAAGAACAAGGAGGAGGATGATCCATGCGAAGAAAGGGTCGATATAGGGGCCATAGGAGGGATCGGAGTCATCCACGGGGGAGCAGGCAAAGAAGCCACCCGGAAGGGGAGCCTCCATGCCATATACCGTCGGAGCATCGCCTCGACTTCCCGGTCCCCACCTTCGAGTGAGAAGATTACCTTCTCCATCCAAGACATGCCGGCCAACGAGGACCCTTTCTGCGACGCGCTAGTCATCAAGGCGGCGATCGAGAACTTCACCGTCTCCCGGATCCTAGTCGACAACGGGAGCTCGGTGAACATGGTGTTCAAGAAGGCTTTTGAAGGAATGAAGGTTGACGCAAAGCGAGTGCTAGCATCGAATGGGCCACTTTTCGGATTCTCCAGGGAGAGGAAGGAGGTGGAAGGGGGAGTCGAACTCCTCGTCACCCTGGGGGGAACTTCAAAGAATTGCCGGTTCGTCATCGTGGACGCGCCGAGCAGTTACAACGCCATCTTCGGGCGTCCCCTCATCAGTGCGTACAAGTGCGTGCCGTCCTCCTACCATCAGTGCTTGAAGTACGAATCCGGAGAGCTCCAGGTGAGAGTCGGTCAACACAATCGGATGGATGCAAGCAGCCGAAGAAGTGGACGAAGCAATGGCAGGGATGGTCAAGGAGCAGGCGGTCAAGTGAGCCCCAGATGGGGCGAGATGTAAGGAAGTGCCCGGGAAGGGGCGAGGTGTAACATCATGCCCAGGTAGAGGCGAAGTATGGTGAAGTGCCTAGATGGGGCGAGATGTAAGGAGGGGCCCGGAAAAGGGCGAGGTGTAACAGAATGCCCAAAGGGGCGTAGTGTAAGCAAGTTGTAATAGGTAAGAACTATGAATGGGAGAGGGGTTCTGGAAAGACATCCAGGTCCAAAATCCTTAGCTAGAGGCCCTCCACCGGGCTAAGTCATGTCGGTAGATGTGGACGCATCGGTTCAACTCGCTGTTTGGTAGTTAGATCAGGAGTGCGTTGAGTTCCTCCACCCCCGGTTGAGCTAAGACTCCCAGGACGTGGATGGGTACTACCACCTCCAGTTAGATCAGGAGTGCGTTGAGTTCCTCCAACCCCAGTTGAGCTAAGACTCCCAGGACGTGGATGGGTACTACCACCTCCAGTTAGATCAGGAGTGCGTTGAGTTCCTCCAACCCCGGTTGAGCTAAGACTCCCAGGACATGGATGGGTACTTCCGCCTCCAGTTAGATCAGGAGTGCGTTGAGTTCCTCCACCTCCGGTTGAGCTAAGACTCCCAGGACATGGATGGGTACTTCCGCCTCCGATCGGTAAGATTCCTGACTAAAGACAACCGTTCTCCAAGATCAGTCATACCGGCAGATGGGGAACTCACCGGTTCAATTGATTACTCGACGGTTGATTCAAGTAGGGTATCACACCCTCAAGCAATGAAAGGGAGGAGTAAGATAGGACATTCATTACAATAACTACTGATTCATTGATAACGTATATTACATGAATTGTTGCTCCCCTCTTGCTAGTACATGCATGTCTGAAAGAGAAAAGCAGACACAAAAGTTACACAGTTCCCGTGAGGAACGGGAAGAAAGAAGACGTCACAGGCTATCCCCACGATCATGGGGAGTAGCCGCCGCTGCTAGGGGGCGATCCGGACCGCCCAGGCGAAGGGAAGAGCTCAGGAAGGATGTCGCTGGCAGAGACCCCCCTCCAGCTGTCTCGAATAGCGTCCACGTCATGGAGGCGACTCACCAGGGCTCGGGTCATCGACGCCATGATTTTCCCCCGAGCACGCTCGACTTCAGCAGGCCGAGATGGGGCTGGCCTCGCCGCTCTCGAAGGTGCACCTCCTTCTCCTCCCCCTTCCCTTAACTGCCTTTGAGCTTCAGCAAGCTGAGCTCTCAGGTCATGCACCTCCTGGTCCGACTCCTCGCATCGTCTCCTAAGCGAGTCGGCGGCACCGGGTCCCTGCAGGCCAACACGACAAATAAAGTAGAGCTAACGAATAATAACGAATTAAAAGGAGAAAAAGAGAATTCATTAAGGAGGGCACGAACCAAGCCCCCGGATGACTCCTCCAAGAGTTTCTCAGCAGTGGCCAAGCGAGCCGCAAGGTCAGTGGCCCTCTCTTCGGCATCCGACTTCGACGCGTCCGTCCGCATCCACCTGTACGAGAGACTAAGACCTCGGCGGGCGGCCATGTGGGAGAGCTCGGCCGCACGAAGCTAGGCCTGGGAACTCGCGTACGCAAGATCGCGCATAGACATCTCCTTGTAAGATGCCGCGTCCTGCCGACCGTAGATACCATTGATGAGGCTATGTGTCGCGCCATCCTTGACATCCCCCTCAGCCCACGAAGGCCGGTGGGAGGTGAGGGAGACCCGGTTCATCGTCTCATCCCAATGGACGATAGGTTCGCCAAGAGGGTCCGTAGCCTTTCCCCCATCTCGAAGTTGGGGTGATTGGCCAGCGCGTTGGGGTCACTCGGTTGCCCCCTCTCCCTAGGCAGTACCCCGGAATCCCTTCGGCAAACTGCTTTCCCCCGCCGCATCCTCGGCTCCTTCGGTGGGGAGGAGGGTGCTCCCTCCTCCACCACCCGCTCCTTATCCCTCCTCTGACTCGACCCAGGTATCTTCGGAGCCGAAGCCGAATCAGCCGCAACCTCCTCGTCGAGCCCATGGGCGGAGGAGGAACTTCCCCCCGCAGAGGGAAGGCGTCGAGGAAGGGACCGAACACCTGCACAAGTTAGGACGAATTAAGCAGCAATGAGAGGAAATGAGCCATAAGGGAGGTGTACAACCCTTATTCTCCGAGGGTAGGACCCACTCAAGGCCACGTAGGCAGGTCAAAGTCAAAGAGGCAAGACAAATCAGCCAGCAGGAGCGAAAGAAGGTTGGCGAGTATTGGCTAAATACTCGCCAGAAGGGCGACTATGGTCGAAGATACGTGCCGAGTATCCCGTATGTCGCCCCAAAGTGTCCGGCAACCACAGAAGACCTGAGCGAGTATCAGCCAGGCTTGTGCGAGCAGCAGCAGATACTCGCCAGATGGGCGACTATGGTCGAAGATGCTCGCCGAGTATCCCATATGTCGCCAGGTCAGGGCTGGGCTATAAAAACCCCCCCTACCCCTTGGTTGCCTATAAATAGGACCCCAGGGGTACTTGGATTGGCACCTGTGCTTGAGCTTCTGGAACCCCATTTCCGAATCCTTGAGCCCGTCACCCCTGCTTGCTAGCCAAGTCGGTGCCTTCCTCGTACCTTGCTCGGCCATTCTTTGGTCTTGGAGGGGAAGTCTCTTCGGAGCTTCTGGGTACGTGGTGGGACCTCCCTGCCGCAGCACCTGGGGTCCTGTTTGTTGCTCTTCTAGCTTCTTCGTCGTTGCCGGCCAAGCCATCTCGTTGGGTCGCTGGGCGAGTAGCCTCCGACTGCATTGGTCCGAATCTTGAGGTCAGGATTTTCCTGGCGTCAACACTTTGGTGCGGTGAGCGTGGATCGTAGTCGGAGAAGGAAAGTTCAGCAGGAAGCCGAGATGGTCGTAGGTGGCGACCATGAAGGGGTAGTCGGCAACTCGGCCGCGAGTGGCGAGTTCGTGACGCTAGCGGTTCTGGAAGCCTTCGCGCAGCGTATGGAGGGAGCCTTCGCGCAGCGCATGGAGGGGATCTTGCAAACAGCGCTTCAGCCGCGCGCCGAGGTCACTGCGACCTCGCCGCATCGCCCAGTTCCATCCGAGGGAGGGAGTCCCCCCCCGGCGAGCAGGAAAAGAGCACGTGGAGGACGAAACCGAGCGACCAAGGAGGTCGCAATTCTACCAGCCAACCTCGCAAGGTATTCGCTTCCGCGAGCCGTGCGAGCAGGGGAGATACCCGGATACTCGCCCATATGGCGAGTATGGTGGTGATACTCGCCAGGTTGAGGATCGTCGCCGGGCAGGAGGGAGGAGCCCCTTCTGCGAGGAGATTCTCGCCGCGCCAGTGCCAGAGGGGTTCAGGGACCCTGCCTTGAACTACTATTCAGGGAAGGAGGACCCCGTCAGGCACATCCAATGGTTCGAGGATATAGTCTCTATCTGAACCATGTCGGACGCCTTCAAGTGCAGGTTGTTTGCCATTACCTTCCGCGCCAAGGCCTGGGACTGGTTCCATCAGTTGCCCGCAGGCTCAATCTACTGCTTCGAAGACCTGTGTCGTGGGCTGACGACCCGGTTCGACACGGCACGGAAGCTAAAGAAGGAGGCCACGACCCTGTTCTACCTCGTGCAAGGGCCGGATGAGGCATTGGGCCCTTACATCGAGCGCTTCCAGGAGGAGGTTCTGCAAATCCAGGAGGTGGATAGCAACATCCTGTTGCTGGCCCTGACATTTGGCATCAGTCAAGGCCTCTTCAAGTTGGAGCTCAGTGAGAACCCACCCTACTCCTACGACAACCTCATTCAGAGGGCCAATAAATTTGTCCGGGGAGAAGCCTCCAACCCCGACTTCTTGGCAAGGTTGGCGCGGGTGACCAGAGGCGATCGTGGAGAGAGGGATGAGATCCCTGGAAAAAGGAAGAGGGAGGAGCCCCGAAGGGAGGAAAGGAAGTGGCCAGAGCGACAAGAGGAGAAGAAGAAGGAGGAGCTCAGAAAGAAAGAAACCGGGAGGATCGCGGAGAGAAGACCCATCGAGTCCCCTGAGCGTCAGGAGGAGGGAAGACGCTACCAGGTCCCCGTCAATCGGCCATCTTGGAGGCCGGCTGGACGGCACCAGCGTCAGGACCCAAGGGGGAGATCCCCAGAGAGAAGGCCCTTTCGCCAACCAGAGAGGCGTCAGGAAAGGAGGAGGGATGAAGCAATGGCGGTAGCCGGGCGAGGCCGCCGTCAAGGAAGGAAGAAGCCGAAGCCTAGGAGGCGTCAAGCAGAAGAAGTTCCTCTCTACTGCGACTTCCACCAGGTGGGGGGACATGCCATGGCTGCCTGCCCAGACTTTTGGGAAGCCCGGAGGAGGTTGGCAGCAGGAGAAGCTGGAGGAGAGCAGAGGAGGATGGAGGCCCCTGCCGAGCCACAGGCAGGGCAGGCTGCAGTCGTTCGCAGGAGGAACGAGGATCGGATCGACCAGGGAGGTCGGGGAGACCTGGGCCAGGGAGGTCGAGTTGGAGTAATCCATGGGGGAGCAGGGCTGGAAGCTTCCCGCAAGGGAAGCCTCCATCAGATCTACCGCAGGAGTGTCGCCTCGACCTCACAAGCACCGCCCCCGATAGAGGAGATTACCTTTTCCGAGGAGGACATGCTAGGGAACGTGAATCCCTTCCATGATGCCCTCGTGATTCAAGCCGCGGTGGAGGACTTCACCGTTGATCGAATTCTGATCGACAACGGTAGCTCTGTAAACGTCATCTTCAAGGGGACGTTTGACGGACTGGGAGTCGAAGCTGCCAGAGTTCGAGCATCAGATGGTCCCCTCTTCGGCTTCTCCGGAGAGAAGAAGGAAGTGGAGGGAGGAGCTGACCTCCTGGTAACACTCGGTGGCACCTCCATCGGCTGTCGATTTGTTATCGTCGACGCCCCGAGCTGCTACAGGGCTATCTTTGGGAGGCCGCTTCTCAACGCCTTCAAAGCCGTCCCATCCTCCTACCATCAGTGCTTGAAGTACTGTAAAGGAGACGTCCAGGTGAGGATCAGGAGCGATCCAAGAGCCGCTAGGGAGTGCTATCTTAGCGCCGTCAGTACCATCAGCTGGATGGCTGACGCAGAAGAGTTCGGAAGAGTGCTGGAGAGCCCGGCCAGGCTGGAAGTGGCTGAAGAGGTCGAGGAGATCGAGGTACTCTCTGCAGCGGGAGTTCCGGGGCTGCTGAAGATTGGCGGGTCGCTGAAGACCGAAGAGAAGATCGAGATGGCGGCGTGTCTGCAAAAGAACGTCGACATCTTTGCTTGGAGCGCAGCCGAGATGCCAGGAGTCGACCCTGAGGTTGCGTGTCATCGCCTCAACCTGGATCCCACTGTCCAGCCCGTCCGCCAGAAGAAAAGGAGAACCGCCACCATCCTCGCCAAGCCAATTAGGGAGGAGGTTAAAAAACTGCTCGATGCAGGGTTTGTGTCAGAGATCCAGTATCCAGGCTGGGTCTCCAATGTTGTAATGGTAGCAAAGGCGGGGGGAAGCTGGAGAATGTGTGTGGATTTTTCCTTAATGAATAAAAGCTGCCCGAAGGATTGTTATCCCTTGCCTCGAATCGACGCGCTGGTTGATTCGGCCGTCGGTTTTTCTGTGATGAGTTTCCTTGATGCGTTTTCAGGATATCACCAGATCCGGATGCATCCCCCCGATTGCCGCGATGTCTCCTTCATCACCGATGATGGCTGTTACAGCTTCAAGATGATGCCCTTCGGTTTGAAGAATGCAGGAGCTACCTATCAACGGATGATGGACCATGTTTTCAAAGAACAAAAGGGGAGGAACCTGGAAGTGTATGTGGACGATCTCTTGATCAAAAGCAAGAGTGTCCAGGAACACATAGCCGATCTGGTAGAGACCTTCGCGACGCTAAGAAGATTCAAAATGAGGCTCAATCCGACGAAGTGCGTCTTCGGAGCAGGCAGGGGAAAGTTCCTGGGACATCTCCTTACCTCGGAGGGAGTAGAGCCTAACCCCGACAAGGTTAAGGCGATCCTGGAGATGCCATCCCCAAAGACGATGAAGGAAGTCCAAAGGTTGACAGGAAGGCTGGCGGGTCTTAGCCGCTTCCTCTCTAAAGCCGGAGAGAAATGCTCTCCATTCTTCAAGACACTCCGTAAAGCGAAAAGCTTCGAGTGGTCCGAAGGATGTGAGATGGCGTTCGGAAAGCTGAAGGAGCAGTTGACTCAGACACCTCTCCTCCAGAGCCCGAAGGAAGGCGAAGACCTGCTCGTCTACCTGGGAGTAGGAGCAGAGGCGGTGAGCTCCGTTTTGGTCCGGGAAGAAGGGAAGAGGCAGCTACCTATCTACTACGTCAGCCGGGTGCTAAAAAAGGCGGAGCTGAAGTACCCAATCCTGGAGAAGCTTGCCTTCGCCTTGGTGGTGTCGGCACGAAAGCTCCGGCCTTATTTTCAGGCTCACTCCATCAGAGTGGTGACTGATCATCCTCTCCGCGGTGTCTTAGAGGGAGTGGAGCATTCAGGGAGGTTGGCGAAATGGTCGGTAGAACTCAGCGAGTTCGACATTTCCTTCTCTCCCCGAGTAGCGATCAAGGCCCAGGCGGTAGCAGACTTCTTGGCTGACTTCTCGGTGGAAGCGGAGCCAGGAGAAGAGGTGCTCAATCCCATTCCTTGGAAGTTGTTTGTTGATGGAGCTTCGGGCAAAAGCTCTGTGGGGGTGGGCATCGTGCTCGTCAGCCCACAGGGAACAAGGATCGAGCAAGCCGTCGAGATCCTCTTCCCCGTCACAAACAACCAGGCAGAGTACGAGGCCATAGTGGCAGGCTTGCGCCTTGCCAAGGAGCTGGGGATCCGTGATGTCCGGGCTTTCACAGACTCAATGGTGGTCGCGTCGCAGATTCGAGGCGAGTTCGAGGTGCGCGACACCATCCTGCAAAAGTACCTGGTAAAAGTAAAAGGACTGATTGGAGGCTTCCAGTCTTTCTTCGTCGAACATATGCCAAGAGAGGAGAACTCGGCAGCAGATCACCTCGCCAAGTACGGGCCAAGGGCTGGAGGAACTATCACAGAGCTTTTCCACCCATCCATTGAAGAGGGAGAGATAATGGAGATCGAGCAACGCCTCTCGTGGATGGATCCCTTTGTAACCTTCCTGACAAGCGGCCAGCTTCCGGCAAACGGAGGGGATCAGCGAGGATTTCGGTACAAAGCGGCATACTACCTCCTGCAAGATGGGGAGCTGTACCGCAAGACCATCTCGGGCCCCCTGGCCAGATGTGTTTCCGAAGACCAAGTACCCCGAGTGTTGGAAGAGATCCACTCGGGAGAGTGTGGAAGTCATTCTGGGACTCGCACTTTGGAGCAGAGGATATTGCGGCATGGTTACTTCTGGCCTACTATCCGAAAGGATGCTGAGATCTTCTCGAAGAAGTGCCAGAAGTGCCAGCTCTTCGCCCCCCTTCAGTTGCAGCCGGCCCAGCAGCTCCGATCGATCATCTCCCCATGGCCGTTCGCCATCTGGGGGATGGACTTGATCGGCCCTTTCCCTCAAGCCAGTGGACAACGAAAGTTCGTTCTCGTCATGATCGACTACTTCTCCAAATGGATCGAGGCCAAAGCCCTGGCCAAGACCACCTCTCAAGTCGTGAAGAACTTCATTTGGGGAGAGATCGTCTGCAGATTCGGGATCCCTCTCGCCATCATCACCGACAATGGTCCCCAGTTCGCCAGCTTAGAACTGGAAGACTTTTGTAGGCAGCTAGGAACCGACCTTCGGTTCGTCTCCGTGCATCACCCAAGGAGCAATGGCCAAGTAGAGGCCACCAACAAACTGATCATCAACCTACTGAAGAAGAAGGTGGAGAACCTAAGAGGTAACTGGGCGGACCAGCTCCCCTCGGTCCTGTGGGCTCTGAGGACCACTCCCAGCTCAGCCACAGGGGAAACGCCATTCAAACTCTCTCACGGGTCGGAAGCTCTCATTCCAGTAGAGTTCGAAGTCAGAAGCCCACGGGTGATAGCTGCGGAGGATGGAAGCGAAGAATGGCGACTAGAGAATGAAGAGGTTCAAAAGTTATCTCTCGACTACATCGAGGAACTCCGAGATTTAGCTTCAGCCAGGCAAGAGGAGATCAAGCGCCGGATGGCAAAACATTTTGACAAAAATGTTCGCCTCAAACAATTCCAAGCAGGTGATCTGGTCCTGAAAAAGGTGGACGCAGCAGGAAGGTCTACGGCCGTCGGGAAGCTCAACCCGAACTGGGAAGGACCTTTCATCATCCAGGAAGCACTCCTAACAGGAGGATACCACTTGCAGAACCAGGAAGGCGAGCTGCTAGGGAGCACCTGGAGCGGCGATGACCTGAAAAGGTTTTATCCCTGAGGGGGAACATGTATACCCATCCTTGTAAATTCATTTCTTTGAATAAAATCTACACCTCCCTGAAACATGGGAGAAGGCAGCTTCTTTCGCATCAACAAAGTTTTCATAATGAAGAAATCAGGTTCAATCTCCACGCTAGGTTGGAAAATGAGTCTCCGACTTAACCCTCGTAAAAACTCAGAACGGATGATGGGACAGTGCCTCGGGTGTGCGTTCCCTTAAGACCAAGCCTCTGCAATGACGGCCGAGATCAGCTCCCCCCTTGCATGTTGGCCGCGGTTCCCACCGACTGCATTTCTCGTCCGACTGTAGAGATTACCGGGAAGAAGTCTGGACGCCGACCTTCCGATTCGGCGAATGAATGATCGATTTCACTAGCTCAGGGGACCCTTGAAAAAAAAAGGCGTCGTGTACCCTTGAAAGCTGAAAAGCTCGCAGCAAAGCATTTCCTTTTCTAAATTACTGTGTTAGATCATATGAGTTGTTGTGCCTAAAGTGTGCTTAACTCCCTGCTAAACTCGTTGAGCAACAGGAAGCAGGTCCGATCCACATCCAGCATCCAAGTAGGAGGGAGGCCTCGGGATGGTGTGTCCCCTCGGATCTCCCCGACTGCCACTCCCTGCTTGACGTCGTCCTACATCGACATTCGCCGCCGCAGGTTGGAAGACGAGCCTCCGACTTGACCCTTGTAAAAACTCAGAGCGGATGATGGGACAGTGCCTCGGGTGTGCGTTCCCTTAAGACCAAGCCTCTGCAATGACGGTCGAGATCAGCTCCCCCCTTGCATGTTGGCCGCGGTTCCCACCGACTGCATTTCTCATCCAGCTGTAGAAATTACTAGGGTAAAGTCTGGAGGCCGATACTCCAACTTGAGACGAGGAGGAGACCAACTCGACCGACCAAAAGACAAAGGCATCCAAGCATCCAAGTGATAGGATGAAGGCTCCTGGGTGTTGTACCCCTGTGGGATCGAGCCGGCGGCCTTTCCTTACTTGACGTCGGCCTTTGAAGGCAGCAAGCATCCAAGTTATAGGATGAAGGCCCTGGGAGTTGTGTCCCCGTGGGACCTGCCCGGCTACCATTCCTTACTTGGCGTCATTCTCCGTCGACATCAGGTTTTAGAGTAGGAGGGAGGTCTCGGGACGATATTCCCCCAGGGCTCCCCGACTGCTAAACCTTACTCCTTCCTTCCCTTGAAGAGCTCCTTAGATTCTTGCGTAAAAACCTAATAACACTCGTCACTAGGTACAGATCAAGGCCTCAAGCTGAAGTCTGCAGGTGCGAGTATGATGGTGCGAGTATCCATACTCGCCGAAATCTTAGGAGCCTAGCGAGCACTCAACCTCGCCTCGAACCTAGGAGCCTAAAGCAACATATAAGCAAGGAAGTAAAAGCACAGAAGGAAGGAATAGGCGAGTAAGAAACTTGTCAAAATTTCTTTTCATTTTTACAAAAAATCTGTACATGCTGCAGGTGGACAAAAAGGTCGCCGGGAGAGCAAAAAAGGAGCCCGGGCGACTAGGCGACATCCTCGCCATCAAATATCTACGGCTGACTCGTCGCCATCGTCGCCATCATCGCCGTCATCGTCATCGTCATCATCATCATCATCAACCTCATCATCGTCGTCCTCGGCATCGCTAAGTCGCGGCGATGATGCTCGCAGGGGGGAGGTGGACTCCTCGGCGAGTATGGCCGGGATAAGGTCTCCCACCGTCAATCCCATAGCCTCCGGCTTCAAGAGATCATCTGCCTTCAGCTGATTTAGGATGACCTCTCCTGTTGCTCGCGCGATCTCCCGGCGAATATGGGGCATGTCGTCGCCATGCATCCTAACCTGCTTGACGAACCGATGAGGGCCCGACCCCGCCGGCTGTTGCTCGGCAGGCCGAGTTTCTAGCTCGGCGATGCGGATTTGGGCGGCCTCCAAGGCCGAGCGAGTATCCTCCAGCTCCTTCTCGGCCTGGGACAGTCTCTTCGCCGATTCCAGCTCGGCAGCCTATAGAAGACAAAAAGAAAGAAGGTAAAGCTTGACATCGTATAAAGAGGCGAGTATTCCAGAAAGCGCGAAAAGTCGCAAAGACGAAGTACCTCGAACCCCTTGATCCTCTCCGCCATGGCGATCATTTTCGACCCCTGCACCCTGATCGCCTCCTCGTACATCAGCAGCCGCTTCGCTGTCGAATGTGCGAGCTCGGCAGTTCGCAAGATTGAGCGCGAGGTTTGATGAGCAAGATGCTCGGCAGAGGCCTCCTGCAGCAGCTCGGCGTCAGTACGACTGTAGATCGCATGGAGCACATCGAAGGCCTCCCCCTTGTCCTCCCAGTCCTCGGACCAAACGGGGAGGTTCGAGCTCAGAGTCACCTCGTGAGCGCGATCAGACCAGGTCACCAATGGGCGACCAAAGTCGTCCTCGCCACGGGTGCCCTCGTTGAAGAAAGGATGGTTGCTCGGCTCGCCAGCCTCCGAGGGATCCGCCTTCTTGCCCAGATCCCTGTGGGCGACCTCCTTCTTCTGTCTCTTGGGCTCAGAGGCCTTAGCCTTGCCCGTTCGCTTCTTCGAGGTCCCGGCCCCACCACCGGCGACATCCAGATCGTCGCCTCCTGGCGACAAGTTGATTGGGGAGGAGTCCCCAACCTCGCGCGCCGAGGTTCTCGCACCCCCATGGGCGACAGCGGTCGCCTTCGCCGCGAGGGGAAGAGCATCACGCGGAAGAGCCTGCACGCCTGTAAGAAGATCGAAGATTAGTCGCCAGAACGAAGCCCTAGGGCGAGTATGTCTGATGCTCGCGCGAAAGATACCTTCCCCTGGGCGAACTTCCGTGAGCTCGTCTACTCGCCTCCTCCAAAGTATCACGTCGAAGCGACGATTCCTGAAGCAGGCGAGCAGCTTCATCTGGTCCTCGGTGAGCCAGGGAACTGTGAAGACGTTCTCTGAAGGTTGAATGGGCGAGCTAGAGATGCCCGCGAAGTCGCCCTCAATGGCGACTATCCGCTCGACCCAGCGATGGTTCTTATTTAAAGTCCCCGCCAGTGTACAGACGTGACTGCACAAGAAGATGACGCCCTCGCCGGTCGCCATGATGGTGAATATTCGCCTAAAGACCGAAAGGTCGAAGACGATGTTCTGCTCCCGAAGGTAGCACAGGAACCCCATGATCATCGCCACTCCGTTGGGATTGATCTGGGCGGGCACTATCCCATAGAACACGAGTATCTTCCGAAACTCGGGCCATATGGGAAGTCGCAGGCCGACCTCGAAGTGTCGGATTGGGAAGATCATCGCCATCTGCGAGGAGGTGTTTAGTCGCTCAGACGGGCGAGGAAGCCTGGCGACATATCCTGGAGTCGCGAACTTGGAATTGAACTCGTCCAAATCTTTCTGATTCGTGATCGGCTTCTTGAACGAGCTCTCATCGAAGTTCTTCGCATGGTTAGCTCGCCTGATGGCCGCCTCGTCGATCATCTTGGGAAGAAAGGGAAGAGAGCGAGTATCGTAGAAGGGCGAGGATTGGAAGCCTGGAGGATGCTCGCTCAAGGAAGCTAGAGATCGCTAAAGGCATATTTAAGACTCACCCACCCCCCCTATTTATAGTAGTCGGTTAGTCTGGCTTGTCGAACACGACGCCGCGAGCACGACTAGGGGTGGCGAGTATCTAAGAAAAGTCGCCCAAAGTTCAGAGCGCGCCAACCGCCGACCTTCATCTAGCGAATACCTACATCACAGAAACATGAAGAAGCTCGCCAAAATATAGGCGACATTCAAACAGATACTCGGCAAAAAGGAGATAGAAGAAAAAGCAAAACAAAAGAAGATCAAGTAAAACAAAGACAAGATTGAAGGGCGAGTATTCGATTACTCGGCAAATCAACACTGCTTCAAATAAATCGTTCACAAGATTCAAATAATGCTCGCGAGGAGCTACAAAGCTACATGGAAGATAAAGATGAAGAAGAGCAGCAGCTAGGGTTGCGCCTGGATGTTCGCCTGGGGATCCTGGATCTGAGGTTGTCGCCCGACCCATCCCAAGCCGCGAGCTCGCCTGAAGTGCTCAGAGGCCACAGACATCGCGTCCTCGCCTTGTCGCAGCTGGTCTTCGATCCTCGCCAGCCTCCCCACCGAGCCCATGCTCGCGCGCATCCCGACCAGCTCGTCATGATGCAGCTGTTGCCGATGCTCGATCCTCGCCACCCTGTGCTCCAAGTCGCTGACAGACTGGAGGCGAGCTTCAGTACCCGACAGGCGAGTATCAAACTCCTCCAGCCGGGATACTCGCACCTCCAAGTCAGTTAGGCGGCGATGAGGGTCACTAGCCGCCAAGCGCTCAACCCGCGACTCCACCTCAGTCAAACGGCGATGAGGTTCGCAGATCGATAGCCGCTCTATCCGGGATTCCAAGTCCAAGATAGCGCGAGTAGCCTTTTCCTGGTACTCACGGGGAGGGAGCCCAACGGCATCGATCAGAGCTCCCACCGGAGTATGCGCGCGACCTGCGAAAAAAGGCAAAAAGGGCCAGAACTTCAGCAGAATTCAGAAAACAGTGGCGACTATCCGAAGGCAGCGATCAAATACCTGGCCGAGGACTACGAGATCGTCGGCGAGGAGGGCTGCGAGATCGTCGGCGAGGAGAAGACCTTCCTCGGTGTGGGGAGGGAGAGTGATAGACGCCATCTCGACGAGTAGAGTGGTTGCCGGAATGATCCCGGTTGGAGGGCAGGTCCCCTCGACCGCGACCATCTCCTGGTCGCCCTCCACCCCTTGGAGCGAAGAAGGCCAAAGACCCTCCAGTCCCGCCCCTGCGCGAGGACTCCCCCTGGTGGGAAGAGGGAGCAGTTGTGGTAGAAGGACGTTGATCGCCTGGAGGATTCACTGGCGGCGGGAGTCCAGGAGGAGGAGGCGGCAGCGCGATCACAGGCCGCTGTGTGTTGCTCGCCGGCTCTGGTCGCGAGTTAGGTGGAGGAGGAGGCGGAGGAGGAGCGATGTTCGCCAGAGGAGCCCCATGCTCGCTCATCGGCCTCTTCTCCACAGAGGAGCTGTGGAGAATCCTTACCGCGCGACCACTCCGAGACCCACCCTCAGGCGAGATCATCGGGGATGATCGCAGCGGTATTGCAGTCAAAGGCTCCTCCCGAGCCTCAGTGTTCGGCGGATCTACAGATAGCAACAAAGACGTCAGAATGTCGCCGGAAGACAGCATAGATCGAAAAAGGGCGAGCAAGGAGCTCACCTCGGGCAGGGGGAGGGTCCGGTTGGGTTTGAGTTTGGATTTCATCCCTACTCGCCTCCGGGGCGACCTCTGCCGAGAGAGGAGCAGGGGGAGGAGCAGGCGAGAGCCCTTCGAGGCCCAAATCCTCCAGCAGCTGCTGACGCTGCTCACTCAGAGGATCGGCGACGTTCTCCTTAGTCGCCTCCTTTTCTCTCTCTCTCTTCTTCTTCTTCGCCGCCCTCTTCCTCTTCTTGTTCGCGAGGAAGGCGTCTACCTCGGCGTCCATGCGAGGTGGAGGAAGGGGCACGCCGATCAGATTCGCAAGGTCGGCCTTGGCCTTTTTGGCAGCCTCAGCAAAAGCTAGCGACATTGTGAGCGAGTACAGAAAGGTGGTTCCATCAGAGACCCCCCCCCCCCTCTTTTATATAGAGTCCGGGCGTCGGACAGTCAAGATCCGAGTATCTCCCTATACTCGCCAAGACAGAAGCTCGTCGAATAACGGTTGGATGTTTCTTTCCGAGCAACTCCGTTACTCGCAAAGAGCGGGGATTGTGTACAACCCTTATTCTCCGAGGGTAGGACCCACTCAAGGCCACGTAGGCAGGTCAAAGTCAAAGAGGCAAGACAAATCAGCCAGCAGGAGCGAAAGAAGGTTGGCGAGTATTGGCTAAATACTCGCCAGAAGGGCGACTATGGTCGAAGATACGTGCCGAGTATCCCGTATGTCGCCCCAAAGTGTCCGGCAACCACAGAAGACCTGAGCGAGTATCAGCCAGGCTTGTGCGAGCAGCAGCAGATACTCGCCAGATGGGCGACTATGGTCGAAGATGCTCGCCGAGTATCCCATATGTCGCCAGGTCAGGGCTGGGCTATAAACCCCCCCCCCCCTACCCCTTGGTTGCCTATAAATAGGACCCCAGGGGTACTTGGATTGGCACCTGTGCTTGAGCTTCTGGAACTCCATTTCCGAATCCTTGAGCCCGTCACCCCTGCTTGCTAGCCAAGTCGGTGCCTTCCTCGTACCTTGCTCGGCCATTCTTTGGTCTTGGAGGGGAAGTCTCTTCGGAGCTTCTGGGTGCGTGGTGGGACCTCCCTGCCGCAGCACCTGGGGTCCTGTTTGTTGCTCTTCTAGCTTCTTCGTCGTTGCCAGCCAAGCCATCTCGTTGGGTCGCTGGGCGAGTAGCCTCCGGCTGCATTGGTCCGAATCTTGAGGTCAGGATTTTCCTGGCGTCAACAGGAGGCAAGTTGTCAAGGTTCAAGTACCCGTCCCCGGTTCCACGTAGATGAGTTGGTTGATGTTCCTCCGGAGGTGATCAACCTCGAAGCTCGCACCTTTGAGGAAGCGATGCAGCACAGCGGCCTCCCCATGTAGCGAGGGGGGTTTGCAGACCTTCTCCGGCCTCTGTATGGGGGAGAAGGGGATGCCGTCCAGGTCACCCCGAATGAAGACAAATGACTCATTCCAGTGGTGGACCTTGTTGAGGGTCTCGTGCACCTCCATGTGTGTTCCGGTCAGAAAACACACTCCGTCAGCGGTCGCTCGGAAGGTGAAGATCTTGCGGAACACGTTCAGGTCGAACATCACCTTCTCCTCCCGCAAATAGCACGCGTAAGCTGTTAACATCGAGATCGCATTTGTGTTAACCTGAGCCGGGACTACGCCGAAGTAGTCCAGGAACTCCTTCACCTCAGGCCACAAGGGCAGTCGTAGCCCAGCCTCGAAGTGAAGGAGAGGGAATGCAAGCCAGTCATCGTAAAAGGAGTTGACGGTCTCACCCCCTGATGGGCATCTGCATCTCCACCCTTCAGGGAGGTAGGAGGTCCTGAAGGCAGAGAGCTCCTCTTTGGATACTTTCCCTACGGGGAAAGAACCCCCCAAGAAGTTGGCCGCGTTTTGTTCCCGACCGTTCCTCTTGACAGCTGAACGGTTAGATGTCATCCTGCAGGAGTGGAAGGAGAGGATAGAGCTGGCTCTGGGAGAAAGGCAAGGCAAAGGAGGAAATGAAGGTGAGGGTCCAGAGGTGAAAGGAGGGTGTATTTATAAGGGAGGGGTAAAAGAGGAGGCGAGTGGATCATGGCGTCCACTCGCCCAAGGGCATGGAGGGGGGGTGGACCAGGTGATCCACTCGCCCGGGCGAGCGGACCGCAAGGCCCACTCGCCCCGAGCATGGGCGAGTGGACCTTGAGGTCCACTCGCCCCGAGCATGGGCGAGTGGACCTCGGTGCACGGGAGTGGACCTCATGGTCCACTCGCCCGGCAGAGGAGGGAGGGCCTCGCAGCCCTCTCCCCTGAGGTAGCGATGCGGACTGAAGGGTCTCTTCGCCTACATCTCCCCCCTGACACGCCACCCAACTGCTTCGCCCTCGGACCGTCCACCCGAGGTCCCTATCCCCCGCCTGTTACTCCGCTGTCCCAGCGTTGCTGCGCTCACCCTGCATGATAGTTAGCCAAATAATGACAGCTCAACTGAGATATAACTCGGCGGAGTTATTAAAACAAACATAACATAAACATGACAAAACAAACAGTCCGGCCGCGAAGCAGACGAGCTGCTGCGACGAGTCGATCCTCATTATTACATGACAAATAGTACATCCCCAAAGGGGAGGGGTGGCTAACGCGCTGTCCACTTCCAGAAGCCCTGGTCCTGGGTGAAGGGGACCCCCCCCCCACGCGTGGATTCAAAGCATGCCTTGGCTGAGGATAGCTCCTCGGTCACGGTACGCACGGAGGCCTCCACCCGGCGAAAGTGATCCTCGAACGGTGTCGTCATGCCGCCAAATGCGAGCCGGACCTCCCCTCGTAGGAGATTGAGTTCAGCCTCCAGCCTCTCCACCCGACGCTCCAGCACGCCAACACAGGCGAGGGGGTCGGGTCCGGAAGATAGCCTCCCCTCCCGCAGCTCCTGGGTAAGAGTCTCCAAGCGGCTCAGACGGACAAAGACATCGGGTCGGTCCTCGACGGGCTCCGTGATTGCAGTAGGAGAGTGGGGTGGCATCGAGACTTCCTTTCGGCTCGACTGACCCATCGAAGTCTTGCCCCCTCCAGCAGATGAGTCATCGTGAGCCATGCCATAACAGGGTGCCACATTTACGAGTGCCTCGGTTGACACACGATTAATAGTAGGGTCGTCCATCCTCGGTGGCGACCTATGATAAAATAAGAGGGTTGGAGCTTGTTGCAAACCCTCGTTGGGATTCACTGTCATGTTATAGTGGTTTTGGGGGATCTCAATCCTAGAGGGGAGCTTCCCAGAGATGGTCGGAGGTGAAGGCGATGGAAATCAAAGATTCCACTGAGGCTTTTCACGACATCCTAAGCAGGGGCATCAGTGGATTTTGAGGTGGAAGAATGGAAGCCGGCGCACTAAAACCCTGGCCAAGCACTGCTCGGGTGTTGTAGCTGCACTCGATTTATCACATGCTAGAAGCACGAATGGAAGGCGAGACAAGGCTCACGACGAGGAACCGACAGTTTGTTGCTTGTCCGATGGGCGCGTGGCACAGTGCCGGCGAGGTGTGCGCTGGGAAGCACCTAGATAGAGCAGGCGCTGCCGTATCTGCTATTCCTGGGACCTGTGCGTGTGAGTGAAGGGGGAAGGATTAGTCGTCTGGGACAGTTGCTGTTGGGCTGCATGAGTTGGCGCAGGGGAGGGAAGGGATTTGGTGGTGGGGAGAGGGAGCCCCCAAACCTCAAACGAAGACTAATTGATTTGATTAATTTCTCGATATCCTGGCCACAATCCGATTGAGTATAAAAACAACAACACTCAAGCCTTTATCCCACTATAGTGAGGTCGGCTATATGGATCCTTTGTCACCATTGTGCCCTATCTTTAGTCATAATCTCACTAATGCCTAAGTACATCATGTCTTTCCTTATAGTTTCATTCCAAGTCTTTATTGATCTACCCCTCCCCGTTTAACATGCCTATTGACTAATCAAATCAATTATCCGATCGAATTTATAAAGAAAAAAAAATAAAGCAACATATAAATCATAGTCTGGACCAATCTGGGACCCAAAATGAATGAATGAACAAAATTGTGCAAAATACAAGGAATACGAAAGTAAAAGATAGATTATGACATCAAATACCCGCCGTCGTGCTGTCTACTGCTTAATAATCTCCTGTAAATGTGCTCATGACAGTTAATTGACTTGGTTTGATCTTTAACATATTAAGTACAATTGTTTGGTTAAGTTTTTGTATAGATTTACAACATGTAGGGTTAACTGCTGCTTGAGTGTTTTTTGGAATTTTGTTTTTTCTGCAGGGCATGTGGTTATTCATCTTTAATTCAGTGATAATTAATTTATATTAATTAATATTTCAGGAAGCTTAAAATTTTAACTAGTACTTTGCCTTGTTGCCTTGGCAGCCAGAATGCTCTGTTTTGTTAGATGCACTTGAGCAATCAGCCCGTAATCCTGAACTTGCAACTATATTTTTGAGAAGTCTTCAACGGATTCTACAACTTACGGCTGCACAATGTCTTGGTTCTTTCAAGTCTTTGGACGCTGTAAACCGAGCCCTTCGGGTTGCATGCATTCAGGCTCAAGAGGTCCAGAAATTCAATATTGTTCTAAGGGGCGAGAGGGATGTTGCTGAAGGATCTGGAGTGAGAAAAACCCATGCGATCAACTCTTTGAAGGCTTCTAAAAGCTGGGTTAAATGCATGGAATCATCAATGGAGCTCTTTAATGATTATATCTCTATTGCAGAGCATGTGAGAAGTCTGGTTTTGCATAATTCTAGCTGTATTGATTGTTTATTTGAGTTGTTTTGGGAAGAAAGTCTCAGGAAGTCTGTGTTAAAACATATTCTTGGATTACTTAAGGTTTTGTTTTCTCTACCCCTCTCTTTTTCTTTCCATCCATCCTCTTTTACTCCTTCCTCCTTCATACCTCCTTCCTCAATCCTTCTTACTTTTCTTTCTCCATGTCTCTGCCTCTCTTTTCTGTTGCTCTTCTTATATAATTTTCATGGAAATGATGTTTGATGCAGCTCTTTTGTCTGCAGTTGCCTCCATTACTTCCAGACGATCGAACTGCAAAATTGCAATTATGTTCTAAATACTTAGAGACTTTTGCTCGTGCTAAGGAGCGGGAGGAAGTTTTTCCTGAATTATCGATTGATCTCTTGATAAACATGAGGGAAATCATTTTGATTGACCAGACTGTGAGTTTCTTCGAGACAAAGAAGCTTTTCTGTTTATAACATTACTGTATCTGATTTTAGTAACAACTACCTATGTTGGCTACTATTTTTCATGTTATTGCAGTACTATCAGACATTGTTCCGTGATGGAGAGTGCTTTCTTCATATAATTTCATTGCTAAATGGCACATTTGAGGAAGAAGTTGGAGAACTGTTGGCTCTGAATGTTCTTAAGACTTTGACCGTATTACTTAATGGAAGCAAGGACTCGAAGGTTATACTGCTAGTTTACAGAACTAAAAATGTCTATGCTTCATGTGTAGTAGAAAAACATATATCCTCATGTTCATTATCATTATCAGGCATTATTTTCTTTTGGGTAGTTTTAATTTCAATTTATACGGAGGTTCTTGGGCTTCAATTTTTTCCCTTTCCATTCAATTTGAACATTAAATAATTCCACTGTAAATAGTTCCTTCGCTTGACGTATCACCATAAAAAATTTCTTATTATTTATACATGTTTTGTTTATCTTTATAGTACATCTCCTTGAGAGATGCTATTCAAGTCCATTTATCCTCACATCTTTCTCATTGTGCTACTAATCCTATCTGGGTGGTTTTGGAGTGTTATAATGTGCAATATGGGCTATATTCTCTGTATTGAATTGAATGTATCATGTATGTATTAGAAGAATAATATGGCGAAGGGCTTAAGGCAGAGACTTCTATGAATTGTGAGGCTAATAAGTATGTAAGAAGAATTCATTGCATTTGTTTTCATGAGGATATGACATGTTGATGGAATATCATAAACATTTTGTAGAAGGTTTGAAGTAAGCATCCTCACTTGATTATTTGGGCATGAAAGACCCTAGTTATACATAAGGAGGTTTGAAACTGTACAACTTATAAGGGACAAAGTAATAAAAACAAGAAATTAACTACGTAACTCTTTCCACACTATTCCACAAGCTAGAGCATATATGTCGTTTGGCCCAAGCTTGAAACGAAACAGAAGACAAATGTTCGAGGTAGTGCTTTGGTGGGAATTTGTGCAATCTGGGAAGCTGCGTAAACATGCTGAAGTCGGATCACTCGTAGCTTGACATTTTCTCTAATGAAGTGACAATTTAGTTTTATATGCTTCGAGATTCTTAAGAATGTCAATGACAAGCTGATTATCACAAAAGAGAACCACAAGAGAAGAGATAGATATGTCAAGATTGACCAAGAGATTCTTAAAACAAGTGAGCTCTAAAATTAAAATGGCCATCGATGTATATCCAACTTAGATCATGGGGTTAGAAAAAACACGCAACTTCTTACTCTTTCACTTGACAAGATTAACGCCAATGCAAATACAAAATCCAATTTTAAGTTGGCGATCATCAATAGGTCCTCCATAATCAATATCAAAAATAGTATACAAGGGAGAGTGTAGAAGATGGCTGGTAGATAAGTCTTCTTTTAAGAGTGTGTTATGGGTCCCAAGGCGCCAGTTATCTAGCAATTACGTTATTAGGAGTCTTTATGTATCACATTGTATCTCTCGAGTCATATTGAGTCGAGTTGTATGAGTCAAATTGAGTTGCATAGTTACGTGTTATTAGTGTCTTAATGTTTTAATGTGCATGCATCTCTTTATATTAGGTAGTTACACCCATGCCATCAGGGTCTTAGATAAGGGGACCTTGGGTCATGTATTTGGGTATCAAAGAATTAAATCAATTTCTCTTCTTTCTCTCTAACTCTTCTCCTTCTCTCTTTAAGTCTACTCCTCCCTTCCTCTTCTCATCTTCTTCCCCATTCTAGGGTTAGCTACCTTGTATCTCCCCTCCTTCGCTACCTCTTCTCATCTTTTTCCCCATTCTAGGGCTGCATCGAACGGTAGGCCGTGCATAATCTTCGGAGGCGGGGTAAGGATGCCTGGTGGTTGCGGACAGGGCGGCGAAAGATTGGGTTATATGTGAGCTGCGGAGATGAGAAGCAACCATACCGACTGGGAAATGGTCGGCGGAAGAAATAGATCTAGAGGGGCCGGCAGAGCAGGTGCCGAAGCAAAGGTTATGTGTGTGTGTGGGTGGGGTGGGGGGGGGGGGCGGGGATTGACGATGTTGGCAAAAAATGTGGCGCCATCACTGGGCTGGGAGTCGACCATGCCGGTGGTGGAAACTGTGGGGCGGAAACCACTGGAGGTGACGCGGCCATGCCGGTGGTGGAAACTGCGGGGCGGAAACCACTTGAGGTGACAGTGGAGCGACAAGAGCGGCGGAGTGTCGTCGGGCGGCGGTATGAGCTGCAGATGCTGTAGTGGAAATGACAACGAGTGCGGTGGAAGCTGCGTTTGGGGGTGGCCTGCCGAGTCCGATAGTGGCAGAGGTTGCAGCGGTGGAACCTGCGACCTCGAAAGGGCAATCGTCGGCGGCGGTGGGACCGGCCTAGCTAGGAGGCAAGGGGCGCCAACATGTTTTGGCTGGGATGACAATTGCATTAAGAGGAATCATAGCCTCGAAATGGCCCACAACACTAGTCGGTCGATGTGACTGCTGAGGAGCGACAGGGAAGCTGACATCTCCCATAACATTGGATGGAAGGCGACCTCTTTCGAAGCATTGATCTGGATGACCCACTTAATTAATTGGACAGAGTTCCCGCTGTTGCGCTTGAAGAAGTAACCGTAGAAAAGGGAGGAAGGAACGGGTTCTGTGTGTAACGGCCCGAAGTCCGGCACAATTTATTTTTTTTCTTTTGAGCTGTTTTTCACAATTAAATAACACAACAATTCTAATAAATATACAAGAGAGGTACCAAAAGACAACATCAAATAACTTTTCGTGTAAATAAGCATACGTTACAACATGTCATAAAAATTATAACCCGTATTCGAATCACATTCTTCTTTTACTTCATTTCTGCTTCCGCAAGTATCTTTCTAACGGGGCATGATCCACTGATAGTCTGATCCGAAAAATATAAATCGACGCCCAGTTAGTTTAGAAAACTAAGTGAGTTCCTTACCTCTTCAACCGCTCTACAAGCAAACACAAAGAGTTATCAAAATAAGCAGTTATATATTTCTATATGGACATGTTCAGTAGAACAGGAAGTACAATAAGCAAGTACAGTGAGCTAGTACAACAGAAATAAACTATTTATGTATCAAAGTTCTTATTCTTTCATTCTTATTCATTTATGTATTCAATTCAGGATTTTCATATCACTTTGCATTCTTTCGAAATACTGAGGGTCATTCTAAAATCAAACATCTAGGCCCATCAAATCAATGTCCACTCTAGGGCGCTCAACAACGCAACAGGCTTCCACGCTTCCTAGATTGGACATTTCAGTATCAATTTCCGTAGGAGATTTACCCCTCCCACTGGGTGTAGGAGTCTGAAGCTTAGCCCCCCTACTAGGCTGACTCTTAGTGTTTCGATGCGTCGACGCATTCTCATTCTTATTCTTTTCATTTCATATTCAATTCATATTAATTTCTCCTCAGAGTTTTTATCGCTTGCTAAGTCATGCTTAGCCTTTTAGCGATTTCATAGTTTCAGTTATTCCAAATCTTCGAATTTATTTAATTCAATGCAATTCATATTCGGTGTTCATACAAAGAAATAGCTCAAAGTAAAGTAATGCTACATCTTCATATTCGAGACGTCGTTGTCAATATGAATAAATTTTGTAAATCAAAATATTCAAATGTACACGTAATCAAAGCAGTAAAGACTCACCGCAACTTTTCCTTTGCCCTTGTCCTTCGAAGGATTCTCGTCGCGTCTATCGCCGGACGTTATCCTCTGCAGTATCAAGTAAATCATTTACTTTAGGGTTGCGTCTTTAAATAGCTACGAGTAGACTCCCTAAGACGACCACAACTACGACCTCTAGGAGTTGCCTAGGGAAGGACAAGCTTGGTGACTCGAAAAGAACGCGTAAAATCAAAATTTAAGCGCTACAAAACACAGAATTCAGCCACCACATTCTTCAAAAAGGCGAGAGAGGGAGGGGCGAGACCCCCCTCCCCTCTCTCCGCCTCTCCTGCTAGGCGAGAGAGGGAGGGGCGAGACCCCCCTCCCCTCTCTCCGCCCCTTCCTGCTGGGCGAGAGAGGGAGGGGCGAGACCCCCCCCCTCCCCTCTCTCCGCCTCTCCTGCTGGGCGAGAGAGGGAGGGGCGAGACCCCCCCTCCCCTCTCTTCGCCCCTTCCTGTTGGGCGAGAGAGGGAGGGGCGAGACCCCCCCTCCCCTCTCTCCGCCTCTCATGCTGGGCGAGAGAGGGAGGGGCGAGACCCCCCCTCCCCTCTCTCCGCCTCTCCTGCTGGGCGAGAGAGGGAGGGGCGAGACCCCCCCCCCCCCCCCCCCCCTCCCCTCTCTCCGCCTCTCCTGTTGGGCGAGAGAGGGAGGGGCGAGACCCCCCCTCCACTCTCTTCGCCCCTTCCTGCTGGGCGAGAGAGGGAGGGGAGAGAACCCCCCTCCCCTCTCTCCGCCTCTCCTGCTGGGCGAGAGAGGGAGGGGCGAGACCCCCCCCCCCCCCTCCCCTCTCTCCGCCTCTCCTGCTGGGCGAGAGAGGGAGGGGCGAGACCCCCCCCTCCCCTCTCTCCGCCCCTTCCTGCTGGGCGAGAGAGGGAGGGGCGAGACCCCCCCTCCCCTCTCTTCGCCCCTTCCTGCTGGGCGAGAGAGGGAGGGGCGAGACCCCCCCCCCCCTCCCCTCTCTCCGCCCCTCCTGCTAGGCGAGAGCTACGGGGGTATCGTTGGGCGATACCCAAAGGTCTAAAAAACCCTTGGGTCTAGTTGACACGTCTCGGCGGCCCTCCACGCTGGGCCTCACTCGATGGATATGAGGGTTGTACACTAAATAAGTGAGGAAGAACTTGCGTGAGTTCAAAAAAATGTGGGTGTCTATTTCAAGTTAGAGATCAAAAGGAAATATGTGTGTGTATGAATGGAGAGTTCAAGTGTTGTGTGGCAAGCACAATTATGATATTGTACATTTAGATGTACATTCATATATTGGCATGTTGGATAAAAATGAGGAAATTTTGTTTAGAGTAAGTATGCCTCATGTGTTAAACACTGTAGAATACTCTCTTCTCTAAAGAAAAAGAACCTAGAAAATACAACAACAATTAAAACTATTTACAATCATAGAGCAGTGGTTCGCATGAATGAGTTGGGAGGTAGAATACCAATTTAATATTTTGTATAAATGTGTTACAGAAGTTGGGTATGTTTGTTATAGAATAGTGAAAGATCGAGGATTGTGCACAACTAGAAAACATTTTTTTTCACATCATTTTTTATGTCAGATGTTTCCATATGTATTTCAACTGGATTGCACCTACAAAACCAATAGGTACCAGATGCCTTTATTATCGATAGTTGGGGTCACTTCTACAAATTAGTCATTTTATGGGGTGCTTATATTTATGTCAGATGAGAGAGAACATAATTATTGTTGGGCGTAAATGCTTTAAATATATTATGGATTCATGTTCTTTACCACTTGTTCTAGTGATAGACAGAGAGTTGGCTTTAATGACTACTATCAAGGTCATATTTCCTCATTCCAAAAAATTGTTATGTCAAGTTTATATTCATAGAAATATATTGGCACATTGTAGAAAGTTATTTACCACAAGTATTGAGTGTGATTAATTTTTGGGTAAATGACAAAAATTAATTAATGTAAAATAGAGGTAGAGTTCAGCATGGAGTTCAACATGGAGTTCAACATGGAGTTCAACTTATTGCTAATTGGTTATGCAGAAAAATATCCAAATGTATTCTCTTATGTCGTCTGTACATGGATTGAACGTGAGTCATCTTTATCTAAAAAGAGTCAAAGGTTTCATTGAGTTTAAAGGGAAGGCCAAGAGGACATTATAAAAGGTTAAAAGATGGCCATAAATCTACAAAACGTGAGCCATCTTTATTTGAGCATGTTATGAAGGCAGAAAACATAGAGGTACAAAAAATTCAAAGAAAGCATTAGCAAGAAAGAGAACCGTCTACCAAATGAGGACACCTACACTAACTTCAACTCAGCGTTTTTACATTGAAGTTTGTAAGCAAATGCCAACATATTTAGTAGAGCACATCAAAGAGATAATTAATGTCACTGGGGATGGTCATTGTGGATTTCGTGTTGTTGGGCGCGCTTTAGAGATGGGTGAAAATTGTACATAAGTACGGTGAGATTTTTCTAATGAACAAAATGTTTAAGAGAGCATGTATGTTAAAGAAAATTGGGCACAAGTACGGTTGAATTTTGTGATTTCATCTCTTCCGAACAGGGAGTTGCCAGCTTCCCCCGCTTGCGACTGCACCTTCTTCACGAACAAGAGGGGCAAATCCAACTCTCGTAAATAGAAAGGAGGCGAAATCTATTTTTATATCAGGAATGAGGGCAATACAAGAGTTTTTAGGTCTCGGTGAGACCTAAAGAGATGAACTGGACCTGGTTCGGATCCGAATCTGAACCAACCCAAATCCCAACAACTTGGACCATCATATATAAGATATGATGTGGCCTCGCTATTCTCAAGAGCACGCAACCTCATACACGCCTTGCCGAGGTTGCGAGGTCCCAATTTTCTTTGTCCACCAGTATTCCACTATTGAGAATTCTCCTCCATTGCAGATCAGTGGTCATAACATTGTTTTTCCATCTCATCCAACCATGCCCAGAGAGAAGTGGTATCATTAAGGAGGATTGTAAGTACTCCCTAATACAGTCAAACCAACAACATTTAGAGATACGTTTTTAAGGTAACCTATTAATACTTCCCAAGAGTCCACTCGTGTCAGAATTATCCACACATTGAGCTCAATTAACTATGAAGTTTCTAACAGAAAGGTCGCCTGACCGCAAAGGTCGCCTTACCGCAAAGGTCGCCTTACCGCAAAGGTCGCCTGACCGCAAAGGTCGCCTGACCGCAAAGGTCGCCTGACCGCTGAGCTTGTCGCGAACAGCAGAAGAACTACAACTCAGTTCGCCAAAGGCGAACTGGTTATTCAAAACTGGGAAAATGCAAGGAAGAAGACCGATGTGAGACCGCACCACCTGCGAACACAACAAACGATTAACCAACTTCCAGACCGCGCGATCATAAATCATGAGACCGACAAAGGCAGAAACCCGAGCTTAGTCCTTACAATTCTCTAATTTGCTTCTACTACAAAATGACGGGACCTGCACCTCTATCTATAGGCAGACAGACGGATGTCGTCACCGCCCCAGATATTTACAATAACCGTCTATCCAGATCGCGAATCAGATCGCGACAACCATACCGCCACCACAGCGAGCTAACTCGCGTGGACACGATGGTCACAACAATCAGACCGCAACAATGCAAATTGTGCGGTCACCGATAGGGGAACACCTTGAGCTCAACCAACCGACCTCAACTAGTTGCCAACGAGAGTCTGCGCAGACTGCGTGGTCTCTGCAGTCTGACCTTTTTCAGACCGCTCATCCCACTTCCTCTTCCACTTCAAAAATTCAACACTCCCCCTTGAAGTTGGAAGTGGAAGTCTGTCCAAGCAAACCCCGTAACCGACTAAATGGTCTCTTCGACAACGACTTTGTGAAGATGTCCGCGACATTGTCCTCGCTCCGCATATAGTCAACCATCAAAGATCCCTCTAGCACCTTTTCACGAACGAAGTGATGCTTGATCTCGATGTACTTGGTCAGCGCGTGACAAACTGAATTATTAACCAGTTTAAGGGCACTCTCATTGTCACCGTGTAGCAGAGTAGGACCTCGCACCTCCTCATAGATGTCTCCCACTAGCCTCCTAAGCCAGATGGCTTCCTGAGCTGTCAAGGCCGAAGCTTTGTATTCCTCTTTTGTAGTGGAGACAGACACTGAATCCTGCTTCTTGCTGCACCACAAGATAGCTGCAGAACCAGTCATAAAGACATAACCAGAAGTCGACTTCCGGTCATCTGAATCTCCTTCATAATCAACATCTGTGTAACCATGTAGACAGAAGCTCGAGTCCCTCCCATAAAAGATAATCCTATCAGAGGTGAACTTCACATACTTCAAAATACTCCTTGTCGCCATCAGATGGGGCTTTCGCGGCTCCGCCATATATCGACTCACTCAGCCCACAACATAAGCAATATCCGGCCTCGTAATCGTCAGATATATAAGACTTCCAATCAAATCCCGGAACACCAAGGGATCAGAAAGAACCCTTCCTTCATCTCGTCGAAGCTTCAAACCAACCTCTAGTGGAGTAGAGCTACTCTTCCCCTCTCCCATGCCGAATCGCTTCACGATCCGTTCTGCATAGCCCTTCTGGGAAACGAGCACACCACTCACTTTCCTCTCCATCTCAAGTCCAAGGAAATGGTGGAGCTCACCCAAATCCTTCATCTCGAATCAGATAGCTAGCTTAGCTCGGAGCCTAGCTACCTCATCTTCAGAGTTCTCTGTAATGATCATGTCGTCTACATACAACAACACCAAGACCTGAAGCTCCCCCGACTTTGTTACAAACAGGCTTGAATCATAATCAGAAGCAAAATAACCGCAGAATTGGAGATGTTCTGCAATCTTTCCATACCATGCCCGAGGCTCCTGCTTCAAGCCGTAAAGAGCCTTCGTGAGCTTGCAGACATGTCCTGGATGAACTTCAGAAACATAGCCAGGTGGTTGCACCATAAAGATATCCTTGTCAATCTCGTCGTAAAGGAAAACATTCTTCGTGTCAAGTTGTCAAATATTCCATCCTTGGCAAGCTGCCAACGCAATCACCACCTGTACTGAAGTCATCTTGGCAACATAACTAAATGTTTCTTCATAGTCTTCTCTGTACTGTTGAGAGAACCCTTGAGATATAAAGCGAGCCTTGTACCGCTCAATACTGCCGCCATCCTTCTTTTTCAGCTTGTAAACTCACTTACATATCACATGAGTAATGCCATCAACCTTGGGCACAAGATCTCAGGTCTCATTCTTCCCGAGGGCAACTATCTCCTCATCCATGACATCTTCCCACTCCTTGACTCTAATGGCATTTTCAAAGCATGGCGGCTCTCGCTCATCCAGAGGGTTTGCAAAGAAACATGAAATAAAGCTCACCAAGTTCCCCCCCCCCTGTATACCGAGCTGGTGGAATAATAGTCCGCTTGGACCTCCGCAAGGCTTTACCCTGATCCACCGCTTCTGCTGCTTCTTTTGAAGTAGCTCTTCTTACAGGCACACTTGGAGCATCGCTCCCCCTGATTTCAGAACCAGAAGCACTTGTCCCAGAGCTAGAAACAATAGGAGCACCTGGTGACGCAGACAACTCCACCAGAAGTTCTTTAGCAGATTCTCCTTACCCTCCATCTGACCAACTCTCTTGTAGCTCCACAGTTGAGCTACCTTGGTATGACGTCAGCTCGTCGAATACCACATCCCTTGAAACAACAAACTTCAGTGTCTCGGGATCTTTGCATCTCCAACCCTTCTTTCGGTCATCATAATCGACGAACACTAGCTTCCTTGCTTTCGCATCTATCTTCGTTCTAAGAGCATCAGAAACATGGACGTAGAAGGTAGATCTGAACACTCGAAAGTATTCCATGCTAGGCTTCTCCTTAAACATCAACTCATGTGGAGTCTTCATGTTGATAGGACTAAAAGTCATCTGATTGATGACATAAGATGCACAGAACATTCCCTCTGCCCAGAAGGACCTATGAATGCTTTTAGCATGAAGCCAACATTGCAGGTCTCCGTCAGATGATGGATCTTCTGCTCTGCAACTCCAATCCATTGTGGAGTATGTGCATAAGAGAGCTCTCTCTGGATGTCGTGCTTTCTGCAAAAGTTGAAGAACTCACTTGAGGTGAACTCCCCTCCATTGTTAGTTATCAACTTCTTGATCTGCAAGCCAAGCCGACCTTCTACAAGCTCCTTGAACTCCACAAACTTCACGAACGCCTCAAAGTTCTCCTTCACAAAATATACCCAAGTATATCTAGTGAAATCATCAATTAAGACTAGCATATACCTGCTACCTCCAAGACTGACAGTTACGATGGGTCCAAACAGATCACCATGAATACACTCTAATGGTGCTCTGCATCTGGTCTGTGACTTATCAAATAGAAGGTGTTGAGCCTTACCAAATTAACATCTAACACAAACATGACCATCACCAAAGGATGGTAGACTAGGCATGTCATTCACCAGACCTCTTGCCGTCATAGCCTTTAGCTTATCCATACCAACATGCCCAAGTCTCTTGTGCCAAAAAGCAGCGCAATCATTCGCCCCCATCTTATCAACATAGGAGCTTGTTGATAAAATAAACAAGTCCTTCGCCCTCTTTCCAACATGAGTGACGTCAGTCTTCAAGGTTGATACATTCCGAAGAAACTTCACTTCTGTTGAGTCAAACAGAACGTGATACCCAACATCTACAACATTGGCCACGGAGAAGAGGTTCTTCTTCATACCCGGCACACGATACACACTCCTCAAGGTGAGTGGATGTAACATCCCCCAGACAGCTAGACCCCCCAGGTGAATGTGTCATGACAAGGTCATGACAAGGCCTTGGTAGTGTAGAAACCCCTTTAACTTAGGCAAATTAGGGTTGAAAGTGCCTTGGACTGCAATTAGCAATTTCCAATTACCAAGCTTAGGGTTGGACTTTAGGGCTTCATCTTGACCATGTGACCCCACCTTAGTATCCCTAACCCTTTAAGGGTCCCCTTAGGGCATCAGGAGCACATTGGGGTCAACCAAAGAGGCCAAATTGACCAAGTCAACCCTAACCCTAAAGTGGTCAAAGTAGCCAGATTAGAGTCAATTAACCCTCACCATGCCAAATTGACCACTCATCTAGGTCTAGAATATCATGAGAGACCTAGTGGACCTAAAAGCCCTATCATGGGACCCCCAATGGTGCAAATTGACCAAAATGCCCCTTTAGGTCAAAAATGACAATTCTTCACAAAGTGCCCTAATTGACCATCACCATGTTAAATTGACCCTACCCTTAGGGTTACCATGTCATAGGGGACCCAGTGGACCAAAAAGCCCCATGACTGGGTCAACCCTAGGGCTCAATTTGACCAAAGTCAACTTAGCCTATTTTGGTCAAATCAGCTTAAATTGGGTCAACCAAGACTCATGTGACCAAATTGACCCCACCACTAGTTTCTAAACCTAATTTGGAGTTCAATGGACCCAAAAGCCCTATCATAGGGTCACCCAATTGGTCAATTGGACCAAAAGTCAAAATTGCCCAATTTAGGTCAAACCTCTTGAACCTAGCCCAATCCCTTTGGGCTAAGCCCAAATTGATCATTTGATCAGCCTAGTAGACTGATATTAAACATGAGAGAGAGGGAAAATCGTCCATGGTGAGTAGGAGAGAGAAAAACCCAATTTTGGAGGAGAGAGGAGGTGGTATTCATGGCCATTAAGGTGTTACACCCCTTGGTATCCCTCCATTACTCTTCCATTCATCTTCTCTGATGAATTTGAGAAGATTCCAGCAGTTCCCAGGAGTTATTGGGGGGTGGGGGAGTGAATAGGGTCGGCCAAGGGAGGGAGACCAAGAGGCCATTAATGGCTTTCTTGGTTAAAGCCTCCCTCCCCCTCAATTGAACCCCCCTTCATCTTCACAACCATCAGAGGAGTGGAACCCCTCATTTTCCCGAAAGTTTAGAGCCCCCTATGCACAAGAAGCCATGGCACCCAAAGCTTGGAGAAGGAAAATGGTGGCCGGCGATTGGAGCCACCAAAACCCCCAAACAAGGTCCGATCCTCCTCCTCCTTACTCGTGCTAGTATCTTAGATCGAATTTGGTGAGAAATCGGGCTCATAAGAGCCCGATCGGAGAGTTGAAATCTCAGATTTTCCATGAAAATTGCCCCCTTGAGTTCGCCGGAAACCGCCCCTCCGGCGGCCGTGCCGCCGCCCGGCGATAACCCTCACCTCGACGGAGGTGGTGGCGGTGGTGGCCGGCCAGGGAGGTGGCCGGGTGGCCGGGAAATTGCCCTGGAAGCTACAGGAAAATGACATTGTTTCTTGGCTGTTTTCGGGCATTTTGGAGAAGATGAACAGTGTTCTCTTTTATTTTATTGTTTTATTTAATTGTTTTATTCTCATTATTATGTAGTAAATGGTTTTAAATTTTAAAAATATATAGTGTCCCCTACTGAAAAAGTTCCCAACATGAAAGTTGTAGGCCTTGACCCCTAGGACCATACAAAATTGGGTTCACCCCATTTGGAGTCCTGGTTTGACCTCAGCACCCATTTTAGTGCAAAGTTTGACTGAACTTTGAATGGATGCCCACACCAATCCACAACTCCAAATGACTTGAAATTTGGGGGGTAGGCTATTATTATATACATCTAAGACATATCCAAAAATCAGAATTTTTGGAGAACATTTTCCTAAAGTTTTTGTAGAAATTTAATAATCCTTACAAAAATTATTTGGAGGGTCAGACGACCTCCAATCTCCACCAAATTTTGGTAGGGTGTTATTAGGGTCATGATAAACCCCTGGTTAAAATCTCAACTCATTTGGAGTTCTTTTGATTAGGTAATCATTAGGCCAAAGATTTGTCCATTTAGGGGAAATTTGTGAATAAGGGCTATTTGGGACATTTCATGGTCAAACCACCTCCAATTGGAGTGGGATTTTGGCCACTGCCCTAATATCACCCAAATCACCACCAAGGGAGGTATGGGGCCATGGGGAGTTGGTTTGCCCTAGGGCTTGGGGTTGGAGCACCTTGGGGTGCATTTAGTCAAGTAGAGATCCATTGGCCAAATAGGTCCATAGAAGCTTGAGTCTTCTTGGAAAGGTTAGTGGGATCAATTTGAGACCCCATGAGGAAGATTGGTGAGCATTGGAGTTGATTTGCTCAAGGTCATAGGGTTGATCCCTATGGGGTGGAATTTGGGGTTGTGAAGGACATAGGAGAGTTTGTCCTTGGAGAGGGGTGTGTTGGACTCCTCTGACCTTTATAGGTGATATAACACCCTCACAAGAAGTTTGGGTGGATTTGGAGAAGTTTAGACCCTAACCCTAGGTTAAACCCTAATGGGGTGCAATTAGAGGTCAATGAAGGGAGTGGGGTCAAACATTATTGGTTTGACCTAAGATTTTGTATGGTAGGTCCTAGTGACCAGAGGAGACTCCCTTGTGAATTTGAAGAGGTTTGGAGTTGTCAAACCTAGGTAATAAACCCTTGGGTAGATTTGTAAATAATTAGGGTTTTGGGTTTTAGGGAGAAATGTTACTTAATGGTTTACCATTTTCTGTCACAAACTTGGTTTTAATGCTATTGATCTCTGGAAGAATCTGTTAGACCATGAGAAGACTTTTTGGGGTTCAAAGTGTAATATTTCACATTGTAGACAATTTTTGGGAGGATCAATTTTAGGGTGTTAAATTACTGTAATTGCATGAAACTTTGCAGGATGTCTTTTCATACCAATATGTACCCACTGTAATTTTCTCATAATTTATGGATTAATATTTTTGGTATCTCTAGTTCATTTTGGAATTATTTACAAATGTATCCTTTGAGGAAATTACAAATGTAACTTCTGTGTTATGTGGTCAAACTTGGTAGACCTGAATATTTTAGTATGATTCACCACTGTATGAATTTGCATAAGATTGGGAGTCCATATGAGGGTACCTCCTTTGGAATTTATTGGTAATAAATGAGTTTTGGAATTTTTAAAAATAGTAAATCTTGCAGTATTTCCCTAAGATTTCATGACTATTGATTAATAGGTACTTTTGATTTATGTAAAAATTGGGAGGGGCATTGGAAGTCAGAAAAGTGCACTTGTAGTTCAAACCCTAGGAAGTTGTCCTTGGGAAAAATGGTTTTAAATATTAATAATATGGGGAAAATTATGGAACTCTGGAATGGATCTTAAACCAGTGACATGGACCCCCAGTGATAATATTAGGTCATAGAGTCGATTAATTAATGTACTTCCCTTCATGAGGATCAAAACGTTAAGGGTGGTCTGCGTTTAGTAAATTGACAGTTTTGGAGTTACAGGCCAATTTGCAATACATTGTTTGGAGATGTGGGAATTGAATGGTGATTGTATGGTATGAGAGGACCCTTGGAGAGATTTAAGGTTGATGAGTTCTGGGATGGTGGGGTGCCTCCCTTGGGGTAGGTCATCTTGGGATTTGGCGAAAGATCGTCTTTTCCCCTAAGTGTCTTAAAGCCCTTAGGATTAATTCAGGTAAGAATATTAAAGGGGTTTCCTTTGGGTAGTCACCAATAATAAGTGTCTTGGGATTTGGAACGTTGGGGTGTCATCCCATTGTAGTTCCTAGTACCGTAGCGAGCCCCTCACAGGGTAACCCTCGGGAAGTCCAAGACTAACCCTAACTCATAGGAGTAAGACAGTGTACAAGATTAACTAATAACACACTCATCCATACCCTGTGGTTTCGGAAGTTTAGTTGGATTGGTTGTCCGAGCGGTGGGCTCGGTGGCTGTTGCAGCAGACTAGTTAGTCTGGGGAGCTTTTGGCTCGGAAGGTTATTGATGACGGGCATGTTAGCCCGGGGAGCTTTTGGCTCGGAAGGTTATTGATGGCGGGCGGGTCAGCCCGGGGAACTCATGGCTCAGAGATAGAAAGTAGAACATGTTACATGTGCATTGAAGGTGGTGGGTCTTCGGTATTGGACGGTCGTTCACACCGACGTCGATACGTTGACTCGGCGAGTGTGGTTTTACACTTAGCCTTGATAGTCTGGCGGTCCAGTCAGCAAGAGTACGCAGACGCTCTGCGGGTATAGTGGAGGCGTACAATAGGTCTAGGTTGGGTAGTGTGAATACCAACCTAGAGGTGGGCGAGGCCCAACCCACCGCTTCCGTTTGCCACTACGGGAGTATCCTGGGAGTCTAGCTCGCTCCAAAAAGAGGGAACTAAAGGTCTATGCGCATAGAGTCGAAGTGTGTGTGTTGCACTTGTATGATCATGGCATAACAGCATACCTGCATAACATAGCATAAACATTGCATTCAACCCCTGACACCTATCGTATAAATTGGTATGGGACTTTTATACGATAGGCCCTGCTAAACGACCCCTTGGTCTATAGGTTTGTATGGGCATTCCTATAAATCAATGGTTATTATTATATTACCTTACCTGTCTATTTACATACAGCTTTTCTATACTTTACTTGCTCCTTACTATGCTTATTTACTGCTTCATATATATATACACATGTGTAGAGTAGAATCATTTTATGTACCACTGTCACCTGCTTGTTTCCACTCTGCCTTTGGTCCTCCTTTTCACTCCTCCCCGCTCGGTGCATAGGAGCCACGGGTTTAGGGGCGGGGGATTGTTGACTTAGTCTTTTTGACTAACGGTCGGTGGACCATATCATTTTAGGAAATCGAGGAGACGCAGCAGCACCAGAGGCCGGAGCAGACGGAGGCGGGCCAGTCTAGTACAGGAGCACAGGATTCAGGATCTGTGAGTGATTAGTAGTTAGCTTCCGCGAGTGATCTTGTAGTGAGGAAATGATGTACAGGGCAAGAGCCCCTTTTATTATTTGTAACCCTTGTCTCTTTATTCAGTTAATATACGTGGACATTTGCCTTTAAGGTTTATAATTCATGTGATTCTGTGGACTTGTCTTCTCTTTATTGTACTTTTCTTCGTGATCGATTTGGCCGGCAGGATCGGCGTTTTGTAGTGGCGACCTTCCCGAGTGAAGGTGTCACCGCAAAACGGCGGTTCTGGGCCTAAGACCCGGTGGTTTTTGCAAAAAAAAAAATGGGGTCTTACAGTGGACCTCTATCACTGCCCAAAGAAATGACACCCTCCTTCTCGACTGCATGAACAGTGTCATCAACAGTAATAATAACATCATTACCTGAGTATGCATGCAGAGAAGAGAACTTCGACTCATCCCCAGTGAGGTGATGACCACACCCAGAGTCCACAATCCAATCATCTCGATAGTTGATGGAAGCCAAAGCACGAACACAAGTGCTCATCATGAAGGCACATCCACCCCAACTACCTTCAACATTAGAATCTACCTCTCCTTTTCCTGCAGCATGCCCTGACTGAAGATTAACTCTGCAGTCTTTTTTGAAGTGACCATGTTTGTTACACCTGAAACACTTTGGCCCTTCCTTCTTCTTCACATCATGCTTATGAGCGTAGCTCCTCTCCTGCTGATATGAAGTTGAAGGACCATCGCTAGAAATCGACTTCTTCTTCTTGTCCCAACTCTTCTTCTTGCCAGAATAAAGAACCTCACTCTCTCCCCTAGAGACAGATATCTCAGCCATCTGCTTAGCTAAGCTCTCTTGCGAAGCAAGCAGATTCTTCAGCTCTAGCAATGATGGTTGATTGGCCCAACCTTGCACAGAAGTAACAAAGGTCGCATACTGCCTCCGCAAGCCACGAATTATGTGCCTCTTCAGCTTCGCTTTTAAGATAGGCTCTTCCGGGTCCAATGCCGATATCTCAGCACATATGTTCTTCATCTTCAGAAAGAAGGATGAGATAGACAGATCACCTTGAGTTGCTTTCGCCAACACATTCTCAAGAAATTATAGTTGCGCTACATTCTTCTTGTTGAACAAGCCATCCACGGCTGTCCAAATCTCAACAGCAGACCGATATCCTATGATATAGTCGAAGAGCTCATGAATGATAGATCGTTTCAGAGTGAACTCTGCCTTAGCATTTGTTCTCTTCCAAGCCTTCACCTGCTCACCATTCCCTTCAGCAGCTACCACTGGTTGTCTCGCTTATCCACCGACTACCTCCCATAAATCCTCGCCGAGAAGATAGCTCTTCGTGCAAGACTTTCACTTCTTAAAGTTAGTATGTGTACGAAGCTCAATACCAAGACCTCTTGCATAACCTCCTTCCATTATTATACCACTAGTTGACTTGAACTTCTAGAAATCTCAAGCAAGGAGGTTGATCACTGCTCAAACCTTCTGTCCCTCTGATACCATGTTAAAAATCTAGCACTGATACCAAGTAAAAAAAACTAGCTCTGATATCAAGTGAAAATTTCTTAGAAGCGAGAATAAGGCGCATGAACACTTCAACCATACCAAGTTAAGCAACCAACAATAATAGAAGGACAAGAAATCCTGTATTAATTTATCTCTTTACAATGCGAGACATACATGACGAGACATGATTTATCAGAATATAAGATGAAGAAAAACAGAAACAAACAAGCAGTTGGCGAACAACAAAAATTGAGATCGCCAGAGACCGCTCCAACTGCCAGACCGCACGACAACAACTGAGATCGCACGGACAGAACCAAGTTGGAAACCTGCTATCTATCAGACCACCACCTCAGACCGCGCGAACTACTGACTTATTGAACTGCTGAGAAAACAACATGTCCGCACTTCTTGATCGCCTGACCACAAGGTCGTATAATCACAGAAGCTGCCCGCAAACAAAAAAAGAAACTACACAAGTTGTCGCCTAACCGTAACTCTGATCGCCTGACCGCAAAGGTCGTCTGACCGCTGAGCTTGTTGCGAACATCAGAAGAACTACAACTCAGTTCGCCAGAGGCGAACTGGTTATTCAAAACTGGGAAAATGCTAAGGAAGATGACCGCTGTGAGACCGCACCACCTGCGAACACAACAAACGATTAACCAACTTCCAGACCGCGCGATCACAAATCTTGAGACAAGCAAAGGCAGAAACCCGAGCTTAGTCCTTACAGTTCTCTTATTTTGCTTCTACTACAAAATGACAGGCTCTGCACCTCTATTTATAGGCATACGAATGTCGTCACCACCCCATAGAGGTACAGTATCCGCCATCCAGATCGCGACAACCAGACTGCGAACACCATAACAAGCTAACTCGCGCAGACACGACGGTCACAACAATCATATGGGTAGCGAACTATACATGCCACACACTTCATGTCAGATGGTGGCAGTAGAGCGGTGTATCTCTACTTCTTTGACAGTGTCACACTAATAGCCATGTGCCTCAATGCACACCAGGAGGCATGTACTCACAAACCCCGTCCCTAGTAAGGATGACATCATCACGATTTTTTTTTTAGAAGTCTAGTCTCCAGTTAGATTTCATAGTAGCTAACACCTAAGAAACATAACTCTAATATATAGTTAGCGGTGAGCATAATAATCAAAACTCGTTACGAAATTTTAGTCATATCGAACTCGAAATAAAACATTCGAATCAAATTGAATCAAATCAAAATGACTCAAAATTAATTTTGAGTTTATTTTGAGCATCACATGAATCGCTCGATTTATGACTCGAGACGAGTTAAGTTAATAAAGTTACAATTCTAGCATGTTGCCTAGTCTAGCGACTCTACACTCTAATCTAAATTTAATTAAAAAATAGCATATGCGACTACGAGCATCTGTGCCTCTTGTAGTCTCGTGTCTCGATTTTTGAAAAGAGGAACAGTGGGAGTAGGCAGACAGCAGACGAGTAGTTGCAAGACGAAGCGTAAATGTAAAGTTATCGATCCGGCTCTGTGAACCGTGCAGCGTGAAGCTACGAAGCTTTCAATTTCATTTCTTCCACTCATGCGGAGTAGCGGATGACCTGCAGGTTTCTTCCTCTTTTTCGAGCAGAGTAGTAGACGTAAAAGCTATCCAGTCTTTCATGCTTCAACACTCAAAAGTTCGGTGGAGAACCTAGAGGTTTCTTCCTCTTTTCCGAGCGTAGTAGCGGACGACCTGCAGTCTCTCCAGCTGATGCCTTCTTGCACTGGATCCTCCTTCAGCCAAAATCACCCTCTATAGTGGCCCGTCGCAACCATCAAAGTCGTCTTCCAGTCGATGTGTCGCTGCATCTCTTTGAACATCTTTATTGTGCAGAAGTCAATGTCTAACAGTGATTATATTTTCCTAATTATGGATGTATTCCCATATATATTATTTAGCGTTTCTCATCATGCATCTCTTTGAACATCTTTCATATTACTCCATAATCACGGCATCTCGTGCTTGCCTCCAACCTCACTCCCCCGTGTATAACTCCAATTTCTCTGTGACCACCCAGATCCGTTCGATCCTCTTACCTTCTCGGGGCGGGGACTCCTCCCCTTATTTCTCACCATTTCTCCTCCTCCTTGTTCCACTTGCCCCTCCCGGGCTCCTCCTCTAGCTCCTCTCCTCAACTCCAAGAACTTTTGACATGTCGTAGTTGTGTGGCCTTCCACCAAATGGAAGTCACAATAAGGCATTACTTTTCTCTCCTCCCTCCTGGGTTGTCGGGCTCTCCCTCCTTGACCTCATCCCCGACCTCGTCTGATCACATTCACGTCCCGAGGGGCGACTTGTTTTGCCTCCATGGTTCTGGTCTCCTCTCCTAGAAATTACACCGAGTTCATCGTTCAGAAGAGAACCTTCTCTCAGGCCTGCCCTGATATCCTCCTCCTACTGGCCTCCACGTCGGCTTGTTGGGTGGGGGGCCTGGAACCTCCTCTCCTGATCAAATTGATCCCTACCTCCATGACGTCTTCCTCCTTGCCTCCTCGACTCTTCCCTTCTCTTGACTTCCGCTCCCTCCTATCGCCTCCTTCTCTCCATCTGCAGTCAGCTTGGCCAACTTGTCCACAAATCTCGGGTTCGTTGCCTCACTCTCGATGTACCGCCTGACTCTGCCGATTAGTTATTCGAATGACAAAGGGCAATCCGGGCCAACTCCATCTTGAAGAGTCCCTCTTGCAAGCCTAGATTGAAGGCGAGCACGAGGGTGTGTCATGACACCTTCTGAACCACGAGGAACTCCTCCTAAAAATGATCGACATAGACCCCCAACAACTCCTAAGGTCCCTGCTTGATGAGGAAGAAGGTCTCTGACCCCTTCTTTCTCTTCTTCGAGGTGGAAAAACGAAGCAGGAAACACCTGCGCATGTCTTCGAAGCTGTAAATCGAGTTGGTCGGTAGCTAGTGGAACCAATCACTGGCCTTCCCCCTGAAAGAGATGACGAACAAACGACACTTGAAGTTGTACGTCATCTTCTTGATCGAGACAACGTCCTCGAACCATTGCAGATGTTGGACGAGGTCATCTTTCCCAGAGTAATAATTTATCGCAGGCTCTCCGAACCCTTCGGGGATAGGGGCAGTCAACACCAACTAGCAAAAGTGGCACGTCGGCGCGATTCAGTGAGCCAGGCAAACTTGCTCGTACTCGCCCTCTGAGTAGCGAGTATCAGGCGGGCTCGTAAAGAGGAATCCCACGTGGAGGGTCTAATCCTCCTTCTCCGGGGCGCTTTCCTTGCCAGATCGCCTGCTTGGTCCCGCCTCACCGGGTGAGGCGACGACCAATGTAGATGGACTCCCCGCCTCTGCGCGAGGCGCGAGCAGGGCTCTCAGGGCGTCCTTCATCGACTTCCTGAACTCTACGAAGTCGCTCCTTGTCACAAACTCACCCATGGGAGGCGAGTTCCCCTGACCAGTTTCGTGCTCGCCATGTTCGGACATGGGATCGTCGGGCGAGATTTTCTTCACAAGCCACCGATCCACGCTCACCGCACAAAAAATGTTAAAACCCAGTAATCGGTTCAACTGAGTTCGGATAGAGGGGGTAGCTTGAGTTACTTATCTCACCGTCGGATCCCAAGGAATGAGTATCTCAAGCCTAGAACTAACCCTTACAAACTGGTGGATGAATGCCTACAAAAAGACCCATTAGCTGCAGCAAGGAGGTTCCACCACTAACCCGGGAGTTTTCTGTCACTTCTCTTCCCAAAATTAGGAGTTGAGCCAACACCTTAGACATCACAGAAGGACAAGAGAGACCTCGGGCTCTTTAGGGGGGGGGGGGGATTTGTGCTGATCATAAGGATTAAGGGTCCTATTTATAGGCAAACTAGTCTGAGGATAAAATGGTCTTTTTGGTCTGCGGGTAGTTGCCTTCGCCTTAACCAAATTATTATCCGCAAACCCGAATGGCCTGCAAATAGCCCCTCACGCATTTTCGATAACACTATCAAGTAGTCTCTTCCTCTGCTGGTCGCTAAATGCCTAAAAGAAGAACGTGCGAACCGGGCTAACCAGAACTCACCTTGCGTTGCTCTGAGGGAGCGAGTACGACCTATCCACCTGGACTCGCCCACTACCGCTCGAGGGGGTAGGCGAGTACGACTAGGGGTCTGGACCTATTCCATGTTGACTGTGTGGGCACTTGGCCTACTCGCTAAATAGGGGTTGTATAATTAGTATAAATCGTCTATATTAACTGAATTTGAGAGAAGAGTGATCATAACCAAGAGATTACGGGTGCTCTTGAACAATATGATTTAATATTCCTTTTTTGAGGCGCTGATAGTAGCACTGCACTTTTGGCTATCCACACTAACGGATAATCACAAACATAATTTATGTGGTCTGGATATACAAAAACATTCTCCTATTAACAAGCATTGTTCTAAGAATTTGGCTCACCGCAAGATGCTTGCTCCTCCTCGCATAACTCTTCCTTAACGGTCGTTGTTGGGAAAACACCCTCTTTATTTACATTACAAATTTTGTAAAAGTGATTTCATTCTCTAGGATTTATTACCCATGTTGTATAGTGAGGGTAATATGGTCTTTAGATATCTTAGGATGACATATTCACCTTAGAGTGTCAAAGTCTAGTCAAAAGGAGATCAAAAACCAGTTGAGTTAAATTTGAGTCGAAAAGAAGTCGACGCATCTTCGATTGAAAGTCGAAGTAACTTCGAATAAAAGTAAAGATAACTCAGACTGACAGTCGAAGCTTCATTGGAAGTCGAAGTCACGCAACATCAAATGGTATTCGACGCAAAAGTCAGAATTTGAAGTCTACGTTCTTTATCTCGATGGATACGTCAATAAGGAATCGACACAATGTTGATAACAAAATTCAATTCAAAGCTGAGGTTTTTTGGAGCAAATCTCGATGCAACTTTTAATAGAATTCGAAGGTTCGTCAATATGAAGTCAGAAGGCATTCAACGTAACGTCGGCTACAGTTCAAGAATGCATAATCCTTGGAATTGATTCAGAAAATTATAACAGACCATATATATATGTATGAAAACAAATTTCGATGCATTAGAGACTCAGAGCTGATATAATTAGAACATATATTAAAAATATTGACGGTCTGTCAACAGACATAGATGAGAAGCTACGGTTTTTATTTTATATTTTCCAATTGAAGAGTCGATCAGAAAGGAAAGTAATTCGACAAAAGATTATATACACAAAGAATTAAAATGGGATTCATATGAGTCTGTTGCTCTCTCTCTCTGACTCTACCCGACAGATCTCTGTACAACAGTTCTTCTTTCACAAGCTGCAGAAAGTTTCTTCTTCCTCCATCTCTGCAAGGAGCTAACAAAAGATACAGGGATCAATTTGAAAGACTGGATCAATACTTTTAATCCTTGCATCTTCTTCTAAGAAAGGATTTATCATCTGATAAATGATCCAGAACACTTAGTGCCTAAAATCCTCGGCGACTGCTGAAAGAGGATTCAAATTAGAAGATTACACTTCATCATCTTCTTCTTACTCTAATTCTCATTTATGTAAACTGAGTAAAGAGCTTTAAGAATCCCCCTTCAAAGGATTCAGTCTTAGTTCATGATCTTCTTATCAAAAGATCTGATTATGCATTTTCTGTAAACTGAGTAAAGAGTTCTAAGAGTCTCCTTATCAAAAGACTCAAACACTGTGATAGTGTATTCCTACCAAGGTGGTACAAGAGTGGATTACCTAGATTTTGGGGAACCACTATAGCTTTTGTCTTCTGTATCATGCATTTTCTGCGACTGTCTCTTGTCCATTTTTATTATTTTATGATTGTTTTAATTTTGGTTGAGATCTTGGATGCTTAAGAATTAGACTTAATTTTCTGTGCACTCATAGTAAAAGTTTTTAAATCTCCATTCACCCCCCCTCTAAAGAATTCACAGGGGAGTTACTGTGCACTTTCAATTGGTATCAGGAGGAGGTTGATCAGAAAAAGGTTAACACTTTGATCAAAAGATACTCTCACTCATATTTTTATATTTAAAAAGTATTTTAAGAAAATGAGTTCTAAGGACTATGCATTCACTAGACTACTAGTGTGTAATCTGAACAAGTTTACATTATGGAAGGCTAGAATAAAAGTATACATAAATTCTATTGATGAAGACATCTTTAATTCTATTTTGACAGGACTACCAATGCCTTACAAAAAGGATGCAAGTGGAAACTCAACACTAGAACTTGTTCCCAGGGCAGAATGGACAGTATGAGAAAATAAAATAATAGATTGGAATGCCAAGACAATGAATATCTTGGTATTCACCATGTCAGATGACATATTTTAGAAAATGGCTGAATGCCAATCTGCAAAAGTGATCTGGGATTCACTATCCTGATTAGTTGAAGGTAGTTCTGATGAAAGGGAGGATAAGAAGTCCCTCTTCATATCCCAATATGAGAACTTTTAGAAGAAGTCTGAAGAAAATGTTACTGAAATGTATGAAAAGTTCAGCATCATATTCAATGAGCTCAAAGGACTGGACAAGGAGATCTCATTGACTGAAATTAATGATAAGCTCTGCATGTATTTCCCTAGCACATGAGATTCAAGGATCTGGGTCATCAAAGAGTCCAGATGACATAGATAGATCTCCACAGATGCCATATTAGGCAAGCTTAAGTCATATGAGTTGCTTCTAAGAAGTAGAGCTGAGACAGAAGCAAAGGAGAAAGTCTCAACTCCTAAAAAAGAACCATTGCATTAAAAATAGCTGAAGGAGAGCCATCAACCTCTGAAGAAGAGATGTTTAATCTCTTGGCCAGAAGGTTCAGAAGGTGGGTCAAAACTGAAGACTCAAGAAAAAAGGACATGAGCTCAAGTAAGCCCAGGTTTGATAAGACTTCCAAACAAGAGGTCATCTGCTTTACCTGCAGAAAGTTAGGATACATTGCTCCTAAATAGCCTGAAGAGCAAAAGGACAATACAAGTAAGTAGGAGTACAATAAGCAGTCCTTCATACAGAAGGACAAGAAGAAAGAGAGATGTTTCATAGCTGAAACTGGAGTGACTCAGAATCTGAGTCAAGTTCCTCATATGAAAGTGAGAAAGAAGCTGCTGCTGAAGAAGCCTGCCTGATGGCTTTGGAGGCTTCATCAGATGATAAAGAAGCTCATGTGTCATTATTTGATAATTTTGATTTCTCATCAAATGATTTTAAAAATTGTTATAAAGAATTCTGTAATCTGTAATGATCATTTAGAAGCTCATAAAGAAATTAAAATTCTTAAAAAAGAATTAGAAGATCTTAAGGAAGAAGATTATATTCTGATAACTCTGAATTAAGAACTGAAATATCTCAGATGCAAAAAGAAATAGATAAATTAACTGCTGAAAATTTAATATTAAAGGAAGAGCTTACAAAGGGCCTTTGAAGATTCACTCAATGAGGGAGTCAAAAGCTAAAAGATATCTCAGAAAATCTCTCGAGGAGATTCAAATATCTTGGATTAGGAGCAAATTCATTAATCAACAATGGATCTTCTAGCAAACCTACATGGGAGAACCCACTAGTATTTGTTAGATATAGTGATAATCAAGTAAATGAAATCAGTAAAATTTGTGAAGAATTAGATAATCATCATGATAAAATTACTGTATTTAATAAGGTGAGCCCTAATAATCAGAAATGGATTATATGCAAACATCCTTTAGAAAAACCAATAAACAACAATCAAAAGTCAAAAATCAAAAGAAAGATCATCATGCATTCTGCTGATTTATTGTTCAAAAAACAAACTTTATGCAAATTTTCAGTGCCAAGTTAACATGTCTTGGTTTGATAGACCAATTCTCTTCCATCCAAAAGGGTATAATGAAAGACCACTCAACTCTTTCATATCACACTACAATGGTAAAAACAAAGGGCCCAAGGTAACTTGGGTCCCCTCTCATGTTTGAATTTTATGTGCAGATAAACTTAGAGTCTCTTTCTCAGAGATAATGTGGAAAAAGAGAAATTATCTCTTCAATGTGTAATTATTGACAATCAAAGGGGTGATATCTTCTCTAAGCCTATTGATGGTGCTTTCTAGTTCACACATATTATATAGTAAATCTTATTTTCAATACAATTCTATTGTTAGGAAAATAACAAAATTGTTTGAAGAAAATTCAAATGATTATTCAAAGCCGCGTCAAATAGAATTCGACGCATCGTTGATTTCTACTCGACGCCAGCTTCGAGAGCTGTTTGGGATAGTTAATTCGAATAGCACTCGATGCAGCGTCGAATTCATATCGACGCATACGTCGACTCAATAGTTGTTGTCTTTATTCAAAGTCACATCGATTTTCACTCGATGCAACGTCGACATGTCGAGCGCGCGCAGAATTTGCTTCTAGAAGCTACTTAGACTTATTTTGGCGCGCTGCATCTATTCCTTTTCGACGTTGCTTCGAGTAAAATCCTAAGGTATGATGAATTGTCTTCTAAAAGCAACACAGTCGTTAGACTTCTTCATGCTTTCAAATTTTCTCCCTCTCTTGCTCTCTTGCTTTCTTGTTCCCCTTCTTTTTTCTTCTATTGTTTTTGCAGGTACTCTTGTAAGATTCAATGACTCCTCCAAAGGTGAATTCAGGGTTAGATGTTGACATAAAACCGTTCAATGTTGCTGCATAAAATTTCAAAGGAATCTTGGGTCTCTTTCAAACCGTAGGACTCACAAAATTGATTTATACAAGGAGCAAAATATACAAAGTAGAATTAATTGAGCTGAAATACACTATCAACATCGACAAGGATGGGTCCTTACGAGGGAAATTTTTTGATACCGACATCCACGTCACAGAGGAATTACTGAACCTCACATTTGATTTACCAATAGGCGAGGAGGAATCTGACCTTTCAACGCAAGAAACCCAACAAACCCTGCAAATCATGAACTTCAACAAAGATTAGGCAATCATTCTGAAGAAGAATGACTTTTCGAAATAATACAGATTTCTGGCAGATATAATAAACACAAATTTACTATGCAAAATCTCTGCGCGTGATGCATCCCAAAGAAACAGCTGCAAATAATGGGGATTCTGGTTCTGAATAAAAGAGTCAACTGGGGAAAATGTCTTCTAAAACTGATTGGACATAAGTATGCTCATAAAGAAAATGCTTATATGCGAATTATGTGTCAGGTGTTATATCAACACTATTCAGTGGTGTGCAGATCCAAATGAGTGTACATTGCTCATAGAAAAAGAATAACTATAGGGATTTTCTCAAAGTGGACTCGACAAATTCTTTAGCCAGGTCAAGTTCCTCTGTCTCCACCCTCTTCTCCAATTGCTGAAGACCAAGGAGCATCCATACCTGATACGCCAACTGATGTTCAACCAGACCAGACTCCTCATCAACAACCATTGTTAGACATTCCTCTCCAACCTACTCCTGCAACCTACTCCTACAGAATAAGCTTCTCCTCCACCTTGTTTTTAAATCTTTATTCACCCTCTCTAGAGAATTCTCAGGGGAGTTACTGTGCACTTTCAATCGTCGTCGATGATATGGACGTCGACCAACCGGCGCTGCTACTGTCGTTTAGGTCCCCCCTCTTCGGACAACACCCATGTTCACCTTCAGAGAATTCCTTTCCACCTGCGAGATCTACTGAGATGGACAACATCCATGACCCACTTCAAAGACACTGTCGGAACTAATATCCTCCTCTTTTCTCTTTTGTCTCCTTCATCTTCGTCCGAGCCATTCATCAGTAGTGCTCATGACAATCCAAGGCAAGTCATCAACAACGAGCACGACTTTGGAGGATTGCATGTCTTTCTCCAAGACTTTATCTTCGATCTGTAGTGACAAGCCACAAGCCTTCCACTGTTTCATCTGCTCCAACGAACGTTGTTTCTCCATTCCAAGTCCATTCCTCCTCACCTGAAACCCAAGAAGGACGAGATTTACTGTATCAGAAATGCAGGAAGCCTCTCAACGAGAGTTTCGGGAGGGATATGCGACGAGGACGAGGGTTTTGCCGGGGTTGGAGGTGACAAGGACTAGTGTTTCGCCGCGGTTGGAGGTACGATGAGGGATGCTCACGAGGGATACACGAAGAGGGTTTCACGAAGTGCGGCTAAGGGGGTGATTTATGTGCAGTGCTAACAACAATTCTAAAAGAAAAAAACTCAATTTTTGAGTGCGGATAGAGAAATTAGCAACGGGTTAACAACTACATTTTTTTTAGGTTGGCGAACCTCTAGAGCATGAATTAATTATTAATCTAACCGAACACAAGATAGGTTAGACTTGTGACCAGGGCACGGTAGAGTGGAGAGAGTACTAGGACAGGTGAATGAGGGTGGTAAAGTGAATTTTACCATAAAATGCACACATTTAACGGTGGAGATGCAAATACCTCAAAGTACAATGCACACATCTAGCATTGCCAAAATGTACACCGCTAGCATTCCCACTTGAACAAGGACGAGCCCACGCAAATTGCTTGATGACATTTTGCAATGATGAGATAATCTAACCCCATATCGACGTCGTCGGCTCCTTCCCTAGCGACAACTACCGACACATGCGAACTCTAGGTTAAAATCGGGTTTTACTCCAATCTCGCGCTCTGGAAAGTAGACTTCACGCTGTTCCGCCATCGTCCCTTCTCCACATCTCCGATCTTCATACAAATATATTGAAGAAAGGAATTCTTTGATCTGCCGCCCCTGGTGCTTTGTTCGGTCTCTCGTTACCGGCGCTTTGCACCTCGAGAGGAAGGCGGCCGGCGGAAGGAATCGTATCATTAAAACGGTCAATAGAACCAGAATTCAGTTCCTTTTTAGTCAAATTTATCGTTAGGGGATTATTCCCCCCTGTAAATCAGGTATGGCTACGATTCGTATGGACAATCGGATTCCGGAGAACTAGCTTCAATCCGTTGACTAGGAATTGTGCTGGAGCACTTAGGGACTATGATTAAACTGCTTACCTCCCTCCCCACCTTTGTGTCATAATTCTTCTGGTGGAAGTGTAACAGTTCTCTTGTTGTTTTTTTGCTTTTGGGGTTATCGGAAACTTCATAATATATGTCCCATGAAAACAAAACTTTTCTTTGCTAGAGTAATACTGGTTTACGAAATATTTTATTCCTTTTTTTAGGAGGGTCACCGAACATTTATTCCACAGTCGAGTTTGACAGTAGCTTCTATGCACTGACAATATTCTTGCAAAGGATGAACATTGTTAAGGGAGTGGCTGATCTTCTTAGAAGATCAGCTGGTGGGCAAGCTGGGGAGGGTGGTTCATGGATTCATAGTGAGAAGCAGTCTGCCCCTTCCCCAAGAATCCAATTCAGGTATGCTTCATTGTTAGGCACATTGTTATAATATGTATGACCTTTTTATACCTCGACTAATATTATGTAATGATTTACATTTTAGGCTATTATTGTTCAATTTCATCATCTTTGATTTACTCAATTGATGTCAGAATGCCATGCTTTCAGGGTTCCTTTCCCAACTATTTCTTCTTAGTGCTGCATTGATTGTTATTGCTTAACTTCAGCTCTTGCAAGTTTTTTTTAGAACTTGTAGTTTACATTTGATCTTTCCTTCCTACCTTCTACTGCGAGTCTATTTAATTTCCCTTTTGGTTAATCTTAGTTTTTCTTCTTATAGGGTGAGGTACTAGATAACTCACATTGCTCCTTTATCCACCTCGAAGCCCCCTTGCAAGGGAGGTCGACTGACACGGAGGAAATTGTGTGTCCCAATCGCCTTTTTACGCTTACAAGGCGATCATCTGCGATAGGGACGATTTCCGTATCAGTCATTGGTATTATCAGAATGATTGTGCATCATTGCGCACTTTCCTTCCTTTTTTCATGGTGATTTAACCGCCTTCTTATGACATTCGACACCTTGTGTTGAATATACGAGATTTCAAACACTGAAAAGGCACTTGACTAGTTGCCAATGCCGACTACCGTAAGTTGATTTTAACCCTTGAGATTGTTACCCATCTATCTAGGGATTTAAGGTCCACACTGATTTTCTCAAGAAGGGGAAATATCAAGCCTCGATAATGGGGTGAAGAATCAAACATTTATTGAGGAAATAAAAGTAGGTCTTTCTGACTTAGTGGCGGCTAGATACAATGAAATTATTCTCTGCGACGTTATCTTTTGGACAGAAAATAGGAGGGATATCTATGAGCTCAGAGATTTAGCCCTCAAGAAGAAGATATACTCCGTCACTCCATATAGTTCAAATGCACTTTTAATCCTACTGATGCACCCGTAGTTGCAAACCCATGTTTATGTACGCAATGCAGTGATATTTAAATGCAATAATATTAAATGACGTAACACTAAACTCGCAAAGCAAATATAAAGCAACATGTGACAAGATTAAAAATAAATCAATTTACCAGCACATCACAGTGCATCGAAATACTACCTGCAATAGTCAATAATCACCAAGTAATAACAAAGTGTGCAAGGTATTTTTCAACTATGGTAGAAAAAATAGGAGCAATAAAGTTTCCTCGAGATAAACTAGGTTAAAGTAACTACGCTAGACAAAGGCGAACCCAAAAAGTTTGAGAAAGATCTCACAAAGTATGGAAATATTTGGTAAGGTGGTTGGTTAAAAGTGCAATGGAAACATGAAACTTCTTGCTTAAATGTTGCAAAGACAGCAATGACTTGCAAGGAGGATGATTTTGCGTCGAGGTAGTGGAGGTAAAGTCAAAGGTGATGTTGAAATATGTGGAGAGATGAATGAGGAAGAAAATATGACACAAAGGTGGGGAGGGAGGGAAGGGGAAGGAACCACTATTCCTTTTGGTAGAGGCGACTGCAGTTAAAATAGGTCTCAATCTCCTTTTCTTTATGAATGCATGTCACAATTTTTATACACCAAAAAGGACATCAGTAGTCGGAACCATGAGATATGTACGTTAATAGCTGCAGGCTATTGCTGTTATGCGTAAATCAAATAACCAGGAGATAGAAATGAAATTGAATTGTCCATATCTTTGTGGGTTTTATTCCATTCAATTCAAACAATGTAATTGAATTAAAACGACTGGGTGATTGAACCAAAAAAAATAATTTTTTTTCTTCTAATTTCTATTTTTCCGTTTAAAAAAAAACCAGTTTTTGAACATTTTTTAAAATATTTTTCAATAATAATAATAACAACAACAATAACTTCTAATATGAATAAAACATGCTTAGACTCAAGATTACGGCTCAACAGGGGAGTGGGAGAGGAAATAAGGTTCAATTTGACCAAATCAAATGATCACGTCTCTGCCTAACCCAGAGTAAAAACATACGACCTAGACAATCACACGATACATAATACACCATCACAACTTCAACATAAAAGAATGCATGAAAATAAATGCACAAAATGAGTATGAAAAATAATAGAAAATGTCCAATATACAAAAAATGCATGCATATAGTAAACTTTGCTATTGCAAGCATCTATCTACATCGTCCCCTGACGAGAAGGCCCCAACGGCCAGCGATATGCTAGAATATGTCAGTGCGACGACTCGATACACATCGGCCTCGATCCATGAACAATCTGTCAACGGGTATCCTCACCATGTTACTAAGAATCGTCTATGTACCCCATGTTAAGTCTAAGTGATACAAATGTCAACAACGCTGTTTATCTCGTCGGTCTCTAACTGCTTCGCATGTGTAAATGGTATGGAAGGGTCTCTAAATCCTACTCATCTGCGGTGTCTCATGTATAAGCTGTTAAGTCGGATATGCTGACACGAGGAAGTGACTGCTATAGGTGGAAAATCTAACACTTAAGCATTATTCCCCATTCTACAAAGTATACGAAATGGGCCAAACTTTCTCCTGCTCAACTTGTTGTAAGCAATAACTAGGAATCACTATCGCTGAAACTATGTCATTACCATACCCCTTCCTGAACTGTTACTCTCTCTGATGCTCGTCAGCAATTGTCTTATACCGTGCATTTGAGATATAGCCTCTCAAGTACTCATTGGATTTTTTTTGTATTTGGTCACTAAGCTACTTGCCTTTGCACTATTGCTACTTGTAAAAGGTAAAGGGGTCCTATCAAGTAGGTGGGGTATATATTCGCCATAAAGGATCTTAAAGATAGTTTTTTCTAGTGGAACAATTCATAGAGGTATTTTATGCAAACTTTATTGTGGAATATTAAATTCCATTGAGTTGGCTTCTCTCCCACAAGACATCTAAGCAGTTACCTAGGTTCCTATTAATTACGTTAGTCTGTCCATTTGTATGAGGATGATATGCACTACTGAAACGAAGTCTAGTTTCTAATTTTGACACTATGTTATAAAAAAATGACTTAAGAACTTAGTGTCACTATCAAATGTGAATGTCCTAGGTATGCGATGCAAATGAACAACTTCTCTAAAATATAAATTAGCTACATGTGATGCATCAAGTATTTTCCTACATGGAATAAAATGTGACATCTTACTAAACCTATCGACAACAATATAAATGGAATCGACCTTCCTAGCAATTATATGAACTCCTAAAATAAAGTCCATTATGACATTTTCCAAGGTTTACTCTGGATACGAAGAGATGAATACAACCAAGCTTTTAAAAATTGGTCCGGACCGCCCGATTGAACCGGTCGGACCGCCGCCCGGTTGAACCGGTCGGACCGCCGCCCGGTTGAACCGGTCGGACCGCCGCCCGGTTGAACCGGTCGGACCGCCGCCCGGTTGAACCGGTCGGACCGCCGCCCGGTTGAACCGGTCGGACCGCCGCCCGGTTGAACCGGTCGGACCGCCGCCCGGTTGAACCGGTCGGACCGCCGACCGGGCCACTCAACGGTCCGGTCAAGGCTCAAGGCCCGTTTCCGCAGCGGACCGCCCTAGAACCGCGAAACTGGGCTGGCGGATCGGTAAACCGGGAACTGGGCTAGGTTTTGGGTAACCGTGCGGGTTTAAGTTTGGGCTTCCAAAATATATTTTTAATAGAAAATAAATAATATAGGCGCTGGGATTCAATCCTGGATCCCCAGCCTATAAACAAGAGCCTCAACCACTGTGCTGATAGCTGTTGATAATTTATTATTGAAATAATATATCTATCTATCTATCTATATATATATGTTGGAAGAGATAAATAATTAGACAGTGCAAATATATTCATCCACAATGGGGGGCATTATATAGGAGTTTACATGGACACATAACACTCGACTCACGGTGTGGGACTAATAGACAAACATTGCGTGATGTTTCCAACACTCCCCCTCAAGTTGAAGGGGGAACCTTCAGCTTGGACACATCAACTAACTGCAATGGAAGTAGGTGATGCGAGACAAAATAACAAACGAGCCACCGGGGGAAATTCCAACCCGAGGATTCAAGGTGGGGACATAGCCACACACGACGTAGATCCACACACGACGCAGGTCCCACACACGATGTGGACTCGCAGGAAATAAATCAACAGACGGGTTACCGGACACCCCGCTGGATAGAAAGGTCAACCAACATCACCTACACACACAACATGCGAAAAAGGAATAAAAATGAGGAACAAATTATCAGCCGAGCAACCGGGGATAATCTGCCGGGGATAATCTGTCGGGGATACATCCGCACGAGAGCGGTCCCACACACCAGTCCCACACGACACGGTCCCACGCGACACAACCCGGTGAGATTTAGAGCACTAACATCAATCGCTTCCCTAACACACGCCCACTCGAAAGAAAACATGGGGAGACACATATGACATAAGCATGGAGGTCATGTGGAACGAAGACGAAAAGTCAGGAAAGATCATCCGAGTCGCCTTCATCCCAACACTCTCCCTCATGTGGAAACCACGTGCATATATAACACTAAGACACCACACAAACATCATACGACACAAAAACAGCAAAAAAACAACACAACGCTTCAGCATCCGTGAGAGATCAGCATCCCAGAAGCGGTAGCAGCGGTTGGAATCATAGAAACCAGAGGGGCAGCTGCTGGACTCGTTGGGATCGCAAGAAGGCTGCAGTAGCGACATCGAAAACCTTGCTGGAATCGCAGGGCGTAGCAACTTCATTAGAACAGTAGGAACGAAGAAGTCTTTCACTGGAACGGGAGCAGTGAGGGCCTGACGGGATCGTCGACGAGAGCCGCAGCCGGGCATGACGAAGGAAGTTTCGTCTGGGTCAGAAGAAGGCTTCCCCTGAGGGATCGGCGGCCACGAGCTGTGATAGGAATGATGAGATTGACCAACGATGGGCATGACGGGAAGCAGCGAGATCAACGGTGTAGTTGTCGACGTAATCAACAGACGCAGTTGTCGACGAGGTCAACGGCCAAGATCGATGGCAGCAACATCGCAGACGGAGTGAAATGGGATCAGGGATCGATGAAGCCAACTAAAGACGCACGAGACAAGAGAGGAGAAAGCAAGAGGAATCGAGAGAGGAAGCCACCCTAAAATGTACGTTGCCCATAAATAGGGCAATCACATTTTAGGGAGGAGTCAATTCCATCTTTTATACCATGTTGGAAGAGAGAAATAATTAGACAATGCAAATATATTCATCCACAATGGGGCATTATATAGGAGTTTACTTGGACACATAACACTCGACTCACGGTGTGAGACTAAACCCACTCACTACTACAAAGCACTAATATACTGACATTGCGTATATGTATATATATATATACACTAGCATCTTCGAACGGGCTTCGCCCGTTCTCGATGTGTCGCTGTGGGCTTCGCCTGTAACCAAGCGGGCTTCGCCCACTTGACAACCTAGCGGGCTTGGCCCCCTTGGAGGGCTTCGTCCGTGCTCGATATTCTCGGGCGGCCTTCGTCCGCATCCAGGCGGGCTTCGCCCGCCATCTTCGAACGGGCTTCGCCCGTTTTCGATGCGTCGCTATATGAGCACAAAAGAAAACAGGAATACATCCAACCATTCTCCAACTATATGAAAACATTCTATGTGTCTAACAATATAACACAATGCTATATGAACACACAATATGAGCATGAAAACATTCTATGTGACAACGGGCTGCGCCCGCAAGCATATTTGGCGTAGGCGGGAACTTCTAGTGAAGCAATCAATGAGAAAGAGTCAATTTTTGTGTTCGTTGGTATGAAAATAGTAGCTCATGAATGGAACTTCAAAACTACAGAATATGGTAATGAAAGAAGGAAAGGAACAAAAACTACAGAAGAAGTTCGAACTCCAGTAGAGAATCTATGGCCATACCTTCTTCCTAACTGATCCCAACCTCTGGAATCATGGAGAAATCCTTTCCTTTATATTGTGCTTGCCACCATACCAATAAGAACCCATGGCCATGTTTTCTTTTTAACAGAAGCCGGCATCAAAAATCATTGAGAAATCCCTTCCCTGAGATTGGCTTGTCCCCGCACCATATGCCTCTCTGCCATAAATTAGAGAGCGTTGCCATACCTTGCTCCCCATCAAAACTGTAGTAATAGAGCGTGATATAAGGAAATTCTCCATCCACATTCTCTGTAACGGTCCAGAAAACACGGTTGAAGCCTATGTGCCCACCTAATATTTGATCAAAAACATTAATCATGTAATACAGAGAAGCTCCGATGATATTTATGTTTAGATTTAGGAGGCACAATGAGTGGATCTAGAGACTGCTCAAATTATTATGTGAGGCACCAAACTTCTGATTTGGACCGTTTGATCAAAATGCCACAAATAACTTTATTATATAAACCAATATACCTATTTGATAAGCACATCAAACTTTAATTTCAACCTCATGATCAAAGCAAAATAGAGATAATGATGTCATACTCATAAGAAAGCAGAAAAATACAAACCTAATAATGGAGAGCTCTGTTTGACATTAAATCAAATGCTTAGAATGCATGAATTCTGCCAAGTTAAAGCCAAACTCAGGCGGCCCTACATCAACGATATCTTCAGTAATAACTATAAAATGAATGTATACAAAAATTATTTTTAAAATCTCAGTTTTGATTGAAATTTAAGCAGCTAAAGGAGTAATTAATTAAGTTGATTAGTATGTAAGAGGTGGTTATATTGTTGTACTAATTTATAAAAGAATCATTCATAAAAATAAGTAATTTGAATTATGAAGAAACAATTCAGTATTTCAGCATTCACTCCTTTAAGTCATTGATAAAATCAGCCCTTTGATCCTTTCAGTGGCATCATTTGCAATAAAAAAGAACCGCGTATTTCACAGCGCACCAATTTCTACATCCGATTAAGACCCAACTTCTCAGAATTAAAAAGATCCACCAATGTTTGTTTTTATAAAGAAAATTAAACTTCCATTTATGTCAGACAAATGATTTTTTTTTTGTTAGGACTGCAACCTAAAATAGCTTTCATATCTTGGTAGATACCACCTTCAGTGTATCATCCGTTGAAGTAGCTGAGTGCAAAATTACTCTAACAAAGAAGTAAGAATCTCTGCATTGATGAATATAGAGACTTGGTTGTCAATGAGAACTGGAAAAAACTGAACATTTATTCGTGAAGAATTGCCAGAAATTCTCAACGGGAGAGCAAATGAGACACAATCATGTTAAAAATTATCTCTAGAAGAGAAGTATCTTTAGTATCTTCATCATCATCCAGTTCAAACTAAAAATATTATTTAGAAAAACCTTAGAGAAACCATAGTGAAGAGAAATCATGAAAACCATTCATCTTCTCCTACAACCACCTATGGAGATACTATAAAAAAACCATGGAGAGAAACTTATACCTAGGAGAGAAATCAAGATCTGGAAGAGAGAAATCAAATCCTGGGCCAGAGTAAATTCCCATCTTCTTGCACTATCCATGCGAGACCTGCAAGGTCATTTCGTTGGCTTCCTGGACACCTCTCTGTTCACCACCGCCCTGTGAAGACAGCCTGCGCGGGCAAACAAAACCAGATAAGTAAATCGAATCGATACAAAGTAGGCGAAGAGATGGAAGGTTTGGGAGACATGCCATGAAAGTATCCCCAATGTTGATGACGAAGGCGACGACTTTGGGTATGATGGTGCGCCACTGATCATCGGAGAAGACCTGGAGGCCGACGACATCGTCCCAGTGGAGGATGGTGAGAGATGTGGGGTCGTAGTGTGGCCTTGTTCCTAATGTGAGATCGGGCGAAGGCTTCATAGGCCAGTTTCGGGCTTCAAGCATCGAGAATTTTGAAGCCCTAAAGCAGCGTTCAGAGGGGGGAGCGGGAGTTGGAGAGGAATCAGGAGCGGCATTATCCGTGGGGGAAAACGATTCGGAAGCCAAGCTGGAGTTGATCCAAGTCGTCATTACCTGCTTTAGATTTCCTAGGGAAGGAAGAACGAATGCGCCAGATTTCTAAGCGAAGGCAGAGCAAAGGGGGCCGTTGGAGATGGAAATCAAAAGCCCTAGCGAGAGGATGGAGGACCTGCGTTGTTGTCGTGGGAGGAGTTTCGTGGGATCGAGGAGAGGGCTTGACCTGCGTGTTTTTGGCGGAGAAGGCTGCGCCGAAATTTTTTATCGCGATGGACGGCGGTTTGGAGAAAAGAATGAAGCTCTCGCATCGTGAACTCTGGGTATATTTGAGAGTAGGAGATCCAACCGCTGTAAATGATTTTTTGGTAAATTGGACGGGTGTGATTGAAAGTATGGCGTGACTTTGAAGATATGTATATTTACTTATATAATAAAGATATGTATATACACACACACACACATATATATATATACACACACACATATATATATACACACACACATATATATACGAATAATTACCAAAACTTCCCCCGGAAGATAGCATAATTACAAATTGCATCCCTCTTATTATTGAAATTACAAAAACCTCCCCTGAATGTTATAAAACATAACATTTACCTCCCCTGAAGTTCATGGGTCTGTTTGGGACAGCTCTGGCGGATTGAAAAGTTGCTGTCCGGATAGAGCTGTTTTAAAAGAGCTCTCTGGGGAGCAGTTTTGAAAAGCTGCAGTGTGTTTGGGTGTTCTGTGTAGAAGTGCGCTTTGAAGAGCGATTTTCTAAATTTAGCTGTTTGGAGAAACAACTTTTGGAAGCTGTTTTTTTAAAACTTAAAATACATAAAGTTTTAAACATGAAAACTAATAAAAAATAACCGATAACAATAGTCTTTTACATAATTCTTTGGTAATGCTATATACGCGCCCCGTATATTTCTTCGGCAATGCTATCTCGTACTGTAGACATCTGTTCAGCTCCAGCAGCATCACCCATATCGCTTCCAATATCATCCTCCGCCGCAGGGTCTTCATCCTCTGAGGGAGCGAAAGAAGACTCATCAGCATCACAAACATTAAACTCAGGGTCCCATCGAGAATGATGCACGATTCCTCCTTCTTTGGTAATGCACGATTCCTCCTTCTTTTGGTTTACCCATTACACTATTAATAAGTAATGCAAACATAATAAGTAAAACAAATACACACACACACACAAACCCAAAACACAAACATACATACTCAAAAATACACAATCACACACAAACACACATCCTAAAACAAACACACACACATCCACATCCACATCCACACACAACACACACACAATCATCACAAAAAATACAAACACATATCCAAAATAAAATACACTCCCATCCAAAACTCATACATGGAGTTTGATGTGCTCAGATATGAAGTGAACTGAAAGAAACAGAAGCTGACAGATGCAAAACAGGCTGATATCAATTCTGAGGGGCATGCAAAACTATGGTTGCAGTTTTTCCATTATTATGGTTGCATGCCCCTCAGAATTTCATTTTTTCCCCTATAATTGGACATTATTATGGTTGCTGCTGCTGCAGAAATTGAAGGCGCTCATTCCTGTAGATCTCTTTCTGTCTGAAACTTTCGATCTCCAGTTATTGCCGCTGCATCATAGCTAGCCAAAGAAAAATGGTTTGCTCTGCAGCAATAGAGAGAATCAATGGAGATCTATTCCGTTCAGACAGCTAAAGAGATCGACGAAACCTACTGAGATCTCTTACATGATATCCTAAAATCGAAGAAAAATGGAAGAACTCAGACGAAACATACTGAGATTTTGAAGAAAAAGTAATACCGAACAAAGAATCGAAGATAAATAGCAAATTATAACCTAGAATCGAAGAAATAACGAAGAGCAATCGGAGAAGAAAAACTAAAATCACCGGTCTACACGCACACAAATTACTCACCTAGCAAAATAATGAACGAAGAAGGAGAAGAGCCGCGAAAGAAGGAGGTTGTGCGTAGATCTGTCGACGACGGCACACCGTGAGGGGGGCAAATGCGTACAGGGGCGACCTCACCGGAGCTTGTAGAGACCGGCCACGACAGGGGCGACCTCGCCGGAGGAGGATCGAGCACGGACTATCGCCGGAGGAGCGGGATCGGGACTGGAGAAGGAGCGGGATCAGGAACCGGCGAAGGAGCGGGATCGGGATCGTGAGAAGGAGAGGGATCGAGATTTCGGGGAGCGATTCTAAAGACGCGAAACGTGGCCTCCAAGGTGCTTTTTCAATTTACCCTAGAGAGAGCTATTTAGAATAATCACTTCCCAAAGAGCTATTTCGAAGAGCTCTTTCAAACGCCTAAATAACAGCTCTGGCGGTTGAAAAATCACTTCTCAATCCGCCAGAGCTGTCCCAAACAGACCCATTTCATAACATCCATGCACAAAATACCACCCCTGAAAATGTACTCCGAAGGGGGTATTTTTGTGCATGAATGTTATGAAATGTGAACTTCATGGGAGGTAAATGTTATGTTTTGTAACAATGAGGGGTGGTTTTTGTAATTTCAATAATAAGAGGGGTGCAATCTGTAATTTTGCAAACTTAGAGGGGAGGTCCCGGTAAATGCCACTATATATATAACGTTAGGCAAATATAATTTAAAATAATTAAGCCATTACAATAATTTATATATTATATACATGTACAACCCATATTCGGCGAGTAGGTTGATTCGTTCATCCAAAGATTGGAGGGAGAGTTAGGACCCCTCCCAGTCATACTTGCCCACCCCCCAGACGGTAATGGGGCGAGTTTAGACGTCTCGGCCGGACTCGCCTCCCCCCAGAGCGGCACGAGGCGAGTTCAAACCAGCCTGTCTCTCAATCCCCCTTTCTTTATATCTAGCGACTAGTAGGGGGAGGGACCATTCGGAGGCCATCGGGGGACTGCGAATAGTATCATCAAAAAGTGTGAAGGGCTGTTCGCATGCCATTTGGGTATGCGTATAGCAATTGAGTTAAGGCGGAGGCAGCTACCCGCAAACCATTAAGACTATTTTGCCCTCAGAATGTTCTGCCTATAAATAGGAGCCATGATCCCTCAGATGAGCACAGATCCCCCCTAAAGAACCGGAGCTCTCGTTTGTCTCCTTTCTGTGCTCTCTGAGGTGTGGGCTCAACTTTTGGTTTCAGGAGGGGATGTGACAGACAACTTCCGGGTTAGTGGCGGTACCTCCTCGCTGCGGCCTGTGAGTCCGTTTGTAGTCATTCATCCACCGATCAGTGAGGGCTTGTTCTAGGCTCAAAATACTTAGCTTTTGGGATCCGACGACGAGAGAAGTAACTCAAGCTATCCCCTTGGTCCGAACTCAGTTGAACCGGTTTTCGGGTTTCAACAGTTTTGGTGCGATGAGTATGGGTTGGACTTTTCTTTCCGACCTCTAGTGAGCTCGCAAAGAGCGGAGATTGTGTACAACACATATTCGGCGAGTAAGTTGAATCACACATCCAAAGACTGGAAGGCGGGTCAGGACCCCCTAGTCATACTCACCTACCCCCCCGACCGTAATGAGGCGAGTTCAGACGTCTTGGCCGGACTCGCCTCCCCCCAGAGCGGTGCGGTGCGAGTTCAAACCAGCCCGTCTCGCAAGCCCCCTTTCTTTATATCCAACGACCAACAGGGGGAGGGACCATTCACAAGCCATCGGGGGATGCAAATAGTATTATCAAAGAGGCGCGAAGGGCTGTTCGCAAAGAGTTGTCTCTCCCAGCTTTAATAGAGGTAGAGTTAGGAATTCTAACGGCTAGGTATTGAAATGAAAGGAATAATTGTGGCTTTTGATAAGCTAACTCCAATATATCATTAATGAGATGATTTTAGGTATTCCCTCGTTAAGAAGGATGATTCTGAAATTAGATATAATTTTAAAGATAATTTCAGATTTAAGTTTTTTTGTACAACAATGATAATAATATAATAATACCTTAATTTTTTAAAGTCAATTTCATTGCTTGCCTAAATTAACACTCTCCTAATTTGACAGACCAATTTATTCAGGGTCTTATTGGTCGGTTACGCCAATAAGCTGAACAAATCTACGCGAGTGACATGCGCGGAACAAGATACATACGCTAGTAACGTGCACAAAAATAACAGAAATAAACGTGCGCGAAAATATGCACGATACACAAAATAAAATGCGGGAAATAGAAGTAAAATTAGGGTGCGACTCAGGTTGCATCAAGGCCCAGTCTAATTGAGTTAAAAAGATTTCAGTCGCGTGAGGTCGGTGTCACTCGGCCAATGGTATCTACAAAGAAAAAAAGCGGAATAAGCAATGAACGAGGCCTTATCCTGCATGGAATTCAAACTAAAGTCAAGTAAAATTTATTTGCCTTGTGTTTAATTTTGGTGCAATATCAATTACTTTGCAAATTATTACTTGTTTTCTTAAATTAGAATAATTGTGATCAAATGTGATTAAATGTGCGGGTTGCAATTTTTATTGTTTAATTAATATCACGTCAAAATTAATTGCATGCTGATTCACTTGCATCTAATTAGATTTGTGGTTTAGGTAGCGAACATCCAGTTCATTGATTGCGCGCATTCATGCATTTGCATCCCCATTTAGAAAACCATATAGATTCATTCCGCGTCACAGAATTTTGTTATTTTTACCTTTTCCAGGTTTAGTATTCTGGTATTCTATTAGAAAACTTTATGCAGCTGTTACTTTTTGGCCTGTTAGCTATCTGCTTGTTATTTAACTTATTTTTGGTGTTGTGTTGATTATGCTTCAAACAAATCAGAAGTCTTCTCTTAGATATACATAAAAAAATGATAACGGTCAACATAATTGAGAAAAATATCAAATGGAAAGGTCCAAAACATTTAATATATATCATATCGTTTTTCAGATATGATACCAATTACACATGCGAAGCAATTAGAGACTGACGAGATAAACTACGCGGTGGATATTTGTATCACTCGACATGGGGTACATAGACACTACGGCTATGTAAAGCCCAATATCGCTATGTACAACCTAATATCACTATGTGCACACCAAATTGCTATTTGCAAATCAATTATAAATGAAGAGGCCATTTCAACATTCAAACAACAATCCACGCAGATTATCTTCAAATTGAGATTTGTTAGTTTGAGATACAACCTGACTTGGGCTTCATTTGGTTGAGCGGTTGCGGTTGTAAAAGGAGCTGTTGCAAATGCAAGTTTGTAAATGGAGCTGTTGGAAACTTGTTGCTAGAAATGAAGTTCTGTTTGGTTATTCTGTGTTTGCAGAGCTGTTCAAAACAGAGAACCGTTTGACAAAACTGTGGTGGCGTTTTGTAAATTTTTTTTTATTAAATTTTTTATTAGAGATTTTTTGAAATTATTTTCGAAGACTATTTGTAGATATATTTTGGAAATAATTATTTGGAAGGAAATACTTGTAAACCTAAAACATACAGGAATTATGCAAACACATACAGGAACTCAAAAAATGTTCATGCTCGGTGTAGTTGATCGGCAATGGAGTCACGCAATGCCACCATCTCATCCACCCCTACTCAAATCCCTCTAACATGGTCTCCACTTGAGCTTTCAGTACTCTGTCCTGTTCTTCTCTGAAGGCCCGCCGGGCAAATGAAATGCTCGTCTTCATCACAAACACGAAAATGATTGTCTGAGTGGGATGGGTGTCTGCGAATATAATTATGCAAAGTCATTGTTGCAATCACAATGTCTCGTTGCTTTGTCAAACTGTATGGCGGCATATCTCTAAGTATTTTCCACTTCTTTTTCCATACTCCGAATGAACGTTCTATGACGCTGCGCAAGGACGAGTGAGCCTGGTTGAATATTTCTCGGCACCCTTGTATAGGCCTATTGCCCCTTCTAAAATCTGGTAAATGATACCGTGTACCTGAATATGGTTTTAGAAAATCACGTTGTAGTGGATATCCAGCATCTACTACGTAATATTTGCCTGCAAAATTATACAGTGCAATCTATGTGTGAGTAATAACAATCATAACTAACAATCTTACGAATTTTTTTAAAGAAGAGGTCTCAAGTAGTGAAAGGCTAACCAGGTGGCGGGTACGGGAAATTGTAACTGGGGTCCATAAGAGCACGCTGAAATATACGGCTATCATGAGTAGAGCCCTCCCAACCTGTTAATGCGAAGGTGAAACACATGTTGAAATCACAAACCGCCATAACATTCTGCGTTGTTGTGCCATGCCGGCCAATGTAGGATGCCTGTTGATCAGCAGGAACTCGAGCATCCACATGTGTTCCATCAATAGCTCAAACACAGTCTTTAAAGAACGGCATGTATCGAGCGTCATTCAATATTTAGGGAGGAATATCATTGAAAAGAGGGTCTACAGGGGTGATGACATCCGAAGATAATCTCTTTATAGCAGTGATACCCTTTCCAAAAAATCTACTTATAGTTTCTGTAGAGTGTTGGAATCGTTCGTCTGCAATTTGCATTGGTACATTATGACCTAAAATATGCAATGTAACTGCAAACACTTCTCGTGGTAGAGTTCTCCTGGATCCTTGCAATCCATACTGTTGTGTGAGGAGTGTAAGCAGATCTGCAAATATTACCTTGGACATTCTAAACGCGCTGAAAAATCTTAAAGGGTGTCCATCGAGTAGTTCACCAATCCACCTAGCTCCCGTTTGGCTTGATGTCATGCAAGGTGTATTAGAGAAACCACTAGACCATGTTAACTCGCTATTTGCTGCTAATATAAATTGTTGTCCACGAATTGCTCTACTACGATAAAACCAGCCGGCTACTTGCTGCTCATTCTCCTCACAAGAACTGCTATCATCCAAAGATAACATTGTAAACCTGCGACAAGTACGGTACATTATTTTAAAAATAATATAAATATCAACCAAGCTCATATAACTATAGTGTTATAAATGTCCATCAATGCATCATAATGTTCAACCACGACACAAGTAAATAACAATACAGAAAATAAACATAGATAAACATCAACATAAGAAGGTGTCCGATTCGATCACAGGAAAAACATAGAACGAACTACTCTAATTTTTTGCCAAAACAATCCCGCAGTCATGGTAGACGCCGATCCTGCCGAATGCTCATAAAAGTTTCTCGATTCTGCTTCTGTCTCAGGAACATGAGGCAGTAGTGATATAAGTCCACGTTCGATTCATCCATAACCTCTGAAATAGCCTCGAGCTCTGCAACAGTCTCAGGGATGGTGTACAAGGATGAAGATATCTGAATGCGAGGAGGCTCCAACATGCACTGCCCAATAATGCGCGATGTTTCAGTCGAACGGGATAATACAATCGTGCATTTGCCCTAAACCGGGCATACATATATATAGCCTCAAAAAATAAAATAAAATAAAACAAACATCATAATTAGTTTCAACTCTCCCCCTCAAGTTGGGAATATATATTGATCATTCCCAACTTGTTTGTGTTGTCCTTGAAGTTGTCGCTGTATAAACCCTTGGTGAAGACGTCCGCAAGCTGATCGGATGAGTTCACAAAAGGAGTGCAGATATTCCCTTTGTCTAGATGATCCTTGATGAAATGTCTATCAACTTCCACATGTTTGGTTCTATCATGTTGCACTGGATTGTGCGCAATACTGATGGCGGCTTTATTGTCGCAGTAGATCATGATAGGATTGTTCCCTTGAAGGCCAATGTCCCGAAGGAGAGTCCTCAACCACAATCCTTCACAAACACCTTGTGCCATTGCCCTATACTCAGCCTCTGCACTTGATCGAGCTACCACATTTTGCTTCTTGCTCCTCCACGAAACGAGGTTGCCTCCCACAAAAGTGCAGTACCCAGTAGTTGATTTTCTGTCATCTTGGCTACCAGCCCAATCAGCATCGGTAAACACTTCAACTTCTAAAGATTTGCCTTTCTTGAAAAGGATCCCACGGCCGGGTGCCTTTTTGAGATACCGTAGCACTCTAAAGGCCGCCTGCTGATGACGAATGGAAGGAGAATGCATATACCTACTTAGGACCCCCACAGCATACGTAATGTCAGGGCGAGTATGGGACAGGTATATGAGTCGTCCAACCAAACGTTGGTATTTTGAGACATCCACCTTTTCTCCACTAGTATCTGCATCAATTTTGTGATTAGCCTCAATGGGGGTGTCCACGGGAGCGCACCCAAGCATCCCAGTCTCTTCAAGAAGATCTAGAGTATACTTTCTTTGTTAGATGAAGATCCCTTGTTGAGACCTTGCCACTTCAATTCCCAAGAAATATTTCAGCTTTCCCAGGTCTTTAACTTCAAATTCCTTGCCCAGTTGTTCCTTCAAGTAAATGATCTCCTCCATGTGATCCCCGATAATGATGATGTCGTCCACATACACAATAAGAATAGAGACCTGGGCACCTTTTCTCTTAATAAAGAGTGTGTGGTCAGCATGACTTTGAGTGTACCCAAGTTGAAGCATGAACTTGTAAAAATGCCCAAACCACGCTCTCGGAGACTGTTTCAAGCCGTACAGAGATTTTAGAACTCGGCACACCTTCCCCTTGGACCCTTTGATAACAGAACCCGGTGGAGTATCCATGTATACCTCCTCCTCCAGATCACCATTCAAAAAAGCATTCTTGACATCTAGCTGAAGTAGTTCCCATCTACGACTTGCAGCAACAGAAAAAAGAACGCGGATTGAGTTCATCTTAGCAACAGGAGCAAAGGTCTCCTGGTAGTCAATGCCCTGGGCCTGGGTATATCCCTGAGCCACCAAACGAGCTTTATACCGCTCCACAACACCATCTTGGTTTTGTTTAACTGTGAATACCCAACGGGATCCGACCGTTCGCTTCCCTGGAGGAAGGCTCACCAGCTGCCATGTTTTATTCTTGTCCAGGGCACGCAATTCCTCCTCCATTGCCGCTTTCCATTCAGGTATCTGAGCAGCCTCCTGCCATGTCTTAGAGATAACAATAGATGAGAGAGAAGAAACAAAGGCTTGATGTGCCTGAGAAAGGTGATCATAACGAATGTAGTTGGCAATGGGATGTTTAGTGCTACCCTTCTTACCTATAAGACGGGCAAGAGGAATATGGAGGTCGTCATCAGAATCTGGGTTGGAGGCATTCACCGGTACTGGCGGGACATCTTCAGTCTGCACATGCTCAACAGTCGTGGGACGACGGGAGTACGTATAAATGATCGGAGGAGCGGAGGTAGAAGGAACAGGAGGAGGTGGCGGAACGGGATCAGGTGGAGGAGCAGGAACAGAAGGAGGAGTAGCACAAATCGGAAGCGGGGAGTCGGTCATCTCGGCACCTGTACTAATCATCTCCCCCTGACGAGGACCAAAGTACGACTCCCCCTCACGAAAGGTGACATCGACAGTACAATAATACCGACGTGTCGGAGGGTGATAACATCTATACCCTTTGGTGGTAGAAGAATGACCAACAAAAACACATCGAAGGGACCGCGCATCAAGTTTATCACGATGCGGGGTATGGACATGAACAAAACACACGGAGCCGAAGATACGAGGGGAAAGATGAGAGGTGTGGACAATGTGTTTTTGTTCTAGGCGAGAGAGAGGCGTAGCAAACGAGAGAGCACGGGACGGAAGGCGGTTAATGAGATGTGCGGCGGTAAGAACAACATCCCCCCAATAGGATTTAGGGAGGTGCATAGAAAGAAGTAAGCACCGGGCCACCTCCAGCAACTGCCGATTCTTCCGTTCGGCCACCCCATTTTGAGTGGAGGTGTGGACACATGTAGTTTGATGAATTATACCATGGTCCGCAAGATAAGCCCCAAAGACACCGCGATCGTCATATTCCCCACCATTATCACTACGTAACACACGTATTGTGCCTCCGAATTGTTGGACCACCATCTTATGAAAATTTTGAAAGCAAGAAAGAACGTCACTTTTCCTTTTAAGCATATAAAGCCAAGTAGTGCGAGAGTAGCAATCAATAAACGTCACAAACCATCTAAATCCAGATAAAGAGAGAACAGGGGATGGACCCCAAACATCAGAGTGAATAACATCAAATGGATACAGACTAGGGACAGACAAATGAGTAGAACGACACCGTACATGTTTAGATTGCTCACAAGCATCACAAGAAAAAAACGGAAGTAAATGATGAAAAACAGGAAACAATTTAGTAAGATATAAAGGAGAAGGGTGGCCAAGGCGCTGATGCCATCGTCGAAGGTCATCAAGAGTCGGAGATCTGGTGGAAGATAAGGCACTGGGAGAAGACTGGTTCAGCAAGTACAGGCCGCCGACATTCCTACCACTGCCAAGTGTCCGCCTCGTAGCCAGATCCTGAAAAACACAAACATCAGGAAAGAATGTCACAGAACAGTGTAAGGAGTTAGTCAAGTGACTAATAGAGAGTAAATTCCTGGGAAAAGAAGGAACATGTAAGACAGAGGAAAGTGATAGGTCAGGAGAACATGAAACTGTCCTTTTACCGGCAATGGCAGAGAGGGAGCCATTGGCAGCAATAACCTTATCATGACCAGAAAGGGGAGTATAGGAGGTAAAACCTGAGGCAGAGCCAGTCATGTGGTCGGTCGCACCTGAGTCGATTATCCACTCGGAGGGTGTGGAAGACACGACATGAGCACTGGACAGACCTGAAGTGGCAACAGCAGCATGGGAGGAAGCTGGAGTAGAGTCGGTGTGAGAGCGCAACAGGCGTCGGAAGGCCTCTAACTCAGTGGTAGACAGGCCTCCAGAAGTATCATCCAGAACGGCAGTAGAGTGAGCGGAAGACTGAGAGCGGCTATCAGAGGGGCGACCACCACCACCACCACGGTACCCTCCTCTACCGCGGGTACCAGAGCCCCGACCACTTGGAGCAAGGTGCGGGTGCAGACGAAAACAAGAGCTTTTGACATGGCCTGTCTTCCCGCAATGACTACAAACAGGGGAAGGACCACGAGTCATACTTGCCAGCGCAGAGTGATCGGTAGCAGAACCAAGAGTGCGACGGCGATTCTCATCACTGAGGAGCATGCTGAATGCCTCCCGAAGGGAGGGAAGGGGCTCACGATGGAGGATGTGCAGACGAACAACATCAAACTCCATGCTAAGGCCCATAAGGAAGACATGAACACGGAAACGGTCTTTATCCTTCTGAAGTGCCACCGCATCAACCGTACAAGCAGCAGTAAAGGTACTAAAGAAGTCCAACTCCTGATAAAGACGCTCAAACTCAGAGTAGTAGGCGGCAACGGTCAAAGTCCCCTGTCGCAATTCCAGAACACGGCGAGTGAGCTCATATACCTGCATCGAACTGCCTGACTGGGAGTAAGTATCACGGGCTCTCGTCCAAATATCATATGCGGAGTCCAACAACATATAGCTTCGATACACCTGAGGGGACATCGAATGAAGCAGCCATGAGACGACCAACGAATTGTCCGCATCCCATTTGCGCCACGAGGGATCGGAACGTGATGGCTCAACAATAGTACCATCAATAAGACCATACAACTGGTGGCTGCGAATCGCATGTTGAGCCGCCCTAGACCATTCCAGGTAATTTGTGCCATCCAAGGCGACTGTAGTAATCTTCAAAAACTGGCCATGACTCCGAGGAGGATCACCCGAGGAACGATGCAAAGCATCAACCGGAAGAGCCGAAGATGGAGGGGCCAAAGATCCGGGAAGAGCACCGGATTGAGACGAGGGAGAAAGAGTGGAAGGATCTGGGCTGGAAGGATCTCCCATAGAGAAAAAAAAAACGGAAGATCTCAAGAGAAATGAGAGAACATCCGACGGGTGCAGACTAAATCTGAAAAACGAAGAGAGCACCCGAGGATGGAAGAGGGGCTTCTCCGGCAGCCCCCATGGAGGACAAAACGGCAAGCCGAAAGAGAAGGCGGAGGAGGCGAGGAGGCGTCGGCCGACTGGAGAGAGCGTCGGCTAACGCATCCAGCGACGGGAGAAGAGCGAGCGAGCGACGGGAGATCGGCGAGAGGAGGCGAGCCTTGTTGGCGGCGAGAGGGGCGCAGGAGATCGGAGCGCCGACGTCGAGCAGGCGACGCGAGCAGGAGATCGGCGCGGGGACGCGAGCAGTCGAGCGGCGGAAGTTTCCAAGGCTCTGATACCAAGTCGAACGGGATAATACAATCGTGCATTTGCCCTAAACCGGGCATACATATATATAGCCTCAAAAAATAAAATAAAATAAAACAAACATCATAATTAGTTTCAACTGTTTCAGCTATGTCTTCCATCGCCGAAGTCCTTGTCTTCTTATTACTCTTCTTGCTTTTTCCCTTAACCGTCCGTTTATTCCTTGCATCAGCAGAAGAAGGTGGCTCGGTCATGTTCTGTGTGTCATCTTCGGCTAAAGTGTCATGTTCGTCAATCGACTCATGCTCAAAATTTCTTGAACTGGGAGCCCAAGCAAGATCTCCTGTAGCCACGACCTGGCTGAACATCATAAAGAGCTTCTCTTCTAAATCAGGGGATATGCCAGCGAACTGAAACTTTTTTGCCGTTGGAACAACCTAGGATAGAAATAATAAATATGTTATTACAAGCTGATAAAAATATTTGCAATAAAAACAAGACTATTTAAAAAAATACATACTAGGAGACGTTCTTTCCACCATTCTTCTGAAGCGACAATAGTTTTGCGAATTGGATCCCAACCCAAACCGGTCTCACGACCCTTTAGCTCCCTCCATAACTTCCAATCTTTCTTTAGTTGATCCCACTTGTTCTTCATCTGATTGCGATCATACATCTTTCCCGTGCGAGCAAAGAAATTTGTTGTTAGGTTTGCCCACCCATCCCTGCTAAAGTGTGTGGTTGGGCGATTACCCAACTCTATTTCTTTCAAACACAAGTCACAGAAAATCATAACATCGTTGGTCTCCCAATTTGCGCTAACACCACCTTCTTTATGTTTACCCATAATGACTGAATGTACGAAACAACAAAAACAAGTAAAGTAAACACAAAAAAATCACATAAGCACACAAAAAAATACTTTAAATAAACACACACACACACAAACATCAACTTAACACACACACACACCGAAAAAAAAAACACATAATACACAAAAAAATACTTAACACACACACACACACACACAACACACACACAATGACATCAACACAACGTACTCACACTCACATACACACACAATGACATCAACACTTAACACACACACAACATACTCACACTCACACACATACATACACACACACATACACTTAACACACAACACACTCACACACTTAACACACAACATACTCACACACAACACACTCACACACATTCACACAATGACATACACAAAAAAAAAACCTAACTTGAATTAACACATTCACACACACACACACTAACACATAAACACACAAAAAATCACACAAATAAACACATTCACTAAGCACTACACTACACAATCACATACAAAAAAAATCAACACATCCACATCCACGCATTCCTCACTCACATATTCACACCAATGCAAATCTCAATAATACCTTTGAGAGGGGAAGAAAATATACCTCTAATGACTGTTGCTGCTGCAGATCAGAGATGAAGGAGGTGTTTTTTTGGCTCTCTGTAAAATTGGGGATGAGAGGACTGCAGGGAGGGCTCTCTGTAAAAAATAGAGAAGCAAAACATTGTAAAAAATAGAGAAGAAAAGCATTGGAGGAATCTGAGATCTGAGATCTCTGTAAAAAAGTATACCGGAAGGAGGCCGGGGAAGCCGTCGGAGAAGAGGAGCAGATCTGAGATCTCTGTAAAAAAGTATACCGGAAGGAGGCCGCGGAAGCCGTCGGAGAAGAGGAGCAGATCTTCTTGGATGTCGATGGGAGAAGAAGAGCAGATCTACTTGGATGTTGCCGAGAAGATCTTGCGATGTCGAGCGATGTCGCCGGAGAAGAGAAAGGGTTGTCGAGCTTGGAGGTCCTCCGAGAACACGCGGCTTTTGCTACACGCGCAGAGAAGATGCACGACTGGAGTCGATCCTGCCGTTGGAGAAGACGATCGCCCATCTTGATGCCCCAACGCGCGGAGAGATCGGCCAAAACGCGATAAACTGGACAGGATGAGCTCCAGCGGGACGCGATTGTTTTTGGGCACGCGGTTTTTTGCTGGAGGTTCGAAAAGGAGGCGCAAAAACAAATTGAATTACGCCGCCGGTTGCGTTTGGGCAAAACGGGATGGAGCCAAAACGCCCAAACAAATGAGGCCTTGATCTTTATGCATGCACACCAGATTATTCAGTAAAGAAACGAAGAAGTATTTTCTGTGTTCATCATCATCTTCAATCATTTCGTTTAAGAACGAGAACAGAAAAAGGCCAGAACAAAAAAAAAGAAAGTATTAGAAAAAGAGACGGAATTCCAAGAGAAAAGTTGAGAGTTGTGATATGGAAAAATTCCTACTGAAAGACCATAAACATGAGTAAATAGAGAATAGATCAACGAAAGGAGGCCATCCACATCCAGGTCACTGGATAAAGGTGGTAATGTGGGTATTGAATCATCTGTACCAAACTCTAATTTTTGTTCGTGCCATTCACTGTTTTGAATTATCGGTACATTCTTGCAAACAAGAGCATTAGAAGTACACAACATAGTAACACTTGTTGTTCTACGAGCACTCCTCCTCAGAGGCACGTTCAGAGTAGGTGTTGGTTCCCCAGAAAGCTTTCTCCTTTTTCTCATGCTTTCACCGTCTTCAATCTCCAAATCATTCAAAACCCCTTCACCATCGAAATATTCATAGTGCTCCTTGGGACACACCTTCCATCGAATGATCACTTAAACTCATACCTATCCCTCCATCAACGACATGAGCAACATTAATCTCCAATTCACCCGTCTGAGATTTACCCCCAATCCACCACTACCTGCATAGGAATTATTTGCCATGGCTTCAGCCAAAACACCGTACACCCCGCGCTGCTCGACCAGATTAAGTTGTGGGCATTTCTTAGGCGGTTGTCTGCGACCTCTCCGGCGGGGAAGGACCGCCGAGGAGAGTCGTGTCCCATGTCCCGTAGGATCGAGATGACTTTGTCGACACTGATCTCCTCAGAAGCTCCGTTATCATAGAAAATCTTGAAAAACTGGTGCCCGCATCGAAGAATTCGACAACGCCGACCATGGAATCCTTATCGCCCCTTCCTACTCGAAATCGAAAACCTCCTCGCCTCCTTAAGCAAAATAGGGCTCGCTGGCCACTCGTGCATGCTGGAAATGGCGGCGTGAAAGGGGGAGGAATACCTGCGCGTGGATGCTGGTGTCGACGAGAAGGGAGGTGGTGTTTTCCGGCGCCGGTGGGGTTCGAAAGCTATCAGCTATCGGGGAGAGAGGGGGAGGCGGCGACTGAAATCCGAAAACCTAGAATTGCGACTGAGAGAGGGGGAGGCGCACGGGTTGGGCTGTGCATAGTTTTAGGAGAGAAATTAGAAATTAGGCTTTTTAAGTTGTTTTAATTTTGATTTAGGGTGTGCCCATAGCCAAAATTGTTGTGCCAGTAACACCACTCTTGAAAACTAATTTTTATGCACATCAAACATAACCATAAAAAATAATGATTTATTAATTATTCACACTTTTCTCTTTGCCAGTGAAACAAGCGAGGAGGCATTTTTGAGTACACTTTGGCAGAGATATGAAAATACCATTGACAAGGTAAATGCAACAAACTGGCCATTTTTTAGCAGTTTACACGTTCAGTGAATTCAAGCATTTTTGTAAATTGTAAAATGGTCTAGTTTGTTATTCTTTGTTTTTATATGCAATCTTTCTTATAACTTTAAATTTTACTTGTCCTCGAAGTGATTTTCTTTGTTCTAAGTGTAAAGATCTCACTGCTTGCTAAATTTGAGTAGTTCTGATGTTAGATGAAGACCATTTCTATGCCACATTTTAGATTCTGACGATCAAGTGGATAATACTGTGTGCTAATCATTTAAATTCATGCATAATATTTTTCCTCTAAAGATTTGTGATGCGCAGTAGGGTGGCGAAAGTGAAACTCTAGATGATGCAACCTTAGGGTGCAGTGCTGGGGAAAATAAACCCAGTGAGCGAGAATGATATATGCAAGATTAGAACCAAAAAGATTTTCGAAATAATAATAAAGACATAAAATTCATAAAACTAACACAAGTGTTTACAGTAAATTCAGAATGTGCAATTTAGGTTTCCTTTCGATTAGAGTGCTTTTTAATTTAATACGCAATTGGAATAAACCCATCGAGTCAAGATCAATCACAAAGTAAATGCACTAGTAAAGTTATGCATTCATAATCATATAAGTTATCCGGTCCATATAACAATGAAGAAAACAGAATCCAAAGAAAGAACTCACAAGTGTAGGGAGCTGCAGGCGATGGAGATGGAGATCCAGTGGTCGTGGAAGTGACAGCGGCTATCCAGAGGGGTAATATGGCTGTGTGGGGGCTTTCAGATGGGGAGGCTGGGCTAGAGATCGACTGGAACAGGCAAGCGGTGGGCTAGGAGGGCTCGACCAGGGCGAAGGTGGTTGGAAGGGGGTTCAGCCAGACATTAAACAGGGTCTGGCACGCCAGTGAGGAGAAATATGCGTTGGAATGGGGTCAACTGGAGCAATAGCCATTGGAGTGGGGTTTGTATGATTTGCGGCTGTAGGGAGAAGTCCATGGAGGTAGGTTTTGGGAGGAGATGAGTTTGTTGTGCTGTATGGTGGCTGAAGGATGGCTTGTTGATGGAGGTGGGTTTGCTAACCCTGGGCCGGAGCTGGAAGGGCGGGGCAGCTGGTTGGAGAGGGCTGCAAGGGCTGGACGACTATTAAGGTTCAGCTGAAGGATTAGGGTGGGGGAAGTGGCAAAAACAGTGAATCACAATGAAAATAATACAAAGGAAATAACCTAGGAGTTAGCAGCATGGATGACCAGTGGATCAAGGATGAAATCTCCATAATCTACGATCCCCCTCAAACCAGCCTCTACGCTTGCTTAAATTGACAAACTATTTTAGGGCAACTATCGTGAAAGTTTCAGATCGCGCGATGATGAGGGTTGGCTGACCTCTCAAAATAGAAATGCTATAATAAAACAAAATATATCGAGATATGCAAACATCTATCTGAACTCGGCCATGGACTCGAATCGTCCATCGAGTGATGACAAGTATGACGAGGAAAATCAGCCCCGTATAGGCCCCAAAACTCATGCTTTGAAAGGTCAGCGGATCCCCATCATTCTCCCTAGCCTAAATAATTCATCTCCTGATGATTAGGGATAGGTATTCTCCCAACGCATGCCCAATAAGAATCAAGTGGCTCCTTGGATGTCATTTAGGTGTTGGCTGTGAGTGGGCCCTCTCCGACATAGGAAACAACAATTCAACTTTTGCTGGTGTCGCCTCGCTCGTTGATGTCGTCTTAATCTCATAGTTCATGGTAGGTGTTGTGTCCATTGGTGGTCGTCGCGTCGCTGTGGGTGTTGCTAATGGTGCTAACTACTGAGGGGGGGGGTACCTGAGGCGGGGGTTGAGGTTTGTGCTGAGGATGAGACAAAGGAAGCTCTGGGTGGGGTCATGATATAGATCCATGTACTCATGAGGCAATATTGAATACAAGGTCGATACCCATACTCCAGGGATATCGAGCTCATAGGCATTTGCTCCGATCGTACTCATGACTGTATAAGGGCCCGTTCATTTGACATTCAATTTTTTAGCAAGCCCCTTGGAGAGCCGCTCAACTCGAATGTGAAACATTACCTGCTCGCTCTTTCGAAAGATCTGCTCCCACTTGTGACTATCTGCATAAGATTTATACGATTCATTAATACTTGCAGTTCGTTGTATCGACTAATGTAATTCATTCAAATGATGAACGAAGAACTCAACAGGCACATGCAAATGACGAATAGAAGTCTCAGCAGACTCATGTAAATGACGAACAAAAGACTCCGCAGACTCATGCAATTGATGCAAACGAAATGCAACATATGCGACACTCTCTAGGTGGTGGTCGAACAACGCATTGAATGTCTCTCAAGAGGGGGGATTTATCCGTGGCTCTTTGGTGGGGTGTAAAGTTATTCGTCAAGTGTGCGACCTGCACCCAATCGACTATGGGATATTTCAAGTGTACGGTATGGCTCCATGATGTGTCGATGGCCTCTCAGAGAACGTGACTCATTAGGAAGCTCACCAGGTTGTTTGTAGGAAAATTCGTTGCGTATGCGATGACCCCCTGACTAAATACCTGAGTTATCAACAACTTGACACCACTTTAGAGTGTGTTAAGTGTGTCCAATATGGAAAAAAACCCATTCATTGGTTCAGTAGGTGCGACATCGAAGAACTCATCAAAAGTGCAAGGGGAAATATGGTAGGCCCCCGAAGCATCGAATGCCCTCAAGCGTATGAGGTGCAAACTCTACATACTCAATACTAAGCTCAAGATCCTCGCTTATGGGCGAACTCGATGATATGACAGAGACTTCAAGGATCCATTGCTCATAGACAAGTCGCTCAACTGAATCTCATCCTCATCAAGAAGCGGTGACTCATCGGGAGGCTTATCAAATAACTCATCAATACGAGCTGATCCTTTAGATGAGATCATCGACGGCGGTAGTGTCCTCAAAGATAGGTTAGAAACGCTACAAGATCAATACTAGGCCTCGAACCTCACTCGGGAATTAGGATATGAGTAGGCACTACGAGCGAAGAGATTCCAAGGAACCTGCACTCAAAGGTGGTTTTAAGATCGATTAAATATCTAGGTCAGTGTAGGAGGTATGAGAAGGACACACTACTACGTGATCTGGATCGCTCGTACTCACTCTCACACTAGTTGCAATAAAATTACTCTCAATCCCATAATCAAGCGATATCCTACTCGTCGGGCACTGAACCTCATCAAGATGTTGTAACACCCCCTTCCAGTTTAACACCATATCAGCAGTCCGGCCGGGCCCGCGATAAAGGGAAAACTAAAAGGCAGTACTAAAATTAGTATTTCATAGGTAGAGAAAAACGACTAATACAGAGTTACTTACAACAGAGGAAGCATTTAAATAAAAGGGTAAGGTGCACCTCGAAAGCTGATTCACAGAGCCACTAGAAGAAACTGTTACATAAACTGAATTACTGGAATGTTTACAATAGTCTGTTAAACTGAATTACTGGAATGTTTACAATAGTCTGTTACACTGATACATAAGTTCATCCGCTTGATTCGAGAAACGCCCTTAACTGGTCTGACCTTCAGATAAACAAGGTCTCCAACACTGAATTCCACAGATCTGTGCCTCTGATCATGATATTTGGCCTGACGATCTTGTGCTATTTTCATGCGCTCCTGAATGGGCTTAACTCGTTTTGTGGTCTTGTCTACCCAAGATTCCTTGTTGGCAGCTCTTTCTTCACTTTCAGCCCAACATAACGGTGTCCGACACCGCCTACCATAAAGTGCCTCGAAGGGTGCCATCCCAATGCTAGACTGGAAACTATTGTTGTAGGAGAATTCAACTAGAGTAATGTACTTCTCCCACTTGCCACCAAAATCCAAAACACACATCCGGAGCATATCCTCCATAGTCCTGTTGGTGCGCTCCGTCTGACCGTCTGTCTGAGGGTGGAAAGCAGTGCTAAAGTTCAGTTTCGTACCCAAACGTTCATGTACATGTTTCCACTCCCTCAAGGTGAATCTGCCATCTCTGTCTGAAATGATCGTCTTCGGAACACCGTGCAAACGGACGATCTCATCAATGTATAACTGTGCCAATCTCGGACCCTGGTCTGTCTTCTTATTCGGGATGAAATGGGCAACCTTGGACGAACGATCTACTATGACCCAAATAGAGTCATTCCCACCCTGAGATCGGGGAAGACCATGCACAAAATCCATCGAGATGTCCTTGAAGTTCCACTCTGGAATGGGTAGAGGCTGCAGCTTGCCCCCGGGCCTTTGACATTCAGCTTTAACTAATTTACAGGTCTCACATCTGTCAACATACTCTGCCACATCTCTTTCAAACCGGGCCACCAAACCACCACCTTCAAATCAGCATACATCTTTGTGCTTCCCGGATGGATGGAGTATCTAGAGTTATGAGCTTCGAACAGAACATCCTCTCGAAGGTGATCCACATCAGGTATGCACACTCTACCTCCGTGCAACAAAAGACCCTCCTGGATGATGAATCCCTCCTTCTGACCTGCCTGGGTCAACACCCAGATAACCGCCATCTTCGAATCCAGCGGTAGTGCTGTCCGGATCCTGTCTTTAATGTCACAAGTGACCTCCATCCAACTCAGGCTTGCATTACCACGACTGGTGTGTGGCACTACACTGATCTCCAAACCTTCTAAGGCTCGCACCAACTCCTCCTGCTGAGTGATCAAAGAATAGCTGGAACCCCTTCTGCTAAGAGCATCAGCCACCACGTTGGCCTTTCCCGGGTGGTACTGAATACCCACGTCATAATCAGCCAAGAACTCTAACCACCTACGCTGCCGCATATTGAGCTCCTGCTGGTCGAAAACATACGTAAGGCTCTTGTGGTCGGTGAAGATCTCACAACGCACCCCATACAGGTAGTGCCTCCAAATCTTCAGTGCATGAATAACTGCTGCCAATTCTAAGTCGTGCACGGGGTAATTCTTTTCGTGGACCTTCAACTGCCTGGAGGCGAAAGCTATGACCTTCCCACGCTGCATAAGTACACAACCAAGTCCCTGACCCGACGCATCACTAAAGATCTGAAATCCATCTGATCCTGACGGCAGACTCAAAATCGGGGCGGACATCAACCTGGTCTTCAGCTCCTCAAAAGCAAAATGACACTCGACTGTCCAAATAAAGGTCTGTCCCTTCCTGGTGAGTGCAGTTAGAGGCAAAGCTATCTTTGAGAAATTCTGAATGAACCTTCTATAGTAACCAGCTAGTCTGAGGAAACTACGGACCTCAGTGACTGCTCTAGGTCTTGGCCATTCCTTTATTGCTTCTATCTTTTTTGGATCAACGACGAGGCCCTTCTGACTGATGACGTGTCCTAAAAAGGCCACTTCAGAAAGCCAAAACTCACACTTTGAAAATTTAGCATACAATTGATTCTCCTTGAGTGTACCCAAAACAACCCGGAGGTGCGCGACATGATCTTTGGCATTCTTCGAGTATACTAAGATGTCATCAATAAAAACAATCACGAACTGGTCTAGAAACTCTCGAAATACCCTGTTCATCAGATCCATAAATGCAGACGGGGCATTAGTCAACCCAAACGGCATGACCACGAACTCGTAGTGCCCGTATCTAGTACTAAAAGCAGTCTTCTGAATATCCGCATCACGAATCCTCAGCTGATGATAACCTGACCTCAAATCCAGTTTGGAAAAGGTGCTGGACCCTTCAAGTTGGTCAAACAGGTCATCTATTCTGGGAATAGGGTACTTATTCTTCATTGTCAACTTATTCAGCTCGCGGTAGTCAATACACAACCTCAAACTGCCATCTTTCTTCTTGACAAAAAGGACTGGTGCACTCCAAGGTGAAGTGCTGGGACGAATGAAACCCAAGTCTAGCAGTTCCTGCAACTGAACCTTCAACTCTGCAAGTTCCCTAGGAGCCATGCGGTACGGAGTCTTGGCTACTGGTGCGGCTCCAGACACTAGGTCAATCTGGAAATCAATCTCTCGGGGAGGAGGGGCACCAGGTAACTCCTCTGGGAACACGCCTGGGTACTCCTGAACAACAGGTACTTCTGCTATACTAACTTGAGCTTCAGCCTTCATCAATGCCAAAAATGACTCACAACCCTTGTTGATGCACCTGATGGCCTTGATGGAGGAAATAATCAATTTGGATACTCCCTTCAAGCCTTGGAAAGAGATGATGATACCGTTGGGTCCCTCGAACTGCACTTCTTTTTTTCTGCAATCTATCTTGACATTTACAGCGGCTAGCCAATCCATCCCAAAGATCACATCAAATTCAGCAAGCGGAAGGAGGGAGGCTGCTAAAAGGATTTCAGTTTCTCCAAAACGGACCGGGACTCGACACTTGTGCCTGGTAAGCAAAACCGATCCGTTTGGCATCGTGACCTCTAAGACCTCTGATTCTGGGAGGACTTCTAGTTTTAGACCCAATTTACGCGCCAGATATTCTGATATGAACGAGTGCGAGGCACCCGTATCAAAGAGAATCTTCGCGGCGAATTTTAATATCATGAGGATACCTAAGTGCAAGATTAAGCAGACTTTTAATTTCTTAAATGGCCACTTAAGAGGTATGTAATTAAATTTCTACAACCCAAGCGTACCTGTCACAACGTCCTCCTGCTCCTTGGCTTCTCGTTGGCCAAGTCCATATGCCCTAGCTTGCACTGGTCCACGCCCTGGGGGTGGCTTCACCTCTGCTTCCCCCGCTGACTTGCCTTTGTCAGTTCCACTTGGACCACCGACCTCAAACTTCGGCTGCGCATACAAGTTTTATGATTAGGTATCGGTAATGCTAGAATCTAGATAAATCATACATTTCTAAATAGTCTTTCTTACCTGGATCATCGGAGTCCCCTGACAGTAGCGGGCTATATGTCCCGGCTGCTGGCACTTATAGCAGACACCAGCGTTTTGCAAGCATTCACCCGGATGGTGTCGGTTGCACTTTGGGCAGAGGGGATAGTCTTTGCCCTTTGATCTGGTCTGCTCATTTTTCCTGCCCTCAATCTTGTGCTTTTTGATCCAGTCTTTACCCTGATTGTTCTTGTTCTGATGATGTTGCTGTGGTGCTTCATGAGGGCGCTTGGAACGAAAGCTGCTCCGCTTCTGAACCTTCTGCTGGTCCGCTTCCAGCTTCCTAGCAGTATCAACCAGGCTCCTGTAGTCTGCATTGACCATTGTCATCAATGGCTGCCTCAGAGAGTCACGCAGCCCATCTATGAACCGGTTGCACTTGTCTTCCTCATCTCCTTGCATAACTCCCGCATAACGAGACAGATGGGTCAGCTCTCTTTGATAAGCTATGACTGTCTTGTCCCCCTGAAACAGCCTGAGATATTTCTCCTGGAGGCTGCGGCGCTCAGAAGGGGGTACGAACCAGCTAGCTAGTGCTCTGGAGAATTCAGCCCAAGTGAACATATCAACTGTCCGACCTGTCAAGTTCACGGTTCGCACTTATATTACACTGAAAGGTGATCATTTCTATAAGAAAGCAAAACATATGGGCTAAATCACTTACCAGCAGGATCGTCTGCTAGATGTCTAGTCCACCACAGATTAGCTTCACCTTGCAGGAGGAAGGCTGCGAAGGGAACCTTCTTGTTTTCTGGGCACTGCATAACTTCTAATAAGTCTCGTGTCTTGATGAGCCAATCATCTGTCTGCATCGGGCTCTCTTCCCTGTGGAAGTTTGCGGGTTGAAGGCTGCGAAAATTCTTCAAGTAACGATCCAACCCTAAATCAGCAGCCACTGGTGCAGGAGCTACATCTGGGTTTCCTGCAGGCAATCCGTTTCTGAACTCTAGTAGGGACATTGCTACTGCCCTGGCGACGATCGTTGCCAGATCATTGGGGTCCGGCCCTGCTTGTGCTGCTGGGGCAGCAGGTGCTGCTGGAGCTGCGGGTGCTGCTGGAGCTGCGGGTGCTGCTGGCACACCTCCGTCATCTATCTCGATCTCTGGCGTAGTGTTCTGACGAGAGGGCTCGCCTGCCTCGCCTCCTCGTGGTGCCTAAAAGATGGAACATATAGATCAACACTGGATATGAAAAATCTTTAACTGGGGAGATTTTCATAGGAATCAACACGGCTAAGCGTTAAGAACTTAATGACTCTGACGTCACACTTGGATAAGTTGAAATCCTATGGCTCTGTGAATATTCTGGGTCATGGGATCCTAAACCTACCTCTGATACCAATTGTAACACCCCCTTCCAGTTTAACACCATATCAGCAGTCCGGCCGGGCCCGCGATAAAGGGAAAACTAAAAGGCAGTACTAAAATTAGTATTTCATAGGTAGAGAAAAACGACTAATACAGAGTTACTTACAACAGAGGAAGCATTTAAATAAAAGGGTAAGGTGTACCTCGAAAGCTGATTCACAGAGCCACTAGAAGAAACTGTTACATAAACTGAATTACTGGAATGTTTACAATAGTCTGTTACACTGATACATAATATTAAATCCAAAAGTTCATCTCAGAAGAAATACATAAACTGAATGAAAATACAAGCAAATAAGAACCAACTGAGCAGGAGGACTGAGGCGCTTATCCTAAACGTAAAACCCCACCTGTAACCCCTGCAAAAGCAGCCCAAAAATGGGTCAGCCTATTGGTGAATAAGAGACTCATTCTTTTAAGTGGCACTAAGAACAAAAGAATAGCTTTTGCATGAGAAAAAATGACTGAACTAATCTACTTGTTTACGGCACGCGTAAAAGAATAAATGAACTGAAACTACTATGCATGAAATTATATCTTGACTTCACCATTGTAAATGACTGTTCTTATAAGTACTTGATTTCACTGCTAGGTGTACTATTGTGTATTCGACCACACGATACTAATACACACGCCATCGTGCACTCGAGACGACTCGCTGCTACTGCATTTTCCCAAATCATCAATATAGCTTTCCTGACGCGCGATCTAACGGTCCGAGCCTCTACTAACGAACAGAAACGTTCTAATGTCACAAGGACACGGGCTCGAACCTACTGTATGATGTCCGGGTTCTGTTCCCGCATCAAGTACCCACAAGATCTACTGTGTCTTATGAGTTTACCCAAAAGTCTACTATGCCTTATGAGTTTACTGAGCGCTGCTATATGACTGCGTAGGGGGAAGAAAACTGAGTACTGACTACTGTTTAGACCTCGCTTCTTTTACGCGGGTGGCGCAGGCAATTTAAAAGAAATACATACTTTTGCCTGTCTACGTGAAACTTTGTCTAACTAGTGAAAATTTAAATACTGCTGTACAAAATCTGAAATGCTTATAAACGAAACTGGGTAGAGTCTCTTACAGCGGGGTTGCGCCGTCCATACACATGACGCGGCGGCATGCTTCCTTAGAGATTGCAGATTTCTACTTAGTTGACTGCCCTTTATTGTACCCTTAGTACGGAGAATTATTTCAGCGGCGTAGACGAAACCAAAACTATTTCCACCCAACAATTGGGGAATATTCCAAGTTATCAACAACCTCTAAACGGGAGATGATTTCTCGTACCTCTGAAATTGAAGGTGGGACTGAAATAATTAGGGGAAAATAAACAACAATACCTATATGAAAGGCAGATCAAGAGAAATAGGTTTAAAAAAGCAGTAGGAGAAAAGCCGACTGAAGGAACCCCCTGACTGGGGTCGGCAACACCTGGGGATGCAGCAGAAATTTATCCCCAGGCCAGAAATCGACCAGAGGGATGGAGCTCCTCTCACCTTGTCGGGGAAGAACAGGAAGAAACGGAAGAGCCGACTCCTGGCTGCGGCTAGGTCGCAGAGACGGGAAGGGGGTAGAGATCCCTGCGTTGGCTGCTGCCGAAAAGGGAGGGGGGAGGCTCGATCTGGACTCCTGGGGCTCGGCGTCTACGAAGGAAGGGAGGAAGAGGGCCGCCGAAGTGTAGTCGCACGGGAGAAAGGGCCGCTCTTCGGAAACGGGGAAAAATTGCGGAACTCCGTAGCCGTCGGCTGCTGGGAAGAGTCGTGAGAGGCGAGCGGAAAATAACTTGGGAGAGAGGGTTTATAATAAGGAGAAATTAGGGTTTTCAACTAAATTACAAATTTGCCACTCTCAGTAAAACATCACAATTAAGAGCATATAAACCCCGCGAACTCTAAACGACTCCGTCTAATATAATAAAGGAAAATACTAATATAACTGAGGTCGTTGCAAAAGTGACTACCTCGGGTCGGCAACCACACCTGGACACGTCAAAAATTGCGATCAAATCCGCTCAGAACCTGAAATAACTTTTCACCGTTTAGATTTTACGGGTGTTACAGATGTGATGAATCAAAACCAGGTGTCAGACCTCTCGCGTTTGTAGGAACACAACTAGACACATATGTGGATGGAGGGGTCTTATTGAAGGGCGGATCTGGCTGCTGGTCAATTCGTTTTGCCCCCCATTCTCAAATAATGCTCGTAATAAAGAGCAAAGTGAAATATGTGAACGACCGACTCTAAGGAGTGGAGAATCAACTACCTAAATATCTCGACGTGTCCATTTCTAAATCGGGAGGCGGTCACCACGGGCTTTTGAATATCACCAATCTCAACTAACTCGTGGAATCGAGTCATGTAATCAACAACAGATAGTGGCATTTGCTGAAGGACAAAGATCAATGAGATGATTCCTATAGGATACCAGAAGACCCTTCTCCTTTAACTGACTTCTCACGTTTGCCCATCGGGAGATTGAGTGAAAACCATCGCTCTCAATTCCATGCTTAGGGCTAGTCCAATAAGTTATGGTCTGCCCTTGAAGCTTCATCTTCGCGACCCTTACATGACCCTCTCCATAGTGGCCAACGCAACGATCTATATCTACTAACCAATTCATGAATGCCTTTGGTTCCAACTAGTTGTTAAAGAATGACGCATCAAGCTTGAACCTACGTGTGATGTCATCTTCATAACAATGCCTTTTTTGAGGTTCCTGATAATTGTCATGGTAGTCAATACTAGTAGAATTGAATTAGGATAGAGGATTGAGACAATTTCTACAAATGGAAGGCTAATGACGAGGATGATCATCGTGATAGCGTAAAGATCTCTCCGGAGGATCTTTAAGGGATCAAGCATAAATAAGCTCTGGATCCTTGAATAGAGGAGTGTAACAACGATGATCTAAACGATACCCATCTTCATCATCATACGAACGATCACTATGGCTAACCATGGAACCTGTAGACTCTAATACTTCACATCACAAATTCAGACCGAACTTGATATGAGTCCTTTAAACACCTTATCACTACGAAGCAAAAATGTGAGCCTAACATTGGGTTTTGATTCCAAATTTGATGCAGGGTAGGGTGGGGAAAGTGAAACTCTAGATGATGCAACCATTAGGGTGCAATGTCAGAGAAAATAAACCTAATGAACTAGAATGATCTATTCGTGCAAGATTTGATCCGACAAGGTTTTGCAAATAATAATAAATGTATAAAACTCATACAACTAACACACTTGTTTTCAATAAAATTCAAAGTGCGAGCAACTTAGGTTCTCCATTCGATGAGAATACTTTTTAATTTAATGCATAATTGAAATTAGCCTTGCAAGTCAAGATCAACCACAAAACAATTGAACGAGTAAGGGTATACATCCATAATCGTATAGGTAAACCGGTGTATGGTATACAACCATAATCATATAGGTAATCCGGTTCTTACAACAGTGAAGGAAAACTAATCCAAATAAAGAACTTAGAAGCATAAGGAGCCGTAGGTGAAGCAGATGGAGATCCGATGATCGTAGAAGTGACGGTGGCCATTCAAAGGGGTAATGATGTAGGGGTAGGCTGTATTGGAGTTATTATTATCTGTGTATTTGTATATTTTGGTCTGCTTATATCGTGTGTATTGGTGTAAGGCTTATTTGTAATTATCTTTGATATATTATATATATATGGTAGGCCTCCACTTTGGAGACCTAAGATCTTTCATTTTCCTACATGGTATCAAAGCGAAACCGCGCCTCCGTCTAGGGCTCCGCCTTCGCTCCTTCGTTCGCGTCGTGCAGCCGCTCCGTCGACTCTCCTTCTTCCAGCGCCTGTTCTCTGCCTTCGACGTCGACGCTTCTTCGTCGCTCTTCGACGCTCCTGCTGCCGCAGCTTTTCGTGCTGTTCGTGCGTCCTGCGCCTGTTCGACGCTCCTGCTGCCGCTCCCCTCTTCGACGCTCCTTCGAGCGTCCAGTTCCTGCTGCCGCAACTCTTCGTGCGTCCAGCGCCTGTTGCCTGTACTCGCAGTTCTTCGATGCTTCTTAGCCTTTCCAGTGCCAGTTCTCGCATCCTGCTGCCGCTGCTCATCCGCCTCCCCAGCTGCCTCCTGCAGCCAGCCGGTTTCAGCCTCCAGCAGCCTCCTGCAGCCAGCTGCCGACCCCTTCTGCCGCCGGCTCCGTGTCCTCCATCGCGCCAAACTCTTCTTCTTCCTTCGGTCCCCGATCTCCTTTGCGGGAGGGATCTTCTTTCTTCATGGAGTCCAAGGACACCTATGGATCCTCTACGGGACGGATCGCTAGCATTCTCCTCAATGAGAAAAACTACCCTTCGTGGGCGACCTCGATGAAGGTTGCTCTCGCCGGTCGGAATAAGCTTTCATGGCTGACCGGCGGCCCCTATATGCCCAAACCGACCGACAAGGATGACAAAAGGGAGGAGTTGGTCAAGTGGTCGACCGAAAAATACATGGTTCTTGGATGGATTCAGTGCTCGATGGAGCCTCGCATCTTCAGTCAGTTTATGCGTTTTGAGGATATCTCCGAACTATGGTCTGCCTTCCAGCGCACCTTTGGTCATACGCGGGTTGATGCCCAGATCTTCGGCATCTTTCAGGACATCGCTTCCGCCACTCAGGGGGAGCGTTCTGTTCAGGAATACTTCACTTACCTTCAGGATCGTTTTCTTGAGCTAAACGATCTTGAGCCTTTTAGCGATCTGGAGTCTACCAATGATATTGCTCTTATTCGGAAGCAGCGACAGCGACGGGAGACATATCAGTTCTTGATGGGGCTTCGCCCCGAATTTGAGTCTACCCGTGCTCAGATTGTGGGTATGTCTCCTTTGCCTGATCTTCTTGAGGCCTACTCCATTGTTGCAGAGCATGAGAAACGTATGCAGAGGCAATCTAGTCTTTCTGGCGTCCGTACTACCTCTTCTCTCCCTACTGAACAGATGACCCTTGTCGCTTCTTACCGGCCTCCCACCTCCGGCTCTCGGAACCGGGGCGGTCGATCTGGCGGTCGTGGCTCTCCTGGTGGTCGTGGCTATGCGGGCCCTCCTGGCCCTTGCTCTCACTGTGGACGCCTGTATCATGACCGTAGTCGCTGCTATCAGCTATACCTGAAGGGCTCTGAGCGTCCCAGTCCTGGTGGTGTCCCCAGACACACTGTTGCTTCTGCCAAGTCTTCCGAGTCAGTTGAGCACACTTTGGGTGCCAACTCCTCCGAGTTCAGTCAGATGATGGCCCAGTTTCAGCAGTTTCAGCAGTTCAAGCAGTCTTAGCCTTCCACTACTGCCTCTGCTTCCACTGTCTCTTCTTCCTCAGGTACTCCGTTTGCTTGCTCCGTGGCCACGGTTGATCAGGATTCGTCACCCTGGGTGATTGATTCTGGAGCAACTGACCACATGACTGGTACGTCTTCCCGTCTGCTTCAGGTTGTCCCCTGTTCCCACCGGGATGTGCGTCTTGCTGATTGCTCAGTTACCCCTGTCCTCAGCCGTGGCACCGTCCCTCTCTCCTCCTCTTTCTCTCTTGACTTTGTTCTCCTTGTACCTCAGTTGGCTCTCAACCCAATCTCTGTTAGTAGTATTACTCGGTCTTTAAACTGCTCAGTAACTTTCTTTTCTGATCGTTGTGTTTTTCAGGACCTGAGATCCGGGAGGACTATTGGTACGGGATATGAGAGGAGTGAGATGTTCTACCTGGAGCTACCTTCTCCCACTGCTGCGACCACCACCACCGACATCTGTCCGTCTACCTCTTCTGCAGCATCACATGTTTTGTCATCCAGCTTGCTTTGGCACGCACGTCTCAGCCATGCTAGCCCTCAACGGATGGTGTCTGTCTGTCCAGATGTGTTCTTTGTTTTTCCTTTTCGCTGTGATGTATGTGAACTGTCGAAGCACACACGTAGCACATATGTTCCTTCTGTTAGTCGTGCTACTTCTTGTTTTGAATTGGTTCATTCTGATGTGTGGGGCCCTGCCCCTGTTATATCATTTGATGGTTTCTCTTATTTTGTGACTTTTATAGATGACTATTCTCGTTGCTTATGGGTTTATCTCCTGAAAAATAAATCTGAGGTCTTATCTGTTTATTCTCAGTTTTCTCGTATGATACAGACTCAGCATGGCACACCTGTTCACATTCTTCGCTCCGACAATGGGGGTGAATATTCTTCTCGTTCTTTTGATCACTTCCTCCGGGATGAAGGCACTCTCCACCAATTTTCGTGTCCTGGTACCCCCGAGCAGAATGGGGTAGCTGAACTAAAAAACCGCCACCTTTTGGACTCTGTTCGTTGTCTTCTTCGGGGAATGAATGTTCCCAAGTCCTATTGGAGTGCTGCCCTTCTTACAACAACTTTCCTTATTAATAGGACTCCTTCTCGTCCTTTAGGTGGCGTTACCCCCTACAGCCTCGTCCATCCATCAGTCTCCGCCTTTCCCATTCCCCTCCGCGTCTTCGGTTGTGTGTGTTTTGTCCAGGACCGTCGCCCTTCTCGGACTAAACTCGACGACAAGGCCATCCGTTGTCTTTTCCTCGGCTACTCCACTACCACTAAGGGTTACCGATGCTATGACCCTCTGTTGCGACGAGTTATTTACTCCATGGATGTAACATTTCATAAGGAGGTTCCCTTCTTCTCAGCCCATTTGTCTTCACATATTCTTCCTACCGTTGTGCAACCTCTCCCGGTTGTTCCGCCTTCACCAGTCACTGATCCACCTGCCGCTCCGCCTGTCCTGCTGACTTACTCTCGCCGCCAGCGTACACCCACTTCTCCTTCAGTCCCGGATCAGGAGCCCCTTCCGGTTACAGGTACCTCTCTTGAGTCTCTCTCTACTACTTCTGTTGACTTACCTATTGCCCTGCGCAAGGGTAAGCGTGCTTGTGTTCGCCCTCCTGTTACGGAGCACCCGTTGGCTAGTGTTGTTTCCTACCAGCGTTTCTCACCATCTTACCAGACTTTTGTTGCTGCTGCTGATTCTGTTCGCCTACCTGCTTCGACCGCTGAGGCTCTCCTTGACCCGCGGTGGGTTCAGGCCATGGAGGAGGAGATGTCTGCTCTCCATCGTACTGGGACATGGTCTCTGGTTCCTCTTCCCGCAGGAAAACGCGCAGCCTTGACCCGCGGTGGGTTCAGGCCATGGAGGAGGAGATGTCTGCTCTCCATCGTACTGGGACATGGTCTCTGGTTCCTCTTCCCGCAGGAAAACGCGCAGTTGGGTGCAAATGGGTCTATACTGTGAAGTACTCTGCTGACGGAGCAATTGACCGATATAAGGCTCGTTTGGTGGTCAAGGGCTTTACTCAGGCTCCCGACGAGTTTGGCGCCACGTTTGCTCCTGTGGCTAAGTTGACCAGTGTCCGCCTTCTTCTCTCGCTTGCTGCTTCTCGGGCGTGGCCGCTCCACCAGCTCGATATCAAAAATGCTTTCCTGCACGGAGATTTACAGGAGGAGGTTTATATGGCTCCTCCTCCAGGGTTTGCTCTTAAGGGGGAGTATTCAGGGAGAGTATGTCGACTGCACAAATCTTTGTACGGCTTAAAGCAGTCTCCGCGTGCCTGGTTTGAACGGTTCAGCTCAGTTATCCTCCAGTCCGGCTTCACTCAGTGCCGTGCAGATCACACTTGCTTCATTCGTGCCATTCCAGAGGGCCGTCGTGCCATTGTCTTGGTCTATGTTGACGACATTATTCTCTCCGGGGATGACTCTTCTGGCATCTCTGAGGTGAAAGCTACATTACGCTCAGCCTTTGAGGTGAAAGACCTGGGACCCCTCCGTTACTTCCTTGGGATTGAAGTTGCTCGCTCCCGGAAGGAAATCTCCATATCGCAGCGCAAGTACACCTTAGACCTTCTTCGGGACACGGGTCTACTTGGGTGTCGTCCTGCGAGTACTCCTATGGATACCAACCATCGTCTTCATGCTGAATCTGGTGATCCTCTACCGGACCCCTCTCAGTACCAGCGCCTGGTTGGTCGCTTGATCTACTTGACCAATACTAGGCCGGATATCAGTTTCTCAGTCGGCGTTTTGAGCCAGTTTATGCATTCTCCCAGGACCTCTCATCTAGAGGCTGCTCGTCGTGTTCTTCGCTACCTTAAGCGCTCTCCTGGACTTGGGCTGTTCTATCGGACCGATAGTACCTCCAGTCTCTCATGCTTCACTGATGCTGATTTTGCTGTCTCTCTGACCGATCGGCGCTCCACATCCGATCTCTGTGTTTTCCACGGTGATCATCTTGTCTCCTGGCGGAGTAAGAAACAACCTATTGTATCTCGCTCGTCAGCTGAATCCGAGTACCGAGCTATAGCCCACGACGTTACTGAGTTGTATTGGCTACGATCGCTGCTGACTGAACTCGGCCTATCCCTCACTGCTGGCTCGACCCTCTACTGTGATAATAAATATGCTCTCCTTCTTACTCAGGACTCGGTGCTACATGAGCGCACCAAGCATATTGAGATGGATGTTCATTTTCTGCGAGATCACGTTCGTACCGGGACTATTCTTCCAATTTACGTATCCTCTACCGACCAGCTTGCTGACGCCTTCACTAAAGCTGTTGGTCCGATTCGATCAGATTTGACCATTTCCAAGCTGGGCATGATTGACATCTTTGCTCCAACTTGAGGGGGAGTATTGGAGTTTTTATTATCTGTGTATTTGTATATTTTGGTCTGCTTATATCATGTGTATTGGTGTAAGGCTTATTTGTAATTATCTTTGATATATTTTATATATATGGTAGGCCTCCACTTTGGAGACCTAAGATCTTTCATTTTCCTACAGGCTGTGGGTGCGCAAAACCTAGGACTCTAGTGAGAGTGCACGTGCGGGATGCTAACTTATGCTAAATGCAATGCGACAATTGGCAGCGGCGAATAATAATTTAGAGTAATGAATATTTTATAACACCACACAATAATCACAAAACTTAAGCAATATTTAATTTAGCGATTAAACACGGCTTTCCTCCGGATCGGAGGGCCAAAGCGAGCGTGTGACGAATCGGTCCCACCTGCGATTATAATAATATGTAGACAAATACCCACAAGTAGAAATCCAAACAAATAAAGGAAATCACAGAATAAATAATATCAATTCAAATGTCACAATACAACAGAATACTCACGAAGTAGAGGGCTAAACCGAGGCACTGAAGAACTTGGGTCCGGATGTGTATAACGACGAGCGACGGTGGAATCAGAGGTGAGGCGGGATGTTGTAAGGTAGTGGAAATAACGGTTCGAGAAGTGAAAACCCTAGATCTAGACTGATCTAGGATTTTAGTGTGGAAAGGAGGTGGATCCTCGTGGGTGATGCTTGGAAGGGGCGGGTGTAGGTTGGCGGGGCGGAGAGGCTTGCTGTAGACAGTAATTTGGAGGAGGGGAAGAGCTAAAGACGGCGGTTGGGAGGGGGTTTGCTGTAGGAGGAACTATGGAGGAAAGCTGGAACTGTAGCAGGCAGTGTTAGGGGTTTGCTGTAGGCGGGAGGGGGGGGGGGGGGGGGGCTGGGCTGTAGCAGGTGGCGGGATGGGGGCTGGCTGCTGTCGGCGGCGGTCTTGGAGGGGGTTTTAGGGTGGCCGGCAAGCAGTGAAGAGGAGGGGCGGGCTGGATAGGAAGGAGGAAGAGCGGGCTGCAGGGCAACTGCGAGGAAAATTTCGGATTTGGTGTTGCTGAGAGGAAAACAGCGAGGTGGGAGGGGCGGTTAGGGTTAAATGAGAAGGAAAAATGAAGGTTAGAGATAGTAGATACCTTGGGGAGGAAGAAAACCACCTAGGAGTCGTCACCTAGGGTTCCACAGCGTCGGCACCGGTGGATGATCGCAGAGATCCGAAAATTTCTGTCTCCAAAATCTGCAATGCCTCTTTCAGCCCTTACAACCTCTATTTATAAAAGAAGAAAAGCCTAGGGCATCCCCGTCAACGGCTATGATTGGCCGGTGGGGATCGGCCACTAAATATATGAAAACAAACTCGAAAATAATAAACTAATATATGATTTCGACTCGCGACGGCGCGCCGGACGCAACCGCGGAGTCGGATCGGCGATCCGATCACTTCTTCCTGCGCGAATAGATAAACGTGGGTCCCGCCTTGCGGCGAACCCCTCCGGGTGCAACAACTGATGGATCCCCATCAGGTAATATTGCTGTGTGGGAGCTGTTGGGAGGGAAGGTTGAGCTGGAGATGGACTGGACTAGGAGGGGGGGAGGGTCAAGAAGGCTTGGCTAAGTTGCGGGTGGTTTGAAGGGGGTTCGGCTAGACCTTAGACAAGGTCTGGGCGTATTGTGTAGGGGAAATAGGCATTGGAAAGGGGCCAACTGGGGCAATAAGCGCTGGGTGGGGTTTGGATGAATTGCGGTTGAAACGAAAAGTCCAGGGAGGTTGGTTTTGTGGAGGTGTGTTTGCTGTGTTGTATGGTGGCTGGTTCATGAAGGTGGATCGGCTAAGCCTGGGAAGAGCTGGAAGGGAGGGGAGACATGTTGGAGAGGGCTGCAAGGGCTGGGCGGTTAAGGATTAAGGTAGGGGAAGAGGCGGAAACAACGGATCACAATGAAAATAACACAAAATAATGATATTACCTAGGACTTGACACCTAAAGTTGCGGAGCCGGCACTGCGGATGATATGTGGATCATGGATGAAGTCGCCAAAATCTGCGATCCCCCTCAAACTAGTCCTTGCGCTTGTTTAAATAGACAAATCACTTTGGGCAATCATCGTGAGCGACTTAGACTGCGTGATCATAATGGTTATCTGATTTCTCAAAAGAAATACTAAAATACAATACAAATACATAGAAATATGTAGATGTCGCTCTGAATACGATTGCGGATTTAGATCATCCATTTGGTGATGCCAAATATGACATGTGACAAATTAGGCCCGAATAGAGCTAGAAACTCATGCTTCAAAAAGTCAGCGGATCCCCATCAAATTTTAAGCTTATAGTGCTGCTCATAATTTTTGCAGTTTTATGCATTTATATGCAATGAAGTAAATTTCCCATATTTACTTACAAATTGCAGAAAGCTGGAAATTTTACATCAAATAAAATAAGTTGCGGCTTTGCGGGAAAGGTCTTAAAATTTTTGAGCACCAACCTTTGTGGTGCTAGAGTATAAAATGAATGAATGGGTTTGTGGTTGAGCTAGTGTGATAAAGCACTGACTAATATGTTGGATAAGATGAATTATGGAGTATGGATGTTGATTCTATAAAGGATAATGCAGCATATAATCAACTGAGTCAGTTTTCATTGTGTATACAGAAGTGTAGAAGAAGTTTCATGTTGAACGACACTTGCTAATATGTTTGGAAGTATATAAAAATATTTGCTTAACATTTAACTCATGCAACTCAGATCACTTATTATTGTAGAAAGGGATTCGATAAGCTCAACACAAATGTAATTGTAGATTGACTCATGTTTGTGTTGTGTGCAATACCATCAAATACAATTGGAAAGCTAGCGTTTTTTCAAAGAATCATAGTGCATTTTGAAGATCAAGTGTAAATATTAAATAGGGCTATATCCAAAAACCGTAGGTCATAAAGCTGCTTAAGATTTTGTTGTATTATCCCAACTTGGGAATTTTGTTCTCATTTTTGGTTGTTACTGCAATTAGACCAGCAATGCTCTATATGGTTCTGAGTGTTGGGCAGTGAATTATGTACATGAGCAAAAAATGGGAGTTACGGAGATGAGAATGCTTAGGTGGATGTGTGGACACACGAGGCTAGATAAAATTAGGAATGAATGTATCAGTGATAAGACAAGAGTGACACCAATTGCAGAGAAGATGCGAGAAGCTTGACTAAGATGGTTTGGACACGTACAAAGGAGACCATTAGAGACACCTGTTAGGCGTTGTGAGAATTTAGTCACTAGGCATGTTAAACGGGGGAGGGGTAGACCAGTAAAGACTTGGAATGAGACTATAAGGAAAGACACGATGTACTTAGGCATTAGTGAGATTATGACTAAAGATAGGGCACAATGGAGACAAAGGATCCATATAGCCGACCCCACTATAGTGGGATAAAGGCTTGAGTGTTGTTGTATTTGGTTGTTACTTCCAATGGATCTTAAAATCTACTAATGGAAGCTGAATTTACATCTACTTTGACACGTGCAAATGTGAAAAGTTTTAGCTCTACACAGTACAGTCCTATATTGTACTCTAAAACATGTACCTCCTTGAGGTCTAAGCCACAAATTTCTACCCGCATATTTTGACCAACTCACTTCTTAGTTATAGTTAAAATAACCCAAGGTCACTTTTCAGGTTCCAGAGCACATTCGAACTATTCAGTGACATATCTACAAAGCGTGGTCATTATTGGGAGATATGTTTTGTAAAACTTCAAGAATAAATTTTAGCTTTGAAAACAAACATGCTCATATTGGCAAAATGCATTGCTCCACTTGGTAGAGTGCTTAGTGCTAAATTGACGAGGGACAACCTTTCACCCAGTGTTGTGTAATTCAAATACAGGTGTCTTAAAAATTTAATCGCATATATACAATATTGAACTTCATGGGTAGGAAATCTTGACAATGTGCATTTTTGACGCGCTGTGTCTTTGTTGAATGCATCAGATACATATGTGCTCAACTCATTCGCTGCATTCAAGGAAGTTTGCATAATTTATACCTTTTTCTTCAATTAAATTATTTTGGTTCCACCTAGGCACCTACTGATTAATTTTTACATTACTAATTTGATGTAATAGGTGGAAAAGAGAAAGTCATTGCAGGTTTTTCTCTTGCACTTTATACAGACTTATAACAATTGGGACCCTCAAAATAACGACCAGTTATCAGTTGAGATGACACCAGCAGATGATATTGTTCTAGGATGTTCTTCTGGGCATCCATCTGAAGTTATCCTTATTCTTGTTCAAGAAATTGTTCGTTTAACTTCACTTGTGTCCGAGTGTAAGTCCACTGGCTTCTCTCTCCAATTTTTCTGGCCTATTTCATTTGTTGGGCAGGAAAAACTATTTCCTTAATGAGTTTCACTGTCTTGTTGGTTCGGTCATATTGTTGTTGCCCTGATTGTCAAGCAATTTGATTTTATGGTGTTTTATAATGAAAGTTCCTGCACTATGTCCTATATCATGCACTTCCCGCCATCAGCAGGGCTTGGAATCCTGTCTTTTCATATCATTTTATGCTTTAGTACTTCCACAGCATGTTTGTTGTATTAAATCCACTCGGAGAGATTGATCCCAAGTCATTTGGTTCAAGTACTTCAAATTTTATTGCCTTTTTTCTTCTTCTTATTCTTTAAACTATATTGTAAATAATGTTGATTTTAAGTTTGATAGATGTACTAAACCACTGCGTCTTTTTCTTCTTTTTGTTGACCTAAAATTGCAATGGATGGTATTTTAAGTTTGATAAATGTATATAAAGTTGTTAGTGCCTCTAAATGGCATCAAAATGGATACAACAATTTTCATTGCTTGTTTATGATCTCCTTCTAATGATTTCATTGCTACCGACCATATCCTTGTAAAATATCTCAGTGAACAGCAATGCTTCAAAAGCTAATTCTGATGCCTCCGACCCATCAGCCAGCTTGGATTTTAGTCCTGATGGTCTATATGCTTTGAATAGTCTGACAATTACGAACCGATCAATGCACAATTGCAAGGTCTTTAGCTACTATGGAGGGGTTCAGAAGATCACAGCTCTCCTGAAAGGTACCATATTTTCTACCTGTTTCTTTTTCTTATTGGAAATGGCAATTTGTTGATGCGCCTTGATGATAATCTATCCTCCTTGATGTTCTTCTATCTTGATTCTTTGAATTTCTTTTATTTTCAAGGTGGAAGTGAAAATTCTAATAATTATAGTGTTGAGAGCAAAGCAGGAGGAAGGAATTCAGTGGCTTCTCAATATTGGGTCACAACAGAGAGAATACCCTTGGTTAATATTATGAGAGAGACACTAGTTTGATTGAGAGAGAGTGATTGTAAGGAGAAACACCATAGGGATGGAGATAGATAACCTAATTAAGGGAGGGAAGAAAGAGAAGCATGGTGAGAGAATAGAAGAGGAATTGTTTAGTTCATCAGTCAATGATTTGAATTTTCTTTGTTGGGTTTCTACTTGGAAGCATTTACTATTTTGGGAAGAGGCTAAGTTTCTTCAGATGGTAGATTATGAAGAAGTGTGCTTCACCGATGCTCTGGATGTTGAATGAAGGAAGCATGGTTATGTGCACATAAATCAAAATGGATTCTTGGGTCTGCCCTCTCTGATGTCTTTGACTTTGATTTGAGGGCATGATTCTGCAGCAAACACGACGGTATAGGGGGCCACTATTTCAGTGGTACTCTGTGAGCAGCCACTTTGTCAAAGGTTAGGTCTTTCTCCTCTGAGAGAAGCCACTTTGTGCATAGTGCCAAAGGTTAGGTCTATTTCCAATCTTCCCCCGCCCATACCCCCAATGATTGGGGACTATATGGGTTCTGTTGTTGTTGTTGGTGGTGGATTATGAAGAGTTCATGAGAACTACTAAGAATATTTAATTTTATTTCGCTTCTCATTTTATAGTCTTTGTACCTTTAATTTTCATATTTTGCGGCATATAGGACAATATGATGTATGGACGCATTTTTAGGCCAAGGGCTAAGTACTTTATTATCAGTTTATTGCAATGATTATTAAACTTTCTTATATTTTAGTCATTATATTTTGATCATTAGCCGTCTCTTACTGCTGTCGTGTTGGTATGGACTTCGTTTCCTTACTAAGCACTCACTTTTTAGGAATTTCTTTTAATGAATTATGATTCATGACTTGACAACTTTAAATAACTCATCTCACACAATAGCGATGAAATATGATAAGGAATGTTCTACTCTTCTAATAATATGGTCAACCCTCCCCCTTCTCATACGTATCTTTCGATAACTGTGTCAGATACATCTTCTTGCCCCTCCTTTCACTTGGTATTGAGCTTGCGTCTTCTATTAATCCCACTTTTTCACTTCTTATTATCGCCCTCAAGGGCTCCTGCCATTGTGTTATTGCATATCCTATGTGATATGGGCTTCACATAATTACAGCCGAACTCCGTATTTACTCATAAGCTAATGGTTGTACTATCCTTCTTGTCATTGTGGATGATGACATAATTGTTGTTGGGGATGATCAAGTTTTTAATTCAGCTGTGAAAATATCTTTGGAGACGCTCTTTGATATCAAGGATCTTGGTGAGTTAATATACTTTCGGTGTTTGTGGTTTCTAAATCTTCTCATGGTGTTCTTTGAATGAAATAAAATATGCGCATGATCTCCTTTATGATGCAGATATGTTAGGATACAAACCTTATCCTATGAATTCTCATGTCTTCCTTTTAATAATGAAGAACTCCTAACTTATTTTATGCATGCGAGGCTAGTTGAAAAATTGATCTACCTAATTATTATGTACCATAGTATATCATTTGCTGTGAGTGCAATATGGCAAGTTATGCATGCCACTCGCTGAAGTCACTTGTTGGCTATTCATACAAACTTTAGTTACATTAAGGCCCATCTAATAAAAGGTTTTATATCTTGCTCAGGAACACTTAGAAATCAGAATATTCACTAATGCAAAATAGGTAGAATCACTCTCTGATAGAAGGTCCACTTCAGGTTATTGTGTCTTTGTTGGGGATGGGGTGTGGGATAAATCTGTCCCATTATTCCTATGAATTCTCATGTCTCTCTTACTGTTGACGATGCGGAAATTTTGACTTACATTTATATATATAGGGGATTGGTTGAAAAATTTATCTGCTCATAACATGGTATATCATTTGCAGTGAGTGCACTATCATAGTTTATGCATTCCCCTCGGCTCGAGTCACTTGGTGGTTATTCACAGGATCTTTATTTACATTAAGACCCATCCGGGAAAAGGCCATATGCATCTTTCTCATCAAAACTTGAAATGAGATGATTCATTGATGCCAATTGGGCATTATGCTTTTGCGCGTGCGTGTGGGGTGGGGGTTAATTTAATCTCTTGGCGAAGCAATAAACAATCCCTTGATTAGGGTGCATGTGAGATGCTGTGGCTTCATTCTCTGATCACTTTGTTTTAAGATTGATTCCTCCAATCTCACATTCATGCGACAATAAGACAACTTGCCAAATGTGCGGTGATTATGCTCTTCATAAAAGGACAATGTATTAAGGCGAATGCCCATTTTGTTTGAGAGAATGTTCGTGATAAATCTATTATAATCCCATTTGTCGCATCAACTTATCTGTTTGCAGATCTTTTTATGAAGCTCGTCAGACCTACTATCTTGCATGGTCTCTCTAGCAGATATGACCTTTGTGATATCAGCTCTCCATATTCAGCCAAAATTATGTGAGCTCGCCATTTCGTGCTTGAGGGGGATATTAGACTATTCCTCATGACCACATGGCGGTGACTGGATCTTTTGTTAAGGTCTTCGTTATTTCACGAAGAATCAAGTGTGTATTCATTATGAACCAACCGTCAAGGAGCTAACTTTCTTCATGAAATTCACATAGATCGCCTCGTAACTTCTGTATAATAAGATTTTACCTTTAGGAAATTTGTCTCAAAAGTATTGGATGTAGAGGGAATTGATTTGGTGCCAATTTTGACGATATGCCTTGTAGATAATCATCTTCTGTAAAGTCTTGTCTTGATTCTTGACTACTTTTTATTTTCTTTATTTTATTCTCTTAAATTCAATTCCTTGATATGCATAATAGAACAAATCATATCTTCCGGATTTGGATCATGTAAGAGAGAATGGGAGGAGGGACATTTTGGTTGGAGAGAGACACTCCATTTTGCCCGGACCACAAAAATGACTCTTAATTGGCTACATCATATGAAACACACAAGTACTACATCATAAAAATACCAACATATAGATGATGATCTAAAGCCGTGTTTACCATTAATATGAAAGGCACTGCCTTTATGGGTCTATAAATACCAGTACTGAACTGTCTGTTAAAATTGAAGAGTTTGTTGTAAAACTGTAAAAGGAGAGAAATATATAAAACTGTGTGAGCTTTAGTAATATCTGTGTATGTTGTGTGATTTAATTTATCTCCTCAGCCCTCTATAAATCAACAGTGGTATCAGAGCTAATTCGCTTCTTGCTAAGGGACATCATCGGAGGGGCATCAATATGACCTCTGCGAGCATGTTCTCAGTCTCTCAAACCTCCATTCCAGTGTTCACTGGGGAGAAATATGCCTACTGGAGCATCCATATGAAGGCCGTATTCACCTCACAAGCTTTATGGGATATCGTACAACATGAGCCTAAATTGACACCTGAGAAGCCTGCAGAATCAGGTAAATCCAAAGAACCTCAAATAATAGATGGAGATATACAAAAGGATGCACGTATCATCTGCCTTATATATCAAGGTGTGGCTGATAACATCTTCCCTCGCATCCTGGGAGCTCAAACTACCAAAGCAGCTTGGGACATCCTACAAGAGGAGTTTGAAGGCGATGCAAAGGTGATAGATCTGAAATTGCAAAATGCCTGGAGAGATTTTGAGAATCTATCCATGAAAATAGGAGAAAAAGTTGAGGTATTACTCGCAAGAACGTTACATATTATCAATCAAATTCGTAGTTATGGTGACACAATAGAGGATAGAAAATAGTGCCCAAATTGCTATGCAGTCTGCCACCTAGTTTTTATCCAGTTGTCACTGCCATTGAGGAGTCCAAAGACTTAAGGACTCTCTTTAACAACACTTATGGGTTCATTAACACTCCATGAAAAACGACTGGGTTATTCGACTCAGTCACTGGATCAAGCATTGCAAGCCAAAGTGCGTATATCAAAACCAAGAAGTAAAGAGTTAAAGAAAGGTCTACCACATCAAGTTTCCACTTTTCAGTACAAGCAAGGGCAAAGTGCCAAATGAGAACCTGAAAGAGGGAAAGCCAAACCCTTCCCTAATACCAGTAGTGAACGCACACGAGGTTCAGAGGAGAAATATTGCATCATCTGTAAAAAGAACAATCACTTTTCCAAAGATTGTTTCTTTGGATGTAAAACCTGCAGCATCCCAAATCATTCTGAGCAACATTGCTGGCACAAAGGAAAGGAAGAGGCCAAATTAACAGAAATAGAACAAACTAATGTAGAAGATATGTTTTATTCCTCTACTTTACCTGAACCTACCAAAGCTGATACTTGGTATGTCAACAATGGCTGCTCATGTCATATGACATATAACAAAGCCAATTTCATTTAATTGGATGAAGCAATTAAAGCTCAAGTCTAACTTGGAAATGGAGTCACAACTAGCATTGAAGGGAAAGACACCATTGCTATTATAATTCATAATGGAGCAATCAAACAAATAGATGAAGTATGTTTTGTTCCCTCCTTAACACAAACGAGGGGGGGGGGGGGGGGGGGGCATCTCTTACATTTGATCAAACGAGGGGGGGGGGGGGCATCTCGCATGAAGCCTCATGTGTCCTGCTAGGCTCAGCCACGGTTACAAATAACCGTCTATTTATATTAAACATGTCAAAAGTAAAGTATCAGACTTTCCTCTGCCAACAACAAACTCAAATGGCTCCTATGATTTTCTGGCATCATCGCCTTAAACACCTTCATTGGCAAGCCTTACTAAGCATGAAACATAAAGCTTTGGTTAGAGGTTTACCTGAATTAAATGAGCAAGATATCTCCTTCTGCGAAGAATGTGCTTATGGAAAAGCACACACACTGCCATTTATAAAAACAGTGACCAGTCGAGCTCATCAGCCGCTGGAATTGATACATGGTAACTTATGGGGTCCTGCTCCTATCCCTTCCATTAGAGGCAAACTATATTATCTACTACTAGTCGATGATTTTAGTACATACACGTGGTTATTTCACCTAACCACAAAGGCAGAAGCTTATGAAACCTTTCTAACATTCAAGAAGGTTGTTGAAATGGAGACGGGCTTAAAGATTAAAGCATTTCGAACTGATCGTGGTGGGGAATTCACTTCACATCAGTTTATGCAATTTTGTAAGGATGCAAGAATTAAAAGAGAGCTTACAAGACCTCGCTCGCCTCAGCAAAATGTTGTGGTAGAAAGGAGGAACCGCACCATATTGGAAATGACAAGGGCATTAATACATGGGAAGCTGTAACGACCCCATTATTTGTCTACCGCTACAATTTACATATTCATTTTCTTTTGTCATTTACTCATCAGAGGCACCAGGTAGAAATATTCAGTGATTAAAATACCATGTTAGAGTACAAAAGGAAATTGCAGGATAATTAAAACAAACATTTCATTTCATTAAAACTGTTGAAGTACAAAGATAGCCCAACATTATACATACAAAAGAAGGGCTTATCACAAAAGTGTAGCATATATACAATGCCAACTCAGCCCAAAACTTATCAGGGTACACCACTATATAGATACATCTAAACTACTGACTACATAAAATAAAATTGGAACTCCTCATGAGGGCACTCGGAGTCTCTGCATCTCTCCCGATGAGCATCCAGAACTTCGAAGACTGCGGTAGAAACTTCTACCCAGAGATGATACTTCTTTTGCTGTCGAGGAGAACATAGTGGACGGGGATTACTGGTTGCTGGATGGCTTCTTCCTTGACCTGTTTAGTTGCATTTTCTAATTAGTCAAAAGACTAAGCGAATTCTTATTTTCCCCCCTTATATTCTTATGATAAATTCTTAGTGCATCGTTGGATCTTAAATCATTTTCTTTATTGTGCACTTTACTTTTTATCCAATCATTTATCGTTCACTTTACTATTTTACATTTCCCTTTTTGGCTACATACGATTGTATTCATGTATTTAACATGTTGGATATTTTTATCCCATTTCATTTTCTTTATTGGGCACTGTTAAGGATACATTGGTTTTTCATTTCATGTATTTATATAGCGCGCTTTATTTATCTGTGTGCCTTTTCATATTCGCACACATATAAATTCTTTACGTGCCTTGTCATATTCGCACGTTTATTTTTCATTTCATGTCATGTTGGGAGGACATTCACCCCACCTCCACTAGTTGGGTACATCCTTAACATAGCCCATTACAATTTGCATCAATGCATTATTCATTTCACTTTTCGTATTATTTGCTTTCAACTTTAATTCATGTTCATTTTCGAGTGCATAACTGTAATAGAACAATAATAATATAGGACTTAAGCAACTGAAATTAGGGAAATAAGAACTCACCGCGGCTTTCCCTTTTCATGGATCCCTCCCGGAATCGTCATTGCGTTTCCCGCCTCCTTGGGATGCCATCACCTATAAGAGGAGTCATCTAAATTATTTTACATTCTAGGTGGCTTTCACTTGACCTAATTAGGTCAAATAAGACACTTAAGTCAGCTGCCCTAATTTTAATATCAGGGTTTTTCACTAAATTCGTGAGGGAACAACACCCTCAAGCCTCATCTTAATTTCAATGGGGAAAAAGACATCAAATCTCAATTACAAACGCTGCCCTAATTTCTTTGGAAAGGGTTTTTGCTCCAAATGAGGGATAGAACATAGGAGGAGCATTTTTTTTCAACATTAGGAGGGTTTAATATCGTTGAAATCACATTATCACAACTAGGGTTTCATTCCTATCACTTGAAATCATGGACTAACGCCAATAAATGCATAACAATCCCTTTTAGAAACTTTTGACATGAAAAGGAACTAAAGTACTTCAAGAAAAGCAAACCCTGGATGTTCTACCCTCATCTATTCATTCAAAATTTTCACATAAGGACTAAGAGGAGTGAAGAAGAAGGGATTACCTCTTTATAGAAGGAGAAATCGAAGAAATCGGAGGAGATTTGAGGAATCGGGAGCGTGCGGCGTCGAGCGCCAGTCGTCGGTCTCGCAGAGGAATGGGAGCGAAATAATGCTATCGGGATTGCCTTGCCCCCCCCCCCCCCCCCCCCCCCCCCCCCCATGCGATACCCGGCTGCCCCCTTATGACACGCACACATCAATTGACGTGAGTCACGCGTATTGGAGTCGGTTAAATTGATAATCGCAGCCCATGTTAGCTATTAGCAGCCCATATTTGCTATTAAGCCCTCTTTCATTTAGTTTCGAGTCACGTACACATCCCCGGATGTCACGTACGTATTATTTCTTTAGTTACAATTATTCATTTCGGAATCACGTACACTTATTACGTATGTCATGTCACATACCTATTACTTTTCTATTTTACGCACGTTTATGACATAAAATAAGATAATTATAATACCTGTCATCGACGACGTCACAATTCTCCCCTCCTTATTGGATTTTCGTTTGCGAAAATCTTCAATCTGAATCTGCATCAAAGAGTTGAGGGAATAGATCACTCATTACTTCTTCTTTTTCCCAAGTTGCCTCATGCTCAGTATGCCCTTTCCATCAAACTTTGACGAAACGAACTTCTCGGTTTCGGAGTTGCTTATTTTGCCAATCGACAATCTTGTATGGCTCGGTTGGGCTTGATAAATCAGCTTCAATTTGGATTTGTTCAGAAGGAACTATTGTATCGGGATCAACTATAAATTTCCTCAGGGAAGACACGTGAAACACGTCATGAATATTCTCAAGATCACCAGATAATGCCAAGCGATAGGCCACCTCTCCAACTCTTTTAGTGATTGGGAATGGCCCCACATACCTTGGACTAAGCTTTCCAATTCGACGAATTCGCGAAACTCCCTTGAAAGGTTTTATCTTCAGACAGACCATGTCACCCACATTAAACTCTACTCTTCGATGTCTGGCGTTGAATGAAGTCTCCTTCTTGGGTCATGTGGTGACGGAGCATGGGTTCATTCCTATCACTTGAAATCATGGACTAACACCAATAAATGCATAACAATCCCTTTCAGAAACTTTTGACATGAAAAGGAACTAAAGTACTTCAAGAAAAGCAAACCCTGGATGTTCTACCCTCATCTATTCATGCAAAATTTTCACATAAGGACTAAGTGGAGTGAAGAGGAAGGGATTACCTCTCTATAGAAGGAGAAATCGAAGAAATCGGAGGAGATTTGAGGAATCGGGAGCGTGCGGCGTCGAGCGCCAGTCGTCGCCAGTCGTCGGTCTCGCAGAGGGCTGGGAGTGAAATAATGCTATCGGGATTGCCTTGGCCCCCCCTTATGCGATACCCGACTGCCCCCTTATGACACGCACACATCAATTGGCGTGAGTCACGCGTATTGGAGTCAGTTAAATTGATAATCGCAGCCCATGTTAGCTATTAGCAACCCATATTTGCTATTAAGCCCTCTTTCATTTAGTTTTGAGTCACGTAAACATCCCCGGATGTCACGTACGTATTATTTCTTTAGTTACAATTATTCATTTCGGAATCACGTTCACTTATTACGTATGTCATGTCACATACCTATTACTATTCTATTTTACGCACGTTTATGACATAAAATAAGATAATTATAATACCTGTCATCGACGGCGTCACAGAAGCACCTTCCAAAACAATATTGGGTTGAGGCCACGCAAACAACAATTTATCTACTTAATCGTGTGCTATCAAAACCACTCTTAAATAACACCCCTTACTACCTACTGAAACAAAGAAAACCATCAGTCGAACACTTAAAAGTATTTGGCTGTATAGCGTTTGCTCTTACCGCTCCACAACAAAGAGACAAATTGGATCGTAAAAGTGATAAATGTATCTTTATAGGCTACAGTAAAAATTCAAAAGCCTATCGACTGTATGATCCAACAACTAAACACTTAATTCTATCAAGAAATGTATTGTTTCATGAAAATGCTGCATGGACATGGCAATCAGAAGCTCAAGAGATCAATCAACCTAGAGTGATGGTTGAGCATTGTTGGAGCCCAGCCATATTACTACTAGTGATCAAGAGGAACCTAGTCCTGATAAACAGTCCGCTACAGCGTCAAGTTCCAGCTCTTCTTCATCATCTGCCATAAAAACTCGAAGCATTGAAGATATATATCAAGCTACGGAAGCTGTTTTTCTTACCGCTACACCTCTGAATTATCAGGAAGCCTGCTCAGACCCAAAGTGGCAAGCAATATGAATGAATAATATAAAACAATCCAAAACAATAACACTTGGAGTTTAGTGGATCTTCCTCCCAACAAAACCCCCATTGGTCTCAAGTGGTTGTTTAAAACAAAATACACTGAAACAAGTAAAATCTTCAAACACAGCTCTCTTAGTAGTAAAGGGATATGCATAAAATCCAGGGGAAGACTATGATGATACGTTTGCCCCTGTAGCCCTGATGGATACCATACGTCTGGTATTAGCCTATGCTGCACAACATAAATATCCGGTATTCCATATTGATGTAAAAGCAACATTCCTAAATGGAAAATTCAGAGAAGAAATCTATGTTGAGCAACCAATTGGGTATATCTGTCAAGGCAAGGATAAAACAAAAGTATATCGGCTGCATAAGGCACTTTATGGCTTGAAACAAGCCCCAAAGGTTTGGAATGAAAACATTGATAAACATTTTCTTCAACATGGGTTCCATCGATGTGCAAATGAACCGTCCCTATATACAATGTGGGATGGCAATATGCAAATCATCGTAGGAATATATGTCGACCATATGCTGATTACATGTAATTCCCAAAAGATGATTCAAGACTTCAGAAAACAAATGGAATCAACATATGCCTTGACTGATCTAGGGCTAATGAAGTATTTCTTGGGATTGCAAGTGCAGCAGACTAAAACAATATGCATGTCTCACAACACAATTTCACTTTAGACATTCTCAAAAGAATGCAATTTGATATGTGCAATGCCACCCTTACACCTATGCCAACTCATGAAAACCTGAGGAAGAAGATAGAAGATGAAGAAGTAGATGCGTAGCAATATATATCCATTGTTGGATCATTGATGTACGTGACCAATACCTGTCCCGACATTGCAAATGCAGTAAATCAAGTAGCCCGTTATATGAATACACCTACCAAAAGTCATTTGCTCGCTGTACATCGCATTCTCCAATATCTAAAAGGCACCGCAGATTATGGACTCACATACAAGCCTGAAGCAACATCAGAATTAGTAGGATACTCTGATTCTGATTGGGGTGCTAACCTAGATGACAGGAAGAGTCCTAATGGATTCATCTTCTTTCTAGGAGCAAAACCCATAGCTTGAGGAGTTAGAAAACAACCGACCGTTGCATTGTCAACCACCGAGGCTGAGTACATCTCCCTCAGTTGGCAAGCTGCGAATGCTTGTGGCTTACACGAATTCTAAGTGAAATCAAGGGCACAAAACAAAACTACCTGACGATCCTTTACTGTGATAATACCTCCACAATATTTCTTGCGCAAAATCCGATTAAGCAGATGAAAAACAAGCATATCGACTTGCGTTTTAATTTTATACGGGATCTAGTGGAAAAAGGAAAAATCGATGTTAAGTTTTGCCCTACCGAGTTGCAACTTGCAGATCTCCTAACAAAACCGCTACAACACAACCAATTTGCAAACTTGCGCGGAAAAATCGGAGTCGGAACACCCACTACGTAAGATGGGGATGATGATCTACAACCGCCGTATTCCAACATCAAGCCAAAATCCACAAAAGTCGCAGGAAATGTAAGGGTCAGCAACTGCAGCAGTTTACCATTAATACCTGGGACAAAACAGAGTTTATCTATTGTACCACTTGCATAAGGATAATGTTATATAATGCAAATCTGCTTATTATGATAAGTACTAATATGAAAGGCACCGCCTTTATGGGCCTATAAATACCAGTACTGAACTGTTTGTTAAAATAGAAGAGCTTGTTGTAAAACTGTAAAAGGACAGAAATATATAAAATTGTGTGAGCTTTAGTAAATATCTGTGTATGTTGTGTGATTTAATTAATCTCCTCAGCCCTCTATAAATCAACAATAGATGCATAAGCAAATAAAATGGAATAGACCACTAAAAAAATATAGGCGGTAAAAGAAGGGGTAAAAGAAATCTTATCCTCTCGAATCTGAATGCTGAATGTATCATCTAAAAAAATGAGCATACATAAATTCTAAAATTTATCTACATGTCTAACTTTGTCCTTTTTTATTTGAATACATGTAGATCTTCAAGTTTTGAAAGAAATGCTATCTTTGTAGTGCCAGCTTCGTCGGTACCACCTTGCGCCAATATTTGAACGATGCTTTTGGATGTTGTATTGAGACTTCATTTGTCTGGGCTGTTTAAAACTTGAAAAATTGTGACCAGGAGGTAAATCCAAGCCCAATAAGATCAAAAGTAAGAGCCTTCAAGGCCAATTTGGAGGATAAACTAAGGGATAAATATGAATTGGTCCCTCAAGTCCAAAAAGAAATCTTGTGGGGAATGGTGGCCCAAACCTCCTCCTTTAAAGTTCATACTTCTTTGCATTGAGTGGGGACACTTGGAATGATGTCGGATGTTACATGAAAAATATTAATTTTATTTTATTATGAAAATGTAACTTTTCTTCATTAAGGAGAAGGGTTGGGCTACATATGAAATGTTGGAGTATGTTGTGAACCTTCTTTTCTTGAATATTCAATTACTTCCCCATATGAAGGAGTTGATGGCCAAGGAAAGGTAGAAAAGGCAAGCAGTTGAACCTAAAAGCAAGTGCAACTGTGGAGAAGAAAAAAAAACTGAAAAAGAGAGACATAAATAAGAAGTGAAATTACTAGTTCCTGTAACCAAGTTTGTGAGATGTAAGTTTTCCCACTTCATGGAAATTTTCCTCCAGATATTTTACTATGCCAATTCTCTTGTTGAAGATCTTTATTTATTTATTTTATCATTCCCTCCACCGAGATTCTTGGCGCTCTTTCTTTGGAGAGTGTCAGTTAAAGAGCTCACCTGCATTTCTTTCTTTTCTATCTTTTTATTTCTAAATTCTTTTATTCTTTCATTCTTTCCTTTTAAGGATAGCATAAGGAGACTATAGAGAATATGTTGTAACGAGTACAAGATATGATGGGGATCATGCCACACGACCGTGAGGGTCTAGTCACATAGATCATGGACCTAATGCCGATCGGGATCGCTCATCACGAGCGATCGCTGATCGAAATATTATAATTTTTTTGTATTTTTTATTTTCATTTTATTTGTGTGTTTTGGAGGTTACAACGAATGGAGGATCATGACCGTTCGTTGTCTCTCCCTAGTCTATAAATAAGGGTAGAGAGCTCCATGAATGACTATTGAAAGATTGAGCAAGAAAACCGTCTTTTGATCTCCCGGTATCGAAGCCAGACTCAAGTGTGAAGATTGGTAGTTACCACCATCCTCTCTTTCCCCAACCAGCCGTCTACCCCCTCTCCATATTCCTTGGCCGGCCTCCCTCACTCCTCTCCCTCCACCATCAAAGAGCCGACCTCCCTCCCCTCCCTCCACCATCAAAGAGCCGGCCTCCCTCCTCTCCCTCCACCACCAAAGACCCGGCCACCCCTCCCTCTCCCAAACTCCACCCACCGGCTACCTTCACTTTCCCCCTAACAAATCACCCAGCCGGCCCCTCCCCAACTCCACCTCACTCCCATCCATAAACACCCAGTCGGTCTCCACCAAGCCCCACCACATTTCCTTCTCTCCATTTCTCCCCTCCGGCCACCTCCCTCAAGCCACCGCCACTTCCATGGAACACCACCACCACAACATAATTTTACTTCATTTTTTCTATTGTGTTTTTTCTTGCGTTTGCTTTTATAATTCTTATTATTGCAAGTTAAATCGCCGGATTAGTGTCTGCATTTAGAAATCACCCTTTAGTCTCAATAGGACCTTACCCTGTGTGAAGATATTTCCAAGTAACATAGACATTAAGATATAAGAGAGAAAAGTTCCTTATCTACTTCCCGTTTTGCTTGATGCTTTCAGCGGAAGATTATTTTTCGTGAAACCCAAATAGCCTTGTCGAACCATAGCCCCAAGAGAGGACAATACCTCTCAGATTAAAGGGGAAACATGATATAACTCGAGAAGCAAGGCAATGGAGTTCCAAAAGAGGATGACTTTAACCGTCTTACTCAAACGAAGTATGCAAAAGCCATTCAACATGGAGCCAAGATCAACATTCCATCCTATGATGACTTGATTGATATATAATAGTTGGATGCTTGAATGAGCTAGCTAAGGATGTACTTCAATCTCTATGACTATTGACACACATCCCAATAAATGGTAATCAACTTGGTGCCATAGACACTTCATAAGTGTGCAATAAGTGCCAACTTAATACCAATTCAAAAGTGTTCTCCACCAAGAGTTCTTCCAATATGATATGAGGAAAGCATGCAGAGGAATTGACACATTCTTTCGACGGTGACTGCAAAGCGAAGAGAATAAATAATCATGAAAACCACTAAATAACGTTTTGGCTTCAAAATTATGTTAATACATGCCTCATTTACTCTATATAGTTAGGTTTAAACCACCGCATGCAAAAAGGTCATTGAGGAAAGTAAAATTAGGAAAAGAACTTATTAAAATACTTTGAAATATGAAATTAGTACTTCAACTGACGCAGGACAATCCGATTGAGGCTATACATAATTTCTACATGCAAACACAATTCCGAAGAATTTTAAGCTTGCAATAATTATTTTTTTACAAATCCAAATACAAGATAGACCGTAGTAGTTAAAACTTAGCAAACAAGGAAACAAGTGAAGTCGTATAAATGTAAGAGAGCTCAAAATCAAATAACTAAGTAATTGAAAACTTACAACGTTTCAAAACTCGGAAACAAAGTTTACAAACAAATATTCCTCAACTAGAGAAATAAAATGAGATTCAACACAAAATAAATGATTTTCAACTAGAGAGCTTACACAACTAGGTAGTAGAGGGCTTGGTGGGTTTCCGACAAACTTCAGAGGGTTGGATAGGTGGCAAAGGGCTGAATGAGGGACCCTGGGGAAGCTTGATCTCCTGGAGCTGGACTGCGTCAAGACTGGATGTCCTGGATAGCAGCGGGTTGGGCTGATGGGGGCTATTTCAGGAGGCCAGGTGGATGGACAGCAGCTGAATGGGTGCTGTCTGCACTTCCAGTGTCTGATACCAAAGCTGAATGAACTTCTGGAGAGCTGAGTGTGCGGGACAGTAAATTTTCTGGTGGCTGGAATGAATTTCCCGCAGCTGGGCCTGCTTTGGAAGGGATTCTTTACAGCAGGGAGTTGAGTATTCACATCCTGAACAGCTGGGTTTAATCTCCAGGAGCAGGAAGGGGATTTCCCTAGCTGGTGGAGTTGGGAAGAAAGGGGGATATGCAGCTGGAGGGTTTTTCAGAGGGTTGCCTGCAATAAGCCACTCTTGGATGGAGTTCTGGGCGGTGGGAGGGAGGCTGGGAGGTGGCAGAGGTTGCCGGCTGCTTGGAGAAAGGAGAGGAGAGCTCGGTTTGGATGTGTAGTGGGGACTAGGGTGGGGGATGTGGCCGGCTGCTGTTGGGATAAATGGGGCTCGGTTGAGGGCTGAGAAAGTGGCTCCACGTGAGAGGTTATTGGGGCAAGTGGGGGAGTGGCTTAGTTTTTAGGATAATGTGGATAGAGATAGTGGGGTTAGTTGGAAAGGTGGTTATGATGATTTTGTTGGTGGTGACTGGTGAGGGGTGCCAAAAAACTGAAATCGAAGGGGTTTTGAGGGGCGGTGGTGGAGGCTTGACGGAGGTGGTCGAAGGAGGTTTCCGGTGATTTTCTCGGTTGAGGGCTGAAAGTGGCTCCACGTGAGAGGTTAATGGGGGAAGTGGGTGAGTGGGAGACGAGTAAATTTAGGAGAGTGGCTTAATTTTTAGGATAGTGGGGAATATGAGGTAGTGGGGTTAGTTGGAAAGGTGGTTATGTTGGTGGTGATGGATTCCTGGAAAACTGAAATCGAAGAAGTTTTGATGGGTGGTGGTGGAGGCTTGATGGAGGTGGCCGGAGGAGGTTTCTGGTGATTGTCGGAAATTGAAAATGGAGGGAATTGGGGAAGAGGTTTATGGTTGGCTTTGGAAGGGGTATGAGAAGGGTTTGGATGGGGGTCGGCTGGTGGTTTGTGGGGGTGGTCTGCCGCTGTTGGAGGTGGGAGGGGAAATGGGGTGGTTGTTGGCTGGAAGTTGTGGGGGATGGAATGGGGAAGCCGGCTGGGGATTTTGAGAGGGAAATGGCGGGGGTAGGCTTTTGGATTGTAGGGAGGAGAAGGGGAGGCCGATTGGTGTGGGAATGTGGCTCGCGGTTATTGAAAATGGGAGGGGCTTAGATGTCCGTCTGCTTGAGGGATGGAGAGTGGTGTCCAAGATTCGCACTCGGAGTTAAAAAATTAGAGTTCAATTCTTTAGAGTTTAGACTTTGGCATCGTGTGATCAAAAGGAGGCTTCTTCGCTCTATCTTTCAATGCCTCTAAATGAACCATCTATTCCTACTTATAGGCTAAGATGCCATCATGGACGCTCATGATTTTCCGATCTTGACGACCTTCAAATACATCAAAATAAAAATCAGAAAAATACACAAAATAATTAAAATTCACGGAATGTCGATATACCAAAAACATACGAGTCCGATCATCGTGTAGGCCTATGTGCCGTGATCCCCATCACCAACTACATATCTTTGGAAGTTTGGATATCTTTTGTGATCATAGGTTTTACAAAGATATATACTTTAATTGAAATTTTTTGGTTATTCAATAATTATATCTAATACTAGTTAGTGCTTCATCATACCTATATTAATTACTTTTACTTGTTGAACCACACCTCTATTCCTTAATGCGCACCAAATCAAACTTTGTGCCACTCGATCATATGTTTTATGGTCAAGAAAGTAATATGAAGCTCTTTTCTTTAGTAACTGTTTATCTAAAATGGATGTAATTATAAGCTTATGCTCTATAGCTCTTTTCTATAGGTTCATTGTCCGACTCATTACTTTGATTCCTTTATAATTAACTTGGGTCCGTTTGACACGGCGGTGGCAGTCGTGAACGCAGTGGTTACTAACCGTCGTTCGTGAACACTCGATCTCACCTAAGGAATTCCATCCATTTTTTATATTTAAAATTAATTTTTTTTGCTGGTGGCGGTCATAACCATTGTTATGTCAAAACACATATTTATGACGGTGGCGTTTTTGTCAAAACTCACTGGAGCAAAAACGCCGCGCCAAACGGACGACGGTTTGTAACCACAGCGTTCACAACCGCCACCACGGTGCCAAGCGGACCCTTAATCTTAGGCATTCACTTTGTTTTTATATTTTGACACTGGAATACTTCTTCTCTAGTCATTTTCATATTCTTAGTCTTCAGAAGTCTTATGAAAAGTCTTGTAAGTCAAGCTTCTAGATTATAATCCAGAACTTTTTCAGTCCCGATAGTTATCTCATCAGGAGTTAAAATTTTTTATGCAGATTCTTTAGTGTTAATCCCAATTTATTTTTTTTGAATCAATTTATAACACACTTCATCATTTTACTGATTTTGCTTTCCAAAGTACTTTTTCATTACAAATTGTGAGAATTTGAAATACAAAATAATTACTATTCTCAAAGACAAAAAAATGACATAGGAATTCCCTCTTTATATAGTGTAGAGATAGGAGGAAGAATCTTCATTTGAAGTTGTGCAGCTAAGTACAAGAAAGAGGAAAATATATAATGGTTTCCCTTTTTGGCTTTTTACAAATGGGCCTTAACACTCCTCAAGCTGGAGTATATATATCGATCATTCCCAATGCGGTTGGAGAGTTTTTCATGACTAGACGTAGGAGTGTGAACGAATGCAGTACAATCAAAGATATGAGGAGTAAGGGAAAAATGAGTACTATCTAGTTGACAAAGAGAAATCGATGTCTTACCCTGAAGTGTAGAAGAAGACAGATGATTGATGAGAAAACAAAAAATGAGAATCGCATGACTCCAGTAGTATCGAGGAACATTCATTTGATATAAGAGTGTTCGTGTAATATTAAAGTGATGAAGATTTTTCTTTCCGCCACCCCATTTTGTTGGGATGTATGCACGCAAGTCTGATGAATGATGCCATTAGAGGTACACAAAATAAAAAGTGGTGGCTGATATATTCTTTCACAATCCGTCCGTAGAATTTTTAGGTAAAGATCAAATTGAGTGCAAATTTCATTATAGAATTTATAGAAGATAAAAAGGATTTAGAGTGTTCTTTTAAGAAATACACCCAAGTCATCTAGAGTAATCATTAATAAAAGTAATAAATTATAGACTTCCTCCACCAACAGATATGGATGGACTAGGACCCCAGATGTCCGAATGAACAATGTCAAAAGAACGTGCAGAACTCCCGCAAAGTTTAGCAGGAAAAACTAGTAGGATGATGCTTGCCATATTGACAGACTTCACATGCTAAAATAGATCGGATCGAAAAGACATCAGGATCTGGTGAAGGAGACGAAGTGGAGGATGACTAAGACGGTGATGCCACTGAAGCAGAGAAAATATTACGATAGATGCCTAGAAAGTATGAAGATCTTCTAGGTAGTAGAGACCCCCTTGTTTAGTTCACAGTATTAATCGTCATCTTCGATTGAAGATCTCGAAAGTAATAACTAGTTGGTAATGAGACAGACAGTTAATTGTTTTGAAATTGCACCATTGGATAATATATTGCAAGAAATTTTTTGTACATGTGAAATATCATGCAATTGGAGAAGGGAGGCGGCATTAACAACTCCAGTTCCACAAACTGGAGCTGGAGAGCCATTAGCTACAAACACTAGTCGTAACCAACTGTGCTTCTCGAGGTGAGAGAAGACAATTAAATTCTCAATCATATCGTTGGTGGTACTGGAGTAATGGGCCACTTACCCTAAGTAGCAACATGCACGCTGTCTGAAGAAGTTGCAATGAAGGCGGATTTCTTGGAAGCACTAATCAGAGCCTCAATATCTGCCGAAGAACCATCGACAAAATTCAGATGGCGGAGTGAAGGTGGTTTGAGAAGATAACTCAGACTCAGTAGCACTGAAATGAGTCTGAGATAAGAGTGCTTCGTAAAGCAACACTCCACAAGATGACCAAGCCTCCCACAATGTGAGCAAAGAGGGCGTCCAGACATCCTCCACTGCAACCCCCATGACCAAGTTGTGCTCCACGACCAACATGTGCATAATTCTCAGTGGGTGGAGATGATGCTATCGGAGATCGCGGTGCAGAAGGTTCGTAACAACATAGATACAAGTTGCAACATCATCCTACGTGAGAGTCTCAGGCTCTCCCAACATCTGTTGATGTATCGTCTCATAGGAATCAGGAAGATAGAAGATAACGTACTAGTAGTTCTTGAAAATGTTTCTACTGAGTTGCTAAGTCAGCAGAGAAAAGACTTTGTTGGAGAAGTTCTGCTCTGAGAGTCTGGACTCCATGATACACAACATATGAAGAGATAGCTAGGCGAGAAAAAAAATCTGAATAGATGGTGTAGATGCGTGAAATTTTGGCACCTTTGGAGTAAAGAGCTGCAAGATCCCAAACAACTTTCTCAGTCTCATCATGTCAGATGATATGCAAATAGTCATTAAAAAGCCTTTTTGCAAGCAATGTATGGACAAAAGCATCATTTTTAGATTGATGTAATCTAAAAAGGACAATTTGAGTTTAAATAATAAAATTTTAGATATTTTTCAAATTTTCGGCGCAAGCTAGAGTTTTGCGAATAATTTTATGTGGCAATCGGACTAGGGTTCGTAAACGTGCATAAGAGAACTAACATTCATTCGCAATCAACATTTTGATTAATTCATCCACAAACATCTCAATGAAAGGTAAACGACAATAAAGTTTTTTAAATCAACGCCAAACAAGAATTATGTTATCACATGCATTCATGAAATTAGACTAATAGTAATCGAACATGAGACAAGGTGAGAGTCATACCAACATTGTGCGTGAAATGACGAAATCTAAGTGTGTAAAAATGAGGAACAATGACTACTTGGCCTTCATCTGTAAACAGAGGAGGAAGGCTCTGTGGTAGGACAGGGTCACAAATGATATTAGTTGATGGCATGAATCAGCAGCGGGCTGGTCGCCGGTGGCCAAGTGTTGAACGTCGACCAAAAAAACATATGGAATAAAGTTCTGGCAGCGGTTGCAGAGCAGGATAAGAACACTCGGCGGTTGTAGGCGTCGAAAACAAAAATCGACGGTCCAGGCCGAGTTGAACAGTTCGACGACAGACGTTGGAAAGGTACGCCGGGGTCAGAGAGGCCCACTGGCGGCGTCATCAGTGCGTGGTAGTCGGTCGTCAGGTGTCAGAAGGCGGAAACGACAATGGGTCGCAGGATATTACCAAACAGAGAAAGCGTCTCTGCCTGATTCTATTCCCATCTGTCTCTTTCCATGGGGTGTCGACCGCTTATAAAGAGAAAATATGAGTTTTAATATAAAAGGATATTAAATAAAAAGGGGGGTTTTCAACAGGGCCGACTGTTTCTAAAGAGAAAGGAGTTGTTTTTATTAAATGAAAATAAAGGAATGATGGATTCAAAGAGTTTTTTTAGTTGATATTTCCCAATAAATATTAATTATGAAATAAAAAATTAATAACTATTAAATACTTAAATTATTTAATTTTAGGACTAACAACGTTTAATAATTTTATTTTCCTGCTTGCCCAAATTAACACTAGTCCTAATTTAACAAATCTGTTCATTCATGGTCTTATTGGTCGGTCACACCGATAAGCCGTACGATCGTGCGCGAGTGACACGCGCGATACAAAACACACATACGCTAATAACATGCATGGATAATAAAGGACAAACATGCATGTAGACACTAAAAAAAGAAAAAATACAGTAAACAAAAACAAAATTATGAAGCAATTCAGGTTTTATCAGAGATGTAGGGTCGGGAGGAGTATCAATGAGATAAAATGTCTCTTGCATTGAGACTTAAGAGTGTAGAAAGAAGGTGAAGAAGACACTCCAATCAGGAAAATTGGGTCCAGTTAATTTGGAAGCTGGCCCAAGATTTCCTAAGGCATTAGATGTAAGTTTAGGTGCAAGAGCAACATCAAGAAGAGGGCTAGGGACTTTCAACCAATGCCTATGAAAGGATGTTTGGGGGGGGGGGATCATGCATAGTTCGAGGAGAGAGGCGCGATATGAAGCTGGCGGGTGCAACAAGCGAGAGACGTGATAGATCAAATTGAGTGGCAGGGCTAACGGTAGGTCAGAGATTGCGTGCGGTGAGAGATTTGTGGGAGGGTTGGAACTCACGGAGGATGGATGCTTTTCGCGCAAGAGGGATGAGCTTGCACGGGGGTGGGAGGGGTGAGCCCGAGTAAGCAATGCTTGTGGGAGAGGGCAAAGCTCTCGGGAACCAGAAGTCGTTGGTCAAAACTCGCGGGTGATGGAAATCGCATCTTATGGGAGACTGAAGACGCTGGGAACTGAGAAGGAACTCGCGTGAGTTGCAACTCACGTGATTTGCAGCTCACGTGACTTGCATCTTGAGCTCGCAGGAGCTTGAGTTCGCGCGACACGCATGGAGGTCGCTCAGAAGCCGTGCGAGAAGGGAGCTCTTGTTTGAAACCAGGATTGTTCACGCGAGATTGGAGAGGTTCGTGCTAGACCGGTAGTATTCAAGCGAGAGGAGAGCAACAAAGAAATTCACCAAGCTCTGATACCTGTGAGAATTTGAAATATATTTATTCTCAAACACAAAAATTTAGATAGGAACTCTCTGTTTATATAAAGTTGACGTAAGAGGAGAATCTCAATTTGGAGATGTGAGACTAAATACTAGAAAGAGGATAATATAAAATAGGCTCCCTTTTTTTCTTTTTTTTTTACAAATGGCCTTTAATACTTTAATTCAACTCTTTTTTCATAACTTTTTATGGTTGCATTTCAATATCTCCTTGGTGTCTCTATCTTTAGCTAAGATCAAATTTTTATCTTCATTTTAATACATCTAAGTTGATCAAAATTTTTGCTACTCTTTAAAAGAACATTTCTTTTCGTTAAGAATTTTTATTTCTCACTCTACCATTCAATTTCGTTATCAATAATTGATCTATTTTTAGACTTTACTATAATATTTATGAGAATGTTTTTAATGAAACTAGTAACCTTATCCCATATGTAATTTGATTCACTAAAGAACTCTAATTTATCTTCTTTGACAATAGTTTTTTTATTGCTTTCTTTATACATTTAAGTTTTACCTCCATAGTTATTTGTGTATGTTATGTGGTCAAACTCTTTGACGGGTGGTCTAAATCTCTGATGGGTGGTCAAACTCTCTATTAGAATCATCTTATCTCTACAAGAAGCATTCTCTTTCCTTCTAAGCAGAAAGAAGTCTTTTAATGTTTTGATAGACCCACATCTTTAACTAAATGCTTTTCTTGTTTCTTAAAAATAAGTGCTCTCTATTCCAAGATAATATTCAATAAAGATAGGTATAACTTCTCTTATTTCAAACCCATCATACAATAACCTATATACTCATTTAGCACCGCCAATAATTACCCTTTCTTCCTCTGGTATACGCTGTAATAAATCATCTATCTCTCCCAAAATTGTTCAGTGGTGGGATTAACGATTTTCTTTGAACGGGAGAAAGGGACTTCAGTGAGGAAGATGAATAGAAGAGAAGGTGCAATTTTGGAGTCGTGCAAGATGTCCTGTCGTGATGGGAGAGCGGTTATCTGCATACGGGGAAGGAGATAACTCCCAGTAGACGTGGGAGAAAACAGATGGATACAAAATGAAAATAACAGGAAAATGAAAACTAAATCGGGAATAACTGAAAATAGTCGGGACGTCGCACCCCAGGGCTCGCAGCGTCGCAGCACGAGTGATTACCGGATCTGGATTCTCTCACAAAACTCAGCAATGACTTGAAAATGAGAACTCCCGCCCCTATTTATAACAAGAGGGGTGGTTGGGCACCCGGCGTGAACAACTATGATCGTCTTTTACGCCCGGTGTCCTAAAACACTAAATACAAGGCCAATAATATAAAATAAAATACATACAAAATGTAAAATGACGTCCCGGACGCGCTCATGATCTCGGATCGCCGATCCGATCAACGCATCTCCGGTAAATCTGCAAAAACGGGTCCCGCCAAGTGGTGACCCGATCTCCTCCGATCACGAACATGCGGTCGATCCCCATCAAGATCCTAACACCAATTGAAAATAGGGATGCCTAAACTTCCCTTGAATTAAGAGACATCAAGATGGTGTGGCCCTCTCATGTAGCTATCACTACATGAAGTGTGCAGCTGATCAATCCTTGTTGTAGCTTAACTAAGATGTTATGTAGTCGGCCTATGATGCTGCACCAAACCAAATAATATAAATGAACTATGAGATTCTGGACCGCACATGATGTTTTGGTCGACCTATTGCAAGTTGTTGTAGTTGATTCGTGAAAGCTTGATATAATTGATTCATGATTGCTTGATGCGGTCGAACTTCTGGATTAATGTTTCTTGTTGGCGTCCGGCGGCATCACTCTAGCTATGATGCCTTGTCCTCCTGGATCAAACTTTTACATCTTTATTGTTCAAATGGCAGAGTTTTCCGAGACTATCCAATTTTGATTTGCATGACACATTTCCAGTGTTCTTGTATTCCAATTTGGAATACTTTTGATTTGTCTGATTGCTGTTATTAGTGCTGCTGCAGACCTATCAAATGTTTGCTTTATATTGACATATCTTCTTCTATGTCATCATCTTTACTGACTATTTCAGCGTACTCCACAGTTCGGATTATTTCCAGGCTGTCTATTTCTATCTAAAGATGTTCCTCTCATTTGTCCAGCTGCAGTCGTTCAGCTCAAGACTATGACTAGTACACTCGGCGTAGATGAACAATTATCCAGATGTAATGTTGAGAAGATAATGTTCTTGCAAAGGATACTTGGATATGCTGTGTCAATAGTTGCTGGCTTTATGGAATTGTATTCATCTGGAGACAAGAATGCTCAATATATAGATTTTCCAAGCAATACGTCTCTGATAGACATTCAGCCTGAAATATCATTGAAGAACCTAAAGGATTTGGTGTCTGATGAAAGAATTTCTTGGCAAAAAAAAGCGATTGAGTTGGTAATGGAGGCAGGTGGTGTCAATTGGTTAGTAGGTAAGGTATGCTTTTCTCTTTTCAGTTTACATGTTTTTTACTTTTTTGACTTCTTGGCTGATTGTTAAATTGTCTGTTTTCTCAGTTTTCTCTCGGGTTAGCCAAAAGATCAAATTTATATAATATATAATTAATTTTCAGTGCATGTAGAACTTGGTTTCTTAAAATATTACTAATGGGGATCACCCACCGGAGATGGCTCGCCACAAGGCGAGACCCACGATTGTGTATTCGCACAAGAGGACTTGACCGGATTGGCGATCCGACTCCACAAATGTGTCCGGATTTTCATTTATTTGCATTTCATACATTACATTGTATTTTTTATTTTTTATTTATTGTAATCGGGTCCGTTACATTAGCGGCCAATTATAGTCCTTGATGTAAGAGATGCCCTAGGTAGTTTCTTATAAATAAAAGGGGGGAGGGGGGGGGGGGCATCCACCATGGTCATTGCATATTTTGGAGAAGAACATTCCCGGAATACGACGATCTTCTCACGGTGACGACTCCGTGAGGCACTGATGACGACTCATAGGTATTTCTCCGCTTCCCTTTTGTATCTCCCGTCTATAGCCGCAACTTCCCTGCTCTCGGAAGCCTTCACCGACACCCCACATTCGAGATTTCCCTGCTCGTTACTGATGTTTTCCTACCCATAATCCTAAGCCCATGCCAGCATCGATCATCTATCCCCTCCTAACCACCCTCTGCCCCCTTCCCCCCCCGAAGAATCCCGTCTTCCCAAAGAAACGCCCGTATAAACTCACGTTACCCCCCCACCCCCACCCACAACAACCGCATCTAATCCATGTAACCCCTCAAATAGCCCGATCTCCTTTCTACAGGTCCGTTCCCGTGTTTTTTTTCAAAGCAGTGGCTGATACCTGTTGTCCTTCCTACCCTCCCTGAACCCTACCCCCGATCCTCACAACAGCCCACCCCCCTTTTAGTGAGCTCTCCCAATCCTGCCGCCCGATCCTTGGCCGACATCCCTCTAGAAATCTCTCAATCTCCAGATCTGCCCCCTTCCAACCGCCGCACCCTAGCCTTCCTCAACATTTCATCGTCATCGCCACCCCGGACAACCACCCGCTCACTTGGAAACGTCGGATCTCCACACTACGACCTCCCTTACTTCATGAGTATTATTTTTGTTGTGTGAATCTTGTTCTCTACATTTACATATGAGATTGTGAACTCTTACTCTTTGGATCTCTTGCACTTGTAGAACTTTGTTTGGATTAACTCGTGATTTGCAGGAAATATTCGCCGCACGCTCGTGCTTTGGCCCTCCACACGGAGGAAAACCAATACCCGCTTGCTTAAAGGAATTTGCCTTGCTTTAGAATGTATGCGTGTGCTTTATCTCTTTCTTACTATATTGTGAAATCGCCGTCGATCATTGCATGTGTCACATTTAAGGCTAGGGAAAATTGCGTTATCTTTCCACACGCTTCACACTAGGGTTGCATTATAGTCGTGCACTCACATAGCCTACCCTACATCAATTGGTATCGAGCCCAAGGTTGGGACCGCTTTTATGCTCCGTAGTGGTAGAATTTTTAGATCCCCTATTTCTAATCCCCGTGTCACTGACGACCGAGCGACTAGCTCAAATTCGGTCATGTACCCCGCTGAATTCCAACGGTTAGTCTTAGATCGCTTTGATGCCCTAGGCATCCAGTTCGAGGATCTTTGTCATGATGTCGCTGAGATGAACACGCGTATTGAAAATTTAGAAAACCCGAGGGAGACGCCGACGCAGCAGGGTGATCCTCCAGTGGGGGACCCCGATATGCATCCTCCCCCCGACCTTCGACCTAGGGGTGTACCTCCCCCCTTGATCGACATCATCATGAGGCTCCCCATTGGGTCCCCACACCACCTTCGAGGCGTATCCCCCACCACACCCATGAGTGATGATAGTTCCCCACCTATGTTAGGCATCCTCAACCACCAAGTCAGAGGAATCATGGACCCCCACTCGATCGCTGTGATCATGATCGTGAAGAATATTATGATCTATCCTGTAGAGAGTGCGGTCTCCCACGCGCTCAACATGATTATGATCACGAGGATTATTATGAGGATTATCGAGAGCCTCGTCGAGGCGGCCATGCCCAGGAGGACGATATCACCCGCGTATCCGCATCGACGCTCCTTCCTTCGATGGTCATCTGGACTCGAAGGCCTTCAATGACTGGCTCCTAGACATGGACCACTAGTTCGAGTGGTACGAGATGAGCGACGAGCGTCGAGTTCACTTCGCAAAAATGAAGCTTCATGGTCAGGAGAAGATGTTTTGGACGAGCCTTGAGAGGAATTTAGACCGCGATGGGCCCCATCACCAGATGTGCGGACATGAAGCAGAGGTTGAAGGATATATACCTACCCACATCTTACCGAGACCAGCTCCTGGATCATCTATATGCTCTGCGACAGAGGACCCTCTCTGTTGCCGACTACATGTCTCGCTTCAATGAGTTGGTCGTTCAGAGTGACATTTTAGAGGAGCCCATAACGACAACATCTCGCTTTCGAGCTGGGCTAAGGACTGATATTCGTTGAGAGATCTTCACCGTCTTGAGATGGTCGAGCAAATTTCTCGTTAGCTTTGGAGTATGAGCAGTTCCTCCGCTCTATTGGGCCGAGGTAGACACCCACGCGCTCGGACAATACTACATTTAGGAGACCACCACGTCCGCACTTGCCACCTCTCATGCGCCTGCCAACGCGAAGGACAAGGCGGTTATCTCGAGTGCTCCTAATCCCGGGGGCATCTAGTTTTTTAGATGCTCTGGTAGAGGTCACATGGAGGCACAATGCCCCACGCGGAACCTACTCATTGAGAACGATGATCCCAACACTGAGGTTGAGGATATGACCGAGGAGGAGATTGTAGACACCGTAGAGGATGGTTGGGAGAGTGACGCTGAGTGATCACTGGAGATGAGAGTTGTTTGACGCTTATTCCATATCCCACGTGTAGACGAGGACCGACAACGCACCACTATCTTCTATACCTATTTTCCTAGTGCAGACGGTCCCTGCAAATTGGCTATAGATAGTAAGAGTTGTGTGAATATCGTGACCCAAAAGGGTCTTGAGCATATGCAGGTGAAGGATGTTGCCTCACTCCCACCCTTATCTTGTCATCTGGGTCGACAAAGCTGCGATCCAAGTCATCCAACAGTGCCTTTTTCCAATCAGTCTTGCTATATTCGAGGATCGAGTGTGGTGTGATGTCATACTCATGGATGTCGCCCACGTATTGCTAGAGACCTTGGCTATATGATCGTAAAGCAACATGTTTCGGTCGATCGCACTCGTGTGTCTTTTATGATAAGCGTTGAAAGATCACGCCATCCCCTACCCAACCCAAAGAGAAATCTAAGGGTCGGGTTGCACCCTCTATTTTTACGAGCTCCTTGAGACCCCTGCATATCTTGAGACATCGAGTTTTTGAGATATAGCGTTGAGGTGGGTATTGTCTATGTAGTGGTGGCCACCATGGATTCTGAGTTCCCCCCGAGACCCCCGAGCCACACCCGGACGTTTATCGTATTCTAGATAAGTTTGCTGATATTATACCCCGACGAGCTCCTTGATGAGCTACCACCCCTACGTGACATTCAACACACTATCAACCTCGTCCCGGGTGCTTCGCTACCGAACCTCCCCCATTATCGTATGAATCCCGATGAGCACGCTGAGCTCATGAGACATGTCGATGAGCTTCATTGGAAGCACTTCATTTGCAAGAGCTTGAGTCCATGCGTTGTCCCAACCCTTCTTACTCCTAAGAAGGATGACAACTGTCGCATATGTATTGATAGCAGAGCTATCAACAAGATTACTGTGAAATACCGCTTCCTTATCCCCTGACTCGACGACTTGTTAGGCACGATGACAGGTGCCCAGATCTTCTCGAAGATCGACCTTGGTAGTGGTTACCACCAGATCCGAGTTCGGGAAAGGCATGAGTGGAAGACCTCCTTTAAAGACCAAGAATGGTCTATATGAGTGTTTAGTCATGCCATTTGGGCCTTCGAATGCCTCAAGTACCTTTATGAGAGTCATGACGCAGGTGTTGCGGCCCTACCTGGGCAAGTTATTAGTCGTATATTTCAAAGACATTCTGATCTGCAGTCAGACTCGCACTGACCACCTTGAGTATTTGAGACTCTTATTTGATATTCTCCGCAATGAGAAATTATTTGTGAATTTGAAGAAGTGTTCATTCCTGTCTGAGTTGGTCCACTTCTTAGGATTTATTGTCTCGACCATTGGAGTATCTGTTGACCCTGAAAAGGTCAAGTCCATTCGCGAGTGACCCATACCCTCGTATGAGAGGTTTGTCAAAAGGTCTAACATGATTGTGACCCCTTTCACGAGTTGCCTCCGCAAGGGCGATTTTCAGTGGATCACAACAGCCACTCTGGCATTTGAGGAGATTAAGGAAAGATTGACGACCCCCCTATTTTGACACTCCTTAATTTCAGTAGAGCATTTGAGGTCGCGTGCGACACATTTGACGTTGACATAGGTGGTGTGTTGAGTCAGGAGGGGAATCCAATTTCTTACTTTAATGAGAAACGAAACGAAACCAAGCAGAAATACTCGAATTACGATCGAGAATTGTATGTTATTGTCCATTCTGTGCATTACTAGAGGCACTGCCTCCTACCCCAAGAGTTTGCGAGTTACTCTAATTACCAGGTGTTGCGTTACTAGGATTCAAAAAAAAGTTGGGACATTGGCAAGCCAAGTGGGTCAAGTATTTGCAGGACTTACACTATGTTCTCAAACACTGCGCGGGTGTTGAGAATAAACCCGCGGACTCTCTGAGCCGCCGAGTCTCATTTCTTCAGACGCTGGGAGCCCGAGTGGATGGGTTTGAGAGGGTGATCACTGACTATCCGACTTGCCCAGATTTTAGTGAGGTATACACCCTTTTGCGAGAGATCCCCTGGAACCTACTGATGGGTTTCATATTATTGAGGGTTATTTATACCGAGGGTGTCATCTATGCATACCTAGGATCACCTATCGTGATTGTCTGATCTGGGAGATGCATGCTGGTGGCGCTATCGAACAGTTCAGCAGGGATACGTCGATAACAATTGTGTAGGACCATTTTTATCGGCAGAGCTTGAAGAAGGATGTGGCTCGCGTCATCCGACATTGCCATACCTGTCAAACTGCCAAGGCGGCCAAACAAAGCACCGACATGTACACTCCTCTACCTGTCTCACACTAGCCCTGAGCGAATATTATTATGAATTTCGTGTTCGGGCTACCTTGCAGCACCCTGAGGAAACCCGACTCTATCTATGTCGCCGTCGATCGATTTTTGAAGATGGCTCATTCCATTGTGTGCAATAAGACTGCAGACGCATCTCATGTCACATCTCTATTTGTGAGGGACGTCTTTAAGTTGCACAGTGATGGAAAAGCTCAAAACCAAATTTGGAGGGAATCCAAATATTTGGAGGGAAGCCTTTCATGATGAAAGGGTATTCTTTAGTCCCACCTTGCCATTCTACTTCTTCCCTTAAGTATATATAAAGAAATTCACACATTCTTATTTGTTCAAAAGAACATAAGGAGAAACTATGAACCACACGCGCGCGCGCGCGCACGCACCGCACCGGACCGGATCCGGATTTCGGATTTCGGATTTGGGATTTGGGGAATAATTGAATTGAATTGTATTTTTTGTTCCAAAAAGTTTCATAGCATTTTAACCGGAGTTGGGTCGATTAGAATTCGGAGCTGCGTCGAATAGATTTCGACGTAGCGTCGTTTTGACCGCTGGAGTGGCGTGGCGTCGAATGGAATTCGACGCGTGCGTCGATAGCACTCGACGCTTGCGTCGATAAGCCTTGCGTCGATAAGCCTTGCGTCGATAGAACTCGACGTAGCGTCGATATGCACTCGACGCAACGTCGATTTGCGTTCACGCGTTCCGCCGTTTTACGCGCTTTTCTTTGCCGCACCTTTATGCATGTTTCTCGCCATATTTACGTTGGAAATATTCAACGTATTTCTTCCCGGTTAAGATCTTTACTTTTCTAACCGTTAATATTTATTATGCCATTTATTTTCTTGCCGTTTTCTGAGATCCTATTTTGGAGGAGATCTTGCGATCCGAGTTTTATATATGCTCGTTCTTTCTACAATACTAATATGCTCTCATATACGCTCTTGTGCTCTCGGTTCCTGTGACGATATTCTTCGTGCTTCCTTTTCTTTACGTTTGCTTCATCAAGTGGTGGTTCGGGTGCTCTGTGCTTCTTCGGTGTCCGCGCACATCGGAGTTTCGGGATCTAGCCGGGTGTTGTACCTTGGAGGAGTGAGCATCGGTTGAAAGCCCTGTCGGAGGGTGGTGCAACTTCTTTAGGGCAGTGACCACACGCCTTACCCAGGCTCGATTCTGATCTATATATTTACTCTGTTTTATTTCTCATCCCCTTCATGCAATTTTATTATTATTGCTGTTCATATTAAAAGTTCTGCTGTTTCAGTAAAAGTTTTTAAAACGAAAATTATCATATTTTATATTAATATAGGAATATAATAGTGAAAATATTATAACAATCTAAAGAAGTTTATAATTCTACATCAATAGAATAAATAAAATCAATTAATCAAATGATTATCTCTGTTTTAGTGTTTACATGTACTGTTATTTATTGTATTTATTTTAAATTTCAGAAATCACTAATGGCTTCTAGATCTGATGATTCTGCCGGGATCAAACCCGAGAAATTCAACGGAAATGGTTTTCGTCGTTGGCAAGCTCAGATAGAATATTGGCTTAATACTTTAGGCCTTTTGTCTGCCATCTTCGATGCCCCCGCTGTAGAAACTGAAATCCCTAGCGCTGCAAATGCAGTCGCTTCAACTCTACCTTCATCCTCATCCTCAACTGCAAACACCACTAGAACTTACGTAAGCCGTGTTCCTTATAGAGATCCGGTAGATATTGAATATCATTGCCGTAACCGAATTCTAAGTGCTTTGTCTGATAGCCTTTACGATGTCTTCCTTCAATATCGTACGGCTAAGGATTTGTGGTATGCTCTTGAAGCACGTTATAACCTAGACAATGCGGGTATAGAACGTTACAATGTTTCTAACCTCCACAAATTCAAGATTGATGCTTCCAAGCCCATCAATCCTCAACTCCATCAACTAGATGAGATGTTGTCCAAGATCCGAGCCGATGACTCAATCCTTTCCGAAAATTATCTTGTGGCATGTCTTATTGATTCTCTTCCCGATTCATGGTCCGGCTTTAGCACTAGACTAAGGCATGACCAATCAAACCTCACTTATGTTCAAATCCAAAATGCAATCCGCATAGAGGAGGAACATAAGAGCAAAAATTCTAAAACCCCCAAAGACCTTGCTCCTAAAGTAAATCTCACTGAATCGCAAGACAATCATTCTTCCCACCATCACTTCAAAGGGAAAGGAAAGAATTTCAAGAAACCTTTCCGTCAAGGTTCCCGCCATCAAAAACCCAATCATCCCAAGCCTGATCCCTCTAACCAAAACCCAGGTAAAGGGAAATGGTGCTTCATCTGCGGCCGCACAAACCATCTGTCCACCAACTGCTTCTACAAGAAGACAGAACCCGTGATTGGCAAGTCTCGTGGAGACAAGCCTCAGGCCAACATGATCCAAGCACCGGTTCAACCTATCTTCAGGTTAGATTATACTCCTAGTCTTCTTCTCACTTGTTCATCAGATTGGTGGCTTGATTCCGGAGCAAATGTTCATACTTGTTTTGATCGTTCTTGCTTTGCCACCTTTCTGGACATCAGTGGAGGAAGCGTGATCTTAGGAGATGCTTTTTCGGCACAAATACTTGGACGCGGGCGAGTGGATCTTAGGTTGACATCCGGGAAGACACTAGCCTTGCAAAATGTGCTTTATGTGCCGAGAGTTAGGAAAAATCTTGTGAGAGAGTCCTTGCTAGTGAAGAAGGGTTACAAAATTGTTTTAGAGTCAAATAAAGTTGTAATAACATTAAATGACGTTTTTATTGGCAAAGGATATATTTGTGATGGTTTATTCAAATTAAATGTTGCTGATTTAGAAATAAATCAGATTTCATCTTCTTCTATTTCATGTTCAAATTCAGATTTTTGGCATGCTAGATTAGGACACGTGAATTCAGATTCAATGAAAAGAATGATGACTTTAAATTTAATTCCGAAATTTAATATTGCACCAAGTTCTAGATGTGAAATTTGTGTACAATCTAAATTTTCTAGGAAACCTTTTAAAACAGTGGAAAAAACTTCAAAACCTTTAGAGTTAATTCACTCGGATGTGTGTGACTCGAACCGCCAACCCACTAGAGGTGAAAATAAATATTTTGTAACTTTTATTAATGACTTTACTAAATATTGTTACATATATTTATTAAAAATCAAAGATGAAGTCTTTTCATATTTTAAGATTTTCAAAGCGGAAGTAGAAAATCAATTAGGATCATCGATTAAAATTCTTAGATCCGATCGAGGTGGAGAATACACTTCGAATGAACTAACCCAATTTTGCCAAGAACATGAGATTATTCATCAAGTGACTGCTCCATATTCTCCTCAATCGAATGGTGTAGCTGAACGTAAAAATCGGACCTTGATGAACATGGTTAATGCCATGTTAGCCGAGTCCGGTGCCCCGGAAAATCTCTGGGGAGAAGCGTTGCTCACTTCCTCCTTCATCCTTAATAGGATTCCATCTAAGCAAAGCGATAAGACACCTTTTGAACTATTCAAATTAAGAAAACCCAACCTCCAAATTCTTCGAGTGTGGGGGTGTTTAGCTAAGGTAGCAATTCCTGAACCTAAGTGAAAAAAAATAGGACCAAAAACATTAGACTCTATTTTCATAGGATATGCATCCGATAGTAGTGCTAATAGATTTCTCATCACTAATTCCCTAATTAGTGAAATATCTAACAACACCATTATAGAAGCTAGAGATGCAGCTTATTTTGAAGATAAATTTCCATATAAACTAAATAACTCATTTCAACCTTCAACTAGCTCAAACCAACCATCCACTTCTTCTATTGAACCATTAAAAAATGATGAACCTAGAAGAAACAAAAGAGTTAGAACCGAAAGATCCTATGGGGAGGACTACTTCACTTATCTAGTTGAAGGAGATCCTAATACATATGAGGAAGCAATAACCTCATCTGATTATCCCTTTTGGAAAGAAGCAATTAATCTAGAAATTAATTCTATCTTAGAAAATAAAACTTGGATCCTAACCGATTTACCTCCCGGTGCCAAAGCCATAGGATGTAAATGGATCTTTAGAAAGAAATTAAATCCGGATGGATCCATAGATAAATACAAGGCTCGCCATGTAGCTAAAGGCTATGCCCAAAAATAAGGAATAGATTATCTAGACACATATGCTCTCGTGGCTAGAATAACCTCTCTTCGTATTCTAGTCGCATTGGCTTCGATCCATAGGATGATCATTCATCAAATGGATGTCAAGACAGCTTTCTTGCATGGAGACTTAGATGAAGAAGTCTACATGTCTCAACCCGAAGGTTTTGTGGTCAAAGGCAAAGAAACCAAAGTTTGTAAATTAATTAAATCTTTTTACGTTTTAAAACAAGCACCTAAACAATGACATCAAAAGTTTGACTCCGTAGTCTTAACTTTTGGTTTCAAATATAATGAATTTGATAAATGTATTTATGCCAAACAAGACGGAAATGAAATTGTTTTGTTATGTCTCTATGTAGATGACATTTTAATCTTTGGAAACTCAATTAAAATTATTAATGAAACCAAAAATAATTTATCATCCAATTTTGATATGAAAGATTTGGGGGAAGCAAACATTATATTAGGAATGAAACTAGTTAAAAATGATTCTAGCGTATCATTATCTCTTTCACACTCGATTGAGAAAATGTTGATTAAATTCAACTTATATGACTCCATTCCCGCTTCTACTCCATATGACGCTAGTGTAAAACTTTGTAAAAATACTAATGAACCCGTTGATCAACATAGATATGCACAAATGATAGGATCACTCCTATACATAGCTAACCGCACTAGGCCCGACATTTCCTATGCCGTAGGCCGCCTTAGCAGATATACTAGTAATCCAAGTGATGAACATTGGATAGCACTAAATATAATATTTAAATATCTTCGTGGAACTATGGATTATAGTTTAGCGTACACGGGATTTCCCAGAGTACTAGAAGGATATTCAGATGCCAATTGGGTAACTGATTCGTTAGACGTTAAGTCAACAACGTGCTATGTATTCCTCCTTGGAGGTGCTGCCATTTCATGGGCTTCTACAAAACAAACAGTTATTTCTAGAAGTACCATGGAATCAGAGCTTATAGCTTTGGACACTACATGTGCCGAAGCAGAATGGATTAAAAATTTACTTAGTGAAATTCCATTAATTGAAAACCCCATGCCTGCTATCTCTTTACATTGTGATAATAAAAGTGTTATTGATTTAACTGATTCTAATAGTACTAATTCCAAAATGAATAAGTTCATGAGAATCAGGTACAAGTCCGTGAAGCAAAGAAGAAAAGAAGTGATATCACTCAACTATGTAAAGTCAGAATTGAATCTGGCTGATAATCTTTCCAAGAGATTGTCCCGAAGGGAGATATTGTTGTCATCGAGGGGAATGCGGCTTAAGCCCACATGATTTGCTGCCAACGGTGGATACCCAACCCATGTGATTGGAGATCCCATGAAGTGGGTTCAATGTGGTAGAAACGAAGCCGTTGATGTAGCGTAGTTGGGAGCACAAAATATAAGGTTGAGAAAACCTTCTCCCCATTCCTATGATGTTGTGCTCTACGTAACAAGTTAGGATGAACTTAATTAAGTTCTTAGTGGTTGCCAAAGGCATATTTCTTTGCGAGATATTGGTTACGATTATCTCTTGAGGCACCACCTATGTGGGGGTTGTTGTGAGGCCGCAACTTTGGGATCCGGGCTGAACCCAAAATAACTCTCATGAAAAATCAAGGAATGCGCATGGCCATTAACGCGCCCACCGCCATAACCCAAGAACAACCAATATTTTGTGTGCTTATCTAATTTACTGGTCAAAAGTTTATAATTCAAAGCCTCTGACACATTATGCTCTTCGGTAGAGGAAGTAAGTACTAAGTATAGATTCAAGGTAACCATTCCATCTATACCCATTGCATTAGATACAACTTGATGAAGCAAATTTGTATTTGATTTTATTTATTATTAGTAATATCATATTTATGAAGTTCGCTTTTGGTTTATCGCTTTTGTGGGGGATTGTTAGAAATTTTAATTATAAAACATTATAAATTAAATGTTTTGATTGGAGCTAAATGGTGTTTGTTATTTGGGCTCCTCATTGTGATGGAAAAGCTCAAAACCAAATTTGGAGGGAATCCAAATATTTGGAGGGAAGCCTTTCATGATGAAAGGGTATTCTTTAGTCCCACCTTGCCATTCTACTTCTTCCCTTAAGTGTATATAAAGAAATTCACACATTCTTATTTGTTCAAAAGAACATAAGGAGAAACTATGAACCACACGCGCGCGCGCACGCACCGCACCGGACCGGATCCGGATTTCGGATTTGGGATTTGGGGAATAATTGAATTGAATTGTATTTTTTGTTCCAAAAAGTTTCATAGCATTTTAACCGGAGTTGCGTCGATTAGAATTCGGAGCTGCGTCGAATAAATTTCGACGTAGCGTCGTTTTGACCGCTGGAGTGGCGTGGCGTCGAATGGAATTCGACGCATGCGTCGATAGCACTCGACGCTTGCGTCGATAAGCCTTGCGTCGATAGAACTCGACGTAGCGTCGATATGCACTCGACGCAACGTCGATTTGCGTTCACGCGTTCTGCCGTTTTACGCGCTTTTCTTTGCCGCTCCTTTATGCATGTTTCTCGCAATTATTTACGTTGGAAATATTCAACGTATTTCTTCCCGGTTAAGATCTTTACTTTTCTAACCGTTAATATTTATTATGCAATTTATTTTCTTGCCGTTTTCTGAGATCCTATTTTGGAGGAGATCTTGCGATCCGAGTTTTATATATACTCGTTCTTTCTGCAATACTAATATGCTCTCATATACACTCTTGTGCTCTCGGTTCCTGTGATGATATTCTCCGTGCTTCCTTTTCTTTACGTTTGCTTCATCAAGTGGTGGTTAGGGTGCTCTGTGCTTCTTCGGTGTTCGCGCACATCGGAGTTTCGGGATCTAGCCGGGTGTTGTACCTTGGAGGAGTGAGCATCGGTTGAAAGCCCTGCCGGAGGGTGGTACAACTTCTTTAGGGCAGTGACCACACGCCTTACCCAGGCTCGATTCTGATCTATATATTTACTCTGTTTTATTTCTCATCCCCTTCATGCAATTTTATTATTATTGCTGTTCATATTAAAAGTTCTGCTGTTTCAGTAAAAGTTTTTAAAACGAAAATTATCATATTTTATATTAATATAGGAATATAATAGTGAAAATATTCCAACAATTTCTTGCTTACCGTGACCATGCAATCAAGACGATGCACAATCTAAACCCTAACTTCCAAGATTTGCTTATGACACGCAGGACCTAAGTGATTCAGAAATTTAAGCTTGCTATGACCAGTCCTTTGTTCCCATTAGAGATTCAAGAGGCAACCCAAGTCAAGGAGTTTCATCAATTAAACCCTAGCTTTCAATGTTAACTTACGTTATTAATGACTTAGCACAAGATTTCGTGGATTCTAGCATATCAAGACATGTAACCAAGATTCTGATTCAGATATACAAGAGTATATTTTTTACAAACGTGAACGGGAGGAATTAAGTTATAGAAAATTATTTACTCAAGTCTTAGAACCAGACAGACATAAGAAACAAGATTCGATGACTCAGAGAACTCGATAGAGAGTTTTGAAACTTGCGTTCAAGTATTCACGAGTAATAAGATTATTATTCATCAATTTATAGGATACCAAGTATTCATTTAGTTTGAACCATTCCAACAAACGATTATCCTCCAAGTAAACATGTGCACGAACCGAATATTTTATGTCTAACACAATTCATCTAGTTGCTAGCAGGAATCTTAACATTTATCATTACAACAATTAATGTTTCCGCTCGAAAAGATCTATTAGTCTTACATTTATCCATCCAATGAGACGCAATTCATTTAAATGGAAATTCAATTAAAAACAACTTTCGTTCATTAACTCGTCTTCCAACAAATGAGACACAATTCATCTAAGTGAATAGCTAAGTAACCATCATTCTCATTCACAATTCATGTTATTCGGACGCGTGAACCTCAAACTAATAACAAGTCTATTTAGGGATTCGAGGTCTAAATTTATTTGACGAAACGAGCATCCAAGAGTGAATTAATATAAATATAAGAACAAACAAGACAATTAAATCCAATGCTTGCAAGAGAGAGGGATCTCTACTTGCCTTAAACGAGGCTGAAACTGACGGCGACGGCGAAGCGGCGCAAGCAAAAACAAAAGCTCTATTAAACCTGCTCAAGATCAATATTTATAATATTCGACTTAGCGAAGTTCTCTATGCTTGCACAAATATTTGCTAATAACACAACACAACAAGAGAGGGTTAGCGAATTACCTCCCTCAAAAGTGAGGGGAGAAGGAATTACAATGCGGAAACCGGAGATTTGGCGGCGCTTGGGTTGCGGAAACCCTAATTCGGAGAGGGCTTCGCATGTTCCCGTCAATTAGGGCGACGAATGGCGCCGGGGAGCACGAAAACCTAGAAATTAGACGGTTATAACGGTGGCAAAAATGTTGGATCACAAATATCTGCAACTTAGGGCTCAAAAATTGCAAAGGATTCAAGAGAAATCTGAATAGAGGGGGAAGGAGGAATAAATCTTAGCCAAAGGAAGTCATATCCGGGCTCTAAATCCGAGTAGAGGGGGAATCGAGCGAACCCTAGGCATTTTTCTTACAAAACCAACCCAATCGGAAGGGAAGAGTGCTGCCGGAGGAAGGGAAGGAGATGCCGGTCCCTTAGAGGATAGGGAGGGCTTCTTGAAGGAGGAAAAAGGCTGCTGCAGCTGGCTGGGGAGGAGAAGCTGCTTTTGTCGATGGCCTGGGTAGGAGGAGTCGTCGGCCTGAGCAAGAGGAAAAGGCGACGACTTGCAGGAGGGAGCATCGACGACCACAGCAGGAGGAGGCGCAGGAGGCGGCGACCACGTCTGGAGGAGGAGACGACTGCAGGAGGGAGAGCAGCAGACGTCGGCGGCTGCGCTGCGCACGCGAGACGGGAACGGGAGACGAGAGCGGGAGTGCGGCTTGCGGGAGACCTGGACCGGGGGGGGGGGGGGTTTAATCGGGAGAGGGGCTGCTCAGGATTTAACAGAGGAGGGTTTGAGTTGCGGCTAGACAACGAAAACTTAGGAAACCTAATTTTTGCTCTATTATTAAACATGGGCTGTTACACTGACTGCATTCGGAGCATCCCAACCAAATCTCCCAGGGGCTTGAGTCCATTTATCCTGGGTATGTTGTTGAGGTCGGGAATTGAACTGCCGACCTCCTTTATAAGAGGTCGTTAAGTAACACTATTATACCCAACTGCACTGCAACTCACTTGAGTAGGTTGTTGGGGCGTGAAATCGAACACATGACCTCCTTTATAAGAGGGGTTTAAGCAACACTCTTATACCCAACTGAGCTGCAACGCACTTGGGTATAAGAGTGTTGCTTAACACCCTCTTATAAAGGAGGTTAGCAGTTCAATTCCCGACCTCAGCAACCTACCCAGGATAAATGACCTCAAGCTCCTGGGAGATTTGGTTGGGATGATCCGACTGCTGTCGGGTTGGTGATATCCTCGTTTCGGGCCCATCTTTCAACAAAAGGTGCAGTTTCAGGGATAATGATGGTGTGTTAGGAATTTCACAGGTAAGTGCGCTCTGGTGGGAGCAATTTTGTGATGTGTGACCTCTTGTGAAATACTCGTAGGCTACCTATGGAAGTAAGATAAAATCGCTCGTTTGAACTTAATATGGGATAGTTTGAAGCAAAACAGACAATATTTCAGATATTGTCGGTTGGGTCATTACAATTTGTTCAATCGTTTATTAGCGTTACACAACCGGCTTGTATGTTATTGTTATCTTTTGGTAGTAAACTATTATGGGCTCCGGATTGGGAGCGGGTGCGCGGTCGTGAGAGGGAGAAGTTCTAGAGAGTATCCTCGCGACCCTTCATTGACCTAACCTTCCTGATGGTGGGGATAGAGGCGGAATCCGAGCTTGACCGATGGGAGATGTGTAAGAGGGAATCTTGCTCGACCCTAACCCAAACTTGAGTTTGGAGAAAGAGGAGAACAAAACTAAGAGATTGAGGGAGGATTAATTCGTGCTTCCATACAATACCCCCCTTGCTCACTTATATAGTGAAAGGGGAAGATTTCACAATCTTACAGTTATGGCCTTCACCCGGGCTACATGATATGTGAGTAAAATAGAGTGAGCGAAAAGAAGATACTATACGTAAATTAAAGATACATACGACTATGGCCATACACCGTCGCCCCCGCGTAGACCCGTAACATAGACATCATGGTAGTGCTCTAGGAATTAACATAGTCCTTACTCCTTAGATCTTCCAATATGTGATACTTCTATGGAATGCTATTTAATTTTGGTAATTTTCAATGCAAACATCTGTTTAATATTTTGCTTAGAATAATTTTACTTATTTTTTCTAACTTCTCACAGAGCTTTTACGAGTCATTAGAAGGCTGAATTTGAAGGAACAGTGGACTGATTTATCTCTTCATTATTTAACATTGGGTGCTTTGAAGTTAGCCCTGTTTAATAACCCCAGGGCGCAAAATCATTTCAGAAGCATTGGGGGCTTAGAAGTTCTGCTTGATGGAATTGGTCCACCATCAAGTAAATTTTCAGACTCTAGGCGTACCATTCTTTCTCGAGATGATAGGTAATTAGTGTTTGCAGAGTACTGTTTATTCGCTTAAATTTTTTAGAGTTAAATTTGATTTTGTGGTGCACTTTAAATAATTGTTGTGTTAAATTAACTCTTACATCATAGTGCATGTCAAGTAACTTTTACTGCATATTGCACATGGTTCCATTAAAGTGTTAACTTGAGATTTTAGTGGTTCCTCTCTTATACAATATTGATCTAAGAAGTGTTACTAGCATAATAGTTAGTGTTGTCAAGCATTCCAATCTAATTATTGTTCATTCAAACCTAAATATTGATTATAGTACCTGCTCTTAGACCTGAATAATTTGACCTCATTATTTTTTGTAATTACCATGCAAATTTGATCTTCTCAAATATTAGATTGGTCTGAAATGTTTTACGAATCAATGATTCTTCCACTCTTCCAGTGCAAAAAGTGACCTGTTTGCCAATTACTTCAATACCGTTCCTGTTCACTCCAATACATTTACAGCTCACTTCAAATTTAGGTCTTGTTCAATGCAGCATAATATCTACATTATAAGCTCACCTTATTACTGTCAAATTGCTATGCAAATCCGCTATTTGTGTTTGTATTTTTCATGTGTAAACTTGTGCTATGGCTGTTTTTATCCCTGGACTAGTTCCACTTATTATCTCTCCAATGTATTTTTCCCATTCTAATTCTGTATATTGAACAATATTCTTGGAATGCAGCAGAAATTATATCTTCGGAATCTTTCAACTCCAGGTTATTTCCATGATGGTTTTAAGGGAGACTGTGTATCCTTCAATTTTTTTAAATATTAACATCTTATTTATTGTTCTTACTTTTTTTTTGTTTGTGTATATTGCTTAACCTTTGATTTTGTGGTAATCCAAAGTAATCATTCCTTTATTTTCTATGAGAAGTTAGTGTTTATGTTTAGTACTAGTTTTTGATTATCCCTGTGATGGGATCATTTTATATTTAGTTCATTGTTTTTATTGTCATTTTTCTGTTTCTAGTAGAGAACACAATAAAATGAAGGGATTCAATACGTGACGCAGGGTAAGGTCTTATTTAGGCTAAGGGGTGGTTTCTAAATGCAGACACATATCCATAACTTGAAATAATATTTTTTTATTAAAGGCAATACTAGATAGACCTCAATAGTCAAAGTTTAACAAACAAGGAAACAAGTAAATTTGTATTAATGCATGGGGTTGGACGGGAACATACAATGATACAATGTTACAAAAACTCAGGTAACAACGATTACAAATTGATATACCTCAAGTAGAGAACTAACACGCAATTCAACATAATAAATGACCTCAAACTAGAAAGCTTACACAATTAAGAAGTAAAAGTTGGGTGGATTTCCGGAGGGCTTTGGGAGGCTGGAAATGAGGCATGGGGTTGGATCTGGGCCTCTATGTGGGAGCTCAAACTGCTAGACAGCAGTGTTTTCTTAAATGAGGCTGTCTCTGGAGGTGCTGGCAGCAGGAGTAGAGGGCTAGGAGGATGGGAATAACTCTGGACTTTAGTTCCAGGTTCTGGAATGAAGGGCTGGGAAGAGGACAGCCACTGTAATTGAAGGGGAAAGGGTTGGTGATATTTGCTGGGGGGGGGGGGGGCTGCAGGGGTTTCACAGGTGGGAAATAAGGAGGCAGAGGGGGCTGGTTATTGTAGGCTGGTTCCTGTGTCCTGGGCAGAGATCTGGAGGGGCCTCAGCAGGGAATTGGTGATGAAGGTTGTGGTTCTGGAGTGTTTGGGGACAGGGAACTGACAAAGGGCAGCCGGGGAAACTTCCCCTAAAGTCTGCTGAGAGTCCTGGAGGCCGGGGACGGTTGAGGAGTGGAATATCTAACAGAAGGAATGAAATTCCAGAACCAGGATGTAGAGCTACTCCTCCCTTGATAAATTACGGTGGCAATCAGTGGGATTAGCGGTGATCTGGTGTAACATCTCATGGCGTATAATTACCTCAAGTAGGATTTTCAAGGAAGTATTATCAAAATTCATTATCCATGAACACACAAAGAACCTTCTAAATAAATACATTATTGTGCTATCAACATCCTCAAGAATAATAGGGCAATAAAATAATAACTAAAGATAACTTAAATTTATTTTGGACAATTAAAAAGTATCATCGAACCTAATCATCATCTTCATCAACAAATGTTAGGCTAGTGAAACCTCTTTAAGTGAACATTCGATTCTCTTAACTTCATTAATTTGATCAATGGACTTCATAATTGAATCCTGCGTCTGGATGTAAAAACAAAAGGGTGAGAAACAAATCTAAGTGAAAAAGTCTCTTACTCTAAAACTCCATAATGCTTTAAAATTTTGCTTCACAATTGATCTTGTGCTTTCCTCAATTTCTTTTTAAGATATTTCTTGTTTAAGAGACTTACTTTTCGATTTTATTCTTGTTTTCTCATTTACTTAAATGATTCTGGAATATTGTTAATGTTGGAATTATGAGTTATTATTATATTAGTCTATTGGAGTCTTTAGGAGTTTAGTCCCACATTTGAGTTCGGTTTAAGAGTCTTGTTGTAATCCTATAAATAGCCCCCTTTGAGGATGAATATATGCACTTCTATTTTCTCATTTCTCCTCTTCTAACATGGTATCAAAGCTGGTGTTATTTCCTCCTTAAATTTCGGAGCCCTAAAATGTTGGCCATCTGAAATTTCAGGCGAAAATCATCCACTGGCTCCGCTTCCGCTCCCGTGCCTTGGGCGTTCTCTTTTTCTGTCGTTTTGGGTTCGACATCGACGAAGGAGTGACGACTTCTTCATCCCTCCGCTGCTCATCGACGAGGAAGCCACTACTCCCGTCCTGCTGCTTCCGTCTCTTCCTCGCTCGAGTCCCTTCCCCGTCCTGCGCCTTTGCTAGGGCTCCCGAGAAGAATTCCGCCCACTCCCGTCGACGGAATGGACGATTGACTCCATCGACGGGAGTGGCCGCCTCTTCCCCTACGTCGACAATTGTTTCCGCTGGAGTTCTATCGTCGCTACTTCTCCCGACGCCTGATCTCATCTGCTTCAGCCCGTCGACTTCTCTCGTCATCGACCCCTGCTGATGCGCTCGATTCCGTCGACGCCGTCGATAGCTACTCCCATCGATGTTGACGACCGCTGCTCCCATCGACGAAATTGCTCTTCCAACCTGGACGATGGCTCCAGATACCGTCGGCCTTGCCTGCTGCTGCTCCAGTCGGCCTCTGTGCGCAAGGTGCTCTGTCAATCTTCAACCCTCTTCCATAGCCGATCGATCCAGTGATGGCTTCCCTTCTTTGCCGCTCTCGTCTGCGCTCTTAGCCGAGATCCTGCCGGCTGTTTCTCTTATCATGGACATCATCGATGGCTTCCTCTCCCACTCCAGTCCCTTTCCACGGCTTCAGATTTGGATGGCGATTCTGTTGGCTGCCTCTGTATGGTTCCTCTTCATGCCGCTGCGTTTCTTTAGTAATGTTGTTGTTCTGCTACTTCCAGTTGACTCCATCCGCTTGCCGATGCTCATCGACCGAAGAACCAGCCGCGACACCTCTCCTGGGGCGCTAATCTCTCGCCGAAGATGAAGTTGTGTGCTGTTTTTTTTGTTTTTTTTGTCTGTTGTCCTAATGTTTGTTTAGGTCTTGTTATGCCTATATGCACGTGTTATCCACGTGAGGGGGAGTGTTGGGACAAATGCGACTCAGATGATCTTTCCCGACTGTTCGCCTTCGTTCCACACGGCCTCTAGGCTTATGTCGTGTGTTGTATGTGCCTCCTCATTTTTCTTTCGATTGGTCATGTGTTGGGGAGCGATTATGTTGGTGTTCTTATCTCATCGAGTTGTGTCGCGTGGGACCGTGTCGTGTGGGACTGTGACGTGTGGGACCGCTCTTGTGCGGATGTATCCCCGACAGATTATCCCCGACGGATTATCCCCGGTTGCTCGAGTGATGATTTGCACCTCATTTTTTCGTTCCTTTTTCGCATGTTGTGTGTGTAGTTGATGTTGGTTGACCGGTTTCCAGCGAGTCCATGTCGTGTGTGGGTCCTGCGTCGTGTGTGGGTCAGCGTCGTGTGTGGCTATGTCCCCGGCTTGATTCCCCGATTTGGTATTTCCCCCGGTGGCTCGTCTGATGATTTTCCCGCATCATCTACCTCCATTGCCGTTATTTGTTGTGTCCAAGCTGAAGGGTCCCCCTTCAGCTTGAGGGGGAGTGTTGGAATTATGAGTTATTATTATATTAGTCTATTGGAGTCTTTAGGAGTTTAGTCCCACATTGTGAGTTCGGTTTAAGAGTCTTGTTGTAATCCTATAAATAGCCCCCTTTGAGGATGAATATATGCACTTCTATTTTCTCATTTCTCCTCTTCTAACAGTTAACTTGATAGTTATTTTATTCTAAATCTCTTACTTGTTAACATATATAAATATCCCGAGGAGCAAAACCCAAAAACTAACCCTTGCTATTAGTTTTATTCATGCATGACCTATTTTTATGGTAAGATAACCTTACCCTCCCCTTGTGGGAAAACTATATTGAAGATATACCTCACTTTTGTAGGGCAATATTTATGGTAACCCATAAAGCCTCACTGCCCGAGGGTTTGACCCCTCCTGATTAGTCGTAATTCGTCAATGACACGGTAATTAACCAAGCTATCAAGGGTTTGCTCCTAGAAAATTTATTGATATGTTTTCTTTTTCTTGATACTCTTATACTACTTTTCTTTCTTTTGTTCTTTTATTATTGTCATTTGAAAAGTTCTCTTTATATGAGATTTTAATGATTCAATAGTTGGGTTTAACTCTAAGAATTCCTTTGAGTAATTTGGAACTCCAAGAGGCTAAAATAATAAACTACATAGTATATATATTGTTGGTTGACTTTATAATTTACGTATTTCCTCCTGAAAGGGAGATTTAGTAAGCAAACCTCAAATCAACAATAATGATTGCTGGTTCGTCATTTTCTTTAATGGATTTTCATATAAAATATGACTTATAAGTGTTTTTAACACTTACATTTTCCATACAACAATATAAAATGGCTGTTGGGTCAAATTTCATGAATTCTCATTTCTATTTATCAATCCTTACGAATCATGTTGCTTGAACTTCATATTGATTAGTGAGTTATTAAACATACTTGATTAATGTAATTAGCACAAGATAAATATGAAGCAATAATTATTATTACATAACATTTTAAGCTTATTAACTAGCAAATGTTATTACATCATAATTTAAATAAAGGAGATCAAGCATCATTGTACTCATCAAACATCATTGTACTCAAAGGAAAATGATCAAATACTAACTCATCCAATTTATAACCATAACTAAAGTTAACTCCTTTTTGATACCATCGTTCTAAGGTAGATTCTTCAAATTCCTTAAATCATAACAAGTGGATTTATATACAAAATTTGTAATGTATTAATTCAATATCTTCTTCACCATTTCATGTACAAAAGAGAGGTTCTTATCAATTGATTTCAATGAAGAAAGAGCTACACTATTTGGCAAATTAGGCTAATGAATGTACTGTTGAAGGTGGGCCCATCATGGGTCCCACAGCCGGCCTGCAGGCCGTGTACCCCAACTCCGCTCTCCTGGATCCCAAAGGGAATTAACACCAGGCGGGTTGTTGAGGCGGGGTCTTGAACCCCCGACCTCCTTTATAAGAGGGACCTCACGTCTCCTCTCATACCCAACTGCGGAGGAGACGTGAGGTCCCTCTTATAAAGGAGGTCGGGGGTTCAAGATCCCGCCTCAACAACCCGCCTGGTGTTAATTCCCTTTGTGATCCAGGAGAGCGGTGTTGGGGTGCACGACTTGCAGGCCGGCTGTGGGACCCATGATGGGCCCACCTTCAACACGTACTTGCCTATTTCCATGAATTCCGTTATCTTTACATATTATTATTGCAAAACTTCGAAATTTAAGCAAGGTGAATTTCTTTGCATAATTCATAATTCTTAAAATTGAATAAATTTCCTCCTCAATACAAGTGTAAACAAGGGGCTTTGATATTGTAGTCTCAAGAAGGAATTTCTATAATCTTTTAGATACATAATTCATGAACTTAAAGTATTTTAAAATCAGAGTAACCAAAATTTCTTGCATACTTTATCTAAAATTAATTTCATTGTAGGAGGTGAGAGGAAGGCAGGAACACTTCGGATTAGGGCTAGGGTAAAAGGAATATTCACTGTTTTGGCAAGAGGAACCACTGAAAAGAGAAGCGGTTGTCACGACCCGTCTCGACAAGAGTCAGAGCGCGCTTCGGGCGGGCCGTGATGCCACAGGCATGGGCGGAAGGAAAAACCATGCCTGCTAAGGCGCAAGCAGAGATACTGATAAATAGATTTAAAATAGATACTTTTGAGTAAAACAGATCATTTTTATGCCGAAGCTTTTTAAAATATGATAACTTGAAACAGGTGCACATGCATTTTTGAATAAAACTCAAGATACAAGTTTTGAAACAGATTTTTATGCAGTGATCATCTCAGATTAATGAACATGCAAACATGTCTAATTCTAGAACATATAATAATATTTAGCATAGCAGTTGTCCATGAAACAAGAGAAAATGACTGATCGTAATTACTACATAACAGAAATATCCGACAGTAAAAGAAATGAAACATAAACATAAAACCTGAAACTTGACGCAGAACGGCCTCAGAGAGCAGGCAGCGCAGGCACGAACACTAAGGCAAATTCAAAACAAGAAGGAAAAGCCTCAGAACATTGAAATAAACAGGAGTAAAGCTAAATAAAAATACGAGCAGGAGAAACAACATATTGAGTACCGCTTTTCATGAAGCTGAGCTAACAAAACAGGCAAGCAAGTGAGACAAGCAGAAATATCTAGAGTTATTAGACTACTCCGAAGTATAACATACATAGATGATCAAGTAATAACTTAAGTTGTAACAAGTGAAAGTGTGGGTATTTTTTGTTGACGCACAGGATTTGTGATTCAGACAGATTCAGATTCAGATGCAAGTCTTATCGGAAATTCAGGATTTCTACCCGTAACCTCTAAGGGGCGGCTCTTTCGAACCCTCACCCTTGAGCCAGGGAGTTCATGCTTGCTATGACCGGTCCTTTGTTCCCTTTAGGGATTCAAGAGGGAACCCAAGTCGAGGAGTTGCATCGATTAAACACCACCTTTCATTGTTTACTTAAGTTATTAATGAAGTAATTCATGATTGAGTGATTCAAACATATCAAAACATGTAACCAAATTTTGATTCAGATATACGATAGTATATTTTACAAACGTGAAACAGGAGGAATCAAGTTATAGAACGTTATTTAACCAAGTCTTGGAACCAGACAGGAATAAGAAACAAGATTCGATGACACCGAAAACTAGGAAGTGAGTTTTGAACTTTGCGTGTTCGAGATAATAAGATTCCAATAACAAGAAGATTCTTCCAGTAAAAAGAAACGCAGGAGCAAGTTTAACATGCATCGATTCTGGGATAACAAGTACTCATTTACTGTTATGAACGCTAGAGGAAGAAGATAGAACTAGGAGAAACTAAGGGAAAACTAGGGTTAGAGAGGAAGAGGGGGGAGAAATACCTTGTAATAATACTTGCCTCCCTATCCCAAAGGAGCCACCCGGGTATAAATACCCGGGCAAGAGAGGGGCCGGCCGGCCCCTCCCAATGGGACTGAACCCGCTTGGTTCAGCCCCGGCCGGCCGGTTCAGTGAGTGGGGGCTGAACCGGAAGGTTCAGCCCCGTTGTTCGTTGCTCCTTTGCGCCGAGTATATTGACGCCCCGCAAAGCGTAACGGGGGCGTAACATTCCCCTCCCCATCAAGAACCAGCTTGTCCTCAAGGTGGTAGTCGGGGTAGAGAGCTTTGAAATCCAAGAAATCCACCCAAGAATTATGTGCGGACGAGAGATTCTTCCACTTGATCAAAAGTTCAGGGCTGTACTCCGTGCCCCGGTGCTTCCACCTAAGCGTCACGATGTCCTCCGGAAGTGGGCGTAACTCACCCGAAGAAGTAGTATCGGGTAGAAGAGTGCTGGGTTGAACCTGAGTGCCCACCTTCCGCTTAAGCAAGGAGACATGGAAAGTCGGATGAATGCGGGAGCCTTCTGGCAAGGCCAAAGTATAAGCCACCGGTCCCACCCTTCTGAGTACACGAAAGGGACCATAGTAGCGAGGGGACAGCTTTTGATTGCCGCGATGAGCAACCGACAACTGCCGATAGGGCTGGAGCTTCAGAAACACTTCGTCACCGGGAGTTCCTTGCGGTGCTTATCCGCCTGCGTTTTCATTCGATCCTGCGCAAGGCGAAGATTGTCCCGAAGGGTGACCAGCATGTGATCCCGATCACGAAGAGCCCGCTCAACTGCCGGGATAGCCGTACTACCCGGCTCGTAGCTAGCCAATGTCGGGGGTGGCCGCCCGTAAACGATCTCAAACGGTGTCATCCTGCTGGCGGTATGATAGGACGTGTTGTAGCAGTATTCCGCCCAATGTAACCAGTCCGGCCAGCTGCGTGGCTCGTCCATGACAAAGCAGCGAAGATATGTCTCGACCCCTCGGTTGAGAACCTCAGTCTGGCCGTCCGACTGGGGATGGTGCGCCGTGCTGAAATGTAAGCGAGTACCCTGCAACCTGAAAAGCTCCCTCCAGAAGCCGCTGACGAAGGTAGGGTCTCGATCCGAGATGATGGCACGAGGAAGGCCGTGTAAGCGAACAATCTCCCGAGCAAAGAGCGCGGCAACGGACTCGCCAGTATACGGATGACTGAGAGATATGAAGTGTCCGTACTTAGAGAGTTTGTCAACCACCACCAATATCACCGACTTGCCTTTGGACTTGGGCAGTCCATCAATGAAGTCAAGGGAGACCGTATCCCAGATATGCTGTGGAATCTCCAAGGGAACCAGTAGGCCAGCCGGAGAGGAAGTCTCATATTTCTGTCGTTGGCAGACGTCGCACTGTCGTACAAACTGTTGTATGTCCCGTCGCATACCGGCCCAAAAGACATTAGCTCGTGCCCGCTGGAGGGTGCGGAGCACCCCTGCGTGCCCTCCAGTCGGCGAAGAGTGAAACTCATGCATCATAACCGTCTTCCATGTTGAATCGGCGGGCACAACCACCCGGCCCCGATAATATAACCGGCTATTACACAAGTGATAACCCGCAGCCACTGTCTCGCCCCGCTGCAAAGCCTCCACCAAGGGACGTAAGGAATCTGACCTCAAGACCTCCTCCTGAATATCCTCCAAGGAGTCCACCAACGGACCCGAGATGTGAGCGAGAGTGCTCTCCGGTATGCGGGAAAGAGCATCCGCGACCACGTTCTCCTTACCCCGGCGATAGACAATCTCATAATCGTAGCCAAGAAGTTTAGTAACCCACTTTTGCTGCAGAGGAGAGGAGACCCGTTGCTTCAAAAAATGCTTCAGACTCTGGTGATCAGTACGGATAGTAAAGTGCCGTCCCAACAAATAGGGCCGCCATAGGGCCACCGCATGAATGATAGCCAGCATTTCCTTCTCGTATGTGGATAAACCCAAAGTGCGTGGAGCCAGAGCCTTGCTGTAGAAGGCCAACGGCCGCCCCGCCTGCATCAACACCGCTCCAATGCCCACACCGGACGCATCCGTCTCCAGAATAAACTCCTTGGTAAAATCCGGCAAAGCAAGAACCGGAGTGGTAGTCATGGCCTGTTTGAGGGCCTGGAATGCCTCCTCAGCTTCCTCGCTCCAAGAGAAAGAATCCTTCTGTAGCAGCTGAGTCAAGGGGCGAGCGATCTTCCCGTAATCCCGGACAAACCGCCGGTAATATCCTGTAAGCCCAAGAAAACCCAGCAACGCACGAACTGTAACAGGGCGCGGCCAAGACTGCATGCCCTGAATCTTCTGCGGGTCGGCCCGCACCCCCTGGCCGGAAACCAAATGGCCCAAGTATTCCACCTCCTCTTGGCCGAAAGAGCACTTGGAGCGTTTGGCATAGAGCCGATGCTGACGAAGTCGGCCCAACACCTGCTCGACATGGCCTACATGCTCCTCCCAATTGGCGCTGTAGATGAGGATGTCATCAAAGAAGATCAATACAAAGATCCGCAAGAAATCCCGAAACATCTCGTTCATGTTGGCCTGAAAGGTGGAGGGTCCTCCGGTCACCCCATTGGGCATGACTAAGAACTCATAGTGGCCGTCATGTGTCCGAAACGCTGTTTTATGAACGTCCTCTTCCGCCATCCGAATCTGATAGTAGCCTGATCGTAGATCGAGCTTGGTAAATCTGTGTGCCCCATGCAGCTCATCCAGTAACTCTTCGATGTGAGGGATCAGAAAGTTATCCTTTACCGTGGCACTATTCAAAGCCCGGTAGTCCACACAGAATCTCCAAGAACCGTCTTTTTTCTTGACCAAAATAATGGGTGCCGAGAAAGAACTTGTACTCGGCTGTATAATGCCTGCCTCCAGCATCTCGCGGACACTACGCTCAATTTCCGTTTTTTGAATATGAGGGTAGCGATATGGCCGAATATTTGTGGGTTCGGCTCCCGCCTTGAGCGGAATGTGATGATCCCGAAATCGGGGCGGTGGCAAGGTGCGTGGCTCCTGAAAAACATCAGAATAGTCTGTCAGAAGTGACTGTAACTGAACTGGTACCTGGGATGAAGCGGTGTCGTCGGCTTGAACTTCCCGGAGGATGGCCATCATCCCTCCTTCGTCGCCCAATCGCTGCATGCTACGAAGAGCAATCTCTTTGATAGGAGATGATATGATACCCCGCAGGCAGAACTGCTTCTCCCCATGAACAAACTCCATCGTCATATGTTCCCAGTCGAATGTCACCCGCTGCAACTGGCGAAGCCACTGCACCCCTAACACCATGTCGGAGCCCCGAATGGGTAATAGATAGACGTCGGTGCGTCCCACATAACCGTGTATCCGCAGCTCCACCCCTTTTAACACCCCTTCACACTGCAGTTTGCTACCATCCGCCACCATAACATGAAAGGCAGCTCCCTTGTCGATCACAAGTCCAACGCGCTTAGCCACCGCTGGATGAATAAAGTTGTGGGTGCTCCCACTGTCCACCAAGATAGTAAGCTTCTCCTGGGCAATCCGACCCGCTAGACGCATGGTAAGCGGAGGAGCGCACCCTTCAAGAGCATGTATGGAAACCCCGAACTCGATCTCATCCAAGTCCACCTCCACCTCCTCTCCTGGGGCCGGCTCGTCCTCCGTATCCTCGTGTAACATGAAGACCTGTATTTTCTGGCATTTATGGCCCGGAATGAACTTCTCGTCGCAGTTGAAACATAGCCCCTTCTCCCTTCGGGCCGCGAGCTCACTCCACGACTGACGAGTCACTGTCGGCTTGCTGCCCGTTGGCGGCTCCCGCCGAGCTGCCGTGACTGGGGCCCCAGATGGCCTGCTCGTAGCACGTGCCCGCTGCCGGTTGAACCTCTCCTCTTGCATACGGGCCAAAGTGATGGCGTGATTTAACGAACGAGGCATAAGCGCCTGCACCTCATCACGGAGATGCTCCTTGAGACCTGATATGAAGCAACTAAAGAGTGTCCTTTCCGGCCACTGCACCCGATTTGCCAATTTTTCGAACTCAGTGCGGTACTCCGTCACCGAGCCTTTCTGTCGAAGTTTTTGAAGGAGGGCTTCAACGTTCTCATACTCCAATGGTCCGAATCGGGCCACAAACCCGTCCACAAACTCTCCCCACGGCATGTGATCGCGTCCCCTCAAGAACCCCTGCGTCCATTGGTAAGCGTCATCCTTCAAATGAAAGGATGCCAATTGCACCCACTGCCCCTCTGGCACATCTTGATACTGGAAAAATAATTCGGCCTTCTGGATCCATTCTAAAGCGTCGCCACCATTGAACTCCGGGAAGTACATGCGAGACAGCCCTGGAGCCAAACGTGGTGCGCCGTGGCCCCCTTCCCGTCTTCCTGGATCCATGTGCTCAAATCCTCCATATCCTTGGTGTTGACCGTTTCCCCAAGGAGGAGGTGGTGGTTGTCCGCCCCATGCTTGTCCAAATCCGGCCATACCCGGCGGCCCAAATCCACGGGGAGGAGGGAGAAGCCCCCCTCTTTGCTGTCCCGCGAGTTCTGGAGGTCGCCAATGCCCAGCCGGTTCTTCCCAGTCACGGCGAAACCTTGTCGGCTCCGCCCAGCCCTGCCGACCCTGTCCCGCTAGGTCTGGGGGTCGCCCGAGCCCAGACGGCTCGTCCCAGCCCCGTCGATGCCCTATCGGGTCCGCCCAGCCTTGCCGCGCCTGTCCCCGACTCGATCCGGGCTCGCCGAGTCCCCCGTATGCCGCCATCGTCGGGATCGAGCCCGCTGGACCAAGCCCCGCCGCTGTCGAGCCTTGCCACGCTGCGCCCGGTTGATTCCCGTCGACCCGCACCCCGCCGTCTCCTGGTAGGACCGATCGAGCGTGATCGGCGCTATCGGGGCCTGATCCGACGGGATCTGTGCTCGCCGACCCCTTTCCTCTCAGCAGAGATTTTAACTCCTCCATTTGGGTCACCATCCTCCCTTCCATAGCCGCCATCGAATCCGTCAAGCCAACCACATTCTCTTCCAAAGTTTCCAGCCGTGAGGACTCCTCTTGAGTGCGCGTAGTCACCATGGTGGAGGAAGGAACACCTCTGATACCAAATGTTATGAACGCTAGAGGAAGAAGATAGAACTAGGAGAAACTAAGGGAAAACTAGGGTTAGAGAGGAAGAGGGGGGAGAAATACCTTGTAATAATACTTGCCTCCCTATCCCAAAGGAGCCACCCGGGTATAAATACCCGGGCAAGAGAGGGGCCGGCCGGCCCCTCCCAATAGGACTGAACCCGCTTGGTTCAGCCCCGGCCGGCCGGTTCAGTGAGTGGGGGCTGAACCGGAAGGTTCAGCCCCGTTGTTCGTTGCTCCTTTGCGCCGAGTATATTGACGCCCCGCAAAGCGTAACGGGGGCGTAACATTTACATTAAGCCACTTTATGGCACGATTAACTTCCAAATAAGGAGTGTACGATACAAGCATGATAGAGAGACATCGATCATATATTTGCTAGCCATAAACCATTACTATTATTATCATGATGTTTAATACTCATGTTCAACAATCTATCATTTCTCGAATTATTCATCTAGGTCTATCCAAATAAAATCATTCATGTTCACAGATTCGTATCATCTCAAATGCGTAAAACCTCAAACTACTAACAAGTCATTTCAACGTTCGAGATCTAAGCTTATATGATGAAACAAGCATTCAAAAGTGAAGTCATAAATTCATAAGAGCAGACAAGGTAATCTACGGTCAATGTTTGCAAGAGAGGATGATCTCTAGTTGCCTTAAATGAGGCTGAAGCTGACGGCGGCGGCGAAGCGGCGCAAGCAAAAGTCAGAAGTCATATTTTCGAACCTGATCAAGCACAACAAAGGCGACATAGCATAAATTACTACGCTAATGCAAGTATTCTATGACGCGAAAATTTAAATAACGAGGGCTTAGCAAAACTACCTCCTCAAAAGTGAGGGGAGAAGAGATTCCACGCGGAGACGGAGACTTGGCGATGCTTAGGTTGCGGAAACCCTAATTCGGAGAGGGCTTTAGAGAGATCCCGCCAATTAGGGCGACGAATGACACCGGGAAGCACGAAAACCTAGAAATTAGATAGTTTTAACGGGGGCAAACATGTTGGATCACCAATATATGCAACTTAGGGCATGAAAATTGCGAAGGATTCAAAAGAAATCTGAATAAAGCGGAAGGAGGAAGAATTCTTACCCAAAGGAAGACAAGGTCGGGCTCAAGGAGCCGAATCCGAGTCCAAAATCTGAGCGGAGGAAGGTTCAAGCAAAACCCTAGGCGTTCCTCTTGCAAGCACCGGCCAAACGATGAAGGAGAAGAGGGATTAGGGTTGCAAAACCCTAGAAGAAGGGAGGAACAAGGTTGCTGGAGGGAGGAGAGTTGCTGACGTCCTCAAGGAAGAAGGCTGCTGCCGTCCAGAACAGGGGGAGAGCAGGAGGCTGCCGACATTGGGAGGGAGATCCCGTTGGCCTGAGGGAGAGCAAGGGGGCGGCGGCCACGGCTGGAGGAGCTGGAGGCGGCGCCGGGAAGGGAAGCAGGAGCGGCAGGCGGCGTCGGCTCTGCGCGCGGGAGACGGGAGCGGGAGAGGGAGACGGGAGGTGCGGCTTGCGGGATGTTGAAAGAGGAGAAAATAGAACTAGTGCGATCTTATTCATCCACTTAGGGGCATTTAAATAGGACTTACATGGACTCACAAAATTAAAACTGCAATGTGGGACTAAACCCAACTATACCTAAAGACTCTAATAGACCGACATTGACTCGATAATTCCAACACTCCCCCTCAAGCTGAAGGGGGACCCTTCAGCTTGGACACCACAAATAACGGCAATGGAGGAAGATGATGCGGGACAAAAACATCAGACGAGCCACCGGGGGAAATTCCAAACCGGGGAATCAAGTCGGGGACATAGCCACACACGACATTGACCCACACACGATGCAGGACCCACACACGACGCAGACTCACTGGAGACCGGTCAACCGACATCACCTACACACACAACATGCGAAGAGAACAAAAGGATGTGGAGCAAATCATCAACCGAGTGATCGGGGATAATCCGCCGGGGATAATCTGTCGGGGATAATCCGCAAGAAGGGCGGTCCCACACGTCACAGTCCCACACGACACAGTCCCACATGACACAACCCGCTGAGATTATAACAACCAACACAATCATGTCCCAACACACGACCAATCGAAAGGAACATGGGGAGACACATATAACACACGACATAAGCCTAGAGGCCGTGTGGAACGAAGGCGAAAAATCGGGAAAGATCATCCGAGTCGCCTTCATCTCAACACTCCCCCTCATGTGAATAACACGTGCATATAGGCATAACGCATTACAACACACATAAAAACAGCAAAAAAACACACACACATAACTTCAGCATCCTTGAGAGATCAGCACCCCGGACGGATTAGCAGCTGTTGGAAGTGATAGAAACCAGAGGGGCAGCAGTGACAGCGGCACAACAGCCGGGAGAAGAAGCTCCAGCGACAAGAAGTATGGGCGCAGACGTGCGGGAGCATGTCGACAGAAAGAGGATACCTGATGGAGTGGTCGCTGAAGGATCGAGGCAGCAGGACAAGATCGACGCAGGATCGTCGACGGGAGAAGTAAACCTGGCCATCGTCGATCCAGAGCAGGGAGAAGCGGCAGTCGACGTCGATGGAGAAGCAGTCGTCGATGAAGATGAAGCAGGGATCGATATCGTCGATGGAGCGATCGACTGCATCGTCGGGGTCGAAGACGGAGGGCGCGGCAGGCGGCGGAAACGGGAGCAGCGACGGAAGAACAGGAAGCCGCAGCGAGCACAGGCGACGGCAGAGTACTCAGGTGACGGAGTCGATCGCAGAGGAGAAGGCGTCGTCGAAGAAGACGGGAGAAGCAGGCATCGTCGAAGAAGTAGCAGGACGCACGCAGCCGACGGGAAAGACACGCATCGACTGCGACGGGAGATGGCCCCGCTCCCGTGTCTGGGATCAAAATACGATCCCATCGACGGGAGCGAGGGGAAGAGGGCGCCGCCGAAGCCCCAGCAGCCGAGCCGGAAGCGGGTCGGAGGGCTTGGTTGCGGGATGAGCGAAAAAAAATTATTTTTAGGCTTTCAGATGGAATAGCTCTGATACCATGTTGAAAGAGGAGAAAATAGAACTAGTGCGATCTTATTCATCCACTTAGGGGCATTTAAATAGGATTTACATGGACTCACAAAATTAAAACTGCAATGTAGGACTAAACCCAACTATACCTAAAGACTCTAATAGACCGACATTGACTCGATAATTCCAACACGGGATATTTGCGAGAAGCCCTAGCTGATGCGGGAAAATAGAGAGGAGCGGGATTTAAGCCGGGGGGGGGGAGACTTGGGTTGCGGCTAGCCAAAACAAATATATATAGGTATATATATATATAATTACATATTTAAGTAGGGGTATAGAGGGATTTTTAGCAAATTTTTACAATTATGCCTTTAATTTAACCCCCCACTTGACTTTGATTTAAAATCATGGGTTGCGGCTAGACAAAAGAGGGAGGGTTGTTACAACGGTGACCTTAAATTGAAGTGAAGGAGGTTGGAAGTAGTCGGCTGCTGCTCATGGAGGTGTTTCCAGGCGTCGAAGAGCAAGGATGAGGTCGACGAGTGTCTTCCACGCAAGTATCGGGCGTAGGAGAGGTGTCAGCTCTAGGTTTTCTCGCGTGGAGCACTTGGAGGCGTGAACCGAATGATGACAAGGCTCAGTTTGAAGACATACATGGACCGGATGCTCCTTTACACGTGTGAACCGATAAAGAAAGGCTCGGTTTAAGGTTTTGAGTGAACCGTCTATCTCTTATGTGGGTTTAGATAAGGTTTTAAGCTCTAAGTTATCTTCTTGATGGATTTGGATGAGATTTCTTCTTATTGAGAGATGATGCACACCTAAGAATTACAATTAGAGCTTAAAGAATACTTTAGAGCTAAAATATATTTCATAAACTTTAATAAATATTTGCCAAATTTTAATTAAAATTGGTCATGAACAAAAGACGTAGTGCACTTAAAATTTTGGGATGTTACATCTGGAGGCTAGGGGGAGTGAGGGAAGTGGGCGCCTGCTTATTGTGAGTAGGGGGGGGGGGGGCTCGGTTGGGAAGGGGAGAGGTGGTCCACGTGAGAAGGTTGAGGATTTAGTGGGGAAATGGGTGAAGGGGATGGAATGTAGGGGTAGTGGCCTAAGTTTTAGGAAGGTGGTTGTAGTGGGGTAATGGAGTAGTGAGGAGTTGGCTAGGGAGTGGGGATGGTGGTGGCCGGCCATGTGTGTCCGGAGGGGATCGCCGGAGATGGTGGTAGCCGGAGGTAGTTTCCGACGATCGCCGGAAAACTAAAAATGAAGGGGGTTTAAGTGGTGGTGGTGGAGGCTTGCCGGAGGTGGTTTCCGGTCGTCGAAAAACTTGAAATGGATTGAAATGAGGGAAATGTACGAGGCCAGTTGGGAGGAGAATGTAGATCGGTTCGAGGGGAGGACGGATGGAGGTTTGTGGGGAATGGCTGGAAGTGGCAGGCTATTGGTCGTGGGTGGGGTAAGGGGAGGTGGCCGGCTGGTGCTTGTGGGGGAGGGGAGGAAATGGTTGGCTAGTGGTTGTAGGGGAGGGTGAGGGAAGAGAGGGAGGTCGGCGGCTGAGAGAAGTGGGGGAAAAAGACTGGTGTCCGACTGGTTTTGGGGAAGGGGAGAGGGGAGTAGTGTCCAACTTCGCACTTGGAGTTCCAGCTTCGGCACCTGGTGATCAAAAGGAGGCGTCCTTGCTCTAACTTTCAATAGCCATCCATGGAGCCCTCTACCCTTATTTATTGACTAGAGAGGAACAACAAACGGTTATGATCCTCCGTTTGTTGTAATTCTTAGAACACACAAAAATAAAATGAAAATACAAAAAATACAAAGAACATAAAATATTTTGATCGGTGATCCACTCGCAATGAGCGGTCCTAATCATCACTGTGTTCGTGGTCGGTGGGAGTAGTAGACCCTCACGGGTCGTGTGGCATGATCCCCATCAATACGTATGCGTAAAAAGTATTATTTGTGTAGTAATCATAGAGGTTGTTATATGTATTTTATTTTTTGTTTTCATAGTTCCAATTATACCAGATATTATATGTTTTATTGCACGAGATTGATTTAGAAAGATAAAATTGATTAATATTTTTTTTCTATTTAAAAAAATAAAAAAGTTAAAAAAGGAGAGCCTGATATTAATATAATATGCCGTAAATATTATGAAAATTATTTCATATTTTATAGAATATTTTTAAATTTTTTAGAAGCAAGTAAATATATTGATAATTACAAAAATAAAATTCAAATTCAGTCTATGTATCAATCAAGGAGAATAAGCTAATTTAAAATAATTGTATTTTAATTTGATTAAATTTATGCTACTGACCTCTTTTAAATATATATGTTTTTTCTTACAAATAAACTTGAGACCCTATTATAAATTAAAGTTCTCTCCTTATTTGTAAATTGCATCTCATTGATCTTTAATATAATTGTGTTTGTGACTATATATATATAATGGACTGTAGATGTATTATAAGTATGTTTGGAATGAGGGTGATGAGGGAAAAAGGTTTTTGATAATTGACGTGACTTGGGAGTTAAATTTAGCTATAAAATTTGAAAGGTTTCTTTCTTACAATTTTTTCCTTTTTTAACATGTGAGCTCATCTCTGACCTCATTATTTATATTTAAAATATATACGGAAACTTAAAAATTTGACAGTTTCATTACAAAATAAATCAATATCCTTCATACTTTGAAACATAAGCTTTATCTCTCAATTTCCTTTATTTTATATCACTTTTCCCCTTAACGACCGCTGCAGTTTTGGGAATATAAACAATTTGCAGTTCCTATGTGAAAATGGGCGAGTACATAAATTTGCAAATGGTGTATGTTGGCCCGCTTTCATGCTTCAAGAGTTTAAACAGGCATGGTTTGCTTTGGCTTCATCAGACTCTCAAGTGTCTAAACCACACACTACCAAAGTCAACTCTGACACAAGTCCAGGAAAAGGACCCACTCACGCAGATTGCTCAGATGGTTCAAATTTGATAGAGTGGAACAGATATTCTGTTGCATTGAGTAGAGCACTTTGTTCGTTTCTTCTTTCTCCAGAGGATATCAAATCTGGTTGTGATGAAGCATTAGTGAAAAGTTCCATGCCTGTCTCTTTAGGCTATTGCGAACTTTCTATTAGATGGATCATGAAGGTTCTACTCACCATTTTTCCATGCATAAAGGCGTGCTATAGTGAAAGTCAGATACCAATTCATATAAGGTGATATTATTGCCCGTTCACTTCTTCTATTTGTTGAATCTCTAGTTATTTCTGTATAGCACTACTGTGTTTATGAACACAATTTTCAGCCATTTTTTGTGATTCTGCGTGAAAGTAAGTAAAGCAGTGATTTCTTCTCCTTTTTAGTACCTTGTGGGATTTAGTTTGAAATTTGGTGAGTACTTACTGAGATTTTTATAGCCATATTTCTAGCCCAAATCTTAGGGAGAAATAATTCGGTTTCATTCACGTATTTATTGAGTGATCAAGAGAGATTTGGGCTAAAGAGCATCTATACAGTATACCCTTATCAAATCAGTGATGATGCAATCTAATAATCAATCCACCAAAACACCCCACACAACTCCACAGATGCAATCACAATGCTATTGCTAAACACAACATAAACTTATCAAAATCTAAATAGATCTGAAATTGATTGATAGCATCATTTCAGTTTAAAAGTGATAATACGAATTCAACATTCAAACCAATTATTGAGACAGGATAATCATCAGACATTCATAAGCAAATTGGCAAGACAAGCTTGATTCTAAGAGGTTGAATACCTCTGAACAGATCAAAGGACTGGCAGCTCTCACTAGTCTGGACTCCGGAAAGACAGAAAAATGGAAAAGTAAAATAGCCGTTAGACAATGCACCCCCTCCTTATCACCTCACTTATTTATACTAATATTTCCCCTTACAATTTACTTAAGTACCCTCCTACAAAATAAGACAAATTACATCAAACGGCCGTTCCCGCCAAAACTCAATTTCAAATGGCTGTTAACTCTCCTCAGCTTCAATTGGCCGTTAATTATCCTCAGCTTCATCAGTCACATTCCAGATTGCATCAATGCCTCCCCGATCAAAACTTCCTTGGCCTCAAGGAAGGAAGTGAGGATAATGTTTCTGGTTAACCCACAAGTTATCCCAGGTTGCCTCCGGTGAGCCGTTAGCCCATTGAATCAACAATTGAGTTATCACCCTTCCTTCACGGGGACCGATATGATGGTCCAGGACGGCCATTGGCTCCACCATAACATTACCCTCTATGTTCACAGTTGATGGTAATGGTATGCCCTGAATTTGTGCTTCTCCTTTATGTTCTCTGAGCTGTGACACGTGGAAAGTGTGGTGTATCTTGGCAAATTCAGGTAAGTCTAAACGGTATGCCACCACTCCCACATGTTCAACCACCCTGAAGGGGATAAATTTTTTGGGAGAAAGTTTATGGAACCCGCGCAGTCGAATGCTTACTTGTTTATACGGCTACTGACAAACATAAGCCCACAAACCAACTTCTAATTCCCTCTCCCTGCATTTGTTGTTAGCCAAAGCCCGCATCCTGTTTTGCGCTTGGGTAAGATTGAACTTAAGTATGTAAAGAACTCTTTCTGTTGCTACCAAAGACATGTCTACTTCTTCCACCATTAAAGAATCTGCAATGTAAGGGCAATGAAGAGTAGGCTCCTGCCCATAGACTACCTCATACGAGGTCATCTTAATAGCACTTTGAAAGGTTGTATTATACCACAATTCTGCTAGACGTAGCCAGGTGGCCAGCTTCGTGGAATTTCAAAGCACATACATCGTAGATAACTCCCCACACAATGATTTACAACCTCCGTACGATCATCAGTTTGCGGATGATATGCCATTGACATATTCAGCTGAACTTGTAGAATCCGGAAGAGTTCCTGCCAGAATTGACTGATGAAAATTGAATCCCTATCACTGACAATAGAATTTGGTAGGCCATACAATCGAAACACTTAATCCATGAAAATTTGTGCTACAACTTTTGCTGTGTAAGGATGACTAATGGCTACAAAATGCGCTTGTTTACTCAGCCGGTCGACCACCACAAGATTTGTTGATTTGTTGTTGCTTTTTGGAAGACCCTTGACAAAGTCCATTGAAATTTTCCTTCCAAATGCGATTTTAAATAGGCAGGGGTTGCAACAAACACATGGGGTTTTGATTATCTGGCTTACATTTTTGGCAATTCATAAAATTTTGTATGTATTTGTAAACTTCTGGCTTCATGTTCTTCCAAAAAAAAACAACTTCTTCAAGCGGTGATAGGTGGTTGTGATCCTCGAATGCCCCCCTAAGGCTCAATCATGGTAGAGTTGTAGCAGTTTTGTTTCGAATAATTTCAGATTTCCCACAACTATTTTCCCCTTTCTTTTTAACAAACCGTGAATCCACTGATACTTGGGCTTGTATAGGTTATTCTCTTCTTTTTCTCTGATAAGCTTCTGGATTTGCTCATCCTGGAGCCATGAGTCTTTTACCTGCTTCATAATCTCAGAGGTAAACACTACCCTTTCCAGCAATTCCAACCTATTTACTTCTACCTTCCAGGATAATGCGTCTGCACACATTTTCTTTCTCTTTCCTATACTGAATGGTGCAATTGTTACCTATTAACTTGGCTAGTAATTTTTGCTGATTAGGGGTGGCCAACCTTTGCTCCAGCAGGAACTTCAAACTATGATGGTCCGTTTTGATGATGAAATGTCCACCCATCAAATAATGACCCAATTTTTGGACTGCCAAGACGATAGCGAGTAGTTCCTTCTCATAGGTTGATAACTGCACATTCTTCTTTCCTAAATCCTTGCTAAAGAAGGCCAGGGGATGACCTTCCTGCTTCAAGACAACTCCCACTCCCACACCCGTTGCACCCGTCTCAATGATAAATGTCTTATGGAAATCATGGAGCTGTAACACTGGTGGTTTGGATACAACTTCCTTTAAGTTTAAGAAGGCTTCTTGTGTTACCTCATTCCATTGCCAATTCTTCAACTTCAACAAATTAGTGAGAGGCCAACTATTAGTCCACACCCCTTAATAAATCTATGGTAGTACCCAGTTAAGCCCCAAAAACCTCTCAGCTGCTTTAAGTTTGTAGGTGATGGCCGATCCAACATATTCTGCACCTTATGTAACGACCCAGGCCCGACTCAATCGGGACAACGTCCACCGAGAGCTCCATCGGACCCAGCTGGCGTCGTTACCGGGCTGCAGCTCAAGCACCCCAACCCCTCTCCAGCCCACTGACGGGTTGTTGGTGGCCACAGCCTCCCTTCGATGAGAGGTGATCCAGTTAAGCGGCATCGCGTGGACTTCCCAGGAGGTCACCCATCCCGTGACTACTCCAGCCCGAACACGCTTAACTATGGAGTACTTTCACTTCTCATCACCAATTGAGCTGCATCGGGACAACGTCCACCGAGAGCTCCACCGGGACCCAGCTGGCGTCGTTACCGGGCTGCAACCCAAGCACCCCAACCTCTCTCCAGCCCATTGACGGGTTGTTGGTGGCCACAACCTCCCTTCGATGAGAGGTGATCCAGTTAAGCGGCAGCGCGTGAACTTCCCAGAAGGTCACCCATCCCGTGACTATTCCAGCCCGAGCACGCTTAACTATGGAGTACTTTCACTTCTCATAGTTAAGCGAAAGTACTCCATAGTTAAGCGTGCTCGGGTTGGAGTAGTCACGGGATGGGTGACCTCCTGGGAAGTTCACGCGCTGCCGCTTAACTGGATCACCTCTCATCGAAGGGAGGCTGTTGCCACCAACAACCCGGCAGTGGGCTGGAGAGGGGTTGGGGTGCTTGGGCTGCAGCCCGGTAACGACGCCAGCTGGGTCCCGATGGAGCTCTCGGTGGATGTTGTCCCGATTGAGTCGGGCCTGGGTCGTTACACCTTAAGTGGATCAATGACAACTCCCGCTTGAGAAATAATATACCCCAGATTGTGCACCTCTTTCAAGCTAAATGTGCACTTGTTTTACTTAAGAAAAAAATTGATGTTTGCTTAACAGTTTGAAGGTAATTCTCAAATGTCTTTGGTGCACTTGCCATAACTTACTGAAGATGAGAATATCATTAAAAAAACTAGGATGAATTACCTCAGATGCTCCTGGAACACCTTATTCATCAGTCCTTGGAATGTATATGGGGTGTTAGTGAGTCAAAATGACATTACAAGGAACTCATAATGGCCCTAGTGAGTTCTAAATGCCGTCTTGTATGTATCATCTTCAACCATCCCCATTTGGTGGTAGCCGGCTCTAAGATCCTGTTTCGAGAAGAACATGGCACCATGTGACTCCTCAATCAACTCCTCAATAACAGGGATTGGAAATTTGTCCTTGATGGTATGAGTATTGAGCTCCCGGTAATCGATACACAACCTCAAAGTGCCATCATGCATCTTCACCAACACCACTGGAGACACGTAAGGGTTGTGGCTGTGTCGAATCACGCCATACCCCCACATTTCCTTGACCAAACACTCTATTTCAGATTTATGTTGAGGAGGGTAATGATAAGGTCTAAGATTAATTGAAACCTTGTCATCCTTTAAATTGATATGGTGTTCATGGCCACAGATTGGTGGCAGTTCCTTGGGTTCGTGGAACAACTCCTAGAATTCACTGAGCTATTCCTACATTTGTGTTTCCTCCTCCCTTGACAAATGATCTGATAGTAAACTCGATCCCCGTAGCTGCAAGTTGTCTCCTCCTTCCCGGTTTTGGCTCTCTTGTATGTGACAAACCGCTGTCATGTTGATTTGCCCACTCATTGAAATCAATTTTTGCACTCTTTTGCTTCATCAATGTGCATGCCAAGTACTTGGACCCCCTTAGTGAAATCTTTTTCCCCTGACTATAAAACTCCATCTTCAAATTATTGAAATCCCATTGCACAGCTCCTAAAGTGACCAACCATTGTACCCCAAGCACCACTTTACTCCCTCCCAACAGTAGAACTAGCATATCAGAAGTAAACATTACACCTTGGTACCCATCCACCTTGTGAGCACTAGAAATACTCTTGCCATTGGCAATGGCCACATTAAAGGTAGGTATTGGAACCAATTTTCATTGCAGTCTACCGTCTGCAGTGATGTACAGAAAGTTATTCGTGCTTGCTGAATCAATGAGAATACTTATTGAATGTCCTTGGTATGATGCAGTCGCTCTCATGGTATGGAAGCGAGTAATCCCCGTCAACGCATGTACAAATACTTGGGGCACATCTTGTTCCAGGTTCTGGTCATCTATCACAACTGATTCCTCTACGTTCTCCAATGCGCTCTTCCCTTCTTCATCACTCTGTGTGTGCAATTCTAAGGCATATGATTGATGCCTCTCCAAGAATCTATACTCCAGTGTATACTTATCATTGCGCCAAAAGCACAACCCCTACTCCTCTTTTCATCCATTTTCGTAGATGTTAATCTCTGACCCGTTCTATGTTGATTTGTATTACTACTACTAACTTGCGCAGTTGAACTGGAAGCGAGTGATCTACCGGGTGTTTGAAGCTTCTCTGTTTTATGGATCACTTCAGGTACCTTGATCTGTCCCTTCCTTTGGCTGATTGCCGGTTTATGTTCATGAATTCTTCCTAACTGGAAGATATTTTAAAGCGATTTGGGTTGAAACATCCGCACAACGAGTTCAATTTCTTCCTTCAAACCAGCCAAACAAAAGCTAATGACATGATCTTCCGGAATGTGCACTCGACGAAGAAGAATGTCGTTATCGTCTGGGTAGAGTTGGACTAGATTTTTGTTTAAGATTTTTCAATTCGCTCATTGGGTCGTCAAATAGAATAGATCCAAAACGATTCTGGAAGGCTTGTAGATATTCCTCCCAACTCGGCCATTGTCGAGTGAGCCGAGATTTCATATGTGCTTGATGCTAGAACAGAGCCTTGCCCTCCACGTGGACTGATGCGATCTTCACTTTCAGCTCAACCGGTGTGCCATCAATGTCGAAGAATTGATCACACTTATAGATCCACTCCATCACCGCTTCCCCAAAGAAACACGGTAAATCAATGCGAAAAAATCTTGTAGAAGGTTGATATGAATTTGGGAATGCATTTCGACTGGCAGCTGGTGAATGCCCACCTGTATTGTCCACGGATCTTTTGGATCTGAGGCTAGCAAACATATCTCGCACCTCCTCTAGTGTTCTACTGTGTTGATCTGTCAAGGTCTGAATCGTCCTCGCCGTAGAGTCTTGATTCTGCTTGAGTAAATCCACCTCACTTTGTAAGTCCTTTGATCTTGTCCTCCGACAGCGGCATGATCGTGGCCAAGGATGTTGCTATGATACCAATGGTGCAATCTAATAAGCAATCCACCAAAACACCCCGCACAACTCCACAAATGCAATCACAATGCTATTGCTAAACACAACATAAACTCAGCAAATGTAAATAGATCTGAAATTGATTGATAGCTTCATTTTAGTGTACAACAACAACAACAACACTCAAGCCTTTATCCCACCATAGTGGGGTCGGCTATATGGATCCTCTGTCGCCATTGCGCCCTATCTTTAAGCATAGTCTCATTAATGCCTAAGTACATCATGTCTTTCTTTATAGTTTCATTCCAAGTCTTTTTTGGTCTACCCCTCCCCCGTTTAACATGTCTAGTGACTAAACTCTCACAACGCCTAACAGGTGCCTCTAATGGTCTCCTATGTACATGTCCAAACCATCTTAAACGAGCTTCTCGCATCTTCTCTACAATTGGCGCCACTCCTATCTTATCCCTGATACATTCATTCCTAATTTTATCCAGTCTCGTGTGACCACACATCCACCTAAGCATTCTCATCTCCGCGACTCCCATTTTTTGCTCGTGTACACCATTCACTGCCCAACACTCAGAACCGTAGAGCATTGCAGGCCTAATTGCAGTACGGTAAAACTTGCCTTTAAGTTTTAGTGGTACTTTACGATCACATAGGATCCCAGACGCGCCTCTCCACTTCAACCAACCTGCTTGGATTCTATGAATCACATCTTTATCTACACCTCCATCTTTTTGAATTATCGATCCTAGATATTTAAAGCACTCACTGCGGGAAATATCTTGGTCACCCAATTTAATGACGGAGTCATCTGACCTTCTTGCACTACTAAATTTAAGCTCTATATACTCTGTCTTTGTTCTGCTCAACCTAAAACCCTTCTTTTCTAAAGTGTCTCGCCAAGATTCCAGTTTCGCGTTTACACCCTCGCGCGTCTCATCGACCAAAACAATATCATCTGCAAATAATAAACACCAAGGTATTGCTTGCTGGATATGTCCGGTGAGCTCATCTAAGATAAGGGTAAAGAGGTAAGGGCTTAAAGCTGACCCTTGATGTAAGCCAACAGCGATAGGGAATTCCTGTGTTAATCCTCCAGATGTCCTCACCCTGGTCACTGAATTTGTATACATATCTTTGATTACGTCAATGTATGATACATTTACACCTTTCTTTTCTAAGACTCTCCACAAGACCTCTCTTGGAACCCTATCATACGCCTTCTCCAGATCGATAAACAACATATGCAAATCTTTTTGTCTTTCCCGATAGTTGTCAATGAGTCTCCTCAAGAGATGTATAGCTTCCATGGTTGACCTCCCTGGCATGAATCCAAATTGATTCTCTGAGATGCTAGTCTCTCGTCTAACTCGTCTTTCTATTACTCGTTCCCATAGTTTCATAGTATGACTCATTAATTTAATTTCCCTGTAATTGACACAATTTTGTATATCTCCTTTGTTCTTATACAAAGGTACCAAAATACTTTCTCTCCATTGGTCTGACATCCTTTTTGTCTTCAGTATCTTATTGAAGAAACTTGTAAGCCATAAAATTCCTTCCCTCCCTAAGCATTTCCATACTTCAATGGGTATATCGTCTGGTCCAACCGCCTTTCCATTTTTCATCTTCTTCAGAGCGTCATCTATCTCTGATGCTTGAATTTTACGATAAAAAGTTATGTCTCTATACTCCTCCGATTTACTTAACTCTTCCAAATTCAGTTCATTATCTTTTCCTTCATTGTATAGTTGATACAAGTATCTTTTCCATCGCTCCTTAATAGCCACATCATCCGTCAAAACCGTATCTGTTTCATCTTTTATGCATTTAATTTGGCTTAAATCTCTTGTCTTCCTCTCTCTAGCTCGAGCAATTTTATATATATCGCGCTCTCCATCTTTGGTATCTAGTTGTTTGTAAAATTCTTCATAAGCTTGACTTCTTGCTTTACTTACTGCATTTTTAGCTTCTTTCTTGGCGACTTTATACTTGTCAAGTTTTCATCATTCCTACAAGCATATAATGTTTTGTAGCTGACCCTCTTTGCCCTCACTTTGTCTTGCACTTCCTTTTTCCACCACCAAGATTCTTTTTGTGGGGGCGCGCGACCTTTTGACTCTCCAAGTACGTTCTTTCCACTTATCCTTAAATGAGAAGACATAACTTCCCATGCGACACTAGGATCAACATAAGGATCATCAACTAGTCGTTCTATAACTGCTGCCTTGAAAGCAACCTGTTTTTCCTTCATCAAGTTCTACCACCGAATTTTTGGCAACACTTTTGTCTTTCTCTTAAAGTTACTATATTTAATTTGCACATCCAGCACCACTAGCCTATGTTGCGTTGTCAAACTTTCTCCTGGTATGACTTTGCAATCCTTACAAATCTTTTTATCCATTTTGCGAGTCATAAAATAGTCAATTTGTGACTTATTTTGTCCGCTCTTGAACGTAATTAAGTGTTCTTCCCTCTTTATGTAGAACGTATTTGTCACAATTAGCTCATGTGCTATGGCAAAGTCTAGAATGGTTCTTCCTTCTTCATTTCTTTCTCCATACCCAAATCCTCCATGAACATCTGTATAATCCGTATTTTGCTTCCCTACATGTCCATTTAAGTCTCCTCCAATGAAAATTTTCTCGCTTTGTGGGATTTCTCTTACCAAATCATCTAAGTCTTCCCAAAATTGTACTTTAATAGCTTCATTTAATCCTACTTGTGGCGCATAAGCACTAATTCAACATTCAAACCAGTTATTGCGATAGGATAATCATCAGACATTCATAAGCAAATTGGCAGGACAAGCTTGATCCTTAGAGGTCGAATACCTCTGAACAGATCAAAGAAGGTTGAGCAGCTCTCACTAGTCTGCACTCCGGAAAGACATAAAAATGGAAAAGTAAAACAGCCACTAGACAATGCATAACCCCTCCTTATCACCTCACTTATTTATACTAATATTTCCCCTTACAATTTACTTAAGTGCCCTACTACAAAATAAGCCAAATTACACCAAACCACCGTTCCCGCCAAAACTCAATTTCAAATGGCAGTTAACTCTCCTTAGCTTCAATTGGCTGTTAATTTTCTTTAGCTTCAGCATTCACATTCCAGATCGCATCAGTGACCATGCTTTAAGGGAAAAATGGTTTTCCGAATTACTTTTTGGTCAGCCCATGTTGGATCTGACCTTGTTTAATCAATCTGCGGAAAATCTTGGTCAAATGCTGATAAGTAAATAAAACGATTCGACAAAATACTTCTTGTTTATTCATCTTTCTTGGATTTATGTTTTCTGAAATGATATTGCAACCCTATAGAAGTTTCTATGCTACATGGTAAGTTGGGTGCAATTCTAACTTTAACCTTAGCGCTTTAGAAGTTTCCATGCTCCACTGCTTTCTTTACATGCAAATCTGTTCCATGCCTCACTGTAGGCTGTCGGCCTCCTTATTCCAGCCCCAGTCCCTGCCACAGCTGTTATTGACTGATCACGAAAGAATGCGCTAAGTGGTATGGGCCATATCTAACTCATTTCCATCTATGTCCTTTGCCAGAGGTTTGTTAGAAATAAAGAAAATGATTTTCTGATTTACTTGTTGATGTCCAACCCATGGTCTGTGTCCTTGTTAAATCATATGTAGCCACAAGTTAAAAAAAGGATTGGCTAAATTACCTTTTGGTGTCAAACCCATGTTCCATTTATGTCTTTGTTAAGCCAATCTGTGGTTAAAGCTTTTAAATATAAAGAAGAAGGATTAGCTGAATTATTTTTTGGATAACCTTTCTGCTTTTATTCATATTTCTTGAATTGATGTTTTCTGAAAGGGATATGACGGTCCTGCAGAATTTTCTTGCTACATTTGGTGCAACCACAATTCCAACCTTATTTGTAGAATATTGTTGTTTAAATAGTAGAATATTCTTTGTCATTGTCTTGTTAACAATAGTCGACATCTAAAAGCAAATGTAGATTTGTGCACTTAATATAGATCTCGGAACCTCCACCTACAACTGATTTGTTTTAGGTTGGATGTTTGGGTTTCTAATATGATACCAGAGCTTGGTAGGCCTAACGACCAAATTAAAAAATAGTCCATGTGTTAGAGGCCAAAGATCCTACACATAAGAATACGTGCTGAGAGTAGTCCCACATCAGAAAACTAATGTAACATTGTGCACTTCATATATATCCTTTGTTCCTCCACCTACAACGAATTGGTTTTAGGCTGCATGCTTGATTTATATGATAGGATCACATTGTTCTATACTCAGCCGCCACACCGACCGCTCTTATTTTCAGTATTACACTTCATATTTTTATTTGCGTTTGTAGCCATATTGGCATTTTTGTAATGTTAGATATGTTTCCACTCTGACCTATAGAAGGGAGTGGAGGAGATTCAGGAGTGTCTAGGATCATCTTCTAGAATTGTATGAAGTCACTCTCTTAGTGAGGAATTCTTTGGGGGAACCATCCCTGAAGGGTAGGTGCTAGCATATCTCGCTGTATCCCTTGCATTTTTTGTTTTAATGAAATTATTCAGACCACATTTCTATATTCTAATAGTTCTTTCGTGAAAATCAGTTAAAATCATAATTTGTTTTTTCAAATGTTTTTTTAGAGAGTTAAATATTGAATAACATAATGAGTCACATGTAAGTTGTTTACTACTGCCCACTCTGCAAGGGAGCAACTAAAACTGCACTGCATGCACATTTGCTTGTTTTTTTTGGAATTTCAGTTCTTTCTGATGCTAGTTCTTTCTTAATCTATAATGCTTCTACAACAGAGTTTTTGGCAACACTATGCAGCATTGCATCCTTCGCACGTTCAGAATGGTTCTTGTTTCTGCTCCAGCTCTTCTTGAAGTCTTTAGGGAAGAGGGAATTTGGGGAATGATTTTCTCGGAGAAGTTTTTCTACTTTGGGTCTTCTTTGAAAGAGTTAGATCTGAATTTTGAAATCATTTCCGGTGCCTTTGGTATCTCTGAAAGTTGGAAGGATAAATCAAAATGTAATGATGTTGACTTTATTCAAGTGGAGGCCATTTCTTTCTTGGAATTTGCAGCAACATTAAGCTCAAATACAAATAATTTGGTATCATCTTTATCTTTTTTTCTTCTCATTGATACATTAGATTTAATATGTTTCTGAGTTGTTTTGCTAACTCTTACATTTGTTGCTTGGAGGACTAATTAATGTTCAAATATTTCTGGATAAGTATCTCATGAAATATTGTTCTGTTGGATCGTAAGCTATTTGAAGTTGCAATATTTTGATTATGTTAGGCAGTTTGTTTTTTGTGCAATGTGGATTAAGTTCCACTTAAATGTTATTGTTGATTTCTTCATCAAATACTCTTCTATAAATTTGCTTGTAATAGGTGAGTAGGAAAACACAATCTGTCGTGGGCATAAGCTAGTCACCTTTTATTTCAAATTTTTATGCATCATATTATGTCTAGGTCATTTTGAACGTGTTCGTCTTTTATGTAGTTTAACAAATATTTTGGGCAGAAGGGCTTATTCATATTTAGGTCATGTAACTTATATTTAAATTCCCTTGGGACTATGGATATGACAAGCAAGAACTATTCTATTTTCCTCTCCCTAGTCTTCCCTCTTCTCTCCCCTTGTCTCCCTAACCCTAATCGAGGTTGAGCCTGACTCCCTTGTCGCATCTCGTAGGCTGAGCTCCGCTTGCTTCAGACGACTCCTTATCTCTCCGACATCTCCACCCTTGATACCTCCGGTCTCCTCTCCGACAAGCTACATGCACATTACGATGAGGGTGATAACATCTTGATATCAAAGCCAACTAATTTGGTCCCTTGCCCTTTCCTCACAATTCTTCTAGAGATGCTGGTCGGCGCCATCCACATCGATACATACCACAACAAATTAACCTCCAACAAATTTTCGATGCCTTCGCTGTGTTGATTTACTCGCACATTCGACGATTTGGGAATGATGAACACCACCCTCGATCGATCCATCCCACAGACAAAAGTAATCGCCGCATAATTTAGACACGATTTATGCGTCAGCGCTCCATTCGATCTACACTATCAAATTCTATCTCTTGCTATTTTGTTCACTATTCTTCCCGTGGAGATGTCAATCCAATCTTCGGTCAGTCCAATGACGATCGAGACTGCTTGCTGAAGTCCATGCTTGAGTAAAGCCCTAATCGATGTCGAGCCCTACACTCTCTGCAACGACACTCTATTTAATCTCCACGCTCAAATTCCGTCGACCACTATTTTGTTCACTATCCTTCCCGTGGAGATCCTGATCCAATCTTCAAACAGTCCAACGACGATTGACATTGCTTGCTGATGTCCGTTGCTTGCGTAAAGCCCTAATTGATGTTGAGCCCTGCGTTCCCTTCAACTCCATTCCACCCTCCATTCCCACTGCAACATCATGGAATCCTTCCAATGCCGTTGAGCCTTGCGTAGGTTGAGCCGCACACCACATTACTTTTCGAGCCCAATGCTTTCATTTCGACCCCAACTCAAAAGACAGAGATAATTAATCAATAAGGCTTTCTAGCATTACTTAATTAATTATGCCAGTAATAATTTTTTTGAAAAAAGAGAATAGAGACAGAGAGCATGTAGCAACCATAATTGTCTGAAGATGACTTTGCCTCTTTGGGGGGGGGGGGGGGGGCAAGGAACCTAGGATGTTGGTGCCTTAATGAAGCCGAGCACGCTTCAATACCCACAAGGATCATCATTATGATGCCAGTTGAGATTGGCTGATATAATTATTTAGAGACTTAATAAATGGGAACTTATTAAATCAAACATGGTACCCACTCACAAGGGATCACAATAATTTTATGCCACAACCCTCACGAAACTCGATGGACTTATAGCCGCATAACAAAGTATCCATCCGCTCATCACACGACCAAAAATTCTGCTCAACAAGTGTAGATCATTGATATTTGGCCTGCCCAGCTGTCACATAACAGTCACCATTTACCATTGTTCATATTCAGCTGGACACCCCTCTGCCATTAACTGTGCGCACAAGACGGGCATTGCTTGCATTAAATCTCTTCTCGCACACATGAAGGTCAGTATTAATTTGAGCAGTCAGTGGGTATCTCCATCGAGGAAGACATCGCGTCACTTGCGGATTATTCACTATTCTTCTGCTGGTGCAGTGATGAGTACTTTTCCTACTCACCATTTAGTATATTTTAAATACTATTTTAATACAAATTTATGTAATTTATATGAATTATCTCTTTTAATTTGTTTCTTTTCACTTTTATGAGCTAACTTAAGCTCATTTTATGTTTTTCAGGTTTTTTGGGCACTTTTGAGAAAAATTCCAAAGTACACGCCCAAGGTCACGGGCGTGACCAAGGGCGTGACAGCCCAAGATGTGTTCCAGACCTGCTGCCGCCACTCTGGGCTCATTCTGTGAAAATTCGCCAAGTACACACCCCAGGTCACGGGCGTGACCAAGGGCGTGACCCAGGTCACGGTCACGACCCGTCGCCAGCAGCAAAAGTGCAATGCCACGTCAATTAAAATTATACGCCCTCGGTCGCGGGCGTGACTCATCCCGCGCTCTTTCCCGCCGATGACTTCCCGCCAAGCGCTGTTTTGAAGATTACACGCCTTAGGTCACGGGCGTGACCTAGGGCATGACGCACACGTAACGCCTGCAATAACTCCAGAAGGCGCCCTCTCCGCTGCTGCTTCGATCACGCCCCTTACACGCCCTTGGTCACGGGCGTGTAACATCAAATTCCAGCATATTTAAAGCCATCTCCTCTACAACTCAAGGGACGAATTTTTAGGAGTTAGATTCTTCATTTCTTGTATTATTTTCATGTTTTTAGTAGTTCTTGTAATCCTTCTTTCTTTCTTGCAATTGTACTTTCAATTCAATAGTTATAATTTTCATTTCAATAGCTTGTATTTCTCTTCTTGCAAAATCAATAAAATAGTTTGTTCTAATTTTCTTATTCTCTTATTCTCTTCTTATTTCATCATGAACTCTTTTATTTTTATTGATTCCTCCATCTCCTTGAGTAGCTAAATTTTTATTAGTACTCGGTCGAGATGATCCAAAGAATAATAAGCTTTATGAATCGAATTTAGTTTCTCTTTTCCCCTCCTTAGAATACTTACGATTTATCCTTGATTTTAACATAATGAGATCATATTGTCGATATATGATTCTCGTTCTTGTTTTCGTTCTTTAGTTAGCCGAACCAGCTCGTAAGGCGAATCGATCATTCAAGGATAAAGAGAGTTGATTGCAACCCTCGAGAGAGGATGACATAAATCTCCCGGATTGGAGTCAAATTCAATAGAGGGGTTCACCTCGGTAAAGCGAGTTTTAGGGGTTTTGATTCTAGAGCGAAAGCTCGATTGATCTACCTAAACTCAGCTGGATGTATCCTCGACCCAAGGTGCACTCAGAATTTAGGAACCTCCACGGTCTAAGCATTTCTTTGAAAGAGAATTATAGTCTTATTTTATTCCTGTTTTTTTTATTCTAAGGTGATTCAAGTCCGAGTGCTAATCGTCCTTTTTATTGTTTTAATCGCTATTCTAATTCACCGCACTTTTCTTATAAACAAACCAATCCCAAGTTTTAATTGATAAAATAATAGAGATTTTCTGAAGTAAGAATATTCAGCCACCCCGAGTCTAATACGACCTTGGTTTTATAAACCTATACTGCTTTCGATATGGTACACTTGCCGTTGTCGTTTGCGGTTATAGTTTTGCGCATTATGCATCGACCACATCTTTTCAACAGACAATGTTGCACACCATTGTTCTGGCAAGAGATTAAAGAAATAGTTGATCAGTCATGCCTTCAGGTCTAGACTCCGCACCATGGTTATGAGCTTGAGGATAAGCTCAAAGAAATGTAGGGATGGTGTGTTATAGGCATTTGACTAGTTGCATTATATTTCATATTTCTATGTATCGTATTATGTCCGGGTCATTTCAAGCGCGTTCTTTTATGTAGTGTAGCGAATATTTTGAGTAGGATGGCTTATTCGCAATTAGGTCATGTAACTTCTATTTAGAGGCCCTTGGGGGCATTGGATATGGAAAGCTAGAAATATTCTATTTTCCTCTCGTTAAGTTTCCCTCTTCTCTCCCCTCCTCTCCCTAACCCTATCCGGTCTCCACTCTAGGTCATTGTGAGTTTGAGTTTGGTTCCCTTGTCGCATCTCATAGGTCGAGCTTGGCTTCCTTCGGATGACTCCCTTGTATCTCCGACATCTCCGCCTTTCTCGTTACCTCCGGTATCCTATCCAGCAAGTTGTGGATACGTTACGTCAAGGCCCATAACACAATCTTATACGCCGGTTTCTTTATCACACAATCAATTAGTTGTATTCTATGACTTTAATATCAATTTTATTTTGTGTGAGATGTCAAGAAGAATTGCTAGTTTCTTCATCACACATTCAAGTGGATGGATTTTCTGCTTCATTCTCTTAGCATGGTATGGTCATCCTTTCAAGGTCACATTTGGATGTGTGCTTTCACATTGAAATCTATCATACTTTTGTAACAAGTTAATTTTTAGGGAATTTGATTTTTTGTGATTCTATACGTTTTTCTATCAAAAGTAATGGGCGCCACTTGTATTGCATGAAACATATAATTCTTCCATACTTTTATCTCTTGTTGATCCTTTATGCATTAGTTTATTTGACATGTATTTCATCAACTTACACATTACAAGCTGTTCCTTTTCTCCAACCCAAATCTGCTACATGTATTGCATGAAACATATAATTCTTCCATTCTTTTGTCTCTTGTTGATCCTTTACGCATTAGTTTATTTTACCTGTATTTCATCAACTTACACGTTTCAAGCTGTTCCTTTCTCCAACACAAACCTGCTGGAGACTGGAATGGATGCTATTGCTTCTGGAAATATCGTTTTCCCTTTCCAAGATGCATTGATTTTCACATTAGATCGGTGTATTCATTAATTCATTTAATCAACTGCAAACACTGCAATTTGATTTACTATATATATATGTATATGTATGCATGTATCTATTTATCTATGTATAAGTGTGTGATGGCGATAGTACCTCGCCGTCTCGATAGGTGGCCAATATTTATATTTTTGATTTTACTTTAGCTCTATGTAATAAGAAATCATTCGTTCCGTTATATGAGGGATTGAAATTGAAATACTTAAATTCATTTGATGGTCCTATTTTAGTACCATGAACTATCCAAGCTTTCCCTTTTAATATAGTGTATACAGATATCTTCTTCTATATTATTGTAAATGAGAGTTGTGAGGTGGACACTAAGGTAGTAAGGTGTGTAATTTATCTTTTCAATTTGCCCTTCGCTCCTTATGAAATTTACATACCTACTGATTGCTGTTTTGTTAAAGAAAATTCTTGAGATAACTGGCCGGAGAAGTCGAGCTTCCCTCCGGTGAATGAATAAATAAAGCCAAAGAAGGTGAAAATCCTCACCGAGCAAGCATCGAGTGAATAAAGACGACACCATATATGTATTTATAGTACCACTTAAATTAAAAATTTTTCCACACAACTCAGTAGTTTGTTGGGATAAGGAAGGGTGGGAGTGTGAGGGTACCTGCAACATTTGCGGGGCCTGCCAGTGTCTGCGCCGGAGCAAGCGTCGTGATCACCAAGAAAACAATGGTATGTGTGTGTATATATCAAGGTTTTAGATGTCGGGTGTCAGAGACACGTTGGTTTAGGTTTTTCATCTCGGTTTTAATATGTCTGAGGTTATATTGGGCATATTTCATATATCAGGGATATTTTATACATCGATTTTTACTATTTAATTATTTATATACATAATTATATATAATTCTAATCTTTTTAATTTATATATATGAATAGATTAATAATTTAACATTTATTTAATTTCTAAATCTACCAAATTACTATAAACATTTTATGTTACACGGGTAATAATAGTATAATACATGGAAGAAAGTCAGAGGAAGCAGGAAGTCAAGAAGTCGTCGACGATGATGAAAGATAATGAACCTTCAATATAAAATCTAAATGTCAAGCAAAATCAAAGTCAATGACGGACGGACACTGGGAAGAAAACTAGAGGAAACAGGAAGATTGTGGAGACCTAGAGCAGATAACTATCCAAACAACCAAACGATTTTGTTTGTTGTCTATTAAACCATAAACACTAAATAAAAAAATTAAAAAAATTCAGCTGATATACTATTAAGTTATATCGGCCAGTATATCAATGATACATCAGTGGATATATCGGTCCATAGGTGATATATCGGCGGATGTATTCCAAAAGGATATATTGCAAAACAATATCGGAAACGTGCCATTTTACTGATGAAACCTTTATGTCGGTCGACATGTCGGTCATGTCGGATGATATCCACACATGTAGTGTATATATATAAATAAATTAATATATACTGTGCATAAATATATATATATATATATATATATAAGCTTACTGCATTCCACATTTTACCGTTGCCCCAAATTTTGTGAAGAGGTTACTTGATTCTAAGCCATGCCATAACAGGGTGCCACATTTACGAGTGCCTCAGTTGACACACGATTAATAGTAGGGTCGTCCATCCTCGGTGGCGACCTATGATAAAATAAGAGGGTTGGAGCTTGTTGCAAACCCTCGTTGGGATTCACTGTCATGTTATAGTGGTTTTGGGGGATCTCAATCCTAGAGGGGAGCTTCCCAGAGATGGTCGGAGGTGAAGGCGATGGAAATCAAAGATTCCACTGAGGCTTTTCACGACATCCTAAGCAGGGGCATCAGTGGATTTTGAGGTGGAAGAATGGAAGCCGGCGCACTAAAACCCTGGCCAAGCACTGCTCGGGTGTTGTAGCTGCACTCGATTTATCACATGCTAGAAGCACGAATGGAAGGCGAGACAAGGCTCACGACGAGGAACCGACAGTTTGTTGCTTGTCCGATGGGCGCGTGGCACAGTGCCGGCGAGGTGTGCGTTGGGAAGCACCTAGATAGAGCAGGCGCTGCCGTATCTGCTATTCCTGGGACCTGTGCGTGTGAGTGAAGGGGGAAGGATTAGTCGTCTGGGGCAGTTGCTGTTGGGCTGCATGAGTTGGCGTAGGGGAGGGAAGGGATTTGGTGGTGGGGAGAGGGAGCCCCCAAACCTCAAACGAAGACTAATTGATTTGATTAATTTCTCGATATCCTGGCCACAATCCGATTGAGTATAAAAACAACAACACTCAAGCCTTTATCCCACTATAGTGAGGTCGGCTATATGGATCCTTTGTCACCATTGTGCCCTATCTTTAGTCATAATCTCACTAATGCCTAAGTACATCATGTCTTTCCTTATAGTTTCATTCCAAGTCTTTATTGATCTACCCCTCCCCGTTTAACATGCCTATTGACTAATCAAATCAATTATCCGATCGAATTTATAAAGAAAAAAAAAATAAAGCAACATATAAATCATAGTCTGGACCAATCTGGGACCCAAAATGAATGAATGAACAAAATTGTGCAAAATACAAGGAATACGAAAGTAAAAGATAGATTATGACATCAAATACCCGCCGTCGTGCTGTCTACTGCTTAATAATCTCCTGTAAATGTGCTCATGACAGTTAATTGACTTGGTTTGATATTTAACATATTAAGTACAATTGTTTGGTTAAGTTTTTGTATAGATTTACAACATGTAGGGTTAACTGCTGCTTGAGTGTTTTTTGGAATTTTGTTTTTTCTGCAGGGCATGTGGTTATTCATCTTTAATTCAGTGATAATTAATTTATATTAATTAATATTTCAGGAAGCTTAAAATTTTAACTAGTACTTTGCCTTGTTGCCTTGGCAGCCAGAATGCTCTGTTTTGTTAGATGCACTTGAGCAATCAGCCCGTAATCCTGAACTTGCAACTATATTTTTGAGAAGTCTTCAACGGATTCTACAACTTACGGCTGCACAATGTCTTGGTTCTTTCAAGTCTTTGGACGCTGTAAACCGAGCCCTTCGGGTTGCATGCATTCAGGCTCAAGAGGTCCAGAAATTCAATATTGTTCTAAGGGGCGAGAGGGATGTTGCTGAAGGATCTGGAGTGAGAAAAACCCATGCGATCAACTCTTTGAAGGCTTCTAAAAGCTGGGTTAAATGCATGGAATCATCAATGGAGCTCTTTAATGATTATATCTCTATTGCAGAGCATGTGAGAAGTCTGGTTTTGCATAATTCTAGCTGTATTGATTGTTTATTTGAGTTGTTTTGGGAAGAAAGTCTCAGGAAGTCTGTGTTAAAACATATTCTTGGATTACTTAAGGTTTTGTTTTCTCTACCCCTCTCTTTTTCTTTCCATCCATCCTCTTTTACTCCTTCCTCCTTCATACCTCCTTCCTCAATCCTTCTTACTTTTCTTTCTCCATGTCTCTGCCTCTCTTTTCTGTTGCTCTTCTTATATAATTTTCATGGAAATGATGTTTGATGCAGCTCTTTTGTCTGCAGTTGCCTCCATTACTTCCAGACGATCGAACTGCAAAATTGCAATTATGTTCTAAATACTTAGAGACTTTTGCTCGTGCTAAGGAGCGGGAGGAAGTTTTTCCTGAATTATCGATTGATCTCTTGATAAACATGAGGGAAATCATTTTGATTGACCAGACTGTGAGTTTCTTCGAGACAAAGAAGCTTTTCTGTTTATAACATTACTGTATCTGATTTTAGTAACAACTACCTATGTTGGCTACTATTTTTCATGTTATTGCAGTACTATCAGACATTGTTCCGTGATGGAGAGTGCTTTCTTCATATAATTTCATTGCTAAATGGCACATTTGAGGAAGAAGTTGGAGAACTGTTGGCTCTGAATGTTCTTAAGACTTTGACCGTATTACTTAATGGAAGCAAGGACTCGAAGGTTATACTGCTAGTTTACAGAACTAAAAATGTCTATGCTTCATGTGTAGTAGAAAAACATATATCCTCATGTTCATTATCATTATCAGGCATTATTTTCTTTTGGGTAGTTTTAATTTCAATTTATACGGAGGTTCTTGGGCTTCAATTTTTTCCCTTTCCATTCAATTTGAACATTAAATAATTCCACTGTAAATAGTTCCTTCGCTTGACGTATCACCATAAAAAATTTCTTATTATTTATACATGTTTTGTTTATCTTTATAGTACATCTCCTTGAGAGATGCTATTCAAGTCCATTTATCCTCACATCTTTCTCATTGTGCTACTAATCCTATCTGGGTGGTTTTGGAGTGTTATAATGTGCAATATGGGCTATATTCTCTGTATTGAATTGAATGTATCATGTATGTATTAGAAGAATAATATGGCGAAGGGCTTAAGGCAGAGACTTCTATGAATTGTGAGGCTAATAAGTATGTAAGAAGAATTCATTGCATTTGTTTTCATGAGGATATGACATGTTGATGGAATATCATAAACATTTTGTAGAAGGTTTGAAGTAAGCATCCTCACTTGATTATTTGGGCATGAAAGACCCTAGTTATACATAAGGAGGTTTGAAACTGTACAACTTATAAGGGACAAAGTAATAAAAACAAGAAATTAACCACGTAACTCTTTCCACACTATTCCACAAGCTAGAGCATATATGTCGTTTGGCCCAAGCTTGAAACGAAACAGAAGACAAATGTTCGAGGTAGTGCTTTGGTGGGAATTTGTGCAATCTGGGAAGCTGCGTAAACATGCTGAAGTCGGATCACTCGTAGCTTGACATTTTCTCTAATGAAGTGACAATTTAGTTTTATATGCTTCGAGATTCTCAAGAATGTCAATGACAAGCTGATTATCACAAAAGAGAACCACAAGAGAAGATAGATATGCCAAGATTGACCAAGAGATTCTTAAAACAAGTGAGCTCTAAAATTAAAATGGCCATCGATGTATATCCAACTTAGATCATGGGGTTAGAAAAAACACGCAACTTCTTACTCTTTCACTTGACAAGATTAACGCCAATGCAAATACAAAATCCAATTTTAAGTTGGCGATCATCAATAGGTCCTCCATAATCAATATCAAAAATAGTATACAAGGGAGAGTGTAGAAGATGGCTGGTAGATAAGTCTTCTTTTAAGAGTGTGTTATGGGTCCCAAGGCGCCAGTTATCTAGCAATTACGTTATTAGGAGTCTTTATGTATCACATTGTATCTCTCGAGTCATATTGAGTCGAGTTGTATGAGTCAAATTGAGTTGAGTCATAGTTACGTGTTATTAGTGTCTTAATGTTTTAATGTGCATGCATCTCTTTATATTAGGTAGTTACACCCATGCCATCAGGGTCTTAGATAAGGGGACCTTGGGTCATGTATTTGGGTATCAAAGAATTAAATCAATTTCTCTTCTTTCTCTCTAACTCTTCTCCTTCTCTCTTTAAGTCTACTCCTCCCTTCCTCTTCTCATCTTCTTCCCCATTCTAGGGTTAGCTACCTTGTATCTCCCCTCCTTCGCTACCTCTTCTCATCTTTTTCCCCATTCTAGGGCTGCATCGAACGGTAGGCCGTGCATAATCTTCGGAGGCGGGGTAAGGATGCCTGGTGGTTGCGGACAGGGCGGCGAAAGATTGGGTTATATGTGAGCTGCGGAGATGAGAAGCAACCATACCGACTGGGAAATGGTCGGCGGAAGAAATAGATCTAGAGGGGCCGGCAGAGCAGGTGCCGAAGCAAAGGTTATGTGTGTGTGTGGGTGGGGGGGGGGGGGGGGGCGGGGCGGGGATTGACGATGTTGGCAAAAAATGTGGCGCCATCACTGGGCTGGGAGTCGACCATGCCGGTGGTGGAAACTGTGGGGCGGAAACCACTGGAGGTGACGCGGCCATGCCGGTGGTGGAAACTGCGGGGCGGAAACCACTTGAGGTGACAGTGGAGCGACAAGAGCGGCGGAGTGTCGTCGGGCGGCGGTATGAGCTGCAGATGCTGTAGTGGAAATGACAACGAGTGCGGTGGAAGCTGCGTTTGGGGGTGGCCTGCCGAGTCCGATAGTGGCAGAGGTTGCAGCGGTGGAACCTGCGACCTCGAAAGGGCAATCGTCGGCGGCGGTGGGACCGGCCTAGCTAGGAGGCAAGGGGCGCCAACATGTTTTGGCTGGGATGACAATTGCGTTAAGAGGAATCATAGCCTCGAAATGGCCCACAACACTAGTCGGTCGATGTGACTGCTGAGGAGCGACAGGGAAGCTGACATCTCCCATAACATTGGATGGAAGGCGACCTCTTTCGAAGCATTGATCTGGATGCCCCACTTAATTAATTGGACAGAGTTCCCGCTGTTGCGCTTGAAGAAGTAACCGTAGAAAAGGGAGGAAGGAACGGGTTCTGTGTGTAACGGCCCGAAGTCCGGCACAATTTATTTTTTTTCTTTTGAGCTGTTTTTCACAATTAAATAACACAACAAAAACAACCAACAAAAGGGGCAGCTAACCACCACCAACAAGGGCCAATGATCACATAAAATGACAGCTAAAAGAAAGAACACAACCGCCTAAAACAACATACCACTCACAGGCAGCCTCATCTCCAAAAATATCCCAAAAGCAACAACCAACCAGCCAACAGGGGCTTGAAGAAATCCCCCAAAATCCCATACATGAATCAAGACAAAACAGCAAAGAATTCAGCTGGTCATAAACAATTAATCAAGGTGGCTAACAACCATCAAATTCTAACAAAATAACCCATAAATCCCCATGCAAAAATCAAGGCCAAATCAAACTAGGGTAACCAATAATTCCCGAAATCCCATAAAGAAGATGAGAAAGAAGATATAGAGAGGGGGAGAGGTACAAAATACATCCCAAATCAGAAAAGCCCCATATTGGGAACCCTAACCGGCCAGCATAACTTAAATTTCAGTAATTCAAAGATAAGAGAAGGAAGAGAGAAGCTCACAGTATAGGGGATTTAGCCCAAACTGCTGTCCACCAAAACCAGTCCGCCAAAATTGCATAAAACTGCAACAAAACCACCAAAAGAAGAAGGCTACAACCCAAAACAAATTCTCTCAGCACTGCCGACCAAGGGACAGTGGCTGTCCTGCAAAGGGAAACAACTATCCAGCAAGGAGCAGACTTCCAGCAAGGAGGAAGAGGATCAGAGAAGCCCTAAGCAGGAAACAACCCGTCTAAAGCTCCAGGAGGTGGAAGTGCAAGTGACGGCAGAGAGTTGATAAGGGAGATATAAAACAACACCACCGTTTAAGCCATATTATATTCATTTATGACCGGTCAAACCAAAAGCAGCCAGCCAACTTGCCCAGTCATCCCTTATGACCATAGAAACGGCCAGCCCAAAACAAAGGGCTGTATCCAAACAATAAAACCAGCCAACTTAAGCCATACTATAAAACCAGCCAACTCAAACCTCCAGCCGGCCCACTTGGAACCCCAAGTACTAAAATAATCTCAATTATAAAGTGGAAACGAAACAAATGTCTCAAAAATTTCGGAAAAGCTCGAACTTCTAAATAAATTGCGACGTCGAATAAACACTGAATTTAGTTTTATCATAGGGGAAATATTTTATTATTTTCTTACATTTCAATCGGGTTCGGGTCTTACACCGTGGAAGAGAAACAATTTGAATGCTGGAAGTAGTCCAAGACTATCTGGAATCAATTGGAATGGCTAAGAGAAGGCCGGAAAGCGGTCGAGGAGGCTTGAGCGGTGTCAAGGAACCATGGAAGACCGACGACATGCGAAGAGGGTGAGATCTGGAAAGTAGTAAGTTCGGTTGCTAGTCACGACGACTGGATCGTATATGTGGCTGCACGGTCGGTCGTTAGTGCAGAGATGAGCAGCGACGAGAAATCGGCGGTCCCGGTCGCTGTAAGATACAACAAGAAACCCAGGGCTCGACGAAGACGTTACTGGGCTTGTCAGCTGGATCGTCGATGCGGCGTGTGCGGCCTATGGAAGGAGACGACGCGGAAGTTGTTCGCAGAACGACGTCGATTTGCTGCGGGAGATGTATCCCACTGTCGGTCGATGGACGAAAATGGAGTCGGGCTTGGGATGTCAAAGGCGAACCGAGAAGCGGCTTGGTCTTTGGAACATCAGATAAAGGTTGCGTTGGCGTGCGGCTTCGGCGGAAGGATTTAGGGTTTGCAAGTTGTTGACAACGGCTTCGACGGAAGAGGAGGATCGACTTGGCTCTGATACCAAGTTTGTATGCGCTTCTTTGGGTGGTTTGTTGGAAATAACGGAGGGGAGATACATGGGAGCTAACCCTAGAATCGGGGAGAAGATGAGAAGAGGACGGGAGGATGATACTTAGAGAGAGAAGGAGAAGAGTTAGAGAGAGAAGAGAAATTGATTTAATTCTTTGATTCCCAAATACATGTCTCAAGGTCCCCTTATTTAAGACCCTGATGGCATGGACGTAAATACCCAATTTAAAGAGATGCGTGTACATTAAAACATTAAGATTTAAGACACTAATAACCCGTAACTTCTATTCAACTTGATTCGACTTATACAACTCGAACTTGACTCAATACGATTTGAGAGATATAACTTGACTTGATTCATAAAGACTCCTAATAACCTAATTGCTAGATAACTGACGGCGTGGGACCCATAACATAGTGCACTTTAAATATCGATGAATCCACCCAGTTGATTGCAAACAAGAGACCCTAGGAGTATGCATGAACTGATTCAAAACCCTAATAAGAAAGGAAATATACTGATGTACGACATATAGTTTGATTTTCAAAGTATACATGAATAATAATTTAGATTTAGTAATGGTGGGTAAGAAGCATAAACAATAGAGGAGGGAATGAGGGATTCACATTAGCATCCATGTTGTAGCTTGTTTACATCTCAAATATCCAACATCCGAACAAAGATCATGCAGTTCCTCTAAATAATGATGGCGCCACCATTTGAAGAAATGTCAATCCCCCAACGCTATGAAGCAACGATACAAGTATTGGATATGCTACATACCTGGTATGACGATACATAACATTCAAAAAATAAGGATGTGGGTACGACATAGTTAAAAATAAATTTACATATATACACGTTTTTTTTAAAAAGAGAGAATGACATCAACATAGGTAAGACAATAAAATTAAAGTAAAATTGCATAACTTTAATCATACGAAAAACTTATGCTTGGAGCCCACTTTGCATTTATTGGAGAGTGACGGTCTTTCTTTTCTAAAAGGCTCGAAGCCCATTTTATTTACGATAAAAAACATCCTGATGTTATTACAATATGTACAGCGAGCAGCCAAGTCCATATATATCCACCCAGTACCGAAAATGTACCTGGTAATGGTACGTACCCCTCATGGAAGAGTCAATGCTTTGTAGCCAAACAGTAGCAAGCACTATACCTTCATTTGAAAATGTCTAGGTAGATGATGTTATTCTTGGAGATCCCTATTATATCATCACTTGTGATAAAGATATCATCAATAGAGGAGCACATAATCACAGTCCCCTCTCGACAATAATGGGTAAAAAGAGAATAAAATTGAAGAACTGTGACGAAACTCAATTCCCTAAACAACTTGACTGGGCTTCTCAAACCATGCTTTGAGAGACTGCTTGAGTTACACAGATTTCCATGAATGGTATAAAAGAGATTGCCCCTTAATCTCATATCTTGGTGACTGCTACATGTAAAAAATCTTAATCAAATCATTGTTATGAGAAATATTGATGTAAGCTGATTCAACTTTCAACTACAATGAACAATATGAGAGATCAATGAGTTGTGCTAACCTTGACAACTGTTGAGAAAGTCATCATAATTAATATTGTACTGCTTAGTAAACTCCCAAGCAACGAGCTATGCCTTTACTGAAGAAAAACATTTAACTTGTGTTTCATAGTGAACACCCACCGACTACCTACATGAGGTTGCTCAGGAGGCAAATGTATCAAATACCATGCATTATTGGCCCACATGGATGTCTCCCCTTATCCATCGCAACTCACCACATGTTGTAATCCCTCATGAACGAAGGGTTGATAACCAGATACAAAGATCAAGCGAATACGTGAAAGGTAGCAACTGTGAAAGTAAACAAAATTTGATAAAAAGATGATTATTACATGATCAGTTGCCTTTGTGAAGGGCAGCGAAAAGATCTTCTTGTGCATGAGTTTCATTAGTTGGCAGAGATATTGGTTAAGCAAATCTACAATGTACGGAATATTTTAGAGTCTACGAGGTTGTGGTAGAGGAGGTGGTGGTGGAGGAACATGTTGAGCTGGATGGGTTGAAGGAGCTAGAGCGGGAGGATTGACGACATGCTGTATATGATGAGGCCTATCAGGAGAAGAAGACACGGGGATGTAAGGAAGAATGATTGCTCTTCAAGAAAGATGGCATCATTGCAGATCTTCCAGAAAGTAGGGGAATAACACAGCCCTTCTGTGCCTTAAAATACCCCACAATGATACTTGCTCGCATGTGGCCCCATTTTGTTCATTGGAGAAACTAAGTGATAACTCTTGCAACCAAATGACCTTGAAGTTACTCATGCCATTTTGATCGCATGTGGTGTCTAAAAAGTCAAGAGTAGAGGAAGGCGGACAATTGATGAGGTTGTATGTAGTCATAATAACAAAATGCCAACATGTGGTAGGAACATTTATTTGGAACATGAGAGTTTTTTCAACCCTAAGAAGATAACTATTCTTCGACTTCACGACATTTAAGTATTCTTGACATTATCAGTCTTGATCACCTTAATAAGGATAAAAAAATGAATGCGAGTTTCAACAAAGAAAGAGTGAAATGTATCCAAAACTTCAGAGATATAACTCTGTTAGCCTGAAATGATCATCTATTATGAAATAAGGAAAGACGTATAAATTAGTTTTTTATGTGGTCTGAAAGATCAAAGTGAACTAAAGAAAACATAGTATTATTTCTAGAAGGACGAGGAGGAAAATTAAAGAAATATTGTTTGCCATATTGCAAGTCTTGCAACTAAAATCAGAATACTGAAGATTGGAGTGTCCATCGAAGGATAAGAATAGGGGGCATGTCCAAGACGACGATGCCGATTTATAATGGAAGTAGAAGTGAAAACATTAGAAGTATCAAGAATATAGAGCTTGTTCACCATCTTTCTGACGAGTGGTTCTCTGTGTCTGAAGATCTTGAATTGCAAAGATGGAAGATAAAAATATTAGTGTACTTATATAATCATGAATTATGCGATTAAATAAAACTAAATTGAAATGAGAATTATGAACTTTGAGAATAAACTAGAGTTAAATGGTAGGTGTAATAACTACTCATGATTCAATATCTGGGGTGGTGGTTTCATTTACAATAATAACATATCTGGAGTTCCAAATTTCTTGTAATATAAAGGTTGATGAAGCATCATATGAAGGTAGTACCTGTAACATCCCAAATCCGATGAGAACGGTGAGTGCTTTGTGGGGAGTGCTTTGTGGGTAGTGAAGTCCAGACAATGTAACTTCTGACAAGCTTCTAGGATGGCCGACTTTTAGGTGAAATGAGGTGTAGAAATGAACCGGCTATTATATTAGAATTGGAGGAAAATTGCTGGATTTAAGTAGTAATTCAGAACCCTAAATATCAAAGTGTCTTTTCAGAGCAAATAATGGAGTTGTGTTGGAAACTCCGTAGTTAAGTGTGCTTCGGTGGGAGTAGTCCCGGGATAGGTGACCTCCTGGGAAATGCTCGGAGGACACCTTTGGAAAATGATAAAATCATACTATTCAATTTAGGATGGTCTGAGATGAACCAAAACAGACAATATTTCTGATATTACGAGGGTTGGGTTGTTATAAATGGTATCAAAATCAACCTCCTGCAGTACGATGTGTGGTTTTGGTCGTCCATGTGAAAGCTGGTGGGCCTGTAACACCCCAAACTGATGAGGGCGATCTGATGAGGGTAAAGAGTGGGTTGGGGGTAGTGAAGCCTAGAAAATGCAGCTCCTGATAGACTCTTAGGATGAAATGCTTCTAAGTGAAAGAAGGTGCATGTATGAACCAGATCTCATATCAGAATTGGAGGAAAATTTGTGGGGTTTAAGTAATAGTTTGAATCCTAAATATCAAGGACGCCTTTTCATAGCAACTATTGGAGGTGTGTTGGAAACTCATAGTCAAGTAACTCCAGTGGTGGTAGTCCTGGGATGAGTGACCTCCTGGAAAGTGCTCGTAGGCCACATATGGAAAAAGGTAAAACTGTGTGGTTCAGCTCAGTATGGACTGGGATGAACCAAAGCGGATAATACTTCTGATATTATGATGGTTGAGTTGTTATAGTACCATAATCTATTATCCAAGAATCACCGTAAAAGAAACATACATAACTTTTGTTGACCAAGAAGAAAATAGAGCCTTAACTGGTTGATGAGTAAGTCGGTCTTGAATGTTTTGAAGAAGCTCCTCGATGACTTGGGGGGGGGGGGGTGATAGTTACAAGCTTTGTTGAGTCTTCAGAAAGCTCAATCCTGATGAAGAAATCCCGATGAGCCTCGTTGATCAGAGGGAGAAGCCTTCAGCTGGATAGAGCTCGATGTTAGAAGGAACATATTTTTTGATTGAGTATTTGATGGATTGGGCTTGATGGGAAATAGTTGAGAGTCTATAACGGAGCATTCGAACATAGAGAGAAGTTTGCGCGCAATTGGTAGAGGAAGCTCAATGCGAGAAGGAGATTGTCTAGGTCTAGCACCATTCTCTAGGGTTGTGGAGAAAAGCTCACTTGATTATTTGGGCATGCAATACCCTATTTATACTTACGGGGGTCACACATTTAAATACACCATATAAGAGACAAAATAATGAAAAAAGAAACTCCATAACTCTTTCTGCACTTTTGATTAACTGATAATTTGAAATGGTACTAAGTTTTACCGGGTTAAAGTTTAATAAATATTACAACACCAACAACACTCAATCCTTTATCCCACCATAGTGGGGTTGCCTATATGGATCCTTTGTCGCCATTGCGCCCTATCTTTAATCATAGTCTATCTAATTCCTAAGTACATCATGTCTTTCCTTATAGTTTCATTCCAAGTCTTTTTTGGTCTACCCCTCCCTCGTTTAACATGTCTAGACATCTAGTGACGAAACTCTCACAACGCCTAACAAGTTTAATAAATATTAGATTGATTAATTTTACATTATTCTATTTGTTTTTTTCGATACATTTCTTGTTCCTCTATTAGGGTTTTTAACATTTCTTATGGGTCCTTACTATAACATGTGAACCTCATCCAGTTACTTATTTGTAGAAGATTACAGACCAGCACACTATGGTTGACATGTCAAATACACTTTTAAACGACCCTATAACTTCAAGATAGGCTTTTTAACTTTCTTAATTCTTATGGTACTTGTATCTCTGGGCACTAGAAAAAATATTGAAAAAGACCAAACCAGGCAAGACAAAAACTAATTTAACCTAGTAGCTGCAAACTGTATTTTAAATTTTCAGTTTATTCAAAAAAGAAATATAAATCACATCCTACATGATTTAAATCCTGGTCGATTAAGTGAGAAGACAATTACTAGGTCAACCAAAAGTCGGTCTAACAATATTATACATTTTATAATGATATTCACTTATCAAGATCCATAAAATTATGTCAAAGCACAACTTGACAAACAACTTCATTCTATAGATGAACAAGTCCATAAAATCATTCCAATTAAAATAAGTTTGTCAAAACTCTTCCACACATCCAATAACTTTGCGAGAGATGAGACCTAACATACACTTGAAATATCAAATAAGAGACAGAGGAACTCTCCACATTTAAGGAGATCAAGTGTTAAGGCGAAACTTTTCTTGGAGTCGTCGACAGGAGCAAGAGGCGATCTCGACCTTCAACTTCACATAAAATATCTCATTCCATCCCAAAGTAAGAATGCCGAGTAGAACTACATACAAAGGTGCAAGTATCGAATGATTCCATCAAGTAAAATGGAAAGAAATAGGGGCCAACACTCCACTTTGTCCAGCAATGACCTTCGATCGGTCCAGGACAGAGCACAAGAGCAAAGAAATAGCGTACAGTATCTTCCATCGATGAAGTCGAGCATCGTGGAGTCGCATGGAGGACTTTCTGACCATTGGGAAAGCATGTGAAGATTCTGCAGGGTTTTTGGAGTAGTTTTTTTCAACAAGGATGGAATGGGAGGACCTTGGCTAGGGGCATGAGTCTCGAGCCTCTGTGTGGATATGGTTCCTTGACTTTGGGATGCATCAATAATGTTAGGTCAAGTAGATTGTTGGTTTTTGGTGTTTGCTCAATTTGTTTCATATGTTGGTCCATTTTGAAAATAGAACTATGATTACGCCTACTTTCCAATAAAATAAGTGCACCTAGCTTAGTATTAGATGGGTAAAATAAAAGTAACTTCGCAAGTAAAAACCTTAATGTCAAAGTTAAATTTTTGACACATTTCAGATAGAGTTAAACATTTAGCTCTCACCATACCTCCTTGTCTATTCAATGACCAAAACTAAGGGTTAACTTTTATTTTCTCTATTTGTTTTGAATCACATCTAGCTCGGCATTAGTTCCTTTTAACTAAACTTGTAGTTCATTGCATTTTTCCTGCAACACAACGGATGAATATTAAAATAATTTTACATCCGTGGGACTACAACGGTGAATAATTTTACGTCCTTGCTTGATTCAGAAATCTTTTATTTTCCCCAGGTGATTGTGATGTGGATGTGCGATTCACTTTTTTATGTTGACCTGATAATATATTCATAATATGATTTGATTCTGCGTTGGTATTTGGAATGCTGGTAATAGCATTCAATGTTAGAGCATTAGATTGTCTGCAAGTGAATCTGTATTGGCTTCTTTCCCCTTTTAAAACATGTCGTATAGTTCTAGTGCTAATCTTTCATTCTGTTTGATAATAGTTCAGGGGTTTATTTCTAGAAGTTGTACTATGAGGGTCATATTTTATTTTTAATGTCAATATTTTATCAAATTTAATCCGAATATCCTGCTTTTCACAAAGGCACTGTTGTGTGCTTCCGATTGCGAGCGGGTGTGCGGTCTTCAGAGGGAGAAATCTCGGAGAGGATTGCCTCGACCCTTCCTTGAACTAACCTTCCCAATAGTTAAAGATACAATGGGAGCCGAGCTCAACTGAGAGAGGAGAGCCTTACTTAACAGTTAACCCTAACCCTAGCTTAAGCAGATGAGAGGGGAAGGAGAAGATTCAAGAGGAAAGAATTGAGCTTCATTCGTCATGCCCATCTAAGCCCACCCTCCTCACATATGTGTAGTGAGATGGAAAAGTTCCACAAAATTACAAAAACGCCCTCACCCAGGCTACATGATGTGTGAGTAATTGAAATGTGCAAAAAGATAACAAATGCGGAAAAGTAAAGATGCAACTAAAAAAGAAGATACATGTCATCACAATCATGCGTCGGCACCCCATATCAGGGCTCATAACATCTCCCCCTTGCGGATCAAGCTTGCCCTCAAGCTTGAGGGACGGGGGTCTCGTCGAACTAGCACAGTCATTGTCTTCTTCTTCCGGATATTGTCAACATCTAGCCAAAAAAGATGCTTGCACCATTGTCCAGCCGAATATGGTTCGTCACAGTTGAAACAAAGCCCTTGTGCACGTCGTTCTGCTATCTCTGCTCGTGATAGTCTCTTGATGGCTGGTTTGTCGCTGAATTCCTTACCCTTGAGTGTTGCGGACAGACTGCCGGATGGGGAGTGCGGGTGTACTCACACCGACTGCCCCCGCTCTCGTCGTGGTGGCTGCCATACGAGTTATCCTTGAGGAGACGTTTCTCATATATACGGTCTAGGCTCATTGCTGTGCTAAGGTCCTGCGGGGCTTGGAATTCGTCATCGAGGCGCAACTGATCATGCAAGATGGCAGTGAAGATAGGTATCTGATGTTCCAATAATATAGAAGGAACACATGCAAGTAACATTTGGAAACTCTCCAAGTGATCATCCATCGGTCCTGATTGCTTGAGATTGACGAGGTCGCCCAAGGGATTGCTGCAGAGAGGTAGGTTGAAACACAGATTGCAGGGTTGCTTGAAGGTTGTCCAATTTACATTAGTTGTCTCCCAAGCTAGTTGGTCGTACCATAGTTGCGTCAAGCCCAAGAGGTGGATGGAAGACAACTCGATCCAATCCTCCAACGACGTGAGTTGGTTGGCAAAGAAAAGCTCACATCACGTGAGTCAGGCCAGGGGATCACTCTTGCTGTAAAATAGGTGAAAATCCAACTTCACGTATCACAAAACACTGCCTACCGTGGACCAAGGAACGTGGGAATCATTGAGCATGATGAACGGCGGCTTGCCCTGATTGGAACTCATCGCGAAGTGGTGTGATGGTTGGGATAGGCAAGGCAGATGCAAATCATATATACGGGCAACCAGAGCCGCGAATGAGGCTTGTTGTTGAGCTTGGACGACTATTAGTTTTTGCATGGCCTCCATAATCTGAGCGAGAGTAAGAATGCTCTCCTCCCTGATGGCAGAAGCTGCGTGTGGGTTGGCCGAAGGTGGTAGAAGTGGAAGTAGAGGGCCGGAAGGTTTGATTGCTAGGCAATCGGGCGGTTGTGGGTGTAGTGGAGTAGCGGCGGTTGATGACTGGGAACTCCTTTGAAGGTAGCATTGGGCTGGTCGACTAGTTGGGGAAAAGGAACAGGCGCTGCGAAGGGGAGACAGTTGCTGCTGAGCGTAGTGGGGACGACAAGTATAACCATAGGAGGAACACCGCATGTGTGAGAGGCTGTCGGTAGGATCAGGACTGTCATGTGCGCATTAATCGTAGGGGAGCCCGAAGATCGTTGCCGATCGAGCACGTTGCAGGCGAGCGAGATAGACAAGATCAGAAACGACGTTGTGGTTGACGTGGGCTTGGTTACGAGAGCGGAATCAGGAGAAGCTGGAGTGGGATCAGAAAGGGGACCTGGAGCGGGAGTGTGTGCGGGAGCGCTAGAGTGGGAGCATCGACTGGTGTGTCGCACCAGGAGCGGGCCGTAAACCGTGTGGTGTCAGGTTGTCTTCCCGCAATGGAGTCGTCTAGCTATGATATGAAGATGTTGTGTGCTTCCGACTACGAGCGCCTGTGCATGCTTGAGAGGGAGAAGTCTCGGAGTGGATCTTCTCATCCCTTCCTTGACCTAACCTTCCCAATGGCTAAAGATACAACGGGAGCCGAGCTCGACTGAGAGAGGAGGAGAGAGGGGAGCCTTGCATAACCCTAACCCTAACTTAAGAAGATGAGAGGGAAGGAGAAGATTCAAAATGAGAGAATTAAGTTTCATTTATCATGCCCATCTAAGCCCACCCTCCTCACATATATATAATGAGAGAGAAAGGTTCCAAAAAATTACAAAAATGCCCCTCACCTAAGCCACATGATGTGTGAGTAATTGAAATGTGCGAAAAGATAACTAATGCGGGAAAGTAAAGATGCAATTCAAAAGGAAGATGCACGTTGTCCCTGCCACATGTCGTCACCCCTTATGTTGGCCCATAACAGTCGCCTAGAATTTTGTCAGAGTGAGAAACCTTTAAATCCTTTCTTCTTTTTTGTTCTCGGTTTTGTCGCATTAGTGGTGTCAAATCTAGGGATAAAAAGAACCTCTATAGTGTCTCACGAACAACTCAAAACATTGAGAATCTGCAATGCCTTAGGGTAGATTTGGGAGCGATGCAATTGCGACAATTAGAGCTATTAGAAATGGAGGTTGCAGATGAAGTTGTCTGTGAGAAATGGAGGTTGTAAGTAAAAATTGTTTGGACTAAACTCAATTTGCAGAGCTATTTATAATTGAATAATTGTAAACTTCCTGGTAAAAACAAAGTTGCGGTCTGGTCATTGTTTTTTTCAAATGGTTGAAATCGTCTTATGCAAAGTTATAAATGATTACAATAACCCATTGAAAAGTAGAAGATTTTGGCGACTCCATCATACAACGACCAATGACCTTGGATGATTCCACCGACTCATTCAATGTCAACTGCGATGTTTTCTTTTTCCCCCTTTTCAATCTTTCATTGCTTTCAGATGGAATTGTAGGGTCATTAGCCCTCACATTCCCATTAATATCAACAACGTCATTTTCAACATCCGACATCTCTCATCCCACCACTCGATTGAAGTCAATAGTTTTTCTCGAAGAATTCCAACCTAGTCATCGTTCGATTCCCATGTCGCAAATGCCCCTCATTCTTTTGATTTTCCCATCTATACTTAGTTATTAAAGGCGCAAGGCGCACCGAAGCGTAAAGGGGTCTTGGAGCCTAGGCTCAAGGCGCAGACGCGCGCCTGACGAAGACAAGGCGCAACCACATCCATTTTAAATAATCAACATCATACATCATTTCAGCTTCTCGATCAAATTCTTCATCTAGTCTACTAAATAATCATTCATTGCTATTGTTTATATATCTTAAAAATAGAATCAATGTGCTTACTTGCATCATATCTAAGTCCCAACGCACAATTATCTTTCACAAACACTAAATCAATATAAAATTATTGAGTTTTTACATTATTTTTTTTCTTTATTTTTGAAAAAAAAATTAAAACAAAAATCTCACTCAGATGCCCCTTTTATGTTCCAAATGCGCAAATAAGGCGCACGAAGGCGCAAACCTCTGAGCCTTAGACGCGCCTTTAACAACGATGCTATATACACATTTATTTCCAAAATTCCTATTAATTATAACTGCAAAATTATTGAAGGTTAGTAATTAAACCCCAAAAATTGCACAAATAAAGGCCTTCAAATCTCCACAAAACCAAATTTTCGTACATTTCATGATCTCAAGCAAAAAAATTTCTCTACAACTTTAACGTCTGTATATGACATTTTACAAAAATGATTCATGCTGCAATATGGTGGGGATCGACGACCCAACATGTTTATTCCTTATTCCCATAAGAGGCGATGATCCGTTATCCGTTTGGATGATCCGAGTCCAAGGATGCTTCCAGATGATTGTTTCGAGTCTATTTTGTATACTTACATTTGTATTTTGAGTTGTATTTGACACCCGATTAGCTCAGATAGTATGAGCTGTCCGATTCCGGTGCCCTAGTAGTTATCCCTCTTTATATAGTCTTGCATGCAATAGTTAGAGGTATCAATGTTTTAGGATTCCTCCTCCGAAACCATCGGTTTCCTCTAAGTCCGACATCAAGAGCCCCCTTTTGTGTGACTCCTTGGGTTTTCCCATTTCCACTCAATGAGAGTAGTCTATTAAATGACGAGTGCAGTACTTGAGTCCTTAAATTCTAGGGGTTGTGGGCAGCGGTTTCAAGAGACGGGGAAAACGTGCAACCGGAAGGCTCACGACATGCGTAAAACTGCAAGTTCACGATCATTTCTTAAGACTTTGTGACCTTAGGTTAAGTGAGGAGGACCCAATTTCAAAATTGCCATTGATCTTAAGTTCCAAATTTTTTAGATGCAGAAATGCTCTCGCCAACAAGCTAATGCGGCGACATAATTCCTGAAACAATTTCTACTACATGGAATTAATTAACCTATTAATTATCGCAAAAAATGTAACTGTAACGAGCACAGATACCTCGATCTGCGGTGATGCGGATCAATTCAAACACGATCGGACCCTGAAATTGAAGTTATGAAAGTGCTTAAAATTTCGAGTGTTAAGATATCATCTAAACGGAGTTGAGGATTTATAGGTTTAGTGGAATCAATTTGGAATTTGTTAAGGTTAGACATGCTTTAGTATTTTATACCCACATTGTCGAGGCTATAGTGCACTTTAAGGGCATTCCACAAATCTAGAGCTACGATATTGAAGAAAAGCATGGTATAGGCTATTAATAATGCACTAAAGATTCAATGTCTACAATGATATTCTACATTATCGGTTCCCTATTATTTAACCTCCTAACATAGTGACGCAAGACGGGTTGTGAGACATGGTTGTGCCGACGCTAATGCAAACGTACGTGCGTGTGCGTAATGGACGCGAATGAATCCAATGCAAATGATGCCTGCATGTGTTTAATTAATCTGGAAATAAAATAACAACAATTATAATTATATAATTTTAGCAGTTAAGCAATTCTACACAATGTGATTTTGATTTTCAAGCGCACGAACAATATCAAAAGTTTTCTCCACACGAAGGATCTTCAACCACAATTTGCACGAATAAGTGTTATAGACCTAAAAGAAATTAAACAAAAACACTAGTAATCACAATACCCAAACAAACATATAATATCTTCCAATGTTAACATCAAAAATTAAAACATCATATTAACTTAATACTCACAAACATAAAGATCCGACAGTGACATCGGCGTTGAGTTGTTGGGATGTGGAAACAAATGGCTGTTGCGGGTTTTGACCTAGGGAAAATGTTGCTGCAGTAATAGAGAAAGTAACGGGCAGGGAACAAGGAGCTTTGCAACATGGTTGACTTGATCGGGAAGGAGGGAGAGGAATTTTAGGGGAAGGTGATTCAGTTATCACAAGTGAGTGAATGGCTGTGAGGCTCGCTGGTGGCTCCACGATAGGGACAAGGAATGAAGGTGTGGCCGACGGGATTGAGGAATGGTGGTGGTGGTGGTGGGGGGGGGGGGGGGGGGTGGTACACTGTCCAGGAGGCTAGGGCACAACCTTCGACTGACTAGGGAAGAACGACATGGACGGAAGGAAACGTTATCTGGTTCGATGGAGTCAAACTGGATGAAAGGGCGTGCGACAGGAATGGAACTGTTCAGTTCACGAGGGAAAATATGAACATAGTGGGGAAGTTAACGCTTAGGCCACGAATCGTGGAATGACAGGAGGTGTTCACGGGTAAACAAATCAGAAAAAGGAGAAATGGAAAATAACACGGGGCGTCACACCTTGGGGTTTCGCAACGTCTCACCGCGAATGATTGCCTGATCTGGATTCGCTCAGAAATTCAACAACGCCTGAAAATAAGAACATCCGCCCCTATTTATAACGAGAGGGGCGGTTAGGCACCCGACATGAACGACTATGATTGTCCGTTACACTTTGTCCTAAAACACTAAATACAAGTCCAAATAAATAAACAAAATACATATAAATAGTTAAACGACGCTCCGGGTGCGGTCTCAGATCGCCGATTCGATCAATGCATCCCATGCAAATATGCAAAAGCGGGTACTGCCGAGTGGTGGCTAGATCTCCTCCATTGATCACGATCACGCCGCTGATCCCCATCAACGCCCCTCGACTGAAAATCATTCATCTCTGAGGAATGAAGTTGACCGAGCTGTAGTCGAAGATCGGGGGCAAGTCTAGCAAGCTTCGTCGCAGATATCCAAGTATCGTCAAAGGTGGGGCGTCCACACAAGTGCACCAAGTAACGACAAGAAGGACCGACTGTGGTGGTGGTGCACTCGTCCGTCACAATATTAATAATGCTCTCAGCTCTCACCTCTTGTGCTGGTGAATCCAGAAGAACCGATGGATCATGGGAGGTGCGGGCAAGTCCGCGGGTGCTCGTCCAAGGTGATCAGGGGAAATGTCAAGCTGTAACAGGGAGGGTGTCAGAAGAGGCTCAAGGTTTTGGTTCCTATGCTCGAGAGGCTCAAAGTAATGTGCCAAATCTTTCTCATTAAATACGAGATGAATACCCATATCTGCAAGGAAATCGATCTCGCAAGCATTTGTTCCAACTTTCTTTATAGCCTTATAAGGACTCATTCACTTAAGTTGTAGTTTAGTAGCGACTCCTTTTGGGAGCCCCTCCTTGCAAAGCCTGACCATGACATACTCGCCCACCTGAAAATGCTGCTCACGTATGTGCATATCTGCCTGTACCTTATATAATTTTATATTGCTAGTAATTTTCTTCCAGATTAATTCATGCATTTCATGCAAATGATGCGAAGCATACAACGGATGTGAATCAAACAACACCGATGAGTCATGCACTAAATATAAACGAACAAGCAACAAATGTAAAGGATCAACAACTAACACGACCAACTCCGTACATCGGGGGGTTTGGGTACTATAAGAAACTCCTAAGATAGGTATATGATCAGGAGGCTCGGAAGGTGGGGATAGAAAAATTCGTCGCGGGTTCGATGAACACTCAAATGAACATCTGAGACATCAGTAATAAGATGTGTCAATATGGTGTGCGGACTGTCTCTACAAGTGCGGGTAGTAAGACATAAGATCAACGTGTCATTGAGAGCACTCTCAAACTCGATTGTCCTACTAATGATAAATACGTCCCAGATGAGCGGTGGCTCAACATGTGTTTCATCTGGGCGTTCACCGGGAGGTACGTATGAAAGTCATCACGAATGCGACGACCACCTAAGTGAATATCATAGACATCGGCAATAGGATGTGACTCTAGAGTGTGGCGAGTATTTCTCACAAGAAATAACTCATTTGGTGGGTCAGCAGGTGGTATGTCCCAAAACTCATCAAGAATGCGAGTGACTAGATGGTAAACTATCAAACATCGGAAGTATGCTCAAGTGTTGTTAAGGAGAACCCTACATACTAGATACTACATTCAAGATCCAATCTCTGGGCATTATCGATATCATGGGCGATAATGGAAGAGATGTCAATAACTCAATACTCATAAATGATCCGCTCACCTGAATCTCATCCTCACAAAGACGTGGTGTCTCAACTGGAGGCTCAACTGGAGGTCAAAGAACCCATCAAAAGGGTGATGGTCCTCTAGATGCAAACCATCGTTAAGGGGTATTGTTCCCAAAAATGGGAGAGGCGGCCACCCGCGAGATCAACACTAAGCTCCCGACTCCCGATCGTGAAGTGGCTCGGGACGACCTCAGGTGAAGTGTGGGAAAAGTCTATACTCAATAGTGGGCCAATAGGCATAGTGTCGAGGACTGACTCTCTCGCCGAAAGGGACACTAGGTCTAAGTGAGGTGTGGAGGATGGACATACCATCATAGTGTCACCGGGCCGCTCGTCTGAAAATGAGAACATCAACCCCTATTTATAATGAGATGGGCGGTTTGGCACCCGACGTGAACATCTATTATTGTCCGTTACGCCCAGTGTCATAAACCACTAAATACAAGTGCAAATAAAAAAATACATATAACTAGTAAAACGTCGCTTCGGACGCGCTCGCGGTCTCGGATCGCCGATCCGATCAATGCATCCCATGCAAATATGCAAAAGCGGGTCTCACCGAGTGGTTGACAAATCTCCTCCATCGATCACGATCACGCGGCTGATCCCCATCACATAATATGAGATTCACTAGTGATTTTGGGTTCTACGACTTCAACTTCTGAGTATTACTGATAATAATCCAATGTTATTCATCCAAAAGTCTACCTGGGTCTGCCATCAGTGAAAATTGGTTCCTTAAAATCTCTATGGTTTTATGGCAGCTCACTCGTCAGAGTTATGCGATGCCATTTCAATATACTGAAATTAAAAAATGAGATTAAATAAATTGCAAGTGCAAATAAAGAGTAAAAATGAAAGCACATTTTTATGTTTTGGCCTTAATACACAACTATCATATTTAACTAAATTTATACTTGGGATATCATTACTACGCTTATGACATTACCACTAGAAGGTAAGTGAATTTTAATCTAAGTTCGATTTTCTAAAAGAGTTTATAATTCAGCCATATTTTCTTTTTCCTAGGCTCAAGAAAAACTATGTTAGATAAACAAGCCCATAAACGAAAGATATGGAGATTAAATTTTAGTTTTTCTATATTTTAAAAAGTTCACAAATATTACATTTGGAATTACGAAATATACTAATCTTAGGAATAAGATGTAGACTTATCATCTTTTTCATTCTTTCAGATTTTTTATTAAATTATTAAAATGTCATAATAGATAGAATATTATTTTAGATATAACTTAATTAGATTAATTATTTTAAAATAACTTTATTATATATTAAATTTGTAACATCATAAAATGTCTTAATTATTAAAATAGCATTACATATTAAAGTTATTATAATTATAACTTTAATAAAATAAAATTAAATTAATAGTATTTAGTACAATTAAATATTACAAAAGTGACACAATTCGACCCAAAAAGTTCTCGATTTCTATCCCAGACCTAGAGCCGATCCAGTGGCATGTGAGCTTTTGCACGCATACATGCTTCTCCATAGAATAGTTTTGAGCTTTTTCATTTGGTGATCCACACAGATAATATGCCAACATTCCACACAACATTTAAAGTGTCAAGTGATCCGTTTGGCTGCTTATAGAGCTCTATTCTATGCATATCTAACCTCCAAATTCTTTGGGCATCTTCACCTCGTGCAAACTATCTTGTTTGATTTCTGTGACATAACATGATGAGCCAATTACTTTCCTGTTTATCCTTTCTTTTCTTTTCTAAGTGTTTTTTATTAAGCTGTTACATGTAGCTTTGTCTTTTCTGCTGCTTTTCTGTTTCTAATTTTCTAATAGCAGGCTGCCTTTAGAGCACTAGTTGGTATGGGTTATCAAACATTACAGAGTCTCTTGCTCGATTTTTGTAAGTGGCGACCAAGTCAACAACTTCTGAATGCTCTTCTTGATATGCTTGTTGATGGAAAATTCAACGTAAATGCTAATGCAGTGATAAAGGTTTGTATCTTTCTGAAGCTTAACAATACAGCTGTTTATAATGAGTGCAGGCATGTTGCCTCATCTGCATTTTTTGTTTTAACTATTTGTTTGTTTGCAGAATGATGATGTAATTCTTCTTTTCTTTAATCTCTTGCAGAAGGTTTGTATACCCTATCTTTTGTTTTGTATTTTCCTTTATCTGGATCTCTTTGTTTTTAACCATTTATACATTCTGGGTGGCAGAGCAGCAATTCGCTGCAACATTATGGCCTTGATGTCTTCCAGAATTTGTTGAAGGACTCGATCACCAACCGGACTTCATGCTTTAGAGCTGGACTTCTTACGTTTCTTCTTGATTGGCTTTCCACAGAAGAAAATGACAGTTTGATATCAAAAATTGCTCAGCTAATTCAAGTCATTGGTGGGCATAGCATATCCGGGAAGGACATAAGAAAGATATTTGCTATTCTCCGAAGTAAAGCAATTAGATCTAAGCATAATAACAGCTCATTACTTTTGACCAGTATCCTGTTCATGCTCAAGGAAAAAGGGCCTCTGGCCTTCTTCGAATTCAATGGAAATCAGTCTGTAAGTTCTATCTTTACTAGTTTGTTTTTATAGGAGGATTTGTGATTTTAACTCCTTTTAGAGCAAAGCCTTTTTTGCTCCTTTCTAGCCATGTTATCTGCTGTATAACCTCTTTTGCCTGCTAATTATCTGCATGTATTCTATCTGCTCATCTTTTTAGAGTTGTAATAGTTTAATCAAGTCGGGCATCATATTAGTATGTGTTTAGTCCCACATCTGGTGTGAGGCTTAGTGTGTTCCTTTGTAATGTTATAAGTATTCCCCTATGTGGATGAATGAATTATGGAAGCATTTCTTTTCTCTCAACTTGGTATCAGAGCGGAAAAAAAAATTTCGCCCTAGCCGCCTCTCATCTCGCGATCGACACCGCCGGTTCCCCCCTCTCTCTCGATCGACTCTCGCTTCTCTCTCGTTCACGCTCGCCGACGGTTTGAGAGTCCTCGATCGTCACCGCCGCCGCTCTTGCGGGTCCTAGGCGCCGCCGATATGCCCTAGGAGCCGCGTCTCCTCTTCCCTCGTCGACGTCGACGTCCGATGCCGCTGATGCCGTGTTTCCTCGTCGACGTCCGATGCCGCGTCTCCTGCCGCTAATGCCGCTGATGCCGTGCTCCCTCGTCGACGACCGATGTTGCGTCTCCTGCCACTGATGCCGTAATTTGCTGCCCTGGTTTTCCTGCTGCAGTGTCCTCCCGCAGCTGCTATTCCCCCTTGGTTTTCTGCTGTTTTTTTTGCCTCCGTCACCAGTTGTTGTGCCCTGTTTTTTTCTGCCGTCGTAACCTCCCGCAGTTGCTGTGCCCCGCTGTTTTTTTCTGTCACCGTGTCCTCCCGTTTCTGCTGTGCTGATCCTGCAGCCCTGTGCGATGCCATGCTAGTGGTGCTATCACCTCTCTTTATCCGTACGTGATTCCTCTTTCCCTAAGGAGTATCATGGGGGATTCTACGGGTTCTTCGCCGAGTGAAGTTATGCCACAGATGAGTGACCCTCAGCGGACTCATGGCCACTCCGGTTCGTTGAAGATTACCACCGTGCTCTTGGATGGAACAAATTACCTTGAATGGTCGCGTGCTGCTCAACATGTGATACACAGCGATCAGTTATTCAGTTACATAGATGGGACTGTTAAGGCTCCATCCACGGATGATCCCACTTGGAAACGTTGGGACTCCGAGAACTCCCTTGTCGTGTCGTGGCTTCTTCACTCTATGTCATCCAAAGTGTATCGCAGTTATATGTTGCTGGACTCAGCTTACGATATCTGGACCCGGGCTCGGGACACCTACTCCCAGATTGGTAGTTCCACTCAGATTTATGAGCTCACTCGTCGCATCTTGGAGCTCCGACAGGGATCTATGACGGTCTCCTCCTACTTCTCTGAGTTTGAACGCCTTTATCAAGAGTTGGATTTCTCCGAGCAATTCACAGTCTCCTGTACGGCGGACGCCGTAAAATTACAGCAAAAGGAGAGCCGCTACCGCCTGCATGTCTTCTTGATGGGGCTGAATTTGGAGTCAGATACTGTACGGACTCATATTCTTCATCATTCGCCTCTTCCTTCTCTTAGAGAAGCCTTCAGCATGGTCCTTGGCGATGATGATCGTCGGAAGTCCCTTAATATGGTTACTCCTCCGGATCGCTCTGCTTTGACTAGTGTTGGTCGGGGCAATACCAACACTAGTGTTCCCACTTGTGTTTACTGTGGTCAACGAGGTCACACTAGGGATGCGTGCTTTAAGCTCCATCTTCATCTTGCTCCTGCTGGCCGTGGTCGTGGCCGTGGCCATGCTCCTGGCCGTGGAGGAGGCCGGACAGGCATCCCTCGGTTCAAAGATGCTGCTTATGCTTCAGAGATATATGAGGAACCTCCTGCCCCTAGCTCCTTCTCAGCCCAGGAATTGGACGCTTTGCGGCGTTTACTTCACTCCCAGTCTGACTCCGCTCCGGGTGCTTCCTCCTCCTTTGCTACTGCGACTCAGGCCCATGCTCATGCTGCTACTGCCTCCTCATCTGACTGGATCATTGACTCGGGAGCTACTGGTCATATGACAGGCTCCTCCTCAGGTTTTGTTTCCTACACACCTTTGTCCGGACGGGATAAGGTCATCTCTGCTAATGGCACATTATCCCCAATTGCGGGAAAAGGACACATTTCCTACTCCCCTAATTGGTAAGGGATCAGAGTATCTAACCCAGTCTCACCCTCACTAATGACTCGCTCACATCTCTCTCTCACATCTGTTCTTCATGTTCCATCTTTTCCCCGCAATTTACTTTCCATTAATCATATTACTCGCTCGCTCAACTGCTCGGTAACTTTTTTCCCTGACTCTTGTGTTTTTCAGGAACTGGGTACGAGGCGGAAAATTGGCAGTGGTAGGAACCACGGTGGTCTGTAATACCTGGACAACCAACATCCATCTCAAGCTTTGGCATCTGCTACCGTCACCCCTTAGGATGTTCGCCGATGGCATCTTCGCCTCGGACATCCTCTCCTGTTTATCTTCAAAAATTGTTTCCTGCTTTTATTCCTTTTTTGAAATCTTTTGTGTGTGATGTTTGTGCTACATCAAAACATGTTCGTCATACTTCCGTGCTTTTATTTTCTCCTAGCACTATTCCTTTTTCGGTGATTCATTCTGATGTGTGGGGTCCTTCCCCAGTGTTATCTTTATCTGGTTTTAAGTGGTTTGTTACATTTATTGATTGTTTTTCACGGACCACGTGAGTTTATTTATTAAGGAAAAAAAGTGAGGTTTTCACTTATTTCCAAGCCTTTCACAAAATGGTTCAGACCCAGTTTAATGGTAAAATTTGTGTTCTCCGTAGCGATAAGGGGGGGGGGGGGGGGGGAATATGATGATTAGGGTGTTTTTGGTTCCTATCTTACGAGTCATGGTATCTTACACCAAACCACTTGCGTTCACACCTCTACTCAAAACGGGGTGGCCGAACGGAAAAATAGGCATCTCCTTGAGGTGGCTCGTTGCCTTCACCATACTATGCACCTTCCCAAATCTTACTGGGGTGATGCGGTTCTCACCGCTTCTCACCTTATCAATCGCCTCCCATCGAGAGTTCTGGCGTATGCTACCCCTATTGGCCGTCTCTTGTCCACGTCTGTTGTCCATACCTCTCACTTGCCCCCTCAGGTTTTTTGATGTGTGTGCTTTGTGCATGTTCACTCACCCCATAGGGATAAACTTGACCCTCGGGCCCTCCGTTGTGTCTTTATTGGCTACTCCTCTACCACAAAAGGTTGCCGTTGTTACCATCCGCCTTCTCGTCGTATCTATTGTGCTATGGATGTTACCTTTCAAGAGAAGGACTCCTATTATCTGACCACGACTCACTCCCTTCGTCAGGGGGAGATTAGTGAGGGTGAGATTGGGTTAGATACTCCGATCCCTTACCCTTTGATTCAGGTTCCTCCTGCAGCTCCGCCTATTCAGGTGCCTTCTATTCAGGTGCCTTCATCTCTGGTGTCTCCCTTTCCTCACATGTACCACCGACGTAAGACAGGGAAACAGATAACTAGTGCTCCTCCGCTACCAATGCCCGCTTCGGATTCAGGTTCTGGAGATGAGGAGTTACATCCCCCTCTTACTTTGCCGGAAGGTACAGTTCCTAGTACCCAGCACCCCATCTCTAATCATGTCTCTTATCATCATCTTACCTGCACATCAGTCCTTTGTGGCTTCATTATCTATGGTTACTATTCCTAAGACATGGCAGGAAGCATTGAGCATACCTGTATGGTCTCGAGCAATGGAGGAGGAGATGTCTGCTTTGGACAAAAATCATACTTGGGAGGTTGCTTCTCTTCCTACTGGAAAGAGAGCTATTGGTTCACGATGGGTTTTTTCCGTCAAGCAGAATCAGGAGGGTAAGATTGAACGATGCAAGGCGAGGTTGGACGACTTATATACCTATCCCACACTCGACCGGATATTACCTATGCTGTAGGTATCTTGAGTAGGTATATGCATGCTCCGAGGATTAAACATCAAGAAGTCGCATACCGGGTATTACGATACCTGAAGAAGGCCCCCGGTCGGGGGCTCTTATTCTCTCGGAATAGCCACCTGAAAATTGAAGTCTTCACTGATGCAGATTGGGCTGGTTGTCATGATGACAGAAAGTCCACCACCGGATACTGTACGTTTGTTGGAGGAAACGCTGTAGCATGGAGGAGTAAGAAGCAAAATGTTGTAGCAAGATCTAGTGCAGAGGCTGAGTATCGTGCGATGTCTCTGGGTCTCTGTGAAGGCCTTTGGGTACATACCATGCTTCGTGATCTGGGGCTCCAGAATAATGGCCCCATTTCGCTGTACTGTGACAATAAAGTTGCGATCAATATTGCTCATAATCCTGTCCAGCATGATAAGACTAAGCATGTGGAAGTGGATCGACACTTCATCAAAGATCACCTGGATAAAGGGAATGTGGTTACTCCCTTTGTGCAATCCAAGGATCAACTCGCTGATGTGTTCACCAAAAGCCTTAGTTGTGATATGTTCGTTGATAATATTCAGAAGCTTGGGATGATCGACATTTACCGTCCGACCTGAGGGGGAGAGTTGTAATAGTTTAATCAAATCGGACATCATATTAGTATGTGTTTAGTCCCACATCTGGTGTGAGGCTTAGTGTGTTCCTTTGTAATGTTATAAGTATTCCCCTATGTGGATGAATGAATTATGGAAGCATTTCTTTTCTCTCAACTTTTAGTGCATCCTCCTAAATAAGTTTCTTTTTCACTATATTACCGTGAGTTGATGCTTCCACCATTCTGATATTGTATTAATTGAGAACATGAAAAATATATTATTTCAAATCCGGAGAAAAGTATTACATTGCATCTCTATATATACACAGAGAGGAGTGACCCAAACTGCACAACTAGAAGTGTGAGACTAAAGAAAGAGTGTGAAAAATGGAAACAACTATGGGCCTTCTTATGGGACATTACGATGGTTATATACAATTCAACTCTCCTTCTCAAGATGGGAGTAGATATCCATCATTGTCTGTTTGAAGATATTATCAATGAAGGTATTACAGTTCGGGATCTTAATAAATATATTTGCCAGCTGACATTGAGACTGGACAAATAGTGTGTAGATATTGCCTTTGCCTAGATGGTTTTTGATGAAGTGCGTGTCAATTTCAACATATTTTATTCTATCACGTTGAACAGAATTATGCACAATGTTGATAACCTCTTTATTGACAATAAAGACGTATGAGTAACCCCAGATTTGCATTACAGACTGAATCCATAGTCCCTCACATATCTCTTGTGACAATTCTGTATCTGCTTATGCACTTGATCTTACTATCACATTTTTTCTTACTTCTCAAGGTTACGAGATTCCTTCCATCAAAGGAACAATATCCAGTAGTGAATTTCCCATCATCATGGCTTCCAGCCTAATCTACACCCGTGTATACTTCAACATTCACATGTGTGTTATGGGAGAATATAATTCCTCGTCTAGGAGACTTCTTCAGATACCTTAGAATTCGAAGCACATACTATTCGATGTTCGTCGATAACTATTTGACTTTCGATTTCTAGAAATAAGAGCACAGACTATTCAACTTAAGTCGATTTCTAGAAATCAAAGCACAAACTATTCAACATAAGTCAGCTTATTGAAGTCATATTATGGGATTTCACGCTCAAAACATAGAGCCAATACGTGAAAATCTTATTCCATTTTCACCATGAGATTATTGAAGGTTTTAATCTTGGATGACCCAGATCTTTTCTAAATATGTTTAGGTTATGAGAGAGAGTAGAAACACCTCATTTCTCATTGTTATTTCTCTCCCTAAGGTTAGAAACAGAGAAGAGAAAGAGAGTTTGAGGAAGAAGAAAGAGGGATCGGCAGATCAGATCCGTGAACCCGATCGATGAACTGTCTTCGATAGTGGATAGATCTCGTCTTTACGGTCATGTTCTACCCTTTTTCACAAAGTTTCCATGGCTTGCCATGTCCATTATTTTTATTGCATTAGGAGAGTCTCCTCTCACTAATTATTGGAGGTATGTAATCCTTTGGTTTGATAAAACCCCGGGGCATATGATTGTGACCTCGGCATGATTTTGCATTAGAAATTCGATGTTCGTTTCGGATTAGGCATGATATGTGAAGTCTAGCCATCGGCTCAGATCAATGATGATGTTGCGACGTTTGCATTTAGGACTATCCTAAATTAAGTGATGGAGAAAACTCCAGGATAAACATCGTATTGTATACATGGATTTTGGTGGTTTAGAGAGATTTTTGATATTCCTAGAAAAGTCCCATGACGGTGGACTTTAAAATGACACATTTTGGATTCCACGACATGAAGACATTTAACACATAATTATCATCCATCATTCGTATGAGTAGATTATGCGATGGTTTAGTTAATTAGTTGAACAAAAATTCGACTGAACTCGATGGATTTAACAACTTCTCCTTCCGATCCCTTCTTTAAAAATCCTGGTAGGAACTTTATGTATGTTTCTCATTCGAGATTGCCGTGTAAGAAGACATTTTTAATATCTAGCTGCTGTAATTCATATCCCCGGCATGCAACACATGATAAGTCAATTCGGTTGGAATCGATTGTGGCCAAGGTTGCAAATGTCGGATGTTGGTGACACGCCGATTTGAGTTCTTATGTCATTTTTATATATCGGGGGATATATCAGGTTTTATTATTTAATTAATTATATATATAGTTATATGCAAATAATGCCTTTTTTATTTTATATATGTTGTTATATTAACAATTTAACACTTATTGAACTTCTAATTCTTACAAACTACTATGAAACATTTATGTTACACAAATAAGAACGGTATACACGATAATTAAAATGTAGAACAATCATATATTGTAAAAATAACAATTTTGAGATGTTGGTATTTCTGAATAAATATTATGTTTGCAACTATGTATAAATTCTATAACATCAAAATTTTAAAAATTAAATTTCAAATATAACTTATTCTTGATTTTTCTCATAATCATCAACAATCAGGATTGTAGATAGAATACGATCATCATCCGATGAACCGAGCGACTCAAGATCCGCCTCGTCCCTCTTATACACTTTTCTCTTTTCTTTTCTTTTCTTTTTTCACGAATGACCACGTCTTTGCTCTTCATTATTCTAGAAAGTTGAAGAGCAAGAGAGGAAAATAAATGTTATGATATATTAAACCCCCCCACCCCCCCTTACTCATATATAGAGTAAGGGATAAAACCAAAAAGGTAACAAGGACAAATCTACCCTTCAGCGGGTATTTACACAATAATATAATAAAGACTTGAATTCAACTCTCCCCCTCAAGTCGAACGATAGAGGTCCGTCATTCCGAGTCTGGAGATATCATCTATAAAGACATCGCTCCCTAAGCTCTTTGTGAAGACATCGGCCAACTGATCTCTAGAGTGAACAAAGGGGGTAACTAAATTCCCTTTTTCGATATGATCTTTGATGAAATGGCGGTCAACCTCAACATGCTTAGTTCTGTCATGCTGGACCGGGTTATGAGCAATACTGATAGCTGCCTTGTTGTCACAGAATAGAGAGATAGGAGTGTCATCCTGAAGGTCCAAGTCCCTCAATAAAGTGCGCAGCCATAAGCCTTCGCAGAGTCCTCGAGACATTGACCGATACTCGGCTTCAGCACTAGATCGGGCCACCACATTTTGTTTCTTGCTACGCCATGTGACTAAATTGCCACCAACGAAGGTGCAATAGCCTGTAGTAGACTTTCTGTCATCACGGCTTCCAGCCCAATCCGCATCGGTAAAGACTTCAATCTTCAAATGGTTGTTCTTTGAAAACATCAAACCCCGACCCGGAGCCTTCTTTAAGTAACGGAGGACACGATATGCGGCATCCTGATGTCTGATCCTAGGAGCATGCATATATCTGCTCAGGATCCCAACAACATATGTGATGTCAGGGCGAGTGTGTGAGAGGTATAACAACCTTCCTACCAATCTCTGGTAACTTGCAGCATCCGTGCGATCTTCGTCAGTATCTTCATCGATCTTATGGCTCTCCTCCATAGGTGTGTTAGCAGGAGCACACCCAAGCATCCCGGTCTCAGTTAACAAATCGAGCACATACTTGCGTTGCGAGATAAAGATTCCCTGATCGGAGCGAGTTACTTCAATTCCCAGGAAGTAGCGGAGCCTTCCCAGGTCCTTTACTTCAAACTCTACAGACAGGAGAGCTTTCAGCTTCGAGATTTCATCTGAGTCATCTCCAGTGATCACGATGTCGTCCACATAAACAATAAGAACAACAATCTTCCCCTCATTTTTCCTGATGAATAGAGTATGATCAGAATGTCCCTGTTGGTATCCAAACTTGACCATAGCCTTGTGGAACCTGCCAAACCAAGCCCTGTGAGACTGTTTCAACCCGTAGAGGGATTTCCTTAGGCGACATACAAGGCTTTCTTGCCCCTTCTTCACAAATCCTGGGGGAAAGGTCATGTAAACTTCTTCATCGAGGTCACCATGCAGGAAGGCATTTTTAACGTCCAGTTGATGAAGATCCCAGCCCAAGCAAGCAGCACAAGATAGAATAACACGAACAGTGTCCATCTTAGCCACATGAGCAAAGGTCTCCTGGTAGTCGACTCCCTGAGTCTGAGTGTAACCGCGTGCCACTAAACGGGCTTTGTACCGCTCAACTTTGCCATCCTGATTTTGCTTGACAGAGAACACCCATCTAGAACCAATGACTTTCTTTTCAGGAGGAAGATGGGTGATGTCCCATGTGTGATTTTTCTCCAAGGCTGCCATTTCCTCCTCCATTGCATGAGCCCATGCTTGAGTGCCAAGAGCCTCCTACCATGTCTTAGGGATAGTGATCATGGACAAGGAGGATATAAAAACCTGATGAAGCTGGGAAAGATGACCATAAGCAACATGATTGAGATAAGGTGATTAGTACACACAGTTTTACCTCTTAGAGCAGCAAAAGGAACATGCAGATCAGAATCTGAATCTGAGTCCAAAGACGGCACCGGCAGCGACGGAATCACGGAGGACTGTTCACCTGTTTGCCGACGACGATATATATGAGGAAGAGGAGAGATGAGAGGCAGATTGTGGTATGTAGGGGAAAAAGACGTAGGTGAAGGAGGTGTAGGAGGAGCTGGAGGAGTGGCAAGAATAGGTGGAGAGGTTGTAGGAGGAGTGGCAGGAATAGGAGGAATCAGAGGGAGAGGCACCGAGTCAGTAAGCTCATGAATAAGTTCATTCTCCCCATGACGAACAGTGTGAGGCGAATCGACATAGTAAGATTCCTCCTCACGAAATGTGACGTCCATGGTACAGAAGACGCGTCTGGTAGGAGGGTGGTAGCACCGGTACCCCTTAGTGGTGGCAGAATAACCAATGAAGACACAGCGTAGAGCCCGAGGATCAAGCTTGGCACGTTGAGGCTGATGAATGTGAACAAAACAAACACACCCGAATACGCGGGGTGGAAGGTGAGCAGTATGAACAACGGAAGTCGCAGAGAGACGGGTTAGAGGAGTAGAAAAATCGAGAACCCGGGAGGGAAGACGATTGATAAGATGAGTGGGAGTGAGGATAGCATCACCCCAATATGACTTTGGGAGATGCATGATATGGAAAAGGCAACGAGCGACATCCAGGAGATGCCGGTTTTTCCGTTCAGCGACACCATTTTGGGTAGAGGTGTAGACACAAGTAGTTTGGTGAATAATTCCATGACTCGTGAGGTATGTTCCAAACGCGCCACGATCATCGTATTCCCCCCCATTATCGCTACGAAGAACACGAATGGTAGCATGGAACTGGGTTTGCACCATTTTATGGAAGGCTTGAAAGACAGAAAACACCTCATTTTTTTTCTTTAAAAGATAAACTCACGCCGTGCGAGAAAAGCAATCTATAAAAGTAACAAACCAGTGATATCCATTTAAAGAAACCACAGGGGAAGGTCCCCAAACATCAGAGTGTATAATAGCAAAATGGGTAGTACTAGGAGAAGAAATATTGGAAAAAGAGTGCCGAACATGTTTGGACATATCACAAACATCACATTTTAAAGTTTTAACAAGATGCGATAAAGTAGGAAACATTTTTGAAAGATAAACAGGAGAAGGATGCCCGAGACGCAAGTGCCAGCGTCGAGCATCAGCAGTAGTAGCAGCAGAAGATGAGAGAGCAAGGGACGGTCGGGAAGCATCCAGATAGTACAAGCCACCGCGATTCCTACCACTGCCAATGATCCGCTTCGTACCCAGTTCCTGGAAGACACATGAATCAGGAAAAAAGGTTACAGAGCAATTAAGGGACCGAGTAAGATTGCTAATAAACAGAAGATTGCGAGGAAAAGACGGTATATGTAAGACAGACGAAAGAGGTAAAGAGGAAGAACAGGAAATGGTTCCCTTCCCAGCAATGGGAGACAGTGTCATTCGCAGAAATGACCTTGTCTTTACCTGACAGAGGTTTGTAAGAGGAAAAACCTGAGGAGGAGCCGGTCATGTGATCGGTGGCTCCAGAGTCAATAATCCATTCAGACAGAGGAGCAGCAACGACATTGGCACTAGGCATGGTAGCAGTGGCAAAAGAGGTAGAGATAACACTCTGTGAAGCATCAGACTGTGAATGCAGAAGACGTCGGAGAGCATCCAATTCCGATGTGGTGAAATGTCCGGGTGACTGACCCGGATGGTCATCCAGCACCTCAATAGAGAAAGCAGCATCGTGAGAACGAGAACCAGTCGGACGATATCCCCCTCGTCCTGAACCACGACCACGGCCTGGGCCATGACCACGGCTGTATCCAGGTGGAATGAGATGAGGATGAAGTTTGAAGCAACCGTCCCGAGTGCGTCCCCTACGACCACAGTGATCACAAGTCGGAACTCCACCAGGATTGTTGGAGCCTCCACGGCCCACACTGGTCAAGGCAGAACGATTTGGAGAAGGTGTAGTGGTGAGGGATCTTCGACGGTCTTCGTCGCCAAGAACCATGCTGAACGCCTCCCGAAGAGACGGAAGGGGAGAGCGGTGAAGAATATTGGTGCGAACCATGTCCAAGTCCATGCTCAACCCCATCAGAAACACGTGTTGGCGAAATCGTTCGTCTCGTTTCTACAGCTGAACTGCATCGGCAGTGCAGGTAGGAGTAAACTGATCAAAGTAATCCAATTCCTGAGCGATGCGTTCGAACTCAGAGAAGTAGGAGGATACCGTCATGGTTCCCTGACGAAGCTCCATCATACGTCGTGTCAGCTCGTACGTCTGAGTGGAACTGCCGATCTGTGAGTACGTCTCTCGCGCTCGAGTCCAGATCTCGTAGGCAGAGTCCATCAACATATAACTCCTGTACACCTTCGGGGACATAGAGTGAAGGAGCCAGGATACAACCAGGGAATTTTCTGAGTCCCATCGAGGCCAGGTAGGATCAGCCAAAGGAGGAGCCACCTTCGTCCCATCAATGTATCCATACAACTGATGACTACGAATAACATGTTGAGTGTGACGTCGTCGTCAAATTATACAGGTATTAATAATGTATATCTTTATGAGAATTATTGTACATCAAGGGTACGATAAAAAAATCGTGTGTCGCAAGTTATTTGGAAGCTTAATTAATGTATATACATTAATGTGTTAAGTATAAAATAGGTCTGCGAATAGTAAACTGGGCTGCAAGTAGCAAAGAGGGCCTTACCCGGTGGAATTAACCGTGAGTCACGCAATATAAGTGCGTGCGTGTCACATAGAGGGCGAGCCGGTCCCGCTTAAGGGAGAAAACGATCCCCGATTTCTTCATTTCCTCTCCCAGGCATTTGCGAGACCGACGAAGGGCGCACGGGAGCCGATCGACGCCGCTAGCTCCAGATTCCTCAAATCTTCTCCGATTTCTTCGATTTCTCCTTCGTTAGAGAGGTAATCCCTTCCTCTTCACTCCTCTAAGTTCTTATGTGAACCTTTTGCTTCGTTTGAGTGGGGCAGAAATTTAGGGTTTTAGATTTGTGAAGTTTTTTTAGTTCCTTTGCATCTCAAAAGTTTCTGAAATGGATTATTATGTGTATTTTGACATTAATCCATGATTTCAAGTATTCCTATGTGAAACCCTAATTCTTCTTATGCGATTTCAGAACTATTAAGTATTCCTAATGTTTGAAAAATGCTCCTACTATGTTCTATCCCTCATTTGGGGCAAAATCCCCTTGTCTCACTTTTAGGGCAGCCACCTAATGTTGGGTATTGGACACCAAATCTCTAAATAGGGTTATGTTATGGATTATTATGCATTTCCCTTGCTGAAATAGTGCCAATTTAGTATGTATTAGGTTCGGACAGCAAACCCTAATTTATTTAGCCTTCCATTTACCTTGTAGGGAAGGGGATTAGTGGTGTATAGAGCTTAAATATTTTAAGGCAGCCATAATAGTACTTGTGTACACATGTATGTGGGGTAAAGAGGGGCAAATTGTCATGTGAACTGGCCTAGCTAATTATGTAAATGTTACTTTTAGGATATGGACTCCCAAGGTGGAAGGAAGGGAAACGATCAGCGCAAGGATAAAGGAAAAGGGAAAGTCGGGGTGAGTTCTTATTTTATGTATTGTGTTTATTTGCTTACTTTTATTTGACTTGTATTCTATTCTTCGGATAGAAACCTCAAAATAAGATATAAGTAAGTCGCAAATAAAACAATTAAAAGGAAATCCCCAGATAAGTTGAAGAATGATAATTCCGCAAAGTAAGATAAGCAAGGTATAAGATCACTTAATCCTCCAAGAAAGAATAAGATAAAAAAAATCATATCAACTTAATGGGCTATATTAAGAGTTAACCCAATCCGGGAGATGGGGAGAATGTTCTTCCGATATGATGATTTGTGCGAGTCAAGGGCACGAAGAGCAATATGAACGTGCGAGTTAAGGGCATGTGTTAAATATTGCAATATGTACGTGTGAGTCAAAGACACGTAAGAAATTAATTTACGCTTATTATGGCCCATAATTAAAAAGTCAGGTAAGATCATTTAATTATGATATAAGATACACAAGTTAAGGATATGAAAGAACGAGCATAAGATGATTAATTAAGTTCAAGTCTAAAGACAAGAAAAAGACTACACAAGAAAGATTTTATTACTTAAAATAAGGTAAGAATTCACATAGTCCTTTGACTAATAAAATAAATAAATAAACTAAACAGGTCAAGGAAGAGGCGGTCCCAGCCACCACTAGTCAGCGTCGACCGTGTACTCCTCGTCAGGAGAAGAGGTACCGACTTTGGGTGGAAGTCTCCACAGTAGTCTTTGAAGCGTTGGATGAGCATAGGGCGAGGTGCCAGGATCCAGACTGTCCGCACGAGGAGTTTCAGTTTTTCTTCAAGTAGTGTTGTGCAGTTGTTATGAGTTGTAGTCTTTTTGCATCAGTTATGTAGATATGTATAGTTTATGGTAAGCCCCTTTTTGTTGTATGTATAGGGCTACCAAGATGCTAGTGGACTTTTGTAATCAAACCAGTTGTGAAATGAAATGAAATCTTTTGTCATGCATATTTCTTTTGTACTCTATTACAACATACTTTACTCTGAAATGTTTTTACCTTGCAACTCTGATGAAAATTATGTTATGGGTATGCAAATTGTAGCGGTAGCCAATAAGGGGGCCGTTACAATTAATTGGTATCAGAGGTAGGTTGAACCTTCAACGTAATTGAGTACTTAAGGAACCGTAAGCTGACAAGTAGACTTCAGTAGAACAATTTAACGTCTCTTTCAAACCCTGAATTTAAATTCCTTATTTCAGGAACCTTTCCGAACTTATTTAAGTAGGAGAGAAAGAGAAGAATTAGAAAGAGCACAAGCGAATACAGAGGAAAGTTATAGTTCTGGAAGGTCAAATCCTCTTTTAGTGGAAGTTATGCAAGCGTTGGCAGAGGCCATTAGGATGGGCAATACTGCACCAGCACCAGCCCATGAAGCAGTTGATAGGTATCTAAAACAATTCTTAGATATGAGGCCCCCAATCTTTCGAGGTGGCTTATCACCGATGGAGACAGAGGATTGGATCAAGAAAATTGAATTAATTTTTAAAGCTATGCGGTGCCCAGAGGATCGAAGAATTGATTTGGTTACCTTCCTCTTGGAGGGAGAGGCCAATAGGTGGTGGGCTAGTTTATCTCAAGGCCACTTTACTGGACGTGCGAATGCCGATATTCCGTGGAGTGACTTTCTGAAGGAATTTATCGATTGGTTTGTGCCACCATCTGAGAAGCGAATTCTTCAGGAGAGGTTCCTTCGTTTATTGCAGGGAAATCGATCAGTAGTACAGTATGAAATGGAATTCACTCAGCTGGCTTATTATGCGAGTGAGATGGTACCGAATGAACGAGAACGTTGTTTCCGTTTCCAGTTGGGCTTACGGGAAGATGTTCGGGTACACTTGATTTCCCAAAGAATTTAAAATTATAATGAGTTGGTAGAGACGGCAAAATTAATCGAAAGAGATGTGGAAAGCTCGCAAAGAAAGGTTGATGTTCCGCAAAAGAGATTTTCAGAAGAACAGAGTAAGGCTTTCTCGGGAAAAAGTGGAGGCTCCAAATGGAAGAAGCACAAAAGGGGTCCTCCGTTGCCAGCCCCAGCAGCAAGTGGTACTGCTAGCTTTAGTAATCCCCACATGTGTGAAATGTGGGAAAGCTCATCCAGGAGAATGTCTGAAGGGATCCGGTGTTTGTTTTAAATGCTATCGTCCTGGACATCTGAAACATGAATGCCCATTATGGAAATCAGAAGCCGGGAAGAATCCAAAAGGAGGACCAGGTCAATCATCTACCTTGCATCATCTTGATACTCCGAGAGATACAGGAAAAGGTATCGAATCAGTTGCATCTGGATCCGTAATGGAGCCACGAGAGGAAAGGCAGGTTCAGCCAAGAGTCTTCAATCTTAACCAACAGGAAGCAAAATCACATGATAATGTGATAACATGTATGGTTTATGCTCATAATCATCTTTTGAAAGCACTATTCGACACAGGAGCTAGCCACTCCTTTTTAGCTGCATCGGCAGTGAAGCGTTTAAATGTACAACCATATCAAGTGAAGGAAGAATTGAAAGTCATGATGCCTAATAATACTGAAATGTATACTCAACTCCGATGTAAAGTCTGGTTGGTGCTGAGTGATAAAACAATAGAAGCAGATTTTGCAGTCCTACCGTTATCCGAATTTGATATAATTTTGGGGATGGATTGGTTAACAAAATATGATGCCATTATTAACTGTAAAAAGAAGGAAATCACGCTCAGATTAATCGACCAGACGCATTGTGTTTTTAAAGGGATGAATGAAGTTGCGAAAGTTTTGATCTCCTCAATGAAAGCAATAAAGAAAATACGAAAGGGTTGTGAGGCAATGTTGGTTATGATAAAAGGGAATAATACGACACAGTCCCAGTGGTATGTGAATTTCTTGAAGTGTTTCCAGAAGAACTGCCCGGAGTACCTCCTATACGGGAAATTGAATTTACTGTTAATCTGATTGAAGGAGCTGCACCGGTAGCGAAGGCTCCGTATCGTATGGCCCCTAAGGAATTGGCGGAGTTAAAAATTCAATTACAAGAGCTATTAGATAAAAATTTTATTCGACCAAGTACATCACCATGGGGAGCCCCTGTGCTGTTCGTGAAAAAGAAGGATGGTTCATTACGATTATGTGTGGATTATCGTGAATTGAACAAGCTTACAATTAGAAATAAATATCCACTACCTCGTATTGATGATTTATTCGATCAATTAGTACATGCAAAGGTCTTTTCTAAAATTGACCTCAGATCTGGTTACCACCAATTGAGAATCAAAGAAGAGGATGTTTATAAAACAACTTTTAGTACAAGATACGGGCATTTTGAATTCATAGTAATGCCCTTTGGTTTGACGAATGCCCCAGCCGTATTTATGGATTTGATGAATCGAGTATTTAATACCTTTTTGGATAAATTTGTTATCGTATTTATCGATGACATACTTATCTACTCAAAGGATAAGCAGGAGCATGCAGAACACTTAGCAATAGTGTTGCAGACTTTGAAACATCATGCTTTGTTTGCAAAGTTTTCAAAATGCGAATTTTGGTTGAACGAAGTCTCTTTCTTGGGACATGTGATTACGGAACATGGATTGTCAGTGGACCCGACAAAGGTAGAGGCAATTCTAAATTGGCCAAAACCAACGAGTGTAACAGAAATTCAAAGTTTTCTTGGATTGGCGGGTTAATACAGGAAGTTTGTCAAAGATTTTTCGAAAATTGCACTACCGCTTACGAAATTAACTCGAAAGAATGTTCCTTTCTGTTGGACTGAAGAGTGTCAGAGTGCGTTTACTGAGTTAAAAGAAAGGCTGACAACAGCACCAGTGTTAGTGATGCCGTATGGTATCGAAGGGTTTCAAATCTTTAGTGACGCATCTCTGAAAGGTCTTGGCTGTGTCTTAATGCAGAATGGGAAAGTAATAGCTTACGCTTCAAGACAATTAAAGGAAGCGGAACGTAATTATCCAACTCATGATTTAGAATTAGCTGCAGTTGTTTTTGCGTTAAAAATTTGGCGACATTACCTGTATGGAGCTCAATGTGAAATTTTTACAGATCATAAGAGCTTAAAATACATTTTCTCCCAGAAAGAAATAAATTTGCGACAACGAAGATGGTTAGAATTGATAAAAGACTATGATGTGGACATCAAATACCATCCAGGTAAAGCTAATGTAGTCGCAGATGCCCTAAGCAGAAAAAGTATCGCATCAATGACAGTACAATTGACTGAACAGAAACCCTTACTTCAAGAACTGCAAAAGTTAGAAATTCTTACGTTTATCACAGCGTCTCAGACTCAAGGCCAACTTTATCAAATGATAGCTGAACATCCAATTAAAGACAAAGTTAGAAAGGTGATGAATCAGGACCCTATATTTGTAAAATTTCTTGAAAAGGTAACAAGTGGTCAATCGACAGCATTTGTGGAGGAAGATGGATTGTTATTTATGAATGGAAGGTTATGTATCCCTAATGTCAATACGCTTCGAGAGGAGATTCTTTATGAAGCACATAATACCATGTATTTAATCCATCCAGGACGAACAAAAATGTACCACGATTTGAAGCAAGACTTTTGGTGGCCAGGAATGAAAACTGATGTGATAAAGTATATTGCCAAATGTCACGCTTGTCAGCTTGTAAAGGAAGAACATCAAAAGCCTAGCGGGTACTTACAATCCTTACCTATCCCTGAATGGAAGTGGGACGATATAACTATGGATTTTGTTATGGGTTTACCGAGAAGTAAATATGGAAATAATGGTATATGGGTGATTGTTGACCGACTAACCAAAGTTGCACATTTTATTCCTATGCAGAAAGGTGGACCAGTTGAAAGGTTAGTCGACCAATATATTAATGTTATTGTAAAATTTCATGGAATTCCTAGATCGATAATCTCAGACAGAGATGGGCGATTTACATCAGATACGTGGAAATTGGTTCAGAAAAGATTAGGAACCAGGTTGCTATATAGTACTGCTTTTCACCCTCAGACCGATGGTCAATCAGAGCGAACCATTCAATTGTTAGAGGACCTCTTAAGGATGGTCGTTTTAGACCTCAAGGGTTCGTGGGAGAAATATTTATCTTTGGTGGAATTTTCGTATAATAACAGTTATCAGTCCAGTATACAAATGATACCGTTCGAAGCTTTGTATGGGCGGAGGTGTCGCACTCCTCTGAGCTGTGGGCTGAAGATGGTGAAAAGAAATTATTTGAAAAGAAAAAGGTAAATAAAATGGATGATAAAATAGCAATCGTCCGAGAAAGATTGAAGATAGCCCAAGATCGACAACAAAAGTATTACAACGCCAGACACAGAAGAGTGGAGTTCAATGTGGGAGACATGGTATGTCTTAAGATAAAGCCCTTTAAAGGTACTTCACGAATTCGGAAAATCGGCAAGCTTAGTCCAAGATATGTAGGACCATTTGCAATCACTGAAAGGATTGGAGAAGTAGCATATCGCTTGGCATTATCTGGCTCTCTGCAGAATCTTCATGACGTATTTCACGTTTCTGCCTTACGTAAATATATAGCTGATTGTTACGCCCCCGGACGAGGCCCGTCTATTTGGGCGTCAGTACAAGCGGAGGCAAAGGCACGGCGAAGGGGACAACGGGGCTGAACCAAGCGGTTCAGCCCCCTCTTGCTGAAGTCGACCAAAAGGGGCTGAACCGATTTCGGTTCAGCCCCATTGGGCCGGCCGGCCCCTTGCTGGCCGGTCCGGGGTCCGGTATTAATATACCCGGACCCCCTCTTTTGGTGGGGATGTTATTTGACTATCAAGGTATTCCTCTTCTTCCTCCTCCTAACCCTAATTTCCTCTAGCCGTCTCTAGTTTTTCTTGCTCTTTCCCTCTCTTTTAGAACTTCGTTCCTAACATTTGGTATCAGAGGTTCTCCTCCGCCATGGTTACCACTCGCACGCAAGAGGAAATCTCGCGGTTGGAAACCCTAGAGGAAAATTTTGCGGGGTTGTCCGATTCGATGGAACACATGAAGACATCGATGGAAGAACGCATGGATGCTCGCATGGAAGAAATCAAAGCACTCTTGGTGCAAAATCTGAGAGGAAAAGGGCCGGCGGCCGATGAGAATGGCGGATCGGTGCACCCGGGATCCGATAACTCGGGATCTCACCCGGAAATTCCGCCGGGCTTCCAAGGAGGAGCCGGACAGGGGCGTACGCCCTGAATCGGGCCGGGGCAGCGGCAAGGAGGCGCGGGCGAGGCCGGCGGAAGCCGCGCGGGCGGGATCGGGGCCGCAACTGGCGGCGGCGGCGGTGGAGCGGCGCGCGACTCGGGCGGGGGCTTCTGCGGCCCGGGCGACCTCGGCTGGGACCGATCCGGCTTTGGCGGGATCGGACAGGGACGTATCGGCCTGGGCGACTTCGGTGGGCACCTGGAGGTTTCGGCGAGGCTGGAGGCGGCAACATGCCCGCTTTTGGCCGAGCGGCAGCGACGGGGTTTCCTCCGGGAGGTGCGGCGAGGGGACTCCTACCGAACCCTAGGCCGGGAGGATACGGCGGCGGTCCAATGGGACCGGGAGCACCGTGGATCGGACAACATCAAGTCCACCCGGGTGCGGGTTATGATCAAGGATGGCGGGGACAAGGCGCACCAAGGGCATATCTTCCTCCGAAATTAACGCGTATGAATTTTCCAAGTTTTCACGGAGGGGACGCGTTGGAATGGATTCACAAGGCCGAGTTATTCTTTAATTATCAGGATGTTCCGGCAGCGCAGTGGGTGCAGTTGGCGTCCTTCCATCTGGAGGGTGACGCATTCCAGTGGACTCAGTGGTTCCTTAGAGACAGATATTTTGTGCCGTGGACGGATTTTGTGGAGGGGTTTACAGCTCGCTTCGGGCCTTTAGAGTACGAGAATGTAGAGGCCACTCTGCAGAAGCTGCAACAGAAGGGGACGGTAACAGAATACCGGACTGAGTTTGAGAAACTGGCAAACCAAGTACACTGGGAGGAGAAGACACTTCAGAGCTGTTTTGTGTCGGGCTTGAAGGAACATTTGCGGGATGAGATTCATGCTTACATGCCACGAAGTCTGAACCACGCCATTAGTCTGGCCCGCATCCACGAGGAGCGGTTCAACGGGCAACGGACCCGCAACTCAGGAAGGACTGCGGCCACGCCGGTACCAGCCCGGAGAGAGCCGGCGGGAGCCGGGAAACCGACGGTGACACGACTTTCGTGGGGCGAGCTACAAGCACGGAAGGAGAAGGGGCTTTGTTTTAACTGCGATGAGAAATTCACGCCGGGTCACAAATGTCAGAAGGTCCAGGTGTTTATGCTACACCAGGAGGAGGAGGACGAGTTGAGTTCGCAGGAGCAGCCGGATTTGGAAGGCGACTTGGATCTGACGGAGCTTGGTGTTTCGCTGCATGCCATGGAGGGCTGTAGCCCCCCACCGCTCACTATGCGGTTCGGGGGGAGGGTCCGAAGGGAGCGGGTGACCATTCTGGTGGACAGCGGGAGCACTCACAATTTCATTCATCCGGAGGTCGCTCAGCGGGTGGGACACGTAGTGGATACTGGGGCTGCCTTCCAGGTCATGGTGGCCGATGGCAGTAAGTTACAGTGCCAGGGCGTTCTGCGGGGAGTGGAGTTGCGGATGCAGGGCTACGTGGGCCGCACAGATATCTACCTCTTACCCATTCGGGGGTCAGACATGGTTCTGGGGGTCCAGTGGCTACGACAGTTACGGAGGGTTACTTTTGATTGGGATCAGATGACGATGGAGTTTCTGCAGGGTGGGCACCAGTTTTGCTTGAAGGGTATCACATCAGCGCCCGTGAAGGAAATTGGTCTTCGCAGCCTACAACAGCTTGGAGAGACAGGGAGTCTAATGGCCGTTCTTCTTGGGGTGCGGTCAGACGAGCCCGGGCAGGGGGAAGTACCTCTCCAGTTGCAGTCGTTGGTTGAAGAATATGCCGACATCTTCCAGGAGCCGCATACACTTCCGCCATCACGATTACGCGATCATCAGATTGTGCTCAAGACTGGAGCGGAGCCGACAAATGTACGACCTTACAGATATCCACATATGCAGAAGGCTGAGATCGAGCGCAGTGTTCGGGAGATGCTCGACGCTGGCATCATCCGACCAAGCACGAGTTCCTTTTCGGCACCTATTATCCTAGTCAAGAAGAAGGATGGATCATGGAGGTTCTGTGTTGACTACCGGGCCCTCAACAGTATTACGCTGAAGGATAAGTTTCCGATCCCACTGATTGAGGAGCTGTTGGATGAGCTACATGGTGCGACCCGGTATACTAAATTGGACCTGCGGTCCGGATACTACCAGATTCTGATGAAGGAGGAAGACGTCCACAAGACTGCGTTCAGGACCCACGACGGTCACTACGAGTTCCTAGTGATGGCCAACGGATTGACCGGTGGTCCATCCACCTTTCAGGCCAATATGAATGAAATCTTCCGGGCGCTTCTTCGTCGCTTCGTGTTAATTTTCTTCGATGACATTCTGATTTACAGTCGGACTTGGGAGGAGCACGTGGACCATGTTGCCCAGGTATTCTCCATCCTACGTAAACACCGGTTATTTGCTAAACGGTCGAAGTGCTCTTTTGGACAGGACGAAGTTGAATATTTAGGCCATCTGGTCTCCGTGGAAGGGGTTAAGGCAGACCCGAAGAAGATTGCTAGTATGGTTTCGTGGCCGCAACCCCAGACCATTCGGGCCTTACGGGGTTTTTTGGGCCTCACAAGCTATTACAGGCGCTTCGTGCGTGACTATGGGAAGCTCGCACGTCCACTGACACAACTCTTACAAAAGGATGCTTTTTCTTGGCACGATGAGGCAGAAGCGGCTTTTCAGGCACTCAAGCTGGCGGTGACGACTACCCCGGTCCTTGCACTTCCGGATTTCACCAAGGAGTTCGTCGTGGAAACGGGCGCCTCCGGAGTTGGGCTGGGAGCCGTCTTGATGCAGGAGGGGCGGCCGATTGCTTTCTACAGCAAACCTTGGCTCCCCGGACATTGGGCCTCTCGGCGTATGAGAAGGAGATGCTGGCCATTATTCATGCGGTGACACTCTGGAGGCCATACCTGCTGGACCGCCATTTTAAAATCAAGACAGACTATCAGAGCTTGAAACATTTCTTAGATCAGCGGGTCTCTTCCCCTCTTCAACAGAAGTGGGTTACCAAACTCTTGGGGTACGACTACGAGATTGTCTATCGGCAAGGGAAAGACAATCTGGTTGCGGATGCTCTTTCCAGGTTGCCTGAGGGAGCGTTGACCAGCATATCAGTACCGCGGCTCGAGTCCTTGGATGAGATTCACGAGGAAGTGCTGCGGGATCCTGACTTACGAGTTATTCTGGAGGCCTTGCGGTCTGACCGGGCGACCACCCCCGGCTATCATTTGCAGCAGGATCGTCTCTACTACCACGGTCGGGTGGTCATACCTTCTCAGTCCGCTTGGCGTACGGTAATGATGCACGAGTTCCATTCTACACCGACGGGGGGCCACGCTGGGGTTCTCCGCACTTTACAGCGGACCAGGGCTAATGTCTTTTGGAAGGGCATGCGGAAGGATGTGCAGGCGTTTGTTCGCCAATGTGATATTTGTCAGCGACAGAAGTATGAGACCACTTCTCCTGCCGGGCTTCTTACTCCCCTCGAAATTTCACACCAGGTCTGGGATACGGTCTCCATGGATTTTATTGACGGGCTACCGCGTTCGAAGGGTAAGTCGGTTATTTTGGTGGTTGTGGACAAGTTGTCCAAGTACTGTCACTTCATCGCATTGAGTCACCCGTACACTGGGGAGTCCGTGGCTACTTTGTTTGTTCGGGAGATTGTACGCTTACATGGCGTCCCTCAGGCGATTATCTCGGACCGGGACCCTACTTTTGTTGGCAATTTCTGGCGGGAGCTTTTTCGCTTACAGGGGACTTCTTTGCGCTTCAGCACAGCGCATCACCCACAGACGGACGGCCAGACGGAGGTCATGAATCGGAGCGTGGAGACTTATCTCCGCTGCTTCGTTATGGAGGAGCCCCGTACCTGGACGAGTTGGCTACATTGGGCTGAGTACTGCTTCAACACGTCCTATCACTCGGCGAGCAAGTTAACCCCATTTGAAGTGGTGTACGGCCGACCGCCACCCTCTCTGCGCAGTTATGAGCAGGGTAGCACGGCGATGGCCGCTGTTGACCGCGCCCTCCGCGATCGCGACCGCACGCTAGCCACCTTGCGGGAGAATCTGCGGGCAGCTCAGGATCGGATGAAGGCTCAGGCTGATAGGCATCGGACAGAGCGGGAATTTCAGGTGGGGGATGAGGTTTTTCTCAAACTTCGTCCCTATCGACAGCTGTCCGTCGCCCAGCGGACAAATCAGAAGTTGGCACCCCGTTACTATGGTCCCTTCCGGATCACTCGGCGGGTCGGACCCGTCTCTTACACTTTAGCTCTACCAGAAGGGTCGAGGATTCACCCCACCTTTCATGTCTCCTTGCTGAAACGGAAGATCGGTGATGCTGTGCAGGCGAGTTCGGCGTTGCCTGAAGCTGCTACTGGGGGCGAGCTGCGCCCAATTCCTGAGGATGTTTTGGTGGTCAAGTGGAAGCACCGTGGCACGGCGTACTGTCCAGAGTTGTTGGTCAAGTGGAAGGATCTTTCGTCCGAGCATAATACTTGGGTCGACCTGCTGGAGTTTCGGGAGCTCTACCCCGACTACCAGCTTGGGGACAAGCTGGTTCTTGATGGGGAGGGGAATGTTACGCCCCCGGACGAGGCCCGTCTATTTGGGCGTCAGTACAAGCGGAGGCAAAGGCACGGCGAAGGCGACAACGGGGCTGAACCAAGCGGTTCAGCCCCCTCTTGCTGAAATCGACCAAAAGGGGCTGAACCGATTTCGGTTCAGCCCCATTGGGCCGGCCGGCCCCTTGCTACCCGGACCCCCTCTTTTGGTGGGGATGTTATTTGACTATCAAGGTATTCCTCTTCTTCCTCCTCCTAACCCTAATTTCCTCTAGCCGTCTCTAGTTTTTCTTGCTCTTTCCCTCTCTTTTAGAACTTCGTTCCTAACACTGATCCAGACAAAATTGTTCCTTCTGAACAAACTCAAGTTGAATTTGACCTATCAAGTCCAACCGAGCCCTACAAGATTATAGATTGGCAGAATAAGCAGCTCCGAAATAGAGAAGTCCGATTTGTTAAAGTCTGGTGGAAAGGGCACAGTTTGCACGAAGCAACATGGGAAAAAGAAGATGTTATGAGAGATCTCTTCCCTCAACTCTTTGATGTAGTTTCAGATTGAAGATTTCCGCGGACGAAAATCCAATAAGGAGGGGAGATTTGTGACGTCGTCGTCAAATTATACAGGTATTAATAATGTATATCTTTATGAGAATTATTGTACATCAAGGGTACGATAAAAAAATCGTGTGTCGCAAGTTATTTGGAAGCTTAATTAATGTATATACATTAATGTGTTAAGTATAAAATAGGTCTGCGAATAGTAAACTGGGCTGCAAGTAGCAAAGAGGGCCTTACCCGGTGGAATTAACCGTGAGTCACGCAATATAAGTGCGTGCGTGTCACATAGAGGGCGAGCCGGTCCCGCTTAAGGGAGAAAACGATCCCCGATTTCTTCATTTCCTCTCCCAGGCATTTGCGAGACCGACGAAGGGCGCACGGGAGCCGATCGACGCCGCTAGCTCCAGATTCCTCAAATCTTCTCCGATTTCTTCGATTTCTCCTTCGTTAGAGAGGTAATCCCTTCCTCTTCACTCCTCTAAGTTCTTATGTGAACCTTTTGCTTCGTTTGAGTGGGGCAGAAATTTAGGGTTTTAGATTTGTGAAGTTTTTTTAGTTCCTTTGCATCTCAAAAGTTTCTGAAATGGATTATTATGTGTATTTTGACATTAATCCATGATTTCAAGTATTCCTATGTGAAACCCTAATTCTTCTTATGCGATTTCAGAACTATTAAGTATTCCTAATGTTTGAAAAATGCTCCTACTATGTTCTATCCCTCATTTGGGGCAAAATCCCCTTGTCTCACTTTTAGGGAAGCCACCTAATGTTGGGTATTGGACACCAAATCTCTAAATAGGGTTATGTTATGGATTATTATGCATTTCCCTTGCTGAAATAGTGCCAATTTAGTATGTATTAGGTTCGGACAGCAAACCCTAATTTATTTAGCCTTCCATTTACCTTGTAGGGAAGGAGATTAGTGGTGTATAGAGCTTAAATATTTTAAGGCAGCCATAATAGTACTTGTGTACACATGTATGTGGGGTAAAGAGGGGCAAATTGTCATGTGAACTGGCCTAGCTAATTATGTAAATGTTACTTTTAGGATATGGACTCCCAAGGTGGAAGGAAGGGAAACGATCAGCGCAAGGATAAAGGAAAAGGGAAAGTCGGGGTGAGTTCTTATTTTATGTATTGTGTTTATTTGCTTACTTTTATTTGACTTGTATTCTATTCTTCGGATAGAAACCTCAAAATAAGATATAAGTCGCAAATAAAACAATTAAAAGGAAATCCCCAAATAAGTTGAAGAATGATAATTCCGCAAAGTAAGATAAGCAAGGTATAAGATCACTTAATCCTCCAAGAAAGAATAAGATAAAAAAAATCATATCAACTTAATGGGCTATATTAAGAGTTAACCCAATCCGGGAGATGGGGAGAATGTTCTTCCGATATGATGATTTGTGCGAGTCAAGGGCACGAAGAGCAATATGAACGTGCGAGTTAAGGGCACGTGTTAAATATTGCAATATGTACGTGTGAGTTAAGGACACGAAGAAATTAATTTACGCTTATTATGGCCCATAATTAAAAAGTCAGGTAAGATCATTTAATTATGATATAAGATACACAAGTTAAGGATATGAAAGAACGAGCATAAGAGGATTAATTAAGTTCAAGTTTAAAGACAAGAAAGGCTACACAAGAAAGATTATATTACTTAAAATAAGGTAAGAATTCACATAGTCCTTTGACTAATAAAATAAATAAATAAACTAAACAGGACAAGGAAGAGGCGGTCTCAGCCACCACTAGTCAGCGTCGACCGTGTACTCCTCGTCAGGAGAAGAGGTACCGACTTTGGGTGGAAGTCTCCACAGTAGTCTTTGAAGCGTTGGATGAGCATAGGGCGAGGTGCCAGGATCCAGACTGTCCGCACGAGGAGTTTCAGTTTTTCTTCAAGTAGTGTTGTGCAGTTGTTATGAGTTGAAGTCTTTTTGCATCAGTTATGTAGATATGTATAGTTTATGGTAAGCCCCTTTTTGTTGTATGTATAAGGCTACCAAGATGCTAGTGGACTTTTGTAATCAAACCAATTGTGAAATGAAATGAAATCTTTTGTCATGCATATTTCTTTTGTACTCTATTACAGCATACTTTACTCTGAAATGTTTTTACCTTGCAACTCTGATGAAAATTATGTTATGGGTATGCAAATTGTAGCGGTAGCCAATAAGGGGGCCGTTACACTGAGCAGCACGAGACCATTCCAAATAATTGGTCCCATCCAAGGGAACCGTGGTGATCTTTAGAGACCCCGAATGTCAACGAGGGCGTTGAGAGTCGCTCATCCGGGGGGTTACCACACTTGGTGAAGGGGAGTCACTGGCGGCAGACGAATCATCCATGAGGAACAAAACGACGGCAAACAAAGGAGATCAGAACAATCCAGCAGGCAATAATGCAGCAAATCAGCGGGAAAGCAGCGGGAAATCAGTCATAATGCAGCATCAGATCAGCGGCCCAAACAGCGCACAAACATCACAGATCTGGGACTTGCGGCGGCCAGGCAGAAAGCACGGGCATGAAAGCATCGCAGAAGGCTCGAACGGCGCAGCGCACAAACATCGCAGATCACGGGCTAGCAGAAGGCTCGAACGGCGCACTGGGATTTGCGGCAAATCAGCGGCAAGAGGAAACGACGGGAGCGTCCCTAGCGACCAGCATCACGGGCGGAGGCTAGGGCACGCATGGACGGGAGCGGAAGCAGCCACGGGGGACTCTCAAAATGAAGGAGGCGGCGACGATCGAAGGGGAGGCGGCGACGAGCGAAGCGGAGACGATCGAGGGCGTGGACGATCTAAGGGCGCAGACGATCGAAGGGCGCAGCCGAAGTGCGGCTAGGGCACGGGTCCCTCTGATACCAAGTTGAAGAGCAAGAGAGGAAAATAAATGTTATGATATATTAAACCAAACCCCCCTTACTCATATATAGAGTAAGGGATAAAACCAAAAAGTTAACAAAGACAAATCTACCCTTCAGCGGGTATTTACACAATAATATAATAAAGACTTGAATTCTACTTAGAATACCTCCTTGTATCCAGTTAGGTGTTGATAATATCTCCAAGTTGCGCCTACGTCAACCCATCTTCAGGAAATTCTTCATTGTCATCATCATTATCATCCTCACCATCACCGACATTCATCATCCACTAATGTACCTTCTTGAATTCTAATCTCTTGGTTGCCAAAGGATCTCGAGATGTGTCCGAATATTTCGATTTTAACAAAGCATTGAACTTTTCAAAACTAGATCATTCAATCTTTTGCTATCAAGCCTATTCCTCTTTTTAGAATGTATCTATAAAATTTTAAAAAATATAAATAATGCATACAATCATAATACACTGTAAATAAGATATTTATATTAGACAATTAATGCATTCCATCTTAAAAGTGCCCCAGATCCTATCACAGCAGATGAAGTAGTAGTCAGGTTCAAAATCTTCCTAAACCCTAAACCCTAAAGCCTAAACACCATTAAGCCTCCACCAATACACTGCAGAAAAACAAAATAACAAATTATTTCAGTGATGCATCGTTTAAAAATAGTGATGCATCATTTAAAAATATTTAGTTAATCAATATAAGATATCAATATGTACTTTGATTTAATACATGACTTTGTAGTTGTCTCTTTGCTATGTATTTACCAAACAATCCTTGTTGGCATTGGTTAAAATGAAGCTTAGCACTAATGTGATCCCGCGTAAAAGAGTCTTTCTTATATATCTTTGAGAGACACTCAACAAAATCACTAATAAACTTTCTGCCGGCATTAATCTCCACTCGGCTGGAATAATAAAAAAATGGGTTTAAATAATATCCTGCTAGGTGTAGAGGGCTGCTCATCTTGTTCTCCCATCTTGCTATCGGCCAACTTTTGTATATGAAGGTATTTGTTCTCTTGTTGATCGGAACATCAACCTCCTAGTTTTTTTTATTTCCCCATATGGCCATCCCAAGGAAGGTGTATTTCCGTCGACTCTTCTCAAAACCATCACAAATGGGGGTGAATATAACAACAAGCATCTCTACGTTCGCCCAAAATCTTGATCTCAACACTATCATTGCAACCTAATATGTGCAAAATAACATAACTCGTGAGTTTGAAATAATATTCTAAATTTAAGTTCAACCTAAATACATTTACCTACTTTCCCCTAGCACTACTGGCTAACTACGTTGCTTCCCACTTTGCAGATGTGAATAGACCTCTCAACTGCTTCTTCTTCAAGATACTTTCTAAAGATAGAAATGTTGTAGCAAATCTAGTCACACCTGGTCGAACAAATTTGTGAGGGTCCAGTTCTTTCACCGACTCTCTTACCATATTGAGAGAGGTCATACAATGGTATGACCGTAGATGATGACAGAAAGTTGGCAACCCAAGGAGATAACACTCTTTATCGGTTTCAACTTTGTAATATCTTGCAATAAAAGATTTATTGTGTGCTGCACAACTTGTCCAAAAAAATCTTGGGTCTCTTCAAAGCCAGAAGATTTGATTCATCCATTTTATTGGATGCACTGTTTGTCTCAATCTGCAATATGTTGTCCTCTCCTGGGCTCTCGAGGCTATCAATCGCCTCATTCAAGAAGTCAAAGATGAACTTCTCGTCGTGTATGGAGGAGGAGCTATGAAGCACCGATACTTCCTTGAGGGTCACGTACCCGTACCGGATACGTATCCGATACCGGTACGTACCCGATACTCACGGATACACCTGTTATTCTAGTCTGTAGATACACTTGGACTTGGTAGATTGTTCTGCATATTGTAATAAAAGTGTTTTTCTGAAGTAAACAAAAGACTTCTGCATTTCTTTTAGAAAAGAAAAATTGTGACCCAGAAATGCAACTAGCGATGCTTGTTTATTATAGTAACAAAATGTACTTCATATTTAAGTATATTTTTTCGTTTAAACTATAAAGAATTTGATTTAAATTTTATTATTTTATTTTTTTACTATATATTTAAAGATTAGATGTTTCCAATTGATATTGTTTCTACTTCAACATGAATTTTTCTATGTTTAATATTTTGCTAACTTGTCTCTAGACGAACCAGAAGTTGAAGATGCATTAATCTCCAATAATGGGGAAGAAGAGGAAGAAAATGACTGATAAACATCCTTAAATTTGCAATGATTATGAATATTCTTTGATTGAGAACTTCATATTATATTGCATTAATTATGAATTTGTACTTCAATTGGTGATTTATGGAATTATGCTTGATGTTTTATTATTTTGAGGACTTTTAATTATATTTATGAGATTATACATATATGTTTATTATATTTAATACAACGTATCCCGCCGCACACGTAATCTTATTTTATAAATTTTTTCGTACTGCTGTACCGGATACATATCGTACCCGTGTCGTTGCTTCCTAGAGGAGGAGACATTCTTTGATAGCCATGAAGTCACTCCGGAACTGCAATGTATCATGATGTTCATTACACTTCTCCCATTCCGATCAGTCTATGCATTAGTCATGAATGTGTCCAACATCTCCGATGTTTGCTCCACCTCCATCTGCCAAAAATTCTCTCATCTCATGAGTAGAGACCTTCATCCCAGGTCTACATAAACCATTAGCATGTGCCATTTGCTGAAAAGAGGCGCTGCACATGGCATTGAATGGGATGCCGTTTTTATATGCCCATCTAGCAATGTACAATGCTACATCATCTATTGTTTTTTTGTACTTACTCTTAATGTGATGTATTCTATAATCGAGGAATTGATTTTAAATAGTAAATGTTGTGATCGATTTAAATTATGCGGCTCTTGCGAAATTTCACGAGTAATTTCATGTGATACTCAACCGAAGAATAACAACAACATTTTTTAACCTCCTTTTAAAGTTTGTCGGCAGCCATCTTTGACTACCCTTGTTTTTTTACCACGTGGAGTTGTGGACTGATTTCATATATAAGGAATTAGTTTTGTTAGGGGTTTTAAATAAGAGCTTAAATGATAATAAAGTGAGAGATTAAAGGTGAGGGATTTTCAAAGGTTATACTGATGAGAGAAAAGAGTTTCCCTTCTTTTTGGTTTTCTAATTAAAGGTATTAATTGTAATCAAGAGGGGAGATTAAAGAGGCATTCTGATGGGGATCGGCCGCATGTTCGTGATCGGAGATCGGGCCACCACTCGGCGGGACCCGTTTTGCTGATTTGGCGGAGATGCATTGATCGGATCGTCGATCCGAGACTGCGAGCGCGCCCAGAGCATCACTTTTCATTTATATGTATTTTTAATATTTTTTTGGAGTTGTATTTATTGTTTTAGGACACCGGGCGTATCCGACGATCATAGTCGTTCACGCCGAGTGCCCAACCGCCCCCTCTCGTTATAAATAGGGGCGGATGTTCTCATTTTCATTTATTATGTATTTTGTGAGCGAATCCAGAATCCGCAGTCAATTCGTGGTGCGACGCCGCGAGTCCGGGGTGCAACGTCCCGATTTATTCACCTGAAATTTTTGGTTCATTTCATTTTTTTAATCCTATTTCCGGCTGTTCCCCCACCCATGACCCACTAAACCCACGGTTATCTCCTTCCCGTAAACGAAAACCGCTAAAAGCCCTGTTGAGAACTGTCGATCTCGGCGGAAGAACGACCTCAAAATTACCGTTCCTGTTCATCTTCCTCGCCTATTTCCTCCCGTGGAGCCACTATGTCCTCACACAATTCTTCCCTCAGCCGCTAACTTCATAACTGCCGCAACCGACAACACAGCCCATTGTCGTTCCCCTCCAGCTACTCCAGAGCCGCTCGATCCCACTCCCTCATCGCAGAACCGCCTTCCAGCGACCCCTCCTGTTCATCTTCTTCCTCGTCGTGGAATCACTGTAAGTCGCAAGATCGCCAATCCTATTGTAGCTTTTCTGCCGAACGCTATTTCAGCCTGATACGTTTAAAACTTAACTTTTTAGAAAAGCTCTTTCTTTCTTTAGACTTTAGCCTAGGGCGGACGTTTTCGAAGAGTCCCGCGAGTAATTCTACTTCGAGTAATTACCCGTTATCCTATCGAAAGATAGAAGTAACGGCTTTTTCCTCTTTCGAAATATCGACGATTACTCTTTGGCCGCGTCGCCAAAAGCTAAGTAGAGGTTTTGAAAGGCTTATGTTGAAATGAAAGTTGAAAGTTTTTTGAATATGTTATGTTGTTGCACCAATTTGTGAGTTGTTGCAACAATTTTGTAAATGATAGTTTCCTTTTTAAAACCTCTTTTACCTTGAGAGAAAGCTTTTGGGTTTATATAATTATCCGGACTAAAATCAATAAAGGCAAGTGGACCTTATCGATAGTAGTATAGGATATTTCTTTTGAAATATCAAGGTCGTATTTTTCCAAGGTCGTATTGATTATTTCTACTTCTTAGGAGCGCGCTATTATTTTATCGAAAAGAGATTTGAATTGATTTTTATAGCTTTGTAGAAAAACTAATGACAAAAATTAAGGTTGGCGTGCGTTTAACGATAATTGCGATAAAAAGCGAGAAAACACGAAAACGTTAATTTAGAAAGTAGTTTTGCTTAGATTTTTTTAGAGTTTTATAAAGCGATAATGATAACTACGGCGATTTTAAGCGATTGAGCGGTTAGCGGAATTAGCAAAAAGCAATTATATTAAAAACAAAAGACGCACTAATTGAAAACTCACGCACTCTACGGAATTAAAATGAAAGCGGTAAATTGCAGAAATTAAAGAAATGCGATCCCTACCCAAATAGGTAGAGGGGAAATAAATGCGTGAGCGAGTCCTATCCAAATGGATAGGCGGGAAATAAATGCGTGACAAGTCCTATCCAAATGGATAGGCGGGAAATAAATGCGTGACGAGTCCTATCCATATGGATAGGCGGGAAATAAATGCGTGACGGAAACGAAAGCTATTGAATTACAAAAAAGGTGCAAAATTTATCCACCTACACACACACCCTTGCTTGAAATGAAATCTAAGTTAAAAAAAAAACAAAATCTATTCTCATACACACACACACACTTACTTGAAATGAAATCTAAGTTAAAGAAAACAAAATATATTCTCATACACACACACACACTTACTTTAATTGAAATCTAAATTAAAGAAAACAAAATCTATACTCATACACACACACACTAACTTTAATTGAAATCTAAATTAAAGAAAACAAAATCTATACTCATACACACACACACACACTTTAATATGAAACCATCTAAAATTAAAAAAAATATACAAATAAGTAACCTACTCTCATACACACACACACCCAAATTAAAAAGGAAAACTAATTAAGATAACAACAACAAAAAACTAAATAAAAAAGAAAAAAAGAAGAACACACACACACTTCCACCAAAACAAAGAGAGACAAATTACAAAAAACAAATCTATTTCATTTCCATAATAAAAAGATTACAAAACAAGAGAGAGAAAGAGCAAAAAAAAAAGCTAAAACATGAAAACAAAGCTTGGATCAAAACCTTAAGAATAGCCCTCAAAATTTTGAACCATTTAAACATCAGCCACCCCCTCTATTTATAGAGGATTTTTGGTGTGCATTTAGTAAAAAAAAGGCAGCTGGACAAGCAGGAATTGAGAGAAGCAAAAATTGATTTGAGTGCTTAGGGGGTGCGGTTAGAGGGCTGGAAGGGGCTAGCTGGCGGACTGAGCTGGAGGTTGGCGCGGGCAGCGGGCAGCAGGGCGCGGGCAGCAGGGCGGCAGCTGGCACGGGCGTGGGCAGGGGCGCGGGCAGGGGCGCGGGCAGGGGCGCGGGCAGCAGGGCGCGGGCGCGGGCAGGGGCGCGGGCGGCAGCGGGCAGGGGCGCGGGCAGGATTTAATCCAGCAAAAAGGTGCGCTGGCCTGGATTCGAACCCAGGGCGGCTGCGCGGTTAGCCTAGTCCGGAACCAATGAGCCAAGCGGCTCAATCTACAAAGAACAAGGGTATATTATATATATTATTGTCAGCACAGATATTTTTATTTTAAATTTAATTTTCATTTAATTTACATAGTTATTTATATGTTTATATTTAATATATATATTATTATTATTTACATTTTATATACTATACATATATATTTATACATATACATATATCATACATATATGTATTTTATTATATTTATAATATATTTATTATTCATTATTATTATGTTATTAATATACAATACTACTATATTATTATATATTTTTTTTTCATCCTATTTATCTATCATGCATATTATTTTTATATTATTTATATTATTATTACTATTTCATTTATATTTACATATAAATATATGATTATTTATTATACTTATTATTTACATACATATAACTATATTATTTATATTATATATATATATTTATTATATTTATAATAAATTTATTATACAATAATATTTCAAAATTTTATTCTTTTATATATATAATTACTTATTTTTACAAAAGAAAAAAAGAAGTGATTATTTCAATGATTTAAAAGCAATATGTGCAAAATTACCCAAAATTAGGCTAGAAATGATACTAAAAATATGCATAATTTGTTATACATCACAACCCCTAACCTTCCTCTCTCCCGTTGACCCCTTCCTCCACAACGCCTCTACCTCCCGCCTTCCTCCATTTCTTCGTGGAACCACCAGTCACCACCGCAAACCCCAACCCCTCATCCCGACCTCCACCCTGCAGGGATTTCTGTTGGCACCCCACCTTCAACCGCAAGTCACACCAACCCGCCCTACAGGAGTTCTCTGCCGGATCACAGCGCTTGTGAGTATTATTGTTTTGTGCTATTTTCTTTTTGTATTGGATTTTAGATGGACATGCTATATGTGCTTGGATATTGAGATTGTTAGTGCTATTGTTTTGCTTTCTTTTGAATCCTATATTTCATTTGTACAAGTTGTAGTGGAAAGCACCTCTTGTGAGAGCACGATTGTAAATTGCTTACATGCTTGAAAATTAATGATTCACTTTGTGTATCGCTGCTAATTAATATAATTTGATTTTGCTACAATTAATTCCGGGTTAATTCAAAACTTGCACGCATCATTTAGATTGTGCTTGATCGCATTCATTCCACGCATTCACGTAGGTTTGCATTAGCGTGTCGACACCGCCTATTATTTCACACTGTCGTCTTTTTGTCATGCGTCACATTCATTTGATATTCTTTTCATGTAATATTCTCCGTTAATATTTTAATTTAGAAATTAATTCTAATTTCTGAAATTTAAATATTTAATTATAATTTCAGAAATTAAAATTAAATATCAAATTAAAAATCATTATTTTAGAGTTTGCCCTAACTATTACTTTACCTAATTTGACGGATCAGTTTTATTCCGGGTCTTATTGGTCGGTCACGCCAATAAGCCAAAAAAATGCGCGCAAGTGACATGCACGAAAACACACTGTTGCGTGCTACTAACATAGGCAACACATATCGCGCTATTAACATGCGCGGAAATAAAAGAAACATCATGCGTGAATTCATGCGCGATACTAATAAAAAATACGGGAAATAAAAGTAAAATAAGATGTGACACATGTTGCATCAATTCTCCCGGGGTTGAAAGAGCTCCACCCCGACGAGACTGTGATGTGGCCTGCTAGTTGAATGTCCAAACGTCATTCTGAGAAATGCTGCGTCACTGTCTTGCTGTCGTAGAAAGTGGGACAAAGGAAAGACCCGTAGCTGCAACACATGACCTGCAGGTAAAACCTCTTTCTCGAAATTTGCAGGAAACCAATCTCCTTCGGAAAAATATAATCCTCGGTGATAAAATCAACCATGAAATTATAATTTTCTGAAGATGCTCGCAAACTGTTAGTCATAATTTTATGCAAAATATTTAAATGACTGTTAAAAATCAGAGCAACAATTAGACGAGAATCACAAAGTGGAAAAGTGAATACATTGAGGAAACAAGGAAGGGAGTAAGTATGATCTGAGTTGTGGAATCAATAAATCATATCACATCATACGCTCGTCTGCTAGACACTTACAAACGTCAACTAAGCACAGATTAGTTATCCCAAAATATCACCCGTTAGAGCCTGTCTAGCGCGACAAAATATAAAGTTGATCCCAAATCTAACATTTAAAATTTTCCAAAGATTTTTTTTAAAATGCGTATCCATATGAGGAGTGAAAATTCTAGGGATCGTGCATATCCTCCTAATACAAATTTTCTTAAACGGATCGATATGGTGATGATATAATTCGACGTGTGGTGCTAGACTCAGAGGGTAGTGAAGTCGAATAGGAGGGCGATCACCAAACACAAAGTTGACTAGTGTGATGACTCATATGTCAAAGGTGGGTGGTCAACAGGTGCAATATTTGTGGGCTCAACTGTATTCGACCGTAGTAGACAAAGAGGGTCAGAAAATGCGGAGACCAAGTCTATATCATCCAAGATGAGTGTCTCATCTCTAGCCAATTCCCTCACCGTAAGAGTGGAGATTGAAACTGTCACCTAAGGTGAGCGACACATTGTTAGCAAAGTTTTTTTCCTGAAGTAGGGCTCAGAAAGAAACTCAATGACTATATGCTGTGATACGGTGTGAGCAAGTGGAATCACAATTTCACTTAGGATGAGGGGATGCGGAGGAAGAAGCTCCTCTTCCTGGAGCTGGGGCTCAGGAAAAACCTCCTCGACTGAGGGGAGTGCCACAGTGGAGACAAGTGGGGCCAAGGTGCTCGTGGGGAAAATGAGGAGATTAGAAAGATGACTATCAGTAGACCTAAGCTCAGGTTCCACTATATTATACGTAGTTGGGAGGTAGTCAGGTAAAACTTAAGGCTTGGGTACTTTCGCATCAAGTCTTTTTATCGTAGTCCACATCTCGTTCACTTCCTGTTTAATATTAGTGGAGAGAATCTCAACATTTTTCATTAACTTTTTAAGACGCTCGCCAAAATCACCTACGCTATTCTCTACGTAATTTTCCATTTTAAAATAAACTTATAAAAGACCTAAAGATGTTAAAATAGCTTAATTTTTTTAAAGAGGAAAAAAGCTAGTTTAAAATTAACCTAATATTTTTTTTCGAAGACCTAAGATATTTTTTATAATCAAGATCTAATTTTTTTTTCTTCCTACACTAGAAAGAATACTCAATATATATATATTTTAAAAATTTTAAACATTAAAAGTTTCAATTTTTTTTATTCAACTTTTTTTTAATTAACGGATCGTCGGATTCATGATAGGAGCGAATCCAACCTAGGTCTGATACCAAACTGTTGTATTCTAAAATCGAGGAATTGATTTTAAATAGTAAATGTTGTGATCGTTTTAAAATTATGTGGTGCTTACGGAATTTCATGTGACACTCAATCAAAGAATAGCTAGACACGCATAAACCTAACATTCGTGCGCATTCTGCAATATGAGATAAATCTTCCATAGACATTTCAACGCAAGGAAAACAATGAGATTTAAAGTTAAGGACAAACAAGCAAGCGTGATATTTATGGACAAGCTCTGAAATTCTTAGAGATCAAAATAAACATAAGCATAAAATTAAACTAACAAAATCAGAGCAAAAGAAAGAGGTATACCCATAAGTGCATAAGCGCGGCGAGGAAATGGTAACATCGGGCTTGGGTGGTAGTTGGCTAGAGAATGAAAAAGGCTCGAAGGTGACTGGGAATGGTCGGGATCTGTTTGTAGGTGAGGTTTTGGAGGTGGAGGACTAGACTGGAAGGAAGAAGCTGGCGGCGGCCGAAGTGGGAATGGTGGTCAATCGGTGGATTTGGAGGCGGATGAGTCCAGACGGTGCTGAGGAGGCGGTGGCGAGCTGGGGAGAGGTGCTCTCAGGCAATGATGAAGGAAGAAAAGGGTATGGCTGGGAGTTACGAAAAAAACAGAGTGATGACACTGTTCTTTTCATTTTTTCCATAGCTGATTCATTAGGAGGGGCTGGTTATCCTTTATAAAGGTGGGTTTAGACTTAATTTTTTTTTCTTTTTGACCAAGTGGGCTGGGTGGGTTATTTTATTTGTTTTTTTTACCACGTTGGCTGGAAGTAAGCAGCAACAAATTTTTTTAAACCTCCTTTTAAAGTTTGCTGGGAGCCATCTTTGACTACCCTTATTTTTTGAGCACGTGGAGTTGTGGACTGATTTCATATATAAGGAATTAGTTTTGTTAGGGATTTTAATAAGAGCTTAAATGATAATAAAGTGGGAGATTAAAGGTGAGGGAATTTCAAAGGCGAGCGGCTATACTGATGAGAGAAAAGAGTTTTTCTTCTTTTTGGTTTTCTAAAGAGAAAAGAGTTTTTCTTCTTTTTGGTTTTCTAATTAAGGGTATTAATTGTAATCAAGAGGGGAGTTTAAAGAGACATTCATTTGATATTTATTTCATGTAATATTCTCCATTAATATTTTAATTTAGAAATTAATTCTAATATCTGAAATTTAAATATTTAATTATAATTTTAGGAATTATAAATAAATATGCAAATTAAAAATCATTATTTTTAAAGCTTGCCCTAAATATCACTTTACCTAATTTGACGGACCAGTTTTATTCAGGATTTTATTGGTCGGTCACGCCAATAAGCCGAAAAAACGTGTGTGAGTGACATGCGCGAAAATACACGGCCACGTGCTACTAACATAGGCAATGCATACCACGCTATTAACTTGCGTAGAAATAAAAGAAACAGCAAGCGCGAATTCATGCACGATACTAATAAGAAATACGAGAAATAAAAGTAAAATAAGATGCGACACAGGTTGCATCACAATGACACTTTGCTGCGAATCTTTTCCCTTGACTCTGCAACAACATGAACAAATTGGTCCATTGGACTTTTGTACCCTACGCCTGAATGCAAACTTTTGCGAGTACCAGACTCTACGTCATCATTTTGTGCTCCAACTACCATCTCATTCAAGCTAGCTTGCAACTTGACATTCTTCAATCTCTTGCACTCCAAGTTTGAGTTGAGGGCCTACTCATCCTTTGCCTTCACTTTCGTGGGCACGTGAGGGCATGACCTGACATTACTCTTCCACCCAACTAGGTGATGTTTCAAACGGGTAATACTATCATTCACCGTTTTCTTGCAGTAGTTGCATATGTTTCAGTTGATGCCATTTGCATCCAACTTCTCACCAAATGCCCATAACTGATCTCATCAACAGGTACCACAAAAAGAGGCACCTCATTAGATCCAGCAGAAGACGTCATTCTAATTCTATGGAAAAAACAACCAAAACCATTTGATTGTTAAAAAATATTTGAAATGAAATATATGAAATGAAACAGATGATTTAAATGAACAAACATTCTACGAAAGCGTGCATTTTATTTGATTGTTTGAAAAAATAAGGCAACATCAGAATAAGACCCCAAAACTTCATTAGATCTTCCATGACCATTCAAAGTTTCCATACAACATTCTATTTATCCAACAACATTTTGCATCATCAATATTATACCAATATACCATTACCAATTAATTTATCCTTCAAAGTAGAGAATCCAAGACTCATATCAAATGAACAAACTTTCTATATTTTTTCAGGTATCCAACCAAGTTATCGACACTCAAATTAGCAAACCAACATTCTATTTATCTTCAAATACCGAGGTTCCAACATTTTATTTATCGAACGGAATAACTCAATATCTTCATTCTTCATTCACCATGACTAATTGACTATACACCATAATGGATTTCAAAATGAAGTTGAATAAGTAGATTACTTGTGTGGTATCTTAAATCATCATATGTTGTCGAACAAAACAAATAAAACAATTTATTGATAAACAGAGATACTTCTATTTTAATTTTTAAAACAATACAACTATCAATTTTGCTATGCATTGGAGACACAATAAACCACTAAACTGGTGAACCACCAAGCATCAAAACATTAATTTTAATCCCTGAAATCAGAAGACTAGTTGATGCATTTGCAACCATTGTCCGACAGGGTCATATGAACTAGTGAACCATGACAGAGAGAAGAGAGGAGAGACCATAGAAACCAGAGCTCTCAAATAGGTGAGAGCTCTTGTTTGGGTTAAGACTTAAACCTCAGAGACAAGATAGAAGCAGAGAGAAGAGATGAGAGACAATTTCGATTTTTAGGGTTTATAACACCATGCATCAAAACCAGAGTTCAAAGCCTCAAATAGATGAGAGCTCTAGTTTGGGTTAAGACTTGAGCCTTAGGAGCTCAGAGATTAGATAACAGCAGAGAGGAGAGGGTCGATAGGCAACTCCAGTCTAAGGACGTCAGAATTGCACACAGACGACTCCGTTAGACTTGTATTGCCGTTACGAGTCTAACGATACTGATTGGGGTCAATTTCGATGCTGTTTGCTCGATTTCACCTTTTCAGATAATTACAATACTTAAAAACTGCGTCCGAATGCCAAATTCTCTGATATTCATCGAAATTGAGCGTGAACGGTTCTGTTGGACTCGAATCGACGTTATGAGTCTAACAACATCAACTGGGGTCGATTCCGAGGTTATTTGCTCAATTTCACCTTTTTGGTAAAAACATTACTTAAAATTGCGTCAGCACGTTAAATTCTTTGATACTTATCGGAATTGAGCCAGGACAATTCCGTTGGGCTCGTATTGTCTTTACGAGTCTAACGAAACTGATTGGGTCAATTTCGATGTCCTTTGCTCAATTTAACCATTTCAGATAATTACGATACATAAAAATCGCGTCCGAATGTTAAATTCTTCGGTGTTCATCGGAATTAAGCGCTGACGGTTTCGTTGGTCTCAAATCGTCGTTACGAGTCTAACAACATCAACTGTGGTCAATTTTGAGTCCGTCTGCTCTAAAAGTCCTATTTGAGGCGTTGCGTAGCTCGACACGACCAATTTTGGTCAACTTCATAAATATGCATCGGAATGCGACGAAGCGAACGTTGTTGAGTTCATATTGATCTTATGAGTGCAACACCACTGACCGTAATCCATTTTGGATTCATTTACTCAAAAAGCTTGTTTGAGTCACTGTAACTTTTATTTTGAGGTAAGCCAAGTTGTAGTCGGGTCACCGTCCCAACAAGGTCTCGCCGAGGTCGAATAGGCTCATCAAAATAGGTCAATTGAACCAGCTAGGTCCCCTAAGTGGTTCAATTGGTCGTGTCCAAATTTTTGGATGTTACACAACCCAATTTGCTTCACAGTGGCCATGAGTATTAAGATGACCATGATTTTGTTATATAATAGCTTTCTTGAATTATTTGATGGTACTTGAGGATTCAAAGAGAAACTTCATAATGGTTTGGACTGCACAAATTGATTAGCGGCCCAACAATAATGGAAATATCTAGTTTGGTAATTATCATGTAAATTAATTTCCTCATAATGCGTTGGAAGGTCAACTTTCTTTGAAGATCAGGGGACTCATCTCTATGAATATCGTAGTTAAGATCAACTGAACTATCCACAGGTTTATGTTTCGCAAGCACGTTCACTCAAGCGGGTCCCCCTCATCAGAGTTCATGGAGGGCATATGGAAGCCTCCATGATATATTCACGGCGGAATATAATATTAATTAGTTAATAATAATAATTAATATTATATTATATTAGTTATATTAATTATCGTGTGTGTGTTGTGTTATGCCCTCCCTCATTTATATAAGGGGGAGAGACTTATGGTTTGGGGCATCCTGGAGGATCATAGTTGTTTGAGACTCTCTAATCTCTCTATAGATCTCTTCCTCTCCAATGGAACTCTCCTTTCTACCTCTCATCTCTCATGTATCTCTTTATTATTATGAATGTTAATGCAATGATATCATGTTAAGCTGCACATCAAGGAATCTTGTTCGTAACAATTGGTCCGACCTGCCGCCTTCTGGCCGCGGTCTCCGTCGCCGGAATCTCACCAGCAATCCCTTCGGCCACCGCTTGGAACGCCACCTCTCCGACCATGTCCTCCACCGCCACCTCCGTCTGCGTGCGCCTCGATTGGCAAACCGATATGTTCGCCAACATCCTCGCCATGGCGCACCGTTTCGACGCCAAGCTCGATCGACTCGTCGAGCTCGATCGACTCGTCGAGCTCGATCGAATCGCTCCGGCGATACATTCCATTATTTCGCTGCCCGCTCTGTCACCAACCCTCAACTCCCCAGCCATTGTGCTTTCCATTGAGGGACTTCCGCTCGTGAGCCGTCCCTACAATCCTCCCTTGACACCCAGCGTCGCAACATTGCAGCAACAAGGGGCATGCCAACAACTGCTTGCTGGCCCAAGCCGTGCGAGTCCTGACAGGCTCGTTTTCGGCCCTATGGACAGGTTCCCTGTCGCTCGAGTTGACGAGCGTCTTTAGGGTGCGCGGGATGCCGTTCCCCAAGGGCCAGGCGCCACTGCTGCCGATGGATATCCTACCTTTCAACATGATCTCCAGCTCCGATTGCTACCAGTTTTCCCCTTAGACGACGTCCTCTTCGACGAAGCACCCGCACCCCCCTTCGCCCTCGATGCTCTTCCGCAACATCCGCCTGCTTCAGATTTTCACACTGCCTTCCTTTCCAGCTATCGGGCACAACAATCCATCTCTTCAAGCTGTGGGTCTTCAACTTTACCCCCTTTTCCATTTTTTTTTATTTTCTGTGCACGCAGCAGTACACCAATGCCTTAAAACCACCATTTAACCTTCTATTTGCAGCCCCAGCCAAAAACGATTACTTTTTTACACCACACCAACTGTCCCTCTCCTTCACTAGCTGCCAATGTCACAGCTCTCCCTCCTTTGTCTTGTCAAATCTATTTTCTTGTTTCTTTCTTTATTTTTTTTACATTTCCCAAAACAACAACAACAAAACAAAGCACCTTTTCCTTTCCCTAGCTGCCGCCCCAAAATTTTCTCTCCTTCACTAGTTGCCAAAGCCACCTCTCTTCATCCTTTGTCTTGTCACATCAGCCCATCACTTTTCTATACACATATACTGCCATCTTTAGCACCCAAACCCCCACCCACTTTAGTTATCCTCATTTCTTTTCACCACCACTAATAACACTTAAAATTTCTCTCTTTTTTTCCTATCTTTTTTAATACCACTTCATTTGTACTCCTCATGGCACTCACCGTCGCTACTGACCATGCACAACTTCTTCCTCGTCAATATCCTTAAAGACCCTGACAAAAGAATAAAACTTGACCTTGAGGACAAGGTCGATTTTCAAGGGCGATATAGTGTTACGCAAGCACGCTCACTCAAGCGGGCCCCCTCGTCGGATTTCATGGAGAGCACATATAGAAGCCGCCATGATATATTCATGGCGGAATATAATATTATTAGTTAATAATAATTAATATTATATTATATTAGTTATATTAATTATCGTGCGTGTGTTGTATTATGCCCTCCCTCATTTAAATAAGGGGGAGAGGCTTATGGTTTGGGGCATCCTGGAGGATCATAGTTGTTTGAGACCTTCTCTTTCTCTCTAATCTCTCTCTAGATCTCTTCCTCTCCATCAGAACTCTCTTTTCTACCCCTCATCTCTCATGCATCTCTTTATTATTATGAATGTTAATGCAATGATGTCTTGTTAAGCTGCACATCAAGGAATCTTTTTCGTAACAGTTTAACTCCAAGACATATTTTCATTGAGAAATCATGATATATTTTCAAAAGATTTGTCTGTCTCAATTCTAAGAATATACCGCAGAAGACCGAAATCTTAATCTCAAAAGCGGAGGCCAACTCCCGGTTAACTTAAATAATAAGTTTCTTATCAGTTCCAGTAGTAATCATATCATCCACATTAACAATTAGGACATTAGTATAACTAACTGTCCTATGAATAGATACATAGTGATCATGCACGGGGGGTTTGTTTAAAATTTTATAGAGCTTTCTCAAGAAGACACACATGTTGACACTTGTATCCCATACAAAGGAGTCATATTGATTTCTTCCTTCAGGTCACAATGAAGAAACACATTCTTAACATCAAGTTGGTGAAGGTGCCAAGACTTGTGAGCGACTATAGACAGAGTATTCTCATAGAATTCAGCTTAGTGATTGGAACAAAGGTCTCCAAAAAGTCGATCGCATCGATTTGGGTGAATCCTCTAGCCCCAAGTCTCTCTTTATATCGGTCAAGTGTGCTATCTTGTAGATACTTAATGATATATATATCCATCTACATCCCATGATGCGGTGCCCCTTGGGGATGGCAACAATCTCCTAAGTATCCGCCACAGTTGCAGAATAACAAGCCTAATGCTGTTGGAAGGAGTGAATGCCCATTAGAAGATATGGCTAGAAGCTTCAGAATCAATGATTTAGTGTGTTTGAGACTTCCTAGCAGGTAGGGTAGATGTTTGAGCATGATCACCAGTTTTAAATATATCTTCGACATGGGTCCTCCCAATAGTAGCCTTCAAAGCCAGAAACTCTCTAATCATACTTTTATTTTCAACAACAAGGTTCTCTCCATTGGCCCAATGCCATACAACGCTGTTTGAGGTCTGGCATGTCTGACATCAGTACCTCTTATCCATCCCGTTGGGACTAAGTTAGAGTTCATATCCCAACACTTTTCCCATGCCCTTTCTTCTCACAATAAGGACACCTCATCTTACTTTTATATTGATGTCTTTTGGACTTTGAAGGACTATGATTGTTGGAGTTTTTTGTATTCCACTTTCTATGTTTAGCGGCAAGAGTGGATTTATTATATCCCACATTCACTCAAGTACGGAGTGAATTTATATGCCTAGCCGCTTCCTGAATATAATGAGTTGTAGTCTCCAAATCAAGAGCATAATCCCTTCGAGCATCTGGATCTTCTGAAATTCTTGCTTGGCGTGAAGTCCATAAAGCAGTTCAAAAACCCTTCTATGCACATGTTCTTTCTTATGGTCCTCAATGGATTGAATATCAACATAATATGGACAAATTTTGCCCATTATGGGTTAATTTGCTTTAATATTTCTCAAAGTCACTCATATCAGTCATATGTGTTTGCTCAGTTTGAAGTTGGTAAATCCTAGCCATATCTTTTCTTTTTGAGTAATTGTTCTCAAATAAGACCGCATCTCTTTTGCAGTCCAACAGAACAAGAACTAACTGACAATATTGAGATCCATAGAATTGATGAGCCCATTGATCACAATCGAGTTTTCTCCTTGCCATTCCTCATAAGCTGGATCCGTCATGACAGAGACTGGTTTTTGATCTAGTGATAAACCCAAGTCTCCTTCGACTCCCAAAATAGATTCGTTGTGATTAAGCTCAGAGAAGACAATTTCTACCATTTAGTTTGATCTGTGTAACTCCATAGGATAAATCAATATTAGAATTACTTCTGCCATAGAATTTAGAATAATTACCACACTCTTCGGAATGATTAACACTTTTTAATTAATCGGCCCTATCAAAAGACTGCAAACAAGTGCAAGAATCTTGTTACTACTGTGGTGAATGTAGCACCTGGTTGAAGCGGATGAGCTCTCTCAGTTAACTGAAAAGAAGCTGGCTGTATCTGAGAATGCTCGACAGGTTACCAAATCCCGTGCAACAGAAGCATAATAGAACATTACAATAAAGTGCTGGCTATAGACTGAATACAGGAAGCACCGAAGAGCACACAAAACATTGCAGCAGATTACGCGGCAAAAGACATCCAAAGAACAACTGGAAGTGGTCGACACTGAAGCTGATAGCGTCAAAACCAAGGAAAGCATAACACACTTAGATGATGCCATGGAGAGGAATAGATCTTCTGACATCACCAACAATGAGATCGAGCCCACTAGGAAGCGTAAATAAGGTCGATGAAGCCAGATGACCTGCCGACGACGCTGGAAGATTCAATTTTTGGCTGCGTCGCGGAACGAACAAACATATGCACAGGTGAGGCCCTTCGGGACTCTCCATTACCATGTCAGAAATGAGAGTACCTTCATGTTATTCTCTCCAATTCCTGCACTGTGTATTATCATGCTAAGACAACCACCAGTTATATTTATCGAGGAGAAGCCCCAGCTACATTCCATGGTAAATCACCACCAGGTGACACAAAGCTAGCTTGGTCTTTAACAAAAAATCTTGACTTCTGTGCTCAATTCAATAACTTTTGTCTAGAAATTTCTTTTAAACTACTCTGTTTACATTTGTTGATGCATAAACTTGCCATTCTTATAAGCCTATTTTTAAGTCTTGATGTGATAGGCTGATAGCCTTAAAGTTTTGATAATACTGTATGCACTATTTACATCATCGGTATATGTTTTGATAGTCACTTGATCTTACTTGAGCATATATTTTATTCAACTTTTGAATTTGGAAGTTTCAAGTTAAACAGCAGTAGATATACAGCATTGCTCTCAGTATTCATTCTTAATTCTTCTCAATAGGTGAATGCTCATTTACTTTTTCAATCAAATTCCATTACATTATACTAAACCATGTTTTGTGCATGACGTTCTCATTCTTTATTGACAGGGGATTTTAATAAATACACCTCTTCAGTGGCCATGCAGCAAGGGGTTTTCGTTTTCTTGTTGGCTCAGGGTAGAGGAGTTTCCTGAGCATGGTATTATGGGTCTATTTAGTTTTTTTTCTGATAGTGGAAGAGGATGTTCAACTATGCTTGGCAATGGAAAGCTGATTTTTGAGGTAAAATCACCTATTCTGTTATTAAATGGCTTTTTTTTTTCTTTGCTCCTGTTTTCAATTGGATTGGGGATAGAGGGGCTAGAGTACAATCAAGTTTTTATTAATTTTTTGTGATCAATGCTTGCAATGAAGTTTTGGAAGTTCCAAAATCATATGGAGAATCAGTTTGACACCTTCCATTTACATATCCTTGTGTGGAGAGGGGCGCATCTAAAAGAGCCTTAGAAAATTTCAGATACTTGTTCTCTTCTTGGTGACTAAAATGCTCTCCTACATGCTTTTATATATAAAATAATGTATTATTATAACGAGTCCCACGAAACATAAAAATACAGTAGGAAATCCATAACATAACCAAAACAAATTAAAATATCGTACCTCTTGATGTGCATAGCCTTACCCCTCGATTTACAAAGATGATGCGTCTGTGACTCAAACCTAGGACATCAAAATTCACCTGAGGTGATTTAACTACTTCAGGCCCTGTCTGGTTTAATCAAAGTATAAAAATTATAAATGCACTTTAGCTATTATGAACTTTTTTCTTTCAAAATTTTAAAGATAATAGTCATGACTGATAATGTGACGCCGACAACTTTGAAGGAGAGGTCACCGCTTCTAATAGGCATATCGAGCCAGTGCCTCTTCTCTTTCTCCCGCTATGAGCTCTCTCGTCTGCTCTCGCTGCCCAATGATGTCGACACTCCAAAACCGGTCCGATTCGAAATATTTTCTCCTCAATCTCATGGTAATCCCTCCCTCTCAACTCCTCTCTGTTCCTATGTGAAAATACGGCTTGGATTTTTAGGGCTGAAAACCCTAGATTTGTTTTTTTTTAATTTGTTCTTCCTTTCACGCTAGAGGATACGTAGAAGTTTCTGAAATAATTTTTGATGCCAAAACTTCTCCCCTTTCGTAATTTCGTCCAAGGACATTAAACTCTAATGATGAATCACGACTTTTCCTCATTTTGCTTAGTGTGGATGATGGATAAGGGCTGCTATGTGTCAATTTACTTATTTCATGTTAAATGTAGAGTTGTTTTGGAGGGGCAGCCAGCTTGAAGGTTGTATAGGGATGATTAAGGCCTATGCAAACATACATATGGGCTCTAGGTGGAGGTAGACAGCCGGTTTGAGAATTAATTTGAAGTCTTTGCTTAGTTTTCTTTCCTGGTCATAGATAGGCTTAGGTAGAACATTAGAACAAATTTTGAAGATAAATGTGTATGGTGATATGTGCTCGTGACTGAGATCGGGTGACCGGTCGTGAGAAGGAGCGATCCCACCACGGATAGGCCGAACCCTTCCTAGATCCGGACGGGGATATGGTTGGAGAACAAGGAGGGCGCCGGCGAAGAACTGGTAGGACCGGTGGCCGGCGGTAGCTGGCGGAGGGGGAGCGTCGGTCGAACACGACAACAACGGGCGGCGCTGTTCTTCCGCCGGCTAGGGCGTCCGATCGGGGGAAGGAAGAAACCGATAGAGAGAGAGAGGGAAAAAGGGTAGAGAGAGAGAGAGAGAGGAGGGAAATAATTTCTTGCATAACATAAAACACCCAAAGCCAAGGCATATAACCGGTTCACTAGTTGGGCCCCCCATTTGGGCTTAAACACATGGGTCCATACTCCATAGGAATAAAAATGCTGAAATAAAACGGGCAGAAAATTAAAAGATAACTTCATTGTCCGGCGGCTTGCTGGCGGCGTTGATACGTGCGGCCCTAGTGGGGGTCCCGCTCGGCAAGTGACATAACATCACCTCCCCTGTCGGAAGACAGCTTGTCCTCAAGCTGGAGCGGAATGTCGACCAAGGGAGCTGGTGGCGGAGGTCCCACGAATGGCTTGAGTTGGGACACATGAAAGACGTCATGAATGCGGGCATACGGCGGTAGGTCGAGGCGGTACGCCACGTCGCCGATGCGGTCGGTGATCGGAAAAGGTCCGAAGAACTTGGGACCCAACTTGTTGGACGTGGGACGGGAAGCGGTAACTTGGCGGAAGGGTCGGCGCTTCACCCAAACCCAGTCCCCAATGTCAAAGATGAGCTCGCAGTGACCCCGGTTGCAGGCCACTTCCATGCGCTGTTGGGCCTGGAGTAAGTGATGTCGGGCTGCCTGTAGGAAGACGTCGCGATCCTCCAACTCGCGGTCCACGGTCGACAAGAGAGCGGAGCCCCCCGTGTAGGAGAGTAGGTGTGGGGGTTCCCGTCCGTAGATAAGCCTGAACGGTGTAGTCTTCAATGTCGTGTGGTATGTCGTGTGGTATGCCGTGTTGTAACAATATTTGACCCACGGAAGCCAACTCGGCCATTCACGTGGTCGGTCGCCCGTGATGCACCGTAAATACATTTCAAGGGTGCGATTCACCACCTCAGTTTGGCCGTCTAACTGAGGGTGATAGGCCGATGAGAAGGCGAGCTTGGTGCCACTGAGCTTGAATAGTTCCTTCCAAAAGTTGATAGTGAATACCTTGTCGCGATCCGAGAGAAGGGTCTCCGACATGCCGTGCAGACGGAAGATCTCATGAAAGAAGATCCGGGCCACCTTATCGGCTAGAAGTGTCAGAGACAATGCGATGAAGTGGGCCCCCTTTGAGAAACGGTCCACCACAACCATCAACACGGATTTCCCATGCACGGTGGGCAGCCCTTCGACGAAATCCATTGACAAATCCGCCCAAATCTGTGTCGGTACGGGTAATGGCTGGAGGAGTCCGGCCGGAAGAAGGTGGTCCGCCTTGTTGCGCTGACAAACGACGCACTCCGCAATGAACTTGTGCACGTCCTTGCGCATGCCCTTCCAAAAAAATTCCAACCGCACCCGTTGAAGATTACCGTGAACCCCTTCGTGACTGCGAGAGTGGACATCCTCCAATATCTTGGGGATGAGAGGTGATCCCTTGTCCAAGTTCACCCGGTTCCGGTAGACGATGAGGCCTTGGCGGGCTGCCCAAGGTTGTTCTATGAGGCTGGATTCCGCCCGGCGGAGGAGTTCCGACAAGCTGGGCGAGACAAGGATCTCCTGACGGATGGAGGCGAGGAGGTCCGCGGTCGGGTAGGAGATGGCCATGAGGGAGGGCTCCGAAGGGGCGTCCCGGCGAGAGAGAGCATCTGCGGCACGGTTAAGCACCCCGGCTCGGTATTCCACCTGGAAATCAAAGCCCAAAAGCTTGCTCACCCATTTTTGTTGCGGCACGGTCGATATGCGCTGCTCAAGCAAATACTTGAGGCTAAAATGGTCCGTTCGGATGACAAAGGGACGGCCCCATAGGTAAGGACGCCAGTGTTGCACCGCCTTAGCGAGCCCGATCAACTCCTGTTCGTTGGCCGGTAGTTTCCGGTGGTGGAGGGCGGTGGGCCAGCTGAAGTAAGCTATGGGGTGGCCCTCCTGCTGTAGCACGACGCCATATCCTTGGCCCGAGGCGTTGCATTCCACTAGGAATGGTAGGGAGAAATCCGGCAAGCTGAGGACGGACGCGGATAGCAAGGCCCTTTCCAAGGCATGGAAGGCACTGGTGGCGGCCTCTGTCCAAAGGAAGGCATCCTTCCGGAGGAGGTTCATCAAGGGAGCCGCAATGGTGTCGTAGTCACGGATGAAGCGGCGGTAGTACTCGGTGAGGCCGAGAAAGTCCCGTAGTGCGGTAGTAGATTGCGGTAATGGCCATGATGCCACCCCCTGGAGTTTGTTCGGATCCGTCGAGACTCCCTCTTTATGGACTACGTGCCCCAAGTAAGTGACCGAAGTTTGCCCGAAAGAGCACTTCGATCGCTTAAGGACCAGCTGATGAGTTTGGACCAAGTCGAGGACCGTGTGGAGGTGTTGCAAATGCTCATCCCAACACTTGCTATACACAAGAATGTCGTCAAAGAAAACAAGAACGGACTTGCGGAGGAGAAAATGGAATACCTCATTCATGATCGCCTGAAAGGTGGAAGGGGCGTTCGTAAGACCGAACGGCATGACCAAGAACTCAAAATGTCTGTGGTGGGTACGGAAAGCGGTCTTCTCCACGTCGTCGGCCGCCATGCGGATCTGATGATACCCCGAGGACAAGTCCAGTTTGGAGAAATAACGCGCTCCATGTAGCTCGTCGAGGAGCTCTTCTACCACGAGGATGGGGAACTTATCTTTGACTGTTTGGGCATTCAAGGCCCGGTAATCCACGCACATGCGCCACGAGGAGTCCTTCTTGTGCACGAGCAAGACCGGTGATGAGAACGGCGATACACTACGCCGGATGAGGCCCTGTTGGAGGAGGAGATCGCACTGTCTTTCGATCTCGTCCTTCTGGTGGAATGGGTAGCGGTACAGGCGGACTACTATCGGGGCCGTGCCCGGAAGAAGACAAATATGATGGTCCTGGCGGCGTCGGGGTGGAAGTACGGCGCGGTGGCTGAAAAGGTCTTGAAATAACTGGAGAAGCCCCAAAAGATCCGGAGGGTGACTGTCCACTGTCGTAGCGGAAGGAAGGAGAGGCTCTGTATGCACCAAGAAGGAGGAGGGAGACTGTCGCGGGTCCTGGCCGTGCCACTGTATCAAGCGGGAGCCCTCGTGCCATGATAATGTGAGGCGATCGAAGTCCCAAGCGAGGGGCCCCAGGGTGCGCAGCCATCGAACACCCAGGACCAACTCAAACCCACGGAGATCGATGACGAAAAGGTTTGTCCGTGAGTGATAGCCTTCCACCGAAAAGGCCACCCGCCGGCACACGCCCGAACATGGCATCTGTTGGCCGTTAGCCACGACGACCTGAACATGACTGCGGGAAACAAAAGGAAGGCGCAAACCCTTCGCCTGATCCTGGCGTATGAAGCTGTGGGTGCTGTCCGTGTCCATCAAGGCGAGCAGAGGTGTCCCCCCACGTCAACATAAAGCTAAATAGTGCACCCCTCCTGGGGTCCTGCTATCGCGTGAAGGGACAGCTGCGGAGTGCCCGAGTCGTCATGTCCGTCATCGTCCTCATCCGAAGGATCATCCACTTCGAGCCAGAAGAGCCACTTACACCGATGGGTCGGGGTGTAGGATTCGTCGCAGTTGAAACATAACCCCTTCTCCCGGCAAGCCGCCATTTCCGGGCGGGATAGACGCCGACGAAAAGTGGGGCGTAGTGATGCCTCCCCGCCGGTTGGCCGGGGGTCCGAGAATCCACGCGGTGGGCGAGGGCCCGCATGATCTTGACGGAAGTGTGGTGGCCGGTCTAGCAGAAGGCGGCGCTCGCAGGCTCGCGCCAGGCACATGGCAGTGGTGAGGTCATGCGGCTTCTGGAATTCGACGTCCCACCGAAGGCGTTCCGGGAGACCCGCCGCACAAAGGGGAACCTGCTGAGACGGCAATACCGAAGTAGCACGCGACAACAACATCTGAAAGTGCTCCACGTAAGTCTCGATGGAGCCCGAGTGCTTGAGAGCAACGAGATCGCCAAGGGGGTTGCCGGCCATTGTCGGCCATTGCCGGACCGAATCGCAGTGTGCAAGCTATCCGAAAGTCATCCCAAGAGCAAGTGGGATGCTCCCGTTGGAACTGGGTGAACCACAACTGTGCCGGCCCCAATAGGTGGAATGACGCGATTCCGACACGATCCTCGTCGGCGGTCCTTTGGTTCTTGAAGAAAATGTCACAGCGTGTTAGCCACGGAAGGGGGTCTTCGCGGCTTTCATATATTGGAAAATCCATGCGGATGGAGCGGGGAAGGGAGGGGTTTCCGGGTAGGGATGGACCGAGTCTACCCGGCTTGCGGACGGGGAGGCCGCGTGGGCTGTCGGGGTGGGGACCGGGGTTCCTTGGAGGGTATCCAGGCGGGCGTTGAGTTCCTCCATTTTTTCATTTTGAGTGGCGAGCATGGCTTGAAAGAGCTCCATGATTTGGGTAAGCGAAGGACCACCGTCGGCTATCGGAGACGGCTGATGGGGAGCTGGAAGTGGCGAAGGTAGTAGGCCGGCGTGCGGTGTTGGTGGTGGAGGAAGCTGCGGGCGGCGGTGAGGCGAGGTGAGGGCGTCGCGGTATGTGCCGGAGAGGGAGACACCGACGTTCGACTCTGATACCAAGTTGATATGTGCTCGTAACTGAGATCGGGTGACCGGTCGTGAGAAGGAGCGATCCCACCACGTATAGGCCGAACCCTTCCTAAATCCGGACGGGGCTATGGTTGGAGAACAAGGAGGGCGCCGGCGAAGAGCTGGTAGGACCGGTGGCCGACGGTAGCTGGTGGAAGGGGAGCGCCGGTCGAACACGGCAGCAGCGGGCGGCGCTGTTCTTCCGTCGGCTAGGGCGTTCGATCAGGGGAAGGAAGAAACCCGATAGAGAGAGAGGGAAAAGGGTAGAGAGAGAGGAGGGAAATAATTTCTTGCATAACATAAAACACCCAAAGCCAAGGCATATAACCGGTTCACTAGTTGGGCCCCCCATTTGGGCTTAAACACATGGGTCCATACTCCATAGGAAGAAAAATGCTGAAATAAAACGGGCAGAAAAATTAAAAGATAACTTCATTGTCCGGCGGCTTGCTGGCGGCGTTGATACGTGCGGCCCCAGTGGGGGTCCCGCTCGGCAAGTGACATAACATATGGCCATTGCAATCAATTGGAACATTTAAGCATGATGAAATCCTATTACTTGCTTGGACATGTTTCTTTGCATCTCAGATAAATTTTAGAAGACTGAAATATTGTGAAGTTTTCATAGTAATATTTCTTATGGGCCTCATGATTAATTTATACAGTATTGGCTCAGGAAAAAAAGGCTTATATTGGAAGGAGAATTGTGGTTCATGGTCCTAATCGTCTTCCTTTGTCTTTCCTATTAGTGCGACCTTAGGATGACTTGGAAGAGGGGCTGATTTTAGGTCATAGATCTGCCACGAGTAAGAAAATGTGGGCGCAACACCTTTAACACGAGAAATAATGCATGGTGTCTTACATGTATATCGCCTTAAATGTCTAGACATGTGCGCATTAGTATGTAGGCGTTGTATACCCACCCTCTCAAGGATAATAGGGATTTAAACCTCACAAATATTATAACTAGTCCGCCACAATTTAATTTCTTTCTTCTGAGTGGTTTTTCACAATTAAATAACACAACAATTATAATATATACCACATGAGAGGTACCAAGAGACAACATAAAATAACTATTCATTTAATAAACATAATTTACAACATATCACAAAAATTCTAATCCGTATTCGAATCACATCCTTTTTTTGCTTCCTTTCTGCCTCCGCATGTACCTCCTAGCGGGCCCTGGTACACTGACGGTCTGATCCTAAAAAGAGAAATCACCAACCAGTTAGTTTAGAACTAAGTGAGTTCCTTACCTCTTCAGGTAAAACGAAGAGTCAACATCAATATGCAGTTATATATATATGAACATGTATAATAAAAAAAGTGAAACAGTAGAGTAAGTAGTTTAAGTACAGTAGTAGTAACAATGAAATGGTACAAACGAAGTACACTGTTTCACGTATCAAGTTCATCATTTCTTTTATTTTTCTTCATTTATGTATTCAATTCTCTTCTTCATTTCTGTATTCAATTCAGAGTTTTCTTATCATATCCTGTTCTTCCGAAATGATGAGGATCATTCTCAAATTTATTAGTCATCCGGGTCCATCAAATCCATGTCATATCTAGGGCGATCAAACACACTCCAGGCTTCCACGCCTCCTAGATTAGACAATTCTATTCCAGTTCTAGGTGATTGAACACAACCTTCCGTGGAACCATCAAATTATGCAGGAGTTCTACCCCCCCCCCCCCCCCCCCCCCCCCTCCTACGAGGCTGACCCTTAGTATTTCTATGCATCGACGCACACTCAGTTTCTTATTATTTTCATATTCAATTCATATTCTTTTTCAATATATAAGAAATATTTATATTAATTTCCTCTTAAAGTTTCTATCGCTTGCTAATCCATGTTTAGCCTTTTAGCGATTTCATATTTTCAGTGATTTCAAATCTTCGGATTTCTTCAATTCAATTCATATTCAGTGTGCATGCAAGGAAGTAGCTCAAAGTAAAGTAATTCTACATGTTTATATTTCAAAATACTTCAAATATAAGTAATCAAAGCAGTAATGACTCACCACAACTTTCCCTTTGCCCTTGTCCTTCATAGGGTTCTCGTCGCGTCTGTCGCCGGATGCTATCCTCTGCAGTATCAAAGAAATCATTTACTTTAGGGTTGCGCCTTTAAATAACTACTAGCAGACTCCTAAGACGGCCACAATTACGACCTATAGTAGCTTCCTAAGGGAGGAATAACTTAGGTGACTCGAAGAAAGCGGCACAGATCAGATTTCGACCACTACAGGACTCAAAATTCAGCCACTTATAAGATCAGAATTCAGCTACTATTTGCATCATTAAGGGCCACTAAACATAACCCAATAAGAGACACTAATGGCAACCAACTAAAGCATCTAATTGCAGCCAACAAATCAATTAATGAAGCAACTAGTAGAAAGTCAACAAAACAGCCGGCCATACAAGAAAAAGTTGCCAACATAAGCCAGCAAAGGGGCAGCCAACCACAACTAACAAGAGCCAATATCAGCTATCAACAGCAGCCCAAATTCCAAGGCAACCCCCACCAAACTGCCGGCTAACTACAACAGCCAGGAATTACTGAAAATAGAGGGGGTGGGGGGAGGACAACACATCTAATTTCTCTCCAACATAACTGAATCAAGGCAAAACCAACCAACAACATATCAGGAACCCTAGCCGGCCAGTACAGTATAACAACTGTAATTACTCCTGAATTTCAGAAATCAGGAAGAAGGATGTGAGGGGGAGAGGAAGAAGGCTCGCAGTGAGGAGTATCAGCACAAAACTTTCGGCCAAAGTCCAAAACCAATCCACTGATTAGCGCAGAACAACACAAAAAAACTGCAACAATACCACAACAGAAGAAGGCCACAACCTAAATCAAACTCTCCTAGCACTGTCGACCAAGAAGAAGTCAGGCCGTCGAGAGCTCCAGGCGGCGGAAATGAAATGTATCGGGAGAAAGGCCGCATGGGATAAGTATACAACCACCGCCTCTAATAATCCAGCCTTAATCAAGGCTTAATTTAAGCCAAACCAATTCAACATAATTCAAGCCACTTAATGTTAATGTAATCCAAACCAATTCAATGTACACCAGCCGGTTCACTAGAGCCCTCAATTCAGCCATCACATGAATCCAATTCAGCCAAACTACTTGGCTACAACACCAAGGCATAATAATCAAGCTATGCCGATCCAACTTGATTTGAATAACAAAATAAAAAAAAAACGAACCGATCGTCGCAAAATCTTTAGAAACATTCAACTTCAAAAGTAAACGTGCGACGTCGAATCGACATTGAATGTTTTTTCATCATTGGGATTCGGGTCTTACAAATATAACCCACACGAGAGAGGAAAGAAAGTTGGAGAAATGAACATATGATTTCTTTACCTTTAAATTTTGATCCGCAATAATGTATGTAGGAAATGTCATCGCGTAGAGGAAAGGATAGCGATCCCAGGAAGGACAAAGGGAAGAGAAAAATTGGGGTGAGTTCTTGTATCACCCCGGTCTACTGTGGGTGCACTGCAGGTCTGCAGACCAGTGACTCCAACTCATCTCCACAGATCTGATTGGCCGCAGTCGCTAATTCTAATGGCGGGTTGTTGCAGCTCAATTGGTGTTGAGGACTAGTTTAGAGCTCTCTTATCTAGGAGGTATGGGGTTCAAGCCCCATCCTCAACAACCCTCCATTGGAATTAGCTGTTGCGGCTAATAAGATCTGTGGAGATGGGTTAGGGTCACTGGTCTGCAGACCTATATCGCAACTACAAGTTTGCAGACCAGTGACCCCAACCCATCTACACAGATCTGATTGACTGCAACCGCTAATTTCAATGACAGGTTGTTGAGGCTAGGGATTGAACCCTATACCTACTAGATACATGAGCTCTAAGCAGCTCAATTGGTGATGAAGACCAGTTTCAAGCTCCCTTATCTAGGAGGTATGAGGTTCAAGCCCCAGCCACAACAACCCTCCATTGGAATTAGCTTCTGCGACCAATCAGATCCGTGGAGATGGGTTGGGGTCACTAGTCTGCAGACTTGTAGCGCACCCACATTAGACCGGGGTGTTACAGTTCTTACTTCTTTACTTGTAGGAAATGACATCGCGTGGAGGAAAGGATAACGATCCCATTAAGGACATGTATGTCACCTTGAATGAATGAATCAATTTATTCTTAACATTGCCCAAACGAAGATTACCAAATAGGCAATGAATGATGATACAATGCATGATGAAATGCACGTCATAAGAGGATTCAAATGAATACCTAAAACTTACAAGAAAACTAACTTTTAAAGATAAAAGAAAATGACGTACTTTCCTTTTTATAAACTGCTACTTACACTTTTGTAGGTAAGATAATATTTTGCTTAGTCATTGACTAATTATTTAGATAACTAAATTAATATAAGTTAAAGACGATATGGCCCCCGACGTCAATGAGAAAAAGAAACTGCGAATAGAGAAAAAAATATCGCCTTTGGGGTGGAAGTGACTGTAGCAGTGCACGAAGTACTTGACGTGCACTGAGAGAGCTGTAGGGACCCGCACCGCCCTTATGAGAGTTTCCAGTTTTATTTTATGTAGATTTTAAACACCGTAGAGGTAGTGTCGCCATATTTTAAGTGCAAAAACAACAACTACGAGTTCCAAATCATGTGTTGGGTAATTTCTTTCAACATCCTTCAATTGTCTCGAAGCATATGTTATTACTTTACCATTCTGCATCAACACACACTCAAGTCCTTTAAGGGACGCATCACTGTAAATTTGAAACCCTTCCGTGTCTTGCGACATTACCAATATTGACACTGTCGTCAACCTTTCTTTCAAGTTTTAAATACAATCCGACATTCATCATCCCAAGTAAAAGAAACATTCTTCCACATCAACTTCATTAGTGGTAGAAATAGCCATCCAAACTGAGAAAAGTCCTTATTTTTGTTACCGTATTCAGTTTGAACCAATGCATAATTGCTTCCACCTTTATTGAGTCCACTGATAACCCATGTTCAGTAATAACATGCCCTAAAAGGGAAACTCCAATCAACCAAAATTCACATTTCAAAAACTTCACGTATAATTCATGCTCCTTCAGTGTTTCCAACATAATCTTCAAATGCTCAGTATGTTTACCTTTATCTTTCGAATAAATAAGAATATCATCGATACATACAATAACAAATTTGTCCAGAAACTCTTTAAACACCTGATTCATTAAATCCATAATTACAGCTGGAACATTCGTAAATCCAATGGGCATCACCATAAATTCAAATTGCCCATATCTCGTATTGAAGGCTGTTTTGAAGATATTTGCTTCTTTAATTTTTAATTGGTGATAGCCAGACTTTAGGTCAATTTTGGAGAAGACTTTTGCATTTGCTAACTGGTCGAACATATCATCAATACGAGGTAGCGAGTATTTATTTCTTATTATGAGCTTATTTAACTCCCGATAATCCACACATAAACGTAACGAACCATCTTTCTTTTTGACAAACAGCATGTGGGATCCCCACAGTGATGTATTTGTCCGGATAAATTTAGGTCGAACATATCATCAATACGAGGTAGCGAGTATTTATTTCTTATTATGAGCTTATTTAACTCCCGATAATCCACACATAAACGTAACGAACCATCTTTCTTTTTGACAAACAGCATGTGGGATCCCCACAGTGATGTATTTGTCCGGATAAATTTTTATCTAATAATTTTTGCAGTTGATTTTGTAAATCAATGCCAGTTCTTTAGGAGTTTTCGATATGTTATCTTTGCTACCGGAGCGGCTCCACCAACAAGTTGATCAGATGTGGGCAATTTGAATTGGGTACAAAAATGGGAATTTCAAAAGAAAAGATTCCCTGAGGGTCAGAGTAAAGATTTCTCAGGAAAGAGTGGATGCTCCAACTGGAATAAGAAGAAATGGGGTCATCCAAGTTAAACCCTTGTAGAAAGTGACACGTGCAGTGTGAGTAAGCCCGTATCGAAGAGATGTGATAAATGTGGGAAAGCTCATATTGGAGAATGTTTGATAGGCAAGGGAATCTGCATCAAATGCCACAGTCCAGGGCATCATCGTAGTGAATGCCCGCTGTGGAAGCCAACATCTGAAAGGAACAGGAAGGGAGATCCTACTCAACCGTCAACATTACATTAGCTTGATGGTCCCATCTCGACGCTTGATAAAGGAAAAAGGTGTAGAGTTAGTTGCGTCTGGATCGATGATGGAGCCATGGGAGGAAAGACAGATTCAACCTTGGGTTTTCAACCTGAGTCAACAAGAAGCAAAGGAAGATGACACTGTGATAACATGTATGATTTATGCTCATAGTCACATGTTGAAGGTATTATTTGATACTAAACCTAGTCATTCTTTTTTCTCAGCTACTGCTCTACAACGCTTAATGCTAACACCTTATCACTCTTCGAATGAGTTAAGAGTGTTGATGCCAAATAATACGAAAATGAATACACAACTTAGATGTAAGATCTCACACGTAAAAAAGTAAGAACTAACCCCAATATTTCCCTTCCCTTAGTTCTTCCTGAGATCGTTATATTTTCCTCCACGCGATGTCATTTCCTACACCAGTTATTGCGGATCAAAATTTAAAGGCATAGCAATCATATGTTAATTTCTCCAACTTTCTTTCCTCTCTCGTGCGGATTACATTTGCGAGAGTTTAAATCCCCAATGTCCATTGGAGGGTGGGTGTACAACACCTACATACTAAGTCGCACATGTCTAGACATTTGAGGCGATATACATGTAAGTCACCTTGCATTATTTCTCGTGTTACAAGTGTTGCGCTCACATTTTTTTACTCATATACATCATTTAATATGACGCCGACAACGTGAACAGGTACTAATAAATGATTTGTTGTATGCTAAATAACGTGTAAGTTAAAAATTACGACGTATAGTCAATGTTTCATACATTAGGTTAAAGTCGCGACGGAATTTAATGTATGTAAGTGATAATATGAGTTTAATTGAGTATTAGATTAATTAATTTAAATGTTATTATGTGTTATTAAAGGAAGGGGCTTGATATAACAAAAGGAAATAAGGGGGACCGACCGGTTTAAGCGTGACTCACGCAAGCTGGGTTGCATGCATGACACGACTTTATGAAGTCGACTGGCTCACAATAAAGAGATTAAATGGAACAGCCTACCTGTAATTACCCCATGATATGGGTCCGACTGGTCCTCACTACATAGAATGACCACAAGCAGACTATTAAAAACATGGTATAAACTAAAACATCTAATCATCCAAACAATCTTTTGCAAGTACACAACGAAAAAAGCATAAATATTTATCATCAAACTAGAGAATGTCCACAACTAGCATAGGAATTGTCCTTGGCCTTATAGCCTACAAAGCTCTCAAATAAAACTACGTCTGACTAAAGAAAAAAAGGTACATGCATCCAAAACCCTTGACACACATGCCGACACATGACTACTCTAGACAAAGCAACAAAGACGAACAAGAAGATGGGTGAAATTCCACGAAGTGACTCTAACGGCCCTCCACATTCGCACTACACCCTACAACCACCACAAAGGACGAGGTAACATGGGTTAGCTATGAGCTGACCATATCTATGTAACAACACCCCTCCTCCTGGCCATCAGCAGACCCGGGGGAACTATATCACCCTGCAAGTCAACACTTCACAATATATATAATATAAATCAATAAAGCAGGAAGACAGTGAACAAGTGAGCAATCAATAACAAAGGAAGTCTAACAATACTTGTTCAACATTCAAGGATCCAGTTGCTTAAATTTACTAGCATCCTACAATACCATGCATCCAGCTATGAGAGAGAGACTCCCAGATTTGGGAAGTCGTGCCACTCCCAACTCACAAGCTACATGGGCATGTATATTTAACCCCCGAGTCATAAAGGTGAGAACCTCCAATCCTATGTCATCCACTACAAGGAGTGAGTCTTGTCCCAACTCCTCGAGTCCACAACTACAAGTAGTGAGATTTTTAACTCCTTGAGTCCAAGCTAGAAGAGATGAGTGATAACCTCTCTTGAGTGCACAACTGCAATTAGTGGGACATTGTCCCACATAGTCATGAGTTCTCAATTTAGTGTTGTTTGGGAGCTATCGTCCGTGATAGCACTACCGCTAGGTGGTACCTCCCAGGAAACATGCAAATTCCTGTTTAGCACATCATATATTCCTCCGTGTATCATTCATACATTAAAAAGTTCTCATTATTCAATTATAGGCCTGAAAGCACCTCTCAAGGGTTTTATGGAAGTTATCGCCGACGTTAACACTATCGCCCAGCGTTACCTCCCAGGAAACTTAAACTCTTGAGTCCTACATCTCTACATGTGTTTCTAAAAGCCATACGTGCATCGTTAGGATTCCATAGTGAAACCCAACACCTGGAAGCACTTAGTCACGTGAGTTGGGGGCTAGCGCCGGCGGTAACACTACCGCGCGACGGTATCTCACAAAAACCGTAAAACATCACATTCCAGCCTTCTCAAGGCCTTCCTACCCCACGTCCATGCATCCTAATGACACTAGTGTATTACGTATCTCCCAAACGAATTTCCCAACAAACGATTTCATAATAACATCACCAAAATGGGTCATACACCACGGTTTTGGCTTCACGCACATAAATCAAAACAAGGGAAAATGCCTAGGAAGAATCAAGTAACGTAAATACAAATTCTATTGACCGGAAGGAGAGAGTTGTTATCTTTCGAGCGCGCTTCAGAGCCATGGATCTTGGAGAAAATTGGATGGAGAGCGATCACCACGTTCCTATCAATCTTTCTCCGACGACGGCTCGTCGTTCCGAGCAGCGGAGCTCCGACAATCCTCCTTCCTACCTCTCACGGTCGTTAGCCCCTCCTTGCGCCCTTCTCACGACCGTGACCTAGCCGAGTGAAGAAAAGAATCAGTGCTTTAGCTTAAGGTTTTCAGTCAGTATTAGAACCCTCAGACAAACATATCTGGGCTGTCTGATCGACTTTGATGAAGTTTGTACAGGTGAGATCACGGATTAAAATGTGATCGGCTCGTCCGGGAGGTATCGCCACGCGGTAGCACCACAATGCGGCGGTATCTCCCTAGCCACCTGGAACTCTTAAAATGAATGCTATCGTCAGCGGTAGCACTACCGCGACGCGGTAGCTCCTAGGATTCGTCCTTTAATCAGGGGAAATTGGGGTGTTACCAAAAGAACCGAGTCTCCTTCGGTTCTCCCACTACAAGCTTCTCGCCTTCTCTCACTGCCCAACGACGTCGACACCTTTATATACTCCAAAATCGGTTTGATTCGAAGGCTTTTCTCCTCATTCTCAAGGTAATCCCTCCCTCTCAACTTCTCTTTATTCCTATATGAAAAAATGGCTTGGATTGTGTAACACCCATTAATCATCTACCGCCACAATTTAACTTATTCTTTATCATTTATCATCAGAGGCGCATGGTAAAAACATTCGGCCTACATATAATTATTTCATTTCATGTCAGAGTACGAAAAAAAAGTGCTGGACAAAATAAAACATTTCATTTCATTGATATTTTGATACAATGTACAAAAAGTAGCCCTACATATTACATACAAAAGAAGGTTACCAAAAAATGTGTTACATGTTTAAAACTGACTACTATATCTCGACATTATATATATGTACATGGGCATCATATATGTTCTAAACTGGAAGAACTATACATGAAAAAACTGAAACTCCGCATGTGGACAGTCGGGGTCTCTGCATCTCACCATGGGTGTATCCAGTACCTCCCACACTGCTGTAGACACCTCGAGCCATAACATATGTTTCTTGTTCTATCTTGTAGGATTTGGTTCTGGCTGGCTACTAGTGGCGGGAGCGGCCTCTTCCATGACTTGTTTCAATTTCGTTTTTTTAATTAGTCAATGGACTAAGCGAATTCTTACTTTTCTTTGGTTACCTATGATGGAATACTTATAATTATTTTCTAATCATAGGTTCTTGTTGGCTTTAACCCATAAGTTGTTTTTCGTTTTATTCTTTGCATTTTTTCTTGTGTGCACATTATTGTTTTCACTTAGCTACCTTTTTTTTTCATTTTTTTGCTTGTTTCAAGTGTTTTTCTATATCTTATTCATGGAGTGATTCATCATGTTTTTTATCTTATTCATGAGGAGATGTTAAGGATAAATTGTCTTTCATTCATTTTTATGTTTATCTTTAGCGCGCATACATTTATTCATTACGTTCCCTTTGGCTTAGCACGTTCATATTTCATTTGACTTTCATGTTGGGAGGCCATTCACACCCCATCTCCCTGGTTGGGTTAACCTTTAACATAACTCATTGCCTCGATGCATCATTCATTTTATTATCTTTTCAATTCTTTATTTTTCTTGATCACTATAGAATTGATTCCTCTTAGAGGCTCATTGCGGGTAGTTTCTTTGTGATTTTGCTAGTCTACTACAATTGCATTCGATTAATTATATATGCAATTAAATGTTATTTTTTTATACATGTCACAATACTACCTATTTTATAACTATTGAACTTCTAAATATTAAAAGTTATATATAACATTTAACATACAATACTGTAAAACTAGTAATTTTAAGAAACTTGCAACTATATATTATTTCTATGAGATCAAAATTTTAAAAATTAATTTTCACGTAACTACTTCAGGAAAAAATATTAGTTATATTAAATGAAATAAATATTTTACGTAATTATATCACGAAGAAAAAATACAAAATTAATTGATTAGTTGAAAAAAATCAACATCAGAAAAGCCCCATAACTTCATTAGATCGTTAGATCTTCAGTCATTTTTCAAATTATTCATGCAACATTTTTTTTATCCAACAACATTTTGCATCATCAGTAGTATACTAGTATACAAAGCTATAACTATCATTTAAAGTAGAGAACCCAAGTATCAAAAGGAACAAAGCATCCAATTATCATTCAAAGTATCCAACAAAGCATCCAACATTTTATCAACCGTATCAGAACAAAACATCCAACATTTTATTTATCAAAAAGACACAAAGCAGCAAGACAACTAGAAAATGAAGTTGGATATATATGCATCATCAATTGCAAAATGAAGTTGGATAAATAACTACTAAATTAATAAGGGTATTTCAAATCATTTGTTGACCAACATAATCATAAACAATGTCAAATAAAAATAGTGCAAAATGAAGTTGATCAAAGCCACCAAGCAAGGAGCCGGCCAACAACCAGCGGGGCAGCATGCTACAACAACAATGCTCTAACAGCCACCATGTTACAGCCAGCAAGGCAGAAGGGCAGCATGACAGCAGGGAGCAAGGCAACCGACAGCATGGCTACCGCTTGAGCAAGACAACCAGGGAGCAAGGCAGCAGGGCAGCATGGAAGTAGGGCTACCACAACCAGTCGGCTAATAAGGGAGCATGACAGCATGCCAACAACAACTAGCAAGGCAACAACAACCAGCAAGGCAACCACAACCAGCAAGGCAACCACAACAAGCAAGCCAACCACAACCAGCAAGGCAACCAACAAAGCACGAGTAAATGAAAAATGCAGAGCGAGAGAATGAGATTGAGAGGTAGGGAGAAGAATGTAGCCGAGAGAGTGAGAGCACCGACCGAGAGATTGAGAGCACCGACCGAGAGATTGAGAGCACCGACCGAGAGATTGAGAGCACTAGCCGAGAGAGTGAGCACAACCAGCTGGGAGAAGAATGAATCAGAGAGAACAACCAGCGAGCTAGAGTGCCGAGAGCGCGCGCTAGAGAGAACAACCAGCTGGGAGAATGAACCAAGGAGAACAACCAGCGAGCTAGAGTGTCGAGAGCGCGCGCGAGAGAGAACAACCAGCGAGCGCGAGAGAGTCGAGGGAGAGCACCTGCGGAAAGCGTGAGGGAGAGCACCAGCGGAAAGCGCGAGGGAGAGCACCAACGGAGTGCGCCAGGGAGTGCTAGGGCAGGAGCGGTAATGAAATGAATCGCGGGGGGGGGGGGTGGGGGGAGTTAAAAGAAGATATATAATATTATAATAAAAATAAAAATATTATAATATAAACGATTTTTGGCCGATTTTGATATAGCGGAGAGCGCCAAGGAGTCCATTTTTTCAAACCGTTTGGACTAAAAAATAAATCGGTAATACGTCGGTTTCTCTCCCAAACCGTTATGTCGGCCGATATCCCCAACATTGAGATTTTGGCTTGCTCACAAGTAGAGGTGCAAAAACTTTAATGTTATGTTAATAAGCCCTGCAAATTAATATGAACTCAAAGAGCAAGTACATATATGTTATGAGCCTACTCGGTGATTGTCGGAGGAGTGGCCGGAGGTGGAGATAACGGTGGCGGAGATACTACGAAGCCATGACCGCGACTGCCTAAGCGGGGCGTGCTCAAGAAAGAGAGAGAGCTTCCAAGATCTCTTTTAGGGTTTAGAAAAATAGACTTTCTTCATTGATACCAATACAAGACTCAATGGGTCTTTTAAATGGACTTACAACCGACTCTAATGGAAATTCAAGGACGGACTTGGAATGCAAATAAATAGGAAATCAACGACAGACTTGGAATGCGACTAATAATGGACACCACATAAAGACACGACATAAATAACGTCATATAAGGACGCGACTTTTAAGACATAATAAATGCATATTATGAAATAAATAATGCCATAATAAGACCCATAACATCTCTCTCGACCTTCAAATCGAGTTTCTCCTCAAGCTCAAACTTTGTGTGGATGGCCAAGTCTTATGACATCTTGATCTCCCGCCAGAACAATGCCCGATAGCGCGTATCGGGGGTAGGGATGTCTGCGAGTAGCGGCAGCGCCGTCGGAAAAATGGGCGGTGACAGAAATGTCTTCGACGGGGTTGGTGGAGCGGTGTTCAGCAGCAGCGGCAAGACGACTGAAGGAGCGACGATCGACAGAAGGAGCGGATCTAGCGGCGAGGTATCCGGAGGTACCGACGGAGCAGGGGCCGACAAAGGAAGTTGTGGGACGGCAGCTGCAGTGACTGAAGAAGGCGGCCCAAGGTGGGGCGGCACCACCACAGGAGGTGATGGCGGAGGGGCAATCATCGTGCAGAGCGGTGGTACATCATCTACTGGTGAAAAGGGCGACTGCCCGAGGAGAGACGACTATGACGAAGGAGGAAACTTTGGCGGGAAGGCGGCTATCAAATCATCAAGCTTGTGGAGGATTGTGGACATGTCGTCCCGACGACGAGCGTCAGCGTCCTGATGACGTGCATCGAAATCCCGAAGGCGGGCGTCCCAAGAGGTCATAAATTCCTCTATTGAACGAAGGACGGCTATCTCTGTTGTACTTAGCTTCACATCCATTAATTAATTTATTGGTTGAAAAATAGCTAATCATTTATGTAATTGACGAAGCAATTAAATCAATGAATTAATTGCTAAGCCATTAATCAATTAAATAGACGGGCTCGAGAAAGGAAAACGGAAGGCATGCACTATTCTCCAAACAAGGCAATCTCGGTATGAAAGGAAAGGAATTAATTAATTCCTAATGCAGCTTGCGGGTGGGGCTTGAGGAGAAGCGCGTGCGGCTCTATGGGCAGAGCCCGCTGAAGGCGTGCATGGACGGAAGGGGCGCACACTATTCGACCAGGCCTGAGGACAGGCGCGGCTCGAGGAAAAATCGCCGCAATCGGCCTGGGGAAGCGATTCCGATACGGGGCTCAAGCGCTTGCAGAAGGCGGCGCAGAACAGAAGGGCGCAGGGTTCGACATAATAGAAGGGCGCAGAGTTCGACTGCTGGGCTCGACGAAGCTGCGTGAGTTTGTCGACTGAATGGAGGCAATGATCCCGCAGGGGGATTGATCGGGGACGACGATTCCGTTGTTGATTTGAGCGGAAGAAAACGCGTCACGTCGAGTTCTCCTGGCAATTCCGTTGTCGATTTGCCGACATGTTCTCCTTTCGGGATGAAGAAGAAGAAGACGCATACGGAGCGATGTGGCCTTCGTTGTTGATGACGCCGAGTAGATCTGGAAAAAGGCATCCCGAAGTTGTTGTGGGAAGGCCAATGAGTCAGGGTGAGCGAGCGGAAGCGATGACCCGAGGAGCGATTGGCAAGTTGGAGGAGACTTCGACTGAGGAGGGAAAGGCGTCGGCGGAAAAGGACCAAGAGCTCTGATACCAAGTTATTATGGGCCTACTCGGTGATTGTTGGAGGAGTGGTCGGAGGTGGAGATGACGGTGGCGGAGATACTACGTAGCCATGATTGTGGCTACCTAAGCGGTGCGTGCTCAAGAGAGAGAGAACTTCCAAGATCTCTTTTAGGGTTTGAGAAAATAGTCTTTCTTCATTGATAGCAATACAAAACTCAATGAGTCCTTTAAATAGACTTACAACTGACTCTAATGGAAATACAACGAAGGACTTGGAATGCAAATAAATAGGAATTCAACAACAAACTTGGAATGCGACTAAAAAGGGACACCATATAAAGACACGACATAAATAATGGTGTCACATAAGACCGCGACTTTTAAGACAAAATACATGTTTATTAAAAAAATAAATAATGTAATAATAAGACTCATAACAATATATCATCACTTCCACATGAACATGTTTTCGACATACAATGGCGCAAAGCAAAACATCCAAAATAACAACTTACATGCATGTATGTACTATGTAGAGGCGGGGTGATGCTGCAAGGAGATCCCGGTGAAGATACGCCTTGGCTAGGTCAAGGAGGAAGGCGGGGGGGGGGGTGGTGAATGGCGTGCGGGATCAGGATGAAGGGGTTGTGGCGGCTCGGTGATTGGAAGGATGGGGTGAAGCTACGAATAGGGGATGAGAGGTGCGACTAGGATCGGGCTAGGGAAGAGGCAGGAGGGATGGTAAAGGTTGGACGGGGCTCTTTGGAAGGTAGACACAACTGTGCGGCAGAATGCAGATGGGAGGTTCTGGTATGGCCGACGATAGTGGGAGTGGGGGGAAGAGGTTGTAGGCTTGGCCATCAGTGGTTTTGGAGGCGAGTCGGGGGTTCTGCAACAGCTATTGTGAGAAGCTGAGTGCAGGGGAGGACGATCATGCGTCGTAGGGTTATGGGATCTCAGAGGTGGGACTGTGGTGAGAAACAGAAAGTAGGGGAATGTTCTTGGGTGGTTGGTTGCGAAATTTATTGGGGAAGGCAAGGAGCGGATGAGAGAAGGATGTTGACCTAGGAGTTGTCATCTAGGAGGCTCACAGAGTCAGCACCGTGAGGAGGACTGGCGGCTCTGAAAATTCTGAACCAGAGCATGCGTCAATCTCCATCACAATTTATGGTGGTGATGAGTGAGGCTTGGCTAAATTAAAGATGAACACAAACATTTGTGATGTCTGACACAAGATTGCACACAATAATTAAAGTAAAAGCACTTGCAATATTACGACAATTGAATTTAAATGCTTAAGGGTAAACTTGCAATTAATTAATTCGTGAGCAACCAAAGTACGTTAATTTTATGCGTGGTTTCTTAAGCCTTGTAAATTAAGTGATATTTTGGGGAAAACAACATATGAACATGTATCAATAATAATATGGGTGCAAGTCGTGCATTGTAGTAAATTACAACTCCGAACACAAACTTACATGCATATAAGAGGGGTGGAAGGAGGATGATAGAGTTTTAGATGTGCAGTTGTGGTATCCTTCGAGAAATGTAGCCGTCGGCGCGAAGGGGGTTGTTGTTAGCAGAATTTTGGATTGGAGGAGCGATGGGTGGTTTCCGGCAAGCTGTGTGGTGGCTAGAGGGTTTCCAGTGGACTTGGGAGTGTTGGCAAGGATTCCAGGAGGCTGACAGATGGGCTGGAATGGATTTCAGGGCTGGAGGAGTTGGAAGCAACTAGCAAGTTCCTACAGGCAGAGCGGAAGCATGATTGATTTCATGTTGGATTGGTGGAGTTGAGGAGGCTCAATAAGAGGGAATTTGTGGTTTCTGGAGGTTCGACTGCATCCAAATTCCTCCGGAGACTGCCGCCACCACCTCTTCTCAATTTATTGATACGTATCCAGATTACCATTTTCAGCTAGGGTAGTAGAATTATAATGTATTAGGGCAACGCGATAATTACTAGTAGTCTTCCCTCCTAAATATGGAGGGGTATGATGCCTCAAATGTTATCTTGGAAGTCTTGGTTTAAAATCTCTCTGGAGAGGACTCCTTTGGGGAGCTAGCCTTGGGGAGCTTTGTCACACATGTATTTGTTCTTTTTATTAGAACATTATATTTTGGTGCGTACCAACTTTGTTCGACCTTCCATTTCCCCCCACCTAACCCAAGGTCGCGGGAATCAAAATCCATCCCTACTCTCGCCGATCCGTCCAACACCGCTTGTTACATTCTCTCTCATGCGTTCATCCATCTAGTGCACCCTCACACATGCCTCGTCACAACCTTGCTACCTCGCGGGATTACCCGCCCCCCTCCAGTCCCGCCTCGTCCATAGTTGCACAACGACGGTTTGTTGCTCACAAAACGGCGCAATAGACACCCACATGTTTGGCTCTCGCATGTGACTGCTCTCCGCTCGATCTACTCCGCTTACCTCGCACACTCAAACCGTCCCCCAACTCTCTAGTGGCCTCTTGCGTACGCCAACCACAAGGTCCTCACCATCATTTTCTGGGACCCCTCGCCACTGCCACAACCACTTCTTTTCAGACCCCAAGTCTCCTCAACTGATTATGATGTCTTCTCTCTAGTTGCTGACTATGTTCACACTTCAGTTGTCTATAGCGCGTCCACTTGCTGATTCTTAGTGATTTCTTGTCAAGTCTTCCGTCGCTTTCTAGCGACTGTTTCTACTGCTAATTTCTTCTTCTCCACGCCTTCTTGTTTGTGTTGTAATCCTCAACCCACAGTCTTTCCATGGTGAATGACCTTGATGCGAGCCATGGTCGAGCGTATTGACAAGGTGGAGTGTTTCTTGGGTACTCTTTCCTCCCACATGGATGTAGTCAAATCCACCTTAATCGACATCCTACAAATCCCTCGTTAAGGCCACCCTAACCCCATCAAAACTTGTTCGTCTCCAACCATCGATTCAGCGTCTATTGATTTGACCGGTCTCGGCATCTCGAGTGATTCCTATGCATGTGCTCCCCTGCCATCGCATCCCCCACATAGTTCTCCCTGATGGATAGTGATGCCCTTATTCGATTGTTCGGTTCTTTAGGTTGGTTCGCCCGCACGGAACAATCATTTGAGCAACTTCTCACTCATGATGCCAGTAAAGTTCCCCTTGCGATGATCTACATGTGGGTTCCTCCCTTCACCGTATGCGTTGGCTTCGCCACTCGACACCACATATGGCGTGGGGTATGCTCAAACATGAACTTATCTTGCGCTATGATACACACCACCACGGGAACTCTTTTAAACATCTATGCGTAACTCAATAAGCTTACTCGGTAGTGGCTTACATTGACAATTTTGTGGAGTTGGCATATCATGCCCCTAGATTATTCATGGTCTGCTACCTCGGTTACTTCATGCATGGCTTGCAACCGAACATATGCGCCCACCTGCAAACTTTGTACCCGTCCATGGTCATTGTGGCCCTCTAGCAAGTCCACTTTTTTGAAGAAATTTACGATGACACTTGGAGCCTCCAGTCACTACAACGTTCTAGTCTCGCGTTGCGGCTGCATTCTAGACCACCAATGCAGGCACATGCCTTCCCTCTGCAACCATATGAAGCTTCTCCGCCATAGATTCTGCCAACACTCCGTCTCGAACCATTTCCTCCAATTCCACCACCAAAGACAAATCCTCCGTGACACCGCTTCTCACACCAAGATTGCATCGACCTTCGCCACTATTGCCTTTGTTTTTCACTGCAAACAGTCCTGCTCTCTTCTTCACAAATGCCCATATAAAAAATTGTGATTGCAGCGCACGGCCGAAGACGACGACATTACAGTTGCCGACTTAGAGGTCCTTGAGCTTGACGAAACACCATCGCGACTTGACCCAAGGACGAGGTCCATTTTGTAGGACAAAATATTTATACGCATCCGGATGACCGCCCCCAGCTAAGGTAGCAACATTATGATGTATTAGGGCAATACAATAATTACTAGTAGTCTCCCCTTATATATAAGGAGGTGTGTGAAGTCTTTAATATTATCTTGGAAGTCTTGGTTTAGAAATTCACTTTGGAGAGAATTCCTTGGTAGAATCAGCCCGCAATAGCTTTGACGCGGGCATACACGAGTGTATCTGTTCTTGTTAGTGCAATATATTTTGGTGCGTACCTTTTTCAGTCCAGGACATAGCTGGAATTAAACTTCAGATGCTGAAAAATCGTCGAATAATCCCTCACCCCAGAAATTCACTCCCAGTCATCCCAAATACCACCCAGTTTCCTCTCAGCCTCTGATCCCACCGTCCAATCCACTTAAAATGCAAATCAGCAGTAGAACAGTCCCATCTAACCCTCTGAATCCCCTCCAAGTCCAGATGCAGTCCATTGTTGCTTCTACGACCACCGGTCTCTCATTAGACGTCCTCCAAGCCTTTTATCTCGTAGTTATTGTGAGTTTATTTCATGGTTGTAATTTCTTTTGTTGAATCGTGTATCAATTCACTGCTTTTATGGATATTGGTCAGTAATTTTTGTGCCAAAGACATCTTGTGATTTGTCGGGCTTATTTCGCGTATGTATTTGTTATTTTGCACTCATGCATGTGCACGCATATGCTTGTTTCCTAGTTTGGAATTCGACTTCAATGTGGCTTGTCTTGTGATCTTATTTATAATCTTCATTGTTGCAAGTTATTTGTAGTCATGTTGGCATTTCAAATAGTCTTCTGATACCCCATTAAAACCTACCCTTTGTCAGTGTGGAATAGCTATTACAGTTGGTATTACTAATAATGGATGGATCAGAATTGGAAAGGAGTTTCTCTGTCCTGCTTTTTCTATGCTTAAAAAAGATTGGAATGCCCTTACAAGTGGATAAATGCTGTCTAAGTTTTCTGCGAGAATTTTAGCTAAAGATAAATTTTTTGGCGCAGCTATACCTGGACTAACATATATAGATGCAATGTATTTTCTGCTCCTCTGCACATAGAACTACATATTTGTGTGTGCAATTGTGCCAAAAGTTTGTGAGCATACTTATATGCTGACACTCCATCTACAATATTTGTGCTTCTTGACTGTTAGTAGTTTTCTTTTTTGTTTATCTACATAAAATAACTCACCTATTCTTATGCAGTCCATCAACCAAAAAAGGCACTGTATATCGTTGTCTCTCAATCTTCATCCTAGGAAGTGGCATTTCTTTTGCATCACACATGGTATTGGAAGGGCTTTCTCTGGAGGTAGCCCAGTAAGATGTTATGTGGACGGGGATCTTGTGAGCTCTGAAAAGTGTAGGTCAGTTGGTGATGACTGTTATACCCTTTTAATGACTAGAGATTCATCATTCTTAAATTTTTTGTACACGCTGTGTTTGATCGCTGTAATTCATATGATCTAATTTGTTTAGATATTCGAAAGTTGGTGATGCCTTGACAAGGTGTACTATTGGGACAGAATATATTCCTACAATGGAATGTAGTGGTCAAATTAATTTCGAGAAGGCTTTTCCTTTTCTAGGTCAGATGGGCCCAGTTTATATGTTTTCAGATGCTCTTACTTCAGAGCAGATAAAGGGTATATACTCCCTTGGACCAAGTTATATGTATTCATTTCTCGGTGATGAGATTCCATTGGCTTCAGATAGTTCACTATTTGGTGCAATTTTAGATACAAAAGAGGGCCTATCATCCAAGATCATCTTTGGTCTGAATGCACAGGTTTCATTTACTTTATCATGTGATTTTGTTTTTATGATAATCCTATTCACACGTCACATAGTTGTGATTTTAATTTCTAACCTTTCTTTTGTAGGTTAAAAGAAGTATTTGAACATTGTTATTGCAAAATTTGTCTCTTACATTGTTTGGAATTTAATGAGCCTTCTATAAACATCTTTAGTGTTGTATTGTAAATCAATTAACACTTTCTTTCCAGCTATTTTGTGTCAGTTGCATATTTGTGTACTTAAAATTGTTTATAAATTATATATTCCATCAAATAATAAACAATGTTCAAATACTTGTTTCACCTGCTTATTCAGAAACAGCAGATATTGTTTTATTATTATAATCCCATTCACGAAGGGGAACCTTGGCACACTGATTAAGGTGTTGTCGTGTGACCTTGAGGTCACGGGTTTGAGTCCTGGAAGCAGCCTCTTGCAAAAATGTAGGGTAAGGTTTGCCTACATTTCACCCTTGTGGTGGGAGCCTTCCCCGGACCCTCGCTGCGCGGGATGCTTTGTGCACCGGGCTACCCCTAAAATCCCATTCACATGCCACAGGGTTGTGATATTAACTTCAGCATTTCTTTTGTAGGCTAGCAATGGTAGCAGCTTGTTTAACGTTTCATCCCTTGTTGATAGCTCATTGGATAAGAGCTTATATGCAGCAAAAATTATGGATGGGACGAAATTATGCTCCCGTCGCTTGCTCCAAGAAATAATTTACTGTGTTGGTGGTGTTGCTGTATTTTTCCCTCTTTTGACCCAATTTGATGTGCCTGAATCAGAAAATGTTCAGCAAGAATACATATTAATAAGAACAATTACAATAGAGAAACTTGCAGCCGAGATTATTGATCTGATTGCATCTGTTTTGGATGGGAACATTTCCAATCAGCAGCAAATGTATCGTCTCTCAGGATTGTCTATTCTTGGCTTTTTGTTTCAGTCAGTACCACCTCGGCAATTAAATGTGGAGACTCTTTCAGCTTTGAAACATTTGTTCGATGTTCTGAACAATTCTGGTAATACATTGATCTCTCCAATGGTTACCCTCCCGCCGATTATAAAACTTTTTTGTTTCATAATCTGGTTTTATTCATAGTGCAGGTATATCTGAACTGCTCCTGGAAGAAGCATTATCACGAATTTATCTGAATCCACATATCTGGGTTTATGCAAGTTATGAAGTGCAAAGGGACCTTTATATGTTTCTTATCCAAGTATTTGAAACGGAAGCAACTTTATTGCCAAAACTTTGTGGACTCCCACACATCCTTGATATTATATGCCAGTTTTACTGGGATAAAGCTGATTGTTTGTCTGCTGCTGGAAGGAAGCCCCTGTTACATTCGACTACCAAGCAAGTGATTGGTGAAAGACCTAGTCAACTAGAAGTTCATAAAATCCGCCTTCTTCTATTGAGTCTTGCTGAAATGAGTTTGAGGTTCAAGTAGTACATATATAATTGCACTGAAACTTTTCTCCCCTGTCTTCTTGAATTTCATAATCATATCCAACCTTCATTTGTTTGGTTTCAGGCAAAGAATCTTTGCATCCGATATAGTAGCTCTAATTGCATTTTTTGAGAGAAGCCAAGATATGGTGTGCATTGAAGATGTACTGCACATGGTTATCCGCGCTCTTTCTCAGAAGCAACTTTTGGCATCTTTCTTGGAGCAAGTTAATATGCTTGGTGGATCCCAAGTTTTTGTAAATCTTCTCCAAAGGTTTGCAATCACTCACAATGATTGACTTGTCGAGCTCCACTTTTTCCTCCTTTTTGTTTTATCTCTTGTTTTTATAGCTTTTAATGTTCATGTTTCACTTGGCGCACCGGTTGAGGTGTTGCCGTGTGACCTTGAGGTCACGGGTTTGTGTCCTGGAAATAGCCTCTTGCAAAATGCAAGGTAAGGTTTGCCTACACCCTACATTTCACCCTTGTGGTGGAACCCTTCCCCGGACCCTCGCTGCGCGGGGATGCCTTTGTGCACCGGGCTGCCCTTTAATGTTCATGTTTCACTTCATTTGCCAGGAAGTTTAGATTTGCTTCATCAAAATAGGTTTGCACTTTATTCATATGAATTTGCTCAGAGCACATTCTTTTAGGAAAACATAAATGTGATTGAGGAAATAGAGAAGGTGGACTGTTTTAATTGAATACTTTTAATTGTTAAGCATAAAGAACTCTTGATCTGACTGGTATCCCTTGGAAATTAGAAATATGGAGTCCTTGCTCAACTCCTCTGGTGTTCAATCAACACAGGAATTTTTGTTGCTATAAACACGAGAAGGCAATCTGGTTTCCTCCTCTGTAAGGCAAGAATTTGGTTTGAAGACTGCTAGGAATAGAAAAGATGAAAAAGATGGGCTTTTTGAAGCTATCTTAATGTCCCACCCAGTCAGAAATATATTAATTAGATTAATATCATACAATTTCTTCTGCAGGCGTTTGTTTATTTTGTTTAGCTCCTTTAGGCCCATATGCACTTGATTCTTTTTAATCAATAAAAAATGAGACAAGTGAATAAACCACGTAGAACAACAACACCAAAGAAATTGCTAATAAACTACTAAAGCTCAACGAAGTTATAGTGAAATGCTATCTAAAAGAATAAAGGTGTAGCATAAGGAAAAATAATTCCTGAAAGTTTAAAGCAATTTGAGTATTTTTCAATCCGACAAATCAAGCATTCTGAAGTTGATACTATTTGAAAGTTCAATAATTTAAGCATTATCAAAGTGGAGAGGTGCTTGTTCGTGGTGATGTACGTGCAAGTATCATTGAACAGTACTAATGGAAAAACCATCGGCTACTATGAACTTGTTTATGGTTGATGATTATTGGTAAGAAACTTAGCGGGACAATGATTCATGTAAAATATCTAGAAGAAGCTGGTTGAGGATTCAGAATTAAAACACAAACCAGATTGAGTTATGTGCATGTGCTATATGAATTTGGCGTAATATTAAGCTTCTTAATTTTTACCCTCCTCTTTGCTCATGATATTGGAAGGATTTATATCATGCATTTCTCTAGTTTCCCACTTTTCCTGTCATTTAACATAGGCGTTCCCTAGCTCTAAGAGTTAAAGATAATGGCGCAGGGTAGGTTGTGGAAGATGTGTCGACACTAATGCAAGTCTATGTGAGTGTTGCGAGATGGACTCAAGCAGACCTAATTTATTTAACGTGCATAAGATTTGATTCAATCCGGAATTAAACTTTAGCAATCCAACACAACGTTCACCATAATTTTCAAGTGGGAAGCAAAAACACGTTCTCCTACGCACGATGGGCTTAAAGCTATAACTTGCACAAACGGGAACTATAAGAAATATGAAAATGCAACAATAGCGCAACAAACCATGATTTCCAATCAAATATGCAATGCTCATCCAATAATCAATATAGAATAAAGTAACACTACAAACATACTCACTAGCACAAAGATGGGGCAGTGGAAGGAGATGGCGGGCGACTGCTGTGAATGGTGATGGCTTCGGTGGCAGGGAACAGAGAATGTAACAGAGTTTGACGCAGCGCCTGGGATTGGGGCTTGCGGCAGGAGACAGAGATTGGGGATTAGGGCTTGCGGATGGGTGTGGTGTAGGAGAGGGCTTGCGGTTTGCTGTAAGAGGAAGCAGGAGAAGTTTGTGGTTTGTTGTATGGGAAGGAGCGATGCTTGTTGTTTGTTGTAGGGTGAAGCCTGTTTGCAGAGAGGGGCCACAAGCCTGTAGCGAAGTCAGGAGATTGGTTTGTTGCTAGAGGCATGATCGTGAGATGGGTTGGTTACCGGAGACGGGATCGAAAGAGGGGTCGGTGGTTAGGAGCGGGATCGGAAGACCGGTTCTTCGTTGGATGCTGGATTGGGAGGTATATTATTTGCTGGAGGAGGGAGCAATGAGGATGAAGGATGGATCGTGCGGCAGAGGAAGGAGACGAGCGGTTTACGATGGGATCGGGCGGTTAGGGCAGCGGTTACGTGGGACTTGCGAGAGATGAGGGGCGGTTTCACGGTAGAATATATACACGTGTAGGAAATTAGACAGAAACTGAAAAAGGAACTAGGACGTCGCACCCCGGGATCTCGCGGCATCGCATCACGATATGATTGTCGGCCCTGGATTCTCTGACAAGTCTAACAATGCCTCAAAATGGCAGTCATCGCCCCTATTTTTAATGGAAGTACTATGATTGGTCGTTATGCCCAATGTCCAAGCAATACTAAATAATGTCCAAAAAATAAATTAAAATATTTTATGCCCCCGCATGCGTTACGATTCTCCGGGCATACGTACTCTCGGCAACTAAAGGAGCACGCGCAAAGCAACGAGGCTGAACCATCCGGTTCAGCCCCCAATCATTAAAAGGGTCGAATAGGGGCTGAACCACACCGGTTCAGCCCCTACTTGAGGGGGCCGGCCGCCCCCTCTCTCCCCGGGTATTAATAGGCCCGGGGCTCCTCCTTGGCGGATATGCAAGTATTATTCCTCAGATATTTTTCTCCTCTTCTTCCCAAACCCTATTTCTCATATTCCCTCTTAGTTTCTCTCTCAATCTCTCCTTCCCCTTGCAAGTTCATATCATTTGGTATCAGAGCATCGTTCCTGCGACGATGGTGACACGGACCGAGGCCGAAATCGCGCGACTCGCATCTCTTGAAGAAAATTATGTAGGGTTGGCGGATATGGTGATGGAAATCAAGGAACAAGTGAAATCCTCCCAAAAAAATCTGGAGGAACGCTTGGACGCTCGTATGGAGGATATCAAAGCCCTTCCCGTGCAAAATCTAAAAGGAAAGACCACCGCGGGGGACGGATCCGAGGCTGAAGCCTCGTACCAGCCGCTGATGCAATCCTACGGTACGGGAATGGGGGGGTTGGATGCAGCAGAGCATCGGATTGGGGTCCACAGGCGGATTCAACCCCGGATTGGGGTCGACAGGCGGTCTAGGGATCGACACCGATCCCTCCAGGATCGGCGGCCCGCACTGAACTTAGGTCTCCAAAGTGGAGGCCTACTATATATATACCATAAATCCAAGATAATTACAAATAAGCCAAACACCAAAATATACAAATACACAGGTAAAAATAACTCCAATACTCCCCCTCAAGGTGGAGCAAAGATGTCAATCATGCCCAGCTTGGAAATGGTCAAATCTGATCGAGTCGGACCAACAGCTTTAGTGAAGGCGTCAGCAAGCTGGTCGGTAGAGGGTACGTAAATAGGAAGAATAGTCCCGGTACGAACGTGATCTCGCAGAAAATGAACATCCATCTCAATATGCTTGGTGCGCTCATGTAGCACCGAGTCCTGAGTAAGAAGGAGAGCAGATTTATTATCACAGTAGAGAGTCGAGCCAGTAGTGAGGGATAGGCCGAGTTCAGTCAGCAGCGATCGTAGCCAAACCAACTCAGTAACGCCATGGGCCATAGCTCGGTACTCGGATTCAGCTGACGAGCGAGATACAATAGGTTGTTTCTTACTCCGCCAGGAGATAAGATGATCACCATGGAAAACACAGAGACCAGATGTGGAGCGCCGATCGGTCAGAGAGCCAGCAAAATCAGCATCAGTGAAGCATGAGAGACTGGAGGTACTATCGGTCTGATAGAACAGCCCAAGTCCAGGAGAGCGCTTAAGATAGCGAAGAACACGACGAGCGGCCTCTAGATGAGAAGTCCTGGGAGAATGCATAAACTGGCTCAAAACGCTGACTGAGAAACTGATGTCCGGCCTAGTATTGGTCAGGTAGATCAAGCGACCAACCAGGCGCTGGTACTGAGAGGGGTCCGGTAGAGGATCACCAGATTCAGCATGAAGACGATGGTTGGTATCCATAGGTGTACTCGCAGGACGACACCCAAGTAGACCCGTGTCCCGAAGAAGGTCTAAGGTGTACTTGCGCTGCGATATGGATATTCCTTTCTGAGAGCGAGCAACTTCAATCCCAAGGAAGTAACGGAGGGGTCCCAGGTCTTTCACCTCAAAGACTGAGCGTAATGTAGCTTTTACCTCAGAGATGCCAGAGGAGTCATCCCCGGTGAGAATAATGTCGTCAACATAGACCAAGACAATGGCACGACGACCCTCTGGAGTGGCACGAATGAAACAAGTGTGATCTGCACGGCACTGAGTGAAGCCGGACTGGAGGATAACTGAGCTGAACCGTTCAAACCAGGCACGCGGAGACTGCTTTAAGCCGTACAAAGATTTGTGCAGTCGACATACTCTCCCTGAATACTCCCCCTTAAGGGCAAACCCTGGAGGAGGAGCCATATAAACCTCCTCCTGTAAATCTCCATGCAGGAAAGCATTTTTGACATCGAGCTGGTGGAGCGGCCACGCCCGAGAAGCAGCAAGCGAGAGAAGAAGGCGGACACTGGTCAATTTAGCCACAGGAGCAAACGTGGCGCCAAACTCGTCGGGAGCCTGAGTAAAGCCCTTGGCCACCAAACGAGCCTTATATCGGTCAATTGCTCCATCAGCAGAGTACTTCACAGTATAGACCCATTTGCACCCAACTGCGCGTTTTCCGGCAGGAAGAGGAACCAGAGACCATGTCCCAGTACGATGGAGAGCAGACATCTCCTCCTCCATGGCCTGAACCCACCGTGGGTCAAGGAGAGCCTCAGCGGTCGAAGCAGGTAGGCGAACAGAATCAGCAGCAGCAACAAAAGCCTGGTAAGATGGTGAGAAACGCTGGTAGGAAACAACACTAGCCAATGGGTGCTCCGTAACGGGAGGGCGAGCACAAGCACGCTTACCCTTGCGCAGGGCAATAGGTAAGTCAACAGAAGTAGTAGAGAGAGACTCAAGAGAGGTACCTGTGACCGGAAGGGGCTGCTGATCCGGGACTGGAGGAGGAGTGGGTGTACGCTGGCGGCGAGAGTAAGTCAGCAGGACAGGCGGAGCGGCAGGTGGATCAGGGACTGGGGAAGGCGGAACAACCGGAAGAGGTTGCACAACGGTAGGAAGAATATGTGAAGACAAATGGGTTGAGAAGAAGGGAATCTCCTCATGAAATGTTACATCCATGGAGTAAATAACTCGTCGCAACTGAGGGTCATAACATCGGTAACCCTTAGTGGTAGTGGAGTAGCCGAGGAAAAGACAACGGATGGCCTTGTCGTCGAGTTTAGTCCGAGAAGGGCGACGGTCCTGGACAAAACACACACAACCGAAGACGCGGAGGGGAATGGGAAAGGCGGAGACGGAGGGATGGATGAGGCTGTAGGGGGTAACACCACCTAAGGGACGAGAGGGAGTCCTATTAATAAGGAAAGTTGCTGTAAGAAGGGCAGCACTCCAATAGGACTTGGGAACATTCATTCCCCGAAGAAGACAACGAACAGAGTCCAAAAGGTGGCGGTTTTTTCGTTCAGCTACCCCATTCTGCTCGGGGGTACCAGGACACGAAAATTGGTGGAGAGTGCCTTCATCCCGGAGGAAGTGATCAAAAGAACGAGAAGAATATTCACCCCCATTGTCGGAGCGAAGAATGTGAACAGGTGTGCCATGCTGGGTCTGTATCATACGAGAAAATTGAGAATAAACAGATAAGACCTCAGATTTATTTTTTAGGAGATAAACCCATAAGCAATGAGAATAGTCATCTATAAAAGTCACAAAGTAAGAGAAACCATCAAATGATATAACAGGGGCAGGGCCCCACACATCAGAATGAACTAATTCAAAACAAGAGGTAGCACGACTAACAGAAGGAACATATGTGCTACGTGTGTGCTTCGACAGTTCACATACATCACAACGAAAAGGAAAAACAAAGGACACATCTGGACAGACAGACACCATCCGCTGAGGGCTAGCATGGCCGAGACGTGCGTGCCAAAGCGAGCTGGATGACAAAACATGTGACACTGCAGAAGAGGTAGTCAGACAGATGTCGGTGGTGGTGGTCGCAGCAGTGGAAGAAGGTAGCTCCAGGTAGTACATTCCACTCTTCTCATATCCCGTACCAATAGTCCTCCCGGATCTCAGGTCCTGAAAAACACAACGATCAGAAAAGAAAGTTACTGAGCAGTTTAAAGACCGAGTAATACTACTAACAGAGATGAGGTTGAGAGCCAACTGAGGTACAAGGAGAACAGAGTCAAGAGAGAAAGAGGAGGAGAGAGGGACGGTGCCACGGCTGAGGACAGGGGTAACTGAGCCATCAGCGAGGCGCACATCCCGGTGGGAACATGGGACAACCTGAAGCAGACGGGAAGACGTACCAGTCATGTGGTCAGTTGCTCCAGAATCAATCACCCAGGGTGACGAATCCTGATCAACTGTTGCCACGGAGCAAGCAAACGGAGTACCTGATGAAGAAGAGACCGTGGAAGCAGAGGCAGTAGTGGAAGGCTGAGACTGCTTGAACTGCTGAAACTGCTGAAACTGGGCCATCATCTGACTGAACTCAGAGGAGTTGGCACCCAAAGTGTGCTCAACTGACTCGGAAGACTCGGCAGAAGCAACAGTGTGTCTGGGGACACCACCAGGACTGGGACGCTCAGAGCCCTTCAGGTGGGGGTATAGCTGATAGCAGCGACTACGGTCATGATACAGGCGTCCACAGTGAGAGCAAGGGCCAGGAGGGCCCGCAGAGCCACGACCACCAGGAGAGACACGACCGCCAGAACGACCACCCCGGTTCCGAGAGCCGGAGGTGGGAGGCCGATAAGAGGCAGCAAGGGCCATCTGTTCAGTAGGGAGAGAAGAGGTTGTACGGACGCCAGAAAGACTAGATTGCCTCTGCATACGCTTCTCATGCTCTGCAACAATGGAGTAGGTCTCAAGAAGATCAGGCAAAGGAGACATACCCACAATCTGAGCACGGGTAGACTCAAATTCGGGGCGAAGCCCCATCAAGAACTGATATGTTTCCCGTCGCTGTCGCTGTTTCCGAATAAGAGCAATATCATTGGTAGACTCCAGGTCGCTAAGAGGCTCAAGATCGTTTAGCTCAAGAAAACGATCCTGAAGGTAAGTGAAGTATTCCTGAACAGAACGCTCCCCCTGAGTGGCGGAAGCGATGTCCTGAAAGATGTCGAAGATCTGGGCATCAACCCGCGTATGACCAAAGGTGCGCTGGAGGGCAGACCATAGTTCGGAGATATCCTCAAAACGCATAAACTGACTGAAGATGCGAGGCTCCATCGAGCACTGAATCCATCCAAGAACCATGTATTTTTCGGTCGACCACTTGACCAACTCCTCCTTTTTGTCATCCTTGTCGGTCGGTTTGGGCACAGAGGGGCCGCCGGTCAGCCATGAAAGCTTATTCCGACCGGCGAGAGCAACCTTCATCGAGGTCGCCCACGAAGGGTAGTTTTTCTCATTGAGGAGAATGCTAGTGATCCGTCCCGTAGAGGATCCATAGGTGTCCTTGGACTCCATGAAGAAAGAAGATCCCTCCCGCAAAGGAGATCGGGGACCGAAGGAAGAAGAAGGGGCTGGCGCGTTGGAGGAGACGACACGGAGCCGGCGGCAGAAGGGGCCGGCAGCGGCAGCAGGAGGCGAGAACAGCCCCGGGAAAGAAGAAGGAGTGCCGAAGAACTGCGAGTAGAGGAGATCGGCGCTGGACGCACGAAGAGCAGCGGCAGCAGGAACAGGAACTGGACGCACGAAGAGCTGCCGAAGATGCGTCGAACAGGAGCCACGAAGGAGATCGGCGCTGGACGCCGAAGTAGCGTCGAACAGGAGTCGAAAGGAGCGCTGCAGAAGCGTCGAACAGGAGTCGAAGAAGCGTCGAAGAGCAGTCGAACAGCCGCACGAAGAAGCGTCGAACGGCGGCTGGAGGACTGTCGAAGGAGGCGGCAGCACGAAGAAGCGGCAGCAGGAGCGCCGAATAAACGAAGGGCTGTCGGCGTCGAAGGCAGGGAAGACGCGAGGCTGCGGCACGATGCGAGGAAGCGAGGCGGAGCCCTAGACGGAGGCGCGGTTTCGCTCTGATACCATGTAGGAAAACGAAGAACTTAGGTCTCCAAAGTGGAGGCCTACTATATATATACCATAAATCCAAGATAATTACAAATAAGCCAAACACCAAAATATACAAATACACAGGTAAAAATAACTCCAATACTGCCGACAGGAGACGCCTCACCGGAGACGTGCGGGAAAGCCTTGACGGTCACTGGCCGGCTACAGACGAGCCAGGAGAGTGGCGGCCGACGGAAGTTCCAGGATTGCCGATCGGCCTGGGAGGAGGCCAGCCGGCCTGGAATGGTGTCGGAAATCAGCAGCAGCACACGTGGCGACCCCCAGGGCAGGGAGAGGGTTCATTTCGACCCACGGGAGCGAACGCGGTCCCGATCGGAGGCGTGGCAGAGATTTTACCACTTTCACAGGGTTTTGCCCCTCCTACGGGATTCGACAATGGGAATCTGTGGCAGGAGAGGCCACCCATGACCCATCAGTTGGGCGGAGGACAACATACGGTCAATGGACCGGATCGCGGGCGATTACCCCCTCGTGCGGGCCAGATGGGAATGCCGGCTGCAGCACCACAGAGGCCACCCTTCCAACCGGGCGAGCAACGATGGCCAATGGGCCATGATCTTGGGGGAAACGGGATTGCTCACCAAAGGGCGTATATGCAGCCAACACGAACTCGGATGAATTTCCCGAGGTTCCGAGGGGACGGGGGCGCTTTGGAATGGGTGCAGAAGGCAGAGTTGTTTTTCAATTACCAGGAGATTCCCGAGGGTCCGAGAGATGCTCGTTACCGGCGTCATACGACCCAGTACCAGTGTCTTCTCCTCACCGATCATATTGGTGAAGAAAAAGAATTGGTCATGGAGATTCTGCGTCGACTACCATGGGTTGAACAACTCAACCGTCAAGGACAAGTTTCCCATCCCGATGATTGAAGAGTTGTTGGATGAACTGCACGGAGCAAGTCTCTTCACCAAACTGGATCTACGATCTGGTTACCACTAGATTCGAATGAAGGAGGAGGACATACACACGACGGCTTTTCGTACCCATGACGGCCACTACGAATTCTCGGTGATGCCGTTCGTATTAGCAAACGCCCCCTCCACCTTTCAGGCGGTGATGAACGAGATTTTTCGGCCACTTCTACGCCGATATGTGCTGGTCTTTTTTGACGACATCTTGATCTACAGCAGGAATTGGGAGGACCATCTGGATCACGTCCGACACGTGCTTACTATATTGAGGGAGCACCGGCTCTATGCCAAGCGTTCCAATTGCTCATTCGGGCAAGCAAAGGTCGAGTACTTGGGTCATCTGGTGTCCGCTCATGGGGTCCAGGCCGACCCAAAGAAGATTGCTAGCATGGTGACATGGCCTCAACCCATGACGATCTGAGCCTTACGGGGCTTCCTCAGGCTTACGGGGTACTACCGCGGTTTCGTGAAGGACTACGGCAAGATCGCACGACTCCTCACTCAGTTGTTACAGAAGGAGGCTTTTCAGTGGCATGAAGAGGCGGAGAATGCCTTCCAGGCCTTGAAAAAAGCAATGACCACCACTCCGGTTTTGGCACTCCCAGACTTCTCCAAGGAGTTTGTGGTCGAGACAGATGCTTCGGGGGTCGGGATTGGAGCAGTGCTGATGCAGGAGGGCCGACCCTTGGCCTTCTTCAGTAAGGCATTGGCACCGAAGACGCTGGGACTTTCCACGTATGAAAAGGAGATGTTAGCCATACTCCACGCAGTCGGCATGTGGCGGCCCTATCTTCTAGGGCGACACTTTCAGGTCCGCACAGATCATCAGAGCTTAAAACACTTCCTCGAGCAAAGGTTGACCTCTCCATTGCAGCAGAAGTGGTTGACCAAGTTGTTGGGCTACGACTATGAGATCGTCTACAAACAAGGGAAAGAAAATGTGGTGGCGGACGCACTATCACGTATACCGGAGAGCTTCCTCTCCCATGTTTCAGGACCGGTGATTGAGTCCTTGGATGAGATACAGACGGAGGTGAACCAAGACACAGAACTACGAGCCATTGTGGAGGCACTTCAGCAAGGGCACACCACATGGCCCGGGTACCACCTGCAGGGCGAGAGACTTTACTACCACGTCCGGGTGGTTATCCCCGCCACGTCTGCGTGGCGTGCTGTCGTGATGCAGGAGTTCCACGCATCCCCGACTGGCGGCCATGTCGGTATTCTTCGTACATTGCAGCGAATCCGTGCGAATGTCTTTTGGAAGTGCATGCGTCTAGATGTCCAACAGTTCGTGCGGGAGTGCGAAGTTTGCCAGCGACAGAAGTATGAGCCCACATCGCCCGCGGGACTGCTTACCCCGTTAGAGATTCCACACCAGATTTGGGACACGGTCTCCATGGATTTCATAGACTGCCCAAATCTCAGGGCAAGTCCGTCATTCTCGTGGTGGTCGATAAGTTGTCCTTTCATACGGCAAGCAAGCTCACTCCTTTCGAGGTGGTGTACGGCAGGCCACCACCCTCGCTGAGTTCTTATGATCCAGACAACACCGCTCTCCCGGCCGTCTCGCTGAGTTCTTATGAGCCAGACAACACCGCTCTCCCGGCCGTCGATCGGACGCTTCAGGATCGGGATCGTACACTGCTGTTACTTCGCGACAACTTACGGGCTGCTCGCTAGCGCATGAAGGTCCATGCAGACAAACACCGTACGGAACGGGAATTTGCGGTGGGCGACGAGGTTTTCCTCAAGCTCCAACCGTATAGGCCGCTTTCAGTCTCTCGACGTGCTAATCAGAAGCTAGCACCGCGCTTCTACGAGCCGTTCCACATTCTCCACCGAGTGGGTCCAGTAGCTTATACCTTGGCACTACCAGAGGGATCTCGCCTCCACCCGAGTTTCCATGTCTCAGTACTTAAACGGAAGCTTGGGGACTCAGTTCAGGTCAGTTCTAGCCTACCAGAGGCCACTACCACCGGCGAATTGCGGCCTTCACCGGAGGCCATTCGGTTGACTAAATGGAAAAAAACGGGGCACTGAGTACCGCCCAGAGGTGCTCGTCAAATGGAGAAATATGGTGGAAGTTCACAATTCCTGGGTTGACTTGCTGGAGTTCCGTGAGCGGTTTCCGGACTTCCACCTTAAGGACAAGCTGGTTCTTGATGGGGAGGGGAATGTTATGCCCCCGCTTGCGTAACGATTCTCCGGCATACGTACTCTCGGCGACTAAAGGAGCACGCGCAAAGTAACGGGGCTGAACCATCTGGTTCAGCCCCCAATCATTAAAAGGGTCGAATAGGGGCTGAACCACACCGGTTCACCCCTACTTGAGGGGGGCGGCCAGCCCCTTCTCTCCCCGGGTATTAATAGAGCCCACTTTGGCGGATATGCAAGTATTATTCCTCAGGTATTTTTCTCCTCTTCTTCCCAAACCCTAGTTCTCCTATTCCCTCCTAGTTTCTCTCTCAATCTCTCTTTCTCCTTGCAAGTTCATAAGAAAATGGCGCTTCAGACGCGCCCGTGTTCTCGGATCGCCGATTTGATCAACACCTCCTGCACGAGTACCCAAATGCGGGTCCCGCCGTGTGGTGGCCCGAAGTCCAATGTCAATCTTGTGTCTGATCCCCATTAGGTAATCTAGAGAGTAGGGCTACACAGGAGAAAGCCCTCCTTGTTTTTCAAGCAATTCTTGAGAATGTATGCAATAGGAAAATCCGTATGGTCATTGACAGAATTACTCTTTTATTACTTATGAGTAAGGGAATACATTGGTGTTTAACTAGTCAGAGTGGAGTCCTGTGTTAATATTTTTCAAGACTGAATATAAAATCTTAAGCAATGCAAAAAGTGGATATCCTTCATAAAGTGGTGAGTTAAAATTTTAGATTTGGGATAGGTAGACGGAGGGGTAAAGCTTGTATATTGGAATTTTATACCGATTTGTACAATCATTTTCATATTGATGTAATAGAACCTGTCATTTTCCTTAGCAAATTTAATCTTTCTCCTGCTCGGTGGGTAGTGAAAAATGCAATGAGTACAAAAACGATTATCTTGTATTTTACATCCTTGGTAAGTTTATGAATGAAAAGAAAAATTGTGTTCAACTTTCGGCTAATAACACATCATGCAAGGAAAAAATTTGTGCCATGTTGATATTGTCTTGACCAATAATAGACATGGAATAATTACTTGCTATTGTGACCTTATTCTCTGGTGATGGTTTATAGGTAAGAAACTTGGAGCAATTGGTCATGTGATATGTTCCTCCTGGATGTAAACCCTAAGATTTGGAGAGGATCAAGGAAGCCGACGCCTATTAAAAATTAAAAATTTACCATAGTGAGTTATTGTGCATGTATTAGACAATCTAGACTTTATATTGACTAAGGCTTTATTTGGCGCGGGGATGGCGGGCGGAAAGGATGGGTGGAGATGGCGGGTTGGGAACAGAGGGGAGGAGGCGGGGCTCGAAACGGAGCTGTTAGCTCCTTTTCTCAGGGCGCTGCGGGTGCAGACGCGGCAAACGCCACCGTCGGGCGTTTGTTTACCCGCCTTGCGGCGGCGTTTGCCGCAAACGCTCTCGCCACCGCCGCGCCAAATGAAGCCTAAGTAATTAGCATATGGCCTCCTTGCTCCGGAAATTGGGAAGGATTCATACTATGCAATTTTCTCATTGTCCCACTTGAGCTAGCATTCGACAAAGGTGCTACCACAATTCTGAGTGTGAAGGTCAACCTCGAGAATAGAAGGGCTCTGGAGATGGCACTGTGATGTGCTTGTGTTACACGTGACGCGGGAGACTGTATGCAATAGGCAGATTCCTATAGCAACATTGGTGAAATCACTAGTTTGTGATGGATGTGGTATCGTGGGGCTCGAAATTGTGACGGGGTGTTATTTTTTCTTTGACATGCTATTAAGATCTCACGGCTAGAAAGCATGTGGTAGTCAGCAAGCATGCATTGAGGGAGTAGTTGGAGGGGCTTTTTGGTGTGACTATTAAATACCCGGGTGGGGAACCAAGAAAGGGGAAGAAACAAGTTATTTTAATTTTATCTATTCCTCTCTCTAATTTCCTATCTCTCTCTCTAACCCTCTTCTATTTCACGCTCCTCCCCAACCGGCGCCCTAGCCGCTACTCCTCTTACGACCCCCGTGATCCCGCGCAGCCGCCTCCGTCGTTCGCACGCTACAAGACGTCGCCGCCAGCCATAGCTCCCCGAGGCTCCAAGAAGGTCTCCTCCGCCCTCGAGGACTTCCCGCCTCTTTCCCCTTGCACGCGCTTTCACTCTAGGGCACGTAACAACTTGGTATCAGAGGTAACTCTCCTCCCCGCCGCCGCCGGAACTCCAGATCTACTGCCTTCTGCCCCGATCGACTCTGCCTCGACCAGCTCCGCCCAGCCGACTCCGCCCCGACCGCTCGCTGGCATCCCTACTCCACAGCGCATACTACTCGGCTCCTCCATCGACGGGGGCCCCTTACTCGCTGCCTCTACCGAGCTGCTACCGCCGCCGGTCCAGCCTTCCTCCAGCCCCTCCGACGCTGACAACCCTCCCTTTTCTCCTCCAGCAATGGCCGAACCGCCTTCTCTCTCTCAAATCTTTGAGTCCCTCGCCAAGCTCCTAGCGGATAACAACACCGCACTCATCAGCGCCATCACCGCCCAACTTGCGGCTAATCGACCGGCCCAACCAGCCACGGGCTCCTTCAATGATGTGCCGATTACGCCAACCCCGCCATAGTTTTTCCCCTCGAGGCACGAGGGCAACGGTGTGCCACGATACATGTGGCTGGACTTTCCAATATTCGATGGCTACGAAGACCCCTTGGCCTGGCTCTCTCGTTGTGAGCAGTTCTTCGCCCATCAGCGCACCCCTTGGGAAGAATGGCTCAATGTTGCTTCCTTCCACCTTACGGGCCCCGCCCAACTTTGGTTTTCCCAACTGCAGCGGGAGAAACCACTCCTATCGTGGGAGGATTTCAAAGTGAGTTGCACCCTCCGCTTCGGCCCACCCCTCCATAGCAATACCTTGGGGGATCTCATTTCTCTCCGGCTGACCGGTCTGATCTACGACTACCTCGAACAGTTTTAGGTCCGCCTGGCCCGCACTCCTTAAGTTCTTCCGACACAGCAGGTGCCCATCTTCACGTCAGGACTCCACGAGCGCCTACGCATGGACGTGGAATTTCGGGCCCCCGCAGATCTGACGACTGCAATGAGCTTGGCTCGCATCTGCGAGAAGCGTTTGCTCTTGGATCGCCCTCATCTACATCACCCAGACACCGAGGGGTCCAGTCGTACCCTGCGCCCTCTGCCATCGCCCACAGACAGTTTTCTCGCTCCGGATCGCGATGCCGGCCGCCCAGCTACCATACGTCGACTGTCTACACAGGAGATGAGTGACCGTCGTGCCAAGGGCCTCTGTTACAACTGCGATGAGCCATTTCTCCGTGGACATCGCTGCAAGCGCCTCTTCTGGTTGGAGGTAGACGACCAGGCCGCAGAACGGGATGCTAACACGGACACGGGGGATCCGACGCCGACCATCACCACAGAACATGCTTGAGGGCAAGCTTGTCGTCGGGCTGGGTGTAGATGTTATGGCCCCGCCTTGGCCGCGCATATTGCAGATTTTTATCTAGTTCTACTTTATATTTTTACTATGCGCTTTTGATCCTCTGTGTCTAAGCCTAAGGAGGGGGCTTTTTGGTGTGACTATTAAATACCTGGGTGGGGAACCAAGAAAGGGGAAGAAGCAAGTTATTTTAATTTTATCTATTCCTCTCTCTAATTTCCTATCTCTCTCTCTAACACTCTTCTATTTCACGCTCCGCCCCAACCGACGCCCTAGCCGCTACCCCTCTTACGACCCCCGCGATCCCGCACAACCGCCTCCGTCGTTCGCACGCTGCAAGCCGCTGCCGCCAGCCATAGCTCCCCGAGGCTTCAAGAAGGTCTCCTCTGCCCTCGAGGACTTCCCGCCTCTTCCCCTTTGCGCGCGCTCTCAATCTAGGGCACGTAACAGTTTATTAGCTCTGAAGAGTTGCCAGCGATGAAGGCCAAATGAGAAGAAGAGGATAACTATTGTTAGAGCATCGACGAAGAATGAAAAACAAAGAAGCTAGTGGCTTGGGTTGGCAATGACACCGTGAACAACATGTAATTTGAAGAAATTGGATATCATCTCATGGTTATTCTTCCCCGTATATTTACACGAAATGTTGGTCAAAATCAGATCAATTCTATTCCCACTATTCAAAGGTTTACTTTCAAGGAAACATAAAAAGGAAAAAAAAACTTCAGCACATGAATAGGACGGTTTACCCATGTGCAAATATCCTCTAAGGAATGAAGGGAAGTGAATAAAAAATAACATTATATTATTCCAAGATGTCATGTAAACAATGAGAATTTCGGGCGTCACGGCGTAATAATTTTATTACTTCGCTTAAATTAAATTCAGTACATGTACATATACTTATAGGTGTGAAGAGTGACAACTCAACTTCAAACCACAATGTGAGACTAGACTATACAAGATGCTCATAATGGACCATAGAGGTGGGCCTTTACATTGGGCTTCACAAATATATCTATTCTCCACAAGCTGGAGCGTACAAATTGTAGACACCAAACTTAGAAACGAACTGACGATAGAGTGGGTGAGGCAGGCCTTGGTAAAGACATCTTAGATTTAATCAACAGTGGGAACATGTCGAAGATCAATTTTGTGGAGATAAACTTTTTCTATGATGAAGTGACAATCTACTACAACATGTTTGGTGTATTCGTGGAAAATTGGATTTTCGGTGATATCGAGAACAGCTTGATTATCGTAGTGGAGTGCTGCAGGAGAGGGAAGAGAAACACCAAGATCAGTAAGAAGACTCCAGCCAAGTGAGTTCAAAACGACAGAGGCCATCTAACGATACTCAGCCTCCGCGTATGAGTGTGCCACAACCGTTTGCTTCTTGCTCCGCCAAGTGACAAGATGTCCTCCAAAATATGTGCAATAGCCACTTGTAGACCGACGATCTTCGAGGGAGCATGCATAATCCGTTTCAGAATAAGCAATCAACGAGAGGGAAGAAGAGGGCTTATACACAAGCCCCTGAACTGGAGCTTTCTTCAAATACTTGAGGATCCACTCGACTGCGTGAAAGTGGGATGTCCGAGGAGCATGCTTGTACCGACTAACCACTCCAACAATGAATGAGATATCTGTCCGAGTTACAGTTAGATAGATAAGCTTGCCAACTAGACGACGATAGTACTCTGGATTGGATAGAAGAAGATCTGATCAGACTCGTGAGCATAAAGCTTGTGGTTTGCATCCATAGGTTTGTCAGCTGGCTTACAACCCAAGTATCCGACATTCTATAAAAGATCTATACAGTACTTTCGTTAAGACAAAATAAGTCCACTAGATCGGTAAGCTGCCTCAAGACCTAAGAAGCATCTGAGATGCCCCAAATCTTTGGTCTAAAAGTGAGAGGCCAAGTGTGTTTTGATTATAGAGATATCATTCAGATCGTCTACTATGCTGATAATATCATCGACATACACAAGAAGAAGGATCACTGTACTCTCTTGGCGAATTTGAGTGAGTAAGGAGAAGTCTGCTAAGCTTCGAGTGAATCCAAAATCCCTAATGACCTAACTAAATTTGTCAAACCAAGCTCGAAGAGACTGCTTTAAGTCATCGATAGATTTTTTGAGGCGACATACAAGAGACTCCCCCGTGGTCTCATATCCAGGAGGGTGTTGCATATAAACAGTCTCCGTTAGATCTTCATTAAGGAATGCATTCTTGATATCAAGTTGATGCAACTGTCAATGACGATGTATTGCCAATGAGATCAATACTCGCACGATGTTAAACTTAGCTACTGGAGAGAATGTTTCTTCATAGTTGATGTCATATTGTTGAGTAAAATCGTGAGCCACAAAACACGCTTTGAGATGCTCAACTGTCCCATCAGGATGGTGTTTAACAGTGAATACTTATTTACATCCCACTATGGATTGCCCAGGAGGAAGGGAAACAAGGTCGCATGTCTTATTTGCCCATGTGGCCGCCAATTTGTTATCCATCGTTGGCCACCACCTTGAGTGCTTAAAAGCCTCCTACACATAAGAAAGGGTGGAAATAGAAGACAGGGATTCCTCAAACCTATGAAGTTCAGGAGATAACCGGTGGAAGGAGACATATCGAGAGAGCGAGTGTACTATAGGTGGATGTGGGTCCTCGGTGGGAACTGCGCCCGGATCAGTTGGATGAGCGGCATCAGTAGGGGAAATTGCCTCAGGGCATTCTGACGAGATCGACGACGAGTATATATGTTTAGTGGAGGAGGTGGTGGTGTCAGTAGCACTGTGGGTGATGGGCACTTGATAGGGACATAGAGATGTGGTAGATTGGGTTGTAAGTCGTCACAATTAGACGACGAATAGAAGGGTTTATCCTCGAGGAAGGTAACATCAGTGGATGTCACAGTTTTTCGATCTATGGGAGAGTAACACTCCCTTCTATGTGCGAGAGTACCCAACAACGATACATTTGGTAGCTCGAGGTGCTTGCTTATCGAGGCACTTGATAGGGACATTAGTAGAATGTTGTAGGAAGGCAGGAGCCATGGAAACATCAGTGAGCGGAGCCACCTTCATAACCATAGATCACACATCCGATAAAGATGGAATAATTGGAGAGGAGAAGATATTTGTACGAACACTGTAGAGATGAGGTGTTATTCTAGTCATCATCATTGCGATGCCAACATCTTCTTTTTGAGTTTGTTGGATTGCTAAATCCAAAGTTGCAGCTGATGTTGAATCCAGGCCTCGATGAGAGTCTTATACCGCGCCACAAACGATGTTAGATCACAATCTGAACCAGGTTTAGCAATTTGGAAATAGATCGAATAAGTGTTGGAGGCTATCTTTCGCTGAGTAGAGAGACTTAGGTTTATGCCACATAGTCTTTGTAGTTTTGTGGTGCTCGTCCATCATCCAGAAGCCATTGCTTGGTGGGCTCAATTGGGGGGTCGCGAGTCAAATGTTGAAGAAGACCCTTAGTATGGAGTGCTTGGCGCACCGAGTGGACCCGCGCAACAAAGTTTTTTTACCAGTGAGAGAAATAGTTGTGATTTTGAGCTCGTCATGGACTTCATAGATGGGAGCTAGTGAGGCGAGTCGATGACGCAGAGGACGCAGAAGACGCCTGAGCAAGCGAGGCGAGCAGAAGACGTAGACAACGCCCGAGCAGGCGAGTTCGGCAAGAGAGGAGAGCAAGCGAGTTCGGCGAGCGTATGGATTGCAAGTTGCAAGTTTAAACAGCTAGTAGACGAGTAGGAGAACGACGAGCTCAAACAATGAGTTTAGGTAGCGAGCTGGCTGGACGAGCTCAAGCAGTAAGTTGATAAATCTGGCAACGAGCTGCAAGTTCAAACAGGCCGTGATTTTACTGGGAGCAGAAGTGAGAGCTCAATCGGCGAGAGTAAGAGCTCAATCATCAGGAGCGTACTTTAGGAATTGTGTTGCTCAGTTACCATGTGAGAATTTCTAGCGTCACGGCGTAATAATTTTATTACTTTACTAAAATTAAATACAAATACATGTTGATAAATAGAAAATATTGCATATTTTTAGTATAATTTCTAGCCTAATTTTGGGTATTTTTGTACATACAATATGCAAATTATTGAAATAATCACTTCTTTTTATATGTATATAAATATTCATATAAATTTTGTAAAAATAAGTAATTATACTTATATAAGAATAAATTTGAGAATAAGATAGTATTATGTATATAATATAAATATATAGAAATATATATAATAAATATAGTAGTATCATATAATAAATAAACATAGTAATAATCATAATGTATATATAATAGATAAATAAGATATATAATAAAATATATATTATAATAATGATAAGAATATATATACAATAATAATAATAATAATAAGTATATATAGTAATATTTAATAATAATAGTAATATATATATAATAATATAGTAGTATAAGCTATTAGCATCATAATAATAATATTGAATAATAAATATGTTATAAATATAATAAAATGCTTATATGTATAATATATGTATGTGTATAAATATATATGTATTATATATGTATATGTATAAATATATATATAATAAATGTAAAATAATAATAGTATATAATATATAATAATAACATATATATATAATAAAGAATAACATAATATATATTAAAACTTATAAATAGCTTTGTAAATTAAATGAAAATAAAATTAAAAAAATAAAACTCTGTAAATATATAATATAAATAAAATGTTCCCTTGCTAAACAGATAAGCTTGCTCGGTCCAGTGGTTTGGGTTTGGTTAACTTCGGCAAGGGGACGGGTTCGAATCCGGGCAAGCGCAATTTTGCGCCAATTTAATCTCCCCTGCCCGCGCCTGCCCGCCCCTGCCCGCGCCCCTGCCCGCGCCCGCCAGCTTCCAGCCAGCTCGCCTCCACGTGTCACGCGCCCGCCAGCCCGCCAGCCCGCTATCCGCACCCCAGGCGCCAGCACACCCGCCAGAAGCTTCCTTCCAGCCTCTAACCGCACCCCAGGCCAGCTGCCCTTCCTCCAGCCTTCTAGAAGCAGCCAGCTGCCCCCTTTTTTTTTTACTAAATGCACACCCCAATTCCTCTATAAATAGAGGGGGTGGATAATGTTAAAAGGGTTCAAGATTTTAATTCCTTTTCTTGAGATCTTGATCCATTTTTGCTCTTTTCTAGTTTTTATGTTTTTGTAATTTTGTGCACTTAATCTCTCTAGCTTTGTAATCCTTTTATGATGGAAATAAAATAGCTTGTTTTGTAAAAATTGTTCTCTTTGTTTTAAGTGTTGTTCTCTTTTTTTTTTGTTCTTTTCTTTTTATTTTTAGTTTTTTGTAACTTTGTAATTCTTGTTAAGTTCATCTTTTTAATTTGTGTGTGTGAGTGTATGAGAGTAATTATCTTGTTTTTAGCTTTGTTGTAATTTTTAGATGATTTGTTATTAGTGTGTGTGAGTGTAGGTGGTTAATTAAATTGTTTTGTTTTGTTTTGTTTTGATTTAGTGTTTTTACTTTCTTTTTGCTCTTTTTGTAAGTGTGTGTGTGTGTGTATGAGAGTAAAATATTCTTATGTTAATTTTATGTTGTTATTAGTGTGTGTGTGTGTGTGAGTATAAATTTTTGCTTTCTTTTAACTTAGATTTCAATTTCAAGTAGAGTGTGTGTGTGTATGAGTATAAAGTTTGCGCCTTTTTTGTAATCGAATAGTTTCCATTTCCGTCACGCATTTATTTCCCGCCTATCCGTTTGGATAGGACTTGCTCACGCATTTATTTCCCGCCTATCCGTTTGGATAGGACTTGCTCACGCATTTATTTCCCGCCTATCCGTTTGGATAGGACTTGCTCACGCATTTATTTCCCCTCTACCTATTTGGGTAGGGATCGCATTTCTTCAATTTCTGCAACTTACAGCTTTCATTTTAATTCCGTAGAGTGCGTGAGTTTTCAATTAGTGCGTCTTTTATTTTTTATATATATTTGTTTTTTGCTTAATTCCGCTACCCGCTCAATCGCTTATTATCGCCGTAGTTATCATTATCGTTTTATAAAATCCTAAAAAAATTCTAAGCAAAACTACTTTTTAAATTAACGTTTTCGTTCTTTTCCTTTTCATCGCTTTTCTTGGTTTTTGCTAAACGCACACCAAGCCCGCGATAGTTATCATTTTCGTCACTAGCTTTTCTATAAAATCATAAAAATCAATTTCAAACTCTTCTCGATAAAATAATAGTGCATTCCTAAGAAGTAGAAATAATCGATACGACCTTGGAAAAATACGACCTTGATATTTCAAAAGAAATATCCTATACTACTATCGATAAGGTCCACTTGCCTTTATTGATTTTAGTCCGGATAATTACATAAACCCAAAAGCTTTCTCACTCTTTAAAACTCTTTTAAAAACACTAAAAAATTTGTTGCAACACCTCTTTGGTTGTTGCAACTAGCTCAAGGTAAAAGAAGTTTTAAAACGCTCTTAAAGAATTGTTGCAACTACTCAAAAAATTGTTGCAACAATATTTTCAAAAAGCTTTCAATTTTAATTTCAACATAAAGCCTTTCTAACCCTTTCTACTTAGCTTTTGGCGACGCGGCCAAAGAGTAATCTTCGATATTTCGAAAGAGGAAAAGGCCGTTACTTCTATCTTTCGATAGGATAACGAGTAATTCCTCGAAGTAGGATTACTCGCGGGACTCTTCGAAAACGCCGCCGAATTCTAATAAAAGAAGAAAGCAAGGCCACACATTTAAAAATAAATCTCAACGTATCACATGTGCAGATGTTTATAGGTGTGAGGAGTGACAACTCAGCTCCAAATCACAATGTCGGACTAAACTATACAAGATTCTCCTAATGGGCCATAGAGGTTGGCCTGTACATTAGGTTTTCACAAACGCTTCACTCTTCTATATAAACCTAAATAGTAGTGTGGAGAGCCTTGGATCAAAGTGACACCCATGGATCCAACCACGGATCCTCTGGATGAGAGAGACAGATTCTACGGATGAGAATGCAAGATCTAGTTATGGTTACCATGCTCCATAATTTGTTTGGTAATTCAACAAGGGCTGCCTCCATACTCATTACACAGATGATCAGTTAAGAAGTGTAGGACTGGAACTACAGCCACTGTTTCTATGTCTTCGTCTTAACTAGGTCCTCAAGCCTCATTTTGAGTAACTGATCCAGCAGAGGAGGATTCCGTCGAAGCGCGGGATCTATTTCGGGTTGTATGGTTAAAAAAATGGACCCGCATGAAAAACAACCCCTTAACCTCATGAACGTACATTACTTCACCTTATGATTAGTGACTGTGTCTGCTTTTAAAGCTATTTTCCCCTTATTTTATTGGAAATGTGTAGCTCTAAATGGTTGCTCTCTATTTCTTGGTACTATTTGTTAAAGAAACTGCTCATATTTATTGATTAGATGCCAAATACTTTTCTCAGGGAGTTGGAACCAATTAGGCTGCTTGGCTTGCAGTTCCTAGGGAAATTATTAGTTGGACTCCCTTCTGAGAAGAAAGGAACTAAACTTTTTAGCATTTCAGTTGGGCGCTCGAAATCCATTTCAGAGAATATAAGAAAAGGAGTCTTGACACTGCAGCCAGTTTACTCTGCAATAGCTGAAAGACTTTTTTCGTTCCCTTCTTCTGATCATTTGTGTGCCACATTGTTTGATGTACTTCTTGGGGGAGCTAGCCCAAAGCAGGTAATTTTGAAGATTTCTCGTGGTTTATTTCTTAGAAAAATTTATGTATATCAATCCATGACAAAACCTATTTTCTATTTGAAATAACATGTTTTGATTTATGCTTAAAAGAGAATTTTCCATGCAGGTCTTACAGAAACATAATCCTTCTGAAAATACAAAGAATAAGAAACACGGATCAACAAGTTTCACTTGTCACTTCTTTGTCCCACAGATTATCGTGTGCATCTTCAAATATTTGGCCAGTTGCCATGATACTGTGGCAAGGGCAAAAATATTAAGCGATTTTCTTGATCTTCTTGAGGCAGATCTTTCAAATGCTGAAGCTTTGATGGTAAATTTATATTACTATGTCAAAGTTAATTGTCTTAGTATCCATTTTATGATTAATCTTTTTAATTAGGAAAATGCTTGGAGCTCCTGGTTAGCAACTTCATTGAAGCTCATCATGTTTAATAACTCTGAAAGGGGGTCAAAAGACCAAAGTGATACTTCAAGGATTAATGAAATATTACTTGTAAGAAATTTTTATTGTATTGTTCTTTCGCATTACATGTACTCTGTGAAGGGCGGGTGGCACCAGTTCGAAGAGACAATGAATTTTCTATCATTAAATTGTGAGCAGGTATGCCAGTATCATATCCCTTTGTTTTCCTATTTGGTCATTTTCTTTTTTGATCAATGCTTCACCGTAATCTGGTAACTGTAGGGAGCGGTTATGCATACCAACTTGCTCCGAGATATATTCGAAGATTTAGTTGGCAGTCTCTTGGAAGTGTCCTCCAATGAAAACATATTTGTTTCACAACCCTGTCGAGACAATTCCTTGTATCTTCTGAAACTGGCTGATGAATTGTTGATCAGCGAAACTGGTGATAAAATTCTGGTATTCAGTCCATGTTATTTTTCTTATAAGATTAGTTGGTTTAATCTTTTGTTTACCAAGTATTTTCTTTTATACTTGTGTTTGTATGCTTATTATTCATTTACCTGCTAAGTTGCTGGTGCTTTTTTGTAGTTTCCTGAAATTGTCATCCATCCAAACTCTTCAACTGACATTCAGCATATGGAGAATCAAAAATACATAAGCTCTGTTGTACATGGGATACTGAATTCTGAGTCTGAGGATAAGCTTCCCAGGTATGGGTTCAAGCGGTCGTTGGTACACCTAAAAATTGCTTTATCATATTGTTCTCATTTGGAGAATTTTTTGGAGGGTCAATATTTTAATCCAGGTCCTCCATTTACAATTACTAAATGAACTTAGAAACCAGGCTTGCAAGCCATAATCCCGTTTCTCTGTATTTCTGATTTTATTTTCTAAAATAATACAGAAGAGAGAGAAAATTAAATATTTTATTAATTTCTCAAAAATTCAGTATCTAGATACAAGTATTTGTACAATTATATAGGAAGAGAGAGAGAGAGGAGACTACACTCCATTCTAAGGTGTGGGACTAAGCACTAATCAGGTGATGAGCTCTAATTGGGTCTGCTTTATGGACTTATGTACAAATTCTCTTAACACTCACCCACAAGCTGGATTATACAAGCCGTAGGAACCAAGCTTGGACAAGAACTGGTAATATAGCGGACGTGGTAAGGCCTTCGTAAGAATGTCAACTATTTGCCCAGCGACAGGAACTTGTTTTAATTCCAATTTCCTTAGTTGAACCTTTTCCCGAATAAAGTGACAATCGACTTCGATGTTCTTGGTACGTTCATGGAATACTGGATTCTTGGCAATATGAATAGCAACTTGACTGTCACAAAATAGAGTGGCTGGAGAGGAGAGTTTGACACTCAGGTCTCTCAAAAGGCTTTCCAACCACGTAAGCTCATAAACGGCGGATGTCATTGAACGATACCTGACTTCGACAGATGAGCGTGCAACCACGGATTGCTTCTTGCTTCATCGGGACAAGGTGTCGACCAAAGTATGTGCAATATCTACTTGTGGAACAACGATCATCCAAAGAGCCAGCATAGTCAGCATCAGAATAGACAATGAGAGATAAGGAAGAGGAGGGATTGTATACGAGCCCTTGTCCAGGAGCATTCTTCAGATATCGGAGGATGCGTTCAACATCTTGGAAGTGAGAGATCCGTGGAGTATGCATAAATTGACTGACAACCCCAACGACAAAGGAAGTCCAATGTCGATTTTGAGCTGAACAAGCTCACGGTCCTTAACAAGTACCTGATCCCTCTCATCCAGGAGTTGTTGGATGAATTGCAAGGCGCTACGCCTTCTCCAAATTGTACCTTCGATCGGGCTACCATTAGATTCTGGGTCCGGACTAAGTACGTTCCCAAGACGGATTTTCGCACCCATGATGGACACTACGAGTTATTATTCATGCATGTTGGTCTGACTAACACCCCAACAACGTTCCAGTCTACCATGAATGATGTGTTCCGCCCACACTTACGTAAGTTCGACCTAAGCTTTCCTTGATGACATATTGGTTTACTGCTCTTCTTGGCCGCCCCATCTCGACCATTTGGCGACCGTATTGCAGCTCCTCGCGGATCATCAGTTCGTGGCACATCACAAAAGTGCCTTTTTGGTAAGTCAGATCGAATACTTGGGCCATATCATTTTTGCGGTCGGGTTAGACATGGACCCGTCCAAGGTCACAACCATCCTCTAGTGGGAGACATCATCCTGCACGAGAACAATACGAGATTTTTTGGGCCTCACGAAGTAATATCGTCGCTTCATCCCCCACTACGGCGCAATTAAGCTCCCGCTTACCAACCTCCTCAAGAAGGGGTTGTCGTTTGAGTGGAACCCGGCTATCCAGGAAACTTTCCACAGCTTACAACAACCCTTGGTCTATGCCCTTGTTCTCAGCATATTTGACTTCACCAAGCCCTTCGTCATCGGATTTGATACATACGGGAAGGGAGTGGGTTCCGTCCTCATGCTGGAGAGTTGCACTATCGCTTACTTCAGCAAGGCCTTTACAGATCGCCGTGATCCGGTATCAGCATACGATAGCGAGCTGCGGGGATTGATTTTGGCTATTCAACATTGGCGTCCCTATTTACTTGGCCGCCCTTTTGTGGTCTGTTAGATGTTATATATATATGTATGCCTTAGTCCGGTTTAAGAGATAAGCCATTCATTCTCTTCGTAACATGGTATCAGAGCCGCGTCGCTAGGGTTCTCCGCAGCTGCCGCCGCACTCGTCTCTCCCCGCTCCTTCGCTCGTCCTCGCCGCTTCGCTCGTTCAAACCCCTCGTCCTCGTCGCCTTTTCCTCCGCTAGAGATCTGGTTCCTCCCGTGCCCTAGACGGAGGCGCGCTGCTGATGATGCCGCCTGCCGTCGCTACTCCTTGATCCGATGTCGATCTACTGCTGCCTGAAGCCGACGCCTCCCGTCGAAGCTGCTGCTCCTCCCGTCGAAGCTGCTGCCCCCGTTGAAGCCTCCCGTCGACGCTGCTGCCTGAAGTCGCCGCTGCTGCCTCGACGCTGCCTGAAGTCGACGCTGCTGCCTGAAGTCGACGCTGCCTGAAGTCGACGCTGCTGCCTGAAGCCCCCGATCTGCCGCTACCTGATGTCGATCTGCTGCTACTTCTTTAAGCCGTGCCGATCTCTAACCCTGCTGCACTGATGTCGGGCATCGAGGGCTGCTACTGTGTTGTCGTCTCCGGGTACTGTTCCTTTATGCCTCCTGCAGACTATTGAAGGTTTCTGCCATTGCCATGGGGGACTCGGATACAAGCACCACTCAGACACCTGTTCCCTCAGGGGATTCTACCAACACTTTTCCTTCCAATGCAAGGTTGGCTACCACTATCCTTACCTCCTCCAACTTTCAGTTGTGGAAAAAGGGGGTTACTATGTCTCTCGCAGGCATCCGACGTACTCACCACCTTACTAGACTACCTACTCATGCCGTGGGAAGTGTCGAATACGACGATTGGTACAGTGATTATTGTCGTATCTTTGCGCTCCTTCTGAGTTCCATGGATCCATCAGTTCAGCAAATGTGCAAGAATTGTGATAGCACTAAGGAGCTGTGGGACACCCTGCATATGATGTTTTCTCAAGCTAACAACCTCTCTCGTCTTGGTGAACTCTTTCCCAAGATGGCTGAGCTACGACAAGGAGCTCGTCCTGTCACTGAGTACTTCGCTGAATGGAAGGTTCTTGCCGATGAAATCCTGGATCTTTGGGAGATCCCCTCTACCCGTGAAGGACATCAGGCTCAACGTGAGCATCTGGTTCTCATCTGGCTTCTGAACGGACTTGATCCAAACTTTTCAACAACAAGAACGGAAATGCTTGCGAGTCCTTCTACTTTGCAGACTGCTAGTGTGTACCATCGTCTGACTAAAGCGGGCTCTGCCGCTTCTCCAGCTGCTCTACATGTTTCCTCCAGCGAGTCAATTGCGCTGGCCTCTCGAGGGGGAAGGGGCACTAGCAGAGGTGGTCGGTCTGGTTCTGGACGTGGTCGGGAGACTGATACGCGACATTGTACTCATTGCGGACGTCGTGGTCACACAAGGGATACGTGCTGGCTCGTGCATGGGAAGCCAGACTGGGCGGCCAAAACCTCGTCAGCTTCACCTCGATCTGCTCACGTTGCCGACTCGACTCCGGCTCCTCCGGGTCACCTCACGGTCCAGATCTCTGAGGAGGATTATCGTCGCCTGCAGGCTCTTCCAATTTCCTCTCCACCTCATAGTGCTGCTGTAGCCCAGACTATTCAGCCTGCCTGCACTTCCCAGACCACCCAGCGCCCAGTTCAGTGGCTGGCAGATTCTGGAGCTTCTGACCACCTGACTAGCTCTTCAGGTATCTTGCATTCGTATCATACCCATTGTGGGTCTTCCATTACTGTTGCAGATGGATCCACTGTTCCTATTGTTGGCTTTGGAAGCTGCAATGTGACACCGGATATGCCTCTATCCTCGGTTGTTCATGTTCCTCAATCTGCTTACAACCTATTGTCCATTAGTAAGCTTACTCGTGATTTAAACTGTACTGCTATCTTCACATCTTCTGGTTGCATTTTTCAGGAACAGTCGACGAGCCGTATTATTGGTAGAGGAAAGTTGCGTGGTGGTGTTTATGTTTTGGATGAAGTTTCCCACATTGCCTGTTCTGCTGCTTCGGCCAAACTCTTGGACCTCCACTACCGTCATGGTCATCCTTCTATGCAGGTCATGCGTCGTTTGTATCCTGAGTTTGGGAACGTTTCCCATCTCAGCTGTGAGTCGTGTTTGTTTGCTAAACTCCATAGAGTTAGCTATGTACCTCGTGTAGATGTTCGTGCTTCTGCACCTTTTGATTTACTTCATTCTGATGTCTGGGGACCGTGTCCTGTCCCTACGTTGTTAGGACACAGATATTATGTTACCTTTATTGATGATTTTTCTCGCATGACTTGGGTTTACTTAATGAAAAATCGCTCTGAATTACTATCTATTTTTCAACATTTGTGGAATGAAATTTTCACTCAATTTTCTGTTCGTCTGAAATGTCTTCGTACCGATAATGGGAGGGAATACATGTCCCAGTCCATGTCTAGCTTTCTTTCCGACAAGGGTATCATACACCAAACCAGTTGCCCTGATACCCCCCAACAAAACGGGGTTGCCGAAAGAAAAAATCGCCACCTTCTTGAGGTAACCCGGGCTATCCTTCATCATACGCATGTTCCCAAACACTTTTGGGAAGATGATGTTCTTACCGCTGCCCTTCTCATTAATCATCTTCCTACTCATATACTTCAGGGGGAGACACCTTATCACATCCTTTATCCCGACCACTCGGGGCCTCCTCTACCCTTCAAGGTCTTTGGGTATGTTTGCTATGTCCGGGATGCTCGTCCCTCCGTTTCCAAACTTGATCCTCGCTCTTTGAAGTGTATCTTCCTTGGATACTCTCGGACTACCAAGGGATATCGCTGTTATTCTCCAGAACTCCACAAATACATCATTTCTTCAGATGTTGTCTTCCTCGAATCTGTCTCTTATCGTACCACTGGCTCTCCCCTTCCCACTTCATCTTCTGATCTCTCTCTCGATGAGATGCTAGTTCCTCGTCCTGATTCTGCTCTCGTCTCTCCGACTGACATATTGTGCCCCCTTTGGGGACAGGTCTACTCTCGTCGCACTTCTGACAGAACTGAAATACCACCATCTCAGCCTACCTCAACCATTGATGGCACAACTACTGTTCCTCAGATTGCTCCTGCTAGTGAGGACCAAAACCAAACTGAAGTGCCTGCCGCTCCACCTCTGGCTAGTACCGAGCTTCCTATTGCTCTCCGCAAGGGAAGTCGGACTTGCCAGAATAGACCTCTCTATGTGAGCTCTTATCAGGGGTTGTCTGCTTCTCATACCGCAATTCACTTGATGTTGGATCAGTACACCATTCCCTCAACGGTTGGGGAGGCCAAAACTCATCCTGGCTGGATGGCTGCTATGCAAGAGGAATTGACGGCACTTCAACTGAGTAATACTTGGGAACTTGTGTCTTTGCCTCCTGGAAAGCACGCTATTGGTTGCAAATGGATCTACTCTGTTAAAGCCAATGCTGATCGCTCTCTTGCTCGCTTGAAAGCCCGCCTTGTTGCCAAAGGCTATGCCCAAACTTATGGCGTGGATTATGAGAAAACGTTTGCACCTGTTGCCAAGATGTCCTCTATTCGGATCGTGATCTCTCTTGCAGCCACTCACCGGTGGCCTCTCCATCAGTTAGATATCAAGAATGCGTTCCTTCATGGGTCCTTGGAGGAAGAGGTGTATATGGAACAACCACCTGGGTTCGTTGCTGAGGGGGAGCGTAACAAGGTGTGTCGTCTCCTTGCCTCCTTATATGGGTTGAAACAATCCCCGCGCCAGTGGTTTGCTCGCTTTCGGTCTGTTGTCACCAAATTCGGACTTACCAAAAGTGTCAGACTCATCTCTCTTTTATCGGAACTCCTCTGCTGGTACTGTGCTCCTAATTGTGTATGTTGATGATATCGTCATCACTGGTAGTGATCCTAAAGGGATAGCCGATCTCAAAGCGTTCTTACACTCCAACTTCCAAACCAAAAATCTAGGGCTGTTGCGATACTTCCTTGGGATTGAAGTTACTGATCATGACGACTCTATCTTTGTTTCTCAACGTAAATATGCCCTTGATCTGTTATCTGATCTTGGAATGTCTGACTGCCGCCCTATGGATTCTCCCCTTGAACCAGGAGAAAAGGGCCTTCATGCCGAGGGCAAATCTTTTGATTCGCCAGAGAAGTATCGTAGAGTAGTTGGAAAACTTAACTACCTTACTATGACTCGCCCAAATATTGCCTGTGCTGTGAGTAAGGTCAGTCAGTTCATGGCCACCCCAACTATCTCTCAATGGGACTCTGTTCTCCGCATTGTTAGGTACATAAAGAAGGATCCTGGTCTAGGAATATCATACAAGAATCGTGATCATTCCAATATAGAGGCTTACTGTGACTCCGACTGGGCAGGTTGTTTAGCCACTCGGAAGTCTACCACAGGATTTACTATATTTATGGGAGGAAACCTTGTCTCCTGGAAGAGCAAGAAACAGACCACTGTCGCCAGATCTAGTGCCGAGGCAGAGTATCGGGCTATGTCGCACACTGTTGCTGAGATCATGTGGATCAGACAGACTCTTTGTGAAATCGGATACCCTGTTCATGACCCAACTCTGTTATGGTGTGATAATCAAGCTGCAATGCAAATAGCAACCAATCCTGTGTTTCATGAACGCACAAAGCACATCGAGGTTGACTGTCACTTCGTACGAGAGAAGTATGAAGAAGGTCTTATTTCCTTGAGCCATGTGAAGACTGGGGACCAAGTTGCTGATATTCTCACGAAAGGAGTTACTGGGGTCAGAATGAATTTCATATGTAACAAGTTAGGCCTGGAAAGTTCCCACGACCCAACTTGAGGGGGAGTGTTAGATGTTATATATATATGTATGCCTTAGTCCGGTTTAAGAGATAAGCCATTCATTCTCTTCGTAACATGGTCCATACTGATCACCGCAGCCTGTGTCACCTCTTGAGTCATAAGGTCTACAAGGCACCAAGTTGCACTTCAGCACGGCCTACCATCCCAGATCGATGGGCAAACAGAGGTCCTCAACTGCTGCGTCTGCACATACTTGTGTTGTTTCACTACCGAGCAGCCCCTCCAGTGGACACATTGGATTGCGTGGGTGGAACTGTAGTGCAACACCTATTACCAATCCGTTGTTGGTTTGACTCCCTTTCAGGTGTTTTACGGGTGAACGACCCTGAAGCTTCTGTTTAGTCTGCCTAGGGAGTTTCAAGTGCAAGCCTTGGACGCCGATTTCCAAGATCGCGATGAAGCCCTCCGCCAACTGAAGAATCACTTCTCTGCACTCAATAATGGATGGTCCAACAAGCCAATTGACACCTTGCATTGTTGTCTTCTCGCCGGGCGAGAAGGTGTTCGTCAAATTGCGGCCCCACTGTCAGAGTTCCATGGACGTCCGCCTACATCCCAAGATATATGTCCGCTACTTTGGTCCCTTCCTGATTCTAGAGAAGATAGGAGAGGTGGCCTACCGCCTACATCTACCTCCCAACCTCCGCATTCATCCGGTCTTTCCTGTTTCCCAGCTCAAGTGGGCATTGGAAGATCACCCTCTCCAAGCCACCCTACCGAAGGGGCTGATGGTCGAGTCCATTCCTCTCTACGAGCCTGTTGCTGTGTTGGAATCACGCATCGAGGATATTCAGGGTCAGCTGGTACGATTGGTCCTCATCCAGTGGAGGGGACTACCTGTAGAGGAAGCCCTGTGGATCCTAGCGGAGGCGATCAAGTCACAGTTCCCATACTTCGACCTTGAGGACAAGGTCAGTGTGGAACCTGGGGGTATTGATACGAGCACGAGTGATCCCATCCCCGGGCAGCGATATGTGTGGGTTTACACACGTCGTGCACGCGCTTCAGTCACAGTGGTTGAATGACTTTGGGTTCATGTTATCATTTTATGCTTGTTTATGTATTTTTTGTAGTAGTAGTAAAGGAGGAGTCTAGACTTTGGAGTTGTGGTTTATTATCGTGTTTTGGAATGAAATCGGAAGAGATAACGAGTCCGCGTCCATCTTTGCCTTAAATCTCCGCCTATTTGGTAACAAATATTGACTTCACATATGAACTTAAATAAGAAATCGGTGGTGGAGAAGGGGAACGTGGTTGACGTAGGGGCAATTCTGCACTGTTTTATATTCTGAAAGGAGTTTTGTTGTAATTAAGGGTCTCTGGTAGCATAGAGCTGTTGGGGTGATGGAGGAGTAACGGGGCTATTGGGGAAGGAAATTGGGGGTTGGAAAATGTATGTTGGCTGCTTTGGTGTTGTTTTGATAGTCAACTAGGATGAGGGTAGACAGAAATAGCAAGAAGCGGATTTTTTGTGGTGCAGGTTTAGTGATGGGAGTTTACTCATAGGCGAGTCTCCTGGGATGGAGTACTTCCGGAAATGTGAGTATGGGCTGTAGATGGAATTCAATTAGTCAATTACAGATTTACAGGGCTGACTGCAGACTGTGGATGGGATTACAACCGTAAACTGGTTGTTGGAGTGGGGGAAATTGAGGGCTGGCTTATGGCTGTAGAGGGAGGCCAGCGGATGAGTTTGGTGAAGGGAATTGGCAGCTACAGGGGAATGGGCAGTTACAACAGTTCAATGGGTGGTTATTGCCTTAGATGACATCAGTTAGTGGTAGTTATATGTAATTTTATAGGGGAATTGGTGGTTGGAGGTAGTTATGGGTAGTGAGGTGGTTTGGAAATGTAGTTACTTTGGCTTCAACACCAAGGATCAAAGAATCGGCACCGTGGGATGACCGTGAGAGCCTAGAATTTTTGTCCAAAATTTGTGATGACAGAAATCAGCCCCCTAGATTCCTACTTATAGGCAAAGAGGCCATTACGGATGACCTAGATGACATTGAACATAAACAACAACAACAACAACAACACTCAAGCCTTTACCCCACTATAGTGGTGTTGGCTATATGGATCCTTTGTCGCCATTGTGTCCTATCTTTAGTCATAATCTCACTAATGCCTAAGTACATCATGTCTTTCCTTATAGTCTCATTCCAAGTCTTTATTGGTCTACCCCTCCCCCGTTTAACATGCCTAGTGTCTAAACTCTTACAATAACATGCCTAGTGTCTAAACTCTCACAACGCCTAACTGGTGTCTCTAATGGTCTCCTTTGTACGTGTCCAAACCATCTTAGTCGAGCTTCACGCATCTTATCTGCAATTGGTGCCACTCCTGTCTTATCTCTGATGCATTCATTCCTAATTTTATCCAGTCTCGTGTGTCCACACATCCACCTAAGCATTCTCATCTCCGCAACTCCCATTTTTTACTCATGTACACAATTCATTGCCCAACACTCAGAACCATAGAACATCGCTGGTCTAATTGCATCTAATTGCAGTACGATATTTGCCTTTAAGTTTTAATGGTACTTTACGATCACAGAAGATCCCTGACGCGCCTCTCCACTTCAACCAACCTGCTTGGATCCTATGTGTCACATCTTTACACCTCCATCTTTTTGAACTATCGATCCAAGATATTTAAAGCACTCACTGCTGGAAATATCTTGATCACTCAACTTAATAATGAAGTCATCCGTCTTTGCACTGCTAAATTTAAGCTCCATATACTCCGTCTTTGCCTTGCTCAACCTAAAACCTTTCTTTTCTAAAGTGTCTCATCGACCAAAACGATATCATGGGCAAACTATAAACACCAAGGTATTGCTTGTTGGATATGTCCGGTGAGCTCATCTAAGATAAGGGTATAAAAGATAAGGGCTTAAAGCTGAACCTTGATGTAAGCCAACAGTGATAGGGAATTCTTGTGTTAATCCTTCAGATGTCCTCACCCTCGTCACTGAATTTGTATACATATCTTTGATTATGTCAATGTATGATACATACAACTCAATACAAATACATTAAAATAGTATATGCAAATCTTGTTTTCTTTCTCGATAGTTGTCAATGAGTCTCCTCAAGAGATGTATAGCTTCCATGGTCGACCTCCCTGGCATGAATCAAAATTGATTCTCCGAGATGCTAGTCTCCCGTCTTACTCTTCTTTCTATTACTCGTTCTCATAGTTTCATGGTATGACTCATTAATTTAATTTCTCTGCAATTAACACAATTTTGTATATCTCCTTTTTTCTTATACAAAGGTACGAAGATATTTTCTCTCTATTGGTTTGGCATCCTCTTTGACTTCAGTATCTTATTGAAGAAACATTTTAGCCACATAATTCCTTCTTTTCCTAGACATTTCTATACTTCGATGGGCATATCGTCTGGCCCAACCGCTTTTCTATTTTCCATCTTCTTTAGAGCATCATTTACCTCTGATATTTGAATTTTACGATAAATCGTTATGTTCTTATACTCCTCTGATTTACTTAACTCTTCAAAGTTCAGTTCATTGTCTTTTATTTCATTATGGAGTTGGTAAAAGTATTTATTCCATCGCTCTTTAATAGCCACATCATCCGCCAAAACTATATTTGTTTCATCCTTTATGCATTTATCTTTTGGCTTACATCTCTTGTCTTCCTCTCTGGCTCGAGCAATTTTATATATGTCACACTCTCCATCTTTGGTATCTAGTTCCTTAGAAAATTCTTAATAAGCTTAACTTTTTGCTTCACTTACTGCATGTTTAACTTCTTTCTTTGCAGTGAACATAGAATCACTAAATTTATATGAAATTAAAATACAATAAATTTAATAAAAATATTTAAAAATGTCTTCGTTGCTCTGATTGCGACCTCCAATTCTGATCGTCTATATGATGATCTTATCTCCGCCTCCTGCATATGTAGACTCGTGCGGGCTTCGGTAGATGTCAGCTCTCCTTCGATCCCTGATCCTATCAAATATGCATAGCACTAAATATTTCTTCTTCCTTATTTATAAGCCATTCTTTTTGTTGCATAGGGTTGTTTAACTGAATGTATTAGGACGTCCTCAATATATTCTCATTTTTAATTTGACCACATAAAGCAAACCAAAGATAATGGTACAAGAGTTTTGTTGAAGAAATTGTAAAGAAAGACCCATTTAAGAGACCCATGTTTTTGTTCTCTTAGGGATTAGTCCAACACCTTAGGATTGAGTTTAGACTCCTCTCTCTCCTCCTATATATATGTGTACAAATACTGGTGGTATATATAAGAGAATATTTTTCTGAGAAATTAATACAATATTATTTTTCTCCCTTCTTTCGTGTTTCTCTACATGGTATCAGAGACAAGATGTTCCCCCACTTTCCTTATTCGCCCTATTTTTGCGGCCAGGTTTCCCCTAACCGCAGATTTGCGATCAGCCTTCCTCTAACCGTAGCTCAAGATCTGTTTTTGCGCCTTTGCGGTCAGCCTTCCTTTAACCGCAGCTCAAGCTATGCACGATCTCTGCGATCAGTTCTCATCTAACCGCAGCTCTCCTCCCTCAGCGATTCAAGCCCGTCCACCAGTCCCCCCCCCCCCCCCCCCCCGTTTTATAGCTTCTCTCCTTGTTGTCAACCGGACCCACCTGGAGAATGCTTATCGCAGTCTCTGCGGCCTGCTCTCCCTGTCCGCCTTCTCCTCCTGGCTTATGCTTCTCTGCTCGATTACGCCTTCTTCTCGCAGCGACAAGCTAGTTCGCCAGATCGCCAACATCGTTTAGCCGCTCACGCCGACGGTAAAGTTCAATTCGCCGCTCACGCTGACGGACCGCTTAGCTCCTGACCGCTGCCTCCTTCTCGATGCTATCCCGCTCAGACCGCTCGGCTCGCCGGTCTTTGGTATTGCCAAGTTCGTCTTCTCGCTGCTAGCCCGCTCAGTTCGCTCGTCAGTCCGCTGAGATCGCTTCTCCTGTTTTTTTAACCATCCTTGTCACCCTCCTCTTCTTGGTCTCTCATCTCGGTGGTAATGGCCTTAAATGATGCCTCGTCCCTTCCGGCTCGTGCGGCAACTATCCCTTCTGAAGTTCGGGATGAGCTCCGAATCACCACTATCTCTCTTATTGGTCGCAAAACTTTTGTGGAGTGGGTCCACTCGGTGCGACGGGTCCTCCAGACCAAAGGGCCTCTTCATCACCTTACCAAGGCACAACTAACTACCCCCACCGAGGACTGGCTCCGCAATGATGGGCGTGTTCAGACGTGGCTTCTGAAATCTATGGATAGTGAACCTTACCGTATGACTATGTATCATGACACGGCCAAAACTATGTGGGATGAACTTCACTCTTTGTACTCTGGTAAGGACAGTTTGCAACACCTATTTGACATCTTCAACTATCTCCAGTTTCTTGACCCTAGCGCGGATGGTGACCTCTCCTTCTTTGTTGCATGGTCCAAGACTCTGATTGAAGCCTGACTTCAACATCAGCCTCCCACAACGGATCTCGCTGCCCAACAGGCCCAGAAAGAAGCTGTTGGCATCGCCATGATAATGACTCGTGTTCCCCCACATCTCCACAACGTTCGTGCTAATATCCTCTCCTCAACTCTGCCCTCACTCTCTGATGTGTGTTCCATGCTGGTGAAAGTGACCCCACCTCCTGATACTCCGGGCACTGTCTCTCCGGCTCTTCTTCAACAGTCTCCTCCTACTCATCTACCTCCTCGATCGGCTTGTGGAGGCCGCACCGGCTCTCGGGGGAGAGGTCGATCTAGCAGGCCGCTTCCCAAGTGTTCCTACTGTGGTCGGGACGGTCATCTTGAGGCTACTTGCTATCGAAAGCATGGTGTCCCTCCTACACATCTTATATGTATGACAACTGCTGTTCCCACTGCTACTTTCCCTGACATGGCTGCATTACGTACTCAACTCCAGAATCTTCAGGGATTGCTTAGTCGGCCTTCAGGCTCTATTGCGACCATCTCCAATGAAGGTATCTCCTGCTTATCCCATCGTCCAAATTGGATTATGGACTCTGGGGCAACTAATCATATTACTCCGCAGAAGCCTCCTCAGTACTTGGACACTGCTTTTCCTAAGTTCATCATTGTGGCAAATAGTGACACAACTCCCGTTCATGGTTCTGGCATGGACTTAACCTCTTCTCTCTCTCTCTCTTCGCTCGGTTCTTCATGTTCCGGGCTCTCAGTTTAATCTTCTATATATCAGTCGTCTTACTCACGATCTCGACTGCTCTGTAACTTTTTATTCCTCTTTTTTTGGTGTGCAGGATCAACAGACGCGGAATATCATTGATAGAGGGTGATTGTCTAATGGGTTGTACACTCTGGATGTTTCCCTGGCTGCTCTCTCTTCTGTTACCTCCGTTGTCTAGCATCGACGTCTTGGACATGCTGCTCTCCCCATTCTGAAGAAAGCTCTTCCAGATGTATCCCTCTCTGACTTCAACTGCGAATCTTGCATATTCGGCAAGCATCATCGCTCTTCTTTTTCTTCTCATTTTACTCGGAGCACTGCTCCTTTTGTTTTAGTTCATTCGGACATTTGGGGTCCCTATAAAATAGCTAGTGTTTCTGGTTATCGTTATTTTCTTACCTTTATCGATGATTACTCTCACATGACCTGGTTATATCTACTTCGCGACCGCTCTGAATTAACTCGTGTATTTCAAGCCTTTAATGTTGAGATACGTACTCAGTTTTCTACTACTATTAAGACTTTTCGGACCGACAATGCGCGCGAATATACAAGTCACGCATTTCAGAACCTTTGTACTGAGTTTGGTATCCTCCACCAGACCTTCTGTGCTTACTCACCACAGCAAAATGGTGTTGCTGAGCACAAGAATTGTCATCTCCTAGATGTTGCTCGCTCACTCATGTTTCAAATGCAGGTACCCAAGTTATATTGGCATTTTGCGGTGTCCCAAATTAAACCCCATGCCAAATAATTGATAAAGTGTAGAATAGTGAGGCAATTCAAGAGAATGAAAACACTCTTAGTGCTTTCATCCAATTATTTCAATAAAGTTTTACAGGAAAAGAGAGCTACCCCGATTCTTAACAGGAATTTGTCCATTAAACAATTACTATTATTAGAATAAATTAAGTATCCCAATATCACTTAACGGGATTCAGAGCAATGTAAACATCCAGGAAGTTGAAGAAAAAAAGAAATTCGATAAGATGATAACTACAACTTTACCATAACCATACCATAATAATTAGAATAGGGAAGATAGGGGAGAGAAATCGTTGATACCAGAAACTTATGGCAAAGAACATCATCATAAATTTAATCAAGGAGATGTTCCTTGCAAAAGCCCTCGTCCACAGATACCTCTCTAGCAAGAAGCAAAGAAATAGAAGCTTCTACAAAAAATGAACAAGAAGCAAAGAAGTAGAAGCTTCTACAAAAAATGAGTTCATCTGTTGATCCGCCCATATAGTCATGGAGATATCAGCGCTATCGTTCCCCGTGATGCGGATAAAGCAACCGAGAATCCATGGCAAATCGCAGAAGGAAGATTAAATATCCGCAAAAACTGCGAATTAGAGTGTGGAGCGTGAATTAGAGAAAGTTGACGATCAATTCCATGGAATTAAGAAATGAAAACCCTAACTGTTGGGTACTATGCCCTCAATGTTCCTAGATTTAAAGAAGGAACACAAGTATAGATAAGCAAAGTTGTTTTTGATATTATGTTTTAGTTCATGATGTAACAGATGTATCAAAGCTACATTCTCATGTATCAAAACTATAATAGAAGTGAAAAACATCAAAGTTAAATATCGTCTTGATGCTGAGCCATTACATCGTATTGAAGTATTTATATCGTGCAGACAAAGATCTAGAAGAATTCATTTCGTCTTGAAGATTAAATATACATCGTATGGATTGAAACATCAAGACGATATCGTCTAGAAGGAAGTATATCGTTTATATATCTTAATGTGTTGTGAAGGAAGAAGTATGTCGACGACATCGTTGTGAAGAATATATATCGTTTTGATGATCAAGATGATACCGTCTAGAAGGAAGTTTGTCGTCTTGACAATTGCAGTGCCACATTTAATGCACTGGTCTTTCTTGGAAATTGATATACAGGGAATATACACGCCCCCTATCTTGTGCACTAATCAAGGAATATCAAATGATATATTCTCTGCAGATCTAGTCGTTACACAACAATTAAAGTAGAATATCAAATACTTCTATATTATGTATGTTCCAAAAACGACAAAGCATTTATGACATATTATTCTGCCGTTTCAGTCTATTTCTGGATGACACAATTAATTATGAAATAAATTATTGAGGGCTTTAATGTAAAAGTGCAGAGAAATATAAATAGAGAGAATTTCGAAATCTAAAGGGACTTTTTTTGCTCTTGCTCTCTTACTCTCACACTTACATTCATAAATGAGAAAAGTGTTGAACAAGAAATCTTCATTGTTGTGTTGTGAAGATCAAAGAAAGAATCATCTTCCTGGTTAGAAAAGATAATCTGATATTTTCAGAAGAAGATTCTCAAGAAAGCCTTGGTGATCCAAAAGATCTTTGAGGCTACATCTGCTAGAAGAAGTCCAGTTAGTGAAAAGCTCAATCTTTGAAGCCTTCTCTTATACAACAGCAAAACAACCTTCTCATTTTGGTAGGATCTTGGTGAAGATCTCAGTTTGGTAGGATCTTGGTGAAGATCTGAGTGTTTGGTAGGATCTTGGTGAAGATCCTGGCAGTTGTTGTGCACAATTTCTTTGGATTCAACACCAATTAGAGGACTACAATTTGCAAATAAAGAGAACACCTCTCTTTTGTGATTCCTCTAGTGTCATCTCTATTTCTAAAAAACTTGTGGCACATAGTAGAACTAAGCATATAGAAATTAGATATCATTTCATTAGGGAGCATGTGGAAAAGGAGGACATCTGCCTTGAGTATGTTCATACAGATAGGCAGATAGCTAACATTTTTACTAAGCCCCTTAATGAGTCTAAGTTCAATCAATTCAAAATTGAATTGAGAATGTTAAGTTCTTAAAAATTGGGCATGTTGAATTCCATCCTTCATTTATAGTAGTGATTAACTTATAATGTTGATGGGATGGATTTTTCACAAGATCCATCCTAAAAGAAGACTAACATTTTCAGTTTTTGAAAGACAGCAACAACATATTGACTGAAGAATACAGTAGAATCGTTTAGAAAATACTGGAAATTACAAAAATCGTCTTAATGAGTCAAGACGATACTATACTCTCGACGACAATGCATTTATAATCAAGACAATACTGAATACACCATCTCGTCTAGCAGATGACGTCACAGGTCACGTGAGCGTCATAATTACGCCGCAGTTACGGACTTTTCAAAACGATTCGACAAGATTTCATCATATACGCGCCTTTTTACCTTCCAAAAGTATAATAATATATATTAAGCAATGTGAAAGCATAGAAATTGCACACTGTCACGACCCGTCTTGACAAAAGTCAAAGTGCGTCGGGGCGAGTCGTGATGCCTTATGCATGGGCGAAAGGAAAAATCTATGCCTGTTAGGCGGAAACTGAGATGCTAATAAATAGTTTTAAAAATATTTACTTTTGGTAAAACAGATTGTTTTGTTGCGGAAACTTAAAAATGTGATAGTTTGAAACAAGTGCACATACGTTTTGCAAAAAAAAAATACTTATGATGCAAGTTTTGGAACAGATGTATTATTCAGTGATCATCGCAGGATGAGCATGCAAATATGTCAATGTTCTAGTACATATATGATTTAGCCTAGCAGTTGTCCATGATAACAGAGAAAATGACTGATTATAATTATTTCATAAAAGAAATATCCGACAGTAAAATAAATGAAACATAAAAATTGAACTTGAAGCTTGACGCAGATCGGCTCAGGAAGCGGGCGGCGCATGTACGAACGCTAAGGCAAATTCCAAAACAAAAAGGAAAAGCCTCAGAACATTGAAATAACAGGAGCAAAACAAAATAAAATACGAGCAGGGGAAATTGAATATTTTTGTTCCGGTTTTCATGAGCAAGCTAACAAGACAGACAAGGAAGTGAGACAAGCGAAAATATCTAGAATTATTAGACTACTCCGTGGTAAAGCATACAAAGATAATCATGTAATAACATAAGTTGTAACAAGTGAAAGTGTATGTGTTTTTGGTTGACGCACATGATTCATGATTCAGACAGATTCAAGTACGGATCCAGGAGATTCAGAAATTTATGCTCGCTATGATGGGTCCTTTGTTCCCATTAGGGATTCAAGAGGGAACCCAAGTCAAGGAGTTGCGTCAATTATACGACTTCACGTGTTTCCATATTTGAGAGCTTTAACTCTTTGTGGTCAATCAAATTAATATTGCTTTATAAATATTCATTGTTGCAAGTAAACCGTCGGATCTCATGTGTGGTTGCATATAGGAGTTCACACAGTTATTTCACCATCACATAGGACCGTCCCGCGTCACACCTCCTATGGGACTTTATTGTAAACCCTTACGTACTATATGTAGAGGAGAGTTGTAATATGTTAGGTGATGAATATATAATAAAAAGGAAAACATTCCTTTCTGTCTCGACATATACACTGCATTTCTAAGTTTGCTTTTTGGTTTCAAAAATGTCTCCTTGTCCACGCATAATATGTAATTAGTCTTTGATTTTGTTGAGGAGGAAATTGGTAGCTCTGATGGCCTAGTGAAGATAATATATCAAGTTGTGACGGACAATGCGTCCAACAATATGGTCGCCTCAAGGTTGATGGATTTGAAGAGCTCTATACTCTTGTGGACTTCCATGTGCTACACATACTTTTAATCATCTATTCCAAGACGAAAGAATGTTATTACCTTGGTTCGCCAAGTCACTATATCTACGTCTATATCATCTCCCTCGATGATGGACGTGATGTGGTTGTTACCAGTTGGAATTTTGTATACATAACACGTGGATGACAAATGTTTTTTCTGCAACCATGTCCATTGTTTTGAATAATCAAAGGTTATTTATATTTTAATCGGATTAAGCTCACAACATTTGGGCAGTTCCCGTTGACTTGTATCCTGGACATAATTATTCCCTTAAATACTTATGTCGAGGTCCTTCTTGCGAACCGCGAAGTATACTTCTCTCTATACAAGTACTCTCCTCTCTTTGTGAGTACTTCTCTCTATTAACAAGTACTCCCCTCTCTCTAGGAGTACTTCTCTCTTTGATACAAGTACTCCACCCCCCCCCCCCCCCCCAACCCCACCCCCGTCTTTTCTCTATGAGTACTTCTCTCTATATATAGGAACTTCTCTTTCTCTGCCAGTACTCCATATAGGCAAGAACTCCCTTCTCTCTGAGAGCTTCTTCCCTTCTCTCTGAGAGCTTCTTTCTATACAAGTGCTCTCCTTTCCTCACGAGTGCTTGTTTTCTCTCTTCTTACGAAGTGCTCCCACTATTCTTTGATCATTTTCCCATAATTCCCATCACATTTAATTTGTTGTCGGGAGATTGCTTATTTTTAATCACTTATTACTCACATTGAGATTATCTCCTTGAAGATAATCGCTATTTTTATAAAATAATCTCTTTCCGAGATAGAGAGCGCATTATCTCATTATTTTATGGCTCAATGTGGTATCACTAATCTTTGATTATCTATAATGTGATTATGATTGGCTCTCTCATTAATGATTTATATCATTTTGAGGGTTAATCTCGCCTACAAATACACTTCTCTACGACGTAGGGCGTATGGATCCTCGGACATTATTACAAGGAGATTGAGGGAATTACAGGAGGAGGAGTACTTTTTGAAACTTATGAGTGCTAGGTGGGTCCTCTAGCAATCTCTGTGTTCTCATCATGAATAAGGTCTTCTCAAGCCGCAGACAAATCTGGGTCCAACACTCGACATGTTTGAATTGTCAGCGAAAGACTTGGGACTCCCATGACCTTGTTCAACCATGTGTGCCTAGATTCGCTATAGCGTTTCTATCTTTATGAAGCACCTTGGAGAAGAAGAGACAGTTGATGGGGATTCACTTCTCCGAATTTGAAAATTTTGATATTAAATTCTTAAAAAGTTATTGCAATTCATATTGTAAGTTTCTAGCTTGTTCGTGTTGTTTATTTCATAGATACACTCAAACAGAGGAATAGACTCATATGGCAAAATTTTGAATGATCTTGTCTTTATCAAGTACAATATTAAGTCAAAGTATTTTGATACCTCTCGAGATCCTTTTGATACAAAATTTCTGAATGTCCAGCGGGTTCTAGATATGCCTTGAACAAGACCACAATTTGAAATTCATGAGGAAAGATGACATTGTCAAAGAATGACAACGAAGAAGAACTTGAGTCGTCATGTTCATCGGGATGTTCATGCTACATCTACAATCTCATCTTTGGATTATGAGATAGATCAAGAATAAGATATGACTTTAGGTTTAGAAATTTTTAATATTTTTTTATAATTTAATATTCTCATAGTTGTAAAATATTTTTTAGGACAATTCTACAAATGCAAGAGATCCGAAGAGAAATAGTTCACAATCTCGTAAATAAATGTAGAGAACAAGATCCACACAACAAAGATAATACTCACGAAGCAATGGGAGGCCTAGCGTGGAGATCCAATGTTCTCGAAGGTAGAGACTGATGTCCTAAGGTAGGAATAGTGCTGGGAAATTTGTGGAGCTACTGGTTAAGGGAAGGACGTCACGGTTGGTGGAAGGGGGGATGAGAGATTTCTGGATGGTGGTTGGTTGTGGATCGGGTGGGCTGCTGTGAAGAGCGGGAGGTAGGGTGTTACGGAGTCGTCACCGTGAGAGGATCACCAGATTCCGAGAAAATCAGGAGTGTGCATCGACTGTTTCTATCACATATGAAGCACCGTGTCTAGGTTATGTCGATCGCAATGTATGTTGTCTTGAAACTCAATATGAGATTTTAACAGCCTTAAAATGATAACTATATTACTAACTGAGACTTTACATTACATATGAGTGTTTAATTCTGTATATGCCATGTCTCTAACTTCTGTGAACATTATTTTCCTTGTTATTTCATATTTTAATTCATACTTCCAAGTTATGTTATTTTTTAATATTTTTTAGGACTCAATGGAGTTACAAGACTATCTCTGGGCAAGGTGTTGTAGAAGATGAGTGCTGGGATTTGTATGACAAACTATGGCTTTTGATATGTGAAATGAGTGAAAAAGGACCAAGCAAGATATTGCCGAAAAGCTCAGTTTTAAGTGGGCCAACTTTTGGTCAACGTGCTCGGGGTTTGGTCGAATCACTGAATATTCCTGCTGCTGAAATGGCTGCTGTTGTTGTTTCTGGGGGTATTGGCACCACTTTGGGAACTAAAACGAGCAAATTTGTTGATAAAGCAATGCTTTTAAGAGGAGAGAAAGGCCCAAGAATAGTCTTCCATCTATTAATCCTGTATCTTTCTAAGGCTGGGCTAGAAAGGGCATCGCAATGTGTTCAACAATTTATTTCCTTGCTTCCTTGTCTTCTTTCATCTGATGATGATCAAAGCCGGAATAGGCTTCATTTTCTGATCTGGTAACTTTCTGAGTATTGCTAAGTTGGTGTCAAAAAGTATAATGAGCACATGTCATTATGCCTACCAACGTTCATGTTTTTGTTTCATTCTAATTTGATGTGTATCTATGTTACAGGTCTCTTCTTGCCGTCAGATCCCAGAATGGAATGCGTGATGATGGAGCTCGTTTTCATGTTATATCTAATTTGATTCTCGATATAATAAACTACGGAAAGTCTATTCTTGCCACTACTATGTTGGGTAGGGACGATTCATTGGAGGTTACCAACAATACGAAGGAAGCCGGATTTGTTCTTAATCTGATTCAAAGGGACAGAGTTCTTTCTGCGGTGTGTTAGTTATATTCCTTGTTTACATTTCCAGTACATGCAAATATGTTTTTCAGTGATCTAGGTTTACCTTCTGATCCATCTTCATCTTCAATAACTTTATCCCATTGGCATACCTTCTAAACCATCCTCATATGCAGTATTTTTATCCAAACTATGTGGGGTTGACATTCCTATTTAGTGTTGCTTAGGGTATTAAGACTAAAAAACAAAAATCATTTTGAACAGTTTCATCCATGTTATGTTGGATCTGCTGCTAATTAATCATTCTACAAATCGTCTTCTCCTACATTGTCCTTCGATATTAACTCTACCTACTTATTTAACTGGTGCATTATCTAACCTTCATTGTACATGTGCTAAAATCACCTTCTCATCCGTGAGGTATAAAGAATAATACTAAATCTATTTTTTTGGTTATGCCCCTTCACTTCCCCACACTTGGGTTAAAGAGTTTTTGTTAGATTTATTGTTCTATTTGAATACATAGACGTGTAATCTAAGAGCTCTGTTTGTGTTGCAAGCAATAAATGATTTTAAAGATATTTTTCCTTTTTTTTATAAAACTGCTTTCCCTATAATCATATTTATTGGCTAGTTTACTATATGACGATCTTGGCACATCACAGGCTGCTGATGATGCAAAGTATATAATGGCTACAAAAACTGATCGTAGAAAGCAGATGCAGGAACTTCATGCTAAAATAGATGAGTCCTCTCTTGAAGAATATAACCAGTGGAAATCCTTTGAGGAGGATATTACATCAACTTTGAATATGGTTCTATCATCTGATGATAGCAGAAAGATTGCTTTTCAGCTTGCCTTTGATGAGGACCAGCAGATTGTTGCTGTAAGAGTTTTTTTTCCAGTACACCTCCATTTGTGGCGGATTGTGCATTAATTAAATATGGTATTTTCTAGCAAAGTTGTGTTTTTCTTTTCAGGATAAGTGGATCCATATGTTTCGCACTTTAATTGACGAGAGAGGTCCTTGGTCTTCAAATCCTTTTCCAAATGATAATGTAACACACTGGAAGCTTGACAAGACAGAAGACAATTGGCGGCGTAGACTAAAACAGAAACGTAATTACAAATTCGACAGTAAACTTTGCTATCCTCCTACAAATAAATCATCTCATCAACCCAATGAGGAACATGGAGAATACTATAATAGTATAGGGAGCAATTTTCCAGAGCAGATGAAACACTTTCTTTTAAAAGGGGTGCGGGGAATAACTGAAGAGAGGTCGGTGGATCTACCTGATGAATCTATGGACTTGAGTGCTGAGAAATATCCTGGCCTCAATAGTTCTTCGGAAAACCAGGTTTCAGATCATAGAGAAGTTGGTACTGATAATACTGATAATGTGCATGAGAGGAAAGATTTACCCTTTATCTCTTCAGAGACTGAGTCAGATAAGGTACTTATGTCTTCTATGATCTCTACATATGAATTAGTTATGCTTGACTTACAGTTCATGTATTTTTCCAGGTTCACTTGTCAATACCTTGTGTTCTTATTTCACCAAAAAGAAAACTTGCAGGACATCTGTTTGTTATGCAAAATGTTCTGCATTTTACGGGTCAGTTTTTTGTGGAAAGAACAGGTGTATCTTCTGTTTTAAACAAACTTTCTAATGAGAGCATCTCAGATCCTACAAAATCTGATCACCTGAGTGAAACCGACAAGCAGAAACAAAGTAAGGAGGTTATTAGTTTTGAATCGAACTATGGAAAGGGCATTATCTATGATGTTCTTGACAAAGACAATTTACTACCGAATAAACCCAGTAAACTAAAGCTACACCGGAGATGGAATATTTCCAAGGTAGATAGCTTCAAAATTTTGCTTGACATTTCTTGCGTCCATCTAGGCTTATATTTTTCATGAGTATTCACTTGCTTGCAATTATTTCCTTTGCATTTACATTTATACCGCTTTCCAATATTTAGATGTTAATCGTGTCCTATTGTCAGATAAAATCTGTTCATTGGACTCGATATTTATTACTCTACACTGCAATAGAGATTTTTTTCAGTGATTCAGTTGCTCCTATATTCTTAAATTTTGTTACATCAAAAGATGCTAAGCATGTGGGTTCATTAGTGGTTTCTTTGAGAAATGAATCTTTGTTTCCAAAATCAAGCTCTAAAGATAGAAGTGGAATAATCTCTTTTGTTGACCGGCGTGTGGCACTTGAAATGGCTGAGATATTCAGAGAGCGTTGGAGAAGAAGAGAAATAAGCAACTTTGAATATTTAATGCATCTTAATACACTTACTGGGAGATCCTACAATGATTTGACCCAGTATCCTGTTTTTCCATGGATTTTGGCTGATTATTCATCTGAGAGACTGGATTTCAATAAGTCCTCAACTTTTAGGGATCTTTCAAAACCAGTTGGTGCTCTAGACTCAAAACGGTTTGAGGTATTGTCATAAACTCCTGCCTGCACTTATGCAATTTTTTTATTCTATTAATTACCCAAACCTCCTTTAGGAGTTACCGTAATTACAGGTTGCACGCTTCTATCTTTAGAAATTACAAAAACCTCCTAAAAAATTATATTTCATAACATGCATGCAAACACCTCCCCCCCCCCCCCCCCCCGAGGCCTCCTGGGGGATATTTTTGTGAGTGCATGTTATGAAATGTAAACCTATATGGGAGGTTTTTGTATTTTCAAAAGATAGAGGGGTGCAATCTGTAATTTAGCAAACTTATGTGCGAGGTCCTGGTAAACGGCCCTTTATTTATTTATAGAGTAAAATATTTCCGTATAAGTAACTGTCGTTCTTTTGAATGCAGGTCTTTGAGGACAGATTTCGTAACTTTTCTGACCCTGATATTCCGAGGTCATTATTTACATGTTTTCAGAACCTGGCTTTTTCTTGTATATAAGAATGCACATAATTAATCTGTTAATCCATTTTGCAGTTTTTACTATGGTTCTCATTATTCTAGTATGGGAATTGTACTTTTTTACCTGCTTAGAGTGGAGCCTTTTACTGGATTACACCGTAACTTACAGGTACAACTATTCATCTTCATCTGTGTTTCTCTTGTAGTTGGTCAACAGTTCACGGACCATCAACAGTGGAACTTTGATCTTGAAGCCATGTTTTTTTATTCCTCTGTAATATCCCATAAAGTTAATTAATTTTAGCATGTTTGTTGCAGGGTGGAAAATTTGATCATGCTGACCGCCTTTTTCAAAGCATAGAAGGAACTTATCGTAATTGCCTTTCAAACACAAGCGATGTGAAGGAGCTCATACCAGAATTCTTCTACATGCCTGAATTTCTAGTTAATTCAAACTCATATCACTTTGGTGTGAAGCAAGGTGGTGAAGCTATAAGTGATGTTCTTCTTCCGCCATGGGCAAAGGTACAAAGCTTTTAGTATCAATGTCAAAATGTGATGCTTGTGCCATGTTGTCATGCTTCATTTATCACTAATTAACCGTTCTTCATATTTGTGCATCTTCTCTGTCATTTACCCTACTTGATCTCCAAAATCTCCCATAACCTTTGGGATTGGGGGCTGCAAAACTGTAGGGATCCAAAAGGAGGATTAGGCCACATGGGTTCATGCCTTATTGGAGGAAGTAGTGGCGAACGATTTCTTCTTACTACCACGGGAACCATGATGAGTTCCTTTGTTGATTTGTTGCAAAAGAAGGTGGATTGGTTACGGAACGAACCTGTTGCGGAAGACCATTAGGGAGAAAAAGGGAGTGTGGTGTTATTGTGTTACTTCAATTGAAAGGGCTGTTGCGGAAGACCGTTAGGGAGAAAAAGGGAGTGTGGTGTTATTGTGTTACTTCAATTGAAAGGGTTTGGTCTCTCGTTTGGAATATGGAGCTGATAGTATCATTGGTGAACTCTTTGTAGTGTTTGGTTCCTCCCAGATGATCGCCGCACCCAGATTAGATGGAGCATCGACTGCGGGAATTGGGGTTTTTGAGTTATAGTTCGAGAAATGCCTCATGGAGACTGGATATGCATCTGCCAGCTTTGTCGTGTCGTGGAAGAGGAATTTTCGCCTAGGGATCAACTCTTAGTGGACGACTCGGTCTATGGAATCGGCGGATGAGATCTATTGTGAACTATTATGAAGCACATGTATGGATCGGGTGTGATGTGTATCCTGTGCGGATTGGGTGTGATGTGTATCCTGTGCGGATTGGGTGTGTATCATGTACGAAGGAATGCATTGTAATTAATGTGTGTGTGTGTGTGTGTGTGTGCGCATGTAACATAAACAAATCTATTTTGAACAAGCACGATTAATTTAAAACATATATTCCTAAATTACATAATAATTAAGCACAACCGAACTTAATTCAATTTGTCCATAACTTCAGCCTTAATTAGAATTTAAACTTAAACCATACTATCAATTTCTTCATATTTCTCTCCATTGTGAGCGATTAGTGTATCTTCTATCTTTGGGTCATCAAGTGACAAGCCTGCAATACTAATAATACTAACACCATTAAAAGGTTTTGCCCATTTATTGCCTCCAATATGTTACATCCTACTTATTCCTTAATTGTATACATTTTTCCTCCTTTATTACAGTCAGAGATTGCTATGTACGAGACGAGGTCATCGGCTCGTTGAGGTTGATTTTTGTTTCTTCATTAAAAGTGAATGAAGGAGCATGTACTTCAATTTCTCTCGCAACAACATGTAGATGAAAGAAGGTTGACCAAGAAACTTCGCGGTTATCTTTAGCAACATCATTGTTGAAGTTCCATAGTAGTTCCAATTTTTTAGCAATTTAGCAATAAAGATACTCGGTATGGTACGCTTGTAACGTCCCAGGGCCCTGAACTTACCATCGGGACAACGTCCACCGACAACCTTGTCTGGCGACCGTTACCGGGTTGCAGCCCAAGCACCCCAACCCCTCTCCAACCCACAGGCGGGTTGTTGGTGGCCACAACCTCCCTTTGGTGAGAAGTGATCCAGTTAAGCGCCCCTACGGGACCTTCCCAGGAGGTCACCCATCCCAGTACTACTCCAGCCCGAGCACGCTTAACTATATAGTTCTTTCACTTCCTGGAGTAGTACTGGGATGGGTGACCTCCTGGGAAGGCCCCGTAAGGGTGCTTAACTGGATCACTTCTCACCAAAGGGAGGTTGTGGCCACCAACAACCCGCCTGTGGGCTGGAGAGGGGTTGGGGTGCTTGGGCTGCAGCCCGGTAACGGTCGCCAGGCGAGGCTGTCGGTGGACGTTATCCCGATGGTAAGTCCAGGGCCTTGGGACGTTACAATAAAAAGTGGTGTGTTCCCCCACCACGCGCCGAAGCTGTGAGACATGGAAGACCAGATGAATGCGGCTCCCGGTTGGGAGGCGTAGACGGTAAGCGACCGCCCCTATGCGGGCGATGATCTCGAAGGGCCCGAAGAACCGTGGCGCCAATTTGGTGCATGGTCGGCGTGCCACTGAAAGTTGGCGGTAGGGATGGAGCTTGATGAAAACCTTCTCTCCCACTTCAAAGGAGAGGTCCCGGCGTTTCATGTTGGCGAAGGAAACCATCTTCTGTTGGGCCCGTCGTAGGTGGAGCTTGATGGAAACCATCCAGAATGGTGTCCCTATCGCGGAGAGCAGTGTCCAGGCTCTCCACCTGGCATTCCCCTGGGAGGTGGCGGACAATAGATGGTGGTGGGCGGCCATAGACGGCCTCAAAAGGGGTAGTGTCGGTCGCTTGGTGGTGGGCGGTGTTGTAAGAGTACTCAGCCCATCCGAGCTACTTGGCCCAACTGCGAGGTTGCTCCCCCACGAAGCAGCGAAGGTACGTTTCCAGGCACCGGTTGAGGACCTCTGACTGGTCGTCGGTCTGTGGGTGGTATGTCGTGCTTATGCGAAGATGGGTACCCTGTAAACGGAACAGTGTAGTCTAAAAGGTACTCAGAAATAGCGGGTCGCGGTCGCTCACGATTGACCGGGGAAATCCGTGGAGGCGCACAATCCCCTGGATGAAGCTGTCGGCGACTGTGGAGGCGGTGTATGGATGATGGAGGGGAATGAAATGTGCATACTTCGAGAGCCGGTCCACCACGACCAGGATGCAATCGTGCCCCTGTGATCGGGGCAGTCATGTGATGAAATCCATGGCGATGTCGTCCCACACGCGGTCGGGGATCGGAAGGGGATGAAGTAGACCACCCGGGAAAACTGCCTCGTACTTGGCTTTTTGGCAGATGAGGCAAGCGGCCACGAATGCCTTGACCTGTTGGAACATGTGAGGCCAATAAAGAGAGGCTGCCAACCGTCGGTATGTCCGGTAAGCACTAGCATGTCCTCCCGTTGGGGATGTATGAAACTCTGCCATTAACAGGGGGATGCTCGGGGAGGAGGGCACGAGTACGAGGCGGCCTTTGAAGAGAAGGCGGTCGTCCACCAAGGAGTACGGTGGGTGGGTTGCGGGGTCCGTGCTGAGTGTTGTCTGAATCCTGTTGAGTGTCGGGTCGGCTTCTACTTCCCGTTGGAGGGCCTCTGTACCCTCCCAGACGGGTCGGGAGATGGCTGCCAGTATGGGGTTGCGGGAGAGGGCGTCAGCTGCGCGATTCTCCTTGCCAGGCCGAAACTCGATCCTGAAGTCATAGCCCAGTAGCTTGGCCACCCACACCTGTTGGGCGGGCGTAGCGATCTTCTGCTGCAGGACGTACCAAAGGCTATGGTGGTCGGTGTGAGGCCCCTATTCAGACCCCACATGAAACTGTATCAAAACTTATTTTCATATCATTCATGCCAGGATGTTCTAGAAGTAAGTATAGTGAATACAGAATAAAGCACATAATAAAAACTCATACCTTAGCTAAATCTTTAGTTTTCTTTTCTTCAAAGGACCACTTTGATTTCTTAAGAGTCTTCAAGAAACGCGCATCTTCCTAAAAAAATGAAGTCAACGGGCTTAGTCATAACGAATATGACTAAGTGAATAACATGCTTCTTTAACTGCTGTACATGCAAACAAGAAATATCAGTATCAATATGCATACAGGTCTTTAGGTTCTTCAAGTTCTTTATATTCTTACGTTCATTTCATCGAATGGTCTAGGCTTATTCATTCACGTTCATATTCATTCATTCTTATATTTCTTCTTCGTTCCTATCTCTTATGAGTCACTTTCAATTATCAGAAGTTTTATTCACCTTTCATCATCGAATTCAAATTGCAGTAGATAAATGCATTCAAGTAAAGAATGACATATCAATAAAGTAACAATATGTTTACTTTTCAAATTCTTCTATTCAGTTCGTTTCTTTTCACATTCTGTCTTTATTCGTTCACGTCGTTTCATTTCTGTTATTCAAAATCTTTTCATCAATTTTCAGATTCTTTCAACTGTTGTTCAGTCAATTCATTTTCTATCGTCAATTATCAAATGTTCTCATAATCAGTTTCTGAATCAGATTCCTTGTTTATCTTTCGCTTTATTAAATTAGGAAATCATAAGGGTTGCTGTAGATTCCTTCTTGGTCTTCAACGACCTCTTGGCCTTCAACGGCCTCCGGCCTTCAACGGCCTCAATCAATATCAAAAGCACATTCCGCCGTAGCGTATTCACACCCCCACTACGGCTACTAGGTTAACCCTTATCATTTCCATTATTCTTATGCATCGATGCTTATTTTCTTTTCGTTCTGTTCTTCTTCACGTATTCATAGTCAATATTCATATTCATGATTCATAGTCGATCTTTATATTCAATATTCATATTCAATATTCATGATCAGTCTTTATGTCCGGTATCCGTGTTTTTTATTTCACCGTGGGTATTCGTACCCCCCACAGCACTGGGTTACTCTTTTTATTCTAGTAAATCTCATAATTATTCGTGATTCATAATGCAAACAATTTCACTTTCATGTCTATGCACATTCTCTAAAATATGTTCAGTATGAAATATAAGCATGTGTATATTCAAAATATTCAAAACTAAGCATAATTAAAGAAATAAGTACTCACATTGTTTTCTCCGTTCTTTGAATTCTCGTCATATCTAGCATTTGCAGTCATCTTTTCTTTTATGATATCTGTTATTAAACGAAATCAAAATTCTAGTGATTTGCACTAAAGAAACTCTAGTAAGTGAACATATAGTTAAATCCATCTAAAACTAAACCCCCATAAAACTTCTATCATTTTCAGTCAAGCTCATTTTCAAATCAATCATAAGTCCTTTTCAAATTAAACCTCAAAGATATAAAATATCTATGACTCATTGAAATCCAATATAGTACATGACATCCAATATATTTAAATATCAGCTAACAATATTTAGATTCCATCATCAACATTAAGTGAATCCTCATAACAATTTCCAATCAGCTGACAATAATAGAATCCCAAAAACACTAAGTAAACCAAACAATAGTCCTACGATGAACAAAACACAAGAACTTAGAGCTTTCCAACTTATATTACAGCCAGGCTTAGGATGGGTCACTACCACAAATTAGATTTCAACCAACTCTAACAACAACACTTTACAAAACATAAGATTAAGATTCAATAAACTCCACAAAATGATAGCAGGTTACTTTTCTCCGAACATAAAACCCAAACTATAATAGTTGGCTTAACATCTAACACCAACTTCCCAAAACTACTAAACAAGACTTCACAGAAATTTGGAATCACCATATTGAAAACATTTGCACCACTAATAACCAGCCATCAATTGAAGAACAAGGAGAAAACCTCCAAACCTTTCCGTATACACCTATGTCTCACAACTATCATCCCAATTCACGGTACAGCAAGCCCTAGAAGTATCACAATCAACCACTTGCCAAACCCCTTAATTTTATAACAACTGATCTCATTGATGAAAGGAGCTCGTAAGGAGAGGACTTACAGTGAGAACAAGAGAATAAAATGCTTGATCGGCCCTTGCAGAGTCATGCACAACCAACGACGAGCTCTACCGAGAGATCCCATGTCGAATCGAAGAGGGAAGAAGGCTATGGTCGTTGTTGATGTCATCTGGTACCGATGAAGTCGTCGAGCCCTAATAAGCGGCAGGAGCAGGCATCGGAAGTAGGCAACGATGGCAGAAGCAGGCAGCAGCAGGCATCGACGACAAGCCCTAGCGAGGAAGAAGACATCGTCGAGCGGCTTCTGATATCGAGAGGCAAGAGCGGCGGGATTACAAGAAAGGCGACAGGTGCGGGTGTCGGCAAGAGCGGCGGTTTGCGAATAAAAAGAAGCTCGATTTCTCCTCTTGAACCGGTCTAAATCACCGCTACACCCATCGAAAAAACCACCGCCTAACTCTCCAACATGCTTATTTCCCTCTATTGGCGCACCAAAATGCCTATTAGCACCCCAATTTCTTTCTTTCAATATTTCTATTAGCACACCAATTTCTCCTATTGGCACACCAAATGTCATCATTAAAATTATTATTGGCACACCAATCTTTTTACTATTCGCACACCAACTTCATATTTGTATTAAAACTCTTTAAGTGTCATTAGTGCACACAAATATATAGTTATATTTTCATCTCATTCACTCACTCTTCATGCACAATCTTTATGGGGAGTTATTTCTTACATTCATTTTATTTTATTTTTCTACGTATTGAAAATTGGATCGTTACAGTCGGTGCGGACCATGAAATGTCGGCCCAGTAGATAGGGCCTCCAGTTTTGTATTGCGAGAACGAGGCCCATGAGCTCATTCTCGTATGCGGAGCGGCTGCGGATAGTGACGGAGAAGGCGCGGCTAAAGTAGGCCACAGGGCTGCCGGCCTGCTTAAGGACTGCTCCCACGCCGATGCCTGAAGCGTCGCACTCCACGAGGAAGGGCTGAGTAAAGTCTGGCATGGCTAACACCGGGGCACGGACTAGGGCCTGCTGAAGATCGACGAAAGCGGCGGTGGCCGCCGCTGACCACTCGAAAGTGCCCTCGGTTGACTTCTTCAGGAGCTGGGTGAGGGGACGGGCCAAAGTGTCGTACCCCTGTATGAACTTGCGGTAGTATCATGTTAGGCCAAGGAACCCGCGAACATCGCGGATAGAAGATGGTGTTGGCCACTGGAGGACCGCCTCGATCTTGTCGCTATCCATTGCGACCCCTGTGACGGAGATGGTGTGTCCCAGGTAGCGCACCTCCGGAACCCCAAAAGAGCACTTGGTGGGGTGGAGTTTGAGGTGGTGGTGTCGTAGCGTGGCCAGCGTCTGGCGGACGTGCTGGAGGTGCTCCTGCCAAGAAGAACTGTAGACCGAGATGTCATCAAAAAAAACAAGTACATGTTGGCGAAGTACCGGTCGAAAGATGTCGTTCATCGTGGCCTGAAAGGTGGTCGGCGCGTTAGTCAGGCCGAATGGCATGACCAGGAACTCGTAGTGGTCGTCATGGGTCCGGAAGGCCGTCTTGGTGACGTCGGCTGGACGAACGCGGATCTGGTGGTAGCCAGCACGGAGGTCCAGCTTGGTGAAGATGGTCGCGCCGTGGAGTTCGTCCAGAAGCTCCTGAATCACGGGAATTGGGTACTTGTCCGGGACGGTGGCTTTGTTGAGCTCCCGATAGTCTACGCAAAAGTGTCAGTTGCCGTCCTTCTTTCTGACCAAGAGGACCGGGCTAGAGAAGGGGCTCGCACTGGGGAGGATGAGGCCCCCCATCAGCATGTCGCGTACGAGCCTCTCGATTACATCCTTCTGTACGTGTCCATAACGGTATGGTCGGACCGAGATTGCGGTCACGCCGGGCTGTAGAGGGATGGCATGATCATGCGCTCGGGCGGGTGGCAACTCGGATGGTGCTGAGAAGAGGTCCGCAAACTCAGATAGAAGGGCCTGAAGGGCCGGAGGTGGAGATGGGGCTGGTGGTGCTGCGTCCGTGATGGACCAAAGCCATGCTGAGAAATCAACGTCTGAAGTCCTCTGAATAGTGCGAAAGGATACGGGGAGCGAAGTAGGGCGACATCTTCTGTAAGGCAATGCTCCCGTCCGTCCTGTAGGAACCGCATCGTCATAGACGTCCAATTTACTCGCATGTCACCTAGCGTGCACAGCCATGCCACACCCAGGATGGCGTCGATCCCGCCAAGGCCGAAGACGTAGAAGTCTGTCGTCACGGAGTAAGGGCCCACGGAAAGCGAGACTCCCGGACAATGTCCTTGGATCGAGCGGCGGCGGCCATCGCCCAAGCTAACGGAGAAGTTCGGAGATGGCTCTATCGGAAGGCGTAGCTGCTTGGCCAGTTGATCTGAGAGAAAATTATGACTAGCCCCGCTGTCCACCATGATAATAATGCGGCAATCGCCTAACTTGCCCGCCAACTTCATGGTTTGGGGGCCGGAGATGCCGCCCACCGAAAAACAATGGAGTTCCAGACGGTGAAGGTCGCATCGGTGGCGGTCCCGGTGGTGTCCTCTGCTGCGATCTCGAGGTCCTCAAAGTCCTGCAAGGTGATCTCTGGTTCAAAGTCGCCGATGATGGCGTGAAATTCTTTGACCGCGCATACGTGGGTAGGGAGTAGAGTTGACGGCAGCGGAAACAGAGCCCCTTGCGACGGAGGTCGTCGAACTCGCGGTTGGAGATTCGTTGCGGGGGACCTGGGCGGCCCGGCCGGCCGACTGCAGGTGGCCGAGGGGCCAGTGGTTCCGGGGCAGCGGTACACCATGGTCGGCCTCCCGGCGGAGGCCCTCCCGGAGTCGGTGGGGGTCGCGGAGACAGGTCCGCCTCCACGAGGCGTGCCATGTCGAGGGCCTCAGAAACCGCCCTGGGTTGATGAGTGCGGAGTCGGGACCGGATGCTGGGCTTGAGTCCCTGCATGAAGAAGCCGAGGTAATGATCCGGTGGTAGGCCCGGAACATGGGTGACGAGGGCCACGAACTCATCTATGTAGTCATCCACTGTGCCGATTTGGCGCACCCCACACAGTCGTTCGATGGTAGATCCGGAATAGCGTCTGTCGTAGCGGCGGATCATCTCCTGTTTGATATCCCGCCAGGAGATAGCTGGGTTGGTTTGGCGGAGCCACCGGGCCCAATGAAGGGCGGAGCCGTCGAGTCCTACGACGGCGGTAGAGACCTTGTCCTGCTCAGGCGTATGGTGGAGATCGAAGTATTGTTCCGCCTTGGCAATCCACCCGATTGGATCCACACCGGCAAAGGTGGGAAGATCCAAGGTAAGGGTTGGTCAGCCTCGGGGAAATGGTGTTGGGGGATCTCCGTTGTGCGGAAGTGGTGTCGCGCCGAGGATGGACGCGCCGTTGGATGGGCACGTTGACCCGTTGGCGGTGGAGGTGGCGGTGGGTTGGAGGGCATCAAACTTTGCGTGAAGTGTGGCAAGGGAGGCGTGCATGGAGGCCACGAGGGATTCCTGTGCATCGACACAGCGGAGGAGTGCCTCATTGGAGTCAGCCGCTAGAAGTTCGGTCGTGGAACGGGTGTTGGGGGCCATCCCCCCGAGGGTAGGTGGTCGGGGCTGCGTGCGGACGGGGCTGGTGCACCGTCGGCTAGAGCGGCTTGCAGGGAAGGCGGCGCGGGCGGGACTGCGGACGTGGTTGCGGTCGGAACACCTGCGGGTTGGGCTGCGGACGGGGCTGTGGACGGAGCACCTGCGGACGGGCTGCGGACGGAACTGTGGTGCGGACGAGCTGCAGCGGCGGACGGGGGCTGGTTCACCGACGGCTGTTGCGGGCGGAGATGGCAGGTCGGACCAGTAGTTAGGAGTCGGGAAATTAGGGTTAAGAGGGGGAGAGAGGGGAGAGGGAAGGAGATTAGAACTAGAGAGGAGGAGAGGGAAAACTCAATTTCATTCCAGGATAATCAAAATACAGGGCTTACGCCTCCTCTTATAGTGATGAGGAGTGAATACAAAAGGAAACATTCAAAAGGGGGAAATACGAAATTACTTAAAATAAAGCATGTGAATTAAGCAACAAATAAAGCACACGGAGCAAACAAGGCAGCAAATAAATAATTAATTATCTTTCGCGGTAATGGTGGGCCCATCCGATATACGCGCCCGACGCGTGTAAACTTTCCAAGGAGGCTCGTCGTCGTGCAGTTCTGTAACAGTGTGCATTGTCATATTGCGGAAGTATTTGCTAATGTGGTCGCCCTGAGAAGTGTGCAGACGGACCCCTACACTTCACAAGTAAAGCGAAGTAAGCGCTTCATTGCCCTATTGCAACTGCACTAAATGTACTTTTATGTATTTAATTCATGATTGTACAACCCGTATTCGTCGAGGGTGGACCCATCCAGGCCACGTAAGCAGAAGTCAAAGTCAAAATCCGTCAACGAAGACGGTGTCAGCAAATGGAGACTAGCCCCTATTACTCGCATGGTAGGCGATTATCCTGGGTAACTCGCCAATATGGGCGAGTAGTCATGTTTGTCGCATAACTAGTGAGGATGCCCTTAAAGTCGCAGCAAGTATTTTCCAGGGGCTGGGTATTCTCGCATACATACCCCCCCCCCAAAGGATTTGTCTATAAATAGACCTCGGGGGTATCAGGAATGGCACCTTGAAATTTTGAGAACCCCCCCCCCCCCCCCCCCCCCCACCACCACCACCACCACACACACACACACACTCTTAAACTTACTACTCTCCATGTGGTGCCTTCCTCGTACCTAGCTCAGCCCTTTGGTTTTGGAAGGGAAGCTTTTCTAGACTTTCGAGTACGTGGCGGGACCTCCCTGCTAAAGCACTTGGGATGTGCTTATAGACATTCTTTTCTTTTCTTTGCTCTTGCTATCGGTTTCGTGTCGTTCAATCGTTGGACCAGTAAACTTTGACTACATTTATGTCCGAGCATTTGGAGCTAGGATTTTCTTGGCTCCAACACTTTGGTGCGGTGAGCTGGACCGTAGTCGGAGGAGGAAAGTTCAGTGAGAAGGTGACATGGTTAGAGAAGTCGAGTAAGAAGGGATACTCGGCAACTCGCCAGTGGAGAGCGAGTATGTGACGAAGGCTGACTTTAATAACTTCGCCCAGAGGATCGAGGAGACTTTGCGAGCAGTGCTAGTTCCTCGCGTTGAGGTGATGGAGACCACGCCTCGTCGCGTGACCCCCTCGGAGGACGTCGAGCCATCCAGGCGTGCTGGTAAGGAAGTCGCGGTATCTCCTCGCGAGATCACAGGGAGTCCGATTCCGAGAAGTGCAGAATCTGACGAGTTACCAGGATACTCACATGGGCGAGTTGGGTGCATCTCGCCATCTCGCAGCTTGCCGACAGGGTGGGAGGAGCCCATTTTGCGACGAAGTCTTGTTGGCCCCAGTCCCAGAAGGGTTCAGGGAACTCAACCTGAGTTACTACTCAGGGAAGGATGATCCGATCCACCACCTGCAATGATTCGAGGACGTGGTCTCAATCCCGATGTGTTCAAGTGCATGTTCTTTTCCATCACCTTCCAGGGAAGGCGAGAGATTGGTTTCATCAGCTGTCAGGAGGCTCCATCTACTACTTTGAGGACTTACGTCGAAGGTTGACGTTGTGGTTTGAAACCTCGAAGAAGATTAGAAGGAGGCAATTGCTCTCTTCCATCTGACGCAGGGAGTCCACGAGACTCTGGGACATTTTATCGATCGCTTCCAAAAAGAAGTCCTCGACATCCAATACGCGGATGGCTACACTCTGCAGCTAGCACTCACGTTCGACCTTAGAGAATGCCTCTTCAAGTTGGAGATCAGCCGAGATCCCCCGATGATTTGATTGATAGGGCGAACAAGGATTTGATTGATAGGGCGAACAAGTTCATCCAGGGAGAGGCAACGAATAGCAGCTTCTTGGCCCAAGCTAACCAGGATGACCAGGGATGAGGAAGAGGAGGCCCCGAAGCAGGGCAAGAAGATGGAGTCGAGGAGGCAAGAAGGATGGATGCATGGAAGAAGGGGGCATGAAGAGCCTAGGAGGCAAGAGAAGCCCAGGAGGCGAGAGGAGCCGAGACGGCAGGAGGTGAGGAGGACACATGTGGCTCCTGAGAATCGAGAATATGAAAGGAGGTTTCAGGCCCCTTTGAATAGGTCGCCGTGGAGACCAGCAGGAAGACCGCAGCAAATGGGTCTTGGAAGAAGGTTCTCCCCCGAGAGGAGGAACAATTACAACCAGACAGAGAGGCATCCAGGAGGTGGACATAGAGAGGCGATGGAAATCGCCAGGCAGTGTAATCGAAGGCAAAGAAGACACCGCGAGAGGAGGAACCAACCAGAGTTGATCCCCTTGTATTGCGAGTTGCATCAGGAAGAGGGGCATGACGTCGTGACCAATTGACCGTGACTTGCCCAGAGTTCCTGGAAGTCAAGCGGAGGGCCGGAGGAGCACCAGGAGGAGAAGAGCAGAGGCAGGTGGCTCCTGTCGAGGCGGAGCAGGTTCATGCTCCGGCCCATATGAGGAATGAAGACAGAATCGATCTGGGAGGATGTGGAGGAGTGGGCGTCATCCACGGAGGAGTAGGGCTTGGAGCTTCCCGCAGGGGAAGTCTTCATACCATCTATCGCAGGAGCGTCCTTTCAACCTCCCAAGCGCCTCCCCTGGTGGAAGAGACCACCTTCTCGGAGGAAGACATGTTAGGGAATGGAAATCTCTTCCATGATGCCTTGGTTATCCAGGCAGCGATCGAGGACTTCACAGTCGCTCGAATCCTGGTGGACAATGGGAGCTCGGTCGACGTCATCTTCAAGAAGGCGTTCGATGGGTTGGACTTTGGAGGTGGAAGCAAGCAGGGGGATAGCTTCGAATGGACCCCTCTTTGGCTTCTCAGGAGAGAGGAAGGAGGTGGAATGAGGAATAGAGTTGTTGGTGACGCTCGGCGGAACGTCAAAGAACTGTAGGTTCGTCATCGTCGACACGCCGAGTTGCTACGGTGCTATATTCGAGAGGCCACTCATAAATTTCTTCAAGGACGTTTCATCCTCGTACCATCAGTGCCTTAAGTACTGCAAGGGAGACCTGTAGATAAGGATCAAAAACAATCCTAGAATAGCTCGTGAGTGCTACTTAAGTGTCGTGAGCACCATCAGCTGGATGGAAGAAGCGGTGGAAGTGAGCAAGGCGATGGAAGGAATGGCTCGGCTAGAGGCAGTTGAGGAAGTGGAAGAGGTGGAGGTGATAACTAAGGGTAGGAGGCCCGGAATGCTTAGGATCAGTGGAGCGCTGAAAACGGAGAACAAGTTGAAGACGGTGGCGTGCTTGGAGGAGAACGTCGACATCTTTGCTTGGAGTGCGGCAGAGATGTCGGGGATTGATGCTAAGATGGCTTGCCTTCGCCTCAACCTTGACCCAGAGATCCGCCCTATCCGCCAGAAGAAAAGGGCAATGGCCACCGTGTTGGCTGAGCTCGTTAGGGAGGAAGTTAGGAAGTTGTTGAGGCAGACTTTGTATCAGAGATCCAGTACCCAGGCTGGGTCTCCAATGTTGTAATGGTCAAGAAGACCGGTGGGGTCTGGAGGATGCGTGTAGACTATTTCCTACTTAATAAAGCTTGCCCGAAGGATTGTTACCCCTTGCCTCGGATCGACGCGCTGGTTGATTTAGTCATCGGTTTTTTTGTTATGAGCTTTCTTGATGTCTTTTCAGGGTATCACCAGATTCAGATGCATCCCCCTGATCGTCGCAACGTCTCCTTCATCACGAACGATGGCTGCTACAGTACAAGATGATGCATTTTGGGTTGAAAAATGCAGGGGCCACGTACCAGCGGATGATGAATCGCGTGTTCAAGGACCAAAAGGGGCGGAAGCTAGAGGTGTATGTTGATGATCTCTTGATAAAAAGTAAGAGAGTTCAGGTGCATATCGTTGTTCTGGTGGAGACCTTAGCGACACTCTGGAAATTCAAGATGAGACTCAACCCGTCGAAGTGTGTGTTCAGAGTAGGGAGAGGGAAGTTGTCTGGGCATCTCTTCACCCTAGAGGGGGTCGAGCCTAACCCTGACAAAGTCAAAGTCATCCTGGAAATGGCATCGTCCAAGAGTACGAAGGAAGTTCAACGCTTAACTGGAAGATTGGCTGGCCTAAGCCGCTTCTTTTCAAAGGCAGGAGAAAAGTGCTCCCCTTTCTTTAAAACTCTTCGCAGCAATCAACAATTCGAATGGAAGGGGGAGTGCGAGGAGGCATTCGAAAAGTTGAGGCATCAACTAACGAGAGCATCACTACTTCAAAGCCCGAAGGAGGGAGATGACGTGTTCCTCTATCTAGGAGTAGGAACGGAAGCAATAAGTCTGGTGCTCATAAGGGAAGACGGAAAGAGGCATCTTCCTATTTACTACGTGAGCAGGGTACTCCGCAAGGCAGAAACGTGGTATCCAATCCTCGAGAAGCTGACCTTCGCCTTAGTCATCTCGGCACGGAAGCTCCGACCATACTTTCAAGCTCATTCCATTCGTGTGGTGACGGATTATCCTCTTCGAAGCATCATGGATGGGGTGGAGCACTCGGGGCGGTTGGCAAAGTGGTCGGTAGAACTCAGTGAGTTTGACATCATTTTCTTGCCTATTGTGGCTATCAAAGCGCAAGATGTGGTTGATTTCTTGGTCGACTTCTCGGTGGAATCAGAGGAAGGAGGGGTTCCCTCCGATTTGGTGTCATGGAAGATGTTCGTGGACGGAGCCGGGAGAAAACTCTGTGGGAGTAGGCATCATGTTGGTAAGCCCGCAGGGGACGAGGATCACGCAAGCTGTCGAAATTTTGTTCCCTGTCACGATCAATCAGGCGGAGTATGAAGCAATAGTCGCAGGACTTCGCCTGGCAAAGGAGTTAGGAGTCCAAGATATTCTGGCATTCACGGACTCGATGGTGGTCGCATCCCAGATCCGTGAGGAGTTTGAGGTGTGGGATGGCATTCTACAGCGATACTTGATGAAAGTCAAAGGATTGATGAGAACTTTCAGGTCTTTCTTCGTTCAACATGTGTCAAGGGAAGAGAACTCAGCGACGGATCGATTGGCCAAGTACGGCCCAAGAGCAAGAGGCACTATCACCGAGTTGTTGCGACCGTCGATCGAAGAAGGGGAAATGATGCAGATCGTGCAGCAAGCTTCTTGGTTAGATCCGTTTGTGACGTTTCTTGGTACCGGACAGTTTTCAGCGGAGGTAGAAGACAAGAGAAAGTTTCGACACAAGGCAACCTATTATTTACTCGACAGTGGGGAGTTGTATCGTAAGACCATCTCGGGCCCTTTAGCTAGATGCGTCTCGGAGGCTGAAGTTCCGCAAATGCTCTAAGAGATTCATTCGGGGGAGTGTGGAAGTCACTCGGGGACTCACACTCTGGAGCAAAGAATCTTGAGGCAGGGTTATTTCTGGCCTACTATCAGGAAGGATGCTGAAGCATTCTCAAAGAAGTGTCAAAGTGTCAACTCTTCGCTCCTCTTCAGCTGCAGCCTGCTCAGCAGCTTCGTTCGATCACGGCCCCGTGGTCATTTGCCATTTGGAGAATGAATTTGATTGGTTCCTTTCCTCAGGCATGCAGGCAAAGGAAGTTTATTCTGGTAATGATTGACTACTTCTCGAAGTGGATCGAAGCCAAAGCACTGGCCAAGACGACGTCGCAGATAGTGAAGAACTTCATCTGGGGAGAGATTGTTTGCAGATTCGGGATCCCTCTAGCGATCGTCACCGACAATGGTTCGCAGTTTGCCAGCCTAGAGCTGACCGACTTCTGCAGCCAGCTGGGGACAGATCTTCGATTTGCCTCGGTTCTTCATCCTAGTAGTAACGGGCGGGTCGAAGCTGCAAATAAGCTTGTCATCAATCTTTTGAAGAAGAAAGTCGAGAATCTCAAAGGGAATTGGGCGGAGCAGCTTCCCTCAGTCCTATGGGCTCTAAGAACCACTCCCAATTCGGCCGCTGGGGAGACGCCTTTCAAAGGGTCGGAGGCTCTCATCCTGGTGAAGTTTGAGGTTCGAAGCCCGAGAGTCATTGCGACAGAAGAGGGTGATGAGGAGTGGCGCCTTGAAAATGAAGAAGCTCAAAAATTATCTCTCGACTACATTGAAGAGCTTCGAGATCTTGCTTCGGCCCAGCAGGAAGAGATCAAGAGAAAGATGGCGAGGCACTTCGACAAGCGCGTTCGCATCAAGCAATTTCAAGCAGACGATCTCGTCTTGAAGAAAGTTGATGCGGCCGGAAGATCCGCCGCCGTCGTGAAGCTGGACCCGAACTGGGAAGGGCAGTTCATTGTGCATGAAGCTCTCAAAACCGAAGGATACCACCTACAAAATCACGAAGGGGAACTCCTCGGGAACACATGGAGCGGGGATGACCAGAAAATGTTCTACCTGTAAGGGGGAAGGTTATGTATATATTTTGTATATATATATATATAATTACTCATCCACGCCCTGAAATATTGAGATTTATCATGTTTTTATTAATGACTCAAGTATATTTCGGAGGAAAAAATTCGTCCCCAGGGACGGGTTAGGAGGTGGACCTCCGACGCGACTCTCATAAAGCCCGTGATGGGTGATGGGATGGTGTCTCGGGATAATAGCGCATCCTCATTAGTCCAAGCTTTTGTACTGACGACCGAGATCATCTCTTCCTTTTGCATGTTGGTCGACGATCCCTCGAGTGCACTTCTCATCCGTCTGGAGAAGTTATTAGGAGAGAGTCAGGAGTCGTCCCCCAACCCGGCAGGGGGATTGATTTGCTTAATAGAGGGTCCTACATCAATAAAGGTGTCGTAAACCCCGAAATGATAGAATCTCAGCGCATTGCCACCCGAAATCTCTGGTTTAAATTTTATATTTATACGGTTGAAAAATTCGGTGCGGTTAATCTCTTTTACTTATTGAGTGGCAGGGCAAAAAGTAGACAGTCTTATGGCAACATCGACGGCTTAATCAATCGTAGCAGGGGTTGGGATGCAGGCCTCATGTGTAGTGCGTCCTTGTAAGACCATACCTCTGCAAGGTAGGCCGAGATCAGCTCCCCAATTGTATGATGGCCTAGTTAGACCCTCCGAAAGCCTTTCCCTCCCCGGGTATTCTTTATATTCCTGCCAGGGGTTAGGATGCAGGCCTCGTGTGTAGTGCGTCCTTGTTAGACTATACCTCTCAAGGTAGGCCGAGAGCAGCTCCCCACTTGTAGGATGGCCCTGATAAACCTCTCGAAAGCCTTTCCCTCCGCAGATACTATGTATAGTAGCAGGATCGCAAAAGGCGAGTATGCGCATAACTCGCGAATATCGGTATGCGAGTAAGCATCTTACTCGCTTGGTATAAAGGCGAGTAATCTCTATAGATCGTGTTCGAGCCTAAGAGTATAGCGAGCACTCGTCGCGTTCGAGCTTAAGAGCCTAGCGAGCACTCGTCGCGTTCGATCCTAAGAGTCTAGCGAGCACTCGTCTCATTCAGGCCTAAGATCCTAGCGAGCACTCGTCACGTTCGAGCCTAAGAGCCTAGTGAGTATCGATTTGCGCCAGCAGAGAAAAAGCAACAAGCGACAAGACCAACAAAACAACCGAGCATGAATAATGTTCCTGTTTCTTGTAAATTAATCTATGTGAGTCGAAACATTATATCAATACAAAAGTTATGACTATACATTGCAAAAATGTGTCAAGAACAAAAAAGTGTTGCGGCTACCTAAAACCCGCATTGTGCGACTGTCTGGCGGAGTGTAGTCTAAGGAATCAGAGGACTCATCGTCCTCCTCGGCAAAAAGCTCAGGAACGAGATCCTCCATCGTCAAGTTCTCGCCCTCCGGGGTAAGGTAGCCCCTACCGGAGGAAGCCGTCGGAGGACGGAGGCCTGGGACCAGTAACCTTAGACTACATTTAGGTCCGAACATTTGGAGCTAGAATTTTCTTGACTCCAACAATAATGTGTTGAAAATATGGCATCTACCTTTTTGTGTTGACTATCTGATGCGGAGCATAGGCGAGGACGAGCTTTGTGCCCATTCGGGGCTGATTTGGCAACTTATCATATATGGCGTGCCCGGATCGACGATCTGACTCCATGGATGCGTTCGGATTCGTGTTGCTAGTCGATTTCATATATAACACTATGTATTTTGAGTTGTATTTCATGTAGTTATGGCATCGAAACCGCCGGCCAATCTTAGCCGCCGATTTCGGTTGCTCTAATATTGTTTTCTTATAAATAGGATCTTTAGGGCTACAGGAATTTCATTGTTGGGTAAGTATCTTCTTCCTTTTGTTAGCCTCTCCTTCCTCCTCCCGCAGCCACCCTTCAAAACCTAGCCGCCCACCTCCCTGCCAAACCTCTGCCGCCAGCCCCTACAGGATCCCAGCCGCCAGCCCCCGTACCAGCCCCTTCCGCCAGCCCTCCTTCCAAGCTCCAGCCGCCACCCCTCAGCCCACTTCCGCCGCCCTCCCTGCTCCCTGTAGTCCCACGCCGCCAGCCCACCTACACCCGCCAGCAGCCTCCCAACAGCAGCCCTCAGCCGCCCCTGTCCCAGCCCCCCTTTCCCTGTCTCCGCCGGCCAGATCTGTCCAGATCCAGTCCCGGACCCCGATCCAGCCCCTAAATCACCCGTACCCGCAGCCAACCCCCTCCCTTCCGTGGATCCACCTCCCCCTTGCCCGATCTAGTCTCCCACCACCCGGAAACCCCCATTTCACCTCCAAACTTCAGATTTATTTTAAATCGCTGCAGTCCTAGTTTACTTTCAGATTTCGTGTTGTGTTTCTGTATTGGTATTCAGTTGTAGACATTGTTATGGTTTTGGATTATTACATGTATGTTGAGACTTTCTGTTCATTATAGTATTTTGCTCTCGGATAAATCTCTAACTGCAGGAAGGACCGATTCGCCGCGCGCTCTATCTTTGGCCCTCCACGCGGAGGGAAACCAAAGTTTGTTCGCCCCAATTAATTATTGTATCTTGCTGTGAATTTATCTGCGTGAGATGTTGACTTTAAAACTTATTATCTAATTTGGATTCACGTCGTCGGGCTTTGCATAGCATGTACGGTTAAGTCACGGATTATTCGTCGCCTATAGATTCGTCCTGCGTCAATTGGTATCAAAGCAGGTTGCGCGCACTTTTCGATACGCAGTCGTAGAGTCTGTAGGTTTTTTTTTCATTATGTCTAGTCACGATTATTCCTCCCCTCACTTTGGAGGTCTTGAGTCCACTAGCACCCGCTCTCGCAGGGCCCCGTCAGGGAGATCTTCACGTTACTACGATGATTATTCTCGATCGCAGCACACCACTTTTAGAGATCGTGTTGACCCACCGACACGAGACCACTACACTAGAGACGATCAGTATAATGATTGTCGTCTTTCATATCCTTGTACGCGAGCGGATCGTGTTGATCCTTCGGCTCGACTCGGTTACCTTAGAGATGACTATTATGAGGATCGTCGTTCCGAGAGAGATCTTGAGCGTCAGTTTCGTACTGCTGCCCCTTCCTTTGACGGCTCATCGAGTCCCGAGTCTTTCAGTTATTGGCTCGTGGATATTGAGTATTATCTTGACTATTTTGAGGTATTCGGTGAGCATCGCGTCAAGTTTGCGAAACTTAGACTTTTAGATCAGGCGAGGGCATATTGGGCTAGCGTTGAGAGGACACGCGAGCGAGACCGTGTACATCGCGTCACTAGTTTGGTGGACATGAAGCGTACATTGTGTCAGAGGTATCTGCTTTCGTCATATCGGAGTCGCTTGCTCGACCAATTATTTTCCCTTCAGCAAGGATCCATGTCCGTCGCTGAGTACAGAGATCGCTTTGATGAGTTAGCTGTGAGGAGCGATATCCGAGAGGACCCAGCCATGACCTCTTGCAGATTTCGGTCTGGCCTTCGATCAGACATTCGTACTGAGGTGGTTTATCATAGCTCGAAATCCCTTGAGCAGACGTATCAGCTTGCCCTTCGTTACGAACAGTCTTTGAGATCCGCAAGAGCTGGTCGGTGGGATCCTCACTTTGACCTCCGCAGTACGAGCTCCTCCCACACCGAGGACACCACTCTGCCTACCATTGTTCCGTCAGACATGACAGAAGTGATACCTGATACGGATTGCTCTCACCCCAGTGAGGTGCTTAGTCCAGCGATTGACCTATCTCTTGTGCCTGACCCGTCTCTTGTGTCCCCAGCTGAGAGTGAGCCTGAGCGACCTATTGAGTCTGTAGTGTTGTGTCCCTCACCCACACCTCTTCCTCTGCCATCCACCGGGCTAGTTAGCACCCCAACCACAGACTCACTTCCTGACACCGCACCTACGGATGCATTCTTGAGTCTAGGTCTATGTCGCTCTCCCATTATCATGTCCCTGAGTCACATCGCGACCGAGAGCCCAGAGCCTAGTGTTGATCTCGTAGTGGCCATGTCATCCATTCACGGGGACACTACCCCTTTTGTGGGTACTCATCTGGAGGACCTAGAACCTAGTGACGAGCCCCCAGTTGAGCCTCCTGATGATCCACCACATCCGGGTGAACATGAGATTCACGTGAGGCGCTTGTTTACGAGTTTCGAGTTATTGACGTCTCCTCCCCTATCATCTCTGGCCTCGCCCCAGAGGATGGATATTGTGAGGAACATCCAATATTTAGGGCACCACTTGCTGACACATCACACTCTCGCTGAGTTTTGGAATGACCCACCAGACGAGCTCTTTCTTTTCGGGGACACTCATCACACTATAGAGCCACGTCTTCTAGTCGGTGCACACGATTTTCACTTAGGCGGTCGTCGCATTCTAGATGACTTTTCTTACACACCTCCTGGTGAGCCCCCTGATGTGTCACGTTCCCTGAGAGACACTTGGATCTTTACGAGCGCGTATTTCAGTATGGTTGTCTCTCTCGATCGTCTAAGCACTCGTCTCACACGAGATGAGTTTTTCTACACTCCCCCGAGAGAGCCTCCTGATAGGCCACCTCCTATAGTAGGTTTTCATGTCATTATTAGATTTTCCCATAGAAAGCATGTTGTGTCGATCATGTTTCATTTGCGTCATTTGTATGAGTTTGTTGAGCCGTTTCGTCATCATCCGCATGAGTCTGTTGAGTTGTTTCGTCATCATTTGCATGAGTCTGTTGAGATGTCTGTTCATCGTTTGCTTGTGTGTCATGAGTCGGTCCGACGAAGAATCCATAATGATAATAAGTTTTGTAAATCACATGCGGATGTTCACTGGCAAGTGCAGGTACTTCATGAAGGCGAGCAGGTGATGGTGAGAATCTGTGTTGTGAGGCTCCGTGCGAGGCTTGCTAAAAGTTTGAGCATTAGGCGAATGGGTCCCTACTTAGTCCTGAGACGCATCTGGACAAATGCTTATGAGCTGGATATCCCCACGAGCATGGGTACCCATACTGTGTTCAATGTCGAGGACCTGACTCCATCCTTTGTACCTCACGAGTATTCGGGCCCACATCTTGGCGGCCTTCCCGAGCCTTTACCACCGTTTTTACCACCCACCACTCAGTCCACCCCCGAGTCATTGACACCACATTCATTGCCCCGCTCTCAGCCCACCTCTGACCTTTACTTACCCGGGATTTTGTCCCCACCGGCTTCACCATTGGCACCTCAGACCCCACCGGATCCTTCTACTAGTGTGTTGAGAAATGAGCTTGATCGATTCGCCCCCGGACTTCGACTTCAGCACGTCCGTCTCCACTCATCGGGGATGGAAATTTTTCAGTCCAGAGGAGTTGATTGGCGCGGCCACTTTTCAACGTCGACACTTGGACGACCTCTGGCGGGCCTCTTCGAGTTTTACCTGGCATGCGGCGAGAGAATTCTGACCCCTATTCATCCGGAGATGAATTCTTTCAAGCCGGGGAGATTGATGCGGAGCATAGGCGAGGACGAGCTTTGGGCCCATTCGGGGCTGATTTGGCAACTTACCATATATGGCGTGCCCGGATCGACGATCCGACTCCGTGGATGCGTTCGGATTCGTGTTGCTAGTCGATTTCATATATAACATTATGTATTTTGGGTTGTATTTCTTGTAGTTATGGCATCGGAACCGCCGGCCAATCTCTGCCGTCGATTTCGGTTGCCCTAATATTGTTTTCTTATAAATAGAATCTTTAGGGCTGCAGGAATTTCATTGCTGAAATTTCGAGAGTCTTCTTCCTTGTTTCCGGTGATCCCCTCCGCGGTGCCGACTCCGTGGAGCCCCCTTGGTGACGACTCCTTGGGTAAGTATCTTCTTCCTTTTGTTAGCCTCTCCTTCCTCCTCCCGCAGCCACCCTTCAAACCCTAGCCGCCCACCTCCCTGCCAAACCTCTGCCGCCAGCCCCTGCAGGATCCCAGCCGCCAGCCCCTTCCGCCAGCCCTCCTTCCAAGCTCCAGCCGACACCCCTCAGCCCACTTCCGCCGCCCTCCCTGCTCCCTGTAGTCCCACGCCGCCAGCCCACCTACACCCGCCAGCAGCCTCCCAACAGCAGCCCTCAGCCGCCCCTGTCCCAGCCCCCCTTTCCCTGTCTCCGCCGGCCAGATCTGTCCAGATCTGGACAGATCTTTCCAGATCCAGTCCCGGACCCCGATCCAGCCCCTAAATCACCCGTACCCGCTGCCAACCCCCTCCCTTCCGTGGATCCACCTCCCCCTTGCCCGATCTAGTCTCCCACCACCCGGAAACCCCCATTTCACCTCCAAACTTCAGATTTATTTTAAATCGCTGCAGTCCTAGTTTACTTTCAGATTTCGTGTTGTGTTTCTGTATTGGTATTCAGTTGTAGACATTGTTATGGTTTTGGATTATTACATGTATGTTGGGACTTTCTGTTCGTTATAGTATTTTGCTCTCGGATAAATCTCTAACTGCAGGAAGGACCGATTCGCCGCGCGCTCTATCTTTGGCCCTCCACGCGGAGGGAAACCAAAGCTTGTTCGCCCCAATTAATTATTGTATCTTGTTGTGAATTTATCTGCGTGAGATGTTGACTTTAAATTTTATTATCTAATTTGGATTCACGCCGTCGGGCTTTGCATAGCATGTAGGGTTAGGTCACGGATTATTCGTCGCCTATAGATTCGTCCTGCGTCACTATCTTTGTTTAGTTAGTGGTAGGCTTTCATGCTAGTTTTCTTGTACATTCAAGTGATCAAGTCAAAAAATAGTGAAAACATTTCAATAACCTGCTCTGTTTGTTATTCATAATGTTGACTACAGTTTTCTCCACTTATATATGTTGGCCTATTTATTGCTAAAATGTTATTTCTGGCCTTATTTCTTCAGTTACTGAATTCCTCTTAATTTGGAATTATATAATGGGACAGGGTTCCTCTGAGGAATTTATTTACAGAAACAGAGAAGCTCTGGAGAGTGAGTATGTGAGTTCTAATTTACATCACTGGATTGATTTAATTTTTGGTTATAAGCAAAGGGGAAAGCCAGCAGTAGAGGTATCTTCCGATTCATATTTTGTGGGTTTTATTCTTTTTTTAGTGTTCAACTAATTTTTTGTATGCTTTTAAAATGATATCAGGCGGCAAATGTATTCTATTACTTGACTTATGAAGGTGCTGTTGATTTGGAGAGCTTGGAAGATGAATTGCAAAGATCGGCAATTGAAGACCAAATTGCAAATTTTGGTCAAACTCCAATCCAAATTTTTCGTAAAAGGCACCCTAGAAGGGGACCTCCAATCCCAATTGCCCATCCATTATATTTCGCTCCGTCATCAATAACGTTGACTTCCATAATTTCAAATGCAACTAATTCACCATCTCCCATAATTTTTGTTGGATTGTTCGAGGCGACACAAATTGTGGTTGTAAACAACGGCCTCATCGTTTCAGTAAAACTGTGGTTGACAACACAGTTACAATCTGGTGGAAACTACACCTTTTCTGGATCCCAGGTATTCTTTCGTCACACCACCTGAACGTCCTTGCTCTCACACACACACACACACTCTCTCTCTTTCTCTTCCCCCACCAACATACATTTGATTTGGTAACATTATATTTTGGTGCTTATTGATTATTTTCCTTAAAAAGGATTTAAATTATGTCCTACTAGGAACCATTTTTTGGGATTGGCTCTGATGTTTTTCCTACTCGGAAAATTGGTACTACTTTGGCCAATGGAATGGAGAATGGAGTACATTGTTTGGCAACCATGAAAAATCTTAATGAGAATTATCTGATATTATGTGGCAATTGGGAAAGCAGTTTCCAAGTAATATCAGTGCATGATGGAAAGATTGTCCAGAGCATCCACCAACACAAAGATCTTGTTAGCTGTGTTGCAGGTAATAGTATTTTATAGACTTGGATTTGGTGATTAATTAGCTTTAAAAAGGGCAGCCTGGTGCACAAAGCATCCCCTCTCAGCGAGGGTCCGGGGAAGGGTCCCACCACAAGGGTGAAATGTAGGCTAACCTTACCTTGCATTTTTGCAAGAGGCTGCTTCCAGGACTCGAACCCATGACCTCAAGGTCACACGGCAATACCTTAACCGGTGCACCAAGGCTCCCCTTCTATGGTGATTAATTAACTTTGAATATCATAAATCATTTATCCAGTTTGTAGCATTTTGTCCATCGATCTCTTCCTATCATGTAGAGCGGGGTTAAGCCTTACCATAAGTGAGATAATCCTTGTTTAGCCGAGGAAAAAAATTCCAATGATTATCCTAAGCAAGATGGATACAAGTGATCTGAGGAAAAGAGCATCTGAATTTTCTGGATTGATTTGTAAATTGCAACTTAGACAAGGAAAAAAGTGTGCAGTTCTACAGTTGTTGTCCACTGATCTCTTACTATCATGTAGAATAGCTGGCATAAGTGAGTTTAAACTACATCAATAAAGAGTTAATCCTTGTTTAGTCAAGGAAATTTTTCCAATGATTCCTGATGAAGATGAATATTTTGGGGATTTAGTTAGTAAATTGCAAGGTAGAAAAGTATGGCAATTTAGCTCGCAAGTTCATTTACTAAATAAAAAAGTGCATTCATATTGTCTGATTATAATGTAGAATCATCGAGAAACTCTTTTACTGTGCTGATGTGGAGCCTTTTTTTGTTAGACGTTCCATTCACCCACTGTTTGCTATCTTAAATTTATTTGTTTTCATCTGATGCTGTGAACTTTTTATCTGTGTATTTTCAAACTTTTGTTTGTCATAATGTTTTTTGCTTGATAGATATTAACATGGATTTTCTTTGTCTATGCAAATTTAATGTAACTTAGATGCCTTGCTGAAAATGATCTTCGCACCTGGATGAGTTTTTGGTTAGGTGAGCAATTAAGTCCAATTGGCATATAATTATATACCTAGTTTTTTTTTATTTAGGGATTAATTCTTCCGCACACACTTTTGGACGATCCCTTCTACCTCACATGTATTATTGCTTTACAACTATTAGGTAATATAAAAAAACATAGTTGACTTATTCCCTTTCTCAAAACTCCTCACTCCTCGGCACAAATAAGGCCGCCCACCTCCGGCTCGCCCCCTCTGCTGGGGCGGGGCGAGCCCGGGAGGCCGCCCACCTCCGGCTCGCCCCCTCTGCTGGGGCGGGGCGAGCCCGGGAGGCCGCCTGCCTCTCCGGCTCGCCCCGTGCTAGGGCGGGGCGAGCCCGGGAGGCCGCCTGCCTCTCCGACTCGCCCCCTGCTGGGGCAGGGCGAGCCCGGGAGGCCGCCTGCCTCTCCGGCTCGCCCCCTGCTGGGGCGGGGCGAACCCGAAAGGCCGCCTTCCTCCGGCTCGCCCCCTGCTGGTGCGGGCGAGCCCGAGGGGCTTCCTCCCCTCTACTCTCCGGCTCGCCCCTCTGCCCTCCTTGGGCTGGGCGAGCGGGAGGCCGGCCGCCTCCCCTGCTCGCCCCCTCTTTGGAATAATCTGGGGCTGCGCCCCTCGGTCTTGAGCCCGTCCGACGGCTCACTCGCCCCTCTTACTTGGGGAAGTGCCTCTAAAAAGATATTGGGTCTAACGACACCTTGGGCCCCGGGGATCCACTCGGCGAATACAGGGTTGTACAAGTGGGATAAAGGCTTGAGTGTTGTTGTTTCGGTTTTAATGTTTGACTGAGTGTTGGGTTCACAATCTCACGTAACTTCTTTTTTATTTCATTTTGTTTAACATCAGTAACATTGTTGTGCCTCTTTAATAACCCTAAGTTCATTTTCTAGTTCATGTGGTTCCTTCTCTTCCACCTTCACTGTTGAATTTTTCGTAATGTCATTCAAACATAAGACCCTCCAATGTGTATGAATCATCCATAACGGAAAGCTGTACATTATTTTATGTATGGCACTAGTTCATGTGCATAGGGTAATCCAAGCGTATATCTTGTCTTATGCATACAATAGTGTTGATCAACACAACCCGATTTAAGTAAAAGCTCCTCCTTCCTAATAATCTACAAAGTCGCTATAGAAATATTACTGATTAGATTTGAATACAACAAACTTTTAAAACACGTGCTTACTTGAATCTTGCTCTACCAAATCAGTTTTTGTGTGTGTTGTAACACAATCAGTGGATACAATGATTATGAGAAAGATAAATATTTTATATCTGTAAGAGACTAAATGGGTGGGTGAGAAAGCTAAATTTCTAGATAATTCATGTTTTAAATTATGGTACACAGGAAAAAATAAAATAAGTAATGGAGTAGGTATTATTGTAGATACTACTTGGAGGGATGAAGTTGTTGGGGTAAGCAGAAAAGGTGATAGAATCTTAGCTCTTAAATTAATCGTAGGAAAAGAAACTATTAATGTAATTAGTTCTTATGCGCCACAAGTAGGATTAAATGAAGTCATTAAAGTGCAATTTTGGGAAGAATTAGATGATTTGATAAGAGAAATCGACAAAGCGAGAACATTTTTATTGGAGGAGACTTAAATAGACATGTAGGAAAGAAAAATACGGATTATACAGATGTCAAGGAGGATTTGGGTATGGAGAAATAAATGAAGAAAGAAGAATCATTCTAGACTTTGTCATAGCACATGAGCTAATTATGACAAATGCGTTCTACATGAAGAGGGAAGAACACTTAATTACGTTTAAGAGCAGATAAAATAAGTCACAAATTGATCATTTTATGACTCGCAAAATGGATAAAAAGATTTGTAAGGATTGCAAAGTCATACCGGGAGAAAGTTTGACAACGCAAGATAGGCTAGTGGTGTTGGATGTGCAAATTAAATATAGTAACTTTAAGAGAAAGACAAAAGTGTTGCCAAAAAGTCGGTGGTAGAACTTGAAGATGAAAAAATAGGTTGTTTTCAAGGCAACGGTTATAGAACAATTAGTTGATGATCCTTTTGTTGATCCTAGTGTCACATGGGAAGTTATGTCTTCTTATTTAAGAACAAGTGGAAAGAACGTACTTGGATAGTCAAAATATTATGTGCCCCCACATAAAGAATCTTGATGGTGGAAAGAGGAAGTGCAGATAAAGTCAGGGTAAAAGGGTCAACTACAAAACATTATATGTTTGTAGGAATGATAAAAAGTTGACAAAGTATAAAGTCGCCAAGAAAGAAGCTAAAAATGCAGTAACGCAAGAAGTCAAGCTTATGAAGAATTTTACAAACGACTAGATATCAAAGATGGAGAGCGTGATATATATAAAATTGCTCGAGCTAGAGAGAGGAAGACAAGAGATTTAAGTCAAGTTAAATGCACAAAAGATGAAACGGATACGGTTTTGACGGATGATGTGGCTATTAAGGAGTTATGGAAAAGATACTTTTATCAACTATACAATGAAGGAAAGACAATAAACTGAACTTTGAAGAGTTAAGTAAATCGGAGGAGTATAGAAACATAACTTTTTATCGTAAAATTCAAGCATCAGAGATAAATGACGCTTTGAAGAAGATGAAAAATGGAAAGGCGGTTGGGCCAGACGATATACCCATTGAAGTATGGAAATGCTTAGAGAGGGAAGGAAGTTTATGGCTTACAAGTTTCTTCAATAAGATACTTAAGACTAAGAAGATGTCAGACCAATTGAGAGAAAGTATTTTGGTACATTTGTATAAGAACAAATGAGATATACAAAATTGTATCAATTATAGGGGAGTTAAATTAATTAATCATACTATGAAACTATGGGAACGAGTAATAGAGAGACGAATAAGACGAGAGACTAGCATCTCGGAGAATCAATTTAGATTCATGCCAGGGAGGTCAACCATGGAAGCTATACATATCTTGAGGAGACTCATTGACAACTATCGGGAAAGACAAAAAAGATTTACATATGTTGTTTATCGATCTGGAGAAGGCTTATGATAGGGTTCCAAGAGAGGTCTTGTGGAGAATCTTAGAAAAGAAAGATGTAAATGTATCATACATTGACCCAATCAAAGATATGTATACAAATTCAGTGACCAGGGTGAGGACATTCGAGGATTAACACAGAAATACCCTATCGGTGTTGGCTTACATCAAGGGTTAGCTTTAAGCCCTTATCTCTTTACCCTTATCTTAGATGAGCTCACCGAATATATCCAACAACAATACCTTGGTGTTTATTATTTGCAGATGATATTGTTTTGATCGATGAGACACGCAAGGGTGTAAATGCGAAACTTGAATCTTGGCGAGACACTTTAGAAAAGATGGGTTTTAGGTTGAGCAGGACAAAGACGGAGTATATAGAGCATAAATTTAGTAGTGCAAGAAGGTCGGATGACTGCCATTAAATTGGGTGACCAAGATATTTCCCGCAGTGAGTGCTTTAAATATTTGGGATCGATAATTCAAAAAGATGGAGGTGTAGATAAAGATGTGATACATAGAATCCAAGCGTTGAGCATTGAATGGTGTACATGAGCTAAAAATGGGAGTTGCGGAGATGAGAATGCTTAGGTGGATGTGTGGTCACACGAGACTGGATAAAATTATAAATGAATGTATCAGGGATAAGACAGGAGTGACGCCAATTATAGAGAAGATGTGAGAAGCTGGTTTAAGATGGTTCGGACATGTATATAGGAGACCATTAGAGGCACCTGTTAGGCGTTATGAGAGTTTAGTCACTAGGCATATTAAACGGAGGAGGGGTAGACCAAAAAAACTTGGAATGAAACTATAAGGAAAAACATGATGTACTTAGGCATTAGTGAGACTATGATTACAGATAGGGTGCAATGGCGTCAAAGGATCCATATAGCTGACCACACTATGGTGGGATAAAGGCGGAGTGTTGTTGTATGTTGTAACTTAATCAACTGGTCGAAAGTTTTCCATATTGAGGAAAGATTACTAATGGAAACCTCAAGAAATTTCGTTAATTGACTATGGCCTCTGTTATGTGCTCTTTTTGGTGGTTTGTGGGATGACAGCGGGGATGGAAATACAAGGGTATTAAGCTCTAGAAATAGTGGAGGAGATGAGAGAAGATGAAACCCTAAAGGGTGCAAGAAGGAGAGAAGAACTTTAGGGGAAGAGAGGAAACCCTAGAAAGAAGACTTGGAAGAAACTTTCTCATTCATTGATTGATTTCATTACATAACATGGCCTCCATATATAAGGTCCCGAATGGAACGGACGTAAAAACCCGAATGTAATAAAATATGCGAAAATATAAGAACACAAAGTACTACGACGCTTATAACTTGACTCAACGCAACATGACTCGTTACATAAAGACGTGAAACAGTAATATTTAACTAGATAACCGACGGAGGATCCATAACATCTCCTCCGCCTTTGACATCGAGCTTGCCCTCAAGCTCGAACTCCAGACGGATGATCGGCTCCTCTGGCTCCTTGATTTCGCGCCAAAACAGCGCCTGGTAGTGCATCGCATCAGCGATAGCTTCGGCGAGGAGCAGAGGCGCCGTCGGAGCAACGGGCAGCGGACGGAATGTGTCCGGTGAGGCTAGCGGAGAGGCGGTGAGCAGTAGCCGCAAGGGTGTCGGAGAAACGACGGCCGGCAGCAGGAAAAAATCTGTAGGGATCGGCGGAGCACGGGCCGGCAGAAGAGACGGCGATGTGGCCGGTGGAAGCGGCAAGGCAGGGGCTGGCGGAGCAAGAGCCGGTAGAGGAAGCGGCGAGATGGCCAAAGGCGACAGAGCGGGAGTTGTAGAGCGGGTGACCGGAGAGGAAGCGGAAGAGTCAGAAGGACTATCACCGTGGAGAGAGGTGGTACATCAGCGGTCGGCGGCGGCTGCACGAGGCGAGTCGGCGGCGACTGCACGAGGCGAGTCGGTGGCGGGGCAAACAAGGGCAGCATCTGGTAGCGGTCGAATAAGGTCGATCGCATTAGAAGCGGCGACCGGATAATTAGCGGTGAAATTGGTGGTGTTGCGTCGGATTGTGGATGAGGTGGCAGTGTGATGGAATAGCCGCTCGCAGGGGTGTGGCGAGCTGCGGCGCTCGACAAGTTAAGTTTGGAGCGCATAGTCGATCCGCGCTTCAAAACTGTCAAGCCGAGCGAGTATTTGTGTGACGAGGTCGTTGTCAGCGGGCCGCTGGGGTGATGTCGTACACGGTTGGAGAGGAGGGAGAGACGGATAGAAGCGCCAAGAACCGAAGACGCACTGGAATCGTGTGCTAAAATTGGCATAAATTGCCGAAAGTTGTGCGAAGTCGCAGGCGCTGGAGAAACACCGGGTCTGGGGTCGGCGGCAGTGGAGGTTGATAGCGAGGAGAGTGTCGCTGGAGTCGTCTCCATCAGCAATCGAAGGCTTCGTCAGCGGACGGCGACGAGTGTTGTCGTTGGAGTCAGTGATTCACTGGGACCGTCGAAGAGGATGCGCGGCGTCGCGAAAAATGGGATATGCGAGCGAAAAATGGGTCGTGCGATGATTGTCGGTGATCGAGAAGGACAGTCAGTTGTAGAAGAAGTAAGATCCAAATTAGGGTTTTGTCGAAACCATAATTTAGCGTCAGGTCGGACCAGTTGATACACCTTAGTCGTATCAAGAATAAACACGCATGAGAACTTAGATTGCAATAAAGAAAACACGGATACAATCAGGAGATAACTCCTGCCAAGCATCCGGAGGTTGGGTCCTCCTTGACACTCCACTCTCCAAGAGAGCCCGGAACACAGACTCAAAAGATAAGCAAGACTCCACCCCTATGGCTCCTTATATAGATGGAGCCCCTCACTACAAGACAAAATGCTTAAAGGCACATACATGACAAGATACTTTCTCATTCATTGATTAATTTCATTACTTAACATGGCCTCCATATATAAGGTCCCGAATGGAACGGACGTAAAAACCCGAATGTAATAAAATATGCGAAAATATAAAAACATATAAAATATTACGACGCATATAACTTAACTCAACGCAACATGACTCAATACATAAAGACGTGAAACAATAATATTTAACTAGATAACCGACGGAGATTCGGCTCCTCTGGCTCCTTGATTTCGCGCCAAAACAGCGCCTGGTAGAGTGGTAGTGCATCGCATTAGCGATGGCTTCGGCGAGGAGCAGAGGCACCGTCGGAGCAACAGGCAGCGGACGGAATGTGTCTGGTGGGGCTGGCGGAGCGGCGGTGAGCAGTAGCCGCAAGGGTGTCGGAGGAACGACGGCCGGCAACAGGAAAAAATCCGTCGGGATCGGCGGAGCACGGGCCGGCAGAAGAGACGGCGATTTGGCCGGTGAAAGCGGCAAGGCAAGGGTTGGCGGAGCAAGAGCCGGTAGAGGAAGCGGCGAGATGGCCAGAGGCGACAGAGTGGGAGCTGTAGAGCGGGTGACCGGAGAGGAGGCGGAAGCGTCAGAAGGACTATCACCGTGGAGAGAGGTGGTACATCAGCGGTCGGCGGCGACTGCACGAGGCGAGTCAGTGGCGGGGCAAACAAGGGAAGCATTTGGTAGCGTTCGAATAGGTTCGGTCGCATTAGAAGCAGCGATCGGGTAATTAGCGGTGAGATCGGTGGTGTTACGTCAGATTCAGGATGAGGTGGCAGGGTGATGGAATAGCCGCCCGCAGGGGTGTGGCGAGCCGCGGCGCTCGGCAAGTTAAGTTTGGAGCGTGTGGTCGATCCGCTCTTCAAAAATGGCAAGCCGAGCGAGTATTTGTGCGAGGTGGTCGTTGTCGGCGGGCCGTTGGGGTGCTGTCGTACACGGTTGGAGAGGAGGAAGAGACGGATGGAGGCACCAAGAACCGAAGACGCACTGGAATTGTGTGCTAAAATTGGCGGAAATCGCCGGAAGTTGTGCGAAGTCGCAGGCGCTGGAGAAACACCGGGTTTAGGGTCGGCCGCAGTGGAGGTTGACAGCGAGGAGAGTGTCGCTGGAGTCGTCTCCATCAGCGATCGAAGGCTTCGTCAGCGGACGACGACGAGTGTTGTCGTTGGAGTCAGTGATTCACTGGGACCGTCGAAGAGGATGCACGGCGTCGCGAAAAATGGGATATGCGAGCGAAAAATGGGTCGTGCGATGATTTTCGTTGATCGAGAAGGACAGCCAATTGTAGAAGAAGTATGATCCAAATTAGGGTTCCGTCGGAACCATAATTTAGTGTCAGGTCGGACCAGTTGATACTCCTTAGTCGTATCAAGAATAAACACGAATGAGAACTTAGATTGCAATAAAGAAAACACAGATACAATCAGGAGATAACTCCTGCCAAGCATCCGGAGGTTGGGTCCTCCTTGACACTTCACTCTCCGAGAGAGCCCAGAACACAAAGACTCAAAAGATAAGCAAGACTCCAACCCTATGACTCCTTATATAGATGGAGCCCCTCACTACAAGACAAAACGCTTAAAGGCACATACATGACAAGATACGTAAAGACACGTGCGCATCATTTTCTCCTATTGCTTGTTATTTTCAGGACCTTCACTCGCAGAGGATGATTGCTACTGGGATTGAACGCGGTAGTCTCTACTATCTTGGCAATCTGCTCACTTCCTCTGCATTTGTTGTCTCCACTTCCCTACTCCAATGGCATCGTCGTTTTGGTCATCCATCGTTGCGTCTCCTCCACCAAATCATGCCCTCCTTCAGGGCCGACTCCACTTTAGAATATGAAGCTTGCCAATATGGCAAGCATCATCGTACTTCTTTTCCATCTAAACAATGTAAAAGTTTTATTCGTCCTTTTGATTTTGTTCATTCGGACATCTGGGGTCCTAGTCCCATCAAATTTGTTGGTGGAGGTAATCTGTACTTTGTAACTTTTATTGATGATTTATCTAGATGTACTTGGGTGTATCTTTTAAAGAAACGTTCAGACATTTTCTCTGTTTTCTCAAAAATTTATAATGAAATTTGCACTCAGTTCGGTATGTCACTCAAAAGTATTTGAACGGATAATGTGAAAGAATACATTAGCCAACAGTTCTTATCATTTTGCACCTCCAAAAGTATTATTCATCAGACCAGTTGTGTGCATACGTCTCAACAAAATGGGGTGGCTGAAAGGAAAAATCAGCATCTCCTTGATATTACTCGGACACTCTTGTGTCAGATGAATGTTCTTTGCTTCTATTGGGGTCATGTGGTTCTCCTATCTTGTTTTTTAATTAACTGTTTACCTTCTTCTCTCCTTCAAGGTAAGCCCCCTTTCTCCACTATATCTGACGGGTACATATTTTCCCCTCACCCCGGGTGTGTTTGGTTGTTTTGCTTTCTTCCACACTCTTGCATCTAGTAGCGATAAATTATCTGCTTGCACCACCAAATGTATCTACATGTGGTACTCTCCGACTCAAAAGGGTTATAGTTGTTTCGACCTATCTCCAAACGACAGTTTGTCTCGCTTAACGTCACCTTTTTTGAGTCTACCCCTTATTTTTTTCGAGAACGGAGAGACTCTTTCTCTCGACATCTCCCCTCCTCTCTCTACAACGTCTCCTCCTCCCACCTATGTTTCATCGTTCCCTGTCATTCATGCTCCTTCCCTTGATATCCCACAGCCGACACCAACTCCTACATGTGTCCCTCCTATTTCACCTTTTTCATATCATTATCGTCGACGTCCTGCTTCCTCGTCTGCCCTCGCTCCTTCCACTCCAGAGACCCCATTGACACTCTCAATCCAGCGCTCTCCTCTTTGGAAGGTTCCCACATTTCAGCAGGCTCGAACTTGGATCTTCCCATTGCTTTGTGCAAAAGGGTAAGGGGCAGCACGCAACATCCTCTGAAAGGAAAAATCAGCATCTCCTTGATATTACTCGGACACTCTTGTGTCAGATGAATGTTCTCTGCTTCTATTGGGGTCATGTGGTTCTCCTCTCTTGTTTTTTAATTAACTGTTTACCTTCTTCTCTCCTTCAAGGTAAGCCCCCTTTCTCCACTATATCTGACGGGTACATATTTTCCCCTCACCCCGGGTGTGTTTGGTTGTTTTGCTTTCTTCCACACTCTTGCATCTAGTAGCGATAAATTATCTGCTTGCACCACCAAATGTATCTACATGTGGTACTCTCCGACTCAAAAGGGTTATAGTTGTTTCGACCTATCTCCAAACGACAGTTTGTCTCGCTTAACGTCACCTTTTTTGAGTCTACCCCTTATTTTTTTCGAGAACGGAGAGACTCTTTCTCTCGACATCTCCCCTCCTCTCTCTACAACGTCTCCTCCTCCCACCTATGTTTCATCGTTCCCTGTCATTCATGCTCCTTCCCTTGATATCCCACAGCCGACACCAACTCCTACATGTGTCCCAACTATTTCACCTTTTTCATATCATTATCGTCGACGTCCTGCTTCCTAGTCTGTCCTCGCTCCTTCCACTCCAGAGACCCCATTGACACTCTCAATCCAGCGCTCTCCTCTTTGGAAGGTTCCCACATTTCAGCAGGCTCGAACTTGGATCTTCCCATTGCTTTGTGCAAAAGGGTAAGGGGCAGCACGCAACATCCTCTGACTAATATTGTCTCATAGCGTCGAGACGAGTATTACCAACCGGGACGACGTGAGCGCGGACCCCCACCCGCTCGGCACGATTATGACCGTGACGACGATCCTGATGACTATCCTGACCCGCGGAGAGGTGATCGCGCCCTGGACATCACCCGTAGGATTCGCCTCGATGCCCCGACATTCGACGGTCGCCTAGATCCGAAGGCCTTTAGTGACTGGCTCCTAGACATGGATCACTATTTTGATTGGTACGACATGAGTGATGATCGTTGTGTTCGGTTTGCCAAGATGAAATTAGTCGGACAGGCTAAGGTGTATTGGATTAGTGTTGAGCGAGCCCTAGATCGTGACGGTTACTACCCCATTACCCGATGGGATGACATGAAGGAGAGGCTTAAGGATAAATACCTCCCTGCTTCCTACCGTGACCAGCTACTTGATCAGCTGCAGAGCTTACGTCAGGGGACGCTTTCCGTAGCTGAGTATATGGCTCGATTCGACGAGCTAGTCGTTAGGAGCGATATTTCTGAGGAGCCTATTTCCACTGCCTCTCGATTCAAGGCCGGCCTCCGTGCGGATCTCCGGAGAGAGCTGATTCCCCACCGCTTGGAGACGGTAGATCAGATATTCCAGCTCGCGCTAGAGTATGAGCAGTACCTTCGTTCCCCTAGCACGAAGCAGTTTCCTACCCGGGCGGATTCGTCGACGTTTAGGAAGCCCGCTCCCGCCCAGACTGCTGCAGCCACTCCACCCCCCCCCCCCCCCCCCCCCCGGGTTACTCCCGACTTGAAGGGGAAGACTGTCGCTGCCGAGGGCCAGAGGCCTGGGGGTATTCAGTGTTTTAGGTGCGGGGGCAGAGGACACGTAGCGGCCCACTACCCTACACGTAGTCTGTTGATTGAGGAGGAGGAGGCCGCTTTAGAGGGAGATGTGGAGACTATTGAGGAGATCACCGCCACCGTTGAGGAGGGTTGGGAGAGCGACGCTGAGCGTTCGTTGGAGGTAGGAGTAGTCAGGTGCTTCCTGCATACCCCACGTGCTGATGAGGACTGGCGCCGCACTACCATTTTCTACACATATTTCCCGAGTGCAGGCGGACCCTGCAAATTAGCTATCGATAGTGGGAGCTGTGTGAATATCGTGGCCCAGAAGGGTCTAGACCGCATGCAGGTGAAGGCGGAGCCTCACCCCTACCCTTGACTCACATCTTGACACCGCACCCACAGACCCATTCTTGAGCGTATATCTATGTCGCTCTCTCATTGTCGTTACCCTGAGTCACATCACGACCGAGAGACCAGAGCCTAGTGTTGATCTCGTAGTGGCCATGTCATCCATTCACGGGGACACTACCCCTTTTGTTGGTACTCATCTGGAGGACCTTGAACCTAGTGACGAGTTCCATGACGAGCCCCCAGTTGAGCCTCCTGATGATCCATCACATCCTGATGAGCATGGGATTCAGGTGAGCCCTGTTTGTATGAGTATCGATTTATGGAAGCCTCTTCCATTATCGTCCCTGACCCCGCCCCAGAGGATGGATATTGTGAGGAGCATCCAATATTTAGGGCACCACCTGCTGACACATCACACTCGTGATGAGTTTTGGGACACACCACCCGCTGACCCACCTGATGAGTTCTTTGTTGTCGGGGACACTCACTACACTATAGAGCCACGTCTTATGGTCGGTGCACATGATTTTCACTTAGGCGGTCGTCGCATTCGCGATGACTTTTCTTACACACCTCTTGGTGAGCCTCCTGATGCGTCACGTTCCCTGAGAGACACTTGGATCTTTATGAGCTCGTAGTTGAGTATAGTTGTCTCTCACGATCATCTAAGCACTCGTCACACACGAGATGAGTTTTTCTACACTCCTCCGAGAGAGCCTCCTGATAGGCCACCTCCTTTGGTAGATTTTCAAGTGGTTATTAGCTTTTCCCATAACGGGTATGTTGTGTCCGTCGTGTCTCATTTACATCATTTTCATGAGTCTGTTGAGTCGTTTCGTCATCATTTGCATGAGTCTGTTGTGTTGTTTGTTCATCGTTTGCATGTGTGTCATGAGTCGGTCAGACGAATAATCCATATTGATAATAAATTTTGTAAATCACATGCGGATGTTCACTGGCAAGTGCAGGTACTTCATGAAGGCGAGCAGGTGATGGTGAGAATCTGCGGTGTGAGGCTCCGTGCGAGGTTTGCTAAAAGCTTGAGCGTTAGGCGAATGGATTCCTATATAATCATGAGACAGATCGAAGCAAACATCTACGATCTTGATATCCCTGCAAGTATGGGTATCCACCTGGTATTTCGTGTTGAAAATATGTCATCGTACTACGAGCCTCGCGAGTATGTGGACCCAAGCAGTGGGGACTTCCAGCCGCCCACACCTCCACTCATGTTGCCTTACCACCCTCATAGCCCACCCAAGTCTGATGGTCACCACTACTCACCCACTTCTGACACCCACCCACCTGGGGACTCGTCTTCTTTGGTTCTACCCACGGCGCCGCCGATCGCACCGGGATCCACCACTCGTGAGTTGAGCGTTGAGAGCATCACGGAGACCATATTCCGTCGGTACATTCCTACTACAGACGCTGATGACATCTGGGTACTTGCAGCAGAGCTTGATCGACTCACCCCTGGACTTCGACTTCAGTGCGGCCGTCTCCATTCACCGGAGATGACGACTTTTCAGTCAGGGGGATTTGATTGGCGAGGCCACTTTTCAGCGACGACACTTGGACGACCTCTGGCGGGCATCTCCGAGTTTTACCTGGCATTCGGCGAGAGAATTCTAACCCCTATTCATCGGGAGATGAATTCTTTCAAGCCGGGGAGATTGATGCGGAGCAGAGGTGAGGAGCTTTGGGCTCATTCGGGGCTGATTTGGCGACTTACCATATATGGCGTGCCCGGATCGACGATCCGACTCCGTGGATGCGTTCGGATTCGTGTTGCGAGTCGATTTCATATATTACTTTATATATTTTGGTTTATTATTGTTGTATTTAAGTGGATTTTCCCCGGGCCAATCATAGCCGTTGATTGGGATGCCCTAGCTTTGTTTTATTATAAATAAGAGAGTAGTGGGCTGATTGGAGGCATTGCAGAATTTGGAGAATAGAAATCTCGGATTCCAGCGATCATCCCACGGTGCCGACTCCGTGGAACCCTAGGTGACGACTCCTAGGCTTGTATCTCCCTCCCCAAGGTACCCCCTAAACCTAGCCCTCTTTTCCCCCTCTCAAACTCCCTCCCGCAGCCCCCAACAGCACCCTCTGCCTCCAAACAGCCAGCCCCAGGTCTTCCCCAAACCGCTGCCGCTCCTCTCCCAGCCACCTGCCGCTCCTCCTACAGCCCCCTGATTCCGCTCCAGCAGCCCCACCTCCCCAGCCCCAGCCCTAACCGACCATCCTCAGCCCTCTTCACGTGGATCCACCTCCTTTCCCCTCTATATTCCTAGATCAGTCCAGATCTAGGTTTTTCCACCCCCGATCCGTTATTTCCACCGTCATACATCTTTCCGTAGCCCGGATCCGCTCTCAAACATCGGATCTACTATCACCTTACCCGGATCTACTTCCTAGTGGCCGGATCTATCCATTTCCGGCCCGATCTCCCCATTTTCCGCCAAGGACAGCCACCTCCGCCATTTCCACGCCAACGGTTCCATCTCGGATCGCCGTTCACGCATCTCCGGCTCCGGATTCTTCAGTGCCTTGGTCAGCCCACTATTTGGTGAGATTTCGTTGTATTTGACTTATTATTTTCAGCATTTTTATTTATTGGGTTGGACATTTTATATTTGCTTGGAGACCATTATTGTGGAATTTTGCCCTAGATTATTATGGTGATTTGCAGGGTTTATTCGCCGCGCGCTCTAGCTTTGGCCCTCCACGCGGAGGAAAGCCTAAGCTTGTTTTCGTCCTAATAAAATATTGTCTTGCTGTGAATTTATTTTGCGTGGGGTGTTTTAAATTTATTATCTAATTTGGATTCACGCCGTCGGATTTGCATAGCATGTAGGGTTATGTCGCGGATTTTCTGCCGCCTATAGATTCGTACTGCGTCAATTGGTATCAGAGCCTAGGTTACGCGCACTTTTCGATACGCAGTCGTAGAGTCTATAGGTTTTCATTATGTCTAGGTGTCATGATTATTCCTCCTCTCACTTTGGAGGTCTCGAGTCCACTAGCACCCGCTCTCACAGAGCCCCGTCAGGGAGATCTTCACGTTACTACGATGATTATTCTCGATCGCAGCACGCCACTTTTAGAGATCGTGTTGACCCACCGACACGAGACCACTGCACTAGAGACGATCAGTATAATGATTGTCGTCGTTCATATCCTTGCACGCGAGCGGATCGTGTTGATCCTTCGGCTCGACTCGGTTACCTTAGAGATGATTTTTATGAGGATCGTCGCTTTGAGAGAGATCTTGAGAGTCAGTTTCGTACTGTTGCCCCTCCTTTTGACGGCTCATCGGGTCCCGAGTCTTTCAGTTATTGGCTCGTGGACATGGAGTATTATCTTGACCATTTTGAGGTATTCGGTGAGCGTCGCGTCAAGTTTGCGAAACTTAGACTTTTAGATCAGGCGAGGGCATATTGGGCTAGTGTTGAGAGGACACGTGAGCGAGACCGTCTACAACGCATCACTAGTTGGGTGGACATGAAGCGTACATTGTGTCAGAGGTATCTGCCTTCGTCGTATCGGAGTCGCTTGTTTGACCAATTATTTTCCCTTCAGCAAGGATCCATGTTCGTCGTTGAGTACAGGGATCGATTTGATGAGTTAGTTGTGAGGAGCAATATCCGAGAGGACCCAGCCATGACCTCTTGCAGATTTCGGTCTGGACTTCGAGCAGACATTCATACTGAGGTGGTTTATCATAGCTCGAAGTCCCTCGAGCAGACGTATCAGCTGGCCCTTTGTTACGAACAGTCTTTGAGATCCGTAAGAGCTGGTCGGTTGGATCCTCACTTTGACCTCCGCAATACGAGCCCCTCCCACACCGAGGACACCACTTTGCCTATCATTGGTCCATCAGACATGACTGAAGTAATACCTGATGCAGATTGCTCACACCCCAGTGAGGTGCTTATTAGCCCAGTGAGTGACTTATCTCTAGTTTCTGACCCGTCTCTTGTGACCCCGACTGAGGGCGAACCTGAGCGGCCTATTGAGTCTGTAGTGTTGTGTCCTTCACCCACACCACCACCTCTGGCATGTAATGGGTTGGTTAGCACCCCCTCCCTCTTCTCCAACAACCGCAGCCTCCCTCTTCTCCAACAGCCGCAGCCTCCCTCCTCTCCACCAACAGCCGCCGCCCCTCTCTACCTACAGCCGGCCGCCACCCTCTCCACCTACAGCCGGCCGCCACCCTCTCCACCAACAGCCGCCGCCACCCTCTCCACCAACAGCCGCCGCCACCCTCTCCACCAACAGCCACCCCCCCTTTCTACCTACAGCCACCCGCCTCCCTCACATCCAGATCTGGCCGGATCTCCTTGATCCGGTTCGTTGCTCGCCAGATCCGACAATCCCTCGCCCGATCTACGTCCTACGCCACCCCCCCCCTTCCGTGGAACCACCGTCCTTTACCCGATCCAGCCCCTAACCATCAGGAAAACCTTTATTTTGCCTTCTAAATTTCAGATCTCATGAAAATACTGCAGCCCTACTTTTTATTCAGATTTTGGTATTTGTGTTTGCGGAATAGTGGTTGTTCTTGTCTAAAATATTGTGCATCGTGTGGACTTTTGCTTAAAGGAAATTTTGGTTAGTTGTATTTGCTTGTGAAACTCTTATTCTGCAGGACGACTCTCTTCGCTGCGTGCTTATCTTTTTTTGCCCTCCGTGCGGAGGAACGCCATTGCTAACGCCGCAAGAAAAATGTTCTACTCCTTATATGATTGTAGGTTTTGTTGTTTATGGTGATTCTTGCTATTGAATAAATTATTACGCCTGTTAAACATTCATCCAATCATATAGCCATTTGGGTTTACGTGAGTCCGTCCCCACACCTCACTAGTTCGAGTCCTAGAATTCCACCACACCGCCTACCCTACATCAGACTCTTTCTCTCGACATCTCCCCTCCTCTCTCTACAACGTCTCCTCCTCCCACCTATGTTTCATCGTTCCCTGTCATTCATGCTCCTTCCCTTGATATCCCACAGCCGACACCAACTCCTACATGTGTCCCTCCTATTTCACCTTTTTCATATCATTATCGTCGACGTCCTGCTTCCTCGTCTGTCCTCGCTCCTTCCACTCCAGAGACCCCATTGACACTCTCAATCCAGCGCTCTCCTCTTTGGAAGGTTCCCACATTTCAGCAGGCTCGAACTTGGATCTTCCCATTGCTTTGTGCAAAAGGGTAAGGGGCAGCACGCAACATCCTCTGACTAATATTGTCTCATATGTCAATCTTAATCCCCTTGCAGCAAGTTTTCATGGGCACTCTCTACAAACATTTTTCCTGCTACAAATGAGGAAGCTCTTCATATACACCTTGCTGGAAAGCGGCCCTGGGTGAGGAAATTTCCGCTTTAAATTCACGAGGTACCTGGACCATTGTCCTTACCCCTTCTGAAGGAGATGTTGTCGGGTGTCGATGGGTCTTTGTCGTTAAGTTTCTCCCAGATAGCATTGTGGGTCGATACAAGGCTCGACTTGTTGCTAAGAGGTTCACCCAAACTTATGGTGTTGATTTCTTTAATACAGTCTCTCTGGTTGCCCGTATTAGTACTAGTCTGGTCCTCTTCTCTGTTGTTGTCAACCGGAATTTGCAAATGTCTCTGCACTATGTCAAAAATGTCTTCTCTATGGTGATTTACACGAAGAAGTCTATATGGAGCAACCTCCTGATTATGTTGCTCAGGGGGAGTCTCGGGTGTGTAAGCTTCAGAAGACCATCTATGGTCTCAAACAAAGCCCTCCTGCATGGTTTGACAAATTCAGTCAGGTTGTCTCTATTATTGGTTTCTCCAAAAGCAATTTTGATCGGTCTCTTTTTATATGGAAAATCAACCACAGCTTAGTTATTCTCGTTGTCTACGTTGACGACATTCTCTCTAAGTTGTTAAAGGCGCGCCTAAGGCTCAAGGCTCACCAGGCTCAGAGGTTTACGCCTTAGTGTGCCTTTTGTGCGCCTTTGGAGCATAAAAGACACGTCTAGGTGCAATTTCTATTGTAATTTTTTTTTTTCAAAATAAAGAAAGAAATAATGTAAGAACTCAATATTTTTTCCATGATTTAATGTTTGCGAAACATAATCGAGCGTTGAGACTTAGATATAATGCAAGTGATCACATTGATTCTATTTTATAAGAGATATAAATGATAGTAATGAATCATTAATGAGTAGAATAGATGAAAAAATCTGATTAAGAAGATGAAGTGGTGTTTGATGCTGATTATTTAAATTGAATATGGTTGCGCCTTGCCTTCGTCAGGCACGCGCCTACTCCTTGAGCCTTGCGCCTAGGCTTCAATACCCCTTTGCGCCTTGGTGCGCCTTGCGCCTTTAATAACTAAGCATTCTCTTTACCGGAAATGGCTCCTCTGGAATAGAGAAAACTAAGAAACATCTGCGGGAGCATTTTGTTTCCAAAGATATGGGCCCTCCAAGATACTTCTTGGGAATTGAAAATGTGTGACGCAATAACTCCATAGTTCTCTCTCAACGCAAGTATGTTATAGATCTTCTCAATTAAGTCGATCTCCTTGGAACGAAACCTGCTCGAAATCCCATGCCTTTGCGCATTGACAAACTTAGGATGAGACATCCCCTCTCCTACGGGATGTTACTCGATACTGGTCGGTAAACTCATTTATCTTATTGTAACTATACCAGACTCTCTCCATCCAATTTCTAGTGTGAGATCTACAAAATGAGATCGGCAATCCTCTTTCTTCCAGATGGTCGAATATGAGAGAAAAGGAGAGGCTCTGGCTTGAGAAACGGGGCTGCAAATCACCTTCTCCTCCAAGATCAAGACCTCCTCTTGTTGAGGCTTTGCGGTGTAGTGAAGGCCGTGTCGGAGATGCTCTGCCCCGATTGACCTCCTCCACGAAAGCCAAAACAGGAGTTAAATCACATTTCTTTTTTCTCCAGGAATGGCTTTCCCCTTTCCTCCTCCAGGAATGTGGTTGTACCTCCTCCAGGAAAGCCAAAACAGGAAGCTCCCTGCGGGGTGGAAGAGGTCACGCGTGGAAGAAGAAGAAGCGGGGTGGAAGAGGGCACGCGGGGAAGAAGAAGAGCGTACCTGCGAAGAAGAACCTGCGGTGCGGAAGAGGGAACGCGGGGAGGAGTGGCGAAGAGGCCCACACAGCTTCCGCCTTTCGCCAGACGCGCGCTTCTGCGGTTTACCGTAGGCAGGAGTTGCGGTTGGGGATACGAAGAAAACCGCTGATTTTAATAAACGGAGGTTTTGAAATAAGCGGAACCAAACCCAGCTTTTATTCAAAACACCGGTGCGTCCCAGCCGCGCAGCAGCCAAAAAGTCGAACCAAACGCCACCATACTCATTCTTTAGGGATCTGAAGGAGGTAGCTCAATGAGATCTTCATTTATTTAAGCTCGTTAGCAAATATTTCCACAGCCTACTTCCATTGAGGATAATTTCAGGTGTTCAGTTAGACTCTTGTACTGACATCTAACTTTCCATAAAAAAAATTGTACTAAAATTAGGATATGAATATTAGAGTATCGTTTAGGGACTTTTTCTTTATCACCCATGATTGAAGAGTGCTAGCAACTTCACAATAATCAACCAGACAACAGTTTTCTAATTCTAGCCGCCAAGCAATCCCCAACACAAACCAACTTATCACAGCAAATATCTAACTCCTAACCTGTAAGAGTTAAGAAGTAATACCTGATGGAAAAATTAAGCGCGCCGCTACAGATTTGTATTATCGAAAAATTTAGGATAATTACAAACAACTGAATAAGCGACGATACAGGATGAAGGATCGTCTTATTCAAAATCTACTAATCTCTATTGGAGTTTTAAATACAAGATCAATAATTTTCTAATTAAACAAAGTAATCAAGAACACACTAATAAAATGAAGCTTGAACAAACGGTAAATTTACTGAAGTTCTATGACTCAAGCTCGTGCTTCATCGTGGCGTTGATTTACAAAATCCTTGATGCGTTCTTCTTTATGAAACTCATTGTGTTCGTAGATCCCGCCAATATACAAAGTCTATCTAAATGGTTCTCTTCAACAAATGAGAATTAGCACAATATATATATATACTTAACGCGTATTTCCAGATATCCGCGCATTAGAGGGGGCGGCCAACGGCTGCGGGCTCGCCGGCCACTGGCCACCCTGGTATCGCCGGCGTCCACGCCAGAGAGCCCAGGGGAGGCCGGTGGCCGGCGAGCCCGCAAATTTTTTTTACAGTGGGGCGGCCGGCGAGCCCGCAGTCGTCGGCCGCCCCCCTGTAATGCACGGATATAATGGATATACGTGTTACGCGTATATCCATTATTCCGTGTATAATATATATATATATATACATACATATGTGTGTGTGTGTGAATCAATTTTAATAGTCGGATATTGAAGTCAAGGATAAAATTATGTGCATGAATGCAGATCAAATGATTTCCATCGAGCTTAATCCACCAAGACTTCATTTAGATCACATAAAATATATATATTATATATATATGTATATATGTATATATGTAATCTGAAAACTTAAGATAATAAATATGAAAACAAAAATTATAACCTGAAAACTTAAGGTTTAATAATGTGAAAACTGAAGTTTATTACCTGCCTTGATTTTTCCCCAAAACTTGATGTCGGTGGTTGCCTTTCTCTTTGAGTACTCAAGGAGTAATGGGCTGATCGCTATTAAGTTTCATCCAAGATAATGGATGACCGGTTGCGTGATCCAGGAAAGAAATCGAGATGGCCAACAACCACATTTAATCTTCCTCTTGATCTCGCCAGTGACGTGGATCTGAAATCAATCACTGTTCTTCAGCTTCTAGGGCTGGCGTCTTCTCCTCGAAGCTGAAGGAGAGTGTTTCGGTTGCTACAAAACTGTAAAGAAGAGGAGCGGTCTTCTGCAGGTGCCGAAAGGGAAAAAGGCAGACTTTGCCGGTGATGAAGATCCAAGGAAAACGGCCTACAAAACATTGGATGCTCCGCTCTTCCTCCCAAAAGCCAAAATGGAAGAGAGGTCGAGAAGAAAGCCATCAGTTACACAAAAGAGTGAAAAAGGAGAACTCACGAATCTGTTAGGAAAATGTGTATTCAACAATAATACTCAACAATAGTGTTTACATATATATATACATGAGATGAGTCTAAGCAATATCTACCATATAGAAAGTTACAACATATCTAACACCCCCCCCCCAACTCACGGGGGATCATACACCGAGAGTTTGGACAGTAGATAGGCATGCTGGGTCCTCGTCTGCGGCTTTCTCATCAAATCTGCAATCTGCTGCTCGGAAGGAATAAAGGAAGGGGCAAGAGTGCCCTGACTATAGTGCTCACGCAGGAAGAAAGCATCCACCCCGATATGCTTGGAGAGAGAATGCTTCACCGGGTTTAGAGTAATCTGAATGGCACCGGTGTTATCACAGTAGAGGGGAGTGGGGGATCTGGAGAAGAGACACCAAGATCCTCAAGAAGCCAACGGAGCCAAATAATATCCTCAGTGGTGGTAGCCATGGCTCTAAACTCAGCCTCAGTGCTGGAACGGGAAACACCAGTCTGTTTCTTGGACTTCCATGCAATAAGTGAAAAACCCAAGAACAGACAAAAACCAGTGACAGAACGACGGTCAACAGGATCACTAGCCCAGGTGGAATCGGAGTAAGCACGTAGCTGTAGAGAACTACTGCTGGAGAAGAATAGACCACGAGAGGTCGTCGCCCGGAGAGCGCAGGAACCGCAGCAGATGGCCATAATGCACAGAGGTGGGTGCACTAACAAACTGGCTCAGCACATGAACAGCATGGGCAATGTCGGGGCGAGTAATGGTGAGATAGACGAGACTCCCGACGAGGTGGCGGTATCGAGTAGGATCGGAGAGTGGAAACTCATCATCCGGACGTAGCTGAAGATGAAGCTCCATAGGGGTGTCCACTGTGCGAGAGTTAGAGAGAGCAGCCCGAGCAAGGAGATCTGATGTGTAGAGCTGCTGAGAGAGCTGAAACCCGCGATCTGTAAAGCTGACCTCAAGACCCAAGAAGTAGCTCAGTTGTCCAAGGTCAGTTATCTGAAACTGCTGCTGAAGGTGATGTTTGACGAAGGCCACATGAGAAGGATCATCACCAGTAATAATTATATCATCCACGTATAGTAACAAAAGGGTCCGACCACGGGAGGAGGAGTGCACGAACAGAGCTGGATCATGTGGACATGGCTGGAATCCGGCGGCAGTAATGGCTAAACTGAAACGTGCAAACCACGCGCGGGGCGCCTGCTTGAGCCCATAAAGAGCTCGCCTCAAGCGACAGACAAGGCCTGGAGGAGAGGATAGACCCGGAGGAGGAAGCATGTATACCTCCTGCTGAAGATCACCGTGAAGAAAGGCATTCTTCATGTCGAGCTGTGACAGGGACCAGTGGCGAACAGCAGCAACAGCAATAAGAGTTCGTGCTGTAGTCATGTGAGCAACTGGAGCAAAAGTCTTGTCATAGTCTCTCCCCTGCTCCTGCTGAAAACCACGAGCAACAAGTCGAGCCTTATACCTCTCCACAGAACCATCGGAGCGAGTCTTGACCTTAAAGACCCACTTGCAAGTAATAGGAACAGCACCAGGGGGAAGAGGAACAAGCTTCCATGTATGAGTGTGCTCAATCGCCTCCAACTCAGCAGACATAGCAACCTGCCACTCAGGTATCTGGGCAACCTCACGATAGGAAGTCGGCTCTGGAGTACTGCAGACAGTGGCAGGAAGGGCATGTAGATCCAGCGGTAGGGTAGCAAGGTTAAGACGGTCGGGAGGACGCCTCTCACGAGGTGGGTTGTGGCGCACGGGAGGATCAACCATAGGACACTCGTTTGAGGAGGTAGGCACTGAGTCTGGGAGCACTGGAGGCGAGGAGATAGGAGGAGGACGACGAGTATAGTGATAGGGAAGAGGAGAGACACGATCCCAAGTGGACAGTTCATCAGAGGGAGAGGAAGTAGACTGAGGCGAGGGAGACGAAGTAGACTGCGGCAAGGGAGAAGGAGGTGACGGAGTAGACTGTGGCAAGGGAAGAGGAGGGGGACATTCCGGAGGAGAGGATACATGAGGCGGAGAGATGGGAAGAGTGAGAAACTGCACGTCAGAGGGAGTAACGGATGAGTGTGAGGTCGAAGAAACAGGGGACACAAAGAAAGGGTGAGACTCATCAAAGGTGACATCACATGAAATGCGAAGTCGACGTGCAACAGGGTCATAGCATCGATAGCCCTTGTGCTCAATACTATACCCAAGAAAGGCACAAGAAACAGACTGAGCAGGGAGCTTAGTACGCTCACGTGGAGAGAGAAGAACATAACATCGAAAACCAAAAACACGAAGATGAGTGTAACGTGGGGGTCGAGAGTACAGACACTCACCTGGATACTGACCCTGAAGGAAAGTGGAGGGTTGCAGATTAATGAGATAGACAGCAGTGGAAACAGCCTCAGCCCAGAAGTGAGGAGGAACGTGAGAGGAGATAAGAAGGGTGCGAACTGTCTCAATAATATGACGATGCTTCCTTTCAGCTTTGTCATTTTGAGCATGGGCACCGGTACAGGCAAGCTGAGGGAGAGTGTCGTGAGTAGCTAGCAAATCTCGAAAGGCATGAGAGAGATACTCCCCCCCCCCCCCCCTCCTGAGTCAGAACGGAAAATGCGTATGGAAGCAGAAAACAGTGTGCGCACCATAGCAGAAAAAGTAACATAGATCTATAAAAAATCAGATCGAGAACGCATGAAATAGACCCAACAATAACGAGAGTAGTCATCAACGAAAAGAACATAGTACCGGTGTCCACCCTTGGATACAGAAGGTGAGGGTCCCTAGACATCAGAATGAACTAAATCAAAGGGACGCTGAGACCTGGACTCACTAGACTGATAGGGGAGTTGTAATTGTTTACCAAGCTTATAACCTGAACATGAGTGAGACCGATCAATAGAAACACGACCAAGGAAACCATGACTAATGAGAGAAGATAGACGTGAACCACTGGGATGACCAAGACGGTGGTGCCACTGAGAGAAACCTACAGAAGGAAGACAAAGGGAGGAAGCTGCAGGTGACCATGAAGTGGATGGAAGGTGGAGACAATCAAGTACGTACACCCCGCAACGAAGACGACCAGCCCCAAGGAGTGCCCCAGTCAGACGATCCTGCACACGGCATGTGAACTCATCAAAGGTAACCAGACAACCATGGGATGTGAGCTGGCTGGCGGATATAAGGTTCATGGATAACTCAGGTATGTAGGCAACATCGGGAATATGAAAATGGGTGGTGTGAAGGAGGCCACGACTGGTGATGGGGTGAATGGTGTCATTTGTTACCATGATACTGAGGGCAGGAATAATGGGCTGACATGACAAAAGGTGAGTAGCATCATAGGTCATGTGAAAAGAGGCTCCAAAGTCAAGCAACCAGTTGGAGGTGGAGATACCTGCAGGGACGGAGACAGTCGGCTGAGAGACAGAAGCGGAAGAGCAGGCCAGAGAAAACTGCGCTGGAGCCGAGAAATGAGCGGAAGGAACACCAGGAGCACGTTGCTGACCAGGTTGTTGAGTCCTCTGAAACTTGCGACGCCCAGATTGAACGTGTCCAAGGCACTGACAATAGTGACAGCAAACCGACTGGCGACGAGGAGCACCGAATTGAGTAGTAGAGGGCGCAGGAGAAAGAGGAACAGGGCGCACCGGAGCATTATAACCTGGCTGGGGAGCAGCCATTGAACCAATGGGGGACGAAGGTGGCTGCCTAGGGCAAAAGTCCGCTCGACGGAGGAGACCGACGAAATCCGGCGGGCTGCAGGAGGCAACAGAGATCAGCGGGCTTCGGGCTGCAGAGGGCAGTGGAAATCAGCGGGCTTCGGGTTGCAGAAGGCAGCGGAGATCAGCGGGCTTCGGGCTGCAGAAGGCAGCGGAGATCGGCGGGCTGTGGATGGGGCGGAGGAGGAGTACGGGGCTACGGAAACAGCCAGAGGAGGAGAGATACGAGTAATAAGCAGGTGTCGAAGACCTGGAGCAGAGGCGTCAAAGATCTGCAGGTATCGATCGAAAGCAGGAGATCGATCGATCGGCGAGATCGGCGGTAGCAGTAGGGATCGGCAGAAGCAGCGATCGATCGGCGAGATCGGCGGAAACAGCAGGGATCGGGATGATCGATCTGGCGGGTAGTTGCAGACGGGCGGAATCGGGAGAAAGCAGGACGAGCATGGGAAACCCTAACCTATCTCTGATACCATGTTAGGAAAATGTGTATTCAACAATAATACTGAACAATAGTGTCTACATATATATACATGAGATGAGCCTATGTAATATCTACCATATACAAAGTTACAACATATCTAACAGAATCAACCCTTGTTCATCGGTTGTGGTGAATGATGAATAGGTTTCATAATTCTTTAGGCTTAATAGGAGAGCCCAAAATTGGAGTTACAAAAACTTAATGGATATAATTAATTCCATGAAACTCCAATTTTAATAAAAAGAAACCATACAAAATTAAATTAATCATACCAAAATTCGTGTCAAGGGTGAGACCGAGTTCGCGACATGAATTTACGAAACGGTATGGCCCACTTATCACAGGCTTCGACCGTTCGCGCGACTGAATTAACGCACGCTCGTAGGAGTCTGAAAAGACCCAAATATTCGCGTACGACCTCACCGGGACGTCTCGATGAATCTAGTCCACCTTACGGAAAATTTCCAGCAGTACCCTCTAGATTAAGTTGTGAACAGCGATTTTGTTTTGAGAGGGACAGTGTTCAGCTAGGTGGGTCATGATCCATCAGCGACAACGACAACAGCTACGTTGCAGCAAGAGAAGGTTTTTACTATAGGTGAGTGGCTTGGTGCGACGGTAAGCATGCAAGGTGACGATGTCAGGGGAGCAGCAGCCTTAGGTTTACTCCGATACAATGAAATTAGGGTTAATTTTTCACACATTTGGAGCATCCTCTAAATGGTATTGCTTTAAAAATAATAGATTAATATAAATAAAATACATATTTGACTTATTCTTTTCTTCAACAGTAGTGATCAATTCACTTTTTTTAGACAATATTAATTGGTTCTACCCAAATAATTTCTCTTACAGGGCATTTAATGACTGTAGATTGAAAATTTTAACAAATGATGGCTTCATATTCTCTTTAGATTATCAGTTATGTTTCTTTCATTCTAAAATAACAAGTGGCATAAATTGTATCTCCATTTATCATGTCTAAATTTAGAGGGCTATTTTGCAGTGGCATCTGATGGAAGTGTCCTGGCCACCGGAAGCTACGACACAACGGTCATGGTTTGGCTTGCTTACAGAGGGAGATCCACAGAGAAGAAGGGAAGAAATGTGTATTCTGATTCTCAAAAAGACCATGTTATCATCGAAAACCCCTTTCATATCCTTTGTGGCCATGATGACATCATCACATGCTTATTTATTAGCTTAGAGCTTGATATAGTTATCAGTGGATCTAAAGATGGTACTTGTATTTTCCACACTTTGCGAGATGGAAGATATGTGAGATCCATTCAACATCCTTCGGGCTGTTCCATATCAAAACTAGTTGCTTCACAGCACGGGCGCTTGGTGATTTATGCTGACAATGATCTAAGCCTTCATATGTACTCCATTAATGGAAAGCTTATCAGATCTTCGGAGTCAAATGGACGCTTGAATTGCATAGAGCTTAGCTGTTGTGGTGAGTTCCTTGTGTGCGCAGGTGACCACGGACAGATAGTTTTGCGCTCTATGCATTCTCTTGATGTCCTACGAAGATTTGAAGGAATCGGGAAAGCTATAACATCATTAACTCTTACCCCGGAAGAGTGCATTTTGGCTGGAACAAAAGATGGAAGTCTCCTTTTGTACTCCATTGATAACCCTCAACTTCGTAAAGGGAACCTTCCCCGTTATGCAAAGTTAAAATCTTCGGCTATGGGATAGAGTTTGCTTAATGCAGGAGGAGGAAGTTATGATTTTTTTCCCGCGGCCTCATTAAGGTACGGTTTAAATGAATGGTCATTTTATTTTATTCTCTTAACTTGGGAAACCTCCTGAAAATATTTTATTTATAGTCAATGCTCTCATGATTAGCTTATTTATAGTCTCTTTTGTATTTTTTGTATCCTTTCTCTCTATATAGTAACCGCAGCACCATATAATTAGTTCCTAGACTTTTATGCTGTTAAAATATGTACTTTGCAGTACTCCCACATTGTAGATTAATTCATATTGTATTTCTTTTGCCTTTTACAGTTTTACCCCTCTTTGGGAAGAATACCATGCATCATTCAATCCTTCTTTCTCCTCTTTTTAACATGATTTCAGAGCTTTTCTTTGACCCATACGGCCATAGTTGCTAGCTGGAATTCATTGTTTGATCATCCCACCTCGATCAAATACTCATCCTTCTGATCTCTTGATCGTTCAATCTATTCCTTATTTCAGCCTCCTCCATCGACCGCTAGCTGCTCTCAGGAACGGACGGAATTTACTACGATCAATCAACCCTAAAATCACAGCTCAAAATCATTGATCGTTTCTTGATCTCAGTCTCGTTCACAGCCTCCAGCACCATTCACTTCTCCTCTTTCTAACATATACTTCACATATATTTTAGGGTTCTGCGAAAACAGATTTTGTAAGCCCCACGGTCTGCTTTTCTTCTACTTGCACCTAAAGCTCTCTATGAAATTTGTTTTAAATTTTGTTTTTGCTCTGAGATATTATAGTATCAATCGGTTTCCTAAAACCGTGCGTAGTGCCACATAGGAAGATCCTTTCCTTTATCTAGGAAAGAGTTTTAGTTAAGAAGCATGAAGAGAAGTATTTTGCTGCTCTTTTATCACTTTTTTCAACTAAACTAACATAAATGATTTGAGTTGCACCACAAGAGTAGTTTTTTTTAGAAATAATTACCCAAGCCTCCCCTGTAAGTTTGCATAATTACTGAGAGCACCCCTCTTAGTTTCGAAATTACAAAAATCTCCCCTTAAGTTTTCATTGCATTACATCCATGAACAAAAATACCTCCCTGAACACTGTTCAGGGGAGGTTTTTGTAATGAAATGAAAACTTAAGGGGAGGTTTTTGTAATGAAATGAAACTAAGAGGGGTGCTCTCAGTAATTTAGCAAAGTTAGAGGGGAGGTCCCGGTAAATGGCCCTTTTTTTATACAAACTTTTATTTCTCACTTAGGCAGGAGACACATTGTTCATCATAGCCCACTCGTGCCTACACCATCGTGTGCATTCGCATCTGCGTGCACGTTTGTCGTGAAAGACGGTCATTAAGCCTAGCCTATTCAGATATTAGAACATATGCAACCTAAAATCAATTGGTTATAGGCTCTATATTAAATGCACAATGCTACGAGAGTTTTCCAATATGGGACGATATTATCTCAGCACCCATGCCACCAAAACAGACTTCACTTTTCATTAAGCTGTTTTTGGGAAGAATTAATTGACTTTCTGTGTTTTTATTAAAGAAACTCATTAAAGCTCGTTTCTTTTCTGAGCAAATGACTAATGGGTCTATTCTATCTTTTACAGACGAACTTTGGAAGATCAACGCATCCTCGTGTGCACGCATATCAATGTCAAAAATGAAGTTTTGTGCTTTTTACGAACACGGCAGCCAGATAAGAAGCCTGGATTGAAATGGGCCGGGAAAGATGTGATCTATCATTCAGTTTCTTGGTAAACCATCGTATCTAGCCCGGGTCGGCATTGATAAGACCCGAGGACGCTACCTATAGCGAGCTATACACTTGGATTCTTCACCTGTTATAGTAGAAAATTGAGTCTAATACAAAACTGGAGAGTCAGTTTCTTCAGTCACCTGTATAGTTTTCATTAGGCGGTACATAAGTTTCTCCAGCGGATTGTAAATGTTAATCTAGTAAATCTACAGCACTCTTTATTTCTGATCATGTATTCTCTTCTTGTTCAACTGATTCTATATTGCAGGCATCACACAAAGAAAACACTAATTGTTGGTGTGTATATAAAGAAGTATTTGGTGTGTATTTAGTAATGAAGAACCCTTTGGGGTATATATATATATACTTGTATTAGATTGAAAGTGGAATAGACAAAAAAGGAGCCCTAATTCTACATTGTATTAGAGCACGGGGAAGGGAGCCGCTGGAGCATCGACGATCGTCCACGCTCCCTCAGTGATCCCGTGGAGTCCTCGCTGTCGCTAAAGCCTCGTCAACGAATCGTCGATGGTTCTCTCGCGTTGGTCCTCGTTGTCGCTAAAGCATCGTCAACGAATCGTCGCTGCTCCAGACGATGACTGGTGCGGTGAGCGTGGAGCTCTCGACGACGACCGGTGCGGTGGTGCGGTGGTGCGGTGATGACTGGTGCGGTGAGCGTGGAGCTCTCGACGACTGAGCGTGGAGCTCTCGCGTCGACCCGTGGTTGGAGCTTCGTCGACGATCAGATCTCGCCATTGGAGTTGGAGACACTCGACAAAGAGGCTGGGAACACTCGACGACACTCGACCTGGAGTTGGCGTTCTCGTCGCTGGTTCTCGTGGAGTTGGAGACACTTGACGAACGGGAGCTGCACTCGACGAACGGGAGCTACACTCGACGAACGATACTCGATGAACGGAAGGCACTCGACGAAGGCAGCTTGCACTCCTTGTCTTCAACTGTAATCTTCGTGCTTTTGGGGCACCAATCCACTTGACGAAGGCAGCTTGCACTCCTTGTCTTCAACTGCAGCTTTGCCTCCAAGTATTTTGGAGGAGATTTAGCTAAGGGGGTTGTGTTTGCTTGAGTGGTGTGGGCTCTAGTAAGCGACGACGGCGGAAGGATGGAGGACGTCCTCAAGAAGTTGGACCCGGCAGAGGTGGTTACTTTGTTGAAGTTGTTGGGTTCATCACCTAGACCGGTGAAGTTGGACCTTCCACCAGTTGACCTGAAGCTCGATGGACCGACCACCTATCTGGGTTGGTCGTGCCGCGTGAGGAAGACTTTGACAGCGCAAAAGGTTGTGGGTTTCCTGACATGGGAGTTGAAGAAGCCAGAGAACTCAACTGCAGGAGATGAGTGGGAATCAACCCACATGACGGTGTTCATGTGGCTTCTCAGCTCGGTTGTCCCATTGATTGCTGCCACGGTTGATGGCTTGGAGACAGTCATGGAGGTCTGGGATAGGCTGTGAAGTACATATGATGGAGTGGGGAACACTCTCAGGGTCTTCCATGTGAAGGGAGAAATTGATGACACAGTTCAAGGTGAGAAGACTGTGCAGCAGTACGCATCAGAGTTAGAACGACTATGGGTGGACTATGACCATGCATCTGGTGGTATGCGTTGCAGTGACCCACAGTGTAAGGCGGCTAAGATTATAGTAGAAGAGAGGACCATGAGGTTCCTAAAAGGGTTAAATGAACGGTTCGATCAGAGGAGAGCCTTACTTCTGTCAGGTACGAAGATCCCCAATCTGTCAGAGGCCATCTCGGCCATGATTCAGGAGGAGACCCGGTTCAAACTCCAGGCGGGGACGGGAGATTCAGCTGTCATAAAGTCTGCGCTATCGGCTGCTGACTCGGGTATCTCAAGACCACGAGAGGACACGCGACGGTGCTACAACTGCAGTGAGAGGTCACCTAGTGAATGCTTGCCCCAGACCACCCAAGGCAAGGGATTTTGGTGGTCGTGGACGTGGTCGTGGATGGGGCCAGGGTCATGGTGGCAGAGGTGGCTATTGTGCCAATCTTGGCATTAGTGTATGTGATGAGAAGGCTGGTGTTATTTACACTGAGGAGGAGCAGACTCTTCTGAGTCTAATGAGCAAGATGGAGGATCTCAAGAGGAGGCAAATTGGAGACGTCGTTGAGGGGCCATCTCATGCTATGTAAGCTCATCCTTCTGGAACGACGGAGTGGATTGTTGACTCGGGTGCATCCCGACATGTGACCGGGGACTCGGGGAAGTTCACTTCCTACTCACGCCTTGCATCTCCAGATGGTGTCCAGACAGCGGATGGGACCTTTCAGCCAGTGGTTGGTAAGGGTACGGTCGATTGCACGGGTTCGGTAAAATTATCTAATGTCTTGCATGCTCCCTCATTTCCTGTTAGCCTTTTGTCTATCAGCTCTATTATAGTCCAACTAAAATGTACTGTCTCCTTTAACATTCCCAAAGTGACCTTCCAGGAGAAAGAGACGAGGCGTATACTTGGGACTGGGACCTGGCGTGATGGGCTGTGGTACCTGGATCAGCAGGGATTGGACACTACCCTTGTATCCGCGACGGAGAAGATAACGGAAGGGAAACTAAAGACAAGTATAGAGGAGGCACTTCTGCTCCACCATCGACGATTAGGTCATTCTTTTTTTGGTGTTTTAGAACAATTGTTTCCTTCTATTTTTGAAAAAGCATGTAAAAGTAAACTTGTGTGTGATGCTTGCAACTTAGGCAAGCTCACAAGAAACTCGTATGCTAGTTCTGGTCATAGAAGCTCTTCTGTGTTTGATGTTGTGCATTCAGATGTTCGGGGGCCGTGTGCAATTAATTTCTCTAATAGCTATAGATACTTTGTAACCTTTATTGACTGTGTTTCTCGTGTCACGTGAGTATATTTAATGAAAGCTAAGAGTGAGGTCCCCACTTGTTTCTAAAATTTTCACAAGCATGTCCAAATTCAATACGGTGCAATACTCAAGGTACTTAGGTCGGATAATGGGACGGAATATACCAATAAGACCCTTGCAGAGTACTTATCATCTCACGGGATACTGCACCAAACCACTTGCGCATACACTCCTGAACAGAATGATGTCGCTGAGAGGAAGAACAGACATCTGATGGAAGTGGCAAGAAGCATGATGATGCACATGAAGGTTCCCCAACACTTGTGGGGGTATGCAGTGTTAACGGCAGCACAGTTAAGTGAGCGCCCAGATCTAGGCGCTTACGGTTAGGGCCACTGTAACAACCCGGCCCAACCACCACACTGATGGGCTGGCAACCCGGCTCACAGGCCGGTTCATCTCCACACCAGCGGGCTGGTTGCCGCGGTTGACGGGCCGGCGCCATCTCCCACACCTCGCTCGATGTGGGCCGCACTTCCGGTCCGCTTTTTTACAAGGGCTGCAGCCCATGCAACCCCAACGCATCTCTGAGCCTGTTTCTCAGCTACAGTGCGTTGTTGATGGCGGGTCTCGATCCCCCGCCACCCTTGATGAGAAACCTTCAAAAGTTCTCATCACCAACTGAGCTGCAGCTCAGTTGGTGATGAGAACTGTTGAAGGTTTCTCATCAAGGGTGGCGGGGGATCGAGACCCGCCATCAACAACGCATTGTAGCTGAGAAAAAGGCTCAGAGATGCGTTGGGGTGTATGGGCTGCAGCCCTTGTAAAAAAGCGGATCGGAAGTGCGGCCCACGTCAAGCGAGGTGTGGGAGATGGCGCCGGCCCGTCAACCGCGGCAGCCAGCCCGCTGGTGTGGAGATGGACCGGCCTGTGAGCCGGGTTGCCAGCCCATCAGTGTGGTGGTTGGGCCGGGTTGTTACAAAAAAGCACATTTTTGTAACAACCCGGCCCAACCACCACACTGATGGGCTGGCAACCCGGCTCACAGGCCGGTCCATCTCCACACCAGTGGGCTGGCTGCCGCGGTTGACGGGCCGGCACCATCTCCCACACCTCGCTCGATGTGGGCCGCACCTCCGGTCCGCTTTTTTTACAAGGACTGCAGCCCATGCAACCCCAACCCATCACTGTGTCTGTTTCTCGGCACGGTAGGTTGTTGATGTCGGGTCTCGATCCCCCGCCACCCTTGATGAGAAACCTTCAACAGTGATGGGTTGGGGTTGCATGGGCTGCAGCCCTTGTAAAAAAAGCGGACCAGAACTGCGGCCCACATCGAGCGAGGTGTGGGAGATGGCATCGGCCCGTCAACCGCGGCAGCCAGCCCGCTGGTGTGGAGATGGACCGGCCTGTGAGCCGGGTTGCCAGCCCATCAGTGTGGTGGTTGGGCCGGGTTGTTACAGCCACCGCCGGCGGTGTCCCTGGCGGAGCGCTGCCGGACTCACCACGACAGGTTCGTCGGGGTCCGGCGAACTCGTCGGGGGTCTCCGGTGAGGCCGGTGGTGGCTCCGGCGGCGGCGGGGAAGGGAAATGGCGGAGGAGGCGAGGTTGGCGAGCTGATATCGTGGGATTTCGAGAGCGCTGGTTTTGGAAATTCCAAGAATGGCTATTTGTTGTCAAGCTTTATTTGATTGGACGACTTCTATATTTTGAAGCCATATATCCGACGGTCAATATATTTTGATGGATTTTTTATCTCATGCTATTCGCAGACCACCATATTTCTTTTTAAGATTGTATGTATATATATAGGCGACAGATCATATGCGAAGAAGAAATTCGTGCGAAGATGCGAATAAGCCCTATTCACCGTCTGATTGGGTATTGGAGCTATCCAATCGGACGGCACATATGCCTCACATATGCAACCCGCTTATAGGCGGACGCAGCCCGCTCCTATGCAGACACAACCCGCTTTGAAATTAGGATAGTCGTCTGATCACGGGTTCATAATTCTGTTGTCATCCGATCGAGCTCAATCAAACCGCACTCTCTCTCCAAATTTTACTAGGTCTCCTAAACCTACTACTAGGGTGTCCTAAACCTACAGTTGTAGGGTGCCCCAAATTTATATTTTTCATAGGACTCCTACCTACAATGGAAAATTATAATTTCACCCTTCTGATTTTGAAAAAATCTGACCAGGTGAAACCTGGTCTGCATATAAAATACCTATAAATTTTATAGGACCCCTACCTTACAAAGTGAAATTACTATCTTACCCCCATTATTTTGAAAAAAACAGGTTGCGGGCGGGGCAGGCCTGTGGGCCCCGCTTATTACAGTTATAGGGTCTTGAGCGGGGTTTAAACTGTTTTTTAATTTAAAAATTATAAATTTTTTAAAGAATGCAGCCGCCGGGGATCGAAGTGGCGACCTCCCATACAGGAATGTAAACCTTTACCACTCTGCCTATAATGGAGATGTGAAGATCCCAGAACTATTTTATATATATAATAATAAATTGATATACATATTATGCCCCATGGGTTCTGTTTGTGCAAATTTTTTATATAACATTAATTTTTTTTCTTTCTAATATATATATACATATATATATATAACGGTTCAACCCCGGTTAAACCGGTTGGACCGATTCGACCTTGAACCTCTCCCTCTGCGGGTTCGATGTCCGGTCCGATTTTCAAAACCTTGATATTATTTTTTTTTAAAACATTTAAAAAAAACTTGCTTTTTTTTAAAAAACACATTTAGAAATCTCATCATCCGTGAATTCATTTTCTTTAAAATGAATTTAAATTTATTAATTAAATTAATCATTATTAATTATGAGTCGGGCACCCCGAAGCCCGTCGGGCGCCCCGATGCCCGCCGGTGCGGGCGAAGCCCGCCGTGGGGGCGGGCGAAGCCCGCCGCTGCTGGCCAGGTACTGTCGCGCGAGGCACGGGGGGCCCCCGTGCACTGTCACTCGTATATATATATATATATATATATATATATATATATATATATATATATATATATATATATATATATATATATATATATATAGCAATGTTATACGCATGTCTGTTTTGGCTGTATGCAGGTCTAATTTTAAAAAAAAAATCTCATTTTCTTTTTTAAATATGTAGGCCATGGAATCGACGGCGCCATCGTTCGCCGCCTCCGCCTTCGCCGGCGACCAACTTTCGCCTTCGCCGTCGATGTCCTTCTCCCACTAGTCTGCCTCTTCACTGGCGGAACCGACGGCGCCATAGTTTGCCGCCTTCGCCGGCGACCAACTTCCGCCTACTCCGTCGTTGTCCTCCTCCCCCACCAGCCGTGCCTCTTCACCGGCGGAACCGACGGCGCCATTGTTCGCTGGACTCTATCCGGGCACCACGTCCGCACCCTTGCCCTCCTCTGCAGGCACACTGCGAAGATCGCCGCTCTCACGCCCTGCTTCCCCGACGGCGTCGAACAGGTCTCATCGAACTCCATACGTTCGAATAGCACCCCGCGTCACTTCTCAGCGCGTGCGAGGATGGCGTGCTCTGCGTGTGGAGCGCCAAAGACTAAGCTGTCGTCGGCGACGGAAGCTCCCCTCATGGGCGGGTACTCTACTCCATCCCATTTGGCCGAACATCCGTCCTCACAACACCATATTTGCATCGCGTGCATCGACGGCAAGTCCTCGAAGACGTCTGTGTTGATCGTCGATTTGGGCACCTTGCTCATCGTGCAGACCGTCTTCCAAGGGAGCTTGGGCATCGGATCTGTGAAGTCCATGGTCATCATCCTGTCATTGGAGGAAACGGACAAGGATATGCAAGCAGGAAACAATGTCCTACATCAATTTTGGGCATGAAATAATTGGCTTACATATATTAAATTTGGCATGCATGAAATAATTGGCGGTCTGCATATATCCACAGCTAAAACAGGTCTGCGTATAACATTGCTATATATATATAATGCATATATTATTTGTCTAATTCTGGTCATACCATGCAAATTTTGGAAAAATATTCAACATGAAAGTTGTAGATCTCGTTCTTGCATACAAAATGCATATATTATTTGTCTAATTCCGACATGTATTGTGGGAGAATCAACTCAAACTTTTTTAGGCTTAAAAAATTGAGCTTATATATGTAATTATGTATCTATACTATATATACAAAGATGTATGGAGCCTCCTTTGGTGTAACACCTAAGGCCCATCAAATAAATCTGAACCGTTCGTAATAAAAAATTCGATCTCAGCCGTATGATGGTATCCGACTCTCCACATAACCCCTAATTTCGCTACTCTTAGCCGCTCGTCTCCCCACAGAAAACCCTCGTCGATCCCTCCTCTCGTGCACTCGGCAAAAGAGATCTTCAGAAGCGCCATTACCAGAAGTGCCTCCTCAACCTCCGCAGGTAAATCCCCGTCCGGACCGCAGAAGAACTCCTCTGAAGCGCCTCAGCCATATCCTCCTCCTCCTCCGTAAGTCTCCCAACCTCTTCCTCCTCCTTCTTCTCCCCAATTTTGGGTTATTCATTATGTAACCTCATTTACCCTCAAATCTCTTTTCCATCTTCAGAAGCGCAATGACCAGAAGTGCCTCCTCATCCTCCGTCGTTCTCCTCGCCGCTCTGTCCTTCTGAAGATATCCCCGTCCGACCCGGAGAAGAGCTCCTCCAAAGCGCCTCATCCTCCGTCGTTCTCCTCCTCCGTAAGTCTTCCAACCTCTTCCTCGAACACAGGCGTGCCGCAGTTCGTTTAATGTTTAATGCCGCCGTTCGTCGAACGCAGGCGTGTCACAGTTCGTCGAACGCAGGAGGTCGTTCGCGAACGCAGGAGGTTGTTCGCGAACGCAGGAGGCCGTTCGTGGAACGCAGGAGGCCGTTCGTCGAACGCAGGCATGTCGCAGTTCGTCGGACGCAGGAGGCCGTTCGTCGAACGCAGGAGGCCGTTCGTCGAACGCAGGAGGCCGTTCGTCGAACGCAGGAGGTCGTTCGTCGAACGCAGAAGGTCGTTCGTCGAACGCAGGAAATACAAAATAAAAAAACATAAATTTATATATAATATATTCTATATATTTAATATTTTATTTTTTTAATTTTCTAAAAAGAAATACAAAAAAATTTAAATATATCTGGGTGCGTGTCGGTTGCGGCCGAAACCCCCGGGTGCGGGCGAAGCCCGCCGGGTGCGGGCTGGGTACTGTCACGCAGGGCAGGGGGCCCGTGCACTGTCACTCGTGTCGTGTGTATATATATATAATTTAAATTTAATCATATTGAGTCATGGTGCCTAGTCTGGACTCGGTTCCATTAACTGATATCGAGCGAGAGAGAAAGAGGAGAGGGGGTTAGCGGTGTGGTTTGATGGAATCTGCCGGTGTCGCGAGAACGCCGTGGATCTTAGCGCTGCTGCTTGTCTTGGCGACGTCATGCATCCCGGCGGTGGAAGGAGCATCGGAGGCGGCGAGTGGTGGGAGGAGGCGATCGCTGCTGGGATTCCGAGAGACGCTGGGTAACGCTTCCTTCCAGTGCTCTCCCTCCGGCCCCTGCATCCCCTGTCAGTACTCAGAAAAGGTATTCAATATGTGTTTTGGATTCGTTTTCTGTGCTTCTCCCTTGATTTGTAATTAGGGCTGGAACACCGGCTTAGCTGATTGGATCCAAACTTTCCGCGCTGGGTTTTACCGCTAAATCTTGGGATGTACTGGCCTTTTTTTTGTTTGGATTTCACTGTTCTTCTATTTAGTGTGTAAGTTTTGATTGTTACTTCAATAGACTGCGGTTGGCCTCATTTGTGTGAAGGATTCGTGTACCCTGATGATGTTTTTTAGTGAAAATTAGAGTAGTGGTTCTAAATCTAAATAACTGATCCTTGTGTGATTCCTTTAAATCCCATGACAGTTAAACAAAATGAATTGATCATTGTGTTCTTCTTGTGAGAAGAATAAAAATGCTGAAGGGTTTCAGAGAGAAAAGAATAAGTGGATGAAAACTAGAAGGGAATCAAGGCCCTGTTTGGCTTTCCAATGACACTCCACTGCGCTCGCCGGTCAAATGCCACCGCTCCCTCGTTTCCCACTGCGGAGGCCTAGGCGCGGCAAAAATCTGTGTGAAATCTTTGTTTTAGCAGTTTTTCATTGGGCGTGTTGAGATGAATTCTAATTATTTTGATAGATTCTCTTTTTTTATCTTGGATATGAGAACATGTTTTATAGGGAAGCTAAAAGAAATGCATAGGGGTTAATAAAAAAAGTCTACAATTGCAAATTTTGGTAAACTATATATGGTGGAAATTAAGAAGAAAAAGAATTATAAATAGATAGAAAGTGGACTTCAAGAAACTTTGACCAAACTAGCGTTCAATAATCTTTAAAATATGATATTAGCAAAGAAGTGATTCAAGAAGGATTTTCTAAAGAGGAGAAAATGGAACTTATTGAGTATCTTTTGTTAATAACCAAAAGGAAAATTATGTTAGCTTTGGAAATAAAGCATAAAAATAGAACTTCAACTTCGAAAAACCTATAATCGAGCACCAAAAAATCAATTTGATAGGCATTGTGGAAAGGAGTGCAAAAGCTAGGTTGCAATTATTATAAATATGTATGATGTGGTGACTAATATTGACATGTGTAAACTAACTATAAATTTGCATTTGGAGAATATGTCATGGTGTTTTAAAAGAAAATTTTAAGATATGGTAATAAGTGACACTATTATTTATGCATGTAACAAATAATTCAGTAGCAACCAAGTTAAATATGAAGAAAAAAAATTAGAATGATAAAATTTAAAAGATTTTTTTTGTTTGAATATGGAAGATGTTGTAAAAAAATCAGTAGCAACAAAGTTAAATTTGCCAAATATAAGAATGCTAGCATTAATCTGATAAAATTTAAAAGATTGATTTTGTTTGTAGGAGTAGCACTATGGAAGATGTGGTTACTGAGAAGATGGTCAGGGAAAATTGAATTGGGTGATTTTATGTGTTTTAACAGTAGGCAGGGGATAACCAGTAGGAGGGTAGAATTATTAAGAATGAAATAAAAAAGCAAATGATGCAGGTTCATAATGACATGTCTAGAAACTGTCCCACAAGATATACATGAAATTTAAGTCCCACTTTCAACATTTAGTAGAAATAATTTGCAAAAAGTTGTCTCATATATCCACCCAAATGTCTTACATAATATGATTTTGTTTCTCTCTCTCTTTGGTGGTATGTAGCTTTCATTATTCCATTCTCTGACAGATATTTTAATTTTGTGTATCAGAATGATGAGAAGTATCGGTGCAGTGAGACTGGATATCGCTTGCCCTTCAAGTGTGTAGAAACTCAAAATGGTTCTAAAGAGGAATCCAAAAGTAAAACCCAGAGGAAGCTCCTCTTTCAAGCAAGCAACATGGATGGTTCAGTAATTCAAAAACAACGTATTTCTGCTATAAGCAATTACAAGTTCAGAAAACTTATGGATGATTCATCTGCATCAGAAAGCGAGAAACAGAATTATATTACTTATAGGAGTTGCGTGCCAGGAGATGGTGAAGAAAAATTGTCTGTTCTTGGTTTTGAGGTACGAAATTTAGCTCTCCATCTAATATAAAGTGTGAATGCCTATAATTTTACGTTTAGGTCGGCTATGGTGTAGTTAGTTATTTAACCTGGTGTATTTGTAGAATTAAGGTTTTCGTCTATTTTTCATTGTTCAGGTATTTCTATATCTACCTTCATTCCTTCATGTTCATTACGCTTTATAGATTATGATGTATATTTTTGTAAATAAGAGTGAATTGTCATATAAATGTAAAGCATTCACCCTGGAGAAAATTAAAGAGAACCACATGACAACATTACAGAGGACAGCATGACCACCAAACAACCAACAGATAACTTTGGTATATGTTTTGCCCATCCTAAAATATTCAACTCAGAAAAATTATTTCAGTTGGTATGTGACGGTAGATATTGACATAACTGTCATCTTTCGAATTATAAGGCACCTTTGGTATCAACTATCATTAGTTGAACCATATAATGTCATCAGGAATGGAATTTGTTCAGGTAATGTGTCAAATGTGAATCTCGAAGGAGGTCAAAAGAGAGAAGAATCATAGGCATTAGATGGTTTTTGAAAGTCAATTTGGATACAAAAATCTGTACCCATTATCGGAGTTATTTTGGATTTCTAGCTTGCAAACATTTATTACAATTGGTTGTATGACCTTATATGGCCATATTTTCATAATGATTAATTTCTTAGGAAATCCTGTAAAAAATATTTAGGGGACCGTTTGTTTGGACAGAGTTGAGGCTCTATAATTAAAATTTGAGATCATTTTTTATTGAAATTGGACCTCTAATTCCAATTACGAAGCACAATTTTCATCTAACCGAGGGGCCCTTAAGGATTTAGAAGGGCCTATTACCTAATTTTTAATTTCATATATCTCAAATTCACAATCTTAATGGACTTAATATTATTCTGGTTAATAATGAGCTATGAAGCACCGGTATGGGTACGATACGTATCAAGTACAGTGGTACGAGAAAATAAAAAAAATAAGGATACGGGTATGCTTGGGGTACGGCGTAATTAAAATTGACTTATATAAATACGCACGCAATATGTCCATGTATATACATGCACATATACATGTATATGCATGTTCATGTGTCTATATTTATGCACATGTATATAGTAAAAATAAATTAAATTTAAATCAAATTCTTTATACTTTTAATGAAAAAAAGATATTTAAATCTGAAGTACATTTTGTTACTATAATAAACAAACACCGCTAGTTGCATTTATGGGTCACAAAATTTTGTTTTCTAAATGACACGCATAAGTCTTTTGTTTACTTTAGAAAAGTATACTCCTATCTATGCATAACGATATGTCAAGTCCAAGTGTATCTCCAGACAAGAGTAACAGGTGTATCCGCCAAGTATCGGGTATGTATCGATATCGGATACGTATCCGGTACAAATACATGGCCTTCAAGGAAGGATCAGTGCTTCATAGATAATAAGTTACCTATGAATATTCTCATGTCATTCATTGACTAATGGATGATGGACTATGATATAAATATAATTAGAATTGTAAAATACTTGTATGCTTTTTTTTAATGAATACATTATAGGAAATTCCAAGAGGATGGGATGATGAAGAAAAATTGCAATTTATATTTATTTGATTTCATAAATTTAGTATTTTAATCTTTTAGATATAAAAATTCTTATGAATTATGTACTTCTTGATTCAGTTTTGAATTTCTCAGTTTGTTGATAGAAATTATTAGGAATATACATCTATGGGTATGTTGAATTGTTGATATATTTTGAATTTCCGATGATATTTTTTTTATGACCTCAAAATGCTACATAACCAAAAACAAAATCAATGTTTTTGATTCTTAAATATATTATGTAACACTCCAAATTACAACCGCTGCATTTTATGGGTTCGGTCATGCCCCACATCATACAGCTTATACAAAATAAAATATCATAAAAAAGAATAAACAGTCAACCAACCCTCTCAGAGTGCGCAAAAGACAACTAAAGTGGAAGCTATAAAATTAAAGTACTAGTTACACATGTCCACATCTATACAGTCCATGTGCAATACACTATTTAATATACAAATTACATACATACAATTGTTCATTACATTACACTAGGGCACGCAAACCCGATACATCACATGTAACAATATATACATATCAATGTACAACGGTAAGTAAAGACAGTAAAACTATAGCATCCAACTTTGTTTCTTATTTGGCAGCGAGTAGCTCCATGAGCCGGAGCTGGCCAAAAACTGTGTAACAGTCTTTCTCCCCCGGGGCATCCTAGCGGATCTCGGGGAGTACAAATCCCTACAGATCAGCGCGTCTCAATATATATAATAAAGCGGTAAACATACAAACATGGTGAGGTGTCTCAAGCATCAAACATGTCTCTATATTGAGCAACAAGTAAAGGGGGTCTACTATGCATACACAAGCTAGATAATGAATGTGTTATTCATGCACTCTACACCTAGTAGCAGACTACTGTCCTACACTACCGCAATCATCGCACACAAGGAGGTGCCCAACAAGATAAGCAAAGGTCATACTAATAGTACATATTATACGACCCAAGTCACAACATTAACGCACACTGGAGCTCTCTCGCTAAGTAAACGATTCTACCTACAAGTATTTTTCATGTCAAACTACGAAGCTGCGAGTGCGGCAAGGTACACCTACATCAAAGGTCCCTTCAACCCGTGCTCATTCTCAAGTAGGGACTATCGCCCTCGGGCTAATCTTCAACCCCAAACAAACAATGTGCACTCATGGCACCTATAACCTAGGGTATACAACCCCGAAAAACCTTCTGAGCATTTGCTCAAAACCGTGGTTTGCAACTCCAGCCTTTGCCCAATTCTTGTCCCCGGTCCTAGGTTTTGACGGAAGCAGCCAGTTGCCTTCTTTGCGCGACCTAGCTCCTCTTCTCGCCGCGGCCATCACGTGGTGAGTTTTTGCCGCCGGCGAGCTTTTTGGCTTCTTCATTCATCCTCGTCTTCTTCTTCATCTTCCATATTTCTGCAGAGATTCCGCCGCACCATTTTCGTCGAGCCCGCCACTAGAGATTTCTTCATTGCCGTCGACGGTACATCCCCTTCTCTTCCGTATCATCTTCTTCTTTTCTCGCCTGAGATCCAATCAGAACCAGTTTTTTTTCATCTTCTTCGATTAGGCTTCCAAATTTCAGAACCATTTGGAATCGTTTGTTAATTTGATTGCATTGTGAATATACCATGGGAAATTAGGAGGATACACCCGTTCTCAATTATTTGCATTTTAAAGTTAGCATATTGGCAATTCTGATGTGCAAAAACGCAAGGATTGCATTGTGAGTTATGTTTGTGATATCTGTTTGAAATTACAATGCCTGTAAAATAATTGCATTGTGATTTCTGTAAAATAATTGCATTGTTAATTTGATTGCATTGTGATTTCTGTTTGAAATTTTGCAAAACGACTATTCAGAAGCTGATTAAAGCAAGGATAACATGATCACATTCTCTTATTACTCCACCACTAGCACCCCTCTGTGCTTGTAAAATATTTTGTTTTCATATTTCTATGGTTCTAATACTTGATTTATATTTTTAAATAGTTTTTTAAGTTTCATTGAATTCCTGTGGATGAATTCCATCCAGCATCCGAACAACAGAATTGTCTAATTTCAATTCCTGCAGCTCAAAACCTTCCTGCAGCCGAACAGCATAATTGGAATTCAGGAAAACCAAAACCTGTTGGTTTTAGTTTTTACTGAATTCCAATTCTTCAAAACCAAATCCTGCGATCCGAACAGACCCCAAATGAGATGGACGCTATCAAAAACCCCATTAAATCAATGGATTACAAAAGGGAAAATACTCACTGGAACACTAACTCCGTGAACGGTCTCATCGGACGGGAAGTATCAAGCCCTCCTTCCAATATCTTCACCACAAACCAAAATCCGGAGAGGAAACTCCAACCTCTTTCAAGATCCTACCCTCATCTGATAGAAAGGAGAGGGATCTTCTCTAAAAGAGAAGATGAGCTTGAGCGGAACAGAGCCCTCTTCGCGTTGCCGGAAATGGATCGTCGATCGAAGCTCTCTAGCTCTGGAGGTACCTCCTTTTTCCTCCTCCAAGCCCTAGCTCTCTCTTCTTCTTCTCCTCTCTCCAAGTCTTTCCAAATGACCCAAATGAGCTCTAATTTCAGCCCTCAACTGATCAAAACAAAGTTAGGGTTGTTACTAGTCCATTTGATCAAGAATCCCCCCCCCCCCCCCCCCCCCCCGTCAAACGTCTTAAAACGAGCCAAAATAAGTCTTTACGGCCCGTACACACCCTCTGTACACGCCCGTTTAAACAGGGCGTGCAGCCATCGATACAGGCAAATTCGTTTCCTGGGTAGTACACGCTCGTGTAAACGTGTGTAAAGCAACTTTTGCTCTACATCCTCCAAATCACCCCATACACGGCCACGAACTTGCACAAACCCATTTCAACCATCAAGGGTCTCTTAAAGCCACAATCGAATGTAAAATTGGGGCATTACATATTATGCATACCAAGTTCTAACTTGGAGGCGCTGAGGGTTTGGTTTTCAGAAAGGAGTCCCTTGATCGTCCTGGAACATGAATCGAAACCCTTACCACTTGTTCCCCTCCGATGGTGCTAAAATTCCTGAAGTCCTCCCCAGTGCCAATCGCCGCCTACAGCTAACTCACTCCCCCCCCCCCCCCCTCTTCCCTCTGCCCTTCGCAGCCACCAGACTAATATGTTGCCATCGACGCCCTCAATCATCTCCAAGCTAACACCGCCCACATTCTCGGTTGCCTGCAACGACCTCACAGTTGCCCCCGGCGACCTTGTCGCCAACTCCACGACCCCCAGTCATCATCTCCGACGTTCATCGGGCTTTCCCCTTTTCCCAGTCATTGTCATCCCCTTTTCCTCCTTCAACAACAACTCCTCATCCAACCGAGATTCATCCCCACCGACCCTTCATACCTCTCTACAACCACTTCCCACTGCCTCTAGACTTCCCTTCGGCTTCCGATTGTCGAAAACATTCCTTCTATCAAAAACCTTATCCCCAGGTCGCTGACCAAATCTGAACCCACGCAATGCTGCCATCCGCACTCATCATTCACACACGTTTTGCATCCGCTTTGATTGCTTGGTGAGTTTTTACACTCAAATAATATGCACTTTAATTTGAATTATTTGTAATCAATGCGACTGTGCACATATTTTTTAAATTTTTAATTATTTAATTAATTGCGTATTTGGAATAATTGTCTATGGTTTCATTTGCATCGCATTAGTGTTATGGTTTGTCGTCGGATAATTGACATTTTTTGCATGCTTGCCTTAGGATTAGATTCTTCTATGCCGGAACCCTGTAGATTCCTTGTGCGTTAACTAGTAGTGACTACAGATTCTGATTTAATAAAACTAGATTTAAGATCATTTTATAATTTTGTTCATGTTTGTGTTGTTAGATATGTTGTATATTGAGTAGTAGTGTTAGCCTATAGTCACCTCGGGTGTTGTGATCACCCTCTCATGTATATGTATACTCTATTGTTAATGTAATTATGTGTGTGATTCTCAAACTCTATAATGGTATCAGAGGCAAAACCCTAATCCTCTGTCTCCTGCACGTCTGACTCCCGCACGTCCTTGGTCGTGTTTCTATTGATCGGTCTCACTCATGTTCAGGTTGTAAGCTCGGTAAACAACTACAACTCCCCTAACAGTCTAGTGAGTCCAGGTCTCAACGTCCCTTTGATCTCGTTCATTCTGATGTCTGGGGACCCGCACCTTTTGTATCCAAGGGTGGACACCGGTACTATGTTCTTTTCGTTGATGACAACTCTCGTTATTGTTGGGTCTATTTTATGCGTTCTTGATCTGAATTTTTTCAGATCTATGTTACTTTTTCTGCTATGGTGCGCACACAGTTTTCTGCTTCCATACGCAATTTCCGTTCTGACTCAGGGGGTAGTATCTCTATCATGCTTTTCGAGATTTGCTAGTTACTCACGGCACTCTCCCTCAGCTTGCCTGTCCCGGTGCCCATGCTCAGAATGACACCGCTGAAAGGAAGCATCGTCATATTATTGAGACAGCTCGCACCCTTCTTATCTCCTCTCACGTTCCTCCTCACTTCTGGGTTGAGGTTGTTTCCACTGATGTCTATCTTATTAATCTGCTGCCCTCCACTTTCCTTCAGGGGCAGTGTCCCAGTGAGTGTTTGTACTCTCGACCCCTACGTTACACTCATATTCGTGTTTTTGGTTGTCGATGTTATGTTCTTCTCTCTCCACGTGAGCGTACTAAGCTCTCTGCTCAGTCTGTTTCTTGTGCCTTTCTTGGGTACAGTACTGAGCACAAGGGCTATCGATGTTATGATCTTGTTGCACGTCGACTTCGCATTTCACGTGATGTCACTTTTGACGAGTCTCACCCTTTCTTTGTGTCCCCTGTTTCCTCAACCTTCACACTCATATGTTACTCCCTCTGACGTGCAGTTTCTCACTCTTCACATCTCTCCGCCTCATGTATCCTCCCCTCCGGTATGTCCCCCTCCTCTTCCCTTGCCGCAGCCTACTCCGTCACCTCCTTCTCCCTTGACGCAATCTACTTCGTCTCCTTCTCTTTCCTTACCGCAGTTTACTCCGTCACCTCCTCACTCCTCTCCCTCTAATGAGTTGTCCACTTGGGATCGTATCTCTCCTCTTCCTTATCACTATACTCGACGTCCTCCTCTTATCTCCTCGCCCCCAGTGCCCCTAGACTCAGTGCTTACCTCCTCCAGCGAGTGCCCTATGGATGATCCTCCTATGCGCCGCAACCCACCTCGTGAGAGGCGTCCTCTCGACCGTCTTAGCCTTGCTACCCTATCGCTGGACCTACCTGCCCTTCCTGCCACTGTCTGCAGTACTCCAGAGCCGACTTCCTACCGTGAGGCTGCCCAGATACCTAAGTGGCAGGTTGTTGTCTGCTGAGTTGGAGGCGCTTGAGCACACTCGTACATGGGAGCTTGTTCCTCTTCCACCTGGTGATGTTCATATTACTTGCAAGTGGGTCTTTAAGGTCAAGACTCGCTTTGATGGTTCTGTGGAGAGGTACAAGGCTCGACTTGTTGCTCGTGGTTTTCAGCAGGAGCATGAGAGAGACTATGACGAGACTTTTGCTCCAGTTGCTCACATGACTACAATACGGACTCTTATTGTTGTTGTCGTTGTTCGCCACTGGTCCCAATCACAGCTCGACGTGAAGAATGTCTTTCTTCACGGTGATCTTCAGCAGGAGGTATACATGCTTCCTCCTCCGGGTCTATCCTCTCCTTCAGGCCTTGTCTGTCGTTTGAGGCGAGCTCTTTATGGACTCAAGCAGGCGCCCCGCGCGTGGTTTGCACGTTTTAGTTCAGCCATTACAGCCGTCGGATTCCAGCCATGTCCACATGATCCAGCTCGGTTCGTGCACTCCTCCCGTGGTCGGACCCTTTTGTTACTATACGTGGATGATATGATTATTACTGGTGATGATCCTTCTCATGTGGCCTTCGTCAAACATCACCTTCAGTAGCAGTTTCAGATGACTGACCTTGGACAGCTGAGCTACTTCTTGGGCCTTGAGGTCAGCTCTATAGATCGCGTGTTTCAGCTCTCTCAGCAGCGCTACACATCAGATCTCCTTGCTCGGGCTGCTCTCTCTGACTCTCGCACAGTGGACACCCCTATGGAGCTTCATCTTCAGCTACGTCTGGATGATGGGGTTCCACTCTCCGATCCTACTCGATACCGCCACCTCGTGGTGAGTCTCGTCTATCTCACCATTACTCGGCCCGACATTGCCCATGTTCATGTGTTGAGCCAGTTTGTTAGTGTGTCCACCTCTGTGCATTATGGTCATCTGTTGCGGCTCCTGCGCTATCTCCGGGCGACGACCTCTCGTGGTCTATTCTTCTCCAGCAGTAGTTCTCTACAGCTATGTGCTTACTCTGATTCCATTCTGTTGACCGTCGTTCTGTCACTGGTTTCTGTCTGTTTTTGGGTTCTTCATTTATTGCATGGAAGTCCAAGAAACAGATTGGTGTTTCTCATTCCAGCACTGAGGCTGAGCTTTGAGCCATGGCTACCACCGCTGAGGATATTATTTGGCTCCGTTGGCTTCTTGGGGATCTTGGTGTCTCTTCTCCAGATCTCACTCACCTCTATTGTGATAACACCGGTGTCATTCAGATCACTCTAAACCCGGTGAAGCATTCTCTCTCCAAGCATATCTAGGTGGATGTTTTCTTCCTGCGTGAGCACTATATTCAGGGCACTCTTGCCCCTCCTTCCTTTATTCCTTCCGAGCAGCAGATTGCAGATTTAATGACAAAGCCGCAGACGAGGACTCAACATGCCTACCTACTGTCCAAACTCTCGGTGTATGATCCCCCGTGAGTTTGGGGGAGGGGGTGTTAGATATGTTGTATATATGAGTAGTAGTGTTAGCTTATAGTCACCCTCTCATGTATATGTATACTCTATTGTTAATGTAATTATGTGTGTGATTCTCAAACTCTATCACGTGCATCTAATCAACCGTTTGGTAAATATTCATGAACTATATTTTCTTCAATAAGATTGTATTTGACCGTACATGATTAAAGTACTGGTGTCTTCAACAGAATTTGGATGCGATGATAATGATTTTATTTAGAAATATTATCAATGCGCGTTATTATTAATAAGAGGATAATTATAGTATTTCTCAAACTCTAGAACTATGTATAAAACTCATTTCATTGGTATATAGCTGAACTCGGCTCTTCCTTCCCCTCCCCCCACCCCCAAGCCACGGCAAGCCACTAGAACTATTTCTCAGATCCTTCCTCGACCCCATCCCTTCTTCTGCAGCCAGAAACACCACGAGCCTTCCGCTGATCACCTACAGCAGCCATGCGTTCATTTCATGCCCCAACACAGCTTGTGTCCTCTCTCTCCCGCTTCGACCCATCACATCCACATACTAGTGAGAGCATCTTGTTATTGTGTTTTGGCAGTATGGCGCAGCTCCCGGGAATAGCCAACACTCCATCAAAACTATTTCCAAAACATATGCCACCCACGCCAACCTCAATCTATGTTCCACGGACCAATTTAAAACCCCGTCTCTCGTAACCGTAAGCGCATCCCCACTGACATAGATTCCTTATTCAATCGTCTCATCGAAATTTCCGCACTAAAATATTAAAATATTTGGGGCGGAGCAATTTTTTAGAGAAACTTCGTATAGTCTCCATGTGTCTGATGATAGTGACGGTTCTCTGATTCGATCATTGGATCTTTGGCACTAAGGTTCGGAATGTCAATTTGGGCGAAATTGAAGCTCCATCAAAATTTTATGTGAGCCTTCATTTCTATCCTGTGTTTTCTCCTAAAATTGTAAGAGCAAAGGTGATGAAAATATGTAATAAGGATAGAACACTTCCACTAGTAGTCCTTCACCTTGTAGGTATAACCGTATGAGGTAAGACTGTAATACTCAATAACTAAAGGAGAAACTAAGGGGTGGCCGGCCAAGGAAAAGATTTAGGGCTCGTTTGTTTCTCCACTCAGCCGTCGCCGAGCAACCGGAGGCTGCTTGGAACCCTGCCAAACAGGTTCTCCCGTCGCGTCTCCGTTCTGCGCGGCCAAAATGGCGGAAAACGTGCATTTTCGGACTGGAGACTAGAGCTCCAGCCCGGCGTCGCTTCAAGCATCCTGTGGGAGCTGATGCTCGAGCAGATAAACAAGCAGGCCCTTAGTGATTTGGCAAGACTCGAGCTGAAATGGTTGTCAAAATTGAGAGTAGATGAAAGAAAGAAATAGAGAGAGGTGGCAATGGATGAGGTGAAATGACTCGAAATTCATGAAAAATAGCTGAAAATATACTTAAAATTCTGGCTCTTCAAGTTTCCTGCAATATCATTTCTTTTCTTGCATATAGTTTGTGTACATTATTAGTTATAATCTTTCCTGTTAGAATTTGTACTTCTAATCAAGCTTCGGTTTTGACCCTTTTTTAAACTTTTTTCTTTTCTTTTGCAGCTCATAATGGTGGGCATGCTACTTATCAGTGGCACAGTTGTATACTTGAGGCAAAAGCGTCCGGCCATGATGCCGGGGGGCACCGGAGGAGCCGCCAGAATTCCTTCAAACTCTCCTAGATTTTAGAGCTTGGCTTCTGGTGCCTGTTCTCTCTTTGAGACTGTGGTTGGCGGTTTTAGAGCGTCCCTCGCATTTTGAGTGCCCGGCAGTTTCGTTTCTGCAAAGCATATTATGCGCAGAAAAGCTGACCGCAGGCTGGGGACGGGGCCACATCCGGTGCCGGCAACCGCCGCCTCATTCATAGCCCAAGTGTTGATTGGTCTAATTGACTTATATATGTCCATATATCACACAGATCTTGTCTTTTTTTTTACTTATTTCAGTGTTGGGGGAATTTTTGGAACTGGGCTCCGGATCCAAATTTCCGTCCGGATTCAAAAAATTTGCGGGTTGTGTGCTGTTACTACTGCTGCTTCTATTTGATATTGAAGCTTACGTACTATATGATAAGAAAAACGCCATTTCATGAAACTTATTTTACCCGTTTTATTCATTAATTCATAGAAATAATTACCCAAACCTCTCATGTAAGTTAGCATAATTACTGAGAGCACCCCTCTTAGTTTCGAAATTACAAAAATCTCTCCTTAAGTTTTCATTGCATTATAAAAACCTCCCCTTAAGTTTTCATTGCATTACAACCATGAACAAAAATACCCCTTGGACATTGTTCACCGAGGGGGGGTATTTTTGTGCATCGATGTTATGAAAACTTCATGGGAGGTTTTTGTAATGAAATGAAACTTAAAGGGGAGGTTTTTGTAATTACGAAACTAAGAGGGTGCTCTCAGTAATTTAGCAAAGTTCAAGGGTAGGTCCCTGTAAATGCCTTAAATTCATATTATATTTTGGTAAGCACATTGCTCGCTGAATACTATGTAAAGTATAGAGTATCAACATACATGATATATTTAAAAAAGGGCAATGTTATAAGTAGTCCTATAGCGGCTAAATGCAGTTCATTGATATTCATAATCCAATGAATTTAAGTGTTTTTAGGACTGTGAATAGTCATTTTAGGTGCTTAAAAAAGGACGTTGTTAATAGCAAACATTGAACGGATATTAGCAAACCATCAAAACTTAAAAAAATACGAGGTATTTGAAAATACGCCTTATAGGTGCTTTTTTAGGAAAAGTGTTCAACATCAAAGTTGTAGATCTCGTCAAGATCTACAATTTTCGTGTTGAACATTTTGCCTAAAAATGTACGGTTTAGGCGTATTTTCAAAATGCACAAAACATTTCACAATAGTCTCGCGCATTTTGAAAATACGCTTAACCCGTGCATTTTTAGGCAAAATGTTCAACACGAAAGTTGTGGATCTCGACGAGATCTACAACTTTGATGTTGAACATTTTTCCTAAAAATGCACCTATAAGGCGTATTTTCAAATACCGCATAATTTTTTAAGTTTTGATGGTTTGCTAATATCCGTTCAAGGTTTGCTATTAACAACGTCCTTAAAAAATTAGGTGACAGTGATCGTGAAATAAAATTATTAAATTAATCTAAGCCCTTCAATTTTAGGTTCTGATCTGATAAAAAACTGGACTTTTTAATCCACTTTTGAGTGATTAGATGGCATGATGGTGGCGGACGTGAAGTGTCGTTCGTGAACACCCGGCCTCGCCTAAGTAACTCCATTCACTTTTACATTCAAAATTAGTTTATTTCTTGGTGGCTGCGGTCATGTCACGCATTATTTAAATGTCATAATTGTGCAAACTAGTTTTCTATTCTCTGCGGCGGTCATAACTATTGTCAAGACAAACATGCATTCTATTACTGGTGGACTCACCGAAGCAAAAACACCACAGTAAACAGAGCCTAATTTTGAATGTAGAAGTGAATGGAGTTTCTTAGGTCAAACTGAAGCAAAAACACCACAGTAAACAGAGCCTAATTTTGAATGTAGAAGTGAATGGAGTTTCTTAGGTGAGGTCAGACGTTCATGAACTACTGACTATTCATAACCACCGCGCTCACAACCGCCACCGCCATGCCAAACAGAGCCTTAGTTTTTTTTTTCTTGGTGGCAGTCATAACTGTGGTTCTGTCAACACATTTTATGACCGGTGATCAAGAACGCCGTGACAAACAAACCCTAGATGATGTCTGCAACATCATCTAGCGACATCTTGTTTGTCTAAGCTAGCAACATCCTAATAGAGATCCCCGGCTCAGTGTGCCCCTTCCCGACTGATCTGCAATCCTGTCCAACCACCATCACAACCATTCAATTTGCACCCCAAGAATTTGAAATCAAATTCATAATAATAACCATAAAACCAAGGGCCTTTACCAAGTCCCAAAACCAAACCCTGTTCTTGATTTAAATTAGAAAACAAATTGAGAGAATTCCGGGGAAAAAATCTTAGTCTTAGTTTCACTGTTTCGCTAGACATAACAACGCAATTCCATCGTCGCGAAACTTGAGTGAATAATAGAGAGACGGGCGAGGACTGATGTCAAACGATCCTCTCCAACTCTCTCGCATAGCTGAGCGTCTGGTTGATGAGCTGCATCGAAGGTATCTCCTTCCAAGGTTGAGCCTCTTTAGCTTTCTGGAAGTATACAAATCCATTCTTGATTTCCCATTCAGGATGTTCCTGAAATCACAGACAGATGAATGCTGGATCATCACTTTATTTCTACTGATGAGGGAATTTTCTAAGGAAAAAAATGCACGGAGATCGTCCGGCTGTACGAATCTAATTCGGGACTAAATTATGTCGAATAAAGCAATGAATCGACAATAACGGAAAAAAGAACAACGCCGGTTGACCTTGATTAAAGGTCAAAAATCGATTTCAATCCATTTTCAATATCCTTGAGAAATTCTTACTCCACTATACATGATATGGAAAATAAATGCATATACATTTCAAGCCGATCCAGCATTGATTCAATACAAGTTCGATCCGAGTCTGGAGTGTTAGTCAGCTTGATCAGAGTCATAGATTATGCACACATATATATATATATATATATATACATATATATATATATACATATATATATATACTATTCTAAAAAAAATACTGTGGCCTGCGAATAGTATGTAATTAAAAAGCCATTGAAAAAATCATATTAGTCCATGATGGCATCAAAAAATACAGACCGGTGGTCTGCGAATAGCCAAATAGTTTTGCATTAGCCGCTATTCGCAGACCACATTGGTCTACGAATAGCCAAACAGTTTTGCACCGACCGCTATTCACAGACAAAGTTAGTCTGTAAATAGTCAATCAGCTTTGCGTTGGCAGCTATTCGCAGACAACATTCTGGCCGCTATTTGCAAATCACCTGATTTTACAAAGATTTTTGAAAACCGACGGCGGGCAGGCTCTCGGTTGGGAGAGGGTGTAGCCCGCTGCCAGTGCAGGCGAAGCCCGCTGCCAGTGCAGGCGAAGCCCGCTGCCAGTGCAGGCGAAGCCCGCTGCCAGTGCAGGCGAAGCCCGCTGCCAGTGCAGGCGAAGCCCGCTGCCAGTGCAGGCGAAGCCCGCCGTTGCACTAACATTGGGTCGGAGGCCCGTGCTCTTCGACTCTGTGTGTGTGTGCGTGCGCGCGTGGGCGCGTGGGCGCGTGGGCGCGTGGGCGCGTGGGCGCGTGGGCGCGTGGGCGCGTGGGTGTGTGAGGTTAATTACCTCCAGTACATTTACCTCCCCTCTAACGGAAGGGGAGTTTTTGTAAACTCCCACGCGCGTCCGTTAGAAATATGGATGGAAAATGATAAAATCAGCCAAATTATTTTATGATATTCAATTTTACCATTGGTAATGACTCTGCATTGAAAGGTGTGACCTTTTCCTTTAGAAATATAGAGGGAAAGTGATCAAATATGCCAAATTATTTTATGATATTCCAATTTTACCCATTGTAATAACTATACATTGAAAAGGAAGCGGTGCATTCTACCTTTTGTGATGAATCTAGAATCATTATAAAAGGATAAAATTGAATTATCATAAAATAATTTAGCTGATTTTAACATTTTCCATCCACATTTCTAACTGAAGGGGCATTTTTGTAAACTGGGGAAACTTAGAGGGGGAGGTAAATGTAATTTGAAAGATAAGAGGGGTGCAACCTATAATTTATACACTCCCAGGGGAGGTCCCCGTAATTAACCCTATATATATATATATAGGATAGGGTATCATGTGCAATATTGATGGTATCAAGTGCTATTTAAGTGTGATCAAGTGTAGTATTTATATGCCAAAGCTACTCAGCAAATATGATCTATATGATATATTTATACTGGCAGATCATGAGAAAGCATTGCCTATAAAAGTAGTGCAAAGTATCCAACCTTTTCAATATAAGTCGAAAGTTCCTGATCAGAAGAAAACATCAGAATCTTCTTCGCATCAGCAACCGACAGGGAGTCGTAAGCTTTCTCGCTGCAACCAGCGATCTCGTCCCTGCAAAATCCATCGAATTGTCACAAAAATGGCTTAAAAAGGAATTGTGGGGCGGAGAATATGCGAAGCTTTGGGCGGGCGTACCTACCTGACAGTTTTTGCAAGAAGGTCCATGAAATATACGTAGGTTTCGGGTTGCACAGTTTGCCTGGCGCTTAAAACTCGGTTGTAAGCGCCTTCCATGAAAGACTGTTCTAGCTCAACAGCATGTCTGATGCAAGGATTTTCGAGGGCAGCTGCTGGTAGCAGCTCTAACTCTCTGTGGAATTCAGATATTCGATTTTGGACGAGGAGCCTCAGAAGATTAAGGCCCAAAATCGGGTATTCCTCCGGTGATGGCGGAATGAGACCACTATGCCAAAGTAAATAAAAATAAAGAAATGATTACATGAGCTTGTTTGATTTTTTGAAGGAAAAATAAAGAATCAAAGCAGTTTTTTCTTGATCAATAAAAGGCAGGAGACAGGAAGAAAAAGATAATTAACTGGTTTACAAAACAAAGAAACCTGAACTTTGAGAAGGAAAACCCCAGAAGTTTGTCAAAAAACTAAGCATACTTTGAATGTAATAATAAGAATATCACATAATAAACCAAAAAATACATGGAAATTTTGAAAAGATTTTGATAATTAGCGGTCAACAAAATAAAGCAACGAAAGCTATAAAAATAATGTGGAAAAAGTAATAAAAAGGACCCTACTGAGCATGTTTCCATCTGAGAAACATATAAAATAAGGGCGTTGTTATAAGCAAACCGGAATAGGCTAATAGCAGCTCAAAAAAAAAACGTTTTTTTTTCTTAGTCTTTTCCTAAACCTCCTCAATGTTGCGCGCAAACCACAATCCCGAAACCCTCCCCCATCGCGATTTTAGGGTTCGCCGCCTTCCAGTTCGCTGGTGTTAAGATCATACCTCGCCGCCTTCCAGTCCGCTGGTGCGAGTATGACGAGCTGGCATCTGCTCTCAATCCTGATCCAGCAGGAATGCCCTCCACGATTGCTCGACGTCGCCTTGAGATCATCGCTCGGGCCAAATCTTGTGGAGTTCCTTTGCCGGATCCCGGGATCCCCGCTGACGATTACCTCTGGTGGCTTCATCAACGTCTCCGATGTGGGGGGTTAGGCCTTTGTTGAATTTGTGAGAAGAGCAGTTGCTTTGTACGTCCCACTGTCCCAGGGATGTGTTTTGGTCTGTCACTTTGTACGCTTGGGCCAAATCTTGATCAGTTTGTTCATATTGATGTACAGAATCTTGATCTATTATGGTGTATTTTTTTGACTTTTTTTTTTATATTTAGATTAAATAAAATAGTATAATTCTATTATCTGACAGATATTGTTTCTGAGAAATAAATTCCAATGCTTTCTGTGGATAATTGAGATTCAGATCAGGATTATTTCACTTAGATCTAACAGAGCAGTAGTCCCGGTAAACTCTCATGTAATTTGTACATCTTATAGGTTGATGCAGCTCAATAATGCTTTGAATTGATCAATCTAGATGTCAACTTCTAGGTTGATGCATCGAGTAAGGGAATGCCACTTCAGAAACAGAGTATCAAGGTTTTACAACCCGGTTTTTTTAATTTTTGTTATGGTTTGCTAATAACAAAAATGTTTGCTAATAGCCATTGTCAAAAAAGAAGGTTTGCTAATAACCAAGATTTGCTAATAACCAAGGTTTGCTAATAGCCAAACCAAACGTGGTTTGCTTATAGCAACGCTCATTAAAAGTGGTGTCTTTTATAGTTTCTACACCTCAAATTTTGGCTTCTACATTTTTCAATCTGATCTGATGCTTTTCATAGACAAAATAAATGTATGCAGTAGTATAGGCCTGTAATTAAAGTGTTGTCGATATCGGCCAATATGAAGGTTTCATGGACCAAACGAAATGATTTCAATGCATTTTGCAAAATACCGTATATCGGCCAATATATCGGCTATTTTGTAATATTATTTATTTAGCGCTTCTGGTTTAATAGACAACGAAATTATTAAAACATCAATAATTAACATTGTCTGGGTTTCATTAATAAATCGTTAGTTGTCCGGTTTGTTTTGTACCCCAAATGTTAATTAAATATTGAAACTCGATAAATGAAATATCTCTGATATATCCTCCGATGCATTAAAACATTAAAATCCCAAATCGACGTGTCCCCGACATCCGACATCTGCAACCTTGATAATTATTAAACATACAATACACAATATTGCATAGGCATTAACACCTTATCATCATTTCATGATCATATTCTCCCTTACTACAACTGCTTGGGAATTATGAATCCTCTTCCATTCAATTCTAGTAAGAGTTTCATGAGGTGTGAACTTTATTTTATGCAACTCCATTTTAATAACTTCTAGTTTTTAACCTTCCACATAAATTTTACATCCAAATTGTAAATGTGCATATATTTGCCTTCAGTTTTACAAGCTCAATCAACAAAGTTCTTTATAATCACATTTTTTCCCAAATAAGTGCTACCAACACCGTCCCTCTAATATACTGTAATCATTACTTTATGCATCATTCATAATATTAGCACACATTCATCTTAACATTCTGATTCCAACGCTCCACTGAGTATAAATCGTCCGTTTGTTTTATAAATGTTCCTTCAATTCTTCGTAATATAATCTTCTTGTGCACTATGCCCAAGGCACTTTTCCACTACAACCACCAAGCTTCAACTTTACAAGATATGCCCCATTCATATTATTTTTGTAAACTATATTCATTGTACATCAAATTATCACATCTAAGTAATCACCTGATCTACCAATAGTATCCACTAACAATTATCAGTTATCCACTAATAGTCTATTAGCTATACTAATCCCAAAACCAAATTTTGAGCTTTATTCTAGCTTCTCATTCCACAGGAGATTGCATTTCAGGACTACATTATCTGCGCTATCAAAATACCTCACTTTGAATATCTTCTGAAAGCCATCTTTAATCCTAACAAAGGTATAAACATCATATCATCCTTCGTCATTCATAACCCATATTACGGAAATTTTTTAACTCAAGATCTATTTCTAAGATCAGTAATTACTACACCAAGCATATTTTAATACTTTCACTGTGACCTAACAAACATTTTCTCCTCAACACCCAATAAATTCACTCATATGGATTTTGTTTCCTTCTTCCTAATCACACTTATTATAAATCATTTTTTTGTTTTCAACACTAATATCAAAATGTTTCTTCTCCAATTATTTGGCATCGCCGAAGTCTTTGAAATTTAAGGAAAAAGGTTAAATATGAAGACAATAAATGCATGTTTAACGGTACGAAAGATTCCCCACACTCCAGCCTGTGCGGTCTTAGGGATTCTCACTCCTCAGTCTTCCTCACTCACACACATGCAGCGAAAATCACAAAGGGAGAGATTGAGAGAGAACACTAAAAATTTCCTTTAAACTCTACACTTGAATTCAAGAATTTAAAACAACCAGACTCTTCTGGTGCTTCCTTTATTGTAGGCTATACAACATGACTGTGGACGATCCATGAGCTCAAGCTTTGTGACATTCTACCCATCAATTCATGTGACATTCTCATCGCAGCCATGATGCTGTTTAACTCGACCTTTTCCATTTCCACATCGAGCTGTGTAGCATGTGAACCATTATTGGCACAAGAGCTTTCTCTTTTTGGGCCTTCTCCAACCTATGCACTGAGTTGAGGACTTGTTATGCATCAAGATGCTTTGCCTCCCGCTCACCTTCAACATCATCTGAGTGAGCCTCAGCGGGTACTTCCCTTTTCCTAATGATGGCTTCTACATCATATTTATTGAACCAAGACGCTTCACTCTTGTTCCTTATCGACCTTAATAAGAGTAAGTCGCTCAATTCAGGATGAGCAATCCCACAATATGCATGGTCCGCACAAGGTGTCGGTGCTCCCTATCGTCGTCCCGCAATATCTTCGGATCTTCCCTGTATGGCATGAACTGTTGCTTTCCCTGTTGTCTACAGAATGACTTGCCCAATGTCTTGAACTCAGTCATCGACATTGCCTTTGACAACGTTTGCATGCTACCACGTTGCAGCTCCCCCATTGCTCAAGGCTCAAGCCCATCCATAAACTGGAAGAAAACCTCTTTCTCACACATTGAAGGAACTTAAAGCAACAACTCCTAGAACGACTTCACATAAGTGCAGATGTCTTCTTATACAAGCAACAAAGCCTCCCTGTGGCCCTTACTTCCACCTCTGTATTGAGTTCCTCCACCTCTTGGCGCATGGTCCCTGCCACAGCCCAGGTTTCATCCTCAGTCTTGAATTATTCCATCCGGCTTCCATGATCCATAGAATTCGACATTAAAAAACCCCACATTTCCCCTGGAAGCTCCTCTCTTTTAGATTCTAACTCCACCATGCATCTAACCATTTCATCGACCTCCTCTCAAACATTCACCATGACTAACTCATGTATACTCTACACTCTAGAATAATCTAGAGCAACCTAGAACTCTCTAAAATAACATATAGCACACAAGAAACATTCACGCCCTTCTAGGAAACTCCATACCCATTAAAGTTCTCTATAAAGTTCCACCATAAGGCACTTCACTAGAATACTATAGAAATATACGCAACTCTGGAAGCTCACATACTCCTCTAGAAACACCCACATAACGCTAAGAATTCTCTGAAATTCTTTGACATCTTCAAGAATTTTATTCATCTTTCTAGCGACTTCTTCCCTTGAGTGAGCACAATTGTATCACTAATATTTCATAAACTCGCAGCAAGTGACGCATGATGCATTGTAAGCATGATCAGAGTATGGCCAATCAATAATCACTTTGCAACCACAAGAATATAAATTAGGTCATTTGGTCCACAATCATGACATCATAAGGCCTCTTACAAGATAGCACTTGATACAAATTGGACCCCCCCCCCCCCGGAAAAAATAATAATCCTACCAGAATTTATGACTATAATTTGCTAATATACCAGTATGACTTCTTCCAGAATATGGAAAAGCAACATGCAAGTAGTTGGATAACCCTGATAGAAGGCATAAAAAAGCCAAGTAATTTCAGAGTTTATATGACAAAGGAAATTTTGTCCCCAACTGATAATATAATAAAAAGGTAAAACAAACAGATTCACAACTAATCTGTTGCTTTCCTCCACCCACTGCCTCATATTCCTTCTTTATCAGTTAGTTTCACAAGTGATTAGGAGTTATACTGCTGCCCATAATTGGGTAGCATTTAGGCAGCAATAAGTCTTATCCATCTTTAATTTTCAAATTTCATTGCTTGTATAATGAAAGGAAATTTGATGAGAGCATAATTATAATATTATTTTATATTATTTGCATTAGATAAAGTTCTTATTTTATACCCTTTTTATACATTCCATATATTATTTCACTTATTTCTCTGATTTCAGGATAAAGGAGTAAAAATTTGACAAAGTGTCAGAAGGAAGAAATAATCAGAAGCTCAAGAGGAGCAACCCAGAGAAAAAGGTGGTCGATCCGGCCAGATGACACGGACGTGTCAACAAGGCATGTCGAGCCTTTTTCACCTTTTTCACGTCCTCTAACAGAGAGATACACCGCCGTGTTGGACAGTTTTACACGAAAAGATGCGATTTTTGGGTGACATTGCCTAGGGATACGATCGTGTCCTAGGTCCGTGTCAAGGCAAATTCTATGAAATTATAAATACGAGTTTGCTTCACTGAAATAACTCTCTTTCCCTTCTAGAAGTTTGTCGTTTGGAGTCGTCTTAATGCTGAAATTCACAATGTAGGGAGGATGCCAAGGAAGAGAGAATCGAAGAAGAAGGTTCTTTATTTCTGTCTTCTCTAGATACCTCTTCTTTCTAGGTTCTCTTTTAATTATTATGTAATTCATATATTGTGCATGTTAGTTTAATAATTTTTGAAATGCATTAAAGTACTTTACTATTTTATCATTATCAGAGTTAGAATTTTTGTTCGATTTATCTATGGTTTATTATTATGAATCGATATTTCGCGAATATCGTTTTCATATCTGAGTGTTTATATTTACATAGGACTTTGTGTATTGTTATATGATGTGACCCTGTGATGTGGCCCTACCTAGGGCACGCTTATTTTATGTTGTTTGTTATTTTTCTTGAACGTTGGTTTATTTTCATGTACGTCTAATTTCCGTTGTTGCTCTTTATGACCCGCACGTGAAATTGACCACCACGCGTGACCCTGAATAAAATGACCCGGCATGAAGTGTGAGGGAGCGAGCGGCGCATTTCTTAGGTTAGTCTACTTGCTGAAATTATGTCATCAATTAAAAAAAGAATTAGAAAGTTCTAGGCTGCCCTAAAATTAATAATAAAATAAAAAAGAGAACCCTGTAAGTAGAGTTTATGGCTGCCTAAGAAAGTTGGTTGGAATAATAGGAAAGAGCTAAACTCTTTCCAGTATTCCCAGCCGCCTCCTGCAGCCCGACGTGAAGCAGCCCGACGTGAATCCCCCGCCTCTCCTTCGTCTCCCTGCACCTCCTGCAGCCCGACGTGAAGCCCCTGCCTCTCCTTCGTCTCCATGCGCCTCCTGCAGCCCGATGTGAAGCCCCCGCCTCTCCTTCGTCTCCCTGCGCCTCCTGCAGCCCGACGTGAAGCCCCTGCCTCTCCTTCGTCTCTCTGCGCCTCCTGAAGCCCGACGTGAAGCTCCAGCCTCTTCCCCGTCTTCTTGCGATCTCCTGCAAGTCCCAGATCCGTCCACCTCCGCCTCCCTGCGCCTCCGGCAAGCCCGACACCTAGATCTAGATCATTCCACTTCGCCACGACGTGGAAGCCCTTCAGATCCTTCCACTTCGCCACCCACTGACGTGACGTCGGAGCCTGCCTAGGGCACCGACGACCCTTCCAGCAACCATCCAGTGCCACTACTACTACCAGCCAGCCATCATTGCCGCCATTAACCTCTGTGCACCCTACCGTGACTGCGCCGCGAAGGAGATCAAAACAGCGTTGTGGAGCCCCGGTGAGATCTCCCCTTTTCCCTCCTCTCAATCTCATTACTAGTGGTTTACCATTATAATTTCAGCAAGTATTGTCTCTTCAAGTGTTGCGCGCGCTCGTCCTTTTCATTCTGTGTCGGTATTTGTCATATTAATCTCATTGCTTGGAATTTGTACTTGTTGCTCGAATATAAATTTGTCGTTTGCATGTGAGATGAATAGTTTATTTTCAGTTTAAGAGGTGGTTTGTGAGTGTGGACATAATCTTAACTTGCGCCAAGTCTTTCCCCTGTAAATTTAAAGATTCGTGAAGCGCAGTTTACATCATTATATGAATAGATCATGCTTAGATAAAGAGAGTTGCATGTATCCTGAAAGAGTAGGACACAATAAATATCCCAGATTAAGGTCAAACTTAATAGTGTGATTCATAAAATGATAAAGAGAATTTTAGAGGTATCTACATAAAGAGTTGGGTTCTCAAGTAGTTCAACCTAAAGTTAGTTTTTGTTCATCCCGCCTAAGGAGTGCGAAATAATATAGGAATCACCACGGTCTGGAATAGTATTCAACACTTAATCTTAAAAGCATTTTAAAGGATTATAATCTAATATGTTTATAATTTTATATGGCCAAATTAATATTTCCACCAATTGAATTTCATAATTAGGGTTTATCACTTTGTCCCTTTTATATTGTTATACGTTTATTAATTAAATATTTAATAAATAACAAAAGAAAAGCGAAATAGGGTAGTTAATGGTGAACCCTGGATAATACGACATTGATATCACCTTATCAATATACTACCAATGACAAGTGCGCTTGCCTAATCAAAATTAAAGTACACATAATCTATCGCTTTGTTTAGGTGTGATCTAAGCATGTCAAAATTCCATAAATTTAAATTACTATAACTCATTTACACAAAAACCAATTCTGATTTTAAGAAGTAAATCGGTATACATTCACAATGGACCTAACTGGGAGTAAGCCCATCAAAGTTAAAATTGATAAGCCTCGAGTAAACAATCAACAACAAAAATTCCTAACAATCAAATGAAAGATAAGAAACCTCACCATGTGTCAGTATAAAAAGGTTTTAATTGAAAGAAATCCCTCTCAAATGCATCTTGGTTTTCAGTCTTGACGCTCAAAACAACAGCATGTTCATAAATCTCCCCTGCAAAATTACAAAACAAACATAGGCAATGAGTGTCTTAAAAAGAACAGTAAAAGAATTATGAAACTGGATTTATCCGCAGGATGCTATCAAACATTTGTTTTGCTAGATACAATTCCGCAAGAAAAAAAAGTATTGTTGTACAATACAGAAATACAGCCAAAGCAGTGTTTTCCTCAACTAATTAGACATTACAAACAACAACACTCAAGCCTTTATCCCACCATAGTGGGGTCGGCTATATGGATCCTTTGTCGCCATTGCGCCCTATCTTTAATCATAGCCTCACTAATGCCCAAGTACAACATATCTTTCCTTATAGTTTCATTCCAAGTCTTTTTTGGTCTACCCCTCCCCCGTTTAACATGTCTAGTGACTAATCTCTCACAACGCCTAACAGGTGCCTCTAATGGTCTCCTATGTACATGTCTGAACCATCTTAAACGAGCTTCTCGCATCTTCTCTATAATTGGCGCCACCTATCTTATCCCTGATAAGGAAACCACCAAATTTTCTTGTGTCAATCATGGATTGTTTTTCTATCCAAAAAGTGATGTCTGAGAAAACAATACTAATAAATTGAAGAAATCTACAATAATAAATGTAATGATCAGAAATCCATAATAGCAGGAAAGTAGAACTTTAGTTCATTTTCCCTCATCACAGATTTAAGGTTGGTTAAATTCATTCTTTTTTTGATATCTTCAACAATAACAAAGGAGTTATAAAAACATTTGGTAAGTTTTTTTGGATATATCAAACAAATAAATATTGTATAAACAATACATCAACGGATAAGATAGAACACCATCATGGAGAACATGAGATACTGAAAAGAGAATAATAAAATTATGTAAAGAGGGGTCAAAAGGAGAAACGCTTCTTTAAAAGTGGAGAAATTTAAGTTGAAGAGCTACTCAAATGACATTAAGTTAAGTTAGAACGTTGGACTAGTTGAAAAGCAAGGTTTTTATAGCTTCTCTATTAGTTAAAATGAGGCTTTGCAATGGTGGTGATCATGATTGAATAGAATAACAGTTCTGAAGTAAAGACACCTTCTCACTGTAAGATAAATCCAAAACCTAACATATACTCTAATCGAACCACTTGACTGTATCTTCGCCAATGGGATGGAGCAATTTCAGAGGAACCTCTGCAAAGAGCTAAAAAATTTATCATGAAAAAACTCAAGGCAAGCTATCCGTTAAGATTTCTAAACAATATTCATATAACAATATTCATATTTCTAATTAGTTTGTTGTAAACTTGCGATATTGATTCTCCTTCTAATCACTCTGACTATAAAGTCTATTTTCTTCCATTCGAGTAAAGAAGGCATCTTGAAAAACAATATTTTCTTCATAGCAAAAACATTGAAGTATGCACGATATCTTTAATAGATGGAAGCGTAAAATTACAATAACTCAAACTTAATCTTAAACACTTCATTCAATCATATGTACTTGCTATCAGGAGTTCTTGAACAGCATTGGGCGTTTTCTCAAATGTTGGTGGCAGGCTTGGAAATCTTGTTAATAGAACCTACAAATAAAGAAAATTTTCTCCATTAGAAACTTCCTAAGTCAGCAATTGAATTATGGCTATTTTGTTGTATGAAAAGCTAAGCAATTTTTGTATCAACTTCATGGTTGTTTCCTAAAACTAAGAAAAACACCTACAAGACCCCGTTCGGATGATAGGAATTGAGGGGTAAAAATTAGAATTCAATCCCCCAACCCCCAAAAGAAATATTCCATTTTCGCTGTTTGGTTGGTTGAAAAACCCTTCGGAATTAGGATTATATGAATTCCAATGAAATTCATATATTGGGAGTTTGTCTCCCCACAATTCCGACCTAATGTGATAGGTACTCTTCTTTTATGAGGAAATTCAATATACGTTTTAAAAAAAACAATTAAATTTAATTATTTTGTTGAATCATGGATAAAAATGATAGGATGTCTTATAAAGTTGAGATTCATAAGTTACTGATTCTTCTAGGAAATACTCTAACTTTGAAGTCATGCCTTCACTCCCAAATTACACATAATAAATTCTCAATGGAGTTTTAACTTCTGATATGCTATGAAATTTATCATCATATACATATTCTAAATAATTAGGTGCAATTTCTCGGATTTCTCTTTTGATATCTTGCATGCCAAATGATGATCATATGAATACAATTATGACATGCCACATACCACATGCATAATCTTGCTAAAAAAGTGTTATTTGATAATTATAAGTGGATATGTGAATGTATGTACCTGAAAGGTGGAGCACCCATTATGGTATAGGTTGGGGTAATAGTTATTCACGTTTACCCATCCTTACTCTATTACTTCCATTTGAATCCCTTGACTGGTACGCTTAGTAGTCAATTATGCCACTACTTGAGAGTTGCATTACTTAACTTGGTAATTGAGGTATGTTGGTGCTTTTCCTTGCAACAAAGATCGTTATGACTCCTGATAGAATGTTAAGGATGATCCGTCCGACTTGTTTAATAAAGAATCTTAAGTATATGTTTTACCTTTCAAGCAAGTACATGTTATATATCATTCAAGCAAATGCTATATATATCATGTTTACCCATTTTTATATAAATTAATTCACAATAATCAGCACGGCATGTTGTTTAAGAATTCCTTACACATATAACCACGAAGTTCATTGAAATTAATCACCATTATCTAACATGTTTTTTAGGATTACTGACTGGAAGAATAAGTTTTTAAAGAACTAACTGAAGTTTGATCCTTTTTATTTAGATTGCTTAGTTTGTGTTGATGAGAATCTTTAATTTTAGGTTATGCTTGATGGACATTGGAAATTTCTATTTTTAATTAATATTGTAATGACCTAATTATTTAATTATGTTGATCGGGATGAAATCTAAGTTTTGGACTATGAATGCATCTTTTTATTTTGGTTACTTATGTGATGGATATGTTGGATAGTTTAGTAGCTCCTTCATCAAAGTAAAGGGTTCATTTCCTTGAAAATTTTGTTGTAATATGACATTTTAAATTGATAAATATAAGATATGAATGAGTAATGTTATGATGACTATCACATTCCCCAACTACAGGCTCACTGGGTAAGTTGTTTATCGACCCATGGTACGGGGCATGAAAAAGAGAAGTAAATATGTCGACAACTTCATGAAAACCTAAATTAAATAATAAACAATGTAAGCTACATTTTATGAAATTTAGTGTTGGGAAGGGGAATGTTTAAAGTTGCTTTCTAAATATTAAAGTAAATGAGACTCTTTAATTTTGGTAAAACATAGATAATTACAAAATGCAAATAAAAAAAGAAACGGTTAATGAACCCTAATACTCATCTACATATTAAAGTAATGAGTGTAAATGGTTAATTTAAGTGCAAAGGACATTATTAAGGCATCAATCTATAAATATATCGAGTATAATTTAAAGCTGAAATCAAAAAATAAACCATGAAGAAATGACCCCTGTCTTGATGCACTTAGCAAACCCATCGGCACTCAAAAGATAATAAAATCTGGATTGCTTCATTCAGTTGTGACAAACACATCCATCTATAAAGAAAATATAAGAAGGTACACCTCCAAAAGCTAACCCCTTTTACTATTTTCTAATATATTTGATCTCACTAACTTCCTTCCATGCGCAACTAGATGCTAACAGAAACCTGGATCATAAATTCAACAAACAGCAGGGCCTAAAGACTGATGATCAGCCAACATCCAAAACACATGAGCCTTAAATCCCTAGAAAGATGAGCAAATCAATGTCCCAAGTTTTCAGTGGATTTTAGAAAGAAAAAATATACGGAAGAAGGATACCTTGAGCTGGGAGAGGAGATTTTTGCAAATGTCGAAATCTTTTCTAATTAGAGCAGCTTTAAGGCGGGCAAAGATCTGAGTTACTTCAACAAGTAGTGGATCCATAGCGCCCTGATATCACTCCTCTATCTTCCCTGGACAATTACCTTAGCAAGATCCCTGGCAGTACTTTACTCCAAAACACCTACCCGAAACCTAGCCGTGCTCTGCATAGAACAAGATGAGAGGGAGAAGAAATTAACACAGTTACCAGTCCAAGCCGATGTTATGTCGAGCAGATGTGCGCCGATCCATTGTGACAACTTCTCAGAAGTAATAGGAACAGTCGGAGGAGGAAGAAAGATACCTTGGCCGCAGGTGAGGAAGAAAATGTAGAAAGACCTAGATCGCCCGATCCTCTCCCTCGCTGTCTACCGCTCCAGTAACGAAGAAAAGGAAGAAGGCGACGTGCTCTGGAGAACGAAGGTCGAGGATCCTCCTCCGGCAGATCTGGAAGGGAATACCCAAGTCGGCGGAGATCAGCAGTTCGGTATCGCGAAGCTCTCTCTGCGCGCAGAAATCGCTAGGCCTAAGTTCGTTTGGTAGGTTTTGATTCACAGGAATTAGTTTTGGCCGAAAATATACGGCGCAGAGGTTTTGGAATTTGGTCAAAACCAATGTCTGTGTTCGTTTGCAGGAAGGTTTTCAGTCACAGGAATTGAATATTCCAATATTCTTGTTCGGTTGCAGGATGGAATTCAGAGACAGGAATTGATATTTGAAAATCAAAAAATAATTTTTTTTACACCAGAAGTGCTATAACAGATATATGGCAAAATCAAGAAATTATAGCATAATGTTTTCATAGCTAAAACAAACAATAAAACATAGCTACAACACCAAACTGGAATTCGATACACAACAACATAAAACATAGATAAAAGAGGTCCGTCATACAGTCATGCATAGTTTTGGTTACTGAATCCGATACAAACAATAAAAGACACAAACACCAAACTATTCGCCTATATGAATGCGCAACCATCTCCTCCTAGCAATCTCTGGCAAAACCAAAAAGACCTCGCACTTTGTCGCATCAACACTGAGCAAATCTATGGCTTTTATCAGATCATCCTCTGAAAGTTCTGGCATTTTAGATAATGCTTGATACACCGCCTCAATCCTCGGCCTCGTAGGTGCTCCGATCGGGAAAATTTCAACTGGATTATCCATGTTATTCGCAATATGAGTGACAGCTTCTGCAATCATATCAACAGCCGTTGGTTTTTTGGGTTTCTTCTTCCTTCGACCATTCTCCTCCATTGCAACATCCTCTGCAGGAATCTCTTCCACGTCAAAATCATAAGTTGATTCCACTCTCGTTGACGCATTAGCACCATTTGCTCTGTCAGTCCCACATAGGGTTGCCAAATCACCCCAATTTACGATGACTTTATCTTTGTAGTGCTTCAAAGATGGATGTGCCTGCATTTTTAAAATTTTATGTAATCAGCACATACACTTAACATATGAGAAAAAAACATAAAATGTAATCAGCAGATAGTACCTTTATATAATCGGCCCAGACCTCCTCACTATCAACTCGTACCACATGACGTTCCCAATCCCACCCAAAACCACTTGTATCTAGCATTGCTGATATTTCCTGGTAGTATTTATTCCACGTTTTCAATCTTGCCGAGATTTTTTCTTTGCTAATACGAACTCGGCACTCATCCCACATGGTAGTAATAGCAGCGGTGAATGCTACTCCTTTCCACCCGTTTGAACCCTTGTGACCAAGATGCAGTTGCTCTAAAAGAGAAGCAGAAAGAGCATAATCCATCTCAGCGGTCCAATGAATATATGATTTCTCCTTCTCTTTTGAAGCTTGTGTTTTACTCTTGTCCATAACAACACTGTCAAAATAACATCATGAATCTTTCATATGAAAAGATGCTCATTAAACAATGTTAGCAACATAAAAAGATAGATAGCAACATATAAAGATAGAAATGAGTTCAATTATTTGTTGTTTGATACTCATTAAACATTGTTATAGCTAAGTTATCTCTGAATGCAGTCCATTCATTTGTTGCTTGAATGGGTTCAACAGCATCTGCATACTCAAAACTATCCCCGCTACCATGTCGTGTTAATAACTCTGCATCTACTTCCTCCAATAATCTCACATCATTAACTAGCCTCTTGTCTACCAAGAAGTTATGGAGAATGCAACAAACGTTAATAATTTGAACCTGTATAATAAGAGAGAACAATTAAAATATATGACAATAAGTAAGCTATGTTTCTATTCTTTGACAAGATGACAAACCTGTTTCTATTCCGAACTCATCTTTAAGATTGCCCTCAACACAATATTAAAATGTCGGCTAATGGTATCGATGGAACGTAAGTACGTACCACCTACAATTCGAAATTTAGTGTTATGTGCTAGGACGTATAAGAATAACCCTACTGATTCTTTCACCGATACATTTTGAGTCTCACTTAAAAGCCCTCTCCCAACTAATATGTTACACAAGCTACAAAAAGCGCTCTTGTTCATACGCAGTTGATTATAACAGTTGCTATTTGACCCATTATATAATCTATTTAATAGCGTCATTCTGAGAGTATTGTGTTGTTCCCTAATGCTCGGACAACGAATTCTGATAGTTTTCATCAAATCAGCAGCGACAACAGCTGATAAAGCGGCTAGAATAGCTCTTTTTCTCATATTAATTCTTCTTCTCCTATGGAACTCGATCAAAGTATCCATCTACGATACATAATAAACAAACACATAAATACACATACACACAACCATAAACACATACACACACAATAACCACAACCATAAACAACACATTCAAACACAACATTCAACACAAACAAACACACACTCACAAACAACAAACAAACAACACACACACAAACAAACAACACACTCAGCCATAACACAAACAGACACAACATTCAACACAAACAAACAACACACAAACAACACACAAACAACACACAAACAACAACACAAACAAACAAACAAACAACACACACACACAAACAAACAACACACAAACAACCACAACATTCAACACAAACAAACAACACACACACAAACAACACACAAACAGCCAACACACCACACATTCAACACACACACATTCAACACAACACAACACACTCAGCCATAACACACATTCAACACACAAACAACACACATTCAACACAACACACAAACAACACACAAACAGCCACAACACAGTCACAACCATACAAACACACATTTAACACATAAACTAGGAACAAGAAAAAATTATACCTAGTTGAAGGTGGGTCAAATGGGAGGAAGAAGCCCTTGTAGGTTGGAGGAAGAAGCCCTTGTAGGTTGGAGGAAGAAGGTCCTTGTTCGGCCGATTAGGTCGCCGGCGAGGAAGAATCGCAGTGTCGAGCGAGCGGCAAAACCGGAGGAGGAAGGCTCAAGACTTCTCGTCGCCGGAGGAGGAAGGTTCACGCGTACTCGTCGCCGGAGGAGGAAGGCTCATGCCTTCTCGTCGCCGGAGGAGGTAGGCTCAGTCGCCGGGAGAAACCCTTGGCGCTGTCGTCGCCAGCGGTCGATTTGTCGCAGAAGAAGGGGGCGATGTCGAGCGGCGCTGTGTGTCGAGTGAGCGGCAAAACCGAGCAAAAAGGCTAGGTTTTGGGAATAGGCGATTTTCTAATATCTTAAAACCTATAGGTTTTGGCTGAAAACCAATGCCCGCGTCATTTCTTGCCAAACGAACAACGGAATTGGAATTGGGAAACCCAATTCCAATTCCGAACGAACGCACCCTAGCAGTACAGGATATCAAAACTAATTTGGCTAATGGCAGCTCAAGGCAACCCGAGAATATTAATGTCAGATCAAGATTTTTAATGTCAAAACTAAATTGCCTTGGGGGCGGCGACGATGGCGTTGGCGGCGGCGACGATAGTGTTGGCGGAGGCGACGATGAAGGTGGAGTTGGCGGCGGCGACGATGGCGTTGGATTTGGCGGCGACGACGATGACGATGGCGGTGGCGACGATGGCGGTGGCGGCGGCGACAATGGCGTTGGCGGCGGCAACGATGGCGGCGGCAGCGGCGATATTGGTGGCGGCGATGAAGGCGGCGTTGCTGGTGGCGGCTAAGGCGGTACATCGAGCGGGAGCGCATCGATCTTTTGGTACAGACGGTCGAATGACTTATCGAGACAATCGAAAGCCTCCAGGATAAGGGTGATGCGGCGGTCCCGGAGTATCAACATGAAATCAGCGGCGGACGGAGGAACAAATCCTCTGATATCAGTTGGTACGTCCTTTTCGGAACGAGGTGGCGATGGACTGCGAGTCCCCTAAGGCTGCGCCTGAATAGGGAATGAAAGGCAGAATCTATGATGAGCGGAAAATTCGATCGTAAAAATAGTGCAATCACATTTTTGTACGCGGGAAATCTGATTGGAATTTGGATTGGATTAGATTTTTTGATTGAAAAAATCCAACTTGATTTTTCAGGTTGATTTCAACCGTCAGTTACCGATTTTTATGATTGAATTTTCCCGCGCACAAGAAGAATCGTACCAAAAAAAATCTCCATAGAACTAAGGCCCCGTTTGGCGGACTAGGATCCTCTCCATTTGGGACTTGAAATGGAGGTCCATTTCATGGTATAGATGCATTCTCATTTGATCTAATGGTGTAGAATTTTTTGATTAAAATAAAAATAAAATAGGCTGAGATTAGTGAACCCGTCGGATCATCCAGAAATTGATCGACCGTGAAATGGATATTATCCATTTCAGTTGAAATGGAGAGGATCCTGATTCCCGTTTGGCACTGTGGTGGCGTTCTTTTGAAATATCGTTCGTGAAGGCCCGACCTCACCTAAGGAACTTCATCCACTAATATTATGTTCAAAACTAGGTTTCTTTTCTTGGTGGCGGGCGCCGATCATAATCATTGTCTTGTCAAACATGCATTATGACGGTGATATCTTTGCTCAAACTCACCGTAGCAAAAAAAAGTCTGTGTCAAACAGAGCCTAAGTGTCATATCTTACTATAAAATATTCAATCATCATCACATATTTTAAATTCTATCACTTCAAAGATTTTGAGCATTTATATGAGAACTCATATCTCACTATAGACTCTCATATTATAACAATAGCCCAAAAAAATTTATCTTCAAACCAAAGTGTATATTAGAACATCACCAAAAAGACAAAAAGAAGTCTTCCACCGAAGCATAACCGGGCGGTCATAGACGGCCAGTGTTATGATTATCGCTCCGACGAAGAAGACGGTTGTACAATCCTGTAATTGCCGAGTGGACCCCCGGGACCCAAGATGTCTTTAGGCCCGACATTTTTTAGCACCACCCCAGACAAGGAGGGGAACGGGGGAAGTTCTGGGCGGACCCGGTAAGGGGGCGAGCGGGGAGGGAGGCGGGCGGCCTCCCGCTATCCCAGCCCTAAGGAGGGGGGCGAGCGGGGGAGGCGGGCGGCCTCCCGCCCGCCCAGCCCCGCCGGAAGAGTTCAGAACGCGCAACGAAGGCAGAAGCGTTCTGAGCGCGCGGTGAGCACGGAGATGTTCGACGTGCGATGACCGTTGAGGCGTTCGACGCGCGGGGCGCACTTGGTGATGCTCCGCGCGTGCTGTGAATGAGGATTTAGGAGGTGTTGTGACTGCGCAGTTAGCGCAGAGTTGTTCTGAGCGTGTAGTTAGCGCGGAAGAGTGTCAGTCATGAGGATGAATACGTGGTGGGCCTGGTGGAGACAAGAGACAGAACGCGATAATGCAAGTGTGAGAGCGATTCTGCACGTTCACGGTGCGTGAGGATGCTCCCGCTTACAAGCGTGCACCACGGGTGGCCGTGAGAAATCCTCGAGGCCGTGGCGGGCGTACGACCTTGGCCATGCAGCGTCGTCTGCGTGGCCGGAAGCACTCCCCAATTGGGGAGGGCTCGGCACTCCCCAATTGGGGGACTACTGAATGCACGTAACTCCCCAATTGGGGAGTGCCACATGGGCGCAGACCAAGTCAGCGCCCAAAATGGGCGTTGACTTGGTCAGCACCCTTTAATTGGGCAAAGGGTGGGGCAGTGTCGCACCCCCTTTAATCAGGCAGGGAGGTGCGGCAGTGCCGCACCCCCTTAGCGCGGTAGTGCCGCACCTTTTCGGAGCGGCAGTGACGGACTCGGAATTGCACGAGATTTGGCCCGTTGGAATCGTATCGGCGAGCCGACCGAGGCCGCAGTGGAAAATTATGGGCCCGACCGGATACGTTTGGGGAACCCCATCAATTTCCTTTTTTGGGGTCAACTTTGATTAACAATTATACCCCAAACCCTCTCAATGATGAATACTCAAGCAAAATTTACTGAAATTAAGAGAATCAAACTAATAAAAAAGCTCCATTTATTTCATATTGATTAACTCTTGATGGAGTCTCCCTCGTTATATAGAAATTTTGGGTTACGAATAGTCGGAATTCCATAACCCCACTACCTTAGTAGAGATTTAAGGAAAAACTGCCGCACACGCGATCAACACGCCCGATCAGCCCGGCATTCCGCCGCTTTAACAACCAAAGCGAACCGACCGCCACCGGCCATCCGATCGGCCGCCCTTGGCCACGAGCCCACGGCCAGAATGTGGACTTAAAATAACTTTTTAATTCTAAGGTCATCCATTTTTTTTAGAATAGTATAAATATAGATTAAGAAAATAAATGCTAATATTCCAGGAAAATGTAAATTCATTATTTTAAGTTAAAAAACATCCCTGTTATCCCGTAGCACAGTCATTAGCACAAACACCTGACGGGTCAGCTTCCCGCCTCCCGCCATTTCCACCATTTCCTCCCGCAGATCCTCGAAAGATGTCTTCACCGGGCGCAACGAACCGCAAGCTGGAGATGGATGAGCTTCTTGGCATGGGCTTCTCCGACGATCTCGCATCGCAGGCCCTCGCCGCCACCGCCTCCTCCGCCGCCGAAGCCGGCTGCCCTTCTGTTGAAGCTGCCGCCAACTGGATCCTCTCCCGAACTCCTCAATCCTCTCCGTCTCCTCCTAATCCTTCATCGCAATCAAACCTCCGGCGATTCCTCCTTCCCAAACCCGCGGAGCTCCGGGAACCTCGTCTGCCCCCTCTTTCTTCTTCAACTACTCCATCCAAACGCCTCAAGCCATCTCCATCCTCTCTCTCCCCTCTCTCCGACCGCATGCGCCCTTCAACGCTCGATCTCATACTTGGCCAAGATCACCTCCTCTCCCCCACTTCCCTCCTCCACTCCGCCTTCTCCCTCTCCGGCAGAGGCGGTCCTCTCCCGTCGCTGCTCCTATGGGGTCCTCCCGGCTCCGGAAAGACCTCCCTAGCCCGCACACTTTCCGCATCCCTCCCCTCTCACCGCTTTGTTCCTCTCTCCGCTGTCACCGCCACTGTCACAGACCTCCGCCGCGCCATCGACGAAGCTCGCCGCTCCAGATCCCATACACGCACCATCCTCTTCGTCGACGAGATACACCGATTCTCCAAAACTCAGCAGGATGCCCTTCTCCCCGCGATCGAGGACGGCTCCATCATCTTCCTCGGAGCCACCACCGAAAACCCATCCTTCCACCTTACGAACCCTCTTCTCTCCCGTCTCCGCGTCCTCTCCCTCCGCCCCCTCCAGCCCCACCACGTCCGCTCCCTCCTCCTTCGCGCCGTCGACGCCGACAACGGCCTCCGCCTCTCTGCCAACGGCGCACCCATATCAGTCGACGACGAAGCCCTCGATTTCCTCTCCCTACATTGCGACGGAGACGCCCGAGTTGCACTCAATTCGCTCGAGGCCTCCGCATTCTTAGCTGTGAACCGAATTTCCGCCGCCGGCGACGAACCACTCACCGTCACATCTACCGATGCGAAGGAGGCGATGCAGTGTAAGCACGTGTCCTATGACCGGGACGGCGACGAGCACTACAATCTCATCAGCGCGCTTCACAAGTCGATGAGAGGTGGTGACGCCGACGCCGCCATTTACTGGCTGGCCAGAATGCTCGAAGGAGGCGAGCAGCCCCTGTATGTTGCCCGGAGACTTGTCCGGTTTGCGGGCGAGGACGTCGGTCTCGCCGATCCTGCCGCTCTCAGCCACGCAGTCGCCTGCTACCAGGCCTGCCACTTCATCGGGATGCCGGAATGCGACGTGTGCTTGGCTCAGTGCGTCGCATACCTTTCCTTGGCACCGAAGTCTGTGGCGGTTTACAAAGCTCTGAACGCTGCAAAAATGGCGGTGAAGAAATCAGTCGGTGGAAATGAGGGGGTTCCGCTGCATTTGAGGAACGCGCCGACGAAGATGATGAAGGAGATGGGATACGGCGATGGGTATCTGTATCCTCCGGATCACCCGCAGCTTTGTAAGGAGCAGAATTACATGCCGGAGTCACTTAAAGGAAGGAAATTTCTCCAATGGCCGCCTCTGGATGTAAAACCACTTTGAGGTTTGATGAACTGGTATGCTTTTTGATATGATAAAAGTTTTTTTTTGTATTCTGGTGTAGAAATTGTGTTCTAATGTTGTATCCACCTTTCGGATGTATCTTTTTCATCAGAATTTGGATAAAAAAATGAACTTTTCTGTGATCATAGTGGAAAACTGTAAATCATAATGAAGAAATGATCCAACTTTACAGACTACAAATTAAAAATCTGATCATTTTTTGCTTAAATTTACAATGACAGAATTTATATTGCTCTATTTCAGTCATTTTCGGGTTGAAAAACAAGGTTCATATGTAAAAGATACATCTAATATATGCATGCAATTGTTACAATGTTGCATTCAGGTTTGGAAGGTATGGATTAGAGATTTGGGGCTTTAGGGTCTGTTTGTTTCGGCGGTGAGAGTTGGAGCGGTGAGAATGAGAGCGTTGACAATAGAGCGGGGAGAAATGACGTTTTGGCGCGGTGGCGGTGAGAATTGGGGATTACCAAACGGTTTTTTAGCGTTGGGGGCGATGGAGATGGAGCAAAAACGCCCAAACAAACAGATCATTAGAAAGGAGGAAAATTGTGTTACATTTTGCATTTTTAGATGTAATAATACAACAATCAACAAGAGCACTGGGAAAATAAGAATTCATAAACTCTTTGATAAATAGTTGAAAAATGATTGTAATGATGAACTTATGCTATTAGATGGTCAAATTTTTTTTTTAGTTTTAATCATCAAAATTACATGCAAATATGAACTTTTTAGTGGGTGGAACTAAATCTGAGTTATTCTAAAGAGTTAACAATGCATTTAGGCCATATTTGGGAGAGCGGTGTTAGTGGGTCTGGCGAAAAATAGAGTTTTAGTTCAACCCTTCAGTAAAAATGTAAGACCCTTTTTTTTTTTGCAATTTTTCCTTCTCGGGTCTTACCGCCCAGAACCGCCGTCTTGCGGCGAGACCATTACACCCAATGGTCGCCGCCACAATACGCCGATCCTGCCGGCTAAACAACGTCATCCAGGCCAACCACAATTCATAGTAATAGAAGCAAAATAGAAGAAACTAGTCCACCAATCACATTAAATATGTAACTTACATGTTTACAATGTCCATGATGAGAATTAAAGTAAAAGAGGGCATATACCCGAAGTGAAATCGTCATTGCATGGCTCAAATCGACAGGGGGAGAGAAGAGATGCTAGCACAGGAGGAGGGGGAAAGGAACTTGCCTTTGATCGGGCTTGATCTTGAGGAAGAACGAGAAACGCCATGGCCGAACTCGAGCTCCATCTTCCTGCTTGATCTTCCTCCTCAGAGCTGGTCTCCTCCCGAAAACATGGGGGTTCTTCTCCTTTTTCGATTCTGAAGCTAATGGTGGGGATGAATAAGGCTGAGGGGGTTTTGTTTGCTGGCTGCCATTTTCCGGCGACCTCCTCTATGTTGCCACCGCCTCAGCCAGCCAACTACAGGTCTCCAACTCATCAGGAATTCACTCATGAGCTCGAATTGATGCCAGGGGAGAGAAGGTTTGGCTGCTTTTACATTGGGAAGGGGTGATTGCCATTAGTGTGGCCGGCAAGGTGAAGTTAAGCTCTCTCCTCCCCCCTCTCAACTGCTGCCATGTCAGCTCAAGCCTGCTGGGAAATTCCTGGGGAAGCTGAGAGCAATCCAGGAATCAGGGGGTGGTGGCCAAGTGGCCATCCCTCCATGGATTCTTCTTGAATTCCTCCTTGTCTTCTTCCCCCCTTTCTTACACTTGGACAAAGCACATTCCCCCCCCCCCCCCCCCCCCAAATTTCGAATTTCAGCATGCATATGGTCTGGTCACCACGTGGGATGACCAATTGAGTCATGGGATTGGGCTAAGTCTACTTGATTTAAGCTTTGGGCTCATTTGACTCAAATATGCCAATTTGGGGATTTTTGGGTTTGGGCTTGACTCAAGCTCACACCACTTAATTATTGTCTTGGACCCTATGGACCCATTCCAAGAGGAATTGAGTCATGGTGGGGTCATATGGGGCTTGATTGCACTTATTTGCCTATAGGGGCAATTTGAGTATTTTAGTGATTTTGCCCTAATTCTCCAAATTTGAATGTGCACCTTGGCTTGCTTATGTCTCATTCACTCCCCTTTGTGTTTAGGTAGGGTTGTGCTAGGTTAATTTGGCCAATTTGGGACTAATTAGAACCTAAAGGGTATAATTGGTGATTTGGGCAAATAGGTAATTTGCCCAATTTCCTCAAAATTGGCTTACACCAAGGGTCCAATGTGGGCCCATTAGACTCCCTAAGTGGCCCAAGTGTGTTAGGGGTGATCAATTTGATCGCAATGGGTCAATTGAAGTTCAATTTAAGTTTTTAGCACATTTAGGTCAATTTGGGGCTTTTTAGAAATTTGGCCCAATTTCCCCAAATTGATGGCCCTAGGATGGGGCTTTTGGGTCCATTAGGTCCCCTATGATGTTATAAGGCTAGGGGTGAAGTCAATTTCATGTTTTGTTGATCAATTGGACCTATTGGTGAATGTTTGACCTTTAGGGCACTTTGGTCAATTTGGGCAAATTGGTGACCCCATGATTGGGCTTTTGAGTCATTTGTACTCCAACTAAGTTTGTAATACATTGGTGGGGTTAATTTGATCATTTGAAGTTCAAAATCAAGTCATAAGCCATGGAGTCAAATTTGGCTATTTGCACACCAAGATGATTTTCACTTATTCACCTTGGTTCTTAGGGCCATTTTGGTCTCTTAGAGGAATGTCATGACCTTGACATGACAAAATGCACTTCAGGGGTCTAGCTGTTCTGGGGATGTTACAAATCCCAATAAACGAAGAAACAATTTCGTCCCCGAAATTTAGGTTGGGTCTACGGAAGTCTGAGTTCAGAATTTACCCTGAAGATTTGATAGTTCATGTGCAACATGACTCCCGACTAATATTGGAAACGGTTAGGTCTAGCTCACATCGCCTCATCCTCAGTTTTCTCCCAAGTGCACTTTTCATTAAATCTTACTACATCCGTACTCACGATCTTCTTCCTGATGGTGTCCTTAAAAATTTTTCAGTTTGATGAAGATGTACCTGGTGGAGGGAGGGCATAAGTTGAAGTAGAATTGCATATTCACAAGGCGAGTGTAGGAATCCATCGAGTCTTACAATCCATAATATGATGTTTGTACCCTTATTTGTTAGGTGATTGAATTAGAATTTAGGCTTGTCTCCCAAGATCATGATATGCTTATGGCTTGGGCAATATGGATTCTCTTAATTTTCATGACATCGTCACTCTTTTAATACTCTATGCCAACGTTTAATCATGCTTCTAGAATCTGACATGATATTTAGTAAATTTAGATATGTCCATGGTCATTTAATGAACTAGGGGATACTCTAGTAATAACCAAGCTTAGTTCTAGTACTCAAATTCATGTGGGTCATCAATTCCAAGGCTCACAAAATTCATGAATTGTAAATCCTTCAAGATTAATTCTTGGAGTGCACCTAATCACATTAATGTCATGAAACCTCTTTCCTGATGTTTTTATCCCAAATCACGTGTTATTAATGGTCAAATCTATAGTCCTCATTTTTGTTAAGCGCAAACCAAGCTCAAATTTTGCACCAGACCTATCATCTATGAAACAACTATCGTGAATATGTCGTGAGTTGCTCTCTAAATCATTCCCCAAGTCTTGTATGTGATAATTTACAGATTTCAACCCTTCATAATGTCATACTTGTTTTTGGCCTCATTCTTACTTCCTTCATAACTATGGGGGTCCCCAGTCTATACACCAAGTATCAGTTATCATGAGCCAATAGGTTTAACAGAATTTTCAGAGGCTAATCATGATCCAAGACAGTGTTCGGCAGAAGTTCATAGTTTTCCTCCTTAAAATAATTCCAGAAGATTATTTATGTGGCTAAGGGTGCAAAACCCATTTCGTAAAGGGATTATGATAACTAATCAATAAAATTTTCAGAAGTTTAACGGAGACCACGAGTCTATTTACTCATTTCTATAATGTTCCTGCTTTTTATACTGATCTAGGGGAACTTGACCTTGAATTCTCAATAAGGCTTAATATAACAAGGGTTCACAAACCCCGATTTCCTACGGAACTCAATCCTCAAAGCTTTTGATTCTTCCAGAGATGAAAGATCTTTTGATCATAAGTGCATGTTTCAAATTTCAATAGAGTTGACCCGGGAATTAATTATTATTCAATATACTCTATGTGTGTAACAACATGGGTATTATCCTAAGCTACCTTGGTCTCGCATGCGGGAACCACCAAAATGTAGGATTCCAAATGACCACAAATTTGTCCAGGGATCTTTCTTTCCGAGACCTACCATCCATAAAAGATTTGAGTCTAGGGTTCACTTTATATACCTGCACCAAAACAGGTGCCCAGAGAGTTGTGTAGCAGGGGCTTTTACGTTCCTAAAATAACTCAAGTTAAAATTATAGCGGCCCAATAAACGAAGAAACAAGATTAGCCTCCCATAAATCTTGTGCTGTGTTTCTTATATCCGAAAATTTGGACATTTCACGTGTGCACATAATCCTTATGGATACATAGTCCTCGAGATGGTAAGGTTCTCTGCCCTCAAAACTACCATTTATCGTAACTTCTCCAATGGTTGTGTGCTTGTTATCCTATTACCTGGTCTTCTTCTAGGCTGGAATTCTCATTTTACATTCGACATTCTTTCTTTGAGATGATTTTCCAAGGGTGGAAGTGTGGAGTATTAGCTTCTAAGCACATAAGTTAAGCCTTACGAGTCTCAAACTAATTTGATAGTGCAATCACAAGCACCAAGTCACTTAAGATTGTCCTATTTGCTTGTGTGAGGGGTGTTAATATCACTTAGGAAGTGCCGTGGGTATATCGAAGAGTAAGCCCTGAACACTTACACACGCTTTCAACTCCTTCTTTTAGTCACTTTGGGGGTATCCTACTACTTGGTCAAAATATACTCGAGGTTGATGTCGGACTAGGATACCTTATGAGGTGTCTTGCTAAGTCAAACCAATATGGTGTACTAGTCAGGTTGGCCAAATCTCATCGTTAAGTGGACGAAGTTACGTGATTTCCCGTATGGGCACACCACTGCTTCCGCTGCTAGTTTGTCCTCAAACTAAGCACGAGCGGGGTGGCCCAGGGTTTGTGGACTTCTTTTACTTGGATCGAAAGTCGGCTAAGCTGATACCAGTTTGTAAGACCCTCTTTTTTTTGCAATTTTTCCTTCTCGGGTCTTACCGCCCAGAACCGCCGTCTTGCGGCGAGACCATTACACCCAATGGTCGCCGCCACAATACGCCGATCCTGCCGGCTAAACAACATCATCCAGGCCAACCACAATTCATAGTAATAGAAGCAAAATAGAAGAAACTAGTCCACCAATCACATTAAATATGTAACTTACATGTTTACAATGTCCATGATGAGAATTAAAGTAAAAGAGGGCATATACCCGAAGTAAAATCGCCATTGCATGACTCAAATCGACAGGGGGAGAGAAGAGATGCTAGCACAGGAGGAGGGGGAAAGGAACTTGCCTTTGATCGGGCTTGATCTTGAGGAAGAACGAGAAACGTCATGGCCGAACTCGAGCTCCATCTTCCTGCTTGATCTTCCTCCTCAGAGCTGGTCTCCTCCCGAAAACATGGGGGTTCTTCTCCTTTTTCGATTCTGAAGCTAATGGTGGGGATGAATAAGGCTGAGGGGGTTTTGTTTGCTGGCTGCCATTTTCCGGCGACCTCCTCTATGTTGCCACCGCCTCAGCCAGCCAACTACAGGTCTCCAACTCATCAGGAATTCACTCATGAGCTCGAATTGATGCCAGGGGAGAGAAGGTTTGGCTGCTTTTACATTGGGAAGGGGTGGTTGCCATTAGTGTGGCCGGCAAGGTGAAGTTAAGCTCTCTCCTCCCCCCTCTCAACTGCTGCCATGTCAGCTCAAGCCTGCTGGGAAATTCCTGGGGAAGCTGAGAGCAATCCAGGAATCAGGGGGTGGTGGCCAAGTGGCCATCCCTCCATGGATTCTTCTTGAATTCCTCCTTGTCTTCTTCCCCCCTTTCTTACACTTGGACAAAGCATTCATTCCCCCCCCCCCCCCCCCCCACCCAAATTTCGAATTTCAGCATGCCTATGGTCTGGTCACCATGCGGGCTGACCAATTGAGTCATGGGATTGGGCTAAGTCTACTTGATTTAAGCTTTGAGCTCATTTGACTCAAATATGCCAATTTGGGGATTTTTGGGTTTGGGCTTGACTCAAGCTCACACCACTTAATATGACTGACCCACATTATTGTCTTGGACCCTATGGACCCATTCCAAGAGGAATTGAGTCATGGTGGGGTCATATGAGGCTTGATTGCACTTATTTACCTATAGGGGCTATTTGAGTATTTTGGTGATTTTGCCCTAATTCTCCAAATTTGAATGTGCACCTTGGCTTGCTTATGTCTCATTCACTCCCCTTTGTGTTTAGGTAGGGTTGTGCTAGGTTAATTTGGCCAATTTGGGGCTAATTAGAACCTAAAGGGTATAATTGGTGATTTTGGCAAATTGGTAATTTGCCCAATTTCCTCAAAATTGGCTTACACCAAGGGTCCAATGTGGGGCCATTAGACTCCCTAAGTGGCCCAAGTGTGTTAGGGGTGATCAATTTGATCGCAATGGGTCAATTGAAGTTCAATTTAAGTTTTTACACATTTAGGTCAATTTGAGGCTTTTTAGAAATTTGGCCCAATTTCCCCAAATTAATGATCCTAGGATGGGGCTTTTGGGTCCATTAGGTCCCCTATGATGTTATAAGACTAGGGGTGAAGTCAATTTCATGTTTTGTTGGTCAATTGGACCTATTGGTGAAGGTTTGACCTTTGGGGCACTTTGGTCAATTGGTGACCCCATGATTGGGCTTTTGAGTCATTTGTACTCCAACTAAGTTTGTAATACATTGGTGGGGTTAATTTGATCATTTGAAGTTCAAAATCAAGTCATAAGCCATGGAGTCAAATTTGGCTATTTGCACACCAAGGTGATTTTCACTTATTCACCTTGGTTCTTAGGGCCATTTTGGTCTCTTAGAGGAATGTCATGACCTTGACATGATAAAATGCACTTCAGGGGTCTAGCTGTTCTGGGGATGTTACAAAAAATCTGGCGAAAAATTGAGCTTCAACCCTTCAGTAAAAATTGAAGTTCAAACTAGTGATTTTGATCTTTTCTGCTATACCGGATCCCAAAATGGGGCTATACCTTAGACTTAATTTCTCCGACCAAAAACGCCTCCAGAGCAAAACAATAGAATACCAAAGAGAGCCTTGATCTTTTTTTCCCCGGATCGATCAACGCTCATTGAGTTCGGTAGTCGTCTTAGCTCGAGAGTCAACCGAAGACGCACACAGTCAAGTTATAGTCGACAATAGAGTTTTTATGTGAAAGACAAGGAATTGGAAAAAATCACGGGACCTGACCCAGTTTATGAGAAATCCACTAATAATATTCTCACAGTACACAACCGTTTTAGCGAAGGAGACATGCTATTGCTCGTTTTACAATGTAGCAAAAAATCTTTCGATTGTTGTGCTGGTTGGCGACACACTTTTGGTGAATTACGTATGGACGTGTGTGCTGGAGAGCGCGCACCGAAGAGCGCGGAGCGGGGGGGGGGGGGGGGGGGGGGGGGGGGCACTGCAGAGCAAAATGCGGAGGCACATATTGATATTGGAGAGCGGAGCGCAATGGGCTCTGTAGAGCAGTGCGCAAGGGCATGCACCGCAGCACGGAGCGTGGGGGCGAGCACCGAAAAGCAGAGCCTTCGATTGCCTATCTCGTAGGTCGAGCGCAATCCAATGTCGCTTTCAAATCATAATTTTATCGAGCGGTTGGAGAGAGTGAGTTTCCAAAATTTCGGGGTTTCCTCCCCGGTAATGACTGTTTGGACGTTTTTGTGGAGGAAGATGAGGAAGTGAGAGGGGACGTCGACCATGGCCACGTGGGGCCTGGGTGGCCCTCCCATGCTTTCCGGTTGTCGATCGCCAGCCGGACTGGCTGGAGGGAGGGAGGGGCGGTGGGGGCTGCCGCCCCTTGCTGCGCCTAGCGCTAGGGCATCGACTTTAGCATGAGGAAAGGGGAGATCAACCTGGGCTGGTCCGGGCCGATTCGGTTCAGGCAGGTTTCCTCACGCACCACTCCTGAGGCTGTTTGAGGGGTCAAACGAATTCATAATCGCTTGAAATTGAGTCTGTTGGAATCGTCTCGGTGAGCTAGTCACAGTCTTCCTGGTCCGATCCAACCCGTTTGTTTTTTTGGGGAACCCCGACACTTCTGATTCTTAATCTTAAAATTTCATCTATGTTTACCGAGCATGAACTACGCTTTAACTAAGCATTGTCATGGTTTATGTATGAGGAAAATAAATTGATTAACGATTTTAAGTATTTGTCATGCTTGTTGAAAAATGGTAAATATTTAGCTTAACTACTTCGATAGTCTTACTTTCAATTTCTTCATTGAAGTTGGAGAATAGTATTAGAGAGTGTTAATTTGGAAGAATAGTGTTAGAGAGTGTTAATCAAAACTCATGGGAATTGAAAATGGTCCAAATTTGGCTGAGTCGTGTCACAGTGTTCGATCTCGATCGATTGCTTCTCCGTAGAAGAAATCTGCCGGTTCTCCCATGATCGAGTTCGACGTAGTAGTAAATTAACATCATCATAGCATTCGAGCATGGCCCCGATAGAATATGAATTTGAGAAAAGTTCCGCATCTTCCGACGCACGGCAACTGCTGCCACAAATTTTGCGGATGCATAGCACATTTCTTCTCCGAGAAAAGAAGTTCATGACTGATGCTCCTACCTTTCTGTCAAGCTTTTTTTTCCCATTACACAAAATTCCCTATGAAAATTTATTTGAAACCCTAGTAGATTAAAGGAAGGAAACTGGAATCCCTATCTTATAACTTTTAATCAAATATAAATATATATATATATAGGGTTAATTACCAGGACCTCTCCTCTGAGTTTGCAACCTCTCTATCTTTCAAAATTACATTTACCTTCCCTCTAAATTTCGCCGTTTACAAAAATGTCTCTTCCTTTAAAAATATGGAGGGAAAATGATAAAATCAGCGAAATTATTTTATGATATTCAATTTTACCTTTTGTAACGACTCTGCATTGACATGTATGACCTTTTCCTTTAGAAATATAGGCGGAAAGTGATCAAATATGCTGAATTATTTTATGATATTCCAATTTTATCCTTTGTAATAACTCTACGTTGAAAAAGGTGCATAATAAATCTAAAATCGTTATAAAAAGATAAAATTTAAATATCATAAAATAATTTGGAAACCGGAAAAACTTACAGCGGGGAGATAAATGTAATTTTAAAAGATAGATGGGGTGTACCCTGTAATTATGCAAAACTCCCATAGGAGGTCCTGGTAATTAACCTGTTATATATATATATATATATAATAAATTGCTCTTATACATATATATATATATATATAATAAATTGCATATATATAAATATATGCCCATCTATATAAGTAGAGATCCAAATGTCTATTTATAAATTTCAGTAATACAAGATGTATTTCACAAATTTTTTGCTCTAATACGGCGGACGGAGATCACGGAAGATCCCACCGCCCTTCCGGGAGCTGGCCAAACTTGCTCCCCCTTCAAAAATGTCAAGGTCTGCTAATTCCAGTGAACTTGGAACGAGAACGGAGGAAAAGTCAGAAGAGGGTGATATTGATGTCTCTATTGTTCCGATGCTAAATTATATATACGCAAGCATGGATCAGATCACCATCGCATAGTGAAACCTAGGTTGTTGAGTGATGTCAGCGAAATTGTCAGACCCCAATCTACCACCCAAGCACCAAATATATATAGCGGTAGGGGGGATACGCCAATGGGTATCAATCCTCCATGAGTTTACATTTTATAGCACGCATCGTCTATGAAAGTGTTTGATGCTTAATATACAAAGAATTTCTTCGCACTTACGAATCAATTGTGCGCCCTTAGGACTAATACGAACGGACCCTGCACGACCGTAGTAGAAGAGCAGTTCTCAATTGTAAAATGATGATCTCGCCAATTGGTTGATAAACAGTCGAGAACTAATAAGAAGCGGCCAAGTGAGATACACTTTTGCATCCTGTCCAATGTGACAAAAAAATGTAATGTCGTGTCGATGCACGGGAACCCAGTGCACGACTGTTTCTGTAATATAATGCCAATAATAAAACCACGCAAAAAAAAAACGAGTCACTATGCATGAAGAATAATTTCTCACGTTTGAGCCACCAAACACCCAAACGGGCTAGTAGCAACGGTTGGGCGCGCCGTGCAACCCAAAATGACCATTTTGCCCTTCCCGCACTGTTGTTGGTATAGACGCACACTGCTTCCCAATCAGCGATCAACGATTGCCCCACCCATTCGACGATCAACGCTAATCCCGATGAGCGATGCCAACTGCCGGGCCCAAGGTTCTTGCACACAACTATTCCCAATCTGCGATCACATCGCTCCCGTTTCCCGAGCAATTGCCCATCCGGGATCGCTGATCAATTTTTTTTTTCTTCAAATCACCGACCACCGTTCAAATTTTTTGGGTTTTCTTAATATTATACTAGCAGTCTGGCACGGGGGATCTCCATGCCCCGCACGACAGCACTCGTGCCGCCCGCCTTTTCCAGTGCTCAGCAGCGGCGACAATGACATCAAGTAATGCTGGAGTCCGGACATCAACATACGCTAAGCATTGGAAAAAGCGAGCAACGCGAATACACACGTGCCGCGGGTAGAAAGCCTAAAAAAATATAAGAATCCCACATCCGAAAATCTTAAACTCCTTTGATGAATAAGATGACGTGGATCTGACGATGATGATGCGAGCATAAATTTACACCTAATTAATTACATCAGATTTAATAAAATAAAATAAATAAAATGAGAGCAGCATATATCTAAATTCCTGTGTACTCTGAAATGGAACATTGCAGAACTACTACTAGGAAGGTTTCATCCATACCTGGGCTGCTTATTTCACAATTCAAGCATGCGATAAATGAACTGTCCGGATCAATTTTACTTGTAATGCTGCGAAACATCCCGCACAAGCTTATCCATGAACTGGCATTTCTTGTCGAAACCCCACCCCGGATTGCTCTGCAGTCAGTCATTTGACGCAATTTAATATAATATATAATATAAAAATAAAAAAGATTAAAAGAAAAATTGAAGAAAATTTCCAATACAATGGACTGCATTTATCATTTATCACACAACCATATCCTATAGTCATCGTGTGGAGATATCTTAAAGACAAAATATTCAGATTGATTCCTTAAACCTGAGTCTAGGGCGCCGTTTGGCACGGCGGTGGTGGTCCTGAATGCGGTGGTTATGAACCATCGTTCGTGAACACCCGACCACACCTTACGGACTTCATTCACTTTTATGTGATTGTGATCATAACCATTGTCATGCCAAACATACATTCTAAGACGGTAGCGTTTTTGTCCAAACTCACCCGAGCAAAAATGCCGCGCCAAACGGAGCCTACATTCAGATAGATCCTTTAATTCTATATTTTATTTCAAATAAGTCCCTAAATTAACACCGTTAACCATGTAACGGCTTCGAATTACTAGGAACTGATGAGACATTACGTGGCGTCGACGGATCACTTATGTGGCAATAAATTTTTTTTTGTAATATTATCTAATAAAATTTACATTTTATAATTTTTTTCTTATTAATTTTTCTCAACACACTCTTAGTTTATATTCATTTATTAAAAATAAATAATGAGAAATTAGGGATTATAAAAGCAAGCAAGCAATTGAAATATAAACAAATAAAAGAAATTTAAAATGTAGTAATCTTGGTGACACTTATTTCCACCAAAATGTATAAAATAAATGTTAATTAGTATAAAAAAGTGTCACCGAGAATACTATATTTTGAATTTCTTTCATATTTTTGAAATTTCAATGATGTGCTGACTTTTATAATCTGGGTATTTTGCCTATTTTAAATTATCATAGTTTCACTTTATTAGTTTTTTTTTCTTTCTATTTTCCCCATTTTAATCTTTGCTGGTTAAATTCTATATATTTTATTTATGGCATGTAGATTGAATAATTATTTTTCTATATATAATAATTTTAGTTAGTATCCTAAATTTTCATGGAATATCCTTTGGAAAAGAAGAGGCGGTCTAGAAGAGTGGCCTTGAACAAGCAGCCCCCTAGATCGAGTTGGCATCTTGGTAGAAATCACAATGCCCGATTAGGCGGCTAATTGAAACTTAGGGTTTCTCAAAATGATTAGGTTAGGACTGACCCAAAGAAGGCCAGCTAAGTTTCCCTTCTTGTCTGTAATGCGGGTGTTCAACATCATAAAGATGGCAGTTTTTCTAATCTAGAAATAGATCCTGCGGACGAAACTCCGACTATTCCTAGGGTTTCCCCCCAAGACTAAGATTTCAGTAAACAGAACTCAAGATGGAGTAGCGAACTTCTAAATGTGGTATGTGGCGATCTATCGAATTTGGAATGTGAAGCATAAGAGGGCATGCCACGGATGATGTTCTATGAGGATCAGATGGTGAAAAAACAAAAGAAACGATGATAATAATAAAATCCGTAGAAGAAAGAGCGATAGAGTTGTGTGAGTGGGCATCGAAAGTAATCGAGGAGCGAGCTATGAAAGCCTAATGAAGAGGTGTGGGCAATGAAGCCAAATTGAGGAGCAGAAAATGAAACTTCATGGAGAAGATGAATCTGGCTAAGGGGTAATGCATGAAGATGCGTGAAGAGGAAAGTTCCAATTAAGAGGCACAAGCGGTGTAAGAGCCTGTTTGGGTGGGTGGAGCGATTGGAGATGAAGATAAAACAATGTTCTTGAATGGAGCTCCCTCCCTGCAGTTTGAATCAGATATAAAACGACATTTTGGGGGATCGGTGATTCAAAATGGAGGCTATTCAAACAGGTAAAAAATAGCGTGTGTTTTTCGAAAAAACACAACGGAGAAAAACTCTCAAACAAACAGAGCCTAAGTTGGCAGAATACGAGATCATAATGAATAACACATATTTTAAGAAATGAAGGGAGCACTCAACTAGGTTCAAAAGTGGAGCAACGAAATCAAGAATAGACTTCGTTTTGCCTGGAAGGAAAGGAAATTATTTTGTAAAAAATATATGGTGATCCTAGAAGATAGTTTAAACATGGAACATATAGCAGTTGTCGTGTATATTTTATGAGTACGAAGAAAATGATCGTTACTTTTCAAGATTAGGGAGACGAATTGGAGTTTGAGCATACCCTGATGTGAGAATAAGATGGTTTATTCGATTAAGAAGATTACCGTAGAAGTTATAAGAGCATAGAAATCAAGTGTACATTAGTAATGAAACTTGGAGAGAGGAAGCAAAAAAATGCTATAGTGAAAAATGCGCATTTAAAGAAGGCTAAAAGATGAAAATCGAGGCTTATAATAATAATAATTTAAAGAACTACAAAACTTGTAAAATGATTAGTTGGAAAAACAAAGCAAAGGCTACAACATTTGATGATCTATGCAATATATAAATTAACGAAATAAGGAGATAGATAAACACAACGCATGTAATGATAGATTTGATCAGATTAGATACACAATAGAAGCGGAAAAATTAAGATCTTTATTAGAGATGAATATATCAAGAGAAGGTGAGAATGCTATTTTTGAGAAAATACGATATTTCGAGATGTTTTGCAAACACAGAAATTTAAAGAGGGGTAAAATTGGTATATTGAATGTTATACCAAAGGCCCCTCTTCCCTTATAGATCGTGGGAATAATTACCAAAACTTCACCTGGAAGTTAGCATAATCATAGGTTGCACCGCTCTTACTTTTGAAATTGCAAAAAACCTCCCCGGTAAGTTTACATTTCATAACATCCATGCACAAAAATACCTCTTTGGAGTAAATTTTCAGGGGGGGTATTTTTTGCATGGAAGTTATGAAATGTACTCTTATAGGAGAGGATTTTGTAATTTCAAAAGTAAGTGGTGTACCTGTAATTTAGCAAATTTAAGGGTAGGTCCCGGTAAATAGCCCTATATATATAGCATAATTCTATATGCATAAATATGAATGTCTTTTCTCCCTATAAGGACCCGTTTGGTTGTTTTAAATTATCAACATTGGCTTAAAGCTCCATAACTGTATTAAAGCTCCCTATATTGTAGTGATTTCAATTTTACTCACATGGATAAAAGACAAATCATCTTTCAAAATTAATGTTCTATCTAAAAGACCCAGGGTGGGCATAAGCAACTTCGGTATTGCGGAAATGCATAACAAGATGAAAATTACAAAATATTTCAAAATACACATCTTGTGACTAAAAAACTGTTTTGTGTTTAGTATTACTAAAAAACTGTTATTAATATTTGAGTATTATTAATATTTATGTATTAATATTTATGTGTTTAGTCCCACACCGCCAATCGGTGTTTTGCGCCTTGTTCTAATGTTATAAATTGTCCCCTATATGGATGAATAATTTTGCACCGAATATTTTCTTTTCTCTATTTCAACATGGTATCCAAGCTTGCAAATGTCGGATGTCGGACTCATGTCGGTTTGGATTTTTTATGTCAAATGTCGGATTGCGGGGGATATATCGAGGACATTTCAAAATATCGGATTGTAATATTATAATTAATTATATATATATATATTTCATAATATTTTTATTTATTAATTAGATGGTAATTATTTTATCTAATTAAGTGTAAACTAAAATTCATATGAGAAAATTAAACAACTAACAAGTGTTTAATTGTATCTAATGTGTCATTTTGAGTCACCTCACCAAATGCCCAACACGGATCTCGACCTACTATAGAAGAAGCGTTAGAAATCTTGTTAGAACCTTCTGATGAATTCATTCTATACAGAAAAAAAATTAAATTTTTTTTTGAACACATAAAAAAAAACCGCAATATTGAGCCGACATTAGCCGATATTAGCAGCAATATTGGGCCGACATGTCCGAAATGTGGGCCGCAATACTGGAAAACCCCAGAATTGTCAAATGTGGCACGTGTCGATTCCCCCTCAAAAATGACATGTCGACTGACATGTCGGCCGCAATCTACAAGCTTGATGGTATCAGAGCGGGTAACGATTCTGAAAATTTTGTTGCCCTAAAATTGTTTGCGACTTAAGGTTCTCTGCTGCCCCTTTTCTGATTTCCGGCCTCTTCCTCCCTCTCGTTTTCGGTCCTGCGCTGATATGCTCACGTCGTCTAGCGGTTATGCCTCTGCTCCCGTCGACGGAATCCTCGTCTGATTCCGAAGACGGAAGCGGGCCATTTTTCCGTTCGACGAGGGCTCCTGTCGACGGGTTGTTGCTCTCGTTCATCCTACTGCTGATTCCGTCGCATGATTCCACCTACGCAGATGTTCTTCGCTCGTCGATTCCATCACCAGGTGAAGTGTAAAGCACTCCACTTGTTCTCGTCGACGGAGGATGCGACCGATCTTTCCTTTCGATCTTGACGTCCCTCGCCGTCGATCCCTGCTGCACATCGATCGACATCGACGGTCGATTTCTGCTCCATCGGCTCGTTCGTCTCCTCACCACTGGAAGGGCTCTATGCAGCCAAGCTTGTCAGGATCGCGATCCAGATCGTAGGATCGCACGATCCTACGATACGGGATGTTAAAACTGATTTGGGTCGCTCGCTGGATCGGTTTTATATGGATCGTGTGCAGGATCGCGCTCCTAAGTCGTAGGATCGTAGAATGGCGATCCTACAACGATTCAACCGATCCCGATTCTGCGCCTATATAAAAAAATCGGGCTCTCTTTATTACTCAATCCCGACTCCTCCGCTCTTACCCAAATCCCGTTTCTCGCGACAAATTCCTCTTCCAGCGTCACGCGTCGTCATCTCTCCGCAGCGGCAACTCCTCGACGGCTTCCACAGTTCGACGACAACTCCTCGACGGCAAGTCGGCAACTACTCTTCCACAGTTCGAGTGTTCGACACTTCGACGGCTAAAGTCATGCTCCGCACAGGCATTTCCAGTCGTTCTCCGCACCGGTATTTCCAGTCGTGCTCAACTCCTCTTCCATACTTCGACGTTTCGACGGCTCCAGTCGTGCTCGACGGCTCTAGACTCCAGAGACCAGTCGTGCTCCTCCAGTTCGACGTTCTTTGTAAGCTTTTGTAGAGTCCTCTTGCCCTAATATTTTTCTTCAATATGATGAAATGTGTATGCCGATTTTTTGAGCTTTCAGTTATGATGGAATTTGTTTTGCTAGGGGAAGGAATTAGGTTTTTCAGTTATGTTGAAATTTCAGTTTTGAAGTTTTGTAGAGCTACCTAGATGTTTTTCTATGCTTAGGATTTATTCTTGCAAGTCCTTAGTCCTCAGTTATGACTTATGGTTATTGTTTTATTATTATCTTTGGTTATTGTTTGACATTTATTCTTGCACCTCCAATGGTTCATTTTTTTAATTGTAGTTAATCTGATTAACTTATGGTTATTCTTGACATTTACCATTGGTTATGATTATTGTTTGACATTTATCCTTGGTTATTCTTACAACTACAATTAATCAGATTAACTTATGGTTATGGTTATTGTTTGACATTTACCTAGTTATGACTTATGATAGTTATGACATTTATGGTTATTGTTTGACATTTATTCTCATAGCAGTTTTACAAGGCTATTGCCTATTGGGTCCTATTTTTATGCTTCCTTGATGATTGCTTCTTAACTTATGCTAGAAAAAGAGAGATGTCTGGTTCGGGTTCAGCTTCAAAGCCCACTACCATAAAGTCTCGCAAGAATGCTTTGGGTACAAGAAATGATCCGGGGTGGCTCCATGGGATTGAGATTGATAGTACCACTAAGAAAGTGCAGTGCAAATATTGTCAGGTTATTCGATCTGGTGGAATATACAGATTGAAACATCACTTGGCTGGTACTAAATTTAATGTTGAAGTGTGTACAAAAGTACCTGAGGATGATAGACAACAATTTTTGAGTATTCTGCAAGCACATGGAGAGGAAGCTTTAAAGAAAAAAAATTGAGGAAGAGGATGAGGTTGAAGTTGGCGGGGGACAAACAAAAAAATCAAAATGGAGGGATTCAATGGATGTATTTGTTAGAAAATCAAGTCAATCTACAATTAATCAGATTTTCAAAAAGGACACGCGTGAGAAACATGTCAACAGTCGCTTTTTCTATACAAGTGTCATTCCCTTTAACTGTGTCAAGAACCCAGAGTTCATTAGCATGGTTGAAGCAATAGGCCAACATGGCCCAAGAATGAAACCACCTTCCTATAATGATATTAAAGTAAAATATCTAAAACAAGAAGTTGATAGAACTCTAGAATTACTAAAGGAGTACAAGGTGGAATGACAGAGTTGGTTGTACGATTATGTCTGATGGATGGTCAGATAGGAGACGAAGAACTATATGCAACTTCCTGGTGAATACCCCCAAAGGCACAGTGTTCTTATCATCGATAGATACTTCAGAAATTTCCAAAACTGCGAATAAAGTTTTCGAGATGTTAGATGAAGTTGTGGAAAAGGTTGGGGAAGGAAATGTTGTTTAGGTTGTGACAGATAATGCTTTAAATTACAAGGTTGATGGTGAAATGTTGATGGAGAAGAGAATACATTTATATTGGACATCGTGTGCCGCACATTGCATTGACTTGATTTTAGAAGATTTTGAGAAAAAAACGATCTTCATAAATTAACAATTGCAAAGGGCAGAAAGATAACAACATACATATTCAAGAACTCTTCCTCACACTTGGTTGCTTGACTTTACGAAGGGGAAAGAATTAATCCGACCTGCAGTTACTAGATTTGCAACAACTTATTTGACATTGGGATGTCTTTCTGAAAATAAAGGTGGTTTGATGACGATGTTTACTTCTGCCAAATGGAAGTCCAGTCGATTTGCTGGTTCAAAGGAGGGGAAAGTTGTTCAAAGAATTGTTTTGAATTCAACTCGATTTTGGTCTCATGTTACATTATGCTTGAAGGCAGCACTTCCGCTCATCAAAGTGCTCAGAATGGTTGATTCAGAGGGTCCTATGATGGGATTCATATATGAGCAAATGGATAGAGCGAAGGAGAAAAATCAATTAAAATTTGATAACACCAAGAAAAAGTAAGGAGTTTAATAGTTTGTGTTTTCATCAATAATAAACTAATAATATAAGAGTTTTTTATGATTATATATGTGTTGTGTTGTAGATATGAGCCAATATGGGTCATCATTGATGATAGATGGTCAAGCAAACTGCATAGGCCATTGCATGTTGCAACTTACTATTTGAACCTTCATTATCATTACAGCCCCTTCTTTAGAGCAGATGCGGAAGTAAAAATTGGGTTTTATACTTGCCTCCAGCGAATGATTCCTAATGAAGATGAGAGAACAAAAATTGACATTCAGATGGATGATTTCAAACATGCTAGAGGATTATTTGGGTTAGACTCTGCAAAATCAAGTAGAAACAAAAGAGCTCCAGGTTAAACATATTTGTTTAATGTTATTTTCAATTATCAAACAATAAACATGTTATTAATTATTATCATGTTAAACATTTAATGTATTGTTATTTTCAGCTGACTGGTGAGATTCCTATGGAGATAACTGCCCAGAATTGAAAAGATTTGCAATCTGGGTTCTTAGTTTGACATGTAGCTCCTTTGGATGTGAACGCAACTGGAGTGCCTTTGAGATGGTGAGATCTACTAAATGAAAATATCCTAACACTTAACATTGAATATTTGACTGAGTTCAATTTCAATGAAGCATGAGTGTTCTTATAATTTATATTTTTTCAAAATAGGTGCATTCGAAAAGAAGAAACCGATTGCATCAAAAGAAAATGAATGATCTAGTCTTTGTGATGTACAATATGAAGTTGATGGAACGACAAGATAGAAGAGATGTGCAACTAAATGAGAAGTTTTTAAACTTTGAGGATATCCCTTCGGATGATGAATGGATCACCGAGAAGGAAGATCCCGTTCTTCCCCGTAAGGGCAATTGGTTGAGGATTCTTCTAAGTAAAGATGCCCAAGAAACCTATAGTGATGATAGTGCGGGAAGGAATGTTGAAGAATCTGTTGCAGCAGTAGCTGATGAATGTAATTTTAATATTATTTAATTTGAAAATGCAAAATTATTCAACTATATTATGTATCATAATTAAAACTTTTTTATTTTAGGTGGAGTATATGATCTCACCAAAAGGCGCAGTGAACTTGATGTTGGCGATTATATTAGTGACGCTGAATGGGATGATGATCATAATGATAGTGGTGATGATGACAATGCAGAGAATGAAGATATTGATGATGATGACATGGCAGATGTAGCTGTTAAGGATTTATATTAGTGATTTTGTATCGGTCCGACGAACATATGTTAAGGATTTATATTAGGACATGGCTGATGTGAAGTTGTGAACTTTATGCTATTTTTGGGTTTAGTTGTTCATTAGTTTATTTTTGATATAAGTACTCAAATGTTTATTAGTTTTATAGCTTCTTATGTGTTAATTGTGTGTAATTGGATGATAAAAAATTTATTTACATATTTTACGTCATAATTTATGATCTTTGTAGAACCTTACGATCGTTGATCCGATCCAACCGAAAAATGATCCTACTTGGGATCTCGATCCTGACAACCTTGTCTGCAGCGGGGGGGGGGGGGGGGGGGGGGGGGGGGGGGGGGGGGGGGGGGGGGTCTTCCTTCTTCGTTTCGGAAACGACGGTTTGCTCGGTCTCTGGCCAGCTCGTTCGTGAGCTCCAGCTGCGAGTCTTCCTTCTTCCCTCGGATCGATCAGCCTCGCCTCTGCTGCTTCTGTCGTTGTTTTCGTCTAGCCCGGTTGCTGTATTTATCGACGATGCCTCTCCTGTCGACAGCCCCCCGTTGCTGCTTCGACCCTACTTCCGCTCGTCTTGTCGCGCACGGTTGCTGTCCATCTTCATCAATCCTTCGCTGCTGCTGATCCAGGGTTTCCACGCCTCATGTTTTGTTGATCCCGTTGCAGGCCTCTCTTAATGAATGATGTGGTTGTATTTTTTAGTAGTTTTTTTATATCGTCTTATTTTTATTGTTGTGTCGTGTGTTGTTGTGTCTCCTAGCGTTTTATGCCTTCATGCTCGTGAACTACGTGAGGAGGAGTGTTCGTCACGGCACGCCAGGTATAGTCTATGCCTTCATGCACATGATCCACGTGAGAGGGAGTGTTTATGATGATGGCGACTCGAATGCCTCTTTCCCAACTCCTGCCTTAGTCACACATGGCCTCCAGGCGTAGTCTATGCCTTCATGCACATGATCCACGTGAGGGGGAGTGTTCGTGATGACGGCGACTCGTATGCCTCTTTCCCGACTCCTGCCTTAGTCACACACGGCCTCCAGGCATATTTCATCTATTGTTTGTGTCTCCCCATCTTTTTCTTCGATGTTAGGTAGGAGTGGTTTGACCTTGGTTAGTTGACCTGGTTTCAGCATCGGGAGCATCCAACGTGATCATGGTCGGCTTGTGGACCAACGACGTGTGGCTTATGCTTGATTGGATTATTCCTGGTGACACGCGGTTGAGCCTCAATGGCTGTCATTTTTGTCCCACGTTGCCAACCAAGCAACCACTATTTACCTCTTTTTTTATGTTGTGTTCAAGATGAAGGTTTCACCTCCGGCTTGAGGGGAAGTGTTAAGAGTTATTAATATTTGAGTATTATTAATGTTTATGTGTTTAGTCCCACATCGCCTATCGGTGTTTTGCGTCTTGTTGTAATGTTATAAATTGTCCCCTATATGGATGAATAATTTTGCACCGAATATTTTCTTTTCTCTATTTCAACAAAAACAACTAGGTTGTATCAAAAATAAAAGAGCTCGGCAAAACCTAGGGATCTCCAAGTCTTCAACAAGGTTTTCCGCCTAATTTCAACAATGAGTACTCAGAAGGTATCAAATGCTTAATAGTTCACAACTTCACACACATCAAAATAAAGCTCACGTATTGGACAAATTGCCAATTTAACTTATATATGAAACCTTGAGCAGCAACCATGAGGGAACCAAAATTGGACGAGATACACTAGTGATCAAATTCAGATTCAACACAAAAGCTTAAGCTCTTGCATGAGAGTCAATCACATGGTATTATACACCTACATATATCACGTCTATCTGATGTGGGACTAAACAAATGCACTCATGTACCTTGACACTCTCCACATACTCCCCAAAAGAAAAAATTTCAACATCATCCATTATCATTCACCAAGAGCACACTCAACCAGATAGAGCCATCATAGGAATCACACTCTCTTCAACCTTGCATAACTATAGTTGAGCAGCCAAAACCCATGTGAGCCTTAAATTGATGAACATTGCATCGCCTCTAATACCACTTGTTATGAAGTGACAGCTAAGGGAGAATCAAAATTGGACAAGATACATTAGCGGCCAAACCAATATTCAACACAAAAACTTGAGCACATAGGTGAGAGTCAACCATATGATATTTCTGCACCAACATACGATGTAGGGTAGGTTGTGAGTGCGGGCGCTCTAAGATGTAACTCTAAGTGGAGTGCAAAATGACCACCGAATAGCCTAATGATGATGCAAATATAATTGAAACAGTCCAATTAAAATTAACATTAATGAATTAAAATATAACCTATTCAGGAGCAGATTTGATGGAAGAAATTGAGTAGAATAACAAGTATTAATTCTCACTCATTGGAGCACAAATATTTTATGCAGCGACAAATAAGTCTTGCAAATCAAATGTTGTCACGGGAATAAAAACATATAGCATCACATCCAACAATATATAATCCAAGCACACAATAATAGAAAACAATCACCAAACTACGACTTACACGTGCAAGCCTCGGAGAAATCCAATGTTGTAGGAGGAAGAAGGGCAAGTAGACCTTGGAGAAGCTCTAGAAGGTGCGACGGGCAACGAGGAGGATAGGTAGGCGGCGATTTGCAACGAGGAGGGTTGGGGAGGTAGCAGTTTGTGGCGAGGACTGGGGAAGAGGAAGTTTGCAGTAGAGAGAGCTGGGGAATGGCATACAGGATGGGGCTGGGCGGTATCGAGGCAGAGAGGCTCAGGTGGAAGGATTTTGGTAAGGAAACATGATGCGGGTTGGATCTGTGAGGACTGAATGGTATGGGAAACGACGATGGAGGGATAGGGCTCATAGGCGATGGTGGGTAGATAGGAAGGACGTGCGTTGTGCGTGAGGAAGGGGAAGGCGACATGGTTTTGTGGTATTGACGATATCGGGCTGGAGGGGCGAAGGTCGCGGAGATTGCGGGCTGGAGCGGGATTAGTGGCAGCCGCTAGGGCATAAAAAGGAAGAACATAAAGTAAATACCCAAGGAGTCACACCAAAAGGGGCTACAGTCACACATCGGGAGAAGACCGACGGTTTTCGGAGGAGTCCCAACACATCGATCACTCCACGGCAGCCAACAAGCCCTAAGTTATCAACAAGGCGCGCACCTAGGCGCGCTTGAGGCGCCGGGCGCACCCCGTTGCGCCCCAGGAAGGCTTAGGCGGGCGATGTGCCTGAGGCGCGCCTAGGTGCCCAAATGCTGAATTTCCGCAAATTGGGCGCCCAATTCGCAGAAATTCGGCTAATTGGGGCCCATTTCATAGAAATTCAGCGAATAGGGCGCCCAATTCGCAGAAATTCAGCGAATAGGGCGCCCAATTCGCATAAATTCGGCGATTTGGGCGCCCAATTCGCAGAAATTCGGCGATTTGGGCGCCCAATTCGCAGAAATTCGGCGATTTGGGCGCCCAATTCGCAGAAATTCAGCGATTTGGGCGCCCAATTTGCAGAAATTCGGCGATTTTGGCGCCCAATTCGCTGAAATTCGCCCACTGAAATTCAGCGAATTGGGGGCCCAAATCGCAGAAATTCAGCGAATTGGGCGCCCCATTCGCTGAAATTCAGCGATTTGGGGGCCCAATTCGCTGAATTTAAGCTAATTGGGCGCCCCATTCGCTGATTTTCCACGAATTGGGCGCCCAATTAACTTATTTTATTTTTTTCCCATTTTTGCGTCTCACGTGCCTTAGGCGTGCGCCTGCGCCTTGCGCCTAGGCTCCAGGGCCCCTTTGCGCCTCGGTGCGCCATAATAGATAAAAATGGCTAGGGCACCCGAATCGGACGACTCATAATGTCTGAACCGATCAAGTGTAAAATACAATTCAAAATGCAAGAGTAAATATACAAAATCGACTCGAAATGATCATCTGAAAGTATCTGTGAACTTGGATCGTCCAGACGGGCAACAAAACACCGCCTCCTGCGGGAATAAACACGTATGATTGTCCATTTAGTCTCTTATTTTATCTTTATACATTAGTCACACACCTTGTATAGGGGCTCTTCTCTCTTTCTCCCTACTATATATATGCATTCATGCATTGTATTTAATCATTTAAGAAGTATATACAAGGTTCAGTTTTTCTCTACAGACACCATTCTCAAAGAAAAGAAATCATATCCTCAATGTACTATCCCTTACAACCTACATATTGGATCTAATCTATGACGCAAAACAATGTGCACCATGGCGCAAGGAGCATGATCAGACAAAAGTAAAATAGGGTGTCCTCAGACAAAAGTAAAACACGTAGTCTATGGTGCATAAGATGCATGCCTTATGTTTGTGATGATGAAGAGAATTTAGGACAATATCTATTTTAGAATATGCATTTATGAATTTGAAACTAGTATTCTCTATTTTTTATGAACTACAGCTTATGTATTGTTTTTAAAACTGAATAGTCAGTGTGTTATTTACTTGCTCGTGTCACCTAAATTTAAGGTTCTTAAATTTAAATTGTGTAATTCATTTTGTTACATTGTGACATTATTTTAATTATCAGTGAATTCTTCGTTTCTTTCGATATGATGTTTGCGCAGAATGATGTGCAATGTGCGGTATGCCTTCTTGTATGGCTTTAGGGAGACTTTTGCACCATGGTGCACCAGTCATCATTGGCAAGTATATCTATTGATTCAAAAAACTTCCTTGAGATGATGTTCAAAGATAATGTCGGACCCTAACATATCCTATAGGCCATTTAAGTTGTTGATTGATGCTGGTTATTACATCTAGCTTTTTAACATGTGAATAAACCACAGAGGAGAAATGATAGGGGGTTCAACAAGAAACTTGATGTGAAAATCTTAAGAGATTGGCTGCTCTAGAAAGATAGATTATATTCAGCAGCTCTAGCATACAAGAGGAAAAAAGAACACAGCGCAAACCTGTAGAGAAAGGACAGCACGATCAGTGAACCTTTTTACTGAAGCAGGAATATTTTCTGGCAGAGTTTTTGCTACCCTTTCCAGCTCCTCCTGTTGCTGTTTTGCAGTAACTCTATCAGGACCAGAATACCTATCAACAAGCTCTTTCAAATAAGGCAATCTTTCCCTTAGGTCCTCAATAGCTTCCTGATTAAGATAAACATGGCAATAGATTAGCTAGGAAAAGCCAATAGTTCAAAAATAAGAAATTATGGAAATGTGTGCCTGTACTGATAGAAAGAGATAGGCATAAACAAATCCAGTATCTTGGTGTTTAATTACTTTGTAATATATCCGTTGCTCCTACTCCAATATGAAAAATAGACTTTTGATAGTGAAAGAAGTAATATAGAAATTGAAGTGACTGTATCATGATTTACTTGAAGGAAAGAAAGAATCAAACAGGTGAACACAACAATTCAAGTTGATTTGTTGAAAAAAACAGTAGAAACAATGCTTGAGTTTGTTTAAATATTTCCAAAGAAAATGTTTTAGTCCACATACACTCATTTTTGTTTTGGCCACTTCTCTCAGGAGTAAAATTAATCAAGTTTGTTGGGTTTTTTACCAACATGTTATCTTATCAAATAAAATATTTAACATAAGATCAGTATGATCCGTGTTCTCCACTTGAAAAAAACTATACATTGGGCTAAACACTAATTTGTAATTCTCATAAAAGTAACCTTAACAAGAGCAACGATAATCACACGCCAAATCAGAAAACAATACTGCCCAACGAGTTCACAAATTCTATCAGGAAAAAGTTTGTTCTTTGGTTAATGGAAAGACATCCATAAGAAATCATAGATTTGAATTTTCCATGTGAGAATTTGAAATATAAATAATTATTATTTCAAAAAATATAAATTGTTACATGTGAGCTCCCCTCTTTATATAGAGTAGTAGAAGAAGAATGTATATTTGGAGATGTGAGACTAAATACAAGAAGGAGAATAATACAATGTGCCCCTATTTAAGCTTTTAGTCTTGGCTTTAATATTCCCCCTCAAGTTGGAGCATATATATCGATCATTCCCAGCTTGACACAAATAACAAAAAAGAGGAAGAAACTGGTTTGATGAAGACATCGGCCAACTCTCTATTTGAAGAAACAAATGGAGCACATATTTGTTTTTTTTATAATTTTTTCTCTGATGAAGTGACAATCAACTTCAATATATTTTGTTCTTTCATGTAACACTGAATTTTTAGATATGTAGATAATAAACCAAAACATCGGTAGAAGATAATCGTAAATTTATCTCAAGTTTTTTAAAAGTGTTCTTGATGTAGGGGTAGGCTGTGGGTGCTCAAAACTCTAGGACTCTAGTGAAAGTGCGCGTGCGGAATACTAAACCTATGCTAAATGCAATGCGACAGTTGGCAACGACGATTAATAATTAGAGCAATGAAAATTTTGTAACACCACACAAAATCACAAAGAGTTAAAGCAATATTTAATTTAGCGGGTAAGCGTGGCTTTCCTCCGCATCGGAGGGCCAAAAGTGAGCGCGCGGCGAATTTGTCCCACCTGCAATTACAATAGTATGCAAACAAATATCCACCAGTACAATTTCCAAACAAGCACAAGGAAAAACACCAAATAATAATACCGAATCAAATGTCAAAGTACAACGAAAGACTCACAAAATAGTGGGCTGAACCGAGGCACTGGAGAACTTGGGTCAGAATATGTAGATCGGCGGTCAAAGGTGGAAATACTGAGTCGGGAGGGGAAGAACCCTAGATCTGGACTGATTTCGGGTTCCAAAGGTGGAAGGAAGGTGGATCCACGTGGGGAAGGCTAGGGGGTGCGGTTAGGGTTGAGGTGAGTGGTTGGAGGGCTGGAATGACTTGCTGGAGGCTGGCGAGTTGGAGCAAGGGCTGCAGAGGAGCTGGCGACAGGGAGGAGGCTTGCAGGAGGCTGGCGGGTTGAAACAGGGGCTGTGGAGGGGCGTTCGGCTGGGGGGAGGCTTGTTGGAGGTTGGCGACAGGGAGGGGAGGGCTGCTGGGCGGCGGTTTGGTAGGGGAAGGCTGCTGGGCGGCGGTTTGGAGGGAAGGGCAGCTGCAGGAGGTGGCTGGCAGCGCCTGCAGGGTTGCTGGACAGGAGGTTGGCGGCGGATTAGGGGAGGGTTTGGGTGGCCGGAAATGGCTAGAAAGAGGGGAAGAAGAAGGGGATGGATAGGGGATACCTTGGGGAGGAAGAAAACCACCTAGGAGTCATCACCTAGGGTTCCACGGTGTCGGCACCGGTGGATGACCGCAGAGATCCGGAAATTTCTATCTCCAAAATCTGCAATGCCTCTTTCAGCCCATACAACCTCTATTTATAAAATAAGAAAAGCCTAGGGCATCCCCATCAACGGCTATAATTAGCCGGTGGGGATCGGCCACTAAATATATGAAAACAACCTCGAAAATAATAAACTAATATATGATTTCGACTCGCAACGGCGCGCCGGACGCAACCGCGGAGTCGGATCGGCGATCCAATCACTTCTTCCTGCGCGAATAGATAAACGTGGGTCCCGCCTTGCGGCGAACCCCTCCGGGTGCAACAACTGATGGATCCCCATCAACTCCCCCCGACTGAAAAGCCTTCATCTCCGATGAATGGAGACAGTCGTACTGAAGTAGAAGTCCAGGGGCGAGTCGATTGAGCTCCGGCGGCAATATCCAAGCGTCGTCAGCATCAGGGCGGCTCCGCCAGTGTACCAAGTAACGGCAGCGCGTCCCATCCGTAGTAGAAACAAACTGGTGGGCTCTGATCTCAGTAATGCCCTCATCTCTCATCTCTCGAGTAGTAGAATCCGATGCGATCGGTGGTGCCGAAGGTGAAACCTGAGAAGACGAGTCTCCGAGTGGGTGGGTGGCAACAGAAGGTGCACTGTGGTGGCTATCAGTCAGTGGCGGGGTATGAGTGGGGGCAGATAACGAAAGTGGAGGTGGAAAAGACTGGGCATCTCCACCGCTCGGGTCCACATACTCGTAAGGTTCATAGTACAGTGTCAGATCCTCGACATTAAATACTGGATGAATCCCCATACTCGCCGAAATATCAAGCCGGTAGGCGTTTGTCCCAATACGATTTATAATATAGTAGGGGCTCATTCGCCTGGCGCTCAACTTTTTGGCAGGTCCCGAGGGGAGCCTCTCCGGTCGGATTCGCACCATCACTCTATCGCCTACATTAAATACTTGTTCTCGCCTATGCTTATCTGCATGGGTTTTGTAATTTTTATTGCTCATTATTATTTTTCGGCGGACCGACTCATGCAACTCATGCAAATGCTGTGCGAAAGACTCAGCGGACTCACTAGAGCGAGACTCTAAAGGGCTCGGCAAGAGGTCAACGGGCTTCCTAGGGTCGTATCCTGATACTACGTGAAATGGACTCAACCTGGTGGACCTATTGACTGAGCTATTGTAGGCGAACTCTGCAATCGGTAAATCTAAGTCCCAACTACCTACATGCTCACCAACTAGACATCGCAAAAGGTTCCTAAGCTCCTATTTACTACCTCGGTCTGTCCATCCGTCTGTGGATGATACGCCGAGGAGAACCTAAGAATAGTACCGATCTTATGCCACAGGGTTTTCCAAAAATAACTCATAAATCTCACATCACGGTCTGACACAATCGACTTGGGTAGGTCATGCAATCGAAATACATCCCTCATAAAGATAAACGCTACGTGAGTCGCGTCTGCCGTCTTGCGGCAAGCGATGAAGTGTGCCATCTTTGAAAACCGATCGACCACCACGAAGATGGAATCGTGTTTCCGCAGAGTGTGGGGAAGTCCGAGAACAAAATCCATGCTAATGTCCTCCCAAGGACGGTGCGGTACAGGTAATGGAGTGTACAGACCAGTGTTCTGTTTGGTACCCTTAGTCGTTTGGCAGATACGGCAGTGACGGACAATACGAGCTACATCTTTCTTGAGGCTGGGCCAATATAGGCGGTGCTCAACGATGGCTATAGACTTGTCCCGGCCAAAGTGACCGGCGGCCCCGCCCGCATGCAACTCCCAAACCAGATAGTCACGGTATGATTGATGTCTGGGGAACGCATAAGCGAGAGCCTCGGTATAGGTATCCCTCAAAGATCTGATACCCCTCAACAGGGTCGGGTGGATCTCTGGATAGGGCGGTGTAAATCTCGCTGAAGTCAGGACACGTCGGGTAGTCCAAGATCAACCTCTCAAGTCCATCTACGCTCGAGGTCATCGTCTGCAGCAAAGAGACACGGCGACTCAACGCATCAGCCGGTTTGTTCTCAACACCAGCTCGGTGTTTGAGAACATAGTGAAAATCCTGCAGATACTCGACCCACTTCGCATGCCGGTGTCCCAGCTTGCGCTGCGAGTCAAGATAACGAAGCGCCTGGTGATCAGAATATAAGACAAACTCCCGTGGGAGGAAGTAGTGCCTCCAGTAGCGCAGAGACTGGACAATAGCATAAAATTCTCGATCATAATTCAAGTATTTTTGTTTGGCCTCGTTCAACTTCTCACTAAAGTAGGAGACTGGATGTCCCTCCTGACTCAATACGCCACTGATACCCACACCGGACGCATCACACGCAACCTCAAATGCTCGGCTAAAATCCGGAAGTCTCAGAACAGGGGCCGTTGTCAATCTCTCCTTAATCTCCTCGAAGGCCCTAGTGGCGGCGGGGGTCCACTGAAACTCACCCTTCTTGAGGCAGCTCGTGAAGGGGGCCATAATCGTACTAAATCCCTGGACGAACCTCCTATAGAAGGTGGCAAGCCCGTGGAAACTGCGAGCCTCATGGATGTTCTTCGGCACAGGCCAATCCTTAATGGACTTGACCTTATCAGGGTCAACAAACACGCCAATCGAGGATATAATAAAGCCTAGGAAATGAACGGACTCAGAAAGGAAGGAACACTTCTTCAGATTCACATACAATTTCTCTTGGAGGAGGGTGCCAAAGAGAAGCCTCAAATGATCGAGGTGAGCAGCCTGAGTCTGGCTGTAGATCAGTATATCGTCAAAATACACGACCAAAAACTTGCCCATGTAGGGCCGCAACACCTGAGTCATAACTCGCATGAATGTGCTCGGGGCATTCGATAGCCCAAATGGCATGACTAGCCACTCGTATAAACCGTCCTTGGTCTTAAAAGCGGTCTTCCACTCGTCTCCCTCACGAACTCGAATCTGGTGGTACCCGCTACGGAGATCGATCTTGGAGAAGATCTGGGCACCAGACATAGTGTCTAGTAAGTCGTCGAATCGTGGAATCGGAAAACGGTACTTGACTGTGATTTTATTAATGGCGCGGCTATCAATGCACATACGCCAACTGCCGTCCTTCTTAGGGGTAAGAAGGGCGGGGACCGCACAAGGACTCATACTCTCACGGATGAACTGCTTCCGAAGAAGCTCATCGACCTGCCTCTTGAGCTCAGAGTGCTCATCAGGGTGCATACGATAGTGGGGCAGGTTCGGAAGAGAAGCTCCCGGGATCAAGTCGATAGCATGCTGAATGTCCCGCGGGGGAGGCAACTCATCAGGCAGCTCATCAGGAATAATGTCCGCGAACTCGTCCAAAAGGGGACGCACCGCTAGTGGGTGGTCAACCGGGGTGTCCTCAGAAACCTGAGTGGCGGCTACAATGTAGATAACACTCGTCTCAACCCTGTCTCGCAGAAACTCGCTACGTCTCAAGATGTGCAGGGGCCTCGAGGCACCCGTACTCACAGATGCTCAACCACACCATTGGATCTATCCCGGGGCTGGGTGGGCGTTAACGTAATCTTTCGCCCCTTGTCATAAAAGACACACATGTTCGAACGGCCGAAACACGTGACGTCACGATCAAATAGCCAGGGGCGGAACAGCAACACGTGGGCGACGTCCATGGGAATGACATCGCACCAGACCTTGTCCTGAAATGATGCAATGGTAATCGGGACAAGGCAACGTTGGGTAACCTGAATCGCCGTTTTATCTACCCAGACGACACGATAAGGATGAGGGTGAGGCTCTGCCTTCACCTGCATGCGATCAAGCCCCTTTTGGGCTACGATGTTCACGCAACTCCCACTGTCAATGGCTAACTTACAGGGCCCACCTGCGCTAGGAAAATACGTGTAAAAGATGGTGGTGCGGCGCCAGTCCTCGTCTACACGCGGGGTGTGTAGGAGGCGCCTAATCACTCCCACCTCTAATGATTTCTCTGCGTCGCTCTCCCAACCCTCCTCTACGGTGGCCTTAATTTCTTCCGTACCTTCCTCTTCTACCTCGCACTCCTCACCATCAACTAGCAGGGTCCGCGTGGGGCACTGCGCCGCCACGTGTCCTCTGCCAGAACATCTATAACACAGAATACCCCCAGAACGCTGGCCATCAGTGACGGCGGCCTTGCCCTTAGTGTCCGTGGGAACACGTGAGGGCGTGGCCGAGGTGGTCTGGGGTGGAGCGGGTTTCCTAAAAGTCGAGGAATCAGTCTGGGAGGGGAACTGCCTCGCGGTAGATGACCGAAGGTACTGCTCGTACTCGAGGGCGAGCTGGAATATTTGATCGACGGTCTTTAAACGGTGGGGAATCAACTCTCTTCGAATCTCAGCGCATAGGCCTGCCTTGAAACGAGATGCAGTGGCAATGGGCTCCTCCGAAACGTCACTCCTAACGACTAACTCGTCAAAGCGAGTCATATATTCTGCGACAGTGAGTGTTCCCTGTCGTAAATTCTGCAACTGCTCAAATAACTGGTCTCGGTAAGACGTGGGGAGGTACTTCTCACTCAACCTCTGCTTCATCTCATCTCAAGTGGCGATGGGGTAATATCCATCTCGCTCTAGTGCTCTCTCTACGCTAATCCAGAACACTTTAGCTTGTCCGATCAGTTTCATCTTTGCAAGGTGGACACAACGCTCGTCACTCATATCGTACCACTCGAAGTAGTGGTCCATGTCCAGGAGCCAGACGCTAAAAGCTTTCGGATCCAGACGACCATCGAACGTAGGGGCGTCGAGTCGAATACGGCGAGTGATGTCCAACTGGTGGCCACCTCTCCGGGGGTCGGGGTAATCCTCGGGATAATCGTCATGGGCATAATCGTGTCGAGCGGGTGGGGGCCCACGCTCTCTCCGAACAGGGGGATAATACTCATCTCGGTGATGATCTCGGCAATCGTGCGGGGGTACACGACCTCTGGGGTCCGGCTGGGGCTGACGTGGCATACAGTACTCATCACGTGGGTGTGGAGGCCTATCACGTGCCGGAGCTGGTCTGCGCTCGACCATAGGGTCAGGGCCTCGCCTCACGGGTGGGGCTGGGGCTCGACGAGGGGCCTCACGATGGTGGCGGTCTATTGGAGGTTGGCCATCTCTCGGGTTTGGATTAGGACGTGGAGGATCATCAGGGTCGTCCTCAAGCGAATCATCACATTGTGTAGGAGTGTCCCTGACATTTTCTAAGTGGTCTAGGCGAAGATTCACCTCGGCGAGATCATGACGCACGTCGTCGAACTGGGCACCTAAGGTGTCGAAACGATCTAGGAGAAGACGTTGAAACTCAGCGAAGGCGGTACCCGTATTCGAGCTCGTTGTTCGGTCGTCGGTGACTTGAGGATCTACCATGCTTCTTCTAAAGAACCTACCACTACGGAGCATGCAAAGGCCTAACCTCGCCTCTGATACCACTTGATGTAGGGGTAGGCTGTGGGTGCTCAAAACCCTGGGACTCTAGTGAAAGTGCGCGTGCGGAATACTAAACCTATGCTAAATGCAATGCGACAGTTGGCAACGACGATTAATAATTAGAGCAATGAAAATTTTGTAACACCACACAAAATCACAAAGAGTTAAAGCAATATTTAATTTAGCGGGTAAGCGTGGCTTTCCTCCGCATCGGAGGGCCAAAAGCGAGCGCGCGACGAATTTGTCCCACCTGCAATTACAATAGTATGCAAACAAATATCCACCAGTACAATTTCCAAACAAGCACAAGGAAAAACACCAAATAATAATACCGAATCAAATGTCAAAGTACAACGAAAGACTCACAAAATAGTGGGCTGAACCGAGACACTGGAGAACTTGGGTCAGAATATGTAGATCGACGGTCAAAGGTGGAAATACCGAGTCGGGAGGGGAAGAACCCTAGATCTGAACTGATTTCGGGTTCCAAAGGTGGAAGGAAGGTGGATCCACGTGGGGAAGGCTAGGGGGTGTGGTTAGGGTTGAGGTGAAAGGTTGGAGGGCTGGAATGACTTGCTGGAGGCTGGCGGGTTGGAGCAAGGGCTGCAGAGGAGCTGGTGACAGGGAGGAGGCTTGCAGGAGGCTGGCGGGTTGAAGCAGGGGCTGTGGAGGGGCGTTCGGCTGGGGGGAGGCTTGCTGGAGGTTGGCGACAGGGAGGGGAGGGCTGCTGGGCGGCGGTTTGGTAGGGGAAGGCTGTTGGGCGGCAGTTTGGAGGGAAGGGTTGCTGCAGGAGGTGGCTGGCAGCGCCTGCAGGGTTGCTGGACAGGAGGTTGGCGGCGGATTAGGGGAGGGTTTGGGTGGTCGGAAATGGCTAGAAAGAGGGGAAGAAGGGGATGGATAGGGTATACCTTGGGGAGGAAGAAAACCACCTAGGAGTCGTCACCTAGGATTCCACGGCGTCGGCACGGGTGGATGACCGCAGAGATCCAGACATTTCTGTCTCCAAAATCTGCAATGCCTCTTTCTGCCCATACACCCTCTATTTATAAAATAAGAAAAGCCTAGGGCATCCCCATCAACGGCTATGATTGGCCGGTGGGGATCGACCACTAAATATATGAAAACAAACTCGAAAATAATAAACTAATATATGATTTCGACTCGCAACGGCGCGCCGGACGCAATCGCAGAGTCGGATCGGCGATCCGATCACTTCTTCCTGCGCGAATAGATAAACGTGGGTCCCGCCTTGCGGCGAACCCCTCCGGGTGCAACAACTGATGGATCCCCATCAGTTCTCAACCACTTCAACTCATAAGCAGTTTGAGTCATATTCTGTATTCAGTTTCGACACTTGACCTGGACACTACTGTTTGTTTCTTGCCTTTCCACGTGACCAAATTTCATCTGACATATGTGCAGAATCCGGAAGTGGATTTTCGATCTCTTTTATCATATGCATAGCTTGCATCAGAATATGCTTTAATACGTAAATGGTTGTTTTTTTTGGAACAATAGTCCTTTTCTTGGAGACTCTTTGATGCATTCTCATATTTTTAAAGCAGCTTCTAGATGACACTCTCTGGGAGTCTGCATGAATTGCATGACGCTCCCAACAACATAGATGTTAGGTCTGGTTACGATAAGATAGATGAGTTTACCGACCAGGCGCTTGAATCGAGTAATATTCTGTAGAAGAGGAATGTCTGATCCCAAAGTTTGTCAGTGATCATAGGCTTGAGATTCCGAACAGGTTTCGTTCCAAGGAGACCGGTTTTAGTAGAACTAGGGCATACTTGTGTTGAGAGAAAGCTATGGAGTTCTTGCGTCTCGCAATTTCAATTTCCAAGAAGTATCTTGGAGGGACCATATCTTTGGTAAAAAATGATCCTGAAGATGTTGCTTTGTTTTCTCTATGCCAGAGGAGTCATCTCCGGTAAGAAGAATATTGTCAACGTAGACAACGAGAATAATCAAACCATGGTTGGTTTTCCATATAAAGAGAGAGCGAACATCATTTTAGTCTTAAGCTTTAGCATTCTCCATCTTAATCAGGCAATCTCTGAAACAGACATTATTCAACAATTTTTCTACAAGTGCTTCTACCAAAAATTCATGTGTTGATCTTTAGTTTGATTGATCAAGTTCAAATAATGATTCAAAAAGTATTTTCTAAGCTAGGAGAGGCTAGAATCTCCCTGGAGCATTTGGAGGGAATGTTTATCCTGCGAAGTAAGTTGTTTAAGGCGTCCAGACACCCTCTTTTGAACTCCAATTGAGAGGCCTGAATCTAGAATCGTTGGTAATTGATGAAGCTTTTTTAGAAGGTAAAATGTATAGCTAAATATGCACCTAAAATTGGTTTGAGTCAAATAACATAACTGAAGTAAATTTCAACTCAATTTAACTTCTTTGACTTAATCCATGATTCAATTTAAACTGCCCGCTTGCATACTTCTTTGATTCTAGCATCTATTTTCTTTACTTTCTATGTTTATGTTCATTGGACATTGGTAAATGAAAATGATTGTGGGAGGTCTTCGCACCCTACTTATATGTTTTTTTTCTGAATGAAAATCTATCATTTTAGGCTTTCATATCATTTTTTATTCTTTTGAAGGGGAGCCTTGGCGCACCAGTTGAGTTGTTGTCGTGTGACCTTGAGGTCACGGGTTTGAGTTCTGGAAGCAGCCTCTTGCAAAAATGCAGGGTAAGGGTTGCCTACATTTCACCCTTGTGGTGGGACCCTTCCCCGGACCCTCGCTGCGCGGGGATGCTTTGTGCACCGGGCTGCCCTTTTTTCATACTAATCAATTTTCAGATAACAGTTTTATTATTTATGAATATTAAAATATGGAAAATTTGCAGGGCTTATCTTTTGCCCCGTAAGAGCTAAAATGCCTCTCTCTACACCTTTCAACTAACAAGTGCAGGAGTCAACTTTATGAATGGTCATATAGCATTTCTTCTTACTGGCAGGAAACCCTATACTTTGCAGATCACTTTGAACAAATTTTATTTATGTTAACTTGGGTAAATCCTTTGAGACCGATTTTATCTACCCTACTAATGGTGTATTTTGTACCCTTTGTTGTACATACTCAAATCACTTATCTATTTTTAATTCTCTTCTTTTGTTCGACATGTCTCTAATCATTACTCTAATATAGGTTCTGCTTGGAATACCGCTGTCGTTTTAAAAGGGAGCAGTTTTAAAACTGAGAAACGTATTTTAAAAACTGAATTTTTAAAACTGAATTTTCAAAACTAAGAAAAGTGTTTGGGTTACCTCCGTTTGCAGTCAGTTTCAAAGCTGTAAAACAATGTATCTGTTTGGGAAACTACCGTTCGGGTGGCGATTAAAATTAAAATTCCTATAGTATGTGTTTAGTTTCTTTAATTCCTAAAGTATGTGCTTAGTGGTGTCAAAATTGGCTTTACAAATTCTTAAACCTGAACAGCAAGCAGTTCTTGTCATCCAATCTTCTAATTTCTATTCTTTTTGAGTCACATCCAATCCCACAGCAGCTCCCACTACTGGAAGAAAACATTTCGAATCTGACCTCACCCTCCGGCGAAGCCAGCGTCTCCTCCAACCATCCCTCTTCCTTGGCCTCCCCAAACCCTAACCCTAATCCTCCACCTCTGAAGATCAATCGTTGATGAAAAACATGGATGGAAGAAAGAGGGCAAGAGACGGGATGCGCGAGGGATTAGCTATCTCAAAGCACGTGCCCCCTCTTACCAAAGCAAAACTCTTTTGTGCGTCCATGGAGGTCGCCGGGAAGAAATTAATGGCGAATAGGCCATGTCTGGAGTACAGCGAGAGCTCGGCGCAAGAAAGATGAGAAAACGGACCGTTTTGGAAAGGTGACTGGAGCTCCTGGGGTCCGGTCCAGAAAGGCGAAGGAGGGTGGGTTTAGAACGGACGGTTGAAAAAAGCTTCAACCAAACGCGTCTCCGGTTGCCGTTTTGAAATGATCTCCGCCGGGCTGGTGTCAAACCAGAATCCCAAACGCAGCCATAGTCGTTCCTTACTTTTCCCTCTTTATTGTCACATCCATCTTAACGCAACCATAGTTATACCAAATACAACTAAAAACCAATCACATTTTTTACTAACCATACTTTGATCCATTCGGCATCAACAGTCCATTTGCGATTATATAAAATTTACCTTCTACATAATACTCTCTTAATCAAATACTGGTCTGTTTGAGCCAATTCTCCAATTCAATTAATCCATCTTAGATTCAGAATTGCATCCTCACATTCATACTCATTCTTTTGTATAATAAATCTAAGATTCTTAAATTAATTACACCTAGATATCACTTTACTCTTTAATAAATTAATTGATAATTATTAATATCCAAAATTATATAGCATATATTGTATTTTATTCTATATTTTCTAGGGGCTCTATCTTCTATTTTCTCCAATATTCTAAGTTTTCACTTATTTCAATGAATGTCACGCCAAATAGAACACTGTCTCTGCAAAAAATATTTATATCAAGACACCACGCTTCAAATTTCTGTTAAAAGTCAAGCTATTTTAGGCTCATCAGGAGGTGACTGTATCTCAAGTTGTGGCTGAGGGAGAAACAAATAGGGTTTCCATGGGGTAATTAGTAAGAACGTGAAAACCTAAAGGTATGTTTCTCTCGAACATGGTATCTTAGGGGTAAGCTCCTCGGCGCCGTCGACCTGAGGGCTCGGTTTACCTATGTTTCGCCGTTGTTTCGCCTCTGCTTCTTCGTCGTCGTGTGTTGATCGTGATCCCGCCTCTGTCTGCTGCTCGCCGCTGTCGATCGTCCCGTCCTCTAGCGTTGATCGATGCTGTCTTTTGTCCCGTCGTCTGCTGTGTTGGTTCTTGTGTTGGTTCTTCTGTCGGTTCCAGTCTTCTTCTTCATTGTTGTTGTTCCGTCTGCTATCTTGGCAGCTGTCTTTCGCTTCTTCGTTGTTGTGTTGGCCACTGGTTTGATGCTGGTTTGCTGTTGCTTCGCCCTCGCTTCTATCTGCTGGTTTGCTTCTGCTTCAGCCGCCCCTCCCTTCTTCCAGGTGGCGTTTCTCCTTCTGTGGTGCCCTTACGGAGGACAAATTAAAGGGTGTGAATGTCCTTGAAGGGGCTGCTAATCATTCTAGATACAATAGTGGAGGAAGTTCTAACGCAGATTTCACTCATAGTGTGACTCGCATCAAACTAAATGGGAGAAACTATCTCCTATGGGCTCAGTCTATGCGGATATTCATTGGGAGCCGTCGAAGACTTAGGTTTATCATCGGATCCAAACTGACCCCAAACAAGACTGACCCCTTGTATGAGGAATGGGAAGGTGAGAATCTTACAGTGATTAATTGGCTTGTCAACTCTATGGAACCCAAGATTGCAAGTCAATTCCTTTTCTGTCAAACTGCTAAAGAAATGTGAGAGTTAATTGAAAGGAACTCCTCTAAAAAGAAAGACTTGGCGAGGATATATCAACTCCAAACTGAACAGATACACATGATGGGAATGAATGACTTCAAGAAATATTATAGTAAACTGACTCATAAGTGGGATGAAATGAAACAATACTCTGTTATTCAAACCATCAAAGACTACAAGACTGAATTTATGCAACGAAGGGTGTTTGAAATGCTTTCTGGTCTTCCTTCAGAGCTTGAATTCCAGAGAGTTCAGATGTTGGGAAGAGATTTTGTTCCTGATTTGGAGACTATTTCTCATTATATTCGAGGGGAGGCGAGTCGTATAAACTCTTTGTACCGATGTTCATATTGGTTATGATAAATCTGCTCTTGTTGCTGAATAGAAGAAGTGACATTCTAGAAATATAATACAAGAAGAGTAAGATGAAGTGTCCTCACTGTGGGAAGACAGGACATGGGAAAGAGAAGTGTTGGGACTTACATCCCAACTTGGTTCCTCCAAATTGGATTCGTGGTGCTGATGGAAAGTATGTGGGATCCCAAACTGCTATGTATAGCAATTTAGAGAACACTGGTTACCTTCTAGCGGAAACTGAAAGTTTAACTAGAGAACTAAAGGCTCTGAAGGCTAATGTTAGAAGACCTCTTACTACAGACTTGTTTGGTACTACTGCTCATGTTCAAACTACCTTTTTATCTACTATGGATCCATCTTCTCCATGGATCATTGACTCGGGAGCCTCCGACCATATGACAGGATCTTCTAGAAGTATTACTTATGTTTCTTCCGTGTCTGACAATGTTAGACTTGCTGATGGATCTTCTGCTTTGGTGACTGGTAAAAGAATTATCCAACTCTCTCCCTATATTTCCCTCAAATCTATTGTTCTTGATCCTTTTTTTCCTACAAACATGCTCTATGTGAGCAATTTAACCAAACAACTTAATTGTGTTATCATCTTTTACTCTTCTCATTGTATTTTCCAGGATCTGACGAGTGGGAAGACGATTGGTGGTGGACATGAGTTAGGTGGTATTTATGTTATGGACACTGGTCTTACTTTTGTTGGATGTTGTGGTGCAAGAGATTTGGGCATGCTAGCTTGAAAACCTTGAAGTCTGCTTCCCCGAGTTTTTTTGATGTTGCTAAGCCTAAAACTAATATTAGTTATCAATCCTGTGAATTTGGAAAACATTGTAGAATGCTCCTAACTGGAGTCGGAGTGTAAGGTGTTTTGAGTTGATACATTATGATGTTTGGACATCCCCTATCTATTATGGAATGGATTTCATTATTTTGTTTCTTTCATTGATGACTACTCACGTTTTACTTGAATTTATCTTATGAAAAAGAAAAATGAAGTGTATGAAATATTTCGACTATTTTATCACTATGTGCAGACTCAGTTTGATGCTAAGATTAAAATACTTATGAGTGATAATGGAGGCGAATACACAGGTGGGGAACTTCAGAGGTTCTTGGGAGATCATGGTATAATTTTCCTAAGTTGTAAATATTGGATGTCAGCGACATATGTGATTGAGTTTTTAAATGTCAGAAGTCGGTGGCATGTAGGCGTTATTTTAAAATATCGGATTTTCATATCTTATAAAAAAAATATTTTTATGTATACTAACCATAATTATATGTTATAGAATAGAAAATTAATATAACAAATAGACGCCGCTGCCGCCGCCCAGAACAGCTACTTGGTTTGATGGCAGGACGAGACATCACAGACATCTCTTGAATTAGCACTGAGGAGTTACAGCGACGCCGCCCAAATCTCTCCATTGCTAGTCTTTGTGAATTCGCGTCGGGGTCGAACTCTCTCAACTCTGGGGAAATTGATGCATCCTCTATCTTATCAAAAGACGCATAACACCATTATGCTTCTTTAATATTTTATTTTGCAATTTTTATTTATTTATTGGCATGTATTTCTTTTACGTGCACTGTTTCTTTATTTAAAGTTGGTCGGCTCATCGGTTTGACCAACCGATGAGACCCTGAATAAAGGGTCCGGTAATTTTAGTAATTAGGACGGTAAAAGCAAGCTTATAAATATTTAGGGACCCATAAACTTAATTGTCATTTAGGAAGGCATTACATGGAAATAACATAATATGGTTTGATTATAGAGAAAGAAGAAATTTGGAATTTATTTCTTGCAAATAACATTCTTGGAAAGAGGTTGGAAATAACAATTAGGAAAGGAGTTAAAGAGGCAAGGTAGAAAATCCCCTATTAAAAGTGCTCTGCCATGAAGAAAGAGTAGAAATCGGACTAGCAGAGAAACTATTCCTGTTTATCTGCCTGTGCCGGTCCCCAGCCCGACGCCAGTTGCTGGCCGAATCCCTAACCGCCACATGCACCCTGGTTCAAGTCGCGACATCACCGATGAGGCTCTGCCCAGACGCCGCTGCCGCTCTTGCATCATCAGCGACTTCCGACGGAGCACCGCCCCTGTTCGCTTCACACGCCCCTGTCGCATGAGCCCTCCCTGCCGAACGAAAGCTCCGCTGATGCCATCTCTTCGAAGGTCTGCTACCGCTCCATCTTGCGACCAGTTCGAGTTCTCCCATGCACTGATAATGACGACGACAGCATTCCCCCTTCCATTACCGCCAACAGTATTGTCATCTACTGCGATAAGGGCTCGGGAAGGACCGTTATTCGTTGCTTCTCCGTGAGGTATCCTTACTCCACAATATTAGTAAATTTAAGCGCTCCATTAAATAACTATAAGCTTGTATTTGCGTTCGTATTGCTTATATTACAGTTTAACCATAAATTATTGCTTGTGAAATTATGCATGTGGTTGTTTAAATTTTGTGGAAGGTTCGACTCGCAAATACCTGAGAGTTCCACTTGAACAATATTAACAAATCTCTTAAAATTCAAACGTCAAGTTTGATTACGCGCGCAAACTCAATTTGGCCAGCTCGGCCTACATCACTTACAAAAGCTCATATATCCGCGTGAAGAGTCTTCTATTGAAGATTAAGAGTAGCGGGATCGGAGTATGTACTAAGGTTCTGGCTTCGAAATACAAAGACACGTTGAAGGAAGATAAAGATGTTCAAGAGCTTATTGAGCAACACTCCCAAAATTTATACCGGTGGCTCCTAGTATTTCAAGTGATATTGAAAGCGTTTGTAGCGTTGGTGATAAACAGAGAAGAAATGATGATCCAAGTTGGAGCGGAAAAAAATCCAATTTCTAGTGCATTCAATAATGAGAATAGAGCTCAGGATGTCTTAATTCCACATACAAGGAGTATTAGGTTGTCGGATATTGCGGGTGATGGTTTGAGTCATTCGAAGATGTACGCACACTTAGATAGCTAATTTATCATTTGAGGAACCAAGGTTGGAGCTCTCGATTGTGGAAGAAGATGATAAAGCTCATATTCTTTAAGAGAATATTTAATTTCTAAAATATTGATATTTTGCATGTGAATGTATTATACATTGATGTAATGATGTGAATGTGGTGCATTGGTCTTAAATAGTGCTTGTCTCCTTGACTTTTCTATATTTCTTATAGCACTATATGAAAGGTGAATGATTATATAATATAAATTTGAAGTCCTAGTTTTCATTTTTTTCGTCTATGTTGTAGACTTATACATTTTTTTAATTCAAGATATTTACGCTTACTTTATTAGTTGTCTTATTTTCATATTAATTAATACTTATATTTAAATAATTATTTTTTTAGAAAAAGTATCTTATATCCTTGTTTTTTTTAAATCACGTTTCTCATATCCGTTTCGTATCGTATCTTGTATCATGTCAACGTCACCATGCTACATAGTCAAAATGAGTGATGTCGGCATGCATAAAGGCGAGGAGATTGTTCAAGTCGATCAAATCAAATGATTTGCTTGGGGCATGCTTTCCTCCATAAGATGTCCACCGAGTGATTGTGCAAGTCACTGACAGGGGAGAAATTGAGTTCTTTGAAGAAGTTATTCAAAATGAGCCCAACGAGAAGTGGATTGAGACAATGAGATAAGATGAAATCTTTACATGACAAAGACACTTATGAATTGGTGAGATTGTCTACAGGTAAAAGGGCATTGAAGAACAGATGGCGCACAGGATGAAGCAAGATGAAAGTTCATAGCTTCAAAAGTTCAAAGACAGACTGGTCTTCAAAGGATTTAAACAAATAAAATGTATCGACTTTGAGAAAATACTTCCTCCACTGGTGACGATGTAGTTCATCTAAATTGTATAGACCTTGCTTGTTGAACCCAAAATTGTCCTTAGAAAGATCGAGCAGAACCTTACTTTAGAGAGCAATCAGAGAGTCTCAGAGAACCTACCACTAACCCAAGAACAATAGAGTTCCTTTTCTTAACATCCTCTCAGTATTTCTCTCCTCCTCTCAATATTCCAACCCTTCTTTCTTCAACAATGGGGGTTATAAATAGCTCGCCCCGCTGGAGAAAATGACTCTCGCGAATAAAGCATGCAAAATATGTTGACACATGGCAAGGACCCACTAAGGGTCATGATGGCGATATGTCATGTTGGAGGAAGTGGTTGCAGAAGTATATCCACGGGACAGGTAATGTTGTTGAGATATAACTACTTGTCCCCCACGATCTCTGTGTCGCAGGTTAGAGCCTAGGTATATATAAGGTAAGGTAAACTTTATGCGACAATTCCCAACGCACACGATTTATACAATATATGGCCGCGTCGATACTGTGAGCAAGGACATCCCGTAGTCCAGGGCCAAGAGAGGACTCCATGCGAAGAGTATGACGACCTATGAGCAAAAGGTGAACATAAATTTGGGAGGACTACGCTCTGTGGGCGAAGATTGTCACCATGGGAGAAGATCGGGTAAGGTGCTTGTGGCGAGGAGTACACCTCGCGGGTGAAAATCAAAGCGAAGAGTAGTCACGACAAAGCTTGCATACTGCTCACAAGGACTAGCCTGATGGGGACCCATGTCGTGATCTCCCTTCGACCAAGGGGGTCTGATGTGTTGCACGCGACATGTTGTTATTGGATCCTGTTATGAACGAAGTTCTAAAAGAGGGAGAAAAGAGGGAGAAAACTAATGACGGCTAAAGAAAGATTAGGGTTAGGAGGAGGAAGAGAGAATACCTTGATCATCAATTGCATAAGAACCAAAAGAGGGGGTCCGGACATATTTATACCGGACCCCGGACCGGCCAGCAAGGGGGCCGGCCGGCCCCCATGGGGCTGAACCGAAATCGGTTCAGCCCCCTTTGGGCCGATTTCAGTAAGAGGGGGCTGAACCGCTTGGTTCAGCCCCGTTGTCGCCTTCACCGTGCCTTTGCCTTTGCCTTCGCTTGTACTGACGCCCAAATAGACAGGCCTCGTCCGGGGGCGTAACATTCCCCTCCCCATCAAGAACCAGCTTGTCCCCAAGCTGGTAGTCGGGGTAAAGCTCCTGAAACTCCAGCAGGTCCACCCAAGTATTGTGCTCGGGAGAAAGATCCTTCCATTTGACCAACAGCTCTGGACAGTACGCCGTGCCTCGGCGCTTCCACTTGACCACTAGAATATCCTCAGGAATCGGGCGCAGCTCGCCCCCAGTAGTAGCTTCAGGCAACACCGAGCTCGCCTGAACAGCATCGCCAATCTTCCGTTTCAGCAAGGAGACATGAAAGGTGGGGTGAATCCTCGACCCCTCTGGTAAAGACAAAGTGTAAGCGACGGGTCCGACCCGCCGAGTGATCCGGAAGGGACCATAGTAACGGGGTGCCAACTTCTGGTTCGTCCGCTGGGCGACGGACAGCTGCCTATAGGGACGAAGTTTGAGAAAAACCTCATCCCCCACCTGAAACTCCCGCTCCGTCCGATGCCTATCTGCCTGAGTCTTCATCCGATCTTGGGCTGCCCGCAGATTCTCCCGCAAGGTGGCTAACGTGCGGTCACGATCGCGGAGTGCGCGGTCAACGGCGGCCACCGCGGTGCTACCCGGCTCATAACTGCTCAGAGAGGGCGGCGGTCGGCCGTACACCACCTCAAATGGGGTTAGCTTGCTCGCCGAGTGATATGACGTGTTGAAGCAGTACTCAGCCCAATGTAGCCAACTCGTCCAGGTACGGGGCTCCTCCATAACGAAGCAGCGGAGATATGTCTCCACGCTCCGATTCACGACCTCCGTCTGGCCGTCCGTCTGTGGGTGGTGAGCTGTGCTGAAGCGCAAAGAAGTCCCCTGCAAGCGGAAAAGCTCCCGCCAGAAATTGCCAACAAAAGTAGGGTCCCGATCCGAGATAATCGCCCGAGGAATGCCATGTAAGCGCACAATCTCCCGAACAAACAAAGTAGCCACGGACTCCCCAGTGTACGGATGGCTCAGTGCAATGAAGTGACAGTACATGGACAACTTGTCCACAACCACCAGAATAACCAATTTACCCTTCGAGCGAGGTAGCCCGTCAATAAAATCCATGGAGACCGTATCCCAGACCTGGTGTGGAATCTCTAGGGGAGTAAGGAGCCCGGCAGGAGAAGTGGTCTCGTACTTTTGCCGCTGACAAACATCACATTGGCGAACAAACGCCTGTATATCCTTCCGCATGCCCTTCCAAAATACATTAGCCCTGGCCCGCTGCAGAGTGCGGAGAACCCCGGCGTGGCCCCCCGTCGGTGTCGAATGGAACTCGTGCATCATCACCGTCCGCCAAGCGGACTGAGAAGGTATGACCACCCGTCCGTGGTAGTAGAGACGATCCTGTTGCAAATAATAGCCGGGGGTGGTCGTCCGGTCGGACCGCAAATCCTCCAGAATAACTCGTAACTCAGGATCCCGCAGCACCTCCTCCTGAATCTCATCCAAAGACTCGAGCCGCGGTACAGATATGCTGGCCAGCGCTCCCTCAGGCAACCTGGAAAGAGCATCCGCAACCAGATTGTCTTTCCCTTGCCGATAAACAATCTCGTAGTCGTACCCCAAAAGTTTGGTCACCCATTTCTGTTGAAGAGGGGAAGAGACCCGTTGTTCCAAGAAGTGCTTCAAGCTCTGGTGGTCAGTCCTGATTTTAAAATGACGGTCCAGCAGGTATGGCCGCCACAGTGCCACTGCATGAATAATGGCCAGCATCTCCTTCTCATAAGTCGATAGGCCCAATGTCCTGGGAGCCAAAGCTTTGCTGTAAAAAGCAATCGGCCGCCCCTCCTGCATCAAGACGGCTCCCAGCCCAACTCCAGAGGCATCCATCTCCACGACGAACTCCTTAGTGAAATCCGGAAGTGCAAGGACCGGGGTAGTCGTCATCGCCTGCTTGAGCGCCCGAAAAGCCGCCTCTGCCTCATCATGCCAAGAAAAGGCATCCTTCTGTAAGAGCTGTGTCAGTGGCCGAGCGATTTTCCCATAGTCACGAACGAAGCGCCTATAGTAGCCTGTGAGGCCCAAGAAGCCCCGTAAGGCCCGAATGGTCTGGGGCTGCGGCCACGATACCATACTAGCGATCTTCTTCGGGTCCGCCTTAACCCCTTCCACGGAAACCAGATGGCCTAAATATTCAACTTCTTCCTGTCCAAAAGAGCACTTCGACCGTTTAGCAAATAACTGGTGTTTACGTAGGATGGAGAATACCTGAGTGACATGGTCCACGTGCTCCTCCCAAGTCCGACTGTAGATCAGAATGTCATCGAAGAAAATCAGCACGAAGCGGCGGAGAAGCTCCCGGAAGATCTCATTCATATTGGCCTGGAAGGTGGACGGACCACCGGTCAACCCGTTGGCCATCACGAGGAACTCGTAGTGACCATCATGAGTCCTGAAAGCCGTCTTATGGATGTCGTCCTCCTTCATCAGAATCTTGTAGTAGCCGGACCGCAAGTCCAACTTAGTATACCGGGTCGCACCATGTAGCTCATCCAACAGCTCCTCGATCAGTGGAATCGGAAACTTATCCTTCAGCGTAATACTGTTGTGGGCCCGGTAGTCAACACAGAACCTCCAAGATCCATCATTCTTCTTGACTAGGATGATGGGTGCCGAGAAGGAACTCGTGCTGGGTCGGATGATGCCAGCGTCGAGCATCTCCCGAACACTGCGCTCGATCTCTGCCTTCTGCATATGTGGATATCTGTAAGGTCGTACATTTGTCGGCTCTGCTCCAGTCTTGAGCACAATCTGATGATCACGGAACCGTGATGGCGGAAGTATACGCGGCTCCTGGAAGATGTCGGCATACTCTTCAACCAACGGCTGCAACTGGAGAGGTACCTCCCCTTGCCCTGCCTCGTCTGACCTCACCCCAAGAAGAACGGCCATCAAACTCCCTGTCTCTCCAAGCTGTTGTAGGTTGCGAAGGTCAATTTCCTTCACGGGTGATGACGTGATACCCTTCAAGCAAAACTGTCGCCCACCTTGCAGAAACTCCATCGTCATCTGATCCCAATCAAAAGTAACCCTCCGCAGTTGTCGTAGCCACTGAACCCCTAGAACCATGTCTGACCCCCGAATGGGTAAGAGGTAGATATCTGTGCGGCCCACGTAGCCTTGCATCCGCAACTCCACTCCCCGCAGAACGCCCTGGCACTGTAACTTACTGCCATCCGCTACCATGACCTGGAAGGCAGCCCCAGTATCCACTACGTGCCCCACCCTCTGAGCAACCTCCAGATGAATGAAATTGTGAGTGCTCCCGCTGTCCACCAGGATGGTCACCCGCTCCCGTCGGACCCTCCCCCCGAGCCGCATAGTGAGCGGTGGGGGGCTACACCCCTCCATGGCATGCACCGAGACACCAAGCTCCGTCAGGTCCAAGTCCCCTTCCAGATACGGCTCCTCCGAACTCAGCTCCTCCTCCTCCTCCTGGTGTAGCATAAACACCTGGACCTTCTGACATTTGTGACCCGGCGTAAATTTCTCATCGCAGTTGAAACAAAGTCCCTTCTCCTTTCGCGCCTGCAGCTCGCCCCATGAAAGTCGTGTCACCGTCGGTTTCCCGGCTCCCACTGGCTCCCTCCGGGCTGGTGCCGGCGTGGTAGCAGGCCTCACTGAGTTGCGGGTCCGCTGCCTGTTGAACCGCTCCTCGTGGATGCGGGCCAAGCTAATGGCGTGGTTCAGACTCCGTGGCATGTAAGCATGAATCTCATCCCGCAAATGTTCCTTCAAGCCCGACACAAAACAGCTCTGAAGTGTCTTCTCCTCCCAGTGTACTCGGTTTGCCAGTTTCTCAAACTCTGTCCGGTATTCTGTTACCGTCCCCTTCTGTCGCAGCTTCTGCAGAGTCGCCTCGACATTCTCGTACTCCAAAGGCCCGAACCGAGCCATAAACCCCTCCACAAAATCCGTCCATGGCACATAATCTCTGTCTCTGAGGAACCACTGAGTCCACTGGAATGCGTCACCCTCCAGATGGAAAGACGCCAATTGCACCCACTGCGCCTCGGGAACATCCTGGTAATTAAAGAATAGTTCGGCCTTGTGGACCCACTCCATCGCGTCCCCTCCGTGAAAACTTGGAAAATTCATGCGCGTTAATTTCGGAGGAAGGTATGCCCGGGGTGCACCTTGTCCCCTCCAACCTTGATCATGACCCACACCCGGGTGTTGTCCTTGTCCCCACGGTGGGTGTTGTCCGACCCACGGTGCTCCAGGTCCCACGTAGCCGCCATGTCCAGCCGGCCTAGGGTTCGGTAGGAGTCCCCCCATGCCTCCCGGGGGAAAACCCGCCGCAGCCGCCCGGCCGAAAGCCGGCATGTGTCCTCCTCCGACGTCGGCAGGCCCAAAGAAGGGCCCACCGAACTCCCCGTGAGCCGTTCGGCCATTGCCGATCCCTCCATAGCCGGAGCGGCCTCCTCCCGCGTCGCCCGGGCTGCAGAAACCACCGGCGTACTCCCCTTGACCCGTGCGGCCACTTCCGATCCCGCCCAAGCCCGATCTGCCGATTCCCAGGCCGATCCCGCCAGCCCGACCTCCGTCGGCCTCCCCTGATCCTCCTGGGCCCGATCCGACTCCGGCGTAGCCGATTCCCGCTGCTCCCAACCCGATTCCGCTAAATCGGGCTCCGCCGACCTCGCCCGCTCCGCCTGGGACCGATCCCGACCCCATCCACGGGTTCCGACCCAGATCCGCCGATGTCGTGCCTCCATGAAGACATGGCGGCATTTCCGGATGAGATCCGGAGTTAGCGGATCCGGAATGCACAGATCCACCGTTCTCGTCGCTCGCCAGCCCTGTTCCTTTCAAATTTTGTGTCAATAACGCCTTGATCTCGTCCATGCGAGCGTCGATCCGTTCTTCCATAGATGTTTTCATATTTTCCATCGAATCTGATAACCCCACAAAGTTCTCTTCTAGGGTTTCCAACCGCAAAACTTCTTCTTGCGTGCAAGTGTTAACCATGGCGGAGGAGAGCCTCTGATACCAAATGTTATGAACGAAGTTCTGAAAGAGGGAGAAAAGAGGGAGAAAATTAATGACGGCTAAAGAAAGATTAAGGTTAGGAGGAGGAAGAGAGAATACCTTGATCATCAATTGCATAAGAACCAAAAGAGGGGGTCCAGACATATTTATACCGGACCCCGGACCGGCCAGCAAGGGGGCCGGCCGGCCCCCATGGGGCTGAACCGAAATCGGTTCAGCCCCTTTGGGCCGATTTCAGTAAGAGGGGGCTGAACCGCTTGGTTCAGCCCCGTTGTCGCCTTCGCCGTGCCTTTGTCTTCGCTTGTACTGACGCCCAAATAGACGGGCCTCGTCCGGGGGCATAACAGATCCCAACAAGGAGACAATACACCAACATTACTACTAGCTTAAAATTTTCAGTCAATGGATTTAAATACTACATTCCTTCATGGTGACCCTGAAGAAAAGATCTATGGAGCAGACAAAGGATTTTGAGCTCACAGGTAAAGAAAACTTTGCCTGCAAGCTGAAGAAAAATCTTTATGATTTAAATCAAATACTAAGGTAATGGTATAAGAAGTTTAAGCCAGACATGGGGGAGTAAGATTACTAGAAGACTACTATTTTGAATTTGTGGGGAGATTTATTAACGATGATTTCACTATCGAGTAGATGGCATGTTGATAGTTAAGAAGAACACTTCTAGAATTGGCAGTTAGAAGAAGCAATTTAATCGTCCTTTAACATGAAGGCTTTGGGATTATAAAAACAAATACTCTGGGTAAGTATAACTCGAGACAAAGATAAAAGACGATTGTCTTTATCTCAAGAAAAGTTAAGTAGATTCTTGAGGGGTTTAAAATGGATAAGTCTATAGCCCTCATCTGACTATCCACTTTAAGCTAATCTTGAAGCAATGCCCTTCTATTGATCAAAAGAATGAAGATATGATGAGAGTTGATAGGCTTCAATTGTAGAAACTTGATGTATGTTATGATTTGTCCTAGTCCATACATAGCTCACGTGGTTGATATTGTGTTACTCATTACTTTTCCAATCCAAGACGAGATCACTATGAAACGGTGAAGTGGATTATGAGGTATCTTCATTGCACTTCGAATTTGAAGATCACATTAGGTTGCTAGGCATATTCATTAGTGGATACGCAAATATGGCAAGAGATGTTGACTCTCGTAAGTCCACCTCGAATAACCTAATGTTGTTTAAAGACAGAGTTGCGGCCAAGCAATCCAGATTGCAGCAGTGTGTTGCACTTTTCAACACAGATGCAGAGTTCATTGTAAAACAGAAGTGAGAGAAACTATTGTGGATGAAAAAGCTTGTTGAAGACTTAGGTTTCACGCAGGATCATCGTGTATTGTATTGTGACAGCTAGAGTGTGATCCACCTTAAGAAGAATTATGTATTTTCATGCGAGTTTGAAGCATATCGATGTCATGTATCACTACACAAAAACGTTCTGAATCCAAATTGTTGGAGTTTCATAAATTTCAACAAGTTGGAATGATTCAAATATGCTCGTCACGACAATACCAAGTGAGAAGCTTGAGACATGTTATTTGATAGTCAGGCTGACAATCACACTCTTATGAAAAGTAGATGCGATTTGTAGGATTCTTTCTCAAAAGGACCAAGCACGGGTTACTCGCATTGTTCCAGGAGTGAGTGTTAAATTTTTGTTGAAATCGTTGACTCAATTTACCATTCTGCTACAGTCATTATCATCTAGTAGCCAACGTATTTGCTGAAGTTGTTTGCTACTCGGTCTGCTTATTCACGAGTAGAGAATGTCCTATATGTTGTAATTGCTCTGTCAAGGTGCTCACACACCATTCCTAGTAGGCCGCCTACCAAGTGCTCTGCAACAATGAGTACTTACTCCTTCGTGGGTATAAAAAGGAGGCTCGAGATGAATTTATATGAGATCTATCAGAGACAAAACATAGCGCAATCAGATAGAATCATGGTCAGAGATTTAGTGTTGAGAGCAGATGAACTTTACGGGAGAACTTTGACTCGAAGGAGAAAAACCTTCAGGTGACTGTTCTCATTCCTTGTGTTCATGAACGTATATTCGTGTCTTTTCAATTGAATCGAAGGTGTTCCACCAATGATAAAGAAAAATTGAAGTTGAAAACAAAAAATAAAGAAGATTTGGTGGTTTTCAAAGTGTATCCTACCTCCAAAGCTTGTGTGGAGAGGTAGAAGGTCGATGAAGTGCTGAGAAGAGCCATTTATTATTAATTCTAATGGATTTTTCATCATCGACACCATAATTTTTCGTTGTTTAGGATTTTCTATGCATATAAGTGTTTGTGATTTGTGTTAACTTGTGTTATGTGTCTTTAGTGCTTGCTAGCTACTTACTCAAAAGTTCAATTAAGCAAGAAAAAAATTTGCACATCTTGCTTGTGTAGATTTTTCCCACCAGAAAGACCATGGAAACAAACACTAACAACCACAGAGCTACCAGTGCCACTCGAAAAGTTCAATATTGAAAAAGCATATAACTAACACATTAAATAATTAGTTAGTTCCCAAGTCATGATTAAGCATTGTAAACTACTATGCATGGCACATTGCATTTATAGAATGATCTACTATCTCACCCCAAAAAAAAATTTCTACTCAAATTCATGTTTTATTTACACTTTGTCCACCACAACAAAGCAAAATCAAAGAATTAGTAGGTGATCAACAAGATGATCTAGGAAGCTAGAACACTTTTAATTTAGCTAATCAAAGAAACAAAACTACGCCCAAATAATAGTTTTATAGAAACATAATTACACAGTCTAAATATTAACAATATGAATTTCTTATACCCTTACATTGAAAATCATAATAAGCAAAAAAAATAACTAAGGGCACATTTGATTGCTTAAAATTAGAAGAAGAAAAAACATTTTCTTAAATAATGTATTGGTCAAGCTCACTATTTAGTTCAAGTAGTTAGACATTAATATCAAGTTCAAATTCCACAAACCTATTATCTCTCTAGATTTCGATTTCAAAATGAATGAAAATAAAATCATCATCTTCTAAAGCATCATCCTCTACCCACAAAGAACCCTAAGCAGCAACTCCTACAAAATAAAAAAAACAATGTAGAGTGTTGGACAAAACAGTAGACTGATACCTCCCATTCTTCCTGACTCTTCATCCCTGTATATGCCATCAAGAAAGGTTTTGACACGGCTAAAACCTCTTCAAGGGTCATAGGAGGCTTCTCATCTATATCTGGATTTCTGTCAAACTCCATTATATACTCAGGCTCGTACTCAATCTGCGGTAAGACACAAGCATAATCAGGCTAGAAATGAAGGGGTGATCGAATAATCATGCAGTAAACATATTCAATCTACCAAATTATTAGTATGCAGTGCGTCCAGATAAGCCTCCTCCATTGGCGAAGGCAGCACGCGCAAGCCTATCTCCTCAAATCCCTCGGTCAACATCTTCATCTTACTCTCGCCAAGCATCTTCTCCAGCTTCTCCCCATCAGCATCATCACCCACGTAAAGATCAAACGCATCATCGGAGTCACCGCGGCCTCTTCCACTCCTAAACCTACCCCCTCTCCCTCTCCCTCTTCCGACCATTCCTCTCCGGCCTCTCCCCCTCCCGCCGGCGCCGGTCGGCCCTCCGCGAGATAGAACTTCCATGGCCTTTTTCACAGCCTCCTCGCTTCCGAGCTTCCGCTGGGTTGGCGACGATGGGGGGCTCCTGTCTGCGGGCTGCGTTCTGCTGGGCAGGTGCCGATTCTCCTCGACGGGACGGGGGTCAGATTCTGCGCTTCTTATGGGTTTACCCCTACCAGATCCGGAGAGAATGGGCGGGAGGCTCCGGGGAAGGGCGGCGGACTCGCCGGAATCGGCCGGCGGAGATTCGGAATCTGATCGTCTGAAAAATATGGGTTGCTTCGGCTGTGAGTGAGCGGGACCGGGGGACGAAGGGGGAGGAGCGCCTCGGCCACGGCCGGCGGAGAACGAGGGCTTGATGGAAGGCGCTGAAGGCGTTAAAGGTGGGAGGCCGGGGGAAGAAGGGAACGGCGGGTGACCTCGTCCATGTCCGAAGGAGGAGGAAAGTGAGTCCTCACTGCCGTTGGCGGCGGCGGGTTGGCCAGGGACACGGGCCTGGGGTGACGGAGTGGGCGGAAAGCCGGCACCTCGGCCCCTTCCTCTTCCTCCTCCGCCACCGTCTCCACCACCGCCGGAGAAGGTAGATAGGGCGGCGGCAATGGGGCGGCCGGGAGAAGCGGCGAATCGGTTTAGGCCTCTCATGGATGCGGGAAATGGAGCAGTGGGGAAGCTGAGTGGGCGAATCCTCGCGGGTGATAAGTTCTGGTCCTTCTGGACACAGAAGTTTAGGTTGGGTTTTGCCCGTGGATTAACCATTTCTGTTATTTACAAAATATACATATAATATTAGGGGAAAAATAAAGGGCAATGATAATCATATCCTAAGTTTGCCTATTCGTAAATCCTAACCCACTTTTATTCGTACTCCGCAGAATTATAATTATACCCACAATGTTATTTGTACCCAAAATGAATTTTAATAAATAAATAAATTTAGAGATAAAAGTAGACACATATATTGAACATCTTTCTCAAGAAAATAAATAGTTCCACAAATACACTTAAATATATTTTCTCATTCTAACATCGATATAATCAATAATATCAAATAGTCGTCGTTGGTTGCAATCGTCTCCCAAAAAACCTTGTTATACACCCGCAAAGGCCTCGGGTTGCATCTAAAGGAAGTCCCGCCGAAGAGAGGTGGGGTCAACGGTCAACGCATAATCACTTAAGTTTGAGAGATCGAACCCGCCACTTCCACCGCTCGCCGCCAAGGTCAAAGCACGCGCAAGCCACAGGTACGTGCGCTACCGCGCGCACGGAAGCGCACGGTAGCGCGCGGGCAGCGCCCCCCCCCCCCCCCCCCCCCCCCCCCCCCGCGTCGCGGAGGAGCGACCCGATCGCGCCCCGACCGCACCCCTCCCGGGGTGCGGGGCCCAGCCGCACCCCCCAAGGGGGGCGCGGCCAAGCCGCACCACCCTTAAGGGGGGCGCGGCCAAGCCGCACCACCCCGGGGTGCGATTCGGCCGCACCACCCGTGGGGTGCGGTCCGGCCCCCTCCCCTCGCCTTTTTCTGCAGGGGGGCTCGAGGGGCCCCCGCCGCGTTCGCGCCCTCTCGTCGGGTGCGTCGGATCCCAATTCCTCCTTGGGGGACGACTCCCCGTTCTGCCGTCCGCCCGGGGCATCCTCGTGGTCCGCGGCACGTTCGGAGCACCTCAGCGCTAGCGCGCGCTCAGAACGCTTCTGAGCGCGCTCAGAAGCCTTCTCACTTTTTGTCTTTCCAGCGTGCTCACTTTTTGTCTTTCCAGTTTCTCAGATTTCAGGAACAACCTGTCGCCTTTTTCGCCTCCAACAGAACTGCCCGAACTACCCGAACTGCCTGAAGGGTAAGGTGGTCATTTACGAAAAATGGCGACCTGTGTGCCCCGAACCAGAAAATATGATTCGTCCGCCGAGCACTTATGGAAACTGCAAACGGCGAAATTACAGGACTGCCCTCGGCCAAAGCTATAAAAGGAGCCCCAAGGCTTCATTTGAGGGGACCTTGACTTCAGAACCCGGGAGAGCTCCTTGCAGACTTTTGCGGAATTCTCCTTCAGCGCTGGAAGATCTCCTTCGGGGACTTGAAGATTTTCTTCATCCCGAAAGGCGACACGCCTTCTCACTTTTGTTCCCCGGAGGCTTCTCACTTTTGTTCTCCGGGCCCTCTCACTTTTGTTCCCCAGAATTCCTAGAAGGAAAAAGACTTAGTTTTTCCGAGAGGTGGTCTGTCACCCCCGGAGCTCTTTCTCCCTCTTTATTATTGTAACGAGCAGTGGTCTGTCGCGCTCAAGTTCTAACTACCAAATTGTAACCCCCAGAAGATAGTGAAGTTTGGTCGGCACAGCTCCGGCAGCGTGGTTTTTTACCCTTTTCCAGGTTTTCCACGTTAAAAAGTCCCGGTGTACTCAGCGAATCTCGAATTGACTGTTTGCGCGCTTAGTTCGCTCATGAGCTAAGGTGGTTCAATTGGACCGGTCTACCAAGAACCCTAAGCGTTCCGCAACAGTTTGGCGTCGTCTGTGGGAAGTTCCCAAAACTCTTTGAAAGCCAACTGCTATGGCAAGAAAGAGTGTTCGCACTACTGAAGGGTCAGTACCGGAGGGACGCGTCGACCCAGCTCCCTCCCACTCGCTTATCAATGCACCTCCCGCGGAGGGGCACTGCCTACGCCCGCAGCTGGGCTGGAAGTACGCATGCAACAGATTGAAGAGCATTAAGCCGAGATGCTTGCCCTCGTGAGGAATCTCGGGGCTCCTCAAGCTCCGATTCAGCCACCAGCTCTGAACGCACCACCACCCCCAGTTCTGAATCATGCCCCAAACCAAGAAGCCGTTCAGGAGGACGAGTCTTCAGAAGGATTCTCCAACGCGGCGAGTTCCGCTCACCTTGCCCCGCCAGCTGGAGGCCCAGAAGCTGACCACCGTCGCCATCACCCCCAGAAGAGCTGCCCCTGAGCGAACAACAGAAAGAACTACGCGAGAAGAAATACGCGATATGATAGAGGAAGAGTACGCCCAAGTAGGGCGACGCGCCGTACTCGCCCGCCGTCACGCGCATCAGGGCTCCCCGCTGTCGCCTCAGGTCCTAGCTCATCCAATTCCGAATGGCTTCAAGCTTCCCATCATCGAGACATTCGACGGGACGGACGATCCTTTGGAACATGTCAATCACTTCACCACCATCATGAGGATTTACAGCGCTCCTGATCAGCTCCTCTGCCAAGTGTTCCCGGCAACCTTGAAGGGACAAGCGCGCACTTGGTTCCATTCTCTGCGGAATGAGGCCATCAACAACTTCACAGAAATGGCGCAACAATTCGTGGATCAGTTCATCGCCAACCGCCGAATTGTCCGGGATCCCTCCCATCTCTCAGGGATCCGCCAGAACGACGGAGAGACACTCAAGGACTTCTTCTGACGCTTCACTACCGAGGCTCGGCAGATCCCAGGGGTTGACCCCGAGCTCCTGCGAGGAGTTTTCTTGGGAGGACTCCGCCCAAGTGGCTTCTACTCGTCTCTCATGAGAGAAACCGTACCAAGTTACCCCGACCTCGTTCATCGGGTTGAAGCACAAATAGCTGCAGATCGAAGCGCATCGTCGGCAGTTCGAAGGAAGCCAAGGAAGGAAGAGGGGATCAGATCAAGCCCCTCGCGAACGAGAAGAACGTCGCGGCGGCGAGCGGCGGCGTGACCCCCGAAGGGATCTGGGACCACAGCCGCCCAGGACCTACACCCCGTTGAACACCACCAGAACGAATGTGCTCTACGCCATTCAGAACAACCCCGAACTCCGCATGCCCCGGATACCCCCGCCAAATCCAAGGGGAGACCAGTCCAGGTACTGCGAGTTCCATCGGGGAACCGGGCATACCACCGAGGAGTGCGCCAGACTTAAAGACGAAATCGAGCGCCTCATCCGCCAGGGACTCCTGGGAAGGTTCTTACAAGGCCAGATTCCCAATCAGCCCCAGCAGCCCAGGGAGGCGGGGGAGCAGCCCCCCGCCCCCCGAGGCGCAGGTGGAGGAAGGTCGATGGTGGGGGAAATCGAGACGATCGCCGGACCCCCCGTCTTAGCATCGCAAATCCTCTAGATTGCCCAGCCCGTAAGAGACCATGAAGACAAAAAACTCAAGCAGGATATTACGATAGCTTTCGGAGATGAAGACTTGCAAGGGTTGCGGCTTCCGCACCAGGATCCGCTCGTGATCAGCGCAGGGATCGGGGATCCCTACTTCAAGGTAAAGAGAATACTGGTCGACAACGGAAGCTCAGTCGATGTCCTGTTCCTCTCCACCTTGCAGAGTATGAAGCTCACGAAGGACCAGCTTAGTCCTGCGACCGGGCCCGTCTACGTCTTCGACAACAAACCTGTCCCGGTGCAGGGCATGATCATTCTCCCAGTCACATTGGGCGAGTTTCCAAGACAGTCAACGCACAACATCCAGTTCATGGTGGTAGAGTCCACCTCCGCCTATAATGCCATCTTCGGGAGACCGCTCCAGTCAATCTTCAGGGCAATCCCTTCCATTCCGCATATGGCTATGAAGTTCCCAACTGCCGCAGGCATAGGAGTCGTAAGAGGGGACCAAGAGGCAGCCAGAACCTGCTATCTGAAGCAGGCTCAACCAGTAAGGGCAACCGCCCTCAACATCAATAACTTCGACCTACGAGACGAAGCTACTTTACAGCGAGGAGCGCCCGTTGAAGGGCTAGTAGAAGTACCGCTTTCCCGACGAGACCCGACTCGGACTGTTCAGGTCGGGTCACTCTTGTCACAAGAGGAGCGAGAAAAGTTCACAACCTTCCTACAGGAGAACGAGGACATTTTCGCTTGGAGCCCAGAAGACATGCTCGGGGTAGATCCTGACGTTATCTATCACTCGTTAAACATCAACCCCGTCTGCAGGCCTGTAATTCAAAAGAAGAGGAACTTTGCCCCTGAGCGTTTGAAGGCGATCGAGGAGGAAGTAGCTAAGCTCCTGGAAGCACGGTTCATACGCGAAGCAGAATACCCCACATGGCTCGCCAACGTAGTCATGGTAAAAAGGCATCGGGAAAATGGCGAATGTGCGTCGACTACAGCAATCTGAACCAAGCATGCCCAAAAGACAGCTTCCCCCTCCCAAAGATTGACCAACTCGTCGACGCTACGGCCGGCCATGAGCTGCTCAGCTTCATGGATGCTTATTCGGGTTACAACCAGATAAGGATGAACCCCGCGGACGAAGAGCATACCGCCTTCCACACCGACCGAGGAGTTTACTGCTACAAGGTGATGCACTTCGGCCTTAAAAATGCCGGAGCCACCTATCAAAGGATGATGAACAAAGTCTTCGAGAATCTCATCGGAGAGACGATGGAGGTTTACGTGGACGACATGCCAGTAAAGAGCGTCCACCGTTGCGACCACTTGGAAGACTTGGGAAAGTGCTTCCAGCTTCTCCGCCGCTTCCAGATGCGGCTCAATCCCAGCAAATGTGCGTTTAGTGTGACGGTGGGAAAGTTCTTAGGTTTCATGGTAACCCATCGGGGAATTAAGGCCAACCCCGAGAAGATCAAGGTGTTGGAGGATATGTCGCCACCTCGCTCAATTAAGGAAGTGCAACGCCTAAACGGAAGGATCGCTGTGTTATCCCAATTTCTGTCACGGACGGGAGACAAGTATCTCCCCTTCTTCAAAATCCTCCGGGGAACACGCCACTCCGGCTTCCAGTGGACTGACGAATGCTAGGTGGCCTTCGAGCTTCTCAAACAATACTTGGCTTCGCCACCGCTTCTGTCAAAGCCCACCCCCGGAGAAACTCTGTTCCTGTACCTGGCCGTGTCGCCTACGGCTCTTAGCTCGGTGCTCGTAAAAGACGAAGGAGGGGTACAGCGACCAATCTACTACCTCAACAAAGTCATCACCGACACCGAAACTAGATATCCGGCAGCAGACAAGACGGACTTGGCTCTTGTTTTCTCAGCAAGAAAGCTTCGACCCTACTTCCAGGCTCATACGGTAAAAGTGTTGACACAACTCCCATTACGGGCAATCTTCCAGAAGCCGGAAGTCTCAGGGAGACTTGTAAAGTGGGTCGTAGAGCTCGGCGAGTTCGACATCCAATTCCTGCCTCGACCTGACATCAAGTCGCAAGTACTCGCCGACTTTATTGTGGAATACACCATCCCGCCAGAAACAACTCTTATCAAAGACACCACTAGCCCCCGTTGGACCCTCTATGTCGACGGTGCCTCCGGAGCTGAAGGAGCCGGAGCAGGATTGCTCCTCATAAGCCCCAAGGTGGTCATCCTGGATTACGGACTCCGGCTAAAATTCCCCGCAACGAATAGCATTGCAGAGTACGAGGCGCTGATCGCCGGTCTCCGACTCGCTATTGACTGCAAAGCTGAGAACCTGACGATTTACACAGACTCTCAACTCGTGGTCTCATAGGTCGAAGGAGACTACGAGGCTAAGAGCGACCAGATGGCGAAGTACCTCGCGTTTGCGAAATCACTCCTTCAGAAGATCCCATCATATCAAATTCTGCACATCCCCCGAGAGCAGAACTCCAGGGCGGACGCTCTCTCCAAGCTCGCCACTTCACCCTCCAGCTACCAGTCTCGAAGACGCCGAATCGAAGAGGTCGTAATCCCAAGCATTCAAGGGCCATGGGAGATCGCAGCCATCCACCAGGAAGAGTCATCCTGGATGACCCCGCTACGAGCTTACCTCGAATGCGGGCTTCTTCCTGAAGGTCGCTTAGAAGCACGAAAACTACGGATGCGGGCGACATCGTTCGCTATTATAGACTTGGAGCTTTACAAACGGGCATTCTCAGGGCCATATCTGAAATGCCTACCGGCAGGCGAGGCCGACTACGCCCTCAGAGAAATGCACGGGGGAGTCTGCGGAGAACACCTAGGCGGGAAAGCATTGGCGCGGAAAATACTGCGTCAAGGCTTTTATTGGCCGACAATGAGGAAGGACGCGGCCGACTTTGTCCAAAGGTGTAAGAGCTATCAGCTGCACGCTAACATACCTCGTCAACCCCCAGTCTCACTTTCCACGCTGCAAAGTGCGTGGCCATTCGCGCAATGGGGGATCGACCTCCTCGGCCCCCTGCCCCTAGCATCCGGACAGAGGAAGTTCATCATCCTAGCCATCGATTATTTCACCAAATGGGTAGAAGCAGAGCCCCTAGCTAAAATCACGGAAGAAAACGCCAAACAATTCGTCTGGAAGAACATCGTCTGCCGCTTCGGCATCCCGGCTACGATCATTGCCGACAACGACACTCAATTCACTGGGAAGTCCTTCACCAAGATGTGCGAGGATCTGAAGATCAACCAACGTCACACGGCTGTAGCGCATCCGCAAACCAACGGACAAGTAGAAGTCATAAATCGCACCATCCTCAAAGGATTGAAGACACGCTTAGAAGAAGCTGGGGGACAATGGGCGGACGCGCTCCCAAATGTGCTGTGGGCGTATCGCACAACAGAGAGGACTCCTGCAGGGGGACGCCTTATAACCTCTGTTACGGAACCGAAGCTATCATCCCCGTCGACGTCGGCGTTCCAAGTATTCGGGTGCTAACCTTCGATCCCAGCAAGAATGACTGACTGCTTCGGGAAAATCTCGACCTAATCCCTGAGGTTCGGGACAACGCTGCCCAACGTGCCGCATCCTACCAAATGCGTGTAGCCCGCATCTACGACAGCAGGGTGAAGCCCAGGCCGATCAACGTAGGAGATCTCGTCTTACGCAGCGTCAAGGCAGCCGACAAAGGCCCCCAAGGAGATAAGCTCTCACCGGCCTGGGAAGGCCCGTATGTAGTCACTACGGTCGTGAAACCCGGAACATACAAGCTCAGAACGGCGGAAGGGAAGACTTTGCCACGCACCTAGAACGCTCAAACCCTGCGCCGCTTTTACCAGTAATCCGGGGACTTCTACCATATGCTAAGCCGCGAGCTCAGACTCATGCAAACTTATCTTAAAATTCCTGTACCAAGTCGCGAGCTCAGACTCGTGCACTTATCTTATATTACATATTATGTAAAAGCCGCGAGCTTAGACTCGTGCACTTATCTTATATTACGTATTATGTAAAAGCCCCGAGCTCAAACTCGTGCACCTATCTTATCTTAAATAAAGCTACGCACCAAATGATTTCTTACTATAAAACTATATATGTATATTTTGACATCAACATCCATTTAAGAAAAATCTTTGTAACGGGGCCCTGCCCTGGGGACTTTGCACCGCCGTCGATTGAAGGTTCGCCCTTCTCCTCCGCCGTCGAGTCTCAGCGTCGTAGGGGCCTGCCCCACTTACGTTCGCCTCCGGTTTGAATACACCAGCTATTCACCGGCCACTTCGGGGCCCTTCCCCGGGGACTTTGCACCGCCGTCGATTGAAGGTTCGCCCTTCTCCTCCGCCGTCGAGTCCCAGTGTCGTAGGGGCCTGCCCCCCTTACGTTCACCCCCGGTTTGAATACACCCGCTATTCACCGGCCAAACCGCGAGCACAGACTCGTGCAAAAAAGCCGCGAGCACAGACTCGTGCAAAAAAGTCGCGAGCACAGACTCGTGCAAAAAAGCCGCGAGCGCAGACTCGTGCAAAAAAGCCGCAAGCACAGACTTGCGCAAGCTAATTTTCTATTATGTAAAAGCCGCAGGCTCAGAACCGCGCGAGTTCATCTGTTATTTTGCAGAAATCGCTCAGCCTATGCGGATATTAATGTTAGGCAGCAAGCCAGCGACAACCTCAGAGAACCAATGCCCTTCGTCGGCCATCTTAAAGCGTCCTCCCTCGATCAACGCTTTGTCAGCAACCAGGACAGCATGACCATCAGAGGGCTATCACGACCCAGCGCAGGGCGAGAAACGCCTGTCCAGACAAAGAAACAAAGTCGACCACGCTCACCCTTCGACCGCAACTCCTACCCAAAGCGCCGCAAAGAGGGCGGTGAATAAAGCCGCCACAGAAAAAAACAAAACCTCCGAACTCCTCGCCCCGAAACTCGGACTCCGAAGGTTTGGAGGGCTTATGTTATACACCCGTAAAGGCCTCGGGTTGCGTCTAAAGGAAGCCCCGCCGAAGAGAGGTGGGGTCAACGGTCAACGCATAATCACTTAAGTTTGAGAGATCGAACCCGCCACTTCCACCGCCCACCGCCGAGGTCAAAACACGCGCAAGCCACAGGTACGTACGCTACCGCGCGCACGGAAGCGCACGGTAGCGCGCGGGTAGCCCCCCCCCCCCCCCCCCCCCCCCCCCCCCCCCCGTCGCGGAGGAGCGACCCGATCTCGCCCCGACCGCACCCCTCCCGGGGTGCGGCCAAGCCGCACCCCCTTGGGAGGTGTGGCCCAGCCGCACCCCCCAAGGGGGTGCGGCCCAGCCGCACCCCCCAAGGGGGTGCGGCCCAGCCGCACCCCCCAAGGGGGTGCGGCCCAGCCGCACCCCCCAAGGGGGTGCGGCCCAGCCGCACCCCCCAAGGGGGTGCGGCCCAGCCGCACCCCTTGGGGGGCGCGGCCAAGCCGCACCCCCCCGGGGTGCGCCTCGGCCGCACCACCCGTGGGGTGCGGTCCGGCCCCCTCCCCTCGCCTTTTTCCGCAGGGGGGCTCGAGGGGCCCCCGCCGCGTTTGCGCCCTCTCGTCGGGTGCGTCAGATCCCAATTCCTCCTTGGGGGACGACTCCCCGTTCCGCCGTCCGCCTGGGGCATCCCCGTGGTCCGCGGCACGTTCGGAGCACCTCAGCGCTAGCGCGCGCTCAGAACGCTTCTGAGCGCGCTCAGAAGCCTTCTCACTTTTTGTCTTTCCAGCGTGCTCATTTTTTGTCTTTCCAGTTTCTCAGATTTCAGGAACAACCTGTCGCCTTTTTCGCCTCCAACAGAACTGCCCGAACTACCCGAACTGCCCGAAGGGTAAGGTGGTCATTTACGAAAAATGGCGATCCGTGTGCCCCGAACCAGAAAATATGATTCGTCCGCCGAGCACTTATGGAAACTGCAAACGGCGAAATTACCGGACTGCCCTCGGCCAAAGCTATAAAAGGAGCCCCAAGGCTTTATTTGAGGGGACCTTGACTTCAGAACCCGGGAGAGCTCCATGCAGAATTTTGCGGAATTCTCCTTCAGCGCTGGAAGATCTCCTTCGGGGACTTGAAGATTTTCTTCATCCCGAAAGGCGACACGCCTTCTCACTTTTGTTCCCCGGAGGCTTCTCACTTTTGTTCTCCGGGCCCTCTCACTTTTGTTCCCCAGAATTCCCAGAAGGAAAAAGACTTAGTTTTTCCGAGAGGTGGTCTGTCACCCCCGGAGCTCTTTCTCCCTCTCTATTATTGTAACGAGCAGCGGCCTGTCGCGCTCAAGTTCTAACTACCAAATTGTAACCCCCAGAAGATAGTGAAGTTTGGTCGGCACAGCTCCGGCCGCGTGGTTTTTTACCCTTTCCGGGTTTTCCACGTTAAAAAGTCCCGGTGTAGTCAGCGAATCTCGAATTGACTGTTTGCGCGCTTAGTTCGCTCATGAGCTAAGGTGGTTCAATTAGACCGGTCTACCAAGAGCCCTAAGCGTTCCGCAACAAACCTAAATAAGAAGAAAATAACAATTAGCAAACATCAACTCAATAATAATCGATTTATATTATCTGGTGCGTGCCTTACGATTTAATTCATCCAAATGATTTAAAATCTCCAAATGTTTCTGATAGAATTCTCCAAATATCTCTCAAAATTGCACTACAAAGAAAAACAATGTATGTTATCATTGGATTAGAGAAGACACTAACAAGTAAATTTTTTTAGTAAATAATCATACCTTGTCATTAAAAAATACCTTCAAAAATTAACAATCTAAAAATAGCAAGCACAAATATGTGATTCGGAGAGATGGAAACCTAACAAAAAGAAACCTACATTTAGGAAACCAAATATTATGAGAGAGTTGAGAGGAACGATAAGGAAATACTCACAATGAGGATCCACCGGAGAGAAACAAGTTGTAGTTGACGATTCCGAAACCTACAAAATTATTTTCATAAAGCTTTGAGCATTCTAGGGTTTTAGGGTAGAAAACATTGGAGAGAAAAAATGAAAAAAAAAAAACTCACCGGAGGGCAAGGAGGGAGACCTAATGGTGGAAAAGGGTGGAAAATAACAACTCACCGGCAGGAAAAGGGAGCAGGTGGGGGGCGAAATGGGAGCAGGCCAGGAGCGGTTGGTCGCCGTTTTCCGTGAGTGCGTGAGGGAGGAGAGTTGTTGTTTCCGTGAGGGAGGAGGGGTGGGTACAATTAGATTTTGTTAGGCTTTATTAATGTCCCTTTTTTCAAAATGAATGGGTACAAATAGCCAAACTTGGGGTATGATTATCATTGCCCAAAATAAATTATAGGCTGCCCGCTTACAAAGTAGGACGAGATCTACATATGGGGTTCGGCGAGTACTCCACATAGGGTTCGTTGAGTACGACACACGGGATTCGGCGAGTACGACACACGGGGTTCAAGGAGTACGCCACACTGGGCTCGGCGAGTACATGACATGGGGTTCGACGGGTACTCCACACGGGGTTTGGGTAGTACTCCACACGGGGGAGGCGAGTTCTCCAGATGGGGTGACTTGGATCGGTCGTCTTGAAGGAGATGATTGCTGACTTCTGAGTAAACAGCGCGAGTCATATTGCTCTATAGCGAGCCATAGTGATCTGCATTTTGAAACTTTAGGTGATAGAATTTCAACCAAGATGTGTATTGTTGGAGGTGAAATCATGTTTGTTGTCGGTTTAATTTTGTTGGAGAATGAGTGGAGAGACTGCGGAGAGTGATGATAAAGTAGAATTTTGTGGCCGTAAATCCAAAAGAGTTAACGAAGCAAACTCTCGACAACGTGAAGTGTATGAATTAAGTGTTGGAAACCTCTTTATTGATGTCGGTGATGCCATTGTCACCGACATAAACTAAAGATAAGCGATCGCGCCCATTTGGCGTGGCGTTTTACCTCCGGCGAATTGACAAAAACGTAAATGTCATAGAATATATGTTTCGCATGACAACCGCTATGACCACCACTAACAAAAAAAATTAGTTTTGAACGTAAAAGTGATGAAATTCGTTGGGTCAAGTCAGACGTTCACGAACGACTGTTCATAACCAGCGCGTTCACGACCGCCGCCACGGTGCCAAACGGGCCCTTAAGAATGGTAAGGAGCTATTAAATTCGGGGCTTTTTTTGTGCCATAAATGATTTTTGTAGTTTGCAGTGACGATGATTGTAGCCATATAGACTTCTTCAGTGAGAGCGCCTTGAAAAGAAGGTCTCCTCGTGATTGAGCCTCAAACGGTGGAGCGAAGCGAGAGACTCTTCTATGATTTATTATAGCATGTATTAAGGTTCATATTTATCTTTACCATCTTGACTTTTAAAATATAAAAATCTTGAAGTAATTATTAAATACCATATTTCATTTGATTACAAAGTGATTATTGTAGTAAAGTTTAGCAGTACAATGACAAAATTTACTTAAACAACAGAAGAATTAAACTGGAATTCAACAAATCAAAACAAAACAAATTTAGATAGGTGTTAAGAAATTGCTCAAAGCAAATAAAATTATAATAATGGGTATAACAATCACAGCTGAGTAACCAAGAAACAATAATAAAAGCATTAGTATTTCAGGCACATAAAGTAAGTAGTTTTGGCAAAAAAACAAATAGTAATTACGGTCAAATGAGGGCGGATAGTGTCTGTGAGGAAGTGAAGCGCAGGTAAAGCAGCTCTTCGTAATTTCTTAGGAACAGGCTTATAGGTGAAATGAGGCGTATGATTAATAAATCAAAGCTCACATCAGAATTAGAAGAGAAGTTATTTGGCTTAAGTAATAATTCAGAACTCTGGAATGTTAGAGGCCCCTATTTAGAGCAAGTGGTGAAGTTGTGTTGAAATTTTCATAGCTAAGTATGCTATGTTGGGAGTAATCTTAAGATAGACGACTTTCCGAAAATTGCTCCTATGTCACCCATGAAAAAAGGATAAAATTGTGTGTTTCAACTCAGTATAAGTTGAGATGAACAAAATCGGGCAATACTTTTAATATTGTGGTGGTTTAGTTATTACAGATGGTATCAGAGTCAGACCTCTTACAGTTAGATGTGTGGTTCCGGAACGAACCATGTGAAAGTTGTGGTCCTGTAGCATCCTGAATCCAATGAGAGAGAGAAATATCTTTGGAGACAGTGAATCACATGCGAATCAGCTGTTGACATGCTTCTAGAATGAAGTGTTTTTAGGTGAAAGATTGTGTATGACTGAACAGAATCTCACATCGTAGTTGAAGGAAAATTTGTTGAACATAAGTAATAATTCAGAACCCACAAATACTGAAAACACAATTTTCAAAGTAAATGGTGGGGTTGCGTTGAAAACTCCGTAGGTAAGTGTGCTTAAGCAGGAAGTACTCATAAGCCCGCTGTGAAAAATGATACAATCATGTGATTGATCAGCTATAGTGGGATGAACAAAAACGTATAATACTTCTAATATTATGCGTGTTGGATCATTACAAATTAAGGTGATGCAAAATGCATGTCATTGTCGTATGTTGTTATTCCAACAAGAACGTCAATCAATGCTCACTCTTTCAAAGTTCAACATACCCCACTTATTTCAATACTTCGATGCTGCGTGACCATTGAAGTTCGTCGGGTACACAAAATATCTCGTGAATTTAACAAAAAGAAAAAGAAAGCTGAGAGAAGAAGACCAATGAATCGTGTAATTAACATTAGCCGAACTATCACATGAAACAAAATATTAAAACCTTGTAAAATAACATGTCAACATTAAAAAAAAAACAGATTATAATAAAAAAAAAGAATGCAATGCAATTCAATATTTCTCTAGCCCAATGTTCAATCTGTTGAACAATGTTGCTTTCAAATGTCTAATATATCTAATATAACAATCAATTGTGCATTAGGTTCGCCGTGTACCCCAATTAGACCCCGACTAGATAAGTACGCCTTTTGTTCGCTATTTTCGCTAAATTTTTTTGTTGAATACAAAACTTAATGAAAATTGAGAGACGGCGGATATTTTAAAAAATTAATAAAACACACAAATTAAGCACAATTTTTAAAAGATTGTAAAAAAAGTGCAAAATAAAAATCTGAATGTTTCACCGTAATATACATGGCATTAATAATTAGATATAATGTTTACTTAACCGTATTAGTGTTGCTAATAAAATTCACTACTAAAAAACTCATTTAACAAAGAAAATTAAGAAAATTAGATGATTTTTGGCTAATTAGCATCAAATTTAGCTAAATAAATAAAATTTTGCTTTTGTTGCGGGTTGCTTGGGTGCTTTCGGTAGACCGGACTACTTAAATCACCTTAGCTCTGGAGTGAACCAAGCGCGCTAACAGTTAATTAGAGAATCGTTAAGTACACTAGGACTTTTTGACGTGGAAAACCCAGAAAGGGTAAAATACCACGCGGTCGGAGCTGTGCCGACCAAACTCCACTATCTTCTGGGAGGTTACAATCAGATACTTAGAATTTGAGCGCGACAGGCCGCCGCTCGTTACAGTAGTGGAGAGAGAGGGAATTCCGAGGGTGACAGACCACCTCTCGGAAAGCTAAGTATTCCTTCTTCTGAGAACAACCGTGAGAACAAATGTGAGAGTGCTGGTGAGAACAAATGTGAGAATGTCGAGACGCCTTTCGGGAGAAGGGAAATCTCCAAGTCCACGAAGGAGATCTTCAAGCTCGGAAGGAGAGCTCAGAGGGAATCTTCGCAGAGCTCTCTCGGGTCCGAAAAATAAGGTCCCTTGAAATGAAGGCTCTGGGCTCCTTTTATAGCTTTGGTCAGGGGTAGCCCAGTAATTTTGTCATTGTAACCACCGTAACCACCTGGCGGGCGAATCACGCTGGTCGATTTGGAGCACACGGATCGCCATTTTTCGTAAATGACCTTCTCGTCCTTCGGGCAGTTCAGACAGCTTTGAAGGTGAAAAAGGCGACAAGCGAGTCCTGCAATCTGAGAAATTAGGAAAGACAAAATGTGAGTGTGCCAGGAATGTGGAAGTGTTCTGAGCGCGCTCAGAAGCGTTCTGAGCGCGCTCAGAAGCGTTCTGAGCGCGCAACGAACGCGAAAGTGTTCTGAGCGCGCTCAAAAGCGTTCTGAGCGCGCTCAAAAGCGTTCTGAGCGCGCAATGAGCACGAAAGTGTTCTAGGCTTGCAACGAGCACGTGAGTGCTCCGGTCACGCAACGACCGCAGAGGTGCTCTGAGTGCGCGGTGAGTGCAGAGACGTTCTGCACGCATAATGAGCATGTGGGCGTTCTGAGCGCGCAACGAGCGCGAGAGCGTTCTGAGCGCGTAAAGAATACGGGAGCGTTTGAGCGAACGGAGAACAAACGAGCACTATCGGGAAGCGGTCATTACGAAAGTGAGGATGCGCCCTCCAAACATTGCGGTATTCAGGAAGTAAGAAACTGCCACACCGGCGAGGCAGGGGAGAGGTGGTGCTTTGGCCGCACCCCGAGGGGGGTGCGGCTCGGGCGCACCCCAAGGGGTGCAGGTGCGGCCTCGGCTGACCGCACCCAAGGGGGTGCGACATGGCCGCACCCCAAAGGGGTGTTCGGCTCAGGATGGCCACACCCCAAAGGAGGGTGAGTGCGACCCCGAGGGTTTGTGCGGCCTGGCCGTACCCCGCAAGGGGGTGCGGCCTGGACGTACCCCGCAAGGGGGTGCGGCCTGGCCCCACCCCGCAAGGGGGGTGCGGCCTGGCCCCACCCCAACGGGGGTGCGGGTTCCGGCTAGCCGCACCCTAAAAGGGGGATGCGGCCCTGGCTGGCCGCACCCCAAGGGAGGTGCGGCCCCGGCTGGCCGCACCCCAAAAAGGGGGTGCGGCCCTGGCTGGTCGCATCCCAAACGGGGGGATGCCGCCTGGCCGCACCCCAAAGGGAGGAGGTGCGGCCCTGGCCGCACCCCAAGGGGGGGAGGTGCGGCTCGACCGCACCTCCTGGCCCGGCAGCACCCACGGGGGGTGCGATTCGACCGCTCCCCCCATGATGGGGGTGCGGTTGGGCAAAATCGCTTGACGACGGACCTGTTCAACCCCACTAACTCCACCTCATGGGTTTGACCCATTTGACCCCTACTATCTCTATTTTCACGGTGGTGCTTTGTGAGTTTCTATTAATTATTGGGCGCACATCATAAGCCCCCCAAACTTTCGGAGTCCGGATTACTGCGCGGAGGAGTTCAGAGTTTTTGATTTTTCTGCAGCGGTCCCAATCACTGTTGTCTTCGTGACGACTTGGTAGGAATTGTCATTGAAGGATGAGTGTGCGGTTGCTTTTGTTTTCCCGTTCCGCTTATGCATTCTGGAAGATGCAGATCGAGGATCTGTTGTTCCAAAAGAAACTGTTCTTGCCTTTGGGCGGAATAGAAAAGAAATCTGAAACGATGAAGGATGAATGGGAAGTTCTTGATAGAACGGCCTTAGGTACGATCCGACTTTCACTTTCTTCTTCTGTTGCGTTCAATATTATCAATGAGAAGACTACCGAAGATCTCATGGCCGCCTTAACAAGGATGTATGAGAAGCCGTCGGCCTCAAACAAGGTTTTCTTGATGAAAAGGTTATTCAACATGAAGATGACGAACGGTGCGTCGGTGACCGAGCATCTAAACAGTTTCAACACCGTAACAAATCAGTTAAGCTCTGTCGACATCAAGTTTGATGACGAGGTTAGGGCTTTGTTACTGCTTTCTTCGTTACCGGAAAGTTGGGATGGTTTAGTAACTGCAGTTAGCAACTCCTCTGGAACCTCAAAGTTAAATTTCGATGATATTGTTGGTTTGGTGTTGAACGAAGAAGTTCGGAAAAAGACAAATCCAGGAACTTCTAACTCAGCACTCAATGTTGAGAGTATAGGAAGAAAATTCGATAGGAGCGCTGGTAGAGGACGTTCCAAGTCTGCGCGGGGAAAATCTAAGCCGCAGAAGGGGAAGTTCGAATGCTGGAACTGTGGGAAGAAGGGTCAATTAAAGGCGGATTGTACTGCTCCAAAGAAAAAATTCGGTGGGAAATCTGAGAAGGGCACTGCAGCGAACGTTGTAGTAGACGATCTACAGGACACCCTAATTCTATCTTTAGACAATACCGAGTGCTGGGTGGTTGATACAGGTGCATCTTTTCATGCATGCCCAAACAGAAGTAGTTTCAAAACTTTCACTGAAGGAGATCTGGGAAAAGCCTACCTGGGAAACAATCAAGCATGTGATATCTCCGGCAAGGGAGACGTGGATATTCGTGTACCGAATGGATCTGTATGGAGTCTTACAGATGTAAGGTGCGTACCATGCTTGAGGAGGAATCTTATCTCGGTCAGTCAACTTGCAAAACAAGGTATTGTTGCATCCTCTGGGGATAAGGCATGGAAGGCTTCCAAGGGTTCTATTGTCGTTGCTCGAGGAACCCTGGAAGGTACTTTATATGTTATCAACAAGGAATCTGATTCTATCTCCTTAGCAAAGATGGATGATGATGCAGAACTATGGCACAAAAGACTCGGGCATATGAGTGAGAAGGGGATGAAGTACCTCATCTCAAATGGTAAATTTGCTGGTTTGAAGTCCGTTGATCTGGACTTCTGTGAAGACTGTGTTTTCGGTAAACAAAGAAGAGTGAGTTTTTCAAAGGCTGGAAGACAGTTAAAAACTCAAAGACTTGAGTTAGTACACACTGATGTGTGGGGGCCTGCTGTTGTTAACTCTACTGGTGGCTCTTCTTACTTCGTTACTTTCATCGACGACTGCACGAGGAAAGTTTGGGTATATTTCTTAAAACACAAATCTGAAGTATTTTTTATTTTCAAAACCTGGTTGACTATGGTTGAAAATGAGACAGGTCTAAAACTGAAGTGTCTTAGATCTGATAATGGTGGTGAGTACTGTGACACAGAGTTCAAAGAGTTCTGTGCTAAAGCAGGAATCAGGCGTGAATACACTGTTCCAAGGACGCCACAATAAAATGGCGTAGCAGAGCGTATGAACAGGACCATCACTGAACGTGCTAGGAGTATGAGATTACATGTTGGTCTGCCAACACAGTTCTGGGCCGAGGCAGTCAACACTGCCGTTTATTTGATAAACCGTGGACCCTCAGTGCCACTGACGGAAGGTTTACCCGAGGAAGCGTGGAGTGGAAAAGCGGTAAAATTCTCTCACTTGAAGGTTTTTGGTTGTACAGCTTACGTTCATGTTGATACAGGATCCAGAAGTAAGCTTGATGCAAAGTTGAGGAAGTGCACCTTTGTTGGCTATGGCTCTGATGAATTTGGGTACAAACTCCGGGACTACCAAAACAAGAAATTCATTAGGAGCAGGAACGTCATCTTCAATAAAAAGGAGATGTACGAGAACCGGAACAAGACCTTAGAAGGAACATCGATGTCTCCAGATGAATCATCAAAATTCACGGAGTATGATGGGAACAACGAGGAGGCTGAGGAAGGTCGACAGTCTGATCATGCAGAGGAAGGGGAAAGAGTAGAGGAAGCAGAGGAAACTGTGGTGACTCCACAGACTCCTACGGTGGAAGTACGGAAATCAGGTAGGGTCGGCAAACCCACCCAAAGGTATTCTCCCTCTCTCTATTACTTGCTGCTAACAGATGGTGGTGAACCGGAGTGCTTCAATGAAGCGGTGAATGCTGAAGATGCCTTTAAGTGGGAGCTGGCCATGAAGGAAGAGATGGACTCTCTTATGCTAAATCAAACATGGGATTTAGCCAAACTCCCAAAGGGTAAGAAGGCACTTCACAACAAATGAGTGTATAGATTGAAGGAAGAACAAGGTGCAAACAAGCGCTACAAGGCAAGGCTGGTGGTGAAAGGTTTCCAACAAAAGGAGGGAGTGGACTATACTGAAATCTTCTCCCCGGTGGTGAAGATGACTACTATCTGGGTCGTTCTAAGCATGGTTGCAGTAGAGAATTTGCACTTGGACGTGAAAACAACGTTCTTGCATGGTGATTTGGAAGAAGAGATGTACATGCTACAACCAGAGGGATTTGTTGAGCCCGAAAAAGAAGACATGGTCTGCAAACTGAACAGGAGCCTATATGGTTTGAAGCAGACGCCAAGGCAATGGTATAAGAAGTTTGACAGGTTTATGTCAAACAATGGGTACTCGCGATGTGAAGCAGATCATTGCTGCTATCTGAAACACTTTGACAATAGCTATATTATTCTCTTGTTGTACGTTGATGACATGTTGATTGCAGGATCTAACATGGGAGCAATCAAGAATTTGAAGGGGCTATTGTCTAAGGAGTTTGAAATGAAAGACTTGGGCCAAGCTAAGCAGATCCTAGGCATGAGGATCGATCGGGACTTGAGTGCAAAGACTTTGAAGCTGTCCCAATCAAAGTATATTGAGAGGGTTCTTCAAAGATTCAATCTGAAGGATGCAAAGGCTGTGAGTACGCCTTTGGCTAGTCACTTTCGGCTCTCCAAAGAGCAGTCACCCAAGTCAGTGGAAGAAGTAAAGCTGATGGAGAGAGTACCACATGCCTCTGCAGTAGGAAGCTTGATGTATGCAATGGTGTGCACTCGCCCAGACATTGCATATGCAGTGGGAGTCGTCAGTAGATTCATGAGTAATCCAGGAAAACAGCACTGGGAAGCAGTGAAATGGATACTCAGGTACTTGAAGGGAACCTCAAACCTCTCTCTCTGTTTTGGAGGCCCAAAGATCTCTCTACATGGATTTGTAGATTCTGATATGGCTGGAGACATTGACAGTAGGAGAAGTACGACTGGGTATGTTTTTACTTTGGGGAGTGCAATAGTTAGTTGGATCTCCAGGTTGCAGAAGACGGTTGCTCTCTCGAGTACCGCAGTTGAATATGTTGCCATTACTGAGGCAAGTAAGGAGATGATATGGTTGCAAAGCTTTATGAAGGAACTGGGCAAAGGGCAAGAGAATGACAAGTTGCATAGTGACAATATGAGTGTCATTCATCTAGCAAAGAATGATGTGTTTCATTCAAGGACAAAGCACATTCAGTTGCAGTACCACTTCATCAGGTCTCTTTTGGAAGATGGAGTTCTTACATTGGAGAAGATTCACACTTCGGAGAATCCAGCTGACATGTTCACAAAATGTGTGAGCATGGACAAACTGAAGCTTTGCTCGGCTTCAGTTGGTCTTCAAGGTTGAAGACAAGGAGGGACCACCCGCCGCCACTTATTGTCACTGTTATGAAGATGTTTGATGGGAGCCGCTCTTGGAGGATTATCTCTGGTCAGTCTCCAAGTGGGAGATTGTTGGATTGTGTAGCCTGACTGCGTTGGGAGTACTGGACACTCACCACGAAATTTTGTCATGGGCATTTATGTAATTTTCGCTTGTAACTACGTATGTTTAAAAGGGCCTTATTTTCGGCCTAGGGTTACGGTTGGTTGCGAAACTGAAGGTGGAGCGGCGGAAGAAGAGAGGTGTAATTTCTTCTTTGATCCTTTCATAATGATTTTCTGGGCGCGGGTGGTCGTGGTTTTTTCCCCGGATTTGGGGTTTTTCCACGTTAAAAATCTGTGTTTTTTTCTGCGTTTTTCTGCGATTCTTGTGGTTTCCGTAGGCATCGTTTTTTCCCTAACACTTCGATCAGCGACCGTGAGAGGTTGATGTCAACGCGCTACCCGGAGGCAGTTGCTGTTAATATAGCGCGCTGCCCGGAGGAAATTGTTGTTAATATAAATAGACATCCTTTCATTTGGGCGTGAGTATGTAGCTTTGGTAGCGCGGATGATGATTGTCCTAAGCAGGCCTGAAATAACCAACTTTAAATGATATTAGTTACAACGGTGTTTTTCACAATGAAAGATAAGTTTGCGCGAGTCTGAGCTCGCAGTTTTTTACATAATAAAAGATTTAGTTTGTGCGACTCTGAGCTCACGGCTTTTTACATAATAGAAAATTAGTTTGCGCGAGTCTGAGCTCGCGGCTTTTTTCATAGTAAAAGATAAGTTTGCGTGAGTCTAAGCTCGCAGCTTTTATAAATAGAAAATAAGTTTGGTTAGTGAAGGTCATTTGCATTCAAACCGTGGACGAACGTAAGAGGAGCAGACCCTTACGACGTAGGGATCTGACCGTGGAGGAGAAGGGTGAACCTTCAATCGACGGCAGTGCGAAGTCCCCGGGGCAAGGCTCCAGAGTGGCTGGTGAATAGCGGGGGTATTCAAACCATGGACGAACGCAAAAGGGGCAGACCCTTACGACGTCGGGACCTGACCGCGTAGGAGAAGGATGAATCATCAATCGACGGCAGTGCGAAGTCCCCGGGGCAAGACCCCAGAGTAGCCGGTGAATATAGCAGGGGTATTCAAACCGTGGACGAACGTAAGAGGGGCAGGTCCTTATGACGTCGGGACCTGACTGCGGAGGAGAAGGGCGAACCTTCAATCGACGGTTGTGCCAAGTCCCGGGGGCCGGGCCCCAAAGTGGCTGGTGAATAGCGGGTGTATTCAAACCGTGGATGAACGTAAGAGGGGCATGCCCTTACGACGTCGAGACCTGACTGCGGAGGAGAAGGGCGAACCTTCAATCGACGGAAGTGCGAAGTCCCCAGGGCCGGGCCCCGAAGTGGCTGGTGAATAACGGGTGTATTCAAACCGTGGATGAATGTAAGAGGGGCAGACCCTTACGACGTCGGGACCTGACCCAGAGGAGAAGGGCGAACCTTCAATCGACGGCAGTGTGAAATCCCCGGGGTAAGGCCCCAGAGTGGCCGGTGAATAACGGGGGTATTCAAAACGTGGACGAACATAAGAGGGGCAGACCCTTACGACGTCGGGACCTGACCGCGGAGTAGAAGGGCGAACCTTCAATCGACGGCAGTGCGAAGTTCCCGGGGCAAGACCCCAGAGTGGCCGATGAATATTGGGATATTCAAACCGTGGACGAACATAAGAGGGGCATGCCCTTATGACGTCCCCAGCGGCCGGGCCTCAAAGTGTTCCCGTAGTAGCATAATTTAGAACAGGCAAAGCGTATCGAAAAATAAACGTTGATACATGCGCAAGTGCAATCTTGCGGCTTTGAGTTAGCGATTACAAACGAAACGATGGCGTAGATAGCGCCGGACTCCATTGCCCTGGTTCTTGGCGCTTTTGAGTGGTGCTTGCACGAGTTCTTCCGATCATCTTGCATAGATCGCGGTGGTGTCTTAGGAGCTGATCATTCTGGTGGCTGACCCTCGGTCGCCATTCCTCGTACTGCATTCTTCTGGGCTGCTTGGCGAAAGATCTTCAGGTGCCCTGACTAGACAAGGCATTCGATTTCATCCTTCAGGCTGAGGCATTGCCTTGTACGGTGCCCCAAGCCTTTGTGAAAGTCACAAAATAGGGATTGATCCCCCGTATTTTTGGGGAGCGGTCTTGGCCACTTGACGATCTAGCTGTTGTAGATCACAGACAGGATATGCTCGCGGGAGGCATTTAACGGGGTGTAGGCCCGGGAGCTTTGATTCGCTGACCCTCGGGTGCAGACTATTTGGCTCTGAATGGGCCGCCTGGCCTTCACAAACTGTTGTTGTTGTCTCATTCTCTTTCGACATGTATCTTTAAGTTGTTGCGGGTTTGCTGATGCCAGAAGATTAGCTTTTTCCGCAAACATAGGGGTTGTGCATGTGGCCTTCCTGTGCGTCGTGTTTCTCAGAGTTTGGATTCAGCGACGGGTCGTAGTTGATCCAAGGAATCCCGGTTGTGGCCGCGTCGAGGCCACAAATCGAATCTCTGAGGACTTTCCCTGTGTTGGCCATGCGACCAGCCATGGAAACGTCATGATGCAGGGCATCGAGAAAGAGACTCCCAAATATCGTGTCGTAGGGTGAGTCTGTTTCTGCGATGGTGAACTGAACGTCGTACTGGACCGGTTCCAGGAGCATTCCTATTTGAACGGGGAGGATGACGACTCCTATGGTGGGCACTACCGTTCCGCCAGGGAGTTCTGCATCGTCGGCTCTGAGCTTGAGGTTCCCGCTTAAGAGTTTGAGCCGCACCACAACCACCATGAACAAGATGTTGAATGAGCTGTGATGGGTTATCAACGCCCTTCTTAGCTCACAGGCTGGGTTGCCTATGCTTGCGTTCAAGGCGAAGTCCAACCCTCCATGGGGACGCTTCTGGTGGAAGCTTATGAAGATCTTTTCTTGCTGTTTGCCATGCTCCGCCTCCCCTGGGTGGGGGGACCTGCCCGTCTCGAGCTCTTCCCGTTCCTCTTCTTGGATCCTCTGCATGCATGATTTGTGTCATTCAACGAACATCTGGGACAGCTCGGTGAAGTTGTGGATTGCTCCCTCGGGCAGGGATCAGTACCAGCTGAGAGCGTCTCCGCGCAGTGTCTCTGTGAAGATTTTGCAGTTGATTTGGTCGGGAATTCCGAACGTCTCCATCGCTATCAGGAAGTGATTAACGTGCTCGTACGGGTCCTCTACTCCGTGTAACTCCTTGTAGTGTGGGAGCTTCATCCATGACGAGATTGAATAAGTCAGGATTGGTCCCGACAGGAGGGATCATCTTTATTGTGGTGCGACATCATTCGAGCCCTCCTCCACTGTGGGAGGAGCTGGCTTGTTGGCTTTGCTAAGCCAATGGGGCAGGATGGGTGCGGCGATGAGTGTTTTCTCTGCCGAGCTTGTAGGGTGGAGGAACCGCGTGCGTCAGATAGTTCCTCGTAGGCATCCATTCCTGCCGGTTCCGCGAGTTGGGGTGGAACGGATGCTGTCTTCGGAAGTCCTTTGTACAGTATTTGGGAATCCATTTCCCATAGACGGCGACAAACTTTTGCGGGTCGCTTGGGTGCTTTCGGTAGACCGGTCTACTTAAACCACCTTAGCTCTGGAGCGAACCAAGCACGCTAACAGTCAATTAGAGAATCGTTAAGTACACTACGACTTTTTAACGTGGAAAATTCAAAAAGGGTAAAAAATCACGCGATCGGAGCTGTGCCGACCAAACTCCACTATCTTCTGGGGGGTTACAATCAGATACTTAGAATTAGAGCGTGACAGGCTGTCGCTCGTTACAGTAGTGGAGAGAAAGAGAGAATTCTGAGGGTGACAGACCACCTCTCGGAAAGCTAAGTATTCCTTCTTCTGAGAACAACCGTGAGAACATATGTGTGAGTGCTGGTGAGAACAAAAGTGAGAATGCCGAGACACCTTTCGAGAGAAGGGAAATCTCCAAGTCCACGAAGGAGAACTTCAAGCTCGGAAGGAGAGCTCAGAGGGAATCTTTGCAGAGCTCTCTTGGGTCCGAAAAACAAGGTCCCTTGAAATGAAGGCTCTAGACTCCTTTTATAACTTTGGCCAGGGGTAGCCCGGTAATTTTGCCGTCGTAACCACCGTAAAGACTAGACGGGCATGCTGGTCAATTTGGAGCACACAGATCGCCATTTTTTGTAAATGACCGTCTCGCCCTTCGGGCAGTTCAAGCAGTTCGGACAACTTTGAAGGTGAAAAAGGCGACAAGCGAGTCCTGCAATCTGAGAAATTAGGAAAGACGAAATGTGAGCGTGCTCAGAAGTGTTCTCAGCACGCAACGAACGCGGAAGTGTTCTGAGCGTGCAATGAGCACGAAAGTGTTCTGGGCTTGCAACGAGCACGGGAGTGCTCTATGCACGCAACGACCGCGGAGGCGCTCTGAGTGTGCGGTGAGTGCGGGGGCGTTCTGAGTGCGTAATGAGCGCGGGGGCGTTCTGAGCGTGCAACGAGCGCGTGAGCGCTCTGAGCGCGCAACGAATTCGGGAGCATTTGAGCGAACAAAGAACAAACGAGCACTATCGGGAAGCGGTCGTTACGAAAGTGAGGATGCGCCCTCCAAAAATTGCGCTATTCAGGAAGTAAGAAATTGCCTCCCCCGCGAGGAGGGGAGGGTTGGTGCTTTGGCCGCACCCCGAGGGGGTGCGGCTCGGGCGCACCCCAAGGGGTGCGGGTGCGGCCTCAGCTGGCCCCACCCAAGGGGGTGCGGCATGGCCGCACCCCAAAGGGGGGTGTGGCCCTGGCTGGCCGCACCTCGCAAGGGGGGTGCGGCCCTGGCTGGCCGCACCTCGCAAGGGGGGTGCGGCCCCGGCTGGCCGCACCCCAAAAGGGGGGGGGGGGGGGCGGCCTGGCCGCACCCCAAAGGGAGGAGGTGCGGCCCTAGCCGCATCTCCTGGCCCGGCAGCACCCACGGGGGTGCGATTCGACCGCTCCCCCCATGATGGGGGGTGCGGTTGGGCGAAATTGCGTGACGACGGACCTGTTCGCCCCCACTAACTCCACCTCATGAGTTTGACCCATTTGACCCCTACTATCTCTATTTTCACGGCGGTGCTTTGTGAGTTTCTATAAATTATTGGGTGCACATTAACTTTATTTACAAAAATAGCAAGAATTTTTTTTATTGCAAACATAACAAAAAAAATTGTTTCAAAATATTTGTTGCAGACAGGATTTTTTTTGGCAAATTTTTTTTTGCAATGATTTTTTTGCAAAATATTTATGGAGAGATAAAATTATTTTTCTTCGAAACATTTTCTCTCTTTCTTTAAAAAAAAATATAATTTTTGATTCAGTTTATCTCTCTTTCAAAACATTTTACCTCTAGTCATAGAATGCATATATGTTTGGCATGACAACGGTTATGACCGCCACCAAAAAACCAAAACTAGTTTTGAACATAAAAGTGAATGAAGTTCCTTGAGCGTGGTCTGACATTCACAAACGACGGTTCATAACCATCACGTTTACAACTGCCACCGCTGACGGTAGTGAACTATCATCTGTTTGGTGCGTCATTTTTGCTTCGGCGAGTATAGAAAAACGTCACCGTCATGAAATATGTGTTTGAAATGACAACGATTAAGACCGCCTCTAAGAGAAAAAAAATTAATTTTGAACATGAAAATGGATGAAGTTCCTTAGGTGTGGCCATGCGTTCACAAATGACGGTCCATAACCACCGTGTTCACGATCGCCACCGCTGTGCCAAACGTGTTAGACAATGTCTATTTGGTGGGCCAAATATGTGTCATGTAGACCATGTTCGCCGTCTATGGATTTTGACCATATAAGTGACCCATTAATTTATGATCATGGCGGGTCTAGTCACGTTTCTGTTGCGCCTTAGCCAAATGTGCGAATTAATTTAAATGAGGGCCTTTATGTGTAGAACCTAAGCTAAATTAATCCTGGCCCTTGGATCCGTGATGGGTGGAAAAGAGACACGGGTATAAATCCATTGGTGTGGTTGTCCTCCTAACCCTAAGGTCATTCTCTCACTTCAACCGCGTCAGTCTTGAGAGCTGCAAATTGGGCTTAGGTGTTGGGAGAAAGAACACTGCCTGGCGTCGGCATTATCACCTCCGACGGCTTCGTTCCTGCAGCGAGTCACCGGCGACATCCAGCAGCAAGTTAACGGGGACATCCAGCTCCAGTTTGCCGGCTCCCTTCTTGTACAGATCGGGCTTTGCCAGTGCCGAAAGCCGGCATCCATATCTCATCTCTGCCGATGGCTGGAGGTACGATCTTCAACCCTATTTCTTCATTAGATCTGAACGAGAGATCCTCCTGAATGCTATATATAATGAATCCTTAGCATTGTTTGAGTTTATCAAAACGGACCCTGACACTGCTGTGTCACGTTCTTGATTCTTCCATTTTATTATAGTCGTTCAATCTATATTAAACACCCATTAAAAATAAAGGAGAGTTGTGATCTAACACACATTTGAAAGCCAACTCAAATTCTAATTAACCGCTAATATGCAAATGTCATTTTTCATAGAACTTCAATATTAACAATACGAGCAGCTCCGCACGGGCTTCGCCCGTGCTCGCTGACTCTTAGCGGGCTGCGCCCGCCTTCGAGCGGGCTGCGCCCGCATTCTACAGCACACGACCTACGATGGCGGGCTTCGCCCGCCCCCGGCGAACCTTGCCCGCAACATATACATATGAGTACTCAAAATGACCGTAAAAAAATATACATCAATATTTTATAATTATTTTTTCAAAAATATTTATATTTTAACAAAAAATCATTTTAAAGTAAGTCATTATATTTAAAAAAATTATTATATTTAAATTTTTGTAGACCTAATGATTACCTACTCTAGTAGGTGTAGGAGGTCTACTAAAAACTTTTTGGATTTTATGAATTTTCATCATTATTTTTATTATATGGATATAGTGTAATTACACAAATAGCCATTATATTTTATGAATTTCCATTTGTTTCATAATATATGTTAAGTCATTGGAGTAAAAGAATGAGGCTATATTTGGCAATTTTGAATATTGCACCAAAGGCAAGTTCTTGTATATAGTAGTTAAAGATATACACATATCATACATAATATATATGTATAACTAATTTTTTCCATTTAATTTCGATTTATCTGTTTGAAAAAAAAACTACCGTACCATCATAGAATGGGATCCGGATCCCTGAAGTTCGTGCGGGAATTTTAGGGGTGAAATTCGCGCGATCTCGCCCGTTGAGCCCCCTTATTTTTTATTTTAATTTTTGTTTTTTTACTTTTCCTCTTTTGTCTTCTAGCGGATAAATGATCTCGCCCGTTGGATTGATGGAGTTGGGGGATTTCGTGCCGTTGGATTGAACTCCACCCTAGAGTTCTCGCACGAACTCCAGGAGATCCGGATCCCATAGAATGTATGTCTGGCATGACAACAATTATGACCGCCGCCAAGAAGTAAAAAACAGTTTTAAATATAAAAGTGGATGAAGTTTCTTAAGCAATGAGGTCGGACATTCACGAATAACGGTTCGTAATCACCGTGTTCACGACCGCCACCGCCGTGTCAAGACCGCCAAACACATGCAAAATTGAGCCTTATATTGACCCCATTAGGACTCAGCTCATATATATCTTATCTTTTGGCTTGTTGCTTTTCTCTTTAGATAGGCTTCGTTTGGCACGGTGGTGGCGGTAGTGAACGTGATGGTCATGAACCGTCATACGTGAACGCTCGACCTCACCTAAAAAAATTCATGCATTTTATGCTCAAAACTAGCTAGTTCATTTTCTCGGGTAGCGGTCATGACCTTTGTCTTGCCAAACATACATTCTATGATAATGACGTTTTTGACCAAACTCACCAGAGCAAATAAGCCGTGCCAAACGAAGCCTAGATCCGAGTCAAATTTCGACCCGGCCTTCAAGCAATCATTAAAGAAGTCAAATTTCGACCCGACGGCGACCAAACTCAACATAAAAGCTTTATTTCATTCCCTAATTGAGCTGTTGCGTAAAAAGTTTGTTGAACGATCAAACAAAAAAGAAAATCTAAACACAGAAGACAAATTTCTGTGATTTACCTCAAGATGGGCTACGTTTTTCACTAGAACAAAAACCATAAATTTATTCTTTGTTTGGGACGGCCATGATGTTTGACCGATGGTGGTAAGAAACCGCGGTGGTAAATATACCTGCAGAGTGACAGCTTCTTAATTAGTCCCGTTTCGCTCTCTGGGACTAGGACGTCCACGGCCACTAAAATTTGACCATAGTTAAAGCTTGATCACACATGCATCACTGCAGTGGCATCATTTTGGCCCAAAATGTCGTTCCGAAAAAAAAAATATTCGTAATCACCAGGTGCCAGAAATTTCAACAAGGGGGGTCACACATCATCTTCCTCCAGCCCAAAAAAATTTTGAACATCTCTATTTTATCGGAGCCGTTTCTTTCTCATCCGGCCACCATTTTTTACGTACAAATAGTCAAAATTTGCACGAGAATCCAAATTCACTAACCTTTTTCAAAAATCTCGAGTGACTTACTAAAACATTACCGGTATTTTTCATAAATATGCTCCCAACCGCTTCCCCAAACACGAAGTTAACGTACGAAAACTCTATAAAGGGCAGAAATCAGTCATTCAGAGACGAATTCAGAAATTCAAATTCGCTTTGACTGCGAGAAACAAAGAGCCGTTAATTATGAGTATTACTACTGCTACTGCTCTCTGCAACTGCACCTAAAAGAAGCGAAGCTTCGACATCCTTTCAATCTCAGCCATATATATATATATATATACACACGAGCATCTTCGCACGGGCTACGCCCGTGCTCGATGCTCTCGGGCGGCCTTCGGCCGCATCAATGCGGGCTTCGCCCGCTTTGCATTCAAGGCGGGCTTCACCCGCCCCCTCGGCGTCGGCGGGCTTCGCCCGCCCCCTCGGCGTCGGCGGGCTTCGCCCGCCCCCTCGGCGTCGGCGGGCTTCGCCCGCGTAAACTAAAAAAATAATTGATCTGTGAATAGCGATCTATGGTCTGCGTATAACAATAATATTGTTATGAACTCTTTTTGACTGTCTGTTCATTTGATTTTGTTGAACTTAGATGACTAATCCAATTTGTTCATGAGAACATTAATTAGACCGCAATATTTAGATTTTTATATGACGGACAGATTGAGTTAAAATTCTAGATCAGCGGCCGCATCAATACGGGCTTCGCCCGCTTGGCATTCAAGGCGGGCTTTGCCCGCCCCCTCGGCGTCGGCGGGCTTCGCCCGCCCCCTCGGCATCGGCGGGCTTCGCCCGCCCCTCGCCGGTATTCGCTCGCCCTTCGCCGGTCTTCGCAATATTTTTTTTTAAAAGCCTACATTTTGTTTTAATTAAAAAACATGTAAAAAAAAAAAGAAATGTAAAAAAAACCACATTAAAAAGCCCACATTTTAAATGTAAGAAATCGTAAAAAAAAGCCCACATTTTAAATGTTAAAAAACGTCCAGGCGGGCTTCTCCCGCCCACAGGCGGGCACCTCGCCGGTAATCGCCCGCCCTTCGCCGATCTTCGCCGCCGTCACCTATTTCAAAGTTTAAATAATTTTCCATTTATTAAATATGAAAAGAAAAAATAAATTAAAGAGAATCAAAAATGTAACCCCCTAAAATCTCGGGCGGCATTCGGCCGCATCAATGCGGGTTTCGCCCGCTTGGCATTCAAGGCGGGCTTTGCCTGCCCCCTCGGCGTCGGCGGGCCTTGCCCGCCCCTCGGCGTCGGCGGGCTTCGCCCGCCCCTCGCCGGTCTTCGCCCGCCCCTCGCCGGTCTTCGCAATAAGTTTTTTGAAATGCCAACATTTTTTTTTGGTTAAAAGAACACGTAAAAAAAACCTAAAAAAAAAGTTTAATAACATTTATGATTTTTATTTAAAAAAAACTGTAAAAAAAAAGTAAAAAAACACTGTAATACAACTTAAAAAAAATGAAGTTGTTCGTTTTAATAAAATAAAATTGCGGATGAACAGTACTGCCACCACTGTTCATCCGCAATTTATATATTAATAATATATTATAAATTATTATAATATATCATATTATATATATTATGATATTGCAGACTTGCAGTGAATCCGCCAAAAAACTGTCGCGCCGTTGCTCTTTATACATTATACGTCATTTAAATGCAGTTTTTTTTAAATTAATCGAAGGCGGGCCCCGCCCGCTTAAAATGTGGGACTTTTAGTCCCACATCGCGGAGAACAGAAGATTTCCGCTGTTTATAAGGCGAGAACCTTCTGTTCTCTTGAACTGCTAGCTTGACCCCGCCTGACTGCCCGCCCTGGCCCGCGTGACCCCGCCCTCTCCCGCGTGAGGCCGCCTTGCTAGCCCCGTCCCGACCCGCGTGAGCCCGCCCGCCCCCGCCCGAGCGCGCCCGCCCCCCGTCAGCCGGCGTGACCGAACCGAGCCGCAGGCCCAGTTTTTTTCGCCCCTGCAAGGAGCAAAATGGTCATTTCACCGTGTGACCGATTTGGATCATGCTTTGATCAAGCTTTGATCGGACGGCTCAGATTGATTCCATGGTGTTAGCAGAGATATCAATATTTCCTTTATAGTATAGATATAGCCATATATATACTTCTTTCTTATCCACAAACCTCGCGCTCTCTTTAATTTTTGTCTTTTTACTGAACCAGAATCCAAAGCCGGGCCTCCTTGCAGTCCTACGAGAACCAGAATCCGAGGCAGCTTTTGCTCTGTCGTCGTCCCCACTGTTCTTCTCCCTCCAATGGCGACAGATCAGAAGCTTCCTTTGACATAGTTTTAAATCCAATCCACTGGCTTTTTTTTAATGAGCAGAACTTCGTCGAAGATGTCCGAAGCATGAATTCTTCTTGAGGGAGAAAAAGATAGCTTCTTTCACATGCCTTACAAATCGGGGCACGAAAAAGTTCTAAATTTCGGTCCGATTTTTGTAATGGGTTTATGGCATTTTGTACCCCTGAAATATGGGGTTTTGACATTTTGCACTCTGAATCATTAAAATTAGCACCTTGCACTCCTCAATTTTAGATTTTTGGCACTTTGCACCCATAGCCAAATTTTCAAGGGTATTTAGGTCCGGGCAACAGTAAAAATACTAAATTTTTATTGCACACCGCACCGAATTTGTCAAATTTATATTTGCACACCAAAAAATGTTAAATTTCTATTGCTGCCCGGACCTAAATACCCTTGAAAATTCGGCTAGAGGGTACAAAATGCACGCAATTTGGAATAGGGGTACAAAGTGTCAATTTTAAATATTCGGGGTGCAAAATTCCAAAAACCCGTATTTCGGGGGTGCAAAGTGCCAAAAAGACTTTTTGAATTAAAAATGCTACGGCAAAAATAGCAAAGCGGAGGATGGGCGGTCGATCTTCTTTCGGGTGCCGTTGCGTGAGAGGAACGAAAAAAATTCTTCTTTGAGGTGGGTGAGAGTTGAAATGCATGTTAAAAGAGTGATTTTTAGTATGATTGGGATAGGCGAAACATATATTCGTGTAGATATGCTATAGTTAATCTTCATTTATATGCTTATGATATTGGACTCCGTGTGAGTTTGATCACCCGTGTATCTTGTCGGATTTAGGCTCTGTTTGGCACGACAGTAGCAGTCGTGAATGCGGTCGTTATGAGCCGTAGTTTGTGAAATGCATCTAATGGTGCAGATTTTTTTATTAAAAGAAATATATAAAAGGATAGGGTTACTGAACCCGTCAAATCATCATGAAATACATCTAAACCATGAATTGGATATTATCCATTTCGTAAGAAATGGAGAGGATCCTGAAGCGGTAGTCATAACCATCGTCATGTCAAACACATATTTTATGATTGCATACTTTTTGTGCAAATTCATCGGAGCAAAGACATGTTGGGCTTGAGAGCACGCAAGTCCGACCAGAGCACCTGCAAATTAATTTGAGAAAGTACATGCACGTCCGCTTAGCGGTATGCCGATACATAACCAAAACACAACACAAAATAACAACAATAAAAGTGACACACAGATATAACGTGGAAACTCAATAGATGAAAACCACGGGACGAACAGAGTCCAACCCGAAAAACTATCACTAATAATGTGTAAAACAAATAGGCAATTACAAGACTTTCTCTCCTCGATGCACACAAGATCTTCACCAGCTTCGCACCACACAATAATACACAATAAATAGTAGCAGAAAAATTGCAAGTTACCGACAGTGGCGGATGAGACGGATTACACAAATCCTCTCCAAGATGCCTCTTCGAAGTTCGAATCCTTGCCAAAGTCTGCTCCAGATCCAATCAGTGTAGGCGAAGTATTCCTCGTCAACGTCGCAGAGACGTCCTCCCCAAACTAAGACGATTTTCACAAAAGCCTCTATAGAAACTTTTTCACTGCTTGAGATTGGAGAGAAGTGAATGTCTTACCCATCCTCCTTCATGTCTATTTATAAGTCCAAAATCAAGGAAGTAGAAGTGGTAGATGTCATGAGTATGAAGTTTTCATCGGTCAAAAGCACATGTCATGAAATTTCCTCTGGCCATTTTTCTAGAAGCTTCCTTCAAGAGCACATGTTGATTTCATAGTCAAAGGTGGCTCCTCTTTTTCACACTTGGCATGAAACATCTACTTGAAAAGCATGGTCAAAATGGTTAGTCACTTTCACACTTAGAAGAAAATTATCTCATCGAGATAAAGTGTCAAACGACCCTGAGTATAAATGACCAAAGTGTCTCCACCTCCTCTCTGATAGCTGGATTTGAGATCAAAAGATGAAGTTTTATGTAACTTTTAAGATAATTGATTTTCTCACTGCAATATGTTTCAAACGAGTTACAAATATATTAAGGGTGCGTTTGGTTGGGCTGTTGCTGATGAAAAGCTGCTGATAAAAAATGGAGTTTTGAAAATGAGCTGTTTCAGAGAAATGGAGTTTTGGCAAAAAACTGTTTGGGTCAAATGGAGTTTTCAGTGCTTATTGCAATAGAGTTTTGAAAATTTTGTTTGGGAACAAAACGGAGATTTTGATAAATTTTTTCCACACACATAAAATACATAATCTTGATATTAGTTACTACAATAGATAAAAATACCAGCATATCTTCCCACTCATCTAAGATCTAGAAACGTACAACTGTTGCGTTATACTTTCACGCAACGTGATCATCTCTTCGACCCCTCCTGCAGTATCAGGACAAACAACTTGATGCCCTTGTGTGTTCACCCCCTCATCACCACCTCCCTGCTCGAACTCATTGAAATCAATGTCCCTTCGCGAAGGGTGTCGTCGAATAAAATTATGCAATATCATAGTCGCCATCACACATATAACATACAACACACACACAAACACACATATACACATATATAACACACACACACACAGACACACACACACACACATATACAACACACACACACATATACAACACACACACACACATATAACACACACACACACACACACACATATATAACATACGAACAAAAAAACATACATTCACCACCATCATCACACAAACACAAAAATTAAAAACCCACAAAAACAAACACACATTCACCACCATCATCACACCACACACACAAACACATTCAGCTAAAAAAAAATTAACAAAAAAACAATGATTTCTACCTAAAATCCGGCGGAGGAAGCTGGAGCGGGCGAGCACTGGATAGGCTGAGGAGGAGGAAGAAACTGGATAGGTTGATTCCGGAGGAGGAAACTGGAAAGGCTGATTCCGGCGGCGTCGAGAGATACCGACGAGGAGCGGAGCGAGGAGTAGCTCCTGTTGACGACGAGCGGCGGCGGCGAGAAATACCGGCGAATGTGTCGTCGAGTGGAGCGGGCGAGAAGGCGATCAGGGGAGAGGAAACCCTAGACGTGCGGATCGCGCGGCTGGACTGGCGAGCAAAATAGTGGCTGGCTTTAACAAAGAAACGGAGGTTTTTAATAACCTCCATTTCGGTCCATCAGCAGCGCCAAACGCTGCTTTTGCCTAAACCTCCATTCCGTTTCTGCCACACCGGGGCAAATAAGCCGCGCCAAACGCACTTAGTCTTTCAGTAGACTATTCGAGACTCCAGAGTAATAAAAGGGATGCTTAGCGGATAAGCGGAGTTTTACATTAATACATTAAATATGCTTAAATATTCTTAATTGCTTGCTTCGTGGCAGGGCGGCGGCATTGATTTACTCTCTCTCTCTCTCTCTAACCTGCCAACTAACTCTAGGCATTTCCCTGAGACCAATAAAGCCATATGCTGCACTCCTATTCTCTTTTAGTCCCTACAAAAAAGAGAAAGACGCACAGGAAAATCCCCTTCAAGAGTCAAGACCACAAAAGTGCTACAGTAGCTTATACCTCGGTTTCAGAAGGAAAATAAGAGAGAAAATATGGATACTCTCTCTCTCTCTCTCTCTCTCTCTCTCTCTCTCTCTCTCTCTGAGTCTCTCAGCCGCTTTATATTCTGCATTGTTAATCTAAAGGAAAAGCAGTTTGTCTCGTCAAATGTTTGTGTTACTACTGCAGAAATACTGCATGCTTAGGGTTTGCCCTGTATTTTTTAAAAAATTTAGGTGTATTTTGCAAGTACTAACAGTCTTTTTTTTCGTCTCGACTCGGAGTACAGGCCGAGCGATCTCCCCGCTAATCCCCCGTTATCTTGTCTTATAAGCATGTTTCACTCTTTTGGTGCCTCACACCCAAAATGTATGGGTAAAAATCATATCAGTTTGGTCCTGAGATTTCGGGTCAATTTTACGCATGTTTCACGCGTTAGAACTTCTCATCTATGGACCTTTTTTATGACACGTCTGCTGGAATATAAACCTCCGCTGCAAAGAATTTGTTGCTATCATTCCTCTTTGAACCTTGTGCGCCGAATGCTTATGTCAAATCATGGCCTCCCAATGCATGGGCATAACCACCGAATGAAGGAAGATGAAAGCTTTCTTTTGGGACCCGTGAGAATCAGCTATATCTTTATTATTTTAATGCAAGTGCGTCTTTTACTTTATTAATTTGTAAGGCAATATAAAGCCATGAAAGTCAAGCTATGTAGGAGCGTGGCTGGAAGAAGTAAGCTTGAGTGAGAATCCCCTCTTTTGAAGAAATGTAATCATCAAAAATTTTCACGTTTCTTCTCACTATCCCCACTTCATCGGTCTTTTCATTTCAATTTTTTGTTATTTTCTATCTAAAATCCAACAACGTCGCCCAAATTGATTTAGAGGGGACAAAAATTTAGAAATGGACTCTGGACCGAAAAATCTCTCTTAATAATGAGAAGCGTTTTTTAGGTGCGTGTAATGCATGGTGATCATATATACGTCCAGGTCGCGTGCGGGAGCAAATACAATTGTATGATCCGTGATTTCAACAATGTATATTGTTTGCGAAAATATATGACCGTATTTATGTAATATGGTCGTATTGAAAAGTGATCTTATTTTAGATCAATCATGTTGGCGGAAATATACGGCGGGATCGGGGGTCGCAGACGGGGAGATCCAAGGTGCGTTACACGTACCAACATTTTTTTCAATAAAGAGGTCTGCTCGGTAGTTTCGCTGGCTCTATTGCGAAACATTAGCTAGCTAGGTTTGGCCTGTTATATTGTTAAAAATGAAGGAGAAGTGTGCATTTGTGAAACATTCATTTTTCCAATTTTACTCTTCTTTACCGCTAATTTTCTAATTTTTCATAGGTAAATTAAATTAATATGTTTTTTTATTTAATTTTAAAACTTGTGCTGTCATTTCTTCAATTTTTGTTGAGTTTTGCATTTATTAGCAGCGAATTTTTTTTACAAGTGACGAACTGATGATGTACTATCACATCGGGGCACGGAAAACCTCGTGCATTACTACTTATATATAGAGAAAATATTTTCTGAAGGTGAATAACTATGGCTTCGTTTGGGAGGACTTATTTTCACCGGTCAAGCGGTCACGACCGCATGAACCGGACCTTGATTATGGTCCGATTCATGCGGTCGTGACCGCTTGACCGGTGAAAATAAGTCCCCCCAAACGGATATCAAATTTCATCCTTTGATATTAGGGAACATCAAATAATAAGAATCAAAGATATATAACATATATCATGCAACAACGATCAAATTCATATTCAACTCAAAAGCTTTGAGCATATAAATGAGGCAAAATATTTACGTCCAGGTCCCAGTTATAACTAATAGTCGCTCCATGCCATTCATTTATATCTGAGACATTTTTTCTTTACTTGAGATATCTGAGATACAACTCTTTTACACACGAGAGTTCCGGTTATATCCGGACGCAAATATTTCGTATAAATGAGGGGTAAATGTGTAATTTATGCTCTCACTTAATTTAAAAATATTCTCTATCGCATGCATGCGAGCTCTCCGCATGCACCTGCCACAACAACTATTTTTCAAAGCCATCAAGTATCATGCATCAAGATCACACTTGAAAATCATCTTAGGGTTCACGTCCGATCCTCTTGAACCTCGCTCGACCGCGGTTGAAGCAACCAAGCTTGATGGGAATTTGTTAATTATATGCCTCGAATCCTAATTCAAAGACGACGTTTGCGATGATATCTGAAATCTAAAACTCACATAAATATATTTTGGACATTTTGTAAATGTATACAGTGTCATATAAACTCCTCGTTCTAGTGTTGGTGGGGTAATTCAGAAATCTGAAATCAGTTCACTTCCCTGTAACCGCCTTTGTTCTTGATCTAGTGAAAAACAAACATCTATTGCCCGTGGACGTAGCCCATCTTGGAGTGAAACACGTAAACATGTGTCTTCTGTGTTTTGATTTTCTGCTAGTTAATTTGATCATTCTATTCTCATTTCCGCAACAAGATTGAATCCACAAATTAACATGACCATACTTTATTCCGATGGAGACCATCAACTATGATGCCTCTCGGTAAACAACGACTTTGGATGAAAACACGCAACGATCAACCTCCTATTCATACGAAAAAATTCATTAAGTCTAAGAATGAAGACCAATCAAATGATATTTCTCCCATCTATATATATATAAATATACATATATGCTTATATCATGCATGTGTGACTGCATAAAATATAATTGATAAATTTATAGGATAATTGTTGTTGGAGTTACGAAAATCTTAGCATCAAATATTTGGATTTAAATGTAACCTGAGGTTACTGATCCGATGATCAGACGCCACGAAGCTGATGTTAGAAATTATGTAAATAAAACATTTCTTTAAAATGTTTTATTGGAGTCTTTAAGGTGTTTGGTGTATGGCTATTCATACTTGATGAAAAGTTCCAAAACCAAATTGGCGGGAATCCAAATTATTGGAGGGAACCTTTCATATATTAAAGGATGAACCCATTAGTCCCACCATGCTCCTATGTTTTCTAGTTTGCAAGTATATATATGTATTCACTCTTTCTTACTTGTTCAAAAGAACATAAGGAGAAACTATGAACCACACGCGCGCGCGCGCGCGCACGCACCGGACCGGATTTGGATTTGGGGAATAATTGAATTGAATTGTATTTTTTGTTCAAAATAGTTTCAAATCTTTTATTCGGCGTTGCGTCAAATAGATGTCGGAGTTGCGTCGATAAGAATTCAAAGCAACTTTCTTGCGTCGATAAGTTGTCGATGCACGCGTCGACAAGTTCTCCGTCGTTTCAGTCTGCGTCGATAAGTTGTTGACGCATGTTCTCCGTCGTTTCAGTCTGCGTCGATAAGAACTCGACGTTGCGTCGAGTTCCTCCGTTCGATTTCGACGTTACGTCGATATGCACTCGACGTAACCTTTACCGTTCGCGTTTTATCTTGCAATTATTACGCGTGTTTACTAACCCCTCATATATGCGTGTTTCTTGCCTTTATTTACGTTGGAAATATGCATCGTTTCTCTTCCCGATTATGTGCCTTCTAATTATAACCGTTAATATTTATTACGGTTTTAATATTGCCGTTTTGAGATCCTTTTTTCCGGCGATTTTACTCCCTTCGTTTTATATATACTCGTTCTTCTCAGAAGGACAAATACACTGATGCTCTCTCTCTTTTGTGACGTTCTTCTACGTGCTTTCTTTTCTTTACATTTGCTTCATCAAGTTGGAGTTCGGGTGCTCTGTGCTTCTTCGGTGTCCGCGCACATCGGAGCTTTCGGAATTTAGCCGGGTGTTGTACCTTGGAGGAGTGAGCATCGGTGAAAGCCCTGCCGGAGGGCTGTGCAACTTCTTTAGGGCAGTGATCACACGCCTTACCCAGACTCGATTCTAAACTATAGATTACTCTCTCATTTATTTCTCACCCCTTCGTGCAATCTTATTAATATTGCAATATTGCTGCTCTGAAAAGTTCTTAATACCGGAAAAAATTATATTAGTTTGTATATTAATATAGGAATATAGAATAATACTCCAACAACTGATGGCAAGAGTAGAAGAGGGAGAGAGAGATGTCTATAATCACACCCTAGATGCTTCAGCAGGGAGGACTCGTCATGTACCCGGAAGTCTAGAAGAGCTTCCCCTCCAAAACTAAAGAGTTGAGCGAGGTACAAGAAATTAAGGCACAAACTTGGCGAGTATGGAGCTTGGGGGAGGGGGATCTCAACGTGCCGTTTCTGATACCCCTGAGGTCCCATTTATAGACAAATCTAAACGGGGGTATGTATGCGAGAATACCTTACCCATGTGATATACCTGCTATGCGACTTAAGAAGCAACCTCGCCCACATGGCGACTAGGAGGTGCCACTCGCCTATAACAAATGTCGCGAGAACCCGCCCACTGACGGTCTTTGGATGCTCGCCCATACTGGTGAGTTGCAAGACCTACTCTCCCATACTGACAAATACTCGTCACTATTCTCTTCCTTGAGGATGTCAAGTACTCTTCTGGTGTGGTCTGCGAATAGTCGTCAGGCTGTCGAGCTGAATTTATAAAAACTCTCCCTCCCGGTCTCGTCGCATACCCAAGAGTGTATAAAAATTCTCCCTCCTAAATCAAGTGTTCTGCCGAGTTTGGCCATCTGCCGAGCTAGGCTCCTGAGATCTCTTCCTTATGCATTTTTATCTAAATGAATTACGGGTTATACACCACTCTAATTTTATTTACTTCTGTAATATATTTTATCAGCCAATATATATCATGAGAAATTAAGTAATTGCTTTAATTTTCTGATTTAAATAAATATTCTCTGGAAGATTTATACTTAAACAAATCACAAATTTAATTAAGCCGTGAGAATTAATTAATACACTTTTTTACATGCATTTTAATTAAGCTCTGATCGTAACTATAACAAATTTAATTAAGCCGTGGAAGATTTATACATTTTTTACATGCATTTTTAGGAAAAGTGTTCAACACGATAATTGTAGATCTCTTCGAGATCTACAACTTTAGTGTTAAACACTTTTCCTAAAAATGCATGTACAAGACGTATTTTCAAAAAATTCGCTATAGTTACGATCAGGGCGACAATACGCCTTGTGCGTGCATTTTTAGGAAAAATGTTCAACACAAAAGTTGTAGATCTCGACGAGATCTACAAATTTTGTGTTGAACACTTTTCCTAAAAATGCATGTACAAAACATATTTTCAAAAGGCGCGTAATAACTCATAGAAATTAGTTTGCCAATAGCCAATTCTGGTTTGCCTTTAACACCGCCCTTAATTAACTACACTAATCGCATCATAAACTCAAAGCATGAACAGTTAGATTCATAATTGTTCAGAAAAAGTGTCTGATTCAGTAAAAAAACATTTCACAAATCAGCAAATTAACGCCATCTAAACCCAAAAATTAAATTACTTATTCAAGCAAGCGATTGGCTGAAATTAACACATTTTGAATCTTTCTTACATGGAATAATTCAGAGGAAAGCTGATCAGGCATATGACAGGTTCCTCTCCGGCAGTGTAACCGCGGTCCTTCTCACCGTCAATCTCGACGATCCTTCATACAAATCCGCCGCCGTTCCGCCGCTAAAGACTGACGACGGCGCAATCCGGAGATGCTCATAGCCGTCGTCATTCAGATGGTGCGGAGGGATCTCGAGCCGTTCGTCGTTGAACAAGTTGAGATCTTGGAAGGAAGGGAAGGCCATGGAGTCGGCGAGGTTTACGGCGGCTGATGTTTCGTTGTTCGGGTCTTTAAAGCTTCCGCCGGCGACAGACACGGCGCTGCCCTCGCGGGCTAGGGTTTGGCATGCTTTCTCTAATATGGACTGCATATACTTCCCTTGCGCCTCAATTCGCATTTGAAGGTGCTTTTGAACCTATATGATGGAAAATTAGAAATATATATATACATAGAGAGAGAAATTAATATTAAACATATTTAATTAAGGCTTCATTTGACGTGACGTTTCTGCCCCGGTGAGAAGTTTTGGCAAGACAATGATTATGACCGCCGTCAAGAAAAAAAATAGTTTTGAATATAAAAAGGGAATTATTAAAGGCAAATCAAATTTGGCTATCCGCAAATCATCGTTAACAGCAAATCATATATTTTGAAAAATACTAGGTGCAAATCAAAATGTTAACCACAAACCAATATTGTTAACAATAAACCAATAATACAAACTACACAAACAAATTTTTCAGACAAAAAAACTAAGTTCATGACATTTTCAGCACACCATTCAACAAAATAGCACGTTTATAACCAAATGAAAATCTGAAAACCATATACACAGGGGCGGATCCAAAGGGGGGTCCCGAGGGACACGTGCACCCCCATTATTTTTCAAAATTGTTAGTGGATTTGGATTTCTCTCGTCGAGACAATGAATTTTGACTACTTATATTTCAAAAACGGTGGTCAGATGAGGAAGAAACGGCTCCGATAAGATGGAAGCGTTCTCACGTCACGTAACTAGTTTGTTTTGGGACAAATATTGGCTATTCGCGGACCAAAGTTGGCTATTTGCATACCAAAGTTGGCTATTTACAGATCAAATTTGGCTATTCGCAGACCAAGTTCAGCTATGTGCACCCCAAAAATTAATTTTCAACATGTGACTCACGACCCTCCTACTCACCCCGCTAGCATTTGTGTTTTGAAATTTTTTGTGCACCCCCATTTATAATTTCTGGATCCGCCGCTGCATATACAAAACTGAAATTAGAAACTGAAAACTAAATGAAAATATGAAATTAGAAATTGAAAATTAAATCTGAAATGAAAAATCAAATAGAAATCTGAAATGGAAAATAGAAATCCTAATTCATGGAGAACTAATTAGTTTCAATCTGCAACAATAAGCCCAGGTTTGATCTTATACCTTAAAAATCCTCCAATGTTGACGTATGCGTATCGAGCGGCTCGCCGGATGCCTCACAAATCACCGGCGATGGGAGAAGCAACGGGAGAGGGGACGGGATAGGTGGCGGGAGAGGAGACGGCGGTACGGACTTCGGAGTCTTCTCCATTCGGTGAAGCGTGAGAGGGTTTGCGATTTTGCGGCTTAGGGTTTGCGAAGAAATTTTTGTTTGATTTGTAAGACTTTTGGTGTGCGATAAGCCAATTTGGGTTTGTCGTTAACAATTCCCTATAAAAAGGGATAAGCTAGCTCCTTAGGTGAGGTCAGGCATTCACGGACGACGGTTCATAACCACCGCGCCATGACCGTAACCGCCATGCCAAACGGTGTGTAAGGCTCGGCATTTTTGCTCCGGTGAGTTTGGACAAAAATGCCACCACCATAGAATGTATGTTCGGCATGACAACGGTTATGACCTCCATCAAAAAAACAAAACTAGTTTTGAACAGAAAGGTCGTTGAAGTTCCTTAGGTGAGGTCGGGCGTTCACGAACAATGGTTCATAACCACCGCGTTCACGATTGCCACCGCCGTGCCAAACGGCACGACATTTTGCTCCGATGAGTTTAGATAAAGGCTTCATTTGGCGCGGCGGTGGCGGACGGCGTTTGCGGCAAACGCCACCGCAAGGCGGGTAAACAAACGCCCGGCGGTGGCGTTTGCCACGTTTGCGCCCGCCGCCTCATGGAAAAAGGAGCGAAACGCTCCTTTTGGATCCTCGCCTCCTCCCCTCCATTTCCAACCGGGCCTTTCCACCCGCAGTCATATAATGCATGTTTGGCAAGACAATGGTTATGTCCGTCGCCGTAAAAAGAAAACTAGTTTTGAACATAAAAGGGTTTGAAGTTCCTCGGGTGAGGTAGGGCGTTCATAAATTATGGTTCATAAGTCATATCCACCGCGTTCGCCACCGTCATGCCAAGAGTGGTGGCGGTCATGAACACGGTGGTAAAACCGTCATTCATGAATGCCCACCTAACGAACTTCATCCATTTGAACATAAAAGTGGATGAAGTTTCCTAGGTGTCTGTTCACGAATGAAGATTTAACCACCGCGTTCACGGCCACCACCGTCGTGCCAAACAGAGCCTAAGGCTCCGTTTGGTATAGTGGTGGAGGTCATGAACGCGGTGGTAAAACCGTCATTCATGAACGCCCACCTAAAGAATTTCATCTACTTGAACATAAATGTGGATGAAGTTCCTTAGTTGTCCGTTCACGAATGACGATTTTACCACCGTGTTCACGACGTACCGCCACCGTCATGCCAAAAGGAGCCTAAATCTATAATATTTTCATTATAAATACTATATAATATATATAGTTATAATATATATGTATATATTTGTATAAAAATTACCTCCAACTGTTCGTGGAGTCTCCTTTGAACCTCCTTCTGCATCCTCAGTGCTTCTGTAATCTGGACGTTCCTACTTTAAACATTTTTTAATTTAAAAATATATAAATTACCGAAATTTAGTATATGTATATATATATATATTGAAAATTGAATTATGATTAATTAATTAAAAAAGAAACTCACTCATTCATGGGTCGACTCATAATTCCAGATGAGGAGACTGCATTTCTTTGCATTTCAAGAGCTGCTGCTCATGAAAATATGAAAAAAATATGAATTAATCTCTAGAGAAATAGAAAAATTAATTAGAAAATTAAAATATATTAGGGTTAATTACCGGGACCTCACCCGATAGTTTGCATAATTACAGGCTGCACCCCTTTATCTGTGAAAATTACATTTACCTCCCCCTCTAAGTTTTTCGAGTTTAAAAAGGTGATTTATATAAGCAGCCATTGTTTGGCTGTTGGTAGCCCCCATTTCTATTAGTTATAACGCGCCTTTTGAAAATATGCATTATACATGTATATTTAGGAAAAGTGTTCAACATGAAAATTGTAGATCTCATCGAGATCTACAACTTTCATGTTGAACACTTTTCCTAAATATGCACGCACAATACCCTAAAATCGCCCTGATCGTAATTGTAGCAAATTTTTGACGCGCCTTTTGAAAATACGCTTTGTACATGCATTTTTAGGAAAAGTATTCAACACGAAAGTTGTAGATCTCGGTGAGATCTACAATTTTAGTGTTGAACACTTTTCCTAAATATGCATGTATAATGCATATTTTCAAAAGGCGTGTTATAACTCATAGAAATGAGGGCTGCCAACAGCCAAACAAGGGTTGCTTATATAAATTCCCTTTAAAAAATGCTTATTTCTTTAAAAATATGGATAGAAAAAAAAACACTCAAATTATTTTATGATATTTCAATTTTATCTTCTTATAATGATTCTATATTAATTATAAATGGTAAAATGTAACACACTTTTTTCATTGCAGAGTTATTACAAAGAGTAAAATTGGAATGTCATAGAATAAATTATAATTGAAATTCAACTTAGAGTAATTAAAAAGGGTAAATTTGAATATCACAAAATAATCATTTTTTATCCAAATTTCTAACATGGAATTAGCATTTTTGTGAAGTCGGAAAACTTAGAGGAGGAGATAAATGTAATTTTGAAAGATAGAGTGGTGTATACTGTAATTATTCAAGCTCCAGTAACCAATATATTATATCATCTCTCTCTCTCTCTTTATATATATGAGGTCATGTTATATGCAGGTCAGTTTTGGCTGTATGCAGTCCAAGGATAAATGCAGGCCGACCAAACTATAAACCTATAGAAAGTGTGAACCCGTTTAAGAATTGGCCTGCATATAGCCATTTTCAAATTGCATATAATTATTGCCTATATATATTTCTCTCTCACCATCCTTGGAGTGATCATGGAACTCCTTGTGTGGTTGCTTCCCAAGTCTAAATTTCTATACATAGAAAAAGAGGTAAATATTAAAACACTGGAAATTAAAATAAATTTAATCTAATTAATTATTTCTTAATTAATTCTTCATATAATTAAGTACCTGCAAGTGGCTCTTCAGGTGGTAAAGAGTTAGACCCTTGACACCCATAACTCTCATGATGGTCTTCGGTGTCGCCTCTGCGCAAAAACACGGAGATTTGTTCACCATTTCTCGTCACAAATATAGAAGGAAATAGACAACGTAGAAGAAGAAGACGACGACCATAAAGAGGAAGAAGAAGACTATGAAGAATGATTAGTTTAAGGCTCTTATGACCGTATACCAATCGAACTTTACGCTCCGTTTCATGACCAGCCAAACATGTATTCTATGATGGCGGAGTAAAAACGCTGCACCAAACGGAGCGTAAGGCGAGACTATGAAGAAGGATGAAGCGGAAGAGGAAGAAAAAGAGTAAGACCAAAAAGAAGACAAAGAAGACCATGAAAAAGAATGAAGATGATCAAGAAGAAGATGGAGGAGGAGGAAGAAGAAGACTATGAAGAATTACTAGTTTAAGGCTCCGTTTCGCACTGCGATAGCAGTCGTGAACGCGGTGATTATGAACCGTCGTTCGTGAGTGTCCGACCTCATCTATCGAACTTCATTCACTTAATTTCTTGGTGACGGACATCAACCATCATCATGCCAAACATGCATTCAATGATAGCGGCGTTTTAGTCCAAACTCGCCGGAGTAAAACGCCGCGTCAAACGGAGCGTAAGGCGAGACTATGAAGTAGGATGAAGCGGAAGTGAAAGAAAAAGAGTAAGACCAAAAAGAAGACAAAGAAGACCATGAAAAAGTATGAAGATGGTGAAGAAGAAGATGGAGAAGGAGGAGGAAGAAGAAGACTATGATGAATGACTTGTTTAAGGCTCCGTTTCGCACTGCGACAGCTGTCGTGAACGCGGTGATTATGAACCGTCGTTCGTGAACGCCCGACCTCACCTATCGAACTTCATTCACTTAATTTCTTGGTGACAGTCATTAACCACAATCATGCCAAACATGCATTCTATGATGGCGGCGTTTTTGTCCAAACTTGCCGGACTAAAAACACCGCGTCAAACGGAGCGTAAGGCGAGATCGACTATGAAGAAGGATGAAGCGGAAGCGGAAGAGGAAGAAAAAGAATAAGACCAAAAAAAAGACAAAGTAGACCATGAAAAAGTACGAGAAGGAGGTGAAGAAGGAAGAAGAAGACTATGAAGAATGACTACTTTAAGGCTCCGTTTCGCACTGCGATAGCGGTCATGAACGCGGTACGCCCGACCTCATTAATTTCTTGGTGACGGTCATTTCCCATCACCATGCCAAACATGCATTCTATGATGGCGGCGTTTTTTGTCCAAACTCGCCGGAGTAAAAACGCCGCCTCAAACGGAGCGTAAGACAAGACTAAGAAGAAGGGATGAAGCGGAAGAGGAAGAAAAAGAATAAGACACAGAAGTCCACGAAAAAGTACGAAGAAGAAGATGGAGAAGGAGGAGAAGAAGGAATACTGTCGGGTCCTCCGAGCTGCGCGACGGCGTCGACGAAGCGGTCGTGGAGCTCGACAGTCCACCGGAGACGGGGCTTCGGGTCGGTGGTGAGGACAAGGCCGGGGTCCCCCGGAACGCACAGAGGCCTCTGGTCATGGGGATTCATAGCTGGCTTCATGTGGGAATGGAACATTCCTTCTTCTCAGTTCCTTTCAATTCTGATTGCTCTTTCTTTACTTCAGCTGCATGCCGCAGTGTGGAATTCGAAGAGATTCAAGAACAAAGAATTGGGTGCGAATTTTTCTATCTTTTTTTCTTTTCTTGCAGCCGATGGAAGAGATTGTAGAGTAGCTTGCTTAGTTTTTTCTTCTTCTTCTTCTTCTTCTTCTTCTATGTTTCTCTCAAACTTCTCCTCTTCTATCCTTGTGGGATGTGTGAAAGAGAAGAAGGGCTACATCTTTATTCCAACCCTCATATAAAAGGCACCGACTTGAAAGTGTAGGCCCTCCTTTACCAAAAGTTGTAGGCACAAAACAAGTGGGGACAAAGAGAGAGAGGGAGAGAGTAGCACTAGCTCCTCATTTTGGCTAGGTGTTACTCCCTCCTATCATCGTCGTGAATAATTTTGTGTTTGAGGAGACGCATGAATCATCGCGGACGAACCAGGATTCTCTTCGTTTGAGTCCAAATGGACGGATATAGTATTCATTTCACGGTCCAGATTTGTTCGTGGTGATCCGACGGGTTCACTATTAATCTCATTCTTTTATATTTTTTTCTTTGATTAAGAAATTGCGAAGCTTTAGATAAAGTAGGAATCAATCTTGGTCATGAAATGGACCTCCATTAATTTGGCTAGGTGTTACTCGCTCCTATCATCGTCGTGAATAGTTGGGTTTGAGGAGACGCAATCATCGCGGACGAACCAGGATTCTCTTCGTTTGAGTCCAAATGGATGGATATAGTGTTCATTTCACAGTCCACATTTGTTCGTGGTGATCCGACGGGTTCACTATTAGTCTCATTCTTTTATATTTTTTTCTTTGATTAAGAAATTGCGAACCTTTAGATAAAGTAGGAATCAATCTTGGTCATGAAATGGACCTCCATTAATTTGGGGTTCCAAATGGAGAGGATCGTGATCCCTTTGGAACCGTTCTCACGGTTTATGCGGGTATTCGTCTTAACGCGCAAATCAGATGTTTCTCACGCTTTAGCTAGCTTTGCAGCACTTGATCGTTCATAGACATTAATGACCAAGTCGACTAGTCGTCTTTGGGAAACAAACAAGGTTTTCATTTGTGCGGACCAACAATCATACATATCCGCTGTGAATATTGGCATCGGAGAAGTGGAGTATCTAATTGTGCAAGTAGATGATGAGCTAGCTAGAAGAAAAAGTTGAGTTAGGAGAAGCCATGAATGGTTTGGATCAAAATCGCTCTGATACCGATGTTAGAAAGGAAATAACAAAAAGTAATCCAAGTTTCAAAAGATTTCCTCCTTCGTATAAATTTTATTACTGTAGCGGGTCGCTCAACGCTCTTGTAGATCGGTCGAATTGAACTGGCTCAGCTCTAGAGTGAGCCGAGCGCGCAAACAGTAAAAGAAGAGAACTAACAGCTGACAAGAAGACTTTTTAGCGGGGAAAACCCGGAAAAGGTGAAAAATCACGTGACCGAATCGGTGTCAGCCAAACCGCATTATATCTTGGTGTTACAAAAGTTATCTCTCGAGGGTGACGGAGCATCGCTCGTTACAATAATTCTTCTAGACCGCGGAGGTCGCTTGGAGTGGAATGGTGATGAGCGTGCTCGGAAGCAATTTGGAATTTTGAATGTAGCAATTGGGGTTCTGGACTCAGGACTTGAGGCCGTTGGGATGACGGGAACTTTGGTGCGCTCGGAGGCGAGGGGAGCTTTGGTTTGCTCGGATGCAACGAGAGCTTTGGGGCGCTCGGAGGCGGCGGGGGCTTTGGAGCGCTCGGAGGCGGCGGGGGCGTTGGCGCGCTCGGAGACGACGGGAGCCTTGGCGCGCTCCGAGGCGACCGGGGCCTTGGCTCGCTCGGAGGCGACCGGGGCCTTGGCGCGCTCGGAGGCGACCGCGACCTTGAGGCGCTCGGAGGCGACCGGGGCCTTGGCGCGCTAGGAGGCGACCGGGGCCATGACGTCCTCGGAGGCGACCTGGGCCTTGGCTCGCTCGGAGGCGACCGGGGCCTTGGCGCGCTCGGAGGCGGCAACGACCTTGGGGCGCTCGGAGGCGACCGACGCGCTAGGAGGCGACCGGGGCCTTAGCGCGCTCGGAGGCGACCGAAGCCTTGGCTCGCTTGGAGGCGGCTGGAGCCTTGGCGCGCTCAAAGAAGACCTGAGCCTTGGCGCTCTCGGAGGCGACCGGGGCCTTGGCGCACTAGGAGGTGATCGGAGCCTCGAGCAGAGGTGACATGAGCTTTTATGCAAGCGGAGGCGACGTGAGCTTTGGGGTCTTCGAGCTGAGCTTTGGGGTCTTCGAGTTGTCTTCGATATGAGATTTTTGAGGCTCTGAAGGAACCTTCAAAAGCGGAAGGAGATCTTTGGGCCGTCTTCAAAGGCCAATGGAGATCTTCAAACCGTGTTCAAAGACCGAAGGAGATCTTTGAGTCGTCTTCAAAGGCCGAAGGAGATCTGAAAGCCGTCTTCAAAGGAATCATCTTCGTACTTCGAAAGAGAACTTCGAGTGCCGAGAGATATTTTCGAGCGTCGAAGAAGATCTTCGAAGGGATCTTCAAACGCTGAAGGAGAACTCAGGGAGATCTTCGAAAGAAGACACTGGAGCTCTCTTAGGCGTAGAAGACAAGAGTCTTTTCAAATGAAGGTTTTTAGTCCCTTTTATAGATTCTAAGAGGGGTATTTTGGTAATTATATCGCTAGGAAGTCTTGATATCGCACAAATGGCGATGGATTTTACTATTCACACCCAATAATATGGGATTTTACTATCTGCTCCCCATGGTGAGGAATTTTACTATATGCACTCTAATGATGGAGAATTTTATTATCCACACCTAATGATGGGGGATTTACTATTCGCACCCCATGGTCGGGAGACGACGACGGCGAGCCAGGAGCGCGATGTCAGCAATGAGCGCAGTCGTGGGCGATGAGTGCGACAACGAGCGTGTCGGGAGGCGACGAGAGAGTCGTGCAAGTGCATGCGGGGCGCTCCCGTGCGTTGGTGCGCAAGAGAGGGAGGCCCCCGCGTGCCGGTGAGTGCGGGAGGGAGGCCTCCGTGCGATGGTGCACGTGGGAGGCGCCCTCGCGCGATGGTGCGCGCGGGAGGGAGGCACCCGCACGCGGGAGGGATTATCCCGCGTGGTGGTGCATGCGGGGAGCGCGCCCGAGCACCGGTGCGCCCTGGAGGGAGGATCTCGCGTGCTGGTGCATGCGCGTGGGAGGGAGGATCCCGCATATTGATATGCGCCCGTTATGTAGTAACCACGCGTTCTCAAAGGACTAAAGACATTGTTTTAGGCATTGCTTGTTGGGGCATCTTTTTCTATTGTGTTTTTTTAGATAACACAAACAATATTTTTTGACCATCTGAATAGTCATCACTTGAACCACCAAACCGTCATTTTATGCATGATTGCAACCGTATGGAGAGTTCTATTTCCAAACGTCGATCACCACCCACCCGAATAGACCCTTAGTCGCTGGTAACAACAACCTCTGTGCTCCCACACTTGAGAACATCCCTCCCAAGGGAGAGGAGTCGAGGCCGGGACCGCTTGGCGTGGAGGGCGCGTCCTCCGATGATCGGCAAAACTCCCGCAGTCTCGCTCAACCTGCGCACGAAATTGACGATTTTGCGCCTGCCCGACAACAAAATGACCAACTATAGGGTCGTAAATAGCGTCGAAGGACGATGGCATTGGCGGGGTACTCCCCTGCAAAGGGGGGTCATTGTAATGGAGTTGTGGAACCATGTACAATTATTATACATTAAAATGGTGGGGCCCGCCTTACTAAAGAAATGCGGGTCCCACATGACTAAAGAAATGTGGGGCCCAATCCCGAATGACTTTTAAGTGGAACAGAAGATTGTCCCACGTCACTCTATCCAGCGCTTCCCTCGCCCAGATCCCAACAAAATGAACTAACCGGTTCAAATCTGCTGAGTTTGACTCAGTGGGGCCCACGGAGGTAGAAGGAATGTTGAACCACGAGGGAGATTTACTATACCCACTACAATATTTTTGGCATTTAGCAACATTTTATTTGGCAACATTTATAAAATGTTGTCTAAACATAGAATAGAGAAAAGTTTATAAAAGTTGCCAATAAGTAGCAGTTTTAGACAACATTTGTGTCGCCACATTCAATAAATGTTCCCTTATCAATTATTGGGAACAATTTTGAAATGTTGTATTTCTTGACGTACTTTAAGCAACAATTGTGCGGTGTTATCTTTAAAATAATTTTTTGCAACACACTAAAAATATTCCTATAGCTTTCTATGACTTCGCACACCCAAAATAGCTATTCCCAAACCATTAAGTTATAATTAAAATTAAACTTATAGTCAAGCCCGTGGCTCTAAATAGTCAAATCGGCAAATTTCCACAAATTCTTATTGCATTACAAGAAAAATATTCTATAACCACGCTTTGTTTACTTTGTGTTAGTAAGCGTTGTGGTTGATATTAATTTTGCAACATTTTCTGTAAAACACAGCGAAAGATAATAACTCTGTTTGACACTGCGGTAGCGGTCATGGATGTAGTGGTTATGAACCCTCGTTCGTGAATACCCGACCTCACATGACAAACTTCATTCACTTTTATGTTCAAAACTAGTTCTCTTCTCTTGGGGCGGTCATAATCGTTGTCATGCCAAACATACATTTTATGACGCCGGCGTTTTTATCCAAACTCACCAGAGCAACAAGTCTTACTAAAACACATGGAGATAATATTTTTCCCTCCAACCGATTTCATGTTGGCGCTTGAACACGGCGTGCCCTAATATTTTTCCCTCGAACACGGCATGCAACCGCGGAATTTCGCTTAAGCCCTGGACTCGCACACGGCATGCCCTAATATTTTTCATTCCCGTTCTCATCCTGGAGTGAATTCGCCCGAATCCGCCATCGACATCCCGGGCGAGGTCGACAAGATGACGACGCATCGAGGGGTGAGGACTCGAGGAGGCCAAGCGTCTCTTCTCTTCCGTTCTCCGGCACCGGCGACCTTGTTCAGGTTCGCTCTTCTGTAGACTGCAGTTCACCGTGGATTCGGGAAGCTGGTTCCATCTTCGTCTCTTTTTTAGGTATTAGGCAAGCCAAAGAAGAGTTCTGCTTGGATTTACTTGTGCCCTTTTTGGTTTTCTCCATTTCTCACTGACATTCCCTTTTTATGTTTTCAGATTTTTCCCTCTTTGTTTCTAGGCTCTTATTCTGCAGGGCAAAGGAGTAAACTTGTTCCAACCTGCAAGCGAGTTTCTACCAATGATCTACGAGGTACTTCCATGCACATGTTTGATAGGTATAGATATATCATGGATCTCGTTTAACTTTGGTTCCCAGGTGAACCCCCCTGCCTAACATCTTTGTCATTTTCCTAATGGTGCGGTGCGTTTGAAGCCTGATTTTAAGAAGATATCATTATGTATATTTCTTGAAATCTTATTATTAGGAGAACTTAGTTGATTTTATGTGATATCATTTTCACATTTTTGATCCACAAATTGGGGAAAAAATCTAGTTCGTTGATTCCGGTATTGATTTTTTGCCCTTGAAGCTTCAAGTATACATCTTTAATGTGCTTGCATTATGAACTTGGGTTGAAATAGCATTTTATTTTTTTAAACATTTTTGTTGATAGTTTGTTCTTGATAAAGAGGGGAAGAGAGATTATTTGGGGAAAATTGTTCAGGTGTGTTATTTTAGAACTACCAAATTTTATAGCTGCATCTGCAGTTTTTTTCAGATCCTTAAACTATGTGACTACTAGGTTGTACCTCACATTACAGATGCGATATATGAATGGATTGAATGGGTGGCAGTGATTCCTGTTGATGGAAAAGAAGGGCCTGCTGATGTTTGTGTTATAGAACTCAGTGGAACAATAGGTAAAAAGGTTTTATAAATATGGATTATATGCTAAACTAATAAATAAGAAGATGAAAGCCCATTTTCCTCTTTCCTTGCTACAATCATTTTGCTTCATAACAATATTTATTGATAAACCTTATGGGTTGTTGGTTTGGAAAAATAAGTCATTTATCACAAATTATTAATGTAAGAAATATTTAATGTATACTTTATTTTTTTATGTGTATTTTTAATGTGTTTGTATGTGTGTATGTGTTCATGTGTGGGTGAAAGTATGTATGTGTATGTATGTATGTGTTCATGTGTAGATAAAATTGTGTCTTTATGTGCATATATGTTGATGAAATTATGTGTGTATGTTTATGTGTGCACGTGGTTATGAGTTTAGTTGTTTGTGTTTTTTTCATGTGTTTGCAATGCTGTCGTTTCTCACGCTCTCAGATTCTGCTGCTACTTGGTTTTTTATGCTAAAACATCATGATTATTATCTCTGATGTGATCTTTGATTAAGGTACTATCATATTTAAATACAGTTTTGTTTCTGACCGTAACTTTTCAATTTGATTCCCACATAAGTGGTTTTATTACTTCTTGCATTTATGTGCACATAAAATTCAAGCATCTCATATAGCCTATAAAATTTAATTTTTGTCTTTTATGATGATTTTCATATGTGCAATTTCAGTTTGTACTACTGGATGATTTTGCGTATCTTGAAATTTTGTGTGTATTTAATGGATCATTAATTTACCTCACACGCCATGTTCTTCTCCTACTTTCTTAAATGAATCAGTTATTCCAGTTTTTTATAATATCATTGAGCACTCTGTGCTCCAATTTGTCTCACTTTTTTGCTTGCTTCACACCAGCATAAAACTGATGCGAAGTGCGTGGATAAAAAATTGTCATACTTCTTTTACAAGAAAATTCCTTAAAAATGCCTCTTAGAACAGAGTTTTAGAACTGCTTTATGAAGAAACTTTCCAACAAAAGCTTCACAACATACTTTATGAAAACGGGGAAGCCAACTGACTTCTAATTTTTGGTCTTTATTTCACTTCTAGCAATATGCTATTATTCTGGTTTTCTTTTGACTATATTTTTATAGAATGGATGAAAACAGAACTGGGAAGGAAAATAATACATATGTTGGAAGATTTGGGAGGTAGATGTTTATAACTAAAATTTATACAAGTAGCTAGTTAATAAGAAATTTGATATTCTAGTTATAAAGTAAATGTTGATGGTGTAATTGGGATAGAAAGTCATAGGAGCATATGCATATTTGTGCTTTTTTTTAGTATTGCTAAATCCATATTGATTTGGAATGGTATTGAATATGATCTGCTGGAAATGAAGCATTGTTTATTTGATGCACAATTCGGTTCTTAGTCAGATTGGTTTAAAAATATTTCTTTCTTTTTTAATCACGTGAGGATGATCTTGCAGGATGTTTTGGCACAATTCCCGAGTATGTCATTCTTCTACTTTGCTGTATGTGAGTTGAGCTGTTGTCACTGACACTATTTGATGGGGGGATCAGCCGCATGATCGTGATCGACAGAGGAGATCGGAACGCTACTCGGCGGGACCCGCATTTGCATGCGTGCATGGGATACGTTGATCGTATTGGCGATCTGAGACCATCTGTGCAAATGACTAGTTTTATGGAAGAACAAAGGTCAGCGCAGTTACTAAGACAGAAAGACAATTTGACGAGGCAAATATTGGCAGATTCTGAGAAGTTCACAGATTCTGAGAAGTTCCTTGACGACCATGGACCATGAAGATCATTTGATGTTTAATTTGATTAATTTAGATGTCTAGTTATTTTGTATGTAATTTGATAGACTATAATTAAAAAATAGTTGCATAACATTATATTGTATAATTGATCATGATTAATATATATATATTCAAATTTTGTTTAAACTCTACATATTAATTGTTGATTAAATTTGGATTTCGTGTACTTTTTGGGTGTGCGATTTGTATTGTTAAATTTTAATTTTTAATTTTTAATTTTTTTTATTAATTAGATACTTTTAACAACATTTATTAAATGTAACTCACAAAGACGACATTTCAAAAATGTTGCAATAAGTTTACCTAAAAACTGTTGCCTTTATTAAGGGTATAGACAACATTTTTTATAGTGTTGCCTAAAAGTATGAAAAACTGTTGCCTTTGAGAATAGGTAACGCGGGAATAGACACTACTCTATGACAACAGTTATTTATGTTTAAACAACAGTTTGCAGTTTTAGGCAACATTTCTGAAGTGTTGTTAAATGCCGAAAATATTGTAGTGACCTTATAAATCATTTTTTTTATATATTTCAAAAATATTTTTCTTAAAAAAATACATAATACAAATTTTGATATTTGTAAAATCATTTAAATAAAAAATTCCCCTATTTTTAATATTTCTGTAAAAAATCTGATCGAAAAATGATATGACAAAAATTGTGCATGATTTTAAGATCAGATTATTTCCAAATAGATACTGAATATGAAAAAAAAAATACTTAAAATGATTATACAAATACCAAAATTAAAATTTTGTAAAAATCATTTTTGTAGATATAAAAAAGTTATTTAGAGAATACAACGCATTATGCTCGTGATGTGTTATCCGCACCCAAAAAAGATTCCAAGGAGGATGAGTTGAGCTCATAAGAAAGATAATGAGGGAATATATTCTCTCTTCCTTCACAATAAACTAAGGATTTCTCTAAAGTATGTTTGAAACAACTGTGTTATTTATAAACTTTTTTATATTGTAATAATACTATATAATTTACATTTTTGTATGTTCATGTAATTGTAAAATTATTATGTATATTGATGGTTATAATACAATTCATTATAAATAATCATCATCATCTCGGCGGCCATGCATGGATGGTCGCACTCGGCCGTTAGAATATCTCGAGTAGACAACTTAAATGACTCAAAAAAAATATCAGAGACTTTAGGATATATTTGCTAAATGCGAACATCAAGAAAATTCTCTACGTATGTTTGAAATAACTCTGCTCGACTACCATACGTGCTAATTTTTGATACAATTAAACGTCGACTCAAACAAAACAAAATATTCGTTGCTGTGGAGGAATGCATACATAAAATTTCTCCCACATCTAAAAACTCTTGCAATCTTATGCCCTTAATGTAGCCTTATATAGTTTTGTGCACTTAATATAAATCTCGAACCCCTCCGCTTATAACCAAATTGAAGACACTTTCCTTGATGAAAGAGGCAATGTCTTTAGGTTAATAAATGCATAAGTTCTAACATGATATCATTGTAAGCTGGACTGAACGGTCATTTTTCATGTCACGCAATTGAACAAAATATTGCATAATCTAAAACTCAAAGACCCTAGACGTACATAATGCGTGTGTCTAGAATTTTGTTTCAGAATAGAAAACTCGCGTAGCTTTGTGTACTTAATATGAATTCATGTAACCTTGCATATTTAATATAAGGCAATGTTATTCTCATATCGAATTTGTCTATTCGCAGATTTTTACTCGCGTAGCTTTGTGTACTTAATATGAATTCATGTAATCATGCTCTATGACAATAACACTACAATATTTTTGGTCTTTAGCAACACTTAACTTGACAACATTTATAAAATTGTTGTCTATACCTTGAATAGAGAACAATTTATAAGTGTTGCAATAGGTTAGCATCTTTAGGCAACAATTCCTGTGCAACATTCAATAAATGTTCTCTAGTCTCTTATAGGAAACAATTTTGAAATGTTGCGCTTGACGGTTCACTTTAGGCAACAATTATGATATGTTGCATTTTTAAAAAATAATTTGCAACAGGTTAAAATGTAGCAACTATTTGACAACAATTTTAAAGTGTTGTCTTTGTATCTTTTGACAACAGTTTTTAATTGTTACACTAGTGACCCACATTTCTAAAATGTTGAAATAGGTCCACCGAAAAACTGTTGCATATTCTAAGAGTTTAGACAACAATTTTTATATATTATTGTCTAAAAGTATGAAAACTGTTGCCTTAGACCTTTGGTAACATGTGTATAGACAACCCCCTATGGCAACAGTTTTCACTGTTTTGCCAACACTTTGCAGTTTTATGCAACAGTTTTCAAGTGTTGCTAAAGGACGAAAATGTTGTAGTGAATAGATTCTCTCACATGTATAAATCAAGCATTGATCATCCGTTTTCACAGATGATGTGGGACAAACCTAGTAATACTATTTTCCTCGCTTATTGGTGAAATTTCTTAGTGGCCTTATATCGAGTAATTTAGATATTGAGCGATGAGCTTTAATACAGCCTTAGACATATTTGGACATTCTCGCACCAAAAGCTAGGCACATGTGAACGTCGTTTCAAACTTAATTAAAAAGTTAAATACTCGCTTTCTTCACGGATAAAGACCAAATTACGATTAAAAAAATACTAAACTAAGTATAAAAAAAATTAAGTATGTTTAGATTAACATTTCCTTAGCCTTAGTGTTGGTATGATTTGAATTGAGTTGATTGATACTCCTCTTGAGGAGTAATATCAACCAATATATCAAAATATACACAATACTTTTTTTTCTTGAATTTAGCACACTAATTAATTCTCGCTATTTAACTGTGTATATACTAATATATAAAGATATCCCCTTATATGGAGTAATGATGTGGATCATCAAAAAAATCTTAGTCCTTCGTTCAATCATCTCCTCTTATTTTTATTTTTTAATTAATTTTTTAAAAGTCCATCCCTCACGATGCCCTTGAGACTGCAATCGTGCGCTCAAAGTGATTGCGAGTCGCGCCGGGACAGTCGTTGGCCGCACCAGGGGATTATCACTGTATATATATATAATTAATGCTTAGCAAAGTTTGTGTTAAAATTTTAATGTTGATAGAGGTAAAATCATAATTTCATATTGTAAGGCAGCCGTGACCTAAAATTATAGGCCTAGGACATCCTGCTATGATAGGTACAAGAGCTCTAGTAAAATTAACATTGGGCTCCACCATTACACCGCGTAAGTAATTGTACGGCTAGATTTATTTTTAGCTGGATCGTGCGGTTCAAAATAATTTTCGATCGATGTCACGGGTTAAACAAAAAAACTCCAAAATACATTTTTGTATATATATATATATAATGAAATTAATATTTAGCAAAGTTGGTGTTTAACTTTTAGCTCATTAAGCATCACATCAGATCTGGGGACAAGTTAGCTTAAAATTTAAGCACTAATTTTGTGGTGCTCTTTAGAATGATTCCCCTGATAATTATATATTTGCCAAATTCCTTTACTGCCCGCTCCCTGCCCGGCTGCCCGTACCATCTTTATTTAAATTAATTATATATACTAAATAAATATAACCCTTGATCTTATCCACCACAACTATCTACATACTAAAATAAATGCGGAATAATTATTACACGCGGTCGGTGGATGTATCCCCTGCGGACTCGGGGGTGGTAAAGTGCACTGCCGCACTTTACCGTGAAGTGCGGCCATCCAATCGTTCATGAGTCATGTGTAATACATTTTGAAATGTGTGCACTTTTAGATGACCATGTGGACAGTTGGATCCTCCGCACTTCACGGTAAAGTGAAAAAAATGCGCTTCCCCCTGCATCCCTCACGCGCTAATCTTATCTGGAATTCGCGCATTAGCACGCTGCTCCACAATCAACATACAAGAATACATTGCGTAAACACGATCGTTTATGTATGTTCGAGGCCCGGCCGACGTAGGGGAAATACCACAGGATTAGACTATGGGGGAATTGCGGGAAAAAATGCGAGCTAATATAAGTGAGCTAGCCAATGTATCGTATAAGCTTATCTATACTATATATAAAGGAAAATTATTTGGTTGTGCGGCGATACATTTTACAATGTCAAAAATGCCCTCTATTGACGTGTTGCGTGCCTAAAAAGGTAAATTGCCCTCCCAATGTAACCCTATAAGCTTATCATTACGGCCTCGCAAAAAAAAAAAAGATAGAAAGTAGATAAAATTATGCGAAGAGATCTTATCTATAGTATAGATAAAGAAAAAAACATTTGGTTCAATGCGGCGGTACATTTTACAATGTCAGAAATGCGCTCAGCCGACGTGTTGCACGACCTATTGGGCTGAAAAGGTAAATTGCGCTCCCATTTGGAAAGAGAGTGGAATCTAATCATATTTAGCTTATAAAATATGAGCATTAATGGATCTTGAAGTGTAACAAATCAAGATTTTAGGTCAATTAATGATCTTTTCATCATGATGAGTTTTCATTATGATATGCTAATTAATGTATGGAGCCCTAGCTTTATGAAAGTAAGGTTGATTGCTAATGAATTGAATATGTGCTGTCTTGCTCTCAATTATATCATTATTATTATTATTATTACACTTAGGTTCCGTTTGGCACGACAGTAGCGGTAGTGAGCGTAGTGGTTATGAACTGCCGTTCATGAACGTCCGACCTCACCTAAGAAACTTCGTTTACTTTTATGTTCAAAACTATTTTTCTTTGTAGCAATCATTACCGTTGGGCGTTGTCATGCCAAACATATATTTTATGACTGTGGCTGGTGACGTTTTTGTCTAAACTCACCGGAGCAAAAACATCACGCCAAACGGAGGCTTAGTAGGTGTAATTTCTTGGTTTCAATCGCACCCTTCATAGTCGCATAGTCATAATAGATTGGACGACAATGTTTTTACATGAAAGCTTGAAAATTGACAAAATTACGCCCCCTAGACCAATTATGTAAAATCCACTAGCAAAGTTCGGGGCACAAAGTTGTAGATTTTGAGAGAGAGACGATACACCTTGTATTATAGAGGTGCAAGAGGACGGTAGTTTGAAAGTTTTTCGATAGTTCTCACGCTCAAGGCACCTGAATTCATACTCTTTCACTCTAATTATCGGCATGAAAGAATAGACTTTTGTTTATGAAGTTTAAGAGCAACGCACAAGAAATTTTGCCGTGCAAATTTTATGTACGTTGAAGGTGCAGAGAGGATCGTAGGGGGACCTTTTTTTCTTCTCAAATTACAATTGTAAATGGTTTGTATTTTTAGTATAAATTATTGTTGTAATTTAGTTCAAAAATTTCACTTTTTTATAGGTGTATATTTATCTCAAAATATATACATATAAGCACTTAAAATGACAGTAAAAATATATGTATCAATATTTCGTGACTTTTTCTTATGAAAAAAATAAAAAATGTAGCGTATAAATGAAATTCCCGCACCATGTCTATATGCATTCAACGTACCTAAAGTTTGCTCTATAATTAATTGACGGATGAATATGAATTTCAATTTATGTCTCTCAGATCACCAATTTTGATGATCGAATAACTTTACACCCCCCCCCCCCCCCCCCACACACACATCGGGATACCCAGTCGGCTCCGCCAGAGCGCACAGTTGACAGTGACGACCGTCTCACTTGACAATGAAAGTTCTTAGAACTCAATCAAAATTTGAGGTAAGCTTCGTCTCGTTGCTGCTGATGGTGACGATTTCTTGATCTGAGGTTCAAAACTCCATCAATCAACAATGGTATCTTTGTTTCCCCAGTCAAAAATCCGCCAAAATTGTCAAGGATTCACCGGAATACCTTTATTCTCCTTTAATGGGGCCTCATAGTTAAAAGCTACATTTAATTTATTTTGATGACTACAATTTATGTGATACTGCAATACATTGCATTTGAGATTTTGAATATAAAATAGTAGAGATAAAATAGTTATAAATTTAAAACATATAAGGTCTATTTGGGACACCGATTTTCCTCGGATACGGTTGCAGCAACCGGCACTCGTCCTAGCCGCAGTTTGTTTACCCGCCTTCCCACCGCCGTTCCCAACCGCCACCTCCAGAGAACGGCGAAATAGCCTCGTTCTCAGCTGCCGCCCCTACCTCCAGTCCACTTCTCCGTCGGCATTCGTCTCCCTTGAGCCTTATTCATAAGCGGGCAGGCCGGCAGGGCAGGGAAGGCCAGCCCTTCAGCCCGTGAATTTCAGAACATTCGGCCTTTTAATTTTTCTGATTTTTCGGCCCATTAGGTGGACCGGTCCTTGTTTACGGTCCGAGTTTGATCTTGAACCGTACAGCTTTGAAAGTTAAAACCCCGAGGAGCCGGAGCAACCTGAAAGAGAAGGGAAGCGCCGGCGGCGACGGCATCTGCTGAGCTGGAACAAGGATGAGCCTGAAGAAGCTTCTCTGTTCTGCGGCCTTGCAAGGAGTCACGGAGGCACGAGCTAGGATATTTGGGCACATGCTGAACCCTACAGGAAGGCGGTCGGCGCACAAGATCCTCCGGAAAAAGCTCATCGGCGAGAAGGTAGCCCAGTGGTACCCTTACGACATCAGGAAGGACGATCCGCTTTTCATGGCTCGGGAGGAGAAGGAGTACGATCTTCCTCTATCACTGTCCTGCTTCTTTCACTCTTTCAGCTGGGCATCGCGCCCGCCATTTGTTTGTTGCTATTCCTTTCGATTGTGTGATTTCCTTACTTTGAGATTTTTTTTTGGATGAATGCCCTTCGAGTTAAGGCAATGGAGTTTTCTTTTGTATGTTTGTAGAGGATTGTTCTTGGAAGAAGCCGATGACTAGATAACGCCTAGGATTAGAAAACCTAGGTTTTGCCTATAGTTGAGATTGATCGAACCATGGCATCTGAAATTGTCTACAAAGTACAAACATAGGGTTTTGGCACCCTCGAATTACAGGGTTTGGGCACTTTGCACTTCAAATTGTTAAATATTGTAAAATGCACCCCCAATTTGAAAAAGTCTTGCACTTTGCTAAAACCCTACATTTAGAGGATGCAAAGTGCCAGCCTTTTCTAATTGGAGGGTGCATTTTGCCAAAACCCTACATTTAGAGGGTGCATCTTGCCAATTATCCACAAACAAATACTCATTTTTATATGCGTTTGTCTATTTTCTCGTATATATCGTATCCACATCAGGCATATCGGTTGATCATGACGAGGTCAAGTCCACTCGTGAGTGACCCATCCAGACGAATGTTCATGAGGCTCGTAGTTTCGACAAACTTGTCACCTTCTCTAGAAGGTTTGTCAGAGGTTTCAGTTCTATTATGTCGCCCCTTACGAGCTACCTCCATAAGAGAGATTTTGTATGGACGAAGACGATCACTTGGGCACTCAAAGAAATTAAAGAGAAATTATCATCTGCACCTGTTTTGTGTCTTCCAGGTTTCTCTAAGGCATTTGAGGTGGATTGTGAGGCTTTAAGAGTTGGTAGTGGAGGAGTACTTCGTCAGGAGGGTCATTCGGTTGCTTACTTCAACGTGAAACTGAATGATATCTCAATTGGTGATGAGGAGTGAAGAAACTCCATTGTTAAGCGTGTTTGGGCGAGAGTAGTAGCGGGATGGGTGACCTCCTGGGCAGTCCATGGAGGGGGTTCGGGTGTAAGGTCTGCAGACCAATTAAGGACGACCGACGACACTTTTTATAACGGCCTCTCCAAAGGACGACTGCCGGCACCCTCAACGCACAGCTTGAAAGGGTCAGCCTTAGCCGAAGCCACAAGTACATCAGTGTATGAGCAGCCTCCACCCTCATTTATGCATTTATTATCTCGGTCCTGGGATTGTCTTGTGGAAACATTTGACCTACCAACTTCTGGACTAAGGCGAAACATTCATCGATTAAAAATTTATTTACAATAAGCTCGATGATGGATGATACTTTAATCTATTTACAATAAGCTCGATGATGGATGATACACAATGCTGACCACCTCTTACGAGAAACCACCTTCCGCAAAAGAGAGAAACTCTTTGTCAAACTCCCACCTCACCGTCAACTATCAATCACCAATCGGGTACACCCAAATTATCAGCTCGATACTATAAACCATTCATCACCTTAAAACACATTGGAGAAATCGCATACCGCTTGCATTTGCCCGAACAAAGCTAAACACGTCCCATTTCCGGGTTTCACAACTTTAGAAGGTTATTGGCAATCATCCGTAGAAGGCACCATCCTGAATAATCTGGCGGCTGACAACAATTTGGATAATGAATCGACATAAATTTTATCCATCGATTCCATTAAACGGGGAGAGAAGGGTATCAAGTAGGTCTTATTTCAATGGAAGAAACACGCCACAGCTAACATCACATGGATCAATAACACCGGCCTCCAACAATGAGTTCCTACTTTTTACCCGACAGACAAGATAATTTTTTCTGGAGGAGATATTGCTACACATGCACCAAACCCACCCGAGTTGACAAGTGGCCCGTATATTTCAGGTGGAGTCCAACAAACGCAGGAGGAGGAGCCAAACATGATGGATGAGAGACATTTTTTATTGCAATGGAGATATAAATGAGTTTTTGCCTTTTGGGAAAGGACTACAAATATTAAGGCTAAAAGACAGAAGAGTTATTGAGCTCCATAAGTAAGGGCATTAATTAAGAATATATTGTCTTTTATCTAAGAAGCATGAAGCAAATTGTTAAGCATGAGCGGCAACGACAACCAAGAATATCTTTTTTAGGATCATCTTTCTGATCATTTAGGTTTCAGATCTCCCGTGTGAGAAGGATTTCAAAGAAGAACCAATCTCCTGGAGTAGGGCGCGAGCATTCCTCATGATTTTGTATTGTATTGTTTCTTTTGTGAATACATCTATTTTCAAGCTGGTTACACAAATTGTATCCTGAAGTTGAATCTAGTATTTGCATCCATCGGGCATCGGCGAGAGTGACTCTCGATTTCTTTCTATCTTATTTGTGCGCCACTTACTGCTAACCGAATTCCGCTAATATTAAATTGCAATAAAAATATTCTTGTTAGGTCCATTAACATTGCCGTATAATTATTTTAAACTCCAGTATAAGAACTTCAGGGTTATTAAAATGTAATAAAAATATTATTCTTGGGTTCGTTAAATGTTATAAACTAATCAAGAACAGTTTTGTTTGCCAAGAAAGGTCCCGAGACAAATATAAAGCTGAATTGGAGATAAAATATATAGCTTCTTTTGTATTACCCTGCAACATCCCAATCAACTCAATGTAGTTTCATTTTTCTTTGAAAATTCAAACAAGAATCAATGCACAATACCGAATTTGAATGCTACTGTTATGCCCTTGTTTGGTTGCCATAAATCCAAAGAATTTGGATATGTAATGGGCTCACGAAGGGGGCGACACAATATCATTGGGGGATACCCTAAGTCTCAAATATGTATATCTTTATTTTTGTGACAGAGTACTTTTGTTATATTTTGCTCCCTTTGCATTTTACCCGCAAATTATGTGCAAGCCTTAGTGAGGAATATTTTGATACTTTCCCTCTTACCGTACTTATGTGTGCAAGTGGGGCATGATTTGGAAGAAATGAATTGGTATTTTTCTTTCATCTTTTCTTTTCTTCCTTTCTCTCCCCGTATTTGATGCCCACCCTCCCGTCATCGGCTACTCCCTTGTTCGTCCCTCCAACGCCGAACCTCCCGTCATCGGCTACTCCCTTTGTCAAGGCTCTCCCTCTCCGGCATCTCCACCATAGAGAAGTCAAGATCCAAGAAGGGTCGCGAGGATCTTCTCCAAGACATCTCCCTCCTGAGACTAAGCACATGTTACCAAGCGAAGAGCTATAATGATGGCGCGCCACGCCCGACACAGGTCTATTTCCGCAGGAGACGGTGAACCGCTACCCGTTCGGGCGATCCGAGTCCACGGTTGCGCCCGGATGGTCGTTCTGAGTCGTTTTGATATATTATTTTATATGTTTGAGTTGTATTTGACACCTGATTAGACCGGACAATATGAGTCGTCCGATTCGTGTGCCCTAAGTCTGTTTTGAGTTTAAGTAGTGCAGTAACTAGTTGGAGTGGGCGTCGAAGGTAGAGTTGCAGTTTGCAACCCGTCGATCTTTTCTCTGGTGCGACGCCGGAAGAAGAATCCCCTCTCCTTGGTGCGACTCCAAGGTAAACCTTCTCCTTCATCCGTCTCCTCTGCCTCCCCTTCGGACAAGCTCCCGTGAGCCCCCTCTCTTCTCCTTTCCCGCTAGTTCCCATGCCCTCCTTCGATTGAGAGCCGCCCATTCCTCGTCACCGCCCTTCCTCGATGCAGATCCACCTCCAGCCGCTCTATAGCCATCCACCTCCTCCCTCATCAGTCGGCCGGTCGATCCCAACCCCACTGCCCCTTCACGAAGTCTTCACAGCCATCTTCCTGTGTCACCGAGCCCAAACCTCCTTCCCCTAATTCTACAGCCACTCGATCCTTGCACTTCTCCCACCGCAAACACCTCCTCTACCCATTGTCGTGGACTCCACCACAAACCAGCCACCTCCCCTTACCCAGGACTTCCCCCACAACCCGACTCGAGCCCACACTTGTCCAGATTCCTACTTCCGACACCACCCAACATTGCAGCTACCTTGGATGCCCGCAATCAACCGTTATTTACCACCGCCTGCACGCGTTAGTTGTCGTTTTGAGTTATTATTTTCTATCGTTATATACTTGACACTATATCTGCAGTGGATGTTCATTGTTATTTGCTATTAGTATTGGACTTCGTATGATTTGCAGGGCTTATTTCGCACGCGCTTAAATAATTGTGCCTCGGTCGCTTTGTGAACAAAGCTTGTTTCTCTTTAATTAAAACTTGTGATTGTCTGCGCCTCTGCTAGTCTTATATTAATTAATTATTGTTGCTAATTTTATGCGGATCTTCTCTTGCATCCACGTCATATCACGTTGCATATAGGATCGCATCTGCCATCTAGTGTGTTCACCTCGAGTCGACCTGCCACTGCATCATATAACAAGATCCTTCTCGAGTTCATATGGCTGCAATTCACCTCCTCATTAACTTTTACCTACACCTATTGATGGGGATCAACACAAGTTTTAGGGCCCATTCAGGTTGTTGTCACCTGCCATATTTGCCATCGCCAGATAGACGATCTGAGTTTGCAGTCGCGTCCGGAGCAATGTTTGGATATGTCTATCTATTTTATTTTTTTGTGTTTTATTTAGTGAGATCAGAGAATTATTGTGTATGTCAATTGTAGCGGTCCACAATGGTTGCCTTAGACATGTTATATTATAAATGTAGGAATAATTACCAAAACTTCCCCTGGAAGATAACATAATTACAGATTGCACCCCTCTTATTATTGAAATTACAAAAACCTCTCATGAATGTTATAAAACATAACATTTACCTCCTCTGAAGTTCATATTTCATAACATCCATGCACAAAATACCCCCCCCCCCCCCCCCTGAAAATGTACTCCGAAGGGGATATTTTTGTGCATGAATGTTATGAAGTGTGAACTTCAGGGGAGGTAAATGTTATGTTTTGTAACATTGAGGGGAGGGTTTTGTAATTTCAATAATAAGAGGGGTGCAATCTGTAATTTTGCAAACTTAGAGGGGAGGTCCTGGTAAATGCCCCTATAAATATAAGAGTAGGGGCTGGTTGGAGAACGATTGCAGATTTTGGAGAGACTTCTTTTCGGAATCCGGCTATCTCTAGTGGTGCTGACCCCACGAAACCCATAGGCACTAATTCCTTGGTTTGCACCATTGCCCTTCCTTGTGTTCCCTCTGTTTTACCCCTTCCCTAACAGCCGCCGGCTGCCCATAAACCTGCCGCCAACCACCAAATCTCCCTCCAAATGCCCCCCCCCCCCCCGCTCTAAGTCAAAACAGACCCACCCCAAACCATTCCCACTCGGCCATACTCCCTTCTAGCCATCTGTTACGAAGAAGAAATTATTTGCAATTAAACTCGAAGAACTTGGATACAATCACGAAGAATACTCGTGTCTAACCTCAGGAGGCTGGTTCCTCCTAGAAGTCCCTCTCAAAATGAGAGATCACAAAACCCTAATCAAAAGCATAACTAAAACTCCGCCGTTCTGCCACGCCGTTCTGGCTGCGGCTGGGGGTACAGACGGGCATTCCGTCCCGCCTCCTTCTCCAGCTGGGTCTCTAAACAATATACTAGCCGTCTAGACACCATAAGTAGTTGCCGAGGATCTCGGTATAGGAGAATTTTGCGGGAGTTTGCTGCTTTCATCAGCGTCTGTGTCACTGCCATCTGTTAAAGAGGAGAAAAAACAGTTTTTATTGCTTTAAACGAGTTAAGTTAATGTAGTTTATTTAACTAACTACTATTTGAATCGATTAAATTTGGCTGCTAAATTTAAGGATAATTTAGGTATAGATTTCCTGTATCTTGAATTTTATCCCTTGATTTTAATTAGTTTGGTAAGGCTCCTACAGTAATCTATAAATGGGGAACCTAGGTTTATATTTTTTGATATTATCTAATTCAATAAACTCTTCTGGAGTATTTCCTCTCTCTCACTCTCAATATTTAAGGACTGTTTGGCAGGGAGTTGCAGTTGGATATGGTGATAAAACTGCGTTCCTAAACGTGGGCCGCTCCATGTGTCCGGAATCAAGCATAAAACTGCATTTTTCGAGATACACGGTTCCAAAAGGAGGTTACCCAAACGCGCAAAAAACAGCGGTTGCGTTTGTTTCAAAATCGCAACGAGCAAAAAACACCCAAACAAACTGAGCGGTAGTCTAGCTCTCTCTCAATTCATGCTGGAATTCAGAATTTCAAAAGCAGTTTCTTCATATCAAAATGCCTTCCTACTTTCATGCTCAGCTCCATGGCTTCTTTGAAAGAAAATCACCCTCAATTTTCTTGCAATCAGAACCGTCGGATTTCTCAAACTTCGCCTGAACGATCTCGTCTTTCTATTTTCGCTCAAATTTGTTCCACACGATGCTCCATGAGTATATATGTTGGGATTGCCAGCTATTATTTTCAGCTAGAAACACAGTTTCTGAAAGCATATTTCTGAGTCAGAATGCCATGTGGATATCCAAACCTAACTTTAAGCGCATTCTTATTTCCCCATTACTGTTTTTTTTTAAAAATCTTCTCTGGTCATAAAATTATTTGAGCATTTTACGATATCTTAGAGAAACTTTTCCTGCAGGCGACTGGCTAAGCTCGAAATGCTCAAACGCCGCGGAAAAGGTGCGCCGAAGAAGGGCCAGGGGAAGCGTGCGGCGAAGCGAAGCAAGTAGAAGATAAGTCACTTTCTTAGTACACTTTTTCTCTACCAACTCGATCTCTAGTCCAAGCGTGGCCTTGAATTTTACTAAAATCTTCTTTTTTTGAGGGGATGAGTAAGGATTTTAGTGTGGATGGTTTGAAGGAAATGTTTGGTTCAGCTTTTTGTTTTGTATGGTTTGGAGAAATTTAGGTTTTGTTTGAGACAGTTGTGTTGTTTGAGCATTGGCGATGTGAAATTATAGTAGTAAATAGAGCGGTTCCATTTTACCTGTGTTTGAACTTTCTGGGACAGTGTTTCTCGCAAGAATTGATACTTGAACAATAATTTGGTACGTTGAACGTTCCCGAGCATGGTACGTTCAACGATCGTGATGCGTACATCAAAGAAAAGCACAACTTGATCGACGGCTCAGATGCAACCCGCGTACCATCCTCCATTTACGTTCAACGTACCTACAAATTATACCTCTATATGAGCCGGCCATGTCTCTGTATCTTTGATTTCATGGCTTCTTGTTTTGCGTGGTTTGATATTACATATTTGCACTGTGATTTCAAGCTGGACTAATGCCTCTAAGGCTTCGTTTGGCGCGGTGGTGGCTGTCGTGAACGTTGTGGTCATGAACCGTTGTTCGTGAACACCCGACCTAACCTAAAAAAAGGGAGTTGTTAAAAGCACCGCAGTTTTGGCTATGTGCACCGCAATTTGTGCGAGTTATTACGCGCCTTTTGAAAATACGCTTTGTCCATGCATTTTTAGGAAAAATGTTCAACATGAAAGTTGTAGATCTCGTCGAGACAACTTTCGTGTTGAACACTTTTCCTAAAAAATGCACGCACAAGGCGTATTGCCGCCCTGATTGAAACATGGGCGTAACTATAGTGAATTTTTGGAAATACGCCATGTGCGTGCATTTTTAGGAAAAGTGTTCAACACGAAAGTTGTAGATCTCGACGAGATCTACAACTTTCGTGTCGAACATTTTTCCTAAAAATGCATGTACAAGATGTATTTCCAAAAGATGCGTAAAAATGCAGTGCACATAGCCAAAACTGCAGTGCTTTTAACAATTCCCTAAAAAAATTCATACATTTTATGCTCAGAACTAGTTTATTTTCTTGGCAGCGGTCATAACCTTTGTTTTGCCAAACATACAATCTATGATAATGACGTTTTTTGACCCAACTCATCGGAGCAAATAAGCCACGCCAAACGAAGCCTAAGTGTGTGTGTGTTATATGTGGCCATTTATCGAGATCTCCCATCTAAGTTTGTTAAATTACAGGTTGCACCTCCTCTTACTTTTGAAATTACAAAAAATTCCCTTGTGAGTTTACATTTCATAACATTCATGCTCAAAAAGACCCTCATGAAAATTATTAGTAATACTCGATATTCGCCCTGTGATTTCATGCTGGACTAAACACCTCTAAGCATCACATATATGTATATTCCATCTATATATGTTTTTTCCTCCTTCAATGGTTTAGGATTATTTGCATGTCCCTTGGTCACCTATAATGTTGGGGCGCAAATATAGTGTCCTGGCCCGATTGTTTGAGATGAAACTTTTTGTTGTTGGGCTCGTACTCACGAGACAGACTCCGTTTGTTTTAGTGTTTTTTCTCCGTTGCATTCTTGAATAACCTCCATTTGTAACCGTTGATCCCAAAACGCCGTTTCATGCTCGATTCTAACCGCAATAAATATGTCGCATTCAAGAACGCTGATTTATCTTCATCTCGACCGCTCCTTATCATGCCACCACCGCCCTCCCAAATGGACCCTAAACGAAGGGGACTGCCTTAACGTGACGATGGTTTGCTCCATAAGCCTTGGCAAAAGGCAGATGGGAGGCAAACCTTGGTGGGTTTGCTCAACTTCGGTTCCAGTTTGTTTCTCGTACAGCCAACAGGGTGGCTGACTTTTGTACTCGTTATGCTTTGTTCTGCGGCTTTCTTATGGCACAGTCTACTTGATACTCCATCCGAGTTTGTTGAGTTAGCGGTGTCTGATGTAGAGGGAATCATGTAATAGCTGTTGCTGTTTTTTTATTTATTTATAATGCATATGCAAAATTTCAACAACAAAAAATGGACCCTAAACAACAACAAAGATGTTTACATATTCTCATTTTATGTCATTTTGCTATGTTGTTTTCTTTGATTTTGTTCTTGCAAGTTCATATGTTCAGCGCGGAGCCACCCGACTAGTGAGTGTATACGCGCGAGGGAGCGAAGCGAAGGCATGGGAACGTATTGAAGTTTATATTGTAATATATTGATGGTTAGACTCTCCTTTTCTCATCGCTGGTTGTATGTATAGAACTAACTTTGGGATTAGGTGCGCCTTTTTTATAGTGAGTTGATATTAGCTGTTCGGAACTGGCTATTCGCAGTCCATCGCTATTCATAGTCCATAAATTTTATTGCAGTCCAAAATTATATTTGCACCTCACTCTCATCCTGAATAAGCGAAATATTTTGTTGATTTATTAAGCAATAGAAGTCTAGAGAAATAAATATCTTAAAGACTCAAACAATTTAAATACCTAGCAGGAGAACAAGTTAAATGACACGCGTAGAAGAATTAACTCTAAAACAAGTTAAATGACATGCAAACCTTCCTCTAACCAGAAAACTGACTACTTTTTTGGGTTTTCGCTGGATAATTTCCTTCTTTTTTGAAGAAGGTGAATCTAAGAGGGGGAAAGACGACACGGCCGATAGAACTACGGCTAAAGTTTAGGCAACGGGAGGAGAGAAATGGAGAGGAGGTTATTCGATGGGGTGCGATTAGCAAGAATTGGACTGCGAATATAATGAGGATTCTTACAATTTATGGGGTGCGAATAGCAAGAATTGGACTGCTAATATCAACTCTCTTTTTATTTATTGTTTATGTTGTATTGTTCTTGGCAATCAAGTTTTAAGGTTCTGTCGCGGGTGTGCAAGGTTGTAATGTTGTGAATGCAGAAGCATCAAAACTTTTTCTCTATGTTTACATTCTTAACATGTACAAAATATATCCCTGAAAGACTCCATTTTTCGCATTTATTGGTTCTGTTGTAGATGTCGTTCGACATAACTGATGTGTCGGTTTAGGGGAGAAAATGACATGACATCGATCTTTTGCGACTAAATATTAAGTTGCAAAATATAGTCTCATGGATCGGGATGTATCGAGCAGGTTAATTTTTTATATTAAGAGCTTAATGCGCATTTAAAGTTCTGCCTTCGGCTCTCGACGGGTTATTTTTGCCATAATCTTTTGCTCGGGAGTATGGCTCTCGACAACGGAACTATTGGATGAATGCCCTTTATCCTCCCAGTTACGCAGGACTCCATTTTTCGCCTTTTTTGCTCGGCGCCTCCGACCGCCCACTTTTTGGACGAACTCTCTCGTGTGCTCAGACGAGATCATCTCCCGGGCCTTGAAATTTCCGTTCTCGCAGTGCTGCGCAGCTCCATGATGGAGGCGGTGAACACCTTGCCGAACCATGATGGAGGCGGTGATCCCCGCATCGCGACGCCGCAAAGCAGAGGCCCGCAGCCGCCTCCCGATGCTCAGCTGCAGCAATGAAAAATAGAAATACCGGGCAATGTCAGCCATGTTAATCCCGAGCTACTACAACTGCAAGGTTAATGGCAAGATATGGTCATGTGCATGATATCAGGATTAATTAAGAGAAGGGAGAAGAGAATCAACCATTCTTTCTCTCATTCATTTGGGTCTGCGAATATCATATTGGTGTACAAATATAATTTTAGGCTATGCATATCAAAGTGCTAATATCGTCGCCCAAAATATTTTATCATAATATAAGTCATGATCGCGTTGGTTATGAACCTTTGTTCGTGAGATCAATTTGCCATGCACTTTTGAGAAGTCTAGAGTTTTGCCACGTGGTAGGGAGGTATTGGACGTTGGTAGGTTGCGGTCGCAACACAATAACTTCGTCTCTTTTGGTCACACTCTCTCCTCTATTGTCACCCTTGTGCCCATTCTGTCTCTTCATCACCCGTCTCCGCTCTCTCCGCCTTTCTCTCCTCTGCGCGACGATTATTAAGGCGGGTCTCAAGGGATATACCAACAAAAAATCTCGATTTAATGAATTTTTTGTTACAATCAAATAGATTGCCAAAAGAGGGTCATATAGCACGAGCACAAACCACATGGTTGAATAAATTCCCCTTCATACGCATGCCGCACATCGATGTTAGGATCGTGATACCTCACAGATCCATATTCCCGGATTATCCGGATCGTGGCACGTCACCGATCCATGGGATTAAGGTTTTCCTATTCTAGCAAATCCTAACTTAGGAGAAATCCTATTATAGGAATCAGATATTTGAGAGATTATTCTCCCCATTGATGAGGGTCGGTTGACGTTTTTCCATGTGTGGCCTAGGCATTCATGGCCATAGATTTCTCTCCTTATTTGGAGATTGGTTATGTTGCGGGTCGCTCAACGTTTTTTCAGACCGGGCGAATCGAACCGTCTTAGCCCGAGCGTGAACCGAGCGCGCAAGCAGTCACAGAGAGAACGAACAGGTGGCAAGAAGACGTTTTTACCGTGGAAAACCCGGAAAGGGTGAAAAACCACGTGGTCGGATCGGCGCCGACCAAATTTCACTAAGTTGTGGAGTGTTACAAGTAATGATGCGAGAATCGGGAGAGACAGGCCGCTCCCGTTACAATTGCAGTTGAATGAAGGTCTCTGAGGGTGACAGACCACCTCTCAGAAAAACTAAGTACTTTTCTCGGCCAGGAAGTCTTCAAAGTCCGCAGGAGATCTTCAAGCGACGATGGGGGTCTTCAAGCGACAAAGGAGGTCTTCGAAGGTTGAAGGAGATCTTCGGGTTCCGTAGGAGATCTTCGAATGCTGAAGGAGATCTTCGGGTTCCGAAGGAGATCTTCGAATGCTGAAGGAGGTCTTCGGATTCCGAAGGAGATCTTCGGGTTCCGAAGGAGATCTTCGAAGGCTGAAGGAGATCTTCGGGTTCCGAAGGAGATCTTCGGGTTCCGAAGGAGATCTTCGGGTTTCGAAGGAGATCTTCGAATTCCGAAGGAGATCTTCGAATGCTGAAGAAGATCTTCGAGGGAATTCCAGAGAGCTCTCTCCAGTCCAGAAAAACCAAGTCCCTTGAAATGAAGCCCTGGGGTTCCTTTTATAGCTTTTGAAGATGGTTAGGGTGGTTATGGTGGTTAGGACGGCTACCCGCACATCATAACCAATTTATGTGTTATATGCACATTTATCATGAATATGGCTATGCACACACTAGTTTGTATAGTTTTTAGGATGATATGTATTCATATGACGGATATGGTTACACGCACACCATAACCATATTATTTGCTAGACGCAGACCAGATGCCCACTCATCATGAATATGGCTATGCGCACACCAATTTGTATAGTTTGGTGATGATATGTATTGACATGACGGATATGGTTATGCGCACACCATAACCATACTATTTGCTAGACGCAGACCGTATGCCCATTTATTATGAATACGACTATGCGCACACCAATTTGTATAGTTTCGTGATGATATGTATTGACATGACGGATATGGTTATGCGCACACCATAACCATACTATTTGCTAGACGCAGACCGTATGCCCATTTATTATGAATACGACTATGCGCACACCAATTTGTATAGTTTGGTGATGATATGTATTGACATGATGGATATGGTTATGCGCACACCATAACCATACTATTTGTTAGACGCAGACCGTATCCCCATTTATTATGAATACGACTATGTGCACACCAATTTGTATAGTTTGGTGATGATATGTATTCATATGACGGATACGGTTACGCGCACACCATAACCACACGATTTGCTAGACGCAGACCGTATTGAAGGTTTTTACTATTTATACCCCCATGTTGGAGGATTTTCACTATTTGCACCCCATGATGCGGAGTTTCACTATTTGCACCCCATGATGGGTGGTTACAGGTTTAGCGAGATTTGCCTTGATCGTCCTCGTTTTCTCCGCCGAATGAGGCGGGAGAGGTCGGGCGAGCGCGTCCGTTGGTCAAGGGAGGCCGACCGGGGATGAGACGAGAGGGGCCGGAGAATGCGCCCGGCGGCGAGGGAGGCCGACTGGCACCGCGCCCACCGCCCGGCCGCGTGTGGTGCCGGGCGGTACTGCGCGGTGTCGGGCGCGCGGTACCGCGCGGCGCTAGGCGCACGGTGCCGGGCGCGCGGTACCGCGCGACGTTAGGCGTGCGGCACCGAGTGGTGCCGGGCACGCGGTGCCGCGCACGGTACCGCGCCACCGTGCGGTGCCGTGCGGCCGCGCGCGACGCCTGATACGTCTTTAGTGTATATACGCAAGTATACGTGCCGGCTCAAGTAATATAATAGTGAGTTAAGATCGTTCCCTCGGAGAAGTGAACACTCTAACGCTTATGAATATTAGTTTACTCTTTTCCTTAAATCCAAGTTAAATAATTCGATTGGTTGGACGAAACTAAATTTCAGAATACTTAAAACTAATTTTTAAAATACTAAAAGTACTTAAGTTATTTTTATCAACTTTTAGAGAAAGGAATCTTGTATATCGCTTCCCTAGATCTGTTGTGGTATTTACTAAATATGCCGATGCATTATATTTGATTTACTATCTCGCTCGATTAAAAACTAGGAATCATAATCTCTCGATCTATGAATTCCCATAACCTAGATTTCGCTAGTTATCTCTAACTTAGAAAAATACTAGGTAAATTAAATTGCTCAAATCGCTCTTGCTAATAAGGTGATGGAATCTCTTCCTATCTCCTTTATTATATCAAAGTTTTGATGTAAACACACCGCTCCTCTCTCGAATCTCGCGGCGTAGTATAAAAGTAAAGATTTAAATTAGATATTCATGCGACTCATTTCTCGAATCTCGCCGCATAACATTAAGTAATTATCTTAAATAAATCGTGATTCCTCTCTCGAATCTCACCACGAAATGTTGAAGATAAACATGATTCAAATCTTTCGCAATAAATCATAACATTGATAAAGATAGCAAACCAAGAAATCATACGGAAAAATTATAAATTAAACATCACAACAAAAACTAGTACTCACGACATACAAGATACGAAGAATTAGTTCATGATTCTTGAAATGAAAAACCAAATTGGAAGGATCTTACAAGACATTGTTTGGAGTCTAAATATTAGAGCAGGAATTCCTCCTTTTCGTTGCCAAATCCGCTCAATGTGTCGTCTCTTTTTTCTTCTCCAAGACTTCTTCACTTTTTCTCTCTCTAAAAGTACTCTCGTCTCTCCTCCTCCTCTCCCTAGAAAATGCCGAAGTCCTCCTTTATTTGTCTACGCTACCGTCCAAAAGCTGAAAAGAGACGTCCTTTCAACAAGGAACCGCAGGCCTATTTTTTGATTATTTCGAAAATAATCAACTTTTGGTTCAGCATATTCAATTTAAACCGCCTTGTTACAACCAGGTTATGACCAAACTGCTGTAATCTTCCCATCATTGTAATTCCTGCCAAAAGTTGTCCGTTCTTTCATGGATTTCTCGCACTCCTGCACAAATATACTGCATGTTCGCCGATAAACTGTCCACAATTACAGATATGAAGTTTATTAGTCAATTAATCGTTATCTTTCATATACTTTCTCAATATTCACTAAATTAAAGAAGTTAATAACTTCTTTATGAGAAGTTATCACACCCCCACACTTAAGTCTTTGCTAGTCCCTAGCAAGAATTAAATCAATTTTAAAAAAATAAATATGAAAACTTCTATTGAAACATGGCAAGAATCATCTTCTTTACGTACACCAGCTTTAGGCTTACTTAAGGATTTCAAATTAACTAAGGCAAATCTCTTAAAAGATGTTTCAACCTTTTACAATTCCGTTAGTTAGATAACAAGTGCAGCTCCCTCAATATTTCTATGTTGTGTGTGTGCTTCCTTAAAATTGTTCACTCTCAACAATTTAACTCATTAAACATGCTTATAATTGGAAAGGGTAAGAAATTGCCGAGTCTTTGTTTTATACCTCCACAAGAGTTTAGTAGTTCAATTTGATAAGAAATCATAAGGGCTTACAATATGAATGACTTTGGCTTGGTGAAGATTTTATGAATGAATTTTGATATAGAGCGGAATTTCCCTAGTTAACATTCTTAATGACTTGCCATACTTTGAGGTTTATTTCTTAATCAAAAATTTTTTTTAGGAACATAGTAGGGATCATTCCAAGTAGGTGTACACACACTTATGCCACATATCACTATGTCATTATACATTTTCCCATTTTTTTTTTATAAATTTTCTTTTACTTTATGATCATAGTTGGGATCATTCTAAGAAGGTGTACACACACTTAGGCCACATATCACTATGCCTCACACACATTTTTTTTAAATCCCCAAAGTCGGAAAGTTAACTAAGAAGTAACTAGTGAAATTATTGGAAAATTGTGCTTGGACAAATGATATCAAAATGATAAGTTCAAGCTCAAAGACTGATGGATAATCAAAAATAGTTTTGTGGTGTGATCTGATCCAAAGGTGACCCTACTCATTGTTATCAATTAACTACACACTCTATGTTTTAGCTTACAACATTGACTTAGTTCTTGCTCATCCTTCCATAATTATGTTAACCAGTTAATAAATTATTTTGTCGAGAGCAAATTCTTTAAAGAATCTAGTGCATAATTGAAATACTTAAGAGAGCTATAACCGCATCTTACTAACTTTAAATTTATTACTTGAAATCACCATATTAATTAATCTGCCAATTAGTGTAAGACGAAGTAACTTTAGTAAGCCTTCTGTTGGTAACAAAAATGAAGAAATTATCGTAAAGTGCCCTGAATAGAAATTTTATAAGTGAAAATAAACGGAGGATAACTGACGTCACCCCCACACTTAAATAGCTGCTAGACCCTAGCAGAGACCTCATTGAGAACGTAGTGAATTAAATAAATTAAAATAAGAATCCAAAGAAAATATTAATTGAAAATACAACACTCCCCTGCAAATTTGGCAGGAAGGATGCCCATTGCACGTGTGGCAGTATTTGGTAAGGTAATCATTCATAGCACAATAAGAACTGCATTTAGTGGAGTACAAAAATAGTAAAGCAAGAAGTGTGATAATGCTAACATGAGAGAACAGAAAATTCTTATATCATACTTCATAAATCAAGTACTTGACATAAAAATCAAGATAAGACTTATGCAGATATAAGCAGAACAGTACAAATCATTTATTGATATAGGTAAAACAGTACAAATGAAGATAAAGCTCATGCAAAGTAAAGCAAAACAATGATCAGACATTCACAGGAATTAATTAACCATATAAGCTATTCTTATGATTGGGACAGTATAAATTAATTCTTGGCAATTAAAGCATAGAAATATCAGAAATTTCACCTAAGGTGAAATTCATAAGAACATCATATTATCTCATAAAGCCAAGTTATTGAATTTGTTATATATTAAAAATGATAGCAGCTTCTCATCAAATAGAATTAGCAGGAAAGCAATATCAGAATATCAGCAAATAAGAGAAGCAAAATTTAAAGCAGGATAATATTAGCTACTTAAGAGTAGCAGCATCAGAGTAACATAAACTCCTCTAAAATAAATAACATCACAGCAGCATGAGGAATAGCATAAGAGTCTTCAAAATAACAAAACAATAATCCACCATTGTCTGATTAAAGCAATAATTAAGAAGAGTTAAGCATCGGGCATCTCGTCATCCATGCAGTGGGATTCACTAATATCAATCCGTTCGCCATCTGGATAGAGCAAATAACCTTGCTGATCAAATCTCGATTTGTATTTGTAGACAGTCTTCACGGTATCCAAACCAGCATCCTCCATGAGTCTAGCTTGATTCCGCAGGAGATCATCACATTTTTCATTAATGAGTAGATGACTGAATCGCTAATAACATTTCATGTATTCCCTTTCTTCTGTTGCGCTTACCATATTATCAATGATCTCTGTTAAGTCAACCTGTGCTGGTGCGGTGGAAGAAGAAGGAGTACTCGCAGCGGGCTTGGGGACAGGATATGTATTACCAGCAGGAGGCGGTGTGCTCTCAAGATTATCTGAACTATCCCGAATATTGCTTGTGATTACTACCTTAGTAATATGGTGTCCAACTTTGGTAATTAAAGTTTCCTTGTCTCCCCACATTCCGCTAACACGGAAAAGTTCAGTAATAAGAGTAGGGAACCATAATTGCAACCTATCCATAGCAAGGAGTCTCTTCTGAAGTTGATCTGATATTATTTTCCCAACATCAAAATGAATGCCCTTTAAAATACAGTAAATTAAGATGGCACGGTCCATAGCGACTCGTGTAGTGTTTTTGGTAGGGATTATGCTTGTGTTAATGAATAAAAACCACACCTTGGCCTCCCGCTTTAAACTATTGACTTTCAAATTGGAACCTTTCGTCGAAATCCAGGCTGTGTCGACATTATTACAAATCTCCTCCGCAATGACGGACGGTGGGGTTGTGGCTTGTACGCGCAGATACTCTTCTTCATTCGGAACCATCATTCCAAAATAGCTATTAATCGCCTTACCAGAAAAATCTACTGAATGACCTCGCACATAAATTTTTCTCTCCTCAACGGTCAGCGCATTAGCATAAAATTCATAGATCCAAGACAACACCGCTTCCTTTCGGGGGTGGCAAAATGATTCCCACCCAAAATTTTTCATTTTTGTGACATATTTCATACTCCATGCCCGTTTTTCGATCTCAAACCCTCGTTCGAAAATGAAAGGTTTATCTTGTAAACCTTCATATCTCAGTTTTGCGTCATCATTAATAAATCGAAAATTCTTACGAGGACTTGGTGCGGGTTTGCTCTTAACTTTACGCTTAGAGGACATTTACTGATATTAAAAAAAAATTGATACTAGTAAGAACCCTAGAATATTGTAAGATTTTATCATCTTTTCGTAAGGAAGAAGGGTTGTTGCGAAATGTTACCGACTTAAAGGTGAAATCGACGCCGCCTGGTTTGGACAAGAACTCGAACGTTGACGCCGCCGGATCGGGATGAGAACTCGAGTGCTGCTCTCCGCCTCGTCGTTCGACAGTCGCCGCTGCTCTTCGTCGAGAAGGGAAATAGGGTTCCTAAAACGCAGCTGTCGAACCAGGGGAGGGGAAGGGCGAATAAAAATAAACCGGGTTACCAAGTTCTTTATATATTAAATGTTGGACCGGCGGTTTACTCCAAGTGGTTTGACAGGTTTTTATCCAGCGGTTCGGAGAAGTTACAGTCGCCAGCCGGTCAGTTATACACGTTTTATCTTGGACCGACGGGTTCGGTTATCTTTTTTTTTTTTTTTTTTTTCTTTGTTCTCTTAGTCAAAAGGACAGAGAATAAAAAAATTAGAACATTGGTCATAACCTTGTCATGACATTTTAATGCAAAATTTTTTTTATGGACCTTCCTACGCTTTTCAACCTTTAACCTTTATAGTTACTACTTAATTAATTAATTTTAGTTGGGTTGCCTCCCAATTAGCGCTTGATTTAACGTCTCGGCTAGACTCAGCCAATCTTTAGACAGATAAATTCGTTACCATCACCTCTCGCGGCTCATTGTTATGAAAGTAAGCTTTAAGTCTTTGCCCATTTACTTTGAAAATAGAACCGTCTTTGTCATTACGAATGGAAACTACCCCAAAAGGATGGACTTCTTGAACTCGGAACGGACCAGACCACTTAGATTTCAATTTACCCGGAAATAGTTTAAGGCGAGAATTATAAAGTAGTACTAATTGATTCGGAATAAATTCTCTCTTCTCTATGCGGGCGTCATGCCATTTTTTTGTCCTTTCCTTATATAGTTTTGCATTGTCATATGCATGAAATCGCATCTCATCGAGTTCATTGAGATTAAGCAACCTATTCTTACCGGCTTCCTTATAATCGAAATTTAATTTTTTTGTAGCCCAATAAGCTTTATGTTCTAACTCGACAGGAAGGTGACAAGCTTTTCCATAGATCATCTTGTACGGGGTCAGTCCTATGGGCGTCTTAAATGCAGTTCTGTAAGCCCACAACGCATCATTCAATTTCTGTGACCAATCTTTCCTAGTGGCACTTACCGTTTTCTCTAAAATAGATTTAATTTCCCTGTTAGAAACCTCAGCCAAACCATTAGTTTGGGGATGATATGCTAAAGCGATCTTATTGTTCTTTGATTTAAAGCATTTGCCAATTGACCAATTGTGGTTTCTAAAGATCGGAGTGAAGACTCAATACCACCCATCATAGAGTCATTCTTTTGGAACAAACCTATAATATACTCATCAGTCAATTTCCTATTATTGGTTTGTTGATTAAGCATATTGGTTGGTATAGGATTAATGTTTTGATTAAAACCTGGTGGTTGAATTGCATTTTGTGAATTTTTCCAAGAAAAATTAGGATGATTTCGCCATTCTGGATTATAATGATTTCCGAAATTTGAAGGTCCTTGCCTTTGTTGGCCTCCTAGATAATATACTTCTTCAGTTACTTGGTTTAATTGTTCCACTGTTATTGGTTCACTTGTTGAGGGGGTAGATAGAGAATATAACCTCTTATTTATTAAATTAAATTGAGTGGCCATTTGAGCTGCTAACGAAGTGAATTGATCTACTTGATGAATACCGGCTGGTTGGTTATTACCTTGCCTTTCGAATGCTTGGTAATTGTTAGAAGTAAGATCTTCTAAAATTTCCAAAGCATCTTCTGGATATTTCTTTAATAAAGACCCTCCCGCAGCTCCGTCAACTAGAATCATCGTAGTGGTTTGTAAACCGTTATAAAAAGTGGTTACTTATTGGTGTTGCGCCAACCCGTGATGCGGACACTTCCTAAGTATTTCTTTAAACCTTTCCCACTCTTCATAAAGTGTTTCGCCATGATTTTGGACAAAAGTGGTGATGTCTCTAACCAATTTAGCTGTTTTAGAAGGGGGGAAGTATTTATTCAGAAATCTCTCTTCCAATTGATCCCACGTAGTGATGGAACCGGGTGGTAGAGAATCAAGCCAGTCTTTAGCTCTTCCCTCCAAAGAAAATGGGAATAACCTCAATTGAATAGCTTCATACGAAGCCCCATTTACCTTGTACATATCACAAATTTCTAAAAATGTTCTTAAATGAGCGTTTGCATTTTCATGATTTAGACCCCCAAATTTGTTATGTTGTACTAGTTGCATTGTGGTAGAGTCTATTTTAAAATTATTAGCGACGATTGTGGGTCGCGCTATACTAAATTGCAAACCTCCTCTTAACGGTGCGTTATAGTCTCGACAAGTCATTCGTGGTGCAGCATTTTGAACATTATGACCGTTGTGTTCGACTTGACCATTAGGGTCCACCTGACCCCCATGATCATTTTCATTGCCTTGCTGATTATTATCCATCTCTTGATGAATAATAGCGCTTGCTCTAACAGTTTGCCTATTCCGTCTACAAGTACGTTCGATTTCTAGATTCAAAGGTAATAATTCAATGTTACGCAATCGGGACATACACTAGACAAGAATTCAAAGTGAAATAAAATAACGATTTGGTCTCTAATTACTAAGAGCTCACTAATATCGTAAGAAATAAATCGTTAGATAGCCGCTTCCCCGGCAACGGTGCCAAAAACTTGATACGCCTTTAGTGTATATACGCAAGTATACGTGCCGGCTCAAGTAATATAATAGTGAGTTAAGATCGTTCCCTCAGAGAAGTGAACACTTTAACGCTTATGAATATTAGTTTACTCTTTTCCTTAAATCCAAGTTAAATAATTCGATTGGTTGGACGAAACTAAATTTCAGAATATTTAAAACTAATTTTTAAAATACTAAAAGTGCTTAAGTTATTTTTTATCAACTTTTAGAGAAAGGAATCTTGTATATCGCTTCCCTAGATCTGTTGTGATATTTGCTAAATATACCGATGCATTATATTTGATTTACTATCTCGCTCGATTAAAAACTAGGAATCATAATCTCTCGATCTATGAATTCCCATAACCTAGATTTCGTTAGTTATCTCTAACTTAGAAAAATGCTAGGTAAATTAAATTGCTCAAATCGCTCTTGCTAATAAGGTGATGAAATCTCTTCTGATCTCCTTTATTATATCAAAGTTTTGATGTAAACACATCGCTCCTCTCTCGAATCTCGCGGCGTAGTATAAAAGTAAAGATTTAAATTAGATATTCATGCGACTCATCTCTCGAATCTCGCCGCATAACATTAAGTAATTATCTTAAATAAATCGTGATTCCTCTCTCGAATCTCTCCACGAAATGTTGAAGATAAACATGATTCAAATCTTTCGCAATAAATCATAACATTGATAAAGATAGCAAACCAAGAAATCATACGGAAAAATTATAAATTAAACATCACAACAAAAACTAGTACTCACGACATACAAGATACGAAGAATTAGTTCATGATTCTTGAAATGAAAAACCAAATTGGAAGGATCTTACAAGACATTGTTTGGAGTCTAAATATTAGTGCAGGAATTCCTCATTTTCGTTGCCAAATCCGCTCAATGTGTCGTCTCTTTTTTCTTCTCCAAGACTTCTTCACTTTTTCTCTCTCTAAAAGTACTCTCGTCTCTCCTCCTCCTCTCCCTAGAAAATGTCGAAGTCCTCCTTTATTTGTCTACGCTACCGTCCAAAAGCTGAAAAGAGACGTCCTTTCAACAAGGAACCGCAGGCCTATTTTTTGATTATTTCGAAAATAATCAACTTTTGGTTCAGCATATTCAATTTAAACCGCCTTGTTACAACCAGGTTATGACCAAACTGCTGTAATCTTCCCATCATTGTAATTCCTGCCTAAAGTTGTCCGTTCTTTCATGGATTTCTCGCACTCCTGCACAAATATACTGCATGTTCGCCGATAAACTGTCCACAATTACAGATATGAAGTTTATTAGTCAATTAATCGTTATCTTTCCTATACTTTCTCAATATTCACTAAATTAAAGGAGTTAATAACTTCTTTATGAGAAGTTATCAGCGCCGCGTGGCTGCGCGGTGCCGCGGTCGTGCGGTACCGCGGGGCCACGGGATGCCGCGCGGCCGGGTGGTGCCGCGCAGCCGGGTGGTGCCGCGCGGCCGGGTGGTGCCGCGCGGCCGGGTGGTGCCGCGCGGCCGGGTGGTGCCGCGCCGCCGGGTGGTGCCGCACGGCCGCGCGCGACGTCGTGCGGCTGTGCGGTGTCATGCGGCCGCACGGTGCCGCGCGGTACCGTGCGGCCGCACGCGATGCCGCGCGGCCTTGTGGCCGCGCGTGGTGCTGCGCGTGGCTTCGTGCAGTGGTTGCGGCGGTTGCGGTTGCGGTTGTGGGCGGTTTCCTCCTCTTACTTGCCAATACCTCCACCATCTTAGTGGGGAGTTGGGTTTTTGGCTTAACCGCAGCCCAGATTTCTCTACATAATGTATGACAACCTATCAATTGCCCCCCAAATCCTCGGAGTTCTTTATTGTTGCTCGAGGAAATGCGAGGATTTTGTAATCTTTTGGTGTGATCTGGGCGTTGTGGTGGAGCTGGAGAAGTCCCGTGCTGAAGTTTGTACGAAGAAGGCCCTTGTGAGGGGTTCGACTCATTTGTTGGAGGATTTGCGAGCTACAGTAACTCGTCTTGGGGCCGAGTTGGTGTCTTTGAAGACGGAGGTGGAACGCCTTTCTTCGCCGGAGCGGGCTGCCGAGCTGAAGGCTGTTGGCGGGTTGCGTCTTTTGTACAACTGTTCTTGTTTTTAGCTCTTATAGTAGTGGAGTTTTTGCGGTGTTTGAACTAATGTTTTGCTCGGCAAACTATGTTCTTCTCTCATGGGGTTGGCGTTTAGAGCACGAGACCCAGGTGGTGTCAGAACCTACTACGAGGGCGAATGACGAGCAATTCGAGCCGGGTAGTGGGAGGTTCGCATAACCGACCTGGGGATGTCGTTGATAGTATCAGTGAAGGGCAGACGCTTCGAACCATTTGCGAGCGCGAGAGGGGCAGGCCCTGGCGACGCGTTTTAGAGGACGAGACCCGGGTGGTTTCGGAACCTACTACGTGGGCGAATGGCGAGCGATTCGAGCCGGGTAGTGGGAGGTTCGCTTAACCGACCTGGGGGATGTCGTTGATAGAAGCGGTGAAGGGCAGACGCTTCGAACCGTTTGCGAGCGCGAGGGGGGCAGGCCCTGGCGACGCGTTTTAGAGGACGAGACCCAGGTGGTGTCGGAACCTACTACGTGGGCGAATGACGAGCGATTCGAGCCGGGTAGTGGGAGGTTCGCTTAACCGGCCTGGGGGATGTCGTTGATAGAAGCGGTGAAGGACAGACGCTTCGAACCGTTTGCGAGCGCGAGGGGGGCAGGCCCTGGCAACGCGTTTTAGAGGACGAGACCCAGGTGGTGTCGGAACCTACTACGTGGGCGAATGGCGAGCGATTCGAGCCGGGTAGTGGGAGGTTCGCTTAACCGGCCTGGGGGATGTCGTTGATATTACAACATTTGGCGCTGCCTGCAGTTGATCTTAACTGTGTTTGAATAGCAGGGTTTGAAGCAGAGAAAGCATTTCGAAATTTAACACACAATTGTTCTTGCGTAAGCGCATGCTTACGACTTGTCTAGAATAACTATTACAAACAAGAGTTCTTAAAGACAATTTGACGAGTTTGGAATATAGTAAGACATTTCTGCCCCATTCCTAGCTCCTTTTGGGGCTTCAGGTTCTGGATGTGGTGGAGCACAGGGCGGCTCCTTGTCCAGGCTCCATTTGTTGCAGATAGCACGCGCGTGCTGCTTCCTGGTTTCCACGAACAACTCCAATTCCCCCTGGGGTGACAAACTTCATTGCGAGGTGTGGGATGGACGGGATAGCTCCAAATAGGGCCTACAACAGTCGACCGAAAATCGCGTTGTAAGGCGATTCTGCCTCGACTACCACGAACTGCACGTCGCGGGTAGACCTCCTAGGGAAATCTCCTAAGGTAACAGGGAGAGTGATGGTCCTTTAACCGGGACAGGACTGCCGTTGAAGCCATAGATTGGTCCAGAAGCTGGTTGGAGACTTTCCGGTAGGATCTTCATGCTGAGGAGAGCGGTCATGAACATGACGTTGACGGAGCTGTCGTTGTCTACCAATATCCGTTTGACGCGGAAGCTGGGGTTGCCGATCTCTGCGCTGATGACTAATGGATCCTGGTGCGGGATGAGCAGTCCCTTTAAATCTGCATCCCCAAAGCTGATCGTCTCTGCCAGCAGGGTAATGGAATTGACGGTGGGGAACGGGACACTTGAGATGGTTTCCACCACCCCTACTACTTGTCTGTCGCCCTGCGCGCCTTGTCGAGCAGGCAACTGTTCTCTGTTTGCGGGATGATTTTGCGTCTGGTCCTGTAAGAACCTTCCGAGGATACCTTGTCGAATGAGACGCTCTATCTCGTCTTTGAGTTTGATGCATTCCTCGGTGGTGTGTCCTGCACCTCAGTGGAACTCGCAGTACTTTGACTGATTTCCCCTGCCATGGGGAAGTTCTCTTGGCCTTTGTAGTGCCGGGTTATCCTGTATTTCGTAGAGTACGTTTGTGCGGGAGGTATTGAGCGGTGCATACTCTTGGTAGGTTCTGGGGGCCTGTTCTCAGGACGGTCTTGCTGACGTAAATTTCCTTGGCGCTCCTCTTGCTGCTTCGGGACTGGCTCTTCTCTCTTCCTCTTTACCGCTCCTTCGAATTGTCGGCGTTGAGCTTCGATCGCTTCGTCCGCCGCTATCTGTGCCTCCACTTGGTGCACCAGATCTGGATAGCTTGGTACTGTCTCCCTCATCAGAGCGGAGTAAAATCCGCTTGGGCGAAGTCCCCCCAGGAAAACGCCACGCAGAAGCTCGGAATCAACCCCTGGGATTTGTCGCGCCTCGGGCGTGAAGCGACGGAAAAAGTCCTTGAGGGTCTCTCCTTCGTTCTGGCGAATCCCTGAAAGATGTGAGGGATCTCGAATGATTCTTCGGTTAGTGACGAACTGGTCCGTAAACTGCTGTGCGAGCTCGGTGAAGTTGTTGACGGATCCATCCCGCAGGGAATGAAACCAAGTGCGTGCCTACCCCCTGAGTGTTGCCGGGAACACTTGGCAGAGGAGCTGATCAGCAGCGTTGTAGATCCGCATGATGGTGGTAAAATGGTTGACGTGCTCCAGGGGATCGTCCGTCCCATCGAATGTCTCGATGTTGGGAAGCTTGAAGCCGTGCAGAATTGGATGGTCTAAGATTTGTTGTGTGAGTGGGGAGCCGCGACGTAGGGGGCGGCGGGCGAAGATGCCCTGGCGTCCGGCCTGTCCGTACTCTTCAGCTATCACGCCGCGTATCTCCTCGCGAGTGGGCCTTCTCCTTGCTGGTGGTGGAGGGGTTCTCCTCTAGCTCCCCTAGCGGGGCGGACTGGATGCGCGGAGCTGGCAGCATCCGAGTATTCTTCTTCGTATGTTTCTCCTTCTTGAGCAGCTTCTCCCAATGGAGCGTGATCAGGGACCAAGGGAGGCGGGATGATTGGAGCGGCAGGTGGAGCAGGACCTTGCGGGGCTCCGAGGTTTCTGAGAAGAGCCAGCATTTCAGTTTGCTGCTCTTCCATCTGGCGTATACGCCCTTCTAGCGCGGCAACGGGCGCTAAAGGGACTTCTTCGGCGGGAGGTGCATTGATGAGTGAATGGGATGGAGCGGGATCGACGCGTCCTTCAGGGATGGAAACATCAGTGGTGCAAGCACTTCTTCTTGCCATTGTTGTCAGTCACGAGTATCGCTATTAGGCGAATACTGTCTTTGGAAAGCTTTTGCAGAGTTTGGGGAACACCTTTCCCACAGACGACGCCAAACTGTTGCGGGTCGCTCAACGTTCTTTCAGACCGGGCGAATCGAACCGTCTTAGCCCGAGCGTGAACTCGAAGATCTCCTTCAGCACTTGAAGATCTCCTTCGGAACCCGAAGATCTCCTTCAGCATTCGAAGATCTCCTACGGAACCCGAAGATCTCCTTCAACCTTCGAAGACCTCCTTCATCGCTTGAAGACCCCCATCGTCGCTTGAAGATCTCCTACGGACTTTGAAGACTTCCTGGCCGAGAAAAGTACTTAGTTTTTCTGAGAGGTGACCTGTCACCCTCAGAGACCTTCATTCAACTGCAATTGTAACGGGAGCGGCCTGTCGCTCCCGATTCTCACATCATTACTTGTAACACTCCACAACTTAGTGAAATTTGGTCGGCGCCGATCCGACCACGTGGTTTTTCACCCTTTCCGGGTTTTCCACGGTAAAAATGTCTTCTTGCCACCTGTTCGTTCTCTCTGTGACTGCTTGCGCGCTCGGTTCACACTCGGGCTAAGACGGTTCGATTCGCCCGGTCTGAAAGAACGTTGAGCGACTCGCAACAGTTTGGCGCCGTCTGTGGGAAGGAGTTCCCCGCATTCCAAGAAGATCTAAAAGACAGTATCACCAGCCCAACGATACTCGTGACTTGGCATCATGGCAGGAAAAGCCATCAGCGCCGCCGAAAGATCAATCATCGGGGGGCAAGGTGACCTAGTATCCTCCCGCCGGAAGAGGCTACGCAACCTGGTCGAATTTTCATTCGCCAACGCCAACGCGGTCCTCTCAATCGAAAATAGGCGGCACAACCTGGATCGAATCTTCATTCTCCTGCGCTAGCGCAAGCCTCCATCTGCAGCCCCCAGATTGAATTTTCATTCTCCGGCGGTCCCCTCAATCGGAAAAGCCAACACAACCTGGATCGAATTTTCATTCTCCAGTGCCAGCGCAGATCTTTGCTCGCAGCTCTGGATCGAATTTGCATTCTCCAGTAGTCTTTTCTCTCAGATCGAATACTGGCATTCTCTGACCCGTGGCTAGGCCCCGCAACCAGATCGAATTTTACATTCTCTGGCGCTGGATCGAATTTACATTCTCTAGCATGACTGCCCGCCGACGCCCGCCATCGCCAGGGCCTGCCCCCCTCACGATGGCCACCGGATTGAATATTTACATTCTCCGGCAAAGCCGCGAGCAATCCTCGTGCAAACAAAGCCGCGAGCAATCCTCGTGCAAACAAAGCCGCGAGCAATCCCCGTGCAAACAAAGCCGCGAACAATCCTCGTGCAAACAAAGCCGCGAGCAATCCTCATGCAAACAAAGCCGCGAGCAATCCTCGTGCAAACAAAGCCGCGAGCAATCCTCGTGCAAACAAAGCCGCGAGCAATCCTCGTGCAAACAAAGCTGCGAGCAATCCTCGTGCAAATTAAACAAAGCCGCGAGCCAGTCTCGCGCAAACCAAGTCACGAGTAAATCTCGCGCGAGCAAAAGCCGCGAGCCAGTCTCGCGCAAACTAAGTCGCGAGTAAATCTCGCGCGAGCAAAAGCCGTGAGCCAGTCTCGCGCAAACTAAGTCGCGAGTAAATCTCGCGCGAGCAAGATCCGCGAGCCTGCCTCGTGCAATCAAAGTCGTGAGTTAATCTCGCGCGAGAAAAAGTTGTACTTCCAGCTGAGGTCCCAGCTACTTCGTACATAGGAACAAATGCGGATTCGATCGCAAAAGCATGACCAACTACTTCAAAGGATAAAAAAAGGAATGTATCACTCGAGGGCACCAGATACCCCACAACACAACAATCTTCTCTCTTCAAATGACGATATGCAAAATAACCGGTTAGCCGGCTCGCGCGGATCAGTGAACCCCAGAAAAGGTGAGAACTCCCACTCCCGTTCATCTTTAGCGCAGGAGAAAATTCTCGTCTCTCTCGTAAAATCGCTCGAGCCACAGGAATTTTGGGGGCATATGATACGACACTCTCTCACCCCCTCTTATTTATAATGAGGGGGTGCAAATAGCCACGCACCTCGTGATCCCCACCATTTTGGTGGAGATCATGGGATCGCATGCGTATGGGATCAGCGCGTGCGATCCCGCACACGCCGATCCCATTTTTTTCATCTCCTTCTCCTCCCACGCGCTCTCCTCCATCCGTTTGGGGGGAAATCACCCACTAACCATCATGGTTAGTGGAGGGAGAGTTTGTAGGGAATAATATAATAATAATAATAATAATAATAATAATAATAATAATAATAATATTATTATTATTATATTTAATATAAATAATATATATTTCGTGTATTATAAAAAATATATAATGATGATGGTTACGGTGTGCGGATAGCCGCATGACCACCGTAACCACCTCCCACAACAACTACCCACTAACCATCATGGTTAGTGGGGCAATAATTATGGGAATAATCATAATAATATATTAATAATATATTAATATATTAGTTATAATTAATTATTAAATATGAAGGTGGTTACGGTGTGCGGATAACCGCATAACCACCGTAACCACCTCCCGAGGCCTATAAATAAGCCCCCAAGACTCCTCATTTAGAGGGAACTTTTCTCTACTTCCTCCATCTTCCTCCTACTTCTCCTTCTTCCTTCTTTGGCGAGCCGAAGCTCTGTCGGCATTAGCCCGCGAGCCACCACTTCGCCGCCGGTGAGCCTCCGCCTCGCCGCCGTCGTCAAGCTTACGCTCGCTCACCGCAACCAAAGAGCCGCGAAGACCAACTCCCCGTGATATTCTGGGACGTCTACAGCCTCAAAGACGCATCAAACATTAACCCTCGCGGTGAGCAGCCTGTTGCCCACCGAGAGCTCTCTCTCTCTCTCCACTAAATTGTAACGAGGAGCGGCCTGTCGCCCTCGATTCTCCAAGATATTTGTAACCGCAAGCAGCTAGTGGATTCCGACCAAGCGAGCCAGGTCAACGTGGTTTTTTACCCAATTCAGGGGTTTTTCCACGATAAAATATGTGTTCTTTTCATATCTCATTGACTGTGTGCGCACTCGACCACTCCGAGAGCTGAGACGGCCTAAGTTTATTTCGGCCCGACCGGAGCATCGAGTCTGACCGCAACAGGTTTTTTCCCTATTTATAGAGGCTGATTCATGGTGATGAGTGCGGCCCAATTGAGAGCCAGCGAGAACAGAGAGAAGGAGTTCATTCGGAACAGGGGCGGCGCAGAGACTCAGGTGGCCGGAGTTCTTTCTTCGGTCAGAGGCAGCGCGCAGCGAAAGTTCCAGGCGTCGACTCCTTCGGCTTCAGGCGGCGTTCAGGCCAGGCTTCAGCCGAGCGGCGGCAGTCCAACGGCGACTGGTCGGTTCTTGGAATCGACATCAGGCCGGCGGCTCCATTGAAGTCCAGGCGGCGGGATTGGGAAGGAGGTAGTGCTGTCCTGGTGCGGGCGACAGTCTCAGGCTCCGGCAGATCCAGGAGGAAGAAGATAGGCGATATCGCCAGGCGACAGCAGCGGCGACAGCAGCGACGACATCAGTATTCCTCAATTTTTCTGCCATTTTTCCATTTTCTGTTTGACCGTGTATCGGTCATCGTTGTAACTCCTGTAACCTCAGTTTATAGTGGATTTCCCGGCGCGCTCTCCCCGTGGACGTAGGAGCCCATCTCCGAAAAATGTAATATCTCTTTATCGTCTGTGCGTTCTTGAAATCTCATTCCGTACTTATTTATTTTGCGTTATTGCTTGTGCTCAATTTATTCCGTTGCGCTACCGCGGTTCTCGATCCGATTGCATAACAATTGGTATCAGAGCCAGGTTCCGCGGGGGTGATCATCTGGATGTTCCGGTTTTAGATCTGGGTCAACGGTAGTTGACGACATCGGTCTGCTCCCTATCTTCTTAGATCTGATCCGTGAACATTATTCAGATTGCCCAGTAGCTCTGCGAGCAAAGCAATGTCGGCAAAATTTGAGATTTCAAGGTACGACGACAAGATCGTTTTCGGCTTGTGGCAAAAGCGGATCAATGCGGTTCTAGTTCAGCAAGGTCTCCACAAGGCGCTCCTCGGCAAGGAGAAGTCCGGAAAGAAAGATGACGAATGGGAGGAACTGGATCTGAAGGCCATAAGCACGATTCAGTTGAGTCTAGCCGATGAAGTGATGTATAACATTGTCGACGCTGAGACAACGAAGGATCTGTGGAAGAAACTGGAGGAGCTGTACTTGTCGAAGTCTCTCACGAATAAGCTCTACGTGAAGAGACAGTTGTACAGCTTGAGGATGTCCAAGAGCAATCAGTTACTGGAGCACATGAACGTGTTCAACAGACTTATCTCCCAGTTGCGTAGCATGGACGTTAAGGTCGAAGAGGAAGACCAGGCTCTGCTCCTGTTGTCTTCATTGCCGAAGTCCTTCGATCATCTGGTCACCACGATTCTGTATGGGAAGGACACCCTGAAGATGGAAGAAGTGATGACAACGCTGCTCTCAAACAAAAGGAGAAGCAAGTCGAGTCCTAGTGATGACGTGGGCTTATTCGTGAGGAGCAATGACCCAGCACGGGCTAGATCGAGAGGAAAAGGCAAGGAGGAAGACCGACCTAGGTTAAGTCCGGAGGCAGGAATACTAAGTGCCACCACTGCAAGGAGGAGGGGCACTGGAAGAATAATTGCCCGAAGAAGAAGTCTAAGGAACAAACACATGAGCCACATCAGGCTACGGTGGCATCTGAGGATGAGGACGATGTCGACGTTCTTCATGTTTCACCCAGCCTTGAGACCACAGGTTCCTGGATCATGGATACAGGATATTCGTAGCACATGTGCCCAAACATAGAATGGTTCTCCATTTTTAGGCAGTGTGAAGGTGGTCGTGTTCGTATGGGGAACCAGTCAGAGTGCGAAGTTATGGGAGTCGGTAACATCAAGATTAGGATGTTTGATGGAGTGGTTAGGACCCTCACCGACGTTCGGTATGTACCCGGGTTGAGAAAGAGTTTGCTTTCTCTAGGCACTCTGGAGGCTGCTGGGTATTCTTATACCGGTAGCGGAGGATATCTGGAGGTCAGGAGAGGCGCTCAGATAGTCTTGAGAGGAGAGCGTTCCGGAACGCTCTATAGACTGATTGGCACCACATGCACGCAGAGGAAAGGCCGTGACGAAGGTAAAATCTTCTCAGTCGTAGAGAAGAAGGGCAGAGAGTCATCTCAGGAGTGCTCAGACACCGCAAAGGGAGTCATCTGGCTCAACGGTCCCACCAAGGAACTTAGGATCACTCAGGAGAAGGTGGAGTTGCACAGTGAGAATTCGAGTGCGAGTCTTCTTGCAATAGACCCGGTCTATCGTGCAAGAAAAAGGCACGTCGGTGTGCTCCACCAGGAGTCGAGGGAGTTCGTTGAAGGTGTAGGCATGGAGTTGCGAGAGATATCTACGGAGGGTAACATTGCGAGAGGAGTCAAGTTCAAGAGCGGTCTTGACTTGGCTCATACTGATGCATGTTGATCGTGTCAACCCCAGGGAGGGGGGGGGGGGGGGGGGGGTTGTAGTCGCCAGTAGGGGAGATCCAGGTTCGAGGTGGAGTTACGTTCATGTGAGGCGTCAAGGTGGAGAATGTTAGGATCGTGACACCTCATGGATCCATATTCCCGGATTATCCGGATCGCGGCACGTCACCGATCCATGGGATCAAGGTTTTCCTATTCTAGCAAATCCTAACTTAGGAGAAATCCTATTATAGGAATCAGATTTTTGAGAGATTATTCTCCTCATTGATGAGGGCTGGTTGGCGTTTTTCCATGTGTGGCCTAGACATTCATGGCCATAGATTTCTCTCCTTATTTGGAGATTGGTTTTTCCCCTATTTATAGAGGCCGATTCATGGTGATGAGTGCGACCCAATTGAGAGCCAGCGAGAATAGAGAGAAGGAGTTCATTCGGAATAGGGGCGGCGCAAAGACTCAGGTGGCCGGAGTTCTTTCTTCGGCCAGAGGCAGTGCGCAGCGAAAGTTCCAGGCGTCGACTCCTTCGGCTTCAGGCGGCATTCAGGCCAGGCTTTAGCCGAGCGGCGACAGTCCAGCGGCGACCGGTCGGTTCTTGGAATCGACATCAGGCCGGCGGCTCCATTGAAGTCCAGGCGGCGGGATTGGGAAGGAGGTAGTGTTGTCCAGGTGCGGGCGGCAGTCTCAGGCTCCGGCGGATCCAGGAGGAAGAAGATAGGCGATATCGCCAGGCGACAGCAGCGACGACATCAATATTCCTCAATTTTTCTGCCATTTTTCGTTTTCTGTTTGACCGTGTATCGGTCATCGTTGTAACTCCTGTAACCTCAGTTTATAGTGGATTTCTCGGCGCGCTCTCCCCGTGGACGTAGGAGCCCATCTCCGAACCATGTAATATCTCTTTGTCGTCTGTGCGTGCTTGAAATCTCATTCTGTACTTATTTATTTTGCGCTATTGCTTGTGCTCAATTTATTCCGTTGCGCTATCGCGGTTCTCGATCCGATTGCATAACACATTGAGGGCCCCACCCACCCTTCGATCTTGTGAACTGGTTCCAGACACTGATGAGCGTATAAGAGCCCCTACCCCTATAAGCAGCAAAGGAAGAAAGGATGAAACTTTAGACATGGACAGATAGCCAGGGAAGCAAGTGTTGCGGCGAAACAGATTGCAACAGAGGGTAAATAAGACACATTAACGGTTCAAAACTTTTGTCTAGGAACACTGTGATAACTGAGCGGTGGCGGTGTGAAACTGAGATAGGAAACATCGGGGATAGCAGGGTAGCCACATCTGCAATTTATGGGGCAGCATTTTGTGCCCAAAATGTTTTTAAAGGCGGGCGCCAGCGATCCCCCAAGACACGAACACATGTGGATGCGCGCAGTGGCATTTTCGAGAATGACGTTCGCATAAGATTACCATAGTGAGAAGTCTGCTTGATATCTAACTACTGTTGTTACGCCCCTGGACGGATCTGAAGGCGACAGCGGGGCTGAACCAACTGGTTCAGCCCCCATTTTCTAATAACGGCCCTTGGGGGGCTGAACCCACCCGGTTCAGCCCCAATTGGGCCGGCCAACCCCCTTGGCCGGCCGGCCTTGGTCTGGGTATAAATATACCCAGATCCTCTTGTGGAAGGGTTATGCAAGAATATCTGCAGGTATTTCTCTTCCTCCCACTTCGTTCGTAACAATTGGTATCAGAGGCTTCGTCCTCCCCGATTTTTTTCCGGATCCACTGGGATTCCAGCGACAACTCCAGCGCCGACCCTTCCCGATCCTGCGCCAGCGTCTCCTTCCCGATCCAGCGTGTCCTTCCCGATCCTTCCCGATCCAGCGCCGACCCTTCCTGATCCTGCTCCAGCAACTCCTTCCCGATCCTGCTCTAGCAACTCCTTCCCGATCCTGCGACGACCTTAGCGCCGCCTTCCCGATCCAGCGACGACTCTAGCGCCTCCAGCGTCGACTGCTCCCGATCCCGATCCCGACTCCAGCGCCTCCAGCCGCCGCCTGCTCCAGTGCCTCCGCCTGCTGTTCCAGAGACCGCCGCCTGCTGCTCCAGGCCGCCGCCTGCTCCAGGGCCACCACCGCCTTCTTCAGCGGCCGCCGCCTGCTCCTCGGGCTTCTGTGCTCCAGCGCTTCCAGCGTCTGGTTCCGCCGACCCCAAATCCATGGTGACTCGCAACCAGGAGGAAGCTACTCGGCTAGCAACTCTTGAAGAGAACTACATCGGGCTAGCCGACGCAGTGACAACCCTTGAAGGGAAGTTACAAGCCTCGGAAAAACGACTGGAGGGCAAATTGGATGATTGCCTGGACGAAATCAAGAATATGTTGACTCAACACCTTAAAGGCAAAGGTGTTGTGAACAAAACCAGTGCAGTTCCAAATCCCCCGTTGCCCGCAACTGCGGGATACGCAGATGGTGGGGGAAGGCAGAGTCATGATCGGGCCTCTAGCGTAAATGGGGGGCTTCGGATCGACATCGAAAGGACAGGAGGCCCACGACGACCGCCCTTCGGGCCCGAGCCAACCGAGATAGGCCGAATTGATGACTTTTTCCCTTATCGGGAGGGGTCCCAGGAGGACCGACGACTCAGAGGGGTGGGGTACCCACATCGGGATGGACTCCTTCCCATTCCAGGAGGACCGGGACACACCGAAGGCGGCAGAGGTGGAGGCGGATGGGGGTTTAGGCCGCCAGTAATGGGAAACCCCTATGGAGAGGATTGGGGATACCCAAATGTGGCCGCTGACCGACGACGACATCATGGACACGGGAAAGAGTACGGTGGACCTGGGCAACAACTACCATGAGCTTATATGGCGCCAAAGGTTACCCGCATGAACTACCCCAAGTTCAAAGGAGGCGATGCGCTCGAATGGATCCAAAAGGTTGAGTTGTTCTACAGTTATCAAGAGATTCCAGAGGCACAGTGGGTCAAGTTAGCGTCGTTCCACCTTGAAGAGGACTCATACCAGTGGACACAGTGGTTCCTTCGGGGACGGGATCACGCGCCGTGACCCGAGTTTGTCGACGGTTTCACCGCCCGCTTTGGTCCACTCGAGTATGAGGACGTCGAGGCTCTTCTTCAGAAATTGCGCCAGAAAGGGACGGTGATGGAGTACAGTACATTGTTTGAGAGGTTGGCAAACATGGTGCAGTGGGGCGAGAGGACATTAACGAGTTGTTTTATTTCCGGACTGAATGAGGACATCAGAGATGAGGTGCATGCCTATATGCCGCGCAATTTGACACATGCTATCAGCTTGGCCCGAATTCAAGAAGAGCGCCTCAATCGACAGAAGTTCGGGGCGGGGGGGGGGGGGGGGGGGGACACTAAGAGAACCGCTACACACCTGCCCGACACAAAAAAGGATCAAGCAACGACAGAACGGGCGACGGTGAAGAAATTGACATGGACGGTGCTGCAGACACGAAAGGAAAAGGGGTTGTGCTTCAACTGTGATGAGAAGTTCACCCCAGGCCACAAATGCCAGATGATTCATGTTTACATGCTGCAGGACGATCAGATGCCAGATGTAGAAGGAGGAGAACAGGAGCACGTGCTGGATACAATCGAGTACGGGGTATCGACCCTGACCATGGCAGGAGACACCACACTGCCCACTATGACTATTGTGGGGTGGATCGGCCAACAACAGGTGTCCATTTTGATTGACAGTGGGAGTACACATAACTTCATCAGTCCGACAGTGGCACACAGGCTGGGGCACGCGATCATCCAGGACGCCTCTTCCCAGGTTGTGGTGGCAAGTGGACATGCGCTGCAGTGTGAAGGAGTGCTTCAGGACGTGGGGATCAGTGTGCAGGGCTATGCTGACAAGATGGATATCTATTTATTACCTATTCGGGGGTCCGATGTGATTCTGGGGGCCCACTGGTTGCGACAGCTGGGTAGGGTCACTCTGGATTGAGACAGGTTGACTATGGAGTTTTCTAAGGATGGGAAGGAATATTGCTTGCATGGAGTCAGAATCTCACCGGTGACAGGGGACTCTCTTTGTGGTTTGGAGAGGCTGCGGGGACAAAGGGACTTGGCTTGGATCGACCTGCAAGAACAGACAGAGCCACCAGATTCCCACCTTGAGGACAAGCTGGCTCTTGAAGGGGTAGAGAATGTTACGCCCCCGGACGGATCCGAAGGCGACAGCGGGGCTGAACCAACTGGTTCAACCCCCATTTTCTAATAACGGCCCTTGGGGGGCTGAACCCACCCGATTCAGCCCCAATTGGGCCAGCCAGCCCCTTGGCCGGCCGGCCTTGGTCCGGGTATAAATATACCCGGATCCTCTTGTGGAAGGGTTATGCAAGAATATCTGCAGGTATTTCTCTTCCTCTTCTTGTTCAAACCCTAGTCTCTCTAGTTCTTTAGATCTCTCCCTCCCTCCCACTTCGTTCGTAACAACTGATGTATCGAAGTCGCGAGCCGGTGATATTAGATCAGACAATATGAACCTAAGATGAATACAATTCAAGTAGAAACACTCAAAATGATCAAAGTAAATCACAATAATGGTATATTTAAGACGAAAAGGCGGCTAAATTACAAGATCTTTCAACTTTACACATCCATATTCATCTACTGAGTTCCTCGATTGTTATTCCACGACAAATATGATGGATCGCCGAGTTTCCTGCAAAATATAGTGCGAAAATGAGGCGAAGCGGTATGTAGAGATTGTAATAGTGGAAGCGAAAACATCAACTGCAGCGGTGCGACTACAGAGTCGAGTTTGATAAGCTGATTGGTTTTGTTTTGTTTTTTTCTTGATAGAAGTTGGGATAAATTTATGTCGCTTTTATACCCGCGAACACTGCAACCATCAATGGATTCACTTTCATTTCTATTGTTTAATTTTCACTGTTGACACAAAAATTTGACCTCCAAAACTCACACTACAAAGTATTGGGAGAAAACTGTGGAGTGTCGGTTACTGGGGCTAAAGGATGTCAAAAGAGAGGTTGCTGAGCAAAGAAAACTTATCTGATTTATAAAAAGATGTTACAGGGGAGTCTAAAACAGGTCAGAGAAAGAGGTAGAAAAGAGACAAAATTCGAAACCGCTTATACAGGTCATAAGCTGGAGGCTCGAATCCAAAAATCCCTTTTCTGGTACCCCTACCCGTCTATTTATAGACGCGGGGGTCTGCCCAAACGGGCAGGTCCAAAAATATCGGGCTGCCCGGGGTACAGGAGAATCGGGGCAGGGAAGAGAGGATACATGGGGTGCAAATAGAAAAACAGAGAGAACTCCAGACCGTGCGGCCATGCGGTCTTGCTGGAAGCAGATCGTCGGTGCCTTCGAGAATCTGTCGGAGACGAAACGGGCAGTCTGGGCGATCTCCAGAATTCGTGACCCCGGGGCCGGTATTTCTGATCGAAAAGCTGAGATCGCGGTCTTCCGGGCAAACATTCACAATCATGTTTTCAAAAAAAAAAATTTATAAAAAAAGTTCTCTTTGCTTAATTGTAGAAACATTACGGTAACATATCTGTAGCTGCATGCGCAGCTTCAGGATCCTCTCCATTTGGGACCAAATGGATACTATCTATTTCACGATCAAGATATATTCTTAGGGGATTCAACGGGTTAAGTAATCTCATCCTTTTATTTCATAGGGCAGCCCAGTGCGCAAAGCATCCCCGCGCAGGGACAGTTTATCGGGGAAAGGTCCCACCACAAGGGTGAAATGCGGACAAACCTTACCCCTCATTTTTGAAATGTAGCCAATCCTTTTATTTCATATACACAAAAAATTTACACCCTTGAATAACTAAGGATTAATCTTGATCATAAAATGGATAATATCCGCCCGTTCTCTCTCTCTCTGTCTCTCTCTCTCTCTCACTTCCCATCTCTCCCTCCTCTCTCTTTAAAAATTGAATTAAAAAAAAAATCTGATTTTTCTGTATTATATCCTAGCATGATGATCTCTACGCATAATGATCTCTACGCTGAATTGGATCTATCACTAATATTTAAAATACTAATTAAATCTTATCTTAGTTGACTGAATACATACACTCATGTATAATACTGTTTAAATTAAAAAGGTCATAATCATTATCGTTAACATAAATTAATTCGATTTGATAAATAATGATTGTTGTTAACAACAACAACAACAACAGAACCCATATAGTCCCCAATCATTGGGGGTATGGGCGGGGGAAGATTGGAAACAGACCTAACCTTTGGCCCTATGCACAAAGTGGCTTCTCTCAGAGGAGAAAGACCGAACCTTTGACAATAAATGCACAAAGTGGCTGCTCACAGATTACCACTGAAATAGTGGCCCCCTATACTGTCACGTTTGCTGCGGAATCATGCCCTCAAATCAAAGCCAAAGACATCAGAGAGGGCAGACCAAAGAATCCATTTTGATTTATGTGCACATAACCATGCTTCCTTCATTCAGCATCCAGAGCATTGGCATTGCACCGAGATTGTTGGTTAACTATTATGCAATATTTAGAATCGCAAATTTTCCTACAAATAATATATTGCACCATTCTTGACATAATAGAAAGAAGATCATTCTGAATAATCGACGATATGTACACAGTGGTGGGTCCAGGAGACTAGAAATGAGTAGGGGTGTGCGCGGTGCGGTTTGATGCGGTTTTGGCCCAAACCGCAACCACACCGTAAGGGCGCGGTTTTGTCCTGAGCAAAACCGCACCGCACCGAAATTATGCGGCGCGGTTTCAGGTTTGGTACGGTCTTTTGCGGTGCGGTTGCGGTTTCGGTGCGTTTTCAGTGAATTTGTGATTCAGCAAAATAGGTTGCAACCCCTTAAAATACAGGTTGTAACTCTTTTTATGCTGTCTTTTGGCATAGAGCAAAATTTCTGGCAGCTTTTGGGTTCGGTTCAACTGAACCGGACCGGTTTTAATTTGGTTTTGGCGTGAACTGCTTAGGGCAGCAGTTATTATTATTCTGGTTTAGTTTTTAGCCGATCCAAGTTGTTCCCCCCTTTCTATCTATCGAGAACTGCTGCACCTCTCTCTCCCTGGTTCAGATCCGACGTCTGGAGGCGTTTTGGTGCCGCCGCCGACCTGCTTTAGAGAAGGAGAGGGCTGTTGTTGGCGCTGCCTTGGAGGTTTGCCGGCGCTGTTGTTGCTGGAAGGAGAAAGGCTGACACCGCCTCTAACGCTGGAAGGAAGGTGCTGTCGCCGCCTCTGTCGCTGGAAGGAGGGGCTGTCGCCGCTGCTCTTGGAGGGTGCTGTCGCTGTCGTTGTCGTTGCCGGAAGGAGGAATTGATTTCCTCAGTGTTACTTGGAGATTTCTCTACCGTTTCAAAGGCCTCTTCGTCTACGGTTCAAGGTGTTCTCTTTCTTGTCTTCGTTTGCTATTTTGCTTGAAGAGAGAGTAGAGTTTTGCCCCTTTTTGTAGAGAAGTTGTGTGTTTAGCTTTGTTGGTGGAGAGGAGTGGATTTGTTGTCAAATCCAGTGGGCGTTCTAGGTTTGGGCAAACCTAGATAATCTTTGTAATCCTTATTTATTATAGTGGATTTTGTTGTGCCGTGCCCCGTGGTTTTTGACCTTCAAGTGGTGAAGGTTTTCCACGTATATCTCTGTGTTCTCTTGTGTTTGTTTTGTTGGTTTTTCTTTCTCAGGTTTTTAGGCTCTATTGATCAGTGGGAGACGTCGTTATATGCGACCTGCATTCCCTACAAGTGGTATCAGAGCTAGGTTCTTTGGCTTGTCGTTTTTATTTCTCGGTTTCTAACTCGGTGCGGTAGGTGACGACCATTGGTCCGCTCCCTATCCTCTCTTGTTAATCCCTTGAAATAAATCGACTTGTGGATCGTGTTAGAGCTATTTTGTTTGAGAAAGCAATGGAACAGAATACAAGGATGGTCAGTATGAATGGCAAGAATTGGAGCATCTGGAAGCCTCGGATGGAGGATCTTTTATATTGCAAAGATCTCCATGCTCCGCTGACAGGGAGACCGACTTCAGTTATGGATGATGAAGAGTGGAAGAGGATGGATCGGAAGGCAGTAGGCTTCATTAGGTAGTGGCTTGATGACTCTGTTTTCATCATGTTTCCACGGAGTCCTCGGCTCAAGCCTTATGGAAAAAGCTGGAAGCTTTGTATGAGCGGAAGACTGCAGGTTACAAGGCATTTCTGATTAGGAAGCTTGTTAATTTGAAGTACCGGGAAGGTTCGCAGATGACTGAGCACCTGAACCTTGCCCAAAGTATTATCAATCAGTTGGAGTCCATGAAGATTACCTTGGGAGATGAACTCCAAGCTCTGATGGTCCTTAGTTCCTTACCAGAGAGTTGAGAAACTCTAGTAGTGTCGTTGAGCAACTCGGCACCTGATGGCGTGGTAACCATGGAGATGGTGTCTAGTTGTCTCCTGAACGAAGAGTTGAGAAGGAAGGATTCTGGAACTTCCAATTTGGGTGTTTTCCTCATGGAAGGAAGAGGTAGGTCTGTGAAGAAGGATGTGAAGAACAGGGGCACTTCCAGGAGCAAGTCTAGGGGCAAATCCAAGAAGGACATCGAGTGCTACTACTATAAGAAGAATGGTCATTTCAAGAAGGATTGTTTCCAAATGAAAAGAGACCTGAATGGAAAGACCAAGAAGGTAGGAGAATCCAGTGGTGATGCGACGACTTCGATTGTGGAGGTTGAGCCGTTATGCTTGCAGTGCAGTGAGTCGTCTTGCCAGGAATGCGTTGACACAGACTGGATCGTGGACGGAGGTGCATCTTATCATTGCACTCCTCACAAGGATTACTTCGACACCTACTCTGCGGGAGACCTTGGTGTGATCCGGATGGCAAATTCCGGTGAATCGTTGATTATTGGCAGTGGTGATGTCCACTTGGAGACTGAGTTTGGGAAGATTGTTCTCAAGGGCGTCATGCACATTCCTGACTTGAGAATGAATCTGATTTCCGTTGGTAGACTTGATGACGGTGGTTTCACAAGCATTGAAGGTGGAGGTACCTGGAGGTTGCTGAAGGACTCTTTGGTGGTAGCCATAGGAAGGAAGTGTTGTGGCCTTTATCGCACTAATGCCAAGATCTGTGGTCCAATTGTGAATGCTGCTGAGGGCGACTCTATGGAGTTATGACATCGCAGGCTTGGGCATATCAGTGAGAAGAGCTTGAAGATTTTGGTGAAGAACAAGGTTCTTCCGGAGCTATCAGGAGGGATTCCCAACACGTGTGTGCACTGCTTGGCCGGTAAGCAGAAACGTGTTTCCTTTGCTGATTCTGAACCAAAGAGGAAGGCGGAGTTACTATATTTGATACACACTGATGTGTGTGGTCCTATTGAGCCCAAGTCTGTGGGCGGAGCCGCTTACTTTGTCACGTTCATTGACGATCATTCCAGGAAAGTCTGGGCATACTCTGTGAAGCAGAAGAGTGATGTTCTAGCAAAGTTTGAAGAGTTCAGAGCGAAGGTGGAGAAGATGACCGGTAAAGAAATAAAGCGAGTTCGATCTGACAACGGGGGAGAGTATACTGGTGCCTTCGATGCTTACTGCAGAGAGCATGGCATAGTACATGAAAGGACAATCCCGAGGACGCTGCAACAGAATTGGTTGGCAGAGAGGATGAACAGGACGATTATTGAGAAGATCAGATGCATGATTTCTCAAGCTGGTATTAGTAAGCAGTTTTGGGCTGAGGTTGTGCAAACTGCTGTACATCTGATAAATCTGTCTCCTTCGGCACCTCTGAATGGTGATATTCCAGAGCGTGTTTGGTCCGGGAAGGAAGTGTCGTACGGACATGTGCGGGTGTTTGGGTGCAAAGTTCACGTTCATGTCCCCAAGGAAGAGAGATCGAAGCTTGATGAGAAGTCTCGGGAGTGCATCTTGTTGGGATTTCCCCATGAGGAGTTTGGATATAGACTCTGGGATCCCGTGAACAAGAAAATGATCAGAAGCAAATATGTGATTTTTGTTGAAGATCAAGTGGTTGGTGAGCAGAATGCTGCGGAGTCACAGGTTCCACAGTTCCCACCTGCGGAGGAGAGACCCTATGTTGATGATGGGCCAGTAGAGACTATTGCTGATGATGGGCATGCTGAGGAGGAAGTTGGTGAGCTTATTCCTGATGAGGAGATGATTCCGGATGTAGGGGAGCTCTGCCAGTTGATGTGCCACCTGTGGTGGAGGTTCCTCCTATAAGATCTGAGAGAGTCAGAAGGCCCAATATCAGGTATTCTCCTCATGAGTATATTTTGCTTACAGATAGTGGAGAGCCTGAGTCCTATTGGGAGGCTTAGAGTGCTGAAGATCGTGAGGCTTGGACGCCTGCTATGGAAGAGGAGTTGTACTCCCTTCAGAAGAACTAGACGTATGATTTAGTCTCATTGCCTAAAGGTAAGAGAGCTTTGAAGAACAAGTGGGTCTTCAAGCTGAAGTTGGATGAAAATCTCTCTCAGCCGAGGTACAAGGCGAGACTTGTAGTGAAAGGTTTCAGTCAGAAACAAGGTATCGATTTCGATGAGATATTTTCCCCAGTGGTGAAAATGTCCTATATCAGACTGGTGTTGGGTATAGCTGCCTCCATGGATCTTGAAGTCGAGCAGATGGACGTCAAGACGGCATTTCTGCATGGTGATTTGGAGGAAGAGCTATACATGGAGCAGCCCGAAGGCTTTGTGGCTAAGGGGAAGCATCATCTGGTCTGCCGGCTAAAGAAGAGCCTTTATGGGTTGAAACAGGCACCCAGACAGTGGTATAGGAAATTTGACGCGTTCATGATGAAGAGCAAATTTCAATGGACCTCAAAGGAGCTTATTTTGGAGGGGAGCAGTGTCATGGCAGTCAAGGCTTCAGAAGTGCGTGGCATTGTCGACAACGGAGGCTGAGTATATTGCGTTGACTGAGGCGTCAAAGGAGCTTATTTGGATGAAGAAGTTCATGCTTGAGCTTGGTCTCCGACAGGACGTGTACACAGTATTTTGTGACAGTCAGAGTGCTATATTCTTGGCCAAGAATCCCGCCTTTCACTCCAGGACGAAGCACATCGACGTGAAGTATCACTGGATTCAGGATGCTGTTGAGGAGAAGCTTTTGGCGGTGGAGAAGATCCACACGGATGAAAACCCTTCGGATATGATGACGAAGGTCGTCCCAAGGGAAAAGCATGATCTTTGCCAGTGGTTGATTGACATGATGTCCACTTGAAGGAGTCAAGGTGGAGAACTCCCCTTTATGGTCTGAAGGGGGAGTTTGTTGGGGTTCAGCCCCTAAAGGTGGCGTTTTCAGTGAATTTGTGATTCAGCAAAATAGGTTGCAACCCCTTAAAATACAGGTTGTAACTCTTTTTCTGCTGTCTTTTGGCATAGAGCAAAATTTTTGGCATCTTTTGGGTTCGGTTCAACTGAACCGGACCAGTTTTAATTTGGTTTTGGCGTGAACTGCTTAGGGCAGCAGTTATTATTATTCTGGTTTAGTATTTAGCCGATCCAAGTTGTTCCCCCCTTTCTATCTATCGAGAACTGCCGCACCTCTCTCTCCCTGGTTCAGATCCGACGTCTGGAGGCGTTTTGGTGCCGCCGCCGACCTGCTTTGGAGAAGGAGAGGGCTGTTGTTGGCGCTTCCTTGGAGGTTTGCCGTCGCTGTTGTTACTGGAAGGAGAAAGGCTGACACCGCCTCTAACGCTGGAAGGAAGGTGCTGTTGCCGCCTCTGTCGCTGGAAGGAGGGGCTGTCGCCGCTGCTCTTGGAGGGTGCTGTCGCTGTCGTTGCCGTTGCCGGAAGGAGGAATTGATTTCCTCAGTGTTACTTGGAGATTTCTCTACCGTGTCAAAGGCATCTTCGTCTACGGTTCAAGGTGTTCTCTTTCTTGTTTTCGTTTGCTATTTTGCTTGAAGAGAGAGTAGAGTTTTGCCCCTTTTTGTAGAGAAGTTGTGCGTTTAGCTTTGTTGGTGGAGAGGAGTGAATTTGTTGTCAAATCCGGTGGGCGTTCTAGGTTTGGGCAAACCTAGATAATCTTTGTAATCATTATTTATTATAGTGGATTTTGTTGTGCCGTGTCCCGTGGTTTTTGACCTTCAAGTGGTGAAGATTTTTCACGTATATCTCTGTGTTCTCTTGTGTTTGTTTTGTTGGTTTTTCTTTCTCAGGTTTTTAGGCTCTATTGATCAGTGGGAGACGTCGTTATCTGCGACCTGCATTCCCTACAACACCAAAAGGATAATGTGAGGCAAAATAAGTTGTAAAATTTGGGCAATAACATAGTTACATGAGTTATATTTTCATGAAAAATGTGTAATACATATATTTTTAAAATACAAATACTACAAAATAAACCACGAGCTAAAAAATAGATCTTCAGATAATACAATCCTCATAATATGACTGCTTTAGTTACATATGAAATGACACATCAAATACAAATATAATGAATCTAAATGATTTTAAGTCCTAGATATGCACAACACTCACATAATTGCAGCTTTATTTATCCTTCAAACATTGAAACATTAAGAGAAATCTAGTAAATACGCATTTACAGTTAAATGAATCATTATGATACTATTTGCACTTAACAAAAGCTTATTAATCTTCAAATTCACCAATAAATCGATAAAAACAAACTAAACAAAACAAAAAAGCAACTATATGCGCTAATATAATTAGTTAATTACTATTATTAATTAATAATTTAAAAGTTATACTTTAATTTATATGTATGTGATGTCACAAGTTTATTAAAATTGAAAATATGTCGTTAGTCGGTGCGGTACGGTTTTTGCGGTTTTCAAGATCCAAAAACCGCACCGCACCGAACCGAGCTCGGTTTGTAAAAGTTCAAAACCGCACTGCACCGAAACTACGCGGTGCGGTTTAAAAATCGGTGCGGTTTGTACGGTGCGGACTGTACAACCCTGAATTCGCCGAGCGAACCCAGGGGTCTTTTAGAACATTGTGTGGTAACACAGTCCATGACAGGAAGAGTAGGGGCAGAGGGGGGCGAGCCGGGAGGGGGCCCAGCCCCCTGGCTCGCCCCAGAGCCCTTAGGGGGCGAGCCGGAAGGGGGCCCAGCCCCCTGGCTCGCCCCAGACCCTTAGGGGGCGAGCCGGGAGGGGGCCCAACCCCCTGGCTCGCCCCAGAGCCCTCAGGGGGCGAGCCGGGAGTGGGGGCAGCCCCCTGGCTCGCCCCAGACCCTTAGGGTGCGAGCCGGGAGGGGGCCCAGCCACCTGGCTCACCCCAGAGCCCTTAGGGGGCGAGCAGGGAGGGGCCAGCCCCCTGGCTCGCCCCAGAGCCCTTAGGGGGCGAGCAGGGCGGGGGCCAGCCCCTGGCTCGCCCCAGAGCCCTTAGGGGGCGAGCCGGGAGTGGGGGCAGCCCCCTGGCTCGCCCCAGACCCTTAGGGTGCGAGCCGGGAGGGGGCCCAACCCCCTGGCTCGCCCCAGACCCTTAGGGTGCGAGCCGGGAGGGGGCCCAGCCCCCTGGCTCGCCCCAGACCCTTAGGGGGCGAGCCGGTAGGGAGCCCAGCCCCCTGGCTCGCCCCAGACCCTTAGGGGGCGAGCCGGGAGGGGGCCCAGCCCCCTGGCTCGCCCCAGACCCTTAGGGGGCGAGCCGGGAGGGGGCCCAGCCCCCTGGCTCGCCCCGGACTCTTGGGGGGCGAGCCGGGAGGGGGGCCAGTCCCCTGGCTCGCCCCAGAGCCCTTAGGGGGCGAGCCAGGAGGGGGGTCAGCCCCCTGGCTCGCCCCAGATCCCTTAGGGGGCGAGCAGGGAGGGGGCCAGCCCCCTGGCTCGCCCCAGCTCCGAAGTAGGAGGCAGTCTGCGTTTAGCGTCTCAGAACAGCGGGACTTGGCTATCCGCAGCCACTTCCGGGGGTATGTTTGTATTTTCAGGGACCAGTTTTTGGTTATTTGCAGCCCAAATCCAGAAATCCTATAAATAGGACCAAGGGGGCACCGTTTGAGAGGAGGTTCATTCTAGGCTATCTCTCTCCCTCTCTCTCCCTCCCCAAGTCTCTCTAGGGGATGAGGAGAGCCTCCGGTGGTGCCCAAGCTTAGTAGTGGCTTGGGAGGGGAAGTTCCTAAGGGGCTTCCGGGTATGTGGCGGGACCTCCCCACTAAGCCCTTGGTCCAGTCCATAGTTCCTCAACCTTCAACCTAGAGCTCTCCCTTGGGGGGAGTAAGGGTTGGTCGCCCCTCAGCCCGCTGAGTGCCCCGAACTCCACAGAGACCGAGAAATCGGTTTCAACATTATGGTGCGGTGAGCGTGGAGTGTGATCGATTCAAGAAACTCTCAAGATGAGCTCCATGGACGGAGGTGGAGGAAGATCTGATCTGGGTCACTCGTAGCCCCCGGTGGCTGGGGTGACGTTGGAGATGTTCAAAAATCTCAAGCGGGAGGTCATGCAGGCCTTGCAAGTAGCTTTCGCCACGATAAGCGAAGGCAGCAAAGAAAGTGGTCTGGAGGCCTCACATCAGCAGGTGGGCGAGAGCATCCTCGGCCAGGCATCCGGGAAAGAGGTGCCGGAAGGGGGCGAGTGGGGAGGTCCTCGACCCCCACTCGCCGAGACCCAAGTGGGCGAGTGGGGAGGTCCTCGACCCCCACCGCCGAGACCCAAGTGGGCGAGTGGGGATGTCCTCGACCCCCACTCGCCGAGACCCAAGTGGGCGAGTGGGGAGGTCCTCGACCCCCACTCGGCGAGACCCAAGTGGGCGAGTGGGGAGGTCCTCGACCCCCACTTGCCGAGACCCAAGTGGGCGAGTGGGGAGGTCCTCGACCCCCACTCGCCGAGACCCAAGTGGGCGAGTGGGGAGGTGTCAAACCCCGTCTCGCCCAGCTCCAAAGGGGGCGAGCATATGGAGTCCTTTGTGTGAGTTGATCCTCTCGACCCCGGTTCCAGAGGGGTTCGGGAGGTTGGAGACGTCTCACTACTCCGGCAAGAATGACCCCGTCCTGCACCTGCAGTGGTTTGAGGACATGGTCTCCATCATGCCCGTGACAAACTCTTTCAAGTGTCGACTCTTCGCGACAATTTTGAAGGAGAAGGCTAGAGATTGGTTCCACCAGCTCCCTGCGAGATCCATCTATGCCTTCGAAGACTTGCGTCAAGGCTTCCTGCTACGCTTCTTGACATCAAGGAAGAGGAAGAAACATGCTGAAGCACTTTTCAAGATCAAGCAAGAGCCAGAGGAGTCGTTGACTCACTATCTGGAAAGGTTCAGGGAGGTGGTTCTCCTCGTCCAAGAAGTGCCCGGATACACCCTCAAGCTTGCCTTCACGTTGGGGCTGCAGGAGGGCTTCTTCAAGATGGACCTCAAGAGGAGAGCTCCTTTGTCCTTTGAGGAGTTGATGGAAAGGGTGGCAGAAGAAGTTGAGAGTGAGGAGGCCAACCCGGAGTTAGCGAGAAGGTTGGCCAAGCTGAGTGAGCCGGAGGCAAGGCAGCAGGGGGGAAGGGTAGGGGCCCCCAAGAGGAAGTTCGACCAAGAGGAAGACAACTTCCAGGAAGAAGAGTCCGACCCCCCAGGGTGGAGGCAGGGACCGAAGGCACCCTCTCTACCACCTCAGCAAACCATGACAATCGGTTGGAGGAGAAGGAGGCGAGCCAGGAAGGCAGAAAGAAGAGGAAAAAGAAGGGATATGGTTGAGTTACCTTACTGCGACTTCCACGATGAGGAGGGTCACGCGACGTCCGCCTGTCCTGAGTTCTTGGAATTAAGGGAGGCGAGGGGTCCGAGGAAGCAACAACAACAACCAGAAGAGGTCGAGGAAGACCAGACTTGGGAGTAGGAGACCAAGTTTTAATTTTCATACTTAGCTTTTTCTTTAAGCCCATGTAGTGTGAAGTTTTACTTTCAGACTTAGTTTTTCTTACCTGTAATATGACAATCAAAGTTATGAAGATGTTTCAAAGGTACTTCGCCCCAATGCTGGCCCGCTGACCAGGCTCCCACCTAGCTGGCAGAGCCGGGAACCGCTCGGTGGCCAAATGTTTCAAAGGTACTTAGCCCCGATGCTGGCCCGCTGACCAGGCTCCCATCAAGCTGGCAGGGCCGGGAACCGCTCGGTGGCCGAATGTTTCAAAGGTACTTAGCCCCGATGCTGGCCCGCTGACCAGGCTCCCATCAAGCTGGCAGGGCCAGGAACCGCTCGGTGGCCGAATGTTTCAAAGGTACTTAGCCCCGATGCTGGCCCGCTGACCAGGCTCCCATCAAGATGGCAGGGCCGGGAACCGCTCGGTGGCCGAATGTTTCAAAGGTACTTAGCCCCGATGCTGGCCCGCTGACCAGGCTCCCATCAAGCTGGCAGGGCCGGGAACCGCTCGGTGGCCGAATGTTTCAAAGGTACTTAGCCCCGATGCTGGCCCGCTAACCAGGCTCCCATCAAGCTGGCAGGGCCGGGAACCGCTCGGTGGCCGAATGTTTCAAAGGTACTTAGCCCCGATGCTGGCCCGCTGACCAGGCTCCCATCAAGCTGGCAGGGCCGGGAACCGCTCGGTGGCCAAATATTTCAAAGGTATTTAGCCCCGATGCTGGCCCGCTGACCAGGCTCCCATCAAGCTGGCTGGGCCGGGAACCGCTCGGTCTCCAAATGTTTCAAAGGTACTTAGCTCCGATGCTGGCCCGCTGACCAGGCTCCCATCAAGCTGGCAGGGCCGGGAACCGCTCGGTGGCCAAATGTTTCAAAGGTACTTAGCCCCGATGCTGGCCCGCTGACCAGGCTCCCATCAAGCTGGCAGGGCCGGGAACCGCTCGGTGGCCAAATGTTTCAAAGGTACTTAGCCCCGATGCTGGCCCGCTGACCAGGCTCCCATCAAGCTGGCAGGGCCGGGAACCGCTCGGTGGCCGAATGTTTCAAAGATACTTAGCCCCGATGCTGGCCCGTTGACCAGGCTCCCATCAAGCTGGCAGGGCCGGGAACCGCTCGGTGGCCGAATATTTCAAAGGTACTTAGCCCCGATGCTGGTCCGCTGACTAGGCTCCCATCAAGCTGGCAGGGCCGGGAACCGCTCGGTGGCCGAATGTTTCAAAGGTACTTAGCCCCGATGCTGGCCCGCTGACCATGCTCCCATCAAGCTGGCAGGGCCGGGAACCGCTCGGTGGCCGAATGTTTCAAAGGTACTTAGCCCCGATGCTGGCCCGCTGACCAGGCTCCCATCAAGCTGGCAGGGTCAGGAACCGCTCGGTGGCCAAATGTTTCAAAGGTACTTAGCCCCGATCTGGCCCGCTGACCAGGCTCCCATCAAGCTGGCAGGGTCGGGAACCGCTCGGTGGCCAAATGTTTCAAAGGTACTTAGCCCCGATGCTGGCCCGCTGACCAGGCTCCCATCAAGCTGGCAGGGCCGGGAACCGCTCGGTGGCCAAATGTTTCAAAGGTACTTCCCCGATGCTGGCCCGCTGACCAGGCTCTCATCAAGCTGGCAGGGCCGGGAACCGCTCGGTGGACAAATGTTTCAAAGGTACTTAGCCCTAATGCTGGCCCGCTGACCAAGCTCCCATCAAGTTGGCAGGGCCGGGAACCGCTCGGTGGCCAAATGTTTCAAAGGTACTTAGCCCCGATGCTGGCCCGCTGACCAGGCTCCCATCAAGCTGGCAGGGCCGGGAACCGCTCGGTGGCCAAATGTTTCAAAGGTACTTAGCCCCGATGCTGGCCCGCTGACCAGGCTCCCATCAAGTTGGCAGGGTCGGGAACCGCTCGGTGGCCAAATGTTTCAAAGGTACTTAGCCCCGATGCCGGCCCGCTGACCAGACTCCCACCTAGCTGGCAGGGTCGGGAACTGTCCGGTGGCTGGAAGGTCTCTATGTATTTTTCCCCCGAGGTGGTCTCGCTAGCCGGGCTCTCACTAGCCGGCAGGGTCGGAAGACCTCTCCGGGAGGCTATGTTTTTTCCCCCGAGGTGGTCTCGCTAGCCGGGCTCTCACTAGCCGGCAGGGGCGGAAGACCTCTCGGGGAGGCTATGTATTTTTCTCCCGAGGTGGTCTCGCTAGACCTCTCGGGGAGGCGATGTATTTTTCCCTGAGGTGGTCTCGCTAGCCGGGCTCTCACTAGTCGGCAGGGCTGGTTGACCTCCCAGAGAGGGTATGTTCTTCACCCCTCGGATGGTTCCGCTGACCGGGCTCTCACTAGCCGGCAGGGCTGGTTGACCTCCCAGGGAGGGTATGTTCTTCACCCCTCGGATGGTTCCGCTGACCGGGCTCTCACTAGCCGGCATGGCTGGTTGACTTCCCAGGGAGGGTATGTTCTTCACCCTTCGGATGGTTCCGCTGACCGGGCTCTCACTAGCCGGCAGGTGCAGGTTGACCTCCCAGGGAGGACAAGTGTTTTCCCCTTGGACCGTTCCGCTGACCGGGCTCTCTCTAGCCGGCAGGGCAGGTTGACCTCCTAGGGAAGCTAAGTCTTTTTTTCATCCGAGTTGGTCTCGCCAGCTGGACTCTCACTAGCCGGCATGGATGGAGGACCTCTCGAGGAGGCTTTATATTTTCTCTCAAAGTAGCTCCGTTAGACGGATTCCCAGCGACGCTCGTCTAATATACATGGTTGGACGTTTCTTTTCGAGCGCGTACCTCGCTCGAAAAGAGCGGAGATTGTGTACAACCCTGAATTCGCCGAGCGAACCCAGGGGTCTTTTAGAACATTGTGTGGTAACACAGTCCATGGCAGGAAGAGTAGGGGCAGAGGGGGGGAGCCGGGAGGGGGACCAGCCCCCTGGCTCTCCCCAGAGCCCTTAGGGCGCGAGCCGGGAGGGGGCCCAGCCCCCTGGCTCGCCCCAGACCCTTAGGGGGCGAGCCGGGAGGGGGCCCAGCCCCTTGGCTCGCCCTAGAGCCCTGAGGGGGTGAGCCGGGAGTGGTGGCAGCCCCCTGGCTCGCCCCAGACCCTTAGGGTGCGAGCCGGGAGGGGTCCCAACCCCCTGGCTCACCCCAGAGCCCTTAGGGGGAGAGCAGGGAGGGGGGCCAGCCCCCTGGCTCGTCCCAGAGCCCTTTGGGGGTGAGCAGGGAGGGGGGCCAGCCCCCTGGCTCGACCTAGAGCCCCTAGGGGGCGAGACGGGAGTGGGGGCAGCCCCCTGGCTCGCCCCAGACCCTTAGGGTGCGAGACGGGAGGGGGCCCAGCCCCTGGCTCGCCCCAGACCCTTAGGGGGTGAGCCGGGAGGGGGCCCAACCCCCTGGCTCGCCCCAGACCCTTATGGGGCGAGCCGGGAGGGGGCCTAGCCCCCTGGCTCGCCCCAGACCCTTAGGGGGCGAGCCGGGAGGGGGGCCAGCCCCCTGGCTCGCCCCAGAGCCCTTAGGGGGCGAGCCGGGAAGGGGGCCAGCCCCCTGGCTCGCCCAAGAGCCCTTAGGGGGCGAGCAGGGAGGGGGGCCAACCCCCTGGCTTGCCCCAGCTCCGAAGTAGGAGGCAGTCTGCGTTTAGCGTCTCAGAACAGCGGGACTTGGCTATCCGCAGCCACTTCCGGGGGTATGTTTGTATTTTCAGGGACTGGTTTTTGGTTATTTGCAGCCCAAATCCAGAAATCCTATAAATAGGACCATGGGGGCACCGTTTGAGAGGAGGTTCATTCTAGGCTAGCTCTGTCCCTCTCTCTCCCTCCCTAAGTCTCTCTAGGGGGTGAGGAGAGCCTCCGGTGGTGCCCAAGCTTAGTAGTGGCTTGGGAGGGGAAGTTCCTAAGGGGCTTCCGGGTTTGTGGCGGGACCTCCCCACTAAGCCCTTGGTCCAATTCATAGTTCCTCAACCATCAACCTAGATCTCTCCCTTGGGGGGAGTAAGGGTTGGTCGCCCCTCAGCCCGCTGAGGGCCCCGAACTCCACAGAGACCGAGAAATCGGTTTCAACACGGGCGGTTTTTGCGATTTGCGGTTTTTTATGCTCACCCCTAGAAATGAGGGTGCACAAATTATTTTAATACACATAAAATATTTCAAATTAATTTTGAGGGTGCACATAACTGAGTTTGGTCTACGAATAGCCAAATTTGATCTGCGAATATCCAAATTTGGTTTGCGAATAGCCAAATTTTTATTTGCTTATGACAAATCGCAAAAAAATGGGGTGACAGTGTCCCTTTAACACCCCCCCCCCCCCCCCCCCGAGTATGTACACAGCATTTCCTAGGACATTTTCTAATACAACCTCATCAACATCCATGTTAAAAGTTCTGAGTAATTTAATCACTTGGACAAAATTACCGAGATTAATTAATTTTTGATACCTCGAAATGCAATACCTTGAAATACACATGCAATATCGTAAAAAAACATCAATTGAAGTTCCGACTGTTGAAACCGGCAATCGGTCTCTTGAGTTCGGACCCACAAGGGGGTGTAGCCCGCGCCTACTTATCCCTCACTTACGCTCTTAACTGTGAACGAAGAACTAGGAACAGACTCATGGCTGTAGCGAGGAGGTCCCGCCACACAACCGGAAGATCTTAGAGAGCTTTCCCTCCCAAACCAATGCTCAGCCGGGCATCTTGGAGGGCACTAGCAGCCAACCAAAACTTGCCTAGGAGGAGAGAGCCCAAAAGATCCGGTCTCCTCCAAGGTGCCCTTAAGGGTCTATTTATAGATTCTCTAGACTGGTCTGCAAATAACATGAATCCGCATTTTGGTTTTACTAATCGCACCCCAAGTTGGTCTGCTAACAGCCTAACTCCGCTGTTCTGAAGGGCTATTGGCAGCCCACAAGGGGTATCTAAGTAATTTCCCCCTCAAAACCTTCTGGGCGAGTGGTCCATGAAGGCACCATTCGTAAGGCTTCTCGCATACTCGATTCTGCCGAGCGAGTGGTCCATGGAGGCACCACTCGCCTAACCGCCTGGCCTGCTTAGGGGTGCAAGTTGAGTCGAGCCTGCTCGAGAGCTCGACGAGCCAGCTCGAAAAAACTCGACTCGAACTCGAGCATGTCGAGCTCGAGCTCGAGCTCGACGAGCTCGAGCTTTATTTCGAGCCGAGCTCGAGCCTGATTCCTCTTGTTCATGAGCTCGCGAACAGGTTCGCGAGTTTTTTTTTTATTTAAATTATCATAATTTATTATAAGTATTATAAAATATAGATAATAATAATATAATTATTATACAAATATATTTATATGTATTTAAATATATATATATATTTTTTTTAATTTAGGATTTTGCTCACCGAGCTCGTCGAGCTCAGTCGAGCTCGTCGAGCTCAGTCGAGCTCGAGCTCGAGCCCATTGAACACATGCTCGTCGAGCTCGAGCTCAAAAAAAAAAACAGCTCGAGCTCGAGCTCGAGCCAGCTATTTTCGAAGAGCTCGACTCATTTGCAGGCCTAGGCCTGCTCGACAAGTGGGATTCCGCCCCTACTCGCCTGGTCCTCCGCGCACTCACTCCTCTGAATGGGCGAGTGCCTTGTGAATGGGACTCGCACTCTCCTGCCTCTTCTGGCCTGGGCGAGTGCTCTGCCTGACACGGATCTAGCCTCTTGACCCCCTTTGGACCTGGGGACCCACTCGGCAAATACATGGTTGTATACCAACCCACAACAAGTTCATTGCAATTTGCTAAGAAGATTGTCTTTTCATCACTGTATCTATATGTTGAGATTGAGAAATTAAATCTGCACAACTTTTGACTGTGACAACAATGATCCTTCCCAACATGAGTAAAAAAAGCACAATTCTTGTCATTGACTTTCTTTTAGTTTTGAAATAATTCGGTTGTAAAATGAGCTTGTTCCAGACCGACTACGGATCTATTTATTGAAAATATAACATGTCAAACAATATGCAACATCTTTTGCAGGAGAATACTCCAACCATGAGAATCTCTCAAATCAGAAAATTTGAAGTCTTTAATTATGTTCACCTGAGGATGGATACTCTTGAAGCTTGTATCGATAAGACGGCTTTAACATATGCTCGTTGCATTTCATCTTGTTGATTTATAGGATATTCCCAAATTTGAGATCATAATTCAGGATCACGCTCGAAAGCGAGTGAACGATTCACAACTAGGGAAGAATCAACATTAACTAGCTTTAATGATGAGGTCGGTGTGTCGACTTCAGTCGAAGACTTCTTATTGAAAAATAAATTAATAGTTTTTAACTTTCTCATGAAAACCTAATAGCATATTTCAAATAAAAAATATTCTTCAAATTACTGTATGATGACATTGAAGAGGCTACTTTCTTATATCAAAGCTGAGTTTCAAAGTAATCAGAAAAAATAGCAACCACAGAACTAGATCAAACAAAACTACATAAGTACATAACTAGATCTACCAACCATATATAGTTTGACTTTTTGAAGCAAAACATCATTTTTTCCACAGTCAAAAGATCAAATGCATACCATATTAGTTATACAAACACCTGCCCTCCAAAAACATCCAGGACAAGAAATGAAAACACTTGCCAAATTGCATATTCTGATTTTTCACGAATGAGTTCAGCTTTAAAATGTAAATAACTTGCTTGTTAAAAACATGTATGCACAGAAGCTATTTACTGGAAGTGAAATCAACGAAACTTAGTTAAAATCTTCTGAACGCTCTGAATGGAGAGAAATAATTTCAATAAAAAGGGCAGCCTGGTGCACAAAGCATCCCCGCGCTGCGAGGGACCAGGGAAGAGTCCCACCACAAAGGTGAAATGTAGGCAAACCTATGTCCCTGTCAACCAAAAGGTCATTCTTTTCCTCAGAGAAAAATGGCAGATCAAGATCGTCGGTTTGTTATCACCTGGTTTGATATGTTTGATTGACTTGAGTATAGTGATGAAATGGATGCAACATTTTGTTTTGTGTGTTACTTGTTCAGGAATGATACTGTGATTTCTCAGTATTGTGCATGTTTAGGAGACAATTGCATTGTCACTTAAATCTAAATTGAATTTTTGATAATGGAGCATTCGTTGAACTTGGCTAAAATTTATGGGCAAGGATATGATGGAGCTAGTAATATGAGTGGTGAGATAAATGGTCTTAAAAGTTCAATTTTGAGGGAAAATTCATGCGCATATTACATTCATTGTTTTGCTCATCAACTTCAGTTAACACAAGTTGTGGTTGCTGAGATAAATGATGGTTGTCAATAGTTTTTTGAAGCAATTGCAACTTTATTAAAGGTTATTGGAGTTTCATATAAGAGAAATAAAATGCGTAGAGAAATCAAAATCCAAAAGGTTGTCAAGGCACTAGAAGATGGTGAACTGAAATCGGAATCATGTTTAAATCAGGAGCTTCGTTTGAGTAGGCCTGGAGACACTCGTTGGGGATCAAATTACAAAACATTAGTGCATATTATTTCATTATATCCTGTTATGGTTGCTACACTTCTGAAAATTGGGAAGAGCAAAGCAAATGATCGGGTGAAGGCACATGATGTGTTGTTTGCGTTGGAATCATTTGACTTTGTTTTAATGGTTCATGTAATGACCACTATATTTGGGTACACTCATGAGTTAAATCTCGCGTTACAAAAAATGATCAAGATATTGTTAATGCAATGTCTTTTATTAGTTTGACAAAAAGACAATTGCAAACATTAAGAGATGATGGATGAGACACACTTTTCAACAAGATTTTATTTTTTTGTGGCAAACATAATATTCATATTCCCAATATGGATGCTCATTATATACCTCATGGAATATTCTTAAAAGTCGTCGATCTACAACTACAAGAGCTTAACGATCGGTTTGATGGCGCGAGTATGTAGTTGCTTATTTGTATGACTTGTTTGAATCCCGTTAATTCATTTTCTTGTTTTGACAAGCAAAAAGTACTACGACTTTCAGAGTTTTATCCTAATGATTTTTCAAATTTGGAGTTGTTTAATTTTGATTTTCAGCTCGACAACTTCATTGCCGACATGAGAAGCGATGATATATTTTCTGATTTGAAGGATCTTGGTTATCTCTCTGTGAAGCTTGTTGAAACAGGTAAATATGTTGCTTATCAACCAATCTACAAGCTTTTAAAGTTTGTACTGATTCTTCTTGTTGTTACTGTGAGTGTGAAAAGAGTATTCTCAGACATGAACTATGTCAAGAACAAGTTGCGCAATAGTATGAGCGATCAAATGTTGAATGATTGTCTGGTTACTTTTTTTGAGAGAGACGCATTTTTTGAAGTCTGTGATGACGACATTATTGATCGTTTTACAAAAATGAAGAGCCGTAGTGGGCAATTGTAATTTTTTTGTTATTTTTTGTATTTTCCAATTGCTTCAATGAAAATTAATTTTGTATGACTTTATAATGACAATATTTTAAGATGAGTTTGCTACGAAAACAAAGGATGTTGTTAATAGCAAACCACGTTATGCTATTAACAAATCATGGTTATTAACAAATCATTTATTTTGAAAATGACTATTAGCAAACTTTTTTATTATTAGCAAACCATCAAAAAAGTTAAAATAAACAAAAAATTTCAGCATTGCTAGAAGCATTTGCAAGCATTGTTAAGAACTACAATGCAATATATGCGGCCTAAAAATCCTAGAATAACATGAATGTCATTTTCGATTTTCAACAGGAATTTATGAATTAAAGACTTAATCCTAAAGATTTCATTTCCTACTTTAGTCATACGACAGAAAGAGACAAAATTTTCCAAATGCTAAACTCTAAACCGTAGTCAACCATTTATTGTTTAGTGCACAACCACACTCGAACAACAAGAGGCACACAACCATTTATTGAGTTGACACAGAATGAGAAACTATCTGTCCATACATTTGAGAAATGGAAACTGTGGATACCAGAACATTACACAACCATTTCAGAAATGCAAGGTTACCTTATGACATCAAGAGGCCAAGGTTTTGATGATCCCAGACCAGAACAACGCTCTTCGACGGTCTCACGACAGGGTGGCGGCAGCGTCACGGCGAGCAGGCGGAGGGGTTGCGTCTGTTTCTGGGGGAACTGCTGAGCACGTCAGTGTGGCCTTCTCTGGAGACGACATGATAGTAACGGGGAGTCAAGGGTTTCGAAGGTTTCGTAAAGGCGGAATAGGGAAATAAGGGGGTTTGCTAATAGCCTACTTTAAGGATTGAAAAATGGACCTAAAATATTTGAACCCGGTTTATTTTGGTTTGCTAATAGCGAAATCCGGTTTGCTAATTACAACATTAAAAAAAATTGTGCCCCCCATTATAAAATTCCTGGACCCGCCACTGGTGATGGAGGAATCCGATCGCATCCGAGGGACAGAGGGTCGCTAAATATCCACACAAACGGTAGGCGAGCAAAGAGTGTTATAAACAGAAGGGGAAGTCAAGGATGCAAAGCTTATCTTATTTACGGGCCGCCAGGGACCGGGAAAATTAGCTTTAGTTCAACTTTCTAAAATACAAAGCTTAAGAGGAGTCATGGAAGATTAAAAAAGAAAGCAAAAGTTGGATGATGTTTTTGCAATCTTGATTTGATAAATTTTATGTATTTTCATAATGTTTTATGCTTCATTTTTTCATTTTGACGAAGGATTACATCTCTAAATGTTAAAAAAAAATTAAAACATATTGGTGTGTGTTAAAGTCAGGAAAATCCCGGCTCCAAATGTTCGGACCTAAATGCAGCCTGAGGCTACTGATTCTGCGATCCGACGACCTTGATCCGAAGTCTAGAGCTAAGAAGGTAGAGAATAGACCATAAACAGACCCCGAGACACTTCAGCAGAGAGGTCCCTCCACGTACCCGGAAGTCTAGAAGAGCTTCCCCTCCAAAACCAAATGCTGAGTTAAGTAAGAGGAAGACACAAACTTGACGAGTATCTCGCTTGGGGGGGGGGGGGGGGGGGGGGGGCAACCTCTTCCAAAGTGTCATTCCTGGTACCCTGGAGGTCTATTTATAGACAAATCCTAGGGGGGTATGTATGCGACTATACCCGGCCCCTGCGAGGTTGTCTTTCTGGACCTGGTGATCTCGTAACTTGCGATCCAGCGACTATCGAAGGATCCCGCCTACGTTTAGCGAGATTGTGCAGATGATCGCCAACTAGGCGAGCAACTTTGAGGCTTGCTGATAGTCGCCTGCTTGGGCGAGTAACTCCGATGCTCGCTTATAGTATTAAATGTTCCTATGGGTTACTCGCTGACTTTGACTCTGACCTATGTGGCATGAACGTGTCCTACCCTCAAAGAATATATATTGTACACAAAGTGTTGAAGCCAATAAAATCCTGGCTGTTCGAACCTAAATGCAGCCTAAGGCTACTGATTCCGCGATCCAGCGACCTGAATCCGAATGCTAGAGCTAAGAAGGTAGAAAATAGACCATAAACAGACCTCAGAGCGCTTCATCAGGGAGGTCCCGCCATGTACCCAAAAGTCTAGAAGAGCTTTCCCTCCAGAACCAAAGGCTAAACTAGGTACGAGGAAGACATAAACTTGACGAGTATCTCGCTGGGGGGGGGTCAACCTCTTCCAAAGTGTCATTCCTGGGTACCCCTGGGGGTCCATTTATAGACAAAATCCTGAGGGGGGGGGGGGGGTATGTATGCGACTATACTCGACCCCTACGAGGTTATCTTTCTGGTCCTGGTGATCTCGCGACTTGCGATCCGGCGACCATCGAAGGGTCCCGCCTACGCTTAGCGAGATTGTGCCGATGATCGACAACTAGGCGAGCAACTTTGAGGCTTGCTGATAGTCGCCTGCTTGGGCGAGTAACTCCGATGCTCGCTTATAATATTAAATGTTCCTATGAGTCGCTTGCTGACTTTGACTTGATCTTTGACTTTGACTCTGACCTATGTGACATGAAGGAGTCTTACCCTCAAAATAGTGCTTGCGATTAACCGTTAGTGCAAATAATCAAATTTGTAGGGCTAATATCAAGCCTATAAAAAAGCACATTTGTTGATAACGAGAGAAATTTGTTAGATCACATCAAAAGTCGCGAGGCTTTTCGGAATTTTGTAAATGATATAAATGCAAATATATTTTTTGAATTTAATGGTTATCTAAATGAGGGTAAAGTGGTAAACATAATCATTAAACAAAGAGTTTCAACTTTTAATATAGTATAGTATTATAATAGAGATATGTGCGATATTATCATATTACTATATTTATTGAGTTTTTAGTTGTCCGGACTGCTGGCCAGAAAGTCGTTGTGAGTGCAATTTCCCGGGGTGGAGATGGAGAAGCTTTCATCGTTGTTTTCAGCCTTAATCGGCGGCGGGAGAAATTCGTCAACGCCGGCGGCGACGGTCACCTCGATCTTTGTCTATCCCATCAAGTCTTGCCGAGGGATCTCTGTTCCTCAGGCCCCCATTTCCTCCACTGGTAAGCTAGCCAGTTTCTTCGTGGAAGTAAGAAATACCCACTTTCTCGATTCCCCCCTTTATTACCCTTTCCGTTTCTCCTCTGAATACATATAAACTACTTGTGAGATTTCTGAAACGAGCAATTACCTGCTGAAGCTGAGAAGCATCCTTCTATGGGCTGAAATGAACATTCAATCCTTCATAATGTCTAAATTTGGGAAAGCCTGTTGCAATTCATAAATATTTTTCCATGCTTAGTCTTCCATAGGAACGTTGAGGGGCCATCGTCCTTCACGAAATGACCTAGGGTTCTAATTGTAAACCCTCGTCTTCTATGACTATTTCGGGTAGAACTGGTTAACTTGGATCAGTTCCATTGTGGTACTTGAGCGTGAAATATGAATGGTATTATGGGCCTTCAATGTTACTGGCAGAAACAATTGATAATCTACAGGTGCCAATCTCTTGGTAATCTGAAATGGGTTGAAGGAACGAGGCGATTAATCCGTGATAAGAGTGTAGAAGTTGTAATTTTGATATACTTCCATGAATTACTTCACAAATTTCTTGTCAGCTCGCTTCTCATCGCACATAGACGGAGTAACATTCCTGCTGCATGTGACAAAGAACTATAAGTTGGTTAGTTAAATTTTGGACTTATTAACAAACTATGGTTATTAGCAAATCATCTATTTTGAAAATGACTATTACAAACTGTTGTAAAGTCCCAAAGACTTGTATATATTTCTCTTATGTATAAATACAAGAGAAGAATACAAATTTATAGGAGAGAGAGAGAGACAGAAAAAGCCTATACACGGTGTGGGACTAAAGAGAAGAAGAACTAAATGGGCCTGTTCATGGGCCTTTTTACATGGATTTTGCTAACACTCCCCCGCAAGCTGGAGCGTACAAATCGTAGGCACCAAGCTTGGATAAGAACTGAAGATATAGTGGCCGAGGAAGAGCTTTTGTTAGGATGTCAGCAATTTGTTTTGCAGCAGGAACATGCTCCAATTCTATCTTCTTTGCTTGAACCTTTTCTCTGATGAAGTGACAGTCAACCTCAATATGCTTTGTTCGCTCATGGAACACTGGATTGTTGGCTATATGAATTGCAGCCTTGTTGGATCGGTCGGCGCCCTTAGGGGGGGGGGGGGGGGTGAATAAGGGTTTTCAAAAACTTTAGATTTTATTTAGAAAAACTTTGGAATATTGCAATATTAAAACAAGAAGTCAAGTAAAACAAAAAGAGAGACAAGCTTTATTGATATTAAATAAGTTTTGCAAAACTTGATCTCAATGACGCTAGAGATCGGAGGCGAATAATAAAAGCTCTTTTCGTTTTCTATCCCGACTCGCTTCCCCACGAACCGGTGGCCCTAGCCTTCTCCTTCCCGGATTCGGCCTCAAGCCGCTCTAGCCAATCCTTCCCCGGATGTGGCCTCGAGCACCCCCTAGACCTAGCCTAGATCTAGTCGCCAACACGAGGCGAATTTCAGCCCTAAGTCCTACCCCAGACCTAGTCGCCAACACGAGGCGATTTCACTAACCGTTTACAAGAAAAGAAATGAAATGAAAAGACAATAATATAAAAACTCCCTCTATGTGGATCTCTTGGAGAAGTAGACGAAGACGCAGAGTATGATCGTAGTCGATGCGGTCTTTCGTCACGATGATGACGCGTGTTGAAATCTTCTCCACGGATCTCCTTATGGCTTTATGGATTTGTGGGAGTATCTCTCCGAACTCTCCTCTCTATGCTGTGGCACGAGGCTCTGGAATTTGGGATCTCTAGAGGATGATAAAGACGGAGCCAAAATGTCCATTTTATAGCCTCAGCGCTACCGCCGGCGCTAGCCCGGATTAGGAAAGATTTTGCGCGGCAGGATCTCCCATCCGCGGCAACGTTTTGCTCTATGCCTTTTGTGCGCCACGCTACTGCCAGCGCTAGTAGCTACCGCCGGCGCTATCCCTGATTAAGTAACTTTTTGCGCGGCAGGATCTTCAATCCGCGGCAACCTTGCTTTTATTCCTTCTGTGTTCAGCGCTACCGCTGGCGTTATCCGCTACCGTCAGGCGTTAGCGCCTTCTATAATCAGCTCCTGGAATTGTGCTATTCATCGCTAGTGCCCGGCGCTAGGTGCTACCGCCGGCGCTAGTGAGCCTTTTCGAATTTTGGCCTCAATTTTGGGGGCAGTCATCATGAGTACTCCTTGAGTCATATTGACTATGTTAACCTGCACACTTAAACACACAAGATCAAATGCACATAGGATTTGTTATTCTCAAACCTAGGAGATGCGGAAGACCATGTTCCAACAAACTTCCCATTTTGATAATAACAAATCTATTAATGATAAATCAAAGCATTAATAAATAAGCATGATGAAACTATACTTGTGTGTGTGTGAGAGTGATGACTTAGGATAATTATTGATTTTAGCATTTAGAATTGCTCCCCCCTAAATACATGCTCCCCCTAAGTGATTGCTCTCCTAATATGTAAGCTATCATCTAAATTTGTCATGTTGGGTTTATGATAGCGGGTTATATTTATCATGTTAGTTCTCCCCCTTTGTTATTAGCAAAAGTGGGTAGGGAAACAAAACACCAAAGAATTTGTAAATAGAAGAGAATGCATGATCGAGCTTTTTAAGTAAATGATAAGGAGTTTTAGAATTGTTTTTCATTGAAATAGATCAGAGTTATAAGCATTACAAAAATTTTCATAGAAGGAAATCAGAGTTTTTTAGCATAAAAAAGTAATGATTTCCCCTTTATATAAAAGTTTTAAGTATAAAAATAAGGATTTCCAAATAACCAATCTATCCAGACAATATGTCTACACCCTGGCCCCGTACTAAGTGACGGATGGGCATGAGGAGCTGCAAGCATGCCGTAGGTTGGGGTGTTAGTTTCATATGCAAACACTAGACAAAACTCAACCTAGCACTCTTTCCCCCCAGTGCCTCGCAAGGCCCCACTGGAACCCTCCCCGGTTAAGGACAAGACATGACTAAAGATAAGTTTATCTAATGTCTACAACCCTACGCCCCCGCTATGGTGAGATATGAAGTCACGAATAATAGTTTTTTGAAACATGAAGCTTTTAAATCTAATGGGAAGAATCATAATTGAATTTTTTTGAAATAAAACTTACTTTGCTATATTGAAATTCATGAATGTATCAGAGTTTGAGTATTGCGGAAGATTTCGAAAAAGAAACACTATAATACTAAATAAGAGTTTAAGTTTAAAAAGAAGATGCTTTTGAGTTTCAAAACTAACTTTATAAAGATAAGAGTTAAAGCATTTTGGAAGAAAGAAACAACATCCTTTTAGCAATGTTTCACTTGTTGGAAGAGCGTTTAACATACATGTTTATATTGAAATAAATTAGAGTTTGTTACTATAAAAATGATATGCGTGTTAACCAATATAAATTCTACCAAGCAAGTCTACCACTTGTTTTTAAGAAAAAAATTGAGATTTAAGACTTGATATAAGCATGAAAGTGCAAGGTAAAAGTTATATGGTGATGATGCGGAAGACTTGTAGAAATACATGAAACATCTTATTGTAATCAAGAATAATCCATAAAAAGATATATGAGTTTAATTTCAAAAAGAAGATGTTTATGTAAATCATGTTTCAATGAAAATCTTTTATGGTTGACAAAAAATAACCAAGCATGAAATAATATTATCACAAAGAGATTACTACAATGTTATTTCAATCCACAATTTCAAATCATACCAAACATCAGAGAAAACATGCTAGGTTATCTAGTGCATTTCATAAGTAAAGAGTAATATAGAATTAGCATTAAGATCCAATACTCATGAGAAGAAGTGTTATGGAAGATAATGATGTGCACATAAGTGTATTTTTGATTAATGTAAACAAATGTTTTGATCAAAAATACAAGATATATGTAAAGTACGAGCACAATAAAACATAAATAGGATTACATCCACACACTTTAATGCACAATAAAAAGTACAACTACCAAGGTGCTCTGCACACACAATGCTCATCAAGACTTATTAGGGTGCAAAGTAGTGTTTGGGGATCACATATTTAAATTTAATATTGAAACTAGTGATCCGGTGTACTTAAGAGTAAGTGGTTTTTCTTATTTTTGAAAGAAAGATTTGATTTGCACAAGACACTTTACTATTCTTTCCAAGGTGCTCAACCTCACAATGCTTATTAAGACTTATCAGGAGGTTCAAGTAGTGCTTGGTGGAGTTATCTTTGTCATTTATTTTATAATTTTGTTTTGTACAAAGTTCTCCGAATACACTTGTTTTGCAAATCAATAGAATTTATGAAAAACATAACCACTTATCTTAATTTTTAAGAGTGCAAAATAAGGAGTGTAGGTAAGATACTCGTGCAGTTTTAATCCATTGTACTAATACAGAACATACACAAGTATTCTTAGTTTAAATACATATGTAGACAATGCCAAAAGAAAGTGAGTGAATAAATATCATTATCAAACATAAAACATTTCTCATACTTAGATGCATGCTAAGTTTGATCCTACACAACTTTTAAACTATAATTGATGCGCATTTGAATAGATATATCAAAGCATGAAGAAAGACAATGTCCAAAGTAGTTTGAAAAGATAAATTGCAACATTGTAGAATTTCTAAATAATAGATTAAATCATGCTTGATTTTTCACAAAAAATCATACAGTTTTTTTTATAGTTTTAAAGTTTTATATTTTTGTATTTGATTTTAGCAAATAAAAGCATATTTTTGTAATCTTTGCTTTTGTAATTTTTATATTTGATTTTTGCATAAAGATGAACTTTAAACAAAGGAAACAACACAAGCGAAAAAGAAAAACATATTTTTTGTAATTTGGTTTTTGTAGTTTTGTATTTGTTTTTTCAAAAAATAAAGAAACACAGAAGTGAAAAACTAAGTAGAAAATATAGATTAATATATATTTTAGAAATTTTTCTAAATTTAAAAATACAGAAAATCGAACATGGACGCTAGTGCTAGCGCGGGAGACAGTAAGTGATTTTTGAGGATTTTGAAATTGTTGATTCTTGATCTTGATTAGGTGTCCCAATAGTAGTTTCATGCTGAAATTGCAGGATTTAAGGAGATGTTTTTGATGGTTAAACACCAAAAATTGCATTTTTGAATTTGTGTTAATTTGAAAGATCTAGGACACCTAGTACAAGTCAAAATAAACTAAATCTTGCATCACCAATTAGTACATATAGTAGGGAATAAATTCTGGTATTTAATGGAATTTTGTTTTATTTAAAACTCAAAATGGTCCAATACCGCCGGCGCTAGAGCTAGCGCTATCGAGGCTTTTGTTAAAACCGAGTTCTTCTTTCAGATCCGTCATTATCTTTCATTTCCTCCCGAAAAACCCTAGAAGACGACTCGTTCTACGCGCAGATCTGAGGTAATTCTTCATCCTTTCTTATGATTTTTGTTTTAAAGCTTGATTGTGATGTTAGAGATGAAGATATTTGAATTTTTTAGGTAGATTTAGGAACTAGAACTACACCGTTAGGTTTTCTCTAAGGTTTGTGGTTTTGATGAGGTTTTTGGTTTTGAATATGTGGATTTCTTGGTTTTAAGTTAGGATATGAACGTATTTTAATTTTAAGGAGATAAAAATTTTTGTTTTTAGATGAGGATTTTGTTTTCTTGTTTTAATAATTTTTTGTAATGTTGCAGATGGCACCGGGTTATAAGGGAAAGAAGAATACTGAGTTGGCCGTAGAGGCAGCTGTAGTGGGAGTGTCATACGTCGTGGAGTTCGACTTGCCGCGACATCACCACATTATGGAGCTATTTGCTGCCGCAGAGTTGTTGAGCTTGTTCATTCCTGACTGATTTTCTTCCGAGTTGGTGCGCGATTTTTACATGCACTTGGAAGATCCCTCAACGATAGAGCTGGATGGAGGAGTCCAGTCACAAGTGCAGGGGCAGATGGTTACTATTACCCATGAACAGTTGAGGATCATGTTCGGATTGACTCAGCATCCACATAGATTGGAAATTGTTGAGAGGTTCAGGGTAGACAGAGATTGGACTCAAGTGAACATGGCGCTGCATAACAAGGAGTGCAGGAGTCTGATCTCTACCGTTTCGACTCTCACCGTGGATGCCTTGGTCGTGCAAAATGTGTTGCGCCATACAATCCTACTGAAGTTGGGTGATACTGCCAAGGTCACAGCGCAACTGAGTTATGTTACCTATTTTATTTTAGAGAAGGAGAGGTTTGATGTGGAGGATTTGTTACTCTCCTTGATCCGTTATTCCTACAAGTTGCGGCAACCAACCCGTCAGAGATTCAACAACCTGCCCCTGGGTGGCATCATTCAGCGAGTTATTCAGGTTTTGTATCCTACTATTGACTTAGGTTTCTTTTTAGTAGATTGCTATCCTCCTATTTATAGTACCTCGCATTTGCGAACATCCTTCGTCTCGGATGAACCATCATCATCAACTCAACCACCACTCCAGCGAGGAGCGTCTTCTCGAGGGGCTCGAGATGCTCCATATGGGTCCTTTCGAGAGGAGATGGGTGAGCGGATGACACGGGTGGAGGAGGATGTTTCTGTGATAAGGAAGGATGTCTCAGGGATCAAAAAAATGATAAAGTTTATGATGAAAGCTTTAAAGTTAAACCCATCTACACCAGAGCGGAGGGAGTGGGAAAGTCCAGTTTCAGATCCGCCCCGCCACTCGATCCGGAGGATTCGCAGGAGACGCTCCCCGAGTCCTAGTGTAGAGGACATAGATTAGGAGTAGTTGTGAGAGGAACAATTTTTATGTAATAATTCAGGAATTTGAACCTATGTCTTGGATGTTATTGTTCTTTGAATTATGTTTATTTTGTTATCTTTTGGATGTTTGACTAGAATGTTTCATTTATAATTTGATGTTATGAAGTGGTGTTATTTAGGAAAAAAAATTTATGTGGTATACCTTTTTGAAATCTTATGATTAAATATTTTACCACCACATAGAAGATTTTGAATTTAATTGTTGATAATATATGTATAATGAGTATATGAATAATAAGTAGGTCATCTTAATAAGATTTTGAGTTTTGATTAATGTTATAGGTTCATTAAAATTTTTGATCTTGTTTCCTATACAAGATGACCATAACATGATAATTTCAAAGAAATAAGAAAACAAAGAAAATTGAAATACATTAAAGCACATCATGAAGTAGAAAAATTGTATATTTCCCTTTTGAAAATATTCTACTTCATGCATTTGGTGGTACCTAATGAAAGAGAGATTTAGGTATCCAAAGAGGACCGGGTGTGATGGTTCCTTTGGGTACCCAAATACAACGTATTTGCTTTTGGGGAGATGGAAATGAATGGGCCCTTTTTTGTGGTGTTTGTGTTTCATCTTTGGTTTTGGGCCTCCATTCAAACTGTGGTTTAATGTTATTATTATGAGTCAAATTTCTATTGTGATAATCTTTATCTTTAGGATTATAATTGTAGTGATTATAGAAAGCATTTTTCATCGGAAATTTGTGAAGTTTTATGTTGGGAGAAGTTTGATGATAATAATAATTGTACTTTGGAATTTCATTTTTAATTTGTTAATGTCTTTTATTTCCATTGTTTGATTTATTAATATTTTGAGAATTTATATTTAACTTGCTTTTAGATATATCATGGTATTGTGAATGAGTGTTTTTCTTTATGATTTCCTTGAGCAAGTTGATTTTAGCATTTAATTCATCATTCTTAGTTTGTAAATTGTGTCTGGCTTTATTGTAAGCGATTGTGCTATTTTTAAGAGTGGTAGCAATTGATTCAATATGTTTTTCATATTCATCCCTATATTCATCAAATGTTTCGTCCATCTCTTTAATTTCAATCTCGTAGTCTTTACATTTAGCACAATCATTCTTCGACGATGAATTTTCTAAACATAATTTTTCATTATGTTCTTTCACACAAATAATTTCTTTTTCAAGTTCTTTGACTTTTTCTTTAATATTATTACAATCAAAATAAGATTTTGTATTTTCAAGTAAAAAACAAGATGATGAAGACACATCACAATTTGATTCATTAGCCTTTAGCCTCTTATTTTCTAAACGTAAAATTTTATTAGCAATTTTCAATTTTTTGATCTTTCGTTTAGCTATTTTTAATATGTTGAAACTAGAGATAGAGGTTATTACACAAGACGAAGATTTAGTCTTTCTTACAGCGCTTTTGGAGGAGGCAAAATATGAGCATAAAGTTCCTTTGTCATCTTTTAGTCCTTCCTCGATCACAGATGAGTTTTCATCTTCTTTTGATGTATTGTTCTCTTTCTCTATTTCACTATTCTTCATGGCTTTGCTCCGAGAGAGATCTTCTTGAATGATAGTGGATGCTTGGACATTTTTCTCTTCCTGTGTTTGTTCCATACCTGCGAGAGGAAGATCATACATTTCTTCAAGAAATTTCCATATTTTGTATGCACTAGAAAAACGGTATATTAATTTGAAAATTTCATTTGAAAGACCACAAAATAAATAGTGTTTAGTTTTTGCATTTAACTGAAGTTCTTTTTTATTTGATTCATTTGCAGGTCTAGTTATGGCTAAATTCCATACTTCGATATGTAAAGTTTTAATAAATTTTTCAATTAAAATTTTCCATCCTTTATAATTTGATCCTTCGAATAAAGGTGGTGCAAGAGATTTTTCTTCTTCTTCAAAATTACCCCCACTGATAGAAGCGAGATCATGAGACGCCATTATTCCCGGTTGTTAAGCCGATTGGAATAACCTAGCTCTGATACCACTTGTTGGATCGGTCGGCGCCCTTAGAGGGGGGGGGGGGGTGAATAAGGGTTTTCAAAAACTTTAGATTTTATTTAGAAAAACTTTGGAATATTGCAATATTAAAACAAGAAGTCAAGTAAAACAAAAAGAGAGACAAACTTTATTGATATTAAATAAGTTTTACAAAACTTGATCTCAATGGCGCTAGAGATCGGAGGCGAATAATAAAAGCTCTTTTCGTTTTCTATCCCGACTCGCTTCCCCACGAACCAGTGGCCCTAGCCTTCTCCTTCCCGGATTCGGCCTCAAGCCGCTCTAGCCAATCCTTCCCCGGATGTGGCCTCGAGCACCCCCTAGACCTAGCCTAGATCTAGTCGCTAACACGAGGCGAATTTCAGCCCTAAGTCCTACTCCAGACCTAGTCGCCGACACGAGACGATTTCACTAACCGTTTACAAGAAAAGAAATGAAATGAAAAGACAATAATATAAAAACTCCCTCTATGTGGATCTCTTGGAGAAGTAGACGAAGACGCAGAGTATGATCGTAGTCGATGCGGTCTTTCGTCACGATGATGACGCGTGTTGAAATCTTCTCCACGGATCTCCTTATGGCTTTATGGATTTGTGGAAGTATCTCTCCGAACTTTCCTCTCTATGCTGTGGCACGAGGCTCTGGAATTTAGGATCTCTAGAGGATGATAAAGACGGAGCCAAAGTGTCCATTTTATAGCCTCAGCGCTACCGCCGGCGCTAGCCCGGATTAGGAAAGATTTTGCGCGGCAGGATCTCCCATCCGCGGCAACGTTTTGCTCTATGCCTTTTGTGCGCCACGCTACCGCCAGCGCTAGTAGCTACCGCCGGCGCTATCCCTGATTAAGTAACTTTTTGCGCGGCAGGATCTTCAATCCGCGGCAACCTTGCTTTTATTCCTTCTGTGTTCAGCGCTACCGCTGGCGTTATCCGCTACCGCCAGGCGTTAGCGCCTTCTATAATCAGCTCCTGGAATTGCGCTATTCATCGCTAGCGCCCGACGCTAGGTGCTACCGCCGGCGCTAGTGAGCCTTTTCGAATTTTGGCCTCAATTTTGGGGGCAGTCATCATGAGTACTCCTTGAGTCATATGGACTATGTTAACCTGCACACTTAAACACACAAGATCAAATACACATAGGATTTGTTATTCCTAAACCTAGGAGATGCGGAAGACCATGTTCCAACAAGCCTGACTGTCGCACCGAAGTATTGTCGGAGAAGGAAGAGTGACACCTAAGTCATCAAGAAGGCTCTCAAGCCATGTTAATTCTGACACAACAACAGCCATAGTCCTGTATTCAGACTCAGCCGAGGAGCGGGCGACCACATTCTGTTTCTTGCTTCGCCATGTTATGAGGTGTCCACCAAGGTACGTGCAAAAACCAGTCGTGGAACGCCTATCATCAGGGGACCCGGCATAGTCAGCATCCGAGTACGCAAGAAGAGATGGTGAGTTGGATGGTTTGTAGACAAGGCCTTATCCCGGAGCGGTCTTTAGATACCTGAGAATCCGCTCAACAGCTTGAAGGTGAGAGGTGCGCGGAGTATGCATGAAGCGACTCACAACACCAACAACAAACGAGATATCCGGTCGAGTAATCGTTATGTAGATCAGTTTTCCAACCAATCTTCGGTAGTATTCTGGATTCTCAAGAAGTTGGTCAGAATCAGACCCAGCAGCACACAATTTTTGATTAGCATCCATAGGAGTATCCACAGGTTTGCACCCGGAGTATCCTGCTTCATGAAGTAAGTCGATGCAGTACTTTCGTTGGGACATAACCAACCCATCGGGTCGTCGGGCGACTTCAATCCCAAGGAAGTATTTAAGATTTCCAAGATCATTGGTCTGGAAGGCCGAGTTCAGATGTTCTTTGAGCTGTTGTATTCCAGAAAGGTCATCGCCAGTAATCAGGATATCATCAACGTAGACAAGAAGGATTACAGTGCCAGTTGGTCCATGCTTGGTGAATAGAGAGAAGTCGGCAGAGCTCCGAGTAAACCCAAGTGCTAAGAGAACCTTGCAGAACTTATCAAACCAAGCTCGTGGTGACTGTTTGAGACCATAAAGAGCCTTTAGAAGGTGGCAAACGCGAACTGTACGAGACTCCCCCGTGGTCTCAAACCCGAGAGGTTGGCACATAAACACAGTTTCATGTAGATCGCCGTTAAGGAATGCATTCTTAACATCGAGCTGAAGAAGGGGCCAACGCCGGTGCACAGCCACGGAGATAAGAACACGAACAGTGTTGAGTTTTGCAACCGGAGAAAAAGTTTCCTCATAATCTAAGCCTTGTTGCTGAGTGAAGCCCCGGGCCACGAGACGGGCTTTTAAACGATCAACAGTCCCATCCGCATTCTGTTTGACCGCAAAGACCCATTTGCAACTAACACAATGATGGTCTGGAGGAAGGGGAACCAGTTCCCAGGTGTGATTAGCCCAGAGGGCATTCATCTCCTCTTCCATAGCTGCCCGCCACCCCGGATGCTGAAGCGCCTCCTGCACAGAGTTAGGAATAGAGATGGAGGAAAGAGAAGCAGCAAACTGGTGGAGGGGTGGAGAGAGCCGGTGTAGAGACACATAGCTAGCCATTGGATGAGCCGTAGAGGAAGATGCTGGATCAACCGCGGGCGGTGTGTCATTTGTAGCAGACGGCTCCAGTAGGGAAATATCCTTGGATTTACGGCGAGAATAGACGTAGGGGCATGCGATTGATGAGGTGACACGCAGTTGAAATAGCAAAGTGCCAAAATTCTGTGGGGACCTGCATTTGGAACATGAGAGACCGAGCGGTATCGAGAAGATGACGATTTTTTCGTTCGGCCACGCCATTTTGTTGAGGTGTGTAGGCACAGGAGGTTTGGTGAATAATACCAAACTCAGAGCACAGAGCGGAGAAGGACCGACTTGTGTACTCGCGGGCATTATCGGTGCGAAGAATTTTAAGAGGCGTCGAGAACTGCGTACGTGTTTCAGATAGAAAAGCGCGAAACACAGAAGTTATCTCAGTGCGGTCATGAAGAAAATGAAGCCAAGTAACACGCGAATAGTCATCAATAAAAGTGATAAAGTAGCGATGTCCAAATACACTGGGGATCCTATATGGACGCCATACATCAGAATGAACTAAGGATAACGGAGTATCACTCCGGGTACAAGAAGGAGAGAAAGAAACACGATGTTGTTTGCCGTAGATACATGATTCACAAGTGAACTCTTGGAGTAAAACACCAGGAAGAGCTTTCTTGAGAACCGGAAGGGGAGCATGCCCAAGGCGACAGTGCCAGTCAGAAGTGGAGATGGAAGAAAGACTGATAGGTGGGAGATCCAAGAGATATAGCCCATTCGTCAGCCGACCGCTACCAATGATACTCCGTGTACGGCGATCCTGCAAAACAAAAGATGAAGGAGAGAAAGTTATGCAACAGTCAAGATCCCGTGTTAACTGGCTAACAGAAAGCAAGTTTAACGGGGAGCCTGGAACATGAAGAACTGTGGAGAGTAGCAAGGTAGGAGTGAGGCGGAGATCAGCAGCACCAGAGACCGTGGTAGTGTCGCCATTAGCAACAATAATAGATGGCGGGTGAGAGGTTGTCGAGTACCGAGGCGGTTTCTGAGATGTTATATGATGAGTTGCTCCAGAGTCAACGATCCAGTGAGAGCTGTAAGAAAGACAGGATATACCTTGAGTAGAGAAAGAGGCAACCGAGCCAGATGGCCTATCAATACTGCCTTGGAGCTGCTGGAACTGTGTGCGAAGGTCTTCATATTCCTGGTGAGTAGGAGTTCCAAGGTTGGAAGCGCCAGGGGCATCAGAAGGAACTGGAGTAGCGAAAGCGGCCAGATGCGGAGGTAGGCCATGTTTACGGTAGCATGTAGCTTCTAGATGACCCTCACGAGAACAGTAGGTACACTTCAGAGAAGAGCGGCCACCACGTCCTCATCCCCGAGACGGGTGGCGTCCTCCCCTGGTGGAAGAGCCACGACCAGGAGGAGGAGTTGGCAGGAGAGGTTGCTGAAGGAGAACTGGAGAGAAGACTGTAGGACTCTCAGATGGAGGAGTTAACCTTAGTAACATGGAGCAAACATCATGGAGAGAGGGTGTTGTAGTGGAAGATAGTATCTGTGCTCGAACACTGTGCAGATGTGGAGGAACACGGGCCATCATCATAGCAATACAGACGGCTTCCTTCTGAGTCCGTTGAGTCGCGAGATCAGTGGTAGATGGTTGATGCTGGATCCATGCTTCAGTAAGACCCTTAGCACGAGCAACAAAAGAGGTCATGTCCGCAGCCCCGCCCGTATCCAGGGCCTGAAGATCAGTAATAATGTCATAGAGGTGCTGGAAGCTATCCTTGCCCGAGTACAAGGAATGAAGCTCATCCCACATGCCCTTGGCTGTCTCGTGATACATGGCCATTTGGTATGATTCGCCATCCATAGAGTTGAGAAGCCACGTCTGAAATCTACCGTCATTCCGCATCCAATCATCGGTAGGAGGGGAGGGAGGTGGTTGCGTGAGATGAGGCAAAAGCCCTTTGGCCTGAAGGACCCGGCGAACAGAGTGCACCCAAGGCACAAAGTTTTTCTTGCCGGACAAAGAAATCGTGGTGATCCGCAACTCATCGCGGAGTTCGGGAGGAGGAGGTACACGAGCAGTAGGCACCTCAGTGGAGTCGACCGAGGAACCCATGAGATCGAACAGTGAACGGAGCGGCTGCGGTCTAGGAAGCAGCGGCAGCAAACTGGTGCGGCAGCGGTCTAGGAAGCAGCGGTCTGCGAGGAAGCAGCGGCAGCGGTCTGGAGAGGCTGCGGGCAGAGCGGCTGAAGGCAGAGCAGCAGTCAGGAAAGATCGCAGGCGAGCAGAGCGGCTGAAGGCAGAGCAGCAGTCAGGAAAGATCGCAGGCGAGCAGGAGAGGAACGGCGCAGCGGTCTGGATTGATCGCTGGCGAGCTGCGAGAAGAATGGCGCAGCGGTCAGGAACGATCGCTGGCGAGCTGCGAGAAGAATGGTTTGCCGGGAGCTGCGGTCTGCCGGCGAGCTGCGGTCTGCGAAACGGGAAACGGTCTGCCGGCGAGCTGCGAGAAGCGGATTGCGAGCTGCGGTCTGCGGATTTTGAGCTGCGGTCTGCGGATTGCGATCTGCGAGACGGGAGCTGCGAGAAGCGGAGGAGAGAACAGAGGGTCCACTTGTCAGGAAAGAGGGTTATAAAAGCTAGGAGGGGAGACCACGCAGGAAGCCACGCCGCAGGAGAAGAAGAGACCACGCAGGAAGCGGTCTGAAAGAGGATAGACCGCAGGAGAGCTGCGGTCTGAAAGGAAAAGGCCGCAGGAATTGCGGTCTGAAAAAAAAAATATAAAGGGGACCTCGGTCAGAGACAAGCGGAACCTGGCTCTGATACCATGTTGTAAAGTCCCAAAGACTTGTATATATTTCTCTTATGTATAAATACAAGGGAAGAATACAAATATATAGGAGAGAAAGAGAGACAGAAAAAGCCTATACACGGTGTGGGACTAAAGAGAAGAAGAACTAAATGGGCCTGTTCATGGGCCTTTTTACATGGATTTTGCTAACACAAACCATCAATTTTTTTTTTAAAATAAATAAATTTGGTTTCCTCCATTATGCAAGAAAACTATACAAAAACAATACAAACAAAATCATTACAACAAAATGGTTCAAAATGTATTTGTTATTTAGATTTGTTTGTCTTCTTTGACAATATACACATTTACAGTCATATCATTACAAGAAAGAACTTCAGATTTGTGATAAAATTTATTACATTTGAAAGCAAAATTGTATTTTACATCTTTCATCGATGGCAGCAAAATGATATTTGTTCAGTCGGATGGCAGCAAAATGATATTTGTTCAGTCGAAAAAAAAATCTAAACACACTCATCGAAGGAAATACCCTAAAATATCTATTTGAAAGAGGGTATTTACACAAGCTATTTCAAATTCTCAAGAGCCCTAAATAGGGGATTTGTTGAACCCAAATGCGCGAGGCAGTGATCCCGGACGGCGGTGTAGCCGGCGAACTCGCGAGCAGGGTTGGTATCGCGGCGGGTAGTGTAGGTGCCTCGGCGAAATCTGGAACGAAATGAGAACCCTAAACTTGAAATGAAGATGAGGCGAGGGTCGAGGGGTTTCAGCGGGAACTAGTGAGGAAGGGTGATTTAGGAGAGTTTGCTAATACAATGTTTCCTCGATTTAAATAATGAACCTAAAAATATTGAACCCGATTTTTTTTGTTTTGATATTAGTGAAACCAGGTTTGCTAATAACATCGTCCAAAATTCAATGATATGCAATGTATTGGAATGGTTACTTTAATAAGGCTGGCTTTTCATTAATAAGCATCTTGAATATCCATCTCAATTATTTTTAGGCTTTAGATGGGATCGCGAATGGATGGTTGTCAATTCAAAAGGGCGTGCATGCACCCAAAGGGTTGAGCCGATGCTTGCTTTAGTTGAGCCAGAGCTTCCAGCAGATGCCTTTGATGTTGACTGGGAGCCCTCAGATAGCTCATATATGGGTATTTATATCTTGCTTATCTCCTTCAGTTGTTACTGGTTTTGTTATAAGTGACTCTATTTGTCTATTACTTTTTGGTTCAAATTGACAAAATGCTATATGTTGTTAGTTATTAATTGAAAATATAAAGGGACATGCAAAGGGGGCTTTTCATTCCTTTAATTATTTAATATTCTAGCAAATACTCGGCTTTGTAATAAATCATATTCAGATGAGATTGTTTTCCACTCTTCCTTGTAATTACTGCTACATGCACTTTTAGTTCTGCCTGTGCGATGGAGTTGATAATATCAACTATAATAAAGTCGAACGGGAATAATCCTTGCCCTAAACCGGGCATACATATATAGCATTAAGAAATAAAACCCACAAAATAATTATTTTCAACTCTCCCCCTCAAGTTGGGAATATATATTGATCATTCCCAACTTGTTTGTGTTGTCCTTGAAGTTGTCGCTGTATAAACCCTTGGTGAAGACGTCCGCAAGCTGATCGGATGAGTTCACAAAAGGAGTGCAGATATTCCCTTTGTCCAGATGATCCTTGATGAAATGTCTATCAACTTCCACATGTTTGGTTCTATCATGTTGCACTGGATTGTGCGCAATACTGATGGCGGCTTTGTTGTCGCAGTAGATCATGATAGGATTGTTCCCCTGAAGGCCAATGTCCCGAAGGAGAGTCCTCAACCACAATCCTTCACAAACACCTTGTGCCATTGCCCTATACTCTGCCTCTGCACTTGATCGAGCTACCACATTTTGCTTCTTGCTCCTCCACGAAACGAGGTTGCCTCCCACAAAAGTGCAGTACCCAGTAGTTGATTTTCTGTCATCTTGGCTACCAACCCAATCAGCATCTGTAAACACTTCAACTTCTAAAGATTTGCCGTTCTTGAAAAGGATCCCACGGCCGGGTGCCTTTTTGAGATACCGTAGCACTCTAAAGGCCGCCTGCTGATGACGAATGGAAGGAGAATGCATATACCTACTTAGGACCCCCACAACATACGTGATGTCAGGGCGAGTATGGGACAGGTATATGAGTCGTCCAACCAAACGTTGGTATTTTGAGACATCCACCTTTTCTCCACTAGTATCTGCATCAATTTTGTGATTAGCCTCAATGGGGGTGTCCACGGGTGCGCACCCAAGCATCCCAGTCTCTTCAAGAAGATCTAGAGTATACTTTCTTTGGGAGATGAAGATCCCTTGTTGAGACCTTGCCACTTCAATTCCCAAGAAATATTTCAGCTTTCCCAGGTCTTTAACTTCAAATTCCTTGCCCAGTTGTTCCTTCAAGTAAATGATCTCCTCCATGTGATCCCCGGTAATGATGATGTCGTCCACATACATAATAAGAATAGAGACCTGGGCACCTTTTCTCTTAATAAAGAGTGTGTGGTCAGCATGACTTTGAGTGTACCCAAGTTGAAGCATGAATTGTAAAAACGCCCAAACCACGCTCTCGGAGACTGTTTCAAGCCGTACAGAGATTTTAGAACTCGGCACACCTTCCCTTTGGACCCTTTGATAACAGAGCCCGGTGGAGTATCCATGTATACCTCCTCCTCCAGATCACCATTCAAAAAGGCATTCTTGACATCTAGCTGAAGTAGTTCCCATCTACGACTTGCAGCAACAGAAAAAAGAACGCGGATTGAGTTCATCTTAGCAACAGGAGCAAAGGTCTCCTGGTAGTCAATGCCCTGGGCCTGGGTATATCCCTGAGCCACCAAACGAGCTTTATACCGCTCCACAACACCATCTTGGTTTTGTTTAACTGTGAATACCCAACGGGATCCGACCGTTCGCTTCCCTGGAGGAAGGCTCACTAGCTGCCATGTTTTATTCTTGTCCAGGGCACGCAATTCCTCCTCCATTGCCGCTTTCCATTCAGGTATCTGAGCAGCCTCCTGCCATGTCTTAGGGATAACAATAGATGAGAGAGAAGAAACAAAGGCTTGATGTGCCTGAGAAAGGTGATCATAACGAATGTAGTTGGCAATGGGATGTTTAGTGCTACCCTTCTTACCTATAAGACGGGCAAGAGGAATATGGAGGTCGTCATCAGAATCTGGGTTGGAGGCATTCATCGGTACTGGCGGGACATCTGCAGTCTGCACATGCTCAACAGTCGTGGGACGACGGGAGTATGTATATATGATCGGAGGAGCGGAGGTAGAAGGAACAGGAGCAGGTGGCGGAGCGGGATCAGGTGGAGGAGCAGGAACAGAAGGAGTAGCACAAATCGGAAGCGGGGAGTCGGTCATCTTGGCACCTGTACTAATCATCTCCCCCTGACGAGGACCAAAGTACGAATCCCCCTCACGAAAGGTGACATCGACAGTACAATAATACCGACGTGTCGGAGGGTGATAACATCTATACCCTTTGGTGGTAGAAGAATAACCAACAAAAACACATCGAAGGGACCGCGCATCAAGTTTATCACGATGCGGGGTATGGACATGAACAAAACACACGGAGCCGAAGATACGAGGGGGAAGATGAGAGGTGTGGACAATGTGTTGTTGTTCTAGGCGAGAGAGAGGCGTAGCAAACGAGAGAGCACGGGACCGAAGACGGTTAATGAGATGTGCGGCGGTAAGAACAGCATCCCCCCAATAGGATTTAGGGAGGTGCATAGAAAGAAGTAAGCACCGGGCCACCTCCAGCAACTGCCGATTCTTCCGTTCGGCCACCCCATTTTGAGTGGAGGTGTGGACACATGTAGTTTGATGGATTATACCATAGTTCGCAAGATAAGCCCCAAAGACACCGCGATCGTCATATTCCCCACCATTATCACTACGTAACACACGTATTGTGCCTCCGAATTGTTGGACCACCATCTTATGAAAATTTTGAAAGCAAGAAAGAACGTCACTTTTCTTTTTAAGCATATAAAGCCAAGTAGCGCGAGAGTAGCAATCAATAAACGTTACAAACCATCTAAATCCAGATAAAGAGAGAACAGGGGATGGACCCCAAACATCAGAGTGAATAACATCAAATGGATACAGACTAGGGACAGACAAATGAGTAGAACGACACCGTACATGTTTAGATTGCTCACAAGCATCACAAGAAAAAGACGGAAGTAAATGATGAAAAACAGGAAACAATTTAGTAAGATATAAAGGAGAAGGGTGGCCAAGGCGCTGATGCCATCGTCGAAGGTCATCAAGAGTCGGAGATCTGGTGGAAGATAGGGCACTGGGAGAAGACTTGTTCAGCAAGTACAGGCCGCCGACATTCCTACCACTGCCAAGTGTCCGCCTCGTAGTCAGATCCTGAAAAACACAAACATCAGGAAAGAATGTCACAGAACAGTGTAAGGAGTTAGTCAAGTGACTAATAGAGAGTAAATTTCTGGGAAAAGAAGGAACATGTAAGACAGAGGAAAGTGATAGGTCAGGAGAACATGAAACTGTCCCTTTACCAGCAATGGCAGAGAGGGAGCCATTGGCAGCAATCACCTTATCACGACCAGAAAGGGGAGTATAGGAGGTAAAACCTGAGGCCGAGCCAGTCATGTGGTCGGTCGCACCAGAGTCGATTATCCACTCGGAGGGTGTGGAAGACACGGCATGAGCACTGGACAGACCTGAAGTGGCAACAGCAGCATGGGAGGAAGCAGGAGTAGAGTCAGTGTGAGAGCGCAACAGGCGTCGGAAGGCCTCTAACTCAGCGGTAGACAGGCCTCCAGAAGTATCATCCAGAACGGCAGTAGAGTGAGCAGAAGACTGAGAGCGGCTATCAGAGGGACGACTACCACCACCACCACCACCACGGTACCCTCCTCTACCGCGGGTACCAGAGCCCCGACCACTTGGAGCAAGCTGCGGGTGCAGACGAAAACAAGAGCTTTTGACATGGCCTGTCTTCCCGCAATGACTACAAACATGGGAAGGACCACGAGTCATACTTGCCAGCGCAGAGTGATCGGTAGCAGAACCAAGAGTGCGACGGCGATTCTCATCACTGAGGAGCATGCTGAATGCCTCCCGAAGGGAGGGAAGGGGCTCACGATGGAGGATGTGCAGACGAACAGCATCAAACTCCATGCTAAGGCCCATAAGGAAGACATGAACACGGAAACGGTCTTTATCCTTCTGAAGTGCCACCGCATCAACCGTACAAGCAGCAGTAAAGGTACTAAAGAAGTCCAACTCCTGATAAAGACGCTCAAACTCAGAGTAGTAGGCGGCAACGGTCAAAGTTCCCTGTCGCAATTCCAGAACACGGCGAGTGAGCTCATATACCTGCATCGAACTGCCTGCCTGGGAGTAAGTATCACGGGCTCTCGTCCAAATATCATATGCGGAGTCCAACAACATATAGCTTCGATACACCTGAGGGGACATCGAATGAAGCAGCCACGAGACGACCAACGAATTGTCCGCATCCCATTTGCGCCACGAGGGATCGGAACGTGATGGCTCAACAATAGTACCATCAATAAGACCATACAACTGGTGGCTGCGAATCGCATGTTGAGCCGCCCTAGACCATTCCAGGTAATTTGTGCCATCCAAGGCGACTGTAGTAATCTTCAAAGACTGGCCATGACTCCGAGGAGGATCACCCGAGGAACGATGCAAAGCATCAACCGGAAGAGCCGAAGATGGAGGGGCCAAGGATCCGGGAAGAGCACCGGATTGAGACGAGGGAGAAAGAGTGGAAGGAGCTGGGCTGGAAGGATCTCCCATAGAGAAAGAAGGAAGATCTCAAAAGAAATGAGAGAACATCCGACGGGTGCAGACTAAATCTGAAAAACGAAGAGAGCACCCGAGGATGGAAGAGGGGCTTCTCCGGCAGCCCCCATGGAGGACAAAACGGCAAGCCGAAAGAGAAGGCGGAGGAGGAGAACCTTGCTGGCGAGAGGAGGCTTGCTGGCGAGCCTTGCTAACGCATCGGCGAGAGGAGGCGAGCCTTGCTGGCGAACCTGGCGAGCGACAGGAGATCGGCGCGGCGAGAGGAGGCGAGCCTTGCTGGCGGCGAGAGGGGCGCAGGAGATCGGAGTGCCGACGTCGAGCAGGCGACGCGAGCAGGAGATCGGCGCGGGGACGCGAGCAGACGAGCGGCGGAAGTTTCCCTAGCCTCTGATACCAAGTCGAACGGGAATAATCCTTGCCCTAAACCGGGCATACATATATAGCATTAAAAAATAAAACCCACAAAATAATTATTTTCAACTAATAATTATGTTTGTGGAGTACGAGCCTGTTTGGGAGGGCGATTGCGGTTGAAGATGAAGCAGTTGGAAATGGAGATAAAACGATGTTCCTAAATGCGCCCCCTCCCTGGCCCTGGAATTAGACATGAAATGACGTTTATGGAGATTTGCAGTTCTAAATAGAGGTTATCCAAAAAAAAAATAGCATTTGCATTTTTTCGAAACCACAACAGAAAAAATGCCTAAACAAACGGGCCTAGAACTCACATTGCATCAAAATGATCTTTTTCCACTATGTAGAGAAACATTACTTGAAGTTCTACTAAATCCTTGTTTATTGGCATTGGGTTAATATAGTCATTTTGCTTTTTGGTTCTTTAGATCACCAAATCCATTCTGCGGAGTTTATTAAAATGATCAAATTTTACTTAAAATTCTAAGTGTTTCTCTAATTATATGTAGAGGAGCCCTCTATTGCGGCAGCATTTTTGGGAGTTTATTAAAATGTTCAAAATTTACTTAAAATTCCAAGTGTTTCTCTAATTATATGTAGAGGAGCCCTCTATTGCGGTAGCATTTTTGGTATATTAGCATTCTATTTTACAAGGTTTTTGAGCATTTCATGGGCAAGATTTTAAGAATTTGAGCTTGTTTTTCTAATTTTTTTAGATATGTCAGACCAATTTTATAGGAATCCATTGGCTTATATTCTCAAAGAAAAGAAAAATAATCTTCATCATTTTCCATATAACAAATATACAAAACACATAATTCTTCTGGTTTTTGCTGGTCAGAGTTCTTCATTTCTTAAGATCTACTAAATTGTGGTACAATATTGTGCATCTTGGGAGAGATTAAAATTGTTGTCTATCATAAATCCCATGAAAAAATGATTTACAGTAAAATTTGTGTAGAATTTGTAACCTTATGAATTTGAAATTTATTTTATGCGTAAAATTTATTTGATTCCTCTCGATGTAATGATGTTATTGGATTATTATTCTTGTAGAAAGACATGAATTTGTTTATAATTTTATTTATATCTCCAAAGGTTGTATATATATACACACATGAATTTGTACACTTAAATAGGAAGAGAGAGGAGAGAGTAATTCCCAATCTAAGATGTGAGACTAAATCTTAAAGAGGAAGAGGAAGAGGGCTCTAGATGGGCCTTAGCATGGGCCTTTACATATATTTTCTTCAACACTCCCCCACAAGCTGGAGCATACAGATCGTAAGCACCCAGCTTGGACAAGAAATGATGGAATAACGGGCGAGGTAAGACCTTGGTGAGAATACCAGCAACTTACCCGGCCGCAGAAACATGTTTTAATTCCAGCTTCTTCAATTGAACTTTTTCTCTAATAAAATGACAATCAACTTCAATGTGTTTGGTCTGTTCATGAAATATAGGATTATTGGCAATGTGTATAACATCTTGACTGTCGCAAAATAGAGTGGCAGGTGAGGGAAGTTTGACTCCCAAATCACCTAGGAGACTTTCAAGCCAAGTAAGCTCAGATATAACAGCTGCCATTGAACGATACTCGGCTTCAGCAGATGAGCGGGCTACCACAGAGTGCTTCTTGCTGCATCAGGTAATAAAGTGTCCTCCGAAGTAAGTACAAAATCCACTTGTGGACCGTCGATCATCTAGGGAGCCAACATAGTCAGCATCAGAATAGACAATCAGAGTAGTGAAGAAGAAGAGGGTTTGTATACAAGCCCTTGTCTAGGAGCAGTCTTTAAATATCTGAGGATGCGCTCGACCGCTTGGAGGTGAGAGATCCGTGAAGAATGCATGAATCAACTGACAACTCCAACAACAAATGAGATATCCGGTCTTGTAACTGTAAGATAAATCAGTTTTCCTACAAGACGACGATAATACTCTAGATTTGGAAGTAGTAGATCGGATTCAGAGTCATGAGCGCAGAGTTTGTGGTTGACATTCATAGGGGTATCAACAGACTTGCACCCAGAATAGCCAGCATCATGAAGAAGGTTAAGACAGTACATTCGTTGAGATAGGACGAGACCATCAAGACGTCTCGCTACCTCAAGACCAAGGAAGTGCCGAAGATTTCCCAGATCTTTAGTTTGAAAGACAGAATTCAAGTGTTGCTTGAACATTTGTATTCCTTTGGTGTCATCACATGTAATTAGAATATCATCGACACAGACTAAGAAAATCACTGTGCCTGTTGGTCGATGACGAGTAAAGAGAGAAAAGTCAGCCGAGCTTCGAGTTAATCCCACATCACGGACAACCTTACCGAACTTGTCAAACCATGCGCGAGGAGACTGTTTGAGACCATAAATAGATTTTTTGAGGTGACACACAAGAGACTCCCCCGTGGTCTCAAATCCGGGAGGTTGGTGCATTTAGACAGTTTCGAGAAGGTCGCCATTGAGAAAGACATTCTTAACATCCAATTGATGTAAGGGTCACTGTCGATGAACAACTAAGGAAATCAGGACACGAATAGTATTTAGCTTGGCGACTGGTGAGAAAGTCTCATCATAATCAAGACCTGTTGCTGAGTAAACCCTCTTGCCATAAGACGAGCTTTAAGGTGTTTAAATGTTCCGCCTGGAGCATGTTTTATCGCAAAGACCCACTTGCATCCCACACAAGTCTGTCCTGGAGGAAGAGTGACAATGTCACATGTCTGATTAGCCCAGAGAGCAGTCATTTCCTCATCCATGGCCGCACGCCATCCCGGATGTTGAAGAGCCTCCTGCAAAGAGTTAGGTATATAAATGGAGGATAAAGATGTTGCGAATTTTAGAAGTGCCGGGGAGAGGCGATGCAAGGATACATAATTAGCCAAGGGATGAGCCGTGGATACGTGTGTCGGATTTGCAGGCCGCGAGTAGAGGACAACCAGTGTAGGCCATCAGAGTGAGAATGACGACAGGTGCATACACGAAGAAGAGGTGGTTTGGATGGTACGGGAAGCGGGGTTGGAAGGAGAGGTGGAAGATGAGATGTAATAGGGACGGTAGGACATGGTAATAACGAAGGTGCAAGAGGAGCGGGATGGAGAGAGTGAAAATGTTGATCTTCAATGAAAGTCACGTCTGCAGAAACGACAACCTTGTGAATGTCGGGAGAGTAGCACACATACCCTTTCTGAGTGCGAGAGTAACCGACGAACATATATTTTGTAGCACGAGAAGCAAGTTTGTTAGTGGAAGGACCAAGAGTATGGACATAACGGGTACAACCAAAGACCCGAGGTGGGATGGAAAAGGGAGGTGTGGAGGGAAATAAAAGACTAAACGGAGTTGCATAGTTGAGAATGGAGGAGGGCAGTCGATTAATGAGATAGCATGCGGTAGACACCGCAAAATGCCAATAAGACTTGGGAACCTGCATTTGAAACATAAGTGAGCGAGCGACATCAAGAAGGTGATGATTCTTACGCTCAGCCACACCATTCTGTTGAGGTGTATAAGCACATGATGTGTGGTGGATGATACCAAACTCAGTACAAAGATTGTCAAACGCATGATTGGTATATTCGCGCGCATTGTTTGATCGAATTGTTTTAATTGACCTGGAAAAATGTGTACGAGTCTCATTAATGAAGGCACGAAACACACGAGTTAAATCCGACTGATCATGCAGTAAGTATAACCACGTCATGCGAGAATAATCATCAATAAAAGTAAGAAAATAACGATAACCAGGAACACTAGCAATTTTATACGGACCCCAAACATTAGAATGCACTAAATCAAAAGGAGCATCGCTCCGAGTACAATGAGAAGGAAAAGAAGAACGAGGCTGTTTGCCGAAGATACATGACTCGCAGGTAAAGTCAGGAAGATGGAGGTCAGGAAGAGCCTTCTTTATAATTGGAAGAGGAGCATGTCCAAGACGTCGGTGGCGATCAACAGAGGTGACAGATAAGAGAACTGTGGGAGAAACGTCCAGAAGGTAGAGCCCATTTGACAGTCGTCCTTTACCAATAATATTCTTCGCCTGTCGATCCTGCACAACAAAAGAAGAAGACGTGAAGGTTACAAAACAGTCATGGTCTTGAGTAAGGCGACTCACGGAAAGAAGATTAAAAGGAGAGCCCGAGACATGAAGAATCGAGCGAAGAGAAATAGAGGAACTGAGAGACATATTAGCGGAACCGGAGACAGGGGCAGTGTTACCATTCTCCGCGATGATAAACTTGGGATGCGGATAGTCCAAGTATTGAGGTGGTTTCTGCGGAGTGATATGGTGGGTAGCACCGGAGTCCACAATCCAATGTGGACTATGGGAGAGACAGGAGATACCTTGATTGGAGATAGAAGCAACGGAGCCAGACGGCCGATTGAGTAACCCTTGGAGATGCTGGAGTTGCGAGTGGTAGAAGACGTATCAGCAACACCGAAGGCATGGGGTGGAGGAGGCATACCATGCTTACGATAACAGGTTGCCTCAAGATGCCCATCCCTGCCACAGTGAGTATATTTCAGACGAGGCCGGCCGCTGCGACCTCTACCCCGATAGCCAGAGCGACCTCCACGAGTTGATGGAGGAGAGGGGTGAGATAAGTGTTGGACGAGAGCCGAAGATTGAGGTCCGGGAGCATCTGGGGGGGGGGGGGGGGTGTCACCTTCAACAACATGGAGCAGACATCAGAGAGAGAGAAGGAATGGTGGAGGAGGAGAGGATCTGAGCCCGGTTGCTGTGGAGATGAGGCGGAACACGAGCCATCATCATGGCAATACCAACGACCTCTTTTTGAGCACGTTGGGCAGCAAGATCGCCAATAGGAGGCTGATGCTGAATCCAGGCCACAACTAAGGTTTTGGACCCTCAACAAAGGAGGTTAAGTCACTATCAACCCTTGAGTCGAGAGATTGAAGGTCCGTAATGATGTCAAACAAGTGTTGAAGGCTGTCCTTGCCGGAATAGAGGGAATGCAGTTCATCCCACATTGCCTTTGCGGTTTCATGATACATGACCATTCGGTAAGGTTCACTATCCATTGAGTTGAGGATCCATGATTGGACACGACCATCATCACGAATCTAGTCCTCAGTGGGTGCATAAAGGGTAGCCTTAGTGAGATGATGCAGAAGGCCCTTTGTTTGAAGAACACGACGGATTGAGTGCACCCACTCAACAAATTTTTTCTTCCCACTAAGAGAGATGGTGGTGATCTGAAGCTCATTATGAATTTTAGGAAGAGGGGTCGCTGCACGAGCGGGGAGGGACGAAGCATCATTTAAGTCCATTGCAACAAAGGAGAACGACAGTCAATTTTCTACAGATACCCAGAGGTGGTTAGCCAGAAAAAAACTGCGGTCAGGATGCTGCGGCAAGGAGCGCTTCGACCAGGATGTGAGGCCCCCCATTTAGACCCCACATACTTTTGTATCTAAGCTATAAGCATAACTTGCATCCCAGGCTGAAGTAAGGCTAGTGAATACAAAATAAAACACATAATAAAATTTACTTTCATACCTTGCGTTTCTCGTCCCGTATCTTTACTGTCCTACTATAGTGAGTTCATTTGGTTGTGCGTATCCCAAGTCACGTCCGTTACCTACAAAATTTGACGACGGGCTTAGTCATAAAAATATGACTAAGTTAAGATATACCTCTTTCATTGCTATATACAATAAAAAAGAACTTACGCATTTAAAAACATAGTTTTCATACTAACCGTTTTCTATCTCAGTAGTGACCTCATGAAGCATATAACTATATGAACATGTTAGTACCATTAAAACAATATGAGCAGTATATGATCCTAACCATATCATGTAACAATTTAACATTAAAGTAGTGTATGATCATGTCAGTATATATATATCATAGTGGCAGTGAGGAAGAAAGCCATGTAACATTTATCTCCGTATACCAGTATAAGTAAGCAACCTATGAACCAGTTATCATATTCATATTGTAGCAATGTAACAATAAATCAATGTATCAGTATTTCTATATCAGTATATCAGTATATGCAGTAACTCTATATTTGGGTATCATCTTGGTTTTCAGTTTTCATATTTATAAGCATTTATCAATGTACCCGCATAATCCTTTAAATCAGTATTTCTATGAATGTTTCGGGGAGGAATATAATATTTTCAACACATCGTCTTAAACCTAATCTCAAATGAATTCCATGTTCGCTCCCATTACCCACTAAACATTTTCAAAAGCTAGTGGACTCCATATAATATGTCATTATTTTTCCTATGCTTAACGACCTTTAAATGGGGCAACAACAACAATCTTATACTAAAATTCAGCAATAATACATCATCTAAGGCCAATTCCAGCAATCATAAGGTTCATTTCAGCAATTCTAAGGCCCATTTCAGCAAGGATCTTCATCATTTCAACATTAAATTGATGTAAATCAACTATATAGTTGAAGGGGGTCTATTAATAATTCAAACCTACCATGGCATAGTTGAAATTGAACCATTCTATGCAAAAACTGCCTTTAAAACAGCAACCCCATACTCACAAATAGTAAATTCAGAACTTAGTAGCATCCCCAAAGATAAAATAGGCTTTCTAGCACTTTCCATTTCTAAGACTACAATCCTACGCACAAAATGAGCATTTCCAAACATTTACATGACTTTCTTTATGATTATCACACCATAAGACCTAATATGATCTTCACTAAGCCCCCACCACTCCAACTAATTTCTTCATGCATATATATTACAACAAAATTAGGGCTTTCATAATATCCAAACAGAAAATCCATGCTTCAAGTTCAAATCATTATATACTCCTATACCAAAAATCAGCCCCCATACTAAAACTGAAATCATTTGTATAATAGAGAAGTAAATAAAGGAGGAGATGGTCTTACAGCGAGGGAAGTAAATGAGGAGTTAGGGCTTTGCTATAAGAATGCCCAAATGCTTCTTTAGTTGAAATCTAGGGTTTCTTTTCCCCCACTCATTCACTGCCGAAGAAGAGAAGGGCTGCACAGAGCTTCTTCTTCACTGAAATTTGCTGTAAAGGAAAGAAATGGCGAGGAGAGAGGGGGAAAACCGCAGGCTTCACTAACCCTAGGCAAGAGCAGCGGCTAAGGAGGGGAGAGCAGAGCAGCGGCTAAGGAAGAAAGGCGGTGCGGCATTTTGGAGTTCACGGGCCTGGGAAATAGATAGATATCCCCCCTTGAACCGGTCCAAATCCACCGCCTATCTTAAATAGGCTTAATTTTGGGTGTAATTATAAGTCATCCCCTCTTAGATTTCATCAATGTTTGCTATTGGCACACCAATTTGTTATTTGCACACTCATTTCAACAAGTTTTCTATTAGCACACCAATTTGCCTCTTAATACACCAATTTGCTATTGGCACACCAATTTTATCATCTTATATATATATATGTATACACTACATGTTCCATAATAGCGCGATATTGTATGCTAAAGTTGTAAATTATTTTATGTTGTGTGGCGATATTTGGGTGTTATACAGGAGCTCTAGGAACTTGCGGTCAAGGAGCTGCGGTAAGGCATGCTGCGGCAAGGAGCTGCAGTTAAGGAGATCGCGCGAGAATCTGCGAGCAGGCACAGGGAGAACGACGAGCAGCACTGTTGTTAAAGGCGCGCCTAAGACTCCAGCCTCAGAGGCTTGCGGCTTCGTGTGCCTTTTTTGCGCCTTTGGAGCATAAAAGCCGTGTCTGGGTGCGATTTCTGTTGCAATTTTTTTTTTCCAAAAAAAAAGAAAGAAATAATGTAAGAACTCAATTATTTTTGCATGATTCAGTGTATGTGAAACATAATCGAGTGTTAAGACTTAGATATGATGCAAGTGACCACATTAATTCTATTTTTTAAGAGATATAAATGATAGTAATGAATAATTAATGAGTAGAATAAATGAAAAATCTGATCAAGAAGATGAACTGATGTTTGATGCTTATTTTTTAAAATGAATGTGGTTGCGCCTTGCCTTCGTCAGGCGCGCGCCTAGGCTCCAAGACCCCTTTGCACCTTGGTGCGCCTTGCGCCTGTAATAACTAAGGCGAGCAGACGCAGATGGGAAGAACGGCGAGAAGACGCTGCGATTAGCCAGAAAAAAAGTTGCGGTTAGGCTTGCTGCGACAAGGAGTGCTGGGAACTTGCGGTTAAGGAGCTGCGGGTAGAACGGCGAGGGGCTGCGGGTAGAACACTAGAGCTGCGGGTAAGGACCTGCGGTAAGGAGCTGCCGCAAGGAGCTGGCGATTAAGGAGCTGCGGCAAGGAGCTGCGGGTAGAATACTAGAGCAGCGAGCAGAACACCTTACGCGGCTAGACAAAGAGACCGGGGAGGTCGGCAGACGGGTGGGGCCCAGAATTTCAGATGGGAAAGCTATAAAAGCAGAAGGGGCGATGAGGAAAGAAAAGGAAACTGCGCGAGCGAGAGCACGATACGCAGAGCTGCGGTTAAAACACTTCTAACCGTTCAGACCAGCTGACTGTGTGAGCGAGAGCAAGATCACGAAAATAATTTGTTTCGTAGAATCGTTGGCTCTGATACCATGTAGAAAGACACGAAAAAACAGAGAAATAAAATTTAATTTTATTTATATCTCCAAAGGTTGTATATATACATACATGAATTTGTACACTTAAATAGGAAGAGAGAGAAGAGAGTAGTTCCAATCTAAGATGTGAGACTAAATCTTAAAGAGGAGAGGGCTCTAGATGGGCCTTTACATATTTTCTTTAACAATTCTATTTATATTTGTTTTTAAATCCTATAGGATTTTTTTTGCTCTGTATGTCCTTTAAAAGGCTCCATTATGATTGTAAGGGGGGTAATTATAAGGTTTTCCCCATACCTTCACACACACTTGTGCGCGGGAGGCCACACACATATATACATATACATATGTACATATATACATATATACACATACATATGTACATATATACACATATATATACATATACATATATACATACATATATACATATACATATACATATATAGATATACATATATAGATGTACATATATATATATACATATATATATTCATATATACATATATATATTCATATATACATATATATACATATGTATATTCATATACATCTACACACACATATATATACACATGTATGCATGTATACGCATACAAGTATATTTGTACACGTACACGGGTACACATATACACATACACGGGTACACGTATACACATACACGGGTACACGTATACACATACACGGCTACACGTATACACGCACACGGGTACGCGTATATGGATACATGGATACGCCCATATGGGTACACGGATATCAGGAGTTGTGATCAAACTTGCGCAGAATAAGCAGGGCCCTAAAGCAGATAAGGACATCGACATCGGATCTTGAAGGAGGAGGTCCCGAAAGAAAATGGACTTTAGCACGGGTTCTGAAGATATAATGAATAAGTTTTCAAATGTGCGACTGGAGAGCAAATGATCCCAAAGGTAGGACCTGAGTATGCCTTGCCGCAAGTGTACAGGGCTTTGACTTTGTCGGCTTTACCAACGGAATTGGTGGACAACGATGAAAACAAAGGGAATGAAAGGCTCAATCATAGAGCATGATGCTTCCTCTAGTAATAGGAGCCACGCTGAGGGGAAAGGGGCAGTGGAATCTGATGATGCCCTAGCAAGATTCCTTCGACGATAAGCTTGACCGGAGCGAATACTCAATGTGAGTAATAGCTCATTGGAACTGGTGCTCAATTGGAGCCAATGCTCGGCCGGAGCTAAGGCTCAACAAATTGGAGGAGTGGCGAGAGCTAGGTCGAAGGTCCGTATTGCTTTGATATCCATGTAGGAGCAATGTTTTGTGCCTCACTTAATGTTCCAAGGAGGCTAATGACCTATTTATTGTTGGAAGCGCTATATGGGCACGCGAGCACACTTCAACTCCACACTTCAAAAACGAACACCTTCCGGCGAAAAATCACTACTCTCACCGAGCACTCACACTACTCCTTATTTCGGCTAGCAGCGCACCACTCCTATCACCGGCGAGTACTTCACACTGGCGAGACCTTCCACTCTCGGCGAGACGCTCCTCACGCGAGCTGGACCGGCGAGCACAACCCACGCGAGCTCCACCCTCCAACACTCTGGCGAGAGAGATACTCCAGGCAAGCTCTCCTTTACTGCCAACAGCACTCCCCTATGCGAGCTGGCGGGCGACACAATCAGGCGAGCCAGGCGGATGGCTTGCGAGAGGGACAAGCGAGAAAGGCTGCTCCTCCTACAGGCGAGATGGCAGCTGCTCCGGCGAGTACCCACAACCCGGCAAGACGTACAGCTCCGGCGAGATCAACTTGGCGAGATGGGGTGCGGGTTTACTTCCTGCGGGAAGGTGGTTGGCGAGATGTAAGAGGCGAGAAAAATTCCTGCGGGAATTAATTTAATCTCTACTCTCTCTACTCTCTCTCTCTCTCTCTCTCTCTCTCTCTTTCTCCTGTACGCAAGCCAAAAAAAATTCCAAACTTTTCTTTTCTCAACTATTCATCCGCGCCAAACAATGTACAAAGGGGGGGGGGGGGGGGGGCTATTTATAGGCAACAAAAAAACTTCACACACTCTCTCTCCATAATTAATGCTACATTCTCTCTCCTTTTTTTTCAAATTAAAATACAATAAAAAACTTAAATCCGTTTACCTGGTCAACACTGCTCAAACCAACAAACTCCCCCTCAAGCTTGGCAGCACATGCCGAGCTTGCCTTTGAGCCTCGCGAACGTCTCCACCTTCAAAGCCTTAGTAAAAATATCCGCGACCTGCTCTCCGGTGGGGCAATACACGACCTCCACGGTCTTCTGCTCCACTTGCTCACGAAGGAAATGATACCTAGTCTCGATGTGCTTGCTCCTCCCATGCAGCACCGGGTTCTTCGCGAGCTGGATGGCCGACATGTTATCCACTAACACTGTCGTTGGCCCTTCCTGTCCATGATGCAACTCCTCCAATAACTTCCTGAGCCAGATGGCTTGGCAGGCGCATGCCGCCGCCGCTATATACTCCGCTTCGCATGATGACAAGGCTATAGTAGCCTGCTTCTTCGAGCTCCATGAGAACGCCGCCATCCCCATGTGAAAACAGTATCCGGAAGTGCTCTTCCGATCATTGACATCTCCACCATAGTCGCTATCCGAGTAGCCGACTAGCTTCAACTCTCCTCCTGATGAGTACTTCAGGCCATGGTCCCTTGTTTCGTTCACATATCTTAGGATTCGCTTCGCTGCGGTGAAGTGATCCTGCTTGGGCTCCTCCATGTGCCTGCTTACTACCCCGACCGCATACATGATGTCCGGCCTAGTGAAGGTCAAGTACCTTAGACTCCCGACTAGGCTCTTGAACATCGTCAGGTCCACACCTTCCTCCTCAGAGTTCTTCCTCAACTTTGTCTCTGGGTCCGCTGGAGTGGAGATAGCCTTGCTACCCTCCATCCTGAACTTCTTCAGAATTTCTTCAGCATACTTCTTCTGGGATATGAAGATCCCGTCTTCCTCCTGCTTCACCTCAACTCCCAGGAAATAACTCAGCTCTCCCAAGTCCGTCATTTCGAACTCCTTCATCAGCCTCTTGAACTCCTCAAGCATGGTTGAGTTGTTCCCGGTGAATATCATGTCGTCCACGTATAGACACAAGACCATGATATCTCCGTTCTCCTCTATCTTCACATACAGGGCATACTCGTACGGGCACTTCACATATCCATGCTTCTGGAGGAAGACATCTATCCTTCCATTCCACGCCCTTGCTCCTTGCTTCAGCCCGTACAAGGCTCTGTCTAGCTTGCAGACTTTTCTCTCCTGGCCCTTTACCACATACCCTGGAGGTTGCTCGATGTACACATCCTCCTCCAGGTACCCATTCAAGTACGCCGCCACAGCATCCATTTGCAAGATTATCCACCCATAATGAGCTGCCAGTGCGATGATCAACCGAATGGTGTCAATCCTCGTCACTGGGGAATAGACCTCGTCATAGTCCACTCCTTGGACTTGCCTGTAGCCCTTCACGACGAGCCTAGCCTTGTGCTTCTCCACAGCTCCATCTTTGTTCTTCTTCACCTTATAGACCCACTTCACCCCGAGGGGTTTGTGGCCTGCCGGTGGATCCACTAGCCTCCAGGTATCGTTCTTCTTGATAAAAGCCATCTCGGCATCCATCGCCGTCCTCCAAGATTCCTCCTGGGCAGCTTCTTCATAGGACCTTGGCTCACAATCTGCTAAGAGGCAATACAATGAATAGTTAGTATGGATTGGGGCCGTCTCCTCATAGAGCTCCCCCACCCTCTTCATCCTGGGTGGTGGACTCTCGGAGTCACTCTGACTCCCGCTGCCTCCTTCAGAATTTCCTCCACTTGAGCTTTCCCCTCTTGAGTGGGAGGTGGAAGCTCCCCCTGAATTCCTGCTCGGTGGTGATGGTGGCTCCACTCCACCATCCTCGGCTCCAGCCTCATGACCTCCTTCATCTTCATCCTCAAAGAACATGCCCTTCATGCTCTTCATCTTCTCATCCCAGCTCCAGCTGCTGCCTTCTTCAAACACCACGTCTCTCGAGACTATGGCCTTCTCTGTCACCGGGTTGTAAAGCTTGTAAGCCTTGCTCTCCAGAGCGTAGCCAACAAAGATACACTTCTCGCTCCTATCGTCGAGCTTCTTCCTTCTTTGTTCCGGGATGTGAGCATGAGCTACACACCCGAAGACCCTTAGGTGCTTCACGCTTGGCTTCCAGCCACTCCAGGCTTCAAACGGCGTCATGAACTTCACGCCCTTTGTGGGGCATCTGTTCAGTAGATATACCGCACATTGCACTCCTTCCGCCCAGAAACTCTTCGGTAGCCCCTTCTCCTTCACCATGCTCCTCGCCATGTTCATGATGGTGAGGTTCTTCCTCTCTGCCACTCCGTTCTGCTGCGGTGAGTACGCCGCCGTCAGCTGGTGTGAGATCTCATTCTCCTTGCAGAAAGCATCAAACAGCCTCGAGGTGTACTCCCCACCCCGATTTGTCCTTAGCACCTTCAGTGGCTGACCACTCTCCTTTTCCGCCATCGCCTTGAACTCCTTGAACTTGTCAAGTGCCTCAGCCTTCTCCTTCAAAAAATACACCCAACACTTCCGACTGAAGTCATCAGTGAAGGTGATATAGTATCTGCTTCCGCCCACTGAGGTGGTCTCAAACGGACCCGCAATGTCCGAGTGAACCAGTTCAAGCTGCCTCCTTGCTCTCCAGGACTTCCCTCCTTCAAAACTCTGCCTCTTCTGCTTCCCTTTCGTGCAAGCTTCACACACCTTCTGAGGTGGTGAGATCATTGGCAGATCTGTCACCATCCTTGAGTGAGATAGCAGCTTCAACCCCGTGAAACCCAAATGACCCATCCTATGGTGCCATAGCCATGCTTCTTCCTCTTCCTCCGTTCTCACGAGACAAGCTGTCTCTCGAGCATCCATCTTCAGCGTGAAGAGACGGTTCGCCGTCATCTTCACCTTCACTACTTCCTTCCCTTGACCATTCTTCATTGCCAGAGACCCATCCTTCATCTGGACGCAGTAGCCTCTCTCCACTAGCTGCCCAATGCTCAAGATGTTGGTCTTCAACCCTGGCACATAGTACACATCGTTTAGGTGTACTCTCTCCCCGTTCAGCTTCGTCTCCACCAAACCCTTTCCTTCCAAGGAGATCTTTGACGCATCCCCGAAGCTAACCTCACCCCCAATGGGTTCAAGGTTTGTGAACATCTCTCTATCTCCACACATGTGGTTGCTCGCCCCTGTGTCCAGGTACCACACTTCACTTCTCCCTTCTTCCCCACCTCGGTAGGTTAAGAACATCATCGGGTTTCCACCTCCAGCATTGTTCCCATTGTTCCTAGCCTCCGCATAGTGGTTAGCTTCTTCTCTCTTCCTCGGACTCCAGCAGTCGTAGCTCATATGCCCATACTTGTTACAGTTGTAACATTGTATCTGGGACATATCTCCTCGGCCTCTTCCACGGCCTCTTCCTCTTCCTCTTCCTTCTTGCCATCCACCTTGATGTTGCTCCCCCTCTTTCTGGTAGTTCTGGTTTCTCCCTTGATTTTTACCTCCTCTTCTTCCTCTACCTCTTCCTTGGTGATCTCGGCCACGCTGGCCGCCTCCTCTTCCTGAACTTTCCCCAAAGTTCAACTGGGTCTGGAGTGCTTTTCCCAAGCCACTCGCTTCTTCATCATCCTGCAGCATCCTGTACTCATGAGCTTGCAAAGAGCCTACAAGCTCGTCAACGGTCATCAAGTTGAGGTCCTTCGATTCTTCGATCGCCACCACTATATGATGGAACTTCTTGGCCATAGATCTCAGCAACTTCTCCATGAAGCTTACATCTTCGATCGCCTCCCCATTTCTCTTCATCTCATTTGTGAGCGTCCGCAGACGAGTCACATAGTCACCGACCTTCTCGGTGCTTTGCATCTTGGTTACTTCATACTCCGCACGGAGGGACTGTAGCTTCACCTTCTTTGCCTTCTCAACCCCTTGCATGGAGCGTTGCAACACCTCCCATGCTTCCTTAGAGGTTCTCGCGTCTGAGATCTTCTCGAAGGTCGCCTCGTCGACCCCTTGATACAACAAGAAGAGAGCATTCTTGTCTCCCTTCCTTGCTTCGCTCAACGCCGTCTTCTGCGCGTTGGTCAACGTCGCCTCTACTGCAGCAGTACACTCCTCATACCCATTCTCCACTACATCCCACAACTCCTTTGATGCGAGTAGTACTTTCATCTGGATGCTCCAGTTCCCATAGTTGGTCTTCGTCAACTTGGGCACTTGCCCCGGCATGGCTCCGCTCGTCTCCATCACTTCTACTCCTCAAACCTTCTGAGTCACCGCAAAGGTTTGAAACCTCGCTATGATACCATTTGTTGGAAGCGCTATATGGGCACGCGAGCACACTTCAACTCCACACTTCAAAAACGAACACCTTCCGGCGAAAAATCACTACTCTCACCGAGCACTCACACTACTCCTTATTTCGGCTAGCAGCGCACCACTCCTATCACCGGCGAGTACTTCACACTGGCGAGACCTTCCACTCTCGGCGAGACGCTCCTCACGCGAGCTGGACCGGCGAGCACAACCCACGCGAGCTCCACCCTCCAACACTCTGGCGAGAGAGATACTCCAGGCAAGCTCTCCTTTACTGCCAACAGCACTCCCCTATGCGAGCTGGCGGGCGACACAATCAGGCGAGCCAGGCGGATGGCTTGCGAGAGGGACAAGCGAGAAAGGCTGCTCCTCCTACAGGCGAGATGGCAGCTGCTCCGGCGAGTACCCACAACCCGGCAAGACGTACAGCTCCGGCGAGATCAACTTGGCGAGATGGGGTGCGGGTTTACTTCCTGCGGGAAGGTGGTTGGCGAGACGTAAGAGGCGAGAAAAATTCCTGCGGGAATTAATTTAATCTCTACTCTCTCTACTCTCTCTCTCTCTCTCTCTCTCTCTCTCTCTCTCTCTCTCTCTCTCTCTCTCTCTCTCTCTCTCTCTCTCCTGTACGCAAGCCAAAAAAAATTCCAAACTTTTCTTTTCTCAACTATTCATCCGCGCCAAACAATGTACAAAGGGGGGGCCTATTTATAGGCAACAAAAAAAACTTCACACACTCTCTCTCCATAATTAATGCTACATTCTCTCTCCTTTTTTTTCAAATTAAAATACAATAAAAAATTTAAATCCGTTGACCTGGTCAACACTGCTCAAACCAACATTTATTACAAGATTAAAGTTGTATACACAATGTGAAAATAAATATGAAATTATCATTATATACATTTATATTTTGCGTGCTTTTACTTGTTACCCTTATTGAATTATTTGTAATCACTCTTGGTTGATTACACGGATTTAAAATTTCATTATTTAGTTAATTACACATCAGGGATCTTCCTCGTTGACTCATATAGTTGCATTGCATTAGATTTAGCTAGTTAATTTTGTTCATAGATTGCGTGTCTGCCTGCATTTTCCTATAGAGTTAGGTCAGTGCCGATCCCTATAGCCTTGTCCCTCATCATTTACTCTCCCGAGTTCCCCATCTTAAAGATTGTTTTCCTCTCCTCTTATATATTTTTTTGGCAAGCTAATATTTATTAGAGTGATGCAGATTACATGTGCTTGCTTTTGTCCAAGGCAATATAAAATCTTTGGAATTAAAGCATGTGTAATCATGACCTTTTCATTAGTTTAGCTTTTGTTGTTTATCTTTTTTCGCTAACCTGTTTGTGTTCTGGTGTTTATGTCAAACTATTAAATTCAGAATTCAGTAATATGAAAGGATATTTTCATGAGTATCTCCTTATGCACCCATCATACAAAATGTTATACCATCTAAATTTAACCTCCTTTCTCTTGCAGTACTGAGGGCTCCTGGCATGGATCCCTTGAGGATCTGTCTTATTAGCATGCGCAATGTGGTAGATGGAATATCTGTGTGGGACTGGTCTGGTTCTGCATTTGATGAGGGAGATGAAGCCTCTGCATGGTTTACCAAGTACCTTGGAAAGCCAAGCCGTTTAGTGCGATTCAATACTAGTATGCTTCATGCTTTACTGTATTTTTAAATTACTCCAAAGGCCACACTATATACAATTAATATGATATTTAGCTTATGTACTTTCTGGCTTGTCTTCGCAATTCAAAATCCTGATTTCTGCAACAAAACAAACTCCAGGGACAAACTAAATGTACAAAAAATGGATTCGGTGTTTATAGAGTATTTTATGGCTTATATTTATCAAACTCAAAACATATCTGTAAAATACTGATTGTCTTTTGTGGGATGTTGGCACTGCATGTCTTGTTTTTTTTCCTAATTGGAGAGTTTTGGTGCTTCTAGAGATTTAAGCCGAGTTAAATGTATGAAAGATGAAACAAATACGGTTTTGACGGATGATGTTGCTATTAAGGAGAGATGGAAAATATACTTTTATAAATTATACAATGAAGAAAAAGACAATGAACTGAACTTGAAAGAGTTAAGTAAATCGGAGGAGTATAGAAACATAACTTTTTATCGTAAAATTCAAGCATCAGAGATAGATGATGCTCTGAAGAAGATAAAAAATGGAAAGGCAGGTGGACCAGACGATATACCCATTGAAGTATGGAAATGCTTAGGGAGAGAAGAAATTTTATGGCTTACAAGTTTCTTTAATAAGGTACTGAAGACAAAAAGGATGTCAGACCAATGAAGAGAAAATATTTTGGTACCTTTGTATAAGAACAATGGAGATATATAGAATTGTGTCAATTACATGAGAATTAAATTAATGAGTCTTACTAGGAGAACGAGTAATAGAGAGAAGAGTTAGACGAGAGATTAACATCTCAGAGAATCAATTTGGATTCATGCCAGGGAGGTCAACCATGGATGTTATACATCTCTTGAGGAGACTCATTGACAACTATCGGGAAAGACAAGATTTGCATATGTTGTTTATCGATCTGGAGAATGCTTATGATAGGGTTCCAAGAGAGGTCTTGCGGAGTCTTAGAAAAGAAAGGTGTAAATGTATCATACATTGACGTAATCAAAGATATGTATACAAATTCAGTGACCAGGGTGAGGACATCTGAAGGATTAACACAGGAATTCCTTATCGTTGTTGGCTTACATCAAGGGTCAGCTTTAAGCCCTTATCTCTTTACCCTTATCTTAGATGAGCTCACCGGACATATCCAACAAGAAATACTTTGGTTTTTGTTATTTGCAGATGATATTGTTTTGGTTGATGAGACGCGTGAGGGTGTAAACACGAAACTTGAATCTTGGCGAGACACTTTAGAAAAGAAGGGTTTTAGGTTGAGCAGGACAAAGACGGAGTGTATAGAGCTTAAATTTAGTAGTGCAAGAAGGTCGGATGACTCCGTCATTAAATTAGGTGACCAAGATATTTCCCGCAGTGAGTGCTTTAAATTTCTGGGATCGATAATTCAAAAAGATGGAGGTGTAGATAAAGATGTGATACATAGAAACCAAGCAGGTTGGTTGTAGTGGAGAGGCGCGTCTGGGATCTTATGTGATCGTAAAGTACCATTAAAACTTAAAGGCAAATTTTATCGTACTGCAATTAGACCAACAATGCTCTACGGTTATGAGTATTGGGCAGTGAATGGTGTACATGAGCAAAAAATGGGAGTTGCGGAGATGAGAATGCTTAGGTGGATGTGTGGTCACACGAGACTGCATAAAATTAGGAATGAATGTATCAGGGATAAGACAGGAGTGGCGCCAATTGTAGAGAAGATGCGAGAAGCTCGTTTAAGATGGTTCAGACATGTACATAGGAGACTATTAGAGGCACCTGCTAGGCGTTGTGAGAGTTTAGTCACTAGACATGTTAAACGGGGGAGGGGTAGACCAAAAACGACTTGGAATGAAACTATAAAGAAAGACATGATGTACTTAGGCATTAGTGAGACTATGATTAAACATAGGGCGCAGTGGCGACAGAGGATCCATATAGCCGACCCCACTATGGTGGGATAAAGGCTTGAGTGTTGTTGTTGTTGGTGTTTATAGAGTATTTTATGGCTTATATTTAGCAAACTCAAAACGTATCTGTAAAATACTGATTGTATTTTGTGGTATGTTGGTACTGCATGTATTGTTTTTTTTTTCTAATTGAAAAGTTCTCTTTCTCCCAAAAATTCAGTTAGGCTGGTGATTAAACTAAAAAACTCCAGATGTCAAGTTATATATGACGATGTTTTTTGTGCATAACTTATATATTATTACTAGCAAACTTATATATTTTCACTTCATTTAACTGTTTTGGCACAACTCAATGTGGTTAGTACGTGTCACACACCACATCATTGATCCTTAAGAAAAAGGTGAAATGACAGCTATATGTGCATGAACATATGCAAGAAGAAGTGCACAACAAGGATACAAGATATGTTTTTATATGTATCAGTTAATGTGAAAACAAGACATGTAATACTTAATTAGTATAAGAAGGGCATTTGGTGATTTTGGTTTAAATGGTATTGTGCTTAAAAAGATGAGGATTTTGTCAATTATCCACATGTATGAATCGTTAACAGAAATTATCAAAAAAAAAGTAGAATCATGTAAGGAGCACTTATATAAAAATGTATTTCTATGCTCTAGTTAATGTGGGTATACATAAGAAGCTTAGAACTACTAGTTAACCAAACATAAAACTATTAAATAATAATTCAATACCACATGAGTCATATACTGCATGCAAATCATACATTCCTAAATAATCTTCCAGTATAACAGGGCCCATAGACTCCATGTATTAATGAAACTTAAATGAGTGAACAAATTTATAACAAATTTAAACATCGCCAAAAATTAATTGAATAACTCTTGACAAAAATTAATTGAAATGTAAATACAAAATATGAGATCAAGATGTATGCAACACATTCTCAATACTAATGCCAGCAGAAATTATTAGCGCATTATGCCAAGACATTCTGAAGTTATTGCTTATTACATTCTAATGTCAGCACACACAGCACATACTCATGTATGCAACAAGAATTATTTGAAGACGGAGGAAGACATGAGCAGCAGGTGCTTAGCAACAAGAAATGGAAGACGTATTTGAGAAGGAAGAATAAATCTAGGGTTTTGAAGACATCGAGCTTCGAAGTCAGGGATGCTGGTGGATTTGATGACATGCAGAGTTTCTAGGGCTTCGACGACATGGAGAGCTTCTAGGGCTTCGACGACATGGAGAGTTTCTAGGGATTCGACGACATGGAGAGTTTCTAGGGATTCGACGACATGGAGAGTTTCTAGGGATTCGACGACATGGAGAGTTTCTAGGGATTCGACGACATGGAGAGTTTCTAGGGATTCGACGACATGGAGAGTTTCTAGGGATTCGACGACATGGAGAGTTTCTAGGGATTCGACGACATGGAGAGGTTTTGACAACAACGAGGTATCGACAATCAACGAGATTTCAACACAGCGGTGGAGCAAAAGCAGTCTGCATAACATCAGGCGGAAAAAAGAAGGCGAAGTAGGCGGAGGCTTCGACACAACAGCAGGAAGAGGCTTCAACATAGCAGTTCGGTGGCAGATGGAGGCTTCGACGGCACAGGCGGAGGCATCAACGATGCGGAGAAGGTTTCAACGACGCAAGAGGCATTTCCGTCCCCGATACGTTTTCGAGTCGATATGCGAGGCCTTTTCAAATATTCGTGCTTCATAGTTCCCTATCATGAAAATGAGGATACAAATTTGAGTTCCAAGTGAATGCATACAATTGTTATATAAATCATTTAAAGATTGTAGGAAAACAATGTCATCATCTTTACATTGGGTCACAAATCAATCCATAGATGAAAGTATATAGGACTTCAATTCTTAAAGTGTCAGGAGGATTACAACATTAATGTGCTTTTATTTTTTGTGTATTTGTTACTGCATGAGAAAAAAAATATCAGTACTACATCTATTATAATGAATCCTTTGCTAAATCAATCTTTTTTTTCAATCTTTCTTCAAATGATCTATTGCAGATTCAGCAAGCAGATCGGTAGATTCTGATTATGCTCAGGGATATACATCTATGTTTAGTGACGGGTTTCCATATTTGGTAATCTCCCAGGTTGGTGTAATGAGTTTTATAATTACTGCAAATAATTGAACTATAAAATATTTTAGCTGCCATGTTATCTGCTATTTCATTTAACTTTTGACTGCAGGGATCTCTCAACTCATTAAATGAGCATCTGAAGGAACCCTTACCCATCAATCGCTTCAGAACAAAGTAAGTTGGCCTACCAATCTTTGCTAAAGCTTGATTTTATTTATTTATCGGTAAATTCTTTAATGGACAAGAGAAAGTTTGAATAAGTATCAAAAGGCTAGTCTTTTAAGGTGGAAAGTTTATTTTGAGGGGAGTTGTGTGAACATAGATGACAAAGATTGCACTAAAATAGAACAAAAAAGCAACTCAACGCCCCTTGCTCGACCCTTGGATGATTCCTCTCCAAGTGGAGAGAACTCAAAAGACTCGAGTCATCAAAAGATGTCTACATTCTAACAGACTCTTTGACGTAGGACGAATCTATGGGTAACGAACAAGTGATGTCCTAACCTAGATCTAATAAAAGTAATCATGTAACAAATGCAATGCGCCTAAATACCGTCTAATGAATGGTGGGACACGTGGATGTGCGGCTAACAAACAACCCTAAGTGAGATGCAAATATGTAGCTCTCCTATATACAGTATGAAAATAGGACACGACGAAGAGAACAAAACAAGCAATAAATAATTAAATCTCAAGCGATAATTTAAGCAAAATAATTTATTTCTTTTAAGCAAAGCAAGGTTTGACTTTTCTCCGCGTGGAGGGCCAAAACAAGAGCGTGCGGTGAATTGGTCGTGCAAATCACAAAAATATTCCAAAACAAACAACCACGATACTTTCGATCCAAACAAATATGCAATCACATAATCATATATTGATATTGAAGAAAAAGCTCCATACAACAATAAAATAATACCCACGAAGGGGAGGTCGTAGCGAGGTAGATCTGATGTTTGGTGATTGTTGTCCTGTCCCGGAGTTGGTGATGATGGTGGAATGCTAATAAAGGCTTGATGGAAGGTGGCGGTTAAAGGGAAACATGATCAGGAGGTCTTACGGGGTGCTGGATGAAAAACAGGGGAGGGAAGAAGCTTTGGCCGACTGATTCTGGGAGGGGGAATGTAGGGGGGATTTGAGGGAGGGCTGCTGGGATGTTTAATGGAGTTGAGAGGGAAGAAAACCTCCTGTTCTGGACGTTTTGGTGGCTGATTAGGAGGTGTACGGGGAGGGGTATTTTCCTTTTTTTTTGGGTCGGAGCCTGGGTAGAGAAGTCACAGGAAACTAAAAGACGGGAAAAGAGGGCGCTGCCTTGCTCGGCATGAATTCTTACGAGAAGGCTAAACAGTAGGAATCGGGCTGCTTTAGACTGCTGGAGGCGTGGAATTACTGTGGGAAACAGATGAAATACTGGGGGGATTCTGTAGGAAAAAAGGGGAGTCACGGCAGTTTTACCTGAGGCTTCACCGGAAATCCTGGAGGAAAGAACGACAATGGGAGTTGCTGGTGGGGGTTAGAACGTGGAAGGGGCTGTGAGGGGAAAAGTTCAGGGGATGCAAAATACAAACATAAGGAGTCGCACCTTAGGGCTTCGCGGCGTCGCACCACAAAAGATCGTCGGATTCCGGGAACTTCTTTCTCCAAAATCAGCAATGAAAAAAATGTTTGCCCCCCACTCCTATTTATAATAAAAGGATATTAGGGCATGCTGACATCAACGACTATGATTGGCTGAGAGTGTTAGGTGTCCGATTACACTAAATAATGACTGAAAATACAAAAGTTATTGTTAGATTTTTCGGTTTATTTTATTCTTGTATTTGGTATCCATTGTGGTTTGTATTTTGTCATTCCTATATATAAAGGAGTGATACTTGTTTAATGAGGACATGATTCTATTCCTGCAACATGGTATCAGAGGCGAGACAACGCTGAAGTCCTAAACGCGCTCCGCCCGATCGTTCGCTGCTTCCGCCGTCCTCGCTCGCCTGCGTCGCGTCTCTTCTTCCGCTCATCCTGCCGACCTCGTCTCTTCTTCCGCTCATCCCAGCAGTGACTCCCTCCACCCTTCCGACCCTCTACTCTTTCCCTTCCGCCTCCTCTTACCGTCGGTCTTTTTCTGGACGCCAGAAATATGCGGCATTAAGAATCTCCTTTCTGGCATCCGGTTTCTCTTCTGCCCTAGGGGATGAACCATCTATTGCTCTTCTGCTTGTGTTCTTTTCTCGGTTCCTTCGCCGGGAATGTTTGGGTTCTTCTCTTTTTATGAGAAGATATAATACGATTTAAGCAGAAGAATCCGACAAAGGCAGGGCCAGTGGTGGTGAGGGAGAAGCAAGAAGGAAGAAGAGAGGAAATTCAGGGAGCAACCCTAAATCTTAACATTCATCCAAGATAGAAAACTAATACAAGCATACTCCCCTTATATAGTCGTGGGGGGTGCGAATAACAATATCTGATCTGCGGATAGCGAAAGACAAAACAACATCAAAATGAAAACAATCCCTAGGTCGAGCATCGACGAGCTCCTCCTCAATCGGTTGACTAGCATCTGCCACCTTCCTCTGCGCGTGAACTCGTCTTGGCGTGCGCGATTGTAACAATGCTGCCGTCTGGAAAATGTCTTGTCCTCAAGGCAGTAGTCAACGAACTGGCGGTCGGAGTATCCCTTGAGGAGTCGCGTGGCTTTGAACGTTGGACGGGTAATGCAAGCAACATGGGTCTCCTGCGAAGTATACTCCCCCAGAAGGTGGTAGCGGCGAACAAGTAGCTTGGCGAGGTAGTACAACGCCACTGGTCGTCCTTCTTTCGGAGCAGCCGGGACGAAGGAGGCCCCTCATCCGCATCACTTGCACCAGATGTTCGAGTCCATCCTTATGTGCCTGATCAGAACGGTACGGCCGTGCCGAGACTACTACGGTCCTTGGCTGGAGGGAAAAGGCACGGTCGGTCAACCGAGCCAGTGGTAGTACTGTCAGAGGCTGGACGACGTTGTCGAGCGCGGTGGGAAGCTCCGGATGGTCCGGTGGGGACGAGGGAGGCACATCGGACAGTCCTGAGAGGGACCGCAGCCCCGCGGAAAGGTTAGCATCCGTGGTCCGCTGGATTGTGTAGGGGGCGACCGGAGAGCAGAAGAGAGCGGAGTCACTGTCGAGGCGACACGACCGGCCCTCGTGGAAGAACTGCATGGACATAGTCGCCCAATTGACGCGCACCTCGCCAAGCATGCGGAGCCAAGCCACCCCCAAAATGACATTGATATCGCCGAGGCTGAACACGGAGAAGTCCGTGGTCACGGAACAGGACCCCACGGAGAGAGTCACGACAGGGTAATGGCCCTGCGTCGGTCTGCGTCGCCCATCGCCAAAGCGGATCGAAAAATATGGGGATTGGACTGCGGAAAGTTGGAGTTGTTGCATCAGTCGCTCGGAAATAAGGTTGTGGCTCGCGCCGTTGTCCACCATGACAATGATCGGGCGATCACGAAGCGTGCCCGGGAACTTCATGGTTTGCGGTCCGGAGAGTCCGCCCCTCGAGACACAAGATAACTCCAAGCGACGGAACGTAGCCATGGAGGCGCCGAATGGAGGACCCTCCGTTGAAAGCTCCAAGGCCTCAAAGTTAGCCAGAGTAACTTCAGGGTCGCCGTCGCTAATGATGGCGTGGAACTCCTTCACGGAGCACTCATGGTTGGGGGAGTAGGGTTGGCGGCACCGAAAACACTGACCCTTGCTGCGGAGCTCATTGTAATCATTGTTTGAGAGGCGATGAGGGGCCGAGGGCTTCCCTGGGCGGGGTCCCCCATGCGGAGGGCGTGGCAGAGGAGCCGGGGAGGGCGGACGCCAAGGTGTCTGCGGAGGGGATGGACGGCCAGAGGAGCAGGAGTTCTAGGGGAGAGGTCGACCGCCACCAAACGCGCCAAGTCAAGCTTGTCGGCGACCGTCCGAGGGTGGTGCGTGCAGAGACGAGAGCGAATTTGTGGCAGCAGGCCCTGCATGATGAAGCTCAGGTAATGGTCAGGCGGAAGTACGGGAACGTGGGTGGCCAAGGCGACAGACTCATCAATGTAGTCGCCCAGGCCGTCTGTCTGGCGGATGCCGCAAAGCCACTCTATGGCGGAGCCTTAGTAGCGGGTGTCATAACGCCGGATCATCTCTTGCTTGAGCTTGGGCCAGGAGAGGAACGGGTTGGATTGGCGGAGCCATCGAGCTCAGTGGAGGGCCGAGCCGTCCAGGTCAGCTACGACCATATACACCTTGTCCTGCTCCGGTGTGTAGTTGAGGTCGAAATATTGCTCCGATTTGGCGATCCAACCCACTGGGTCAATGCCAACAAAAGAGGGAACGCCGAGGGGGAGGGCGGACTGGCTCAGAATGGGCAGAGTGGCCCGGGCGGGGATGTGCGGTGGCCCGGCGCCGAGGAGAGAGCCGCAGTCCGCGGGCGAGCCGGAGCCAGACGCGGCGGAAACGGCGCGGCGGACGCCTGTATGGAGTCAATCTTGGAGTGGAGGGCAAGGAGAGAGGCATGCATGGAGGCGACTAGTTGCTCTTGAGCCTCCACGCGACGGCTAAGGGCATTGACGGCGAAGTCCGGGGAGGGTTCACCAGACAAGCGAAGATTGGGAGCCATTGGAGGAGGGAGGGTCGCTGGCGGAGTTGAAACGACGGAGCTGGAGGGGATCGGCGGCTGGAGGGGGCAGACGGACTGTCGGAGGCCGGAGGGGAGCAGACAGAGCGGGATCGGCGCAGTGAGTTAGTGACCGGCGGCGATCGGGACTGAAAACTGCGGATCGGCGGCTCGTGCGGATCGTGCGGGCTGGGGACCGGCTGCCCGTGCGGATCGTGCGGGCTGGGGACCGGCTGCCCGTGCGGATCGGGATCGAGCGGATAAGTGGATTGGGTTCGAGCGGATCGGTGGATCGGAATCGAGCGGATCGGCGGCTCGTGCGGAGCGATCGGGACAGAACTGCAGAGCGGGATCGATCGGTAAGGGCAGAGCGGAAGCGATCAGGCAATGGTGCTAGAGCGACGCAGTTACCGGAGGCAATAGGCGGGCGGTGCTGCAGGTCGGACCAATTAATAGAGTTTAAGCAAAAGAATCCGGCAAAGGGAGGGCCTGTGGTGGTGAGGGAGAAGCAAGGAGGAAGAAGAGAGGAAATTCAGAGAGCAACCCTAAATCTTAATTTTCATCCAAGATAAGAAAAAATTAATACAAGCATACTCCCCTTATATAGCCGTGGGGGTGCGAATTACAATATCGATCTGCGGATAGCGAAAGTGATGCAGGACGAGTGTCCCACCCGCCTGCCACCCTGGATACCTGGTGTCCCACCACGGCCCAGGGGTCCCACCGGGAGTCCACCCGATGAGCCTTATCTGGTCCCGCAGACCGTACACCCCAACCCATCCCCGGCCCCACCACAGGGCCGATAGGTTGTTGAGGCCAGGGCTCGATCCCCCGACCTCCTTGATAAAGAGTCCTTAGGCGGACACTCATCACCAACTGAGCTGCATATTGATGCGGAGCATAGGCGAGAACGAGCTTTGGGCCCACTCGGGGCTGATTTGGCAACTTACCATATATGGTGTGCCCGGATCGACGATCCGACTCCGTGGATGCGTTCGGATTCGTGTTGCGAGTCGATTTCATATATAGCTTTGTATTTTTCGGTTATTATTTCATGTAGTTTTGGCCCCGAAACCAACGACCAATCATAGCCGTTGATTCCGGGTGCCCTAATCTTTATTTCTTATAAATAATAGATATTAGGGCTGCTGTATTTTATTGCTGAAATCTGCAGAGTTCATCTTCCTCATTTCCGGTGATCCTTCCGCGGTGCCGACTCCGTGGTTCCCCTTGGTGACGACTCCTTGGGTAAGTTATCTTTTTTCCCCTTTGTTCTCCTCTCCCTCCACCCATCCAAGCCGCCAGCCCCCTACCAATAGCAGGCCGCCAGCCCCCTACCAACAACAGGCCGCCAACCCCCCTACCAACAGCAGGCCGCCAGCCCTCCCTGCAGCCAGCCAGCCGCCCTCCTCCTTCCCCTGCTGCTGTCAGCCACTTCCCTCCCCTTTGGCCGCCCATATCCCAGGCCGCCTCCCCCCCCCTTTTTCCCTCCCTTCGCTGCCAGCCACCCTCCCAGTCCGTGGAAACACCTCCCTGCACCCCACCCTTCTAAATCTGTCCAGATCTGGGCGTTTCAGCCCAGATCCAGCCCTGCGCCGCCCAGATCCAGCACCCTATCCTTCCCAGGTTTGTTGCCAGCACTCCTCCCTCCGTGGAACCACCTCCCAACACCCCATCCCCCTTGGAACAGTCCAGATCTGGACTTTTCCAGCCAGATCCAGCCTCTTCCCTCCCCGATCCAGCCCTCCCCAATACCCAATCAGCCCTCCCCTTACCCGATCCGGTCCACCAACCACCGGAACCCCTCTTTGAGCCCTCCAACGTTCAGATTTTCATTATTTACAACAGTCCCTAATATTTGTGTTGTGTTTTTGTATTGGTATTGGGTTGTAAAACATTGTTAACGTTTGGAATATTACATGCTTGCTTGGATGTTCATTTTATTATAGTTATTTGTGCCTAGATTAATCTCTAACTGCAGGAAGGAATTATTCGCCGCGCGCTCTATCTTTGGCCCTCCCCGCGGAGGGAAACCAAAGCTTGTTCGCTTAATAAATTATCTTGCCTTGCTTAGAATTATTTGCGTGGGATGTTAATGTTTATTATCTAATTTGTGATTAATCCGTCGGGCTTTGCATAGCATGTAGGGTTAGGTCGCAAATTTCTCGCCGCCTATAGATTCGTTCTGCGTCAATTGGTATCAGAGGCAGGTTGCGCGCACTTTCGATACGCAGTCGTAGAGTCTATAGGTTTTCCTTATGTCTAGGTGTCACGATTATTCCTTCCCTCACTTTGGAGGTCTTGAGTCCACTAGCACTCGCTCTCACAGAGCCCCGTTAGAGAGATCTTCGCGTTACTACGATGATTATTCTCGATCGCAGCACACCACTTTTAGAGATCGTGTTGACCCATCTACACGAGACCACTACACTAGAGACGATCAGTATAATTATTGTCGTCGTTCATATCCTTACACGCGAGCGGATCGTGTTGATCCTTCAGCTAGACTCGGTTACCTTAGAGATGACTATTATGAGGATCGTCAATGTGAGAGAGATCTTGAGAGTCAGTTTTGTACTGTTTCCCCTTCCTTTGACGGCTCATCGAGTCCCGAGTTTTTCAGTTATTGGCTCGTGGACATGGAGTATTATCTTGACCATTTTGAGGTATTCGGTGAGCGTCGCGTCAAGTTTGCGAAACTTAGACTTTTAGATCAGGCGAGGGCATATTGGGCTAGCGTTGAGAGGACACGCGAGCGAGACCGTCTACATCGCGTCACTAGTTGGGTGGACATGAAGCGTACATTGTGTCAGAGGTATCTGCCTTCGTCATATCGGAGTCGCTTGCTCGATCAATTATTTTCCCTTCAGCAAGGATCCATGTCCGTCGCTGAGTACAGGGATCGTTTTGATGAGTTAGTTGTGAGGAGCGATATCCGAGAGGATCCAGCCATGACCTCTTGCAGATTTCGGTCTGGCCTTCGATCAGACATTCGTACTGAGGTGGTTTATCATAGCTCGAAGTCCCTCGAGCAGACGTATCATCTTGCCCTTCGTTACGAACAGTCTTTGAGATCCGTAAGAGCTGGTCGGTTGGATCCTCACTTTGACCTCCGCAGTACGAGCTCCTCCCACACCGAGGACACCACTCTGCCTACCATTGTTCCGTCAGACATGACAGAAGTGATACCTGATACGGATTGCTCTCACCCCAGTGAGGTGCTTAGCCCAGTGAGTGACCTATCTCTTGATTCTGACCCGTCTCTCGTGACCCCGATTTAGAGTGAGCCTGAGCGACCTCTTGAGCCTATAGTGTCGTGCCCCTCACCCACACCACCACCTCTGGCATTTCATGGGTTGATTAGCACCTCTACCCTGGACTCACGTCTTGACACCGCACCCACAGACCCATTCTTGAGCATAGATCTATGTCGCCCTCCCATTGTCATTGCTCTGAGTCACATCGCGACCGAGAGCCCAGAGTATGGTGTTGATCCCGTAGTGGCTATGTCATCCATTCACGGGGACACTACCCCTCACGATGGTACTCATCTGGAGGACCATGACCCTAGTGACGAGTTCTATGATGAACCCCCAGTTGAGCCTCCGGATGATTCGCTACATCCTGATGAGGATGAGATTCAGGTGAGCCTTGCATGTCTGAGTATCGATTTATGGAAGCCTCTTCCTTTATCGTCCCTGACCGCGCCCCAGAGGATGGATATTGTGAGGAGCATCCAATATTTAAGGCACCACCTGCTGACACATCGCACTCTCGCTGAGTTTGGGATGCACCACCTGCTGACCAACCAGACGAGCTCTTTCTTTTCGGGGACACTCACCACACTGTAGGGTCACGTCTTCTAGTCGGTGCACACGATTTTCACTTAGGCGGTCGTCGCATTCGCAATGACTTTTCTTACACACCTCCTGGCGAGCCCCCTGATGTGTCACGTTCCCTAAGGGACACTTGGATCTTTACGAGCTCGTATTCAAGTATAGTTGTCTCTCTCGATCATCTGGGCAGTCGTCTCACACGAGATGAGTTTTGCTACACTCCTCCGAGAGAACCTCCTGATAGGTCACCTCCTTTGGTAGATTTTCAAATGATTATTAGTCATTCCCATAGTGAGTATATTGTGTCGATCATGTGTCATTTACATCATTTGTATGCGTCTGTTGAGTCGTTTTGTCATCATTTACATGAGTCTGCTACGTCGTTTTGTCATCATTGACATAAGTTTGTTGTGTTGTCTATTCATCGTTTGCATGTGTGTCATGAGTCGGCCCGACGAAGAATCCATAATGATAATAAATTTTGTAAATCACATGCGGATGTTCATTGGCAAGTGCAGGTACTTCATGAAGGCGAGCAGGTGATGGTGAGAATCTGCGTTGTGAGGCTCCGTGCGAGGCTTGCTAAAAGCTTGAGCGTTAGGCGAATGAGTCCCTACTCAGTCCTGAGGCGCATCGGGACAAATGCTTATGAGTTGGACATCCCCGCGAGCATGGGTACCCATACTGTGTTCAATGTCGAGGACCTGACGCCATACTTTGCACCTCACGAGTATTCAGGCCCACTTCTTGGCGGCCCTCCCGAGCCTTTACCACTGTTTTTACCATCCACCACTCAGTCTACCCCCGAGCCCTTGCCACCGCATTCATTGCCCCGTTCTCAGCCCACCTCTAACCCTTATTTACCCGGGATGTTGTCCCCAACGGTTTCACCTTTGGCACCTCAGATTCCACCGGATCCTTCTACTAGTGTGTTGAGAGATGAGCTTGATCGATTCGCCCTCGGACTTCGACTTCAGTACGTCGGTCTCCACTCATCGGGGATGGAAATTTTTCAGTCCGGAGGAGTTGATTGGCGAGGCCACTTTTCAGCGTCGACACTTAGACGACCTCTGGCTGACCTCTTCGAGTTTTACCTGGCATGCGGCGAGAGAATTGTGACCCCTATTCATCGGGAGATGAATTATTTCAAGCCGGGGTGATTGATGCGGAGCATAGGCGAGGACGAGCTTTGGGCCCACTCGGGGCTGATTTGACGACTTACCATATATGGCGCGCCCGGATCGACGATCCGACTCCGTGGATGCGTTCGGATTCGTGTTGCGAGTCGATTTCATGTATAGCTTTGTATTTTTCGGTTATTATTTCATGTAGTTTTGGCCCCGAAACCAACGGCCAATCATAGTCGTTGATTCCGGGTGCCCTAATCTTCATTTCTTATAAATAATAGATATTAGGGCTGCTGTATTTTATTGCTGAAATCTGGAGAGTTCATCTTCCTCATTTCCGGTGATCCTTCCGCGGTGCCGACTCCGTGGTTCCCCTTGGTGACGACTCCTTGGGTAAGTTATCTTTTTTCCCCTTTGTTCTCCTCTCCCTCCACCCATCCAAGCCGCCAGCTCCCCTACCAACAGCAGGCCGCCAGTCCCCTACCAACAGCAGGCCGCCAGCCCCCCTACCAACAGCAGGCCGCCAGCCCTCCCTGCAGCCAGCCTGCAGCCAGCCAGCCGCCCTCCTCCTTCCCCTGCTGCTGCCAGCCACTTCCCTCCCCTCTGGCCGCCCATATCCCAGGCCGCCGCCCCCCCTTTTTCCCTCCCTTCGCTGCCAGCCACCCTCCCAGTCCGTGGAAACACCTCCCTGCACCCCACCCTTCTAAATCTGTCCAGATCTGGGCGTTTCATCCCAGATCCAGCCATGCGCCACCCAGATCCAGCACCCTATCCTTCCCAGGTTTGCTGCCAGCACTCCTCCCTCCGTGGAACCACCTCCCAGCACCCCATCCCCCTTGGAACAGTCCAGATCTGGACTTTTCCAGCCAGATCCAGCCTCTTCCCTCCCCGATCCAGCCCTCCCCAATACCCAATCAGCCCTCCCCAATACCCAATCAGCCCTCCCCTTACCCGATCCGGTCCACCAACCACCGGAACCCCTCTTTGAGCCCTCCAACGTTCAGATTTTCATTATTTACAACAGTCCCTAATATTTGTGTTGTGTTTTTGTATTGGTATTGGGTTGTAAAACATTGTTAACGTTTGGAATATTACATGCTTTCTTGGATGTTCATTTTATTATAGTTATTTGTGCCTAGATTAATCTCTAACTGCAGGAAGGAATTATTCGCCGCGCGCTCTATCTTTGGCCCTCCCCGCGGAGGGAAACCAAAGCTTGTTCGCTTAATAAATTATCTTGCCTTGCTTAAAATTATTTGCGTGGGATGTTAATGTTTATTATCTAATTTGTGATTAATCCGTCGGGATTTGCATAGCATGTAGGGTTAGGTCGCATATTTCTCGCCGCCTATAGATTCGTTCTGCGTCAGAAAGACAAAACGACATTAAAATGAAAACAATCCCTAGGTCAAACATCGACGGTCTCCTCCTCAATCGGTGGACTAGCATCTTCACCTTCCTCTGTGTGTGAACTCGCCTTGGCGTGCTCGATCGTAACAAGATATTAGGGCCACACCCCTTTCTTTCCCTTCGTGCTTTCCCGTGGTTTCTATCCTGAGGTTGCTATGGAAGGGAGTGTTGATTCACCAAAGATGTCCTCCGGCGTACGTGTTGAGTCCTCCCCGATGTTGGCATTGGGCTCCGACCGTGCTATCCATGACCATGAGACTCCTCAAATTACCACCATGAAACTTGATGGGACCAAATATCTCCCGTGGGCTCGTTCTATCACTCTTGCCCTCAAAAGACGCCGTATGTTTGGGTATGTTAGTGGCACAACAAAGGACCCCGCTCAGACTTCTACAGATTGGTTTCAATGGGAGTCTGAAAACTCCCTGGTGATGTCGTGGCTGCTCAATTCCATGCAGGAATGCATAGCTCGGAATTACCTGTTCCTGAACACTGCCAGAGATATTTGGAAGCGAGCCGAGGTTACTTATTCCCACCGTGGGAATGCCTCTCAGATTTTCCAACTCCGTCGGCGAATAATCCTCTTGAGGCAAGGTGACCGTTCCTCCTCCTCCTATTACCTGGAGTTTACTCAGCTCTACTAAGAGTATGATCACTTCAATGCTCTTACCCTTGTCTCTCCTGAAGATGAAGTGCTTATTCGGGCTCGCGATGAACGCAACCGGAGTTTTGAATTTCTCCATGGTCTGCACTGAGATTTTGATCCTATTAGTGTCCAGATTCTTGGGCGTTCTCCTCTTCCGTCTCTGCCAAAAGTCTACAGTCTTGTTCAACAAGAATTTGATCGCCGCCAGACGTTACATCCCGATTCTGGCTCGGAGGCTGCTCTTGCTGCTCAGTTTAGCCCTAGTGGGCGTCCTTCTCGTGACTCCAGGCCCAAATCTGCTGAGAAGGATCATCTGATGTGTGATTATTGCGGGAAGGCCCGTCATACTAGGGACACTTGCTTCAAGCTTCATGGCTTTCCTCCTCTCAGAGGGGGTCCTGCCTCTCGTGGTGGCCATGACTATGGTCGTTCTCAAGTCCGTCCTCCTCCGTCCAGATCTGCACATCTCTCAGATGCTTTCGAAGATATTGCTCCCCAGGGTTGCCATGTTACTCCTGGTGTTACTTCTGCTCTTTCTTCTGAAGAGATTCAAGCCTTTCGTCGTCTAATACTTGGTCAACCTTCCGATACCTATACTTCATCATCCTCCTATGCCCACCAGTGGCTCCCAGGTGCACATTCAGCTACCAGCCGCTCCTCCACCCAGTAGATCATCGACAATGGAGTTACCGATCATATGATTGGCTCTGCTTCAGATTTTGTATCCTGCTCTCCTTTGTCTGGTAGAGACAAAGTGAGCTTTGTTGATGGTTCATTTTCCTCCATTGCTGAAAAAGGAATCATTCCCTGCTCTTCCCTCACTCTCTCTTTAGTTTTTCATGTTCCTACGTTTACTCGAAACATTCTTTCTATTAGTCACTTGACTAACTCTATGAACTGCTCAGTGACTTTTTTCCCTTCTTCTTGTATCTGTAAGGACCTGAAGACGGGGACGGTGATTGGCTTTGGTAGCCTATGCGATCGCCTTTCTATATTTGACCCCTCCAGCTCGGCTCCTCCTCTGTTGGCTCTTCATGTGGCTTCGTCTTCTGATTTGGATTCCTGGCATTGTCGCCTAGGACATCCCTTTATCTCTGTTATGAAATTTTTGTTACCTGCTATGTCGAACTCTTTGTTTAACAATTTTACTTGTGATGTGCGTGAACTTAGTAAGAACAAACAAGCTTCTCTTACTCATATTTTCACATCTAGTGCTGCTCCTTTTGAGGTTATTCATTTTGATGCATGGGGCCTTGCCCGGTTGCTTCTATTTTTGGTTGTAAATGGTTTGTCATTTTTATAGACTGCTTTTCTCGTTGCACATGAGTTTACCTAATGAAAATCAAAACTGAAGTTTTTCCCCTGTTTCGGCGGTTCCATAAAATGATCGCTACTCAGTTCCATGCTACCATTAAAGTGTTGCAAAGTGATAATTGTCGTGAGTATATTGACTCTCACTTTGAACGCTACCTCAGTGACTTGGGTATCCTCCACCAAACTTCATGTGTTTACACCCCTGCTCAGAATGGGGTCGTTGAGTGTAAGAATCGACACCTTCTTGAGGTTGCTCGATGTCTCCTACTTAAGATGCACCTTCTCAAATATTATTGGGAGGATGCCATTCTCACGACTGCGCATCTTATTAATCGCATGTCTACTCGTATCCTTCGCCACAAAACCCCCTTGGACACTTTCAATGTTACTCCTACTCAACTTCCTCCACGTATCTTTGGGTGTGTGTTTTGTCCACGTGCACCACACCTTCAAACTTGACCCCAGTGCACTTCGGTGCGTCTTTATTGTCTACTTTCTCACCTAAAAAGGGTATAAGTGCTTTCATCATGTGACCCAAAAATCTTTTGTTTCCACGGATGTCACTTTTCATGAATCCGAGTCTTATTATGGGAGCTCACTTCAGGGGGAGTCTGTTACCATGGAAGTGAGCTCTCCCTTTATTCCTCTACCTATTTATCCTCTATATCAGCCTGCTATTTCTACTATTAGTCCTGTTGTTCTGCCTCCGGCATTGCCTCCTCATCCTACTTCTTTGTAGGTTTATACTCGTCGACGCAGGGGCACAAACAATCAGGTTTCGCACACCATACCGGAGCCACCGCCTGATTCGTCTACTGGTCTCCAAGGTAACCGTGCTTCCACTCGGCATCATTTATCTCATTATGTGACTTATGATTCACTGTCTTCCTTGCATAGAGCCTTTGTCACTTCTCTGTCTTCCATATCCATCCCTTCCTCTTGGCAGGAAGCTCTGGGGCACCAAAAGTGGAAGGAAGTTATGCTTGAGGAGATAAGGGCCCTTGAAAAGAATTGCACGTTGGAGTTGGTATCTTCCTTAAGGGAAGAGTGTTGTTGGATGTAAGTGGATTTTTTCGGTGAAACAACTCTCATGGTCTTGTTGAACGTTACAAAGCTAGGTTGGTGGCCAGAGGATACACTCAGACTATTGGGATTGGCTATCAGAAAACCTTTGCTCCCATAGTAAAGATGAATTCCATCAGAATTCTGCTCTCATGTGCTGTCTGCAAAGGGGGGAGTCTCTGCCAATTAGACGTGAAGAATGTCTTCCTCCAAGGGGATTTTGAAGAGGAAGTATACATGTCTCTACCTCCGGGTCTTGCCGCTGAGAGATCTGAGGGAAAGGTATGAAGGCTGAAGAAGACTATATACGGCCTAAAACAATCCCCGAGGGCTTGGTTTGGAATGTTCCAAAGAGCCATGATGACATTTGGTTACACTCAGAGCAATGCCGACTATACCCTGTTTATAAAACACAGGCAAGTGAATTGACCGTTCTGATTGTCTATGTGGATGACATTGTCATAACTGGGGATGACTTGGAGATCCAAAATCAGACGACAAGATTGGCTAGTGAATTCGAGGTAAAGGATCTCGAGAACCTCAAATACTTCCTTAACATTGAAGTTGCAAGATACAAGCACAGGATCTTTATCTCTCAGAGGAAGTACGTCCTTGACCTTCTTGAGACATCGGGGATGAGTATGTGTAGACCTGCATACACCCTTATTGAAGCCAACCATAGATTCGGGAGGGATGGTGGAGAAGTTGCTGTAGATATCAATGGTTTTCAACAGCTTGTAGGGAGGCTCATCTACCTATCCCATACTTGCCTAGATATCTATTTTGTTGTTGGAGTTATTAGTCAATACATGCATTCTCCCAAGTCTCACCACTTAGATGCTGCCCACCGTATTCTTCGATACCTCAAAACCTCTCTTGGGCGTGGTATCTTGTTTACTCCCAACAAAGAATTAACCATTGATGTTTTCACAGATGCTGACTGGGCGGGATCTGTTGATGACCGTAGATCCACTTCTGGATATTGTACCCTGGTTGGGGGAAATCTGGTAACCCGGAGAAGTAAAAATCAATAGGTGGTTGTCAGGTCTAGCACCGAAGCTGAATTCAGAGCTATGGATCATGTAATATGTGAAGGAATGTGGATTCGGTCCCTTATGTCGGAACTTGGGATTCAAAGAAAGGGTCTCATTCGACTTTATTGTGATAACAATGCGACTATTAGCATCACATACAATCTTGTTCTGCATGACCGCACTAAACATGTTGAAGTCGACAGACATTTCATCAAGGAGAACATATTGAGGGGAGTTGTGAGCACTCCATTTGTCCCTCTGATCAACAACTGGCTAATGTTCTTACTAAGGGGTTGAGTCATAGAGCATTTGGAAACATTATGGGCAAGTTGGTCTTGCCAGACATCACATGCCCAACTTGAGGGGGAGTGTTAGAGTTTTCAGTTTATTTTATTCTTGTATTTGGTATCCATTGTGGTTTGTATTTTGTCACTCATATATATAAATGAGTGATACTTGTTTAATGAGGACATGATTCTATACTTGCAGCAGTTATATATAAAAAAATTGTAAAGAAAAAATCCAGACGCATCAGCGGAGTTGGATCGTCGATCCGGAAAAACTAAATATGACAGATGGCCAATCGGCCCCGAACGGGCCCAAAACTCATGCTCCGTTGCGGGTTCGCGCCGCTGTTCCGCATCACTCTTCCTTATATAAAATTTCGGCAAGTCAAGGAAAGGAGGAGTGGAGGACACCTTAATTACAATAAAAGCACAATATACTATTTTAATAATATGTTCTAATCATGACTCATAATATATTTCATTACAAACTATGAATCTTGACATTCAAAATAGATTTCTTGCTTTCAACCATGAGTACGGACTATGATCCCCGCACCGTGTTTTCTTGCAAGACCTAGGGCTTGTTTGGCGGAACTTTTTTTCACCAGTCAAGCTGTGAAAACTGCATACGCTTCTCCTCATTTCCGTTTGGTAAATGTCGGTGACAACCGCATCCGCTCAAAAGCGCGGATATTGCGCGTATAATGGCCGTGATTCGTAGTCGTGGTTGGACGGATCTATCCGCAACGTTCGCCTATTCTCTCCTCCCTGACTCAAAACTCCTTCGTCATCTCCATAGGGCTCGCGCAACTCCCCGACTCTTCTCGCTTCGGGATCGACAGTCTCTGCTAGAGCTATCAGAGCTAGGTTAGGGATTACCAAGAACCGAAAAGAAAGCTCGACTAGCCTCAGACAAGCTACACAAAACCAGCCCTAGGTTCGCCCATCCAAATCGAAGGAATCGACAGGCTTGCCGAGTGCCCTCCTTCCAGAACACTGAAGAATCGCCTAGAGAAAAATATGAGGGAGAGAGAGAGACAGAGGGGGAGAGTGGGAGAGGAAGAGGATCAGGAAGCGACGACAAGCACAGTCCAGAGGAATGAGACCACGTCCCCCCTTCTTTCTCTTCCCCCCACCGGAACGCCAGCTCTTCCTGATTTTCTATCTCCCTTTTTTACCTCCTCTCCAATTATATACAACAACAACACTCAAGCCTTTATCCCACTATAGTGGGGTCGGCTACATGTATCTTTTGTCGCCATTGTGCCCAATCTTTAGTCATAATCTCACTAATGCCTAAGTACATCATGTCTTTTCTTATAGTTTCATTCCAAGTCTTTATTGGTCTACCCCTCCCTCGTTTAACATGCATAGTGACTAAACTCTCACAACGCCTAACAGTGCCTCTAATGGTCTCCTTTGTACGTGTCCAAACCATCTTAGTCGAGCTTCTCGCATCTTCTCTACAATTGGTGCCACTCCTGTCTTATCCCTGATACATTCATTTCTAATTTTATCCAGTCTTGTGTGTTTACACATCCACCCAAGCATTCTCATCTCCACAACTCCCATTTTTTGCTCATGTACACAATTCACTACCCAACACTCAGAACCGTAGAGCATCGCTGGTTTAATTGTAGTACGGTAAAACTTGTCTTTAAGTTTTAGTGGTACTTTACGATCACATAAGATCCCTGACGCGTCTCTCCATTTCAACAAACCTGCTTGGATTCTATGTATCACATGTTTATCTACACCATCTTTTTGAACTATCGATCCCAGATATTTAAATCACTCACTGCAGAAAATATCTTGATCACCCAACTTAACAATGGAGTCATCCGTCCTTCTTGCACTGCTAAATTTAAGCTTCATATACTCCTTCTTTGCCCTGCTCAACCTAAAACCCTTCTTTTTTAAAGTGCCTCGCCAAGATTTAAGTTTCGCGTTTACACCCTCACGCATCTTATCGACCAAAATAATATCTTCCACAAACAATAAACACCAATGTATTGCTTGTTGGATATGTCCGGTGAGCTTATCTAAGATAAGGGTAAAGAGATAAAGGCTTAAAGCTGACCCTTGATGTAAGCTAACAGTGATAGAGAATTCCCGTGTTAATCTACCAAATGTCCTCACCCTCGTTACTGAATTTGTATACATATCTTTGATTATGTCAATGTATGATACAATTTCTTTTCTAAAACTCTCCATAAGATCTCTCTTGGAACCTTATCATAAGCCTTCAAGATCGATAAACATCATATGCAAATCTTGTTTTCTTTCCCGATAGTTATCAATGAGTCTCATCAAGAGAAGTATAGCTTCCATGGTCGACCGCCCTGACATGAATCAAAATTGATTCTTCGAGATGCTAGTCTCTCGTCTTACTTTTCTTTCTATTACTCGTTCTCATAGTTTCATGGTTTGACTCATTAATTAATTCTTTTGTAATTGACACAATTTATATATCTTCTTTGTTCTTATACAAAGGTACCAAGATACCTTCTCTCCAATGGTCCGACATCTTCTTTGTCTTCAGTATCTTATTGAAGAAACATGTAAGCCACAAAATTCCTTCTTTCCCTAGGTATTTCCATACTTCGATGGATATATCGTCTGGCCCAACCGTCTTTCAATTTTGTATCTTCTTTAGAGCATCATTTACCTCTGATACTTGAATTTTACAATAAAATGTTATGTTTTTGTACTCTTTCGATTTACTTAACTCTTCCAAACTCAGCTCATTGTCTTTTGCTTCATTGTAGAGTTGATAAAAGCATCTTTTCCATCGTTCTTTAATATAGCCACATCATCCGTCAAAACTATATATGTTTCATCTTTTATGCATTTAACTTGACTTAAATCTCTTGTCTTCCTCTCTCTAGCTCGAGCAATTTTATATATGTCAAGCTCTCCATCTTTGGTATCTAGTCGCTTATAAAATTCTTCATGAACTTGACTTCTTGCTTTATTTACTGCATGTTTAGCTTCTTTTTTGGCGACTTTATACCTTGTCATGTTTTCATCATTCCTAAGAGCGTAGGTGTTTTTTAGCTGACCCTCTTTGCCCTCACTTTGTCTTGCACTTCCTCTTTACACCACCAAGATTCTTTATTTGGGGGCGCACGACCTTTTGACTCTCCAAGTACGTTCTTTCAACTTATCCTTAAATGAGAAGACATAACTCCTCATGGGACACTAGGATCAACATAATGTTTCATAATTGTTGTCTTGAAAGCAACATGTTTTTCCGTCTTCAAGTTTCACCACCGAATTTTTGGTAACACTTTAGTTCTTTTCTTCAACTTGTTATATTTTATTTGCACGTCCAACACCACTGGCCTGTGTTGTGTTGTTAAATTTTCTCCTGGTATGACTTTACAATCATTACATATCATTTTATCCATTTTACGAGTCATAAAATAATCAATTTATGACTTATTTGGTCCGCGTTTAAACGTAATTAAATGTTCTTCCCTTTTCATGAATAACGCATTTGTCACAATTAGCTCATGTGCTATGACAAAGTTTAAAATGGTTCTTCCTTTTTCATTTACTTCATATATCCAAATCCTCAATGAACGACTGTATAATTTGTATTTTTCTTCCATATATGTTCATTTAAGTCTCCTCCTATAAAAATCTTCTCTATTTGTAGGATTTCTCTTACTAAATCATTTAACTCATCCCAAAATTGTACTTTAATAACTTCACTCAACCCTGCTTGTGACGCATTAGCACTGATCACATCAATAATTTCCTTTCCTATGACCAATTTAAGAGCTAAGATTCTATCACCTTTCCTACTTACCCCAACAATTTCATCCCTCCAAGTAGTATCCACAACAATACCTACTTAATTGTTTGTTTTATTTTTTTTAGTGTACCATAATTTAAAACCAGAATTGTCTAGAAATTTTGCTTTCTCACCCATCTATCTAGTCTCTTGCAGACATAAGATATTTATCCTTCTCCTAATTATCGTATCCACTACTTCCATCGCTTTTCCTGTTAGCGTACTTATATTCCAACTTCCAAACCTAAGTCGATCACAAGTCCCACAATCTACTTTCCTAGGACGTCTAAATGCGAGGGTTCTTGCCTATTTAACACTACACCCAAGTCCTCTTAGAGGTGCAGCGGTACTTGCCAAGACGCCGCATTCGGATCATACGACGATGACTCTTGCATATTTAACACTACACCCAAGCCCTGAAGATGTAGCGGTCCCTGCCAAGATGCCACATTCAGACCATACGACGCGTTCCTTAGAGGGAACCACCTAGCTTTTGCACAATTTCTCAAATGATCCATATTCATAAGGGTGACTAAATTTTTACGTTGTCCGTCTACCTAACACCCTCTCTGATTATATATATATATATTATAAGACGAATCACATCGTATATCAAACCGCATAAATCTCAAGTTTAATTTTTCGTAATTTATCGAGTTAAAATGGTGATTCATGATGCGGGTTGTTACAGACGGTCTCTGCTAGGGCTCCGCAGCTCCCCACGGATCTTCTCTCCTCTAGAAGATCGACGTCCTCTATTCTCGCGGAGCTCCCCTGGCTCTTCTCTCCTTTGGATTCGTGGTTCTATCCTCTAGAAGATCGACGTTCTCTATTCTCGCAGAGCCCCTCTAGTTATCAAGTTTTTATTTTTGTGTGTATTTATAAATTTAGGTCTATAAATAAAATTTTTATTTTCATTTACCAAAGTTTTTATTTTCATTTACCAACTTTTTATTTTGGTGTGCATTTATCAAATTTTTATTTTCATTTACCAAATAAATAAAAGTGTTTCTTCGTTCATGACCGTAAAAAACAAAAATCCTCCAAACAAAACTTTGTTCACAAGCCGCGGTTCATGGCCGCAAAAAATAAAAATCCTCCAAACAAAACTCCATTCACAAACCGTGGTTCATGACCACTTCATTCACAAACCGTGGTTCATGACCACTCCATTAATGACCGCCACCACCACGCCAAACTAGGCTATAGTGTTAACTCGGAGGGTGAGAGGGTCCGAACTGGCATCCTAACTACCAGAGAAAGGGTAGGTTGACGACCATATTTAAACTTTTGAGATCATTTGAAAAGATTTGAATGTTCTGAATGATGACCAGTGTGGCCGTGCTCTCTAATATGGATTGCCTTCTAACTTAAAAGTTGATCTTACAGTATTTTAGTTGATGGATGCGAGCCATTTTCAGAGGACTTCTGGAAAGTGATAAAGTTAAACAATATGTCATTTCATGGTGTGAAGTTGTGTGCCCGCTGTAAGGTAATACATGATATATATACACACACACAAACATATATATAGTTACATATTGTGAATTGATCATCAAGATGTTTGTCAGAGATATGGTTATGCATGTGATTAGTCTGCAGTGGAGCAAGTGAGCTCATTGTCTAACCAAACTAAGTGGTTTTTACAACTAGAAGTTTCTCTGAAAGCATGAGTAATGGTATCACTCACATTTTGCATTGTAAACGCATTACACCTTAAGAATAATATTCCTGCTGCTTTTCATGCATTATTGCACTTGTTGCTTCTATTATTTTTAATGCTGAATATATTTTGTTTGAGAAAAGAGAAGCATATGGTAAGTAACTTCTTTGCAAAAGGATTTAAAAAAACTTAAGCTTAACCTCAACTAAATTTTAGGGTTCAAAAACCTTGTAAATTGTTATGATTTTTGATGATATCAACAATGGTTTACTGACATATTTAAATAACATTTGTTAAAAAGAAATTTATTTTTTAATAGTCAGATGTGGATGTTGGCCGAATTGGGCGCATCAACCACATATAAATTGCTACACTCGCAATTTGGGTCATCTAGATGTCTTTAGATGTGATAACAATGAATCATTTATTTTATTTGACAAATAACACAAACATCCAAATAATGTTATGATAATGCCTTATGTAAGAACATTTTATCCCATGGTTCCTCCTGGGTGCAAATGACAATAGTGAAGACAAGAAACACTGATTTGGAGGAGTCACAACACTTGTTACTCTCTTATCTGCAACGGAATAATAAGCAATTCCTACAGCCTTAACATGCTCAGAACACGCAGAAATAACCATCACTGCCAAGATTAGTGGAGTCTCCATAATCTTCCCAGGATTATCACACAGAGCAATAAAAAACATTTTCATATACGGCAACGACTCAACGGCAATAAAGTTGAAGGAGCAACCTTAGAAATGAGAAGGGAAACAATCGATTCTTCGTCATAATGGACAAAAAAACATTTTCATAGATGTCAATGGCAATAAAGTTGAAGGAGCAACCTTAGAAACGAGAAGGGAACAATTGATTTTAGCTCATTAGGGACATAGAAGTGAAGCTTCATCAACCTTTCTATTTTTCTATCTAGTTAAAATGCTGGTCAGAGATGTAGTCTTGTTGGATTCACTCATGGTAATAAAAGGAGACTAACATGCATACCCTTCAATGAAGATCTAGAAGAACAAGACGAATTGTTTTTGTAAACATTACTTTCTACATAAGAAGAATTTTAACAAGATGGACTAATTCAGGTCATAGATTGTTACCAAAGAGAAATTGCTAGGGCTGGGAGAGGAGAAGAATGACCATTAATGAGCAAGATTTCACTGATAGAAAGCTAATGCAAGAATATTTCGGGGAAGAATTCCTATCAACTCTTGAGGGATGATTCCCCTGAAGACCTTCATGTACAAGATAGATACAAAAACTCTGATAATCAAAAAATCATATCATTACTTCTAAAACTTCCTTATATAGGATGGATGATCCCTAATAAGACGAAATGGGCTAAAAGACAATTTTTATTTATTTAAATACAATACAATAAATAAACGATAATGCTGCTCTGATTCTTCTCACAATATGAGGCAGATCATTTGAGCAGGTGTATCAGTGTATGCTACGTATTCATTGCTCGAGGGATGTGTATGTGTATTAATATCCACCCCTGAAGAAATTTCCTTGTCTTCAAGGCATTAGAAATTAGACAATAATGCATGATCATTAGGAGTCGTTCTAATCCTGAGTTTTGTCCTGAGTGTGCATCTTTGAACGGTCCCCTTGAGCAGGGACCTGGAACACATATTTCGTAGTTACTTCCCATTAGTTGAAAAACTGCATTGCCACTAAGGTTGGTTGCGGTGAACGAAGTTGACAATGAATGGCCGGATAGGGATTGCGATATAGGCCCGTTCCAAATCTCTAACTATGTTAGCAACGCCAATAATATGGACGACAACCAGTGGTGGTTGCAGTAGTAAATAAATACAAATTGTGAGTGCAGTGGAGTTTTATTGTATGCGTTTGACTGCATTGAGAAGGAAGGGGATAAACGAAGTATTTGGCTGGTGTGGGTTATATGTTAAGGGATTATGGATGGGTGCTATCATTGAGAAGAACATCAATTCTTGCTTTTGGAAGTGGAAACACGACATCTGCGTTGATAGGAATTGCTAGTATGTAGGCGCGTGTTACGGAACTGCACGACGACGAGCCTCCTTGGAAAGTTTACACGCGCCGGGCGCGTATATCGGATGGGCCCACCATTCCAGCGGAAGATAATTAATTATTTATTTGCTGCCTTGTTTAATTCGCGTGCTTTATTTGTTGCTTAATTCACGTGCTTTATTTTAAGTAATTTCGTATTTCCCCTTTTTGAATGTTTCCTTTTGTATTCGCTCCTCATCACTATAAGAGGATGCGTAAGCCCTGTATTTTGATCATCCATGAATGAAATTGTGTTTTCCCTCTCCTCTTCTCTAATTCTAATCTCCTTCCCTCTCCCCTCTCTCTCCCTCTTAACCCTAATTTCCCGACTCCTAACAATTGGTCTGACCTGCCATTTGAAAGTGGGGATAGATCAAGATTACTCTAGAGGGGGGGTGAATAGAGTATTTTTAAAATAATCTTACTTAGCTTAAAGAAATCTGTATAAAACAATTTGAGTTATTTAGTATATGTGTAAGTAAGTGCAGCACAGATATAATCACAAACTAAAACACAACACACACAGCACAAACAAATAATAAAGACAGGCACAGAAGACACCAGGATCTATAGTAGTTCCCCACAACTTGGGTACATCTACTCTTCTACCACCCTGGTAGGAAATCCACTAAGGCTTTTTGATCAGGTGAGCCTTCACCACAGAGCTTTTGATCAGGTACTCTAAACCACAATTTAACTTTTAAAGGGAGTTAGAACCCTGTACACAATTATAGAATAACAGTAAAATAAAGATGATGATGATGTCTTCTCTTTTCTCTAACAACAGAGAAGACTAGTGGATTGTTGAAGTTGTCAGATCTCCCCCTGTGAGTAAGAGTAAGTAAACAAGAGAGAAAATCTGCTCAGGGTGTAGGTCTTCTTGATCTTCAGAATATCTTCAGCACAAGTTCTCTAGAGGGAAAAATGATGCAGATGATTTCTAGAGATTAAAAGTAGGTGTCTGGAGAAGATGAAGACTTCAGAGAGAAAACAGAGAGAGTTCTTCTTCAAGAATGAAAACTGAGTAGCACACACGCTTTTTTTATATCTGTGTCTCTCTCTAGTATAAATAGCAATGATAATCTCTTCACGGGAGAAAGTTGATCCTCTTTAAAATTTCAAACAGGGCTGGAAAGGAAGGAGACAAAAAGGAAAGATTTCTCTAGAATACCAATATATTAAATTCCTTGAAACTTGCAATCTGCCTTATAAAATAATCTGCACGCAGCCCTTAATTAATGCAGCAACGGTCATAAAATCTTTGATAGAGAATACTGCAATAACTGACTGATATTTTAATAAGAACAGCTGTCAGCCTTCATAAGAAATCCTGAGGATAACTCCAAAATAATACTCTGAATAGAAGAGGTCACTGAATAGAGAGACTCTGAAGAAGTTCGTCGATCTGAAGGGAAGTTCGTCGAACTTAACCTGGGAAGTTCGTCGAACAAACAGAAACTTTCGTCGAACAGAACTTTGAAGTTCGTTGAACCAAGTTCGTCGAACGGATGCTTGAATTCGTCGAACGAACTAGAAGTTCGTCGAACACCCTGACTTAGCTAATCTTCAAATTTCTTCTAGACTTAGCCTATGACCCTTATACTATACATGTTGGGTCAAAACAGATCCTATACCTGGAAATAGACATCCTAGCCCAAATCAGTAATAGGGTTGAACTGTGTTCAACAATCTCCCCCTATTTGGGTTAGGATCCTATGAATAGCACTTATCAATTCACACAAATATGCATAAAAAATATCTGACAGAAAGGAAATTCAGCAGATATAAATCAATTGTCACAAGCAGATATCATCACAGAATAATTAAGAGTCAATTAACCAGAGAGAGAGTTTTAAGGATTCCTGTCCTCTGAAGAGGGCTTCTTGAAGATTATTTTCCTGCTAGTATCTTCAGATTGCCTTCTGCTTAGCTTGCAGTCTTCATCACCCAGTGTTACCTTCTTGGAAATAGTTGGCAGAACAGCTTCTGGATGGAGACTCATGTAGGCAGAAGTGTTGAACATTTTCTTCACCTGGTACTGTTGAAATTCCTGTTCTCTGTAGGGAGATAAGGTAGAAATGTGAGAGGTATCTAGACCCTTTTCTCTGGCCTTTTTGATCTGAGAAAGAGCAACATGCTCTCTAAACCTTGCCATATTGTACAATCTATCTGCTTCAGCTTTATCTTCAGCTTCCTTATTTTTGATTTCTTGTTCAGATAATTGGCTATGCTTTCTTTCATAAACCTGATAGCCTGAAGATCTTTCTTTCTTATATGAAGAGGATTGACCAGATGGCTTGGAGCCAGCAGACTGAGATGTCCTGGATGTGGAAGAAAGTCCTCCTGCAGAACCTGCACCTGGAGGAGGTGGAGGAGGAGGGGGTTTCTTGAACACAGCAGGGTGATCCTTCTGGTATCTTCTTTCAAGCTTCCTTCTCTTCAACTCATTCTTGGAGAATTGCATCCAAGGTTGAGTTATTTCATGAGGCTTGAGATTTTTCTGCACATAATAGGGAATGTCATTTTTATTAGGCTTTTTGGAAGGAGCTGGCAGCTTTTTGCATGAAGCTTTTCTTTTTCTTGAATTGACTTTGGCATCACTATCATCACTGTCATCATCATCATCATCAGAGTTTGAAGAAGGCACATTTTCATACATTTCATCAATTTCCTTGATTGCTTCAATCATTCTTTTCTCTAAATCAATATTCTTGACAGTAGCAGCAGCAGTGGCAGCAGCAGGCTCAGAAGAAGAGGAGAGAACAGAGGCAGAGGCATCAGGCATCTGTTCATCAAGAACAGTCTGTTCAGGAGTAGTAGGTTCCTGATCTGCCTCAGAGATAACTGGATCTGGAGCTGGAGAGACTAGCAAATTTCCATGACTGACATCCAAGTCTGGGGAATAACAGACAATTGCCTTGGAGAGATCTTCAGCTGATTCCTTGTATGATGGGACTGAGCAGAGGGACTGATTGGTAAGCTGCAGAAACTGATTTACTATAGGGGTGAGTATGAAGGAGCTGCTGAAAAGAACTTCTGGAGGAGGAGGAGGAGGAGCACCTTCTGTGCTTTGAGCCAGGGAGACCAGGGATGAGCAGACATCAGGTAGGTCTGACCCTTGCTCTTCAGGAGCTTCTGCCTCTAGAGCTTCATCCTGGAACATCTCCCCCTGCCTAGACTCTGGGAACTTAGAGTCTGGGCCCCCAGATGAAGGGAAAGAGGAAGAGGAGAGAGAGACAAGATGGGAGAGAATGAGATCAAGCTTAGAATGTACTGGAACCAGACTTTGATCAATAAGCTTTTGTAATTTAGGAATTATGTGACCAAACACCTGGGTGGCTATCTGGGAGACATCCACAAACAGTACATCTGGAATTTGGTGAGAGGAGGAAGAAGGGATGGAAGATGTGGTATGAGCACAAGAAGTGGATGGAGGAGGAGGAGGAGTGAAATCTGATGGGATTTCATCCTGAAAGAGGTCTGGAATGAGAATGTCTTGAGGAGGAGGAGGAGAGTTATGAGGAGGAGAATTATGAGACTGAGTGGAAATGGGGAGGTTTTCTGGAGGAGGAGGAGAATTGGAGAGATTTTCATTTTCTGGAGGAGGAGGAATCTGGGGTGAGAGAGTGGCTATTCTAGTCCTGGTGTCCTCAGAAGCTTGAACTGATGGAGTCTCAGGAGCCAATTTCTTCTTGAATGTTCTATCCCACTTCTTGAAAAGAAGGGGAGTCAGTTTCTTTGAGGCATTAATGCCAACAGCAGTAGAAACTGAGAGGGATGGACACTTGGCCTGAAGAAAGATTCCCAGAATCCTTCCATAGCCTACATTTCTTGAGGTCACTTTCTTTTTGATGGAATCAAATAGAGTCAGACCCCAATTGATGTGCTTTTTCTCAATCAAAGCACTCATGACTAGAAATTGCTGCCTGGTTATGTAGTCATGTGCTGAGCTTTTCCCCATCAGAACCTTTCCCACAACATCTGCCAGGAATGTGTATTCCACTGTAAAATCACGTTTCATAAGATGTTTAGGGTTACTCCCAGAGTACCCCATCCTGTCCAGCATCAAATTGAACTCTTCCTCAGTGAGTTCTAAATCATCATCTCCATTTTCAAAGTCAAAAATGTCAGACAGAACAGCAGCATTTAGAACAAATTCATTCCCTGACACCTTTCCTGCAATTTCTGTGCCATGTCGAATCTCAGAAGTGAATGCCCATTCCTTTATCTCATTGGTATGAATCTTGGGCCGACAAGTCATAAACTTGCGCAACTTCGAGTCTTCAAAGAGATTTAGAATGTCTGTGAAGCCTTCTGACTGGGCAAACGATTCTAGATCAATATCGAATCCTGTATCGAACTTTATTGAGGCGAGGATTCCAGCAGTGATCGACATTGTTCCTGCAAAGAAAGAAAAACGATCAAGTGCAAAGGGAACTGGAGGGAGACGAAGAGTTTGAGAGCGCAAAAGACAGAATCCAGACAGAATAGAGATTAAATATTAGGGTTCGGCGAAGACTAGGGTTTTCGCAGAACGGATTTGACGTGTTAGCGGCAAAAAAAAAGGAAAATAATTCTTTCGTCGATCTCGTTCGACGAACAAAATATTTCATCGATCCCGTTCGACGAACGAAATATTTCGTCGATCCCGTTCGACGAATGAAATATTTCGTCGAGCGAATTTGACAAATTTTCTGAACCTTAGAAAAAATTGTTGGGTAAAAGAAAATTTTGTTAATTAGATTGACTCCCCATTTATCATTCCAAGCTGATTTATAAAGAATTGGTGTTTCTTTTCATCTAAGGGCTTAGTGAAGATGTCAGCTCTCTGCAAATCAGTTGGTATGAAGTCTAAACATATTTTTCCCTTCTCCACATTATCTCTGATAAAGTGGTGTCTGATCTCAATATGTTTAGTTCTACTGTGGAGTACTGGATTTTGTGCTATTGATATTGCACTGGTGTTATCACAAAAGATTTTGGAATTATTTAGATTGTAACCATAGTCTAGGAGCTGGTTCTGTATCCACAAAAGTTGTGAACAGCAACTGCCAGCTGCTATGTATTCAGCTTCTGCAGTTGATGTAGACACAGAGGTTTGTTTCTTACAAAACCAGGACACAAGCTTATCTCCAAGGAACTGACAAGTTCCTGAGGTGCTCTTTCTGTCTATTCTGCATCCAGCATAATCAGCATCTGAATATCCAGTTAACTCAAATCCTGATTCTGTAGGATACCAGAGTCCTAGATCTGGACAACCCTTTATATATCTTAAAATCCTTTTTAATAAAATATAGTGAGATTCTTTAGGATTTACCTGAAACCTAGCACTAATACATGTGGCAAACATGATGTCTGGTCTACTGGCTGTTAAGTATAAAAGAGATCCCACAATGGCTCTATATACTTTCTGATCAACAGGTTTTCCTGATTCATCAGTGCCAACAGCTGCATTTGAAGGCATGGGAGTTTTCATGGGGGAGGCATCTGACATCCCAAATCTTTTAACAAGCTCTTTAGCATATTTAGATTGGGATATAAAGATGCCTTCTTTTGTTTGCTTAACTTGCAAACCAAGAAAGTAAGACAGTTCTCCCATACTGCTCATTTCAAATTTTGAATGCATTAGATTTGAAAATCTTTTGCATAACTTAGAGTCAGTAGAACCAAATATTATGTCATCTACATATATTTGTACCAATAAGGTTTCAGATTTATGATTTCTAAAAAACAATGTTTGGTCTACTTTACCTCTAGAAAATTTATTTTCCAAAAGAAAGTTTGTAAGGGTCTCATACCATGCTCTAGGAGCTTGTTTGAGACCATACAAAGCTTTATGTAATCTAAATACATGAGAGGGTTGAGTTGGAGAAACAAAACCTGGTGGTTGTTCCACATATACTTCTTCCTTGATATCTCCATTTAGAAAGACACTCTTAACATCCATTTGAAATACCTTGAATCTTTTGTATGCAGCAAATGCTAGGAATATTCTAATTGCTTCCAGTCTTGCTACAGGTGCAAAAGTCTGATCATAGTCTATGCCTTCCTCTTGGCAGTATCCTTGAGCCACTAGTCTTGCCTTATTTCTGACTATGACTCCTTGAGCATCCAATTTATTTCTGAATACCCATTTAGTGCCAATTACTGGATGATTCTTGGGTCTTGGAACAAATTCTCATACTTTGTTCCTTTCAAATTGATTTAATTCCTCTTGCATAGCAGTAATCCAGTTGGGATCTTGCTCTGCATCTTTGATGGATTGAGGTTCAATTTGAGAGAGGAAACAGGTGTGCAAATTATTTTGATTTAGTTGATTTCTTGTTTGCACACCCACTGAGATGTCACCAATTACTTGAGATCTAGGGTGATCTCTTATGTTGACATAATCAGTAGGAAATATAACTTCTCCTTGAGCTTGTTCATTTTCTCTATGAGGAATTTCTATGTCCTCCTGAACTTCAGCATTAATAGCTTCAAGATTTGTAGGGATATTTGCTGTATCCAATGTTGGTGCATTAGGACATTCTTCTTCACTGTCCTCATTAGGTAATTGAGAAGGATTTATTAAATCCTCTTTCTGTAGAGTTAGATTATCTAACTTCTCACAGAGAATTGGTACCTGTGCATCTTGTGAGGTAGAGATATTTCTCTCCTTGCAGCTCAAGCTAGTTTCATCAAATGATACATGAATAGATTCTTCTATTTTAAAAGAAGATTTGTTAAATACTCTGTAAGCTTTACTACTAACTGAATAACCAAGGAAAATGCCATCTGAGGCTTTTGCTTCAAATTTCCCTAGGTGCTTCTTGTCATTATTATGAATGAAGCACTTACAGCCAAAGGCTCTAAAGTAATCTACTCTAGGCTTCTTCCCTTTAAGCAGTTCATAAGGTGTCTTCCCCTTTTGTTTATGAATTAAACTTCTGTTTAAGACATAGTTTGCTGTGCTGACAGCCTCAGCCCAGAAGGATTGGGGCAAACCAGCATCTGCAAGCAATGTTCTTCCAGATTCAATTAGTGTTCTATTTTTCCTTTCAGCTACCCCATTTTGTTGAGGAGTTCTAGGAGCTGAAAAGCACTGCCTGATACCTTCCTTCTCACAGAATTCTCTCATCAGAAGAGATTCAAACTCAGTGTCATGATCACTTCTGATCAATGCAATCTGAGTAGAATACTCAATCTTGATGCTCCTGAGAAAGTCTGTAAGAACTTTGAAATTATCTGACTTGCTTCTCAGAAAGAATACCCAACTAAATCTAGAGAAGTCATCAACAATAACTAGGGTGAAAGACTTACCTCCCAAACTGTGAATGGGAAGGGGTCCAAAAAGGTCTAAGTGCAGCAAATACAAAAACCTAGGAGAATCACTCTTAGATAGTGACTTAAAGCTGCTCTTAGTCTGCTTTCCCAATTGACATGCCCTGCAAAGGCTTTCCTTCTTGTATGATCCAGAAGGTAGTCCCCTGACAAGGTTGTCCTTTGATAATTTGGCTAGGGTCCTATGGTTTACATGACCTAGTCTCCTATGCCACAAATCAATATGTTTACTGACTTGGTTAAACAAGCAGATTTCAGGTTTGGCTGAATCAAAATCTACTAAATAAACATTACCTTGTCTGTTTCCTAAAATAACAGTATTATTTTCAGAGAAGATAATGCATCTAGATTGGTTGAAGCATACCTGATATCCTTCATCACATAGTTGACCTATACTGATGAGGTTATGTTTGAGTCCACTTACATAGGCTACCTTTTTGAATGTGATTGTCCCAATCTGGACTGATCCATAGCCTTCTGTCTGTCCCCAATTGGAATCTCCAAAAATCACTCTTGGTCCAAGCTTTGCCTTATAGTTGATTAATTTGGCTCTTGTTCCTGTCATATGTTTTGAGCATCCACTGTCCAAGTACCACTGTTCCTCTGTGGTAGGACAGTTCTTTTTCTGCAATAGAAAGGAGGTTAGGTGTTCTTAACCCAGGTTACCTTGGGTTGCTTTTTGTAACCTTGAAATGCAGAAATATATGAGACAACAGGTTGACTATGATAACCTAGAGGGTGATATCTTCTGGGAGGAATAATCCAATCACTAAATGAATTCTTCATTTTAGAAGAGGATGTATATTGTCTGTCCTTAGTAAAATTTGCGTTCGACGAACTTTGTTGTGTTCGTCTACCTGGTTCGACGAAAGATGTGGCATTCGTCGAGCCCTGTCTGCAGCAGGTTTGCTGTTTAGATTCAGGCCTTGGTTTTCGTCGATCGCCGTTCGACGAACTTGCTTGTGCAATATTTGTTTCAGGAATTTTTTCTGTGTCTTGTATTGCTTCCTTCCTTCTTGCAGATACAAATTTTACTGGGGTAGATAACATATTCTTCTTCAAAAGAAGAGGTTGATTAGATGATGCCCCCAAGCCCAGTTTGCCAGTCAGCCTGGCATTCACTGTGCTTGTGATGTCCATCAGCTTGAGACTTCTCCCATTTAGAGAGTTCTCTAGCTGCTTGGCCTCAGTTAGCTGTGTTTCTAGAGAACTCACTTGTTCCCTGGAAATTCTTAGCTCATTTTTGAGGTTAGTGTTTTCAGTGGATATTCCATCCATCTTAGCTAACTTGTCTCTCAGAGAAATAATTTCTTTCTCTGATCTGATCATATCTTTACACAATTGTTTAAAATCATCTTTAAATTGTTCTGAATGAAAATCAAAACTGGAAATTACCTCATCCTCATTAGCTTCCAATTCATCATCTGAGTTGTCATTTGATGAGGAGGCATTGATTGCCATCATGCAGAATTCCTTGTCTTCTGCTTCCTTCTCCTCATCACTGGAGCTGGAGGATGACTCAGATTCAGTGTCACTCCAGGTTTCAGCAACAAAGCCTTTTTCTCTTTTCTTGTGGCCTTTTGATGAGTGTTTGCTGGAGTGTTCCTGCTCTTTTCTCCTACTTTTCTTGTGAGCTTCTGGACATTCAGTGAGGATGTGTCCAGGCTTCCTGCACCCAAAGCATATTATTTCTTTAGATGGAGTTTTATCATACCTTGGCTTTTCATTGTGCCTGTTGGGTTTTCTTCTAAAGTCTTTCCTTGCCATCTTGTAAAATCTCTTTGCTAAGAGACTCAGCATCTCCTGATCACCAATCTTCTTTTCTTCCTCTGTTGCCTGAAAGGCAATGCTTTTCTCTTTCTTTGAGGATGAGGAAGGAGAGGCTTCTGCTTCTCTGCTCTTTATCAGCTGCTCATAGGATTTGAGCTTTCCAAGAAGATTCTCAGTTGTAATCTCATTTAGTCCTCTGGCATCTTTAATTGGCCAGATTCTTGTGTCCCAAGAGCTGGGAAAGCACATCAGGATTTTGTCATTAACTTCAGTGACTGTGATCACTTTTTCAAGGGTCCTTAACTCATTGATGATGAGGTTGAGTCGGTTGTACATCTCTGCAACAGTCTCTGATTCTCCCTTTTTAAAATTCTCATACTGGGAGATCAAATATGATCTTCTGTCCTTTCTCTCATCTGCTGATCCTGCCACCATTCTTGTGAGGGAGTCCCAAATTTCTTTGGCAGAGGTGCAGTCAACCACCTTTTGAAATATGTCATCAGTCATGGTTTGTGCTAAGATATTCATGGCCTTTGCATCAGCAGTTTTCTGTTTCTTTTGTGTTTCTGTCCATTCTGGAGGAGGGACAGCAGTTGTGTCTGATGTTGTATTTGTTGTTGAGGTTGGTGCAGTTGGAGGTCCTGTCAAAATAGAATTAAAAATTTCTTCATCAATAGAATTCATGTAAAGTTTGATCCTTGCTTGCCATAGTGGAAACTTGTTCAGATTGCATATAGGAGGTCTTGTGCTTGAATATTCTTTGTTCTGTGTCATGGCTCTAATAGACAAAACCTTTAAAGTAGTCTAGATCTATCAGATCTGTTGGTCCAGGTGTTAGCCTGTAACAACCAACCCAACCTCTGATACCAATTGAAAGTGGGGATAGATCAAGATTACTCTAGAGGGGGGGTGAATAGAGTATTTTTAAAATAATCTTTCTTAGCTTAAAGAAATCTGTATAAAACAATTTGAGTTATTTAGTATATGTGTAAGTAAGTGCAACACAGATATAATCACAAACTAAAACACAACACACACAGCACAAACAAATAATAAAGACAGGCACAGAAGACACCAGGATCTATAGTAGTTCCCCACAACTTGGGTACATCTACTCTTCTACCACCCTGGTAGGAAATCCACTAAGGCTTTTTGATCAGGTGAGCCTTCACCACAGAGCTTTTGATCAGGTACTCTAAACCACAATTTAACTTTTAAAGGGAGTTAGAACCCTGTACACAATTATAGAATAACAGTAAAATAAAGATGATGATGTCTTCTCTTTTCTCTAACAACAGAGAAGACTAGTGGATTGTTGAAGTTGTCAGATCTCCCCCTGTGAGTAAGAGTAAGTAAACAAGAGAGAAAATCTGCTCAGGGTGTAGGTCTTCTTGATCTTCAGAATATCTTCAGCACAAGTTCTCTAGAGGGAAAAATGATGCAGATGATTTCTAGAGATTAAAAGTAGGTGTCTGGAGAAGATGAAGACTTCAGAGAGATAACAGAGAGAGTTCTTCTTCAAGAATGAAAACTGAGTAGCACACACGCTTTTTTTATATCTGTGTCTCTCTCTAGTATAAATAGCAATGATAATCTCTTCACGGGAGAAAGTTGATCCTCTTTAAAATTTCAAACAGGGCTGGAAAGGAAGGAGACAAAAAGGAAAGATTTCTCTGGAATACCAATATATTAAATTCCTTGAAACTTGCAATCTGCCTTATAAAATAATCTGCACGCAGCCCTTAATTAATGCAGCAACGGTCATAAAATCTTTGATAGAGAATACTGCAATAACTGACTGATATTTTAATAAGAACAGCTGTCAGCCTTCATAAGAAATCCTGAGGATAACTCCAAAATAATACTCTGAATAGAAGAGGTCACTGAATAGAGAGACTCTGAAGAAGTTCGTCGATCTGAAGGGAAGTTCGTCGAACTTAACCTAGGAAGTTCGTCGAACAAACAGAAACTTTCGTCGAACAGAACTTTGAAGTTCGTTGAACCAAGTTCGTCGAACGGATACTTGAATTCGTCGAACGAACTAGAAGTTCGTCGAACACCCTGACTTAGCTAATCTTCAAATTTCTTCTAGACTTAGCCTATGACCCTTATACTATACATGTTGGGTCAAAACAGATCCTATACCTGGAAATAGACATCCTAGCCCAAATCAGTAATAGGGTTGAACTGTGTTCCAACACCATCTCCGCCCGCAATCAGCTGTCGGAGAACCAGCCCCACCACCGTCTGCAATAACACCAGCCCAAGCACGCACCGCCACATTTCCGTCCGCAGTTCAAACGCCGCAGGCCGTCCGCGCCGCCAGCACCAGTCACCGCCCTCGCCACCGCGTCTGCCGGCCGCACCCATCGCCGCCCACACCGTCGTTTGCGCCGCCCGCTGCAAACCTTCCGTGCCACAGCCCCGTCCACCTTACCGCTCAGGGGGATGGCCCCCAACACCCGTTCCTCGGCCGAAACTCCCGCGGCGGACTCCCATGAGGCACTCCTCCGTCGTGTCGACGCACAGGAATCCCTCGTGACCGCCATGCATGCCTCCTTTGCCGCACTTCACGCAAAGTTTGATGCCCTCCAACCCACCGCCACCTCCTCCGCCAACGGATCGGCGTGCCCATCCACCGGCGCATCCATCCTCGGCGCGGCACCACTTCCGCAACACGGAGATCCCGCGGCACCGTTGCCTCCAGGCCGTCCAACCCTCACCTTGGATCTTCCCACCTTTGCCGATGTGGACCCAATCGGGTGGATTGCCAAGGCGGAACAATACTTCGATCTCCACCATACGCCCGAGCAGGACAAGGTCTCTACCGCCGTCGTAGGACTCGACGGCTCCGCCCTTCATTGGGCCTGGTGGCTCCGCCAAACCAACCCAGATATCTCCTGGTCGTAGATCAAACAGGAGATGATCCGCCGCTACGACAGCCGCTATTCCAGATCTTCCATCGAACGACTGTGTGGGGTGCGCCAGATCGGCACAGTGGATGACTACATCGATGAGTTCGTGGCCCTCGTCACCCATGTTCCTGCCCTACCACCGGATCGTTACCTCGACTTCTTCATGCAGGGCCTCAAGCCCAACATCCGGTCCCGACTCCGCACCCATCACCCCAGGACGGTTTCCGAGGCCCTTGACATGGCACGCCTCGTGGAGGCGGATCTGTCTCCGCGAGCCCCACCGACTCCGTCCGGGCCTCCACCGGGCGGCCAACCATGGCGGACCGCTGCCCCGGAACCACCGGCCCCTCGACCACCTCCAGCCGGCCGGCCGGTCCGCCCAGGACCCCCGCAACGAATCTCCAACCGCGAGTTCAACGACCTCCATCGCAAGGGGCTCTGTCTCCGCTGCCGTCAAGCCTACTCCCCTACCCACGTATGTGCGGTCAAAGAATTTCACGCCATCATCGGCGACTTTGAACCAGAGATCACCTTGCAGGACTTTGAGGACCTCGAGATCACAGCAGAGGACACCACCGGGACCGCCACCGATGCCGACCTTCACCGTCTGGAACTCCCTTGTTTTTCGGTGGGCGACATCTCCGGCCCCCAAACCATGAAGTTGGCGGGCAAGTTAGGCGATCGCCGCATTATCATCATGGTGGACAGCGGGGCTAGTCATAATTTTCTCTCAGATCAACTGGCCAAGCAGCTACGCCTTCCGATGGAGCCATCTCCGGACTTCTCCGTTAGCTTGGGCGATGGCCGCCGCCGCTCGATCCAGGGGCATTTTTCGGGAGTCTCGCTTTTCGCGGGCCCTTACTCCGTGACGACAGACTTCTACGTCTTCGGCCTTGGCGGGATCGACGCCATCCTGGATGTGGCATGGCTGTGCACGTTAGGTGACGTGCGAGTAAATTGGAGGTCTATGACGATGCGGTTCCTACAAGACGGACGGGAGCACTGCCTTACGGGAGATGTCGCCCTACTTCGCTCCCCCGTCTCCTTTCGCACTATTCAGAGGACTTCAAACGTCGATTTCTCAGCATGGCTCTGGTCCATCACGGACACGACACCACCAACCCCATCTCCACCTCCGGCCTTTCAGGCCCTTCTATCCGAGTTTGCGGACCTCTTCTCAGCACCATCCGAGTTGCCACCCGCCCGAGCGCACGATCATGCCATCCCTCTACATCCCGGCGTGACCGCAGTCTCGGTCCGACCATACCGTTATGGACACGTACAAAAGGATGAAATCGAGAGGCTCGTACGCGACATGCTGATGGGGGGCCTTATACGCCCCAGTGCAAGCCCCTTCTCTAACCCAGTCCTCTTGGTCAGAAAGAAGGACGGCAGTTGATGCTTTTGCGTAGACTATCGGGAGCTCAACAAAGCCATCGTCCCGGACAAGTACCGAATTCCCGTGATTCAGGAGCTTCTGGACGAACTCCACGGCGCGACCATCTTCACCAAGACGGCCTTCCGGACCCATGAAGGATACTACGAGTTCCTGGTCATGCCATTCGGCCTGACTAACGCGCCGACAACCTTTCAGGCCACGATGAACGACATCTTTCGACCGGTACTTCACCAACATGTACTTGTTTTTTTTATGACATCTTGGTCTACAGTTCTTCTTGGCAGGAGCACCTCCAGCACGTCCGCCAGACGCTGGCCACGATACGGCACCACCACCTCAAGCTCCACCCAACCAAGTGCTCTTTGGAGGTTCTGGAGGTGCGCTATCTGGGACACACCATCTCCGCCACAGGGGTCACAATGGATAGCGACAAGATCGAGGCGGTCCTCCAGTGGCCAACACCATCTTCTATCTGCGATGTTCGCGGGTTCCTTGGCCTAACAGGATACTACCGCAGGTTCATACAGGGGTACGACACCCTGGCCCGTCCCCTCACCCAGCTCCTGAAGAAGTCAGCCGAGGGCACCTTCGAGTGGTCAGCGGCGGCCTCCGCCGCTTTCGTCGCTCTTCAGCAGGCCCTAGTTCGCGCCTCGGTGTTAGCCATGCCAGACTTTACTCAGTCCTTTCTCGTGGAGTGCGACGCTCCAGGCATCGGCGTGGGAGCCGTCCTTATGCAGTCCGGCCGCCCTGTGGCCTACTTTAGCCGCGCCTTCTCCGACACTATCCGCAGCCGCTCCTCTTACGAGAATGAGCTTATGGGCCTCGTTCTCGCAATCCAGCACTGGCGGCCCTATCTACTGGGCCGACATTTCGTGGTCCGCACCGACCACAATAACCTTTGGTACCTCCTGCAGGAGAAGATCGCTACGCCCGCCCAACAGGTGTGGGTGGCCAAGCTACTGGGCTACGACTTCAGGATCGAGTTTCGGCTTGGCAAGGCGAATCGCGCAGCTGACACCCTCTCCCGCAACCCCATTCTGGCAGCCATCTCCCGCCCCGTCTGGGAGGGTACGAAGGCCCTCCAACGGGAAGTAGAAGCCGACCCGACATTCAACAGGATTCGGACAGCACTCAACACGAGCGCCGCAGCCAACCCACCGTACTCCTTGGTGGACGGCCTCCTTCTCTTCAAAGGCCGCCTCGTACTCGCGCCCTCCTCCCTGAGCATCCCCCTGGCCCCTGTTAATGGCAGAGTTTCATACATCCCCAACGGAAGGACATGCTGGTGCCTACCGGACATACCGACGGTTGACAACCTCTCTTTATTGGCCTCACATGTTCCGACAGGTCAAGACCTTCGTGGCCGCCTGCCTCATCTGCCAAAAAGCCAAGTACGAAGCAGTATTTTCGGGTGGTCTACTTCAGCCCCTTTCGATCCCCGACCACGTGTGGGACGACATCGCCATGGATTTCATCACACGACTGCCCCGATCACAGGGACACGATTGCATCCTGGTCGTGGTGGACCGGATCTCGAAGTATGCACATTTCATTCCCCTCCATCATCCATACACCGCCGCCACAGTCGCCGAAAACTTCATCCAGGGGATCGTGCGCCTCCACGGATTTCCCCGGTCAATCGTGAGCGACCGCGACCCGCTATTCCTGAGTACCTTTTGGACTACACTGTTCCGTTTACAGGGTAGCCGTCTTCACATGAGCACGACATACCACCCATAGACCGACGACCAGTCAGAGGTCCTCAACCGGTGCCTGGAAACGTACCTTCGCTGCTTCATGGGGGAGCAACCTCGCAGTTGGGCCAAGTGGCTCGGATGGGCTGAGTACTCTTACAACACTGCCCACCACCAGGCGACCGGCACTACTCCTTTTGAGGCCGTCTATGGCCGCCCTCTACCATCTATTGTCCGCAACCTCCCAAGGGAATGTCAGGTGGAGAGCCTGGCCACCGCTCTCTGCGATAGGGACACCATTCTGGATCATCTGAAGCACCACCTACGACGGGCCCAACAGAAGATGGCTTTCTTCGCCAACAAGAAACGCTGGGACCTCTCCTTTGAAGTGGGAGAGAAGGTTTTAATCAAGCTCCATCCCTACCGCCAGCTTTCAGTGGCACGCCGACCATGCCCCAAATTGGCGCCACGGTTCTTCGGGCCCTTCGAGATCATCGCCCGCATAGGGGCGGCCGCTTATCGCCTACGCCTCCCAACCGGAAGCCGCATTCATCCGTTCTTCCATGTCTCACAGCATCGGCGCGTGGTGGGGGAACACCACTACGGACCATATCCCGGATGACCTCGGCCTCGCCGGGGAAGCGCCCTACTACCCCGCCTCGATCCTCGACCGCAGGCACCACACCGCGAGGGACACTACATCGGAAGAGGTTCTCGTGACTTGGACCGGGCGGTCCGACTCGGAAGCAACGTGGCTTCCCCGGGATGATTTCCGTCGCCAGTTCGCCGACTTCTTCCTTGAGGACAAGACACATTTTCCAGACGGCGTCATTGTTACGGAACTGCACGACGACGAGCCTCCTTGGAAAGTTTACACGCGTCGGGCGCGTATATCGGATGGGCCCACCATTCCCGCGGAAGATAATTAATTATTTATTTGCTGCCTTGTTTGCTTCGTGTGCTTTATTTGTTGCTTAATTTGCGTGCTTTATTTTAACTAATTTCGTATTTTCCATTTTCGAATGTTTCCTTTTGTATTCGCTCCTCATCACTATAAGAGGAGGCGTATGTTAAATGTCAAGTAACCCCCTCACCGGGTGGTGAGAATAAGGGTGGCTAAACCTAAGCCAGTTTCCCTCCTAAGCCGACGGTTCTCATATCAGATATATTGAATGTTTTGTGGGCGATGAGGGGATCGATGATCGACAGAACCCTAAGGTTCGTTCATTCCTCCTCTTCTCTTCTCTTCATCGCTACATGGTATCAGAGGTGGTTCGTCCCGTCGACCTAAAGGCCCGTTGCTGACGATCCCGTCTGCGTCCGTTGCTGCCGATCCCGTCTGCGCCGGCGGCTGCCGATCCCGTCAAGTGCCGCACGCTGCTGCCGATCCCGTCAAGTGCCCTGCTGCCGATCCCGTTCTGTTGCTTGGTATCTGTCTGCTGTCTACCGATCCGCGCCTGCTGCCGTGACCTGTCTGCTGTCTACCGATCCGCGCCTGCTGCCGATCCGCGCCTGCTGCAGTGACCTGTCTGCTATCTGCTGGTATCTGCTGGTATCTGCTACCAATCTATCGTGGCCTGAAGGACCTGAAGGTCCTGCTGCCGTTGTTCTGTTGCTGCTGGTATTCTGTCTTCTTCCTAAAGGTCCTCCGGCTTGTTTGCCCGTATGGAGGACAACTTGAAAAGTGCAAATGCCTCTGAAGGGGCCGCTAACCAACCCAAACACTACAGTGGAGGGAGTCCTAACATGGACTTCAGTCAAGGTGTTACTCACATTAAACTCAATGGAAGGAATTACCTTCTATGGGCTCAGTCCATGAGGATTTTCATTGGGAGCCGTCGGAGACTGGGTTTTCTCACAGGATCCAAACCGGCTCCAAACAAGACCGATCCCAAATACGAGGAATGGGAAGGTGAGAATCTCACAGTGATTAATTGGCTTGTCAATTCTATGGAACCCAAGATTGCAAGCCACTTTCTATTCTGTGAAACTGCAAAAGATATGTGGGAACAGATCGAACGAACTTACTTAAAAAAAGAAAGACTTAGCCAGAATATATCAACTCCAAACTGAACAGATCCACATGGCTGGAATGAGGGACTTCGAAGAATATTATGGCAAGTTGACCCATAAGTGGGCTGAAATTGATCAGTATTCTGCTATTCAGACTATTGAAGACTACAAGACTGAACTCATGCAACGGAGGGTATTTGAGATGCTCTCTGGTCTCCCTCCTGAACTTGAATTCCAGAGGGTTCAGATGTTGGGACGTGATTCTGTGCCTGATCTAGAGACTGTGGCTCACTATATTAGGGGAGAAGCTAGTCGTATAAACTCCCTTCGTTCAGGTACTCATGTGGGTCATGAGGTGTCTGCCCTTGCTGCTGAACAGAAGAAATGACATCCTAGAAATATGAGGCAAGAAGACAAGAGTAAAATGAAGTGCCCTCACTGTGGGAAGAAAGGCCATGGGAAAGAGAAATGTTGGGATCTTCATCCTCATTTAATCCCTCCAGGATGGATTCGAGGTTCTGATGGGAAATATGTGAGGCCTCCTACTGCTATGTATGGCCACCTTGATAATTCTGGGCATCTTCAGGCAGAAAATGAAAGGTTGATTAGAGAACTCAAGGCTCTGAAACCCAACTCTGCTGGTGATTGGGCAGGTACGGCCGCTCATGCTCGCTCTACTACTGTGTTCCCTAAAGATCTATCCACCCCTTGGATTATTGACTCGGGGGCTTCCGATCACATGACCGGACTTCTATGGGAGTCTCCTCTATTTTTCCTACCTCTAGCAGTGTGAAACTCGCTGATGGATCCTCGGCGTCTGTTACTGGTAAAGGGGATATTCATCTTTCTCCCTCTGTCAACCTCAAGTCTGTGATTATTGTTCCCACATTTCCTACGAATCTCTTGTCTGTTAGCAGTTTAACTAAACAACTTAATTGCTCTATCACCTTTTTCTCCTCTCATTGTGTGTTTCAGGATCTGGCGAGTGGGAAGACGATTGGTGGTGGACATGAGTCAGGTGGAGTGTATGTCATGGACAACTGTCAGGCTTTTAGTTCTCAGAGTATTACCGACCAGGATCAGTTGAGGCTGTGGCACAAGAGATTTGGGCATGCTCGGTTGAAGACCTTGAAAGCTATTTTTCCGCATTTGCTTAATGTTAAAACTGTTACTTTTGATTGTCAGTCTTGTGAATTTTCTAAGCATTGTAGGACCAACTATGCTCCTAGTTTGAGTAGAAGTTTGAAATGTTTTGATTTGATACATTCCGATGTCTGGACATCTCCTATTTGTTCTGTGAATGGTTTTCAATATTTTGTTTCTTTTATTGATGATCACTCACGCTTTACCTGGGTGTACCTCATGAAAAAGAAGGATGAAGTCTCAAAATTTTTTCAGTTGTTCTATCATTATGTGCAGACTCAATTTGGAACTGCAATTAAAATTCTTAGGAGTGACAATGGAGGCGAATATATGTGCAGTGACCTTCAGTTGTTTCTGAGAGATCATGGGATTATTTTCCAATCTTCCTGCCCGGGGACCCCTCAATAGAATGGGGTTGCCGAAAGAAAGAATCGTCATATCTTGGAGACTACCCGATACTTGTTGCAAGAGATGTTTGTCCCTAAGGGACTATGGGATGAAGGAGTTCTCACATCTGTCTATCTTATTAATAGGATGGCTACCGATACTTTGGGGGGAAAGTACCCTCTTCAGATTCTATGCCCAAATATGCCTCTATTCAACCTTCCTCCTAAGGTGTTTGGGTGCGTCGCCTTTGTTCACATCGTGGGGCCTCATAAGGACAAATTAGGGCCACAATCTGTAAAATGTGTCTTTGTGGGATATGCTGCCAACCAAAAGGGATATAAGTGTTATTCTCCTACTCTCCGGAGAAGGTTTATATCAAAAGATGTTACTTTTTTCGAGAACACTCCGTATTATTCCAATGAGGGCAAACTCATCTCGTTTCAGAAGGAAAACTATGAAGAAAGTGACATGTTGCCACCTCTTCCTGTTCTTGTTGATGGGTCTGCTCCAGAAAGTGTTGATATTCCTGTTATAAAGGACACCCCAACGAGTGATCTTCGTGTTTACAGAAGAAAAGGGGATCTTCAAGTATATCAAAGACGAAAACACATCAAGACTGGACAAGAATGTCACACTCATGCTCCACCACCTACCACCACTCCGCCAGATCCAAGCTACAACACCACTTCAGAGATCCCTTCTGCTCTTCTGCTTCAGAGTGGTCGTACTAGATATCCTATGGATAAATATGTTGGGTATCACTCTATCTCTCACTCATTACAAGTATATCTTGCTTATGTTTCCTCTATTCCTATTCCTAACAGTTTTTTAGAAGCTAGCTCAAATTTCCACTGGGTAAAGGCTATGGAGGAGGAGATGAACGCTCTCCAACGTCAAAAGACTTGGGAAATTGTTCCTATTCCTAATGGGCGCCATCTAGTCGGATGCAAATGGATTTATACTACTAAATTTCTTCAAGATGGTACTCTTGATAGGTACAAAGTGAGATTGGTAGCTAAAGGTTTTACTCAGGTTGATGGTGTAGACTTCCAAGAGACCTTTGCTCCGGTTGCTAAGTTGAACTCCGTCAGAATTCTCATATCTATTGCTGCTCATAAGTCTTGGACTCTACATCAACTAGATGTTAAAAATGCTTTCCTACATGGTGAATTGGAGGAAGAAATCTATATGACTCCACCTCCTGGTATGGATGTTCCTGAAGGACATGTGTGTCACCTCAAGAAAGCCCTATATGGCCTCAAACAGTCTCCACGTGCCTGGTTTGCCAAGCTAAGAGATAAACTCGTTCATTTGAATTTCAATCGTTGTACTTCAGATCATTCTGTCTTTTTCTACAAAGGGGAAGGATGCACTACTATTCTCGTTGTCTATGTGGATGATATCATTATTACAGGAACGGATGACCTCCACATTGCTCGGGTTAAGGAGGAATTAGCGTCCGCATTTGAAATTAAGGATTTGGGTCTCCTTCGGTACTTTCTTGGGATTGAGATTGCGCGTTCTGTCGGGAAGATTATGATCTCCCAGCGTAAATATGTCTTGGACCTTCTCAATGATGTTGGATATTTGGGAGTCAAACCTGTGGATAGTCCTGTGGACCCTGGTTTTGACATTCATAAGGAGACCTCTCCTGATCTTGAGAGGAAGTCTGATTTTCAACGAATTGTGGGGAAATTAATTTATTTGACCATCACCAGACCTGATATCTCCTTCGTTGTTGGGTTGGTTAGTCAATTCATGCACAACCCAAAGGATCATCACTATCAAGCTGTTCTGCGGATTCTGAAATATTTAAAAAAGGAACCTGGAAAAGGCATTATCTATCAAAATCATGGTCATCTTAAGGTCCATGGGTACTGCGATGCTGATTGGGCAGGCTCTTCCGTGGACAGGAGATCTACTAGTGGATATACGATCTTTGTTGGTGGCAATCTTATTTCCTGGAGAAGTAAAAAACAAAATGTTGTGGCTCGTTCCTCCACTGAAGCAGAGTACCGTGTCATTGCTGTTACTGCATGTGAACTGGTTTGGGTTAAATCTATCTTGGGGGAAATGGGATTTCCTGTCATTGAGGCTATGCAACTCCATTGTGATAATCAAGCTGCAATTCATATATCTAACAACCCTGTCTTTCACGAGAGAACAAAGCATATTGAAATTGATTGCCATTTCGTGCGGGACAAAATTCAGGATCAAACTGTGACTATGGTGTTCGTGCCCTCTGAAGATCAACTGGCTGACATGCTCACTAAAGCAGTCTCTGGCAAATCCCTTCATTCTTACTCTCTTAAGCTCGGAATGCTGGATGCTTATGGGGTTAGCTTGAGGGGGGGTGTTAAATGTCAAGTAACCCCCTCACCGGGTGGTGAGAATAAGGGTGGCTAAACCTAAGCCAGTTTCCCTCCTAAGCCGACGGTTCTCATATCAGATATATTGAATGTTTTGCGGGCGATGAGGGGATCGATGATCGACAGAACCCTAAGGTTCGCTCATTCCTCCTCTTCTCTTCTCTTCATCGCTACAGCGTAAGCCCTGTATTTTGATCATCCTGGAATGAAATTGTGTTTTCCCTCTCCTCCTCTCTAATTCTAATATCCTTCCTCTCCCCTCTCTCTCGCTCTTAACCCTAATTTCCCGACTCTTAACAGCGCGGGAAAGGAAATGCATGGAAGGACCATTCGAGGCGTCGTGGAACTGGTCTGTCAAGGAACACAACACTGGAGTCAACCTAGCAGAGGCGGGATGAGTTGCGGTCAACATGATATGGATACAAGTGTTCCGGAACAGGGGCATTTGCGTACGCAAAGGTCTTCGGTGCTGGTGGAAGGCGTCAATGGATTTTAGGGATATTGGGCTCTGATTGATCATTGGGTGTGAGGCATGGAAACTTAGCAGGTGGGAAGGAGCCAACCTATGGTGTAGAAGGCAAGGTGAATAAGGGGTGTGGAGGGTATGGCTGTGTGTTGCATCTGGGGAAATAATACAGTGTATCATCATGGAATGAGAGGCTTGATGAGTTGTTCTTGAGGAGGCCATGAAGAGGTTTCCTGCTAGAGTTGGGGAAAATAGAGGGGTGGAGGTGTGTGGGGGGTTATGTTGGGCCAGCGTCATGGGTGCAGTGACATTGGGGAAGGGGCCGAGGAAATTGCGGTTTGGATGGCTGCCGGTGTTGGGGAAGCGATCAAAAATTTTTTTTTTGATGCGACAAAGAGTTGTTAGCATGTCGTTGAAAGAATTATTTGTCGGATGTTGCCAAGAGTTCCTCGATGAAAGAGGTGCCAATACCCGACAGATGCAAGGTCAACGGGCAGAGGGGGGGTAAGTTGGACCATTGTTACCAAAGAGAAATTTCCTGTGTTAGGAGAGGAGAAAAATGAACACTCAAAATCAAGAGAAATTTCCTGTGTTAGGAGAGAAGAAGAATGAACACTCAAAGTCAAGATTTCACTAATAGAAAACAAATACAAGAATAAATCGGGAATGAATCCCTGCCTACTCTAGATGGTTTGTTCCCTCGTAGTGATTCTTCTCGAAGAGAGATACAAAACCTAATGATCCAAAGATCCTATTACTACTCCTAAAACTTCAATAGGATAGAGACCCCATATTAAGATGAAAGGGGTGAAAAGATAAAAAATTCAAATATTTTGAATTACATTACAATTAATAAATGAGAAAACGACTCTGATTCTTCTCATAATATGAGGCAGATAGTCTGAGTGCTCGTGTAATATGTATTCGTCGTCCGAGGGTAACCTATGCATATCATAGGTCCTGTCACTTCCAACATAACAACAGTGGTACATGAAGAGGCAATAGTACTAAATTTCATTAATGGTTGATCCCGATTAGATGTGCTGCAAATGGTAAAGATCCATCACTCAAAATGCAATCGGCAATACAAACCACATCATTAGGCAGCTATGCCACAAGGAACTTGATCCTATGAGGATACTAATGGGTACAACTGAGTGGTTCGACAATCGCATAAATTCCTCACTTAACTCTATCAGAGATCAACTTGCCTGTTATATGAGAGCAATACTGGATCAGTTGCTGATTGAAGAAGACCCAACATGGACCATTAAACAAATGGTCATATGCTTTCCAAGCAGTGAAGTACTTGTCCAACTAGCCTGCAAAGTTTTGGCCATTTTAACCAACAAAGAAGCTCATGAAGCACCGATAAAGACTAGCTTATACATAAATTAATCATCTTCATCACTATCCTTTCCCAATTATTTAAGACTGATTTATAATCCTCATTTTCTATTAGTATCTACGTGCGTGCTCTTTGAGGTGTAAACTTAAACTATGCAAATCACAACTTTCATCTATGCTATCTTCTCGCCTAATCCTTTGACATTAGCTATATTTACTCATCTAATCAGTTCATTTTTAATGTTCGTTATATCTGCCCAAACTACCAAGTCTTATCTTTTATGTTATCTTAGACAAATCTCCCTCTCATTCTTCCTCTAATATAATCATTCCTTAATTTATCTTTTCTAGTTTTGTCAAACATCCATCTTCACATTCTCACTTATGCCTGGGGCTGCAAGTGGTTCAGTTTGGGTTGGTTTGGACCAAAACCAAACCTCAAATCTTTAGGTTTCAGTAGATCCAAACCGACACGAACTAAACCCGTTCGGTCCGATTTGTTCGTTTCGGTTTCGGTTTTTGCATGATCTTCTGCATAAAATCTATAATTATTTGCTTTTATGTATATTTTCTTTTGTTCCTTCAACACATGTTTCATGCTCTAACAAATTAGTGAAATGTTTAGTGTCATAACGTGTGTACCATGTAAAATGATTATCTTTTTAATTTATCTTTATTTCTCGAGGATAATGTGTGTGTGCGTGAGTATATAACCTTCTATCAATGCAGAGCCAAAGGGCGGTCTTAAAAGTTAAAAAAATTAAATAGTAATAACTATTTTTATATTCCCAAACGTGCTGAAGGTGGGCTATAAAATAGTTATTATTATTAATATTGTCTTCACTTAAATAAATAATATTAGTAAATCATAAATTTATCTTCACTTGAATATTAGTAAATCTTAAATAAATAGTAATATAAATTATATAATAGTGGGTAGAGCCCGTGCGCCTCCAAAGCAGCAGCGCACGGGTTGAGCCGGCGCATCCCCAAAGCGGTTGTGCACGAGTGGAGCCCATGCGTGCCAAAAGCAGTCTTGCGGGGCAGAGCCTGGGCTCGAGAGCAGTTGGGCGCGGGCGAAACCCCACACACGATTTCTATTTGTGTGTGCGCGCGCCTCTTTTTGTATAAATAGTTTGTATGATTATTTTAAACATAAAACATGTGTTCTGAAATTTTTAGTGTCATATTTTGTTAGAAATTAGAGGAAAGGAAATACTCGGTGCAATTTTATTCATCCCACAAGGGGGTAATATATAGGACTACAACAAGACACCAAACACCGATAAGCGGTGTGGGACTAAACTCCAAACACTTAAATATAAATACTTCAACACTCCCCCTCAAGCTGAAGGGGAACCCTTCAGCTTGGACGCAACATAAAAGAAAAGGTAAATGATGGTTGGCAATGTGGGACAAAACAACAGTCACCGAGGCCCAACCGTGTGTCACCGGGGATACTTCAACCGGGCAAAGGCCACACGACGTTGGTCCACAAACCGACCATGAGCACACTGGATGCTCCCGGTGCTGGAACCAGGTCAACCAACAAACGCCAAACCACACCTACCTAACATAGAAGAAAAAGATACAAACAACATACGAAATCAACCTGGGGGCCATGTGTGACTAAGGCAGGAGTCGGGAAAAGAGGCATCCGAGTCGCCGTTATCACTAACACTCCCCCTCACGTGGAACACGTGCATGAAGGCATAGACTCGCATGGAGACACAGACGAAGATAATCAAAACAACACATAAAAGAACAACTATGGATAACGGTTGCCGGCAAGACCACGATTCGAGATGCAGCGAGCAAAGCACAAGCCAGCTGCGAGCAGAAGGCTCAAGCGGCTGCGAGCAGAGTGCTCAAGCAGCAGCGAGCAAGAAAAGGCTCAAGCGGCGAGTGAGAAGGGAGGAAGAGAAGAGCTCGGCACCCAGAGAGCAGCAGCACGGGAAACCATCGTCCACAAACCGACTAGAAGACACTACCAACACAGTAACGACGACAACAACACAACACAAACTACAGCGACACTTTAAGAAATCGAAGAGGGCACGGCATAGCAGCAGCGGCACAACAGCGGCACAGGGCGGCGCAGATGTCCAGTAGGAGAGGGGCAGCAGCGGCAGCGGCAAGAAGAGGGCTGGACTGCAGTGGCACAGGGCGGCAAGGCTGGAGAAGTAGCCGGAGTAGAAGCAGCAGCGGCAGGAAGAGCAACCGCACAGAGATCAGCCGGAGAAGAAGCAGCAGCGGCAGGAAGAGGGGTACCGGCAGATCTGGAAGAGGGAAAGCAGCCGTCGATTGAGAAGAGGAAGCCCGGAGCAGAAGGCTCGACGGGATCGTCGATCGGCAGAGGAAGAAGCCGCCGGAGGAGGAGAGCAGAGGAAGAGGCCGCCGGATCTGGAGCAGCAGGTCGACGGAGCAGAGGAAGAAGCCGCTGATGTCGTCGATGTCGCAGGGGGAAGGAGTCGTCGTCGATGTCGTATGCGGAAGCAGCCGACGGAAGCAGGAGATGTCGTCGATGACGCCAGAGGAGAAGAGCAGAGCGTGAGAGAGACCCGCTCCCGTCTTTGGAATCAAGAGACGATCCCATCGACGGGAGCGAGGGGGAGAGGGAGCCGTCGAAGCCCCAGCAGTCGAGCCGGAAGCGGAAGACGAACGGGCCGGGGCTTGGTCGCGGGATGAGCGTGAGGGGGAAAAAATTTAGGTTTTCAGATCGTTTCCTCTGATACCATGTTAGAAATTAGAGGAAAGGAAATACTCGGTGCAATTTTATTCATCCCACAAGGGGGTAATATATAGGACTACAACAAAACACCAAACACCGATAAACGGTGTGGGACTAAACTCCAAACACTTAAATATAAATACTTCAACATATTTTATCATGTAAAATAGTTCTCTTATTTTATTTATCTTTATTTCTTGAGGATAATAAAACACATTATGCTAATTTCACCAACACAGAAGAACCCATGCGGTAATATTACCACTTACCCCCAATCCAATTTATTGATAAGTTTATACTTTTTTTATTGTTTTTCTTTGAGAACTTGAATTTTCATGTTAGGTTTATCAGTGAGCATATTAGTAAGCATTGTTGTCTGCATGTTATTCTAGAAAATATCAAGTTTCGGTTCTGTTAGAAATTTTATATCTTAAAACATTTATTTATAATGTTTTATTGGAGCCAAGTATGGTGTTTGATGTTTGGCTCATCATATATGATGAAAAGCTACAAAACTAAATTGGAGGGAATCCAAATTTTGGAGGGAACCTTTCATGAATGAAAGGATGATCCATTTAGTTCCACCTTGCCATTCTCCATTCTTGTTGGTAAATATATGTATTAGTTCACACCTTCTTATTTGTTCAAAAGAACATAAGGAGAAACTATGAACCACACGAGCGCACGCGCGCGCACGCACCGCACCGGACCGGATCCGGATTTCGGATTTCGGATTTGGGGAATAATTGAATTGAATTGTATTTTTTGTACAAAACAGTTTTAGTCCTTTTATTCGGTTTTATGTCGGCTCGACGAACTCCATCCTGCGTTCGACGAACGGCATGCTGCGTTCGACGAACTCCCATCCTGCGTTCGACGAACCTCAGTCTCAGCGGTTCTGCGTTCGACGAAATGTTTTTTTCGGTCGACGATCTTCCGTCTCAGCGGTTGACCATGTCTCTGCGGTCGACGAATTGATTCAGATCGACGACGACAGGTCGTATCGTCGATTGCGTGTCTCGACGATAAGTTGTATCGTCGTGAACAGGTCGTACCGTCGATTGCAAGTCTCGACGATAAGTTGTATCGTCGTCACACTTGGTCTCGACACGTTTTTGTCGTCGAATAGAAGACTAGTCTCGACGATAAGTTGTGTCGTCGTGTAGTCTCGTCGTGACCCCTTTCTTTGCCGTTTTCTCTTGCAGTTATTACGCATGTTTCCTAAACCACTTACGCGTGCTTTTCGGCATTAATTTCGTACGTTGGAAATACAAGGTTTCTCTTCCCGATTTTCAGCCTTCCAATTATATCTGTTCGTATTTATTGTGGCTTTAATTATTGACGTTTTACGAGATCCTATTTTGGAGGTGTCGTGCGGTCTGAGTAATATATTCGTTCTTTCTGCAATTCTTCATACAGCCGCTTCTGCCCTCTCTCGCTCGTTCTTGCGATTTCCTTTTTTTACATTTGCTTCATCAAGTGGAAGTTCGGGTGCTCTGTGCTTCTTCGGTGTCCGCGCACATCGGAGCTTTCGGGATGTAGCCGGGTGTTGTACCTTGGAGGAGTGAGCATCAATTGAAAGCCCTGCCGGAGGGTGGTGCAACTTCTTTAGGGCAGTGACCACACGCCTTACCCAGGCTTGATTCTAACCTATAGATTACTCTCTTTTATTTCTCAACTCCTTCATACAATTTTGATATTGTTGTTCATATATATTTATATGCTGTTTCTGCAAAAAATTTAAAACCCGGAAAAATTATATTATTTTGTATATTAATATAGGAATACATAAATTATTTCAACATTCTAAAGAAGTTGTTTACTGCACTGTTATTTTAAGGTAAATAAAATCAAATATGCTTATCTTTGTCTTCACTTTCATATGTACTGGAATTTATTTTATGTTTTACAAATTTCAGAAATCTGTAATGACAACTAGATCTGAGGATTCTGCCGGGATTAAACCCGAGAAATTCAACGGAAACGGTTTCCGTCGTTGGCAAGCACAAGTAGAATATTTGTTGAACACCTTAGGTCTTCTATCTGCGATATTTGATGTTCCTGTTGCAGAAACAGAAAACCCTAGCGATGTAACTGCAGTCGCTTCAACTCTACCATCGTCTTCATCCTCCAGTGTAAATACCACTAGGACGTACGTTAGACGTATCCCTTATAGAGATCCGGTAGATATAGAATATCATTGTCGCAACCGAATTCTTAGTGCCTTGTCTGACAGCCTCTACGATGTTTTCCCTCAATATCGTACAGCCAAGGATTTGTGGTATGCTCTTGAAGCACGCTATAACCTAGACAATGCGGGTATAGAACGTTATAATGTTTCTAACCTCCACAAATTCAAGCTTGATGCCTCCAAGCCCATAAATCCTCAACTCCATCAACTTGATGAGATGTTGTCCAAGATCCGAGCCGATGGCTCTATTCTTTCCGAAAATTATTTAGTGGCATGTCTTATTGATGCACTTCTTGATTTTTGGTCCGGCTTCAGCACTAGACTAAGGCATGACCAGTCAAACTTTACTTACGTTCAGATCCAAAATGCTATTCGCATAGAGGAGGAATATAAGTCTAAGAGTTCTAAATCTCCCAAAGACCATGCTCCTAAAGTTAATCTAACTGAATCTCATGGCAACCCTTCCTCCAACCATCACTTCAAAGGCAAAGGCAATTCCATAAGAAACTTTTCCGTCCAGGTTCCCGCCTTCAAAAACCCAATCACCCCAAGCCTGGTCCTTCAAACCAAAACCCAGGAAAAGGGAAATGGTGCTTCATCTGCGGCCGCACAAACCATCTGTCTACCAACTGCTTTTACAAGAAGACACAACCTGTGATCGGCAAGTCTCGTGGAGACAAGCCTCAGGCCAACATGATCCAAGCACCGGATCAACCTATCTTCAGGACATCAGTGGAGGAAGCGTGACCTTAGGAGATGCTTCTTCGGCACAAATACTTGGACGCGGACGAATGGATCTTAGGTTGACATCCGGGAAGACACTAGCCTTGCAAGATGTGCTTTATGTGCCGAGAGTTAGGAAGAAGAGTGAGCGGATCCTTGCTAGTGAAGAAGGGTTATAAAATTGTCTTAGAGTCAAATAAAGTTGTAATAACATTTAATGATGTTTTTATTGGTAAAGGATATATCTGTGATGGTCTATTTAAATTAAATGTTGCTGATTTAGAAATAAATCAGATTTCATCTTCCTCTGTTTCATGTTCAAATTCAGATTTTTGGCATGCTAGATTAGGACATGTGAATTCAGATTCTATGAAAAGAATGATGTCTTTAAATCTAATTCCGAAATTTAATATTGCGCCAAGCTCTAGATGTGAAATATGTGTACAATCTAAATTTTCTAAAAAATCTTTTAAATCAGTGGAAAGAACTTCAAAACCTTTAGAGTTAATTCACTCGGATGTGTGTGACTCGAACCGCCAACCTACTAGAGGTGGAAATAAATATTTTGTAACTTTTATTGATGATTTTACTAAATATTGTTACATATATTTATTAAAAACTAAAGATGAAGTCTTTTCATATTTTAAGATTTTCAAAGCGGAAGTAGAAAAACAATTAGGATCCTCGATTAAAATTCTTAGATCTGACCAAGGTGGAGAATACACTTCGAATGAACTAACCCAGTTTTGCCAAGAACATGGGATTATCCATCAAGTGACTGTTTCATATTCTCCTCAATCGAATGGTGTAGCTGAACGCGAAAATCGGACCTTGATGAACATGGTCAATGTCATGTTAGCCGAGTCTGGTGCTCCAGAAAATCTTTGGGGTGAAGCGTTGCTCACCTCCTCTTTCGTCTTGAATAAAATTCCTTCAAAACATAATGACAAAACTCATTTTGAACTATTTAAATTAAGGAAACCTAACCTCCTAATTCTTCGAGTGTGGGGGTGTTTGGCTAAGGTAGCAATTCCTGAACCTAAAAGAAAGAAAATAGGACCTAAAACATTAGACTCCATCTTCATAGGTTATGCTTCCGATAATAGTGCTAACAAGTTTCTTATCACCAACTCTCTAATTAGTGAAATATCAAACAATACTATAATAGAAGCCAGAGATGCCGTTTATTTTGAAGATAAATTCCCATATAAAATAGACAACACATCTCAACCATCTTCTAGCTCAAATCAACCTTCCTCTTACATAGATCCATTAGAAATTGATGAACCTAGAAGAAGCAAAATGGTTAGAACCGAAAGAACATTTGGAGAGGACTACTTCACTTACCTAGTTGAAGGAGATCCAAATTCATATGAGGAAGTTGTGACCTCATCTGACTCTCCATTTTGGGAAGAAGCCATAAATGCCGAAATTAATTCTATTCTAGAAAACAAAACCTGGATTCTAACTGATCTTCCATCTGGTACCAAAGTCATAGGCTGTAGATGGATCTTCAGGAAGAAATTAAATCCTGACGGTTCCGTAGAAAAATATAAGGCTCGCCTTGTTGCTAAAGGCTATACGCAAAAACAAGGGATAGATTATTTGGATACCTATGCTCCCGTAGCTAGGATTACATCCCTTCGCGTTCTAGTAGCCTTAGCTTCGATCCATAAATTAATTATTCATCAAATGGACGTAAAACTGCTTTCTTACATGGAGACTTAGATGAAGAAGTCTATATGTCTCAATCCGAAGGTTTTGTAGTTAAATGACAAGAAACCAAAGTATGTAAGCTTATTAAATCTCTGTATGGTCTAAAACAAGCACCAAAATAATGACACCAAAAATTTGACTCCGTAATATTATCATTTGGATTTATATCTAATGAATATGATAAATGCATTTATGCAAAACAAGAAGAAAATGAATATGTGATTTTATGTCTCTATGTAGATGACATTTTAATCTTTGGAAGCTCAATTAAAATTGTTAATAATATTAAAAATAATTTATCATCTAAATTTGATATGAAAGATTTAGGAGAAGCTAATGTCATTTTGGGAATGAAATTAGCTAAATCAGATTCCAATGTTTCACTATCTCTTTCTCACTCGATTGAAAAAATATTACATAAATTCAATCTATTTGATTACGCACCTGCTTCTACTCCTTATGAGTTATGACGCTAACATTAAGTTGTGTAAGAATTTAGGTGATCTTATTGACCAACATAGGTATGCACAAATGATAGGGTCACTGCTTTATATTGCTAATCGCACTAGGCCCGATATTTCATATGTGTAGGCAGGCTTAGTAGATATACTAGCAATCCAAGTGATGATCACTGGATTGCCTTAACTAGAATCTTTAAATATCTACGCGGAACTTTAGACTATAACTTAGTGTATACGGGTTATCCCGAAGTTTTGGAAGGATATTCAGATGTCAATTGGGTAAATGATTCCTTAGACGTTAAGTCTACTACCGGCTATGTTTTCCTACTTGGAGGAGCCGCCATTTCATGGGCTTCTACAAAACAAACTGTGATTTCAAGAAGTACCATGGAATCCGAGCTGATAGCTTTAGACACTACGTGTGCCGAAGCCGAATGGCTTAAGAATTTACTTACTGAAATTCCTTTAGTTAGAAAACCTATACATGTCATTTCTTTGCATTGTGATAATAAATCTGTGATTGATTTAACTGCTTCAAATAATACTAATGCAAAAATGAATAAGTTCATGAGAATCAGGTACAAGTCCGTGAAGCAAAGAAGAAAAGAAGTGATATCACTAAATTACGTAAAGTCAGAATTGAATCTGGCTGATAATCTTACCAAGGGATTATCCCGAAGGGAGATATTGTTGTCATCGAGGGGAATGGAGCTTAAGCCCACATAATTTGCTGCCAATGGTGGATACCCAACTCATGTGATTGGAGATCCCATGAAGTGGGTTCAATGTGGTAGAAACGAAGCCATGTAGCGTAGTTGGGAGCACAAATTTAAAAGGTTGAGAAAACTTTCTCCCCATTCCTAGGATGTTGTGCTCTACGTAACAGTTTAGGATGAACTTTAAAGTTCTTAATGGTTGCCAAAGGCATATATCTTTGCGAGATATTAGTTACGAAATATCTCTTGAGGCACCACCTATGTGGGGGTTGTTGTGAGGCCGCAACTTTGGGATCCGGGCTGAACCCAAAATAACTCTCATGAAAAATCAAGGAATGCGCATGACTATTAACGCGCCCACCGCCATAACCCAATGAACAACCAATCTTTTGTGTGCTTATCTAACTTACAGGTTAAAAGTTTATAATTCAAAGCCTTTGGCACAGTATATGTATTAGTTCACACCTTATTTGTTCAAAAGAACATAAGGAGAAACTATGAACCACACGCGCGCACGCGCGCGCGCACGCACCGCACTGGACCGGACCGGATCCGGATTTTGGATTTCGGATTTGGGGAATAATTGAATTGAATTGGATTTTTTGTACAAAACAGTTTTAGTCCTTTTATTCAGTTTTGTGTCGGCTCGACGAACTCCATCTTGCGTTCGACGAACGGCATGCTGCGTTCGACGAACTCCCATCCTGCGTTCGACGAACCTCAGTCTCAGCGGTTCTGCGTTCCACGAAATGTTTTTTTCGGTCGACGATCTTCCGTCTCAGCGGTTGACCATGTCTCTGCGGTCGTCGAATTGATTCAGATCGACGACGACAGGTCGTATCGTCGATTGCGTGTCTCACGATAAGTTGTATCGTCGTGAACAGGTCGTACCGTCGATTGCAAGTCTCGACAATAAGTTGTATCGTCGTCACACTTGGTCTCGACACGTTTTTGTCGTCGAATAGAAGACTAGTCTCGACGATAAGTTGTGTCGTTGTGTAGTCTCGTCGTGACCCCTTTCTTTGTCGTTTTCTCTTGCAGTTATTACGCATGTTTCCTAAACCACTTACGCGTGCTTTTCGGCATTAATTCCGTACGTTGAAAATACAACGTTTTTCTTCCCGATTTTCAGCCTTCCAATTATATCCGTTCGTACTATTGTGGCTTTAATTATTGACGTTTTACGAGATCCTATTTTGGAGGTGTCGTGCGGTCTGAGTAATATATTCGTTATTCTGCAATTCTTCATACAGCCGCTTCTGCCCTCTCTCCCTCTCTCGCTCGTTCTTGCGATTTCCTTTTCTTTACATTTGCTTCATCAAGTGGAAGTTCGGGTGCTTTGTGCTTCTTCGGTGTCCGCGCACATCGGAGCTTTCGGGATCTAGCCGGGTGTTGTACCTTGGAGGAGTGAGTATCGGTTGAAAGCCCTGCCGGAGGGTGGTGCAACTTCTTTAGGGTAGTGACCACACGCCTTACCCAGGCTTGATTCTAACCTATAGATTACTCTCTTTTATTTCTCAACTCCTTCATACAATTTTGATATTGTTGTTCATATATATTTATATGCTGTTTCTGCAAAAAATTTAAAACCGGGAAAAATTATATTATTTTGTATATTAATATAGAAATACAGAAATTATTCCAACAGGTTCTGCCTGTGGTTAACTGCTTTTGTTTAATTGGTCCTTGGCTAGCGGGAGCGAGCAGATATGCTAGCCTACCCAGTTGGTTTTATCAGGTAAATAGTGAGAGTGAGTGCCTGGCCCGAGTCCATTTAAGCCAAGGTCCCACACCTTAGTGTGGGGTAACTCATTTGATGTTTAAAACTCCGTTTTGAACGCTTGTTTTACTTCGTCAAAAGAATCCTACTCCTCGAAACCGCGCCTATAGCGCTTGTTTCTCTTCGTCGAGGGCATATCACTCCTCTCTGGATCTCAAGCGCTTTTAGCGCTTCTTTTCCCTAGTAGAAGCAATAGAATAGACCTGACAATATAGAACGTCTCCTCCCCAACCCCCTCTGGGTGAGGGACTCTAGCATGTCTATAGCTACAACTACATATATCGCTAACAACTCTAGCTACATACAGCGCTAACAGCTACAACTATATACAGCACAACGCTATATGCCTTACCTCTTGCCTATGGCTTCGCTATAGAGAGGTATGCTCCCCCAAATATTAATAATAATAGGTAATATTGTAACATTTAATATATTAAATTTTAATGAGTTTGGTTTGGTTTGTCAGTTTACCGAACTTGGAGACCGACCCAAACCGATAGGGTGGGTCTGTTTTCACCGCCTCCAAATCGTACCGACACCGAATTGACTTTTTCAGTACCAAAATCGATGTGGTTTAGTCGGTCTGATCGGTTTTGTCGATTTGGCAACTACTAACTATTTAACTCCTGACCACTAATAATGAGTTGAAATAATAATAATAAAAGACAAACTCAGAATGATAATAATAAAGACTACTTAAATTAAAGAAGATAGACACGAAGCCCAAACGACAACTAAGTTCAGAGCTCATAGCATCACTACCTCCCTGCAAAATATGTTTGTCTTCAAGCTGAGAGGGAGATCAAGGTTTTATGTCTAGTTCACCCGATCCCTTCTTCATCAGTCCCCCACCATATAGAACAACCTTTTCCAGTGATGGCTGTGAGTGTACTACTCATCGCAGTTATAACATAACTCTTTGACGCGTCATTCAGACATGACTGCATAAGACAGACGTTGGATATGTGGGGGTTGGTTTGTCAGGGTATCTGGGGTGTCTACGATGTCGCCTATGGGTCGATAGTTGCTGCAATCCATTTGCAATCGACGCTCACAAAGCCTAGCTAGGCACATCACAATAACTAAATCTTGGGGGTCTTCAAACTTGGCATCCATTCGCAGGCGTTCTTGAAGGCCTGCTGTAAAAATTGCGACCTGCATCTTTAGCTGTATCGTAATGTGAGCCAGAAGAACTTGAAATTGTTCCATATATACATTCACTGACCCCGTTTGTCATAATGTAGTGAGTGCGCCGAGAGAATTGCTGTGGTTGGGAGGACTAAATCGCATGTTGCGTCATCCCTGGCTGTTCAACGTGCAACAAGGCAAACCATAGCTTTGCTGCGAGAAGGTGGAAGGACGCCATACGAATCAATTCCTCTATAGGAGTTTGTTGGTGGCCAAAAAATTGCTCGCACCGAGTGAGTCATCCTAATGGATCTGTGTTTTCATCATAGGTGGGAAAGTCCAAGTTAGTGTAATAGGGAACTATGTGAGCCTCCTTTCCTACAAAAGATGGTGGTGCAGTGTGAAGCGGGGGTGGTAGAGGTCCCTGGCTGCTATTGCCCTGGTCCTGTGTTGGCATTGTAATGACTTGGACGACTGGCGTGAGACCGTCGAGCTTGGTTTGAATGGCGGCAAGAGCTTCTTGGTGTTGTTTTTCCGCGTCGGTTGAGTTGCGACAAGTGTCTGCATTAACACAATAAGCTGATTCATTTGGTATGTGGAGTTCTCCATATTACGAGGGGAATGAAAAAGGGAGCGGGTGATGATTCAACTTGAGTCCTCGGGGACAAATGTGGATGGCGTGCTCGAAGTGCCACGAGATCCACAACGCTTTCGTATGATGACGTTAATAAGTACACCAAATCTGCTTGTATCCTGAATTAATTAACCATAGGTCACTTAAATAGTAAGGGCTCTTAGCTGCCAGGTGCTGGGCTTGAAAAACAGCTGACTGTCAGGTGTTGGGCTCAATTCTACGTGTGAAAGGAGGTTAGAGGGCGCTGGATGGTTGCATGGGGCTTGAGACGGAAGAAGCAACACGTGCTATGTCGCAGAAGGACAACAACTGTGGCGTGCGACGAAATCAACGCAGAGAAGAGTTGTTGGCACTGACAACGGGTGTCGACAACAGGGCCAGCAGAGCGTGCTTCAGCTTCTTCTGCAGACAACGAGGGAGGGAGCTTCAGCTTCTTCTGCGGATGACAAAGGACGTGCTGACTTTCTCCTCTCCGTGCGTCCAACAAGGAAGGAGCGTGCTTCAGCTTCTTCTGCAGACGACGAGGGAGGGGGACTTCGACTTGTTCTGCAGACGACGAGGGAAGGGGACTTCGACTTGTTCTGTAGACGACGAGGGAGCGGCTTTGACTTGTTTTGCAGTAGGGACGCGGCGATGAGGGGTCGAAAAGCTCTCATACCAATTTGTTAAGGGCTAACCCGTAAAACGTCGGTAGAGTTGTCGGGAGCGGCTGGAGGCAGGGATGACAGAGGAGGAGGATAATATGGAGCCGGATCCGCTGCTGCCAAGGCGGGTTCTGCTCGGAAGAGAGAGAAAGCTACCATAATCTCTTAGCACGACAGGATGGGAGATTCTAATTTCTTTCATTCTTTGATACCTTCATTCTATGCACTACTTGCCTTTCTAAAGGATAACTACTAATTATTAACTCCTAACCACCAATAATGACACAAAATAATAATAATAAAAGACAAGACTAGAAACGATAATAATGAAGACAACTTACATTAAAGATGATAGGCACGAAGCCTTAATGAAAACTAGGATTGGAGCTCATAATTGTCCCCGGGGGCAAAACTATTCACGGACACACCCAGACATATACCCGGGTTCAATTTTCGGCGAAAAAATATAGGTTCTTTGGCTCATGAATTATAAAATTTTACAAATTGATTTTTCTTAAACCACTCAACGAAATTCAAATATGAAAGCGACGTTGGACTCCTAAATAACACATAAAATAGAGTCATTAATCAAAGTTTTTCATCGAGTTTTGATGGTATTTCATTTTTGTGCAAATGAACCTTCATGAGATGTTTATAGAGAATTGATGATCGGATTGAAGAATCGTCGCAGCCATTGGACTTGTGGAGACTATTCGAAGAATTCTTAAAAATTTTGGGCTAATCGAAAAACTTTTATTTTCTCCTCGACAGTCACTACTCGCACGCCCTTCTCTTGCCATATGAGTAAGGTATAATCTGGGGTTGCTTGATAATGTTCATAATCTGTGTGATAAAATTTAAATAATTTTATTGATCATCATCATTAATCTTACAAATAATTCAGGGACGGAGCATACCGCTCAGCCTTATACTTGATAGAATTTTCTAATGTCACGAAACCTGCAATTTGTTCTAGATTTGACAATTTTTCTGACAAAACGAAGTCTACTCTGCTCGATCTCTAATTTGGTGGATTTTTTGGTGTGATGATACACGTAGTCCTACCATCTTTTTCATTGTATTGACTCATGGGGACGTGGGGGGGAGAGGCCGTGAGAGGAGCGGCCCGAGGCAGGAGATGGTGGCGGAGACCACTCGGTGCCGCACCGAGCGGGAGACGGGAATCAACAGTCGTCGAGGACCGTAAGGATCGGCTGATTAGGCCGCAATCCACGATACCCTTGCCCTAAACTTGATTGGATATATATAAGGGGGAGTTTAAGTTAAATATATCTGGTTGCCCATTTCCTGCGATCCTGGCACACTAACTGTCAAATTATAGCTCAGAAGAATAAAATAAATATGCATAGAAATACTAAAGGGGGGGGGGCTTCCCCGGACCCTCGCTGCGCGGGGATGCTTTGTGCGCCGGGCTGCCTTTTTAGAGTAAATAATGTTGTTGACTAATTTCTGTGTCTGGGTAAATTAAAAAAAAACTATCCATATTTCATGTTTTTCAGTTCTCACGAAGTCGCGTCCTGCAGCTTCCTGCTGTAGAGCTCTGCTGCTGCTATTTATCTGAAAAAAACTACAGTGCAGAGAATTCTAATGTTTGTCTTTTCTTCCTTCCACTGTTTCACCCTTCTACTGTACTTGTATCTTTTGTTTTGAGGTCCTCATTTTGTTTTGTGGATCCATCATTTCTGGCAGTTGCTAGATCTGCTTTACTGTATTTTTTGTATTTTTTTAGAGCTGCGTTGGAGCATTTGATTGAAGGGTTGTCTCAGGTTTCTTCAGTTCTACATTTGTGCGTATTATTCCTTCTTCAATGTTTGGTGCGATCATTTTTTTTACCCCAGTAAAATTTTTGCTCTGTTTGTAGGGCGTTTTTGCTCCATCTCCATTGGTGGGAAAACGTCAATGCTAAAAAAAAACCGTTTGGTAACCCTCCAATTCCCATGGCCACCGCTCCAAAACGCCATTTTGGCCTTTTTTTTTAGATCGCAACTACCCCCTCCATTTCCCACCCCTCCATTGTCCACGCTCCCATTTCCACCGCCAACTCTCACCGCCGAAACTACCAGACCCAAATTGCCTTACTGCTTTGTTTTTGGAGAGACTTTATGATGTTATATGAGTAGAAAAGTTATCGTCAATCACATCGGTGCCCTAACCGGGCATACCCGCATATATATAGATGAGTCCGATAATAAAAATTACAACAAAATTAACTTAATAATTAATTTCAACTCTCCCCCTCAAGTTGGGAATATATATTGATCATTCCCAACTTGTTTGTGTTGTCCTTGAAGTTGTCGCTATATAAACCCTTGGTGAAGACGTCCGCAAGCTGATCGGATGAGTTCACAAAGGGTGTGCAGATATTCCCTTTGTCTAGATGATCCTTGATGAAATGTCTATCAACTTCCACATGTTTAGTTCTATCATGTTGCACAGGATTGTGCGCGATACTGATGGCAGCTTTGTTGTCGCAGTAGATCATGATAGGATTGTTCCCCCGAAAGCCAATATCCCGAAGGAGAGTCCTCAACCACAGTCCTTCACAAACACCTTGTGCCATTGCCCTATACTCTGCCTCTGCACTTGATCGAGCTACCACATTTTGCTTCTTGCTCTTCCACGAAACGAGGTTGCCACCCACAAACGTGCAATACCCAGTAGTTGATTTTCTGTCATCTTGGCTACCAGCCCAATCAGCATCAGTAAACACTTCAACTTCTAAAGATTTGCCGTTCCTGAAAAGGATCCCACGTCCTGGTGCCTTTTTGAGATACCGTAGCACTCTAAAGGCCGCCTGCTGATGACGAATGGAAGGAGAATGCATATACCTACTGAGGACCCCCACAGCATACGTAATGTCAGGGCGAGTATGGGACAGGTATATGAGTCGTCCAACCAAACGTTGGTATTTTGAAACATCTACCTTTTCTCCACTAGTATCTGCATCAATTTTGTGATTAGCCTCAATGGGGGTGTCCACGGGAGCGCACCCAAGCATCCCAGTCTCTTTAAGGAGATCTAGAGTATACTTCCTTTGGGAGATGAAGATCCCTTGCTGAGACCTAGTCACTTCAATTCCCAAGAAATATTTCAGCTTTCCCAGGTCTTTAACTTCAAATTCCTTGCCCAGTTGTTCCTTCAAGTAAGTGATCTCCTCCATGTGATCCCCGGTAATGATGATGTCGTCCACATACACAATCAGAATAGAGACCAGGGCATCTTTTCTCTTAATAAAGAGCGTGTGATCAGCATGACTCTGAGTGTACCCAAGTTGAAGCATGAACTTGTAAAAACGCCCAAACCACGCTCTCGGAGACTGTTTCAAGCCGTACAGAGATTTTAGAACTCGGCACACCTTCCCTTTGGACCCTTTGATAACAGAGCCCGGTGGAGTATCCATGTATACTTCCTCCTCCAGATCACCATTCAAAAAGGCATTCTTGACATCTAGCTGAAGTAGTTCCCATTTACGACTTGCAGCAATAGAAAAAAGGACACGGATCGAATTCATCTTAGCAACAGGAGCAAAGGTCTCCTGGTAGTCAATGCCCTGGGCCTGGGTATATCCCTGAGCCACCAAACGAGCTTTATACCGCTCCACAACACCATCTTGGTTTTGTTTAACTGTGAACACCCAACGGGATCCGACCGTTCGCTTCCCTGGAGGAAGGCTCACCAGCTGCCATGTTTTATTCTTGTCCAGGGCATGCAATTCCTCCTCCATTGCCGCTTTCCATTCAGGTATCTGAGCAGCCTCCTGCCATGTCTTAGGAATAACAATAGATGAGAGGGAAGAAACAAAGGCTTGATGTGCCTGAGAAAGGTGATCATAACGAATGTAGTTGGCAATGGGATGTTTAGTGCTACCCTTCTTACCTATAAGGCGAGCAAGAGGAATATGGAGATCGTCCTCAGAATCTGGGTTGGAGGCATTCACCGGTACTGGCGGGACATCTTCAGCCTGCACATGCTCAACAGTCGTGGGACGATGGGAGTATGTATATATGATCGGAGGAGCGGAGGTAGGAGGAACAGGAGCAAGAGGTGTAGGGTCAGGTGGAGGAGTAGGAACAGGATGTGGGTGAGCACAAATCGGAAGCGGGGAGTCGGTTATCTCGGCATCTGTCTCGGCATCTGTACAAATCATCTCCCCCTGACGAGGACCAAAGTACGACTCCCCCTCACGAAAGGTGACATCGACGGTACAATAATACCGACGTGTCGGGGGGTGATAACATCTATACCCCTTGGTGGTAGAGGAATACCCAACAAAAACACAGCGAAGGGACCGCGCATCAAGTTTATCACGATGCGGAGTATGGACGTGGACAAAACACACGGAGCCGAAGATACGAGGGTGAAGGTGAGAGGTGTGGACAATGTGTTTTTGCTCAAGACGAGAGAGAGGCGTAGCAAACGAGAGAGCACGGGACGGAAGGCGATTAATGAGATGCGCGGCGGTAAGAACAGCATCCCCCCAATAGGATTTAGGGAGGTGCAGAGATAGAAGTAAGCACCGGGCCACCTCCAGCAACTGCCGATTCTTCCGTTCGGCCACCCCATTTTGAGTGGAGGTATGGACACATGTAGTTTGATGAATTATACCATGGTCCGCAAGGTAAGCCCCAAAGACACCGCGATCGTCATATTCCCCACCATTATCACTACGTAACACACGTATTGTGCCTCCGAACTGTTGGACCACCATCTTATGAAAATTTTGAAAGCAAGAAAGAACGTCACTTTTCTTTTTAAGCATATAAAGCCAAGTAGCGCGAGAGTAGCAATCAATAAACGTTACAAACCATCTAAATCCAGATAAAGAGAGAACAGGGGATGGACCCCAAACATCAGAGTGAATAACATCAAATGGATACAGACTAGGGACAGACAAATGAGTAGAACGACACCGTACATGTTTAGATTGCTCACAAGCATCACAAGAAAAAGACGGAAGTAAATGATGAAAAACAGGAAACAATTTAGTAAGATATAAAGGAGAAGGGTGGCCAAGGCGCTGATGCCATCGTCGAAGATCGTCAAGGGTCGGAGATCTGGTGGAAGATAGGGCACTGGGAGAAGACTGGTTCAGCAAGTACAGGCCGCCGACATTCCTACCACTGCCAAGTGTCCGCCTCGTAGCCAGATCCTGAAAAACACAAACATCAGGAAAGAATGTCACAGAACAGTGTAAGGAATTAGTCAAGTGACTAATAGAAAGTAAATTTCGGGGAAAGGAAGGGACATGTAAAACAGAGGAAAGTGATAGGTCAGGAGAACATGAAACTGTCCCTTTACCGGCAATGGCAGAGAGGGAGCCATTGGCAGCAATAACCTTATCACGACCAGAGAGGGGAGTATAGGAGGTAAAACCTGAGGCAGAGCCAGTTATGTGGTCGGTCGCACCTGAGTCGATTATCCAGTCAGAGGGTGTGGAGGACACGGCATGAGCACTGGACAGACCTGAAGTGGCAACAGCAGCATGAGAGGAAGTAGGAGTAGAGTCTGTGTGAGAGCGCAACAGGCGACGGAAGGCCTCTAACTCAGCAGTAGACAGGCCTCCAGAAGTATCATCCAGAACAGCAGTAGAATGAGCAGAAGACTGAGAGCGGCCATCAGAAGAGCGACCACCACCACCACCACGGTACCCTCCTCGACCACGGGTACTAGAGCCCCGACCACTTGGAGCAAGGTGCGGGTGCAAACGAAAGCAGGAGCTTTTGACATGTCCTGTCTTCCCGCAATGACTACAAACAGAGGAGGGACCACGAGTCATGCTTGCCAGAGCAGAGTGATCGGTAGCAGAACCAAGGGTAGCAGAACCAAGGGTAGCAGAACCAAGAGTGCGACGGCGATTCTCGTCGCTGAGGAGCATGCTGAATGCCTCCCGAAGGGAGGGAAGAGGCTCCCGATGGAGGATGTGCAGACGAACAGCATCAAACTCCATGCTAAGGCCCATAAGGAAGACATGAACACGGAAACGGTCTTTATCCTTCTGAAGGGCCACCGCATCAACCGTACAAGCGGCAGTAAAGGTACTAAAGAAGTCCAACTCCTGATAAAGGCGCTCAAACTCAGAGTAGTAGGCGGCAACAGTTAAAGACCCCTGTCGCAATTCCAGAACGCGGCGAGTGAGCTCATAGACCTGCATCGAACTGCTTGCCTGGGAGTAAGTATCACGGGCTCTCGTCCAAATATCATATGCGGAGTCCAACAGCATATAGCTGCGGTACACCTGAGGGGACATCGAATGAAGCAGCCACGAGACGACCAAAGAGTTGTCCGCATCCCATTTGCGCCATGAGGGATCGGAACGTGATGGCTCAGCAATAGTACCGTCAATAAGGCCATACAACTGGTGGCTGCGAATCGCATGTTGCGCCGCCCTAGACCATTCCAAGTAATTGGTTCCATCCAAGGCAACTGTAGTAATCTTCAAAGACTGGCCATGACTCCGAGGAGGATCACCCGAGAAACGAGGCAAAGCATCAACCGGAGGGGCCGAAGATCCGGGAAGAGCACCGGATTGAGACGAGGTAGAATTTGTGGACGGATCGGGGCTGGAATGATCTCCCATAGGGAAAAAACTGAAGATCTCAAGAGGAACGAGAGAACATCCACCGGGTGCAAACTAGATCGGAAAAACGAAGAGAGCACCCGAGGATGGAAGAGGGGCGTCTCCGGCAGCCCCCATGGAGGACAAAACGGCAAGCCGAAAGAGACGGCGGAGTAGGAGAAGACGCGTCAGCCGACAGGAGGAAACGTCGGCTAACGCATCCGAAAAAGGACGGCAGGCAAGCGGCTGCCGGAGAGCTGGAGGCTGGCGAGCGGCCGAGAGCGGAAGGCTGGCGAGCGGCTGGAGCGGGGCGCGCGAGCGAGGAGCGCGAGCGAGGAGGACTGTCGAGCGGCTGGAGCGGGGCGCGCGAGCGAGGAAAACTGTCGAAGACGACGCTGGAGCGGGCGGGGAAGACGCGTCGAGCGGCCGAAGCGAGCGAGAGCGCGAGCGGGCGAGGAGGACTCGTCGAGCGGCGGAAGCGACCCCTGGCTCTGATACCAAGTAGAAAAGTTATCGTCAATCACATCGGTGCCCTAACCGGGCATACCCGCATATATATAGATGAGTCCGATAATAAAAATTACAACAAAATTAACTTAATAATTAATTTCAACTATATGTTGGACGGTCCAGTATGAACCAAAAAAAGGTATGCCAACATTAGTCCCACACCGCCTATCCAGACGGTCCACTCGTGCTTATAATAGGCCCCGCCTCTCCTATCTATGACTTGGGTTTGGGGATGGAAAATGAGTGCGGTGGTTTAACACTATTAACCCCGAGGGATTGTTGTTTCCTATGTGTTATTTTCATTGTGTTTTATGTTTTTCTTCACATCTAACATTTTTACCATGGAAATTAATTTCCCTTTTTACCGCTTCTTCATTTTGATTGATTTGTCCGTAAATCTACCTAGGCTTCGTTTGGCGCGGCTTATTTGCTCCGGTGAGTTTGGTCAAAAACGCCGTTATCATTGAATGTATGTTTGGCAAGACAAATATTATGACCGCTACCACGAAAATAAACTAGTTTTGAGTATAAAATGCATGAATTTTTTTAGTTGAGGTCGGGCGTTCACGAATGACGGTTCATGACCACCGTCGTGTTCACGACCGCCACCGCATCCCCAAACGAAGCCTTGGTTTCCTGAATTGATGTCTTTAATTGTTCTCGAAGAGATTCATGCATCTAGGATTGCATTAAAAGTAGCTATTAATTACCTTAGCATAATTACAAGTTGCACCCCTCTATCTTTTGAAATTACATAAACTTCCCCTGTAAGTTTATATTTCATAACATGCATGATAAAAAATACTCCCCTTTGAAGGAAATGTAAACTTACAAGGGAGATTTTTGTAATTTAAAAGACAATAGATGGGTGCAACTTGTAATTTTGCAAACTTACAGGGGATGTTTTTGTAATTTGAAAAGATAGATGGGTGCAACTTGTAAATTTGCAAACTTACGGGGGAGGTTCCGGTAAATGCGACTAATATTGCAGCAATAATCCCTTCACCCAGTTAACAATTTTGATTCCTGCACCTTCTTCCCAAGAAAATAGCTCACAATGGATAGCATCACGTTCACACAACTCCTCTATTTCTATTTTTAGATTCCTACCATAAATCAAGAATCTGGTATCCCTGGTCTCGAACCCACTGAAGCTATGATGAAGTTCAGGACAGACAAAGCTCTGAAGAGGGAGAAGATAACGAAAGCAAAGGTGAACTTTCTTTCCCGTTTTGTTATGCTTTTGCGTGTCAGTTAAGCGGCGACGACGAAGGGCGAATTTCGAACGGCAAAGCCTCGCCTCCCGTTCCAGGTGGACCGCCGAAGACTGCTTTTCATGTTTATGCACGTCGTTCCATTTTTGGCCGAGGGGGTTCCAGTCCGCACCATTTGAGAACCCTGAATCAAACGGGGTCTCATTTGATTTGGATTCCGCCGCCATCTTTTCGAGTTTCCAAAGGTTCACACATGTTGGTTGATTTGAGCTTTCGCCGATATCTCAGGTGTATTTCGGACAGAATTTCGTGTGCGAAGAGGGCCGGTCGGCGTCGAAGATGAAGGGGAAGGCTGTGAAGGTCGGAGATACGATCTCCGTCCTCCAGACCTACGCTTCCTACGCCGTTGCTCCGTCCTGAGGGTTCAGATGCTTTGTCAGGAGTTTCCGGTAAGTTGGGAAGGCTGCTCTTTTGTCATGCTGTCATTTTTTGATGTTTTAGACTTGATTTTAGATATTTATAGAAAATTTATCTGGATAAAATGATTTTGGTATCATGATCAGAATTTAGTTTAATTGTCATTTTGGCATTTCATTTCGTTTAAAAACTGTGGTGTTGGGTTTGTTGTTCGAATCCCAAATGATTTGGGTTCAGTTTCATGCATTTTTATTTCCATTTGTTCATGTCTGAGTGTTGTCTGAGATTTTAACACATTTTGAGTAATTAGCAAATGCGATCCAGAGAATTGTGTTATGGCATTGAAGGAATTTATTAATGTAAGCTAATCAGCGCGGCGGTGGGTTTTGTTTGAAGAAATACAAGTCTTTTATTAATATTAGAAATAGTCCATGGGGGGCTCCGTGTGCGGCTACGACAGTACCTGGCATTCCCACCGCTCGCAGGAATCAGGATTCTCTCCATTTCTATTCATTTCACAATCCATATTTATTTCACTAATCTCATCCTTGTTTTTAATAAAAAAAGTAGGCATCATTAGATCAAGTGAGAATGCATGCACACCATGAAATGAACCTACATTTGAGATACTAAATGGAGAGAATCCTGGATCCTGTTGGCAGCCTCCTGAAGCGCATTAGAAAATCGAGTGACAACAAGAGTAGGGCTGCAAGTTGGTTAAGCCAGCTTATAAGCTCGATGAGCAGGCTAAAAAAAACTCTGAGTCAAGCTCGAGTCTGTGAAGCTCAAAGCTCGGTTACGAGCTAAGCTCCAGCTCACCTATTAATGTTCATCAGCTCGTGAGCTCGAATACTATCACGGTCACACAGAAGTCAAATCTCATTATTTCTCAATGTTGATCAACAGATATTTTATTTTATTATAGCTCCATTTGATGCAGTTTTTTTTTTTTTTTTGCTCCAGTGAGTTTGGACAAAAACACTATCTTCACAGAATGCATATTTGGCAAGACGGTGGTTATGACCGCCACCAAGAAAAGCAAACTAGTTTTGAACACAAATGAAGTTTCTTATGTGAGGTCGGGTGTTTACGAACGATAGTTCATAACCACCACGTTTATTACTGCCACCGCCGTGCCAAACGAAGCCTATATACAAGTGCAAGGATTATAAAGATTCAGGAAGTGTAAATCTTGATTTTCAGAAAAACAGCTCATGTTGACCTATGATATCTCAAGAATGACCTTCAATGATTCTCCAGGGTGCCCTGTTGACCTTTAATGAAATAGAATATTGTCCACTAAATCAAACAACCCATGCTCATATATATATATAAAGACAAGTAAATTCACACAGATATTTTATACAATGCATTAATTGAACAAAAAGAAAAGAAGCAGAATACACATCAACAAAACTAGCTAATTATATATACTCAGACATGCTTAGGTGTTTCAACTACTCCAAGTCGTAAAGCAATAGGCTGAAATCCTTTGATTGCGCCCTTATTCTCTCTTGGATTCGCTCCTTGATGGCGGTTCCCTGCCACGACACACAAATGAGCGTAAATTTGCACATCATAAACATAATTGCCTTTTATTATGCATTTAGGGCCATTTATCAGGAACTCCCCTCAATGTTTTGCTAAATTACATGTTGCACCCCTTTTATTTTTGAAATTACAAAAACCTCCCCTGTAAGTTTACATTTCATGACATTCATGCACAAAAAGACCTTCCTGTTTTGTGCATGGATGTTGTGAAATATAAACTTATAGGGGAGGTTTTTGCAATTTTAAGAGAGGGGTGCGACAAGTAATTATGCCAACTTACAGGGGAAGTTTTGGTAATTATTCCTATTATTTTAACTAACTAGGCCCTAAAAAGCATAAATAACAGTACATGTATGTCGGTGTGCAGATCAGGCTTTTCATACATGTGAAATAGTATCATATTTATGAATAGTTGTATAATAACTAATAAGTCAATCTTTCTTAAACAGAGGGTGACTCCGAAGAGGGACTGGGGCGGGATGCCCTCAAACCGCCATCTCAGATGGTTCGCATCTGGGAGTCGCAAGGAAGCAACTGCGGCCACTACTTCAGGCGCAAAACAGCATGCCACGAATGTTCTGCTGCCTCTAAAGTGGTCGCCATGGTTCACAGTTGCGCGGGAAGACGAGAAGGGCGGTGGCAAGAAAATTTACGAGAATTCCAGTATGCTTGTCGGAGAAACTCACCATAGAATGACAGCCTTCCTCAAACTTCTCGAGAAATCCAGCGACCCAGCGATCTGCATTTTCCAGCCATTCGTCGTGCAGAACGCCTGCAGTTTTTGCAACCGTGGACAGCTGCGAAGCCATTTTCATGGTCTATATCAAAAATAATCAAGAAAATATAGAATTATATAATATTTCTTTTCTCATCTTCCTCAAAAAATATATTTGAAAAAAGATTATAATAACTACAAATAAAATAATAAAGCAGACAACAATAGCATAAACATTGTTCCCAAATGACAAAGTTAACAAATATCATATCACCGGCATTATTCACCTTCAAAATTATTCACAGCTCTGCATACCTGATTCCCTTTTTATGAGCTTTTCAAACTTATTTCCTATAACATTTGTGTTAGAAGAAGTTGAGAAGAGTGCTCGCGGGTTATCATAATGGAGTGGTTTGCGACCAAAACTCTCTTCTCAAGTTGAGCATGAAAGACAATCATGCTTAATTTGCATACGTTTTTCGTAAATGATGTTTTAACTCAACCCTATTATAAGTCCACAAATTGATTATTGAAATCAATGAGGGGATAACAAATGGTCCCGCACCCACTTTTTTGTTTGATAAAGTTCCAAGTTAGAAAGGTATCTGCGGATGTCGGTGGCTTCACTAGCTTGATTAAGATCCCATTGCTATCAAGATGTTCCGAATACATACAAAGTCTTGGCCTCTTAACAAGAGCAAATTGGTCTATCCTAACACTTCCCTTCAAGTTGAGCACTAGAGTTAATCATGCTTAATTAGCATACATTTTGTTGAGTGATGCTTAGCTTAATCTTTGCCTAAATAAAGGGAACATAAATTGTTCAATCTTTAACTTTTCTTTGATAAAGTTTGTCCACTTCTATATGCTTGGTATGATCATGTTGAATTGAGTTGTGAGCGATGTTGATAGCTGATTGTCCCAATATAGTTTGATAGACTCAAAAGTCAAGAGCCTCAAGTCTTGCATGAGAATCTTCAACCATAAGTTTTCACAAATACCTTGGGTCATGGATTGAATTCGGCTTTTGCACTTGAACGAAACACAACATGATGTTTCTTGCTTCACCAGATTACGAGATTCCCACTTACAAATGAACATTATTCAGTAGTTGACCATCCATTTGTGGTTGAACCTACCCGATTAGGCATCTGTATAAACTACTACACCAAGTTTGTCGTGATCGATCAAACCAATGGAGATAAACATGATTCTATCTTCGGGGCATGAATATACTAGCTAAGAACTCCAAACACAATGACATACTGATCATTCACGAAAACCTTATTTTCCAAATCAGTGAAAAAAATGCATTTTTTAAAAGTTGCAACTCTCAACCACAGATAGCTGCAGAAGAGAGTAAGACCCCAAAAGTTTCATATTCTCTATTGGTGCAAAGGTCTCATAGCCCACTCCTTTGGCATGAGTATACCTCTTTGCAACTAATCTGACTTTGAAAAGTGCATTTTTGTTTCTTTGCTTCTTTGGACATTGGCGAAGCCCCGTGCTATAAAATGCAACAATGTTTTGCTTTTTTGCTCACCATGTTACAAGGTTGTTACATACAAATGAGAAGTATCCATTGATTGATCATTTATCCAAAGACAAAACTATCTCAAACAACATCTGTATAAACTTCCACACACACTTTGGTGTATGTAGTCTGAGTTACTGTGAATCTCAATTCATATGTAGTTATGGAGGAAAACAAAACTCTCATTTCAGAATAAAACAAGTATTCAAGTATCCTATCAGTAGCTTCTTGGCGAAAAGTCGTCGAGGCGTGCAAATACTAGCAATGGATTCCAACAACATACACTATACCAGATCTAGAGAGAGAAATAAATTTCCCAGTAAGAAAGCCATAACTTGATGAATTTGCATCTTAGCATTCATATTTCATTCAAGAGATCCAAGATAGATTTCCTCTAAGTTATGAAGATCTCATTGCTTATTCTCGCTTACCTCAATGCCTAAAAAAAGTCTCAAGAGTCCAAGATCTTTTACCTTTTATGTTTTTGTTAATGTGTCTTGGAGAGTCATCCCCTCTATGTCATCTCCAGTAATAAAAAAAATTAACAATATTATCCATATAATGATATAAATAATCAGGGCGATCCAATTCTTTCCATAGTGCTTAATGAAAAATGAACTGCTTGAATTCAGAAACACCCGAAGGGCTTCAAAGCAGTGCAAAAGTGCTCAAATCATGCTCTATGGGATTGTTTCAACTCATAAAGAGATTTAATAAATCATCAAACACTCCTTTCTAAATTCTTATGAGCAAATCCACGTCTCATCCACCAAAACAATATCATCTGCAAATAATAAACACCAAGGTAGTGCTTGTTGGATATGTCTGGTGAGCTCATCTAAGATAAGGGTAAAGAGCTAAGGGCTTAAAGCTGACCATTGATGTAAGCCAACGGCGATAGGGAATTCCTGTGTTAATCCTCCAGATGTCCTCACCCTGGTCACTGAATTTGTATACATATCGTCAATGTATGATACATTTACACCTTTCTTTTCTAAGACTCTCCACAAGACCTCTCTTGGAACCCTATCATAAGCCTTCTCCAAATCGATAAACAACATATGCAAGGGGAAAAAATGCAAATGTAAAAAAAATCTGTTTGGTAAAACTCATTTCTCCATTTTCAACGCTCAAAAACGTTATATTAAGGCTCTTCATGAACTTACATATTAAGGCTCCGTTTAACACGGTGGCGGCGGTCATGAACATGAAGGTTAAATTGTCATTTGTTAATGCTCATCTAAGAAACTTCATCCACTTTTATGCTCAAACAGATGAAGTTTATTAGGTGGTCATTAACAAATGACGGTTTAACTTATGCATTTACGACCGCCACCACCGTGCCAAACGAAGCCTAAGTTTAAAATATGTCATAAGACAAACTTCTCTTAAATTTTTAATCTTTAAGAGATTTGGTGGTGCTTGGAGCCGATGTGGTGTTGATGTAGATATTTTTTATTTTTAATTTATAAAAAATTGAATAAAATGATTTAATATTATAATTTTATGGCTTCTATACTTTAGTCCTAGCCATAAAATAAAATTAATTATTTTTATCGTACCGTACTGTTGTCTTACTTCCTCTCTTCCTTCCTTTTTTCTTCTTTTCCCTCTTCTCACTTTCTCTCTCTCTCTCCCCCTTTCCTTCTCCTCCCCCTCTTTTTCTTTCTCTTCCCTCCCCCCCCCCCCCTTATTTTCCCCTCATACCAGAGAGGAACCCCCCCCCCCCCCCGAGCCCTGACTTCAGGATAATATCCACGTTCAATCATGGATCTTGAACTTCATGGACAGTGAATCGTATCGGATGGCTATGTATCATGACACTGCCAAAACAATGTGGGATGAGCTCCACTCTCTCTATTCTGGCAAGGATAGTCACCAACACTTTGGTATTTTCATGGCCCTTCAACACCTCGACTCGGGCGCGGTTGGGGACCCCAAGTCCTATGTTGCCCAATCCAAGACTCTTGTCGAGGCTTAGATTCAATACCAGCCCCAAAAGATTGATTTTGTCGCTCAACGGGCTCAGAAAGAAGGTGTAGGTATTGCCTTGATGATGGCTCAGTTCCCTCCTCATCTCCACAGTGTTCAGGAGCATATCCTCTCCTACTATTCCCTCATTGTCTGATGTTTCTTCTATGATGTTAAAGGTGACGCCGCCACCTGATCTTTCGGTGCCCTCTCCTCCGGTTCTCCTACATCGTGGATCTGACCACAGACCTCCACCCTCTCCTGCTTGTGGTGGTCGTTCTGGTTCTCTGGGTGGTGGGAGAGATGGTCGTAATCGCTCTAAGGGTCATCCCTCTCGCTTTTGTACTTATTATGGCCGGGAAAATCATACTGAGGCAACTTGTTTTAAGAAACATGGTTTTCACCCCCCGCAAGCTCCCTCTCTTTCGCATGCCTCTCCTGTTGTTGATGGTTCTTCCACCTCCCGCTCCGGCATCGACACCTTACGCGAAGAACTCCAGCTTCTTCACGGGCTGATCTCCCTCCCCTCCAACTTTGTTACCTCGGTCTCAAATAAAGGTATCTTATGTTTGTCCCATAGCCCCTTTTGGATTATATGACCTCAAACAGTCTCCGCGGGCATGGTTTGATAAGTTTAGTCGGGTGGTTCATGATTTTGGCTTCACCCGAAGCTCGGCGAACTTCTCCATGTTTATTCGCCGACGTCTGTCAGACACAGCGATTCTTCAGGTCTATGTTGATGATATTTTAGTCACGGGTGAGGATTTTCCCGACATTACTCAAATCAAGAAACACCTAACATCTCATTTTCAAACTAAAGACTTGGTACGACTCCGATACTTCTTGGGGATTTAGGTAGCCCGACAACCAGATGATCTTGTTCTGTCTCAGCAGAAATATTGCCTCGGTCTACTTCACGATGCAGGCTACTCTGGTTGTAAGCCTGATGCAAATCACTAGCTCTCTGCTCATGGTTCGGACTCTGATCAACACCTCCATAATCCAGAGTATTATCATCGCCTTGTTGGCAAGCTAATCTATCTTGCTGTCACGCGACCCGATATATCCTTTGCGGTCGGTGTGATCAATCGCTTCATGCATGCTCCCCGAATCTCCCACCTTCAGGAGGTCAAGCGTATTCTTATATATTTAAAGAATGCTCCGGGACAAGGACTGGTGTACAAGCCTTCTACTTCTCTGTCTCTCATTGCATATTGTGATGTTGATTATGTAGGGTCCCTCGATGATCGTCGGTCCACTAGTGACTAGTGGTTACTGCACATATTTTGATGGGAACTTGGTTACCTGGCGAAGTAAGAAGCAGATTGTGGTTGCTCGCTCCTCAGCAAAAGCGGAGTATCGTTCCATGGCCTTCACTGTTTCAGAACTCACATGGCTAGAAAGTCTTCTTATTCACTTAGGCGTTAAACTTTCATCATCGGTTGTTTTCTTTTGTGATAGTAAAGTTGTTATTCACATCGCTGAGAATCATGTGTTTCATGAATGCCCAAAAGGCCAAAACGCATCGAAGTCAATTACCACTTTGTCCGGGAAAAGGTTCAACTTCGAAAATTGATTCTGCGACATGTGTCGGCTGCAGATCAAGTTTCGGATATACTCACTAAGGCCTTTCTCGCCCAACATATCGGCAATTCCTTTTCAAGCTTGGTGCCTACGACTTGTATGCTCCAACTTGCGGGAGAGTGTTGAAGAATACATAAAAAGACTTGTTCATTTACATTCTATTTAGCCCATGTATAATGGCTCATTCCTCTCTTAGGCTCCTTTAGTCCCACATCTTGTACTGACTCTTAACTACTCCTTCCCTCTATATAAGGAGTATCTCTGATGCATCCTCCATTGCATTCAAAGACACATGACGCCATCATGCGTCATGAATATTTTTATTATGCATTTATGTATTTTTCACGCACATGTTTTATTTGAATTTGTTCGGCTCATCGGTTCGACCGCCCGGCGAGACCTTAAATAAAGGGTCTGGTAGTTTTAGGTAGTTAGGACGAAAAAGGCAAAGCTTAAAATATTTAAGAGAAACATATATACAAATTGGAGAAAAAAAAAGACATCTCAAATTTCAGAGAATGGTAATTTAGGAAAGAATTAAAAAAATGAAATATTCTGGAAATATAGTTGGCAAATATCAATGGGGTAGATTAATTGGGTTGGCTATTTTGGAAATCAAATTTGAGGAAATTATTTCACGCCACATATTGGAGCCCTACTGCCCTATAAAAATGACATCAGGAAGGAGCGGGGATCCCAGACAGAGCAGAGAAGCGATTTTGTTTTCGTTTCTCTGCCATTGTTGATGTACTCCTCCGCCCCTAAGAAGCTGACACCCTCACTGTTCCAGAGCACTGCAGGGACGACCGGTTCCATCAACTCTCCTCAACGCTCTAGTTCCCGTCGTTAGACGGAAGCCATCGTCGAACCGCCATCTCCGTCTCCCCTTCGTGCCGATCTCCCTTGCACATCGAACAACAGGCGTCGTCGACCTCGACACTACATTCCGACGTCTTGGACTACACCCTTGTCGTCGACTTCGGTCCATCGTTCTGGCTTACTGTTCGAAACCAATTCAAGACCGCAGGAGGTTGCTTCTGTTGTTGCGAAAGGCCTAGGACGGACTCCAACCTCTGCTATATCCTTTCCTCATATCCTTGCTCCAATTAATTAAATTTTAGATTTATGCTATTCAACTAAATAAGAATAAGCTTGCCTTCCGTTCTCGCTATCCTCATAATACCGCGTATTCATAAATTATTATTTGTGATCTTGCTTGTGGTTGTACGGATCTCGCGACGATTCAAATTGTTAAATGCCCAAGGGCATTTCTTTCAAATAACGATTAACGGTTGTTGTGAAGTTTGTTGTTAGGAGATGATCTCGCACGCAAAGCTTCGATTTTGGTCGCTCGACCCCGGTTCGAAATTAAAAATCCATTTTTTTTAAATCCTAATTTTATTTTATAACGAATAAAATATGTGCCTTAAAAATATCTATTTTCAAAAATCCTAACCCTAGGTTACATCAATTTGGTATCAGAGAAAAATTGATTCGCTCCTATCGCGAATCAAGCGATCCGGGTTTTCTAAAAAAAATAAGAATTTTTTTTTAATATTAAAAAAAAACTCATTAGATCTTTTGAGTAAATTTTCTATATAAAAATGATGAGTTTATTAAACTATCTTTTGAGATCTAAATTTTGTGTCTTTTTTTTTAAATAATTAAATTAAAACTGTTCTTCTACCCACTCGGGTAATCCCTCATTTCAAATAAAATTTTTCCAAATTTTTTTTTGAAGTTTTCTTTATTTTCACATGTTCTTCCTTTAAAATAAAATAAAGAGTGATTTAAAAATATTAAAAAAAATCAATTAAAATTTTCAAAATCAAATTATTTCAAATGGAAATGCAAGTAGATAATTAGAGACTAGCGTAGGGGACTTGACCGAACGTACGAGCAACTTGATGAAAGCGGTCAAAAATCTCACCGCCAACATGGGTAGTGTCACGCACGTAGTGAACGGATTGCGCACATCAGTGAACAATATAGAAGCCACCATGCATTTAAATCACGCACCTACCCCAGTGGCCGAAGTATATAACCTAACCCTAGACCTCTAGAACTTGTACACCCTACACCCGAACCATGTAACGAACCACGCAATCAACCCCGATGGGATGTAGGAGTCAAGTTAGACGTTCGTGATTTTGAGGGACATTTAGAACATGAGGGTTGTTTACACTGGTGTGATCGGATGAACCGTTTTCTGGCTTATAAGCAATTGCCCCAAGCTAGACAAGTTGAGTACGCCACGCTGAGATTGAAAGGGTCTGCCCTAGTTTGGTGGGGACAACTAAAACGCTCTAGATTTAATTTAGACATGCCCCCCATCACCACATGGGCCGAATTTAAAACACAACTTCGGAAACGGTACGTTCCATGCGATTATTTGCAGACCCTCAACCGTAGGTTGCACAACCTACGGCAAGACAAATTATCGGTGGATGAGTATACGAACGAGTTCCTAGTGCTACAGTCTCGCCTCGACCTCCGAGAGGATGATGACATGACCGTGTCCCGTTATCTGAACGAGTTACGCTACTCTATTAGAGACCAGCTAGAACGCTTTGACTATAAGGACTTAGGAGAGATTTCGAGTCGCGCACGGAGAGTGGAGTCCTTACAGAAACGAACATCCGGAGTTAGATCTACTGATAGATCCACATCGAGCGTCACCACTACCACCACTGCTAGGATGTCGGATTCCCCTCACCCTCCCATCACTGTCGGGACTCCGACCCCATCTACTATTCCCTCCAAGGGTAAGAAGATTATTGGGGCTAAGCCCAACACCGGAGTATTCCGAGCTTCAAGTGCATGGAGTCGGGGCATAAGTCATCTGAGTGCCCGCGACGCCACTTCGTCGCTATCATCGATTCTACTGATGAATGCGAGCCTGAGTATGGAGTCTACATTAGTGAATCCTACACTTAGCCTGAGCCTGAACCCGAGTCTGAGGATGTCGTAGAAGTGGAAGGTGAACACGCTGATCACTTAGTCTGCGTCTTACGTTATAGTCTGATTACCCCCGGCGAGTCTACTGAGGATGACCACGGGAGACACAAAATTTTTCGCATCACCGCACGTATTCAGGGACAATTTTGTTCCATTATCATAGATAGTGGCAGTATGGAGAATTTCGTTTCTCAACACGTGGTCAACATATTAGGCCTTGAGACGCACCCGTTAGAACAACCATACAATTTATCCAGAGTCAATAGTCATTTAACTATGCCTGTCACACAATATTGCCCAGTAGAGTTTTCTATAGGGAGCACGTATTCGGATAGTATTATGTCATGTCACTGTCATGGATGTCTGTCACATCCTATCAGGGCGATCTTGGTAGTACGACCGACATGTCATGCACGATGGCACGAAGAACTCTCATTCCTTCGAGCATGAGGGACACAAGATTGTTCTTCTTCCCCAGAAGAATTGTCTTATTCCTCAGGAACGAGAGAACCTCTTCGTCTAGTTCACTTTTCGATCACTCCACCACACTACTGCTTACCGCACTCCCGCCTGAACCCTCACCCTAAGAAGTAACTCGTGGCCCGAATGTGTCACTCGCCCCACATTTATTGATTACCAACGTGCCACCAGATATTTCTCAGTTTTTTGATACTATATCTAATAACCACTCACTCCGCACACCTCGCTCTGTCGATTTCATATTTAGAGACTGCGCTTTTATTTCACCTCACTATCATTTGGAGATATGCATACTTACGTAGTTGCATCTATAAATTAAAAAATGTCTATCATATTTTTGGAACACCATATGGGGTCAGAGGGACGCCAAACTCGAAATTAGTAGCGTTTATCACTCTCTGATCGATGGACGGACCGAATTCGTTAATAAGATTTTGGAGAACCATCTTAGGCGTCTAACTGAGGAGAATCCGACGCAATGGGAGCTAGTACCTCCACGAGCAAAATTCATATTTAATAATTCTAAAAATCGCACTCTTAATATATCTCCTTTCGAGATTATCTGTGTTACTCCACCTACCTGACCGCCATCACCTCCCATTTTATGAACGTATCTCATTCGATGTGCAAGCTCATATTAATTATTTAGAAGAATTGCATAAATTTATTGCTATTAATTTGTGAGCAACCTTTGAATATTATAAACTCATTGTCGGTCGTTATCGTCGTGAGTTGTACTCTTCAAAGGGAGTATGGGTGTTTGCTTATTGCAGGAGATTTGGTCCATTTCAAGTTCAGACGTGCATCGAGCCACTTGTCGAGGCCCCAGACATACCACCCGACTCAGCACCAATGAAGACGTCAGTTCTCTCCATTGCCAGTCTTTGCGAATTATCGACGGGAGTCGAGCTTTCTCAACCCCGGGAGAATTGATGCATCCTCCGTCGCATTCAAAGACACATGGCGCCATCATGCGTCATGAATATTTTTATTATGCATTTATGTATTTTTCGCACACATGCTTTATTTGAATTTGTTCGGCTCATCAGTTCGACCACCCGACGAGACCTTAAATAAAGGGTCCGGTAGTTTTAGGTAGTTAGGACGGAAAAGGCAAAGCTTAAATTATTTAAGAGAAACATAAATACAAATTGGAGAAAAAAATCTCAAATTTAAGAGAACAGTAATTTAGGAAAGAATTAAAATACGAAATAATCTGGAAATAGAATTGGCAAATATCAGTGGGGTAGATTAATTGGGTTGGCTATTTTGGAAATCACATTTGAGGAAATTATTTCACGCTACATATTGGAGCCCTACTGCCCTATAAAAAAGACATCAGGAAGGAGAGGAGATCCCGGACAGAGCAGAGAAGCGAATTTGTTTTCGTTTCTCTGCCATTGCCGGTGTACTCCTCCGCCCCTAAGAAGTTGACGCCCTCACTGTTCCAGAGCACTGCAGGGACGATCGGTTCCATCAACTCTCCTCAATGCTCTAGTTCCTGCCGTCAGACGGAAGCCATCGTCGATCCGCCATCTCCGCCTCACATCCGTGCCGATCTCTCCTGCGTATCGAACAACAGACGTTGTCGACCTTGACACTCCATTCCGACGTCCTGGACTACACCCTTGCCGTCGACTTCGGCCCATCGTTCCGGCTTACTGTTCGAAATCAATTCAAGACCGCAGGAGGTTGCTTCTCCTATTGCGAGAGGCCTGGGACGGACTCCAACCTCTGTTATATCCTTTCCCCGTATCCTTGCTCCAATTAATTAATTTTTAGATTTATGTTATTCAACTAAATAAGTATAAGCTTGCCTTCTGTTCTCGTTATCCTCATATTACCGCGTATTCATAAATTATTATTTGTGATCTTGCTTGTGGTTGTACGGATCTCGCGACGATTCAAATTGTTAAACGCTCAAGGGCATTTCTTTCAAATAACGATTAACGGTTGTTGTGAAGTTTGTTGTTAGGAGGTGATCTCGCGCGCAAAGCTTCGATTTTGGCCACTCGGCCCCTGTTCGAAATTAAAAATCCATTTTTTTAATCTTAATTTTATTTTATAACGAATAAAATATGTGCCTTAAAATATCTATTTTGAAGAATCCTAACCCTAGGTTACATCAATCTCTGTACATGTATTTGAAAAAACAAATAAATAATAATACATTTTAAATCTCTTCTCTCTCATTTAGGACAGAGATGCATGACAAGAGGGCTATAAATCTTGATGTGAAGATAAGAGGAGGTGCATGATATAAAGTGATTTATATGACATGTTCAAGAGCATATACCTTTTGGTCGGGCAACAAGATGATCCTAGAGAACAAAGCTTGAGGCGGGTGCAAGCGTTCTGCTAAGAGGTCTTCTTTTACCTTCTAACTTATACCAGTAATTCCGTCTCTACAATTAATTTTCCCGAAAAAAAGTTTGGTGTCGAAGGAAAACATCACATGTAAGAAGACCTCGAACTCTTTAAAGTTGACATCCATAGAACATATGCATTTGTACCATTATTTGAGTGGATATGTATCCTACAACATATTTGATGCTTAATGATTAAGTTTCCAATGAGCATGTTTGTGAATGTGAAGAAATGACTCCACCAAACAAAAGTGTATGTAAGTTGTTTGTCTTAACTCTTAGAGTTACAACAGGAAAGGAGAAACTAAGGACGCTCAAAAGCATATGATTAATGAGATAAGTAGTTGTGAAAATTCCTCCCCCAAATAAAGAGTTGGGCGATGCATAAGGAATGCCCGAGCCACCTCAACAAGGTATTTATTATTTCTCTCGGTAACCCCATTATGGGATGGACTTGCAACATAACCAGTGTGGTGAATAATACTATAGCCGGCTGAATATGTCTTATAATTACTCTCTAGTACTCTATGATATTGTCACTACGAAGAATTTTTATTTCTTCATTAAACTATGTGGCAATTACTGTGTATAAGATTTAAACCAAGAAAAGACTTCATTTTTGGTATGCAAAAAGTAAACCCAAATAGCCTGAAAATAAAAATCAATAAAAGTAACAAACCAATGATGGTCATGCAACAAAGGAATGAGACAATGACCCCACGTCACGTGTATCAAATGACTCAATATGAAGTCAAGAGATGTGAATAAAAGTAAAGCATTTGTGTTTTTCTAATTCATAGATATCAAAATAAAAAATTCTACAATTACTAGAAGAAAGAGACATTAGAAGCCAGGTTTTAAAAACCGGACCGGCCGGTTCAACCGGTTGGACCGCCAACCGGTTCCACAGCCGGTCCGGTCAGGTGATTAAAACCGCACCAGCCAAAAACCGGCCTAGAACCGGTTAACCGTGCAGTTGGACCAGTTAACCGGAAACCGGGCCGGTTTCTAGGCAACCGGGCGGTTGACAGTTTTAAGCCATTTCACAATTAATTTTTACTAGGCTCGGCTCTATTAATAGCTCATTGATAGGAGAGGAAAATGTTATTGGCGATGTGGGATTAAATTTTAATATTAATTATCTCTCTGCCTCTCTTTCTCCCTCACGTACCGCGGTACCGCCCTCTCTTTCCCCCTCCCTCTCTCCTCTCTTCTCTCTCTCTCTCTCTTGCTCTCTCTTCCCTCCCTCTCTCCTCTCTCCTCTCTCTCTCCCTCTCTCTCTCTTTTCCGTATACCTAATAATAGTATATCATATTAATACATAATAAAATATATATCATATTATTCATATTAATACCAATTTATTAATAGTATGACATTATAAAATATATATCATATTAATACCATTATAAAAGGGTGTATAAAATAATATTATTCATTTTAATTAATCTAGTTAATTTATAAACATAAAACTTATGACAAATATATATATATCACGGTTCGACGTCGGTTCAACCGGTTGGACCGGTTCAACCTTGAACATTTCCCTCCACCGGTTTGACATCCGGTCCTGTTTTCAAAACCTTGATTAGAAGACATATTATAGACTGAATACAAAATTCATCTTCCATTCCTACAAGAGCTAAGACGCACTTGGATCGTGGAACAAAACAAGAGAGTAAAATGTGACGATACCATTAAAAGTTCTCGTAATTTTGAGTCGTGGAAAGAAAAAGAAGTTTAAGACATGGAAAATGTGAGGGAGTTCAAAAAAAGTTCAATCGTATGAGCGTTGAACATCCTTCCAAAGAATGCAAGGTAAGTTGTGCAATAAATCCTGAGACAGATTTATAGAAACCTACATTAGTACTCTGAGGAACTTATGAAGTGGGTAAATTCTTGTGCTTGTCCAATTATCTTTCTATATGATTTATTGTTATATTTCTTGAAATTCTCGTTAGAAATTTGCGGCTCTTTTGTTAAGAATTGGAATACTCAAGTTCTCGGTGCGCATCCGGGCCTTCCACAGGATCTCGTTCCTCCGCCGCCGGGCTTCCCTCTAGCTCACCATTTCTTCGACTTTCCCTCCTTCAACGACACAGACCCTGTGGGGTGAATTGCCTGTGCGGAAGAATTCTTCGACATTCATCTGACTCTGGAGCCGCTTAAGGTTGCAATGACTCTCATCAGCATGGAGGGGTCAGACCTCCATTGATCCGTTGGCTGCGATAGAACAACCTTTCGCTCTTGTGGCCGGAACTCCAACATGACCTCATCCTCCGCTACGATGTTCATTATTCCGGGACGACAATTGAACGTTATGTGGTGTTCGCCAATCGGGCTTCCTTGACGACTAAATTGACGAGTTCATTGCCATGACGAAATTAGTTCCTTGACGACAACATGAACTCATTAATTGCCTTGACGACTTCATTGACGAGTTCACTTGCGGGAAGGAGCGACGAAAGTGACTGCTAGATCGTCTGCGGGAAGGAGCGGCGAAATTAGTTGTTGGATCGGTTCGGGCGGCGGAAACCGCGGCCTGAGGATGACATATCGGACCAAATGTTAGGTTCTAGGGTTGAAGAGGAGGAGAGGATTGGAAGAAAAGGAGGAAGAAGAATAAGAGAGAAGAATTCAGCCTCTAGGGATCCTCCAAAAGTGATCTTACTCCAAGATAATTCAAATGAGAGACATATCTAGGCTTATATAGTGCCTAGTTTTGAAATACGAAAGGAAAACGGTAAATAACTCACGGCCCGAAAAATATGTGCGAATGTGCGATAATAAAAGATAAAACTGATGGGTGTGCTATGTTGTGCGTACTAATGGTGAACGTCCGTCACCGAGTTGAGATTTGTGTCCACATCGCCTTGGTCCCAACGACGACATATGTGTCGTGTCCTCGTCCCTCCCCCTCTTCCTTCTTCATAACAGTTAGTCTTAAAAACTTCCATCGGAAGAGCTAAGCCAGAGAAAAAGTGAAGCCTAGTTGGACTCAGGGCACAACCTTCTTCTATCGCATAATCATGAAAGCAGTGATCACACAATTAAGCATATAAACATCACTATTGAATAATACTTTAATATAAGATACATTAAAAGATGATATTTGTTGGAATTAAATATAAAGCTAAGAAAAACATACCTTCTCTCCTACTTTTTCCTGATGCTGCTTCACTTTTTCACGTAACCTTCTTATACCCATGTTCACTCTCAATCTCTTTTCCTACAAATGACAGAAGTTCATCATTCTGAAAATAACCACCAAACATAAGAAATCAAAAAGGGACATGAGAAGGAAGTACTGGGGCCTTCTCCACCACAAAACTAAAAACATAGCAGAAGAATGCAAAATTAGAGAAACATGCCTTCACATAGCTGACACCAAGTTCCTTCCTACTGTAACCACGAGCCAAATTTCGCATCACATACTGGTTATAATCTTTTAGAATCCTCATTATAACATCAGAAGTAGAAATCCCATCTGTACGTTGTGTCTCCTTAAATTTTCCAATAGATTTGACCTGAATCCACAGTGACATTGTCGAAGCTAAAATAAAAGAATAAGTGGCACCAACAAGCTTTGATGATATATTCTTGTAATAGGAATTCATATAATTCTTCTAATAGAAATGAGCAACATATTATTCTAGCAGTAAACGCCACCCAGATGAACGCACAAATTCATAAACATCCTTTCCAGCTCCGCTTGCATCAGCATATCTACCATACAAAATATGTACTGTGATTATCATTTGAAAGAGAAATTTTTTAAATTATTTGATTCTCCTAGTAATCAAGTAAGTTCCGGAAAATAAAAGCAAGACTAACACTTACGGGAGAGAATCATGAGCAATATAATCAATCTTATGCTTATCAAGGAACTCCTTTGTAATCACCCAAGGAGCATCTGGAATCACTTCATCAACCCATCTAAGTAAAAAAGTTATCTTCAGTTGAGTAGAGATCCAAACATAGAAGGGATCAAATGCAGCTATGAATCTCAAAACTAAAAGTTTATGTAAAATTTCTGCTTTATATGGTTAAGATGCTTATGGGTGTTTTTTTCAATCTACACATTTTTAGTGGTATGCAAAAAATAAAAATGTATAGTATTAATGAAAGTTTTATAATTTAATATATTTTATGAGATTGTCTGGAGTTTAAAAGGGACCTGCAATGTCGTAGAGACTCGTAACGCTCAGATTCGTTCATAACAGTCTTGCCCTTATACCGAAATGTAAGTTCATCATTGCAGCATCCCACAAGAAGATGCGTGTTTGGAAACCTGAGCAAGAAGAATTAAACATTATATATAAAATATTTCCTTGTTACTTCTGCAAGAATTGGAATATATTACTAAGAAATAAGTTATCAACACCATAAAAAAACTGCAAACTATATTATCTGTTTATAAGTTTTTACCAAAGCTATTGACGAATGCTGTTATTGGAACGAGATTAGTGGAATTTATGCGGAATGCATGATTAACATAGAACTACATACAAGATTAGATATTTTCTTTATAAACTTAAAACAATAAAAACCCAACAACCCAGAACAAGTCAGAATAAGAGCTTCAGCATTTTCATACCTTTTCAAAAACCGGTCCAACACAAGAAAAGACTGGACTGTCCAAGCACAAAAATATAGCAAGTAATTGAGAAGGAAATTATAGCAGCAACATACCAATTATAATGGTAGTCTTGGGATAATCGCGTCAATTAATATGTATAATCTTCTCACAAATAAAAAAAAATACTCTGCAGTCAATTAAATTAATCCTCTCACAATTAAAAATCCTCTCTAATTCAACCTAAAGTAGCATTAATATGTTTTGAAAATATAGTAATTATAAGCGTGAGATTTATAAGATTAATAAATTATATAAAGATGGTAAAATATTAGGTATATGTTTATATTATATATAAACTGTATAATAAAAAAATGGATGGCAGCGATAACATGGGTACTATCGTTGCCGGGACATGGGGAACCTCGTATTATACTGCCCATTTAGGCATTTACTAAAAGAGAAAATAGAACAAAAGAAAGTAGATCTCACAAATGCATAAGCCATATTTCTCATCAACAAGTTGTTCTCTTACATCAGATGCCACACAAGAAAAAAGAAAATGATAGAACAAAAATTAAATGGAAGATGAGGAATATTCATCATGGCCATTAAATGGAAGGGAGAGGAAAGGGTCTTCATAATGGGGAAGTGGGGAATTTAATTAAGTGTAAACGTTGAAGAGTCTTTGATTTAATACATGGTGAGGGGATTTAATATGGGGTCAGTGATGTGGAGATTAATAGTAAGGTGGTAATTCAAAAATCGAATCATAAAACTTCAACAAAATAACAAAGCTCGTGCAACAAAATGCATATCGTTGAGAACAACCAACCCATTAACCCACAACAAGCACACAATATATTTGAGATTTGGTATTTCTAGTGCATAGAGGCCTTCTCAAGAGGCGTATGTGATTAATACAAACAAACAAATAAAACCATCATTAATTACAGACATGCGTTAAATGGAATACATAAAGCTAGTTCCCAAACTATCAGAAGTCCCAAATCCCAATAGCTTGTGACCAGTACAAGCTCAGACGAGAAAGCTCGAGAAAATTACTCAGTAGGGAGACATCATATGATCACATCATCGTCCATGTTATAGTCATCTGCATCAAACTCCTCTACTTGAAGAGAACTCGACCTCGAGTTCGCAATGCCTGTAGTTGGATAAACTGGTTCCCCATTGATGAAGTATGTTGTTGACAATATTGATGGTTGTCGAAATTTTCATTGAATCAGATAAATCGAGAAACGTTATTATTTATTTTCCACAACTCTTCGATAGGTCTCATCTTCCTCAACTAAAGTTTGCCATGTTAACTTATTTAGGCTCTTTCTCTGCAGAGATGCACCATAATCTCATTACCAACATCGTAAACTTCGCTCATTCTGTGTTTGTCGGTCATGGACTCCAATCACACATTAGCTTCCTCCAAAAATTTTTGCACTTCCACATGGACTTCATGAATTTAAATGGCTAGTTTGGTTGTTGGTGCATTTTTTTCTTTTAGGGTAAACCCAGGGTGTGTTTTAGCTCTCGGAATATACAATGTCAAATAGTGAACTTCCTATTGATGAGTTGACGATGTTGTTATACACGAACTCCGCATGAGCCAAGGCGAAGTCCCATTTCTTTGGCCTTTCTCCACAAATTGCTCTTTATCGTGCTGCCAAAATTTCTATTTACTAAAGTCTAACCATCAATTTGTGGATGTGCAATGCTACTAAACTTCGATAAAGAGCCGAGAATGTTTATGGGACTCCGACAAAATATACTCAGATACTTGTTATCTTGGACAGAAGTGATGCTCTTCCACACACCATGAAGTCGCACGGCTTTGAAAAAAATGGTTTTGGCAGCATGCACAACATTTCTTGTCCTTTTACACTATTAAATTTTTTATCGTAGAGACTCTGCTGACAAATACAAAGATAGAGCCAGCGACCCTCTGGGTCCTTGGCAATTTCAAAATAACGTCCATTTATAAATCCTCCCAAATATTTGTTCATATAGGAAGTGAAATGTAAATCTCGTGTTTTCTGATTTTCCCGTGATCTTTTGGCACACATGGCATCACTGCATGACCTTCCCTATGTGTCATCGTAGTTGTGGCCAATAATATTGCGCTCAGTCTACGATCAAAGTTTTATCATGCCCCAAAATGTGCCGCCAAATTTCCTCCATACAATTCTCGAATTAGCTTCTCCCTTAAGGATGTGTGAGAAATGCAAAATAATCAGTTTGCTTTTGTCGGAGTTGCTCCCTGATTCCGTTGAAATCCTCATCACCCATGTATGACCCATTGAGATACTCGAGGTCAACTACTTCATGACCAAGTGACATCCAATGCAGCTCTTCTATTGAGAACATCAATGTCTTTGTTAGTAGCACCAACCTTATACACACACTTGCATAGGAACTTCTGTAAAAAAAAAGGAATTACGGCACCTTACGTTCATATCGTTAGTGATGTGCTTTTGGTTGCTCAAATTTGCAGTAACTCATGGTCTAAGAAGGCTAGAGTACCCATACTACAACATAAAACTCCTCATTGTATGTCAATAATTTTTTGTCAAGCATCATTAAGTTTCTCATTGAAAAATGTTATCCATCATTTTCCTTGGATGACACTATGCCAATGCCAACGTCATTGGAATCACACTCAACTACGTAGAGCTTGTCGAAGTAGAGGAGGTTGAACTCAGCGCAGTATACAGTTTCACCATAATCTAAGCAAAACTAAGTATTGAAAATTTGTTAGAACAATCATTTTCCATGCATTTAGTGACATGTGACATGACTGGTAAAATATTTTATAAATCTTCTAGGGAAATTCGCTAGTACATGGAAGTTACTCACCTCACCCACAATAATGGACCTCCATTATTTATGAATTGGTCGAATATTTTCCTCATCCACCTGGATGATAGTTGCACCCACAATGAATACCATAGACAATATCTTGGTCATCAACAACAACAACAACAACAACAACAACAACAGAACCCATATAGTCCCCAATCATTGGGGGTGTGGGCGGGGGAAGATTGGAAACAGACCTAACCTTTGGCCCTATGCATAAAGAAAAAATTCTTCGTATTGATGAATAGCAAGTTCTAATTCAACACTATCGTCGCCCTGCTCATGCATTATAAATATATCTCATGACACGCTGTATATTAGAATATAATCAAAATAAACAATAATGAACTCATTGATTGTTATGAATATAGAGGGAAGAGAGCGAGATTGGGAGAGAGATCTAGAGAAGAAGAGATTAGGGTTAGGGTTGAGAAGGAGGAAGAGAATACCTGAATATTGTACTTGATGCCCATCCAGGAGAGTCCCGGGATTATAAATACACCGGGACTAGAGGGGGTCGCCCCCCCCCCCCCCCACCACCACCACACACACACACACAATAGGGGCAGAACCGTGTGGTTCAGCCCCACAGGCCGCCTTTTAGTGATTGGGGGCTGAACCAGATGGTTCAGCCCCGTTGCTCCTTGTGGCCTCCTTTGTTCGTCGAGCATATTGATGTCCCGTGAATCGTAACGCGTTCGGGTGCATAACATTCTCCTCCCCATCAAGCACCAGCTTGTCCCCAAGGTGGAAGTCTGAAAACAATTCGCGGAACTCTTGCAGATCAACCCAGGTATTGTGTGCAGCTGTCAAGTTTTTCCATTTAACCAGGATCTCGGGACGGTACTCAGTACCACGCTTCTTCCACTTGGTCAACAAAATTTCCTCCGTCAAGGGTCGTAGTTCCCCCGTTGTAGTGGCCTCCGGTAATAAAGGGCTCGCCTGAACTGTGTCGCCAATCTTTTTTTGAGCAGGGATACATGAAAGGTCGGGTGTATATGGGAGCCTTCTGGGAGCGCTAAGGTATAGGCCACCGGTCCGACCCTTTGAGTAATGCGGAACGGCCCGTAGTATCGTGGCGCCAATTTTTGATTCGTCCAGCAGGAGACGGAGAGTTGTCTGTAAGGTTGGAGTTTGAGGAAGACCTCGTCTCCGACCGTGAATTCCCGCTCCGTCCGATGCATATCTGCTTGTGCTTTCATCTTGTCCTGAGCCGCTCTGAGGTTGTCACGCAGGATGGACAAGGTGCGATCTCGGTCGCGCAATGTGCGGTCGACCGCTGGAAGAGCTATGTTGCCTGGCTCATAAGAACCCAAGGATGGCGGAGGGCGGCCATAGACGACCTCAAACGGGGTAAGCTTGCTGGTTGTATGATAAGAGGTGTTGTAGGAGTACTTCGCCCAATGTAACCAGTGGGTCCAAGTATGTGGCTCGTCCATCACGAAGCATCGTAGGTATGTCTCCACACCCCGGTTGAGAACCTCCGTCTGGTCGTACGTCTGGGGATGGTTGGTCGTGCTCAGGCGCAATCGCGTACCTTGTAGCCGAAAAAGCTCCCTCCAGAAATTGCTCACGAACACCGGATCGCGGTCCGAAATGATAGACCGGGGCACGCCATGAAGTCGAACGATCTTTCAAACAAAAAGGTCGGCAACGGATTCCCCGGTGTAGGGGTGGCTCATGGCGAGGAAGTGCCCGTACTTTGAGAGTTTGTCGACCACGGCCAAAATGACGGACTTGCCCTGAGACTTGGGTAGGCCGTCTATGAAGCCCATGGAGATCGTGTCCCATATATGGTGCGGAATTTCCAGCGGCGTAAGCAGGCCTGCGGGGGAGGTCGTTTCGTATTTCGGTCGTTGCACAAACTGTTGCACGTCACGACGTAAACCTTTCCAACAGACATTCGCCCTCAGCCGTTGGAGAGTCTGGAGCACGCCGGCGTGGCCCCCCATCGAAGAAGAGTAGAACTCATGCATCATAACTGTTCTCCATGCTGAGGTGGGTGGAATGACTACTCGGCCCTGGTAATAAAGGTGCCTGCCCTGTAACTGGTACCCTGGTGTAGTCGCTTGCCCCTGTCGTAGTGCATCCACGATGATCCGGAGCTCAGGATCATGTTGCACCTCCTCCTGTATGTCGTCGAGGGAGTCGACCAAGGGGCCCGAAATGTGGGAGAGCAGGCTCTCCGGAAGCCGGGATAAGGCATCGGCGACCACGTTCTCCTTTCCCTGCTTGTAGATGATCTCATAATCATAGCCCAACAACTTGGTCAACCACTTCTGCTGAAGAGGAGAGGCTAACCATTGCTCCAGGAACTGCTTCAAACTCTGGTGGTCTGTTCGGACCTTGAAGTGATGTTCCAGTAAGTATGGCCTCCACAAGGCCACCGCGTGTATGATGGCTAGCATCTCCTTCTCATAGGTGGACAACCCCAGGGTCCTTGAAGTTAGTGCCTTGCTGAAATAGGTCAGAGGTCTCCCTTCTTGCATCAATACAGCGCCAATCCCTACCCCGGATGCGTCGGTCTCCAACACAAACTCCTTGCTGAAATCCAGAAGAGCCAGGACTGGCGTAGTCCTCATGACCCGTTTTAGAGCCTGAAAAGCCGCCTCGGCTTCCTCCTGCCACACGAAGGCATCCTTCTGTAATAGCTGAGTGAGCGATTGCGCGATCTTGCCGTAGTCCTTCACGAACCAACGGTAGTAGCCAGTGAGACCTAGGAATCCCCGCAAAGCCCGGATCGTCGTAGGATGAGGTCAGGTTACCATGCTCTCGATTTTGTGTGGGTCGGGCAGAACTCCCAGTGTCGAAACTAGATGGCCCAGATACTCGACCTCCGCTTGGCCAAAAGAGCACTTGGATTGCTTGGCATATAGCTGATGCTGGCGCAAGAGGGCGGAGGACTTGCTTCACATGCTCTAGATGCTCTCCCAACTGCTATTGTTGACCAGAATGTCATCGAAAAAGATCAACACTGAACGGCGCGGGAGTGGCCGAAAGATCTCGTTCATCACGATCTGAAATGTGGACGGAGAATTGGATAGCCCGAAAGGCATCACGAGAAACTTGTAATGTCCATCATGGGTCCTGAAGGCAGTCTTGTTGATGTCCTCCTCCCGCATCCGAATCTGATGGTAGCCGGAATGCAGGTCTAGCTTGGTGAATAGACTTGCTCCGTGTAGCTCGTCTAACAACTCCTCAATCATGGGTATGGGAAATTTGTCTTTGACTGTAGAACTATTCAGGCCTCAGTAATCAACGCAGAACCTCCATGAACCGTCTTTCTTCTTTACTAGAATGATGGGTGAAGAGAAAGAACTTGTACTGGGACGGATGATCCTGACAGCAAGCATCTCTCTAACGCTACGCTCGATCTCCGCTTTCTGTATGTGCGGGTAGCGGTACGGTCTGGTGTTGGTGAGTTCTGACCCCACCTTGAGCTGAATCACGTGGTCTCTGAACCTCGGCGGGGGGAGTGCGTGCGGCTCCTGAAATACATCGTCGTACTGGGTCAACACGGGTTGCATCTGCTCCGGTATCTCTGATGGAATATGAGTGAGCGATGCTAGTCCCATGATCATTGCCATCGAGCTTCCCTGCTCGCCCAGACGTTCCAAACTCCTAAAAAAGATCTCCTTCAGTGGAGATGATTTGAGGTCGTGAAGGCAGTAATCCTCCCCAAGCTGTGTGAACTCCATGGGCATCTGGTCCCAGTCAAAGGTGACTCTCCTCAATTGTCTCAGCCACTGGACTCCTAATACCATATCAGATCCTCGGATGGGCAGAAGGTAGACGTCGGTGCGGCAAGTGTACCCCTGCATCCACAGTTCGACTCCCCCCATCACCCCTTCACATCTCAGTTTGCTCCCGTCTGCTACCATGACCTGGAAAGCGGCGCCACGATCTACTTTGTGTCCCACCTTCATTGTCACGGCAGGGTTGATGAAGTTCTGGGTGCTCCCACTATCGATCAGAATTGTAACCCGCTCATGGGTTACTTTCCCCGCTATGCGCATAGTGAGGGGGGCCTTATACCCCCTCCATTGCCTGTATGGACACCTCGAATTCTTTCAGATCCAATTCCTCCTCTAGTTCCACCTCGGTGGTTTCTTCTTCCTCTCCCTCCTCTCTCAGCAAGAAAACTTGGATCTTCTGGCACTTGTGCCCGGGCCCATACTTTTCATCACAATTGAAGCACAAGCCTTTCTCCTTCCTTGCCTGCAGCTCAGGCCAGGTCAGTCTAGTCACCGTCGGGAGGTCAGCCATCGGCGGATCTCTCCTGCGGGTGTGGGAGTCGTGGCAGCTCTACCTATGGTGCGGTTTCTCTGTCTGTTGAAACGCTCCTCCTGTATCTGTGCTAGACTGATGGCGTGACTCAAGCTGCGGGGGATATAGGTATGGACCTCGTCCCTCAGATGATCCTTCAGACCAGAGACGAAACAGCTCAGCAGTGCTTTCTCTTTCCATCGGACCTTGTTGGCCAACCTCTCAAACTCGGTGCGGTACTCCATCACCGTTTCCTTCTGTCGAAGCTTCTGTAGCATGACCTCAACGTCTTCATACTCCAAAGGGCCAAATCGGGCTGGAAATTCCTCTACGAACTCGGTCCATGGCGCGTAATCACGGCCCCTCAAGAACCACTGCGTCCACTGGTAGGCGTCCTCCTCCAGGTGAAGAGCTTCCAGCTGCACCCATTGCTTCTCGGAAATTTCCTGGTAATTGAAAAAAAGTTCCGCCTTCTGCACCCACTCCAATGCATCTCCTCCTCTGAATTTGGGGAAATTCATGCGAGCCCTCTTCGGTGGCATGTAGGCCCTCTGGCTCGCCTGCCCCCCCCCCCCCCCCCGGTTCATGTCCGTACCCTGCTGCCCTTTGCTGCTCCATAGGGGGTGTGGTCCTTGGGGTCTGGGAAAATGCATTCTCCCTTGAGCTACGGTCGGGAGAAATCGTTCCCTTCCTTATCCGCCGCCAATGTGTTGGCCTCCTCCGTAGAAACCGGTCGGTGGTGGCCGCATGTGCCATTGATCGCCATTCCCGTAGCCCGTAGGTTGTCCGAAACTCGTGGAAGGGGTAAAAGTCCAGCAACACCTCCAATCGACGTGCCTGGATTCTCGATAGGCTGAAACTGTCCCGATGCGTGTTCCGGAGGCCGTCAAGTGGTCATACGGCCTGTCCCGACCTCGCTCTAGCCCGCTGCTGGGCCGCCCAGGGCGAACGTCCCAGTCGCTGGCTCCGTTGGTCGTCAGGAGGCCGTGCGGCTTGTTCCGGGTTCGCCCCAAACCGACGGTGGCGCGCCCAGGCCAAACGACTGCTGCGGGTTCCCGTCGGGTCCTCCTGTAGCCGACATCTCCTACGCTCCTCCGCACGGTTGCTGCGAGTGGGTTCCGACCGTCCACGGAGCCGGATGGTGCGGCGGAAGCGGATCGGGCGTTTCCGTCTCCGATCCCTCGTTGGCCGGAGTTTGCCCTTCAGATTCTGCGCTAGGTGGGACTTGATTTCCTCCATACGAGCGTCCATTCGCTTCTCCAATTATTGGGTCGAGGTCTTCATCCTTTCTTCGATGGCCGATACCATGTCCGTCAAGCTGGCGTAGTTTTCTTCTAGGGTTGCCAGTCGGCCGGCCTCTTCGTGCAAGCGGGTGTTCACCATGGTCGGAGGGAAGAGCTCTTTGATACCAAATGTTATGAATATAGAGGGAAGAGAGCGAGATTGGGAGAGAGATCTAGAGAAGAAGAAGAGATTAGGGTTAGGGTTGAGAATGAGGAAGAGAATACCTGAATATTGTACTTGATGCCCATCCAGGAGAGTCCCGGGGTTATAAATAACACAGAAATTGAGGGGGTCGGCCGACCCCCCCCCCCCCCCCCCACAATAGGGGTTGAATTGTGTGGTTCAGCCCCCACAGGCCGCCTTTTAGTGATTGGGGGCTGAACCAGATGGTTCAGCCCCGTTGCTCCTTGTGGCCTCCTTCCGAGCATATTGATGTCCCGTGAACCGTAACGCGTTCGGAGGCATAACATTGATGAAGGGTCACAACGCCAAGTTCACTAACTACATACAAGTACTCGACGGATTTGAAAGCCCAAATGAGATGACCAACCACACTTGAATATTCTTTTCCACTCATCATTTGACTAGATATGTACTTGGTGGTAGTGGCTCCTTAAGTCAACCTTTGGAAAGATCTCAACACTACTCAGTTGAATTAACATGTCATGCAGCGGGATGAGAAATTTCCAGTCGATTGTGATCATATTGAGCACATGGTTGTCCATGAACATTCTCTAACTCTCGTCATTTTTCGCTACTAGTAGTATTGCGCAAAGTATGCTCTCCCAAATATGACCTTTTTAAATTATTCTATCACCTTATCTTGGAGACTCTTGTTTTCCAGTTACTCATGTGATAATGCGGCATGTTCGGCAAGATTATTGTACACCGGGCCAATGATGTGTTGAATATTCAACATTTGTAGCAAACCCTTGGAAAGCTGAAGTAAATCTGGTCTTGACGAGTCAATTTCTTCGTGAGAAATCGTCAACCTTGAGTGACAACATAAACTTTCATATTATTCAAGGAATGTATGATCACTGAGTCTCTAGGAATACACACTTCATCACCCGACTATTCTTTGGAAGCTTCTTTATCAAAGTATTCGCATGTCATCACTGTGGGTAGCCACTCGAGTGATGAGCGGGTTTGTTGCTTCTGAAGCATGGGAGTCGAGGAGCGGCTGCAAGCTGAGGAGCAAGCACGACTTCTGGAGGAAGCGCGATGGCATGATGCTGAGGCGAAGGCCAAGGCTGAGACTGCTAAGCATTCGTGCAGGACGAAGCTCGACAGAAGTAGGTTGCATTTGGTATAGGAGTTGTCAGGGAAAGTAGGCGCTTCTTTAGTCGACTGACCTTTATACCATCTTCCATGTTGACTCTTTGCCATTTTACTCTATCAGAGAACCATCTTTCAAACTTTCACTTTTTCCCAACTCTTAGGTGACTTTATTGAGTTTAGTCGCACCGACTTTTGTTGTTTTACTGTCACTTCTCCTATAGCAATCGCTTGGTTTGGTTCAAGTCATCCATGAAATAAAAGATTTATTGTCCTCATATTTCGTCGAGATTATTGTGTTTGGCAAGGGGCATAAACTTGGCAGTATATTAACTGATGTTGCAAGTAAGTTGAGCATGACTGGATTGATAAAACATGTGTTGACCATAGTCATCGCGTAAGAAACAAACCTTCAAATTATTTTGCATTCTCTCCCACATCTTGATGTGTCTATTTCCTTCTTGTGCTTGCAATTTGTGCCGTTTATTCCCAATGTGATGACTCCAGATTTATACTCGACAAGCGACTAATTTAACCCTCCCGTTGGCAGGAATATTCATGTAATTGAAAACTGGATTAACCCCCGATAGTTAATCCACGGGCATTTCAATGACGATGTCTCTCCATTGAATATTGGAATATGTAACCTAAGTTTGAAGTCATCCCCACTTCCTCGAGAAACCTTCTGTTGTCTACCATGTTACTTTACATAGCCTTCATTGAACCGACCTCCAACACAGTTGAAATCATTCCTCCCGTAGTCTCCATGTTGATGACCTCCACTGAACCTGACCAAACATCAGGTTGATCAGGCATTTTGTTCTAGCGTTAATCTTCATCTAGACCTCTTTTTGTAAAAATGTCGACATCATCTTCACCCAAACTAGAAAAGTCCAAGAGAGACCACCATGGTTGATGTCCCTGCACCAATCCTTGGTCACGAATTAGGTTTGCTCGTGATAGCATCTCGAGATCTCAAACTAACTGCTTCAAATTTTACTGAATGTTTCATGCTTGCTCCAATTGATGAATGTGGAGATTCACCTCCGTAAGTGTAACAACCCCCTTTCTATGCACATTGTCATATGAGTCCGGAAGTTATCCACAAACACATGCATATTATAGCTCAATACAAGTAATAACTAGCCAAACAGCCCCAACATCAGAGTATAAACAATGCACACAGGAAAACAATAGCAAATCATAGAACGGTTACAAGAGTGATCAAAAAACCAAACCATCAAGAACAAATATACTAACATCACTAGTTCTTATTGCATGCATCATTAGTTGTAATTCATATTATTCCAAGTCGTTCAGCATTTATGTGTATTTATCCCAGTTGAGGGTATTTTTGTCTCTCTATTTTTAGGGTTTCCCCTCACTCATGTATATGTATGAGTAAGGGTTCATTGAGATAATTAATCAAAGCATTTCCACTTTACCACAACTACCTACTCTGGTAGATACTGCTCCTATCCAGGTACCCTTGATCTCCACCCTGATCTCTCCGCTTCCACACATATATCACTGTCGTACAGGTACACAGGCTACTAGAGTTCCTCCTCTGTCTGTGTTACTTCGTCCTCAGATTCTGATGATGCGGATATGCATATTCCTCTTGCATTGCTGAAAGGTAAAGCCACGAGTACGCAACACCCTATTTCTAACCATGTGGCTTATCAACATCTCACCCCGGCTCATCAGGCCTTTGTTTCATCCCTTTCTTTGGTTGTTACTCCTAAATCGTTGCAGGAAGCCTTGCAGATGCCTGTATGGACACAGGCTATGCACGATGAGATGCCTGCCCTGGACAAGAATCATACTTGGGAAGTCTCCTCTCTTCCTCCTGAGAAGAAAGTTATAGGCTCACGGTGGGTCTTCACTGTTAAGCAAAACCAAGACAGTAAAGTAGAGCGGTACAAAGCACGTCTAGTTGCTCAAGGATACACTCAGACGCAGGGAGTTGATTACCAAGAGACCTTTGCTCCTGTCGCAAAGATGGACTATATTCGGGTGTTATTATCTTGTGCGGCTTGCCTGGACTGGGACCTTCATCAACTGGATGTGAAGAACGCGTTCCTTCACGGTGACCTCGATGAAGAGGTGTACATGAAATTTCCTCCTGGTTTTGTGAAAATGGGGGCTAAAGGGCTTGTCTGCCGCTTAAAGAAATCTTTATATGACCAAAAGCAATCACCTAGGGCCTGGTTCGGAAGGTTTCTCACAGCTATGCTCAAGTTTGGGTACAAGCAAGCTCACTCTGATCATACCATGTTTATCCGGAGACGTGAACAGAAGGTAGTGGTTCTCATTGTCTACGTGGATGACATTGTGATTACAGGAAATAACACAGAGGAGATTTTCAGTCTTAAAACCCTCTCAGCTGTTGAATTTGAGGTGAAGGACTTAGGAAGGTTACGGTACTTTCTGGGTATCGAGGCGGCTAGATCCGATCAGGGTATATTCATATCCCAACGAAAGTATGTATTGGATCATCTAAAGGAGACAGGGATGCTTGGGTGTGCTCCTGCTAACACTCCCTTGGAGGAGAACCATAAAATTGATGGTGATAGTGATGGTGACCATGTTGATGTATCACGTTATCAAAGACTGGTTGGAAAACTTATATACCTATCACATACTCGGCCTGACATTACATTTGCGGTAGGGATTTTGAGCAGGTATATGCATTCTCCTGGGATCAGACATCAAGATGCTGCGTATCGTGTGCTAAGATACTTGAAGAAAACACCTAGTTGCGGTCTATTGTTCTCCAAAAACAATAACTTGAAGATCGAGGTCTTTACCGACGTTGATTGGGTTGGATGTCAAGATGACAGAAAGTCCATAACTGGTTATTGTGCTTTCATTGGTGGAAACCTTGTGACATGGCGTGGCAAGAAGCAAAATGTGGTGGTCAGATCAAGTGCTGAGGCTGAATTCCGTGCTGTCTCAGGGCCTATGTGAGGGTCTGTGACTCTGTGGTTGCGCACTGTATTACAAGATCTAGGTTTCACTGAGACATCTCCTTTCTCCTTATTTTGTGACAATAAGACCGCTATTAGCATAACACATAACTCAGTCCAACATGACAGGACAAAGCATGTTGAGGTTGATCGACATTTTATTAAAGATCACTTGGATAAAAAAACTGTGGTAACTCTCTTCGTTCATTCCAAAGATCAACTAGCCGATGTGTTCACCAAAAGCTTGGGATGTGATATGTTTATTGATGGCATTCAGAAGCTAGGGATGACTGACATCTTCCGTCCGACTTGAGGGGGAGAGTTGTAATTCATATTATTCCAAGTCGTTCAGCATTTGTGTATTTATCTCAGTTGATGGTATTTTTGTCTTTCTCTGTTTTTAGGGTTTCCCCTCACTCATGTATATGTATGAGTAAGGGTTCATTGAGATAATTAATCAAAGCATTTCTCCTATTCTACTTCATTTACTTACAAAAAAGTACATATACATGCATACATACATGGCACATATAACACTTCTTTGGCGTAGAGCCGCACCTTTGGTTTTCTAGGTCAGTGGCGCAATTTTGCATTCATATATGCATTTAAAACGAGGGCCAGCCAAAGCTGACCAAGCAACACCTCCCGTTCTCTCAAGCCCTAATGTGTGAGTTTCTAAAGGAATGCCCACAATTCCTCAAATCACCTGCAAGTCCGCATTTCTTATACATAAGAATATAAGATGTAAAGCAATAAACATGTACACCATCATAACAAGTCCAACATGTGTAGAGTAATAATTATGCAATGGTTTACAACATATGAACAATTATCATTAACAGAGTGAGATGAGAACAACTCAATCAACATTTCTTCAACCTTACCCTATATTAATCCTCCTTACTATAAGAAGCAATAAGTCATATACAATTCAGGAATACTAAGTTAAGCTATGGCCCTACCGCACAACTACAACCTCATCAGATCTAACTCACTCGATGTGTGGTTACTTAAATACTGACACTGTATCAACAGTTCACGTGAACTCCTAAAGCTTCTAGTGAAGGAGTCATCACAAGCAAATATATTGTTACAAAGGTTCACATACCTTCATGCAAGTCATATGCCTTCTAATAAGCCTTATAAGGTGCATCCGTAGTTTGGTACTTGGGAAAACAAATTCTCTGATTACACCCAGAGATCATTTATCGGCCATTGCTACCAATTCTCTGATAACAAGCCTATGCCTTCTCACGAACCACATTTGCTAGATGTCCACCCTCAAATCTCAATCACAATCATACAAATAATATAAAATGTTTCGATCACTTCGTACCTCAATGGGATCTAACTAAGCGATCACACCACGGCGAGGCTATCACACATCGTATGGATTCTCAATCCCTTCTCATAAGTCAGTATAATGAGATTTTCCATCAAATCTCATAAGATGTTGTCAACGACATGACTCCATCAAGTCATTCAACCATCTTTGGGTAATTTCGAATATTGTCAACCTAGGCCACCCAAAGGTTCTATCACATTAATCAATAAGATTGTTCGCATGGATTAACATAATCCCACGCTCATCAGTAAAAGACGCCTAGGTTTCAAAAGAGTACAATCCACAAGATCACCTAGAACTCGATCTCCATTTCAGTTCTAATGTTCTTGCTCACAAGTTTGCATCCTAACTATACATCGGTTCACAAGGGTATGTAACTTAGAATTAATCTTAAGTAACGACTATAAAAGGTTCACAAGGGTATGTAACTTAGAATTAATCTTAAGTAACGACTATAAAAGGTTCACGAGCCTTAAGACCAAGTCAAGAGTACAACCCTAATGGTCACAAGCATAAGGTTAGCTATGACTCCTAGGGCGAAGATGCAACCCAAAGAAAACCCCCTGATGCAGGGTAGGTTGACAACGACACGGGTATCCTAAAATGCACTCCTAAATGGTATGTGACACTATGTAAATGCAAGGAGCAGTCCGATTCAATTAGCAATAAATAATTAATCAAAATAAAACCTATTTAGAGGCACATTTCTTCATAGGATATTGATTTTGGAAAGCAAATTTTAATTCACAAAATAATTGAAGCGCAAGTATTTTTAAGCGTGCACAAAATAAGTCCTGCAAATCCAACGATTTCACAATAACAAAGCATGTATTGTCACATCCAACATAATATAGTCAGAATACAATGTTAAAGAACAAAACTCCAAACTAATGACTTCAGGAGACGTCTGAATGAAGTAGCGAAGGAGATTCCGGGCTGCTGGAGGGTTGTAAATTAATGAGGTTGTATGTATAGTTGGCAGCCTGGGGTGGAATGGGGGGGTTCAGGACTTGGCGTGGATGAAGGGTGATGTGCAGAGGTGGGTGTAGAAGGGGTGTTGGGAGGGGATTTATAGCAGTAATTGGCGGCAAATTAATGTGGAAACACGGAAAATACCGGCTGTTATGAAAACTATAGCGGGGCAAGTGGCAAGGGAGGCAGAGAAGTCACGACAAGGCTGGGAGCAGGCTGGGGGGAATGACACAGGAGTGAGGTGCGGCGGTTGGAGTGACTGGAGTGGGCAGCATGGCTATTGGCAAAGCCTGGAGTGGACGGCAAAAGGTTGAACATAGGCAGAGGGGTCTGAATGTGGGCGGCACTCGCTGATGGAGGGAGGGGGGAAGGAAATCGGGAGGGAATCGAAACCAATGGAGTCCACCGAGGAGAACTCTCGGTGTCGCACCGAGGGAGAAGACCAACGGTTTTCCAGTTTTTGAATCAAACCCACGATACTCCTCTTGGCAATCCCCCTGCGTGCATAAATAAGTCATAACTAAAATAGGGGACCTGAATCAGATGGATCATATCGTCCGAGTCGATCGGGTGTCAAATACAACTCGAAATAAATTAAATAATATATGAAAAAGACTTGGAACGACCGTATGGACGCATCTGTGGGCTCGGATCGTCCGAACGGGTAGCGGATCACCGCCTCCTGTGGGAATACACGTGTGTGGGCCGGCGTTCTCCATCACACACTTTATGGCGACACAAATACACTAGCATTCAAGCATCATTTAAATAAACAAATGCATCATAAAGTCCTACTCACATCATACAAAATTCATGATCCATGTGAGAATGCGTAAACATAAACAATAGTCATCCTGACCCCAGCTTCACTTGGCCTGGTGAACTTCACCACAAAACAAACTCAAGCCCAATAGACTGGGTATAAAGTATGCATGTGTGACACGAGCCCTACCATCCTCAATCATAATCGAAAGACTCCAAATCTAGCCTATGGGCTGATCAGGACATGCAAGTTATATGTCTATTATAGAATAATAAAGATACCCTATGCCTAAGAGAGAGGAGAGAGAGAGAGATCATTACTCGTTGTCAATGATCCATTTGTCTACTCGGTGCGACGAAATGATGAAGAGGACCACTATGCCCTCTTAACAAGGCCTTATCGGTCAAAATGTTCCACTCTATTGCATCCCTAGTGTCCTATGTTGCCAATAAAAACCTCAAGGCATCCACCTTTTCACACTGAGCCACGTCTGATGATCCTTAAGAACCATCAACCTACTAAAAAGATGAGATATCAAACCTTAATTGTCACCCATAACAAGCATATAGTGCATCTAAGATTCAAATGATTCATCACATATTCACTATTATTATTTTTTGGTATTTTTTTAGTATAGATGCCTCCTCATGAGGTGTGTATTATCTATACTATATTAAAAGGGGAAAAGATCCTTTTGGTGAAACATTCAACTTTCCGATTTTACCCCCTCTTTATTACAAAATTTTCAATTTCTTTAATTTATGTGTGTTTTTTTATTTTAAAAAATGTGCTCTCATATAAGCAAACTCTCATACCTATAATAAAAAAATGTGCTCTCCCCGTCGCTAGCGAACCCTCGTGCACACTGCAAAAATGATCGATTGGCAGAGTATAACGCTCGGAGGTTTGCGAGCGGTGGGAGCGTCGTCGGCCGGGGCAATCCCGTGGCTGGGGTACTGTCGCGCGGGGAACTGTGATACGATCAGGAATGTGATATGATCAAAAATGGCGGGAAAGTTAGTGGGGGGAGGGTAGTATTGTCTTTTAATAAAATGAGCAAGCCTAGTTATACTTTCTATAAATAGTTGGTGTGTGTGTGTGTGTTGGAGAGGGTAATGCAAGCTTTGAGTGTTATGTTCCTTCCTTTTGGCTGAGTCTGGGATTCATTCCTCTGCATTTTGATTTCTTGTTCAGATCTCTGCTCTTAGATAAATTGGTTCCCTTGTAGTTTTACTTTTACTAAATGATGTTATGTTCTTAATATACGTTTTGCTCTGTTTTGGGTGCTATCAAGCTGTTCAGAGACGATCCATCCATTTGGATCGCATCGCACTGCCCCCCCCCCCCCCCCCCCCCCCCCCCCCCCCCCGTGCATTGTGGCGGTCGGGGTACTGTCGCGATTGGCCGTATGGGCGGAGCCCCGTGCCTCTCACTCTAAATACAAACTAATAAATAAAGCAATCATTCTTTACAGAAAGGAATAAATAACGCAAGTTCCCAAGTCATCATAAGTTCCAAGATTTTTATGTAACTCAACGAAAACCAACCAGCACGATTTAGAAGGTTTACCCCAATCACTTTATCCAATCTGTTTGCACTGAACAAATGCATGAGATATTTGAAGTAAGGATCCAAAACCGAAAACAAAGGTAAAGAAAATAGAGCGGACCACTCCAGGGACCTATCCAACGACACCATTTAATTTTCAAACCAGATCCCAGTCAATTCCTTGAGAAAAATGCAACAAATAACTCCACTAATAATTTGGAATATAAAATTGCAGCTGCGCCCATTAATTTATTACAACAGAATAATATACTTCACTGACGCCATGGATGCATAACAAAACAAGATCAAATAAGTCAAAAACAACATAAACCAGTCAGTAACATGTCGGGAAAGAGTGACGGAAGAATCCATCGGCAAAATGAGGGATAGAAGAACCTCCATCTCCGTGGATTCACGGAGACGAGCAGAAGGAAACAGATGAAAGGGCTCACAGTTTCTTGGCCTGTTCCAGGGACCGTGCATGGCCGAAGTGGAAGAGATCGTATATGCCATCGGCGTAGATCCTCACCGGCCTGTGCCCGTCGGCCGCCGCCGCCCTCTCCTCCTCTACCTCAGACCTGGGATTCTCCATTCGCCGATTTGAAGCAATAAAGTGTAACCCCCCACTTCCAGAATTCTTCACGTTTCTTGACTTTCAAGGGTTTCAACATGAACTTAACTCATCAGGCAGTTTTTTTTTTTAAATAATAATTTGGCAGTATTATTCTCTGCCTTCAGTTTTCGAAGATGATTTCTAGCACTTGCTTAATATTCTTATTAATATCGCCAATTGCGATTCTGCAGACTTCTTATTGCCCCAAATGGTATTAAAAATAGAGAGTTGATATTAGCCGTTCGGAACTGGATATTCCCAGTTCATCGCTATTCGTAGTCCATAAAATTTATTTGCAGTCCAAAATTATATTTGCACCCCACTCCCAACCCAAATAAGCGAAACATTTTGCTAATTTATTAAGTATTAGAAGCCTAGAAAAAAATCTTAAAGACTAAAATAATTTAAAAATCTAATCGGAAAACAAGTGAAATGACATGCATAGAGGAATTAACTCTAAACCAAGTTAAATGGCATGTAAGCCTTCCTCTAACCAGAAAGCTGACTACTTTTTTGAGATTTTCGCTAGATAATTTCCTTTTTTAAGGTGAATCTAAGAGGGGGGAAACGACGCGACCGATAGAACTATGGCTAGGGTTTAGACAACAGAAGAGAGATGGAGATGAGGTTATTTGATGGGGTGCGATTAGCGAGATTTGGACTGCTAATCCGCAGCAGCACTATGCGCTACCGCGCGCGATACCACGTACGGTACCGCACGACCGCGCGGTTGCGTGCAGTACCGCGCGCAATACCGCAAGCGATACCAAACGCAGTATTGTGCGGTACCGCGCGGCACGCGCAGTACCGCGCGCGCGCGGCGCGCACGCACGGTAACGAGCACGGCCCGCGGTGCCGCGCGCAACCGCGCGTGGTACCTCTCGTGTACCGTGCACGGTACACGGCACGTGGCCGCGCGCCGGCATCCGCGCGCGTGTTCGGTGCCGACCGCTCCCCTTTGCCTCGCGCCGCCCGTTGCGCTCTTTGCACCATCCTTGTGCGGCTCCGATCGCGCTTAGCACCGTGGAGTCCTTAGCATGCCTTTGATTCGCGCGCACTTGAACGTTGCAAAGTTCATAGTGCATGCAGTTGCTAACTCCACTTTCCTTCTTAAGACTACAGGATTTGCACATTGCAATCAGGAGCATCAACGAAACTGCCCGAACTGCCTGAACTGCTCGAACTGCCAGAACTGCCCGAACTGACCAGAGGGTGAAACCGTCATATTCAGAAAGTGGCGATCTGTGTGCTCTCGATCAACGGTCGAGATCGTCAGGTGGTTACGGTACTTACGACGGCGAAATTACCGAGTCGATCCCGACCAAGTCTATAAAAGGGACCCCGAATCCTCATTTGAGGGGATCTGACACTTTACATCCGAGAGAGCTCCTTGAAGAATTCCTTCAGAGATCTCCTTCACGGTTTGAAAATCTCCTTCGTCACTTGAAGATCTTCTTCGGACCTTGAAGACCTCCTACGACAGCAAAATACTTAGTTTTTTTCTGAGAGGTGGTCTGTCACCCTCAGAGACTTTCCTTCAACTGCAATTGTAACGAGAAGCGGTCTGTCACTCTCAGTTCTCGCAACTTTACTTGTAACACTCGAACACTTAGTGAAATTTGGCTAGCGCAGATCCGGCCACATGGTTTTTCACCCTTTCCGGGTTTTCCACGCTAAAAATGTTCTCTTGCCACCTGTCTGTTCTCTCTGTGACTGTTTGCGCACTCGGCCCACTCTCAGGCTAAGACGGTTCAATTCGCCCGGTCTGGAAGAGCGCTGAGTGACCTGCAACAGTTTGGTGTCGCCTGTGGGAAAGGTGTTCCCCAAACTCTGCAAAGACTTTTCGAAGACAGTATTCGCTTCATAGCAATACTCGTGACTAACAGCGATGGCAAGAAGAAGTTCTCGCACCACCGATGGTTCCATCCCAGAAGGACGCATTGATCCCGCTCCCTCTCATTCACTCATCAACGCACCTCCCGCCGAAGAGGGTGCATTAGCACCCGTTGCCACGTTAGAGGGGCGCATACGCCAGATGGAGGAACAGCAAGCTGAAATGCTGGCTCTCCTCAAAAACCTCGGAGCCCCGCAAGCTCCCGTTCCGCATGCCGCACCAGTCATCCCTCAGCCCTTGGTCCCTAATCCTGCTCCATTGGGAGAGGCAGCCCAGGGGGGCGATACATACGAAGAAGAATACTCAGATGCTGCCAGCTCTGCGCATCCGGTCCGTCCCGCCAGGGGCGCTAGAGGAGAACCCCTTCACCATCAGCAAGGAGGGGTAGGAGTTGATCAAGCCATATGAAGGCCCACTCGCGAGGAAATCTGCAATGTGATTGTCGAAGAGTACGGACAGGTCAGGCGCTGGGGAATCTTCGCTTTTCGCCCCCTGCATCGTGGCTCCCCCCTGATACAGCAAATCCTGGACCATCCAATTCCACGCGATTTTAAGCTTCCCAACATCGAAACATTTGATGGGACAGACGTTCCGTTGGAGCACATCAACCATTTCACCACCATTATGAGGATCTATAACGCCGCTGATCAGCTCCTCTGTCAAGTGTTTCCGGCAACACTTAAGGGGCAGGCGCGCACTTGGTTTCATTCTCTGCGGGATGGGTCCATCAACAACTTCGCCGAGTTAGCCCGACAGTTTACAGACCAGTTCGTTGCTAACCGAAGAATTGTCTGAGATCGCTCAAATCTTTCGGGGATCCGCCAGAACGAGGGAGAGACCCTAAAAGATTTTTTCCGCCGCTTCACCGCCGAAGCACGACAGATCCCATGGGTTGATCTCGAGATTCTGCGTGGCGTTTTCCTGGGGGACTCCGCCCAAGCGGCTTCTACTCCGCTCTGATGAGGGAGACAGTACCAAGCTATCCGGATCTCGTGCACCGAGTGGAAGCACAGATAGCGGCGGATGAGGCCATTGAGGCGCATCGCCAGTAGTTCGAAGGAAGCCAGAAGAGAAGGAAGGGGCAGGAGCAAGCTCCCAGAAGGCAGAAAGAACGGCGTATGGAAGAGCGTCGGAATGATGATCATCGTCGAGACCTCCGAAGGGATCAGAGTCCCCGGCCACCACGAATTTACACTCCCCTCAACACGTCGCGAACCAACGTGTTTTATGTCATTCAAGACAGCCCGACATTCCGTAGGCCGAGGCCGCCTATTCCAAATGAAAGAACCGATCAGTCAAAGTATTGCGAGTTTCATAGAGGAGCTGGTCACACGACTGAGGAATGCTCCAAATTGAAGGGAGAAATTGAGAGCCTTATCAGGCAAGGGCTCCTCGAAAGGTTCCTGCAAGGTCAGCTGCAAAACCATCTGCAACATCCTAGGTAGCCAAGAGATCAACCTCCCGCACCTCACGGCGCAGCGGAGGGAAGGTCGATGGTATGAGAAGTCGAGATTATAGCCGAGTCTACGGTTTCCACTCCTAACCTCGTCGCTCAGATCCTTTCCATTGTTAGGCCCGAGAGAGGGCACGAGGATAAAAAAACTCAAGCAAGACACCACCATTACCTTCAGAGAAGAAGATCTAGAGGGGTTGCGGCTGCCTCACCAAGACCCGCTCGTAATCAACGCTGGGATCGGGGATCCCTGTTTCAACGTCAAGAGAATACTAGTCGACAATTGGAGCTCAGTCGACGTCCTGTTTCTCTCCACTCTATGAAGCATGAAACTCACCAAGGAGCACCTCAGCCCAGCATCAGGACCCGTCTACGGTTTTGACAACCGCCCCGTTCCGGTCCAGGGCATGATTACCCTTCCGGTAACGCTCGACGAGTTTCTAAGGCAGGCAACTCACAACATTCAGTTCGTAGTTGTGGAGTCAAGCTTTGCCTACAACGCAATCTTCGGGAGGCCACTCCAGTCTATTTTCGGAGCCATCCCATCAATCCTGTACCTGGCTATAAAATTCCCGACTGTTGTTGGAGTAGGAGTCGTTCGTGGGAAGAGGCAGCCAGAACCTGCTACCTGAAGCAAGCTCAACCGGCAATGGCAACCGCCCTCAACATCGACAACTTCGAGCTGCGAGATGAAACTACTTTGCAACGGGGGGCGCCCGTTGAAGGATTGGTGGAAGTGTCGCTCTCCCAGCGGGATCCGACTCGGACCGTCCAGGTCGGGTCCCTCTTATCGCAGGAAGAACGAGAAGAATTCGCAACCTTCCTACAGAAGAACGAAGACATTTTCGCTTGGAGCCCGGAAGACATGTCTGGGGTAGATCCTGAAGTCATTTTTCACTCTTTAAACGTTAACCCTGCCTGCAGTCCCGTGATTCAAAAGAAGAGGAACTTCGCCCCCGAGCGGTTGAAGGCGATCGAAGAAGAAGTAGCTAAGCTTCTGGAGGCGTGGTTCATCTGTGAAGCGGAATATCCCACGTGGCTTGCTAACGTGGTCATGGTAAAGAAGGCCTCGGGGAAATGGTGAATGTGCTTCGACAACAGCAACCTAAACCAGGCGTGCCCAAAAGACAGTTTCCCCCTCCCGAGGATCGACCAGCTCGTCGACTCGACGGCCGGCCACGAGTTGCTAAGCTTCATGGATGCTTATTCGGGCTACAACCAGATAAGGATGAACCCCGCAGACGAGGAGCACACCACCTTCCGCACCGACAAAAGAGTCTACTGTTATAAGGTGATGACGTTCGGCCTTAAAAATGTCGGAGCTACCTATCAAAGGCTGATGAACAAAGTATTCAAGAACCTCATCGGGGAGACGATGGAGGTATACGTGGATGACATGCTGGTGAAGAGCGTCAACCGTCGCGACCACTTGAGAGACTTGGGAAAGTGCTTTCAGCTTCTTCGTCGCTTCCAAATACGGCTCAATCCCAGCAAATGCGCATTTGGTGTGACCGCGGGGAAGTTCCTGGGTTTCATGGTAACCCATCGGGGAATTGAGGCCAACCCCGAGAAGATCAAGGCGATGGAGGATGTGTCGCCACCTCGTTCAATTAAAGAAGTGTAGCGCCTAAATGGGAGGATCGCTGTTTTATCTCATTTCTTGTCACGGACGGGAGACAAGTACCTGTCAATGCCCGTCCACGGAGAAGCTCTGTCCTTACACCTGGCAGTTTCGCCTACGGCCCTTAGCTCGGTGCTCGTGAAAGACGAAGGAGGGGTGAAACGACCAGTCTACTACTTCAGCAAAGTCCTCACCGACACCGAAACCAGGTATCCAACAGCGGACAAGACAGCCTTAGCTCTCGTCTTCTCGGCGAGAAAGCTTCGTTCCTACTTCCAGGCTCATACAGTAAAAGTGTTGACTCAGCTTCCGCTACGAACAATCCTCCAGAAACCAGAAGTCTCAGGGAGACTAGTAAAGTGGGTGGTGGAGCTCGGCGAGTTTGACATCCAATTCCTGCCCCGGTCGGACATTAAGTCGCAAGTGCTCGCCGACTTTGTTGTAGAGTGCACCATTCCATCAGAAGCGACTCTTGTTAAAGATACCACTACCCCCCATTGGACTCTCTACGTCGACGGCGCTTCAGGAGCTGAAGGGGCCGGAGCAGGATTGCTACTCATAAGTCCAGATGAGATTACCTTGGAGTATGGTCTCAGGTTGAAGTTCCCCGCAACCAACAATATCGCAAATACGAGGCTCTGATCGCCGGCCTCTGGCTCGCCATTGACTACAAAGCAAAGAACCCGACGATCCACGCAGACTCCCAACTCGTAGTATCACAAGTGTGAGGACCCTGACCACAGCCTGGCGCACTAGCGCTGCCTTTCATCCCAGGCCCCCACATGGGTCGCAGCCCATGCCACCCCAACCCCTCTCCGCGCCTATTCGGCCACGGCGGGTTGTTGGAGACCGCAGCCTCCCTTTGACGAGAAGTGATCCAGTTAAGCGCCTCTACGGGGACTTCCCAGGAGGTCACCCATCCCAGAATTGCTCCCATCCGAGCACGCTTAACAATAGAGCAATTCTGGGATGGGTGACCTCCTGGAAAGTCCCCATATAGGCGCTTAATTGGATCACTTCTCGTTAAAGGGAGGTTGCGGTCTACAACAACCCGCCGTGGCCGAATAGGCGCAGAGAGGGGTTGGGGTGGCATGGGCTGCGACCCATGTGGGGGCCTGGGACGAAAGGCAGCGCTGGTGCGCCACATTGTGGTCAGGGTCCTCACAACAAGTAGACGGAAACTACGAGGCCAAGAATGACCAGATGGCACAGTATCTCGTGCTCGTAAGATTACTCCTTCAGAAGATCCCATCATACCAAATTCTGCACATCCCCCGGGAGCAGAACTCCAGAGCGGATGCTCTCTCTAAGCTTGCAACTTCACCCACCAGCTATCAATCCTGAAGACGCCGAGTAAAAGAGATCATGGCTCCAAGTATCCAAGGACCATGGGAAATCACAACCATAAATGAAGAGGACTCATCATAGATGACCCCCCTACGGGCCTACCTTAAGCACGGGCACCTCCCCGAGGATCGTCTGGAAGCACGAAGATTACGGATGCGAGCGACATCATTCTCCATCATAGACGGGGAGCTTTACAAACGGGCATTCTCAGGGCCCTATCTAAAGTGTCTGCCGATAGGAGAAGCAGACTACGCCCTAAGAGAAGTACATGGGGGAATCTGCGGTGAGCATCTAGGCGGGAAATCTTTGGCCCAGAAGATCTTGCGCCAAGGTTTTTATTGGCCAACGATGAAGAAGGACGCGACCGAGCTCGTCCAGAAGTGCAGGAGATGTCAGCTTCACGCGAACATACCACACCAACCACCGGTCGCGCTCACCTCCACTCCGAAGTGCATGGTCGTTCGCGCATTGGGGAATCGATCTCCTCGGCCCCATACTATGGCATCAGGACAGATAAAATTCATCATTCTAGCCATTGACTACTTCACCAAGTGGGTAGAAGCTTATCCCTTGGCTAAGATAACAGAGGAGAATGCCAAGCAGTTTGTCTGGAAGAACATTATCTGTCGCTTCGGTATCCCAACAACAATCATTGTCGACAATGACACCCAGTTCACCGGGAAATCATTCACCAAGATGTGTGAAGACCTGAAGATCAACCTCCGCCACACGGCCGTAGCACATCTGCAGACCAACGGGCAGGTGGAAGTCACAAACCGCACCATCCTCAAAGGGTTGAAGATGAGCCTGGAGGAAGCTGAAGGGCAATGGGTGGATGCGCTCCCAAATGTGCTATGGGCATACCATATGACAGAGAGGACTCATACAAGAGAGACGCTCTATAACCACTGCTACGACACTGAAGCTATCATCCCCGTCGACATCGGCGTCCCAAGCATCTGGGAAAACCTCTGCTAGCAAGATCGATGAGATGCTTCGGGAAAACCTCGACTTAATCCCCGAAGTCCGAGACAACGCTGCCCAGCGTATCGCTACCTACCAAAGGCGCGTAGCCCGGCTCTACGACAGGAGGGTGAAGCACAGACCAATCAACGTCGGAGACCTCGTCCTACGCAGTATCGAAGCAGCCAGGAAAGGTCTGCAGAAAGACAAACTCTCATCAGCCTGGGAAGGACCTTATGTGGTCACCGCAACGGTCAAGCCTGGAACATTCAAACTCAGAACGGCAAAAGGAAAAACACACCCACGCACTTGGAACGCACAGAACCTGCGTCGTTTCTATCATTAATCTTTCTACCTCACCATGTAAAAGTCGTGAGCATCGACTCGCGCAAACTATCTTTCTGCAATTTTTACATTATGTAAAAATCGTGAGCCTCGACTCGCATAAACTATCTCTCTACAACTATTATAGTATGTAAGATTCGCGAGCATCGACTCGTGCAATCTATCTTTCTACAATTACTCAACGCTACTCGGGGCCAGTTCCCCAGTGATCTTGTGCTACCCGGTTCGAAGCGTCCGCCCTTCACCCCGGTAGTAAGATCACGGCGTCGCTAGGGCCTGCCCCCCTCACGGTCGCCCACGGTTCGAAGCGTCCGCCCTTCACCACTACTCGGGGCCAGTTCCCCAGTGATCTCGCACTACCCGGTTCGAAGCGTCTGCCCTACACTCCGGTAGTAAGATCACGGCGCCGCCAGGGCTTGCCCCCCTCATGGTCGCCCACGGTTCGAAGCGTCCGACCTTCACCGCTACTCGGGGCCAGTTCCCCAATGATCTCGCGCTACCCGGTTCGAAGCGTTCGCCCTTCACCCCGGTAGTATGATCACGGCGCCGCCAGGGCCTGCCCCCCTCACGGTCGCCCACGGTTCGAAGCGTCCGCCCTTCACCCCAGTAGTAAGATCAAGACGCCGCCAGGGCCTGTCCCCCTCACGGTCGCCCACGGTTCGAAGCGTCCTCCCTTCACCGATACTCAGAGTCAGTTCCCTAGTGATCTCGCTCTACCCATCTCCTAGCGTATGCTCATCACTACTATCCGGAGTCAAAACTTGGACAAGCACAAGAATGAGAAAAGCAAAAAACAAATATCGATGGTGAACAAAGGAACAATCATCAAGCAATATATCAAGTAAAGAGTTACACAACTCCACCACAAGACATGCAAATACGAACACAACAAAGTACGGTACATAACAACGGAAAGCAAAACATACAGGCAAATGAAAGCGAAGCAATCAGACCTCAATATCTACATCAGAACAATCATCCTCAGAAAGGCCGCCAGCACCAAGCCCGGTCATGCTGCATGCGAGCTTTCTCTCCACCATACGAAGGGTCTTCCCGATGCCCCTCTTGAAAGAGATCTCACACTCATCTTCTAGCAGGGGGTCCACCTCCTTGGTTATAATCTCCGCTCGAAGCTCTTCAGAGATCCTAGAGCGCTCCTCCACGAATTCCAGGGAATCCTTGTACTCATCGACTCCTTCGGCTTTGATAGCCTTGTTATCTGGCTCAAGAGAAGAAAGCCTCTCCACCTCGCCTCTCAGAAATCTCAACTCGCCATCCTGACGGAACATGTCTCCCTGCAAATCTTTGACCAGTCGAGCAACATCGTCATCACTACTTTCTCTGCGCTAAGCTCCCTCTGCAGACGCTCTATCTCGGAGTGGGCCAGGGCAAGATTAGACTCCAATTGGAGCCCGCGCGATATCTCACGCTCCCTCTTCTTCTTGGAATCCTCCAAAGAGCTCTTCGCAACACGTAGCTCCTCCTGAAGCACGAAATACTCATCCTTTAGCCCAACATAGCAATCGTTCCAAGTGAGAGCGACGCTATTCATAACGCCAGCCTGCAAAGAAAGAACGCGATAAGAATCTTTGAATAAGAAAATACATAAAAATTATAATATTGGAAAAAATGGCTTACCGCTGAAGTCATCGCCCGTAACGAAGACGATACTCTCTTCGTCGTCATCAATGAAGGGTAAGGGAGGTCGCTCAGAGGAAGAACTTACGCGGCAGGAGAAGTCGCAATCTCAACATCAAGATCGACGGGAGTTGCATCTGGAACAACTCTACTGGGACCCGCCTCGTCAGGACGGCTCTTCGGCGGAGGAGGAGAAGACACCGCTTCTGAGCCTCCGCACTTGATAACAAACTTTCTCTTCTTATCACGCAATAAAGGTACGGCGGCGTCGCGTTCCACATCTGATGAAAGCCCGACTAGCAACAGCCTCTTCTCCTCGGCAAAAAGAGCCACGCCATGCAAAGCTTTCGATAAATCAATACAATCTGGAAAGCCGGGAAGGGGCTGGAAGTCGTTTTCTCGTCCCACTTGACGACGACAACGACCAGGGAGATCTCTCCAAAGCTCCGACAAATCCCAGCGATTGCAAACGTACCCGTAGAGAGTATTTCCGTGGCGATAGTCATTCTTCTCCCCAAACCGGAACCACCTCTTGTTGCTGCAAATCTCGATCCGGCCTCCTGGATCCGTAAAGACCTCACACCAATCCTTGAAAATCTCCAAAGAAAGTCGCGAACCATGCTCCCGAAAAAATACGATCAACCCCATAATCCTCGTCATGTCGGCTGGTGTAAACTGCGAGATAGGCACCCCGCAGAACCTAAAAATCTCGATCGCCTCCTCCGACGGGGGAAAGCGGAACCCCGATTTTAAACACCTCTCAGAAACAGTAATAAAGCCGGTCGGTGGATTCTGAGCATGTTCTTCCGAAAATGGCATCTTCACCTTACAGACGACGGGAGTCTAAACTGCTTTCGCCAAGCCTCAACGCGCTCAATATTGAGCGTGGAGCGCATCCACATCGACTTTGATCGCACTCCATTCCTTGACGTCTGAAAAGAGGGAGAAAAAATGAAGCAAAAAATAAATCTCCAATCCGCGCAAATTCTCTCCGCACTACACTATAATTGTTACAAAAAATACATAATAATAACGGCATGATGGGAGGAAGAAATATCGCAAAAATACCTCTGCCATAGCTCCCTCGCAGCATCCGGATCGCGCCAAAAATGACAAAATCCTCGCACTTCTCTAAAAACAGTATGAGCGAACTCCGAGGATTTGGGGGGCAATTGATGGGTCTTCATCTATTTTATAGAAATCCGGGCTGCGCTTAACCAAAAACCCCACTCCCCACTAAGGTGGTGGAGTCATGGGAAGAAAGGAGGGAACCCCCCCCCCCCCCCTAAAAAAAACCGCCCAATTCGTAGCAGCATCGTGCGCTACCGCGCGCTGTACCGCACGACCGCGTGGTTGCGCGTAGTACCGCGCGCCATACCGCACGTGGTACCGCGCGCGTGCAACTGCGCGCGGCGCGCGCGCACTGCTGTGCGCGACAGGTGCGGTACCGCGCACGGCCCGTGTTGCCGCGCGCAACCGCGCGGCCCGCGTTGCCGCACGTAACTGCGCGCGGTACCTCTCGTGTACCGTGCGCAGTACGCGGCCGCGCGCCGGCATTCGCGCGCGTGTTCGGCGCCGACCGCTCCCCCTTTGCCTCGCGCCGCCCGTTGCGCTCTTTGCACCATCCTTGCGCGGCCCCGATCACGCTTAGCGCTGCTGATCGAGTCCTTAGCATACCTTTGATCCGCGCGCACTTGAACTTTGCAAAGTTCATAGTGCACGCAGTTGCTAACTCCACTTTCCTTCTTAAGACTACAGGATTTGCACATTGCAATCAGGATCATCAACGAAGCTGCCCGAACCAACCAGAGGGCGAAACCATCATATTCAGAAAGTGGCGATCCGTGTGCTCTCGATCAACGACCGAGATCGGCCCGTCAGGTGGTTACGATAGTTACGACGGCGATATTACCGAGCCGCCCCCGACGAAGTCTATAAAAGGGACCCCGAATCCTCATTTAAGGGGATCTGACACTTTGCATCCGAGAGAACTCCTTGAAGAATTCCTTCAGAGATCTCCTTCAGAGTTCGAAGATCTCCTTCGTGATTCGAAGATCTCCTTCGTGATTCGAAGATCTCCTTCGTCACTTGAAGATCTTGTTCGGACCTTGAAGACCTCCTACGACAGCAAAATACTTAGTTTTTTCTGAGAGGTGACATGTCACCCCCAGGGACTTTCCTTCAACTGCAATTGTAACGAGAAACGGTATGTCGCTCTCAGTTCTCGCAAATTTACTTGTAACACTCGAACACTTATTGAAATTTGGCTGACGAAGATCCGGCCACGTGGTTTTTCACCCTTTCTGGGTTTTTCAAGCTAAAAACGTTCTCTTGCCACCTGTTTGTTCTCTGTGTGACTGTTTGCGCACTCGGCCCACTCTCAGGCTAAGACGGTTCAATTCACCCGGTCTAGAAGAGCGCTGAGTGACCCGCAACAAGAACCAATATCATTTGTGTATTATTTTTAATATTGAATGCATTTTTTCGTGTAGAAAGTTGCTAGTTTTAACATTACTTTATAAGAAATAAAAAGTAAATTAATTAAAATTTACTTAAATAAAACTTGCAAGGTATAATGAATAAATTATTAAATAATTTGAAGCACATAATAAAATATAAAATAATTTGCATAGACTTAATCCGGTTCTCCGCTCAGTTTTGAGTATCTCACTATAAGAAACGAGTAGTCGGTTCCAAAGTAATTGGACTCAGAACTGAACCAAGACTCACGAGAACCAACCTAAATCGTTCGGTTCAGGTCGGTTCGGTCTGACTCTCAGTTCTTCGGTTATTTTTGCACACCCCTAATTTTATATAAAAATAATAATTAATTGAGGAAAATAAACAATTTTGAGAATCCCAGTTTCATTGGAGTCAATTTGGGCGAATTTTTTTGGTCCAAACTCAGGGTTAAATCTTAGCCACATATGTTTGAAACATGACGTAGACGTTAAATAAAAAATAGCAGTATATGGTTTTTTTTTTGCTAAAGTAAGATTTCAACGCAGTGTGACACGGAAGAAAAGTTGAAAAAAAAAACAAAGAAAATCAAAATGAAAAATGATAAGGAACAATAATTCGTGGCCGCGCGCACGTGCCCCGCAACACCGACTATTCGCGCAGTGTGAATAGTCGGTTTTGCTGTGGTGAATAGTCGGTTTTGCTGAGAATTGATCGTGGAGGAGAGTATACTTCAAAGTTGTTTGACGAATTCTTCAGAGCACAAGAAATCTTGCATCAACTAACAACAACTTATTCACCACAGCAAAACGGTGTTGCGGAAAAGAAGAATCGCACAATTCTGAACATGGCCAGAAGTATGATCAAAGGTAAGCGATTACCTAAATCATTTTGGGCAGAAGAAGTTCAGTGTGCAGTTTGTCTTGAATCGATGTTCAGCAAAGAGTGTAAAGTTCAAGACGCCATATGAAACACGGAGTGGCTTGAAGCCAAGTGTGGAGCATCTACAAGGGTTTGGGTGTGTTGCTTACGCCTATGTACCTGAGCATACAAGGAAGAAGCTTGATGATAGAGGAGTGAAATGTCTCTTTGTTGGTTATGCCCCGCAGAGCAAAGCGTACAAGTTGTATGATCCAGTGGCAAAGAAGACACTTATTTCTTGAGATGTTAAGTTTGACGAAGGCAACTACTAGCAGTGTGATGAAGAAGAGAGAAAAGTTGAAGGATTCTTCTTTGAAGAAGAAGATGATGAAGGTATTCATGAAGCATCAACAGAGTCTGGTCCTGAACAAACTCCATCACCACCAAGTGAAGCTTCAAGGGGAGCATCAACATCCTCCTCTGATAGAGCGAGTAGTAGCATAAGTAGAGAAGAGCCACCTCCATCAAAGATGAGGCGGTTAGAGGATATATATGAGTTGACGGAGCCTGTGCAAGACAATTACTCTTTGTATATTGTCTTTTGACGGAGTGTGAGCCTTATTCCTACGAAGAGGCGGCTAAAGAAGAGAAGTGGAGGAAGGCAATGGATGAGGAGATAACATCGATCAAGAAGAATGATACTTGGGAGTTGGTAGCACTCCCTAAAGGGCAGAAACCCATAGGAGTGAAATGGGTTTATAGAGTGAAGAGGAACAAGGAGAAGTTGAGAAACATAAAGCATGACTTGTAGTGAAGGGATATAGGCAAGTCCAAGGTGTGGACTATGACGAGCCTGTAGCGAGAATGAACACCATCAGATTGCTGATCGCACTTGCAGCACATCATCAATGGAAGATTTATCAGATGGATATCAAGTCGGCGTGCCTGAATGGGTATTTGGAAGAAGAAGTATATATCGAACAACAGACTGGATATATTCAGAAGGGACGAGAAAAGAAAGTGTATCATATGAAGAAAGCACTCTACGGATTGAAGCAATCTCCGAGAGTTTGGAACACGAGGATTGATTTATACTTTCAGAAGAATGGGTATGCCAAAAGCCCGTATGAGCATGCCCTGTACACGAAGGAGTCAAATGGAGATATCATGTTCATCTGTTTGTATGTCGATGACATGATCTTTATTGGCAACAATCCTCATATGTTTGATAACTTCAAGAAGACGATGATGGAGTTTGAGATGACTGACATTGGAGAGATGACATACTTATTGTGCATGCGATCCATTTAGATATAGTGCGATCCAAAATAATTGCATGCTGACCATTTAGATCATGTGGGATACTTAAGTGCGACCAAGCGCGACGCGTGCAAGAGAAATTGAAAAGACAAGTGTGATGGTATACACAATGAGAAGCATTAAGACTTACGAGAAGAAATGCTACTCTTTAAATGGATTGCAAGCCGGTGCTTCCTCTTTAACATTTTCTTTTTATCACTGTGGTGAAATGCTACTTCTGTTCTGTGAAAAAGGTATTTTGAGCTGCTATTATTAATTTCTCGACTCTGCAACGTATCAGGCATCCATGGATCCCAGAGATTGATTTCAGCAATTGAAGGGTGCATTGTCTGCGTTCAACATTGCAGTATAATGCATTATAATGACCATGAAATTTAGTTCATTCATGCACAAGCTAGCTACTCGCAAAAAAAAAGCCACCCCTTTGGCGACCACTTTCAAGTTATTTCACGTCTTCCTTATTCCCTACAAGTTATAACTACTTAGCAACTTCATTCTTTAGCGTGTATATTCCACACACGCACAACAATGGAGCATAATTTGATCACTTTGTCACAAAGTCTTCGTCACTATCTACACCTTATCCCCTCCCTTGAGGCAACTAACTATACCTCTCTCTAGCACTCGAGCAGAAAGAAATAACTACATAGGCCTCGTTTGACGTGGCAGTGGGGCTTCCACGGAAATCATCCGCGCCGCTGGACCGCAACCGCGGTTCCCGCGGCGTGGATGATTTCTGCGGAAATCCCGTGGTTTTGTGCGGCGGGCCGGGCGGAGGCCCACCGCCCGACCGCGGCCCCGCAAAACAAGCAGAAACTGCGGCGGTGCGGTTTCGTCCGCGCGATCGCCGCGGATCCTCCCCGCCAAAAGGAGCCTAGTCTTCTGCTTGGGGGAGCGAGGAATGGCCACAGATCTCCCCTCTCTTAGTATTCTACTTAGAGGCTCAATGTTTCCTCCCTCTCTCTTCCTCTCCTCTCTCTTTATTTTCCATGCTTGCATAGAACATATCTCCCTCTTTCTCTCTCCCCCTCTCTCTCCTACCTCTCTACATATACTTCTTTTGCAGCCGGGTTCGCATCTTCATCCGTTCAGGTGGGGCAACGATCATCAAGGCTGCTGCAGAAAGTCCAATCTCCATTTCTAAGCACATAACCGTGGAATCGCCGCCCTGCCATGGCATCGCCGAGCTGCGTCGATGCAGATGCTACTGCAAGAATCGTCACCCAATCAGGCCTCCCTCCGACGGTCAACATATCGTTAAATAATGCGATCATCTGATCGTCTTCCGCGCCATTCCGCTATGAGAATAGTTCGATAGTAATTTTATGGCGATTGTTCAATTTTGTTTGCGGAATAGCGCGGAAGACGATCACATTATTTAACGATATGTTGACCGTCGGAGGGAGGCCTGATAGGGTGAATCTGTCCACTGGCGTGAAGTTTGGTTTGCACGTGTCGGCTTTTCGGGATTTTTATTAGGAAATATTTTAGAGTTTTTATTTAACTGAGTTGGTTTGCACGTATCCAAATTCGATTTGCACATAACAATCACAAATTTTATTTGCTGATATCAATTTTGTTTGAGGATTTTCTTTCGAAATAGTGTAGTGCGGATATCAAATAGGTACAAATAGCCATTTTTGTAGTTATCAATTGTAAATTTGATTATTTTAATACAAGCAGTCTTCCAGAGATTCTCACGTGTGTTTGTGAGTGTATTTTAATATAACTTTTTTGATTGATAACTTATGATAAAGCTCAAAGAAAGTGATCGCTTCTCCTACGAATAAGTTAATATATCATGCATATATGAGCGATCATCAGCCGTACACCAACCGTTCTTTCCACCTAATCATCATCAAACCAGAAGCATACACAGCAGGCCGATAAAAATCCCATCTTTATCACCGCCGCCGATCCGACGGACCGTGACTCCACAACGCTGATTCGCCTCCCAAACACCAAAATAGCCTTGAGAAAGCTTGGTAGGTTCCATCAGCCTCTCACACCCTCCGCCTTTTCATGTCTCTATCAAACTGTTGTTGATGTGCTCCAATTGCTTCGTCAGCGGCGATCTGGGCGACGATTCGTCGAACGAGATCGGGATAGCTGGATACAATCTCCCGTATTAGTGCGGAGTGGATGTTGGAATATTTTCTAATATATTCTTATATTAATATTCAAAAATGATATATTTTCGGTTTTAAAACTTTTATAAAGCAACAACAGATCTATATATATATGAGCAGCAATAATAATAACAAAATTTGCATGAAGGGGTGAGAAATAAAATAGAGAGTAATATATATAGTTTAGAATCGAGCCTGGGTAAGGCGTGTGATCACTGCCCTAAAGAAGTTGCACCACCCTCCGGCAGGGCTTTAAACCGATGCTCACTCCTCCAAGGTACAACACCCGGCTAGATCCCGAAACTCCGATGTGCGCGGACACCGAAGAAGCACAGAGCACCCGAACAACCACTTGATGAACAAACGTAAAGAAAAGGAAGCACGTAGAATATCGTGAAAGCAGAGAGAGAGCACAAGAGCGTATCAGAGCATGTAAGAGAGCGTTAGAAGAACTGCAGAAAGAACGAGTATATATAAAACTCGGATAGCACGATCTCCTCCAAAATAGGATCTCAGAAAACGACAATAAAATAAATGGCATACTAAATATTAACGGTTGTAAATGGAAGGATCATAATCAGAAGAATAAACGTTTGAATATTTCCAACGTAAATATTGGCGAGAAAGACGCGAAAAAGAGCGGTTAAGAAAACGCGTAAAACGGTAGAACGCGTGAAGAGAAATCGACGTTGCGTCGACATCATATCGACGCTACGTCGAGTTCTATCGACGCAGGACTTATCGACGCAAGCCTTATCGACGCTACGTCGAGTTTAATCGACGCATGCGTCGAGTTCCATTCGACGCCACACAACTCCAGCGGGCAAAACGACGCTACGTCGAAATCTATTCGACGCAGCTCCGAATTCTAATCGACGCAACTCCGAGTAAAATGCTATGAAGCTATTTGGAACAAAAAATACAATTCAATTCAATTATTCCCCAAATCCCAAATCCGGATCCGATCCGGTTCGGTGCGGTGCGTGCGCGCGCGCGCGTGTGGTTCATAGTTTCTCCTTATGTTCTTTTGAACAAATAAGAAGGTGTGAAAACATATATAAACTCTTTGGCAAGAAAGCTAAAAAGCAAGGTTGGACTAAAGGTTTATCCTTTCATTCATGAAAGGTTTCCCTCCAATTAATTTGGGTTCCCTCCAATTTTGGTTTTGGAGCTTTTCATCATATATGAATAGCCATACACCAAACACCAAAAGGCTATAATAAAACATTATAAATAAATGTTTATTTACAAAATTTCTAACAATCCTCCACAAAAGCGAAAAACCAAAAAGCGAACTTCATAAATATGATGTTACTAATAATAAATAAAATCAAATACAAATTTGCTTCATCAAGTTGTATCTAATGCAATGGGTATAGATGGAATGGTTACCTTGAATCTATACTTAGTACTTACTTCCTCTACCGAAGAGTATAATGTGTCAGAGGCTTTGAATTATAAACTTTTGACCGGTAAATTAGATAAGCACACAAAAGATTGGTTGTTCTTGGGTTATGGTGGTGGGCGCGTTAATGGCCATGCGCATTCCTTGATTTTTCATGAGAGTTATTTTGGGTTCAGCCCGGATCCCAAAGTTGCGGCCTCACAACAACCCCCACATAGGTGGTGCCTCAAGAGATAATCGTAACCAATATCTCGCAAAGAAATATGCCTTTGGCAACCATTAAGAACTTAATTAAGTTCATCCTATCTTGTTACGTAGAGCACAACATCATAGGAATGGGGAGAAGGTTTTTCTCAACCTTATATTTTGTGCTCCCAACTACGCTACATCAACGGCTTCGTTTCTACCACATTGAACCCACTTCATGGGATCTCCAATCACATGGGTTGGGTATCCACCGTTGGCAGCAATCATGTGGGCTTAAGCCTCATTCCCCTCGATGACAACAATATCTCCCTTCGGGACAATCCCTTGGTAAGATTATCAGCCAGATTCAGTTATGACTTTACATAGTTGAGTGATATCACTTCTTTTCTTCTTTGCTTCACGGACTTGTACCTGATTCTCATGAACTTATTCATTTTGGAATTAGTACTATTAGAAGCAGTTAAATCAATAACACTTTTATTATCACAATGTAAAGAGATAGCAGGCATGGGGTTTTCAATTAAAGGAATTTCACTAAGTAAATTTTTAATCCATTCTGCTTCGGCACATGTAGTGTCCAAAGCTATAAGCTCCGATTCCATGGTACTTCTTGAAATCACAGTTTGTTTTGTAGAAGCCCATGAAATGGCGGCTCCTCCGAGGAGGAAAACATATCCGGTTGTTGACTTAACGTCTAACGAATCAGTTACCCAATTGGCATCTGAATATCCTTCTAGTACTCCGGGAAATCCCGTGTACACTAAACTATAATCCATAGTTTCACGAAGATATTTAAATATTCTATTTAGTGCTATCCAATGTTCATCACTTGGATTACTAGTATATCTACTAAGGAGGCCTACGGCATAGGAAATGTCGGGCCTAGTGCGGTTAGCTATGTATAGGAGTGATCCTATCATTTGTGCATACCTGTGTTGATCAACGGGTTCATTAGTATTTTTACAAAGTTTTACACTAGCGTCATATGGAGTAGAAGCGGGAATGGAGTCATATAGGTTGAATTTAATCAACATTTTCTCAATCGAGTGTGAAAGAGATAATGATACGCTAGAATCATTTTTGACTAGTTTCATTCCTAATATAATGTTTGTTTCCCCCAAATCTTTCATATCAAAATTGGATGATAAATTATTTTTTGTTTCATTAATAATTTTAATTGAGTTTCCAAAAATTAAAATGTCATCTACATAGAGACATAACAATACAATTTCATTTCCGTTTTGTTTGGCATAAATACACTTATCAAATTCATTAGATTTGAAACCAAAAGTTAAGACTACGGAGTCAAACTTTTGATGCCATTGTTTAGGTGCTTGTTTTAAACCGTAGAGAGATTTAATTAATTTACAAACTTTGGTTTCTTGGCCTTTGACCACAAAACCTTCGGGTTGAGACATGTAGACTTCTTCATCTAAGTCTCTATGCAAGAAAGCGGTCTTGACATCCATTTGATGAATGATCATCCTATGGATCGAAGCCAAGGCGACTAGAATACGAAGAGAGGTTATTCTAGCTACGGGAGCATATGTGTCTAGATAATCTATTCCTTGTTTTTGGGCATAGCCTTTAGCTACAAGGCGAACCTTATATTTATCTATGGATCCATCCGGATTTAATTTCTTTCTAAAGATCCATTTACACCCTATGGCTTTGGCACCGGGAGGTAAATCAGTTAGGATCCAAGTTTTGTTTTCTAAGATAGAATTAATTTCTAGATTAATTGCTTCTTTCCAAAAGGGATAATCAGATGAGGTCATTGCTTCCTCATATGTATTAGGATCTCCTTCAACTAGATAAGTGAAGTAGTCCTCCCCATAGGATCTTTCGGTTCTAACTCTTTTGCTTTTTCTAGGTTCATCATTTTCTAATGGTTCAATAGAAGAAGTGGATGGTTGGTTTGAGCTAGTTGAAGGTTGAGATGAGTTATTTAGTTTATATGGAAATTTATCTTCAAAATAAGCTGCATCTCTAGCTTCTATAATGGTGTTGTTAGATATTTCACTAATTAGGGAATTGGTGATGAGAAATCTATTAGCACTGCTATCGGATGCATATCCTATGAAAATAGAGTCTAATGTTTTTGGTCCTATTTTCTTTCTCTTAGGTTCAGGAATTGCTACCTTAGCTAAGCACCCCCACACTCGAAGAATTTGGAGGTTGGGTTTTCTTAATTTGAATGATTCAAAAGGTGTCTTATCGCTTTGTTTAGAAAGAATCCTATTAAGGATGAAGGAGGAAGTGAGCAACGCTTCTCCCCAGAGATTTTCTGGGGCACCGGACTCGGCTAACATGGCATTGACCATGTTCATCAAGGTCCGATTTTTACGTTCAGCTACACCATTCGATTGAGGAGAATATGGAGCAGTCACTTGATGAATAATCCCATGTTCTTGGCAAAATTGGGTTAGTTCATTCGAAGTGTATTCTCCACCTCGATCGGATCTAAGAATTTTAATCGATGATCCTAATTGATTTTCTACTTCCGCTTTGAAAATCTTAAAATATGAAAAGACTTCATCTTTGGTTTTTAATAAATATATGTAACAATATTTAGTAAAGTCATCAATAAAAGTTACAAAATATTTATTTCCACCTCTAGTGGGTTGGCGGTTTGAATCACATACATCCGAATGAATTAGTTCTAAAGGTTTTGAAGTTCTATCAACTGATTTAAAAGGCTTTCTAGAAAATTTAGCTTGCACACAAATTTCACATTTAGCACTTGGTGCAATATGGATTTTGAGAATCAAATTTAAGGACATCATTCTTTTCATGCAATCAGAATTCACATGTCCTAATCTAGCATGCCAAAAATCAGGAGAAGAAGTTGAAACTGAAGAAGAAGAAATTTGATTAACTTCCAAATCAGCAATATTTAATTTAAATAATCCATCACATACAAAACCTTTGCCAATAAAATTATCATTAAATGTTATTACAACTTTATTTGATACATCCGAATGAATTAGTTCTAAAGGTTTTGAAATTCTATCAACTGATTTAAAAGGCTTTCTAGAAAATTTAGCTTGCACACAAATTTTACATTTAGCACTTGGTGCAATATGGATTTTGGGAATCAAATTTAAGGACATCATTCTTTTCATGCAATCAGAATTCACATGTCCTAATCTAGCATACCAAAAATCAGGAGAAGAAGTTGAAACTGAAGAAGAAGAAATTTGATTAACTTCCAAATTAGCAATATTTAATTTAAATAATCCATCACATACAAAACCTTTGCCAATAAAATTATCATTAAATGTTATTACAACTTTATTTGATTCTAAAACAATTTTGTAACCCTTCTTCACTAGCAAGGATCCGCTCACAAGATTCTTCCTAACTCTCGGCACATAAAGCACATCATGCAAGGCTAGTGTCTTCCCGGATGTCAACCTAAGATCCACTCGCCCACGTCCAAGTATTTGTGCTGATGAAGCATCTCCTAAGATCACGCTTCCTCCACTGATGTCCTGAAAGGTGGCAAAGCAAGAACGATCAAAACAAGTATGAACATTTGCTCCGGAGTCAAGCCACCAATCTGATGAACAAGTGAGAAGAAGACTAGGAGTATAATCTAACCTGAAGATAGGTTGAACCGGTGCTTGGATCATGTTGGCCTGAGGCTTGTCTCCACGAGACTTACCAACCACGGGTTCTGTCTTCTTGTAGAAGCAGTTGGTAGACAGATGGTTTGTGCGGCCGCAGATGAAGCACCATTTCCCTTTACCTGGGTTTTGGTTAGAGGGACCAGGCTTGGGATGATTGGGTTTTTGATGGCGGGAACCTTGACCGAAAGGTTTCTTGAAATTCTTTCCTTTCCCTTTGAAGTGATGGTTGGAGGAAGGATTGTCTTGCAATTCGGTGAGGTTTACTTTAGGAGCAAGGTCTTTGGGGGTTTTAGAATTTTTGCTCTTATGTTCCTCCTCAATGCGGATATCATTTTGGATCTGAACATAAGTAAGGTTTGATTGGTCATGCCTTAGTCTAGTGCTAAAGCCGGACCATGAATCGGGAAGAGAATCAATAAGACATGCCACAAGATAATTTTCGGAAAGGATTGAGCCATCGGCTCGGATCTTGGCCAACATCTCATCTAGTTAATGGAGTTGAGGATTGATAGGCTTGGAAGCATCAATCTTGAATTTGTGGAGGTTGGAAACATTGTAGCGTTCTATACCCGCATTGTCAAGGTTATATCGCGCTTCAAGTGCATACCATAAATCCTTAGCCGTACGATATTGAAGGAATACATCGTAAAGGCTGTCGGACAAGGCACTAAGAATGCGGTTGCGACAATGATATTCAATGTCCACCGGATCTCTATATGCGACACGTCTAACATAGGTTCTAGTGGTATTTGCAGTTGAGGATGAGGACGTTGGCAGAGACGAAGCAACTGCATTTGCAGTGCTAGGGATTTCAGTTTCTACAGCGGGGGCATCGAAGATAGCAGACAAAAGACCTAACGTATTAAGCCAATATTCTATCTGAGCTTGCCAACGACGAAAACCATTTCCATTAAATTTCTCGGGTTTGATCCCGGCAGAATCCTCAGATCTAGAAGCCATTAGTGATTTCTGAAATTTAAAATAAATACAATAAATAACAGTACATGTAAACACTAAAACAGAGATAATCATTTGATTAATTGATTTTATTTATTCTATTGATGTGGAATTATGAACTTCTTTAGATTGTTGGAATATTTTCTAATATATTCCTATATTAATATTCAAAAATGATATATTTTCGGTTTTAAAACTCTTATAAAGCAACAGCAGATCTATATATATATGAGCAGTAATAATAATAACAAAATTTGCATGAAGGGGTGAGAAATAAAATAGAGAGTAATATATATATAGTTTAGAATCGAGCCTGGGTAAGGCGTGTGATCACTGCCCTAAAAAAGTTGCACCACCCTCCGGCAGGGCTTTAAACCGATGCTCACTCCTCCAAGGTACAACACCCGGCTAGATCCCGAAACTCCGATGTGCGCGGACACCGAAGAAGCACAGAGCACCCGAACAACCACTTGATGAAGCAAACGTAAAGAAAAGGAAGCACGTAGAATATCGTGAAAGCAGAGAGAGAGCACAAGAGCGTATCAGAGCATGTAAGAGAGCGTTAGAAGAACTGCAGAAAGAACGAGTATATATAAAACTCGGATAGCACGATCTCCTCCAAAATAGGATCTCAGAAAACGACAATAAAATAAATGGCATACTAAATATTAACGGTTGTAAATGGAAGGATAATAATCAGAAGAATAAATGTTTGAATATTTCCAACGTAAATATTGGCGAGAAAGACGCGAAAAAGAGCGGTTAAGAAAACGCGTAAAACAGTAGAACGCGTGAAGAGAAATCGACGTTGCGTCGACATCATATCGACGCTACGTCGAGTTCTATCGATGCAGGACTTATCGACGCAAGCCTTATCGACGCTACGTCGAGTTTAATCGACGCATGCGTCGAGTTCCATTCGACGCCACACAACTCCAGCGGGCAAAACGACGCTACGTCGAAATCTATTCGACGCAGCTCCGAATTCAAATCGACGCAACTCCGAGTAAAATGCTATGAAGCTATTTGGAACAAAAAATACAATTCAATTCAATTATTCCCCAAATCCCAAATCCCAAATCCCAAATCCCAAATCCCAAATCCCAAATCCCAAATCCCAAATCCCAAATCCCAAATCCGGGTCCGGTGCGGTGCGTGCGCGCGCGCGCGCGCGTGTGGTTCATAGTTTCTCCTTATGTTCTTTTGAACAAATAAGAAGGTGTGAAAACATATATAAACTCTTTGGCAAGAAAGCTAAAAAGCAAGGTGGGACTAAAGATTTATCCTTTCATTCATGAAAGGTTTCCCTCCAATTAATTTGGGTTCCCTCCAATTTTAGTTTTGGAGCTTTTCATCATATATGAATAGCCATACACCAAACACCAAAAGGATATAATAAAATATTATAAATAAATGTTTATTTACAAAATTTCTAACAGTGGAAGCCACCAGTGCGGAGCCCTCCGAGGAGAAACCCTCGCAGGAGCTCCGGTTTTATCCCAGGGATTCGTCGTGCCTCAGTGGTGAAACGGCGGAAGAAATCTTTAAGGGATTCCTGCGGAGCCCTCCGAGGAGAAACCCTCGCAGGAGCTCCGGTTTTATCCCAGGGATTCGTCGTGCCTCAGTGGTGAAACGACGAAAGAAATCTTTAAGGGTTTCTCATTTGCTTTAACGGATCACGGACAGGTGGGAGGGATCTTTGACTATCCTGCGGCTAGCGACGGACTGGTTCAGGAATTGCTGAGTCGAAATCCTTAATTTCTCCATCCTTTGGGGATAGGAACCAGGTGCGAGTCTGTTCTTTCAAAGTCGCCGGGAATGCCCGACACAATAGTGGATCTGGGGCATTTGCAGAGTTGCAACATGATCGCGAAGTGTCTGACATGCTCCGATGGGTCGCCCGCTCCGTCGCATGTCTCAATTTTGCAGAGCTTGAAGCCAAGGGGGATTGGATGTGTAAGAACCTCAGGTGCAAACGGTGAGCGACGATGGAGTGGGCGAGGGGCCAAAGTGGCACGTTGCCTGGCTCGTTCGTGTTCTTCAAAAATTATGTTATAAACTTCTTCACGTGTGAGCCTCCCAACTGCAGGCTCATGGCTCGCCGCTCCAGGGCGGCTGCGGTGATACTGAGCCTCAGGTCCTCTATTCGGATGACCCCCGCGGCCTTGGTCATTCGCACTGGAGAGCTCTCCTTCGGGTTTGTTGATGAGCGAGTGGAGGGGAGCTAGATCAGCATGTGTTAGGTTAATTTAATAATATGTCCGCGCGTGTCAGGACCGACTCGGAACGATCCAACGGGTTACGTGTCACTAGGGTTAGGCTCTACGCTGGAGATACTATAAATACCCATTCCACATGTTGATGAGGTATTGTGGACTATCTTGAGCGGAGCCTCAACATTCTCAAGATAACAGGTTTAGGTTTTCCGCTCATTTTCTTTTCCCGTCTCTGCGATTTTTCTCTGCCGCCGTCTCTTCTCCGATAGCAAGGATTAGTCGATTGTTTTGGAGAAGAAATAGCAAAGTTCCTCTTCTGCGATTTGCCGGTCGTGGTTTCTCCTCCAGAAAAGTTACGAAGCGTCCGAGCTAAGTCACAGGATTGCACGAGGCTCGAAAATGGCGCCTTCGTCCGAGCAAACATATAAGTAATCTCTGGATATAGGAGGAGCAAGTTCTATCAAGGACGAAGACCTGTCTCCATTTGTCTCTAAGGATCTGTCTTTGGCGACTGTAGGCTCAGCCGGTTTTGGAGGAGCAATAACATTGATTGGATTGGATCCGAAGTGTCCGACTCATCTCCGCACGGCTCAGGTGACCTCGTTCTAGAATTTTATTTCTGTTTAAATCTAGTGAGATGATGATGAGAATTTAATTTCTATGAGTTTGCTAGATAAGTCCGGAATGTCTTTCACAACCATTAGCGGTAGAATAACACTAACTGTTAATTCCCATTATTTTTGGTTGCGCTTACCTAATCAATGGAATGTATAGACTTAGCCTAGAAAACGAGTGCATAAATCGAGTGAGTTCGTCTCTGTTAGATCCAAAGCTACTTCACAATAGACTTGGACACGTTCACTATAAAAAGATGCGCGATCTAGCTAAGAGTCACAACATTCCGTTAGATTTCTCTATTCGATTTGATAGGTGCGAGGTTTGTGCCCAGACTAAAATAACTAGAAACCCTTACAAGACCGTTTCTAGGAGCACACAACTTTTGGAATTGATTCATTCTGACCTCTGTGACTTTCGGAGTCATGCCACTAGAGGGGGAAAGAAGTATCTAATTACCTTCATTGACGATTTCTCCAGATTTTGTCATGTCTACCTATTGAAATCGAAAGACGAGACATTCGAGACCTTCAAAATCTTCAAATCTCGGGTAGAAAACCAGTTAAATCTGAAGATTAAGAGACTTAGAAGTGATCGAGGAGGAGAATACACTGCTACTGAGTTTAGGGAGTTTTGTGCCACTGAGGGCATAATTCTTGAAACTACAGCTCCTTACTCACCCCAATCAAATGGAGTTGCTGAGCGTATTTGACAGAGATGTTAAACTATATGCTCCTGACCGCTGGCATGCCCAATTCCTTCTGGGGGGAAGCAGTCCTTACTGCAAATCACATTCTAAATAGAGTGCCTCTCTCAAAGCTCAGTTCTACTCCTTATGAGCTGTGGCACGGTCATCCTTGTAGATATGACACTCTTAAGACTTGGGGTTGTATCGCCTATGTGCGTATACAAGACCTAAAAGACCTAAGGTGGGACCTATAACGACAACCTGCGTCTATCTAGGTAGTGCAGAAGACAGTGCAGCTGACCGATTTCTGGATCTATCCACTAATTCAGTGATAGAGTCTAGAGATGTTATCTTCTTTGAGCATAAATTTATCAAAGATCACGGACTGACCGTTCCTGGATCTACTGACATGATCTCAGAGTCTACGGTAGAACCCGAAGCTGGCCCCTCTGGCACTGCTCCCCAACCTCTAGAGGTCGAACCTATTCCTCTTAGAGTATCTACAAGAGATAGAATCCCTAAGGATTTTGGTGAGAACTTTGTCACCTACCACTTAGAGGATGATCCATTTTCCTATCAGGAAGCGATGAGATCGAGAGATGCGTTAATGTGGGCAGAAGCCATCGACGATGAGATGAACTCGCTGCTACAAAATAATACCTGACATCTAGTGGACCTACCGAAAGGAGCTAAAGCCCTGGGATGCAAGTGGGTACTGAAGAAGAAGTTACATAGTGATGGGTCTATAGCCAGATACAAAGCACGTCTAGTCGCTAATGGTTATAAACAACATGGGGGAATTGACTATTTTGATGTCTATTCACCTGTCTGTCACCTATCTACTATTAGAATTCTTCTAACCTTAGCCTCTATCGAGAATTTCATCGTCCATCAGATGGACGTGAAAATAGCCTTTTTGAATGGAGAGCTAAATGAAGAGATCTACATGGCACAACCTGAAGGTTATGTCCATACAGATCTAAAGGATAAAGTGTGCAAACTTGATAAATCTATCTATGGGCTTAAACAAGAACCTAAGATGTGGCACATGAAGTTTGATCAAGTGGTAAAGAGCTTTGGATTTCAGTCCAGTCTCTCAGACAAGTGTCTCTATTACCGCTCGACGTCAAACCAAACAGTCATCATATGTCTCTATGTGGATGACATGTTGATCCTGGGGTCAGACCTAGCTGTCGTGAGGGATATTAAGTCCGCTCTCGCCAAAGCGTTTGATATGAAGGACCTTGGTCCCGTCGATACCCTACTAGGTATGAAAGTAAGAGTAGACAATGGATGTGTCACTCTGAGTCAAGCTCACTACATAGAGCAGATTCTTAATACCTGGGGTTATAAAGATTGTAGGCCTGTTGAAACACCCACTAATCCGAACGTCAAGCTGAGTCCGAATGAAGGGATAAGCGTTGATCAAGTCAAGTACTCAAAGATCATTGGAAGTCTCATGTACGCCACAAGCTGCACTAGACCTGACATTGCTTTCTCCGTAAGCATGCTAAGTCGCTTTACCAGTAGTCCAGGCAAAGAGCATTGGGATGCCCTAGATAGGTTGATGAAGTATCTCAAAGGTACTAAAGACCACGCTCTATGCTATACTGGTCATCCTCCTACTTTGGAAGGTTACTCTGATGCCTCCTGGTGTTCAGAAGTTTCAAACAGCAAGTCCACAAGTGGATTTATATTCACATTGGGTGGCGCTGCAGTTACTTGGAAGTCCAAGAGACAGACTTGCATAGCTTTGTCGTCTATGGAAGCCGAGTTATTTGCCTTAGCTTCAGCTGGTGAAGAGGCAGACTGGATCAGAAATTTGATCTTAGACATTCCCTTGTCTAGAGTTCAAATCAATTCTTTAAGCCTATACTGTGATAATCAGGCTGCAGTCCAAGTTGTTAAGAATGTCCTCTTTAACACTAAGAGACGACATGTACGACTGAGACACGCCCTATTGAATTATCTTAAAGAACAAGGCATTATTACTTTGGTCGATATGCGATCGAAGGATAATCTAGCTGATCCACTGACAAAAAGAATGCCCCGAGACCGTTCAATCAAAACAGTGGGGGAAATGGGACTCAAAGCGGTTTGACACCAGTTTTAGTCCGAATGTTTTGATTCCTTCCTTTGTCAAATCTAGCATATTGTGCTCCGTTGGTGTTTTGGTTGCTGAGTACGAATCTCTGGTTGATTGTTTCATTCCACATTTGATGATAACAACCTCATCCGGATTCGTCTTCCTTAACTTGAAGGAGAGTGTTATTCCACATTTGATAACACGATCTAACTTGTTTTGGACCTTCTCCTGTTGATTGGTTCCATTCCACATTTGATGAGTTCAAATCAACCCTAGAAGAACAGTAACCAGGATATCACACATAGGAACACAGATATAGCTGCGTTGTCCAGAAGTCTGAAATCGTTTCGTTTGGAAACAGTTATTAGATTCTACGGTTAAACCTGAAATACTCTACCTATATCCTCTGAGCATAATTAAAGTACTACGTTCTTATATACAGAACTAGATACATGTATATTTTCCATTGTTGAATTCATTCTAAATAAAGTTCTCAGTTGGAAATTACAGAAAATGCTGATGCAGGAGGAGCACATGCAGACTGAGATCCTGAAAAGGATGATCTGTTGGATGATGGTTTCTAGAGTATCTGTTTGGTTTTCTTTCTCTGACTTAGAGCATTGTTTAGCTCTCTCTACCTATTTTGTTTGGACTATTTTTTATTCCTTGTTAGTCACGAGACATTAGGTCTTCTGGTACCTATCTCTTTAACTATACTTGGATTCTGATGTGATGCTGCTTGGTTTATGCTTTATACTTATGCGTGCATACATACTACTGTCTTCTTTCAGTCCAATATATTATAACAGGTACTTACGGACACGGTTGTGTAATGAGTCGAACTGGTTGAACACTACACACACCAACCCTTTTTTCCAATGTCGGTATACCGCGGACATAGGAGGAGATTGTTAGGTTAATTTAATAATATGTCCGCGCGTGTCAAGACCGACTCAGAACGACCCAACGGGTTACGTGTCACTAGGGTTAGGCTCTACGCTGGAGATACTATAAATACCCATTCCACATGTTGATGAGGTATTGTGGACTATCTTGAGCGGAGCCTCAACAGCATGTCCCCCGAGGATTGATCATTCACTTATGCGGATGGCTTTTCCTACCATGACGTCTAGTCACGAGTATCGTTGAGGATACTGTCTTTAGAGTCTTCTTCAAGTTTTGGGGGAATTCATTCCCACAGACGGTGTCAAACTATTGTGGCTCACTCGAGGCTCCTGAAACCGGTCGAGACTGGACCTTCTTAACCTAGGAGCGGTCGAACGCGCAATCAGTCACAGAGGAAAGAGACGGCTGGCAAGGGCCTCTTTTTACTGTGAAAAACCCCAGAAAGAGGTGAAAAACCAAGTGACCGGAGTTGTGCCGACCAAACTTCACTATTTGGTGGCGTTGTACATAGCTTTTTAAGAGAATGCGAGGGTGACATGTCGTTCCCCGTTACAATTTTTGGGAGAGAGAGAAAGAGAAGTGTTTGGAGGGTGACAGCAGGCCACCGCTCACGGAGCTAAGTCTTTTGCATGTTGCAGAATGGAATGCTGCGCTCTGAGAGCTCTGGAGTTTTCGACTGCTACTTGAAGGTTGGATTGGTGTAACCTGTGTGCTTTTGTCTCTGCGGCTTGTCTCCTGCTGCGTGAGAGGAGTTTGGAGTGATGATCTTGTTGGTGGCTGGAACGCTTGTTCTTGAGTGCGCAGAGTGCTTGTTCTTTGAGTGCGCGGAGTGCTTGTTGCTGAGTACGCGGGGGTGCACTTGGAGCGACCTTGAGAGCGGAGCACACGGAGGCGCGCTTGGAGCGGTCTTGAGAGCGGAGCGCACTGAGGCGCGCTTGGAGCGGTCTTGAGAGCGGAGCGCACGGGGGCGCGCTTGGAGCGGTCTTGAGAGTGGAGCACACAGAGGTGCGCTTGGAGCGGAACGCTCCCTCGAAGGAGGATGAACTCCTTCGTATGATCTTCAAGGCGCTCGAAGATCTTCGAAGATGCTCGAAGATCTTCGAAGGTTTCTTTGAAGATGAAGGAGATCTTCAAAGGTGTCATTGAGGATCTCTCTTGCTCGAAGGAGGATGAACGTCTTCATAGGATATTCAAGGCGCTCGAAGATCTTCGAAGACGCTCGAAGATCTTCGAAGGATTCTTCGAAGGCGAAGGAGATCTTCGAGGATCTCTCTTGCTCGAAGAAGGAAAGGAGGGAGGAGAGAAAGATGGAAATGAAGGAGTGACCTAGATCCTATTTATAGTTTTTGAGGGTGACACTTTTCATAATTAAATGAGTGGTTATGGTGGTTATGCGGCTACTCACACACCACAACCAATTTATGTGATATACACACATCATAACCAATTTATGTGTTATACGCACACTCATTATGAATATGGCTACGCGCACCAATTTGTATAGTTTTTTGGTGATATGTACTCATATGACAGATATGGTTATGCGCACACCATAATTATATTATTTGTTATACACAGACCGTATTTAAGGATTTCACTATTTGCACCCACATGTTGGAGGATTTTACTATTTGCATATCCCATGATGAAAGATTTTACTATTTGCACCACATGATGTGAGATTTTACTATTTACACCCCATGATGAGGGATTTTACTATTTGCACCAAATGATGTGAGATTTCATTATTTGCACCCCATGATGGAGGATTTTACTATTTGCACTCCATGATGAGGGATTTTACTATTGACACCCCATGATGAGGGATTTTACAATTTGCACCCATGATGGGAGATTTTACTATTTGCACCCCATGATGAGGGATTTTAATATTTGTACCTCATGATGAGGGATTTTACTATTGGCACCCAATGATGTGGGATTTTACTATTTGCACCGAATGATGAGAGATTTTACTATTTGCGCCAATGATGGAGGATTTTACTATTTGTACCCACATGTTGGGTGGTTACGAGGCTAGTGGAGTTTACTTTGATCAACCTCATTTCCTCCACCAAATGCGGCGGGTGCTTTGGCTATTCACAACCCGAATTAGGGGGTACCTAATAGAACTGAATAGTCGGTTCCAAAGTAATTGGACTCAGAACTAAACCAAGACTCATGAGAACCAACCTAAACCGTTCGGTTCAGGTCGGTTCGATTTGATTCTCGGTTCTTCGGTTATTTTTGTACGCCCCAAATTTTATATAAACAAGAATTAATTGAGGAAAATAAACAATTTTGAGAATCCCGCATTCATTGGAGTCAATTTTGGGTGAAATTTTTGGGTCCAAACTCAGAGTTAAATCGGACTCGTGTATGTTTGAAACATGATGTAGCCGTTAAATAAAAAATAGCAGTGTATGATGTTTTTTTTGCTAAAGTAGGATTTTGGCCGCACGCACTTGCCCCACAACATCCAAATGAAGCACATGCAATCCATTTGGAATCCGCGTGATCCCAAAGGATCAAGCACGGTCCATTTGGATCCCATGCACACGCGATCCATTTAGATCTAGTGCGATCCAAAATAATTGAATGTGGGCCATTTAGATCGCGTGGGATACTTAAGTGCGACCGCGGAGTGCTTTTTCCTTAAACATGTTTCAATATGTTTCTCTTCGACTGCAATGTAGCGTGCAAGAGAAACTGAGAAGACAAATGAGATGGTATACATAATATCGGAATCCCCGCCCTGCCATGACATTGCCGAGCCGCGTTGATGCAGACGCTACAACGAGAATCGTCACCCAATCAGGCCTCCCTCCGACGATCAACATATCGTTAAACAATGTGATCGCCTTCCGCGTCATTCCGTCATGAGAGTAGCTCCATAGCAATTTTGTTTGCTTATATTATTATTTTTTTAAATAGTGTAATGTGGATATCAAATATTTGAGAATAATCATTTTTATAGTGCTAATAATATCCACAGTAAATTTGATTATTTTAATACAAAGTCTTTACTCTCAGATTCCCCTATGATTATAACTTATGATAAAGTTCAAAGAAAGTGATCGCTTCTCCTACGAATAAGTTAATATATCATGCATATATGAGCGATCATCAGCCGTACACCAACCGTTCTTTCCACCTAATCATCATCAAACCAGAAGCATAGACAGCAGGCCGATAAAAATCCCATCTTTATCACCGCCGCCGATCCGACGGACCGCGACTCACAACGCTGATTCGCCTCCCAAACACCAAAAAAGCCTCGAGAAAGCTTGGTAGGTTCCATGGCTGGCATTCCAATCTTTAAGAAAAAGTCTTTTTGCAAGCAATACTATTCAAATTCGTTCCCTCAAATAATCCCACGCCGGCCTCCTCTGCTTCCTCATCGATCAACACCCCCCTTCTCTCTCTAGATTTCTCTTTCTATCTCTTCCGCGATGAGGCTCAGCGGCTATCACCTCGCCCTTATCTCGGCCGCAGCGGTGGCCATCCTCTCCCTCAAAAGCTATCATCTTTCTCTAGACTTCATCACATCAAGCAGAGGATTTTTCTCCGGCATCCACCGTAACAAGATACCAAAGGCAGACATTTGCGACGACTTCGCCGGCAGCATCCTGCCGCCGGACACCAACACGTCGTCGACGCTCTGCGTCGACCGCAACGGCTGCTGCAATTTCACCTCGGTGCAGTCGGCGGTGAACGCCGTCGACGACATGAGCCAGATGAGGACCGTTATTTGGATTAATAGAGGGATATACTTGTAAGTTTACTAGCATTCCTGAAACCGGAGTTAAGATGGCCGACGGCGACACTGTTTTCCGGCTATAGCAGAAAGCACTGCAGGAAGCTAAAAAGAACCCGGCAGCGCAATAAATTTCATTAATATTTTTTTTTAAAGTACAACAAAAGAAGAAATATAATTATGATATAATTAATTTAATGATTAAAATAGAAATTCCGGCAGCTTGCTTGGCGGCTGAATGACCCGCGCCTGAACTTCGGCGGAGACAACATTAACTCCGGCGATGGCGACCGCTGGTGTTCGCCGGCTTTGCAATTCGGCTTTGGGAAGCAGCGCAGAGAAACTTGTTATGGAACTAGCATAGATTATTGTAGGAGTATATAAAATACCGTTACATCAAATTCTTTTTCTTTATTTATATATAATAAATAAATATATAGATATATGCATAGATTATTTAGGCATTATTGTTGAGAATTTAGTTACATATAAAAAATTTCATATAATCACATGTATAGCCTGCCTTCGGGCGCACTCGCACGCGGTTTGTAAATAACGGCTCATTTATTGTTCGCAAATCCTTTATTGTAGAATCTGGTGGTCTACAAATAGCGGCCAATGAAATTTTTTGGCTATTCGCAGACCACCGTGGTCTGTAAATAGCTGCAGCGCAGAACTGTTTAGTTACTCGCAGACTTGTGTGACCTGCAAATAGCGATCATCGCAAAATAATATGGCTATTCGCAGACCATCCGCTTTAATCGGACGGTGAGAATGAAGTGGCGACCCATTACACCGATATATAATTAACACGATAATAACGAGAATATTTAATCTAAAAATAAATAAATAAATAATAATTTAATTTTTATTTCATGACTAACTTTGATAAATGTGATGTCACAACTATTAGCGAAAAAGTAACAATTCCAAGAACAAAGAGCAACATAACGTTTCAAGGACAAGGCATGGAGTCGACCGCAATCGTGTGGAACGACACGGCGAACTCATCCGGTGGCACTTTCTATAGTGCATCAATGTCTGCCTTTGGAGATAACTTCATTGCAAAGAACATAAGCTTCATGGTATGTACAATTTTTTCATGCTATATATATACAGTGGCGGAACTAGGATTTTTATTCAGCTCGGGCACAGTCAATCTAAATTAAAATTAATTATATTGCATAATATTTTTTTAGTATTGCAAGTTACAATGCAAGATCGAAATATACATGCAAAGCTCTTATTAATTGGTATACATATAAGCATGAAATTCAAACGTGATAAATCAACCTGCACTGAGAATCCATTTCCGACACAAAAAAAAACTTATCTCATTGGAGATCCTGAGCTTTAATCAACAAAAGAAACATGGGGTTTCAAATCATTAGGCCCCTTTCTTAGTTTGGCCACAGGAGGAGAAAGAAGGGAAAGAAAATTTGTGGAAGAAAATAAAGAACAGTGGAGAAGATCTCTCTGATGTGTGTGTGTGTGTGTGTCTGTGTGGGGGGGGGGGGGGGGGGGGGGGGGGGGGGGGGGGGCAAGATGAAAACGGGGCTGGTAGAGGCCATCACCTTCTCCATTGCCATTGAAAACTGAAGAAGAATCAGTCCTAAATCAGTCCTAAATCAATCCTAAATCAGTCCGAAATCTGAAAATAGATCTAAAATCTGAAGATCTGAAATATGACGATCTAAAATCTGAAGATCTGAAATACGAAGATCTGAAATATGAAGATCTAAAATGTGAAGATCTGAAATATGAAGATCTGAAAGAAGAAGATCTGAAAGAAGAAGAAGAAGAACCTGCCGTGCCGTGCCGTCAGTGAAGAAGGAGCCTGCCCTGGCGTCCGCGAGAGGTTCCGCTCCGCCGTCCGTGTCGTGCCGTCCGCGAAGAAGGAGCCTGACCTGCCGTCCGCGAGAGGTTCCGCTCCAGGCACTAGCGGGATTTCGCTGCCCTGGCGGGATTTTGCGAAAAACACGATCGGGCACGTGCCCGACCGTGTCTTAACATGGGTCCGCCCGTGTATATATATACTATTAATTACCAGAACCACCCCTGAGAGTTAGCATAATTACATTTACCTCCCCTCTAAGTTTTAACCTAGTTTACGAAAAAGCCCTACCGTTAGAAATATGGATGGGAAATGATAAAATCACCCAATTATTTTATGATATTCAATTTTACCCTTTGTAACGACGACTCTACATTAAAATGTGTGACCTTTACCTTAGAAATATAGATGGAAAGTGATCAAATATGTAATTATTTCATGGTATTCCAATTTTACCCTTTACAATAACTCTATATTGTGAAAAGTGCGTTACATTTTACCCTTTGTCTTATAAAATGATAAAATGAAAATATCATAAAATAATTTGACTAATTTTATCATTTTTCATTCATATTTCTAACGGGACATTTTTGTAATTAATAAAACTTGAAGGGCGAGGTAAATGTAATTTCAATACATAGAGGGGTGCAACATGTAATTATGTATATATACACCTAATATATATTTAGGATGAAATTAAGAACATATTGACACAACACATTGCTCCTTAAATTGAAACAATATTTTTTTACAAAGAATATATATAATGAAAATAAGTTTATTAGATGATTGTGAAGAGTATCTATATTGATTACTATAGCATGATTTTGTAAAGAAGTATTAAATTGTGCATGATAATTAATAACAAGTATTTGCTTTTAATTCTTTTGTAGAATGTAGCACCGATAGCTAAGCCCGGCGACGTGGGAGCTCAGGCAGTGGCGATAAGAGTCGGCGGCGACCAGACAGCCTTCTGGGGTTGCGGATTCTTTGGAGCTCAAGATACTCTTCACGACGATAGGGGAAGACATTACTTTAGGGATTGCCACATCCAGGGTTCCATTGATTTCATTTTCGGAAATGCAAGGTCACTCTATGAGGTACTTTATTATTTTAACTTAAGGCTTCTGGTTTGCATACTGTAATTTAATTTAATTATGAGTACATAATTAATAAAATCATATATATATATATTTATTATATAAATGAATATAACATTCTTCGTGCTTGCTTTCATTTTCCATCGTTGGATCTTTCACATGTTTTATCCGAAACATCTTTAATATAAAAAAAATAAAAATAAACTTTTCCGGAGAGAGAAAGAGAGGAGAGAGAAAAAGAGAGGGAAAAAATAATCTTTTTAAGCATATACGTAATTTTTTTATACAAAATAGAGTTTGCCACGTGGTGGGGTCGTGAACGCGGTGGTTATGAACTGTCGTTCGTGAACGCCCGACCTCACATAAGGAACTTCGTACACTTTTTGTTCAAAATTAGTTTCCCTTTGGGCATTGTTAAATGCAAACCAAAACGGCTATCCACACACAAACATAACTTAAAATCAGAAAAAAAGCGTTAACAATATCGGTTTGTCGTTAACAGATTTATTAGCACAGAGTAATTTCCAAAAAGTGCGTTTGTTGTTTTTAATGGTGTGCGGATATCCATTTTTAGTTTTACTTTAACAATGCCCTCTCTTTTCACGCCAATAACTACAGAAAATAAAATCCTACTAATTACTTAATTACAATATAGTCCACCAATTACTGAGATAGAGATCCTGCTCAGAATTGTCAGTTAATCTCCATGGCGGCCGCGGTTCCGGCGGGATTGCGAGTCATCAACGGCGCGGTGACGGCCCACGGGCGTGTCTCGAAGGACGAGAACACGGGCTTCGCCTTCGTCAACTGCAGCATCGGCGGCAACGGCCGAATTTGGCTGGGCCGCGCCTGGCGGCCCTTCTCCCGCGTCGTCTTTGCCCTCACCTCCATGACCGACATCGTCGCCCCCGAAGGATGGAACGACTTCAATGATCCCTCAAGAGACCAGTGCGTATTTATAATAATAATAATATCATTTAATTATTATAATTAAGTAATTAATTATTATTATTATTATTATTATTATTATATAAATATGTATATATGTATTTATAGGAGCGTCTTCTACGGGGAATACAAATGCAGTGGGCCAGGTGCGAACCAGACGTTGAGAACGCCGTACGCTTTGAAGCTGAACGATACGCAGGCTTCTACTTTCCTCAATTCTACTTATATTGATGGAGATCAATGGCTGCAGCCCTTTTAATTTTTTATTTATTTATTATATATATATATATTTCATAACTAAATGTTTATTTCATGATGAATATAGAACTGCATCCATGCGTATAGAAATGTTTTTGTTTAATGCAAATTTTGTTTTTATGGGTTCTGAACTTTACTGCAAAAAAAGTTGATTTTTAGCGGCGAAATTTTAATGGCGAAATATATTTCGTCGTTAAAGACGTATCTATTGTGAAATATTTAGTCACAATACCTTTGTATCATGTCACTCAATTTAAATTTTGGTTGATGTACGAACGATGCGAAAAAATCAAAATCACAAAATTAATCATGTAAATCGCACAGCGTTCAATGGTTTGTGGTTGTGTGATTTTGATTTTTCGGCATCGTTCGTACAACAAGTAGTATCAGAGGAAGGTTTTCAATTTTTCAACCGGAAGAGGGCGGCTGCAGTTTTCGTTTTGAAATGGCGGCGCCGAGCAAATCTAGAGAAGTTTTTGTTTTTGCTGGGAACAAGCGGCAAATGAACATCGAGAAATTAGGGCAAATATAAAAAGACTAAAATGCCCTCTCAATTCAACATTGGCAAAATATGAAAATAATTCCACGAACTTTGCCAACTTTTAATTAAATTAGTCCTGAGTTTTTAGTTAATTTTAGTTATTCTAGTAGAGATTGGTTTAGCCCTCTTTAAATTAGGCAATTGTTAACCGTACCTCAGTTTTGGCTATCCGCAACCCATTTATATGAAGTATTATGCATTTTTTTGAAAATACGCCTTGTACAAGCATTTTTAGGAAAAGTGTTCAACACGAAAGTTGTAGATATCGTCGATATCTACAACTTTCGTGTTGAATACTTTTGCTAAAAATGCACGGACAAGACGTATTGCCGCTCGAATTGAAACATGAGCGTAACTATAATGAATTTTTGGAAATACGCATTGTGCATGCATTTTTAGGAAAAATGTTCTCACGAAAGTTGTAGATCTCGACGATATCTACAACTTTCGTGTTGAACACTTTTCCTAAAAATGCTTGTACAAGGCGTATTTCCAAAAAAATGCTTAATACTTCATATAAAAGTGTTGCGGATAGCCAAAACTGGGGTGTGGTTAACAATTGCCTTAAATTATGGTACATTTGCTTGGACGGTGAGAGTGAGAGCGATGAGAATGAACCGGTGTGAGACGGAGGGAGGTGACGCGGTCTCAAAAAAGGGTCAAAATGGACTTTTTAAGCAGTGGCGATGGGAATGAAAGTTTACCAAATGATTTTAAAGGAGCGATGACATTTTATTGCAATGGAAATAGGAGCGAAAATGCCCTAACAAACAAACCTTTTAGTGTTCGACTCTGTTTGAGGTGGCGGCGGTGGTGGTGGAAAAAGCAGTGGTGGGAAACCAGTGGTGGCATTAGAGCTGTCAAGAAAGTTGTTTTGAAAACGTTGTAGATTGTTTGGACAATCTTCATTTAGGTGCTTTTCAAAAAGACGTTTACATTTTTCTATTTGGAACAACTTTTTAATAATAGTTGTGTACAACCCTCATTCTCCGAGGGTAGACCCATTCAAAGCCACGTAGGCTGAAGTCAAGGTCAAAAGGTCAGCACAGAAGCCGGCAGTCCAAGACACAAGACAACTCAGCCAGCAGGAGCAAGAGGCGAGCTGGGCGAGCAAGAGGCGAGTATGGCGAGCAAGGGGCGAGTATGGCGAGCAAGGGGCGAGTATGGCGAGCAAGGGGCGAGTATGACGAGCTATGGGCGAGCAGAGGCGAGCTTGGGCGAGTATCTCGCGAGTATGGGCGAGTATCTCGCGAGTCTGGGCGAGTAGCCCTTGTAACTCGCGAGCAGAGGCAGTATCCTCGCCTAGACCCCCCCCCCAGGATTTCTCTATAAATAGCCCCCCAGGGGTACTAGAAATGGCACTTTTGGAAGTGGTCGAGGTCCCCCCAAGCTGGATACTCGCCAAGTCCATGCCCGTCTAGTACCTCGCCTAGCTTTTGGTTGCGGAGGGGAAGTTTCTCCCAAACTTCCGAGTATGTGGTGGGACCTCCCTGCTGGAGCACCTGGGGTGTGCTTATAGTCATTTTCCTCTCTCCTATTCTAGCTATCCGAGCCGTGGAGTTGGACCGCAGGATCAGTAACCTCGGGCTGCATCGGTCCGAATCTTGAGGTCAGGATTTTCCTGGCGTCAACAAGTTGTTTAGTTTTGTAATAATAAAAAAATGTTTTATGCTAATCATTTATCGCATAGACAAGTAAATATTATATAAATTGTTGACGCCAGGAAAATCCTGACCTCAAGATTCGGACTGATGCAGCCGGAGGCTACTCGCCCAGCAGTCCAACGAGATGGCTTGGCTGGCAACGACGAAGAAGCTAGAAGAGCAACAAACAGGACCCCAGGTGCTGCGGCAGGGAGGTCCCACCACGTACCCGGAAGCTCAAAGGAGTCTTCCCCTCCAAAACCAAAAATGGCCGAGTTTGGTACAAGGAAGGCAGGGACCTGGCGAGTATCTCGCATGAGGGGGTCAACCTCATCCAAAAAGTCCTCTTTCTTGTACCCCTGGGGGTCTATTTATAGACAAATCCGGAGGGGGGGGGGGGGGGAGGGGTAGTTACCTGGCCATACTCGTCTGTGCTCGCCCAGACTCGCCTTTGCTCCCCCAACTCGCCCTCTGCTCGCCCAGCTCGCGTCTTGCTCGCCCAGCTCGCGCCTTGCTCGCCCAGCTCGCGCCTTGCTCCCCCAGCTCGCGCCTTGCTCGCCCAGCTCGCGCCTTGCTCGCCCAGCTCGGTCTGCGAATAGACGTCTCCTTAGGCCTTTCTAATCTCGACGAATTACGGGTAGTACACAATCCACGCTTTTTTGAGCTCGCTCGCGAGGTCGGAAAAACGATGTAGGACCCGTGGTTCGGAGAGATGGGCACTAGAGAGTAAAGGCGCGAGGTCCTTCCCAGGAGGGGATCTCAACTGTAAGAGGAAAAAGAGTCGATACCTCGCCGAGCTTAACTGGAGGAGGAGAGAACGCCGACACTTCACGGGAGCCGAGATCAACAAGAGGCGGATACAAGGTCAATACCTTCTAGGAGCCGAGCTCAACTAGAGGCAGATAGAAGGTCGACACCTTCTAGGAGCCGAGCTCAACTAGAGGTGGAAAGAAGGTCAACACCTCACAGGAACCGAGCTCAACTGGAGGCGGATACAAGGTCGGCATCTTCTAGGAGCCGAGCTCAACTAGAGGCGGATACAAGGTCGACACCTTCTAGGAGCCGAGCTCAACTAGAGGCAGATAGAAGGTCGACACCTTCTAGGAGCCGAACTCAACTAAAGGTGGAAAGAAGGTCAACACCCCGCAGGAGCCGAGCTCAACTGGAGGCGGATACAAGGTCGACACCTTCTAGGAGCCGAGCTCAACTAGAGGCGGATAGAAGGTCAACACCTCGCAGGAGTCGAGTTCAACTGGAGGCGGATACAAGGTCAATACCTTCTAGGAGCCGAGCTCAACTAGAGGCAGATAGAAGGTCGACACCTTCTAGGAGCCGAGCTCAACTGGAGGCGGATACAAGGTCGACATCTTCTAGGAGTTGAGCTCAACTAGAGGCGGATACAAGGTCAACACCTTCTAGGAGCTGAGCTCCACTAGAGGCGGATACAAGGTCAACACCTTCTAGGAGCCGCGCTCAACTAGAGGTGGAGAGAAGGTCGACACCTCGCAGGAGCCGAGCTCAACTGGAGGCGGATACAAGGTCGACACCTTCTAGGAGCCGAGCTCAACTAGAGGTGGAGAGAAGGTCGACACCTCGCAGGAGCCGAGCTCAACTGGAGGCGGATACAAGGTCGACACCATCTAGGAGCCGAGCTCAACTAGAGGTGGAGAGAAAGAGTCATCCGAGGGGGCAAGTAGTCGGCTTGCTGGAGAAGGGCTCGGGCAGAGCCTGGATTACGACAACTCCACAACTCGATGACTTCTTTTCACTCGAGGGGGTGAGCAACTTCGGGCTAGGAAGGCGGCTTCCAACTCTACTCTGATAATCTCTCCAGACGAATGAGAAGTACAATGGGGGGGGGGGGGTAGCTCGGCCAGCGTGCAAGGGGGAGCTGATCTCGACCGTCAGTGCAGAGGCTTGGTCTTAGGAGGATGCATTAAAAAACCTGTTATACTGTCCCATCACCCGCTCTGGATGTTATGAGAGTTAAGCAGGATACTCATCCTCTAACCCACTCGTGATGCGAATTGATGACTGCTTCGGCTGAATTTCATCGCATTGCCTGGATAGGGCATGACTCTCGGGGGGTCTTTCTGGACACACACACTCGAGGTCTCCACTCTGCCTGCATCTCGAGGCCTTCATCTTACTCAGATGCTGGATGTCGACCAGTAGGGAATGACAGTCCGGGAGGTTCCAAAGGAACACCTTCCAAGGGAACACATCATCCCAAGGTCTCCATCCTACTGCTCTCGCTGATGTTGTTGAAGAGATCGACACAGTAGGGAATGACTGTCGGGGAGGTTCCAAAGGAACACCTTCCAAGGGAACACACCATCCCAAGGTCTCCATCATACTGCTCTCGTTGATGCTGTTGAAGAGATCGATACTTTCCTGCCATACTTGACAACCAGAGAGGATTTAAACATACCTACTCAAATGATCGAAAGAAGTAAATGAGAGCAAAATGCTTTGCTGCGAGCCTTTGGCTCTCGAGGGTTTATGACACCTTTATTCAAGGGTCTCCTGCTCGTTTAAGTCGATCATCTCTTCGTCGGATTGGGAGGTCGGCGTCCAGACTTTCTCCTGATAATCCCCCCAGTCGGATGAGAAATGCAGTCGGTGGGAACCGCGACCAACGTGCAAGGGGGGAGATGATCTCGGCCGTCATTGCAGAGGCTTGGACTTAAGGGAACACACAACCGAGGCACTGTCCCATCATCCGCTCTGGGTTTTACGAGAATCAAGTCGGAGACCCGTTTCCCAATCTGTTGTGGAGATCAGTTTCACCAACTTCGAAAAGCTCTTGCCAGAAGAGAAAAACAACTCTCGCGGCACATGTTTCAGGGGGCGAGGAATTTTTATTCAAATGGAATAAACACAAGGAAGGGGAGAATACACCTTCCCGCTCAGGGATAGAACCTCTTTAGGTCATTGCCGCTCCAGGTATTCCCAAGCAATTCCCCTTTATGATTCTGCAGGCGGTATCCGCCAGTCTCGAATGCCTCTTGAACGATGAAAGGTCCTTCCTAGTTCAGTTCGAGCTTCTCGATGACAAATGATCTCCCTGTTGAGCTTTTAGGTACTTCTGAGCAGTTCTTCATCTCATGGAACACACCATGAAGGGGACTGACAGTCGGGGAGGTTCCAAAAAAACACACCATCCTGAGGTCTCCATCATACTTGGGTGTTGTTTGAAGGATGACGTTAAGTAGGGACTGACAGTCGGGGAGGTTCCAAAGGAACATGCCATCCCGAGGTCTCCATCCTACTTGGACGCTGAATGTCGACCTAACCTGTTTCCTGTTGCTCAACAATTAAACGGGGAGTTAAGCACACTTAAGCACATTAACTCACATAATTGGAGGAAATAATTGGAAACGCATCGCTTTGTTATGGGCTTTTAGCCCTCGAGGGTGCACGACACCTTTATTCAAGGGTCCCTTGAGAGGTTAAGTCGATCATCCTATCGTCGAGCTAGGAGGTCGGCGTCACGACTTCTTCCTGATAATCTCTCCAATCGGATGAGACGTGCAGTCGGAGGGAACCGCGACCAACATGCAAGGGGGAGCTGATCTCGACCGTCAATGCAGAGGCTTGGTCTTAGGGGAACGCACCACCGAGGCACCGTCCAATCATCCGTTCTGGATCTTACGAGAATCAAGTCGGAGGCCCGTTTCCCAACCTGCCGTGGAGATCGACTTCACCTGTTTTGTTTCTTTCTTTTGAAAACGCTTAGCCGAAAGAGACAAAAGACTCACAATCTCCCATATTTCAGGGAGGTGAGGGTTTTATAGATAACATAATCTCATGAGTAAGACCCTTCATGGATCATAACCGATAGAAGGAGATCATCGGGAGTAGGGAGCTTGCGGAATACCAAGCTTGCAGACGTCACGAGTAAGCATTCTCATGGAACATAAGTCCTTCATGAAGATCATCGCGAGTAGAAGCTCGTGAACAACAGCTTTGAAAACCACCGCGACTAGGAGCTCGCCGAGCATCAACTTGGAGACCTCGCGAGTAGGTTGTTGAAGCAGTCCATCGCTACTAGGAGCTCGCCGAGCATCAACTTGGAGGCCTCACGAGTAGGTTGTTGAAGCAGTCCATCGCTACTAGGAGCTCGCCGAGCATCAACTTGGAGGCCTCGCGAGTAGGTTGTTGAAGAAGACCATCGTGCCATGGAGTCGCGGAACAGCTTATGTGCTTTCCCTTGGTGGCGAACTCGTCATGAATCATCCTGCTTGTTAGTCAGACAAAAGCACTCGCGGGCTTTACCAAAGCACCCGTAAGCATATAGATGTATGGAAACCACTGACATTGAAGAAGGACGAAACTGAGGGGAGGAGGAGTGTCCCTTTTGACATAAGACCCCCTATGCAGAGGGTTCGGGGGTTATTTTTTATTTTCCATACTCGCCCGGCCTTGAAATCGCCCTTCAGGAACTCGCCACTCTTGAACTAGGCACCAGGTTCTCACCACCTTGCGAGTAGAGAAAATCGCCTATGGGCGAGTATTGAAGAAGCTCGCCTGCATGAAATCTCCTCATTTGATGTTGCTCGCCTATGGGCGAGAAGGAAGGAGCTCGCCAAATTTGATGTTCGTCGCATGCGTTAAGTCGCCTACGCCGAGTAACAAGGAAGCTCGCCTATGGGCGAGTAAGGAGGGCGAGTAAGGAAGGATCTCGCCACTACCCAGGAAACTCGCCTCTCTTCCGATTAAAGTCGCTGGTCTGAACTTATCTCTGGATCTCGCCTGCAGGAACTCGCCTATGGGCGAGTATGGAACTCGCTTATGAGCGAGTATGGAACTCGCCTGACGATGTCTTTATCTGGAACTCGCCTATCGGCGAGGAAGGAAGGAGCTCGCCTTACTTGCGAGAATTCGCCATACTCGCGAGTTGCCAACAACTTCCTCTTGGTCGCCAATTTCTACCATCTCGCCTTCCTACTAGACTTTCTTCCAACGATTACGATCCACGCTCACCGCACCAAAGTGTTGACGCCAGGAAAATCCTGACCTAAAGATTCGGACCGATGCAGTCGGAGGCTACTCGCCCAACAGTCCAACGAGATGGCTTGGCTGGCAACGACGAAGAAGCTAGAAGAGCAACAAACAAGAGCTCATGTGCTGCGGCAGGGAGGACCCACCACGTACCCGGAAGCTCTAGGGAGTCTTCCCCTCCAAACCTAAAAATGGCCGAGCTTGGTATAAGGAAGGCAGGGACCTGGCGAGTATCTCGCCTGAGGGGGTCAACCTCATCCAAAAAATCCTCTTTCTTGTACCCCTGGGGGTCTATTTATAGACAAATCCTGGGGGGGGGGGGGGGGGGGGTAGTTACCTGGCCATACTCGCCCAGACTCGCCTCTGCTCGCCCAGACTCGCCTCTGCTCGCCCAACTCGCCCTCTGCTCGCCTAGCTCGCGTCTTGCTCGTCCAGGTCGCGCCTTGCTCGCCCAGCTCGCGTCTTGCTCGCCCAGCTCGCGCCTTGCTCGCCCAGCTCGCGCCTTGCTCGCCCAGCTCGCGCCTTGCTCGCCCAGCTCGCGCCTTGCTCGCCCAGCTCGCGCCTTGCTCGCCCAGCTCGCGCCTTGCTCGCCCAGCTCGGTCTGTGAATAGGCGTCTCCTCAGGCCTTTCTAATCTCGACGAATTACGGGTAGTACATAAATTATAAATAACAAGGTTAAAAATGGTGAGCGGCGAGAAGCAAAGATCGCTAATGGGTGAAGAAAACATTCGAATAAAAGATGAAAAAGTTGAAAGCAAAGAAAATTATTTTCAGAAAGCCATCTTAGACCGGCTGCTCAAAAAGTTCCCAAACACCTTTCTTGTAAAACCTCTTTCGAAAATGCTCCTCATCCAAACATTATAAAAAAGACCGCGGCAGTGAGAATAGAGCTTTTCACACCGCCACCCCAAACATAGCTTTCTTCTCCTGGTTTAGCCGTCTTTAACAGTCTTCTTCTCCATCTATGTTCTTCCGCTTGCGTCTCTTAATTATGCGGCCTTCCTTTAATAATAGTCGCGGCGGCATCGATTCAGTGGCCGCTCTTCTCTATTCCACTGCACAGATTCTTCCTAAAGGGTAGGAATCGAATCTCAGAATAATAGTTTCTTGTATTTTAGTTTCTCCTCTGCTTTTCTCCCAGACTTTACCCGTCGGCTTCCTCAAGTTGTTAGAAGATAAATTTTCTAAGTATAAAAAGGAAGAAAGTTATGGATTTTCCAAGTAAAAAAGGAAGAAAGTTATGAATTTTCTAAGTAAAAAAAAGAAGAGTTATGGTAAATTGATCGAATCCATCACACGCTATCTGATCTATACTTTGATCGATTCATTTTTAATGCGCGTGTAACTCCGATAGCAGCGGCGGATACAGGAATTTACAAATGGGAGTGCGCAAAAAAAAAATCTAAATATAATAATACATAAAATATTTCATTACTTGCTATTTCGCGAATCGAAGGCTCTACTTTAATTCATGAAACCGTGATCTATTTCGCAACTGAGCGGGGATGAGTAGGCAAGTCATGAGTTTTGATGGGTTCCCCCTATTTATGGAGAAAACCCGTAACCACCACGCACCGGATCCCATTCACGCACACTGAATCCCATTACTGCACGCCGGATCCCGAAACCACCACACGCCGAATCCCACCTTCGCGCACCGGATCCCACTCCCGCGCGTAGGATCCGAACCACCACGCGCCGATCCAAAACCACCCCGCGCGGGATCCCAACCGCCCCGCGCGGGATCGCAACCACCGGCCGGTCGCCACCGCCCGCCGGCCGGCCACCACCGGCCGGCCGCCGCCAACCACCGGTCGGCCGCCGCCGGCCGACCACCGCCCGCCGGCCGGCCGCTGCCGCCCGCCGGCCGGCCGCCGCCGGCCGCTGCCGCCCGCCGGCCGGCCGCCGCCGGCCGCCGGCCGCCGCCGGCCGCCGGCCGCCGCCGGCCGCCGGCCGCCGCCGGCCGCCGGCCGCCGCCGCCAACCGCCGGCCGGCCGCCGCCGCCCGCCGGCCGGCCGCCGCCCGCCGGCCGGCCGCCGCCCGCCGGCCGGCCGCCGCCCGCCGGCCGGCCGCCGCCGGCCACAACCGGCCGGCCCCGCCGGCCGGCCCCGCCGGCAGGCCGCCGCCAACCGCCGGCCGGCCACCACCGGCCGGCCGCCGCCCGCCGGCCGGCCACCCCCGGCCGGCCGCCGCCCGCCGGCCGACCACCGCCGGCCGGCCGCCGCCGCCGGCCACAACCGGCCGGCCGCCGCCGGCCGGTCGCCGCCGGCCGGCCGCCGCCGCCGCCGTCGGCCCCGCCGGCCGTCCGCCTCCGCCGCCGCCGGCCACCCATGGCCGGCCGCCGCCGTCGCCACCCCTCGCCCTCCACCGTCGGATCTCCCCGAGGTCCTCGCGGCCCTTCGATCGTCGCCAACGATCTCGGCCCTCCATTTGGTGGTTATCCGCGATAACCACCGTAACCACCGTAACTTCCACCTCCCGAGCCTATAAATAGACCCCCAAGGGTCTTCATTTGGATCCGATCTCTCATTCTCTCCCAGACTCTCTCTCTCTCTTCATTTCCTCCTCTCCTCAGAGCTTCTCTCTCTACACTCCGCCATCTCTTTTTACTAACTGACAGGTTCTTCCTGCGAACGCCTCTTGCTGAGGAAGAAGGGCTACGCCGTTCAAGACGAGCACCCCGAACCCGAGCAGAAAAGTCAGGGCGCTCCGTGAAGTGCTCACCCAGCAAGCGCGCAGCCGCACCAGACGCACAGCAAGGCAATCAACTCCTAAGTGGTGGCCTGTCACCCACAGAGTTCTCTCTCTCTCTCTCTCACAATTGTAACGAGGCGCGGCCTGTCGCCCTCGCATTCTCCAAGAAAGCCCTGTAACAGCACAACATAGTGGATTTCGGCCAGCACCGCCCCGACCACGTGGTTTTTCACCCTTTGGAGGGTTTTCCACGCTAAAGATCTGTGTGTACCATTTTCAGCATTTTCTCTCTGCAACATTCTGACTGTGTGCGCACTCGACCGCCCGGGCTAAGACGGATCGAATTGAAACCGGTCTACCGAGGGCGTTGAGAAGCCGCAACAGTTTGGCGCCGTCTGTGGGAAACGTGTTCCCCAAGCTCTGCAAAAGTTCTCTGAAGACAGTATTCGCCTCACGGCAATACTCGTGACCGACAACAATGGCGAGAAGAAGTGCTCGCACCACTAATGGCTTCATTCCTGAAGGACGCATTGAGCCCGCTCCATCCCATTCACTCATCAACGCACCTCCCGTCGAAGAGGTCCCTTTGGCACCTATCATCCCACTAGAAGGACGCATGCGTCAAATAGAGGAACAACAAGCCGAAATGCTGGCTCTTCTCAGAAACCTTGAAGCACCTGCTCCACCTGCCGCTCCGGTCATCCCACCTCCCTTGGTCCCTAATCGCGCCCCCCTTGGGGAAGCCGCTCGCGAAGAAGAAATGTACGAAGAATACTACTCAGATGCAGCCAGCTCTGCGCATCCAGCCCATCCTGGCAGAGGAACTAGGGAAGAACCCCTGTACCATCAGCAAAGAGCAGGGATCAACCAAGCCATAAGAGGGCCCACCCGCGAGGAGATCCGCGATGTAATCGCTGAAGAGTATGGACAAGTCGGACGCCGGGGCATCTTCGCCCGCCGCCCTCTACATCACGGCTCCCCCTTGGCGCAGCAACTCCTGGCCCATCCGGTTCCGCACGGCTTCAAGCTTCCTAGCATCGAGTCGTTTGACGGAACGGAGGATCCGCTGGAGCACATCAATCATTTCACCACCATCATGAGGATCTACAATGCTGCCGATCAGCTCCTTTGTCAAGTGTTCCCAGCGACACTCAAGGGGCAAGCCCGCACCTGGTTTCACTCCCTGCGAGAAGGATCCATCAACAACTTCACCGAGCTAGCCCGACGGTTCACAGTTCAGTTCGTCGCCAACCGAAGAATCGTCCGAGATCCCTCTCATCTCTCGGGGATCCGCCAGAACGAGGGAGAGACCCTTAAAGAATTCTTCCGTCGCTTCACCACTGAGGCGCGGCAAATACCAGGGGTCGACCCCGAGCTTCTGAGCGGTGTTTTCCTGGGAGGGCTCCGCCCGGGAGGCTTCTATTCCGCTCTAATGAGGGAGACAGTTCCAAATTACCCGGACCTCGTGCATCGAGTGGAGGCACAGATAGCAGCGGATGAAGCCATCGAGGCGCATCGCCAGCAGTTCGAAGGAAGTCTGAAGAGGAAGAAAGGATCGGAGCAAGCTCCCAGAAGGCAGGAAGAGCGGCGTACAGAAGAGCGCCGGAAACCTAATCGCGGTCGGGATCTCCGAAGGGACCAGGGTCCCCGACCACCGCTGAATTACACTCCCCTCAACACGTCGCGAACCAACGTGCTTTACGCCATTCAAGAAAATCCGGCATTCCGTAGGCCGAGGCCACTAAACCAGAATGAAAGAACCGACCACTCAAAGTATTGTGAGTTCCATAGAGGAGCTGGACACACGACCGAAGAATGCGCGAGGTTAAAGGAGGAAATTGAACGCCTCGTCAGACAAGGACTCCTTGGAAGGTTCCTACAAGGCCAGCTACCGAATCAACCACAACAACCCAGGCAGCCCAGAGATCAGCCTCCTGCACCTCACGGCCCAGCAGCTGGAATGCCGATGGTAGGGCAAGTCGAGACTATAGCCGGGTTTCCTAACCTCGCCGCGCAAATTCTCTCTATCGCTAGGCCAGAGAAAGGTCATGAAGATAAGAAATTAAAGCAAGACGCCGCCATCATCTTCGGAGATGAAGACCTCGAGGGGTTACGGCTGCCACACCAAGACCCGCTCGTGATCAGCGCAGGGATCGGGGATCCTTGTTTCAACGTCAAAAGGATACTGGTCGACAACGGGAGCTCAGTTGACGTCTTATTCCTCTCCACTCTGCAGAGCATGAACCTCACCAAGCAGCACCTCAGCCCAGCGGCAGGGCCCGTCTATGGTTTTGATAATCGCCCCGTCCTGGTCCAGGGCATGATCACCCTTCCGGTAACACTGGGCGAGTTCCCCAGGCAGATAACTCACAGCATCCAGTTCGTAGTCGTGGAGTCAAGCTCCGCCTACAACGCGATTTTCGGAAGACCGCTCCAATCCGTCTTCGGAGCCATCCCATCAATCCCACATTTAGCCATGAAGTTCCCGACCGCCGCCGGAGTCGGAGTCGTTCGTGGAAACCAGGAGGCAGCCAGGACTTGTTACCTGAAGCAAGCTCAACCGGCAAGGGCGACGGCCCTCAACATCGACAACTTCGACCTTCGAGACGAAGCCACCCTTCAGCGAGGAGCACCCGTCGAAGGAGTAGTGAAAGTGCCGCTCTCCCAGCAAGATCAAACCCGGTCTGTCCAGATCGGGTCCCTCTTGACATCCGAAGAACGAGAAAGAATCACAACCTTCCTGCAAGAGAACGAGGACATTTTCGCCTGGAGCCCGGAGGACATGCCTGGGGTAGATCCTGAAGTCATTTTTCACTCGTTAAACATTAACCCCGCCTGCAGGCCCGTAATCCAAAGAAGAGGAACTTTGCCCCCGAGCGAGTAAAGTCAATCGAAGAAGAAGTAACAAAGCTCCTGGAGGCGTGGTTCATCCGCGAGGCAGATTATCCCACGTGACTCGCAAACGTGGTGATGGTGAAAAAGGCGTCCGGAAAATGGCGGATGTGCGTCGACTACAGCAACCTGAACCAGGCCTGCCCGAAAGACAGTTTTCCTCTTCCGAGGATTGACCAGCTTGTCGACGCAACGGCCGGCCACGAGCTGCTCAGCTTCATGGATGCATACTCAGGCTACAACCAAATAAGAATGAATCCCGCGGACGAGGAGCACACCGCCTTCCGCACCGATAAAGGAGTCTACTGCTACAAGGTGATGCCGTTCGGCCTTAAAAACGCCGGAGCAACATACCAAAGACTGATGAATAAAGTCTTCAAAGACCTCATCGGGGAGACGATGGAGGTATATGTGGATGACATGCTAGTGAAGAGCGTCCACCGTCGCGACCATTTGAAAGACTTGGGAAAGTGCTTTCAGCTTCTTCGTCGCTTCCAGATGCGGCTCAACCCCAGCAAATGCGCGTTTGGTGTGACAGCGGGGAAGTTCTTGGGTTTCATGGTAACCCATCGGGGAATCGAGGCCAACCCTGAGAAGATCAAGGCGTTGGAGGACATGTCGCCGCCTCGCTCAATCAAGGAAGTGCAACGCCTGAATGGGAGGATCGCCGCACTGTCCCGCTTCCTGTCAAGGACGGGGGACAAGTACCTCCCTTTCTTCAAAGTTCTCCGGGGAGCACGCCACACTGGGTTCCAATGGACGGACGAGTGCCAGACGGCTTTCGAACTCCTCAAACAGTACCTGGCCTCGCCGCCGCTTCTCTCAAAGCCAACCCCCGGGGAGACCCTGTTCTTGTACCTTGCAGTTTCGCCTACGGCCCTCAGTTCAGTTCTTGTGAAGGATGAAGGAGGGGTGCAACGACCGATCTACTACCTCAGCAAGGTCCTCACCGATACTGAAACCAGATACCCGGCAGCAGAAAAAACGGCCTTAGCGCTCGTCTTCTCGGCGCGAAAGCTACGACCCTATTTCCAGGCACACACAGTGAAAGTACTAACTCAGCTCCCGCTGCGAGCAATCCTCCAAAAGCCAGAAGTCTCGGGGAGACTTGTAAAGTGGGCAGTAGAACTCGGCGAATTCGACATCCAATTCTTGCCCCGGCCGGACATCAAGTCGCAAGTGCTCGCTGACTTTATTGTAGAATACACCATCCCACCGGAAGCAACTCCTGTCAAAGATATTACCACATCCCGTTGGACTCTCTACGTCGACGACGCTTCAGGAGCTGAGGGAGCTGGAGCAGGACTGCTCCTCATAAGCCCCGATGAGATTACTCTAGAATATGGCCTCAGATTGAAGTTCCCAGCAACCAACAACGTCGCGGAGTACGAGGCCTTGATCGCCGGCCTCCGGCTCGCCATCGATTGTAAGGTAGAAAGCTTGACAATTCATGCCGACTCCCAGCTTGTAGTCTCGCAAGTTGAGGGAGATTATGAGGCCAAGAGTGACCAGATGGCACATTACCTCACATGCGTAAAGTCGCTCCTTCAGAAGATCCCGTCATACCAAATCCTGCACGTGCCCCGGGAGCAGAATTCTAGAGCAGACACGCTCTCTAAGTTGGCAACTTCACCATCCAGCTATCAGTCGCGAAGACGCCGCGTGGAAGAGATCATGGCCCCAAGTATCCCAGGGCCGTGGGAGATTGCAGCCATCAATGAGGAAGAACCTTCTTGGATGACCCCTCTACGAGCTTACCTCGAGCAGGGGCACCTCCCCGAGGATCGCCTGGAAGCACGCAGGTTACGAATGCGGGCAGCATCGTACACCATCATAGATGGGGAACTCTACAAACGGGCATTCTCAGGTCCCTATCTAAAGTGCTTACCAGCCGGCGAAGCAGACTACGCCTTGCGAGAGGTACACGGAGGGGTCTGCGGAGAGCACCTGGGAGGAAAGGCGCTAGCCCAAAAAATCTTGCGCCAAGGTTTTTATTGGCCAACAATGAAGAAAGACGCGGCAGAGCTCGTTCAGAAGTGCAGGAGCTGTCAGCTTCACGCAAACGTACCTCACCAGCCCCCAGTTGCGCTCACCGCGCTCCAGAGTGCATGGCCCTTCGCACAGTGGGGGATTGATCTCCTCGGCCCCCTACCACTGGCATCGGGGCAGAGAAAATTCATCATCCTGGCAATTGATTATTTCACCAAGTGGGTGGAGGCTGAGCCCCTGGCGAAGATCACGGAAGAGAATGCTAAGCAGTTCGTCTGGAAGAACATCATCTGCCGCTTCGGAATCCCAGCATCAATCATCGCCGACAATGGCACCCAGTTTACTGGGAAATCTTTCACCAAAATGTGCGATGACCTAAAGATCAATCTCCGCCACACCGCCGTAGCACACCCACAGACAAATTGGCAGGTAGAAGTCACCAACCGCACCATCCTCAAAGGGCTAAAGACGCGTCTTGAAGAAGCCGGGGGGCAATGGGTGGATGCGCTCCCAAATGTACTATGGGCATACCGCACGACGGAGAGGACTCCAACAGGAGAGACCCCGTACAATCTCTGCTATGGGACCGAAGCCGTCATTCCCGTCGACATCGGAGTACCAAGCATCCGGGTACTGACTTTCGATCCCAGCACAAATGACGAACTACTCCGCCAAAATCTCGACTTAATCTCTGAAACTTGAGACCGCGCCGCCCAGCGCGTTGCCATCTATCAGAGGCGTGTGGCCCGGCTCTACGACAGAAGAGTGAAGCCCAGACCAATCAACGTCGGAGATCTCGTCTTACGCAGCATTGAAGCAGCCGAGAAAGGCCCGCAGAAAGACAAACTCTCACCAGCATGGGAAGAACCTTATGTGGTCACCGCAACAGTGAAACCAGGAACCTTCAAGCTCAGAACGGCGGAAGGAAAGACACTCCCACGCACCTGGAACGCGCAGAATCTGCGCCGCTTTTATCAATGATTCTATTTCATCTTGTCATGAAAAAGTCGCGAGCCTTGACTCGCGCAAACTATCTTACTACCATCTTATGTACAAGACTGGCACAAACTATTTGACTACACTTTTATGTGCAAGCAGCGAATCTCGATCCATGCAAATCACCTCTCATCAATCATTGCAGCTCAAAAGACCACCTCGCCTCAGCGTTGCTTGGGCACATTGCCTCAATGTTGCTTGGGCACCTCGCCTCAGCGTTGCTTGGGCACATTGCCTCAACGTTGCTTGGGCACCTCGCCTCAGCGTTGCTTGGGCACATTGCCTCAACGTTGCTTGGGCACCTCGCCTCAGCGTTGCTTGGGCACATTGCCTCAACGTTGCTTGGGCACCTCGCCTCAGCGTTGCTTGGGCACATTGCCTCAACGTTGCTTGGGCACCTCGCCTCAGCGTTGCTTGGGCACATTGCCTCAACGTTGCTTGGGCACCTCGCCTCAGCGTTGCTTGGGCACATTGCCTCAACGTTGCTTGGGCACCTCGCCTCAGCGTTGCTTGGGCACATTGCCTCAACGTTGCTTGGGCACCGTAGGGGCCTGCCCCCCTTACGGCAAAGCCGCGAGCCAGACTCGTGCAAAAAGCCGCGAGCCAGACTCGTGCACCGTAGGGGCCGCCCCCCCTTACGTTTACCCCCGGTTCGAATATAAACATTCACCGGCCAAGCCGCGAGCCAGACTCGTGCAAAAAGCCGCGAGCCAGACTCGTGCACCGTAGGGGCCTGCCCCCTTACGTTTACCCCCGGTTCGAATATAAACATTCACCGGCCAAGCCGCGAGCCAGACTCGTGCAAAAAGCCGCGAGCCAGACTCGTGCACCGTAGGGGCCTGCCCCCCTTACGTTTACCCCCGGTTCGAATATAAACATTCACCGGCCAAGCCACGAGCCAGACTCGTGCAAAAAAGCCGCGGGCCAGACCCGTGCACCTATTTTATAAAAGCCGCGAGCCAGACTCGTGCACCTATTTTAGCCGCGAGACAGACTCGTGCAAAAAATCAGCGTGCCAGATCCGCGCACCTATTCTATAAAAACCGCGAGCTCAAGCCCGCGCAAACTCATCTGTAACTTTGAAAATAATCAAACTATGCAGATGCTAACAACCAGACTAACAAGATCGTGCAGATGACAATTACGATAAATACAATCAAAGAGATACAACCATATCCGGCAAACACGGCTACAAGCAGCTAAAGAAATCACTCCTCATCAGGGTTAGGGTCCTCCTCCTCTGACAGGTCATCAAACTTGAGGCCACTAACATCATAGCCCCGCTTCCGGGATACCATCCTAAGAGCCTTCGACACTCCCTGGCGAAGAGCCAGCTCTCGTGAATCCTCCAGATGAGGCTCCACCTCCTGAGTCCATATCTCGTCTCGGACCTCCTCGGCAACCAAACAACGGTCCCGCAAGTAATCAATCGACTCCAAGTACTCGGCCAAGCCAGCCGCCTTCAGCTCGGTCTCCCGCTCCACGGAAGAAAGACGTGCTATCTCGGCTCGGCACTGCTCCAGCTCTGCATCCCGGCACACTACGTCACCACGAGCCGCCTCTAAGGAGCGCAAGGCCTCCTCCAATGCCGCCTTCTCCGCACCCAGCCCGGACTTGGTCCTCTCCAGCTCATCCTGCATCTCCGAGCCAATCCGTCTGAAGCGCGAGACGCCGCGATCTCGCCGTCTCTCCGCCTCTGCGAGTGCGCTCCTCGCCTCCCGAAGCTCACCCTGGATGGACATAAACCCGTCCTTCAAGCTCACGTAGTGATCGTTCCACGTAAGCGCGATCGATGCCTGGGTCTCCATCTGAAAAAGAAAAGTTATAAGTCAGAGCCGCAACCACAGAATAACGCTATACAAGAAGAAGTAAAAATCCTGCTTACCGCTTGGCTCATGGCCTCCAGAGAGGAAGAGACCCTCTTCCCTTCCGGAGAAGCCTGGGGGGCAGTAGATCCCAGGACCTCGACCTCCTCATCAGCTGGCTCGCCATCAGCTCCAGATACACAAGGAGCCGCCTCCTCCTGAGGAGCATCCTGTACCGGTGGAGGAGCAGGACCTGGCTCCTCCAGACCTTTAAACACCAACTTCCTCTTTCTGTCTCGAACAAGAGGAACAACAGCGACACGACCAGCATCAACGGACAGCCCGCATAAAAGCAGGCGCTTCTCGTCCACGAACAGGGAAATACTGTGCAGAATATTCCCCAGCTCTCGAGCATCTGAAAATCCGAGAACAGGAGAAAACTCCCGCTCACGCCCTTTGAGGCGCCGACAAAGATCTGGTAAAGAGTTCCACACCTCCGGTAATCCCTCCGGGTTCCTGACATAGCCAAATAAAGTATTCCCGTGACGGCGGTCCACCCGGGTCTCGAACTCCAGCCATCTCTTATTGCTAAGGACTTCAATACGACCTCCGACGTCAACTTGCACCTCACACCACTCCTTGAAAAGGCCCAAGGAGAACTTCGCACCATGCTCTCGGAAGAAGACGATCAGCCCCATGATCCGCACCATCCCCTGAGGCGTAAACTGTGACACTGGGACGCCGCAAAATTTCAGGATCTGGATCAACTCCTCGCACGCCGGGAGGCGAAAGCCACTCCGAAGTGACGACTCGCAAAGGGTCATCCAACCCCGAGGCGGATTCTGTACTCGCTCCTCAGGACCTGCGATTCGAATCTCCAACTCGGGGGTCAGGTTGAAGCGCCTCCTCCATATGGCAACATGATCAAGGGTAAGACTCGAGCCCAGTCGCATTGGGCGACTTTGCCCACCACGCCGAGAAGCCTGAAAGACAAGGAAAAAAGCGTCAGTACAAACCTCAGGCAAGTGTAAAGGGAGTCCATCCACGAGGCTAACCATCGCACAAGCCTCACGCACAGGCAGGCCCCGTAAACACGCCCGAAAGCACGCGGCGGACCCCGCAAAAATACCTCACGCAAACACCCGCGCTGTCGCCGCGCGACAACGCGCGCGGCAGCCCACGCGCCCGCGCGCCCACGCTGTCGCCGCGAGGCAATGCGCGCGACAGCCCGCGCGCGCGCTGTCGCCGCGCGGCAGCGCGCGCGACAGCCCGCCCGCGCACGCGCACGCCCGCGCACGCGCACGCCCGCGCACGCGCACGCCCGCACTGTCGCAGCGCGACAGCGCGCGCGCGCGGCCGCCTGCGTGCACGCGCGCTCGCGCTGTCGCCGCGCGGCAGCGCGCGCGACAACCCGCCCGCGCGCACGCACCGCCCCTTACCTCCGCGCGACCCGCCACATCTCTAGCGCGCTGTTCGCCCGCCTTTTTGGATGTTAGATCTTTGGACCTCATGCCCATCTTGGCACCGCCGTCGTCACCGTCCACCTCCACGCCAGTATTCGATCCAGCCATCGCTCACAGGTACAAGTCGCAGGGAAAAATCCAATTGCTCTCCGTGCGCTCCAAACAAATGGATTTGGGGGGCAAATGATGGGTTCCCCATATTTATGGAGAAAACCCGTAACCACCACGCACCGGATCCCATTCACGCACACTGAATCCCATTACTGCACGCCGGATCCCGAAACCACCACACGCCGAATCCCACCTTCGCGCACCGGATCCCACTCCCGCGCGTAGGATCCGAACCACCACGCGCCGATCCAAAACCACCCAGCGCGGGATCCCAACCGCCCCGCGCGGGATCGCAACCACCGACCGGTCGCCACCGCCCGCCGGCCGGCCACCACCGGCCGGCCGGCGCCAACCACCGGCCGGCTGCCGCCGGCCGACCACAGCCCGCCGGCCGGCCACCACTGGCCGGCCGCCGCCGCCCGCCCACCGGCCGCCGCCAGCCGGCCGCCGCCAACCGCCGGCCGGCCGCCGCCAACCGCCGGCCGGCCGCCGCCAACCGCCGGCCGGCCGCCGCCAACCGCCGGCCGGCCGCCGCCAACCGCCGGCCGGCCGCCGCCAACCGCCGGCCGGCCGCCGCCAACCGCCGGCCGGCCGCCGCCAACCGCCGGCCGGCCGCCGCCAACCGCCGGCCGGCCGCCGCCAACCGCCGCCAACCGCCGGCCGGCCGCCGCCAACCGCCGCCAACCGCCGGCCGGCCGCCGCCGGCCGTCCGCCGCCGGCCGTCCGCCGCCGGCCGGCGGCCGGCTGGCCGCCGCCCGCCGGCCGGCCGCCGCCCGCCGCCGCCCGCCGCCGCCGCCGCCGGCCTGCCGGCCGTCGCCGCCGCCGCCGGCCACAATCGGCCGGCCGCCGTCGGCCGGTCGCCGCCGGCCGGCCCCGCCGGCAGGCCGCCGCCAACCGCCGGCCGGCCGCCGCCCGCCGTCTGGCCACCACCGGCCGGCCGCCGCCCGCCGGCCAACCACCGCCGACCGGTCGCCGCCGGCCGGCCGCCGCCGTCGGCCCCGCCGGCCGGCCGCCTCCGCCGCCGCCGACCACCCATGGCCGGCCGCCGCCGTCGCCACCCTTCGCCCTCCACCGTCGGATCTCCCCGAGGTCCTCGCGGCCCTCTGATCGCCTCACGCGATCGCGGCCCTTCGATCGTCGCCAACGATCTCGGCCCTCCATTTGGTGGTTATCCGCGATAACCACCGTAACCACCGTAACTTCCACCTCCCGAGCCTATAAATAAACCCCCAAGGGTCTTCATTTGGATCCGATCTCTCATTCTCTCCCAGACTCTCTCTCTCTCTTCATTTCCTCCTCTCCTCAGAGCTTCTCTCTCTACACTCCGCCATCTCTTTTTACTAACTGACAGGTTCTTCCTGCGAACGCCTCTTACTGAGGAAGAAGGGCTACGCCGTTCAAGACGAGCACCCCGAACCCGAGCAGAAAAGTCAGGGCGCTCCGTGAAGTGCTCACCCAGCAAGCGCGCAGCCGCACCAGACGCACAACAAGGCAATCAACTCCTAAGTGGTGGCCTGTCACCCACAGAGTTCTCTCTCTCTCTCTCACAATTGTAACGAGGCGCGACCTGTCGCCGTCGCATTCTCCAAGAAAGCCCTGTAACAACACAATATAGTGGATTTCGGCCAGCACCGCCCCGGCCACGTGGTTTTTCACCCTTTGGAGGGTTTTCCACGCTAAAGATCTGTGTGTAACATTTTCAGCATTTTCTCTCTGCAACATTCTGACTGTGTGCGCACTCGACCGCCCGGGCTAAGACGGATCGAATTGAAACCGGTCTACCGAGGGCGTTGAGAAGCCGCAACAAGTTTGAAATAAAATTTGGGGGGGGGGGGGGGAGGCACATTTTTTAAAAATTAAAGAAAAAATACGTAAATTAAAGAAATTGAAAATTTTATAATAAGAGATAAAATCGAAAAATTGAATGTTTCAACAAAGTATATTTTTCTCTTTTAATATAGTACACAAACCATTGTGCACGATTCTCCCGTGCCGGGTGTTGGAACCAGTATTTGGCCCAACGAGGAGTTTGAACCCCTGTAAAGGGGGGCAGCTAGCGCTTACTGATCACACAGAGGAACCTGACCGAGGACTTAGAATGAAAGAAACGACCATTGACAACAGTGTGGAGGTCCCACCACACACCTGGAAGATCTACTGAGCGCTTCCCCTGCCAAGCAAAGACTGAAGTCAGACACTTTGGAGAGCTGAATAAGCTAACCATAGAGATCCTGAGGAGAAGCAAATATCTGGAATGCTCTCCAAAGGTGCCTCTCAGGGTCTATTTATAGCCTTTTTTATACTGGTCTGCTAATAACGGGATTCCGCCTTTTGATTTTGCTATACGCACTCCAAATTGGTATGCTAACAACCAAACTCCGCTATTCTGGAGGGATATTGGCAGCCCACCAAGGGTATTAGAGTAAATTCACTTCTAGACCCCTGTTGGGCGAGTGGCCCGTGAGGGCGCCACTTGCCAGCCTCTCCGCGAGCTGGGCCCGCGAGATCTCTTCTTGCGAGTGGAGGCGAGCCCCCACTTGTCTCGCCAGTCTGGAATTGCGAGACCTCGCCCGACTCGCTCTGGCTAAGTGCACCCTAGAACGGTTCTTAAAACACGCTACGCCGTCACCGCTCGCTACTCGCGAGTGAGATCCCTGGTCCGCCTCGCCTTGCCCTGGCAGGGTGCTCGCCGCGAATCGGCGAGTGCTCTCTAAATCGCCTGTACGTAGTTGATTTCTCCGTGAGTCGGCGAACACTGGGTTGTACACCTGATGCGCCAATATAGCCTTCGCTCGTTGTTTCCTTAAATTTTTTTAGCATAATACAATATTTAATTGAAATAAAGATTATATCATAAGTACAAAAACAAATTAAACATGTTTTTAAAAAATTATAAAAGATTAAAATATTAAGGGTAAAATGAATGATTCACAAAATTGTTAAAAAATTATAAATGATATAATAAAGATATGTTATAATAATAAGAATATATTTGAAAATTTTGAATCTTTGAACTTTTTTCTTTTAAAAATAACCTTTGTGTGTTATATTTGGTTGGTTTGTGAAAAATAAATCTTATTTTTCCGCTCACCCTCCCTCTAGAGAGATATTTAGATTTATTTCGTACTCTAATACCATGTGAAAATCGAAAGAGAAATCAAGACAAATATGTAGGAATTTTTCTCTTATTTTTTCAGTAATCATACGGTGCGGATACATCTCTACGTATACTCGTACGGAAGAATATATATATGGAAATCAGAAAATACAAAAGCTAAAGGTAACACATGGTACTTAGGCAAAAATAATGCCGATTATTTCTTTCCATTATCTTCGGCCTCAAACGCTCGAGTCGGTCTCACATACCGTATTGCCCGGAAGTAATGGGTCTCGGCGTATTCTTCCAGAAGTGGCCGGCGTGCATGTGAAAAGTTGGTCTCCGAGTACAAATTCGACATTTGCAGGTCCACCGGATGCAGGAAGAACTATCCAAGTAGACCAAATCATAATTCATTCGGAGAATACACGCATTATAGCAACTTCCGTCGTTGCAAAAAAAGCTGTCGTGTGAGAATTCTACGACTTTTCGAAAACATTTTCTCTTCGGCTTCTTCGGCCTTGCCGCAATCACTGCTTCAGAAAAGAAACCATCAACACACTACAACCACATAGCTGGTTATGAACTTAAAACATTTAGAGATCTAGAGAGAGAAAGAGATCTAGAGAGAGAGAGAGAGATCTAGAGAGAGAGAAATGGGGGGAGAGAACCGTCACCTAAATTGTAGAAGGAGAAGTACCAGAACAATTATTCTCCGGGAGAACTCCATGTCTTAGTTAATTGCTAGAGGAAAAGCTAGAAATGTGTGCACACACACATTGAAGGATAAAAGACTTGCCTCATTTTATCATTTATATACTGAAAAATGGTATAGAGAGAGAGTTATTTATCGGGGTTTCCCCCTCAAAGTTTGCATAATTACAACTTTGCACTTCTTTAACTTTTGAAATTACAAACACGTCCACTCAATAATGAAATAATGATATGATAAAATAAGGGCGTTGTTAAAGGCAAACCATTTTTGACTATATGCAAATAAAAAAAAACCCGGTTCAATGAATTTAGCTTTCATTTTTTCCTCCCGAAGAAAACCTCTTAGCAAACCAGCGCATGCGCCTCCTAATTCTCGCGACCTAGCGCCTCATTCCTTCTCACGATTTCCGAATCCTCCTGCCGTGATCGACCGACGCCCTCTCCTCCCTTCTCGCGACCAACGATTCCTATTTCCGTTCGGGACCAGTGAGACCTCCCGCTGGCTTCGACTGACCAACAGAGAAGGTTTCTTGCGACCTGGTACGACGGTAAATCGCATGTTCTCGAGCCTCCTCGTTCCTGTTTCTTCCGCCGATTCCTGCAGGCACTGGATTTGCGATTTCCTCATCTCAAAAATTTAATAGTTTCGATCTGGAGCTCGATTCATGCAGTTTATGAAAAATTTAAGTTGATTTCCTCATTTCAAAATATTTCAGATGATTTCCTCTTACCGGAGTTGCGATTTATTTGATTTCTAATTGATATAGCAATTTTAGCTGATCTAGTAAATGATTTTCAGTGGAAGCGAGACCTCGATAGTTGCTACAAAGAAATGTAAAAAAAAACATCATTTTTTTTGCATGGTTTGCTAATAACAATAATGTTTGCTAATAGCCGTTAAAAAAATGATGATTTGCTAATAGTCAATCCCAAAAATGGTGGCGGCGCTCGTGAAGGTCCGATCTCACCTAAGGAACTTCTTTCATTTTTTTTGTTCAAAGCTAATTTTATTTTCTTTGCGGCGGTCAGAACTATTGTTTTGCCAAACATGCATTCTACGACGATGATGTTTTTGTTCAAACTCGTCGGAGCACAAACACCGCGCCAAATGGAGCATAAATTAACATAAAAAAAAACTCGATTAGGGAATATGAAAGAGCTTTGAAATGGGGACTGGGGCAACAATTTATTTTAATTTTGGTATTATTATGAATAATTATTAGGGAAAAATGAATAAAAAATAAGGTTTGTCACCCTGGCGACCTTGTCCTCTTTGATCATAAATTTTCTTATCCATACTATATTACAAAGAAAAATGTTTGAGATGTTCATGCCAAATCAACTTTTATTAGATTTGCCTACTTTAATTAGAAATAAAAATATTCAATTACAAGTATTTTATCTTAGCAAAAATAAGTATTGAATTTTCTTAATCAAATTATTGAGTGTATGCATTTACTTAATGGTTCGTGTGTGGTTCCTTCATTTTATTATCCGGATCGGAACCGGAAGTGCAACCGCAATATAAATGTCTCGAGCGATTTCAAATTTTTTAGACCGAAGCAGAACCAAACCACAATCCGTTTATTATTATAATTATTCTTTATAATATATATATTTATTAATAATAATAATAATATTTTTTTTATAATATTAATAATATATATTTATTATCTATACTACTATACCTATATCAGCTGTCCGATTGTAATCATACTCAGTCGACCATACCCGCTCCACAGAGCAAGCCATGCCTCCTCCAACCGCCCCGTCTCCACCCCTTGCCATATGTCCAGACCCCTCTACTCCTCGCCGTTTGCCCGCGACTCCCTCAGCCCCCGCTCTTGACCAACGCCGTCTGCCCGCGACTCCCTCAGCCCCCGCTCTTGACCAACTAAGCGCATTTCAGGATAAGGGTTTATCTATTTATTTTTAAATACATATCTACAACAGAAAAGCATGGGCAAAATCGGAACTTCATCATGTTAGATGCCAACACCAAACAACCCCATTTTTATAATAGTATAATGAATCGGAGCTCTTCAATCTCAACCCCCCCGGGGGGCTAATGATATTTAAGCTTCGTTTGGCGTAGCTTATTTGCTTCGATGAGTTTGAACAAAAACTCAATTATCATAGAATATATGTTTGGAAAGACAAAAGTTATGACCGCTACCAAGAAAATAAATTAATTTTGAGCATAAAATGCATGAAAATTTTCAGTTGAGGCCGGGTGTTCACGAACGACGGTTCATGACCACTGCATTGATGACTGCCACCGCCACGCCAGACGAAGCCTCAAGCTTCATGGCCGCGAAATGACAGCAATTATTATGCTGAATAGTTACTAGTTTCTTTCAAAATTGACATTTGAGTAATACAACAGAGCTTTAGGATTTGATAAAATATTTCAATTTTAAATTATCTGTCATTTAAAATTTTAATTTCTTCGTGTATTATATCTCAAGCAATTTGTATTACAGCTAAAGAAAAATATTGGTCATGGCGGAGAATTTTAGTGTCTTATCAAAATATATACGACATATAGATACTAATGATCGTGCATTGATTTCACCGTAGGTAGCGTGTGGAGACAAAATATATATGACATTGAATTCGTTCAAAAATGTAAAAGTTGGCAGCTCCATGCAAACGTCCATCATCAGCCCCCAGTAGCGCTTACGACACTCTAAGGCGCCTGACCATTCGCTCAGTGAGGAATCGATCTCCTCGGTCCCCTCCCCATGACCTCCGGCCAGAGAAAGTTTATCATCATGGCTATCGATAACTTCACAAAGTGGGTAGCAGCTGAATCCCTCGCCAAAATCACTGAGGAGAATGCAAAATAGTTTGTGTGGAAGAACATCGTCTGTCGCTTTGGAATCTCGACAATAATCGTCGCCGACAACGACACTCAGTTCACGGGAAAGTCGTTCACCAAGATGTGCGAAGACTTGAAGATTAACCTTCGTCATACGGTCGTAGCTCACCCACAAACAAATGACCAGATTGAAGTAACAAATCGCACCATCCTCAAAGGACTCAAAACCTGCCTCCAGGAGGAAGGATGGCAGTGGGTGGACGCGCTTCCAAATGTACCGTGGGCATATCGTACAACGGAAAGGACTCCCACAGGGGAAACCCCGTACAATCTCTGCTACGACACAGATGCGATCATCTCCGTGGACATCGGCGTCCCCAACAGTCGCGCGAAAACCTTTGATCCCGAAAAGAAAGACGAGCTGCTCCGAGAAAACCTAAACTTAATTACAGAAGTCAGGGATACGGTTTCCCAGCGCATAGCTCACTACCAAAGACGTGTAGCTCGACTTTACGATCGAAGGGTGAAACTCAGGCCAATCAACGTTGGGGATCTGGTCCTACGCATCATGGAGACGGCCGGTGAAGACCCGCAAGGAGATAAACTCTCACCAACTTGATAAGGCCCGTACATTGTCACTACCGTCGTAAAGCCCGAAACATACAGGCTCAAAGCAGCGGAAGGAAAGACTCTACCACACACCTGGAATGCCCAGAACCTGCGCCGCTTTTATCAGTAATTTGAATCTTCTATCACGCAAAAAACCAGGAGCTCAGACTCGCGTAAACTTATATTATATTATGTACAAAGTCGGGAGCTCAGACTCGCGCAAACTTATCTTATATTATGTACAAAGCCGCGAGCTCAGACTCGCGCAAACTTATATTATATTATGTACAAAGCCGCGAGCTCAGACTCGCGCAAACTTATCTTATATTATGTACAAAGCCGCGAGCTCAGACTCGCGCAAACTTATCTTATATAATGTACAAAGCCGCGAGCTCAGACTCGCGCAAACCAACTCTCTACCATGAAAAATATGTTTTAACACCGACACCTATGTTTAAGTAAAAATAACATACATCTTCCTCACTGCCACAAAAACTTTTTATCATTAACTTTGGGGCATTGCCCTGGGGACTTCGCATTGTCGTCGATTGAAGGTTCGTCTTTCTCCACCGCAGTAAGGTCCCAACGTCGTAAGGGTCTGCCCCTCTTACGTTCGTCCCCGATTTGAATACTTAATCTGTTCACAGGCCACTCTGGGGTCTTGCCCCGGGTACTTCGCATTGTCGTCGATTGAATGTTCGCCCTTCTCCACCGCAGTAAGGTCCCGACGTCGTAAGAGTCTGCCCCTCTTACGTTCGTCCTCGGTATGAATACATACGCTCTTCACCGGCCACTTTGGGGCCTTACCCCGGGGACTTCGCATTGTCGTCAATTGAAGGTTCGCCCTTCTCCACCGCAGTAAGGTCCCGACGTCGTAAGGGTCTGCTCCTCTTACGTTCGTCCATGGTTTGAATACATACGCTCTTCACTGGCCATCCCGGGGTCTGTCCCCCCGATCAACGCTTCGACAATAATCAGAACAATGGAGTCACGAGACACAAAAGTACCATCACAACGCTGTGCATAACGAGAAGCGCCTAAATGGAACGGGAAAACAAAACAACTGCACACTCATCCTTCAACAACAATTCCTACCCAAGACGCCACGGAAATGACAATGATCGAAACCGCTGCAGAAAAATCAAAACCTTCGAACTCCTCCGCGCAGTAATCCAGACTCGGAAGGTTTGGGGGGCTTATGATGTGCACCCAATAATTTATAAAAACTCACAAAGCACCACCGCGAAAATAGAGATAGTGGGGGTCAAATGAGTCAAACCGATGAGGTGGAGTTAGTGGGGGCGAATAGGTCCGTCGTCATTTCGCCCAACCGCCCCACCATCATGGGGGAGCGATCGAATCGCACCCCTCGTGGGTGCTGCCGGGCCAGGAGGTGCGGCCAGCCAGGGCCGCACCCCCCTTGGGGTGGGCCGCACCCCCCTTGTGGGGTGCGACCAGCCGGAGCCGCACCCACCACCCTTTGGGGTGCGGCCAGCCAGGGCCGCACCCCCTTTGGGGTGCGGCCAGGCCGTACCCCCTTGGGTGCGGCCAGCCGCGGTCGCACCAGCCCCCCTTGGGGTGCGCCCAAGCCGCACCCCCTCGAGGTGCGCCAAAGCACCACCCCCTCCCCCGCCTCGCGGGGGAGGCGGTTTCTTACTTCCTGAATAGCGCAATTTTTGGAGGTGCATCCTCACTTTCGCAACGACCGCTTCCCGATAGCGCTCATTTGTTCTCTGTTCACTCATAATGCTTCCACGTTCGTTGCACGCCCAGAACGCTTCTCGTGTTCGTTGAACCCCAGAACGGTTCTCGGGTTTGTCACTTGCCCAAAACGCTTCTCGTTTTCGTCGCGCGCCCAGAACGCTTCTCGTGTTCGTTGCGCGCTCAGAACGTCTCTTCGCCCGCTCAGAACGCTCCCGTGTTCGTTGCACGCTCAGAACACTTTCTCGCGTGCTCAGAACGTTTTCACGTTCCCGACATGCGTGCAGTTAACGTTTCCTAATTTTTCAGAATGCATGACCTGTCCGTCGCCTTTATCACCATCAATGAAGCTGTCCGAACTGTCCGAAGGGCAAAACAGTCATTCATGAAAAATGGCTATCCGTGTGCTCCGAATCGACCAGCGTGATTCGCCCGTCAGGTGGTTACGGTGGTTACGACGGCAAAATTATCGGGCTACCCCTGGCCAAAGCTATAAAAGGAGCTCAGAGCCTTCATTTCAAGACATCTTGTCTTCGACACCCGAGAGAGCACCTTTGAAGATTTCCTTGGAATTCTCCTTCGGCGCTTGAAGATCTCCTTCGGCCCTCGAAGATCTCCTTTGAGCCTTCGAAGGTCGCGAAAGGCGACTCAGCATTCTCACTTTTGTTCTCACTACCGTTCTCAGAAGTACTTAGTTTTCTGAGAGGTGGTCTATCACCCTCGAAGTTCACTCACTCTCTCTCTCTCTCTATCATTGTAACGAGCAGCGAACTGTCGCGCTCGAGTTCTCAATCTCCAGTAGTAACCCCCCAGAAGATAGTGGAAGTTGGCCAGCACAGCTCCGACCGCGTGGTTTTTCACCATTTCCGGGTTTTCCACGATAAAAGTCCTTGTGTCATTTACTAATTCACTCATTGACGGTTTGCTCGCTCGGTTCGCTTCCGAGCTAAGGTGGTTCAAGTCGACCGGTCTGCCAGAGCACCCGAGCGATCCGCAACAAATGTCTCAAGCAATTTCAGAATTTTTAGACCGAAGCAGAACTGAACCGCAATCCGTTTATTATTATTATTCTTTATAATATATATGTTTATTAATAATAATACTATTTTTTATAATATTAATAATATATATTTATTATCTAAACTCCTATACCTATATCAGCCGTCCGATTGCACCGCCGTCCGATTGTAGTCATACTCAGTCGACCATACCCGCTCCACAGAGCAAGCCATGCCTCCTCCAACCGCCCCCGTCTCCACCCCTTGCCATCTGTCCAGACCCCTCTACTCCTCGCCGTCTGCCTGCGACTCCCTCAGCCCCCGCTCTTGACCAACACCGTCTGCCCGTGACTCCCTCAGCATTATAAATAGGTGCGATTATAAATACCTGTTTTTTTCCTCGAGGGCCCCTCTCCCTCTCTCTCGCAAAAAAAATTGCTCTCTCTCCCTCGGGCTCTCTCTCCGCCTAAAATTTCGACTTTCCCTCCCAAACACGACTTTCCCTCCCGTGATCCCCCCATTCACACTACCTTCTCTCTCAAACTCGGTCATTGTTGAGCAAGCCTTCTCTCTCAAACTCGCCTCCCGCCGGCAGTTCTTCCGCCGGAGAATCGCTGAGCAGGTGCTGCTTTCAACGCATTGATGTCTTGTTTACGACGGCGACCTCTGGTTTGCAAGCATTATTCTTCCTCCTCATCGACCACGAATTCTTTTATTAATCCATATTCTCCGCATTGTAGAAGCATCATTTTCGGCTCTGGCTTTAAATTAAATCGTTCATGGAAACAGAGAACAATTTGCCTGTAGACAATGAGAAGGAGACCGAATGGAATATGGTAAGATGTTAACATACGGCCATATTTATAAATATACGATAGTTTTTATTAATTATACGACCGTAATTTACAAATAAAATCATGAAACTTTGTCATTCCAGGTAAATGAAAATCAGAACTATCAGAATACGGTATGCTGTTGTGAAGATACGGCCATATTGATTACAATACGATCGTTTTTAATAATTATACGGCTGTAATTAACATATAAAATCGTGACTCAACGTCATTGCAGGTAAATGAACAATCTGGGTTTTTTCCGACAGTTCATTCAGATGAAGAAGCTTATCAAATGTACCTGAACTATGCTCGTCAAACTGGTTTTAGCGTCCGAAAATAACACATATTCTATTGGACTCACACAAGGATCATTAAGACTCGAGAATACTCCTGTGCTAAAGCTGGTTTTAAAAAATCTAACAAGCAGCAAGATAAGCCGAGAAAATTTCATCATCTCGATACTCGCACGGGATGCAAGGCTTGTTTACATTTCAGCGCCGATGAGGAAGGGAGAAACTGGAAGGTTTGTAGATTTATTGAAGAACACAATCATCAGCTAGCCCCGGAAAACTATGCACATTTGTTAAGATCACATCACAAGGTATCTGATGGCCAAGCTGTTCTGATCAAAAATATGACCGGGGTAGGTATACGTACAACCCATGTTTATAATTTGTTAGCTGAAGAAGTTGGTGGTGTTGAAAATGTAGGATTCACCAAGCAAGATGCTTACAACTTTGTACAACGTGAGAGAAGAGCCCTCATTGAATCTGGAGACGCTGCTAGCTTGTTGGAAATATTTAAGATGAGACAGTTGGATGATAACATGTTTTCATTTGATGTGCAGACAGATGAAATGAGCAGGTTGCAAAATTTCTTCTGGATTGACAGGCATGCGAAATTGGACTATGAATGTTTTGGCGATGTACTCATTTTTTACACTACTTATAGGTTAAACAAATATAATCTACCCTTTGCTCCTTTTATAGCAGTAAACCACCACTGGCAGAATGTTTTTATAGGCGGTGCATTTGTAGCTCACGAGACAATTGAATCATTTTGTTGGGTTTTCGAGACTTTCTTGAAGTTGGTTGGTGGTAAACGTCCAATCTCCATTTTTACAGATCAAGATCAAGCAATGACAGTTGCTATTGAGAGGGTATTACCCGCTACTCGTCATCGCCTATGCCAATGGCATATTTCACGGAAAGCACCGTCAAAGGTACCGACCTTCAACATTGATAAGCAGATTAGGTATTTATTTTATAACTGCATGAATAAGTGTGATAATGAAATGGAGTTTGAGGAGTCTTGGAGTCAAATGATAACCCAGGGTAAGTTGCAAGAAAATCGATGGTTACACGATCTCTACAACATTAAAAGGAAGTGGTCTACAACTTTTAACAAACAATTTTTTGATCTGGGCATTTTATCTACGCAACGTAGTGAATCGGCAAATAGTCGGCTACATGGATGCTCGAAGGCTACAAGTTCACTAGTTGAATGTTTTCTCGGAATGGAAAAACTGATTATTGGTTGGCGAAGGAGTGAACGTGAAGAAGACTTCAGGTGTAAAGAGGTACTATTACTTTAAAATTTAAAAACTGTCCACTTCTAAAGCAAATGTCAAAGGTTTATACAAGAAAAATTTATTCTATATTTGAGGAATCCTTTATAGAAGGTGCAGTAGGTTTGATGGTAGCAGAAGAAACAACATATGATGAGGATATGGTTGTATACAACACACGCGTATGTGATGGAGTTGGCGTTGAGAAGCAATGGATAGTAAGAATAAATACAATAACCAATGATATAGATTGCTCGTGTATGGGATTTCAAACTAAGGGCATTTTGTGCAAGCATGCATTACGAATATACATTAATCGTAATGTGAAGAATATTAAGCCGTCTTATATTTTGAGGCGATTTACATTGCAAGTTAAGAAGCATAATCATATTTCGATTCCCAGAAACACAAACACACATGAGTGCAATCTTAGTTTCAGAAATCACATGATGAGGTACACTTACGACTTGTGTCAGCGTATGGAGTCATGTCAGACGGCAAAGGATTACCTTGTTAGTGTAATGAACGAGGCCGGTACACGCATACAAGATATGATTGATGAAGATGAGAAGATTAAAAGGTGCTTTCCCCTTGGCAATATTGACAAAGGCAAAGGCATTGTCAAAGATCCACCTTCACTCCGACCCAAAAGTCTTTCAAATGCACGTTTGAAGCCCTATTGGGAGACCACCTCGAAGAAACCAAGTAAATCAAATATTTATAATATTTGTAAATTGCTATTACCTAAGATTTTAATTTCACCAAATTGGTATTATATGACATTTTAATATATTTCTTGAAACAGAGCGGGTGAGTGGAACTACAAAAAAACTCCCTACAACCGTTGATGTTCTGGTGCAAGCAAATGACCACAATTTCATGGACTTTGCTAGTCAGGTTGATTCCAATTCAATTAATACTTCAGCAACTGATCATTTCAATGATGAATTTGCGATGGATGATGACTATTCACTTAATGTACCTCCTACTTTTTCTTCAATTCCTGATGTATTTAAGTAGTGATTTGTATGCAATTGTGTTCAAACAATGACAATGCCAATTTTCAATAGATTTTATTTTCTATTAATAAAATTAATGTAGGTACGTTGTTGTGTTATCTAAAAATGATGGTGCATAACAACATATGCCCATATTGGATCTTTCTTTACTGCTTGTACAACCTGCAGTCACAAAGAAGAGAAGTTAGCAACAGTCCAGATACGGCCGTTTCTTCTGTGAATATGATCGTATTTTTCGTGAGGAACACTACAAATATGAATTGAATTGTACTTTCTGCTCTGCATTTACTGTAAATAATTATGTGTTTTCACAGAACAATTTCTGCAACTAACCACTACAACTTTCAGTCACTGTCAAATATATCGATTACAAAATTATAAACAACAAATACATATTGTTGTTTAACAAAAACTAGCAATATTACTAATTGTCCAGCACAAAAAAATGCAAAATCAAAAAGATTTGAACTTCACAATCCAGCACTGCCAATCTCTCTTATCCCGGTCATTGCAGCAAAAATCCTGCAAAAAATTAAGGAAAACATTATTTTCCTTTTCGTTAATTTATAAAGGTATTATACAAATCGCTACGGTCCAATAATATGTAAATGCGATCGTACTATAGTTTACTAATGCCGTTTTACAGCTTACACATTATTTTTTCGGGGAAAGTTGTTAAGAATTCTATAGCAATTTCTGCCCGAAGCTTTGCAATATTTTTCCCCCAGTCCTTATGCTTGTCCCAAGATAATTTCCCCTTGCCTAGTAATGTTTTCATGTACATCATCACGAACACTCCGCAATCGTTTCCAGTTAGTTGTGTTGGGCATTGCTCGTCATAAACAATTGGCCACTCATGTACGTTTGGTGGCAAAACTGCTCCAACATCTTCCTCAAAGAAGTTGATCTGTGCAATGAGAGATTAGGGTCCTCAATTTGGTTAGCGTTATTATAAAATTAATACTAAATGCGTACCACAGTAGAAAGTCTGTTGTAATTCGAGGACTTGTAGAATGAGTCGTAATATTTTCAGCATTTTTCTTTCAAATCGCCAACAAGGAGGCCCCAATGTACATCTAAATGCACGGGCATGAATATGAAATCACCATGTTTTATTGTATTTGGCGTGATGTGCTCAACAAGAGCTTTTGCGCTCATCCTGCTCCTCTTCAAACTCTAAATTGAAAAGATTTTAGAATTTTCAAACTTGGAATTCTAACATATTAGGAAAATAGGTACAAGATTAAAAAAAATTATACTAACTGCATGATTGGAGGATACAAATGTGAATGATTTAAACTTCCTTGGATTCTGTGTTTTTTGTAGTGTGAGTACTATGCTGTAGCAATCCAAGTGTGTGTCAGAAATCCAACCTTCTCCCAAAAGGTCATTTAAATGTGATCTATACCACGTCATATTTCCCCGTTCAATTATTATACTATTTCTGCAAGGTTGAAGAGGAGCAGCATACATAAAAAAGCGTTTTTATAATTAAAGATTATGGTAAGTTTAACATGGGTAGAACTACAAAATATATACCTGCTTGGAAACTCTGAGTAAACATGATCTATTATCAACTGCTTTCCTTTTCCTATATGTTTTCTCCCCGGATAATCTACTTGAGAACCTTGTGGTTCATATTTCAAATTTCCCTTGCGGTCACGACGACCTTTAATGTTTTTAATTAAACTTCTATCAGTCTCTACTTTGGTTGGATTATCATCTACACTTACCACTAAAGCATATGCTACATCTCCTCTATCGACGTCATCTTCTCTAACGACGTCATCTTCTCGATCAATGTCATATTCTCTATCGACGTCGTCCTCTCCATCGACGTCATCCTCTTCATCGACGTCATCTTCGCCATCAACGTCATCTTCTCCATCGACGTCATCTTCTCTATCGACGTCATCTTCTCTATCGACACCATCATATTTCTCAATTGATGGTTTTATTGGAGTACTCACATGCGGTGGATTACTTTTTGGTAAGATTGATGCGGCCAATGCATCGAATCTACCATCAATATGAGTACGTAATGATTTAATCTCATTAAAAAAAAACTCCTATTTTTATTATTTTGCACAACTATGTCTAAAGCTAGTTGATCTATCATTGTTCTGGCATTACCCCCTGATGTGTTCCCCTTTTCGTTCGTAGAACTCTTTATTTCAATATTCTCTTCCTTTTGAGCTACTTTTTCTTCAATTGACGCTCTTAACACCTTAACCTCGTCTTCGGTCCTCTTTCTCATGATAGATTCATTTCTCTCTTTTTTCCCCAAAAAAGATTTGAACTTCCTCTTCATGTACACCCTAAACTCTTCTTCTATTTCATCTAATTTCTCTCTTCTTCTTTGCTCTCTTGCTCTATCTTCATATGTTTTCTCTTCCTTTTTAGGACGTACTTCTTCAAAATCACTATTGTCAGCATCTTCGGCCACCAATAATGCTTCTTCGGTTTGCAAAATGTTGTCAAAAGACGACTTCACCTGTGATGTCCAATTTAACCTTTATGTTCTATCAACTTGAATTATACATAAAAATGGGGTATATAGAAGTAATAATATCGTACTCTGTCTTGCTCCCGTAACTTAGACTGCATTTCTGAACAAAATTTGCCTTTAAAAGTATACTTTGCCGACCACCTACATAGTCGAGGCCTCGTTAGCTCATTAGGTGGAGTTTGGAAGTTTGTTAGCTCATAAAACCACACCTGTAAATAAACCAGTAAAAACAAATTAATATAAATCTAACTACCAAAAAAAGGTCAAATCAATTTATCACTTACCAGTAGTATCACCGAGCAACCTTCCAGATAACCCAAACTCTAATTATTTCTCTTCTTTGAAGCTCTAATACTAAGTGCTTCGATTTCTGAGTGCAAGAACTTGTGCACTGCTTCCGGCCAATTAAACTTCTTGAAGTCTCCTAATCCTCCAAAATTATAAAGACAGGCCGGTACTTTCAAAATCTTCAACGGAAAGAACAGCTTACACAGAACATGTTTAACAAGTGCGTTGACCTTTTGAATCTCTATATCATCAGATGATGTTTGTTCTGAAAGACGTACTAGCTCAAAGGCTAGGTCCTTTTGCTCAAAATCGGCTAGTGGTGTCCGATTAAAGTTGAATGTTAACCATTTGTTTGGTAAACCCAAGATCAACGCAACTTGATTGATTGTTAACTTCTTATATACATCTCCTAATCTAAATGCTCCATATTTTCGCGAATAAGCTCTAATTAATGCTGTTAGAAGAGGTATATTTTGATTAAGATTAGGAATTTGAAATAGCGCAAGAATACCAGCATCTTGTAATTCATTCATAGAACTCGTTGTAAGAGATCTTAACAAAGGTTCTGCTCTTTCCTTGAATGATGAGACAGCACATCGACAATTCAAAATAGTGGATCCTGTCATCTAACAAAAAAACCAAAACACATGTTTTTACTCCCGAATAATAACTAAACCAAGTACAATATAAAGACTGAAGTTAACTACGGCCGTATCTTCATTGGGTATGGTTGTACAGAGAAGAAAAACAACCGTATTTATTATTAGTCTGAGAGTACAGATACGACCTTATTTTCATTTAATCTGATAGCACTGAACGACTATAACACCGTATTTGTAAGAAACGATTATTCAACTTCAAACTTAAGATCAAATAAACTAGGGTCGTATCTGGATTCAATACGACCGTATTAAACATTAGGACGGTCGTATTTCTTCAAGCCGAGAGTACAACTACACATCAAAAATTAAAATGCCTACAAGGGGATATGTCTTCAATACGACTGTACACTTCTTACATACGATCGTGCCCTATCCAAAATTGAAAGAACCTCCTCTCTTATACGACATCAAATTCTAAAATCAAATTCACTAGGGCCGTATCTGTATTCAACACGACCGTACTCAACCTTCTTACGGTTGTATTTCTTATAAAGGATACAACCAACATGGGGATATGGCTTCAATACGACTGTACAGTGCTTAGATACGATCGTGCTCTTCCTAAAATTGAAAGAACCTCCTCTCTAATACGACCGTATTATACATTGTTTCACCTTCAAAGCACTGAACTAATCTCGCCAGAAAGGTAAGCGACACATTGCACTGAACTAATCTCGAAAGCACGAAAACTTACAATGTCTGCCGGTTGGAAGGTTCTCTTCGGACAAATGCAGAGTTTACGCCTGCACGCGCGCGCGGAGGACAAATGCAGAGGTTCTCTTCGGATAAAATGCTAGGGTTTCTTCAACAGTCGCTCCACTTCGCCTTCTACACGCGCGCGCGAAGGAGAAGCCGTAAAACCTAGAAAGACGTTTCAAATGAGGTGGCCCACGCGTGATGGGAGGTATTTAATATCGCACCTATTATTATATGCGTTGAACGTACCAAATTCGGAGCCCTCCCTCAGCCCCCGCTCTTGACCAACTAAGCGCACTTCAGAATAAGGGTTTATCTATTTATTTTAAATACATATCTACAACAAAAAAAACATGGGCATTTTCGGAACTTCATCATGCTAGATGCCAACACCAAACAACCCCCTTTATAAATTATAACAGTATAATGAAATACACATTTATTTGGTACAATTTTACTCAATTTGCAGAATAATAGTATCAAGCCATAGTTTTATACAGAATAATAATATCACTACTCACGCTAAATCATCGAGCCACATTTTTTTATATATAATAATAAAAATAATAATAGCTCATAACCTGAAAAATCTTCCGGGGAAGTAAAAGCCCGGACCATTGATGGGTTTTCGCAGGCTAGAAGGTTATCTCGCTCGGCGCATGGAAGGTTCTTCCGCGGCATATGGCTTCTAGATTCTCACCTGCGTAGGAGCAAAGGGGGGACAGCTCGACTCCTGCAACGAAGTTGATTACCATCACCGGATTAGAAGCTATCAGTAATACCAGCAGTCGTGCACGGGGCTTCGCCCGCTCCCGATTGCTCTCGGGTGCAGGCTCCGCCGGTGCTGTGTTAAATTTTGCAAATACATGTGAAAAAGATGAGTAAATTTTGGTATAATGAATGTTACGCCAAAACCTCTTCCCAAATGCCGGTAGGAATCGAAGTTTGGTCGGCACCAAAATGCGAGTAAGATCAAGAAAGACTTGGGGAGGAAAAAGATTTGCCCTCGTCATTTAGGGAGAAATTTTTTGGTGCGCATGACACACCTTCCTCTATGTGCGCATGAGTCTTATTACAGTTGTAAAATTTTCTAAATTCCAGTCGGACTTTTACAACTATAATTCCAGTCGGAAAATTTACAACTGTAATAAGACTAATGTGCACATAGAGGAAGGTGTGCACATTAGGAGTGTCAAATAGGTCGGGTGGGGGGGGGGGGGGGTCTTTAATCCATAGTGGGGCCCATAAGTCCAGATATCATTTAAACTTGCCGGCCGATTAATTAAATGAAAATTATATCGATTTGAACCCATACTCTCTCTCACAACACAACTAAATTGTGAATCATTATAGCATCAAATCATTTGTTCACTTGTTATAATTCTAAGTTGTGCCTTGAACCAAATCTTAGGCTCAGCTGGGCGCGGAGTTTTTGCTCCGGTGAGTTTGGACAAAAACGCCGTCATCATAGAATGTAGGTTTAGCATGACAACGGTTATGACCACCACTAAGAAAAGAAAAGTAATTTTGAACATAAAAGCGAACGAAATTCCTTTGGTGAGGTCGGGCTTCACGAACGACGGTTCATAACCACTGCATTCACGACAGCCGCCGCCGCCCCAAACATATCCTCAGTTGTGCTTAGGGGTGTTCACGAACCGAGTCGAATCGAATATTAAAATTTGTCGTAGAATGCGGAGATTTAGATTCATTCGAATATTTGAATTTGGATACAGATTCAAATTCGTCTCAGATCCTGGATACGTATTTGGATTCAAATTCGTCCCAAATTCTGGATTCAAATTCGAATTTAATGATATAAAGTTTATTTATATATATATTGCTATTATTCGCAAACTATTCACAAATCTTGCCAATAGAGATAATATTTTATTCGAATTCGGATTCAAATACCACTTGAATCCAAATCTGGATTCGAATTGGAAAAAAAAACAAATCTTAATCAAATTTCCGTGAATCGATTCCCGAACTATTCACGAACTATTTGGTTTGTGAACAATCCTAGTTGTGCCACCAAAAAACTTAAAACTAATTCCAAACATTCTTATAGTCTGAACACTCGCTCGAAGAATTTCGACCAATATTCTACTCGAATCAAGAATTGAGCGAAATTTACTGTTGAAACCAGTTTCCTGATTTCAACGTTCGAAAGGGGGTTGCGACTAACCCTTACTTGACCTAAGCCTAGACCCGTGACCGGTTGCTAGGAACTAAGAGACTCGGACTTGATGACAACTAGAGTCTAGGGACAGACCCCTTAAGCTTCAGCGTGGAGGTCCCACCGCACACCCGGAAGCCCACTCAGAACTTCCCCTCCCAAGCCAATGCTGAGCCTGGGCACCTTTGAGGGCACTAAGAACCACCTCACTGTCAGCTGAAGGATGACAAGGGAGGGGGGGGGGGGGGGGGGGGGGGGGGGGCTTGCTCACAAGACACACGCGAGGGGGGGGGGGGGGGGGGGTAGTGACCAACCCTTCCCAAGGTGCCCATGGGGGTCTATTTATAGACTTTCCCAAAAATGGACTGCGGATAGCCAAGATCCGGCTATCCGCAGTCCAACCATGACCACGAATGATCAACGCGTGAGGGAAGGCGAGTGGGACCCGAGATGCCCACTTCCCCCCTCACGGGAGGCCATACCGGCCTCCCCCCAATATACCGGGCGAGTGGGAGAGTTCCTCCCACTCGCCCAAAGGAGGTGGCGAGTGGGAGGGCCCCCTCCCACTCGCCCCCAAGGTGGCCGACGAGTGGGAGGAGCCTCCCACTCGCCCGGCGAGTGGGAGGGTCCCTCCCACTCGCTCCTACTCGCCCGAAGGGAGTCGGGGGAGCGGGTGCTCCCCCCGCGTCCCCTGCGGCCTCTCTTTGCCTTGTTTGGTCTCGGCCGCTTATGCGTGGTCGTTTTGCCCGTCTCGACCACCTTCACTGTCTTGGTCTCATCCGGGTCGGGTCACACCGACTCGGGAAATATGAGGGTTGTACACAATCCCCGCTCTTTGTGAGCTTGTCCCAAGCTCGGAAAGAAAGTCCAACCCACCTATTGGACGAGTAGGTGGGACCCGGAGGGAATCTTTGGAGGGCTCCGTCTGATGGCTATAGAACACCCCTCGAAGAGGGGGGGTAAGAAGAGCACCATTCCTGAGAGCTCCCCCTACTTCCCCTCTTGAACCAGATGGATCCACCTCGAGACTTCAGGGCTCGCATCAAGGCTCTCGCTGGGAAGGGTTCGTCCGACTTGACGGAGCTTAAAGCTCTAATGCACGGCCCTTCGTCCTCTCCTACCCGATCCGCGGTGCGATCACCTCGGAAGAAACCCCGCCCCGAGTTGGTGAAGGAGGTTGCGTCGTCATCCTCTCACGGGGCGACCAAATTCGTCTGAGGCCTGGATATGGATACGGTATTGGTTCTTCCCTAATCTCTATTTTCACCCCTGCGATTGTACATGACCATGGTGACGTGTTTCTTAATTGGCCACAGCTTCTCGCGGAGGACCTTGAGGGGGTCCGAAGAATGGTAGAGGGAACGGGCGCAGACGCTCGGGTGAGTCCTGTCTCTCTCGCTCGCGAACCTGCCGCCCTCTCGACTGCTCATGATGACTCTTCTGCTGGAGGGAACCAGACTTCGACGGGTCAATCGAGCCGAAGGGAAGTCTCGGCGCCACCCCGCTCTCCTACTGCAGTCATGGAGCCCATCGAGGACCGATCCGGCGTCTTCGAGCGTCTGAGCCGCTTGGAGACCCTTACCTAGGAGCTGCGGGAGGGGAGGCTGTCTTCCGGACCCGACCCCCTCGCCCGTGTTTGCGTGCTGGAGCGTCGGGTCGAGAGGTTGGAGGCCGAACTCAACCTCCTACGGGGAGAGGTCCGGCTCGCATTCGGGGGCATGACGACACCGTTCGAGGGATCACTTTCGCCGTGTGGAGGCCTCCGTGCGCACCGTGGGCGAGGAGCTCTCCTCAGCCAAGGCATGCTTCGAATCCACGCGTGGGGTGGGGGGGGTGGGGGGGGTCCCCTTCACCCAGGACCAGGGCTACTGGAAGTGGACGACGCGTTAGTTACCCTTTTTTCGGGGATCTACTATTCGTTATGTAATAATAAGGATCGACTCGCCATAGCAGTTCGTCTGCTTCGCGACCGGACTGTTTGTTTCGTTATGTCTCCCTTACGTTTGCTTCAATAACCGCGCTGATTTATGTCTCACTTGAGTTGCTATCTTTTGGCTAACTAACATGTATGATGATCGTAATGATGCTGAAACAGCTGACAAACGGGCAGGAGATAGAGGCCTCAAAAGGACGATCCGGGGACGAAGCGGTCGGGTGGCGTCAGGGGGAGGCTTAGGTGAAGGGGACCCCTCGGTCCGTATCCTTACACCAGGCGAGAGGACCGCAGGGCCCCCCCTCCTCTGCCGGGCGAGTGGACCATGAGGTCCACCCCCGTGCACCGGGCGAGTGGACCTCAAGGTCCACTCGCCTGTGCTCGGGGCGAGTGGGCCTTGCGGTCCACTCGCCCGGGGCGAGTGGACCACCCGGTCCACCCCCCCCCCCCCCCCCCCCCCCCCCCCCCCTCCATGCCCTTGGGCGAATGGACCCACGGTCCACTCGCCTTCTCTTTTATCCCCCCCTATAAATACACCCCCTTCCACCTCTAGGTCCTCACCTTCCTCTCTCCCCTTGCCTTGCCTTCCTCCCATAGCCAACTCTACCCCTTCCTTTCACTTCTCCAAGATGGCATCCAACCGCCCACCTGTCAAGAGGAATGGCCGGGAGCAGAATGCGGCCAACTTTTCAGGGTGTTCTTTCCCTGTGGGAAAGGTATCCAAGGAGGACCTTTCGGCCTTCCGAAGTTCCTACCTCCCCGAGGGGTGGTCATGCAGACGCCCGTCAGGGAGTGAGACCATCAACTCCTTTTACGATGATTGGCTTGCATTCCCCCTCCCTCACTTTGAGGCTGGGCTACGGCTGCCCTTATGGCCTGAGGTGAAGGAGTTCTTGGACTACTTCGGCGTAGTCCCGGCTCAAGTCAACACGAATGCAATTTCGATGTTGACAGCTTACGCGTGTTACCTGCGGGAGGAGAGAGTGGTGTTCGACCTGAGCGTGTTCCGCAAGGTCTTCATCCTCCGAGCGACCGCCGATGGGGTTTGCTTCCTGACCGGCACACACGTGGACGTGCACGAGACCTCCAACAAGGTCCATCACTGGAACGACTCATTTGTGTTCGTTCGGGGTGACCTGGACGGCATCCCTTTTTCCCCCACACAGAGACCTGAGAAGGTCTGCAGACCCCCCTCGCTACGTGGGGAGGCTGCTGAGCTGCACCGCTTCCTTAAGGGCGCGAGCTTCGAGGTTGAGCACCTCCGGAGGAACATTAATCGGCTCACCTACGTGGAGCTGGAGACAGGTACTTGGACCTCACCAACTCGTCTCCTTTATGGTTCATTTCTCCCTATGTTTGCTTAACCCGTCCTAACTTGTGCAGGTGAACGGTCCCTTCCTCGACACCTCCCCTCTGTGGGGGGAAGTTCCTCCCTCGCCCATGGGCTCGTCGGGGAGGTCGCAGCTGCCTCTGCCTCGGCTCTAAAGGTGTCCGGGTCGAGGCAGAGGAAGGATAAGGAACAGGTGGGAGAGGAGGGTGTGCCCTCCTCCCCACCGAAGGGACCGAGGATGCGGCGAGGGAAAGTCATCTGCCGGAGGGACTCCGGGGCGCCGGCTATGGAGAGGGGGGAACCGAGTGACCCCAATGCGTTGGCCAACCACCCCAACTTTGAGATGGGGGGGAAGGCCACAGACCTTCTCGGCGAGCCCGTCATCTATTGGGATGAAACGATGAACCGGGTCTCCTTCTCCTCCCAGCGACCTTCGTGGGTCGAGGGGGACGTCATCGACGACGCGGCACATAGCTTTATCTATGGCATCTACGGTCAGCAGGGCGCTGCATCCTACAAGGAGATGTCCATGCGTGACCTTGCGTATGCGAGCTCCTAGGCCCAGCTCCGCGCGACCGAGCTCTCCCACATGGCCGCCCACCGAGGTCTTAGTCTCTCGCACAGGTCGATGCGGGCGGATGCGTTGAAGCTGGATGCAGAAGAGAAGGCCACTGCTGAGAAACTCCTGGAGGAGTTATCCGGAGGCTTGGTTCGTGCCCACCTTACTGAATTTTCCTTTTCTCTTTTTAATTCCTTATTATTCGTAGGTTCTAATTCATTTGCCTTGCCGGCCTGCAGTGACCCGGTGCCGCTGACTCGCTCAGGAGACGATGCGAGGAGTCGGACCAGGAGGTGCAGGACCTGAGGGCTCAGCTTGCCGAAGCTCATAGGCAGTTAAGGGAAGGGAAAGGAGAAGGAAGTGCACCTTCGAGGGCGGCGATGCCGGTCCCACTTCGACCTGCTGAAGTCGAGCGCGCTCGGGGGAGAATCATGGCGTCAACGGCCCGAGCCATGGTGAGTCGCCTCCATGACGTGGATGCTCTTCGAGATAGCTGGAGGGGTGTCTCCGCCAGCGACATCCTGCCTGAGTTCTTTCCTTCACCTGGGCGATCCGGCTCGCCCCATAGCAGCGGCGGCTACTCTCCATGATCGTGAGGGTGGCCCGTGACTTCTTCTTTTCTCCCGTTCCTCATGGGAGCTATGTACTTTTTGTGTTTGCTTTTCTCCTTCAAGCCTGCGTGTATTAGTAAGAGTGAAACAACAACTCATGTAACCTATGTTATCAATGAATCAGTAGTCACTTAAACGGATTTCCTCAGCTTACTTTCTCCCCTTACTGCTTGAGGACTTGATACCTTACTTGAATCGATCACCGAGTGGTTGATTGGCCCGATGAGTCTCCCATCTGCCGACATGACTGAGTCTGGGGAGTGGCCTTTTTTTTAAGTCCGGGATCCTACCGATTGGAGGTGGAAGTACCCGCCTGCACCCTGAGTGCTTACCTTCACCCGGAGGCAGAGGAACTCAACGCCTTCCCAATCTGACTGGAGGTGGAAGTACCCATCCACGTCTTAGGTGCTTAGCTCACTTGGAGGCAGAGGAACTCAACGCCTTCCCAGCCTGACTGGAGGTGAAAGTACCCATCCACGTTCTAGGTGCTTAGCTCACCTGGAGATAGAGGAACTCAACGCCTTCCCAATCCAATTGGAGGCGGAAGTACTCATCCATGTCCTAGGGGCTTAGCTTGCCTGGAGGCAGAGGAACTCAACGCCTTCCCAGCCTGACTGGAGGTGGAAGTACCCATCTGCGTCCTTGATGCTTAGCGCACCTGGAGGTAGAGGAACTCAACGCCTTCCCAGTCCCCTTACCGATTGGAGGTGGAAGTACCCATCCGCGTCCTGAGTGCTTACCTTCACCCGGAGGCAGAGGAACTCAACGCCTTCCCAATCTGACTGGAGGTGGAAGTACCCATCCACGTCCTTGATGCTTAGCGCACCTGGAGGTAGAGGAACTCAACGCCTTCCCAGTCCCCTTACCGATTGGAGGTGGAAGTACCCATCCGCGTCCTGGGTGCTTACCTTCACCCGGAGGCAGAGGAACTCAACGCCTTCCCAATCTGACTGGAGGTGGAAGTACCCATCCACGTCCTTGATGCTGCTTAGCGCACCTGGAGGTAGAGGAACTCAACGCCTTCCCAGTCCCCTTACCGATTGGAGGTGGAAGTACCCATCCGCGTCCTGGGTGCTTACCTTCACCCGGAGGCAAAGGAACTCAACGCCTTCCCAATCTGACTGGAGGTGGAAGTACCCATCCACGTCCCTGATGCTTAGCGCACCTGCAGGTAGAGGAACTCAACGTCTTCCCAGTCCAATTACCAAGCAGCGAGTTGTCCCGATGCGTCCCTCATCTACCAGCATGACTTAGCCCGGCGGAGGGTCTCTAGCCAGGGATTTTGAACCTGGATATCTTTCCAGAACCCCTTTCTCATTCATAGTTTTTACCTATTACAACTTGCCTACGCTACGCCGTCTTGGGCATCCTGTTACACCTCGCCCCTTTTCTGGGCCCCTCTTTACATCTCGCCCCCATCCGGGCACTTCACTAAACTTCGCCCCTATCTGGGCACGCCGTTACACCTCGCCCCCCCTGGGCACTTCCTTACACCCCGCCCATTCCGGGTTCACTCGGCTGCCTGCTCCTTGGTCATCTCTGCCATCGCTTCTTCCACTTCCTCAGCTACTTGCATCCATCCGACCGTGTTGACCGCAGTAACATAACACTGGCGCGCCTCCCGGGGATCCCCTCTGATTCTCACCTGGAGCTCTCCGGAGTTGTACTTCAAGCACTGATGGTAGGAGGAAGGCACACACTTGTACGCGCTGATGAGGGGACGCCCAAAGATGGCGTTGTAACTGCTCGGCGCATCCACGATGACGAACCGGCAGTTCTTCGAAGTTCCCCCCAGGGTGACGAGGAGTTCGACTCCTCCTTCCACCTCCTTCCTCTCCCCGGAGAATCCGAAGAGTGGTCCATCCGATGCCAGCACTCGCCTTGCTTCCACCTTCATCCCTTCAAATGCCTTTTTGAACACCACATTCACTGAGCTCCCGTTGTCGACTAGGATTCGGGAGACGGTGAAGTTCTCGATTGCCGCCTTGATGACCAGCGCGTCGCAGAAGGGGTCTTCATGGGCCGGCAGGTCTTGGGTTGAGAAGGTAATCTTCTCGCTTGGAGGGGGGATCGGGAGGTCGAAGCGATGCTCCGACGGTATATGGCGTGGAGGCTCCCCTTCCGGGTGGCCTCTTTGCCTGCTCCCCCGTGGATGACCCCGATCCCTCCCAGGGCCCCTACATCGACCCTCTCTTCACACGGATCATCCTCTTCCTTGTTCTTCCCCTTCTCCCCTGCCCGCGGTCCTTCCAGACACAACTGCTTCCCCCCTGCTGGGGCTCTTCCTCCTTCCCTCATCTCGAGGAACTCTGGGCAAGTCGCGGTCGCGTGACCTTCTTGCTGATGGAAGTCACAGTATAGCAGCGCCAGCTCGCCCCCCCCCCCCCCCTCCCCCCCCCCCCCCCCCCCCCCCCCCGTTTCTCCCAACGCTCCCTCTTCCTTCCACCTTTCTTCCGGCCGATGGCCATGGCTTGCAGGGGCTGGACTTGCAGCGGCCCCGAGTTCTGTTGCCACCCTGCCGGGTGGAACCGCCCGTGCCTCCCCTGATAACCCCCTCCTCCTTGGAAGTGGCCCCTTCCTTGGCCCTGAGGGGGACCAACCTGTGACCTCCAAGCTGGTCGGGCGGCTGTCGGTTGCGACTTCCAGCCTTGCTCCTGCCCAACGGGAAGTCCCTGTTGTCCCTGACTCCTCACTTCCTCCTTCTTTCTTCCTCCACGCTCTCTCCTTTCCTCCCCTGCTACCTCGGCTAGCTTAGCCACGAACTCCTGATTGGTAGCCTCACACTCGGTTTCATGATCAGCACGCTTCATCAGCTCTTCGAAAGACAGGGGAGGGTCCCAGGTCAGGCTCATCCGAAACAGCCCAGGCTGCAGCCCAAGGGTGAAGGCTAGCTGCAGGGTGTGTCCGGGCACTTCAACGACAAGAAGGACCTCCGACTGGAACCTATCCATGTAGCTAGCCAGCGTCTCCCCTGGCTTTTGCTTGACTGCGAACAAGGCCTCCATGCTCCTCCTCCTCTTCTTCGAGGTAGAGAACCTTAACAAGAAACTTCGACGCAGATCTTCGAAGCGGTAGATGGTTCCCGCCGGAAGTGAGTGGAACCAATCCCTCGCCTTTCCCTGGAACGTGACGGCGAAAAGCCTGCACATGAAGGCGTCCGACATTTGCCTGATCGTGGTCATGTCTTCGAACCACTGAAGATGCTGGAGGGGATCGCTATCCCCCTCGTAGTAGGACATGGCAGGATCGCGAAACCCATCCGGAACAGGTGGCCGACATGACCAGCTCGCAAAAAGGGCTTCTCCATTCTTCTTGGTTGGGGGGAGGCGCTCCCATCACTTCCCCGCCGGGGCAGCTAGTCCGGGGCGAACTGTTGAAGAGCACTCGCGCCTGGAGGCTCAAGCCCTCCTCCGAGGCTGGTCCCTTCTCTTGCTGACTGCTTCTCACTTCCACTAGGGGGAGTGAGGGGATCCTAGGTGCAGGTGGTGTTGAGCACTCGCCGCGAGCGGAGGATGCGGCCTGCATGAACTCCAGGATCCTCTTGCTGAATTCGTCGAAGTCGCTCTTCTTCACATACTCGCAAGGTGGAGGCGGGTCTCCCAACTCGTCGCTTCCAGCCATGAGACTTGACTCAGAGTTTTCCGAACTAGTCGCTTCCACGCTCACCGCACCAGAATGTTGAAACCAGTTTCCCGGTTTCAGCGTTCAAAAGGGGGTTGCGACTAACCCTTACTTGACCTAAGCCTAGACCCGTGACCGGTTGCTAGGAACTAAGAGACTCGGACTTGATGACAACTAGAGTCTAGGGACAGACCCCTTAAGCTTCAGCGTGGAGGTCCCACCGCACACCCGGAAGCCCACTCGGAACTTCCCCTCCCAAGCCAATGCTGAGCCTGGGCACCTTGGAGGGCACTAGGAGCCACCTCACTGTCAGCTGAAGGATGACAAGGGAGGGGGGTGCTTGCTCACAAGACACACGCGAGGGGGGGGGGGGGGGGGGTAGTGACCAACCCTTCCCAAGGTGCCCATGGGGGTCTATTTATAGACTTTCCCAAAAATGGACTGCGGATAGCCAAGATCCGGCTATCCGCAGTCCAACCATGACCACGAATGATCAACGCGTGAGGGGAGGCGAGTGGGACCCGAGATGCCCACTTCCCCCCTCACGGGAGGCCATACCGGCCTCCCCCAAATATACCGGGCGAGTGGGAGAGTTCCTCCCACTCGCCCAAAGGAGGTGGCGAGTGGGAGGGCCCCCTCCCACTCGCCCCCAAGGTGGTCGGCGAGTGGGAGGAGCCTCCCACTCGCCCGGCGAGTGGAAGGGCCCTCCCACTCGCCCGGCGAGTGGGAGGGTCCCTCCCACTCGCCCGAAGGGAGTCGGGGGAGCGGGTGCTCCCCCCGCGTCCCCTGCGGCCTCTCTTTGCCTTGTTTGGTCTCGGACGCTTATGCGTGGTCGTTTTGCCCGTCTCGACCACCTTCACTGTCTTGGTCTCATCCGGGTCGGGTCACACCGACTCGGGAAATATGAGGGTTGTACATTTACGTTACTTTTTAAAATTTATTATCTTATATGTGATCCTAAATGTGCTTTGATGGGTATCCATTTCATTTAAAAGGTACAAACTTGCCTCATATTAACACAAAAATGAACAGCATCAAGGAGATAATGGATGGGTGTTATGTTTACCTGTCATATATAAAGGAACCGAATGCGTTAAGAATCCCCCGGCAGCGACCACCCAGCGGCTGTGAAGACGAAGAAGCATCAATCTGGCGCTATCAGGAGTGTCGTAGCTCGCACCATTAGCATTTTTTACAGGCGCAAACTCCTCCTCGCGCACCACCTGTTTTATTCGCTCATTCCTTATTTTAACTCATCTTCAGAAGATAAAGATATAATGCAGTTTACTGGACTGGATGAAGGAATAAACCTCAAAGAGTGATATAGAAGGAGTATATGCGAAGGCATCGAATATAAACTGCTCGAGTTTTACTCCCATTGTTGATCCATGGATGGAGGGAATTTTCTTTTCTGCTATATGGTAGCTGCAGTTATGGAGAGAGCTCATCATGTATAGTATAGAGATGTAATAAAATTTGAGTGATTCATCATCAAAGAAAAAAGGTGTATAGTAATCGAATTCTGTCAAAACATGCAGATGGCCAATTTATAGTTGCAGTGATGCAGTGTAAGAACCTATAATACTTAAAAAGGCATGCTAAGACGACAAATTCATCAAGCGGGTTGTTAGAGATGTTTGGATGTTCAAGTCCTCGACTTATCCAAAATTGAGAGCAAAATGAGAGCGAGTATAAGTGTTAGGGGTGAAAAATTAGATTCAACGTATTAATCCAAGTAATCATCCCCTTTATATAGGAAGAGTGATTAGACATAAGAGTTACAAAAAAGAAAAGACAATGTAATACAAAACATACCACCAGCTTGCCAACAGTCTTTCCAAAGACGCTTCCAAACAACCCCTTTGTGAGAATGTCGACAAGTTGTCTGTCGGATGGAATAAAGGGTGTACAAACGACTCATTTCTCTATGTTCTTTTTGATGAAATGTCGATCAACTTCAATGTGCTTGGTACAGTCATACTGAACGGGGTTGTGAGCGATGATGATAGCAGTTTTGTTGTCAGAGTAACCATAGGCCGTCACCGAAGTCATGATCTATGGCCTTAAACTAAACTTTTGCACTTAATCTTGCCACAACATGTTTTTTACTCCTCCAGGTAACAAGATTTTCGCACAGGAGAGAGCAATATCCTGAAGTAGATCTTCGATCTTCAGTACACCCAACCTAGTCTGTATCTGTGTTAGCTTCAATATTCAGTCCAGTATTGGGAGCAGCTTCAATAAGATCCAGTTATCTGGTGAGAACTTTACCTCAAAATTCTATGAGAAACATCAACATGGTTTAAGAGCCAGCTCCTCGCGTCTTAGCCCGATTATCCTGCATACCTCCAACTGCGGGTCTCTAAGATCATCCCGTAGCATCTCCCGCCGGTTCCCTCATTCACGCCTACAACCCTCAAATTGAGCACAGTCTCTCTCCCCGACAACTCCAGCCCCGAGCAACTCCTCCCGCGCGACCCTCCAGTCGAGCGACTCTTACCGAGTGTCTCTTCCAGTCTCCGGTCGAGCGGCCCTCCTTCCCGCACCTCCATCCCCAAGCGCAGTCTCTCTTCCTGACACCTCCAGCACCGGGCGACTACTCTCGTGCGACCCTCCAGTCGAGCGTCTCATCGCCTCCAGTCGAGAACCCATCTTCATGGTTCTTTTACTGCGCTTGTTCGGCGCCAGTCACCCCTATATGGTGAGGTACTCCTTTTTTCGGCGCTGTTTTTTTTCGCCTCTTGCAAGGAGATGATTTCTCTTCCCCTCCTCTTCAAAATTTGTGGGATTTTTTTTGTGATCCGTGGATTGAATTATGGTTCTTGGATGACTTAAGAATTTCATCTTGATTCTGAGAAATCCCTAGTTTTTTGTTTGGTGATCTTCAGATTTCTATTAATCAGTTATCATGTTGGGCAGTGCCGATTCTCCCGCTCCCTCATCGGCAATTGTTACTCCAGTGAGATCTCTCAGAGCGAGTCATGATCACAACAATAAGAAAATAAACCGAACTGAAAATGTATTTTCATACCATACTATATGCCAAGGTTTTGGTCAAGGACTCAGGTTGATGTGCCACATGAAGCTTGAATACACAAAAATGGCACCAAAATTGGATGAACCTGCTGGGTTGCTAGAAATTGGATGAATCCATTGGGTTGGATCACAGGTATGGATGAGTTTCCTAAAATTTTCTAAGACTTGATAAGGGTAATGATGGGGGACCATCGAGCGCAACTCGGCGCAAAGCGGGCCCCACCTTCGTATATTCGCGCCGACGGACTTGATCGAATCGGCGATCCGTCACCGCGGATGCGTCCGGCTCGTCGTTTCGAGTCACTTTCATATATAGCTTTATGTATTTTGGATATTATTTCATATAATTTTGGGAACGGAACCGTCGGCCAATCATAGCCGTCGATTCCGGGTGCCCTAGTTGTGTTTTCTTATAAATAAGAGTCTTAGGGTGGCTGATTTCTTATTGCTGAAGTTGGAGAAGGTCTTCTTCCTTGCTTCCGGTGATCCTTCTGCGGTGCCGACGCCGTGGAGCCCGTGGTGCCGACTCCATTGGGTAAGCTCTCTTCTTTTCTCCTTAAGCCCTTCCCCACTACCAACCGCCGCCCTTCCCTGTCTTCATCCAAACCGCCGACCTCCCTCTTATCCCGCAACCACCCAGCCGCCGCCTACCCTAATTCCTCCCTGCAGCCGCCGCCCCCACCCCTACTCACAGCCGCCGCCCTCATCAGCACCACCCCGCTGTCCTTCCCCTTCCTGCATACCCGCCACCTCTCACCCCTACACCACCGCCGCCCCTCCTTGCAACCACCCCACGCCTCCACATCTGCCCAGCCACCGCCCATCTCAACACCCTCCCCTCTACCCCGCCGGCCGGAACTGTCCCGTTTTGGACAAATCTGTCCAGCCCGAGCCACACCACCCGATTCAGCCCTACGCCATCCGTACCCGCAGCCCCACCTTCCCCTCTCGTGGATCCACTTCCTCCCCTACCCGATCTAGTCGTTTCACCACCCGGAAGCCCCATACCACCTCCCAAAACTTCAGATCTGTGTTTGATTGCGGCCGCCCTTAGATTATTTCAGATTTTGTACAAGTTGTTTGTGGCAAGTTTTGTTGGTATAATATATTGTGCGCGTTGTGATGCTTTGCTTGTAGGGAATTTTAGCTTGTTGTATTCTCCTGTGAATCTCTTGCCCTGCAGGTCGCCTAATTCGCCGCGCGCTTATTCTAGCCCTCCGTGCGGAGGAAAGCTATTGCCTAGCCGCCTAAAGAAGATTGCTTATCTTGCCTCGAATGAATGCGATGTTTTATTATAATGATTTTGGTTGCTTACGTTGATTAATTCGCCTATCAATAGTGTCTTGCATTTAATCATTGGGTTGGTTGAGTCGATTCCCCTCACATCACTAGTTTGCATCCTAAGTGCCACTACACAACCTACCCTACATCAGTTGGTATCAGAGCCCAGGTCGGGCTGTTTTGCATGCTCCGTAGTGGTAGGTCATTTAGAAGCATGGTAGATCCACAGGTCACCAACGATCGAGCGGCAGGCTCGAATTCGAGCGCTGCCACGTCGGATTTTGAGCGTCTGATGTTAGACCGTTTCGATGCTTTAGGCACCCAGTTTGAGGCCGTGCAACATGATATCGCCGCGGTGAACCGTCGCCTAGATAGGATAGAGAACGCTAGGGATACTCCTTCCCAACATGACGATGAGATAGCGGATGACCCGGGCTACCCTCCCCGCCGTGGTCAGCGGGTCAGAGATGACCCACCGCCGGCTGACCGCTACCGCCGCGAGATTCCTGTGAGAGCCCCCACCCCGCCAGCAAGGCGGACTCCTGAGCCAGCACGTGGCCGACCCCCGCCCCAGCGGGAAGATTACCGCATGCCACGTCAGCCTGGCCCCAGGGACCGTGCCCCTCCACACGGTCGTCATGACCAGCATCGAGATGAGTACTACCCACCAGGACGACGGGAGCGCGGACCCCCGCCCGCTCGGCACGATTACGAGCGTGACGACGATCTTGATGATTATCCTGACCCGCGGAGAGGTGATCGCGCACTTGACATCACCCGTAGGATTCGCCTCGATGCCCCGACATTCGATGGTCGCCTGGATCCGAAGGCCTTTAGTGACTGGCTCCTGGACATGGATCACTATTTTGATTGGTACGACATGAGTGATGATCGTTGTGTCCGGTTTGCCAAGATGAAGTTAGTCGGACAGGCTAAGGTGTATTGGATTAGTGTTGAGCGAGCCTTAGATCGTGACGGTTACTATCCCATCACCCGATGGGATGACATGAAGGAGAGACTTAAGGACAAATACCTCCCCGCTTCCTACCGTGACCAGCTACTTGATCAGCTGCAGAGCTTACGTCAGGGGACGCTTTCCGTAGCTGAGTATATGGCTCGATTCGACGAGCTAGTTGTTAGGAGCGATATTTCGGAGGAGCCTATTGCCACTGCCTCTCGATTCAAGGCTGGCCTCCGTGCGGATCTCCGGAGAGAGCTGATTCCCCACCGCTTGGAGACTGTAGACCAGATATTCCAGCTCGCTCTTGAGTATGAGCAGTACCTTCGTGCCCCTAGCACGAAGCAGTTTCCTTCCCGGACGGATTCGTCGACGTTTAGGAAGCCCGCTCCAGCCCAGACTGCTGCAGCCACTCCACCCCCCCGAGTCACCCCTGATTTGAGGGGGAAGGCTGTCGCTACCGAGGGCCAGAGGCCTGGGGGTATTCAGTGTTTTAGGTGCGGGGGTAGAGGACACGTTGCGGCCCACTGCCCCACACGTAGTCTATTGATTGATGAGGAGGAGACCGTTTTAGAGGGGGATGTGGAGATTACTGAGGAGGTCACTGCCACCGTTGAGGAGGGATGGGAGAGCGACGCTGAGCGGTCGTTAGAGGTTGGAGTAGTCAGGCGCTTCCTGCACACCCCACGTGCTGATGAGGATTGGCGCCGCACTACCATTTTCTACACATATTTCCCGAGTGCAGGCGGACCCTGCAAGTTAGCTATCGATAGTGGGAGCTGTGTGAATATCGTGGCCCAGAAGGGTCTAGACCGCATGCAGGTGAAGGCAGAGCCTCACCCCCACCCTTATCGTGTCATCTGGGTCGACAAGACAGCCATCCAGGTTACCCAGCGCTGCCTTGTTCCGATCACCATCGCATCCTTTGAGGACCGAGTTTGGTGCGACGTCATCCCTATGGATGTCGCCCACGTCTTGCTGGGCCGCCCTTGGCTATTTGATCGCGATGTCACGTGTTTCGGTCGGTCAAACACGTGTGTCTTCTATGACAAGGGGCGGAAGATCACTTTATCTCCCACCCAGCCCAGAGAGAGGCCCAAGGGCCGGGTCGAGCCGTCCACTAGCACGATTGCGTCGAGACCCGTGCACATTCTGAGGCGTAGTGAGTTTCTGAGAGATAGTACCGATGCTGGAATTATGTATGTAGTGGCAGCCACTATGGCATCTGATTGCCCTACGACCGAGGTTCATCCCGCCGTGCGACCCTTACTAGGTGAGTTTGCGGACATTATGCCAGAGGAACTTCCTGATGAGCTACCCCCTCTGCGGGACATTCAGCACGCCATCGATTTAGTCCCGGGGGCCTCGCTCCCCAACCTGCCACACTATCGCATGAATCCTGTTGAGCACGCTGAGCTTAAGAGGCAGGTTGATGAGCTTCTTCGGAAGCAGTTTATCCGTGAGAGCTTGAGTCCGTGCGCCGTCCCCGCCCTTCTTACCCCTAAGAAGGACGGAAGTTGGCGTATGTGTATCGATAGTCGCGCTATCAATAAAATTACGGTAAAGTATCGTTTCCCGATCCCTCGTCTGGACGACCTACTAGACACGATGTCCGGGGCTCAGATCTTCTCGAAGATCGATCTCCGAAGCGGGTATCACCAGATTAGAGTGCGTGAGGGCGACGAGTGGAAGACGGCGTTTAAGACGAAAGACGGTTTGTACGAGTGGCTGGTCATGCCATTTGGGCTCTCGAACGCCCCGAGCACGTTTATGCGAGTCATGACCCAGGTCCTGCGGCCCTATATGGGCAAATTCCTCGTCGTCTACTTTGACGACATTCTGATCTATAGCCACAGTGAGCCAGATCACCTCGAGCACTTGAGACTCTTATTCGATATTCTCCGAAAGGAGAAACTGTTTATCAACCTCAAGAAGTGCTCCTTCCTATCTGAGTCCGTCCACTTTCTGGGATTTATTATCTCCTCCTCAGGCGTGTCAGTTGACCCTGAGAAGGTCCAGTCCATCCGTGAGTGGCCCATACCCTCGACCATTCATGAGGCCCGTAGCTTTCATGGGCTTGCGACCTTTTATAGGAGATTCGTTAGGGATTTTAGCTCGATTATGGCCCCATTCACTAGTTGCCTGCGCAAGGGAGATTTTCAGTGGACCCCTGCGGCCACTCGAGCATTCGAAGAGATAAAGGACAAGCTGACGTCCTCCCCCGTTCTACGGCTCCCCGATTTTAGTAAAGCCTTCGAGGTTGCGTGTGACGCGTCAGGCATGGGCATTGGGGGAGTGTTGAGTCAAGAGGGACACCCAGTTTCTTACTTTAGTGAGAAACTGAACGAAGCCAAGCAGAAATACTCGAATTATGATCGGGAATTTTATGCTATCGTCCAGTCACTGCGATATTGGAGACACTACCTCCTTCCCCGGGAGTTTGTGCTGTATTCGGACCACCAGGCCCTACGCTACCTCGACTCCCAGAGGAAGCTGAGTCACCGCCATGCGAAGTGGGTAGAGTACCTTCAGGATTTCCACTACGTTCTCAAACATCGCGCTGGTGTTGAGAACAAGCCCGCCGATGCTCTCAGTCGTCGAGTCTCTCTACTTCACACACTGCGGGCTCAGGTGGATGGCTTCGAGAGATTGATCCTGGACTACCCTACTTGTCCTGATTTTGCTGAGGCTTATACTGCGTTATCGAGGGACCCTCCTGATCCTGTCGAGGGATTTCAGATCATCGACAAATACCTATTCCGGGGCTCCCGCTTGTGTGTGCCCAATACCTCATACCGTGATTATTTAGTATGGGAACTACACGCCGGGGGTGCCGCCGGCCATTTTGGGCGAGATAAGTCGATTGCTATGGTAGAGGATCGTTTCTATTGGCCGAGCTTGAAGAAGGATGTAGCTCGCATAGTCCGACACTGTCGTGTATGCCAGACGGCCAAGGGAACGAAACAGAATACAGGCTTATACACTCCTTTACCCGTTCCCCATCGTCCTTGGGAGGACATTAGTATGGACTTCGTGCTTGGGCTTCCGCGCACTCTGCGGAAACATGATTCTGTATTTGTCGTGGTCGACCGGTTCTCTAAGATGGCACATTTTATCGCATGTAGGAAGACTTTCGACGCGCCCCATGTCACAGCCCTATTTATGAGTGAGGTCTTTAGATTACACGGCCTCCCAAAGTCCATTGTGTCCGATCGAGATGTGCGGTTCGTTAGCTATTTTTGGAAGACGTTATGGCGAAAAACAGGGACTACCCTTAAATTTTCATCCGCATACCACCCTCAGACGGATGGGCAGACTGAGGTGGTGAATAGAAGTTTGGGTAACCTGCTGAGGTGTTTAGTTGGAGAGCATGCTTCTAGTTGGGACTCGGTGCTCCCTATAGCGGAGTTTGCATATAACAGTTCCATCAATAGGTCGACTGGCCTGAGTCCGTTCCTGGTAGTATCCGGTTATGACCCTAGGAAGCCTATTGATCTTATACCCATCCCGACTGAATCACGTCCTAGTGAGTCTGCTGAGTCTTTCACGCGCCATTTGCATGAGTTGCATGAGTCTGTCAGGCGAAAGATCAATTTAAGCAACGAACATTATAAAGAACAGGCGGACAGACATAGGCGGGAGAAACATTTTCTGGTTGGCGAACAGGTGATGGTTCGAGTTCGTGCGGAGCGGCTCCCTCAGGGGCCTGCCAAGAAATTAAGCGCCAAGCGAATTGGGCCCTACAGTGTTTTGAAGCGGATCGGGTTGAATGCCTACGAGCTAGACATTCCTTCGAGCATGGGTATCCACCCCGTGTTCAATGTTGAGGACCTGACACCGTACTTCCCACCTCACGAGTACTCTGACCCCTACCTTGGCGGCCCTCCTGACCTTCCACCATCACCCCTTGTCCCCACCACCCCGTCTCCACTTGATTCCCACTTCCCCAGGAGTTCACCACCATTGGCTTCACCGGCGGCACCACCACCATCGCCGGACCACTTTTCCCGAGAGCAGAGGGTCGAGCAGATTACTGAGATCATTACGCATGAGTTCATCCCCGCCGCGAATAGACTCGTGTGCCGCTACTTGGTTCGCTGGATGGGACGTTCTTCTTCCGACGACACTTGGATTGCTGCTGCTGAGCTTGATCAACTCGCCCCCGGGCTTCGACTACAGTACGATCGTCTCCATTCATCGGAGATGAAAGCTTTTCAGTCGGGGGGAGTTGATGGGGGACCATCGAGCGCAACTCGGCGCAAAGCGGGCCCCACCTTCGTATATTCGCGCCGACGGACTTGATCGAATCGGCGATCCGTCACCGCGGATGCGTCCGGCTCGTTGTTTCGAGTCACTTTCATATATAGCTTTATGTATTTTGGATATTATTTCATATAATTTTGGGAACGGAACCGTCGGCCAATCATAGCCGTCGATTCCGGGTGCCCTAGTTGTGTTTTCTTATAAATAAGAGTCTTAGGGTGGCTGATTTCTTATTGCTGAAGTTGGAGAAGGTCTTCTTCCTTGCTTCCGGTGATCCTTCTGCGGTGCCGACGCCGTGGAGCCCGTGGTGCCGACTCCATTGGGTAAGCTCTCTTCTTTTCTCCTTAAGCCCTTCCCCACTACCAACCGCCGCCCTTCCCTGTCTTCATCCAAACCGCCGACCTCCCTCTTATCCCGCAACCACCCAGCCGCCGCCTACCCTAATTCCTCCCTGCAGCCGCCGCCCCCACCCCTGCTCACAGCCGCCGCCCTCATCAGCACCACCCCGCTGTCCTTCCCCTTCCTGCATACCCGCCGCCTCTCACCCCTACACCACCGCCGCCCCTCCTTGCAACCACCCCACGCCTCCACATCTGCCCAGCCACCGCCCATCTCAACACCCTCCCCTCTACCCCGCCGGCCGGAACTGTCCCGTTTTGGACAAATCTGTCCAGCCCGAGCCACACCACCCGATTCAGCCCTACGCCATCCGTACCCGCAGCCCCACCTTCCCCTCTCGTGGATCCACTTCCTCCCCTACCCGATCTAGTCGTTTCACCACCCGGAAGCCCCATACCACCTCCCAAAACTTCAGATCTGTGTTTGATTGCGGCCGCCCTTAGATTATTTCAGATTTTGTACAAGTTGTTTGTGGCAAGTTTTGTTGGTATAATATATTGTGCGCGTTGTGATGCTTTGCTTGTAGGGAATTTTAGCTTGTTGTATTCTCCTGTGAATCTCTTGCCCTGCAGGTCGCCTAATTCGCCGCGCGCTTATTCTAGCCCTCCGTGCGGAGGAAAGCTATTGCCTAGCCGCCTAAAGAAGATTGCTTATCTTGCCTCGAATGAATGTGATGTTTTATTATAATGATTTTGGTTGCTTACGTTGATTAATTCGCCTATCAATAGTGTCTTGCATTTAATCATTGGGTTGGTTGAGTCGATTCCCCTCACATCACTAGTTTGCATCCTAAGTGCCACTACACAGCCTACCCTACATCAGGTAAGAGAAGATGAGTAGAAGAATTTTGTGATAGGATATCTTAGGACCTATATAGGGTCTCTTATACAGATCTAATTTGAAATAGAGAAGATCATGCAACAACCACACAACATGGTAGCAAACTGATGACCTTGAACGATTGTTCACCACATACAATGAAATGAAGATACGATGGAATCAATTTAGCAATAAATCCATTGGCATTCTACTATAACTGATGATTAGAAATTCACGATCAAGAGATTCATACAAATTCTTTATCTTCATGCACTCGTTGTAAACTAGGTTGTATCAAATTTGATTGAATCCAATCACTCCTCCGTACCAATAAAATAAAGCTGAAGAAGAGAGGAGTTGTCGCAATTTGAAAAATATGGAAGCAGAGAGACCAAGGTTGCATATGTCAGATGTCGGGTTCATGTCGGCTTGAGTTTGAATGTCAGATGTCGAATTGTGGGAGATATATCAGGGATATTTTACAATATCGGATTTTAACATTTAAATAAATTTATTCATAAATATATACACGCATTTTTTTATAAATATGTACAATTGTACAAATAATGTATGTTTATAAATTACATAATACACATATAATAATATGATTATAATAAAGTAATGAACACAAAACAAAATATTACCGCACGGTCGTCGAAGCTAAGCTTAGAAGATGCATGAAATAAAATATTACCGCTCGGCCGCTTAAAAAAATGAACAAATTTTTTTTAATACTCACTCTGATATATCGACTGCAAGATATTGCCCAATATATCAAAGATAAAACTGGGTGATATTTTCCATAAATAATATTTTTGCTTAAAATGTCAATGTTAGTGGTGTTTTCTCCTCAAAACCTTTATGCCGAGCGACAACTACAACACTAAGAGAGACTGTAGCTCTAGTTATAAAAGATATAAGCAACGCAATTGTAGCTCGAGTTGGTTAAGGTCGAAGAGTTGTTGTGATTCGAGGAAGATGGAGGCAGGTCATTGATAGCGACTATAGCTCGAGTTGACTAAGCAAGAAGCATTGTTTGGGCTCAAAGAAGACATATGAAGATATGGCAACGGTAGCTCAAAGAAGACGACGTGGAGGAACTTGATGGAAAGCGGTATGGAACTTCGATGAAGAAAGAGAGCGGATGGAACACATAAATAGCGTGGCTAGGTTAGGAAAGGAACTCACTCTGATACTATGTAGAAAGTAATGAGCTAATCTTACTGAGTATCTCATAAGAGATACAAATATACGAGAGCCTACACATAAATTACAAAATAAAAGATTCTAACAATTATTTATTAAACATATGCTACACATGATTAATTGATTAAGCTTACAAAATAGAAGACTATCAAATATAATCCCTTCATAGTTCATACATCTCAATCTGACAACAAGATTACTAACATTTTTGGAAAGTAGAACAATAGTTTGATTAGATTATGACTGTTTAGACCTTGCAGATTGGTGATTTGTATTCTATCTTGTTTTTTATTTATCTTAACATGTATAATGCTTGATCATTGATTCACAGATGGCTTTGTTCAGAACTTGCGGTACAGGCATGCGACATGATTACGATAGTATTAACAAGAATGCATGTCTTTCCTTAGAATATAAGGTGACAGGTTTACAGGAACATAAAATAGGCTCACAGGAACATTACAGAAGGCTTAGAGGAACATTGCAGTAGGAGTACATGCCTACAGAAACATTCAATATGCTGCACTATGTGATTCTGTCTGTTAAAAATTCACTATTTTTTAGTTTCAGTCTTTCAAATTTGTATCTAGGCTTAAGTCTTCTGTAGTAGTGATCTGAAATGTAATATGTCAAATTGACAATGAAATGTATGAGTTTATAAGAAATCTGATTTATTTGTATTATCTTTATGGCTTGCTTTTGGGTGTAAGGACATGTAAATAATTAATTTGAACCCACTTGAAATCGATTCACACCGATTATGTAGCGATTTAATTCAAACAGGGTTAATTTGAGTAAAACACAATTAGAGTTGACTCGAAATCGATCTTTCTTTAATCGAGTTTGGTTGACTTGAAAATTGAAATCATTTCAAGATCCATAGACTTCACCTTGCTCGAACTCACTTGAGCCAGTCCTAGCTTTTATAAATGGTTTAACATTATATTTAAGGGCTGGTCTCCTAGTGCAGATATTAAAAATTAATTTAGCTATTGAGTTTTTTGTTATTGGAAGTATAATGATTATAATGATAACAAACTTATCATATTCAATTTTGGAACATATAACTTTCACAGATTCATCTGAAGGGAAAATTATCATTCTTTATCTATGAGGAGGGATATAGATCACGGGAGCACAAAAACACTAGTAAAAGTATGTTACGGGCCTCCAGCAACATGGTCGGAACTCACCGGAGAGGTGGTCGTAGGTGGCTAGAGTAGTGGGGATGTCAGAGATGCAAGGAGAATCATTTGAAGGGAGCCAAGCTCGACCGGCGGGATACCCTAGAGATAGGACCGTTTAGGTTAGGGAGGGGGGGGGGGGGGGGGGGGGGGGGGAGGGCTAAGAGAGAAAATAAAGACAACTCCATGCTTACTTCATATGATCCAAGGAGGTTTTAATAGAGGTACATGATACCTTTGCAAATAAGTCCACATACTGGGGCTAATTTACAAAACTACTAAACATAAAATAAAAGACACGACATGTTTGTGATGCCTACATGACGCTTTAATTAACAACATACAAAAAACAAATACTATGAGGTCATAACATCCCACCCCCTTCACTTAGAGCTTGTCCTCAAGCTCAGGGAAAGAAATAGAAACTTGCGAGGAGGTATATCCAGTTCCTTGATTTCTCACCAAAACTGGTCTTTGTAGCGTGTTGCTAGAGCTAAGGCTTCATCGAGAGGTGAGCCTACGCCGTGCTCACAGATGACGCGAATAATGGTAATTTTATCGCACGAGCGGGGGGGGGGGGGGGGGGGGGGGGGGGGGGGGTTATTGCTTACATAGAGGCGGAATCAACAAACCCTGATGAATGTGGCATCTGAGTGCCCATGGAATGGTGACCACAGGAACTAAAGTGGAAGTCCCTGCTGAGAAGAAGCCGCCAAAAGTAATAGCTGGGACGTGGCTGACAGAATTGGTGGCGCAGCAGTAGGGCGCGTTAAGGCTCGAGAAAAGAAAGAAGACCCTAGTTGATGATGATAGGCTTGAATGGGAAATGAAAGGCCATGTCTGCTCAAGTTACGTAGGGTTGATGACATTGGGATCGAAATGGAGCAACACAACTCGAAAAAGAAGAAGGCGCATGCTTAGACACCAATGGAAGCATGTGCAAGCTTAGACACACCCGTGGAAACAGACGCATACTTAGATACCAGTGGAAGAAGACACAGGCTACACACCAGTGGCGCATGCTTTAATAATGTGTTGGATAGAAGTGGAAGTTGGTACAAGCTTTGATAATGTGTGGGATAGAAATGGAAGCTGGCGCAGGCAGCACATGAGGAATCGAGTCGAAGTTCTGGCGCGAGGTTCCGTGTGATGTTGCAGGGAAGAGACACGCCAGCTTCCGGCGCAAGGTTCTACAAGGGAAACTATGCACGTGACTCACGTAGGAAGACGACGCATGTGGCTAGCATAAGTTCTGGGGAAAGAGATACATTGCGCGAGATGTTACATAGGGTCTTCTAATTCGTGCTTTAATCAGAAATGATGTACGTCTGGGATGCCTGCATCGTGTAATGAAGTTGTTTGCAGATCCGATCACAGAGGCATTGGGTGATGAAATCAGCGAGGAAGAGGAAGGCTTGGTGGATAGCGGAACATGCAGGATGCTCTGACACCAATATGCTACAGACCTCCCGTAACGTGGTCAGAACTTACCGAAGACGTGGTCAGAGGTAGAGAGAGTGGCATAAATGTCAGAGATACAAAAGGAATTGTCTGAAGGGAGTCGAGCTCGACAGACGGCATGCGACTAAGGAGTCGAGGTCAACCTAGAGAAGCACTAGAGATGGGATAGTTTGTGATGGGGAGAGAAAGGGAAAAGAAAGGAGAACTGAGAGAGAAATAAAGATTACTCCATGCTTACTTCCCATGACCCAAGAAGGTTTTTAAATAGAGGATACATGACATTTTTGCGAATGACTCCACATACTCGAACTAATTTACAAAACTACTCAAACATAAAATAAAAAACACATGTTTAAGACACCTACATGACACTTTAATTAACAAAGTAGGATTGGCAATACTTCCTACTCCTAAATTTTTCCATATTCGTGCTCTTTCTTCCTACTCCTAAATTTTTCTACAATTCTCTTATTATTGCATCCTCTACACGCCTACACCAAACCATTAAAGTCTATCCTCCCCTATCTTTTAAATATGAAAAAGTAGCGAATATAACCATTTTCAAAAAGAGCATCAAATATAATGTAATACAAGAGGTATCCAATTAAAAGTTCACGAATAAAAAATAGAAAGCATATAAACCATGTGCCGCGCTTTGGTTGTCTGGTTGTTTCTTAGCATGTCTTGCTAATGCCAGGTCTATCCTACTCAAACAAGAATGTGTTAGATACAATTTTAAGTTTGTCCATTTCCGACATGAACACAGTTTTTTTGAAATGTCCATGATTCTTATATTGCTATGGTAAATTAAGAAAGAAAAGCCTTACAAGTAAATTTTATCTAACATGGATGAAAATCCAGGTCATTATTAAATACATCAAAATTTAAAGAATATATGTGCATGCTGAAGCATCTGATGCAGTCACTAAACATTAATAGCCCACAATATTCCATTTGAAGCAGATGAAGATATTCAAGTAAAGAGGATGTCTTACATGCTGTCTTTCTCCAGAGCATGTGCCACTTGATTTAGGAAATCAAGAGTAAACATGTGCAAGCATATCTGAAAGGAAGGAGTCCATAAATAATATTTTAGAGCCACCTCTCACAAGAAAGCTAATAAAAACATCTGTGAATGTGAAGGTTTTGAAGAGGAAAAAGAACAGCAATGGATATGAATTGAACATTACAATCGTAGCATCTAATTGCATAACAAGCCTAACATAGACAAAATAAAATGAATCTGCGCAGAATGCATAGAGATATATACAGTACAATTGTTTACAAGCCCAAGATGCTAAAATGTCTTTTTAATGTAACTCTAGGATAAAATCATCAAATGACATTGTTGGCTTCTTTAGCTTTATTGTCATTTGTATGGTTAGCATATTAAGCTTGTACAATTAGTGAGGATATCCTCTCATTATGTGATGAAGATAATGTATTATGTATTTCCTGATTTTCTTGAAGTAGTTGTCTATATATAGGCCAAGTATATGTATGAATTAATATTACAGGATAAATCATCTCCCAATATATTCTTCTTCCTGACATGATATTAGAGCTTTAGATTGTTTGCTCCAATATTCTCCTCATTGGGGTATGTTGCCTTGACTCTCGCCAAACCTAAACTTCCGACAAAAGCAATCTGATGGGGATCATGCCACACGGCCCGTTAGGGTCTATTCACGCCGATCACGGACCCAATGACAATCGGGACCGCTCATCCCGAGCGGATCGCCAATCGTAAATTTTTTCGTTTTTTGCATTCTTTTTATTTTACATTGTAATTTTGTTTATTTTGAGGGAGACAACGAACGGAAAATCATGACCGCTTGTTGCCCCTAGGCCCTCTCTAGTCTATATATAGAGGTAGAGGGCTCTGAAGAGAGGGATTGAAAGTTGAAGCAACGAAACCTTGCTTTTGATCAACCGGTGCTGAAGTCGCCCCCCCCCCCCCCCCCCCCCCCCCTGCGGCGCTTGAACCTCCCCACGCCCTTGGCTGCCGGCCACATCCTCCCCCCCTTTCCCCTCCAAACCGAGCCCCCCCCCCCCCCCCCCCCCCCCCCCCCCCCCCCCCCCCCCCCCCCCCCCCCCCCCCCCCCCCCCCCCCCCCACCTCCAACCGGCCCCCAATCAAGTCATACCTCCTACAACAAACAGCCCCCTTTCCCTCCCACCACCACCACCCTCCAGCAGCCCAAAACCACCACTCCAACCTCCAGCCGGCCACCCAACATTCCCTTCCCCAAACACCTCCAAAATAGACCCCTCCCCCCCTCCAAATCTCCTTCGTTTTCGGTCTCCGGTGATCACCGAAAAATATTCTCCAACCACCTCCGGCGAACCCCCACCATCACCCTCCAAGTTTCCTTCATTTTTAGTTTTCTGGCGATTGCGGGAAAACACTTCCGGCCACCGCCACTGGCCAACTCTCCGGCGACCACCTCCGGCCACCATCCCACTACCCCATAACTACCTTCCCCACTACCCCATGACCTCCATAACTCCCCACTATCCTAAAATTACTCCTAATCATCCATTCTCCCCACTGCCTCCACTACCCCTCATGTGGAACCACTTGGCATCCCACAACTAAGTCCCCATTCCTCCTTACAGCAGCCGCCCCCCTCACACCTCACCCACCTCTCCCACAAACCAAGCCCCACTCCCCCTCCTCCAACACATGTGGAACCACCTCTTCCCCTACTCCAACCGAGCATTCCCCCCTTGCCCAGCCAAAATTCTAAGCCACGGCAGCATCCCCTCTTGCGGAACCACCTCCAACCGACACCCCCAGTTACTATCCTAAAGCCGGCAGCACCTCCCTTCCACCCGAAGGGACTCCAACCCCATTTTGACACCCCCTCTCGCCCCTCTCCGTCTACACCAACCATACACAGCAGCCCCGGGAACTCCAATTACAGCTCCCTGGGAACTCCAATTACAGCTCCGTTACTTGTTGTCCAGTAGCCCAAAGATCTACCAGGAGTCTGAATTTTAGTGCGATTACTTGTCCCAACTCCGGGAGATCCTCTTCAAGCCTTCTACTACTACTACTACTACTACTACTAATAATAATAATAATAATAATACTACCGTGTGAGTTTATTTGTTTTGATGTTAATTCTTAGTGCTAAATTAAGTATTTATTTCCTATTTAAAGAGTATGTCGTTTGTAATCGTTGTTTCAAACTCTTGAATCTTTGTGACTTTTAATTTACTAGCTATTTGATTTTAAGTACTCTTTCATATATGCGTCTCGTGTTTCCTAGTTTGTTTGCTTTATCTATTGTGACTCAGTTAGCATTTTGATTTATAAATAAAAAAATATTATTGCAAGAAAGATATATTGTGGGAAAGTATGTTTGCATATAAAAAACACCCTTAGCACCTCTGAGAACCTTACCCTGTGTTAGTTTGGTACTAGAGCTCAGGTTAGGGCCATTTGGATGCTTCGTAGTTGTAAGATATTTATGCATATCATGGTAGGGTCTCTCCCTCTAGATAACCAAGCCATCGCCAGTTCTAACTCCGACTTATCAATGTTCGATTTCAAAAAAAAATTGGCAAATCGATTCGATCAGATAGATGCAAAGTTCCATGATCTTAGGGAGCAATTCAAAGTCCTTATCACTAGGGATGGTCTAGATCCCGCAAGGAATTCACATCCATATGAAATATTGACGATGGGTTTTTGTCTTAACATTAGAGTAAGGAAATTTATAGATTACTCTAATTTCAGCAGATGCTCTCTTATAGGTTTGGAGAAACCCTAGTAGTGGAAAAGAGGGCGTGGAATATAGATCGGAGAAGGATTACTTAGTTCTCATTCAATCTTGTCGTAGGTTTATCATGCTTAATAAAGTAGTCCTTTATGAATTTTATTTCATTGTTGTATATCTTTGTTACGCACGCGCGCGTATTTTATATCTTGTTTTAGTTTATTTCTTATCGGTATGGGAGTATGTTGGTATCTTGGATGTATTAGGGTTTTGGGCTCTCTTTAGAGAAGGATTATAGGAGGACCCAGCCTCCATAATCTTGGCCGGAGCTTGCTCCGGATTTGTATCAGTGTGTTTCTTCCAGTTATTGCAATCCAATCGAAGTAGTTTCATGTTCGTAACATTGATCCGACCCTGCCGATTCCACCTGCTTCGTGCCGCCGGATTCGTCTGCGCTTTCTTCGTCGGCTTCTGCGCTTGCTTCCGCGATTTCTTCGTCGGCATTTCTTCGTCTCCCCGCGTCAACTTAGCCAGCTGTCGGCGCCATCCAGTTTCCCCTCGCCGTTGTGCCCTAGCCACACCCGTCGTCCGCCAGGGCCGTCGCCGACATCGAACGCAACGTCACTCGAGCGCCGCGATCGTCCACTCCGCCGCATCTGCTGCTCCGCTCTCCATCCTCCTCAGCGCCAGGGCCTTTCCTCCGCCAGTCCGGGTCTTTTCCGCCGCCGCTGCTCTTCCGGCACTCTCCTGCCGTATCCGTCAGTCCAGGCCCTTTCCGGCTCTCTCATACCGACCTCCAGCTCGGTGCAATCGTCCTCATATGCCAAAAAGCTGAATGGAATCCCGCGTGGACGCTCTCGAACACAGCCTCACCGCCGTCAACTCTTGTCTCGACGCTCAGGCCGAGCAACTCACGACGATTATGGCGATGCTCCAAAACTTACAAACCGGGCAGCACTCTGGTCCTCCTCCTGCGGCCTCTACCTTGGGGTCCCCCTGCACGTTGGGCCCCGCAGCTTCCGCACTGCCAGATGTTCCTCCACAACCCCCACGCCTCGACATCCCCACATTCCACGGGACTGACCCCCTGGGGTGGATTGCCCGCGCCGAACAGTTCTTTGACATTCACCAGATTCCACGGGCGCAGCAGGTCTCCACAGCAATTGTTGGCCTGGAAGGGTCCGCCCTCCACTGGGCCCGCTGGCTCCGCCAGTCCTCCCCCGACCTCACATGGACAGCTCTTACGGAGACCCTCATTCAGCGCTTTGATCACCGCTACTCTGGTCGAGCGCCTGTGCGGAGTCCGTCAGACCGGCTCCATTGATTCGTACGTGGACTCGTTTATCGAGTTGGTCACTCGTGTTCCAGGACTTCCACCCGACCATTACTTGGCCTACTTCATGCACGGCCTACAACCCCATCTCCGAGCCCGCCTCCGCACCCTTCAACCATTAACTGTTCACCAAGCCATGCACCTCTCTCCACTCGTAGAGGCCGAATTCCTCGCGCTGTCCAAGGACCCTACGTTTTCTTTGCCTCCCGCCAAACCTCCCTACCAACCACATTTTTCGCCCCCGCCTAAACAACCACCACCGCCACCCCCTCTACCTCACCTACCCTTGATGGGCCCACACAACAACCGTCATGTTCTTACTCACCGCCTGTCCAACCAAGAGTACAATGACTTACGGAGTAGGGGTCTGTGCTTCCGTTGCAAACAACCCTACTCGCCTACTCATGATTGCCCGGTGAAGGAGTTCCGCCTTCTCATCGGAGAGGACGCAAGCGACATCGGCCCGCCTGACTTTGCTGCTCTTATGATCACGGATGTACCACCGGACGGCGCTCCGGGCACCTCGACGACTGCCCACCCGCGGACCTTTCACGACTAGCTGGAGGGCGGCACTCCGACCTTGAGGGCAAGGTCGATTTTTTGGCGGGGTGTATTGTTACGCTCGTGCGCGTATTTTATATCTTGTTTTAGTTTAGTTCTTATGGTTATCGTTATGTGAGCCCCCCTCCCTATATAAGGAGGTGGTATGGGAGTATGTTGGTATTTTGGATGTATTAGGGTTTTGGGCTCTCTTTAGAGAGAAGGATTATAGGAGGACCCAACCTCCATAATCTTGGTCGGAGCTTGCTCCGGATTTGTATCCGTGTGTTTCTTCCAGTTATTGCAATCCAATCGAAGTAGTTTCATGTTCGTAACAATCTTTCTCTTCACTTAAATAAGATTATTGGAATTTCATTGTAACCCTAGAAGCGAGGAAGGATTTTCTTGCGTGAATCTAGAGAAATCATGTCGCCTCGTCGTGTCTATGAATGTCACAACATCGATGTCAGAAATTTGATTCCTTTTAACTAGACATATCATGTAAATATGTAAGTATTTATTTCAATGCAATTATGTTATACCACGAAGAATAGAATGACAACATGTAATTATGAAAAATTACCTCTTATGAATAAAATTAAAAGTGATTCATAGTTTAATCATTGTGCTATAATGATACGCATAATGTGGTTTAAGAAGTAAGAAACTCCTTAAGCAATTTCTATACAATCACATGTAAAATATATGAATTTTATGAATGCAAGAAATTAAGTATCTCGTATATAAAAATCATGGAAAGTGAAAACCATAACATAGTTAATTCATCGTGTTGATATCGTTAACGCTAAAATAAGACGTAAACATGATAGAATTCGTAGTTTAAGATTGTACTTTTATGCGGGTGTTCGTTCCCTTAAGTTTAATCATGCCATCACTAACATAAATGTAAGGGATTAATTAAACATTTAATTTAAAATTAGTGGCTTTAAGAGGGTGTTCCTTTTGTGTTCATGTCGCCCACTAATAGAACATAATTAGAATGCACGATCGAGATTAATAGATGCAAGTCTATGTCCGTGACCGAGAGACACTAGGGCACCTATATTCACCATTAGGAACTTAAATCTCTAGAATGTGCATAAGAATTTATTTAACTAAGAATAAGAAGAAAGGAATATATAAGACATCTTAATTCTAAATACAAGTCGAAACCTAGAATCCCAATAATTTAATGATTCCGAAATTGGAGAGAAAACTCAGTTTAAGATCACGTAATAAAAAGACATTTATGTTCAAAATACTTTTATAGAACAACATGCATAGAACTCTAGTAACATTTCTTTAATATAAAATATTATTTTAAAAGCATGCACACATTTTATTCAAGTTATTTTAGTGTCACTAAGAGGGATAGTTTTTCTTACTCACCAGTTGGGCTGACCCCGTCTTCGGACATTTCTTCTCAGGGGTCATAGGTCGAAAAATACGCCTAGGATAAGCTTTCAAGGATGTCTACCTTTAGTTTGCCTTTCCTTTAAATTGTTGTATCATTTAATTATGAACTCAGGTGTATCAAACTCTTTCAAATTTCAGTATTTCAGACTATTTGCTTATTTTATTTCTAGTTGGCTCTGTGAATCAGATTTTGAGGTATTTCTTTAATCCTAACTCCAGTTTTAACATTTTCCGCTATGTACTTGAAATATTACCTACTATGTACCGATTTATATATTGTTGCTTAATTTTCTTCACAAATGTCGGTCGAGCTTATGAATTGATGTTAAACTAGGTAGGGGTGTTACAAGACTAAACCTGAACCTGAGGCCCTCGTACCAAACTAACGCAGAACGAATGTGAAGAGTGAGTATGTGTCCTAAGGGAACACTAATGATTTGGTGTTAGTATGGTGATTTCGGGACATCAAAATGATGCAATGCACAAACAATAGCCCAACGAATAATCACAATAATTTATGAAATTATTAATAGATCTGCAAGCACTCACGTTTGAGGTTAGGCGTTAGCGAAACAAGCAAGGTCCAATTAAATTAAAAAGAAAGTGCTTCAATTGAATGGTAGACGATTAAACTTTACAAGTAGGACGATTAATGAGTAAACTTGTACGAAGTAATATCTCAAATGATATGATAGTTCACCAAATAAGCAAAAATAAGCAAAATTGACTTTAAATATGAACTTACACAAGAAATATGGGCCGACAAGACAAGAACGATGGTTGATTTAGAACTAGACAACAAATCTGCAACGAAAATGTGACATGGGCCCACAATAGTCCTCGTTATCAGTTAATTTTATATATGTATTATTAATTTGTCATGTTAGTGTCGTAATTTGTAGTGTCATCATTTGTAGTGTCGTTATTTAGGGTTATTATGATGTTTCGTATTTTTTTATTTCATGTATGGTATTTTGGTAATTGCCGGAAGTTTTGTAATTTCTATTTAAGGGACCCCAAGGGTCCATGAATGATTATGAATGAATCTTATTTTCTTTATCTCTCTAGTCTCCTCTTCATCCCCCATTTCTAGGGTTAGGGTTGAGCATGACTCCCCTTCTTCCTCTCCCCTAGCATTCTCCGCGGGTCAAGCTCGGCTCCCCTTGTATATCCTCCCCGCCACCTCCTACGAAGTAATGAAGTAGGCCCATAACAACTTAGTATCAGAGCTTTTGATCCTCTTCGGTAAAGTAAACAACTCTCTGCTTCTGACCCTTTCCCCCCCTACTGCAATCAACGAACCCGATGTCTCTCTGCCGCCTCAGTGAAGTGCGCTTAACAATGCTCCTCGACAAGATCTACGTCCTCCCGACTGCTCGCGACAGACACGCCTCCAGCTCACAGTTCCGCTCCATCACGACGACGAGCCTTATTCCTATACGCGTCTCCCCGCCAAATCCAGCGTAAATTGATACGCTCGCGGCGCGCCTCACGCTCCTTTCGTCTCTCGGCGTGATTGACGCCTCCTGCAGAGAAGCACGCCCCCCTATAGACGCATGCCTCGACCCTTCCCAAGCTTGACACAACCCTCCCCTGCACGCCTGTTTTGTCCTTCGGTTCCATCATTTTTTTCTTTCTTTTTTCACTTGATTACTTAACACTTCAAGTAATTAATCGGCATGAAGATAAGTGCCGCAGAGGGGGCCGCCCTCCGTTCATTGTTATTGGAGATATCAACATTCTTTGATGTCGCGCTTTTACGTTTCTCCGCCAACATTGACCGATACTTCAGAGTCCTGATTCCACCCGCGCATGGGGATGCTTCGATGTTCTCTGTTGTTCTTTCTGCGCCAACATCGGCCCCAGTTCTTCCCTCCTTGCAGTTCACACAACCATCATCATCACCGCCAAGCCTCGTGGTGGTGACACCCATTTTGAGCCTCCATCCGTCCTCGTCGTCTCCAGTCCGCCGCCTCCACTCCAGTCATCTGTTCTGACGGTCTCTCTCGATCCATTCCTTCCGACGACCGCCCCCACGTCGGCGCTGCCACTTCTCATCGCCGCGGTTAACATTTAGCCCAGTCCTCCGTCTCCTTCGACTATCTGCATTCCCCAGGCACACTCTCCCCAACTCCGAAGATGTCAAACGATCTTCCTTTAGAAAGCGCCCCCGCCATGACAGATCCCTGCAATCCATCTTGACATCTATGCGCACGATGATGACCACTTGATGCGGCCTCCGTCACAACAACGCGCTATCAAAAGTTGTTCTGGCACGGAATTAAGGAGCCAGATAGTCAAATCATTCGAGCCTTGTTCAAGCTTGAGGACAAGCTCAATTTGAAAGGCGGATAGGATGACGGGCCCATAATAGTCCTCGTTATCAGTTAATTATATATATATATATATATTATTAATTTGCCATGTTAGTGTCTTCATTTGTAGTGTCGCTATTTAGGGTTATTATGATGTTTCATGTTTTTTACTTCATGTAGGGTATTTTGGTAATTGTCGGAAGTGTTGCAATTTCTATTTAGGGGACACCAAGTGTCCATGAATGATTATGAATGAATAAATCTTATTTTCTTTATCTCTCTCTAAGTTCCTCTCTCTCTAGCCTCCTCTTCATCCCTAATTTCTAGGATTAGGGTTGAGCACGACTCCCCTTCTTCCTCTCCCTTTACATTCTCTGCCGGTCGAGCTCGGATCCCCTATATCTCCTCCTCTGCCACCTCCGACAAAGTCATGAAGTAGGCCCATAACAGAATGTTCTGATTTTAGAGTGCCGAGGAGGGAAAAAGGGTGATTGGTGGCCATTGGGAGGTTGGTCTGGATTCCAGTAACTGTAGGCAGAGTTTTGGAGGGGCCAATTGAAGTCAAAATATCTGGAATGAAGAATGAAGGCTGCTAGAAGGGATTGCTGTGATTGGAGGACGTGAGATGGTGATTCGTTGAGGGGAATGAGTTTTGTGGGCTGTAGAGTGAACAATTTGCAAAGGGAGGAGGGCAGGAATGCTGATACGGTTACTGGCATGGGAACGCTGAAATAGGGACCGGACGCATGGAGCTTACTGTGGGAAGGAGTAGGATCATGGTCTGTTATGGGATTTTGGTTTTGCAGTTAACAGGAGGGGCGAAGAGGGGCTTCCACTATGCAGGAATGAAAGTATTGTGGGTAATTACAACTGGATAGTAGTTAGTGGAAGTTTCTAGTGGTTAAGGGCATGGAAGGATAGTTATAAGGTAGTGGAAGAGGGGGTAGTTATTAAGTGGCCATATGGATTTGGATGAGGAAAGAAGTAGTTACAACAGGAAACAGGGAAAAATAACGGTTACGAGCGATTTTGGGGAGGTTAATGGGTGGTTATTGAGTGGTGGGGCAGTTATGGTGTGTAGGGTGGTTAGGAAAATTAGTTACCTTGGCTTCGGCACCAAGGATCCCCGGAATCGGCACCGTGAGAAAACTGCGAGAGCCCGAAATTTCTATCCAATATCTGCAATATCTGAAAATCAGCCCCTACCCCTCTTTATAGTCTTAGAACTCACTACGGACGGCCACGATATTCCGAAACATAAAATCACTAAATATAGTAATATACGTGAAATAAAATTACAAAAAATGCATAAAAAATATGATGTCGTTTTGAACGCGACTGCCGCTTGGATCGTCCATCCGACAATCCTAACTCTGCTTCTCATGTAAGTAGACTCAGGCGGGTTCCGATAAGGGCGGCCCGCACGTGAAATTTGATCCCCATCATATCTCCTTGAATTCTAGATTAGGAGGCTCTACCGCATGAGAGGAGATATGACCGGAGACATGGTACTGCGAAGATCATTGGTTGAGATGTCCATGTTTTTTACAACATATTTTCTCAAGGTCCAAACTTGCCGCAGAATGAACATGTGATACGAGGCGACCTTTACTGTTTTTATTAGCATGTCCTCTAGTGTGCAGGTGAATTGTCCATCGAGAATGTCCACCAACAGAACCAATGTCTGAGGGAGGTGTAAGAGAGGGTTGTTGAAGGAAAGCATGAGAAGGTGTTGACATGAGCTAAATTGTAAGAGGAATGAATTTGAGGAGCATTTAGCAAAAATCTAAAAGAGGCAGAAATGTGGTAGCATTCAAAGTGTCAGATCTAACCATGTGGATGAGGTGGGAAATGAGACATTAGCTTACCGATCACAACCGCCTTTGACCTCAGCCACCAAGAGATTAAGCTACTATCATAACCGGGAGATAATTTTTTAGTAAGCTATGAAAGCAACCCAGTCAAAACAACTCATAGAAGACTTCAATGATACAAACTTCTAGATGAGAGGAGATGCAGGAATGGACCGAATCTCGCATCAAAATTGGAGGAAAAGTTATTTGACTTAAGTAATAATTTAGACACTTAAATATAGGAGATGCCTTTTCGGAGCATGTGGTGGAGTTCTGTTGGAAACTCCATAGTTAAGCATGTTCTGGTGGGAGTAGTCCTAGGATGGGTGACCTCTTGAGATTACTCGTAGGCCACCTGTGAAATGGAAAAAAACGCATGGTTCAGCTTAGTATGGGTTGGGTTGAATTAAAGCGGACAATACCTCTGATATTGTGATGGTTGGGTCTGTAAAGAAAATAGGGTGTGCCGAGACGAGAAGTTCGAAAGAAAACAAAACACAAAAAATCACAGAAGACACACAGATGTACAGAGGTTCGCCCCAATCCGGGCTACGTCCCCTCTCCCCTTCCTCTTCTCTTTGTTCTATTCACCAAGACGGATTACAGCTTACGAGGTTACAAGGATCAAAACCGATCCTACCTCACTTAACCCTCTTCAGACAAGAACAGAGGAACCGCCGCCAAGGAAAACCGTGCAAAAAACACTGTTGCACTCTCTTGGACTTAACAACCTTAACCATAAACCAGGGTTATGCACCCTTTAAATAGGGCGCCAAACCGGGCTCAGACCAAACATCTGCTGAGACGGTTCAATAACATCCGCTGAGACGGAACCTGCTGAGACAGCATGTACACCAGGCGTCAAGCGTCGAACGCAGGCGTCGAGCGTCGAACGCAGACGTCGAGCGCAGGCGTCGAGCGTCGAACGCAGGCGTCGAGCGTCGAACGCAGGCGTCGAGCGCAGGCGTCGAGCGCAGGCGTCGAGCGTCGAACGCAGGCTTCTCCCGTTCGACGAGCCGCGGAGACGGGAGTAATCAAGGACCCGTTCGTCGAACGCAGGCGGAGTTTGACGAACCCTTCTCCGTTCGTCGAACGCCGTTCGACGAACCCTTCTCCGTTCGTCGAACGTCGTTCGACGAACACTGACCTGAAGTGTTCCCCAACTCCAACATTCTCACACTTGGTGAACATCTTCCTCCGATGAGAGCTGCTCCCCAACCTTCCTCTTCAACCCTACGGCCGTTGCACACCACTGAAATTTGGCAACAGGAACCGCCTTGGTAAGAAAATCAGAGCTGTTCTCCATCGTGTCCACCTTCTCCAGTTGAACTACCTTCTTCTCCACCCTCTCCCGGATGAAATGATACTGGATGTCAATGTGTTTGGTTCGTGCGTGGAAGGCTGGATTCTTGGCTAGTTGAATAGCCCCTTGGCTGTCACACCACAGCTTCACTGGCCCCTGCTCAAACCCGAGCTCCAAACATAGCCTCCGCAGCCATATGGTCTCCTTGCTCGCATGAGTAAGAGCCATGTACTCTGCCTCCGTCGACGAGAGTGCCACCACGCATTGCCTCCGACTCATCCAACTTATTGCACCTCCAAACAATGTGAACACGTACCCACTGGTGGATCTCCTGCTATCTAGATCACCTCCCCAATCCGAGTCTACGTGTCCAACCACGTCCAGGACTCCTCCTTCACCAGCTCCTTCAAAACATAGGGAGTAATTCAAAGTGCCTCGGAGATACCTGAACACACGCTTCACAGCGTTCCAGCGTTCCTTTCCTGGTGTAGCCATATACCGGCTCAACACTCCCACTGCTTGAGCAATGTCAGGGCGAGTGCAGACCATGACGTACATCAAGCTTCCCACAACACTAGCATAAGGGACCTTCGCCATGTCCTCGACCTCATCATGTGTCTTCGGGCTCAACTCTGCAGATAACTTGCACCCAACTGGCATTGGTGCTCCCACTGGCTTGCAGTCCGTCATATTGAACTTCTTCAACATCTCCTCGACGTACCTCTGCTGCCCCAACCAAAGCTTCTTCTTGCTTCGATCCCTGGAAATCTGCATTCCCAAGATGACATTTGCTGGCCCCAAATCCTTCATCTCGAATTTGGCTGAGAGCAACTTCTTCACATGTTGGATCATCCTGACACTATTGCCCACCAGTAGCATATCATCTACATAAAGTGTCAGGAAGATGAACTGCTCTCCCTTTCTCTGGATGTACACACAGTGGTCCGAATTCGATCTTTCAAGACCTAACTCCAGCATGTAGGCGTCGAATTTCTGGTACCACATCCTCAAAGATTGTTTTAGTCCATACAGGGACTTCTTCAGCCTGCAAACCTGATCCTCCTTGCCCTTGGCTTCGAATCCTTCCGGCTGCTTCATGTATATCTCCTCCTCCAGACCACCATGAAGACATGTCGTCTTCACATCCATCTGCTCGCTCTCTAAATCATGCGCTGCCGCAATAGAGAGTACCAGTCTGATCGACGTCATCTTGGCTACCGGTGAGAAGATCTCATCATAATCAACACCTTCGACCTGGGAGAACCCCTTTGCAAACAACATTGCCTTGTATTTCTCCACAGTGCCATCACCCTTCACCTTCTGCTTGAAAACCCATTTGCTTCCAATGGCCTTCCTCCCCTTTGGAAGCTTACACAGACACCAAGTCTGATTCTTCCTCAGAGACTCCATTTCATCCACTATGGCTAGCTCCCACTGATTTGAATCAGCCCTTGATCTAGCATCTCTGGCAGAGATTGGATCTTCACCAAGCATACTCAGGCAACATTGTGCAGCCACTGCACATTGGGGATATCTCACTGGTGCCCTTCTTTCCCTTGTCGATCTCCTCAGAAGTGGAATTTCTTCAGCTTCATCTTCTGACTCATCAGCACTTCTCACCACCTCCAAATCATCTGATTCAGAATCAGATTCAGCCCCAACAGTAGTAGCTCCTTTTTCAAAACTTCCTTCCACCACCACTGTCCCTTTCTCTGCTTCTTTGGCCTTCTCAGCTTGTGTGACTGCCTGTGGACTGGTTTCATGAAACACCACATCATTACTGAATGTTACAGTCCTGGTCACAGGGTTCCAAAGCTTGTACCATTTTATGCCTTCTTTGTAACCCACAAAGATGCACTTCTCAGATTTAACATCAAGCTTCCCCCTCTTCTCCTTTGGAATGTGAACATATGCATCACACCCAAACACACGAGCATATGCCAAATTTGGCTTTCTTTTGAAGATGGCTTCAAAGGGTGTACATCCCTCCACAGCAGAAGTAGGGGACCTGTTCTTCAGGTAGTTTGCAGTCGCCACTGCTTCAGCCCAGAACTCCTTCCCCAAACCTGCCCAACTGAGCATGCACCTGGCCTTCTCCATCAAGGTTCTGTTCAGCCTCTCCGACACTCCATTCTGCTCTGGAGTGTACGGTGTGGTCTTCTGCCGTGCAATCCCCTGCTCAGTACAGTACCGCTCAAAAGCATCAGAGCAGTACTCCCCTCCATTGTCAGAACGGAGGACTTTCACCTTTCTCTCCAACTGGTTCTCCACCAGGTTCTTAAATTCCTTAAACCTGTCCAGAACCTCTGACTTGGACCTGAGAAAATAGATCCAGGAATAACGTGAGAGGTCATCCGTAAAGGACACATAGTACCTTGCGCCGCCTAGAGATGGAGCTGGAGTTGGCCCAAACACATCACTGTGTATCAACTCCAGCACTTCAGTTGCCCTCGTGCCCGTCCCACGAAAGCTTACTCTGGTCTGTTTGCCAAGCAGACAATGTTCACAGAACCCAAGGCTTGTGGAGCACTCCGGCACCCCTTCCACCATCTGACCAGATGCCATGGCCGACATCCCCTTCTCACTGATATGCCCAAGCCGATGATGCCACAGCCTGGACACCTCCTCCTGGTCAACCTCCTGGCTCTCAGTGATAAGAGCCCCACTTGGAACCACTGTATCAGCAAACAAAGTATACAGTGTTCCATGTCTCACTCCACTGGCAATCACCATTGCCCCCTTGACATCTTGCAAAATTGCTTGTCACAGCTGAAGTGCACTCCTGCATCCGCCATGGAACCCACCGAGATTAAATTCCTGCTCATCCCTGGAATGTGCATCACATTGGGAAGAGACCTTGTGATCCCATTAGACAACTTCAACATCACCTTGCCACGCCCAATAATCTGCACAGCAGAATCATCACCCAGCATGACATCTCCACCATCAAACCTCTCATACTCACAGAACCAGTGCCTATGAGGGATCATGTGGTATGATGCTCCTGTGTCTACATACCACATATCAGAATCTCTATGAGTAACGCACGCGGCAGCGATGTACATCTCATCGCCGTCGCCCTCCTTCTTCATACCAGAAGTTGTCGGTGTCTCCTTGTTCTGAACGGCCTTGTTCGGACATTGAGACATCACATGACCAGTCTCATTGCACTTCCAGCACCGAACGGGCTTCTTACTCTTCTCCCTCTCCTGGCTCTACCTCGAGACTTATCTCGATATCCACCATGCTTGCTCTCCCTTCGTTGAGGAAGGGATCTAGATACACTCAAAGCACCTTTGCTCGTCGCCTCAGAACCTCCTCTCCTGGTCTCCTCAGATAAAAGAGCTGCACATACAGTATCATATGACAGTTCCTTGTCTCCACTCCCCCCAATCACGACAATCAGATTGTCCCATGAATCTGGCAGCGAGCACAACAAGGTGATGGCTCTATCCTCATCCGAGATCTTCTCAGCAATAGAGATTAACTGACTCACAAGGGTATTGAATTGAGTCAAGTGCTCTGAAAACGAATCGCCCTCATGCATCCGAAGTTTATACCACTTCTTCCTCAATAACAAATTGTTTACCAGGGACTTGCTCTGGTAAAGTGATTCCAACTTACGCCACAGACTTCGTGCTGAAGTCTCCTCCATGACATTAGTCAAGATTGAATCTGCTAGGAAACCGGATCATGCCCTTGGCCTTCCGATCGGTTTTCGTCCAGGCCGCAGCCTCCGCTGCAACATCTGCAGTCGCGTCTGCAGATTTTCCCTTTGATGCGCTCGCATCCTTCTCTGCAACCTTAGGAACGGGAGGATCATCTTTGATCGCCGACCATAGATCTCGATCAATCAACATATCTTCCATCTTCATCTTCCATAGATCGAATCGACTTCCGTCAAACTTCTCGATCTCGATCCGCACGCCGCCAGAACCCATTTCCAGGATCAAGAACCTCGCTTTGAAACCAAATGTAAAGAAAATAGGGTGTGCCAAGACGAGAAGTTCGAAAGAAAACAAAACACAGAAAATCACAGAAGACACACAGATGTACAGAGGTTCACCCCAATCCGGGCTACGTCCCCTCTCCCCTTCCTCTTCTCTTTTTTCTATTCACCAAGACGGATTACAGCTTACAAGGTTACAAGGATCAAAACCGATCTTACCTCACTTAACCCTCTTCAGACAAGAACAGAGGAACCGCCGCCAAGGAAAACCGCGCACCCTTTAAATAGGGCGCCAAACCGGGCTCAGACCAAACATCCGCTGAGACGGTTCAATAACATCCGCTGAGACGGAACCTGCTGAGACAACATGTACACCAGGCGTCGAGCGTCGAACGCAGGCGTCGAGCGCAGGCGTCGAGCGTCGAACGCAGGCGTCAAGCGCAGGCGTCGAGCGTCGAACGCAGGCGTCGAGCGTCGAACGCAGGCTTCTCCCGTTCGACGAGCCGCTGAGACGGGAGTAATCAAGGACCCGTTCGTCGAACGCAGGCGGAGTTCGACGAACCCTTCTCTGTTCGTCAAACGCCGTTCGACGAACCCTTCTCCGTTCGTCGAACTCCGTTCGACGAACACTGACCTGAAGTGTTCCCCAACTCCAACAGGGTCATTACAAATGGAATCAGAGTAAGACCTCCTACAGTATGATGTGTGGTTCGGGGACGAACCATGTGAAAGCTGGTGTGCCTATGATATCCTAAATCCGATGAGGGTTGTTCGATGAGGGAGAGGAGTGTCTTCGGGAGCGGTGTAGCCCAGGCAAAGCAGCTCCTGACAGACTTCTAGGATGACAGAATTCTAGGTGGAAGAAGGTGCAGGAATGAACTGAATCTCACATTGGAATTGAAAGAAAAGTTATTGACCTTAAGTAATAACTCAGACCCTTAAATATCAGAGGCGCTTTTTCGGAGCTTGTGGTGGAGTTGAATTTGGAAACATCATAGTTAAAAGTACTCTGGTGGGAGTACTTTGGGATGGGTGATCTCTTGGGAAGTGCTCGTAAGATACCTATGAAAGGGGCAAAACCATGCGGTTGAGTTGGGTTGAACCAAAACGGACAATACCTCTAATATTGTGGGGATTGATTCATTACATTAATTGCTCCATTTTCTCTAGGTATGAGAGAGTCGAGTATAGTAAGATGATTATATATGTGTTATAGACTGTCTTTCCTCGAATAGAATGATTTAAGGCAGTCTCTCATCATCTTAGTTGAGCAATGTTCCATGATGAGGTTATATGGAAATTTGTCCATTGAACTGAGCATCCATGCCTGAAAACGACCATCTTCGTGAAGCCATTGCTCTGAAGCATTAGAAAGAATGGATGAGTGCATCAAGAAAGGCATGTCGAAAAAATTAACCCATTGAGGATAATTATCATGGGAAGTAAGAGAGATGTGAAGCTACTGTAGAACTTCGAGAGGAGAGTGAGCCGAGACTGCTGGAGCAATGCTCGAGGAAGCATCCTGGAGCAATGCTCGAGGAAGCATCCGATGAGATGGCCATATCAGAAGTCCCAAAAAAAGTTCAAGAGGAATTTTGAAGGAAGATAATGGTCTAGAAAGTGGGACCAGAAAAGGGTCTTGAAGTCGGAACCAACAGAAGCAGGTCTCAAAATTGGAACCTGCGAAACCTCAAAAGGAGTTAGCAAGCTTAGCGGAACCCTGGGAGGATTTTTGGATCTGCAGTACCTCAGATGGAGGTGTCGAATTGATCAGAACCACGAGAGGAGGCAAACGGCCTATTTGTACGAAATATGTACAAGACTAGAGTTGGATGTGGCCCTAAATAAGGAAAAAACGAAGAAACTAGATATACAGCTACATATATTTAAAGTAACAAAGTATTTAAACATAATAACACAATTATTCACTATATGTGAATTGATTATTATTAGATGTAATCGTATTATCTCTCCTATATAAGGGAGAGCTTTCTTAATATTATTCAATTTTTGAGCCAAAAACCTAATATCCAACATGGTACCAGAGGGGTGACGGTGTCTCGCCGACTGCCCTCGTCGAAGCCCCGTTTCCTCACTTCCGCCGCTGCTCTCCCGCCGCTGCTCTCCCGTCGGCCACCCTCTCCTCTCTTCCTTTCTCCCGCCGAAACCCATCCATGCTCGTACTGTGCTCCCTCACGACGACCGATCGGCCGTTCGTGCCGATCGGCTTGGCCGAATGACCGCCGCTCCGTCCACCGTTGGATCGGCCTAATTCTTCTCAATAAAGTTTCGCTTTTGTCTCCCCTCTCTCATACTACGGGGATCACTTCATCTCTTTGCTTGATCTTCCTAGATCGTGGATCTAGTGGTTTCCAAAAACTTTCCCTCCTCTCACGGAAATGACTCTACCTCCGTTTCTATGCATTTTTTGACCTCGTCTCTCAAAGCTTTTATGCTCTAGGACCCTTGACCGTCCTATTGGTGTGACCTTTTTTTTCCAGCTCCGGCGACTCTCTGGTGGTTGTTTCTTGATCTATTCAGTTATTTTCTGTTGTTCTTCGCTCATCATGTCGGATGTGGTTGACTCTCGTGAGGGCTCGCAACCTCGTGAGGGCTCGCAACCTGCTGGATCTACCCGGGTTGGACACGATCATATGACCCCACAAATTACCACTATTCGCCTTGATACTACCAACTACCTATCTTGGTCCCGATCTATCGCCTTGGTTCTCAAGAGTCGCCGGTTATTTGGCTATGTAAATGGGGAAATTAAGGCACCAGAAAAATCTGCATCCAACTGGGGACAATGGGAATCGGAAAACTCTTTGGTTATGTCATGGCTGATTAATTCCATGCATGAGTCTATTGCACGGAATTATCTGTTCTTAGATACTGCGGCGGACATTTGGAAGCGAGCTGAGTCCACATATTCTCAGAAAGGGAACACAGCTCAGATATTTCAGCTTCGCCGAAAGATTTTTCTTCTCCGGCAGGGTGATCGACCACCATCTGACTATTATTTGGAGTTCACTCAGTTGTACCAGGAGTATGATCACTTTGTATCCCTTGATCTTGTTTGTACTACTGACGCACTCATCGTTCGTGCCCATGAAGATCGGAACCGGGTGTTCGAGTTTCTACATGGTTTACACCGCGACTTTGATCAGATCTTTGTTCAGATCCTTGGCCGCTCCCCGGTTCCCACTTTGACTGAGACATATAGCCTTGTTCAGCGGGAATATGATCGCCGTCAGTCTTGGAATTCAGAGATCATCTCTAGTGGTTCTGCTCTTGTCACTTCTCATTCAGGCGGTACGAATGCTCGAGATTTTAAGCCCAAGCCCACTGACAAAGATCACCTGCTGTGTGATTGTTGCGGGAGGAATCGACATACTCGTGACACCTGCTTCAAATTGCATGGATTCCCTCAATCCCGCGGTGGTCCTACTCCTCAGGGCGGACGTAGCGGGCGTGGTCGTGGACGGTCCAACTTCATCTCTCCCCGCTCCGCTCACCTGACTGAGTTTCTTGATGACAGTCCTTCTGGTGGACACAGCTCTGAGATTGCTTCGTTACCTGGGTCCTTTTCTACAGATGAGATGATGCTTCTTCGCCGCATGATGCAGGGGCTCTCTACTGAGCCTAGTCCTGGACCTTCATCATCTTTTGCCCATTCAGGTAGTCCAAGTGCTCACTCTGCTACAGTACCGCCTACCACCCATTGGATCATTGACTCCGGTGCTACTAACCATATGACCGGATCGTCGTCAGGTTTCGTTTCTTATTCCCCTCTGTCTGGCCGAGACAAGGTAAGTATTGCTGATGGGACTCTTTCCCCAATTGCAGGAAAGGGATCCATCAATTGCTCTACTCTTACCTTGTCTTCAGCCTTGCACGTTCCTTCCTTCACTCGTAACTTTTTATCTAGTCATATTACAAATTCTACGAATTGCTCTGTCACGTTTTTTTCCTTCTTATTGTGTTTTCCAGGACCTGAAGACGAAGGCGGTGATTGGCTCTGGTAGAATGCGTGATGGGCTGTATGTGTTTGATTATGCGGTTCCTCGGGCTCTTCATGCTCGTCAGCTCCCGTTGTTGTCTACTTGGCATCGTCGCTTAGGCCACCCCTCTGTTACTGTTATGCACTCTTTATTTCCTGAGTTTTCTTCCTCAGTGTTTCAAACTTTTACATGTGATGTGCGTGAACTTGCTAAGCATAAGCGTGTTTCCTTTAATCATTTATCTAAGCCTTGCTCGGTACCGTTGCATACTATTCATAGTGATGTATGGGGCCCTTGCCCAGTGGCTTCTATCTCTGGTTATTATTGGTTTGTATCCTTCATTGATTGTTTTTCACGCACTACTTGGGTTTATTTAATGCGTAGTAAGAATGAAGTGTTTCCCATCTTTAAAAAATTTCACAACATGATATCCACTCAATTTGGTGCCATCATTAAGATCCTTCGTAGTGATAATGGCCGGGAATATATGGATTCTACCTTTGCACAGTATTTGAGTGATCTCGGCATTATCCATCAAACTACATGCGTCCATTCTCCCGCTCAAAATGGTGTCGCTGAACGTAAGAATCATCATCTTCTCGAGGTGACGAGATGCTTATTATTTACCATGTCCCTTCCGAAATACTATTGGGGGGACGCTCTTCTCACTGCTGCATACCTCATCAATCGCATGCCTTCTCGTCTTCTGGAAAATCGTACTCCTCTACATAAATTGGGAGTCTCTACTACCACTCTTCTTCCTTGCGTGTTCGGTTGCTTATGCTTTGGTCACGTCCATCTTGTTGCTCGAGCAAAACTTGATCCCCGTGCACTCCGGTGCGTCTTCATTGGCTACTCACCTACCCAAAAAGGGTATAAGTGTTATCATCCTCCGAGTAAGAAGATTTATGTCTCGATGGATGTTACCTTTCATGAGACCACGTATTATGAGTCCTCACTTCAGGGGGAGCTATCCAACTTGGAAGTAAGGACACCTCTTCCTTTACCTATTCCGCCCCCCTATACTATTCCTCAGGAGCTCAATATGGACATTCCCAAAGAGAAGGAGTTGCAAGTCTATACTCGAAGAAACAAAGGGTTAAACACTCAGCCTCATCCCATCATACCAGAGCCAGTACCAGATTCATCCTCTGCGTCCCTGGAGCTGCCTATTGCTCTACGAAAAGGTATTCGCTCATCCACCAAACATCCTCTATCCAACTATGTTTCATATGCCTCTCTAGCTTCGTCCTATAAGGCCTTTATTACTTCCCTATCCTCTGTGTCGATCCCCGGTACTTGGCAGGAGGCAGTTGGCCACCCAAAATGGGCAGAGACAATGATGGAGGAAATGCATGCTCTTGAGAAGAATCATACGTGGGACCTTGTTGATCTCCCTCATGGCAAGAAGATAGTTGGTTGTCGATGGATCTTTACCGTGAAACAAAACTCTGACGGTATTGTGGAGAGGTTCAAGGCACGACTAGTGGCAAGAGGCTATACTCAAACTCAAGGTATTGACAACCAAGAGACATTTGCTCCGATAGCAAAGATGAATACTATCTGTGTCCTGTTATCTTGTGCTGCTTGTAAAGGATGGGATCTTCAACAACTAGATGTAAAGAATGCTTTCTTGCACGGAGAATTAGAAGAGGAGGTATATATGTCTATTCCACCTGGTCTTGTCCCATCTGGCTCAGAAGGGAAGGTTTGCAAACTAAAGAAAGCCCTTTATGGATTAAAGCAATCTCTAAGAGCTTGGTTTGGGAGACTTCACAAAGTCATGATCTCTTTAGGCTATACTCAAAGCCATGCCGACCACACTCTATTTGTCAAATGCAAAGCAATGAAGGTGACCATTCTGAATGTGTATGTTGATGATATGGTTATCACAGGTGATGACATTGATGAGATTCTATCTCTAAAACAAAAACTGGCAACTTAGTTTGAAGTAAAAGACTTGGGAAAATCAAGATACTTCCTAGGAATTGAAGTAGCAAGGTCAAAACATGAGATTCATATCTCCCAACGAAAGTATGTCCTTGATTTATTAGAGCAGACAGGCATGAGTGGTTGCAAACCTGCTGATACTCCTATTGAAGTCAACCACAAACTTGGACGAGATGACGGGGAGCTAGTTGAAGATATTTTAAGCTTCCAGAAGCTAGTTGGAAAACTGATCTATCTTTCTCATACTCGTTCAGACATTTTTTATGTTGTGGGCGTGTGATGGCGCAAATCTCGCACACCGCTATAGGCGGTAGCTCGACTGCGGCACGAAACGGCAGTGTACCGATCATTCAAGTAATATAAAATGGGAATGAATCCCCAAGTATCGATCTCGGAAGGAACACAGTAAGGTGGAGTTGACTATTGAGGAGGACTTGAGATTGAAGTCCTTAAGGTCGGATGGATTGCGGGAGGCTTGGTTTGGATTGCGGAAAACAAAATAAAATAGCTACGACTACTCCTATGCAGGCCTTGAGCGCACTGCTTCGCCAGGCGGGATGGACGACTACACGGGCCGCAATGCACCGAATCGCTAAGCGGATGGACGAGGCTAGCGGATGGAGTGGAGAGAGCGGCGGAATGAGGGTCGCAAGCACCTCTTCGCAAAGCACACCACTAACAATTGTTAGGGCGGCACAACACAACAAACAATCCACACCACAAGTCACACCTCAAATGAGAATATAACAAGATTACTCAATCACATAGACATGATTTCATACTAATGTTAACATATAAAAGTATACTTCATCAAACATAAGAAATCCAACTAAACTATCAACTACAAGAGGAGGTGAGTGTGCGAAATCGACCGACTCCGAAGTCTTGTTGAGGATTCACGGAAGGAATCGCCGGGTTGTCAATCCGCGTCCAAGCTCGGTCCTCAACTGCGTCCGGGGTAGAGAAGGTTGTCACTACCTTCCAGTGGACCCGTCTTCTTCGTGTCACGAACCGGAGGAATGATCACACAAACTGCTCAGATCTTGAAAAAGAAGGCTAGGTTGACTCCTTTCTCGAAGCTCCGGCGAAGATTTGGCGTTGAAAGCTTGCCCGGAGATCCTCCCTAAGGTGGGCGGTGAAGAAGGAGGTGAAACCCTGCAGAAAATGTGGAAAACGGCGGAGCTGGGCGGAGTCGGATGGTCGATCCCGACCTAAAATCGCGCATGTCTATTTATAGACGGAGCAGAATTAAACAACGCGCACGATCAGGCGCACGACCAATGGTCGTGCGCGAAGGAATGCCTCTGATCGTGCGCGAAGAACCTGTAGCTCGATCCAAATCTGCACAAAAGCGCACGGTCAGCGGCGCACGACCAGTGGTCGTGCGCGAAGAAGGCCAATGATCGTGCGCCGTCGCTCGATCAGGGAAGGGAATTAACGCACGACCAGTGGTCGTGCGCCTGGTCGTGCGAGAAGGAAAACACACGATCAGAGGCTTTTTCGACCGAAAATCCCCCAGGACCCATCCCGAGTGTCGCACAACCCTTGGACCTGCATGAAAATATACTAGACCACAGAAATACATGAAATCACACCAAGATGGGGCATAAATGTGCACTAAGCAATGAAATGGGCAATGTGATCAAATAGAATTGAAAATAGGCCTAAAGTGCAGTGCAAGTGCATGAAAACTAGCCCAGATGAGTCCGGAAATCACTATATAAACTGGACTCATCAGCGTGCTGAGCCAATACATGCACTCTCCCAGAATCCGCCATCTCAATGTTGTACACCGAATCTTGAGGTATTTGAAGACTTCCCCTGGTAGAGGTATCATTTTCTCACCCTGTGAGAATTTAAAAAAAAATTGAAGTCTATATGCTGACTGGGCTGTGGATCAGTCGATGATAGGAGATCCACTACTGGTTATTGTTCCTTTGTTGACTCTAATTTGGTCACTTGGAGAAGCAAGAAGCAACATGTGGTGGCTCGCTCGAGCGCCGAAGCTGAGTTTAGAGCTATGACTCATGGTATTTGTGAGGGGATGTGGTTACGCACTCTCATGAATGATCTGGGCTTACTGGAATCAGGCCCTTTCAACCTGTATTGTGACAACAAGGAAGCAATCAACATTGCTCATAATCCTGTTCAGCATGATCGCACCAAGCACATTGAAGTTGATCGACACTTCATTAAAGAGAATATTATGAAAGGAATTGTTTGCACTCCCTTTGTTCCTTCAGAGGGACAACTTGCAGATGTTCTTACTAAGGCGTTGTGTGAAAATCTGTTTGTAACCCGTACTGGCAAGTTGGGTATGAAAAATATTACATGCCCAACTTGAGGGGGAGTGTTAGATGTAATCGTATTATCTCTCCTATATAAGGGAGAGCTTTCTTAATATTATTCAATTTTTGAGCCCAAAACCTAATATCCAACAATTATTCATGGTGATGTAAGTTAACCAAACACCGCACACAAAAATTAGCAGTTCATTCTTTCATATGAAATAAATAAAGGAAAAGTTAATTACATTACTCCAACAATACCGAAGACGTCCTGTGCTCTGGTTTATCTCAGAAGCCATTGATGAATCTAATTCACTATATTCAACAACCGTAAGAGGCCCACCTCTTCCTCGTTGCACAAAAACACCAACCTTCTCCTGTGGATATGCCTGTAATCACATTTATTAGATTCTGAACTTAGTATTTAAGGTAACTGCATATAAGTTTAACATAAAGGAATAAAGTCACATAAAGGCAATTAAGCAATCAAATAACAAATAGACTGTATAGGCAGACTAATCCTTTTGTGTGCATGCGCAGACAATATACATCATAATATAAGAAAGCTCTTTTTATATCAGGATTTGCAAGAATATTATGTTTAATTAACCTCATTTGCACAGAACAATATACATCTAAATTAGGAAAAGTATCAAAAGGCAATGTAATTAGCACTAATTACAATATAAAAATCACTCCATGATGGATGATTGAGATGATAATTTATATGTTTTAGTATGGATTGTTGAGTAAATGTGCTCCAAGATGGATGGCTGACATGGTGATCCATGTGCTCCAAAATGATTGGTTTGAGATGGTGATTTGTGGGACAAGGATAAACTAAAATAAGCCAGCTAACATTTCCCCCAAGTTCACAAGTGAATGTCTTTCATTCTCAGCTTGCCTAATATTTCTTGAAATCTTCTTGTTGATAACGATATGTTGGCAACTTCGCATATAAAGAGTGTTAATCAATCCACTCTCCAGCTTCACTTTTACGAAGTTGGCATATAAAGTGTACATAAATCCACTCTCTAGCTTCTCTTTTACGAAGTATCAACAAACTTCAATATGTTTTATGGCCTGTTTGGGAGAGCGGTGGCAGTTGTGAAAGGAGTGGTGGTAAATGGAGGGTTGCAAATGTAGCTATAAGAATCTGGTTGTTGCAAATGAAGATCTGTTTAGATGATCTCTGTTTGAAGAGTTGTTCTGAACAGAGAAATTTTTTGAGTTGTTTGGCAAAACAACGGTGTGATATTTATGTTAAAAGAATTTTCTTAAAAAGTTGATGAATCAAAGGACAATTTTTTTGAATTTTTTTCTCATTGCTTCAATTTTAGAAAAACATACATCAACTCAAACAATTTGAAAACATGCATACTACATAGAAGCTCTGTAGAGTTGTTTGGCAATAGATTCACGCATCACACTCATCTCATCAACACATACTCGTACGCCTCTAACATGATTTGCATTTGATCTAACAATAGTAGGGGTTTGGCCTCGTCGTCTATGATGTGCCTCTGGGTAAATCAAATGTTATTCATCATCACAAGCCCTGAAATCAGCGTCTGAGCGGGATGGGTGCCTACGAATATAGTTGTGCAAAGTCATTATTGCTATCACAATGTCGCGTTGTTTTGCTAAACAATATTGTGATATATCCCTAAGTACAACTCACTTCTTCCAAACACCAAATGCTCATTCTATGATGCTACGAAGTGAAGAATGAGCTTTATTAGATCTTTCATGCTTTCCTTGCACATGCCGACTTTCCCTCGCAAAATCCGGTAAATGATACCGCGTATCTGAATATGGTTTTAAAAATCCGTGTTGTAGTGGATATCCAGCATCAACCAAATAATATTTTCCTGTAAATTTTTTACACATAATAAGTAATGCTAGGGAAGAACAAAGTTATGCAAATCGAAATATTGAAAATGACCATGAGGTGGATATGAGAAATTGTAACTTGGGTCCATAAGTGTACGCTGAAAAATGCGACTTTCATGAGTTGAACCCTCCCACCTAGCCATCACAAATATGAAGCAAATATTGAAGTCGCAAACTGTCATAACATTCTGTGTTGTACCCATGTCGGCCAATATACGAAACTTGTTGTTCAGTTGGAACTCATGCATCCACATGTCTTCCATCAATCGCTCCTATACAGTCTTTGAAGTATGACATATATCGAGTATCAATTAATATTTGTTGTGGAATCTCTCTGAAATGTTCATCTGTAGGCGCTATGACATCCGAAGATAGTTTCTTTAGGGCAGTAATACCCTTCAAAAAATATCTGCTTACAATTTTCGTTGAGTGCTGGAATCGTTCGCCTGCAAATCTAGTTGATTGGTTATGAGCTAAGACTTGCAACATTATTGTCAATACTTCTAGTGAAGCAGTTCTCCTAGATCCGTGTAGCCCATAATGTTGTTAGAGTAATTGAAGTAAATCAACAAATATGATCTTCGACATCCTGAAATAACTGAAAAATCTTCCAATATGTCGATTGAGATGTTGACAATAATGTCAAGAAGTATTGTGATTTTACACGTGTCTGGGTGTTTCATCCCATATAATACCTTCTTAGTCGACATATTTTGTTTGACCCAAAATTAGCATCAAATCATCAGGATGATTTGAAGATCTTATCTTCCAAATCCATGTATGAATGTATAATTTAGGACAAACAGTTATAAATTTCAATTAAACGAGGTTGTAAGAAACAACAAGATTCTCATAGTATTCTAGATAATCCACTTCATAGATATGTGTATGCCATTCTGCTAGAAGCCTTCATTTATATCTCTTGAGAGATTCATGAACAATTTCACAACTTGTACCCAATATTTAACTTCGTAATGCTTTTGGATGGTTTAAAGCATATAAATAGAATTTATGTTAGTGAGGAATTTCAATGTTGAGGGAAAAATATATGGTAAATACAAGATGGGAAATGAGGACACTAGCTTCTTAGAATTCTCAAAGTTTTTGTTACGAACAGGATTCCTTGATGTGCAGCTTAACAAGACATCTTTGCATCAACATTAATAATAAAGAGATACATGAGAGGTAGAAAGGAGAGTTCCAAGGGAGAGGAAGAGATCTAGAGAGAGATTAGAGAGTCCAAAACCTCCGTATCAAAAACTCCCCAACACTTATGTCATTTCCCCTTATATAGATGAGGGAGGTCATAATACAACACACACGATAATTAATATAACTAATATAATAAAATATTAATTATTATTAACTAACTAATTAATTAATAATATTATATTCCTCCATGAATATATCATGGTGGCTTCCACATGCGAGCGCCCGTGGTGTCGATGAGGGATGTCCGTTCTGACAAATATGTGAGTGTAACACTATACCACCCTTGAAAATCGACCTTGTCCCTAAGGTCGAGTTTTAAAAAAAATTATCGGGGTCTTTTAGAATTTGGGCAACGTACAACTTGTGTTTGAGAGAATGCATTCGTGGTAGAAAAAGGAGGGGTTTAAATTTTCGGTATAAAAAATTGGAGAGAATTGGGTGTAGGGATGAGGTGAAAAGTAGGGGCAAACCCTGAGGGGAAACGTTTAATGTGGCAGTAAGTGTGAGTGTGGATGTGGGGGCGAAGATTGGTGCTAATGTGGCAATAAGTGTGGGTGTGGATGTGGGGGTGAAGATTGATGCTAAAGGGGTATAGAGAAGAGATGGGCCAAAGCAGCTAGGAAAAAGGACAAGAGGGCCTGGTTTGAGAAAGAACAAGTAAAGAGGAGGGAAAGGTTGATGGGACAAGACAAGTGAGGAAGAAACTGGTTGGCAGCCAGTGAAGCAGGGAAATTCTGTTATTTGGATGGAAAAAGAAGAGGGGTGAGGCGTGTGGGGCCGGATAATAAAGGCAGGGAGAAATAGGCCATGTGAGCTTGGAAAAAGAAAACAAAAATTGCAGCCCCGTGGGGTCCACGTGAAAAGAGAAAAAAAGAAAGAAATAGGGGGGAGAGGGTCCATTCGGAGAGAGAGAAATTTCTGGCCCGATTTCTTTGTAATAGGAAGAGTTGCCATCCACGGCATGCGCGGATCGGTAGGCGACAAGAACGTACGCAGGCGTGCCTTTTTCGTATCGTACGCAGCATGGTAGGCGGAGAAGCTGCAGAGGTGGAGTTCGAGGGGTTGCCAGAGAAGCTGTAGGGGTGGGCGTGGGTGGATCGACGCATGGAAACTCACATTGGAGGCGATGCGGGGCTCGACAATTGTAAGGAAGGAGGTCGGCGTCGTAGGAGGCTGGACCAACGGTAGCAGCGACTGCGTACTCCGATGCGGCGGGCCGCTCGATGTCTTCAGGGCTGGAAGGGACACGAATCAGCCTGGGTCAGGGAAGGGACGTCGGGGAGAAATGTTGGGGCCGTCGGCAACAGTGGAGGAGGACCCCTGAACGGATGGCCAAACATTAATAAAGAAAGAGACCCATTGGGGGTGGCCTGCTGCTCGCTTGAGTATGCGGCGGTGTGAGTGAGGATCGGGGTGTGGGACTCTTGAGCTGGTGGCTTTGGTGGCGCGGTTGTGGTTGCAACTGGGGAGACACCCAACGTCCGTGCGCCTGGGATGACGACGGAGCTGGTGGTCGACGCCAACAAGGGCAGCGAACAAAAGGGAGTTGCCGCTGCACGGAATTGAGGGAGTTCACCGAGCCGATTGATTTTGGATTCGAGAAGGTGCGCCATGGCGAGCATATCAGTTTGTCGATCGAGGCACATGCAGACGAAGATGGAGGTGGAGGACATGGTCGGAGAGGAGGCGTTCCAAGCGGTGGTTGAAGGGATTGCTGGTAAGATTTCGGCGACAGAAACCGCGGCCAGAAGGTGGCAGGTCGGACCAATTGTTGCGAACAAGATTTCTTGATGTGTAGCTTAACAAGACATCATTCATCATTGCATTAACATTCATAATAAAGAGATACATGAGAGGTAGAAAGGAGAGTTCCAAAGGGAGAGGAAGAGATCTAGAGAGAGAATAGAAAGAGTCCAAAGCCTCCGTATCAAAAGCTCCCCAACACTTATGTCATTCCCCCTTATCTAGATGAGGGAGGCCATAATACAACACGCACACGATAATTAATATAACTAATATAATATAATATTAATTATTATTAACTAATTAATTAATAATATTATATTCCGTCATGAATATATCATGGCGGCTTCCATATGCGAGCGTCCGTGGTGTCAATGAGACAATGAGGGATGTCCGTTCTGACGAATATGTGAGCATAACAGTTTTCCACAAAGCAATATGGCATACTCCATGTTCAACAATTTTATCATTGCCAGCTCCTCTCAAACTTGCATTTGATACCAAAGGTCACAAAACTAGGCATTTATGTCGTCAAATCTAGGCAGCAATTAAGAGTTTTTCACTCAACGCCAATAATCTTAGGACTTGAGCTCCTAATTTAGAATTGCTCACAACCGAGCAGTGGAATGCAGTAATGCTCACAAGCAATGAGAGGAAGAGAGGTATGAGAGAGAGAGAGAGATTCTAATCGCTTTAAAGCCCAGGTGAGCACAAATGGGAGGTGTACTTCTCCCATTTTATAACCCCCTCCATATTTACCCTCTAAAGAATGAAAAACTCTAGAATCTTATAGCCCTTGAAATTCCTAGAACCTTCTACACCTTTCCTAGAATATTTACATGATAAAGAATACAATATTCTAGAGTGATCTGCAATAACCCGGATCTCTCTAGATTCATGGCCATCTCCACTTATCTAGAGTTCTCCGCATACTTCGAGATTGCTCTAGTTCTTTACGGGCCCACTATGATCTCCATAACCCCAAAGAACCTCCCACCTTAGGTCTAAGGGTTAGCCTTGAGCGCCTAGATGTGTCAAGGGTGAGCTAGGATCTCTTGACCTATGACACGTGCATGTTTTTTAGAATGCATGTACATTCATGCATGTATGTTCTATAAACATGCGTGTATGATAGCTTGCCATGGATGCATGTATATCTTGATTATGTTTGCATGATTGATAGACATACATGCATGTTCGATATATATGCATATATGCATGTCACCATGCCTTGAGAGTATGTCTAATAACCATGCATGTAAGTCATTTTGCCCTGCATGCATTTGTAAGTCATTTTGCCTGCATGCCTTTGTAGACATGTACGAAAGATAAGTAATTGTTCTTGCATGCTAATTTCTAATTGGGGTTACATGTCCACCAAGTAATCTTTATGGCCCCTTTGGCCTACAAGCTCTTAGTTGTAACCCAATTGAGACACTTGTTATATGGAGTCGTGTTGAGTTGCATAAGTTATAGCATATAGGCTCTCAATTTGTTCAAACCGGGCCGTAGACATGGTGAAGCCTCTCAGGTTTGGTTTTTAAGACCAAACCGAGCCTAAGGTATGGTGTGCTTAGTGAAGGTCTGGTCCCTTAGAACCAAACTGAGCCTAAGATATAAAACAAATCATAAAGTGTGGTATAGCCTCTTGACTTTGGTCCCTTAGGACCAAAACAAGTCTAGGGTTGTTATAGCCTCTGGGGTTTGGTCCCTCCCAAGTCTATGGATTGAATGACACTCTCGATATGCGTTTTCTTTGGGCCAACCAAGCCCATTTTGAAATATAGTATATACATATTTGATTGGCATAAATGGTGAACAATGATTAATAGTATTTATAAGAGAGTGTTACGAGCCTAACCTTAGCGTCGTCGGAGGTGGCGGTGGAGGCGGAGATACAAGGGGAGCCGAGCTCTACCCGCGGAGAATGTGAGTGGAGAGGAAGAAGTGGAGTCGTGCTTAACCCTAACCCTAAAAATGTGAGGAGGAGAAAAGCACTAGAGAGAAGAATATAACATTCATATTTCATTCATAACTTCCTACATGACCAAAATGGTCTATTTATAAACTTATAAAATGGCATGGGTGTAAAAACACGAAAATAAAGAGAACAACAAGAAACGGTAAAGCACTACGGAATCGTGCATCAACTCGATTAAAAAAACACCTAACATGAATACATGATGACACTAATTAGCGACATAGATAAATGGTCTTGTGGGACCATAACATCCCGCCCACCCTTCAAATCAAGCTTGTCCTCAAGCTCGAGTGAGGTTGCACACTGTAGCCATCTGACTCCTTAATTTCCTTCCAGAACAGCCTCCAGTAGCGCGTCGTTGTTGTGTCGACTGCATCGAGTGGCGGGCCGTCATCATGCCCACAAATGACATTGAGGCTACAAGGATCTGGGGTGGCATGGGCGCTTGCGGAAGGAAGACCGTCAGACAGAATCTATGGACTCGGGGTGAGTGTATTATGGGCCTACTCGGAGGAGTGGTCGGAGGCGGAGATGGCAGAGGAGGGAGAGACAATGGAGCCGTAATCGCGGCTGCCTAAACGGGGATAGCTCGTTAAAAGAGAGAGCTTCCGAAATCTCACACAAGGGGGCAAGGAATTAGAACTTCTTTCTTGCTTACTCATTCCACATACCTTTTGTCCTTATATAAGCTACAAGAGGGCTTTATCGTAAATATGACACCTTGGACACGACGCGACATAAAGACATAATATAATAATAATACAACACGATCTAATAAGACTCGATAACAAATACATAGTAAGACTCGATAATAATGGGGCGCGACGCCCATAACAGAGTGTGGTCGGTGAATGCAGACAGACAAGGGCGACGGAAGACCGTGTTGTATGTGAGCCACGACAAGTGAAGGTGGCGGCAGCGGCAACGGTTGAGGAACAACCGCCAGAAGGAATTACTCTAGAGGGGCCAGAGGAGCAGGTGGTCGGAGCAGAGGCCGCGAGATGGAGACCGCGAGGACTGATGGCGGCGGCACAAATTGTGGCGGCACCACCATTGGGTTTGGTGGCGACGATGTCGGATGTGTGAACTGCGCGGAGAGAACTGGAGGTGATGGTGGAACGACAAGAACTCCGGAGACCGGTGGAGCAACTTCGGGAGCTGGTGGGATCGAGGACTTCTATTGTGGGAGCAGAGGCCCGAAATGTCTATTAATGTTGGCGGTGAGGCGCGAAAAATGCAACTACAGATGACAACGACATCACCAAGAGATGTCTGTACATTGAACGCAGGATCATTTGCTCTTCGAAGCCCTCCATGCCGAAGTAATTAATTAATCCTACTAAGAATTAATTAATCAATTAAGATTTAATTCACTAATTGCTCCTTACAGTAGCTGGCTTAGGAGGTGAGACCGCAATTAGACTTTGTTGGGTTCGATGTTATCAAAAGCGAGTCCTGACGGTTTCAGGAGACTGAAGACACGTGGTGCTCGAGAACGGGGAGGCAGGAGGTGTGGATTGTGACTGGACAGGACAGGACGAAAGAGGACGCAGGGCTCGAAAGAAATGAGTGTCGAATGCTCGATACGAGCACAATGGGGCTCCGGGAGATAGTTGCGGGCTCGACGAAGGAGATGAGAGAGAGCGCAAACTGTGTCGATGTTGAACTGGGCCAGTGGCTGCGGAGGGTTGCTCGTTGGCAGGATCAAAAGCGGTGGAAGTACTGTGCTTCGAAAAGCGTTGCAGGCGATGGCGGAGTGCTTTGATGTTGGAAGGAGCGCGGGTCGGCTTCTGCTGCAGACAAAGAGTAAGGGGCTTCAGGTTCTTCTCATGAGGGGTTTCGCAGCCATAACCCTCTTGCTAGTGATGGTGGTGGTCGTTCCGTGAAAACCAGAGAGGAAAGGGACAAGGCCCTTTGGTGGCAGCGGAATGGGAGAAGATGGCTCTGATACTAAGATGTTACGAGCCTAACCCGTAGCATCGTCGGAGGTGGCGGTGGGGCGGAGATACAAGGGGAACCAAGCTCTACCGGCGGAGAATGCGAGGGAAGAGGAAGAAGGAGAGTCATGCTCAACCCTAACCCTAGAAATGTGGGGAGGAGAAAATCACTAGAGAGAGGAATAGAACATTCATATTGCATCCATAACTTCCGACATGACTCAAAGGGTCTATTTATAAACTTACAATGTGGCATGAGTGCAAATACCCGAAAATAAAGAAAACGCGAAATAATAAAACACTACAGACTCGTACATCGACTCGATAAATAAGATACCTAACATGAATATATGACTACACTAATTAACGACGTAGGTAACTGGTCGTGTGGGACCATAACAGAGAGTTCTAGAACAATAATGCATTTAAGCATATTTGAGATTGAACGTGGCTCACCGGTTGATGCAAATCATTATGATTTATTGTGTACTAGATTAGTACTACCTATTCACTCTATGTCATATGATATGTGAAATGCACAGTGAAAACATGATGGTATGTTTGCTTTTTGACTAATAGTGTTTGTGTAAATGGTGTCTACAGCAGGACTGATGGGTCACCCAACCCATGGAAATGAATCTGTTGACCCAAATAAAGGAGCAATTACCTGCTATACCCTCAATTTATTTTGATAAATGTTTTTGGATGGATAACTGTGATGTATAGAATGATGCTGCTGATAAACCAAAAAAAAGGCTGCCATTCGACTATATTACCAGTTTCAATTTATTATCCCTTTTGTTTAATTTTGCTTGCACTAAATTCAAATGCTCTTCCAGCTGGAGAAAATTTTCAAGTTTTAATATACCTTCCGCACAACTTTTGCTGCAGTAGCTACGCCTTTGTCAATGAAGTATCCTAGGAATGTTGGATCTGCAACACGAACCTGCCTTCAAAAGGTTATATGGGTATGGTAGGCATGAAAATCAAATATCTATACAGTTAAAAAAATCCTTACCAATGCATTATCAACACCATAGCAATCCACATATCGCACACCCCTCATTGACATATCTTCCAACAGTTTGGAAGAGTTTAGAGCTGCAGTAGAAGACAAGATTAAGATAAAACACCAGAATTTAAATGCATAAAACTAGAAATAAAAATATTTCATCGCAGACATTCTCCAGAAAACATCTAGCAATACCTGCATATAGTCCACCATTTCCATCAGGAGCTTTTGCCACCTTGCATTTGGAAAACAAATTTTACTGTTATATTATGGAACTTCAATGCCAATAAAAAAATGGGAAAGTTTGGATGGATAAAAATGTCTAGCATTGGTAAACGTACTTGATAAAAGCACAACCAAACTGAAAATGGTCAACTAAAAAGACACCCAAAAAATAAAAGAAATTAAGAGAGCAGTAAAGAAAGCTTAATGAGTAAAATACATAAAAATCTGAATCAAAAATACATAAAATAATAGATAACAATTTGTGTCCATACATCCAAATCATGGTATATGTAGATTAAAAGCTTTATCTTAAAGAAAACCAAGTGAAGAGGTCATCATCATCAATAGCCTTATCAAAACTAATTGAGGCCGGGTTTATGAATACTCAATTGTCATTTGTTCCTATCGACTGTGGCATGAGGTGTTAAACCTAAATTACGCAAATCATATTAAACCGCTTTCATCCGTGTTACATTGGGTTTACCACTTCTCTTACCTTCCTTTGACACTTTCTCTATCTAGTCTTCTAATTGGTGCTTTTCTAACCTTCAATGCAGGTCCAAACCACCAAAATCTATTTCTATTTATATTCAATAAATGCCAATTTCTATATTCATCTAATACAATAATTCCTTAATCTATATTTGCTAGCTTTTCTACGTATTCATCTTAGCATTCTCATTTCTATCACACTCAACAAAGATATAAAAGGGGCAGCCCTGTGCACAAAGCATCCCCGCGCAGCGAGGGTCCGGGGAAGGGTCCCACCACAAGGGTGAAATGTAGGCAAACCTTACCCTGCATTTTTGCAAGAGGTTGCTTCAAGGACAAAAGATATCAATGAAAATTTTACTACTAAACACAAATCCATGACATGTCATCAGCCTAATTGCAATTTTATAAAATTTACTTTCATCATCTCCATTTTAGCATTCTCATTATTGTCTTCCGAATAATCTATCCAAGGTAAACTCAACTTTGATCATTGATGTAAACTTATTATGAGTGAAAATTCTTTGGTCACTGCACAACTACTTCTAATACTAATTATTATACTCAGTCATACGTATCTTTAATAACTCCAGTAATCCTTTGATGCAAACTTTTTCTAAGATCTTTTCCTTGCTCTTTAAACATTTTCATTAATTTTCCAAAAATAAAATTGTTTTCCCAGTAGATCATCCTGTATGAAATCAAGTGAAGATGTAAACAATACTTCTGTGTTCAATCAAGTTGGGTTGCCAGAGACTAACAAGTGAGAAACAGCCTATGTGTATTCAAGAGCTTGTGGATAGTGCATTTATCTATAAGACCACATTAGATTCACTAAGAGCACAGGAAAATTTATTCAAGAGAAATGCTTTGAAAAAGAAAAAAATTGTTTGTAAATTTACAATCAAAAGAATTAATACTACAAGTACCACATATGCTCATGATAAAAAGTCTTATTTAATGATGTGAGAAGTTATATACTTCAGGAACAAATACAAAAACACATCATCTAGATGCATTTCTAACTTAGGAGAACATAAACAATCATGCAGATTGCATAAATTCTAAGAATGACTACCATAAACCTACACATTGACTGATGGAAGAGTAACTTGATTTTTGTGAAATTACTAGCCTTAAAAATAGAAGCAAAAAAGGAAGGAGTTGAAGAAGCAAAAAAGGAAGAAGTTGAAGAAGCAAAGAAGTATACTTTGCATGCAGTCTCCATGATCAATCTGCCATCTTTGGAAACACATGGAAGAGTTCCTTGTTGGAAGAAAGTAACCTAACATCAAAACATAAGTATCAGCAGACTAAGCTTCGGGAAAAGAAGAAAAACAATTGAAAAAGTTAAGCTACATTACTTGGCCAGCATCTAAACCGAAGTATTTGCGACTTTCAAAGAACTTGCGAGTTGCCTCATCGGTAAATGGGCTGGTCATAATATACCAATGAATTGGCATAACACTAGATGAACCTGCCACATTTACAGCCATAAGACAAGCATAGATACCTTAAATAGCATAATAAAGATACATGTGTTCTTCATAACAAAACTTACCATCAGCTGAATGAGAAGCAAGTTTTTGGACGGATAATATTCGTTCAGCTTGCAGTTGGAAAAGTGATTTACCAGATGGAAGTCCAATATCTATAGCAAAGATAAATTGATGTACAAGAATCACAAAATAAATTTGTTGGGAATAGTCTCACATCGAGAAACTAACATAACTTTGTACACTTAATATAGATCTCAGGCCTCTCATCTCAACAAATTGATTTTAGGTTGGATGCTTAGATTCTAATAGAAGTGCGGTAAATGAAGGGTGTGAAAAAAATTTATGGTTAAGAAAACATAGTTTTAAGCAATGGCAAAGAATTTCTAAAGGAATTTTAAAAAAATGTGTGTGTGTGTCTGTGTGCATATAAATATATATAAAAATATATATATTTGTTTAAAAAAATGACAACGTAGTTTTAAATTTGGGACTAAAAACTGCATATGGCTATGTATAGCAAATCCTTATCGGTACAGGTTAGGTGACCACTGATCATTCAGCACAATTTGAACTCTTAACCAGGAGTACAGCACACACATACATTAAACAATTTATTTTGCTTTATCCAGTTTAAGCATATATCAAATCCAAAATGCAATTTCGGTTCTCAGGGTCACTCTAATAGATAGTTCTATCTTTAGAATGTTGTGAAAAGTAACTTTTTAAGTTTTAAGCCTTAGTCTAGAAATCCAAAGAAATAATGAATTTGTAGACACTTGTTTTCATGTGCGACAATGGGAAAAAAATGCATGATAGAAAAATGTGATTCTGAAGGATTAGAAAGGATGAATGTTTAAGTAAATGTATCATGGATAGAAGTTGTGCCAAAAAATTGTCTGAAATGGATATTTCTCAGAAAAAGAGAATGGAGAATAAGTTGACATATAAAGCCAACTTCAAATAGTTAGATAAGGCCAATAATGGGCATTCCTACAAAGAAAGAATCTTCATTGGAACAACTAGTGGATTTCCATTAAGGCATTGTCGGTTGGTAGGGAGTCACTCTAATTATAGCCCTTAAGATTTGAAAACAGCTCAGGTCCTAACCTGAAACTTGACCCAATCACCATGCTGATTTTAAGGTCATGTAATAACCTTAAGATGGATAGCAGTCAAGTCACGGACAACCCAATTTGATGGAGATCGATTACGCAACAGTTCAGATATTTGTGAGATTGACATTTTTGGATCATCAGATGGACAATCGGAGACCATGATCGCGACCAGCTCGTTTTTTCATATTTTTACATATTTTTCTTTTATTTTTTTGTGTTGTATTATGAGAGTTAGCTTAAACTATCCGTAGAACGATCGTGGAAAACATATGTATTTAACATAATCCCCCCCCCCCTTATATTTTGCTAACAGATGACAGATAGGGTATCGAGTATTTCGGTTTTCTAGAGGAGAGTGCCGAGCGATCTTCGCTCTCGGTGCGACACTGAGATCCACCTATGGTGCGACGCCGCGGGTTCCCGCCTTTAGGGTGCCGACGCTACGTCCGCTGTCTCCCTTGCCTCCAACACCCAGTTTCGAGCCCGCCGTCACTTTCCCCGTCTTCTCGGGCACGACAGCCGCCTCCTCCTTCGACAGAGCTCCTCTTAGCCTATGCCCTCCCTAGCCTCCAGCGCTCCCACCGCCCCCTTTGCCTTGCATTAGAGCCCTCACCGCAGCCTTCCAGTCCTCCTGCAGCCATTGTATCCCTTCTTAGCACCGTCCAAACCTCCCTACAGCGGCAGCCTACCATTTCCCCCCTTTTCCCTGCAATGGACAGCCTTCCAAACACCCTCCCCTGCTTGGCCAAACCTTCCTCTGCCTCCTAAACCTGCATACATGCCGTCCCTTGACCCCTAGAAGAACTGCAGCCAGCCCTAATTCACCCCCAAATCCTGCAGCCCACTTCCTAAACTACATTTCATCCCACAGCCAAAGCCTATCCAGCACCCAGGAACTCATATTCATGCATACCAGCCCATGCTCGCAGCCCCGTCTCCAAGCCCCTTCCAACCAATTCTAGCCTACAAACAGTCTGATTCCCCCTCCGTCAGCCCCCAAGCAACAACATCTACACTCCCGGCAGCCATCACCAACAACGGATCCACTGACACTAATTACTAAGTGAGTTTGCATTTTAGTTTCATTTTTCTTTACATTGTATGGGTACTCCTATTTATTGTTAGTAATATTTTACTAGGTTAATTTGGCTCATCTAATTTCTTTATGTGTGTGCTCTATTCTCCCCCGCATCATCTAATTTATGTATGTGTGTGCTCTATTCTCCCTCGCATGTAGTCTTAGCACTTGCAATTATTTTGCACTAATTATTTGTTTGCCTAAATTACAATATTCATGATCAATTGTGACGTGTGTACGAGATTTTAAAATCAATATTGTTTAGCAAATTGCGCATTGGAAAAAGATACTTGCATGATTGAATCATTAGCGGGCATCGCATTAGCGAACCGGAATTACGCTGAACTAAAATACATAAATTTCTCCAATAAAAGTTCTTAATTAATCTCCTAACACGTTGTTGACGCCGATCAAAATTGCTCGCGATCGGACCCTAAATTTAAATTAGAGAAAATGAGTAAATTTATGATGTTACACACACATATAGAGAGAGAGAGAGAGATGTGCATATATATATAAAAACACACACATGCGTCTATATTTGTGTGTGTACATATATAAACTTGTAAATTCTAAATGTACTAATGTGGTAAATGTCAAAGCATTCATAAATTCTAACAAAATAACAATAACAATTTAGAAGTAGGAAGACATTAATCTATAATTAAGAAACAATAACAATTTAGAAGTACGAGGACATTAATCTATAGTTAAAAAAATTTAAGACGTGCCTTTTTTTATTCAAATTTATTGATCAAAACAACATTTTTTTCATAATCATCAAAATGATATTTTTTCCGCGATATATTAAGCATTGCTATCGGGAAAGACAAAAAAATTTGCATATGTTGTTTATCGATCTGGAGAAGGCTTATGATAGGGTTCCAAGAGAGGTCTTGCGGAGAATCTTAGAAAAGAAAGATGTAAATGTATCATACATTGACGTAATCAAAGATACGTATACAAATTCAGTGACCAGGGTGAGGACAACTGGAGGATTAACAGAGGAATTCCCTATCGTTGTTGGCTTACATCAAGGGTCAGCTTTAAGCCCTTATCTTAGATGAGCTCATCGGACATATCCAACAAGCAATGCCTTGGTGTTTATTATTTGCAGATGATATTGTTTTGGTCGATGAGACGTGCGAGGGTGTAAACGCGAAACTTGAATCTTGGCGAGACACTTTAGAAAAGAAGGGTTTTAGGTTCAGCAGGAGGGTCGGATGACTCCGTCATTAAATTGGGTGACCTAGATATTTCCCGCAGTGAGTGCTTTAAATTTCTGGGATCGATAATTCAAAATGATGGAGGTGAAGATAAAGATGTGATACATAGAATCCAAGCAGGTTGGTTGAAGTGGAGAGGCGCGTCTGGGATCTTATGTGATCATAAAGTACCATTAAAACTTCAAGGCAAATTTTACCGTACTGCAATTAGACCAGCAATGCTCTACGGTTCTGAGTGTTGGGCAGTGAATGGTGTACATGAGCAATAAATGGGAGTTGCGGAGATGAGAATGCTTATGGAGTTTTGTGTGGTCACACGAGACTGGATAAAATTAGGAATGAATGTATCAGGGATAAGACAGGAGTGACGCCAATTGTAGAGAAGATGCGAGAAGCTCGTCTAAGATGGTTCAGACATGTAAATAGGAGACCATTAGAGGCACATGTTATGCGTTGTGAGAGTTTTGCTACTAGACATGCTAAACGGGGGAGGGGTAGACCAAAAAAGACTTGGAATGAAACTATAAGGAAGACGTGATGTACTTAGGCATTAGTGAGACTATGATTAAAGATAGGGCGCAATGGCAACAAAGGATCCATATAGCCGACCCCACTATGGTGGGATAATGGCTTGAGTGTTGTTGTTGTTGTATATTAAGCATTGCTTTAAATGTCACCCGACACTATTTCAAATGTCGTGCGACATATGTGACATGTCGCCACACATGTTTGTTTTGAGGGCAAAATAACATTTATCCCTGAATGTTAAAGCTCATTATAGAAAAACTCATTATATGGGCCCATTATAATCTTACATCACTTTAGTCTCACATCTCCTAGTGGAGATTATTATAATCATCCTTTAAATATATAGTGGAGTTTCAATGTATTTGATATATATAAATTCTCTCCTTTTCTAGCATGGTATCAGCGTCGACCTAAATCTTGTTCGCTTACCTATCCTTACGTCTAACTCCAGCTCATGCTTTGAGTTCCGCTCGTGCCCACGTCTCGCAAGGTTGCATTCACTCATTCGTCGGCGGTTTCGCGTCGATCCTGACAACCCTCTCACCCCAAGCTCATGTGAACAGCTTTCAGTAAACACCAGCAGGAAAGGCGAGCCTCGCACAACAGGCCTTCGAGTGGCACCTCTTGTATAATACTCGCGAGCACTCGCCTCGCGCAACAGCCGCAAGCTCCCGCGCATAGGACCTTCGCTTCGCACCTCTCACACAGCGTGACAAACTCTCATCTCTCGTAGTAGGCGCGAGGTCTCGCGTCAAGTCGGAACCCTCTAGTAGTCATTATCGATGGATCTTTGTTGCTCCCGTCACTGCGTCAGGGGGTGTTACAGCTTCCTCTATCTCACTTTAGAAAATGTCATTTATGTACCTAATTCTCTTTGTAGCCTATTTTTTATTAGCATTATTACGAAAAATTAGAATTGATGTGGCTTATTATTTCCCTCCAACTATTACTTTCAGGACCTTCAGTTGAAGAAAATGCCTGCTACTGGGACTGAGCTTGGTGGACTCTACTACTTGGATGATATCATCCCCCATTCTAGTTTTTACACCAAAGTGTCTCCACTTCACTAACACCGGCGTCTTGGTCACCTCCCATCTAGTGTTCTTCAATAGCTACTACCTTTTGTTGAGTCCAATTTTGTATTAGATGCAATGCATGTTAGATAAGCAAGTATCGTAGCTCTTCTTTTCCTCTTAAAATTGAAATTAGGACTTCTACGGTTTTTGAATTAGTGCACTTCAAGGTAGTTAATATTTTGTCACATTTATAGATGCTTTTTCTCATTGTATTTGAGTTTACCTCTTGAAGGAAAAATCTGAAGATTTCAATGTTTTTCAGATATTTTATTATAAAATCCAAACTCAATTTAATACTCGCCTTAAAAAATCTTCATCCTGACAATGTGAAAGAATACATGAGCCAGTCATTCTCCTTTTGTAGCAGTCATGGCATCGTTCAAACTAGTAGTGATCATACCTCTCAACAAAATGATGTCGCTGAGCGGAAAAATTGTTATCTTCGTGATGTCGCCCGCGAGTTGCTATGTCAAATGAATGTCCTTCAGTCATACTGGGGCATGACATTCTTTTCTCATGTTGTCTAATCAATCGTATGTTATTTTTTATTTTGACAAGCGACTAGATACCAAAGATGGAGAGCGTGATATGTATATAAAATTGTTCGAGCTAGCGAGAGGAAAACAAGTGATTTAAATCAAATTAAATGCATGAAGGATGAAACAGATATGGTTTTGACGGATGATGTGGCTATTAAGGAGCGATGAAAAAGATACGTTTATCAACTCTACAATGAAAAAAAGGACAATGAACTGAGCTTGGAAGAGTTGAGTAAATTGGAGAAGTATAGGAACGTATCTTTTTATCGTAAAATTCAAGCATTGAAGGTAAATGATGCTCTGAAGAAGATGATAAATGGAAAGGCGACTGGGTCAGACTATATACTCATCGAAGTACAGAAATGCCTAGGGAAGGAAAGGATTCTTCAATAAGATACTAAAGACAAATAGGGCGACGGACTAATGGAGAGAAAGTATATTGGTACATTTGTATAAGAACAAAGAAGATATATAAAATGGTGTCAATTACAGAGGAATTAAATTAATGAGTCATACTATAAAATTATGAGAATGAGTAATAGAGAGGAGTAAGACAAGAGACTAGCATCTCAGAGAAACATTGACAACTATCGGGAAAAAAACAAGATTTGCATATGTTGTTTATCGATCTTGAGAAGGTTTATGATAGGGCTCCAAGAAAGAGTCTTAGAAAAGAAATGTGTAAATGTATCACGCATTGTCGTAATCAAAAATATGTATACAAATTCAGTTACGAGGGTGAGGACATCTGGAGGATTGACACATGAATTCTCTATCACATCAAGGGTCAGCTTTAAGCCTTTATCTCTTTACCCTTGTCTTAGATGAGCTCACCGAACATATCCAACAAGCAACACCTTGGTGTTTATTGTTTGCAGATGATATTGTTTTGGTCGATGAGATGCGCGAGAGTGTAAACGCAAAACTTGAATCTTGGCGAGATACTTTAGAAAAGAAGGGTTTTAGGTTGAGCAGGACAAAGACGGAGTATATGGAGCTTAAATTTAGTAGTGCAAGAAGGACGACTCCGTCATTAAGTTGGGTGACCAAGATATTTCTCGCAATGAGTGTTTTAAATATCTGGGATCGATAGTTCAAAAAGATGGAGGTGTAGATAAAGATGTGATACATAGAAGCCAAGCAGGTTGGTAGAAGTGGAGAGGCGCGTCTGGGATCGTATGTGATCGTGTAGTGACATTACAACTTAATGGCAAGTTTTAACGTACTACAATTAGACCAGTAATGCTCTACGACTCGATAAAATTAGGAATGAATGTATTAGGGATAAGATGGAAGTGGCACCAATTGTAGAGAAGATGAGAGAAGCTTTGATTAAAATGGTTCAGACGCGTACACGGGAGACCATTAGAGGCACATTTTAGGCGTTGTGAGAGTTTAGGCATGTTAAACAGGGGAGGGGTAGACCAAAAAAGACTTGAAATGAAATTATAATGAAAGACATTATGTACTTAGGCATTAGTGAGATTATGACTAATGATAGAGCGCAATGGCGACAAAGGATCCATATAGCCGACCCCACTATGGTGGGATAAAGGCTTGAGTGTTGTTGTATTCATGAGTGGTCTTGATATGCTCATTGACGAGGAAATACCACTTAGTTCACCCATATGCTGGAATGCTTGTACTATGAAAAAAATGTGTTGGGCCATGTGTACAAGTTAGTCAAAAGAAAATTAAAACTAAGCTAGATACGAAATTGACATTTGCTAGATATTCTATTTCTAACATCAATAATGAGCATATCCCTTCATTCTGGGTGAATATATTGTACTATATCTTTTCTAAAAAAAATTATGAATTTTCCTATACTGTATAGGTCATGTAATAGTTAATATCACAATATTAAAAGAGTATTCTCTTTCAATCTGCTATGTTTTTTCTGACATGGTATCAGAGATTTAGATATTTCACTCCAACATTCTCCTCACCGAGATTGAGGTTTTTTGCTTCTAGCCCAGCTAATCTTAGTCTAAAACTAAAGCAAATCTCTACCTTCGAAGAAATATCAGCCTTAAAGCAATCCAATCCCTCAATTCTTCTACTCGCCAATATTTTCTACTATTGCGAGGACATCTCCACGTACAACTCCATCAATGTTGCAAAGCTGAGGTAGCACCGTACCAATTGTTGTTCGTTGGGCTTCCTTCTACTCTGACGAGAACCCCGTCTCACAATCTACCTCACTTGACGGTATCTTATTCCCCAATAGAGGAGAGCACTTTTAAGCCACGTGACTCCTCAGTCCTCCCATCTCTATGTACTCCAAACACTTTTGTTTACTACGTATCCACCAATGTAGCCTTAAACTCCATCGGTGTGCATCAATGGACTCTTTGAGTTAGCGTGTCCTTTCGCTCAATCGTCCAGATTGCCATCCATCTCAGCTATACCAAGAAACCTCACTGCGGCAACGATGATCGCCTCCTCGAACTGCAGGTCACTAGCTCCACATCTCTGTCACCGATCTAGTGGGATGTTTTCCATCGGTAGTCCCACCCCCTCCCCTATCAGATCCCTCTCCTAAGGAGAAGCTTCCTAGCACCAACCACCCTCGACTACTCCACGCCGACTCCATATTCACCAACACCAGCCTCAGCATCTCCTTGACATCTCACAGAAGAAAATCCACATCCACCTTCTGCTAGCTGTGTATGAACAAATTTCACCTATGCAATTTCAGCTTATTTGAGGTAGTCGAACCTACTCTCAAGTTACCAAGCCTTTCTCCAAATATATCAACAATGATCGCTAATTACAGAACCCCACTTTGAAGTTATTGAACCCCACTCTCATGTTGCAGAAACTTTCCTCAGGTTATCGAGTCTGTTCTATGACTATTGAACTTCACTTTCAGCAAGATAAATCTCACTACTTGTGAATTTCTTTTTCCAATTTGCATCTGCTCAGCAAATAAGATCTATTCACCGCAGACTTTGTCATCTCTATCAGTCACACATCTAAACTCAAATTAGCATCTGTGTGCCCTCTTGAATCTGTGAGATAGTGCTGGCATATTTGGTTTATTATGTCATTAGTTTCATCAGGATTTATCTACTTGCCTAGATAGTAATAATAATAGGCCATGTAATAGATGGAATGACTAGGACCCATTTTACTCACACCAAACTTCTTTTTTTCTTTCTAGCAGTATTTATAGCTATGACGTCGTCAAATAGGCAAGAAAATAGTTTTGATCAGTTGGTTAGCCAAATACACAAGCGAGCATCAAGATCATTACAAACAGACAAAAATAGAAGAATATGACAAAATTAACTAATATTCAATTAAAATCAAGAAGTTAAAGCTACTGATTTCTACGGATGCCGTAGAAAAAAAAAACATGCTAACAAAGAGAGAGCAGAACAAAAGGATAAAGACAACCTTTTTTGACATGTTATATTGTGAGGACCAAAATATGCTACTATATCGTATATTGAATAATATGACACTTAGAGTGACACAATATTCAATGACTTTCGAGAACAAGAGTCAATAAGACTAGTATTGTGATACTTATCCATTAATTCTCTGGGTCTATCTAAGCTAGACAGAATGTAGACAAAATGAATCAAAAAATAAAAGCAGAAAATTACAAAGATGCTACTTTGTTATTGGATGTAAACTAAACTAGAGATTATGCTTGTGATTCACAGTGCAACTATTAGTACACAACGAAAAGATATACGGTTGATACATCAGGAATGGGAAACATCAAAAAGAGGGGGAAACACAAAATGAATGACGATCGCAGGCGCGGAACCAAATATGTGCATCAACTACTTACTAAAACAACCCTTGGGATCTGAACTTCCAAGCCGAGTTCCCTGCAATAGATTTTAAGGAAAAAATAAACATATATTTATCCCACATATATAAATAGCTACAAAATGCAGAATTAATAATTAAATGTGACATAAAAGTAAGATGACAGATTTTTTTAAGAAAATAGATAATAAGCTACTTTTAATGCTGAAAATATTGAACTTAGTGACTGAAAAAATTCATTGAGCACATGCAGAGCATATGTTTAGCCCAATGCCTTGTAGTGACTTTTTAAAGTTTGTTGGATAATCAAATCACAAAGTGTAGGACTGTCAAATCTCAATGTGTAGGAAATAGAGCTAAACATATATCTATGCATCTAAGGATTCACTTAATCTATGCAATATATATTTAGAAAATCCATTAACAATTTGATGTTCGTCCACAAAGAAAAAAGCTAAAATAGACGTGTATATTAAACATTGCTTCATTTTCAAATCATGAACCATTGTCAAAGAGATCACCACGACTCCATGGGAGAAAATGGATAGCCCTTCAGACACCTGAAGATCAAGATCAAAGCTAACGAAATCGTAGCTATTCGATAAGAGTCAAAACAAAGGGGTCGGCGGTCCATGAATATGTGGTTGTTGGTGACAGGAGCTTATTTGCTATTTTCTTAATGATTCATTTAGGTTCATTTAAATGGGTTAAGGGAGTTGAGATATTCTCAGCCATTTTGATATATTTTGATTCCTTTGCAAACCTATAAATAGTGCATTTGATAGGATGAAGCAAAGTATCTCATCTTCTCAAGAAATTTTAGCTCTTTCCTCCCCCTCTATAGGTCGTCAACTCCCCCATCAAATACTTGAGGTTTCCGACCTCCTCTCTCCCTCTCCCCATCCTATTGTTTACCCAAAGGTTATGCCATTGCCGCCGCCACCAAAAGATGTTATCGTTGAAGGTCATGCCTCGTTGTTGGTGAGCTTGTTGTCGTGTCACAATTATTAACTAGAAAGTCTTTGTATGCTCTTTTCAACGACGGTACTTTTCGAATAGTGGTTGAGGTTCAAATCGAAATCGGTTGAGATTCAAATCGAAATCGGTTGAGATTCAAATCGAAAAGACAACCATTATGTTGTTTGTAATGTCCAAATAACCTAGGATAGCATTCCCTAGTGGTTCCTTAAAAAGGAAACCTTAATTTTAAAGAAATATGAAATTTTACTCTTCATGAATCAATAGACATCCTTTATACTTCTGTTGCGGGCGCGAACGGAGGCACAGAGCTCGAAGGGGCATCAATGGCGTGGTGAGTCTACTCCAGGAGGAAGAGGCCTGCGGCGGAGACACCAACGTGATTTGTGAAGACACGAGAGGGATGGTGTCTTATAAGTTACCTTATTTATTAAGTTGTATTTTTAATTTCTGTTGGATATTTAAGCTTATGCCCGAGGGATTCTAATACCCCCAACCTCTTTAGAGTTGTCACTTAAAACCAAAAACCAAAAACCGAACTGTAATCGAACAGGAACGACAAAGAACCGGACCAAACCGTTCGCAAATTATTTGGGTGTTGTTTGGATTTTGAAACCGTGAACAACAATGGTCTGGGTGTGATTCCTTCATTTTATTAGCCGGGCCAGAACCGAAACCGCAACATACAAGTCTCGAGCGATTTCAGAATTTCTAGACTCGATCCAGACCGTACCGAAGCAGAACCGAACCGCAACCCGTTTATTATTATTATTTAATTAAAATATATTTTTATGATATTATATTTTATTTGATTAAAAATAAAATAATATACATATAGATAATATATATATATATTATTATAAATAGAAATACATTCAGGCTCATTGTGATTCTCTAAAAGCCAATTGAAATCATAGACATTCAAATAGAACCAGCCAATAAATCCAAGTCATCAGTTTCTTTTAAGTGTTCAATATAACTTCCAGACGAATCCCTCGCAAATTCCCCCATCCCGATAGCCTTCTCCCAAATTCCGCCGAAACCCTCGGTCCATCGCCCTATCCCTTTACCTCGTTCTCACCCCCTCCATTGGAAACCGTCGCTCTATCGCGGAAAGCGTCAGAGTCGGCAAATCCATGATGCAAATCGATGATGCTCTTAATGAAGATGCTCATTATCTATGACTTTTAATTGTATATTGGTGATCTAATTTTTAGATAAAAACGATTAATGTTATATCAAACTGATAGTGTAAATTTGTTAATGAGACATGTGTCACTACATGGCATAGGTAAAATATAATTTTAAGTTTATGTTCAACATTATCCTTCTATTTGAAATTAATGTGGTCTTGTAGTTGTTTATTGAAGATTTTAATTCTTACTATTCTGTATGTGTTTGTTTCGCTGGTAAACACATTTTCTTTCATTTAAATTCTTGAGTCATCCAAATATGTATGCACTGTTGTTAACCGTATAATAAAATCGACAAAATAGAATATGATGCACAAGTGATGCTTTCTTCATTGATCAATCAAGATCATATATAGTTATAAAATGATTAAAACTAGCACTCATGGAACCGCTGGAACTGAATCGGAACCGCTAGAACCGGACCGAACTGCTAGTGAACAATTTGGTTTTGGTTTTCGTTGAACCAGAATCAGAACTGGTCAAACCAAATAAAGTTTTAAAGAACTGTTACATTAATGGTTCGGTTCACGGTCTCAATAGAACCCGAACCAAACCGGAACCGTGACAGCTCTAACTCTCTTGTATTTTGGTATGTTTGGAGATTCTGATGAAAAGTTGGAGCCTAGGGCTAGCCAAGAGGTTTCCCTTGAATTTTCTCTCTTTCCCCTTTTGTTCTTCCCGATTTGGAGCGGTGAAACACTAAAAGGTAACATTCGTGCAACATGCCGACCCCGTCCGCTCGTTCACGAGCCTCCATGATCTTGTCCGCTCGCTCCACAACGCCATTTTGCGGCGACCCGCTTCGTGCTTCCGTTCTGCCGAGCACACGACCAGATCTCTGTCTTCCCCCGCTCGCTTCCAGTCGTCGTTGTCCCGCACGGGTTTCTCACGCTTTTCTTCCCATTGTCGTGTCGTTCCGCCAAGCTCGCATCCAGAACACTGCCCGCATGCTCGCATCTAGGCCTTCGTTCTCCTGCACTGGCTTTTTACGTGGTGTTTTCTAGCTCCTAGCGCCGCCGTCGATAAGACCGAGCACCTGCACCATGACGAACGCCCGCTTCGATGACCAAGCCAGCATCCTCACTTCGATCCAGGCCAGCCTCCAATGTCTTGAGGCTCGCGAAGCCCACGCAGATTGCCACTCCACTCCAGCGCCGCCCTTGGAAGACCCGTCCTCTTTCAGTGGCATGTCGGCCAGCCCCACGACGCTCCTTTACTCCCCGCACTTGTCGTAGCACATGAGTTGCGCGCCCTCGAAGTTTCTCATTTCAACGGGAGTACGGGACCGATCATCTTGGGTGGATTGTCAAGGTTGTACAACACTTTGACATCCAGGGCACCCCGGACACGCAGAAGGTCTCCTTGATGCTCCTTGTCATGAAGGGCTCTGTCTTACACTGGGTTTGTTGGCTCCACCACTCCTCCCCGCTCCCCTCGTGGACCGACCTCAAGTTGGCCTTGGTCAAGCACTACGATTATCATTACTCTGGCAATGTCGTCGAAAGCCCATGCGCCCTCCGTCGCACTTCTTCGACGGATCAGTATAATAACGAATTCATCGAGCTCGTCAACCACGTCCCCGGTCTTCCTCCCGATCACTATATGGGCTTCTTCCTTCAGGGTCTCCAACCCCACGTCCGCTCACGGCTGTGTACTCATCATCCACGGGATATTACAGACGCTATGGAGGTCACCCGCTTGGTGGAAGAGGATTTCACAATCAAGTCGGTAGACCGGACTAGTTTTCAGTCGGCCGCACCCAACTCCTTAACTCGTTCCACGTTCATTCCTCATGTACCACCACAGCCACAGGGATCCACCACCTATGCCCACCCTTCCCCCCACCCCCAAGCCGACCCTCCTTCCTCAACCCCTACGGCCACCTGCCCCCAACCGCCTCTCGACACAGGAGTATAATGATCTGTGCAGTAAGGGTTTGGACTTCCGTTGCAGGAAACCGTACTCCCCGACGCACGAATGCCCGCTCAAGGAGTTGCGGGGGTTCTCATGTGTGACGATGGGGACGAAGTCGCGGCCGCCGACTTCGACGCCCTTATCCTTGATGATGCCCCTCCGGCGGACCGGGAGACAAGTTACCTCCATCGTTTGGAGCTCTCGCGTTTTTCCACCGGGTGTATTCGGGAACACGCACCATGAAGTTGCAGAGACTTCTGCAAGGGATCTCTGTGGTGTTTGTGGATAGTGGCGCGACCCACAACTTCATCTCCCGCGACTTGATGACTCACTTGCAGCTAATCACTGACCCGACGACAAAGTTCTTGGTTTACCTTGGTGACAGTCGTCGCTCCCCGACTAGTGGCTTTTGTCGTGGCCTTCCGCTCCAGTTGGGCGTGGATGTCATCATAGGCACTATGTGGTTACAGACGTTGGGTGACATCAACGACAACTGGGCCTCCATGTGGATGACCTTCCAGTGGGCAAATCGGCCATGCACACTTCTGGGAGACGTGTCCCTTCAGCGGATCGTCATCTCATCGTGCCCAACCCAACGGACTCACTCCATGGACTTTCAGACACTTCTATTGCAGATCACCTCATCGGCGACTGTGGCCCTGACGTCTCGGTGTTCTCGCTCGATGCCTCAGCTGTCTCGCCTTCTGGAGGCTACTCTTGGCCTCTCACCGCCCCGCACCACCGACCATCGCATTTTGCTCCGGTATGTACAAGCGATTTCGGTTCAACCATTTGGCTACAGCCATATTCAAAAGGATGAGATCGAGTGATTGGTGTCTGACATGTTAGCTACTGGACTGATACGACGCAATGCTACTCCGTTCTTGAGCCCGGTCCTTCTCGTGCGAAAAAAGGACGGTAGTTGGCGCTTCTGCGTCGATTATCGTGCGCTTAACAAAGCCACTGTGGCAGACGACAAGTATCTTATCCCCGTCATGCAATAGCTTTTGGACGAGCTGTGTGGGGCCGCCTCTTCTCCAAGATTGACCTCCGCTCAGACTACCATCAAATTCGGGTGTGTGTCGAGGACATCCCGAAGACTCTTCCGCACCCACGTCGGTCACTACGAGTTTTTGGTTATGTTGTTCGACCTCACCAACGCCCCAGCTACCTTCCAAGCCACGATGAACGACATCTTTCGGTCGGTGCTTCGTAAGTAGATTATGGTTTTCTTTGACGATATACTGATTTACAGCCTAACATGGCAAGATCACTTAAACCATTTGGAAACCACTTATGAGACACTGCGGCGCGATTCCTTGGTGGCCAACCTGAAAAAATGTGTATTTGCTCAGTGCGAGATCTCCTACTTGGGTCATACCATCTGAGTGCAAGGGGTGTCCTAGGACCCGGAAAAGTCGTGGCGGTGTTGCAGTGGCCCCAGACGCGCTCCTTACGTGAGGTACGTGACTTCCTTGGTTTGACGGGCTACTACCGTCATTTTGTGACTACGACACGCTGGCACGGCCACTTGAGCCTTCTGCGCAAGGCGACCGATACTACCTTATGATGGTCCCCAAAGGCGACCACCGCCTTCACAGAACCTTGGTGGCGGCTCCAATTCTAACCATGCCCAATTTTTCACAGCCTTTCATCGTGGAATATGGCACCTTGGAGATAGGCGTCGCCGTCGTGCTCATGCAGATCGAGCGCTCCATAGCTTACAACAGTCGGTCCTTATCTACGACCATTTGTTACCGCTCAGCCTACGCAAATGAGTTGATGGCGCTCATTTTGGCAGTTCAACACTGGCGCCCTTACTTATTGGAGCGGCACTTCATCGTGCGTACGGATCATCACAGCTTACAATACCTGCTCAACCAGAAGATGATCTGATGTAGGGTGGGTTGTGGAGTGAAATCTAAAATGCACGCTAGTGATGAGTGGGGTTGACTCGCAATATCCTAATGACTCAATACATGCAACATGTGTGATTAGGCGCACCAATTAACGTTAGCAATTAAATATTATAAAACAACAAACATCATTCCATAAACGATAATAAATAATTTTCTTAAGGCATGAGGCGTTGGCTTTCCTCCGCACGGAGGGCCAGAGTAAGCGCGTGGCGATTCAATCTGTCCTGCAGTTAGAGATCTTCACGAGGCAAATAATAATGAACTACAGTTCCAAACAAGCATACGATAGCCACAACACAATAATGTTTCAACACCTACAACTAATACAAAACACAACACAAATCTGAAACGAAGTAGGACTTATGTAGTTTTAGGACAAATCTGAAGTTTTGGAGGAAGGTTAAGGGCTTTCTGAGTGGTGGAGGACTGGATCGGGTAAGGGGGAGGTCGAAGGGGAAGTTGGAGGGCTGGATCGTGTTGCCGGAGGGTGGGATCTGGGCTGGAATGCCCAAATTAGAGCAGATCCGATGGCAAGGAAGAGTTGGGAGGTGGTTCCACGGATGAAGGGGTGCTGGCAGAAAACCTGGAGGGATTAGGGTGCTGGATCGGGGTGGCACAGGGTTGGATCTCTGGGCAGATCTGGAAAGGGGGCTGTTTGGGAGGTGGATCCACGGAGGGAGGGGTGCTGGCAGCAAACCAGGAGGGATTAGGGTGCTGGATCGGGGTGGCACATGGCTGGATCTGGGCTGAAACGCCCAGGTCTGGGCAGATCTGGAAAGGGGGCTGTTTGGGAGGTAGATCCACGGAGGGAGGGGTGCTGGCAGCAAACCAGGAGGGATTATGGTGCTGGATCGGGGTGGCACAGGGCTGGATCTGGGCTGAAACGCCTAGATCTACGGATCTACCTTGGTGGGTTGTTTGGGAGGTGGATCCACGTGGGGAGGGGCTAGGGAAGCAGGATAGGGTGGGAGAAGAGGGTCGGTGGCCTGGTGAGAGGGTGGTGGCTGCTGGGTCAGGCTGGCGGCGGGGAATGGAGGAGGAGGGGCGGTTGCTGTGCTGGGAGTAGAGAGGGGCGGGCGGCTGTGGTGGAGGGCAGAGGGCTGGCGGCTACAGGAGGGCAGGGGAGGGGCGGCTTGGATGGGTGGAGGGAGAGGAGAACAAGGAGGAAAAGGAGATAACTTACCCAAGGAATCATCACCAAGGGGCTCCACGGAATCGGCACCGCGGAGGAGATCACCGAAAATGAAGAAGAAGACTCCAAATTTCAGCAATGAAAATTACAGCAGCCCTAAGGTTCTATTTATAAGAAAACAGGATTAGGGCAATCGAAATCGACGGCTATGATTGACCTACGGTTTCGGGGCCATAAATACATGAAACAAAACCCGAACTACATAATGTCATATATGAAACCATATCAGAACGACGAGCACGATGCATCCGCGGTGGCGGATCGCCGGTTCGATGAAGTCCGCCTGCGAGAATACACGAAGGTGGGGTCCGCCTTGCGCTGAATCGCGCCAGATGGTCCCCCGTCAACTCCCCCCAACTGAAAAGTTTTCATCTTCGATGAATGGAGACGATCATACTGTGGTCGAAGTCCAGGGGCGAGTAGATCAAGCTCTGCAGCAACAATCCAGGTGTCGTCGGAGAAGGGACGTTCGCGCCAGTGAACCAAGTAGCGGCACACGAGGCCATCCGTGGAGGGGACGTACTCATGCGCAATGATCTCAGTGATATGCTCGTCGCTCAACGCTCGAGGAGGGAGATCCGGTGGAATCTGTGGTGCTGAAGATGAAGTCAGTGGAGACGGAATCCCAGGTAAGTTGGGGTCAATGATGGGCTGGGTGCGGGATAAGGACTGTGGTGGCAAGGGCTCGGACATAGGCTGAGTGGCGGGAGGTGAAAGCGGTGGTATAGGCTCGGAAGGGCCGCCAATGTGGGGATCGGGGTACTCGTGAGGTGCAAAGTATGGCGTCAGATCCTCAACATTGAACACGGGGTGGATACCCATGCTCGCAGGAATGTCCAACTCATAAGCATTTGGCTCGATCCGTATCAGGACTGTGTAGGGACCGATTCGCCTAGCGCTTAGCTTCTTAGCAGACCCCTGAGGGAGCCTCTCAGTGCGGACTCTCATCATCACATGTTCACCTATCAGAAAATGTCTTTCTCGTCTACGTTTATCTGCTTGTTCTTTATAATATTCGTTGCTTAAATTAATTTTGCGTCTAACTGACTCATGCAACTCATGCAAATGACGTGTGAAGGACTCAACGGACTCACTAGAACGTGACTCAGTCGGGACAGGGATAAGATCAATAAGCTTCCTAGGGTCGTAACCTGACACTATATGAAGCGGACTCAGACCTGTAGACCTATTGATTGAACGTTATATGCAAACTCCGCAACAGGGAGCACTGAGTCCCAACTAGATGCATGCTCTCCAACTAGACACCTCAGTAAATTGCCTAGGCTTCTATTCACCACCTCAGTAAATTGCTTAGGCTTCTATTCACTACCTCAGTCTGACCGTCCGTCTGAGGGTGGTATGCAGTTAAAAACTTTAAGATAGTCCTGGTCTTTCGCCACAAGGTCTTCCAGAAATTGCTAACGAACCTCACATCACAATAAGACACAATGGACTTCGGCAGACCGTGTAATCTAAAAACGCCACTAATAAATAAGGCCGTGACGTGGGGTGCATCTGCAGTCTTACTGCATGCGATGAAATGGGCCATCTTAGAAAACCGATCAACCACTACGAATATAGAATCATGTTTCCTCTGAGTACGAGGAAGTCTAGTACGAAGTTGATGAATAGTAGAATACATGTATTTTAATATAGTTTTTAACATTGTTTTAGGTAATATTATACATATTTCATGTATAATATTAAATAAAATGGCTTGTTTTATCTAATGTATATAAATGTATATCATTATGAAAAAAAGGAGCTATTTAAGTATGAATCAAATTAGAAAAATATGTAAAAATATCCCTTGTAAATATATTTATTTAATTGTAAAATTTTGAAATAATTTATTTATTTAATGTACATATAATACTATGAATAAATAAAACCACAAAATAAAGACATATATATGTCATTATATATATGTAATTATAAAATAAAGATGTATAAATAATATAGTCATATACATATATATGTAAATGTAGGCGTGCATATTTAGCCCGGGCCTGGTTGACCGGCCCGGGTCTGCCCGGGTCTGGGCCCAGTTAGGCCTGGGCCCAATTAGGCCCGGACCAGGCCCAGGCCGGGCCTAGGGGGCCTTATAAGACCCTCATATTGGGCCCCAGCCCGGCCTGCAGCCCGGCCCGGGCAAGGCCCAGGCATAGGGCCAGGCACCGGGCGGCCTACTGTCTGGCCTGGGCAAGGCCTGGCCTTAGGCCCACATTGGGCCTGGCCCAATAAAAATGGCAGCATGCCAGACTGGAAATGAGCGGGAGGGAATAATGAGCCAGCTGGATACCAGCAGGCACGTAACGTCTCTTTTTTAATAGGAGTGTATTTTGTTTTTTTCTTAAAACAAGTTTTTTTTTTAATTTAACTGATATTCCTCATCATTATATAATTATAAATTTATAATAAACGATAAAGTGGGCTCATAAAATATTAACTATTAAGTGCTAATATAGGTAATAGGAGCATAGCTGCACCTTTGGTCCTTTATTATTCATAGCCTCTGATGACGGACGGCTAATAATTTTATATTTTGATTCCCGCCTAGCTAGGCAGGCTAGGCCTAGCCTAGGCGGGAATCTAGTACGTTAATGGTAGTATGGCACTCATATAATAATATATTATTAATATATTATATAAATATTATAAATATATAATAATTATATATCTTTAATAAAATTGTATATACAATTTTTATAAAGCTAATGCCAAAGTCCAAAGTCCAAACGGTCATAAGGCCGTTGCCTTAAATTTAATATATATAAAATAATCTTTATTTTTATAATTTATAAAAATTTCAAACGGTCTTATGACCGTTTGATTTTTTTTCTCTCCTACCTCACTGGCTCACTCTATATAATAGTGAGAAGTTGAAATAAATTTTTTTTTTAAGTTTTAATTCCGTCTATCTAGTCTCTACTCTCTCATAATATCATTTGCCCGCATTGATGGCCTCTCACAATGAGGCGAGCGCTTCTCAAGCCACAAATCCAGAGATCGAAATCGTGGAGCACAAGCATCGTGCACAAGTATGAGAGCATTTTGACAAAGTTCGCGTCAATAATGAGTTGAAAGCTAAATGTCGGCATTGTGCAAAATTACTCACAACAAAAGGCAACACAACACTGATGCGCCATTTGAAAGCTTGTTTGGACAAACAAGTGCCAGAATCGAGTCAGGCACAATTATCTTCGGCTGGGCAAATTTGGACCTATGATCAAGCTAGACAATGAGAGTCGCAAATGAAGAATGTAATCAAACGTGGATTACCCTTCAACCATTACGACAACGATGACGAAACAGCATACATACGCAGCGAGCTTCAACCAAAATATCATCAAGTAAGTAGAACGACTCTTAGAGCTGATACATACAAAGCTTATATTAAAATGAAAAAAGATTTAATAAATTATTTTAATACTTTCGAAGGAAGAGTTAGCTTAACGAGCGATATTTGGTCGTCCGGCATGTAGGACTATCGTACATTTGCATAACTTGTCATTGGATTGATCCCACTTCATGGGAGTTATCAAAACGTATAAATTTTTTTGAAAACATTGAATCACCACATACTGGAAATACAATTTATCAGGTTATAATGAAATGTGTTCGGGAATTTAAAATAAAAGATAAAATAATTAGTATTTCTTTTGATAATGCGTCAAATAATACTGCGGCGGTCGAATTATTAAAAAGAGATTTAAAACCTTTTCTAAATGGTGCTTTTTTCATACCCGATGTGTTTGTCACGTATTTAATTTAGTCGTGCAAGATAGTTTAAATTTTATGAAAGAATATGTTAATAAAATTAGAGTTATGAATAAATTTATTTATGGTTCTAATAAAATAAAACAAGATTTTAAAAAATTTGTTCATTCGCAAGGTCAAAAATATTTAAAACCCGAATTTGATATGCCCGTCCATTGAAACTCAACGTATAAAATGTTAAAAAGAGTCGTACGACAAAAAACATTGCTTATGGAATTTTATTCGAGTATTATAATACATGACTTAAGTGAAGATGATTGGGAAATTATTGAATCGTATTTAAATTTACTGGAATGTTTTTATAGAGCAACGGTAGCTTTATCTGGTGTTTATTACCCTACTAGTTGTGTTGTTATTGAACATTTTGTAATTATTACACAAACTTTTCATATGTACAAACAAAATTCTGCTTGGCGTCCTGTAATTGAAGCAATGGAAACAAAAATTTTAAAATATTACCGCGAAATGCCTTCAATGTTTACAGTTGCAGCTGCATTAAATCCAACAATTAATGTAGGAGGAGTTGATAACTTAATTGAATGTATTAACGGTTGTTTATACATAGATTCAACAGACGATACACATTTATCTCTCATTTTAATAATATTTTTACGCAATGTTTTAATCATTACGATGAATTATATGGCACAAGACCTCGCCAAGAAGTTACTCCAGCTCCATCATCCGATAATTATAAAAATATGCTTAATAATATCATATCACGAAAAAAAGCTAGAGCGACAAGTTCTTTAAATGAATTAGGATTATATATATCAACAACATTTCGTGATTTTATGAGCACAAATGAAATAGATAATTTTAATATTTTAGATTGGTGGAAATCTAAAACTCAAAGTTATCATATTATGTCGATTATGGCTCGTGATATACTAACAATCCAAACTAGCACCGTAGCTTCGGAATCTGCTTTTTCTTTGAGTGACAGGATATAACGAGCAAAGATCTCGCTTAACCGACGAGTCACTACAAATTTGCATTTGCTACAAGGACTATCTCGATGCCATGAAACGAACACAACATATTTCACAAGTTGAGACGAGCGCCTCGGAGTTTGAAGAAGACATGAGTGCGTTGAATATCGCCGACGAAGAGTAGATTGGATACGCTTCAATTTGTAATTTTTTAAATTTCATGTAATATTTTATAAGAATTTCATGTAATTTTTTGGATATAGGAATTTTGAATTTCGCATTTTGAAATTTGAACGCACTCATGTATTATTTCATGTTAATTTTTATAAAATTTGTTTATTTATTTAAAGAGTTATTTTTTAATAAATATATTTTTTAGTACCTATCTATGGCCAAATATAAAATAAAAATAATATATGTATATCTGTACACGTTAGGCATGGGGATATTAATTTGCCGGCCGCGGGCTAAACAAAAATCGAACAGGCGAAATAATTTCCGGAACAGCTTTTTGGTTTGAAATGACGGTCTGCAGGTTAAATTTGTATAAAATGTGGCATGAACCTGAACCTGGCCGAGCCCGGTCAAAGCCCGGTTTATAGGCCTTGGTAGGCCTCCATTTCAAGTGGAGGCCTGGGCCCGGCCTGGGCCCGGTTAGCTCAGGGCCCGGCATGGGCCCGGCCGCAGAGAAGCCCGTGCCCAGGGGGCCTGGGTCCGACCTGGGCCCGGTGGGCCTTTTCTGCACGCCTATGTAAATGTAATATTATAAGTAGTGATATATATATATAAATAATAAGTATAATAAATAATCATATATTTATATGTAAATATAAATGAAAAAAAATAGTATTAATAATATAAAAATAATATGCATAACTAATAAATAATATATAAATATATAAGTAAAACTAAATAAAATTATTTATTTAATGTACATATAATACTATGAATAAATAAAACCACAAAATAAAGACATATATATGTCATTAAAAACAATGATATATATATGTAATTATAAAATAAAGATGTATAAATAATATAGTGATATATATATATGTAAATGTAATATTATAAGTAGTGATATATATATATATATATGTAAATAATAAGTATAATAAATAATCATATATTTATATGTAAATATAAATGAAAAAAAATAGTATTAATAATATAAAAATAATATGCATAACTAATAAATAATATATAAATATATAAGTAAAACTAAATATATATGTAAATATATATTTAAAAAGTATTTAAAAATATAAATATATATATATAAATATTTATTAAATAAAAACTAATATATATATATTGAGTTAATACAAATATGTATTATGTAATTATATATATTTATATATTTATATTTAAAATTAATATGTAAATATAAATTTGTAACTATATGTATAACACATAAAAATGTTCTTATCTTAACAGAGATTGGCGATTGGCTGAGTGGAGAAGAATCTTAATATTTTCTCTAGTGGCGCAGGATCGAAACTAGGCCAAATCATTTTTGCTTGGATCAGACCAGCTTCCCGTCGATCGAGACCTCTTCCCGTCGATCGACCCAGGATCCCGCCGATTTCCAGAGCCAGCAGTCCCGTCGATCGAGACCTCATCCCGTCGATCGACGGGAAGCCTTCCAGAACTCTCCTTCCCGTCGATAGAGCCCCCTTCCCGTCGATCGAGACCTCGTCCCGTCGATCGACGGGAAGCCTTCCTGACTTCCAGCCAGCTGCCAGTCAACAGTCAGTTCTCAAGTCAAAATTGGCTCCTCCAGCCCATCACCTTCTAGAAGCAGTCAGCTGCTATCCAGCTATCTGCACCCCAGCTCTTCCAACCTCTAGCTGCCCTCTCCTTCTAGAACCTCCAGCTGTTTCCCATTAGCTCCTAAATATCTCTTTTTTTTCTATTGGCAGCCCCCGCTTTGCCTATAAATAAGGTGGGCTTTCCCATGTTTTGAAGGTTCATATTTTTAGAACCCTAAGTAAGTGTTCTTGTGAGTTTTTTAGTGTTCTTGTGAGCTTTATTTTAGCGTTCTTATGAGTGTTTGTGAGTTTCTTTTTATGTATTTCCTTGCTCTTGTTTGGGCCCTCCAAGTTTAGACTTTCTTGAAAAAGTTGTAAATCTTTATTTCAATCAATATATATTTTTGTTCTTGCTCTTCTTCTTCTTCTTTTGTTTATGTTGAGTGTGTGAGTGTATGAGTTAATGTTTCATGTTTATTTTGATTTAGTTTCTCTTATTGTAAGTGTGTGTGTGTGTGCATGAGATTTAGATTTTGTTTTAGTTTTTATTAACTTAGATTTCAATTTAAAGTTGTGTGTGTGAGTTTATGAGAATAGTTTTTATGTTTGTCTTTGTTTTTGTTTCTTTTAGTTTGTTCTTCTTTTCCTATATATAAGTGTGTGTGTAGGTGGATAAATTTTGTTTTTGTTTTTGTTAACTTAGATTTCAATTTGATAGCGTAGTTTTTATTATTGTCCTGCATTTATTTCCCGTCTACCCGTTTGGGTAGAACTTGCACCGCATTTATTTCTCGTCTACCCGTTTGGGTAGAACTCGCTCACACATTTATTTCCCCTCTACCTATTTGGGTAAGAGATTGCATTTCTGTCTTTCAAATTACGTAATTTCGATTTCTGTCCTTTAATTTCTGTCATTAATTCTGTCATTTTCATTCCGTCGAGTGCGTGTATTTTTAATTTGGTGTGCACTTTTCTTTTCTTTTTTCTTATAATTGTTTTTCTTCGTTTTCGCTAACGCATGTAGTCGCTTAATTATTATAGCCATCGCTCTTCTAATTTTATAAAATCAATCGCTCGTTCCGTCGATAAAATAATAACGCGTTCTTAAAAAGTAAAAATAATCAACACGTTCTTGGAAAAATACGACCTTGATAATTTTCTAAAAAATTATCCTATACTATACGCGATAAGGTGCGCTTGCCTTCGTCGAAAGATTAGTTTGGATAACCAATTACAAAAACTCGCAAAACTCTCCTTTGCTATTTACATATGCAGAGAATTCGGAGCCGTAGCCGGGGCGTAATCGTCGATATTTCGAAAGAAGAAAAGACCGTTACTTCTATTCCTCGAAATAGGATAACGGTTAGTTTCTTGAAGTAGGAGTACTCGCGAAACTCCTCGAAAACGCCCGCTTAATTTTAATCACATCACAGAAAGGTTTTGCAAAGCTCAAACTTAATTCATCAGAAGTCCATGCTAATGTCCACCCAAGGACAATGGGGAACGGGAAGAGGGGTGTATAAGTCGGTGTTCTGCTTCGTTCCCTTGGTCGTCTGACAAATACGACAATATCGTACGACACGAGCTACATCCTTCTTCAGGCTCGGCCAATAGAAACGATCATCTACGATAGCGATCGACTTGTCCCGCCCAAAGTGACCGGCGGCACCTCCCGCGTGTAACTCCCATACTAAATAGTCGTGATATGAGGTGTTGGGTACACACAAGCGGGAACCCCAAAATAAATACCCGTCAATAAGCTAATACCCCTCAATAAGATCAGGCGGGTCCCTCGACAGCGCGGCATATAAATCAGTGAAATCATGACAAGTAGGGTAGTCCGCGATCAATCTCCCAAACTCATCCACCTAGGCCCTCATCGTGTGTAGGAGTGAGACTCGGCGACTGAGTGCGTCAGCGGGTTTGTTCTCAACACCACTGCGGTGTTTGAGAACGTAGTGAAAATCATGTAAATACTCAACCCACTTCGCATGTCGATGACTCAACTTCCTTTGGGAATCGAGGTAACGTAGGGCCTGGTGGTCAGAGTAGAGAACAAACTCCCGTGGTAGGAGGTTGTGTCTCCAATATCGTAATGACTGGACAATAGCATAAAATTCTCGATCGTAGTTCGAGTATTTTTGCTTAACTTCGTTCAGTTTCTCACTAAAGTAAGAAACTGAGTGTCCCTCTTGACTTAACACACCCCAATACCAACACTTGATGCATCACAGGCGACCTCGAAAGCTCTACTGAAATCGGGGAGTCTCAGAACGGGAGCGGGCGTCAGCTTGTCCTTAATCTCTTCAAAGGCACGAGTGGCCCCGGTGGTCCACTGAAAGTCTCCATTGCGCAGGCAACTAGTAAACGGGGTCATGATCAAGCTAAATCCCCTAACGAATCTCCTATACAAGGTCGCAAGCACATGGAAACTGCGGGCCTCATGGATGTTCGATGGCGTGGGCCAATCGCGGATGGACTGGACCTTCTCAGGGTCAACGGACACGCCTGAGGAGGAGATAATGAACACGAGAAAGTGAACTGACTCGGACAAGAAAGAGCACTTTTTCATATTTATAAATAACTTCTCCTTTCGGAGGATGTCAAACAAAAGTCTCAGATGCTCGAGGTGTTCCGACTCAGTGTGGCTATAAATCAGAATGTCGTCAAAGTATACGACTAGGAATTTGCCCATGTAGGGCCACATAATTTGAGTCATGACTCGCATGAATGTGCTTGGGGCATTTGAAAGCCCAAATGGCATGACCAACCACTCATACAGACCATATTTGGCCTTGAATGCCGTCTTCCACTCGTCTCCCTCTCGAACTCTGATCTGGTGGTATCCGCTACGGAGGTCGATCTTCGAAAAGATCTGGGCTCCGGACATCGTACCTAAAAGATCATCCAATCGAGGGATCAGGAAACGATATTTCACTGTAATCTTATTGATAGCTCGACTATCGATGCACATGCGCCAACTGTCGTCCTTCTTAGGGGTAAGAAGGGCGGGAACTGCGCACGGACTGAAACTCTCTCGAATGAATTTCTTCCGGAGAAGCTCGTCTACCTGTCTCTTGAGCTCGGCGTGCTCAACGGGGTTCATACGATAGTGCAACAGATTTGGGAGCGAGACCCCGGTACTAAATCAATAGCGTGCTAGATGTCCCGTAGAGGGGGCAACTCATCAGGGAGCTCCTCTGGCATAATATCCGCAAACTCATCTAACAGTGGTCGAACGACGGGGTGAGGCTATGGTGTAGGGCAATCAGGTGTCATGGTGGCTGCCACTACATACATAATACCAGCATCAGTGTTGTCTCTCACAAACTCACTGCATCTCAGGATGTGCATGGGTCTCGAGGCAATCGTGCTAACTGAAGGCTCAACCCGACCCTTGGGTCTCTCCCTGGGTTGGGTTGGCGATAGTGTGATCTTCCGTCCCTTATCATAAACACACGTGTTTGAGCGGCTGAAACACGTGACGTCGCGATCAAAAAGCCAAGGGCGGCTTAGCAGAACGTGGGCGACGTCCATGGGCATGAAGTCGCACCAGACCCGATCCTCAAATGAAGCGATGTTGATCAATACAAGACAGCGTTGGGTACCTGGATCGCCGTCTTGTCTACCCAGATGACACGATAGGAGTGTGGGTGAGGCTTAGCCTTCACCTGCATACGGTCTAGACCCTTCTGGGCCACGATATTCACACAACTCCCACTATCGATGGCTAGCTTGCAGGGACCGCCTGCACTAGGAAAATACGTGTAAAAAATGGTGGTGTGGCGCTAGTCCTTATCGGCACGTGGGGTGTGTAGAAGGCGCCTGACCACTCCCAGCTCTAAAGAACGCTTAGCGTCGCTCTCCCAACCCTCCTCAACGGCGGCCGTAATCTCCTCAGTAACCTCCTCATCCTCAACCAATGTGTCCTCTGCCTGAACATCTATAACACTGGATACCCCCAGAACGCTGGTCATCAGTGGCAGCGGCTTTGCTCTTTGTGTCAAGCGGGACACATGGGGGCGCGGTCGCAGTAGTCTGGGGGGAGCGGGTTTCCTATACGTAGAGGTTTCAGTCCGAGAGGGGAACTGCCTCGTGCTGGTGGGGCAGAGGTACTGCTCATACTCAAGGGCAAGCTGAAATATCTGGTCGACCGTCTCGAGGTGGTGGGGAATCAGCTCTCTCCGAATCTCGGATCGGAGACCGGCCTTAAATCGAGCGGCGGTGGCAATGGGCTCTTCTGAGATATCACTCCTAACAACGAGCTCATCGAAGCGAACCATGTAATCAGCGACGAAAAGTGTGCCCTGCCGCAGATTCTGCAGCTAATCAAGTAGTTGATCCCTATAGGAGGCAGTGAGATATTTCTCTGTCTTTGCTTCATGTCTTCACATCGAGTGATGGGGTAGTAGCCATCCGTGTCCATCGCTCTCTCCACGCTAATCCAAAACACTTTGGCCTTCCCGACCAGCTTCATTTTGGCGAAGCGGACACAGTGCTCATAACTCATGTCATACCACTCAAAGTAATGATCCATGTAAAGGAGTCAATCACTGAAAGCTTTCGTATCCAAGCGACCATCGAATGAAGGTGTGTCGAGGAGAATGCGACTGGTGACGTCATGCTCGTGCTGGTACCTGCCTCTGCGTGGTTTCGGGTAATCCTCATAATACTCATCCCGGATATACTCACGTCGAACGTCGAGCGGGCAGGGGCCCACGCTCTCGACGGCCGGGGCCAGGATAGTCATCGCGGTCTCGATCACGACGATCGTGCTCTGGTGTACGAGCCCTATGATCCTGAGGAAAAACTCGGGGTCTATCGCGCTGTTGTGGATACCTATCATCATCAAGGTTTGGCCGACGCTCAGGGGCGGGGCTGCGACGGGGAGCGTTACGACGGACTGTTCAGAAAGTGGCCGAACACCCCTCTGACGTGGAAGAATGCGTGGATCCGGACGAAGAGGGATTTCAGGCGCATCTTCGCGTGGTTTCCCTTCTTGGGAAGGTGCGTCACTTGGATTTTCTAGATGTCCTAACCGGGTATTCACTTCTGTGAAGTCACGTCGGAAACCCTAAAACTGGGTGCCCATTGTGTCTAGCCGATCGAGGACAAGGCGCTGAAATTCAGCAAGCGACGCGCCCGAGTTCGAACTATTCGTTCGCTCATCAGTAACGTTCGGGTCAGACATCGGGGATCTATAAGCCCTACCACTACGGAGCATAGACATGGCCTAAACCTTGGGCTCTGATACCAACTGATGTAGGGTGGGCTATGGAGTGAATTCCAAAATGCACACTAGTGATGAGTGGGGTTGACTCGCAATATCCTAATGACTCAATGCATGCAACACGTGTGATTAGGCGCACCAATTAATGTTAGCAATTAAATATTATAAAACAACAAACATCATTCCATAAACGATAATAAACAAATTTCTTAAGGCTTGAGGTGTTGGCTTTCCTCCGCACGGAGGGCCAGAGTAAGCGCGAGACGATTCAATACGTCCTGCAGTTAGAGATCTTCACGGGGCAAATAATAATGAACTATAGTTCCAAACAAGCATACGATAGCCACAACACAACAATGTTTCAACACCTACAACTAATACAAAACACAACACAAATCTGAAACAAAGTAGGACTGTTGTAGTTTTAGGACAAATCTGAAGTTTTGGAGGAAGGTTATGGGCATTCCGGGTGGTGGAGAACTGGATCGGGTAAGGGGGAGGTCGAAGGGGAAGTTGGAGAGCTAGATCGTGTTGTCGGAGGGTGGGATCTGGGCTGGAATGCCCAGATCAGAGCAGATCCGATGGGAAGGAAGTGTTGGGAGGTGGTTCCACGGATGGAGGGGTGCTGGCAGCAAACCTGGAGGGATTAGGGTGTTGGATCGGGGTGGCACAGGGCTGGATCGGGGCTGAAACGCCCAGATCTGGGCAGATCTGAAAAGGGGGGCTGTTTGGGAGGTGGATCCACGGAGGGAGGGGTGCTGGCAGCAAACCAGGAGGGATTATGGTGCTGGATCGGAGTGGCACGGAGCTGGATCTGGGCTGAAACGCCCAGGTCTGGGCAGATCTGGAAAAGGGGGTTGTTTGGGAGGTGGATCCACGGAGGGAGGGGTGCAGGCAGCAAACCAGGAGGGATTAGGGTGCTCGATCTGGGTGGCACAGGGCTGGATCTGGGCTGAAACGCCCAGATCTGGGCAGGCAGATCTGGAAAGGGTGGGCTGTTTGGGAGGTGGATCCACGTGGAGAGGGGCTAGGGCAGCCGGACAGGGTGGGGGAAGAGGGTCGGCGGCCTGATGAGAGGGTGGTGGCTGTTGGGTCAGGCTGGCGGCGGGGAATGGAGGAGGAAGGGGCGGTTGTTGTGCTGGGAGTAGAGGGGGGCGGCCGGCTATGGTGGAGGGCAGAGGGCTGGCGGCTACATGAAGGCAGGGGAGGGGCGGCTTGGATGGGTGGAGGGAGAGGAGAACAAGGAGGAAAAGGAGATAACTTACCCAAGTAGTCGTCACCAAGGGGCTCCACGGAGTCGGCACCGCGGAGGAGATCACCGAAAATGAAGAAGAAGACTCCAAATTTTAGCAATGAAAATTACAGCAGCCCTAAGGTTCTATTTATAAGAAAACAGGATTAGGGCAACCGAAATTGATGGTTATGATTGACCGACGGTTTCGGGGTCATAAATACATGAAATAAAACCCAAAATACATAATGTCATATACGAAACTATATCAGAACGACGAGCCGGACGCATCCGCGGTGGCGGATCACCGGTTCGAACAAGTCCGCCTGCGAGAATACACGAAGGTGGGGTCCGCCTTGCGCCAAGTCGCGCCAGATGGTCCCAAATCATGATCACCCCATCCCAACAGGCTTGGGTGGCGAAACTGTTGGGCTATGAATTTTCCATCGAGTTCCGTTCAGGCAAGTCCAACATGGTCGCGGACACCTTAACTCGCCAAACGACTTTGGCCGAACTGATGGTCATCTCCCACCCGGTTTGGCAAGAAGAGGGCACCATACAGAGTGAGGTGGAGGCCGACCCGACTCTCCGGCCTATCATGGATAGCTTACGAGCGGATGCCATCGCATGTCCCCCGTACGCTCTTGTTGGGGGTCGATTGTTCTATCGGGGCTAGTTGGTCCTCTCTTCCTCGTTGGCCAGCATTTCGCGCTCCTCGCAGAGCGCGTTCCACACTTACTGCAGTGTCGCGACTGTGCTTTATTGGCGAGGGATGAAGCGACATGTGGATGAATATGTTGCAGCCTGCCTGGTCTGTCAACGTTCTAAATATGGGTGCAAAAAAAGCTTGTCGGGCCCGGTCTAATTTATTGTCGGGCCCAGGCCGAACCCTATTCAAATCAGGTTCAGGTTGGGTTCGGGCCCCCGAAGAAAAAGGTGCCTACCTGAGCCTACCAGACCGAACCAGGTAGGCCGGGCCAGATCTGGGACTGGCTAGGCAGGCCCATTGTTGGCAGCTTCCAAATGTCGTTTGGCAGCAACTGTTGTCGTTTGGTAACCCGCGCCAAGCAATTAATGTTAGGCAGCGCCCAGGCAGGCTCCAGTGGGCACCAGGCAAAGTCTGGTGCGCAGGGAGACCTGGACCCGAACCGGCCCGGGCACCAAGTTGTGCCCATGTAATAAACGGGGCATGGTGGTGCCCCTAGGCCTAGCCCGGGCCTAACCGGGCTCAGACCCGACCCGGACAACCGGGCCCGAACTTTATTTGCGCGCTAGTTCTAAATATGAGGCCACTTTTCTCGAGGGTCTTCTGCAGCCCTTACCCGTACCCAATCTCATTTGGGATGGAGATTGTGATTCATATAGATCACATGCTAATTCAGTACCTATAGACAGAAAAAGTTTCAGCAGAACAGGAACATGAAGTAGATGACATACCTCCAATAGTTCAACCGGTGATCAAATACAAAAAAAGCATCAACAACATGATAATTGACATGTTATGTTAGCCTCTAATTATCATTCCTTCTTTGAGTACCATTTTACAAGTTGAACAAGCAGCGTAAAAGGAATAACGCAAAAGGTCCTAAAGGATTTAGAGATCTTCTTCAGAATACAGCTGCATAGATAACCTTCTCTATAAAAAAAAGGGCAGCCCGGTGCACAAAGCATCCCCGCGCATAGATAACCTTCTCCATAAATGAGGAAAATTAAACATACTTGATGAAATCAACAACATATAATAAATGACAGAAATACATGCATCCAAGGTAGCCAGACACTTCCAAATGGAGAAAACCTTACAAAACTCGAGATACAATTTATTGCACGAGGATGCAACAAGATGTGAGCAAGTTCATGATGGGGATGCATGCAGTGTAGCACCTCAAAACATGCTAATAGTGAGCTTGGACTCTACATGTGATGTAGATAAAGGCATCATTATACCTCTATCTAGTCCTATACCAACCCAACCATGGGAAACCATTCCATGGATTTTCGAAGGAGGGTGGGAGGGTTTACCGAAGATAAAAAGAGGGCAATGTTACAAATTGCAGACTACTTCTAAAGATGATTGTTCTCATCATGACAAAGTAATTTGCCAAACTATTCTTCCAACATGTTTTGGAAAACTTTAGACTATGAAGTTTCATTGTCTTTGACAAATGTATCGATTTCCACCTAAGACAGATGACGAGACATAGGTGATCAACATGATCATGGTGCATCTCCTGTGAGGCTATAATTACAAGCATAAGGCATGAGATGATAGTATTTGGCCTTCAACTGAGTTATTTACTTCTAATGATGAAGACTCCATTTAAGGATATTCGAGCTATACTCTACAGAGCTCATTCGACTTTCACTTCTCCATTAGCAGATTCCTTAGAGGCATACGAAAAATTCACATGCAGGTGGAACAACAGTTGCATAGAACCAGGCAAAATTATAATAAAAGGTATGATTATATATCATGTAAACGCTAAATCCAAGGAAGGAGAACTTGTTCAGTTACACATGGGCAAAGATAAACTCAAGGGAGATGGCAAGAAGCTAAAGTCAATCTAGTATAGATTATTTTGAAAATTGAATAAGATTGAGGACAATGCATCTAGCCAAAGCTTCCACTTCATATGGGCAATGATAGTCAATTATTAGCATGAAACTAAAATCGTTCAACATGTTTAATGCTTAATTTGATTAATTTGATGCTAACAAACAATTGTTCAAGTTGTTAATCCAAGTTTGAGCTAATGTGCATAACATGTTACTATTGACCCAATCTAATCGGCAATGAACGCTTAGCCAAACAATACAATGATTTATTTTTTTTCTTCTTAACCAAACAATACAATGATTTATTTCTTTTCTTCTTAACCAAACAATACAATGATTTATTTCTTTTCTTCTTAACCAAACAATACAGAGATTTGTACATGAATATATAGGAAGGAGTGGTAACTAAACTGCAAACCAAGGTGTGGGACTAGACTACATGCCAACAACGGGCCTTTACATGGGCTAAGTCAAGTTTTTTACACTCCCCCGCAAGCTTGGAGCACGCAGATTGTAGGTGTCAAGCTTGGAAACAAACTGCCGGTATAGTGGGCGTGGTAAGGCCTTGGTGAAAACATCAGAAATCTGCTCAGCAACTGGCACATGTCATAAATTAAGTTTGCGTAGCTGAACCTTTTTCCTAATGAAATGACAATTAACTTCGATATGTTTGGTACGTTCATCAAAAATGGGATTCTTGGCGATATGAATAGCAGCTTGACTATCGCAAAAGAGAACCGCCAGAAATGGGAGTTTCACACCAAGATCAGTAAGAAGACTTTTCATTCGTGTAAGCTCAGAAACAGCAAATGTCACTGAACGATACTGAGCTTCTGCAGACGAGTGTGCCACCACTGTTTGCATCTTGCTTCGCCAGGTGACTAAGTGTCCTCCAAAGTATGTGCAGTAACCGCTCGTAGACCTACGATCATCAAGAGAGCCGGCACATTCTGCATCAGAGTAGGCCACCAAGGATAGAGAAGATGACGGCTTATACACAAGCCCTTGTGCTGGGGCATTCTTCAGATACTGAAGAATTCGCTCGACAGCCTGGAGGTGGGACCTCTGAGGAGCATGCATGAACCGGGTGACCATCCCAACATCAACGGATATATCGGGTCGTGTGACAGTTAAATAGATAAGTTTGTCAACTAAACGACGATAATACTCTGGATTAGGGAGAAGCAAATCTGAGTCGGACATATGAGCGCAGAGCTTGTGGTTAGCATTCATTGGTGTGTCTGCAGGTTAGCATCGTGAGTAGCCTGCATCGTGAAGATGGTCTAGACAGTACTTCTGTTGAGACGGGACGAGTCTATCGGGTCGACGAGCTACCTCGATGCCCAAGAAATATCAGAGGTTGACCAAATCTTTGGTTTGAAAATGTGAGGTCAAGTGCTTCTTGATGGTAGATATACTGTTTAGATCATCTCCCATGATGAGAATATCATTAACATGTACCAGAAGTATCACTGTGCCTATTGGGCGGTGACGAGTAAATAGGGAGAAGTCCGCCGAGCTCCGAGTGAAGCCTTCTTTATTTGATGCATGTTCTATACTTCCTAAAGTTATTCCCCGACAGGGCTAGCCTTGTCTTCTCAATCTCTACTTCAGCAAGTTTCTCATGTTTTCCACACGACCATTAACTATGTTGGTGGATGTCTACCACCGGGTCCTCATTAACGTAAAGTTGTGTGTTGTCCAAACATTGGGTATTTGCAACGATATTGTTTATATTGAGGATCACCCTCGTCTATGTTGAGGATGTCATTTTCATCAGAGACAATATTGCAAAAATTTCCAAGGTCAAGCTTCAACTGGACAAGTATTTTTAGGCAATAGATCTAGTCTTCTCCACTACTTCTTGGGAATTTGTGTAGTCTCTCAAGTTGATTCTCTAATTCTTCCTCAAAGGAAATATTGTATTAATCTTCTTCATGATGTTACATACTTGAGATGTAGACCGTCTGAAACACCTATGGAGGCAAATGTTAAGCTCTTCTTAATTTCCTTCAATTCGGACCTTCTATTGCCCAATCCCTGAGAATTATCAAAGGTTAGTTAGGAAGATAATTTACTTGGCAATCACCACGCACGATATTTCCATTGTGGAGGGTGCAGTAAGCCAATAAATCTGCTCATGCACACTCCAAGAGTTTCAAATCTAAAGCAATTGAACTTTCGAGAGCATTCTTTAGTATCTAAAGTGAGCTCCTAGCCAGGGTCTCATCAATTTATTGTCATCTACTTTTTCTCTTGTAGTCAATCCAAATGCTTAAATATGCCAGATACATAATTGAATGGTCTATCCACCAGTGGATTTTGTATATATTTTGGTAGTAATCACACCAAGCAAGCATATTGTTGCTCACTCTACAGTTGAGGATGGGAACCACTCGATGGACCTTGCTTTTTGAACTCACTTGACTTGAGAACCTCTTAATTGACCTTGGTATATCACTTCCTTCATCTATGATATTTTTCTGTGATAACCAAGATACTATTCATAACACCAAGAATCCAATATTTCATGAACGTACAAAGCACATCGAATTTTATTGTCACTTCATCTAAGACGTGGTCAAACTTCAAGAAATTTAACTCCGTGTATTTACTGCCTCTCAAACCAGGTCTACTATATCTTCGATTTCTTTCCAAAAGAGTATGTATAACCCAACTTCAGTGGGAGTGTAGTATATTATTGTATATATTTATTTTATTTTTGTCAGTTTGCGTATAACATCTATATATGGGACCTCCCTTTTATAAATAGGGTCATTTGACCCAATCTAATTAATTGAGAACATTTTCCCCAAGTCTAGAATAACGAAGATCTATCACATCTAGTTTTATTATTTAAAATCCTTTGATCTCTTGCTCCAAATAGTCCAAAGAGTAGGAAAGGAAAAAATAAATGATGAAAAGTTTTGTGTAAGAGTATAAAAGAGCAACATTTCAATTGATAAGTGAAGACACCGATGAAGAAAGAACAATATTTGCTTACTTGTCCACCAGATAGAAGCACTACTGCTAATTTCCCTTCTGAAATGGCCTTCAATCCCCTCTTCCACAACCTCTCTCTTACAGAAATAGTTCTTTCTTCAATGGTTGAGACATAAGACTCTGGCACAGGTTCAAAGGCAGGCAGTGGGGGGCCTTTACTACATGAAAAGATTGAAAAGTAAAAAAAAAAGTGAGTGTATTTTGCATAAACAAAAATTGGATTTTTCTCCAAGTTCATTCAAGTATGGAAAGATCACCTTGAGATCCAAGTGAACATCGAATTATCCGATCAATCCTCGGAAGATCTAAACCCTGAAATCAAGTAGAATGCAATGATGTAATACTGTTTTCTTCTTAAATTCAATGAGAATTTTGCAGGATGGAATATAACTTTTGCATCAATGTAAAATCAAAGGATAGAAACCAAAACATATATCATAAGCAAAAACTTTTAGAAACTTCAATCTCTTAACACCGTACTTGCCGGTTAAAAAGTATATATGACCAGATCTATATGTGACTGTAGGATAACAACAAAGGGGAAAATACATATTACAGTACAAACTTTAGGCCCCAGTTAGCATTGATAGAAAAATAGTAATACCTTAAGTTATAACCTGCTAATATTTTGGTAGGATAAATTGGATTTTGAGTGTTAATCTGACTTAATCAACATTATATGATTAACTAACATAAATAACAGTACATAATTAATTAATAATCAGATTTCTTCGCATCAGTTTCCATCCAGTTTTTTAAGCCCCTTCTTTGACCCCAAATACAGGGCCCTTGAGCACTGAGTGTGCTTTAATTAATTACTTCATAAAACCCTACATAGGCTTCATCAGTCCAGTCCACAGAGTAAGCGGACAAGAGAAATACGCATCAATTCATCCAAGGAACATTAAAATACGAATAAATTGCTGCCAAACATTCATAATTGCAGCCAAATCACGTTAAAAATTCAGGAAAATGAAACCTAGAAAACACAATAACGAAAAAAATATGTAGACGATGAAGAGATCACGAACAGCACCACCCACACCAACGCATTCCACCAGATTTATTCAAGAACAGAATCAATCGATCAGTTTCTTCCAATTAGAGGAGAAAGCGATCAAAACAGGAACAGATCTAGTCGAAATTACAACGAATTACGAGGAGGAATACCTCGATGTCCCTGACGAGTTGGTCGCGTTCCTCGCGCGAGAGCTCGTCCCAGAGGACGAAAACATCTTCCTGGCCGTAGTCCTTCAGCCTCTCCACTAGGGCTTCCGGCGGCGGCGGCGGCTCCGCCTCCCGCCTGGCCGTCTCGGATCCCACCACCATCTCCTTCATCTCTCAGTCCCTCGAGTGCAACCGTCGCTGCCAAGCAATTCCAGGCTAGAAAGACAGTTCCATTACCGGCAGCATTTTTATAAGTGGTAGCGGGTCATGACTGTGGGACCCACTTGGCTACAATATATAATTATAATTATATAGATGTTTATTTTATATTAATTAATAAATATATATTATATTATTATCAATATTATTGTCTTCTAAGGGCTCTTCAATGGAATCAATCCTATGCCAAAATTATATGGTCATAAATGTTAGTAGTTGCCACATCAACCACAAACAATGCAACATGATTATTCAGTGGCATATGCATGAGCTAGACCCTACGAGTAGATCGAGGCAACTCATCGTATGACATCATTCAGCGTATTCATCGAAGTAATATTTGAAGATTCTGAGTCATCTGCAACCCCAATAAGGCGCATAAGAAAGCAGTAATCAGTCATATCGACATTTTTGACCGTCGATTATGACATCATTATGTTCGCTGCTTTCTGCGTACGACAATAGACTTGATTAAGAATGTCTGGAATCTTAAGGATGATCAGTGTGTCTCGCGATAAAAGAGGTGGATTTGGCTATCTATGAACGCGAACAAGATTTCAAACTCTAATCTCTCTCTGATCATTTCTCCTTCACCAATTTGTAATCACAGAAGTATTGGAACGAGATATGCAGCGTTAAAAGATGGTATCCATCCTCACACGTGCACACTAAGAGTCTGTTTGTTTGAGCGTTTTTTGCTCTATCTCCATTGTGAGGAAAACGGCACCGCTAAAAAATTCTGTTTGCGAACTTTGTTCTCACCGGCATCGCTCCAAAATGTCATTTTTAGTCTTTTTGAAACCGCAATCACATCCCTCCATTTCTCGCAGATTCATTGTCAACGCTCTCATTCCCACCACCGAAACAAAAAGACCCTAAATTTTAACAAAATGCGTGGAGTTTAATTTATTAATACTTTCAAATAACAAATTAAATCGTAATTATAATTTTGTGGCCCTATTATTACCTATTTCACAATATGTGAGAAGTCGTCGTTTTTAGTAGATCCAAGAATATAAAAAAAAAACTTTGCATTTTTATCACTTTCTTCGTGGTTCACAAGTAATTATGATTACGTCTTTCGTCTAATTTGTACTCATCTAAACTCATTTGACTAATTTCACAAAGGAATTTATTTGTATGCTCTTAAAAGACGGCTCGCATATTTAGGCTTTGTTTGGCGAAAGATTTTTGAGTCCGGGTCCGGGACTCAGATTTTTGGGTGGGACATCTCAGATATCCTTTTCAACTAAGGAGGAACATCTCGCCAGTGACATCTTGGGGACAACAGTAAGCCAGCCGAGATGTCCCATAGATGTCCCGCCTCAGTTGATAAGGGTGTCTGGGATGTCCCAGACCCAAAAAAATATGGGTCCGGGACCCAGACCCAAAAATCATGCCCGTTTTGACACGGCGGCGGCGAACGTGAATGTGATGGTTACGAACCATCGTTCATGAATGCCCGGCCTCACCTAGCCGTGAACATAAAGCCCGATCGGGCCGGCCTGGACCGGGCCCGATCGGGCTTTTTCCTACATCGGGCCGGGCCGGCCCGGTCCGGGCAGGCAGCACTTATGTGCTGACTGCTCCGGCCCTTCAGGCCGGGCCGGTCTCGGGCCCGATCCAGGCCGGCCCGGTTTTTTTACTTTTTTTTTTATTTAAAGTTTAATTTTTTTAATTTTTATTTTTATAAATAATTAAATATTGAACAAATGAAAAATTTGGAACAAAAAATTTTATTCATATTGAAAATTTGGAACAAAATACAAAATTGAAAATACAAAGTTTCAAACGCGTCCATTTCGTACAAAATTGAAAATAAAAAATTGAAAATACAAAATTTAAGTCGTACAAAATACAAAATTGAAAAAACAATTGCTCGATTTAATCATCTTGTAGATTCAACGCGTCCATTTCGTCTTTTATCTCCTCCGAGCTATCCTCCAATGCTGTTATGTGTTGCTTCCTCTTTAAACTGTCCAAGTAGTCCTTGTAGCATATGCAAATCTCCAGCGAATCTTCGTTAAGCCGGCTCCTCCGCTCGTTCAAAACTCTGCCACTAAGAGAAAAAGCGGACTCCGAAGCTACTGTACTAGCTTAGACAGTTAATAAATCACGGGCCATACAGGCCAAAACAGGATAGGTATTGGCTTTACCTTTTCACCAATTTAAGAGATCGAAGTTTTCGATCTCGTCTGAACTCATAAAATCGCTTAATTGAGTTATTGTGTATAATCCTAATTCATCTAAACTACCAGATGTGCGCGCTTTTTTTCTAGAAGCTAAATCTAAAATTTTATTTTTAAGACTATCCTTCGTTTTGGGTTGCGTTATTTCTTCGCGGGGTCGTGACCCGTATAAGTTATTGTAATAATTATTACTTTGCGCAAAAAAATTAGTAAAACTTGTAGTACTAACGGGGTCATCCTCATCATAATTTATATTTAAGGTTAGATTAGTATTGATTTCGTCGATCAAATTTTCTACGCCTTCTACGTTAAGTAGCGGATTTAAAGCGGCGACGCACGAAAACATAGGCGGTATTTCTCTATAATATTTTAAAAAAAATTCTTCCATTATTTTAATTAAAGGAGCCCAACCTTGGTGTTGCCTATAATAACTAAATCTTTCTGTGATATGTACGAAATGTTCAATTACTAATGCGCTCGTTGGATAATACACTCCAGATAAAGAAACGGTGGCCCTATAAAAACACTTTAGTAAATCTATATAATGTTCTATTATGGTCCAATCAGTTTCACCTAAACCGTGTTCAATATTAAGTAAACTATAATATTCTATTAGAAGATCTTTTTGTAGAACGGCTCTTTTTAACATTTTATAGGTTGAGTTCCATCTAATAGGCATATCTAATTGTGGTTTCAAATATTTCTGATTTTGTGCTTTACAAAATTTTCTAAATTTTATCGTTAATTTTAAATTCCCGCGCACATTTCATAATAACTTTATATAAAGCTATAGCTGTGTGCGGGAATTCAAAACCTGTAAAACATATTACGCGTTTATTTTGCTCCCACGAAATGGGATCAATCCAATGACAAGTGATGCAAAGATAAGTTAATCCTAAATTTAAATTACTCGTCCAAACGTCGCTCGTTAGACTCACACGTCTTTCGAAATTTTCAAAATACCTAATTAATTCTTGTTTTGCTTCTAAATATAACATAATCGTGTCGCGCCTTAAAGTAATTCTACTAACCTTTTGATATTTGGGCTGAAGCCCCCCATGTATGCACTCTGTGTCGTCGTCATTGTCGAAGACGCTGAATGGCAGCCCACGTTTGATGACGAACTTCGCCTGCAGCTCTCGCTGTCGCATTTGATCGTACGTCCAAATCTGTCCGGCTCCAGAAATTTGGGCTTGACTTGACTCGGGAGGAGCTTGTTTTGACTCGCAAGACTTCTGGTGTCTAACGAGCGTCGAGTTGCCGCTGATGGATAGCAACTTCGAGCACATCTTGCAGCGCGCTTTTCTTTCGATCCCGACTTGTACCATCTCGAAATGCTCCCAAATACTCGCTATACGGTTGTGCTCCACCACCGAAGCCGTACTTTGGAAAGACGACGCTGGAGTTGTGGAGGACGACACCATTGGGAGAGCTAAGAGAGAGAGAGAGAGGGATGGGGTGTGAGAAAAGAGAGAGGGGAGGGGGGTATTTATAGGTTTTTTTTTGTTTTTTTTTAATTAAAAAATTAATTAAAAATAATAATAATAATTAAAATAAAAAATAAAAAGAGCAGCCAACGGCTCTCTCTTGAGAGAGAGTCGTTGGCTGCTCTCTCATGGCAGCATGGCTGCCACGTGGCAGCCATGCTGCCATGAGCCTAACGGCTCTAATAAGAGCCGTTAGGCTCAATCGGGCCTAGCCCGAGACCGGATTGGGCTATGGCCGGCCCGGTCTCGGGCTAGCCTGATTTTCGGGCTTTACCCGGCCCGGACCGGGCCGGGTACCGGGCCGGGTAGCTAGGCCAAACCGGGGCCCTTTCAGGGTCCCGGGTAAGGGCTCGACCCGGTTCGGGCCTGAACCGGGTCGGGCTTGACCGGGCCTTGACCGGGCCGGGCTCGGGCCGGCCCGTCAGGCCCAATTTTTATGTTCATGACTAGCCTCACCTAAGGAGCTTCATCCACTTTTACATTCAAAACTAGTTTTTCTTTCTAGGTGGCGATCATAACCATTGTCATGTCAAACATACATTCTATGATGGCAGTGTTTTTGTCCAAATTCATCAGAGCAAATAAGTCGTGTCAAACAAAACATTTATCTCTAAAATATTTATTACAAAACTCATAACATTTTTTTCTATTTTCCATATCGAATAATGTGAACAAAGTTCATTCATGCAACAATGTTTCTTAGAAATAACATTGTATATGTCTGAGAGGAGCAGTTTCTCATTAATTTGAGTTTTAACGCTCTATCATATTCTTCGTTCTCATTTGATTGACATCATTATTTTAATTTAGGGATATGATGTAATTACTTGAATGAGCATTGTATTTTTATTTTTTTTTGAAATAGATTATGTATGTTGTCATTAGATTAAAACAATAAGACTATATTTGACAATTTTGAATGTTTCATCGACAACTTTTCATTTTTAATATTATTTATATAAGCAAATTAAAATTATTTTGCCCAATACAAAACTACTTAAAATTGAGAGAATGATAAATATTTTAAAAAATAACAAAAAACCATAAATTAAGCACATTTTAAAATAAAGGTAAAAGAAATGATAAAGAGACTCAAAATAGGAGAAATGAATATTTCACCAAATGATATATGTATATAATTATATGTATTTAATTAAAAAAAAGTTAGAAGGTTACTATTTACTTAGTGCCTAAACAACATAATTGACATAAAAAGCATGCCATATAGCATAATTGAGAATTTGGGAGTATAAAATGGCACGCATGTAATTTGATGATTGTAGAGCGCAAAAAATATAAATCATTGTTTTATATGTAGGTAAATTTTACCTACTTGCGCATCTAACAAACATACACTTAAGCATATAAAAGTTAGATATGACGAACTTTGGGCGGAAGCGAAATGCAGGGATTATATTAATCCTAATTAACGCACATGAAATAAATATAGGAAAAATTAGAGAACAGAAAATCAAACCGGATTTTGAAGCATCCATGGACTCAAAACTTTGAGAGTACAAAGTTCAAGGTTTTCAATCACGTTCTCTCCTTGACACCACCCGATGAGCGGGCTTGGAATGGAAACGGAATAATCTTTATGCTAGAGCAAAAATTTCTCTAGACTGTGGTTCTTCTTCTTTCGAGCAGTACCGTATCCGAAAGAAGAAAACAATACATCATTTTTCAACCGTCGCGCCTTCTGCCATTCTCGTACAGGATTGGAAGAAGAAATAAAACCGCAAGCCAACGGTTCCCACCTTCTCCCATTTCTTTTAATAAAATAAAAATAAAAATAAAAAGCTTTATTTCGATTGTGGAAATAAAAGGAATGTCATTATGACGAGAGATGACTGGCATTAAATATTGGTGAGAATGAGCTGGCATTGACCCAACTTAATTAATAATTAAACTTTATTAGATTATTAAATATAATGCCAGAAATTTATTTAGACCCCATTGGATCTACTATTCATTATTAGTTTCTATCCGTTTCCAAGCCGTTAACTTATTTGTGTCTCTTTAGGGAGAGCCATGATTGGAACCAAGATTCAAACTTCATGGGTTCGCCAATAAGGATTTGACTCATCACAAATCATAATTTTGAACCCGTCAATTTGTATCGCGAACTGTCCAGTATCTATCCTTGATTAGATTGACAATTAACATTAACGAAGCACAAAATATTAGTATAAAATACTGACATTATAATATATAAGAGAGAAAAATTCTTTTCGGTGAAATATTTATCTTACTGATTTTACCTCTTCTTTATTACAATTCATACTTGTTATAATTGGTTTAAATTATATTTTTTTATCTTATTTAAAAGAATATATCAATATCCATTCAGTTTTATTAGGTTTTGTATTTAGCGACACAATAAATTTTATAGAAATGATGAATGATGAGTGTACTGTCACACTAGGTCACAAAAAAACCCATAGGACTGCATTGTTTTTAAAAGACCAAACAAAATGAAAGATAAATAAAGTGCATTAGTTGTTCATCTGAAAATTAATTTGATATTAATTTAATGCATACCAGCCCTGCCATAAATCATGGTCCCACGGCATATCAAATTATCACAAAAAGGGTAAGAAATATTGATAGGTTTAAGGCATCAAGTTTTGCATAAAATGGCTCTTAAATGAAAGGCATCATTTTTGTGTGCAAAAATGGTAAATACAATTAATTTCTATTTATAGTTACAAATAATCATGTATCTTAAAGTGATGATGAAACTTTTGAATCAAAGCATGGGGTGTGGACAAAAAAGAGAGCAAATTTTAGATGCGCTCAACGCACAGAGAGGATAGTAGGGGATTTTTTTCTTGTCAAGTTACAGTTGTAAATGATCTGTATTTTCAGTATAAATTACAGTTATAATTTAGTTCAAAAATTTCACTTTTTATAGGTGTATATTTATCCCAAAATATATGCATTTGAGTACTTACAATGACCGTAAATATACATTAATCAATATTTCGTGACCTAAAAAAACAGCATATAATTGAATTTCCCGGACCATACATATATACGATGAGCGTACCTAAAATTTGCTTCAAAAATAAAGGGATAATGTGCATAAAGATAGGCTTGAGTTTTCTCTCCCATCACTGAATTGAATAAATATCACCAAAATGGATGAAATATGTGTGTCAGGGACACAGCTTAGAGAGCTACATGCGGGGACGGGTCCCGGAGGCTGGCTCGCAACGATGTGTTCTGAAGAGCGAATGAGGCTCATCTTAGAGAATAGAGTGCCTTTTGGAGAGCGGAACGCGGGCGCACTGGAGAGATGAGCGCCTTTTGGAGAGTGGAGCGTCTTCCGATGAATGGGGTGCGGGAATGCGCGCTAGAGAGAAGAGCGCGTAGACGCACGCTAGAAAGCGGAGCATGGTGGGTCCACTGGAGCGCGCCACGAAACGTCCTGTTCATTGTAGCAGCATGTTCATGGGAGAGCGCACCAGAGTGACGTATTCATTGGAGCGGGCACCAGAGCCACGTGTTCGCCGTAGAGGCATGCTCGCTATAGTGCATTCTGGAACGATGGAGGGGGGGGGGGGGGGGGGGGGGGGGGGGGGGGGGGGCGCACCGGAGCACGGAGAGCGCACTTGAGAGTGGAGCCCAAGGCGGGGGCTCGAGAGGTTTGTGCTTATGAGCGGGCTCGGAAGAGCGTCGCAAGGTACTAATGGAGTAATGGGCTTTCATCAGAGGTTTTTTGATGTCATAGCGCAAAAACGCTAATTATTGAATCCTTCAAAATGAAGTAGACCCCTTCGATAGACTTTAAGAGGGGCGCATAAGGAATTTCACACTCTTAATTATTTGACAGACAAAAATGCTCGATCTATGTCCTTTGGATCACCAATTTTAATTGCCTGACAACTCTGTTCTATGGGTGGATCCGAGTTGTCCGGCCAGGCTCGCCAAAGTAGTTTTGTTGAACGAAGTTTTGTTGAGCGGTTGAAAAGTTATGAGATCTCAAGCTGCTAAAACTTCAACCTCCATTAATGGTGATTTGGAGGTCCTTGGAGGAGGAAAAATAAGAGGGGAGGTTGGCCACGGCCTCCGGAGGGCCTGGGTGACCCTCCTCATGATCAGTGGCCAGAATGAGAGGTGGCAGCGGGGGCCGCCGCCCCATGCCCTGCCCTCACGCTAGGTCTCGGCCCTAGCGTGAGGAAGGAGGAGGTCAGACCGGTTTGGTTCGGTTTGTTTTTTTTGTAAATCATTCGGTGGTTGTTTGAGGGGTTCAAAAAAACTCGTAACCGCCCGACGTTCAATCTATTGGAATCATCTCGTTGAGCCGATCGAGATCGCGATCTTGTTGGTCAAATTAGACAACATTTGATTTTCTGGGAAACACCATCAATTTTCCCCATTTTTAGGCGGCTTCCGAAGAAAACCTATACAATTTTTGTTGTTATGTAGGTTAATTGCCAAGATTGTTCCCTTAACGTTGCAGTGAACACCCTCTCGGGATCTTAACCGGTTCGCCCATGGGTCGGACAAAAAATCCTCTAATTTGTTTTATGCAAGGACTCCGTCGCACCTTCTGCAAATAATAGGAGGATTTTCTGCTACACACGAGCAGAGAGTGTTTAGAAAATTTGTTGTCGCGGAAGAGTTGGGAAAACCCCAAGCTGTCAGAGAGGCGCTCGTAGGGATTCGTGACGTTGTCATATTTGTGATGAAAGACGTAAAATATTTAGTTTTCATACAAAAAATCATATTTCCTACGGTGTGCGATATTTAATACCGATGGCAAAATTGAGCGCCACCAGCAAACATTTAAGTATGGCATGTACGAGGAGGATGTTGACGTAGGGTGTAGGGGCGGGGTGCAACTCATAGTCATGTGTGTAGTTTTGATGGTTGCGTGAGCCATAATCTTTGATCGGAGGTCCAGAACTCTAGCAATCACCAGCAAAAGTGTTGTTCGAGTGAAATAGATACTTCGCCGAAAATTCACCAAAACTTACGATTGAATAACTTATCTTATAGCATTTATCGAGAGTATCTAGTACTGCAACTTTTGGATCGAAGTTTCGTTGAGCTTCTGAAACGACATGAGTTCCCAAAGTTCGAAATTTTCAACATCCATTAATAGTGATTTGGAGGTCCTTGGAGGAGGAAGAACAAAATGTGAGGTCGCTCACGGCCTCACGAGGCCGGGCCCGTGCCAACCCACGCTGTCCGCCTCCCGATCGGGTACCGGAATGAGGGGTGGCTGGGGGCCGCCGTCCCCACGTGTTGAAGGAGCATATAGGTCCGTGTTGAGTCGGTTTTTTGCGAATCATTCAGTGGATGTTTGAGTCAAACAAGCTCTAAATCGCGCAAAATTTGTCCGGTTGGATTCATTTCGTCGAGTCGAACAAGATCGTGGTCTTGTTGGTTCAATCAGCCCACTTTGTTTTTTTAAAAACTCTAAGTTACCACTATCAAATTAGTCTCAGTCCTTGAATTTATTTTCAAAGAAAATATTTTTTATATAAAATTAAATTAACTAATTAAATATTTTTTATTAAAATACTAAAATAATATTTTAACAAATGTGAGTTTAAACTTAGAACCAAAAGTATTTATGTATGTAAATAATTTTATGAGAATAAATTTACCAACTACACTAAATAAATTTTTATGAGAATGTATACATAGAGAGAGAGAGATTCAAGAGCAACCATACTAGTAGTGGTATTGGTGTCACCTCACATTATCTAAAAGGGGCGTGAGTGATCAATGATACTGCGGTGATCTCAGGGCGGAATCCAATGCACTAACACTAAAATATTCTTAAAAGTTTGAGTTACTTTTTCTTTTCTTTGAGTAAAGTAGGGGTGCAAATTAGTAGAGCTCGAGTCGAGCTTGACAAAATTTTCAAGCTCGAGCTCAAGCCAATCATTTTGAGCTCGAGCTCGACGAGCTCATTTTATCCTGGCTTGAGCTCAATGCCTACTTATTGAGTTTGAGTCGAGCTCGACCTGCTCAAGAGTTTTTTTAGCTTTCACGAGCCTTATTTTTTATTTTATTTTTAAAATTGTAGAAATAAAAAACTCGCGTGCTGATGAATAATATTATCTAAGCTCGAGCTCCACATACTCGAGCGAAACTTTTTTCAAGCCGACTCAACTCAACTTGTACCTTCAAAGTAAAGAATAGACTTAAAAGTTATAATCCCAAATTGCTTCTAACTATCATCTTTTTTATAATTTAATTTAAAAATAGCCAAAGTTTAAATTTTGCCCGGCACCACTTTTATCGCGTGGAGGAATGTACAAATAAAAGAAGACAATTGTTATTCACAAACCATAAATGATCAATTTTTTCTCATTTTATTTGAGTTTACAAATTATTATCCGCGGACCAAATTTAGATTTGAGCCGTCGATATTGTTGTTCTCCCGAGCATGACCCAATAACGAAGGAACGTCTCTGACGACCTTTTGAGCACTTCAATATTTGCACGAATCGTGATTCATAAAATAAATGCGTGGATAGAGACCGAGTTGAGGAAAAAGACGATATATTTGTTGCTCATTCGATTTCAATTTGCTTGGGAAGAGATTTAGATACCTAGCGGATAGTGATTCATAAATAAATGGCGGATAGAGACCGAGTTGAGGAAGAAAGGCGATTTATTCATTGTTCATGTGATTTCAGTTTGTTTGGGAAGATTTAGATGGCGAGGGTTTGTTTGGGAAGATTTAAATAGCTAGAGCTACTCTCCATGTGGTAACTAGGCCTGAAATTTAAAAATCGAAATCGCAAAAAATCGCAACGCCGCACCGCACCGTTTTCGAACCGCAACGAACGGTGTGGTTGTGGTGCGGTGTTGGTTATTGGAAAACCGCATGGTTTGCGGTGCAGTTCGGTTTTTGCCTTGGCAAAACCGAATAAACCGCACCGCACCGCAATGATTATAATATTATATTATTTTTATTTTTATATCTTATAATATATCTTACAAATTAATTAATATATCTTATAATTATATAATATAATATATTAATATTTACTTAATCTAAGTATCTCTGTATCTAAATCTAACCGAGTACCGCACTACGTCACGACTGCCTCTGCCTGAAGTGAATGGTGAACCCGTGGGCTGAATCGCCGAAATAGTGATCGAGCCTTGTAGGTATTATTTTTATATAAGCATGATATATCAATTTTATGATCAAATTGTATAAATTTTTTCCCAATGTAATAGAATGTTAATAAAAACTAAAGGTGCGCGTCGCTACGAAATTGTATTATCGAAGAATTAAGGATAATTAATTTACTGAATGCAGCGACAACAGAACGCACAAGGATCGTTCTTATCCAAATATTATTTGTCTCAAGTGGAATTTTAAACGCATACTATATTATCTAATTGAGAACGCAAATTGAGGAACACATAAATATTACAAAACTAAAATAGAACGATAGTTAAACTGAAATGCGGAATTAAATTATACCGCTCATTGATTCTTGCTCGTGCTTCATGATAGCAGAAATTCGCAACAGTTGAGACGTGTTGTTCTTTATGAATTCCGCCGCTTTAGTAGATACCACTTGCATGCAAATATGACTGGATGTAAATTCCGTCTACAACACAGTGAGTTAGCACGAGTATATGTAAACTCTGATTCTTAAGATGGCTCAGGTGTATATATATATATATATCTATACTAATATATAAAGATATTGAGTTATGGTGTAACCCGGTCGACAAACGAATACGAGCCGTCGGATTAAGATCCAAATGATCCAAATAACCACTCAAGCAATCTCAGCCGTCCGATCTGATTTCATCACAACATCTCAGCCGTTCGATCAACCTGGAACGTTGATTCAATCTCGACCGTCCATTTTTTTCCCTAGGTCTCCTAAACCTACCTTGATAGGGTGTCTTAAACCTATAAATTTTATAGGACCCCTACCTTACAAAGTGAAATTACTATCTTACCCCCACTATTTTGAAAAAAATAGATTGCGGGCGGGGCAGCGAGCAGGGTCAGGCGGGGCAGTGGGCGGGGCAGGGGCTGGGTCAGGGCGACAGCGGGCGGGGCAGGGGATGGGTTCGGCGGGGCAGCAGGTGGGACTCACAGGGCAGCCCGCTGTTTATATCGAATCGAAGAGTAGGCTTCCATCTTATTAACAGCGGAAGTCCATTGTTCCGGGCGATGTGGGACTAATCAAGTCCCACATCGCCCATTTTGAATGGAACAGGCGAGCGGGGCCCGCCTGTGGGCCCCGCTTATTACAGCGGGTGAAAAGTGGCGTGAGCTTCACGCCACTGTTCATCCGCTGTAGTTATATTTTAAAAAAAAACTAGCTTAAAAAAACATATTTAGAAATCACGTGAATTCATTTTCTTTAAAATTTATTAATTAAATTAATCATTGTTTAAATTAGATTTTATTATCATTATTAATTATGAGTCGGGCACCCCGATGCAGGTCGGGCGCCTCGATGCCCGCCGCACCGCACTGGGGACGGGCGAAGACCGCCCTGGGGGCGGGCGAAGCCCGCCGTGGGTCGGACGAAGCCCGTCGTGGGGGCGGGCGAAGCCCGCCGCTGCTGGTCGGGTACTGTCACGCGGGGCACGGGGGGCCCCCGTGCACTGTCACTCGTATATATATATATATATATATATATATATATATTATGCCCGTGCTCGATGTTCTCCGCATCGACAGTACCTTAGCAGCGACAGTACCTCCGCTTAAACTCGTCCGCTCTAGGACGCTCAGTCAATTGACAGTGCATAGGTAGCCGTCGTGCCCCGCGCGGCAGTGCCCCTCCTCGACATTGTCCCGGCGCTAGGCGCTCCCTCCGCTCGCAAACCCCCGTGGGCACAACGGAATCGGGATGGGGGAGAGCACCACGGGGGTTCGCGAGCAGAGGGAGCGCCTAGCGCCGGGACATTGTCGAGGAGGGGCACTGCCGCGCGGGGCACGGGGGCTACCTATGCACTGTCAATTGACTGAGCGTCCTAGAGCGGGTGAGTTTAAGCGGAGGTACTGTCGCTGCTAAGGTACTGTCAATGCGGAGAGCATCGGGCACGGGCGTAGCACGGGCGAAGATGCTCGTATTCTAGGAAAAATGCTTGTAACTTAGATACACTTATTATATTATGATTGCTCAGAACTTCATTGGAGATCACAATTTGCGGAGAGGAGAGGAACGCGATAAGAAGAATAGAGGCGGAACGACCTAAAATCGCGAACGAACGGCGGAACGGATCTTTGTTTGCGACAGACGGACGACATCGGCGAGGGAGAACTTGCGGGCGAGAGGAGCAGCCAGGGGACGGGTTTGCGATATAGCCATGGACGGCTCCTTCGACGAACGGGAGCCCGTGTTCGTCAAACGGGGACGCGGGGTCCGTTCGACGAACGGGAGCTCCGTTCGACGAACGGGAGCTCCGTTCGACGAACGGGAGCTCCGTTCGACGAACGCGAGCTCCCGTTCGACGAACGCGAGCTCCCGTTCGACGAACGCGAGCCCCGTTCGTCGAACGGACCGCACTCCCTCTCTCATCTCTCCTCTCTCCCTCTCTCTCTTCATCACGCCTGCGACGGAAAGCCCAACACTGTAGATAAGCCTAAATATCTTTATATATTATTATAGATATATTTGAATCAATACCCAACAAAAGCAAAGCCACTGTGAGTGGATCTATCTATATATATATATATATATAAATGAGAATGAAATATATATATATATCTCAACTGAGTTGTTTGGTAAAAATACAATGATCATACACACATATATGTTTGCAGAATAATCAGATCTGAAAATAAAAGGAAATCTGCAATCTTAAATGGAGATTGGGTCTATTGCAATTCGGTAAAATAAAATAACCCAATCATGCGTATGTCTCCAACGATGGCAGGAATATAAACCTAATGAATGATTTATAAGCTTCAGGTTTACCTCACTGGAAAGACTTTCCTGTATAGATCTGAGATGGCTGAGTTTCTTAAGCGAGATCTCTTCAAATTTGTGGGAGTTTCCGATCTGTGATGACCTGGTGAGGGAGATGCACCTGCAGAGCCAAATCCGTCCTTTGCCGGGGTTGAGGAAGAAAGGAAAATTGCAACCCCTTTGCAATGAAGCCTCAGCCGCCCCGGTCTCCGATCTTTGTCGACGATAAAAGAAGAAACTGCAACCGCCTTCCTTGCTCGCGAGATATTCGATCTGCCCCAGCCGCCTGTATGCAAGTAGAAGGGAGAGAAGAGAGAAAGGGCAGTTTCGCAAGGAAGGCAAGGGAAAAGGATCCAGGATTTCTATCCTTGTTCACCCGCAAAAATCATATCAAGAATTCTTAATTCTGGTTCTTTAATAGGAGGAAAAACCCAAAACAGGAGTTACCGAAATTTTCAGCTTTAATGGACAAAAATTAAATTCCATTAAAACCAAAAAAAAATTCCTTTTAATTTAATTCATGATCATGATAAAAAACGTGCCAAGGAAGAGACCGAATTCGCGTCCTGAATTTACAAGAGAGTCTGGCCCACCTATCACAAGCTTCGACCGTTCGCGCGACTGAATTAACGCATGTTCGTAGGAGTCCGAATAGGCTCAAATACTCATGTACGACTTCACCGGGACGTCTCGATGAATCGAGTCCACCTTACGGGAAATTTCCAACATAGGATGCTTACTTCAAAGAGTGACAAAGGGAAAGGGTCCAAAGGAAAAGAATGTGTTGTTGTCAAAGCGATAGAAAATTGACACAAAAAATGTTGATGTGCGAGAGAAAAAGAGGATCTTTGTGGTGCTTCAAAAAACCAAAGATAGAGAGCTAATTTTCATCATAATTCATAATACGAGGATCTTTGTGGTGCTTCAGGATTTGTGGCCTTTAATGAATCATAATTCATCATACGACGAATTTCTTGATCTAAATGTCATGGTTATATAATCCTATGACAACTTTAGTGTCATGCTTATTTTTATCACATGTCTACTTGCTCAACTAATATAGCTTAATAGATTCACTATTTTCATATACTTGTTGCGGGTCACTCGGCGCTCTTTCAGACCGGGCGAATTGGACCGTCTTAGCCCGAGAGTGAGCTGAATTCGCAAACAGTCACAGAGAGAACAGACAAATGGCAAGAGAACGTTTTTAGCGTGGAAAACCCGGAAATGGTGAAAAACCACGTGGTCGGATTTGTGACAGCCAAATTTCACTAAGTGTTCGAGTGTTACAAATAAAGCTGCGAGATCTGAGAGCGACAGGCCGCTTCTCGTTACAATTGCAGTCGAAGGAAAGTCTCTGAGGGTGACATGTCACCTCTCAGAAAAACTAAGTACTTTGCTGTTGCAGGAGGTCTTCTAGGTCCGAAGAAGATCTTCAAGTGACGAATGAGATCTTCGAACCGCGAAGGAGATCTCTGAAGGAATTCTTCAAGGAGCTCTCTCGGGTGCAAAGTGTCAGATCCCCTCAAATGAGGATTCAGAGTCCCTTTTATAGACTTGGCTGGGGGCGGCTTGGTAAATTCACCGTTGTAACCACCGTAACCACCTGACGGTCCGATCTCGTCCGTTGATCGAGAGTACACAGATCTCCACTTTCCGGCTATGACGACTTCGCCCCTCGGGCAGTTCGGGCAGTTCGGGCAATTCGGGCAGTTCACGTTCCTGATTGCAATGCGTAAATCCTGTAATCTTAAGAGAGAAAATGGAGTTACCAACGGCGCGCGCTATGAACTTTGCAATGTTCAAGTGCGTGCGGATCAAAAGCACGCTACGAACTTAGCGTTGCGAGGACGACGCAAAGGGGGCGGCGGGCGTGCCGTGCGGCGAGGGAGATCGACCGGCATCGCGCATGTCGCGCGAGGTCGCGCGTACGCGCAGGTGGGTGGTACCGCGCGCGGTTGTGCGCGCGCTAGCGCGCAGGCGGTTGTGCGCGCCCGCGACGCGATCGTGTGCGCGAACGTGCGCGTTTGGTCGCACATGCGTGTCTGGGCGAGGCGCCACACGCGATTGTGCGCGGCTGTTTGCGGAGATAGTGAGTTTGACTCTCTTTTGGTTAGACCCACTTTCTCACCCATGACCCCATTATCTTAGTGGAGGAGTTGTGTTTTTGTTTAATCGCAGCCCGGATTTCTCTTCATAATAGATGACAACCCATCAATACTATAGAAAAATGTACATGTATCTTATGATCAAACAGTTGATAGTAATTGGACAAATAGTATCGTTATTGAAGTGATGATACAGTCCTTGGAATATATGGTTATCACCCAATTCTAAGAGAATACCATGTGTTAGAAAATTTTGAGGGGATAACATTATTGGGTATAAAATGCAAATAGTTAATGTACTTTTTGATAAGTTTTGGTAAATGTGCAAAAACCGAAACCGCACTGCAAAAACCGACTCCAAATCACACCAATGTCAAACCGCACCGCACGGTTTGGATGTGGTGCAGTTTTGTAAAGTCCAAAACCGACCCTCTTCGGTGTGGTTGCGGTTTGTGCTCAAACCGCACCAGTTTCAGGCGAAGAAAAGGGCGATCATTTTTTTTTTAATTCTTTGTTAATTTGCGAATAAAAAATATTTCTGCGAATAAAAATATTTCTGCGAATAAATGTAGTTAATGTTCGCGGAGTCGCCACCTGGGAAGGTTGAAGCAGAAGCTCCGTCGACAATCGATTACAAATTTTCACCCTCTGGAATCCCTCGATCCCCATTTCTGAATCCACAATGGCTCCTGTTCCCCCGAGGTCCGGCGATGCGATCTTCGCCAATGTTGAGCGTGTCGTAAGTTAGAGAAAACCCTAACCCTAGCGCCCTCTCTTTATCCGCCTCTCCAATCCCTCCCCTTCTCCATTACCCCTTTTCTATTACTTCCCGTGACCTTTCCGTCTGCAGAATGCGGAGCTGTTCACGCTCACCTATGGGGCGATTGTTCGTCAGCTCCTCACGGATCTGGAGGAGGTAGAGGAGGTTAACAAGCAACTCGATCAGATGTAATCCTCGATCAGATGTTTTCGCGTTAGAATGAACTTTCCAAGCCTTTAGGTTTATAATTAACATGAGTTCTCTGGTGTCCTTCATATTCTCGTAGACAGATGCTTATTTGATGTTGGTGTATAGTTCTGGATTATACTTTTTGTATATTGTTTTGAATCTGAACTTAAAAGTCTGAAATCTTTATAGCATATTGTAGATGCTGATTTAGCAGTAATTAATTAGTTTGTAGTTATTTTTTTTAGAACAGATCCTGATGCGATAATTCTTGCATGGTCTGCAGGGGTTATAACATTGGAATTCGTTTGATCGATGAATTTCTAGCCAAGTCGAATGTTTCCCGATGTGTAGATTTCAAGGAAACCGCTGAAGTGATTGCAAAGGTAATTTTTGATTAAATTTAATTTTGCATCAAGGATTGGAAATCAGATTTCTATTTTTCTTACTGCAATATTCAGAAAATCAAGTATCAGTTTACTTTATTGATCTATATTCAAATCGGTGAACAGGATTGGTTGTTAGCAGTATGTTTTTTTGATGCTTTCAGGATTGCATGAACAAAATCTTATTTTAAGGAATCCAAGTGATCAATATCCTTAATGTATCTAATTTGCATAATAAATGTTAGTCCTTTAAAGGGGGGCAGCACGGTGCACAAAGCATCCCCGCGCCGCGTGGGTCCGGGGAATGGTCCCACCACAAGAGTGAAATGTAGGCAGACCTTACCTTGCATTTTTGCAAGAGGCTGTTTCCAGGACTCGAACCCGTGACCTCAAGATTACACGACAACACCTCAAAGCAGTTGACTGAAAAAGCAGTTGTAAAAAAGAAACTTTTTGTTAGAATCGGTTGTCGTTGCCGTCCGAATGATCCAGCTTCTTAGTTGTTTGTGGTGTGATTATAGTAAATACATAAAAAGGGTATGACAATTAAAACTTTGAATAAGAGATGATGAATTAATAACATTAATAAAAAAAATATTGTGATTGTGTTTAAATTAACTTTCTATTGTAAGGTGATGAGTTCAATTTAATATTTAACTAGAAACATAGAAAAAAATCATGTTATTTTTTTATAGAATTTTATTTTCCTATTTTCAAATAAAGTATTGAGCATTTCAAAAAATTACATTCCACAAAATAGGAAAATTATTTACTGATAGCCTTGGGCACTGATTGAGGTGTTGCCGTGTGACCTTGACGTCACGAGTTCGAGTCCTGGAAGCAGCCTCTTGCAAAAATGCAGGGTAAGGTTTGCCTACATTTCATCCTTGTGGTGGGACCCTTCTCCGGAGCCTCGTTGCGCGGGGATGCTTTGTGCACCGGGCTGCCCCCTTTTTTTTAGAGTCAAACAAAAAACTCCTTGCCGGCTAATTTTTTTAAAAGAAGTAAGAAAATTGCAGCCAAATGCACATACTTAACCCGAAAGGTACATAAAGGTCATTAGTACAACAGTTTGTTGTTTTTACAAACAAATGTTTACCATGGAGCGATCAATTTATGAATGTTTATAATCTGTATTGCGAGAATTCTCAGCACTGAACATTTTTTTACGTGCAAGTACCATAACTTCTATGTAGCATCCCACGTTGTTCTCTAAACTGCTACAAAAAATATACTTGTGTTCATTTTTATGAGTTCTTGTTGTGTGCATTGTATCAGCTTGGCTCGCGGATTAGTTGAACTGACCACTTGTGATCCTAAAATCTTGAAAACTGAACTGAACAAGTCATGCCTAAGATTTGAACCGAACCGACCAAATTTGTGTTCGATTTGTTTGGTTTGGTTCGGTTCATATAGAATCCGGTAGTTGATCTTCAAAGTTAACTAATCAACTATTGATCCTAATTCTAAGTGCTAGAGTATGTCATGATACATAATTGGGTTCATATCCTCAGTATTGGGATCTAGTGTTTGCCACAGAAAAAGTTGATATTATGATTTTTAGATAGATTCAGGCTTAGGGAGATAAAAATCAAACAACATCAAAATTAGAACTAATAATCGAGCCATCACCGACCAAATATATTCATTTACGCCTTAGCCAATAGCTCCTGCAAAACCACGCTCCTTCGTGCACGCCTTAGCCAACAACAGTGCTTGAATATTGAAACCTCATACCAAAGCCACCACAATTTCCTCTCTCTCTCTCTTTTCTATCCATTGATGCATAAAGGAGTGAGAATGCAGAATACAACACCTCTGTTTGCACACTTGTGGTACTGTCATGTATGGACGGATGCTCTTATACTTAATTGGCGACTATATGATCCCAGAGTTAATTGAATATGGTTTTGTGACAGTTAAATAAAGGTCTTATACTTAATTGGCGACTATATGATCCCAGAGTTAATTGAATATGGTTTTGTGACAGTTAAATAAAGGTCTACTTGAAATTTTTTGTCATAAACACTGTTTGAATATAATAAATTGTAGTAGAATGGAATATGATTCTATCTAGTTTTCCCTCATTGGACCGAGCCATCATTTCGTCCTTCAACTCTTGTCAAAACTTTAACCAAATCAAACTTGTCCAATAGATTCGATTGCCTGAGCTTGCGACACTCTTTATTGTGTTGGGTGCTCCACCTATGACCTATCTCAGGATTCAGCCCCAAAATGATTTTGTTTCTCGATTAGGTGGAGGAGCTCAGCCCCGGTGAATGCGTCTAATGCTGAAATGACTCCTAACGATGTTAGCCGACACCTATGAAGCATTGGTACGGGTACGAGTACCGGGTACGATATGTATCCGGTACAGTGGCACGTGGAGATCAAAAAAATAAGGATACATGTACTTTCGGGGCACGATGTTAATAAAATTGATTTATATATATACATGCATACATATATATATACATACATATATAAATGTACATGTATATATATGCTACCTTTTTTAAAAGAGAGAATATAAAACATAGAAAATTTCATATTGTGCAAGTAGAAAAAACATCTAATCCTCAAATACATAGTAAATTAACAAAATAATCAAATTTAAATCAAATTCTTTGTAGTTCTAACGATAAAAAGAAACCTAAGTTAGGATCACATTTTGCTACTACAGTAAATAAACACCGCTAGTTGCATTTATGAGTAATTTTTTCTTTTCTAAAGTACATGGAAAAGTTTTTTTTTTTACTTTAGAAAAACAGTCATATGACTCATATCACAAAATGCAGAAGGATCTATCAAATCCAAGCTTATCCTCAGACTAGAGTAGCAAGTGTATCCGTCGAGTATCGGGTACGTACCGGTACCGGAAATGTACCTGGTACGGCTACGCGCCCCTCGGGAAAGTATCCGTGCTTTAGTCCGACACTGTGAGAACACTTCTCCAAACCTATCATATTCGACCCTAAGAACACAGGTCACTTAGCCGCCTAGATCATCTTCTTCCTGAAATTTTTTTGTTACCTGCGCTACAATCCAGTGGCCTCACACTTGAACGCGTGCACTTCTTCACCCTCAACGCTTGTCTTCATACAATAGAGACCTGATCTCAAGCTTCCTCTGCAAATTTACATTGACACCTTGGTTAACTTCCATTTTTCAAAGACTTGAATATCCTCCTACATATAATCATCCAATAACGTGGCTAGCATTCATGAGAACTAGCAAAGACATCGTGCTCGCCTTCAGATGCACATCGTTGCAACAACACTGCGCGCTCCCTTGTTGCCCGTCTTCAACACTCTATAATCACTAGTGCTGCAAGTGGCAAAAAGTGCATATCGTTTGACATATTGCAAGCGATGTTGCCACCTCGTAACTCGCAACAATAATGATATCGGCTCCGTTTGGCGTGGCATTTTTTCCCCCGGTGAGTTTGAACAAAAACGCCACTGTCACGGGCATTTTTATCTCGCACAACTTCTGCTGCTGCTTCAAAGCGTAGCAGCGAAATTACCCATACTCCTACAGAGACAGACTTGTTTCTCTCATACATCTGTCACTGGTCGATTTAGTTCTATATTTTACTCGGATATCATCATGAACATGCCAAGGACTTAAATAATCTTTGAAACAGGTCGGCTTCAAAATGTTCTTGGGGGTGACCGCGACGGTAGTCAACTGGGACGCCGAGGGCACGGGCTGCAGCCTCGTCTTGGACGAGAACCCGCTCGCGAGCTTCGTCGAGCTTCCAGACACGTGCCAAGGCCTTTGCTACTGCAATCTCTTGTGCGGAGTTATTAGAGGTGCTTTGGAGATGGTTCGTCTCTCTCTCCCTGCTGCTTGTTTATTCTTCAATCATGAGTTTGAAGTTTTAAAGCAGTTCTTCGAGCGGAGTCTTATTTTCTCCTTCCCTTTCAATGCAAATTGCTTCATTTCATGAAAAAACTTGTAGTGGATACAAATAATTAGATGGAATCATCTCCAAATAAAGCTCATGCCGGCTTTATTTCATCAACGGCCACAAAATATTTTTTTTTAAAAAGATCAGGCTATGAAACTTTTTGGTCATAAAATGATTTTTTTTCTAAATGTAGGATTACATTCCCCCTTTAAGAGAGGGCAAAACTTTTTATGTCCCGGCTCCGGACATGCCCGGGCACAGATTATAGATTAATTTTCCAACATCTGAGATATGTCACCCGCAAGGACATTTCAGATGTCGAAAATGACATCTCATGGCACCGGACACAAAAATCTCTCCTTTAGAGGGTCCATTTGATGCGACATTTTTACTCCTACGAGTTTATTCAAAAACTTCACGAAGGTGAGGTATGACGTTCACGAAGGTTCATAATCACCGCGCTCAAAGATCTTAATTTGTATTGAAAACATCTCAGACGCAAAAAGATTCGTCTTTTTACGTCCGATCGGAGTGTTTAACAAACTATCGAAGTGCGAGGAGGAGATTGTTAGGTTGGCATTGTAGCTTTTGATTAGCACAAGCCTTCATTTATTTTTTAATTAATTTTGTTTGTGCTCCACTGTTCCTAACAATTTGTTTCATTTTTCTTCCAATCCAGGTGTCGATGAAAACGGAGGTGACGTGGGCGAGAGATATGCTCCGCGGCGATGATGCTTATGAGCTGCGGCTTAAACTCATCAGGCAGGTTCCAGAGGAATACCCTTACAAAGATGACGAGTAAAGTATTCTTTTGATGTATGAAGGCCCCGAGTTGATAGGGTGCCACCATTTGAGTCCAAATGAATAGTATCCATTTCACGGTCCAGATTTATTATAAAAAATTCTGCACCTTTTAGATAAAGTAGGTATCAATCTTGGCCATGGGTTCCCAAATGGAGAGGATCCTAATCCCGAGTATATTTCCATGGTGTTTGTGTTTTTTGGAATCTCCTGGAACATTCTAGATTTGTATTTAAATGCTAAATGAGTGGCTGAGATTGACCTTCTCTGATTGTAGTAAGGGTTATTTAAAACAAAAAATCCTGTTTCTTTTAGCACCAAAATCGTATGGGTGTGTAAGTGTTTTTTTATTTTAGGGTAAAGTACCGGTGACATATTTATATATTGTAGAGAAAATATATTTGAGTGACCGCATGTAAGTTTTAAAAAGATTGTTATAACATCTAATTTTTTATAACCGAGACATTTGACCTCATGTCGAAAGAATTTGTAGGAGGTTAAATGTCTCAGTTATGAAAAAAATAGGGGTTATAATAGTCGTTTTGAAACTTACAAGGGGGTCAAACCCTAAATGCCTTTCATCTACAATATTTATTATATATATATATATGTATAGGGCCATTTATGGGGACTTCCCCTCTTATTATTGAAATTACAAAAACCTCCCCTCAATGTTACAAAACGTAGCATTTACGTCTCCTGAGGTTCACATTTCATAACATCCATGCACAAAAATACCCCCCTCGGAATACATTTTTAGGGGTGTATTTTGTGCATGGATGCTATGAAATGTGAACTTTAGGGGAGGCAAAAGTTATGTTTAGTAACATTGAGGGGAGGTTTTTGTAATTTCAATAATAATAGGGATGCAGTCTGTAATTATGCTATTTTCCAGGGAGGTTTTGGTAATTATTCTTGTGTGATATATATATATAATGAGTTAAATTTTTTAATCTATATTATGTATATTTAATATATTTTTTATTTTCAATTTTATCTAGTGTGCCCTTTGATTACTTTTTATTTATTTATAACTGCAAGTAATTGTGCAGTGCCCTCTCAAGTCGTGAGATGGTAACACAATTTTTAAAATTAAATAAAAGACATGTGGATTAAATTTATTAATTATGAAAAAGTGAATATATTAATAAAGAGATAAAAGTGGCAGATGAATGAAGGATCTTTTTCTCCGATACATAGTATAAATTATTAATAATATGATATGATCATAATAGTAACAATATATTTAAAGTATTAAAATATAATTATTTATTCATAATCAATGTAGTATAATTAATATAGGCAATTGTTATAAGCACATCAATTTTGGCTATTCGCACACCAATTTCTATGAGTTATTACGCGTCTTTTGAAAATACACCTTGTACATGCATTTTTAGAAAAAGTGTTCAACACGAAAATTGTAGATCTCATCGAGATCTACAACTTTCGTGTTGAACACTTTTTCTAAAAATGCATGTACAAGAAGTATTTTCAAAAATTTGCTATAGTTACAAATTAACACAGCAAAGAGCGATCGTGCACATGCATTTTTAGAAAAAGTGTTCAACACGAAAATTGTAGATCTCATCGAGATCTACAACTTTCGTGTTGAACACTTTTTCTAAAAATACATGTACAAGAAGCATTTTCACAAATTTGCTATAGTTACAAATTAACACAGCAAAGAGCGATCGTGTATTGCGGTGGTTGCATGTGATGCCATGGTGCTCACATCCAGCCGCTAATACAATCAGAAAACATCTTGATCGTAAAGTTCAATAGTGTTTTGATTGAGCAACTTTTGAGAACTAGAAATTTAGGCTCCGTTTGGCGCAGCGGTGGCGGTTGGGGACATAGTGGTTATGAACTGTCGCTCGTGAATCCCCGACTGTTGAAACCGATTTCTCGGCCTCTTGTGGAGCTCGGGGCCCTCACCGAAATGAGGGGCAGCTAGCCCTTACTGGTCCCTTGGAGAAGGTAGACTGAAGACTAGAAAGAAGACTAAGACCTTAGTCGCAGCGAGGAGGTCCCTCCACTAACCCGGAAGATCGTTGAGCGCTTCCCCTCCCAAGCCAAAGCTGAGACTCGGGCACCTTGGAGAGCTCTGGGAATGCTAACCAAAGGAAGCCTGAGGAGAGAGAAGCTGAAGTTTCCCCCTCTCCAAAGGTGCCCTTGAGGTCTTATTTATAGGTTTTCTAGTCTGGCCTGCAAATAACAGGATTCCGCCTTTTGAATTTACTAAACGCACCCCAGTTTGGCCTGCTAACAACTGAACTCTGCTGTTTGGGAAGGCTAACGGTAGGCCAACGAGGATAGAGAGATAATTTCGTCGAACACAGAAGATCAGCGAATTCGTCGAACGCAGCCCGCATTTCGTCGGGCGCCGGGCTTAGTTCGTCGACCTCGACTGAGGTTCGTCGATCACGGAGACTTTGGAAGAAATCTGGCTCGCCTGTCTTCTCGCGATCATTCAGCGAGTTTCTAGCTCGCTCGCCTCTTTGCGAGCATTCGGCGAGCACTTGGCTCGCTCGCCTTCTTGCCGGCCGACCTTTGATAGATCTGCGAACATCCTTTGATAGATCTGGTTCGTCTCGCCGCGGGTGACCTTTGATAGATATGGTTCGCCTCCTCTGGGGGAATGGCCTGTGAGGACCTCGTTCGCACTCCTGCCCCGCTCGCATTCTTGACTCGCTTGCCTTCTTGCGGGCAGCCGGCTAAGTGCTCGTCCCAGTGGATCCGCTGAGACGGGATCGTCGAGCGCTGCTTGGATTTCGCCGAACGCAGCTTTGAACCTTTTCGTTGAACGTAGAGCGCCGCTCGCAGAGAGCATATGTAAATTTTGCTCTTTCTCTTATTTTCTGCCTATTAACACATCCCTAATGAAAATCCGGCTCGCATTACTTTTGTTTGATCATCCAGTAGGCGAATATCGGGGTTGTACACCTACAACACCTAAGGAACATGCATCACTTTCTTGGAGGCGGTCATAACCATTATCTTGTCAAACATGCACTCAATGATGGTGGCGTTTTTGTCGAAACTCATCCGAGCAAAAAAGCCGCGTCAAAGAGGAAGATAGATAGAGGGGGAAGAACAATCAAACTCAGGAGCTGTTTGAAAAGAAGTTCTCGCAACGTCGAACATCACCCGGAGTGCTACATTCAAACCCACCGCTCCATCTACAACTATTACACATCATTTCCGAGCAAACCGACGACATTTTTCTCCGCCGACCGCCTCAAAGGAACCCACGGCCGCTGCTTGGTCTCACGCTCACTAAAACCCATCACTTTTGTGCTCAGAGAATGCACACTCAAATGGTCAAACCGCCGCATTTCCGTGAGGAAACATCATTTTCATGTAACAAAGCCGGCATCGGGCCGAGCGTGTTCACATATCGTGAAAACTACAAAATTAAGCAACGGGTCTAAAATGAATGTTTTTACCATTATCACTAAAGGCTCCGTGCGTTGTGTTTTTGCTCCGGTGAGTTTGGACAAAAACATCAGTGTCATAGAATGTATATTTGAACATAAAAGAAAACTAATTTTGAACATAAAAGTGGATGAAGTTCCTTATATGAGGTCGGGCGACCACCACGTTCACGACCGCCACCGCCGTGTCAAACGGAGGCTAATAACCGCGGTTGGAGATGCGATAAAACAATGTTCATGAATGGAACACGCTTTCTACCGTTGGAATCAACCATAAAACGGCTTTCCGTTGGTTCCAAATGAAGGCTATACAAACAAGCAAAAAAAATTGTTTTTTTTTTTCCGTAAAACTCGACGAAAAAAATACGCCCAAACAAAAGGGAGCTAGGCGAGGATATCAACCGAAAAATAGCCACCAGGAAGAAGCAATTCCAAAGAGATCATGAAATCTCAAATAAACAGAAGACAGAAGGGTTTCCAGGATCATACAAAGAAGCCTAATATCATATGTACCAACCAGTTCACATCCCCTTGCTTTCATTATTCTGAGCCTGTCTTCTTTCTCCAGAAAATAAATGAAGAGAAATGGATACAGAAGCTGAAGCACCAGATACGAAATCACCCGCCAAATTCTTCTTCGCCATCTTGTAGTTTTATCGGGAGAATTCAAGCGTGTAACCGCGTCGGAGATTTGCAGGCGCCAGGGTCTAGACATCTTCAAGGCAGCTTCTTTACCTACAAATAAATGATATAAATGTTCACAATGGAAGGAAAAATGTTAAGATCCCAATGAAATCCTAAATATGTAAAACCCGATAACTATATAGACGCGCACCGACACTATCGCTAGCACCATGATGTCCTCATGCGCACAATATTCAGTGATGATAAAAGCTTCCATGCGCAGTCTGACATTGAGAGTACCTCAACAGGTGTCTGCGACTCTCACAAATCGAGGGCGATGATACATTCAACCGACATTCAGCTGTGATGAGTTTGATGGTGTCACCATAAATATGAGGATTTCCTTAATATATATAGTATATATAAAAGTTTGTGTGTGCGCGCGCACGCGCGCATGCATACACTACTGAAAGGAAAAAAAGTTGAGGTGGCAATGGGGTCATAAAATAGGACAATCAAATAAATCAGAGCCGTTAATGGACCGCGTAGTTTTTTAACATTTAAGGCTAGCAATAGTACTCAGATTATCGCTCAAATGACTGTGCACCAGGATATCCAATAAGAATTCAAAAAAAAAAAGGGTGTCACTGATCTGAAGTGAAATAAACACCACTGAAATTTTATGCAAGCCAATAATGAATTAAGGCTCCGTTTGGCAATGCGGTGACGGTCATAAACGCGATGGTTAGAAACCATTGTTCATGAACGCCCGACCTCACCTAAGGAACTTCATCCACTTTTATGTTCAAATTTAGTTTTATTTTCTTGGTGGTGGTCGTAACCGTTGTCATGCCAAACATACATTCTATGACGGTGGCGTTTTTTTCCAAACTCACCGGAGCAAAAACGCCGCGCCAAACGGAGCATTAATCATAGTATGCAACTCAAAATAATGTTTTTTTTCAATTCACTGTTTAAATTGACTAAAAATTTATACAGTGAGAGGTTACAATTTTTTTTTAATTACAAGGGTCCAATGCCTTTTCATAAACTTCCAGTTGCTACATATGTTTTACCCTAATTTTTATTATCCAAACTGAATTAAGGAATCTCATAACTTGGACATGGAAATTTGCAAACCATACAAGAGACAGCAAAACCATTTCCACCCTTTTAAATTTAAGGCAGAGTCCTCCAAATACTTCAACAAAACTAAACTAAGCAATGCAAACATTCTAAAAACAAATTTGGATTATTTCAGGCTTAAACAATTACCATAAAGCGCGGCGAGCGGCGAAATTTTGAGATAGAATGTGGTGACCGAATTGCTACTTTGGTACGAACGTCTTTATGAACGGAACCAAGACAGCGACTTTTAGATTGCGAAAGTGGTTCGTCTTGAATAAACATTTCTGTTTGACTTTCAGTTGAATTCAGAGAGGGTGATAATACAGCAGTTGAATGCGAATCTGAATCAACAATGGATGCTATCAGTGCATAACTTACAATAGAAAGAAGAAATAATAGCTACAAAAGCATACTGAAAATGCCAATAAAAGGTAACAAATTAAAAATCATTTAGAATCCATAAAATGGTCAAATAAAATACATAGAGATCGAAAAAAAGATTGAGAAATCAGGAAAAAAGATTATGAGATATCCCTGCCAAGGGTTGTGAATGGAAGAACTTTGGCATATGCTTGCATTAAAATCGACATTGTTAATAAACTTATTAATCAACTCATCCATCCAACCTTGAGCTTACGTGTCGACTCGGTTACTGTTTACGTATTAAAAACATGCTATTTTTTATTCCCTAATTTGACATCCTTGCGGATAAATTGGGCTACCTGCCCCCATGAACTATGCAATAAACTATACCTTCCATTGTAAGAGCTCAAATCGACTGTCTACCGGTCCCTCTATCTGTGCTTGCCCCGATACCAAAACACGATTGTTGCAACATCCAACCGAACTTGACTTCAACAACCTTACCAGTCTTCCTCCAAGCGAAGTTAACCTCTGCGGCCTCCACTAAGCAGAAACCGGGTACTTCTATTGCAGCTATGACTCTCTTGTGCCCCAACTGCAAAGCTCACTTCAAAAGCAGCTCTGAGATCCTCTCGAGCTTCAAAACTGCAACTTCGGCGAGCAGAGTTCATTCCTTAGACCGTTGCAGACCGCGATCTTCACACGATCCACAAATCTTCTCCATCCATTAACCTACCGGGAACCCAAATTACAAAGTCATTTTTCTTATTCTCACCGTGTTTCTTAGGGTTATGCAATAAGGATGATGACTAAATTTGCCAAAGAGAACGACAAACTCTACCACCTTGAAACTAACAAACTAAGAAATCAAGGTAATCGAGTAATCCTCATGTTCACTACACTACCTCCAAAATACAGCTCAAACCCTTTCTTCTTGGTCATCCACTCTTTAGCTCTCCTCAACTTTCAAAATATAACCTCCAATATGAGAATTGTAACTTGCTAAACATCAGAGTTTCTTTTCCTGTAAGAAATAAAAGAACTGACCAGCATTTTCGCTAATTCATGCCGGATGTCTGATATCCATCTAAAATTCCAAATATTTTAGGTGCTCATTGTTATGCCTCCGCATCCGTTACAGTTCGCAGGCCAACATATAATCCTCATGTCCAGATCTGGGCGTTTCAGCCCAGATCCAGCCCTGCGCCGCCCCGATCCAGCACTCCAACTGTTGGAGATAATGCTGCATTCATCAAAGCACAGAAGACAAAGGGTCAGCAAGAAGAAGAGGAAGAGAGCAATTAAGGAGCAGTAATTTCCCTGGAAGCCGAAGCAATCTGGAAGAGAAGAAGTCGATGCATACCAGCAAGGGCCTCTTTAATTTAGCTATTTAATATTCTGCTTTGTAAACTGCTCATCGAGCATCTATATATTCTGATGTATTCCCCCTCAGTTTTGTAGTAATGAAATGGAATGAAAGTTACCTCTTTCAAATTTTGCTCTCACATTTTCTCTTCACTTCCCTATTTCATCCCAATAATTCAACATGGTATCAGAGCATGTCTTTTTGTTGTTGACGAGCCATCAGGGGCAGGGTGCTTGAGCATTTGAAGTTTCAAAACATCATATCTTCACCCTTGCTTTCTCATCACATGGCTGCCTCAAGCACGGCCCATATGTTCCAATTCACCCAGTCAGGTGTCCCCATCTTTGAGGGGGAGCACTATGATTTCTGGTCCACTCACATCCGGTTGCTTTTCCAGTCACAAGGATTATGGCAGCTGGTACAGAATGGGAAAGAAAAACAAGTAGCAGAATCATCCAAAAGTAAGGAGACAGAGAAAGATGCAGCTGCACTCAAGGCAATAGCGGAAGAAGCAAAGCAAGATGCAAAAGCTCTCCTCATATTGCACCAAGGTGTAAGCAAGGACATCTACCCTCGAATAATGGGGGCTGCCACATCCAAAGAAGCATGGGACAATCTCTTCAATGAGTTCCAAGGCTCAGACAAGGTAATATCAATTAAACTCCAACGTCAATGGAAACTTTGGGAAAATATAAGTATGAAAGAAACTGAGACAGTTAAAGATTTTGTGTCCCGGATTATGGGGATAGTAAACCAAATTAGGAGCTTGGGGGATAAGCTCAAAGACAAGAAGATTGCACCAAAAATTTTAAGGTGCCTCCCTTCTAAATTTGATGCTATTGTAACCACAATAGAAGAAACTAAGGACATCAAAACACTTTCCATCACTGATCTAATGGCTCCCTGCAAGCCCATGAGGAAAGGATAAAGAGATCCAGTGGTGAGCTTGAGCAAGCTTTCCAAACAAAAACTAAAATATCCTCAACTGAAAAGACTGCTCAAAGAAATTTCAGAGGAAATACAAGAGGTAGAGGGAGAGGAAGAAGTAATGAAACAAGACCAAATGATTTCAGAAATACAGAATTTCAAAACCCCCAACATTCTCAATTGTTCTGCACATTATGTAAAAGAAGTAATCACAATGCAATGGATTGCTTCTACAAATGTAAGAGGTGTAAGAAGCCCACCCACATGCAGAAAGACTGCTGGTTCAAGGATAAGGAGGAGAAGAAAGAAGAAGCCAAATTCATAAACACCACTGAAAAACTACTGCTAACAGAAATTAATACTAAAAATAGTGTTAATGAAGTATGGTTTATAGATAGTGGGTGTTCCAATCATATGTCATCATGCAAACAAGCCTTTGTCAAAATCGACAACACTATTAAGACTCATGTAATACTTGGGGATGGAAAAAAGTTACCAATAGAAGGAACAGGTGTTGTGGCAGTAAACTCAAAAGATGGACATATTAGATATATTGAGGATGTCCATTATGTACCCCTCCTTACTCAAAGCTTGTTGAGTGTAGGGCAACTCATGAGTAAAGGGTACACAATCACATTTGAAGGCTTACACTGCAATATATGGCAACAAGAGAAAAACATATGCATTGCATCTGTACCAATGACAGGAAACAGAATGTTTCCCCTAAATCTGAAATCACCTCATGAGCAAGCCTTCAAATGTATAACCACCTCCAATTTATGGCACAATAGGCTGGGCCACCTCAATCAAAAAGGTTTAAGTTTACTAAAACAAAAAGGAATGGTGTATGGCCTCCCAGAAATTGAACCAGATGATGCTAGCTGTGAAGATTGCATATTAGCCAAGAGTCATCGCCAACCATTTCCAACTTCCTCAACATGGAGAGCAAATGAGCCACTGGAGCTGGTGCATGCAGACCTCTGGGGTCCTGCTCCTACTCCATCTTTTGGAGGAATGAGGTACTACTTGTGTATTATTGACGATTATTCCAGGTATGCCTGGGTGTTTTTCCTTGAACAGAAGTCAGAAACATTCAACAAATTCAAAGAATACAAAGCTCTAGCTGAGGCAGAAGCTGGGAAGAAGATAAGGAGGCTCAGGACAGATCGTGGAGGTGAGTTCACAAGCACAGAATTCATGAACTACTGCAAGGAGATGGGCATCACCCGGGAACTCACAGCTCCACACTCACCTGAGCAAAATGGCTTGGTGGAGAGGAAGAACAGGAGCATTGTGGAGAGGATGAGAGCCATGCTTCAACATTTCAACCTTCCACAAAGTCTCTGGGCAGAAGCTGTTCACACAGCTATATATGTACTTAACAGAAGTCCTACTAAAAGTATTGAAGAGGCCACACCCTATGAAGTTTGGAGAGGGAAGAAGCCAAATATCCAGCACTTGAGAACCTTTGGCTGTGTGGCATACAAGCACACTCCAAAAGAGAAAAGAAATAAGTTGGAGATGAGGGCAGAAAAAGGGGTATTTGTTGGGTATAGTCACCATTCAAAAGCCTACAGAATCTATAATCCAGAAACCCAACAACTAAGCATCTCCAGGGATGTAGTATTTGATGAGAACATCACCTGGGATTGGGATCAGGCACTCCTTCCTTCTCCAACTGAAGTGGTTACTGCAGAAGAGCAGCCATCCAACCCAGATGAAGACTTTCCCACGGCAGAGGCGGTTACTGAAGATCAGCCATCCCTTCCTGCTGCTGAAGACTCACTGAGGCAAGACACATCTAGTGAAGATGACTCAGATGAGGAGGACTCATCACTTCCCAAGAGGTATAAATCTTTATCTGAAATATATCAATATGCTAATGTTGCTGCTCTTGTTAATGAAGAACCAGAGAATTACCTAGCTGCTGCCAAGGACCCAAGATGGGTCAAAGCCATGGAAGAAGAAATAAAGATGGTCGAGAAAAACTAAACCTGGGAGCTTGTTCCTAAACCAGGAAATAAAAAGCTCATTAATCTCAAATGGGTGTACAAAATAAAACATGATGAAGAGGGGAATCCAGTCAAATTCAAGGCCAGAATTGTCGCAAAAGGGTACACACAACAGCATGGGATCGATTACACAGAGACATTTGCCCCAGTCGTCAGAATGGAGACAATTCGAGCCCTTCTTGCAGTTGCTGCTCAAGACAACAAATTGGTGCATCAACTTGATGTGAAATCTGCATTTTTGAACGGATCTATAGAGGAAGAAGTGTATGTAAGCCAGCCAGAAGGCTTCATAAGAAGAGGAGAAGAAGAGAAGGTTTACAAACTAAAAAAGGCTCTTTACGGTTTAAAACAGGCGCCCAGGGCCTGGAACCATAAAATAGATGCTTATCTTTGTGCAAACAATTTCACCAAAAGCAAGAATGACCCATCCCTCTACACTAGAGTGTACAACAACAATCAGTATTTGCTTTTGTGCCTCTATGTAGATGATCTGATCTTTGTAGGATCCACCACAGAAATTGTAGAAAACTTCAAGAGAATCATGAAGGAAGAGTATGAGATGAGTGATCTAGGACTAATGAAATTCTTTTTGGGGTTTCAAGTCAAGCAAGAGCACGGAAGAATTTTTATGAACCAAGAGAGGTACATAAACAAACTCCTTGAGAAGTTTGGGCTGAGAGAGTCAAATCCTGTATCTACACCAATGGCCACAAATTCATCATTTTCAGCCGATTCCTCAACCACACACAAAGCAATTCCAGAAGAGGACTATAGAAGTCTTGTTGGGTCACTTATCTACCTCACAAACTCAAGACCGGACATAGAAAATGCGGTAAGCATTCTGTCCAGGTACATGACAAAGCCTAGCTCAGAAAATCTCATCACAGCCAAGCGAGTCCTGCGATATCTGAAGGGCACAAGGAACCTGGGGCTGCTATATGAGCAAGGAAGAGACACTGAGCTATCTGGATACACTGATAGTGATTGGGGGGGAGATAAGGAGGATAGAAAGAGCATTGGCTTTATATTCATGATCGGAAGCAATATTATTTCCTGGGCATCCAGAAAACAGAAAATTGTAGCTTTGTCGACGGCGGAGGCTGAGTATGTTGCAGCCTGTGCAGCCGCGTGTGAAGGGATTTGGCTGCAAAGACTCTTGAAGGATCTCAGACCCCAGAGAGAAAACACTCCAATTAGGATATGGTGTGACAATATTGCGGCTATAGGCATTGGAAAGAATCCTATATTTCATAATCGAACTAAGCACATCGATTTGAAATACCATTTCTTGAAGGATCTGGTGGAGTCAAAACAAGTGGAGTTAGCCTTCTGTCCAACCAACAAACAGTTGGCAGACATCATAACAAAACCGCTAGCAAGACACATTTTCCTTTCGATTCGTCGCATATTGGTCTCAGCATTATGGGGGAGTGTTGGAGATAATGCTGCATTCATCAAAGCACAGAAGACAAAGGGTCAGCAAGAAGAAGAGGAAGAGAGCAATTAAGGAGCAGTAATTTCCCTGGAAGCCGAAGCAATCTGGAAGAGAAGAAGTCGATGCATACCAGCAAGGGCCTCTTTAATTTAGCTATTTAATATTCTGCTTTGTAAACTGCTCATCGAGCATCTATATATTCTGATGTATTCCCCCTCAGTTTTGTAGTAATGAAATGGAATGAAAGTTACCTCTTTCAAAATTTGCTCTCACATTTTCTCTTCACTTCCCTATTTCATCCCAATAATTCAACACCAACCCCTCCAGGTTTGCTGCCAGCATTCCCCCATCCGAGGAACCACCTCCCAACAGCCGGCCATCACCAAAACTGTTCAGTTCTGGGCATTCCAGCCCAGATCCAGCCCCTTCCCTCTCCGATCCAGCCCTCCTAATTCCCAATCAGCCTTCCCCTTACCCGATCCGGTCCACCAACCACCGGAACCCCTCTTTGATCCCTCCAAAGTTCAGATTTTCTTTATTTACAGCAGTCCCTAATATTCTTGTTGTGTTCTTGTATTGGTATTTGGGTGTAAGACATTGTTATCGTTTGGATTATTACATGCTTGCTTGGATGTTCATCTTATTATAGTTATTTGTGCCTGGATTAATCTCTAACTGTAGGAAGGAATTATTCGCCGCGCGCTCTTGCTTTGGCCCTCCACGCGGAGGAAAGCCTAAACTTATTTGCCCTAATAAATTATTTGTATTTTGCTGTGAATTAACTGCGTGGGATGTTTAAATTATTATCTAACTGTGGCTTAACCGTCGGATTTGCATAGCATGTAGGGTTAGGTCACGGTATATCCGCCGCCTATAGATTCGTCCTGCGTCAATTGGTATCAAAGTGAGGTTACGCGCACTTTTCGATACGCAGTCGTAGAGTCTATAGGTTTTTCATTATGTCTAGGTGTCACAATTATTCCTCTTCTCACTTTGGAGGTCTCGAGTCCACTTGCACCAGCCCTCATAGATCCCCTTCAGGGAGACCCTCACGACACCACGATGATTATTCGCGATCGCAATACACCACTTTTAGAGATCGTGTTGACCCATCGACACGACCCCACTATGCTAGAGACGATCAGTATGATGATTGTCGTCGTTCTTATCTGTACACGCGAGCTGATCATGTTGATCCTTCGACACGACTCAGTTACCTTAGGAATGATTATTATGAGGATCGTCGTTTCGAGAGAGATCTTGAGAGTCAGTTTCGTACTGCTGCCCCTTCCTTTGACGGCTCATCGAGTCCCGAGTCTTTCAGTTATTGGCTCGTGGATATGGAGTATTATCTTGATCATTTTGAGTTATTCGGTGAGCGTCGCGTCAAGTTTGCGAAACTTAGACTTTTAGACCAGGCGAGGGCATATTGGGCTAGCATTGAGAGGACACGCAAGCGAGACCGTCTACATCGCGTCACTAGTTGGGTGGACATGAAGCGTACATTGTGTCAGAGGTATCTGCCTTCGTCGTATCGGAGTCGCTTGCTCGACCATTTATTTTCCCTTCAGCAAGGATCCATGTCCGTCGCTGAGTACAGGGATCGCTTTGATGAGTTAGTTGTGAGGAGCGATATCCGAGAGGACCCCGCCATGACCTCTTGCAGATTTCGGTCTGGCCTTCGATCAGACATTCGTACTGAGGTGGTTTATCATAGCTCGAAGTCCCTCGAGCAGACGTATCAGCTTGCACTTCGTTACGAACAGTCTTTGAGATCCGCAAGAGCTGGTCGGTTGGATCCTCACTTTGACCTCTGCAGTACGAGCTCCTCCCACACCAAGGACACCACTCTGCCTACCATTGTTCCATCAGACATGGCAGAAGTGATACCTGATGCAGATTGCTCTTACCCCAGTGAGGTGCTTAGCTGACCTATCTCTTGTTTCTGACCCGTCTCCCGTGACCCCGACTGAGAGTGAGCCTGAGCGACCTCCTGAGCCTATAGTGTCGTGCCCCTCACCCACACCACCACCTCTGGCATGTCATGGGTTGATTAGCACTCCTACCCTGGACTCACGTCTTGACACCGCACCCACAGACCCATTCTTGAGCGTAGATCTATGTCGCTCTCCCATTGTCATTACCCTGAGTCACATCACGACCGAGAGACCTGAGTCTGGTGTTGATCTCATAGTGGCTATGTCATCCATTCAAGGGGACACTTCCCCTCACGATGGTACTCACCTGGAGGACCATGAACCTAGTGACGAGTTCTACGACGAGCCCCCAGTTGAGCCTCCGGATGATCCGCCACATCCTGATGAGCATGGGATTCAGGTGAGTCCCGCTTGTATGAGTATCGATTTATGGAAGCCTCTTCCATTATCGTCCCTGACCCCGCCCCAGAGGATGGATATTGTGAGGAGCATCCAATATTTGGGGCACGACCTGCCGACACATCGCACTCTCGCTGAGTTTTGGGATGCACCACCTGCTAACGCACCAGACGAGCTCCTTCTTTTCGAGGACACTCACTACACTATAGAGCCACGTCTTCTGGTCGATGCACATGATTTTCACTTAGGCGGGTCGTCGTATTCGCGATGACTTTTCTTACACACCTCCCGGCGAGCCCCCTGATGTGTCACGTTCCTTGAGAAACACTTGGATCTTTATGAGCTCATATTTGAGTATAGTTGTCTTTCACGATCATCTGAGCACTCGTCACACACGAGATGAGTTTTTCTACACTCCTCCGAGAGAACCACCTGATCGGCCACCACATTTTAGAGACACCCCGGTCATTATTAGATTCTCTCATAGAGAGCATGTTGTGTCGGTCATGTTTCATTTACATCATTTGCATAAGTCTGTCAAGTCGTTTCGTCATCATTTGCATGAGTCTGTGGTGTTGTTTGTTTCTCGTTTGCATGTGTGTCATAAGTCGGTCCGACGAAGAATCCATAATGATAATAAATTTTGTAAATCACATGCGGATGTTCATTGGCAAGTGCAGGTACTTCATGAAGGCGAGCAGGTGATGGTGAGAATCTGCGTCGTGAGGCTCCGTGCGAGGTTTGCTAAAAGCTTAAGCGTTAGGCGAATGGGTCCCTACTCAGTCCTGAGAGGCATCGGGACAAATGCTTATGAGTTGGACATCCACACAAGCATGGGTACCCATTCTGTGTTCAATGTCGAGGACCTGACGCCATACTTTGCACTTCACGAGTATTTAGGCACACATCTTGGCGGCCCTCCTGAGCCTTTACCACAGTTTTTACCACCCACCACTCAGTCTACCCCCGAACCATTGACACCACATTCTTTGCCCCACTCTTAGCCCACCTCTGGCCTTTACTTACCCGGGATGTTGTCCCCAACGGCTTCACCATTGGCTCCTCAGATCCCACCGGATCCTTCTACTAGTATGTTGAGAGATGAGCTTGATCGATTCGCCCCCGGGCTTCGACTTCAGTACGTCCGTCTCTACTCATCGGGGATGGAAGCCTTTCAGTCCGGAGGTGTTGATTGGCGAGGCCACTTTTCTGCGACGACACTTGGACGACCTCTGGCGGCCTCTTCGAGTTGCTACCCGGCATACGGCGAGAGAATTCTGACCCTTATTCATCGGGAGATGAATTCTTTCAAGCCGGGGAGATTGATGTGGAGCATAGGCGAGGGCGAGCTTAGGGCCCATTCGGAGCTGATTTAGCGACTTACCATATATGGCGTGACCGGATCGCCGATCCGCCACCGCGGTTGCGTCCGGCTCGTCGTTCTGATGAATTTTCATATATAGCATGTTGTATTTTGAATATTATTTAGTGTTGTTTTGGGGTTTAGGGTTTAGGGTTTAGGGTTTAGGGTTTAGAGATCGACGGCCAATCATAGCCGTCCATCTTGGTTGCCCTAATCTTCATTTCTTATAAATAATAGATATTAGGGCGCTGCTGTATTTCATTGCTGAATGTGTGGAGACTCTTCTTCCTTCATTCCGGTGATCTCCGCGGTGCCGACTCCGTGGAGCCCCCTTGGTGACGACTCCTTGGGTAAGTTATCTCATCTTCTCCTTGTTCTCCTTCCCCTCCTCCAAAACAGCCAGCCTGCTCCCTGTTTTCCTGCAGCCGCCAACCACCCTCCCTGTTTTCAGCCAGCCGCCAGTCATCCCTCTTCCTCCCTGCAGCCCTGCCGCCAGTCCTCCCTCCTCCTCCCTGCAGCCCTGCCGCCAGCCCTTCCTCCTCCTCCCTGCTGCCCTGCTGCCAGCCCTCCCCTCCCCTCCCTGCTGTCCCAGCCAGCCACCGTCCTTCCCCCCTGTTTACAGCCTGCCGCCCCTCCTCCTCCCTGCCAACAGCAGTCCGCCGCCAGCCCTCCCCCACCCTGTTCGGCTGCCCTAGCCCATCCCCACGTGGATCCACCTTCCAAACAGCCCCTCCCTTCTCAGATTTGTCCAGATCTGGGCGTTTCAGCCCAGATCCAGCCCTGCGCCGCCCCGATCCAGCACTCCAACCCCTCCAGGTTTGCTGCCAGCATTCCCCCATCCGAGGAACCACCTCCCAACAGCCGGCCATCACCAAAACTGTCCAGATCTGGGCATTCCAGCCCAGATCCAGCCCCTTCCCTCTCCGATCCAGCCCTCCTAATTCCCAATCAGCCTTCCCCTTACCCGATCCGGTCCACCAACCACCGGAACCCCTCTTTGATCCCTCCAAAGTTCAGATTTTCTTTATTTACAACAGTCCCTAATATTCTTGTTGTGTTCTTGTATTGGTATTTGGGTGTAAGACATTGTTATCGTTTGGATTATTACATGCTTGCTTGGATGTTCATCTTATTATAGTTATTTGTGCCTGGATTAATCTCTAACTGCAGGAAGGAATTATTCGCCGCGCGCTCTTGCTTTGGCCCTCCACGCGGAGGAAAGCCTAAACTTATTTGCCCTAATAAATTATTTGTATCTTGCTGTGAATTAACTGCGTGGGATGTTTAAATTATTATCTAACTGTGGCTTAACCGTCGGATTTGCATAGCATGTAGGGTTAGGTCACGGTTTCTCGGCCGCCTATAGATTCGTCCTGCGTCAGTTACCACACGCACCGAAGCCGAAATCGCTCGCCTCACCACCATCGAGGAGAACTACGTCGCCTTGGCGGATTCGGTGGCCGGCATCGAGGAACAAGTCAAGACCACCACCAAAAATCTGGAAGAACGGATGGAAGGACGCTTGGATGAACTCAAAGCGTTGTTAACGCAATCCCTCCGAGGAAAATCGAACGGAAATCGTGAATACACGGGAGAAACCTCAAACCCAGCGCCGACAATCACCGGAGGAGGCACGGGGGGGGGGGGGGGGGGGGGGGGGGGGGGGGGGGGGGTCGGGCGTGATGCCCTATACCCACCCTGGCCCGGAGCCAGGACGGACGGGTGGCCCCGGGACGCCAGCAGCCATCCCGAGCCCGCTAGGGCCGGCGACCCTGTTTCCGCCCAGCTCCTGGGCGGGCGCTGCTGCCGCCAGACCGCCGGTCGGACTGGCCTCCACCCCCCACCAACAGGTCGCCGGGGGGTGGTCCGGCCCTGGAGGGGTGGCCGCCGGTGGTGGGATCGCCGGAGGGGCTGCCGGACGTCAATTCGGAGCCCCGGAGCAGAATTTCCGGCCGCTGCCACCTATGGGAGGTCCGATTGGAGTTGGAAACGGACTTTTACCCATGTCACCACCCCTTGGGGCCCCGATGCGGATGGGGCAAGGAGAACCATGGCGGGAAAACCCTCCAAGACATGTATATGAGGAGGATGGCCCTCCAATGGGACATCAACACGATTACTATGGGCGACCAAATCTTATGGCGGAACCATTCCGGCATGGAGGACACGAACCGGATCTCGGGAGGAATGGAGGGGCTAATCAGCGGGCGTACATGCAACCGAAGAGGACTCAGATGAATTTTCCAAAATTCCGGGGCGGCGACGCCTTGGAGTAGGTGCAAAAGGCCGAGCTTTTCTTTACCTACCAGGAGATTCCCAAAGATCAATGGGTGCAGCTGGCCTCGTTTCACTTAGAGGACGACGCATACCAGTGGGCGCAGTGGTTTGTCCGCAACCAGGGCTACGCCCCATGGGATTATTTTGTGGAAGGGTTCACGGCCCGTTTCGGGCCCCTGGATATGAAGATGTGGAGGCGACCTTGCAGAAGCTCAGGCAGAAGGAAACTGTCATGGAATACCGCACTGAGTTCGAGCGGTTAGCAAATCGGGTCAACTGGGGAGAAAAGACCCTTCTCAGTTGTTTCGTCTCTGGACTGAAGGACCATCTGAGGGACGAAGTCCACGCATACATGCCGTCCAGTTTGAGCCATGCCATTAGTCTGGCCCGGATACAGGAGGAGCGGTTCAACCGCCAGCGAAACCGGGGGACAGCACGGGCAGGTCCAGCAGTACCAGCAGCACCAGGAGCCAGACGACGAGACCCGCCACCGGCAGGACGACCGACTGTGACTCGGTTGACTTGGCCAGAGCTACAGGCCAGGAAAGAAAAGGGGCTATGTTTCAATTGCGACGAGAAGTACACCCCCGGACATCGATGTCAGAAGGTGCAGGTCTTTATGCTACGAGAGGAGGATGACGAGGAAGAGCCCATCAGTTGTGAGGAGGTGGAGGAATTAGACCTGGCAGAGTTTGGAATCTCCCTGCAAGCCATGGAGGGATGTTCAACACCACTCACATTACGCATTGCAGGGAAGCTGGGACACGAGAGGGTGACCATCTTGATCGATAGTGGGAGCACCCACAATTTTATCACCCCCGCAGCAGCACTGAAGGCGGGGCATGCAGCTGGCAGAGGGGCTTCCTTCCAGGTCATGGTCGCGGACGACAGCAAGCTGCGGTGTGAGGGGGCCCTAAAAGGGGTGGAGCTGCGGATTCAGGGTTATGTGTGCCAAACGGATGTTTACCCCTTGCCGATTCGGGGGTCTGATATGGTTTTGGGTGTGCAGTGGCTCCGCCAGCTCAAGAGGGTCACGACGGACTGGGAAAAGATGGCATTGGAGTTTTCGCATTTGGGAACAGAGCATTGCCTTCATGGCATTAGATCACCGCCGCTCAAGGAAATTTCTCTTCGGAGCTTACAAAGGATGGAGGAGGAGGGCAGTACTATGGCCATGATTTTGGGGGTCGAGGCCCTGGGGCCGGGCACAGCGGCCGAGCCAGAGCAGATACAGGGGTTGCTGTCACAGTTCGAGGATGTTTTTCAGGAGCCGTCCTCTTTGCCACCCTCTCGGTTCCGTGATCACCAGATCCAGCTGAAGGCCGGATCGGATCCGACCAATATCCGACCTTATCGCTACCCGCATATTCAGAAAGCCGAGACCGAGCGCAGTGTACGAGAGATGTTATCCACTGGCATCATTCGTCCCAGTACTAGTGCTTTCTCCTCACCGATCATCCTTGTGAAAAAGAAGGATGGATCGTGGCGCTTTTGTGTGGATTATCGGGGCCTGAATGGCTCTATTATTAAAGATAAATTTCCTATTCCGATGATTGAGGAGCTCCTGGATGAGCTGCACGGAGCTAGCTTATTCACCAAGCTGGACCTCCGGTCTGGATACCATCAGATTCGGATGAAGGAGGAAGACATCCACAAGACGGCCTTTCGCACCCACGACGGTCACTACGAGTTCCTGGTGATGCCGTTTGGGCTGGCCAACGCCCCATCTGCTTTCCAGGCAGTGATGAACGAGATCTTCCGGCCACTACTCCGTCGGTACGTTCTAGTTATCTTTGATGACATACTAATCTATAGCAGGAATTGGGAAGATCATTTGGAGCACGTCCACCATGTCCTGAGCATTTTGAGGGAGCACCAGTTGTACGCCAAGCGCTCCAAATGCTCTTTTGGGCATGAGGAAGTCGAGTACTTGGGCCACCTAGTGTCCTCCCGAGGTGTTCAGGCGGACCCAAAGAAGATCGAGAGCATGGTGACCTGGCCACAGCCCACGACGATACGGGCCCTACGGGGCTTTCTCGGGTTGACTGGCTACTATCGCCGGTTCGTGCAGGACTACGGGAAAATTGCCCGACCCTTGACCCAACTGTTGCAGAAGGACGCCTCTGACTGGACGGCAGAAGCAGAGGCGGCATTCCAGGCCCTGAGACGGGCCATGACGACCACACCGGTGCTGGCACTGCCGGACTTTTCCAAAGATTTTGTGGTGGAGACCGACGCTTCAGGAGTCGGAATCGGCGCGGTATTGATGCAAGGGGGTCGGCCGATAGCTTACTTCAGCAAAGCTTCAGCGCCCCGGACTATGGGACTATCTACTTATGAGAAGGAGATGCTCGTCATCCTTCATGCGGTGGCTATGTGGCGGCCTTATTTGTTGGGGAGGCATTTTCAGGTCCGTACGGACCACCAGAGTTTAAATCATTTTTTGGAACAACGCCTGGCCTCTCCCCTCCAGCAGAAGTGGCTGACGAAGCTGCTAGGCTACGACTACGAGATTGTTTACAAGCAGGGGAAGGAGAATGTGGTGGCAGACGCCTTATCTCGTTTGCCAGAGGGCTCCCTAGCCCATGTTTCCGGACCGATGACTGATTCGTTAGATGAGGTTCAGGTGGCAGTACAACAGGATCCAGCTCTCCGTGACATTGTCGAGGCACTACAGCACAGTCGTCCCACCGAGGCCGGCTATCACCTACAGGGAGCGCGGTTGTACTACCAGGGCCGGCTCGTCCTTCCCGCCACGTCACCTTGGCGCACCATCATGATACAGGAGTTCCATTCTTCTCCTACCGGGGGCCACGGCGGTATCTTGCGGACTCTACAGCGGGTCAGGGCGAATGTGTTCTGGAAGGGAATGCGGCGAGATGTTCAGAAGTTTGTCAGGGAATGTGACATCTGTCAACGGCAGAAATACGAGACGACGTCCCCAGCCGGGTTGCTCACTCCCTTGGCGATTCCGCATCTGATTTGGGATACCATCTCTTTGGACTTCATCGACGGCTTACCCAGGTCTCAAGGCAAATCGGTGATTCTCGTAGTGGTCGACAAGCTCTCCAAGTACGGCCACTTCTTGGCCTTGAGCCATCCTTACACAGGCGAGTCTGTAGCGGATCTTTTTGCCAGGGAGATAGTGCGTCTCCACGGGATTCCTCGAGCCATCATCTCAGACAGAGACCCGGTGTTCATCAGCAAGTTCTGGAAGGAGTTATTTCGCCTGCAAGGCACCACTTTGCGCATGAGCACGGCCAACCATCCCCAGACCGACGGGCAGACAGAGGTGCTCAATCGCGGTGTTGAGACCTACTTGAGATGTTTTGTGATGGATGAGCCGCGGACTTGGACCCAGTGGTTACACTGGGCGGAATATTGCTACAACACATCGTTCCATACCGCGAGCAAGCTCACCCCTTTTGAGGTGGTCTACGGCCGCCCACCTCCCACGCTGAGTTCCTACGAGCCAGACAGTGCATCTCTTCCAGCAGTAGGCCGGACGCTTCAGGAGCGGGACCAGACGCTCACCCTTTTGCGGGACAATCATCGGACAGCACAGGATCGCATGAAAGCCCACGCGGATAAGAATCGTAGGGAGCGGGAATTTGCAGCGGGGGACGAAGTTTTCCTCCGTCTCCAACCCTATAGACAGCTATCGGTTGTTCGACGGGCCAATCAGAAACTGGCTCCACGTTACTATGGACCCTTCAGAATCATCAGGCGAGTGGGTCCAGTTGCTTACACCTTGGCACTCCCAGAGGGGTCGCGCATTCACCCAACTTTCCACGTCTCAGTGCTGAAAAGAAAACTTGGGGACTAAGTCCAGGCCGACCCCGTCCTTCCGGAGGCCACTAGCAGCGGGGAACTGCGTCCGTTACCAGAAACTATCTTACTTACCAAATGGAAGAAGCGGGGCTCGGAGTACCGCCTCGAAGTACTCGTCAAGTGGAAGCACCTCTCCGATACCCCTAACACTCATTGCCTTGTACCATATAATCCACCTATGAGTACACTATTCCTTCTTATATAGGCAAATCTGAAGTCGGCTATATTTTTCTTGGCTTTCACGACGCGATCAAAAATATTTCAGAATTTTCACAAAGAGGGTAAGATAAAAAAATATGAGGTTTTGATAGACACTTGCTATGTCAACCCAAATCCTAGAGATTAATACAATGGAATATACAATATATCGCAATATGCCCGATACCCAACTCTTCAGGGCCATCCATCTAAGAATTTTTTTCTCCTATGAGAGCCTAGACAAGACAATGATCCAAGATCCTCTAAAAGGTTCTCCTCCACTCCCTTATATAGGCGAGAGTGGGTGTTGACGCCAGGAAAATCCTGACCTCAAGATTCGGACCGATGCAGCCGGAGGCTACTCGCCCAGCAGCCCGACGAGATGGCTTGGCTGGCAACGACGAAGAAGCTAGAAGAGCAACAAACAGGACCCCAGGTGCTGCGGCAGGGAGGTCCCACCACGTACCCAGAAGCTCCGAAGAGACTTCCCCTCCAAGACCAAAGAATGGCCGAGCAAGGTACGAGGAAGGCACCGACTTGGCTAGCAAGCAGGGGTGAAGGGCTCAAGAATTCGGAAATGGGGTTCCAGAAGCTCAAGCACAGGTGCCAATCCAAGTACCCCTGGGGTCCTATTTATAGGCAACCAAGGGGTAGGGGGGTTTTTATAGCCCAGCCCTGACCTGGCGACATATGGGATACTCGGCGAGCATCTTCGACCATAGTCGCCCATCTGGCGAGTATCTGCTGCTGCTCGCACAAGCCTGGCTGATACTCGCTCAGGTCTTCTGTGGTTGCCGGACACTTTGGGGGGACATACGGGATACTCGGTACGTATCTTCGACCATAGTCGCCCTTCTGGCGAGTATTTAGCCAATACCCGCCAACCTTCTTTTGCTCCTGCTGGCTGATTTGTCTTGCCTCTTTGATTTTGACCTGCCTACGTGGCCTTGAGTGGGTCCTACCCTCGGAGAATAAGGGTTGTACACAATCCCCGCTCTTTGCGAGTAACGGAGTTGCTCGGAAAGAAACATCCGACCGTTATTCGACGAGCTTCTGTTTTGGCGAGTATAGGGAGATACTCGGATCTTGACTGTCCGACGCCCGGACTCTATATAAAGGAGGGGGGGGGGGTCTCTGATGGAACCACCTTTCTGTACTCGCTCACAATGTCGCTAGCTTTTGCTGAGGCTGCAAAAAAGGCCAAGGCCGACCTTGCGAATCTGATCGGTGTGCCCCTTCCTCCACCTCGCCTGGACGCCGAGGTAGACGCCTTCCTCGCGAACAAGAAGAGGAAGAGGGCGGCGAAGAAGAAGAAGAGAGAGAGAGAAAAGGAGGCGACTAAGGAGAACGTCGCCGATCCTCTGAGTGAGCAGCGTCAGCAGCTGCTGGAGGATTTGGGCCTCGAAGGGCTCTCGCCTGCTCCTCCCCCTGCTCCTCTCTCGGCAGAGGTCGCCCCGGAGGCGAGTAGGGATGAAATCCAAACTCAAACCCAACCGGACCCTCCCCCTGCCCGAGGTGAGCTCCTTGCTCGCCCTTTTTCGATCTATGCTGTCTTCCGGCGGCATTCTGACGTCTTTGTTGCTATCTGTAGATCCGCCGAATACTGAGGCTCGGGAGGAGCCTTTGACTGCAATACCGCTGCGATCATCCCCGATGATCTCGCCTGAGGGTGGGTCTCGGAGTGGTCGCGCGGTAAGGATTCTCCACAGCTCCTCTGTGGAGAAGAGGCCGATGAGCGAGCATGGGGCTCCTCTGGCGAACATCGCTCCTCCTCCGCCTCCTCCTCCACCTAACTCGCGACCAGAGCCGGCGAGCAACACACAGCGGCCTGTGATCGCGCTGCCGCCTCCTCCTCCTGGACTCCCGCCGCCAGTGAACCTCCAGGCGATCAACGTCCTTCTACCACAACTGCTCCCTCTTCCCACCAGGGGGAGTCCTCGCGCAGGGGCGGGACTGGAGGGTCTTCGGCCTTCTTCGCTCCAAGGGGTGGAGGGCGACCAGGAGATGGTCGCGGTCGAGGGGACCTGCCCTCCAACCGGGATCATTCCGGCAACCACTCTACTCGTCGAGATGGCGTCTATCACTCTCCCTCCCCACACCGAGGAAGGTCTTCTCCTCGCCGACGATCTCGCAGCCCTCCTCGCCGACGATCTCGTAGTCCTCGGCCAGGTATTTGATCGCTGCCTTCGGATAGTCGCCACTGTTTTCTGAATTCTGCTGAAGTTCTGGCCCTTTTTGCCTTCTTTCGCAGGTCGCGCGCATACTCCGGTGGGAGCTCTGATCGATGCCGTTGGGCTCCCTCCTCGCGAGTACCAAGAAAAGGCTACTCGCGCTATCTTGGACTTGGAATCCCGGATAGAGCGGCTATCGATCTGCGAACCTCATCGCCGTTTGACTGAGGTGGAGTCGCGGGTTGAGCGCTTGGCGGCTAGTGACCCTCATCGCCGCCTAACTGACTTGGAGGTGCGAGTATCCCGGCTGGAGGAGTTTGATACTCGCCTGTCGGGTACTGAAGCTCGCCTCCAGTCTGTCAGCGACTTGGAGCGCAGGGTGGCGAGGATCGAGCATCGGCAACAGCTGCATCATGACGAGCTGGTCGGGATGCGCGCGAGCATGGGCTCGGTGGGGAGGCTGGCGAGGATCGAAGACCAGCTGCGACAAGGCGAGGACGCGATGTCTGTGGCCTCTGAGCACTTCAGGCGAGCTCGCGGCTTGGGATGGGTCGGGCGACAACCTCAGATCCAGGATCCCCAGGCGAACATCCAGGCGCAACCCTAGCTGCTGCTCTTCTTCATCTTTATCTTCCATGTAGCTTTGTAGCTCCTCGCGAGCATTATTTGAATCTTGTGAACGATTTATTTGAAGCAGTGTTGATTTGCCGAGTAATCGAATACTCGCCCTTCAATCTTGTCTTTGTTTTACTTGATCTTCTTTTGTTTTGCTTTTTCTTCTATCTCCTTTTTGCCGAGTATCTGTTTGAATGTCGCCTACATTTTGGCGAGCTTCTTCATGTTTCTGTGATGTAGGTATTCGCTAGGTGAAGGTCGGCGGTTGGCGCGCTCTGAACTTTGGGCGACTTTTCTTAGATACTCGCCACCCCTAGTCGTGCTCGCGGCGTCGTGTTCGACAAGCCAGACTAACCGACTAGTATAAATAGGGGGGGTGGGTGAGTCTTAAATACGCCTTTAGCGATCTCTAGCTTCCTTGAGCGAGCATCCTCCAGGCTTCCAATCCTCGCCCTTCTACGATACTCGCTCTCTTCCCTTTCGTCCCAAGATGATCGACGAGGCGGCCATCAGGCGAGCTAACCATGCGAAGAACTTCGATGAGAGCTCGTTCAAGAAGCCGATCACGAATCAGAAAGATTTGGACGAGTTCAATTCCAAGTTCGCGACTCCAGGATATGTCGCCAGGCTTCCTCGCCCGTCTGAGCGACTAAACACCTCCTCGCAGATGGCGATGATCTTCCCAATCCGACACTTCGAGGTCGGCCTGCGACTTCCCATATGGCCCAAGTTTCGGAAGATACTCGTGTTCTATGGGATAGTGCCCGCCCAGATCAATCCCAACGGAGTGGCGATGATCATGGGGTTCCTGTGCTACCTTCGGGAGCAGAACATCGTCTTCGACCTTTCGGTCTTTAGGCGAATATTCACCATCATGGCGACCGGCGAGGGCGTCATCTTTTTGTGCAGTCACGTCTGTACACTGGCGGGGACTTTAAATAAGAACCATCGCTGGGTCGAGCGGATAGTCGCCATTGAGGGCGACTTCGCGGGCATCTCCAGCTCGCCCATTCAACCTTCAGAGAACGTCTTCACGGTTCCCTGGCTCACCGAGGACCAGATGAAGCTGCTCGCCTGCTTCAGGAATCGTCGCTTCGACGTGATACTTTGGAGGAGGCGAGTAGACGAGCTCACGGAAGTTCGCCCAGGGGAAGGTATCTTTCGCGCGAGCATCAGACATACTCGCCCTAGGGCTTCGTTCTGGCGACTAATCTTCGATCTTCTTACAGGCGTGCAGGCTCTTCCGCGTGATGCTCTTCCCCTCGCGGCGAAGGCGACCGCTGTCGCCCAAGGGGGTGCGAGAACCTCGGCGCGCGAGGTTGGGGACTCCTCCCCAATCGACTTGTCGCCAGGAGGCGACGATCTGGATGTCGCCGGTGGTGGGGCCGGGACCTCGAAGAAGCGAACGGGCAAGGCTAAGGCCTCTGAGCCCAAGAGAAAGAAGAAGGAGGTCGCCCACAGGGATCTGGGCAAGAAGGCGGATCCCTCGGAGGCTGGCGAGCCGAGCAACCATCCTTTCTTCAACGAGGGCACCCGTGGCGAGGACGACTTTGGTCGCCCATTGGTGACCTGGTCTGATCGCGCTCACGAGGTGACTCTGAGCTCGAACCTCCCCGTTTGGTCCGAGGACTGGGAGGACAAGGGGGAGGCCTTCGATGTGCTCCATGCGATCTACAGTCGTACTGACGCCGAGCTGCTGCAGGAGGCCTCTGCCGAGCATCTTGCTCATCAAACCTCGCGCTCAATCTTGCGAACTGCCGAGCTCGCACATTCGACAGCGAAGCGGCTGCTGATGTACGAGGAGGCGATCAGGGTGCAGGGGCCGAAAATGATCGCCATGGCGGAGAGGATCAAGGGGTTCGAGGTACTTCGTCTTTGCGACTTTTCGCGCTTTCTGGAATACTCGCCTCTTTATACGATGTCAAGCTTTACCTTCTTTCTTTTTGTCTTCTATAGGCTGCCGAGCTGGAATCGGCGAAGAGACTGTCCCAGGCCGAGAAGGAGCTGGAGGATACTCGCTCGGTCTTGGAAGCCGCCCAAATCCGCATCGCCGAGCTAGAAACTCGGCCTGCCGAGCAACAGCCGGCGGGGTCGGGCCCTCATCGGTTCGTCAAGCAGGTCAGGATGCATGGCGACGACATGCCCCATATTCGCCGGGAGATCGCGCGAGCAACCGGAGAGGTCATCCTAAATCAGCTGAAGGCAGATGATCTCTTGAAGCCGGAGGCTATGGGATTGACGGTGGGAGACCTTATCCCGGCCATACTCGCCGAGGAGTCCACCTCCCCCCTGCGAGCATCATCGCCGCGACTTAGCGATGCCGAGGACGACGATGATGAGGTTGATGATGATGATGATGATGACGGCGACGATGGCGACGAGTCAGCCGTAGATATTTGATGGCGAGGATGTCGACTAGTCGCCCGGGCTCCTTTTTTGCTCGCCCGGCGACCTTTTTGTCCACCTGCAGCATGTACAGATTTTTTGTAAAAATGAAAAGGAATTTTGACAAGTTTCTTACTCGCCTATTCCTTCCTTCTGTGCTTTTACTTCCTTGCTTATATGTTGCTTTAGGCTCCTAGGTTCGAGGCGAGGTTGAGTGCTCGCTAGGCTCCTAGGATTTCGGCAAGTATGGATACTCGCACCATCATACTCGCACCTGCAGACTTCAGTTTGAGGCCTTGATCTGTACCTAGTGACAAGTGTTGTTAGGCTTTTACGCAAGAATCTAAGGAGCTCTTCAAGGGAAGGAAGGAGTAAGGTTTAGCAGTCGGGGTGCCCTGGGGGAATGTCATCCCGAGGCCTCCCTCCTACTCTAAAACCTGATGTCGACGGAGAATGACGCCAAGTAAGGAATGGTAGCCGGGCAGGTCCCACGGGGACACAACTCCCAGGGCCTTCATCCTATAACTTGGATGCTTGCTACCTTCAAAGGCCGACGTCAAGTAAGGAAAGGCCGCCGGGTGGATCCCACAGGGGCACAACACCCAGGAGCCTTCATCCTATCACTTGGATGCTTGGATGCCTTTGTCTTTTGGTCGGTCGAGTTGGTCTCCTCCTCGTCTCAAGTTGGAGTATCGGCCTCCAGACTTTACCCTAGTAATTTCTACAGCCGGACGAGAAATGCAGTCGGTGGGAACCGCGGCCAACATGCAAGGGGGGAGCTGATCTCGGCCGTCATTGCAGAGGCTTGGTCTTAAGGGAACGCACACCCGAGGCACTGTCCCATCATCCGCTCTGAGTTTTTACAAGGGTCAAGTCGGAGGCTCGTCTTCCAACCTGCGGCGGCGAATGTCGATGTAGGACGACGTCAAGCAGGGAGTGGCAGTCGGGGAGATCCGAGGGGACACACCATCCCGAGGCCTCCCCCCTACTTGGATGCTGGATGTGGATCGGACCTGCTTCCTGTTGCTCAACGAGTTTAGCAGGGAGTTAAGCACACTTTAGGCACAACAACTCATATGATCTAACACAGTAATTTAGAAAAGGAAATGCTTTGCTGCGAGCTTTTCAGCTTTCAAGGGTACACGACGCCTTTTTTTTTCAAGGGTCCCCTGAGCTAGTGAAATCGATCATTCATTCGCCGAATCGGAAGGTCGGCGTCCAGACTTCTTCCCGGTAATCTCTACAGTCGGACGAGAAATGCAGTCGGTGGGAACCGCGGCCAACATGCAAGGGGGGAGCTGATCTCAGCCGTCATTGCAGAGGCTTGGACTTAAGGGAACGCACACCCGAGGCACTGTCCCATCATCCGTTCTGAGTTTTTACGAGGGTTAAGTCGGAGGCTCATTTTCCAACCTAGCGTGGAGATTGACAAGACAATGATCCAAGATCCTCTAAAAGGTTCTCCTCCACTCCCTTATATAGGCGAGAGTGGGTGTTGACGCCAGGAAAATCCTGACCTCAAGATTCGGACCGATGCAGCCGGAGGCTACTCGCCCAGCAGCCCGACGAGATGGCTTGGCTGGCAACGACGAAGAAGCTAGAAGAGCAACAAACAGGACCCCAGGTGCTGCGGCAGGGAGGTCCCACCACGTACCCAGAAGCTCCGAAGAGACTTCCCCTCCAAGACCAAAGAATGGCCGAGCAAGGTACGAGGAAGGCACCGACTTGGCTAGCAAGCAGGGGTGAAGGGCTCAAGAATTCGGAAATGGGGTTCCAGAAGCTCAAGCACAGGTGCCAATCCAAGTACCCCTGGGGTCCTATTTATAGGCAACCAAGGGGTAGGGGGGGTTTTTATAGCCCAGCCCTGACCTGGCGACATATGGGATACTCGGCGAGCATCTTCGACCATAGTCGCCCATCTGGCGAGTATCTGCTGCTGCTCGCACAAGCCTGGCTGATACTCGCTCAGGTCTTCTGTGGTTGCCGGACACTTTGGGGGGACATACGAGATACTCGGTACGTATCTTCGACCATAGTCGCCCTTCTGGCGAGTATTTAGCCAATACCCGCCAACCTTCTTTTGCTCCTGCTGGCTGATTTGTCTTGCCTCTTTGATTTTGACCTGCCTACGTGGCCTTGAGTGGGTCCTACCCTCGGAGAATAAGGGTTGTACAGTGGGCATACAATGTAATTATGGAATTGCCACTAGTGCTACAAAGGTAAGTGGAACAGGTGGCCTGAGGGGGGTCATGTTTGTATATATACTCTCCTCCCAAAAATCGGCATTCACCTCAAGGTCGAGGCCCATATGAGTCGCTAGCCAGCGTAAGTTGATCCAAATCCGCGAAGTCGGGGTCATCATCTTCGGGGTCGAGCAGTAAGTGTAGTTCCTTGCGAGCACACTTGTGTGTTGACGAGCATGAATTCTTGCAGCAAAAACAGATGTCATGCCGGCGGAGCTCCATATACTCTTGGTGGGATAAGGGGTGGTGGCGGTACCGTCGTTGATGACAGAACCGACGGAGACGGCGGCGGACCGATCAACAGAAATACGGGAATAGGAAAGGGATCCAACCGATGGAGTGGTGGTTGAGGTTACGATGGTGGCAACAGTTGTTCGGGTGGCCAGGTAGAGGAGGGCGACTAGGCTGCAAAGAGTTCCTCGTCGAGGCAAAGAACTTGCTCCATTGCGCGAGAGAGTAGATGGGTTTTGGACACGAAGGCGGGCGGAGGTGGGACGACATACATGCTTAGGAAGTACCCCAGGTAATGGTCTGACGAGAGCCCGGTGACGTGCGTGGAGACCTCTATGAATTCATCGATGTAGGCCGCGAAGGTATTGTACTAGCAAACGCAGCTGAGGCGCTTGAATGCATTGCAAGTTTGGTGATATCCTAGTGGCAGAGGAGTTTCTCATTTAGTGCGGGTCAGGAGAGATCAAAGATATTTTGGTGCATCCAAGGCACCTAGTGGAGTGAAGGATTCCCATGTAGATATTCATCATGGGGACTTTCTGATTGATGGTGGTGGAGTGGAGATCAAAAAATTGTTTGGCACGAGCGATCAACCCGAGTGGGTCGGTGCCACACACCAGAATCTCAATCCGGCAGAGGTGAGCCAGGTGAATGTCCCCGACAGGGTGTAGGAATCCCACGTAATCAATGGTGTGCTCAAATGGGGCGACAGTAAAGGAGGGGCGGCATCGGAGGGGTTGAGTGTCAGTTGACCGTTGATGGCAGCGCCCGCGAGCTCGCGGAGGAGGACGGTGAGATCCTCTAATAAAGTTTTGAGCTAATCCAAGCGAGAGAAATCACTGCTCGTAGAGTCGTCAAACGAGTCTTGGGTATGAATTGAAGGAGCTGACGGTTCGTGAGAAGGGAGATGGAGGGTTGTTGGATTGAACAGTGCACGACAATATGGCCGGAAGTAGAGGGGAAAAATCACGGGTTGTTGGTCACGGCTAGCTGGCGGCGGTTATTTGCGGCAGTATCGATCGAGTGAAGTAAGCATTGAAAAAGTCGATCGAGTTGAAGGAGCGTCATTGGGATGGACGGAGCCTAGACCGTGGATCCACTAGAGAGCGTGCATTGTCTGGTCGTGCGAGCTTCGTCAGGTCATAACCAAATTGAGGAATAACGCAAGCCAAGCGAGCGGCAGAAGCGCCTGGTCACGTGCAGTAGTAAGGATGGATGAACTCGCGGTCGGTGGAAGCAGGGTTATCGAGCGGCTGGCCTTGACGGAATCAGGACGGAGCCACTGAGAACGGACGTTAAAGCCAATTATGGTTCAAAATTGAACTTGATTTGGTCGACAGATCAGACCAATTGATAGATACTTGCTATCATCGAACTAAATCCAATAGATTAATAAAATGCAAGATACAATATATCGAGATATGCTCGATACCCAACTCTTCAGGGCAGGATCCCTTAAAGAGATCTTCTCTCCTATGAGAACCTAGACAATGATCCAAAATCCTTAAAAAGACTGTCTCCCGCTCCCTTAAGTAGGTGAGAGGGAGCATACAATGTAATTACAAAAATGACATTAATGTTGACTAGTAGATGGTCGGGGGGGGGGGGGCGTTACAATCAAACTCCTTTATCATTTATTTTTAAAAAAAAACGTTATTATGTACTTATGTGTAGATTAACCAAAACATGTTAGGGTGGCTAAAGAAGAGAAATCAACGTTAACTTAATGTTGCTCAAAACATCGGAGGTTGCGGGGGGGGGGGGGGGGGGGGGGGGGGGGGGGGTGCATATCACAGGACAAATTTACAGCTGACGGACATGCGATGCTCTAACCCTAAGGCTCTGTTTGGCTCAGCGTTTTAAGTATTGCACATCACTATTTTTGATAAAGCAGCGTCAAACAGGGTTTTAATAACAGCAGTGTCAAAATAGATTAGGAAAACAATTGGGTTTTTGACCTCTTTTACCCCGTGGTTCATCATCCACGATTAGAAAGCGATTTTCCCGCATCTCCTCCCATCGACGAAAGGCGGAAAAGTGCGACGCAGTGGAAACCCTCTCCATCGCCCCCTTCTCCTCCATCGACGACGAAAAGGCTCGAAGCTTCAGGATTCGTGGAATCGAAACCCTTTCTCCTCCAACGCCAAAATAGATCAAAACCCTCTCCTCCACCGCTGACGCAGGGAACCTACGAGGTTTGTCCTTCTTCCGCCATTTTCCTTTGAGGTTTGTTAGATCTAACAATCGGCCACAACAATCATTAGCAATCGACGGGTTATCACAACTTCTTGGAGTCTCGCCGCCATGAGATTGCTCTGTTGGAAACCTTCGATCTGCAAACAAACCCCGAAGGTTCCTGATTGGAATCTAACAAACCTTCAATTAACTGATGATAATACCTGCAGTTTTTTCCAAGCCCATGATAACTGATGATAATACCTGCAGTTTATTCCAAGCTCTGATTGCTCTGTTTGATATTAGATCTAACAAACCTCCAGTTAACCAAGCTTGGTTCTACTAGAAAGCATTTCACGATTGCTGAAATACCTGCAGTTTATCATCATATTTGTGAGTAGAAATCATTCTAGTATTTGCTATATTTGTACTTGAAATCATTCCAGTATTTGCTATATTTGTACTTGAAATCATTCCAGTAATCGATAGACCTTTATTCTACCATTTTTACTAGAAATCATTCCATTCTTTGGACTAGAAATTGTTCCAGAAATCATTCCAGTATTTGAAGCGTGTATTCAGATTTTTTTTTGACTCAATGATGCAATTTTATTTTTTGCAACCTAAGGAAGGACTTATGTTTTCATGTACAACTAATGTTTATTGTTTTTTTTCATGTATGTGCATAGATTAATGGGTAAACCTAAGGAAGGAGGAATTTCCGCCAACTGGGAATCATCTCATGTCCTGCTTTATTGTGACTTGTGTATTCGGGAGATTGAGTTAGGAAATAGGCCGACAACCCACTTCAGCAAAGATGGATGGAAGAATTTGGTAATTAAATTCAAAGAGCGCACCGGGCTATTATATGATCGTGCTCAGCTGAAAAACAAATGGGACCAATTAAAACGAGAGTGGAAATTATGGAGGGAACTGAAAAAAGGAGAGACCGGCTTGGGTTGGGACCCGATTAAAAAAACAATTTATGCTTCTGATGAGTGGTGGCAAGAGCGAATAAAGTTTATCTTTCCTCTCTCATTTTGTATGTCCACTTCAAAGCGATTCTCTATTTTTATAATAACAAATAATACTGTTGTTAATGTAGATGATTCTGATGGCCAAAAAATTTTGATATTCTGGAATTGCACCTGAGTTAGAAGAAAAGCTCGATAGGATGTTCAGTCAGGTTGTTGCCTCAGGTGATAATGTGTGAATTCCTGCAACTGGGTCAATGCCACCAATATTTTCGGATGAGGAAGCAGTGGTCGGGGATGAAGATAATGATGTTGATAGCCCACCTAAAAATTGTGATGACATTGCCCCTGGTGGCACCAAGGATAGCCTACCTAAAAAATTAGGTAAACGAAAAAAGAAAGAGAAAGGCACGAAGCAGGAAATACTATCACGCATGGATGATCTAGTGGAATCCTCACGGTCAGTTGGAAGTAGAATCTCGGCACCAATCCTTCCTCCTAGATGAAGCAATTGAAGAGATTGAAAAACAAGTGGAGATTTGTGATGATCCAGACTTGTACGATTTGCTACCGTGTTTCTTTTGTCAACTGTGAATCGAGCAATGTTTTTAAAACTACCATCCCATAAAAAGGTAACTTGGTTGAAGAACCGGTACACTCAAAGCACATGGAGTATTGTTTAGAATTGGTCTTTATTTTGGAATTATGTTTTGATGAACTAAATTTTGGAACAATGTCTTGAGTTGGGCTTTATTTTAGTACTATGTATGATGCACTCTTATTGTTTAGAGTTGGTACTATGTTTCGATGCAATCTTATTGTTGTCTTAGGTACAATGTATGATGTATTTGGTTATGCTATTTGACTTTAATTATGTATGTCAAACATTGCAATATTATTTTTAATATGGTTTTTTATCTGTTTTATGAAATAAAATTATCACAAAATTTTCCACCATTGTTTCTTCCAAACAGTTGAAACAGTTTCCTATTTCTGAACAGCACTGAGAAATCTGCACTTCCAAACAGTTTCACAGATTTTCCCACCATTCTGCAAAAAAGCAGATTTTCTCACAACTGCTTCCCACCACTGATTCTCTCATCGCTGCAACCGAGCCAAACAGAGCCTAAATGAATGCAAACAATCATGCGACAAATGTGAATAGAACCACAGAACGACTAAACTAAAAATGTGAATGAATGTACACACACAATCCGATGAACGATGGCTAACCATAAACCCTAATGTGATGCTCATGAGTCATCGTGCAAATAATTCCACGTGCAACTAATTTAATAACAAAATTTGAAACTCACATATTTGATCGCAATTAATCACAAACATTCAAATCAAGGGAATGACAATTGCAAGCTAAGTGAGATTGCACTGAATTTAAATGTAAGGCTAATAAATCTAGCACACACTAAAATTAATTGAACCAAGATATTCAGAGCAAAATATTTCAGCAATAAAAGTGCATCAGTAAAATGCGAAGTGAAAACTAAATTTAATGACTCACCAAGTAATCGACATCGACAACGGAGAATGAGGTAGGTACGCTTGGGACGGGCGTAGGAGCGTTATGGAGGTTCCAATGTGCGGTTTTGCGAGGAAGTGGAGAATGTGAATTTTCGGGCTTCGGGATTTTGGTGAGGAGGGGTATAGAGGAAGCTCGATTATGACGAGGAAGGCTACAATGCTCTGCCAGAGATTATAGGGTTTGGAGGAGTCGGGTATGCCTGGAAGGTGCTTGGCGAATGTCTGGTGGAGCAAGGAGGAGCGGATGCATGGGTGAGGTGGTTGGCAAGGTATTGGGATAGGGAGGAGTGGACGCGGAGGTTGCTGTTGTGGGGGGGGGGGGGGGGGGGGGAGTTGGGTGCTGGAAGGGGTAAACATGGGAGGAACGTTGTCTAGAACGGAACGGCGGGTATAGGGTAAGGAGGGGTCAAGGAGGCTTGCCAAAGCTGAAGGCGGTTGTGGCAAGTCACCCTATGGCTGGAAAAGGGGTGGCACATGCGTCACAAAGCTGGATGAGGCAGTGGGAGGCGGTGTGTAGGGACAAAGTTTTTGGAACGTTGTAAGGCGCTGGAGACGCCTCGATGTGGACAGAATAGAGGAACGTAGAGGCGTCGACACACTGGGCGGCTGGACTGGCGGCTTCGACACCACGTGGGATGGTCGACGTCGCACCAACCAGATGACTGGACGACTCTATCGTGATGAAGCCAAACTCTCGATGCTAGGCAACACAATAGAGATCTATATAAAGGGGGGAGTTAGGGTGAATAAATTAGATGGCTATGATGGAGCAATCATATTATTTATCGTAACTCTCAAAATATAACTCCAAAAAATACCAAAATACATATAAATACAGAAAATCGAGCAAGGGACAATCCCGGTATCCGATCGTCCATCAGACGATCTAATAAGTGTTGACCTAGTAAATCCTCAAATGGAGAGTGATCGATCTCCATCAAGAAGCACTTCTCACTATCACATATTTAATAAATGAATCCCTTCCCTAGTCCTTGAAAACAAAAGCGCATTCAACTTTTGTCTCCAATAATCTCTCTCCTAGCATGTTTGGGTGTATTTCTTGTGTCAATATCACCCACAACATCGAGGTAAGCTTGATCCAAGATCTGTGAAGCGTGTGTTCACAGGGTACTCTTTATAATTAAAAAAGACTATAAAAGTTATCACCCAACGACAAGAAAAAAATGTTACCACGAATCACTCAACTCTAGATTTCTTTCCAACAGTCTCGTCCATAGAGGGGGAGAAATCATGGACACGACAAGATAGGGAATGGGACACTATGCTTAAATCAACCTCAGCTCAACTTGTGATCATAACTCTTGCCATCAACTCATCCCAAGGCTAACATGAAATCATTTAAGTAACAAACCAAAAAGGACCTAATCTTAAGCTCTCAAAATTACTACAATGTTCAAACAGGAAGTACTCAGACTACTCCTACCGTAAACTCGTGAGTCTGACCTGAATCGATGTAAAATGATTTATCTTCCCTGATCATTACTGATGAGCATAACTTCGATTACCTAAATCGACCTACTCAACTCAGAAAAGCTCATAAAAACACAAAAAAACCAGCTTCCTTTCACATTTTCTATCTTACCATTGGTTATCCCCGCAACCATAGTTGGGGGGAACACCATAATAGCATAACAAAAATCTATGCAAATGTGGGTGGCCTGGAACTAGAAATCATTCTGATATGGTCCTATTTTGGGGCTTCGTCGGAGGTAGCGGTGGAGGCACTTCGTCGGAGATATTCACAATTTTATTTAGCAGAAATTAATTCACAGGAAAATGAAGTAAATACTATATAGCTGAAAATGAATCTTAGAAACAAAGCAATAAAGAATATGTTCAACAATTACAATTTGCAAAATTCCCATCATATCTAGTAAGAAGATCAGTATAACATAACATAGACATGATCTTGTAGAAGACAACCTTACCACTATAAAATATTTATTATAAGATAATTAAAATTCCAGAAAATATAAGGCCAGTAAAATAGCAGTAAAAAAATTCTAATAATAATCTCTGACAGACTATATTAGCTGAAGTTTACCTTTGCATGTAGTTTCCTTAAATTTCTCTCTCATAACTCTAACAAACTTGAACAAACCATTGGTTCTGTTCAGCTCCTCCACCAACTCATCAATATTATCCAATTGTGGATTGCAGTGCAACACTTTCATTAAACACACTTAGTGTATCAATAATGGGTGAATCAATCCGACAATATATATTTTCGTGAATAATACACTTACATATGTACACATCACCATCAAGTCTTATGACAAAATAATACTCCTTATCCTGATCGTTTGGGTCAATTTTGTTAAAGCTGAATTTAACTCCTGAAAAGAAAGATAATAACTAAACTTGGTGTAATCATTGTTCACATAAAATGCTAACACGAGAAATTATGATTATGATTACCCTCCCCTCCTTCAATTTTAAATCCAAGTACACATTTGTACCAATCAGTCATGTCCTGAATCTTTTTAGTTTCAAGTACATTTTCATTCTTCTCTTCAATTCTTTGTAAAGCTGAAACAAGATAAATGTGTTAGAAAGATAAATGAGAATCATAGACAATACTACGGGTTCTATATTATTAAACTAAAAGTAGATAAGGGATGAAGAACTACATAAACTATGTGCGGTAAAAATATAATTTTAATTTAAACTAGATTTTAACAGAATTTCTAAGAAAATTAATGTTAAAATTGGTCTTATTGTCTAACGTTTAAAAAAATAACATCACTATTTCTCTTCTAAAAACTAAGAATTTCAGGTGTCTTTCTTCTAAATTTCAAGGATGCCAAATATATTTTAAGAAAGCAAAAAAAACATAACCAGGATAACTAGTTAAGGAGCGACATCTACCAAGTAACTGCTGAGACAGCACAGCTTCATACTTGTTCTTCTTTTCCCTTTGATCATCGACTGTTCTCTGGAGATGCTCAATTCTTACTACCATGGTAGAGATGGCTTCAGAAATAGCCGTATGTTTTGCTTTCCTGGCAGCATTTACTACAATGATAAATAAATTAAGTCTGTAATTACTTTATTTTAAAGGAGTTATAAATATCTTGCGAAAAAGAGGGAAACATATTTGGAAAACATATTAAAAAAATTAATGAGCTTTTAATGAGCAGTGACAATGAAGAGGATATATGGCATAACTAAGAATGCTATCAAAGAATAGTTAGGATTTGAACTTCGTTAAAGAGAAATTTAAAGGAATTCCTGGGGAAGACCGACAACCAAGAATAATATTGTTCAACATTTCACATATTTACTTAATTATGAACCCAAATCTTCGATTATGCTATTGATGATGATAATTGTTAAGAATAACCCAAAATCATTGATTACATTGGGGCTGGTGAAACTTCCAGTGTTGGGTAATAAGTAGGGAAGGGAGTGAAGTTCTTTGACATGTTTCATTATCTCGTATCTGAAATACTTCAACTACGTATAACAGATTTTCACCAAATTAACATAGCACTTCATTTTGGAGAAGTCGTGATTTTTGAGCACTAAATTTGAGAGAATAAATAGCAAGTATCAATTGAACTGATTCTAGGATACTGAATAAGGGGAAGAAAGAAAAATAACCAACTTGAACATGAGCCCAAGCATGATATTTAGTTATGTTAGCCAGCATGATAATTTATTATTTTGTAAATTCTTCTCTTGGAAGAAGGTTGGGCTGATAGTTTAGATCATACGGAAAATATATTTCCGAACGTGCCTAGTAACTAAGCTCAAAAGCTCTTGTTAATAGGTAAAAAAATTTATTACTACAAAATTACTTTGTTTAGAGTCATTGCTGGAACACCCAAAATTAATCAATTGAACATGAGGTATGTATATGTGTGAAGGTCTTGGTGTGTACGTGCATGTACAAAGAAAATCGTGTTTATATGGGTGTATGGTGTATATGTATCGTATGTGTATGTTTGTGTATAAAGTATGTGACGCAGAAAGGTCCTAAATGATGGAGATAATAAGGATAAAAACTAAATGCTGACTCAATATGCAATCAGACGATTTTAAGCTTGCAATAATAAACTCTTTATAAATCAAAATTAAAGATATGAGACAAAAGTTAAAGCTAAACAAACAAGGAAAATCGTGATGTCGTATTAATGTAAGAGAACTTGAAATCAAATGACTAAGCAAATGAAAACGTACAAAACTTCAAAGTTTGGGATACAACGATTAAAAACAAACATTCTTCGAGAAGGAAATAAACACACGATACAACATAAACATAATAACTTCAAACTTGAAAGCTTACACAAGTAGGTAGTAGAGGGATTGGTGGGTTGCCTGCAAACTTCAGGTAGTTGGGTAGGTATTACGATACCCGGGGAGGAATCCGGCGAGGAGTTGGGCCGGCGGAGGAGAGGAGAGAAATAGGAGGGAAAGGGAATTGAGAGAGAAACTAGGGAGCAACCCTAAAACACATTCATCCAAAAGATCCCCAAAAAAGAATACAACACCACCCCTTATAGGCGCGGGGTGCGCATAGCGAAAGGACGATGCTAATAGAAAAGCGTACACAACATAATATGAAATAACAGAAAGAAATTAACAATAATCATCTCGGCGGCGCGTCTTCAGTCTCTCCTCCTCCAGACGGACCCGTCGCCGTCTTCCTCTGCATGTAGACCGGTCACGGCGTCTCGTCGACGTGCGCGTCCGTAACAATACCACCGTCTGGAAAATGTGAATTGTCCTCAAGGAAGCAGTCAGTGAACTGGCGGCGGAAGTCATCCCGAGGGAGCCATGTAGCATCTGAGTCTGGGTGGTTAGCCCAGGAGATCAGAATTTCCTCCGAGGTGGGGTCTCCCGGAAGAAGGCAGCGGCGGTCGAGTATCTTGGCCGGGTAATATGGTGCCTCGCCGGTGAGATCGATGCCGACCGGAATGTGATCCGTGGTGGCGTGGTTGCCCACCACACGGCGTAGCTAAGAAACGTGAAAGACCGGGTGTATGCAGCTCTCGGCGGGGAGGCGGAGGCGGTAGGCGACCGCACCGATACGTGCCAGTATCTCAAATGGGCCAAAAAAACGGGGAGCTAGCTTCGGGCAGGGTCTACGGGCCACGGAAGCTGGCAGTATAGGTGCAATTTGATGAACACCTTCTCCCCCACCTGAAAGGAGAGGTCGCGCTGCTTCCTGTTCGCAAAGGAAGACATCTTCTGTTGGGCCCGTAAGAGGTGATGCTTCAGGTGGTCCAGGATGGTGTCACGGTCCTGCAGGGCGGTGGCCAAACTCTCGACCTGCCACATTCCCGGCAGATGGCGGAGAATGGTGGGCGGCGGCGGCCATAGACAGTCTTGTACGGGGTGGTACCTGCTGCGTGGTGGTAGGCGGTGTTGTAGGAGTACTCGGCCCAACATAGCCACTTGGCCCATCGGCGGGGCTGCTCCCCCACAAAACAGCGAAGGTACGTCTCCAAGCAGCGGTTGAGGACCTCGGACTGGTCATCCGTCTGCGGGTGATAAGCAGTGCTCATGCGGAGGCGAGTGCCCTGTAGCCGAAAAAGTGTAGACCCAGAAGGTGCTCAAGGAAAGCAGGTCACAATCGCTCACGATCGACCGAGAAAACCCATGAAGGCGCACGACGCCGTTGATGAAGTTGTCCGCGACTGTGACGGCATTGTAGGGGTGACGAAAGGGAATAAAATGGCCGTATTTGGACAGTCTGTCCATCACGACCAAGATGCAGTCGAATCCCTGGGAGCGCGACGAGTAATGAAGTCCATGGCCACATCCTCCCAAACGTGATCCGGAATGGGAAGAGGTTGAAGGAGGCCGGCTGGAAACGCTGCCTCGTACTTGGCCTTCTGGCAGACCAGACAGACGGCCACAAATGTCTTGACCTGTCGGAACATGTGGGGCCAGTAGAGGGAAGCCGCTAAACGGCGGTAGTACAGAAGGCCCCGGCGTGCCCTCCGGAGGGTGATGCGTGAAACTCGGCGAGGAGGCGAGGAATGCTCGGTGACGATGGCGCTAGAGCAAGGCGGCCCTTGAAGAACAGGCGGACCCCTACAAGAGAGTATGGTGGATGGGCGGTGGCGTCCGTGATGAGCGCCGTCCGAATCCCGGATAAAACGGGGTCGGCCTCAACCTCGTGTTGGATGGTCGCCGCGTCTTCCCACGCCGGCCGAGAAATAGTCGTGAGCTCTGGCGACTGGCTCTGACGAGAGAGGGCATCGGCCGCTCGGTTCGCCCTCCCCGGGCGGAACTCGATGGTGAAATCATAGCCCAGGAGTTTGGCCACCCACAACTGCTGGGCGGGCGTTGCAATCTTCTGCTGGAGGACGTCGGTGCGGACCATGAAGGTGTTGGAACATGCTTTCCGCATCTCTTGGTTTGACAATAACAAATCCTATTGTATTTGATCATACTTGCATTGTGTTTATAGTGTGCAGGATCTTCAACATTCAATCCCCAAAGGAGTGTGAAAAAGAAAGACGTTGAAGCGACATAAGGATGATTCTCTGTTGATACCGCGACGCGGTAACACTACCGCTGGCGCTAGCGGTTCGACGAAATGTGAGGCTGTTCGACGAAATTGAGTTCCACGAAATGAAAACGGCGTTCGACGAAATATGAAGCCGCTCGACGAAATGAAGCTGAGTTCGACGAAAAGAGATTTGCTCTACCGCGGAGCGCTAGCACTACCGCTGGCGCTAGCGAATCTGATGTCGTTCGACGAAATGGTGATCGACGAAAGAATATGGTGTTCGACGAAAATGGCGTTCGACGAAATGTGTTCGACGAAGATAGCGTTCAACGAAATAGTGTTCGACGAAAATAGATGTCGCTCGACGAAAATTGATGTCAGGCGTTGCTACCACGGCACGTTAGCACTACCGCTGGCGCTAGCATAAATGGAAACAATTGACGGGAAGGAAACAGTGGAGAAAAAAGAATGATTGGCGGGATGCATATTTAGCATGCTCTACCGCGGCGCGACATCTCTACCGCCCGGCGGTAGCTTTTGGAATCCTCCCATCTGCATGTGATTGAGGAGCAAATATGGAAGGAGATATTGGTTGAAGGAAGGTTATCTTGCTATCGCGGAGCGTTAGCGTTACCGCGGCGCGCTAGTTGGAGTTCAAAGTTTGGCGCTCAAAAGTTGTCTAAGTTGCCACGATCCGTGTGCTTGATCATTGCCTAATGTGGCTACCGCGGGGCGTTAGTACTACCGCAGGCGGTAGTGGCTGACTCTATTTAAAGACGCGCGCTTCCTCCGTTAATGCTTGCTGATACAGAAGGAATTGAAGCCATATATTCAGAGCACTCGTGAGAGCCTTCACCAAGCAGCCTGAAGAACTCCGTCAACGTTCGTGAACGCAAAGAACTTGAAGACCGATCCGATCGCATCTACACCGACATCAAGTTCTTCTTTTTGAGGGAGTTTTAGTTTGTGTTTTATTTTAGTTTCTAATTGTAACCCTTATATCTTTTGTTCGGTAGAGGAATTCGCCACGCGGCGACTAGGGCCTTGCGGGGACTGGGGGGAATTCGCCACACGGCGACTAGGTCTGGGTAGGACTTATGGAGTAATTCGCCTCGTGTTGGCGACTAGGTCTAGGGAGTAGATCTAGGGGGTGCTCGAGGCCTTTCTGGGGATAGGAAGGCTAGAGCGGCTTGAGGCCGTATCTGGGGAGAGATCGGCTAAAGCCAACCGGTTCGTGGGGATACGAGTCGGTATAGAAAACGAAAATAATATTCATTGGTCGCCACTTTCCAAGCGTCATTGGGAAAAGTTTTTGTAATCATAACTATTTCAATTTAATATTAAAGAAAATATGTTTGTTTCTTCATCTCTGATTCGTGCTCTCTGATTTTCATTGGTTTAGCCTAAACGTATTTTCTCTGTCACTAACGCCGAGCGGTAACACTACCGCTGGCGGTAGCAATAGAGAATAATTTTCTTTAATAATCATAAAAATTTTAAAAACCTTATTCACCCCCCCTCCCCCCTCGAAGGGCGCCTACAGATCCAACAGAAGGGGCGACCCAGCAGATATGGGCGCCAATGCTGAACGGCGAGAATGAGGCCCATGAGCTCGTTCTCATATGTGCAGCGGCTGCGGACGGTGCTGGAGAAAGCACGACTGAAATAGGCTATCGGCCATCTGGCCTGCATGAGGACGGCTCCCACTCCGGAGCCCGATGCGTCACACTCCACTAGGAATGACAAAGAGAAGTCGGGCATGGCCAGCACCGGCCCGCGAACTAGGGCCTGCTGAAGGACTGCAAAGGCGGGTAGCGGCCGCGGCCGTCCACTGAAAAGGGCCCTCCTCCGACTTCTTCAGGAGCTACGTGAGTGACAGAGCTAGAGCCTCGTACCCTTGGATGAAGCGGCGATAGTATCCCGTCAAGCTGAGGAATCCCCGGACGTCCCGCAGGGATGTAGGAGTCGGCCAACGAAGGACCGCCGCAATCTTCACCTCATCCATGGTGACCCCCCTGGCCGAGATGGTGTGGTCGAGGTAGCTCACTTCTGACGCCCCAAAGGAACACTTCTTCGAGTGGAGCTTGAGGTGATGGCGTCGGATGGTAGTCAGAGTGAGGCAAACGTGCTGAAGGTGAACTTACCAGGAAGAATTGTATACCAAAATGTCATAAAAAAAACTAGAACGTGTCAATGAAGTACTGCTCAGAAAATGTCGTTCATCGTCGCCTAGAAGGTGGTCGGTGCGTTGGTCAGGCCGAAGGGCATGACCAAGAACTCATAGTGGCCGTCGTGCGTCCGGAAGGAGGTCTTGGCGATGTCCTCGGGCCGTATCCGGATCTGGTGATAGCCTGCTCTGAGGTCCAGCTTGGTAAAGAATCTGACGCCATGGAGCTCATCCAGAAGCTCTTGATAACTGCGATCGGGTACCTGTCTGGAATGGTGGCCTTGTTGAGCTCCCGGTAATCCACGCAAAAACCCCAGCTACCGTCCTTCTGGACCAGGAGGACCGGGCTGTAGAAGGGGCTGTAGATGAGGCCCCCATCAACATCTCACAGACTAGACGCTCAATCTCGTCCTTCTGCACATGGTCGTAGAGGTAAGGGCGTACCGACACCGCCGCAGCACCGGGCTGGAGGGGAATGGCGTGATCCGTCGGGCAAGCCGGAGGCCGGTCGGGGCCTAAAACATGTCGTCGAACTCGGCGAGTAATGCCTGAAGGTCGGCCGGATGTGAAGGAGGAGGTGGTTCCGGAGCAGAGAGCGGTCAAAGCCATGGGGAAAAGTCGACGTCGGCAGTCCGTTGAATCGCACGGGCGGAGACCGGGGAGCGAAGCAGAGCGGAGTCGCCAACCAGGCGGCACGTCTGGCCCTCCTGGAGGAACTGCATAGTCATACTCTCCCAGTTGACCCGCACTTCGCCCAGTGTGCGGAGCCAAGCCACTCCCAGGATGGCATCAATACAGCCGAAGCCAGAGGCGTAGAAGTCTGCGGTCACCGGGCATGACCCCACGGTTAGGGAGAGAGCGGTGCAACACCCGTGGGTCGGCCGGCGACGCCCATCACCCAAACAAACTGTAAAGTCAGCAGAGGGAACCAAGGGAAGGTGAAGCTGGTGTGCTAATTGGGCCGAGAGGAAGTTGTGGCTCGCACCACTGTCCACCATGACCATAATGGAACGATCACGCAACGTGCCCGCCAACTTCAGGGTCTGAGGTCCCGAAATGCCGCCCACCGAGAAATAGGGCAGCTCCAAGCTGTGAAAAGTAGACGAGGCGGTGTCCACCGCGTCGTCACCCTCGGATAGCTCGAGGGCCTCGAAGTCCTCCAAGGTGACCTCCGGGTCGAAGTCGTCGATGATGGCGTGGAACTCCTTGATGGAGCACACATGCGTAGGAGAGTAGGGCTGACGACACCGGAAGCATAGGCTCTTGCTACGGCATTCGTTGTAGGTACTGTTGGAGATACGCTGGGGAACCACCGGTCGGCCAGGCCGATCTCCCCCAGGGGGTGGCCGCTGCGGGGCTGTCGAAGGAGGTGGCCTCCAGGGCGGCCGAGGCGGGTGGTGACTGGCTGCAGGCGCAGGCGCCCTGGGGGCGAGGTCGGCCTCCACCAGATGCGTCATGTCAAGAGCGTCTGAGACCGTGCGGGGATGGTGCGTGCAGAGCCGGGAGTGGATATGGGGCAGTAGCCCCTGCATGAAGAAGCCCAGGTAATGGTCGGGTGGCAAGCTGAGGACATGGGTGACCAAGGCTACGAACTCGTCAATGTAGTTGTCCAGGCCGGCTGTCTGGCGGACGCCACATAGTCGCTCGATAGTGGAAGAGCCAGAGTAGTGGGTGTCGTACCGCCGAATCATCTCCTGTTTGAGCTCGGACCAGGAGAGGGGCGGGTTGGATTGGCGGAGCCACCGAGCCCAGTGGAGGGCCGAGCCGTCCAGGCCAACCAAAGTCGTAGACACCTTGTCGTGCTCCGGTGTGTAGTTGAGGTCGAAATATTGCTCCGCCTTGTCGATCCACCCCATCGGGTCAACGCCAGCAAAAGAGGGAATATCGAGGGAGAGGGTGGGCCGGCACGGAATGGGCGGAGGAGTGGTCCCGGCGAAAATGGGCGGCGGCACGGATCCGAGGAGAGAGCCGCCGTCCGCGGGCGAGCCGGAGCCGGACACGGCGGAAAAGGCGGCGGCGGACGCCTGGATGGAGTCAATCTTGGAGTGGAGGGCGAGGAGGGAGGCGTGCATGGAGGCGACGAGTTGTTCCTGAGCATCCACGCGACGGCTAAGGGTGTCAGCGGCGGTATCCGGAGCGGGGTCACCGGAGGAGCAAAGGTTGGGGGCCATTTCAGCAACAGCCTAGGGCAAGCAGCGAAACGGAAGAATGTGGAGCGAAGCGTGAGGCGGACCCTGGACGGAATCTGGCGGATCTGGCAGGAAGAACTGGACGGAAGAACTGGCGTGCCGGGTGAACTGGTGGGATATGGCGGGAGCGGAAGAACTTGCGGGATCTGGCAGGAACGGAAGAACTGGCGGGATCTGGCGGAAGAACTGGACGGAAGGTGCGTGAGGCGGGAGATGGCAGGAGCGGAAGGAATGGCACCGTGTGAGGCGGGACGACGAGGAACGACGCACAGGATCTGGCATGAGCGGAAGGACTGGCGCAGCGTGAGGCGGAACGGCGAGGATCGACGCATCGGCGGCTAGGGAAGCGGGCAGTGGAGCAGGTCGGACCAAATATAACGATACCCGGGGAGGAATCCGGCGAGGAGGGCCGCCGGAGGAGAGGAGAGAAAGAGGAGGGAAAGGGAATTGAGAGAGAAACTAGGGAGCAACCCTAAAACATATTCATCCAAAAGATCCCCAAAAAGGAGTACAACACCACCCCTTATAGGCATGGGGTGCGGATAGCGAAAGTACAATGATAATAGAAAAGCGTACACAACATAATATGAAATAACAGAAATCAATTAACAATAATCATCCCGGCGGCGCGTCTTCAGTCTCTCCTCCAGACGGACCCGTCGTCGTCTTCCTCCGCGTGTAGACCCGCCACGGCGTCTCGTCGACGTGCGCGTCCGTAACAATAGGTGTCAAATGACTGAATTAGGTTTCCCGTGGAAGTTTGTTTTGCTGAAACTAGGCTGCTGCAGAACTGGATGACATAGGACAGCAGCTGGGTGGATGTTAGGGTCTGCTTTGGAGGTGGTCGGAGGCTGTAAGGAGGTGTTGGGGGGGTGCCTGCAGTGTGCAAAACCAAGATTGGGTGCTGGACAGTGACTGTCAGCAGGGAAAAGTGGGGGATAATAGGTTCATGCAGGCTTTTTGGAGTTCCAGCAGGGACTGGGAGGCTGGGAAAGGGGCTACGGGCAGCAGGGAAGTGCTTTCCAGTGAATGGTAGGGTATACTGGAGACTTGGCCGCTAAGGGGGTAAAGAACTGGGCTGCTAGTTAATTCCAGTGGCTAGAATTTTTACCTGGGAATGTGCTGGACAGTTGGCAGAGAGGGAATTGGGGCTGGGAGGGGTAACTACCAAGCTTCTCACTTGGCTTACCGGCTTCGCACCGGGAGATAACTTCCAAGCTTTGCACTTAGATTTCCAGCTTCATCACCGGGTCGACTTTCTTCTCAGACTTTTGATCCCCTCAAATGGAACTCTCTATTCCTATTTATACACTACGGGGCCATCATCCGTCCTCGTGTCTGCGAAAATGTTGTTACTTGAGGCTGAGTTTTCTTTAGTACCCTCAGGCTGCGTCACAATGACATCAGCTGAGACCTAACAAAAGTATATGAAGGTCATGACTGCATTAAAGCAGTCTGATAGAGACCTAGATGTCGCTCATACAGCAACACAAGCTGTTTTTGTTACTATGATCGCCAAACTCAAGGGTCTTCCATTTGAACAACAAGGTTCCATACCGCCCATGTCGCAATCAGAAGTCCTGCCCGACACGCAATCAGGCATCATCGAGGTCCATGTCAATCACCTACTATTTGCGTCGCCCTTTCCACCAACCCTCGATGTCTACATCCAGCAGCTCCCTCTGCATCAACATCAGTCACCAAGCCGCCCAATCCACTGACCCCAGCCTCAGATCCCGTCAATGCGCATGCGACGAGTTGCTTGGAGCATACTCCTCTTTCATTTCATCAATGCATGCGAGTGGGGCTCACCGAGGAACGGTGCCTCAACCTGGGGCTCATTATATGGCGTTCTTATGACGGGAGATAAAAGAACTAGAAAGTCACAGTCAGTAGCCATTTGAACTTGAGGACAAACTCGAAGTTTTTTTCCTCTTAATTTTTCTCCTCTTCTCCTCCTCCCTATTGAGTAGGGCTCCCCCTCCTTCGGTCGAGCTCAACTCCCGTCTCTATACACACTTTCGGCGAAGTCACCGACCTCGTTATGGGAGGCCCCTACATATAGTTTGGTATATGTGTGTGTTTCTATGTAGTGTATTAATGTATGAACATAACTGCATATGTGTACATGTTGGTATGTATCTTGGCAAGCATACATAAAGTAACATCTAATAAAAACTTTCGTTCTTCAATATTCATTTACATCTGAAAAAATATAAGGAAAGATGAATTACTTATAAATGTCTACAAATAACAAGTTTTCATATGAACAAAATTTGAAAATACCTTTTAGAGTTCCACGAAAACTAGCCTCCAATTCCTTTAGGTGATCTGTAGACTTAGCAAGTTCTCCTGTAATAATGTGAAATGTCAATGGTAAAGTAAAATGAAAATTAAAAAACATGCAGAGCTAGGATCGGCGTGGCGGCATTTGGGAATTCTGTGCAGTTTGTTCTTGTGAGTTTTTTTGGGGTATGTGTGGGTGGCACTTGGCAGTGACAAAACAAACAATAACATGGTAATAAAATAAAGCATGTTAACATGATATTTATGTTCTGAAATTCAGAAGAACATTGGTTAAAAAGGAAGAATTAGTAAATATAGGTTGTGATTTAACTAAGGAACAATTTCAGCGTCAACACACATATTTAGGTGTTTTGAGTATTGTTTAGGTGTTTTGAGTATTGTTGATGAGCATAGCTCCACACTTCGCAGGTCTAAATTAGAATGATTATAACATATGCATGACTTGTAGCTAAGTAGATTCATTTTAAAGCTAGTCCAAAGCCATTTTTATGTGAGAAGGAACTACATAATCACCAAACAAAAATGATCGCCAAAAATTAAGTAATATTCAGCTCCGTAATCAAAGCTTGAATACTAGTGCTAAAACGGTTGACTAAATTTGAGCTTTGGAGTCAGCACATGCGTATATTTGTGAGCATTATATATGTATATTGAAGATCATTGTAGCTCCATAGCCTTAAATTATGTATTGATTACACACAAGATTTTCTTGGATCCATTGACAATTACTAAAGCGAGAACAAGAGCACTGTTAGATTAGGGTTTTCGAGAAGAGGGGAGGACGGGAAAAGAGGGAGAGGAGCAGGGAAAAGAAGGAGAGGAAATTCCAAATCTGATAATACTTAGCATAAACAAACACAAGGGTTTCCCGGGTTTATATACTACCCGGTGCAAAATAAGAAAAGACATAATGCGATGCAAAATACAAAGATAAATGCGACGCCGCTCTCATGCTTTGGCGCGCGTGCCGCGTTCCCTCCTTCGATAGACGCGCCACACCGGCGGGCGCCCTTCGCCTTCGTTGCTCTCGTCGCCATCCGTAACAATGCCGCCCGCTGGGAAATTTGTCTTGTCCCCAAGGCAAAAGTCCGGAAACTGCTGCTGCAGCTCGATCTGGTCGACCCACGTGGCCTCTGAGCCAGGGAGGTCGCGCCACAGAACCAAAAACTGCTCCACTGCCTGGTCTCCTCGATGTACCGTGCGAGTATCGATGATGCGATGGGGGTGGGCTGCTGGCGGTATGGTGCCTGGGTCCGGTGGTGGGAGTGCCCCCTCAACTGGATGATCGCCAATCACCCGCTTCAGCTGCGAGACGTGGAATACCGGGTGGATCCGGCTCTCCGGAGGTAGGCGGAGGCGGTAGGCCTGAGTGCCAACTCGGGCGAGGATCTCGAAGGGGCCATAGAATTTGGCCGCCAACTTGGAATGGGACCGCGAAGAAGCCGAAACCTGGCGGTGTGGCCGTAACTTGAGGAAGACGGAGTCCCCCTCGCTGAACTGAACATCGCGTCGTCGGCGGTTAGCCGTGGCTGTCATCCGGTCCTGGGCGCGCTGAAGGTGCTGGCGTAGCTGCTGGAGTATGGAGTCCCGGTCTCGGAGGAGAATGTCGACCGCGGCCACCGCGCACTCCCCCGAAAGGGTGCGGCTCAAGACCGGAGGGGGCCGCCCGTAGACGACTTCGAAAGGGGTAGTGCCGGTGCCAGAGTGGAATGAGGTGTTGAAAGAGTACTCCGCCCAGGATAGCCACTCTGCCCATGCTCGCGGGTGGTCGCACACGAAGCACCGTAGGTAGGTTTCGAGGCACCGGTTCATGACCTCCGATTGGCCATCTGTCTGCGGATGGTACGCTGTGCTCATGCGTAAATGAGTGCCCTGCATCCTGAAGAGGGTCTGCCAGAAGGCACTGAGGAATAGCGGATCGCGGTCGCTGACGATCGAACGCGGGATCCCATGCAGGCGGACGACGCCATCGACGAAAGCTGCGGCGACGAGGGGAGCTGTGAACGGATGGCGAAGCAGGATGAAATGCGCGTACTTGGATAAACGGTCCACTACCACCAGAATGCAGTCCCAAGTCTTGGAGCGGGGCAGGCGGGAGATGAAGTCCATGGAGATGTCCTCCCATATCAGAGAGGGGTGGGAAGTGGCTGCAGGAGACCCCCAGGAAAAGTGGTCTCGTACTTGGCCCGTTGGCACGGGAGACAGGCCGCGGCGAAGGCCTTGACCTTCTGAAACATGTCGGGCCAGTATAGCGAGGCCGCGATGCGGCGGTATGTCCTGAAAGCGCCTGCGTGCCCCCCTTCCGGAGTGGCATGGAACTCAACGAGTAGGCGTGGAATCAGCTGGGACGATGCGGGAATCACGAGGCGCTGCTGGTAGTAGAGACGGTCCCCCACGAGGTGGTATGGTGGGCAGGACGTCGGGTCGGCCCGGAGAGCCTGCATGATCGTCTGGAGGGTGGGGTCAGCGGCCACCTCCCGCTGTAATGTATCGGCATCCTCCCAATAAGGACGTGAAATGGACGCCAAGAGGGCCGTCTGCGGGTGGCGAGAAAGAGCGTCGGCTGCACGGTTGGTCGCGCCGGCCCGGAACTCAATGTGGAAGTCGTATCCCAGGAGCTTGGCCACCCAGACCTGCTGTGCTGGAGTAGCGATCTTCTGGTGGAGCAAGTAGCGAAGGCTATGATGGTCCGTCCGGACGGTGAAGCGGCGGCCCAGCAGGTATGGGCGCCAATGCTGAACAGCGAGGACCAGGGCCATCAACTCTGACTCGTAGGCGAAGCGGGGGCGGACGGTGGGGGCAAATGACCGGCTGAAATAGGCTACAGGCTGCCCGGCCTGCATCAAAACCGCACCGACTCCGGAGCCGGATGCGTCGCAGTCCACCACAAATGGCTGCGAAAAATCTGGCATGGCGAGGACGGGAGCGGTACTCAAAGCCGCTGAAGGGCCCGAAAAGCGTTGTCAGCTAGGGGGGTCCACTGGAATCTTCCCACCTCCTCCTTCAACAACTCGGAGAGCGGCTTTGCCATCTTGCCGTAGTCCCGGATGAACCGGCGATAATAGCCGGTGAGGCCCAAGAATCCGCGGACGTCGCGGATGGAACAAGGAGTGGGCCACTGAAGTACGGTCTGTACCTTCTCAGGATCCATGGTCACTCCGTTGGCCGAGATAGTATGTCCCAGATAACTGACCTCCGTCTGGCCAAACACGCACTTCTTGGGATTCACGCAGAAGGCGTTCTCTCGGAGGGTGGTGAGCGTGGATCGGAGGTGATCCAGATGAGCCTGCCAGGATGAGCTGTATACAAGAATATCATCGAAGAAAACCAATATGTACCTGCGCAGAAACGGCCGGAACAGGTCGTTCATGGTGGCCTGGAAGGTGGCAGGGGCGTTCGTTAGGCCAAACGGCATAACAAGGAACTCATAATGGCCATCGTGGGTGCGGAACGCCGTCTTCGGCACGTCCTCCTCGCGGACCCGTATCTGGTGATAGCCGGACCGTAGGTCCAGCTTGGAGAAGAAGACCGCTCCCCGTAGCTCATCCAAAAGCTCCTGAATAACGGGGATCGGGTACTTGTCTGGAACCGTGGCCTTGTTGAGCTCACGGTAATCCACACAGAAACGCCAACTCCCGTCTTTTTTGCGGACCAGCAAGACGGGGCTGGAAAATGGGCTGGCGCTGGGACGGATGATGCCTGCGGAGAGCATGTCACGAACAAGAGCCTCGATCTCGCCCTTTTGGGCGTGGCCGTAGCGATACGGGCGGACGGAAATGGCGGTCACTCCCGCCTGTAGCGGAATGTGATGATCAGTAGGCCGCGGCGGGGGAAAACGGGTCCCATCGGAGAAAACATCGGAAAAGCTGTCCAGGATAGCCTGCACGGCCGGGGCCGGAGGAGGTGGTGGATCGGCCGTGTCCGCTATGTGCCACAAGGCGGCCGCCCACTCCACCTCGGAGGATTTCTGCAATGACTGGAGAGAGACGGCTCGACGGAGAAGGGAAGCCTCGCCTTGAAGGATACATGGTGTGCCCCTGCAGAGGAAGCGCATCGTCATGCGCTAAGTTATCAAAGGCGCAAGGCGCACCGAGGCGCAAAGGGGTCCTGGAGCCTAGGCGCAAGGCGCAGGCGCGCGCCTGAGGCACGTGAGGCGCAAAAATGAATTGGGTGCCCAATTCACTGAAAATCAGCGAATTGGGCACCCAATTCACTGAAAATCAGTTAATTTGGCATCAAATTTGCTGATTTTCAGTGAATTGGGTGCCCAATTCACTGAAAATCAGCAAATTGGGCATCCAATTTGCTGATTTTCAGTGAATTGGGAGGCTAATTCGCTGATTTCAATGAATTTGGTGCCCAATTCGCTGATTTTCAGTGAATTGGGTGCCCAATTTACTGAAAATCAGGGAATTGAGTGTCAAATTCACTGAAAATCAGTGAATTGGATGCCCAATTCGCTGATTTTCAGTGAATTGACACCCAATTCACTGAAAATCAACGAATTGGGCATCCAATTCGGTGTTTTTCAGTGAATTTGGCACTCAATTCACAGAAAATCGGTGAATTAGATGCCCAAGTGCGCCTAGGTGTGCCTCGGGTGCGTCTGAGATCATGTTTTTGCCCCCTCCCAAAAAAACAGGTTGAAGAATACAGCTTGAAAAGCCCAGGCGCGCCTGGGAGTTGGTAAGGCACGCGCCTGGGAGTTGGTAAGGCGCGCGCCTGGGCGCGCCTGAGGCACGTCGTCCGCCTCTGCCTTGCAGAGGCGCTGGCCGGTGCGCCTGGTGAGCCCGGCGCCTCAGGCACGCCTAGGCGCGCGCCTTGATAACGTAGGTCATGCGGTTCCAGTTGACGTTGACGTCTCCGAGGGCCCGGAGCCACGCCACGCCCAAGACGATATCCACCCCGCCAAGTGGAAAGGCGTAAAAATCTGCCTGGAAAGGGCTCTGACCAAGCGTTAGCGTCAGGCCTGCACAAAGGCCCCCCGTAGCCCGGCGGTGGCCATCCCCCAGGCAGACCGTGAAGCGGTCGGCGGCGTGCACTGGAAGGGCCAAACGATCCACGAGAAGCTGAGAAATGAAATTGTGGCTGGCGCCACTGTCGATCATCACGACCACGGAGGTACCCTGAAGAGTGCCCCGCAGTTTCATCGTCTGAGGGCCGGAAATCCCGCCGACCGCAAAGAAGGGAAGGTCCAGACGGTGAAAAGTGGCCGTCGGTGGATCCTCAGTGGTGTTGTCGACCTCCAAAGCCTCGAAATCAGCCAATGTGACATCTGGTTCCTCCTCGCGGATGAGGACACGAAGGGTCTTGAGCGGGCAATCATGTGTGGGAGTGTAGGGCTGCTTGCACCGGAAGCAGAGACCTTTACTGCGCAGGTCATGGTACTCCTGGTTGGAGAGCCATGGGTGGGTTTGGGGACGGTTAGGACGTGGCGACGGGGCTGCTCGGCCCTGTCCGGGAGGAGGTTCGAACGGTGGAGGGCGAGGGAGAGGTGGAGGGCGAGGTGTCGGCCGCGGTGCGGCGGCGAGAGGTGGCCGACCCGGCTCGGGTGCCCGAGTATGGAACTCCGCTTCAACCAAACGTGCAAGATCCATGGCCTCCGTCAAGGAGGGGGGGGGGGGGGGGGGGGGGGGGGGGGGGGGTGCGGACCCGTGCCCGGATGTGCGGCCGCAACCCATGCAGAAAGAAACTGAGGTAGTGGTCCGACGGTAGGCCGGGAATGTGGATGGCGAGGGCGATGAACTCGCCGGAGTAGTCGTCGAGGGAGCCCGTCTGACGGATGCCGCAAAGCCGCTCCACGGCGGACCCGGAGTAGCGAGGGTCGTACCGACTGATGAGGTTTTGTTGGAGAGTCGACCATTGCAGGGTCAGGGTGGTTTGGCGGAGCCATCGGATCCAATGAAGGGCGGAGCCTTCCATGCCAATCATGACGGTGCTAACTTTGAGGTGGTCGGGCATTTGTTGGAGTTCGAAGAATTGCTCCGCACAGGCGATCCACCCCAACGGGTCGGTGCCATGGAAAGAGGGCACCTCAAGGGCTCGGGGGCTGCCGGGAACGGTGGGGACCGGACTAAGAGTGGCCGTAGTGATGTCCGGGGGGTGCCCAAGATGGAGGGGGCCTCGGCGTTAGAGGTGGCGGAAGGAGAGGGCTGTCCGGAAAGAATGGTGTCGAGTTTAGAGTCCATGCGGAGGACCAGGGCTTGGAGGGAGGCGATGGAGGCATCATGATCGGCCAGCCGGCGAAGGATTGCTGGGTCGGAGGGTGGAAGAGAAGGCGTGGAGTCCGGGTTGCCCATTAGACGGAGTGAACGGAGGGTCATGCACACCCGAAGCCGAAGGGGGCGAGGAAAACGGTCGGGCTGGAGGAAGGGGTGCTGGGTGGCGGCAGGGTGCGGTTGGCGGTGGGCGGCAGGAGGTATCGGGGCTGGGAGGCGAGCGCAGCGGCGAGTCTGCGCGGTTGCGGGGAGGCGAGCGCAGCGGCGCGGTTGCTGGGAGGCGAGCGCAGCGGGGCGCGGTTGCTGGGAGGCGAGCGGGCGAGCGCAGCAGCGCGTGCAGCAGCGAGCGGGCGAGCGCAGCGGGCGAGCGCAGCGGGCGAGCGCAGCGGTAGCGGGGCTGGATCGTCTTCGGGCGGCGGAAACCGCGGCCGGAAGATGGCAGGTCGGACCACTTGTTAGATTAGGGTTTTCGAGAAGAGGGGAGGACGGGAAAAGAGGGAGAGGAGCAGGGAAAAGAAGGAGAGGAAATTCCAAATCTGATAATACTTAGCATAAACAAACACAAGAGTCTCCCGGGTTTATATACTACCCGGTGCAAAATAAGAAAAGACATAATGCGATGCAAAATACAAAGATAAATGCGACGCCGCTCTCATGCTTCGGCGCGCGTGCCGCGTTCCCTCCTTCGATAGACGCGCCACACCGGCGGGCGCCCTTCGCCTTCGTTGCTCTCGTCGCCATCCGTAACAAGCATTGTGTCTAAAGTGGTAATAGACTTTGAAGATCTACAAAATTAAGAGAGATCTTGCAGAAAAGAACCTAAAATCTGCTAACAGTAGAATAACAAGCCTCATTGAAGAGTTGAGAAAGGTAGAATCCTTTATCAATGCTCTTAATGGTATGAGCAAACTACTCAAGGTAATTATTGAGAATCTACAAAACATATTCAAAGAAGGGGAGCCATGGCGCACCGGTTGAGGTGTTACCGTGTGACCTTGAGGTCACGGGTTTGAGTCCTAGAAGCAACCTCTTGCAAAAAATGCAAGGTAAGGCTTGCCTACATTTCACCCTTGTGGTGGGACCCTTTCCCGGACCCTCGCTCCGCGGGGATGCCATGTGCACCGGGCTGCCCTTTTACAAAATATATTCAAAGGACAAAGATTGAGCGCAGAACCAGCCACTGAGAGAATAGTCTCCTCAATATCTGCATGTGAGAGAGTTACTTTCACTAACGAAAGTGGATTGTATGATCCCAAAAGGGTATTGGTTGCTGTTGGGAAGAGGTCACAAGTTGAATCATCTAGGGAGAGTTGTAGTTACACTCATCACAACAATGGTAATACCAAACTGTGAGAAGGAGATTACCCAAGGCATCTCCTAGAACACCTAATCTTGATCCTCAACAAGTCTATTGTTGTTATTCACGAAATACCAAATGCAACCAAGACAACATAACTCAAAACCCCAATTTGTTGATATGCTGAGAAACACTGCTCCATTTGTGAAAAGGAATAAGTTGTACAACAAAATATGAATGTTTCTGCTATTGGGAAATTGGGCACTGTGTAAGTAATTGTTAACAAAAAAATTCTATTTATTCTGACGAAAGGTATTTCCAGTTGAGAAGAAATGATAGGAAAATCTTCTTTACTAAATTTGGAAGACCAAATCCATATTGGGTACTTAAACCTTTCAGGTTATTTTGCAGGTATGTCCAAAAGCCAATATAAGTTTATTGGGTCTTGAACCATGGTTCTCTGACAACATAATTGGAGAAAGAAGTAAAAAGCTATTTTAAACTAACAAATCATCAAGATGCAGGGAAAAAACTAAAATAGAAGGCTGTTCAAGTTAACCCTTGATCTCCCAATTTGATGAGGTCAAAAAGGGGGAGAGTGGTCGCAATGGGGAAGATAGTGGTTACTGAAGAAAATAGCTACAAAGGGGAGAGTGATTACAAGGAATATGCTGAAGCATAATTAATTGACAATACAACATTATGATTGATGCTAGGGGGAGTTCACATTTGTACTGCAAGGGAAAATGAAGCCTCAGATGAAGAGTTGGTGAGAAAATAAGTTTGTTGCAAAAATTATTTTTTTGATCAAATGTATTTTTTTTTCCTATTTATCATCAGTAGTTTTTCTACAGTTTTGTCATCAACAAATAGATGAAAATGATTAAGAATAACTCATTTGATTTAATGATACAAAACCAATTGATGAAAAGTTAATATGATAATCCCTTAGGGTCCGTTCGTTTGGACGGAATTGGGCGAATGAAATTGGAATTGACTCAATTCCAATTCCTGTGAGAATTAGAATTGAGACAATTCCAATTCTGTTGTTCGGCTGCAAAACCTCTAGCGGTGAATTGAATGCCCAATTCGCTGATTTTCAGGGAATTGGGCCCAATTCACTGATTTTCAGGGAATTGGGCCCAATTCACTGAAAATCAGTGAATTGGATGTCAAATTCGCTGATTTTCAGGGAATTGGGCACCCAATTCACTGATTTTCAGTGAATTGGGCACCTAATTTATTTTTGCACCTCACGTGCCTCAGGGGCGCGCCTGCGCCTAGGCTCCAGGACCCATTTGCGCCTCGGTGCGCCTTGCGCCTTTGATAACTGAGATTGCTAGAGGTTTTGCAGGTTCAGAAAGGGCGTTATGTATCATACAGTGCAACAACCATATACACCCATATATAGAACATCATTAAAACAGACAATTGAAGATTTGACTTCTTCCTTTTGACAATTTTTGAGCTTACAGATCTGAATTTGATTGGTATTTTTAAATCTCAAGGAAGGCTAGCAATATGAAAAGATTCAAACTCCTTGACCACGTAAGTCGCCAATGCAAGCATGACCCAACATCAATACTCTGTATAATATCAACTGAAATCTGTAGTGGAACAAAAATGATGCGAAGAACATCACAAAATATACAATTTCCTTACCTTCTTCCTGTCGTCGGAGACTGCAATCCGAAAACCCAATTTCACAATGAAGCAGGGTCGGCTTCTCCAACTGACCTGCAACTGTAGTCGATGCACACTCCTTCCCCCTCCTAAAACCATATCAGAAAACCTACTTCCGCCTCCTCGACTGAAGCTTCCCACGGCTTTGGGCTTCACGCGAACAGAAGTTTGTCGAAGTTCCCCCCCTTTCCCCTTCTTGCAACTAGTCAGAAACTCCCACTGAAGACGATCCCGCTTTTCTTCCTCCTCCTCAAATTGATTCAAACCCTTCACTTGATGCTCCATCCGAAAACAGCTCTTCCTCTCGCATCCAGATTTCTCCCCTCAAACCCTTTTTCCCTTCCTACAGCAACCGTGCGAAGTCCCGACGAGCGAAGGAAGCGAGGGGTCGCGAAGAGGATATAGGGAAAGCTCTGCAGTTTATCGGGCGCGACTTTCTTCCCTCGCGAAAATGACGGAATCGCCAAATCTGACCTCCTGAGGTCGTACTTGGGGGAGGAAGGATTTAGGCTAAAACGAATTCCCATGGAATTGGGTCCAATTCTATTTCCTGTCATTTATTTTTCCAAACGAATGGCGGAATTGGAATTGAGGATCCAATTCCAATTCCATTCGCTCAATTCTTTCAAACGAACGGACCCTTAGAAATATCATGTATATAAAGCACAAAGAAGATTGATTATGCATTGAGCAGAATTGTCTACCACCAATCATCAAGCGGCAGGATGATTGTCGAGCATCAAGCAGGTAGTTGAGCAGAAGAATGATGGCCGACCAGCAATTGTCGAGTGAGAAGATGAGAGTTGAGTGTGAGGAGATTTCTAAGGAAATCGTCGAGTAACTTGCTTAGTAGTCGACCGGTGAGTAGTGAATTGTAGAGAAGGTTGGTCTTTGAGCGGTGAGATCTAATCTTTGAGCGCTGAGTGCCAAATATTATATCTAATGTAGTAAAGTGATCGCCAAGCGAGCTGCAATTCACTTAATTGTTGAACGATGAACAATGACAATCGTTGATCGTTAAGCGTAGGACGAACCAGTCTGAACAAAATTGTTTGAATATAGTTTTGAAAATATAAACGTTATTGTAGACAAAGATAGTCATTGTCATGCAAGCATATAGGGTGCATATTTATGAAGCAATAATTAACCAACAAAAACCAAAGATATAAAACGCGAGAGAAGTAGCAAGAATAGAAAGAAGGGAAATAGAAACAGACGAGGCTTAAAAAGCTCTGTTACAAAAGGAAGGAAGAAAAGAAACAAGCCCTTTAGAAAATAGAAGAGGGAAGAATCCACACAGTTATCCAAAGATTAAACGAGTTCCTATCATTGTGGAAAGAAATAACCTCCATTCAACAAGTTTCTAAGAGTCTTCTCCAAAAAGTTTTTGGAGTTCGCTTTGGAGTGGATTGTCGTTGTAGGTAGACAATCTTTTGAGTTGTGGAGCTCGATTGAGTTCCTGCTTAGACTGGGTTGCAATTGCAGTAGAACAATCCATTGCTGGTTTAGGTTGCAGTGAGTAGTCAGGGCAAACCAGGGACTTCGTTGTAGAAGTTGAAGCCTAGGGAGGGAAGCTTACAACTACTGAGAGAGGATTCCCACAGTTGTGGAATAGTTGAAACCATATATATTTTAAGTGATGTTATAAGCAACCCTAAAATGGCTATTCGCACCCAAAAAAACCTTAAAATTTCTAAATATAATCACAGTCCTAAATATGGCTATTCGTACCCCAAAAAACTTAAATATAATCTATAATATGGTTTTCGTCTCCGTTATTCTCATTCGCTGCGACGCTTCGTCATGGAGCCCTCAAGGGGTTGGAGGTAGTATTTCGTCTTTTCTTCCCGACCATGCATGCGAACTCAATGATCCATGTATGCTAACTAGCAGAGCTATATACAATGAACCCTAATCCGGCGACAAAGACCATGACTGGGGCTGTCGGGCTCGAAGAAGAAGTGGACGATGACATTCTAGTGATTCTAGAAGGCCGGAGTCGATATGCGGCTACTTCTACTTAAACCGATCAAATGTCGGCAGGAAAAATGATAAATGAGGTCATTAAGCTTGTAGAAGAAGTGGAACATGACATTCCGGCGGGCTCGGGGAGGCGCGGATATGCTTTACTTCAATTCCCTTGAAAAAAGTGGACTGCGAATAATTTTTTGGACTACGAATATCAATGGACTGTGAATAGCACAATTCGGACTGCTTATAACATTGCTCTATATTTTATGTCTCTTGCTCTATAGCTTAATTTTATTTCAGCATTTTGCTTTCAAGATATACATCTCAGGGCGTGATTATCTTCCTAAAAATCAGCAACTTTCAATGAGAGAACAAAATCATTGATATGCGTGTAGACAGAACATGCATTTCCAATATTTCCAGTTCTTAGATTGCATAAGACATGATGATCATGCAGCAAGTTCCAAAATGATACATCACATAATATAGCTAGTTCCTTTTTCACATTTTACTGGCAGGATCTACTGAGCAAACTGAGCCCATATCATCGCCAACTATCCTGCACATTCAACATTGAGTTCCTTTTTGTGCTCTGTAATGCACAAATTTGAATCTTCTAACTCAATCCGTTCTAATACACTCAAGAACAAGTTCATCTGTTAACTTCCGGTCCGATCAATTTTGAAACAACAATAAGCATTTGCTAGATTATAAGGTTAAATCAATATTGCCGTATTACCATTTTATGGTTTCCAGTAATTGAAAGAATAGAAAAAAAGGATGAAAGACGCTATATTATCCGTAAATAATAAAGGGCGAATTGAACCAAAAAGGGTTAAAACGGAACATTAAAGAATCAGACTCTGACCTCGACTTGCTAGCATTTTTTCGGCTGCTGACTTCGTGGATTTGATCCACTCCCGGATAGAGCTCGCTCGAAGCTCGGTGCTCTCTCGGCAGGCTCGTATATCTTGCTCGCAGATCATTCGGAGCTTCCGCATCTTCTCGCGCTTAGATTCCTCCGCCGCCATCACCGTCCTTACCACCGCCGTTTAGACTTTAGAGCATATCAACAGTATCTTTTTGGTACTTCGGTTGACTCAACGGCGTGCAGAAGTACGCTTGCGCAAAGATTATCCCGTTTGAGGGGTAAAGACTGCCGGGATTCGTACGGCCGGTGGAGGTAATGCCGTTGCAAGGGTGGGGAGGATGATCGGCGAAGACGCAGGCGTCGTCGAGGGTTTCGAAAGTAACCTTCAGCCCGCTCTTCGTTGGCTTCTGCTTTCAAATGTTTGGGAGGACTGACGCGGGTGAAGAGCTAAAAGGGCCCACAGTGGGCCCAGAGTTGTCGGGCCCTCTACATAAGAAAGCGCGCGAAAAAGTTTTTTTTTTATTGGCAAAATATTTAATTTAGTTCCTAACTTTTGCCGATTTCAGTTTCTAACCTTATTTTTCTAGATTTCAGTCCTTAACCCTTCATAGCTTTTGATTTCAGTCCCAAAAAAATACGAAGTTAACTTTTTCGTCAATAAACAGTAGACGGAAGTGAATAATGGAGAATGAATCATACTTTTCTTGTTACTATTTCTCGTGAAAACAGGGAAGAGTCTGATTCTTTAATCCTAGAGATTTTGAATATAGGCTGATATTTGGGAGAGGTGGGTGACTAGATTTCACTGGGAATGACGATCTATTTTCTTCTTCATATGAAGATCATTACTAGGGCAAAATGGCATGAAGAAGAGGAAGGTACAGAGAATCGCTTGTTCCGCAGAGGTCCCGTGGTCGGCGTCTCTTCCCTGCAATCTAGGACAGGATCCAAAAACAGTGATGTTCTCCCAGACAGGTTCATGTTCCTCTATGATGTGTGTGATGAAGGGAGAAGAAGCATTGATCTATGGAGGAAAGGCCTGCATGCTTGATCGACGTTGAAGCATGTGTCTATCTGAATTGAGAAACTTGCTTGCCCGAGAAATCACGACAGAAAAGCGTGATTGTCTGCACTGAAGATCGGGAGAGGAAGAAAAGACTTTTAAATTTATTTCCAGATTTTGTTTAAAAACTTTTTTCGCCCAGCTTTCCGTTGCATGTAATGGAGAATGTTAAGTAAATGATTGAATTTGAAAGGTTGGGGACTGAAATCAAAAGGTATAAAATTTTTGGGACTGAAATCAAAAGTCTTAAAAGGTTGGGGACTGAAATCAAAAGTTTTAAAAGGTTGGGGACTGAAATCATAAATAGGGTAAAAGTTATAGTTATTTTGCCTTTTTTATATTAGAAAGTGCGCGACTGTATCTCGATCCCGACATGTACGGGGCTTCGCCCCTATCAATTAATTAATATAGCTTAAAATAAACACACTATCAATTAATAAATGCAAAAAAATATTATACATCATTTTTATAATTTTTATTACAAAATTATCACCTTAATGCATATATTATCATGCATATTAAATCAACTTTAATAAAGTTAATGGTTTAATGGTAGCTTCTCGAAAATACTACCGGCATGCCTAATGATAGTCTTTCTCGAAAAGATCGTTGACATGTCTAATGATAGCCTACTATAGGGACCTACTATAGTAGGTCTAGGAGCTCCACTAAAAACTGTTTATATTTTATGATTTTTCATCATTATTTTTAATTTAGTGATATGGTGTAATTACATAAATGAGCATTGTATTATTATTTTATTTTTGAAATATATTATAATATATGTTAAGTGATTAGAGTAAAAAAAATAAGGCTATATGTGGCAATTCTGAATGTTGCATCAAATCCAAATTTTCTCTAATAATATAATAACGATTAAGTTATTATAAGACACAAATTTCAATTATCAAATTGGTATACTCGCAGTTATGAGTGTTCACAAACCAAATCACTCTTCAATCGAATTCAATTTTGTTATAGAATACATAGATTCGAATTCGGATTTGAATTCATTTGAATATTTCAATTTGAATTCGAATTTATAGTTATATAAAATTTATTTAATCATATGTTGTTATTATTTGTTCATTAATCTTGCTATAGAGGTAATATTATTCTGAATCGAAATCGAATACCACTCGAATTTGAATTTGGATTTGAATTCGGATTCAAATTCAAAATATCAAATCTTCAGGAATCCATTCCCGAATTATTCACAAACTGTTTGGTTTACATATCAGTCGGCAAATTGAAATTTAAAAAATATATATACATCGTGCATCACCATGATTGCATAGTTTGGGAGAAAAAATTACCATGGCATTATCATATGCAGTAAAAGTGATGCGATCAACATCATTAAAACAGATAAGTAATTATTGTATAGTAATTATGGTGTCGTAATTACGGGATAATAACTCTTGTAGGAGACAAAGTAAAGCAGATAAGAATTTTGCCTCAAAAACCTAACATTTTAGTGAAACCAGCTCTAAAATCAAAATAAGATTAAGCATAATACCGCGCCCTACTAGAATGAGAACGAACGATCGGAGGTGGTGCGAATAAGAAAATGTACTTGAAATTGATTGACCAGACGGCTATGGCAGGCGGAACGATAGGTTGGTCGGAGGAGGAAGGAAATGTCGGTGAGGGGAGTCGGAGGAGGGTTATAGCAAGCGGCGGGTGGGAGTTCTTTTCGGTCGGTGAGCCTAGTCAGCGCAAGAGAAAGGAATTCACGGAGAGGGAGGAGGTGTGCGGACGGCTTAGGTCGATCGGGGGTCTATATTTGTTTTTTTTGTCTGCGTATAGAAGATTTTGATTGGTGTTATAAAATTTCTATTTGTCTACATGTAACAGTTATTTTATTTATCTATCTATATCATGTGTTACAGACGGTTTTGCTTTTGTGTTCATTATTGTCTCTTACATAAAAAAACTTTTATCGCTCTCCCGAACCGGATCAATCAGATCGCCTTAGCTCGAGAGTGAGTCAAGCGCACAAACTGTCAAACAGAGAACCAATAGCAGAACAGAAAGACGTTTTACGTGGAAAACCTGAAAATGGAAAAAAACATATTGTTAGTACGGTGATGACCTAATCCACTAGTTTGTAGTCGGTAGCAATAAGTCTTCTACGGCGCTTGCGGGAGCGGTCTCAAGAGCAGACTCTAAAACAGGCGCAGTCGCGAGCAGAATAATGAGTATGAGAGCTGTCAGAGTCAAAAACGGGCAGGAGAGCTGTCAGAGTCGGAACTGAGCAGGAGAGTTGTTAGAGTTAGAACCTAGCAGTAGAGCAATTAGAGTGCCAAGTCTTCGCCGGAAAACTTCAAAGTTCTGTCTTCACTCTTTGGTTGTGTGTCCTCAAATGAATGTTTAAAGGCCTTTTATAGCTTTTTTGGCGGGCACCGGTAATTCCGCCCTCTTGGAACTTGAACAGGCGAATGAGAGTGCGTGATTCTGGTCACCTGCATTGCCAAATTTCGGAAAATGACGACCATGCCCCCTAGGAAGTCCTGGCAATCCGGGCGACCAGGGCAGCTTCGTCGGTGAAAGTTTGAGTCCCTTTAGGAGAGGCTCAATAGCACCGAGGACTCATTTTCTTCTGCTAGGAAGAGGAGGGAGAAGGTCATCTCTCGTTTGAACAGGTCAGAGTTCGAGCTTGTCGCTGTCAAAGCTGAGAACGAGAAGATGCAGGGGGAGGCCGAGATGGATGTGGCGGCCCACGTGGAGGCCTTCAGCTTGCTTGCAGCGGCTGAGGCTGAGATGTCTGCACTAGGGGGTCGAGACGTCGTAGTTGAAGGACGAGGTGGCCAGACAGGTTTGTGTGCAACCGAACATCGATGCGATCAAGGCGGTCGTGATCATGGAGTACAAGGAGTCCCTTTCCTTTATGGTGGAGTGTACCCAGATTTCGGAGGAGTCTCAGGTCGAGATCATGACTACTGAGATGGACCAGCTCCTAAAGGATGATTATGAGATTGCTTTTCAACGAGGCTTTTGCAAGGGCTTTCACTTAGCGCGAAGGATGACCAAGTGTAGCGTGGAAGATCTCAGAGTGGAGGACGCCTCGGAGGATGACAATCCTGACTTTGACATTGAGAGGCGATCCTCGCGGACGATTGTATGCGCGTCTTTTTTGAGTATCTTGAATTTTTCTTGTTTATTATTTTGTATTTGTCGCAGTAGGTGTAGTGTAACACTATAGTGTGCTTTTGTTTGTTATGTAGCCTTGACGGCCTTTTCTAAGGCTCCGTTTGGGGGGACTTATTTTCACCGGTCAAGCGGTTACAACCGCATGAACCGGACCTTGATTAAGGTCCGATTCATGCGGTCGTAACCGTTTGACCGGTGAAAATAAGTCCCCCCAAACGAAGCCTAAGTCTATTGAGATGCTCTTTTTTTAGCCTCGTGTATTATAGACATTTTGAAGTGCTCATCCACTCCCACCTTTCTTGTTAGAATGATTGTGCGGGCTCGCCGCCCAGCATTGGCTCCGAGGTCATCGCTCGGCCTTAGTGTCAGAGGTCAACACTCGATTGGCGTAGGAGGCCTCTACCCCCTTGACCTGAGGTTGGTGGGCTTGTGGCTTGAGATTGGTACCAGAGGTCGTCGTTCGGAGTTAGCGTCGGAGGTAAACACTTGGTTGGCGTAAAGGGACATTCGTCCGCCCTTACCGGGGGTTGGTAAGCTTGTTGTTTGGGATTAGCTATGGAGGTTGACGCTCAACGTTAGTGCTGGAGGTCAACGCTCGGATGTGGCGTAGAGGGACTTTTGTCTGCCCTTACTGAGAGTTGGTAAACTTGTTGTTTTGGATTGGCTCCGAAGGTCATCGCTCGACGTTAGTGTTGAAGCTCAACGCTTGGATGTGGTGTAGATGGACCTTTGTACGCCCTTATCGAGGGTTGGTGAACTTGTTGTTTGGCTCCGGAGGTCGTCGCTCAGCGCTAGTGCCGAAGGTCGACGCTCGGATGTGGCTTAGTGAGACATTTGTCTTCCCTTACCTGTTGTGAGCAATCCACTCGATTTCGGCACCAGTTGGTCACTACCCGAATGGAGCTCGCTGCTCAGCTTTGAGGGCGCCGGAGGTCGTCACTCAGTTATGGCGTAGAGAGACTTTTGTCCGCCCTTATCGATTGTGAGCTACTACTCGGCGTCGGCACCGGTAGGTCGCTTCCCGAATGAAGCTTGTTGCTCGGTGAGGAGGGCATCAGAGGTCGTCACTCAGTTATAGCGTTGAGGGATCTTTGCCCGCCTTACCGGTTGTGAGCTATCTACTCGGTGTCGACACCTGTAGGTCGCTGCCCGAATGGAGCTCGTTGTTCGGCGCGGGGCGCCGGAGGTCGTAACTCAGTTATGACGTAGAGGGATCTTTGTCCGCCCTCATTGGTTATAAGCTATCTACTCGGTGTCGGCATCGGTAGGTCGCTGCCCGAATGGAGCTCGCGCCTTAGTTCATACTCAGGGTAAAATCGTTGAACCAAGCTCCAGTAGCATCACCGATTTTTATAATATTTAATCAACGGTATGATGTCTTCCAAGGACACCGTCGTCCTCCAACAATTGATGCATATGAGGCGAATAATTCCAAATCCTTGTTTAGATTTGATGAGGATTCATCATGGGCTCTCTTTTTATGGAGAACCGGGCGGCGGTTACTCTTACTAACCGCTCCATCCACTACTTTAGTGGGAGAGAGTGGGAAGTTAAAAACGGAACCGTCATTCCCGCCGCTAATCCCCAATTTGAAACCGCGCGCTAACCGCGCCAACCGCCGCGTAGGCGCCGACACCGCCACTCCCGCCGGCGAGCGGGACGCGCCGAACCGCACCCCGCACGGGGTGCGGCCTCCCCCAGGCCAAGCCGCACCCAAGAGGGGTGCGGCCAAGCCGCACCCCACCCCCCTTGGGGTGCGTCCAAGCCGCCCCCCCCCCCCCCCCCCCCCCCCCCCCCCCCCCCCCCCCCCCCCCCCCCCCCCCCCCCCCCCCCCCCCCCCCCCCCCCCCCCTTGGGGTGCGGCCGGTCGGCCGCCGCCCTTTGGGTGCGGCCAAACCGCACCTTATCTGGTGCGGCCGGGCCGCGCACACTTGGCGCAAGGGACGGTTGAGCCTCCTCCTCCTCCTCTGATTTTCTTCACCGGGGGGCTTACAAGTGGCCCTCCCGTATTCGCGCACCCGTCAGGAGCGCCGGACCCCAATTTCCCTTTGAGAGACAGCTCCTCGTTCCGCCGTTCGCCCAGAACGTCTCCACATTCACGCACACTCGAAATGTCTCTAAGCGCGTCCAAGGCGCTTTCATGATTCGTCACGCGCTCAGAACGCTTCTGAGCGCGCTCACTTTTCCGTCGTTCGCTCAGAGCATTCTCACTTTTACGCCTCGCCTCGCTCACTTTTCCGCCTCGCCTCGCTCACATTTCAGCCTCGCTCACTTTTCCGCCTCGGCTCGCTCACTTTTTGTCTTTTCAGTTTCTCACTTTGCAGGAACGGCTTATCGCCTTTCCTCAAAGGGCAAGACGGTCATTTACGAAAGATGGTGATCCGAGTGCCCCAAATCGAGAAATATGATTCGTCAGCCAAGGTGGTTATGGTGGTTACAACGGCGAAATTACCGGGCTACCCCCGGCCAAAGCTATAAAGAGGCCCCTAAGGCTTCATTTAAAGGATCCTGCCTTCACGACCAGAGAGAGCTCCTTGAAGGTTTCCACGGAATTCTCCTTCGGTGCTTGAAGATCTTCTTCGTGGACTTAGAGATTTCCTTCTTCGCGAAAGCGGACAAGGCTGTCCCACTTTCGTTCTCAGGAAAGCGGACAAGGCTGTCTCACTTTCGTTCTCAGGAAAGCGGACAAGGCTGTCCCACTTTCGTTCTCAAGAAAGCGAACAAGGCAGTCTCACTTCCGTCTTCTCAAAAGCAGACAGGGCGGTCTCACCTCTGTCCTCTGGAAAGCGGACAAGGCCTTCTCACTTTCGTTCACTGCTGTACTCATAGGAAAAGTACTTAGTTTTTCCGAGAGGTGGTCTGTCACCCTCGGAGTGCTCTTTCTCTCTCTCTATTGTAACGAGCAGCGCCTGTCGCGCTCGATCTCTTAGCATCTAATTGTAACCTCTCTGGAAATAGTGAAATTTGGTCGGCACAGCTCCGGCCACGTGGTTTTTCACCCTTTCCGGGTTTTCCACGCTAAAAAGTCCCTGTGTATTCAGCAGATCTCAAATTGACTGTTTGCGCGCTTAGACCGCTCACGAGCTAAGGCGGTTCAATTTAAACCGGTCTACCAAGAGCCCTAAGCGACCCGCAACAAGATTTAGGGATATTCACCCTTGAAGTGCTTTGGCGAGTTCGACGACCAAAACAAGTATAATGAACTTTGATTTTGGATGATCGTAGGTTTAGACGATTATGATGAAAGCAGGATCGGGTGTGAGTAATGATTGCAGTCTCGAAGTTATAAATCTATAAGACTACTTCAACAAATTTAGAATAGAGTTTGATTAAGGTGATTACCGATTGAGGTTGGATTGAAAAACTTGAGTAGATCTAATTTAGAAATATATAAATGGTTACACGTCTATCAGATTTAATTTAGAAACACGTGCGCAGATGGGTTGGGGTGTTTGGGCTGCAACCCGATAACGTACTGTGCTGGGCACACCTGGTGAAAGCTCATTGGGTCGGGGCGTTAAAGTTCCCTTCCTAAATCACTAAATCAATTCATTAGTTTAGTTCAATATTTTTATGAAACCGAATCTACATTGAAATAGTATGTGTTTCACCATACTTTGATCTAGTTGTCTATATGTAACAAATAACATAATTATGAATTGGCAAATTTAGAGATAATTAGTTCTCTTGAGAGGGTAGAGTAGCTGGTTGATCGCCTCCCCTAGTTATAATGAATAATAGTGTACTTTGCCTGTATGAAATAATATTACGTGTGTAAGACCTGAACCTTATCTTGTATAGTAATTATTATTATATTTTAATATATATATATTATATATATAAAGATATCACCTTATGACGTAACATGATCGACAAATGAATACGAGCCGTCGGATCAAGATCCAAATGATCCTATTCATTCACAGGTGGTCTGCGAATAGCCTTTCAGTTTTGCGCTGGTTGGCTATACGCAGACCACCGTAGTCTGCGAATAGCTAGACAGTTTTGCGCCGATTGGTTATTCGCAGACCACTTGCGTAGAGTTTTTTTTCCGAAAAATTATAATAAATACCGTATAAATAATTATAAAAAAAAATATTTAAAAAAATGCAAAAAAATTGAAATAATTTAAAATTTTAAAATTATTTAAAAAAATATTAAAACAAAAAATTAAAATAAACCCGCCGCGGCGGGGGCGGGTGCTGTCGCGCGGGGCACGGGGGCCTCCGTGCACTGTCACTCGTTTTAATATATAAGAATAAGAATAAAAAAATTCTCCTATGATGAAAAATAAGAAATTCAGTGCCTAATCGACGACGCCGCACATTTTATTTTGAAGTTCAAGATTTTCGATGGTTCGCGACGTTCGGTTTTGTTATTTTATTTTATTGAATTTTTTTTAGCGAAGTACATGCATATGTATTAGATGGTGGTGGCTCGTGAGATTATTTATATGACTGAAATTGGAATCATGTGATGGTTGAGTTAGTGGGCCTGTTGGTGATGTTTTATGATGGCTATAAGATATATGGCTTAATGGTGATTAATATAACATTTGATTAATCAAGGGAGCTTATAATTGCAGGCCAGGAATAACTTTGACTCTTAGGGGATGTTACGTTCAGTCACTCGCGGTGAAAACCCCGCAAGCCTAACCTGAATTTCGAGGACGAAATTATTTTTTTTGTTTATTGGGATTTGTAACATCCCCCAGACAGCTAGACCCCCCAGGTGAATCTGTCTTGACAAGGTCATGACAAGGCCTTGGTAGAGTAGAAATCCCTTTATCTTAGGCAAGATTAGGGTTGAAAGTGCCTTGGACTGCAAATAGCAATTTCCAATTACCAAGCTTAGGGTTGGACTTTAGGGCCTCAACTTGATCACTTGACCCCACCATAGTATCCCTAACCCTTTAGGGGCCCCCTTAGGGCACCAAGGACCCATTGGGGTCAACCAAAAGGGCCAAATTGACCAAAGTCAACCCTAACCCTAAATTAGTCAAAGTAGCCTATTTGGAGCCAATTAACCTCCACCATGACAAATTGACCACTCCTCTAGGTCTAAAATATCATAAGAAGCCTAATAGACCTAAAAACCCCATCATGGGACTCCCAGTGGTGCAAATTGACCAAAATGCCCTTGTTAGGTCAAAATGGCAATTCTTCACTAAGTGCCATAATTGGCCATCACCATATTAAATTGACCCTACCCTTAGGGTTATCATATCATAGGGGACTCAGTGGACCAAAAAGCCCCATGACTGGGTCAACCCTAGGGCTCAATTTGATCAAGTCAACTTAGCCTGTTTTGGTCAAATCAACTCAAATTGGGTCAACAAAGGCTCATGTGACCAAATTGACCCCACCAGTAGTTTCTAAACCTAATTTGAAATCCAATGGACCCAAAAGCCCCATCCTAGGGTCACCCAATTGGTCAATTTGACCAAAAGTCAAACTTGCCCAAATTAGGTCAAATCTCTTGAATCTAGCCCAATCCCTTTGGGCTAAGCCCAAATTGATCACTTGACCAGTCTAGTAGACTGATATTTAACCCAGGAGAGAGAGGAGAATCGGCCATGGTGAGTAGGAGAGAAAAAAACCCAATTTTAATGGAGAGAGAAGGTGGTATTCATGGCCATTAAGGTAGTAAACCCCTTGGAACCCCCATTGATGTCTCCTTTCATCTCCCCTGATGAATGTGGAGGGAATTCCAGGAGTTTCTGGAGGAATTAAGGCAGGGGGGGATGTAATGTAGTCGGCCATGGAGAGAGGTGAAGAGGCCATTAATGGCCAAAGGAGGTTACACCCATTCCTCTTCCCAATTGGCCTACTTCACTCCTTCAGGGGTTAAAGAGGAGTGAAACCCCCATGTTTTCAGAGGAGGTCGGGCTCTTCTATGTGGTGGTTGCAGAACTTGGAAATCATGGAGGTCGGCCATGGCAATCCCCCAATCGGCAAGGCTTCAAGCCCTAAATCAGGTCTGGTTCTCTGCTCCTCCCTCAGTGGTGTAAATCTAACTCATCGGCGGCTCGATTCGTGGCCAATAGGCCGTGGATCGAGCCAGCCACGCCACCCGTATATCGGGTTTGGGCTTCCACCCAGAATCCACATTTCCGGCCACCTCCGGCCAATCAAGCCTCGTTCGTCGCCGGCCACCACCTCAACGGAGGTGGTGGTGGCGTTGGTTGGCCGAGGCGGCGCTCAGGTGGCCGGGGAATTCGAAGATCAAACCGCCCAGTCGCGGGCTCTGTGAACCCTTGATTCATCGGGGATGATGAACAGGAGCCGTCGGATCGCACGTTATAGAGTTAATAATAACTATTGATTAATATTAATATCATTTTATTATAGCTTATATATGCAGAATCTAATTTTAAATATAGAAAATGCTAGATGCCCTCTACAGAAAAAGTGCCCAACATGAAAGTTGTAGGCCTTGACCCCTAGGATTATACAAAATTGACTTCACCCAATTTGGAGTCCTGGTTTGACCTCAGCACCCATTTTAGTGCAAAGTTTGACTGAACTTCGAATGGATGCCCACATCAAACCACAAGTCCAAATGACTTGAAATTTGGACTTGTAATGAGTCATACCTAGGGCTATAACATATCCAAAAATGAGAATTTTTGGGGAACATTTCCCTAAAGTTTTTGTAGAAATTTAATAATCCTTGCATAAATTATTTGGAGGGTCAAATGACCTCCAATCACCACCAAATTTTGGTGTGGTGTTATTAGTGTTATGATAAACCCATGGTTAAAATCTCAACTCATTTGGAGTTCATTTGATTAGGTAATCATTAGGCCAAAGATTTGTCCATTTAGGGGAAATTTGTGAATAAGGGCTATTTGGGATTTTTCATGGTCAAACCACCTCCTATTGGATTGGGGTTTTGTCCACTGCCCTAATATCACCCTAATCACCTCCAAGAGAGTTGTGGGACCATGGGGAGTTGGATTGCCCTAGGTCATGGGTTAGGAGCACTTTGGGGTGCATTTAGCCAAGAAGAGAACCATTGGTCAAATGGGTCCATAGAGGCTTGAGTCTTCTTGGAAAGGTCAGTGGGATTAATTTGAGATCTCATGAGGAAGATTGGTGAGCATTAGAGTTGATTTGCTCAAGGCCATAGGGTTGATCCCTATGGAGTGGAATTTGGGGTGTGAAGGACATAGGGGAGTTTGTCCTTGGAGAGGGGTGTGTTGGACTCCCCTGAGTCCTATAAGTGTTGGGACACCCTCACAAGAAGTTTGGGTTGATTTGGAGAAGTTTTGACCCTAACCCTAGGCTAAACTCTAATGGGGTGCAATTAGAGGCTAAAGAAGGAAGAGGGGTCAAACCTTAATTATTTGACTTGAAATTTTGGGGAGATGATCTTGGTGACCAGAGAATGCTACTGTGAGAAATTGGTGGGGTTTGGAGTTTCCAAACCTAGGTATCAAATCCTTGGGTAGATTTGTAAATATTTAGGGTTTTGGGATTTAGGAAGAAATAATACTTAGTGATTCACCATCTTCTGTCACCAACTTAGTTTTGATGTTATTAATCCTTGGAGATTTTGTTAGAGCCATTGGAAGACTTTTGGAGGTCCAAATTGTAATTATTCATATTGTTGACAATTTTTGGGATGAACAATTTTAGGGTGTTAGTTTTCTGTAATTGCATGAAACCTTGCTGGATGACCTTTCATACCATTATAAACCCACAGTATTTTTCTCATAATTTATGGATTAATATTTTTGGTACCTCTAGTTCAATTTGGAATTAATTGCAAATATATGCTTTGTAGAAATTACAAATGTATCCTCTGTGGAACATAGTCAAACTTTGTAGGACTGAATATTTTAGTATGAATCACCTCTGTATGAAATTGCATAATGTTTGGAGATCATATGAGGGTACCTCCTTTGGAATTTATTGGTAATAAATGAGTTTTGGAATTCTTAAAAATAGTAAATCTTGCTGGTTTTTCCTAAGAATTCATATCCACTGATTATTAGGTACCCTTGATTTATGTAAAAATTGAGGCAGGCATTGGAAGTCAGGAAAGTATACTTGTAGTTCAAACCCTAGGAAATTGTGTTTTGGAAAAATGTCTTAAATATTATTAATAATGGGAAAATTATGAAACTCTGGGTTTGATCTTAAACAGGTAGCATGGACCCCCAGTAAAATTTTTGGGTCATGGAGTTGACTAATTAGTGTACCTCCCTTCATGAGCATCAAAATGTTAAGGGTGGTCTACGTTTAGCAATTTAACAACCTTGGGGTACATTGATTGGAGAGGTGAGAAGTCTAATGGTGATCACTTGGATATGAGAGGACCCCTGGAGATAATTAGGGTTGATGAGTTCTGGGGTGGTGGGGTGCCACCCTTGGGGTAGGTCATCTTGGGATTGACGAAAGATCGTCCCTTCCCTTTAGTGTCTTAAAGCACTTAGGTTTAAATCAGGTGAAAAGTATTAAGAGAGTTTTCTTATGGGTAGATACCAATAATGCTAAGTGTCTTGGGAAAGGGAACTTTGGGATGTCATCCCATTGTAGTTCCTAGTACCGTAGCGAGCCCCTTACAGGGTAACCCTCGGGAAGTCCAAGACAAGCCCTAAATTATAGGAGTAAGACAGTGTACAAGAATAATTCATCTCACACTCACCCCGTGGTTTCGGGAGTTTAGTTGGTTTGGTACTGCGAGCGGTAGGCTCGGTGGTGGTGATAACGGATTGCCAAGACCGGTGAGCTTGTGACTCAGTGGTGTTTGATGGCGGGCAGGTTAGCCCGGGGAGCTTATGGCTCGGAAGGTTACTGATGGCGGGCAGGTTAGCCCGGGGAGCTTATGGCTCGGAAGGTTACTGATGGCGGGCAGGTTAGCCCGGGGAGCTTATGGCTCGGAAGGTTACTGATGGCGGGCAGGTTAGCCCGGGGAGCTTATGGCTCGGAAGGTTATTGATGGCGGGCCGGTTAGCTCGGGGAGCTTATGGCTCAGAGATAGGAAGTAGAACACGTTGCTTGTGCATTGAAGGTGGTGGGTCTTCGGTATTGGACGGTCGTTCACACCGACGTCAATACGTTGACTCAGCGAGTGTGGTATTTACACTTAGCCTTGAAAGTCTGGCGGTCCAGTCAGCAAGAGTACGCAGACGCTCCGCGGGTTTAGTGGAGGCGTACAATAGGTCTAGGTTAGGTAGTGTGAATACCAACCTAGAGGTGGGCGAGGCCCAACCCACCGCTTCCGTTTGCCACTACGGGAGTATCCTGGGAGTCTAGCTCACTCCAAAAAGGGGGAACTAAAGGTCTATGCGCATAGAGTCGTAGTGGGTGAATTGCACTTGTATGAACATAGCATAAAAGCATACTTTGCATGACATAGCATAAACATTGCATTCAACCTACCCCTAACGTATAAGTCGGTTATGGGACTTCTTATACGGTAGGCCCTGCTAAACGACCCCTTGGTCTATAGGTTTGTATGGGCATTCCTATAAATCAATGGTTACTTTTTGCTACTACACTTACTGCTTACTGCTCTTTATATACTCTTTACTATGCTTATTTACTGCTTCATATATATATACACCTGTGTAGTTGTAGATCCGCCGTCACCTGCTTTTGTATTACCCCTTGAATGTCCTCCGCTTCCTCCTCCCCATACGGTGCCTAGGAGCCATTGGGGGTGGGGTGAGGAACATAAGGCTTAGTCTTTTTGACTAACGGTCGGTGGACCTTATCATTTTAGGAGTTCGAGGAGACGCAACAACATCGGAGAAACAGGTGCAGCAGGATCCGACAAGATGGACCCCACGACCATGCTACCATTGTCACCAGCCGGGACACACTCGAGTCAGATGCCCCATGATGAGTGGAACCCCTCCAGCACAGCGACCAGGAGGCCGAAGGCGAAGACGTAGACGTGGATTGCGAGGCAGCGACCGCAGGCCAAAAGAGAAGAAGCATCCAGTGTTACAGCACCAGTGGAGTACAGAGTCTGCAGAGATGGGTCAGACTAGTCTGGGTACTCCGGTTTCAGTGTCGGTGGCGATTAGCTTTAGTTTCTCCTAGGAGTTAGCTTCCGCGAGAGATCTTGTAGTGAGGAAATAATGTACAGGGCAAGAGCCCCTTTATTTATTGTAACCCTTGTTATCTTTATTCAGTTATACATGTGGACATTTACCTTTATGGTTTTAATTCATGTGATTCTGTGGACTTGTCTTCTCTTTTATGAACTTATCTTCGTGATCAATTTGGCCGGCAGGATCGGCGTTTTGTAGTGGAGACCTTCCCGAGTGAAGGTGTCACCGCAAAACGGCGGTTCTGGGCCTAAGACCCGGTGGTTTTTGCAAAAAAAAAGGGGTCTTACAGGTTCTTTTTTCCACATTTGACACTCCCCGGGATGCTTCGAGCGCCTCTCACAATCTCGAAGTAACCCTAGCCGCTCTAAGCTCCCGTCCAGTTGCTGTGCTCCAAAAAAAGGCTTTCGCGATTCTCCTTGCTCCCGCCGCCGCCGTTCGCGAGAGAAGATAGAGGAGATCGCGAGTTCGCCCCAAGCCGTTGTCGCTGTACTCGCGTGAAGAAGGAGTTCCTGTTCTCGCGCTCCCTGTCGGTGCCGTTCTCGCGAAGAAGATCGCGTTTCGCCAGTCGCGGAGAAGATCGCGTATCGCTGCTGCTCTTGCCCGCAGTCCACTCGCAGGAAGCCGGAGACGCCCCTTTGTTCCGCCGCCGCTCGCGTGGAGGAGTTCGCCGGTTTCGCCGGATCCCTTGCCTCCCGCCTCAGATCCGCAGCGCCGCCGCTTCCGTCGTCCAGAGCCGCCGCCGCTGCTGCCGCTCGTGTGAAGAAGACGAAGCCGCTGCTCTCAAAGGGGGAGTTCACGCACGACCGCTGATCGTGCGCTCGACCCTTTGCGCACGACCGGTGATCGTGTGCTCTTCAGCAGCCAGTGCAAGTGCCAGTGCCCCGCACGACCACTGATCGTGCGCTCAGCAGTTCACGCACGACCACTGATCGTGTGCTCTCCAGCAGTCAGTGACCGTGCGCCGCAGTTCTCCCGCCACCGCCGTCTCCAAGCACGATGTTGAAGACGAACAACTTCTCCTCTCCAGTACCGATGACGAAGCTGGAAAAATTCACGGCGTCGGAGTTCAACACTTGGAAGTTGAACACGCAATTTGGGATGAAATGTCTGAACGTGTTTTACACCGTTCAGAATGATCGTGCTGCGTTCATCGGGACTGAGCATGAAGAACAGTGGATCAGCGATGAGGATTTTTGCCGGGACTATTTGCTGAATTGTCTCTCCCCAAGCTTGGCAAAGACCTACTTGAAGATGACGACTGCAAAGGAGATATGGGACGCACTGGAGGAGCATTTCAGGCAGGAGGAGGACCTGTCCAAGGCTCATTTAGTGGACAAGTTCTACTCCTTCATGTTCGACGAGGAGAAACAGATTCTCCCTCAGGTATCGGATTTCGAACACATTGTTGATTCCTTACATACCGAACAAATTTCTCTGCCAGATGGCTTTGTTGCTGGCACGATAATTTATAAGTTGCCTTCCACGTGGTATCATTTCAAAACTGAAATGTACCGGAAGAATATGCAGGTTGGTCTGAATTGTTAAAATTTTTGATTGGACCGTTTAGGAGTAAGCAGGAGTTGTATCAATAAGAGTTATAGCCAAACAACCACAATGCCAAAACCAGCAACACAAGAAATCTTTATTGAAATAATACTGCTTTACAATGCGAGGCATACATGGCGAGACATGATTCATAAGAATCACGGAGACGAGAAGAACAAACACACCAAAAAACAGAAACCGGCGGTCTGCCAGAAAGAGACCGCACGGATTGCAACAAAGGTTCAGGCCGCCCGGATTGTTCTGCTGTACTCCCAGACCGCTTGCACAGTCAGAACGCAGAAACACCTTGAGACCGCACGAACAGGAGCAGACAAACTGCACTGCCAGACCGCAATCTCAGCCCGCACGAACTGAAGCTTATTCAAATGAACAAAGAACTGAAGCTGTCGCCAGACCGAACTCAAATCGCCTAACCGCTGAAGGTCGCCTGATCGCTGAGTTTACTGCGAACAGCACAAGAACAATAAACCAGTTCGCTGACAAGCCGCAGACGAACTGTTTATTCGAGCCACCGGAAATCACCAAGGAAGGAGACCGAAACCTGCTGACCGCAAACCTGCGAACACAACAAACGGTTAACTCGCAACCAAGCCGCGCGAACTCAAACTTGAGACCGCAAGAATCTATCCGGGCTCTTGTTATTACAGTTCTCATTATGAATGACGGGCCATGCACCCCTATTTATAGGCGGGTGGACGGATGTCGTCACCGCACAAACCGGGATACAGTCACCACCCATCAGCTCGCGAACGGTCTCCAAAACTAGACCGCGCGAACACAGCACTTGGACAAAATGCAGTCCAAGACCGAAGTCAGCAGCAAGCCGCGCACAAACCGCACGGACACAGCGATCACCCTTCCTGAGATCGCCAACACAGAGAAGCAACTAGCCGACTTGAACCAAGTCGCCAGAATAGAAACCAAGCCGCCCGGTCTCATCGGTCAACCAAGAACAGACCGACTAGAACAAGACCGGAAACAACCCGCAACAGGTCGCCAGAACCAGCGACCTAAACCAAGAAGCAAGCTGGCCGATCGCACCAGATCGCCAGGAACAAACCGCCAGAGCACCAGCGCAGACCGCGCGGTCTCTGCGGTCTCCAGCCTTCAAACCGGCCGGACTCCTATCCACTTCACTTCAACAATTTCAACACTCCCCCTTGAAGTGGGAAGTGGAAACTAGCCCGAGCAACTCCCTTAACCGAGTAAACGGTCCCTTTGCCAGCGGCTTTGTGAAGATGTCTGCGACATTGTCCGCACTCCGAACATGCTCGACCTTAAGAGATCCTCCCAACACCTTTTCACGAATGAAATGGTGCTCAATCTCTATATGTTTGGTCCTCGCGTGACAAACTGGATTGTTAACCAGCTTGAGAGCACTCTCATTGTCCCCGCGTAGCATAGTGGGACCTCGAACCTCCTGATGAACGTCCTCTACCAACCTCCTGAGCCAAATAGCTTCCTGAGCTGCCAAGGCCGAAGCCTTGTATTCTGCTTCCGTGGTAGAAACAGACACCGAGTCTTGCTTTTTGCTGCACCAAGAGATAGCTGTGGGGCCCGTCATAAAGACATAACCCGACGTTGATCTCCGATCATCCACGTCTCCCCCATAATCAGCATCCATGAAACCATGCAACTCCAAGCTTGACCCTCTCCTATATAGGAGACCCAAATCAGAGGTCGACTTCACATACTTCAGTATGCCTTTAGCCGCCAGAAGATGGGTTTTCCGTGGTTCCGCCATGTACCGACTCACCTTGCCAACTGCATAAGCAATATCCGGCCTTGTGATCGTCAAATAGATCAAGCTCCCAACCAGAGCTCGGAACACCAACGGATCAGATAAGATTCTCCCCTCATCCTTCCGAAGCTTATGATGTTGCTCCAAAGGTATAGAGCTACTCTTCCCTTCCTCCATGCCAAATCGTTTCACGATTCGCTCTGCATATCCTTCCTGAGAAATGAGCACTCCGCTCTCCCGTCTCTGGACCTCGAGTCCAAGGAAATGATGAAGCTCCCCTAGATCCTTCATCTCAAACCTGATAGCAAGCTCAGCCCTGAGTCTTGCAACAGCTTCTTTCGAGTTCCCGGTGACAATCATGTCATCCACATACAGCAGCACAATCACCCGAAGCACCCCTTCCTTCTTGATGAACAAGCTAGAATCAGAGTCTGAAGCAACGAATCCACAGAATAAGAGATATTCTGCAATCTTCCCGTACCACGCGCGAGGCGCTTGCTTCAACCCGTACAGGGCCTTCTTCAATTTGCAAACATAGTCTGGATACTCCTTCGAGATGAAGCCTTGCGGTTGAATCATGAAGATATCTTTGCCAATCTCGCCGTATAAGAAAGCATTCTTCACGTCGAGTTGCCAAATCTCCCAACCACTCGAAGCCGCCAAGGCAATAACAAATCGAACCGAAGTCATCTTTGCCACTGGACTAAATGTCTCATCATAATCTTCTCCGTACTGCTGTGAGAACCCACGAGCTACAAGGCGAGCCTTGTAACGCTCGATACTACCGTCAGCTTTTTTCTTCAGCTTGAAGACCCACTTGCAAGTGACAGGAGTAGTGCCCTTGGGCTTGGGCACAAGAGACCAGGTCTCATTCTTCTCGAGAGCTGTCATCTCTTCCTGCATAGCAATGTCCCACTCCTTCACACCTCTGGCCTTCTCAAAGCTCGACGGCTCCCTTTCATCTAAGGGACCAGCAAAGAAACAAGAAACAAAGTTCACCATGTTTCCTCCTGTGTATCGATCTGGTGGTTGAATAGTCCTCTTCGACCTCCTAAGAGGTTGCTCCTGACTAACCACCTCCTCAGCCGCTTCTTCTGTGCAAGCTTCTTTCCCAGATGAACATGGAGCATCGCTCCCCCTGCTTCCAGAACCTGAAGCCTCCATCTCAGAGGTTGACACACCTGGAGCTCCTGGTGAAACAGGCAACTCCACTTGAAGACTTCCTGCAGCTTTTCCTCCTTCATCAACCCTGCCCTCTGGTAGTTCAACTCCTGAACTCCCCTTGTAGGAAGTTACTTCATCGAACACCACATCCCGAGAAACAATTGACCTTCGTGTCTCAGGATCCATGCATCTCCATCCCTTCTTCCGCTCGTCATACCCAACAAAGACTAGCTTCCTTGCTTTCGCATCAAGCTTTGTTCGAAGAGCATCAGGAATATGCACATAGCAGGTTGATCCAAACACCCGAAGGTGAGCAACACTCGGCTTCTCCTTGAACATTAGTTCGTGAGGGGTCTTCATGTTGATAGGACTTAGAGGCAATCTGTTGATGACATAAGCTGCGCAAGACATTCCCTCCGCCCAGAAGGACTTTGGAATACTCTTGGCATGAAGCCAGCATTTGCAAGTTTCCGTCAGATGACGGATCTTCCTTTCGGCAACGCCATTCTGCTGTGGAGTATGGGCACAAGTGAGCTCTCTCCGAACGCCGTGTTTCCTGCAAAAACTTGAGAACTCACCAGAGGTGAACTCCCCACCATTGTCAGTTCTCAACTTCTTCACCCGCATGCCTAAACGACCTTCCACCAGCTCCTTGAATTCCAAAAATTTAGCAAAGGCTTCTGACTTCTCTTTCATGAAATACACCCAGACATATCTGGTGTAGTCGTCAATCAACACCAACATGTATCTGTTGCCTCCAAGGCTTGGGGTGGCAGTCGGTCCCATCAAATCACCGTGGATGCATTCCAACGGCACTTTGCACCTTGTTTGCGATTTGTCAAATGGAAGTCGATGAGACTTACCAAACTGACATCCTTCGCAGACATGACCGTCTCCATAGGAAGACAAGCTAGGCAAGCCATTGACAAGGCCCTTTACAGCCATAGCCTTTAATTTGTCCATGCCTACATGCCCCAACCTTTCATGCCAAATGGCCGCGCCATCGTTTGTCCTCATCTTATCAACATAGGTACTTGTCGACAAAACGAACAAGTCCTTCACCCGCTTGCCGACATGAAAAACTTCTCCCATTATCTCCGGTTGAGTTTTGAGAAACTTCACTTCTGTTGGGCCAAACAGAACGTGATAACCGGCATCGATCGCGTTGGTCACAGAGAAGAGATTTTTCTTCATACCAGGCACGTGATAAACACTCCTCAACGTGAGTGGACCCTTATCACTGCTCAGAGAGACGACTCCTTCGTGCTCTACTGGATGAATAGAATTATCAGCCGTAATGATAGCATTATTACCTGAGTAAGGCGCCAAAGAAGAGAACTTTGATCCATCTCCGGTGAGATGATGTCCACACCCTGAATCAACAATCCAGTCCTCTTCATAGTTGATGGAAGCCAAGGCTTTAACGGGCATCGCCGTTATATTAGACACAAAGGCTCCTCCCCATCCAACTTCACCAGACTTTGGCATCTCCTTCTCCACTACATGTCCCGGCTGAAGATTCACTCGACAATCTTTCTTGAAGTGCCCGGTCTTGTTGCATCTAAAGCACTTTGGTCCCTCACCTTTCTTCTTTCCATCAGACTTAGGAGCATAGCCCCTATCTTGCTGACCTGAAGTGGAGGGTCCATCATGACCCGGCTTCTTCTTCTCCCATTTCTTCTTCCTCTTCCCAGAGAACATCACATCACTTTCTCCCCCGGAGATAGAAACCCCTGCCATCTGTCTTGCTAAACTTTCTTGCGAAGCAAGAAGGTTCTCCAGCTCCAACAACGACGGTTGATTTGCCCAACCCTGAACTGAAGTCACAAAGGCAAGATACTCCTTCCGCAACCCGCGAATGATATGTCTCTTCAGTTTTGCCTCAGAGATTGGCTCATCAGGGTCCAAAGCAGAAATTTCTGCCGTGAGATTCTTCATCTTGAGGAAGAAGGTAGAAATAGAAAGATCACCTTGAGAGGCTTTAGCCAACTCATTTTCAAGAAACTGTAGCCTTACTACATTCTTCTTATTGAACAATCCATCCAAGGATGTCCAGATCTCCGCAGCAGATTTACATCCGATAATATGATCAAACAGCTCTGGTGAGATAGCCCTCTTGAGAGTGAACTCTGCCTTAGCATTCAACCTCCTCCAAAGCCTCACCTCTGCCATATTATCACCTGCTGGAAACACCTCCTGTGTGTCTTCTCCGCCGACTATCTCCCAAAGATCCTCGCCAATCAAATAACTCTCCATACATGACTTCCACTTTTTGAAGTTAGTCGATGTGAGGAGTTCAATACCAAGACCTCTTGCGAAACTGCCTTCCATGGCAATCAATGTGGTCCCTTCTTCACAAAGACGATGGCAACTCTAGTTGATCACTGCTTATCCACTCCAGGAACCTCCCTCTGATACCATGTTAAAATTTTTGATTGGACCGGATAGGAGTAAGCAGGAGTTGTATCAATAAGAGTTATAGCCAAACAACCACAATGCCAAAACCAGCAACACAAGAAATCTTTATTGAAATAATACTGCTTTACAATGCGAGGCATACATGGCGAGACATGATTCATAAGAATCACGGAGACGAGAAGAACAAACACACCAAAAAACAGAAACCGGCGGTCTGCCAGAAAGAGACCGCACGGATTGCAACAAAGGTTCAGGCCGCCCGGATTGTTCTGCTGTACTCCCAGACCGCTTGCACAGTCAGACCACAGAAACACCTTGAGACCGCACGAACAGGAGCAGACAAACTGCACTGCCAGACCGCAATCTCAGCCCGCACGAACTGAAGCTTATTCAAATGAACAAAGAACTGAAGCTGTCGCCAGACCGAACTCAAATCGCCTAACCGCTGAAGGTCGCCTGATCGCTGAGTTTACTGCGAACAGCACAAGAACAATAAACCAGTTCGCTGACAAGCCGCAGACGAACTGTTTATTCGAGCCACCGGAAATCACCAAGGAAGGAGACCGAAACCTGCTGACCGCAAACCTGCGAACACAACAAACGGTTAACTCGCAACCAAGCCGCGCGAACTCAAACTTGAGACCGCAAGAATCTATCCGGGCTCTTGTTCTTACAGTTCTCATTATGAATGACGGGCCATGCACCCCTATTTATAGGCGGGTGGACGGATGTCGTCACCGCACAAACCGGGATACAGTCACCACCCATCAGCTCGCGAACGGTCTCCAAAACTAGACCGCGCGAACACAGCACTTGGACAAAATTCAGTCCAAGACCGAAGTCAGCAGCAAGCCGCGCACAAACCGCACGGACACAGCGATCACCCTTCCTGAGATCGCCAACACAGAGAAGCAACTAGCCGACTTGAACCAAGTCGCCAGAATAGAAACCAAGCCGCCCGGTCTCATCGGTCAACCAAGAACAGACCGACTAGAACAAGACCGGAAACAACCCGCAACAGGTCGCCAGAACCAGCGACCTAAACCAAGAAGCAAGCTGGCCGATCGCACCAGATCGCCAGGAACAAACCGCCAGAGCACCAGCGCAGACCGCGCGGTCTCTGCGGTCTCCAGCCTTCAAACCGGCCGGACTCCTATCCACTTCACTTCAACAATTTCAACATGAATGACCTCAAGCGTTTTATACGCATAGAGGACGAGAATAGGACTCGACACGCGCTAGAAGCTGTTAGCAAGCAAAAAGCTGTCGCTAACATGGTCACTAGCTCTAAGCGTGTGCTGAATCAGCAAAAGACCAAACCGCCCACAAATAAACCACAGGTTGCGGGCCCTAAAAATAAAATAAAGAAATTTAAGGGCAAATGTTTCAACTGCAACAAGTGGGGGCACAGTGCATCTGACTGTAGGCTTCCCAAAAGAGAAAGAACCAAATGACCACAAGAGGACAACCAAGCCAATATGGTTAGCCTTGCTGAGCCTTCCAACTTTGTCGCCATGGTTGGAAATGCGCAGGCCAGCACTGAGTGGTACCTGGATTCGGGGGCAACTTGCCATGTATGCAACAATGCTAATCTGATGACAGGGCTCGCTGAGGCAAAGGAATCTGTGACCGTTGCAAACGGTGGGGTGGCTGATGTGCTGAAGGTGGGGAACGCTACACTATTGCTGTCCTCAGGTAAGTCTTTAACTTTAAGAAATGTTAAATTTATTCCTTCATTATCTGCTAATTTAGTGTCTGTTAGTCTACTTTGTGATGCTGGTATGTCTGTTAATTTCTATAGCGGTAGAGTAACACTGTCAGTTAACTCACACTATTTTGGATGTGCATACGTCCAAAATAGAATGTACCGACTAAGTCTAGCTAATGAAATAGTTCAACAAGTACAATCAAACTTAGTTAGCCCTAAGACTCTACATGAGAGACTAGGACACGTGAACTATAGGAAGTTATTCCAAATAGCTAGAACTCACCAGATCAACTTAGACACTAAAACCCCATGTGGAAAATGTGAAGTGTGTGCTCAGACAAAGATCATTAGGAAACCTTTTAGCGCGGTTACTAGGAGCACAACACCGCTAGAGCTAATACATTCCGACATCTGTGACTTTAAAAGTTTCGTCACCAGATGAGGAAGGAAGTATATGATCACCTTTATAGATGCCTGCTCTAGGTTTTGTCACATTTACCTACTTAAAACTAAAGATGAAGCGTTTGAAAAGTTGTCTTTTCAAAATCAGGGTAGAAAACCAATTAGGCATGAAAATAAAGAGGTTTAGAAGTGATCGAGGAGGAGAATACATGTCCAGTGAATTCAAAGGTTTTCTTGCCTCTCAAAGCATCATAGACGAAACCACTGCTCCTTACTCACCCCAATCCAATGGTATAGCCGAGAGAAAAATAGAACATTAACAGAAATGTTAAATTTTATGCTCCTCACTGCAGGCATGCCTTCCGCATTTTGGGGAGAAGCAGTCTTAACTGCGAACCACATTCTAAATAAAGTCCCTCATGCAAAGTTAGATGTTACACCCTACGAGCTTTAGTTTAAGAGACCCCCGTCAATTACAAAATTTAAGACCTGGGGCTGTATAGCCTATGTTAGGGTTCCTGACCCTAGACGGTCTAAGATTGGACCTAGGAACAATACATGTATCTATTTAGGTTGTGCTGAAGATAGTGCCGCAGATAGATTCCTTGATATTTCCAACAATATCATCATCGAATCTAGGAATGCAGTATTTTTTGAAGATAAATTTCTTAAAGATAAGAACCTGACACTCCCAGGTATGCAAGCACCTATTACTGAGGAGGATCCAGAATCAGTACCGAGCACTTCCTATTCAGTTCCTGTAGACACCAGTGGCCTAGAGTCTAGGAGAACTTCTCTGAGAGAGCGAATTCCCAGAACCTTCGGTAGTGACTTTGTTACTTGTCACGTTGAGGCTGATCCATCCACCTATAAGGAAGCGATGAGATCCAGGGATTCCCTACTTTGGAAAGAAGCTATTGAGGAAGAGATGAATTCTCTCCTACAGAACAACACCTGGACGTTAGTTCCCAAGCCTAAAGGGGCTGAACCGATAGGATGTGGGTGGGTTCTGAAAAAGAAACTAAATCCTGATGGTAGCGTAGCTAAGTATAAAGCACGCCTGGTGGCTAAAGGTTTCACACAAGTTAGTGGGGTGGATTATTTTGACGTATATTCACCAGTGTGTCACTTAGCAACCATTAGGATCCTCCTAGCTGTCGCAGCTATTGAGACCTTTATTGTTTATCAGTTGGATGTTAAGACTGCGTTCTTGAACGGAGATCTAACCGAAGAGATCTACATGAGCCAACCTGAAGGTTTCATTGTAGACGGTCACGAAAACATGGTCTGTAAGCTTTTAAAATCGCTATACGGATTAAAACAGTCACCTAAATTATGGCATGAGAAATTTGACTATTGTGTAAAGAACATGTGATTTTTGTCAAGTCTCTCGGATAAATGTCTTTACATACGTCATAGATCAGATAACGTCGCCATAATATGTTTATATGTAGATGACATGCTAATTCTGGCATCCGATCAATCCGAAATAGATGACGTAAAGTCGGGCCTGATGAAAGCTTTTGACATCAAAGATCTAGGAATAGTTGACACTATCCTAGGTATGCAGGTGAGCTTTGGGAAAAATGACATTTCCCTAAGTCAAAGCCACCACATAAAATCCTTGTTGGATACGTGGGGATATAGTGATAGTCGAGCTTTAGAGACACCATACGATTATAACAACCGCTTAAAGCCCAATGAAGGAGCTGCAGTTAGACATTTAGATTACTCTAAACTGATTGGTAGTCTCATGTATGCTATGGTCTGCACTAGACCTGACATAGCCTTTACGGTAGGCATGTTAAGCCGATTCACTAGCAATCCTGGCCAAGACCACTGGAATGCCCTAGATAGGCTAATGCGATACTTAAAGCACACCCAAAAGTATGCTTTATGCTATAGTGGTCATCCTCCAGTTTTGGAAGGATATTCTGATGCATCATGGTGCTCAGAAATAAACGACAGCAAGTCCACTAGTGGTTTCCTTTTCACACTAGGAGGAGCAGCTGTAGCTTGGAAGTCCAAAAGGCAGTCCTGTATTGCTCTCTCTTCTATGGAATCCGAACTGTACGCTCTAGCTTCAGCTGGAGAAGAAGCAGAATGGATAAGAGATTTGGTTATGGACATTCCATTGATGAGCATGAAACTGAGTTCTGTTGCAGTTTACTGCGACAATCAGGCTACAAAGACGATTGCCACGAACACTCTGTTCAATGGCAAAAGAAGGTAACTACGGATGAAACAAGCCTGGTTGACCTCTCTCACTAGTCAAGGGATTATGACCCTAATAGATGTGAGATCGAAAGATAATGTTGCAGACGCTTTAACCAAAGGCTTGAATAAAGCTCTTACAATAAAAACATCGGGGGAGATGAGATTAAAGTTCATAGATGTATGAAACTTTCCTCCTGTGTTTATGTTTTTAATAGTAAGAACTTATAGTCGCAACATTCAAGCATCTAATACAGACTGAAAACCTCAAATAACTTCTTGATGAAAACTCAAGATGGCTAGATGCTGGTTATTCCACATTTGATAACCTAACATCTTTCTCATCGTAAGTTGATTCGAGAGTTATTCAACTGGGAATCGAAAGTCGTTGTAACGGTTAATCTAAACATTTATGGCCATAGCACATTATTCCACATTTGATAATGTTGCAAATGATGGTGTGCCAAATCATTTGTTGATGAGGTACATAGTGACCATTAATGAGTAAGATAACAATGTTTGATTTATTAAAATCAAAACTTTAACTGGTCCTAGTTAGACTGGATAGAGATGCTGACAGTGTTACTTCACTATTGCTACAAGTACTAAGCTCACTCAGGTAGAGCTAGCTTACTTTATATGTTACTACATACGTCTATGAATTCATTGAGTCTAATCTCATGAAATTCCTTGCAGGCACTAGTGGAGATGGAGGAGAGAAAGTGGTGTTCGACATGGATGCTGATGATCTACTCTCTGAGTAGAATTCTTTATATGTTTTGATTCAGTACCTTGTTTTGTTTTTTCAGACTTATTTATGTATGAGTAGCACTGTTATTTGCTTTGGATGTTTTATGATTCTGTTATAACAATCCTGCTTATGTTTAAACTGTGCTAACTCTTATTGCAATGTGTAAAGTCGAAAACATGTTTTTAGTACCCTCCACTTTCTGCACTCCGAAACGTACACGTTACTTGTCACAAATATAGGAGGAGACTGTTGGTGTATATTTGGACTCGTAACGGTGTTCGGAGGCTTAACAGGTCGTGTAGGATACGCGGATATCCAATACCCGTAGATACTCCTAGGGTTTGCCTATTTATACCCAGCTAGGGGCAACGGGTTCTGTGTTCCACATTTGACACTCCTCGGGATGCTTCGAGCGCCTCTCACAAAAATAACCCTAACTATTAAAATATAATTTAAAAAAAGCCTCTATTTGCCGCCCCTCTCATTCCTTCGGCCTCACAGCATTCACGATACCGCCGCGTCTTTTTCTCGCATTCTTGTGCCCACGACATCCTTCCACCTCCATTCGCCAGCCATTTCGCCGGCCATCGCCGCTAGTTTCGTCGGTCGTCGCCTGCTTCGACATTCCAGAACGAGATTTCGCCCATTTCGCCTGCCTATTTTCGATTTCTCCTGTCGGCGACCTCCAAAAAAAGCCGTTTGCCCCCTATTTTGTCGGCTATCGCCGCCAGTTTCGTCTGTCATCGCCTGCTCCGACATTCCCGAACGGGATTTCGCCCATTTCGTCGGCCTATTTTCGTTTTCCTGTGCCTGCGACCTCCAGAAAACAATCATTCGCCCCCAGTTTCGCCGCCAGTTTTACCGGTCATCGTCTATTCCGACATTACCGAACGGGATTTCGCCCGTTTCTCCAGAAAACAGTCATTCGCTATTATTCACAATGTGAGTCTTCTTTATGCTATTATCCACAATGTGAGTACTCTAATGTCAACGGATTTTCTAAGAAAAAGGTAAATATATTTTTATTTTGTAAGTGGGTTGCAAATATCATGTTGGACTGCAAATATCGATATGAGGACTGCAATTATAGTGGGGCTGCAACTATCAGTTTCGGGCCTGCAAATATAATTTGCCTTAATCAATTGCTTATGGGAGGCGATGGATTAAGGAGAGGCGGTGGACTATTAGCTTATTATTTATCTACTGGCTCTCTCTTTTGATACATGTTCTCGCTCTCGCTACTTTTCTTGCCTTTGAAGCTCTCGTCGAGCACGGAAGCCTTAAGGCTTGGCTGCACCTCCTCTCCCAGCTTCTCTTGTCCTCGATTTTGGGAAAGACGAAGAAGGTTGCCTTCTTCTTGTGTCGCTGCTGCCTTGTTCTGGATCACTGATGGTTCTGCTGCTTTTTCCCGGATTTCTGTTGTATTTGGCTGACGGTGTGGATTGTTTCTCTCCACTATGAGCTTTCCTCTCCCCTTCCTCTTCTTCTTCTTCTTCATAAATGATGATTACTAGTGTCTAGTTGTGATTTTATTTGTTCCTGCTTTGGTGGAATTAAATTAAGTGGATTACTATTGGCAACCCTTGGTGTTGTAGTTGGCAACCATTGGTTGTTGCCTTTTGAGTTGCTATTGACAATAATTGTAGCCATGCATGTTTAATGGTGGTTAATTAACCTTTTGTTGGCTTGTGTTGCTGTCATTTATATTATATTTTGACTGCATTTTGGGTGGTATTTTTAGCTGTTATTTAGGCTGTTGTTGAGCTGCCTTTTTTACTTGTTGTGGACTGCCTTCTTTGATTTTCATTGGCGACAAAAGTGGATGAAATTTGAAGTGTTTAAGGACTGAAATTGGAATCATTTCGTGGCTAAATTGTGAGTTCCGTAGCAACTAAAATCTGATTTTGATGTTTTTTTTCAAGTCACCTAAGCTAGTCATGATCACTTAGGCAACTCCTGTAGGTCGTAGTTGTGATCGTCTTAGAAGTTCGCTTGTAACTATTTAATGGCGCAATCATAAAGTAAATGAAATACTTGATACTGTAGAGGATGACGTCCGACGATAGACGTGACGAGAATTCTATGAAGGACAAGGGTAAAAGAAAAGCTGTTGTGAGTCCTTACCACTTTGATTACGTATACATTTGAATTATTTTGAATCATGAACATGTAAAATTATTTTATTCTGAGCTACCTCCTTACATGTACACTGAATATGAATTGAATTGGATTGAAGAAATTTGAAGAATACATTGTATATATGTCTTAGTTTGATTTTGTAGTTTATTTTCTTGTACTCTAGATGGACATGATGTAAATTATCTTTAATAATACAAGTTATTTTATGTTTTCTTCTCGTACCACTTATGTGCTTTACATATTAGAATTGATGTTTTTTTTGTGAAAAAACACTCAGAAAGAAAGAATTAAATTGTGGCAGACTTTAGGCCGTTACAACGTGTGTATGCATGTGGTGGGCCGACTGGCCCTGTCGGCGGCACACACCGGCGGGTTAGGACAATAACTAATGGATACCATCATGGTTGAACGACAACGTGCGTAATAGCATAATTTATTGTTTGTGTATGTGTTAGCCACATGGTGTTCGACATGAGCTATGTTTTAGTTCTTTTGTTTATACTGCCAGTTATGCGAATAATGAGTACGGGCTGGACAGTCGTACGTAAGACCTAGAGATGGTTGTTCTTAAATACTCTATAAGTGGTCAAGACATGCCACTGTCATCGTTTGGCCACGACGATGGCTCCTGTAGGCTTAACTATCCTACGAATACGTGATCTCAGTCGTTAGTTTGCACTCGATTACGATTTGGTGCTTACATCTCGACACCGTGCATGATACGTCAATGTCGACATAATGTTTGTTTGTACATGCTTGGGTGTGATGATACCACATATGTATTTACATAGTGTGACTCTAATGAATCAGGTTGTTTATGGGTTGTGACACTCCTCCATTGAGGATATGCTTAGTTTTGCATTGGTTATGATGATGTATATAATTGTGTTTATACTTGATAGTTTAGTTAAATTGTACAATAGCTATAGACAGTGGCAGACGCAGGAATTATATTCAGTATGGGTGAAGTATAAAATTATTCAATAAAATAAATCGACTAATATGACAAAAATATGTATATACTACATTAATATGACACAATTATTTAAAATAGTTGATTAATTCGTAGAAAGCAATTTCATTTACATCAATTCATTATTTTTTATGGATTATTTGAATAACACCGTCCATTTTAAATATTTTTAACATTTTACACAATAATCTAATAACGATCTTGTTTATATAAAAAGTAAGCAACAATATAATAATGAGCTTATTAAAAAAAACTTTAAAATATAACTTAACAATAAACTTGTTTATAGAAAAAAATATTAAAGAACAACGTAACAATAAATTTATTTATGAATTTTTTTAACAAAAATATAACAACGAATTTATTTACAATAAACATTTAAACATCAATATAACAACAAACTTATTTTAAAAAAAACCTTAAATAACAATAGCATAATAACAACCTTGATTATAAAAAAAATAATGTTATTGTTGAGAGGAATTGAACCATAGACCACTAGATTAAAAAAAGACACTCTACCGAGACAAGAAAACTGTTTTAATATAAATATTTTTATTATAATATATTAGTTTATAGCGCATCTGATATGATAAACTTATTTTTTATTACTGAAAGATAGTATTTTTAAAATTCAGTGTGGACGACCGCCCACAGTCGTCCCTAAGTAGGTCCGCCCCTGGCCATAGATTTTGCAAGTTAATCATATAAACTCGATCGTATAAGCATTTTTATATGATTGATTATTTAAACATGCATTTTTTACTTACATTAGTTAATGTATATAAGAGTGCGTGCGTTGTGGGCACCGTTAGGATATATATAAACAATGATATTGTGTTTACTTACTGTGCTCTATTACCGTACTCATTATTACTCTACTACTACATTCCTTAAAATATGCAATTGTTCATACTATTTCATATAAGAGTGAGCATAATAATCGAAAATCGATAGTCGTTTGAAAATCGCTCGAGTTTTATTCGATTCGAACTCGAAATAAAAAATCGAATCATATTGAGTCAAATCAAAATTGACTCGAAATCAATTTCGAGTCGATTTCGAGCCTAATATGAATCACTCGATTATTTATTCGAGTCGGCTCGATTTAAAATTTTATTCAAAATTATAATTTTTAAATTTCTAAAATTTTAATTTTTAAATCCACTCAACACTGCATCAGTCTCCATTAAATCCACGACTGACGCCTCCTGTCTCCATTAACTCCATCTCCAATTCTCCATGTAGGTCTCCATTTTCCAAAGCCAGCCATCAACTCCGAGAAGAAGATAGTCAGTAAGTCAGACACTCATTACTCTTTCTCTAATCTTTACTCTCTTTCAAACTTTCACTGTTTCACACTTCTGCAGTCTGCACGCAACACGCCTCCTCAGTCCTGAGTCTAGGCGGACGGACCAGCCTCTCTAGAGTCCAGGCGGTCGGCGGTCTAGCCTCTCTGATCCATGTGTCCAGGCGGTCGGCGGTTCAGCCTTTCCAGAGTCCAGGCGATCGGCGATCCATCCTCTCCTCAGTCCTCACGCGAGAGGATGGACCAGCCTCTCCTCACGATGACACCGTAACCAGCCTCTCCTCTCCTCAGTCCTCGCAGCAGCTGTAGGTTGTACTGCTGTAGCACGCGACACGACTGACACTGTGATGAAGGAGACCTCACGCAAGCACGGCCGCTGAGTCAATGAGCGGGTTAGGGTTTCTTTCAATTTTTTTTTGTATGAATTTCTATCTTGATTTTGGTATGAGATCGTACTTTGTAGTGTGATGAAGATTTCATCATTCTAAGGATGGATCTTGTTCTTGTAGGGATTACTAGTGTCAACACATGGAAATTGGAATAGGGCTTTTAGCACATTTGTTCTAGTTATTCTATTTTTCGTTTTTCAACGCATCAATAGCACATCAAGTCCGTTCTGAATTCTGATCGAGGGACACTCACAGGTTTCTGTCCCCTCTCCATCCTTTATATATATGTACCGTTTTACTTTGCAATAAAAATTATGTTATAGTTTAAAACTTTTGAGGAGGCTTCATTCAGCTTTTTCTTTTCTTATTTTACTTTGCAATAAGAAGTCTGCAGAAAATAATTGAAATGCTTCCATATATTATCCTTATCCAGTTATCCGGCCTCAAAACAAGACACATGGGGAATGAAATATTTATATAAACTAAGTATAAAGTATATAACTTAAGGCATAACCATAATGCATCATATTTTCTATATTATTAATTTATTTCATCCTTGTTTGTTCAGGTTGATAAATTTAATGACCATTTATTGAAAGGATAGTTACTTATTGAAAGGATGGTTAATTATTATTTTCACATATCATCTTCGTAGTCTGTAGATGATTTTGTTCATGCATGATTTTTTTTGTAGGATTTAACAAATTCTTATTTATTCAGATATTATGAATTTAGTAGAGAATTATAGTGGCTCGTCATCCTCACCATTGGAGGATGATGAATTCATAAATCCTGACGCAAATGCAATCATTACTGATCTTAATGTTAAAGATGTGGAAGTAGTAACCATCTTCACTGGACCCACTCCCACTGAACCTTCATTAGGCCAACAATCTGCTGAAGTTGAGACGAACAACAAAGGAAAAAAAAAAGGAAGTGAAGTGTGGGAGCACTTCAAAGTTGAAAAATGATGGATAGAAGTGGAAATATTATTTCTAAATGACAGTGTAAACATTGTGGTATAACATATACGTATCAATTGTCTCGATCTACTTCAAAATGTGCAAGACATATTAAAACATGTTATAAGCTTATACAGGTTAAGAAATATCAAACCACCTTCAATCAAGAGAGAGTAAATATGGTAGATGATGTGTGACGATTTAAATTTTCGTGCAAAATTTTTTGTTTTCCCCGATGATGATACAAGACAGTACGGATTTTACGTATTATTTTTCGCAATTTTCGTTTCTTTTATTAGTTGACTTTGCTTTATTTTGAGGGTGCCTTAAGTGTTATTATTTTGTAGGTTGTTGTTGTGGGCTGCTATCTTTATTGGTGGGTTGATTTGTGGGTTGTTGTTGTATTAAGGATTTATTTGTAACAATCCAGGCCCGCCAACACGGGACCCAGCTGCACCGCCAGCACCCTCCGGGCCCCAGGCCCGCCAACACGGGACCCAGCTGGCACTGGAAGGGTTCAGTCTAACCAGATGGTCTGCAGACCATGCACCCCAACCCCTCTCTGTCCCACCACAGGGCACAGTGAGTTGTTGGAGACCGCGGTCCCCCTTTGATGAGAATTGAGCCAGTTAAGCGGCATCGCGTGAACTTCCCAGGAGGTCACCCATCCCAGAATTGCTCCAGCCCGAGCACGCTTAACTATGGAGTACTTTCACTTCTCATCACCAATTGAGCTGTACTCCAATGTAGCTCAATTGGTGATGAGAAGTGAAAGTACTCCATAGTTAAGCGTGCTCGGGCTGGAGCAATTCTGGGATGGGTGACCTCCTGGGAAGTTCACGCGCTGCCGCTTAACTGGCTCAATTCTCATCAAAGGGGGACTGCGGTCTCCAACAACCCACTGTGCCCTGTGGTGGGACAGAGAGGGGTTGGGGTGCATGGTCTGCAGACCATCTGATTAGGCTGAACCCTTCCGGTGCCAGCTGGGTCCCGTGTTGGCGGGCCTGGGCCGGGAGGGTGCTGGCGGTCCAGCTGGGTCCCGTATTGGCGGGCCTGGATTGTTACAAAAAGTGCAATCCTAAGCTCAATTGGTGATGCGAAGTGAAAGTACTCCATAGTTAAGCGTGCTCGGGCTGGAGCAATTCTGGGATGGGTGACCTCCTGGGAAGTTCACGCACTGCCGCTTAACTGGCTCAATTCTCATCAAAGGGGGACTGCGGTCTCCAACAACCCACTGTGCCCTGTGGTAGGACAGAGATGGGTTGGGGTGCATGGTCTGCAGACCATCTGGTTAGGGTGAACCATTCTGGTGCCAGCTGGGTCCCGTGTTGGCGGGCCTGGGCCGGGAGGGTGCTGGCGGTCCAGCTGGGTCCCGTGTTGGCGGGCCCGGATCTTTACAAAAAGTGCAACCCTAGGCTCAATTGGTGATGAGAAGTGAAAGTACTCCATAGTTAAGCGTGCTCGGGCTGGAGCAATTCTGGGATGAGTGACCTCCTGGGAAGTTCACGCGCTGCCGCTTAACTGACTCAATTCTCATCAAAGGGGGACTGCGGTCTCCAACAACCCACTGTGCCCTGTGGTGGGACAGAGAGGGGTTGGGGTGCATGGTCTGCAGACCATCTGGTTAGGCTGAACCCTTCCGGTGCCAGCTGGGTCCTGTGTTGGCGGGCCTGGGCCGGGAGGGTGCGGCGGTCCAGCTGGTCCCGTGTTGGCGGGCCTGGATCGTTACATTATTTGATGCGGCGGTGGTGGGCGGAAAGGGCGGATGCAAACGCCGCTTTCGAACCGGAGAGGGAGAGGTGGGGGTCGAAATGGAGCGGATCGGGGTCGTTTCCTCCTTGCAGCGGGTGCAAACGGAGCAAACGCCGTCGGCGCCCGTTTGTTTACCCGCCGTCCGGCGGCGTTTGCTCCAAACGGAGGCGGCGAAACGCCGAACCAAATGAAGCCTAAGTGTGGACGGATGTTTTTACTATTATAAGTGGGCTGCCATTAGTAATATGGGCGGATTAGTGAGGTGACTGAGTTGGAATAATGTTTTGACACTTGGAATTTTTGGTAATTGGCTGATGAACTTGTTTTGACATTTGGAGGCTTGGTTGTTGGTTGAATGGGTTTGTTTTGACACTTGCCAAGCCAAGTGTTGATTGAATGCTACCTTGGGGGTTTATGTAGTTGTTGAAACCAAGACTTGAGAACAAGACTTAGTCTCTGTGGAGTTCGGGCCCTCAACAAGTTGAGGGGTGATCAACACTTACTCCCCCCCAAGGGAGAGCTCTAGGCTAAGGGGCAAAGGAACTAGGAACAAGGCCAAGGGCTTAGCGAGGAGGTCCCACCACACACCCAGAAGATCTTAGAACGCTTCCTCTCCAAAGCCAATGCTAAGATTGGGCACCATTGGAGGCTCTCTCCACCCAACAAAGGAACTAAGGGAGAGAGAAGGCCTAAAGAGAGAACTAGAGAGAAGTCTAGAGAGAACCCCCTCCAAATGGTGCCCCCTTGGTCCTATTTATAGGATTTTAAACTTGGTCTTCCAATAGCCACAATCTAGCTTACGAGATTACGAAAATACCCTCAGATTTTGTCTGCGAACAGCCAGATCCGCTGTTCGGAGGCGCTAAACGCAGCTCAGACCGCCCTCTCGGGGCCGGGAGAGAGGGGGCTGACCTCCTCCCCTGCTCGATCCCTTCACTGGGCTGGGGCGGGGCGAGGTGGGAGGGTGTCTCCCTCCTGAGCTCGCCCCCTGCTGGGGGCAGGGGCGAGAGGAGCTCGCCCCCCCCCCCCCCCCTTTGCTGGGGAGCAGGGGCGAGAGGAGCTCGCCCCCTGCTGGGGGCAGGGCGAGAGGAGCTCCCCCCCCCCCAACCCCCTCCCCTTTGCTGGGGAGCAGGGGCGAGAGGAGCTCTCCCCCTGCTGGGGGCGGGCGAGAAGAGCTCGCCCCCCTTTGCTGGGGAGCAGGGGAGAGAGGAGCTCGCCCCCTACTGGGGGCGGGGAGAGAGGAGCTCGCCCCCTGCTGGGGGAGGGGCGAGAGGAGCTCGCCCCCCCCCCCCTTTTGCTGGGGAGCAGGGGTGAGAGGAGCTCGCCCCCTACTGGGGGCGGGGGCGAGAGGAGCTCGCCCCCCCCCCCCCCCCCCCCCCCCCCCCCCCCCCCCCCCCCCCCCCCCCCCCCCCCGCCTGGGGTCTCTCCCCCTCCCCCCTTTGCTGGGGGGGCGGGGGCGAGAGGAGCTCGCCCCCCCCTCCCCACATGGGGTCTCGTCCCCCTTTGCTGGGGGGCGGGGGCGAGAGGAGCTCGCCCCATAGCTGGGGGCAGGGCGAGAGGAGCTCCCCCCCTTTGCTGGGGAGCAGGGGTGAGAGGAGCTCGCCCCCTGCTGGGGGCGGGGCGAGAGGAGCTCTCCCCCCTTTGCTGGGGAGCAGGGGCGAGAGGAGCTCGCCCCCTGCTGGGGGCGGGGCGAGAGGAGCTCACCCCCCCCCCTGGGGAGCAGGGGCGAGAGGAGCTCGCCCCCTGCTGGGGGCGGGGCGAGAGGAGCTCGGACCCTTTGCTGGGGAGCAGGGGCGACAGGAGCTCGCCCCCTGCTGGGGGCGGGGCGAGAGGAGCTCGCCCCCCCCCCCCTTTGCTCGGGAGCAGGGGCGAGAGGAGCTCGCCCCCTGCTGGGGGCGGGGCGAGAGGAGCTCGCCCCCCCCCCCCCCCCCTTTGCTGGCGAGCAGGGGCGAGAGGAGCCCCCCCCCCCCCCGCCTGGGGTCGCGCCCCCTGCTGGGGGCGGGGCGAGAGGAGCTCGCCCCCCCTTTGTTGGGGAGCAGGGGCGAGAGGAGCTCGCCCCCTGCTGGGGGCGGGGCGAGAGGAGCTCGCCCCCCCCCCCCCCCTTTGCTGGGGGGCGGGGGCGAGAGGAGCTCGCCCCCTGCTGGGGGAGGGGGCGAGAGGAGTTCGCCCCCCGCCTGGGGTCTCGCCCCCCTTTGCTGGGAGCAGGGGCGAGAGGAGCTCGCCCCCTGCTGGGGGCGGGGCGAGAGGAGCTCGCCCCCCCCCCCCCCCCTCCTTTGCTGGGGAGCAGGGGTGAAAGGAGCTCGCCCTCTGCTGGGGGCGGGGCGAGAAGAGATCTCCCCCCCCCCCCCCCTTTGCTGGGGAGCAGGGGCGAGAGGAGCTCGTGCCCCCCCCCCCCCCCTTTGTTGGGGGGCAGGGGCGAGAGGAGCTCGCCCACCCCCCCACCTGGGGTCTCGCCCCCCTTTGCTGGGGGGCGGGGGCGAGAGGAGCTCGCCCCCTAGATGGGGCGGGGCGAGCCGGGAGGTCGCCCCCCTCCTGGGCTCGCCCCCTCCTGGGGCGGGGCGAGCCGGGAGGTCGCCTCCCTCCTGGGCTCGCCCCCTCCCCCTTACGGGCTAGGCGAGCGGGAGGCCCCCACCTCCACCGCTCGCCCCCTTCTCCTTGCCTGGGGCAACGCTAAAAACTGTTGGGCTAAAAACTGTTGGGGACCTCTTAGGCTCCGGGGACTCACTCGGCGAATACAAGGTTGTACAGTAGTGACACCTAGCTAGGCTTGTTGGATTGAAATTTGTTTCCCCTTGGTTGCTGGCCGCTTATCCCCTTCAATAAATAAAGTATCCTGTTTCATTCCTGCATTCCATCGAGCTCTGCCTTCCCGTCCTCTTTAGCTGTTGCTCTCCCCCTCCTCTTTCTTATTCCCTACCGCTGTTACTGCTCCCTGCCGCTATTGCTGCTGGCTATCGTTGCTACAGCTACTTGTTGCCGTTGTTTTATGCTGATTACTGTTGCTGAACTATTGTTGTTGTTGTTGTCCCTGTGCTGCCAGCACACTCCTGCTTCCAGTTTTGAGCTATTGTGTTGTTTTCCTCTACGTTTAGAGCCACTACTACTCCCTCCTTACATCCTTGGAGTTCTAGGAAGAGTCTCGCCACTCTTCGTCGATCCGAGAAGGATCAGTTGCGCGGCAAGATTCTTACTCCTTCTCCCGCTGTAAGGATATTCTTCTTCCCCTCTATGATATTCCTATTAATTGCTGCTTTGCTGAATTTAAGTGTTTTTCTTTATGTTAGCCGATTTTTCTCAGTGACTGGTTTGAGGATTATTTTGCCATATTTTAACGTCATCTTTACTCTATAATTAACCATATTTTAAGGGTTGTTTTTGAGCTATTTTTATGTTGTTTTCGAGCTATTTAAGTATCCTTTGACGGCTAATTTTTGGACTGTTTTTAGTGGACAACCACCTTTGAGGCTGGTTTTGGAATTGGACAGTCCTTTTAAGACTGATTTAAGTGCTATTCTGTCTTAAATGTTTACTCTAAAGGATTAATGAATAAAATAATCCTTTATTCTTAGATGTTCAATCCAATGGATTAATGACACAAGCATTTGTTTAAGAAATTAAGTTCCTAATACTTTATTCTCTCTTATATTAGCCTTAGCTGATTGTGCTCGACTGAAGTTTATCACTCTCATTGTGCCTTGATAGATTAAGTTCCTAATGCTTTGTTATTTATTTTATTTTTGTAGGCTTACCGTAGGTTAATTTGATGTATTGCGACAAACTTCTATCTATCACTCTAATTGTGCTCTCATGAAGATCCATGCCAGAAAGCATCGCAAGAGGATCCCTCCCCGATACCTCTCGCCTTTCCTAATCTCTCTCGCTATTTCTTCCAGGTATGTTGGGGTCGTATCCGAGGCTCCCCAGCAGCTCCATCGCCGAATCTGAAATCTGAATCTTGATCTTCCTGTCGGTGAGTCTCGTTTGAACGCGTTCCAGCTGCGAGAGCAAAGAAAGTTGTATGGGATGTCGGCGAGTCTGGTTTGAACGCATTCCAGCTGCGAGAGCAAAGAAAGTTGTATGGGATTGGCATGTTTCTTCAAGCTTCAGATCTATACATGGAGGAAATCAAGTAGATTAACTAAGCAATGTTGTGTACTATAGCTGACATACCCAACGAGTTTAGTTAGAAGAGGCTTACTGCCTATTGCTGGCAAATATTTTTCACGTTTCAGTTTATTTGATTATTTTTTTTATGAGTAGGTTCACTGCTATGCTATTCTATTATCTGTGGCAAATTTTTTAAGAGTTTTGTGAAATATTAATTCAATAGTTTATGGAGATCTCTTAGTATTTTGGCAAATGTTTATTTAAAAAATACATGATTTATTATTTGCCACGGTTTCAAACCGGGGCAAATAGTTTTTTTTTTAAATATCGTACTTAGTATTAGCCACGGTTTCAAACCGTGGCTAATAAACAGACTATTTGCCACGGCTACAGGCTGTGGCAAATAGTCTGTTTTAGCTGTAGTAAGGAGTTTTTGCCAGGGGCTAAAACCGTGGCTAAAAGCCCAGGTATTAGCCACGGCAGAATATTTGTGGGTAATACTATTTGCCACGGCCAATCCGTGGCTAAAAAACTTTCGCCACGCGACCTTTAGCCACGAATTTTTTCCGTGGCTAGGCCGTGGCAAAAGATCTGTAGCCACGGTTTTGGACTTTTTGCCACGGCAAATTGCCCTGACCAAAAGTTTGTTTTCTTGTATTATATTATATTTTTATTTTATTTTTAACGTTTTTTTGTTAATCCTTTTTAACTTCAAACGCTACGCATAACTAGTGATACAACCCAAATAAAGTATATATTATTTCAGTGGTTTTCAAGACCTAGAAATCAGAGGATGGCATCGCAGGGTAAGCGTATCAATGAAGCAGATAAAAGGAAGAATGTTGTGAGTATTTTATTTCTTGAAATTATGTTTATTCAAGTATTTTCATATTCCTGTTTTATTTTATTTAAAGGAAACTGCATGTGCATATGAGTTTAACTCAATGATATTTCGCTAATAAGTTGAAATGAGGGTGAGGCAAAAGAAATCGATATAACTATTATGAGGGGAATTTTATATTAAAATATTTATTTTCATTTACATTAAGACAAAAAAAATAAAATTCTACATAAAGAAATGTGAGGGTTTCAAATCCTTAAGTGAATTTACCAGTATGGGCGGGCCTACATTTTTGCCCTTTAGTGGGTGGGGCCCAATTCAAGTTTGCATACCCAAGCATTTCCTATTTATGTAACTAAAATTAAGCGGTAGATTAAGAGTTGCATTATAAAGGAAGGATATAAAAATTATGATTTATTGAAGTGTATGCACATTATTACTATCACTTTGCTTGCATGTATTACTGTTTCACGAAATACTTTTCTCACTTAGTCATATTTTTATGACTAACCCGTTGTGGATAATATTTTTAGGAAACAGGAGCTTCTCCTAGTGCACCCTAAAGGCCTCCCCTCACTGAAGAAGAAATGCAGAAATGTGATGAAGATCTAGCTAAGGTATCGCTGAAGATCTTTGTTGGAATCGAAGAAGCTCAAGAACGCCACCGAGCCATGTGTAACGATTTTTATTGTGATTATTGTAACGAGTATTATTTGTAAAATCTTTTGTAAATAAAATATATGAATAAAAGTGGTGTTTATGATCTTTGTACTATGAATCTGTGTGTGATTCTGAACTGCGATCTTTATTGGAAACTAAGTTGATCCTCGAATCAATTGGGAAGCCTGAAAATAGGGTCTTCACATGATGATATTCAATTGCCCCCATTTGTGTGTCTGTATCCTATGATTCGGTCCGCATTAGGCAACTGCTAGCCAAGTTCATAATTACTGCTGAACTTCTATTCTCAATTATTGAGCAACTATTTTTCAATGTCTACTCTAAAACTATAAATCCTAATCATGTAAGAAATTCAAGGCATACGATGAAGAGTGATTGCATGAAATTGTACGAAATTGAGAGGGCCAAACTTTTGAAGGTTCTTAAAAGGGTGGATAAAGTTGCACTCACTAGCGATTGTTGGACATCTAATCAATCTATTGGTTATTTATGCATCACTGTTCATTATATAGATTCCGATTGGATGCTCCAACATTCAATTATAAATTTTTTAGACCTTGATTCACCTCATAGTGGTCAAGTCATATATGATGCAATTCGTGAGTCAATCTTACAGTGGGGAATTCAGAAAAAGGTAATGAGCATCACTCTTGACAATGCATCTGCGAATGATATAACTGCAAGACATTTACAACAAAGTTTTGCAAGTTCCAATCGCTTATATTTAGACGACAAAGTGTTTCATGTTAGATGTTCTGCTTACATACTCAATATTCTTATGCAAAATGGCTTAAAAGAGATTTCTTCATTGTTTACCATTGTTAGAGAAGCTGTGAGATACATAAGGAAGTCACCTTCACGTCTTAAATCATTTGCTGAATCGACCAAAATATTAGGAATTTCTACATCACAAGGTCTTTCTTCAGATGTGAAAACAAGATGGAATAATACTTATTACGTGCTTGATAGTGCTTATCATTATAGATATGTCATTCATGATTTCTTTAGAAAAGATAAATGTTTGGTGTGGGACTTTCCTGGAGAAACATGACAAATGTTTGATAAAATTAAGAATATTTTGGAAGTCTTTGAATTTGCAACAAAATTATTTTCGGGAACTTCTTATCAAACATGTAACTTATTTTTGGCTGCATTGATTGCTATCAAGGAAGTATTGGACAAATCTTCAACATATAATGATGAGTTTATACGTGGCATGGCCAAACCAATGAAAATCAAATTTGACAAATACTGGAGTGATTGCAATTTACTTATGTCTCTTGCCATTATTCTTGATCCTCGAAGAAAGTTATTGTTCATCACTTATGTTTTCGATAAACTGTACAATAATTATGAAGCGGTTCAAAAAGTAAATGTGGTAAAAGATAGCCTCTTTGAGCTTTTTTCCACTTATTGTGATCGGTAGCACAGAGCATAACACTTCAATTATCAGTTCTGAATCATCCTCTTCAAGTAGAGCGGGAGTCATGGGACATTCAAGTGCAACAACTCAACCACATCTTATAACAAATTCAGTTCTTCTTGAGTTTGATGATTTTTTGAGTGCTACCTTTTCTACGCAACCACTTAAAAATGAACTTGAACTATATCTAGAGGAACACCAGTACAACCTTCTGTTGAGAGTAGAGATAAATTTGATGTCTTAGAATGATGGAAAATTTGTTCAATGAAATATGTGAAGCTCTCTAAGATGGCAAAGGATATCCTCACAATACACATCACAATTGTGGCTTTCGAATCAGCTTTTAGCGCTGGAGGGAGAGTACTTGATGATTATTGAAGTGCTCTAAATCCCACAACTGTGAATGCTCTAGTGTGTTCTTCAAGTTGGATTCGTTCCCAATATAAGCATCGTGCCAACGTAAATATATTTATTTATTTACTCATGAATGATTTTATTAGTCCTCAATTATAATATTTGATTTTGATGTGTATTTTGCAATCACAGCTTGATGTGGATGATTTAACAAGTTCTCTACCAGATGAGATCATCGTGACTTCTACTAATGATTAAACTTACATTAAGGTATTCTCTTTTTAATTCGCTTGTCATAAAATTTGTAAATGGTTGAAATTGATGTGTCGATGTCATTACTATAATCCCGTTGAATCTAATCAAATGTCGTGTAAGTTCGGTTTTGTACATCATAAATAATGTGAACCGCTAGATTGATACGCCCGAAATGGATATATATATATTAACGCAAGTGCACGTGCCGGATCAAGTAATAAAGTGTGAGTAGAGATCGTTCCCTCAGAGAAGTGATTAATCTAATGCTTGCAAATACTAGTTACACCGTTTCTTTAAATCTAAGCAAGTCGAATATGGTGATTTTTTCAAGGTACTAAAGATTTTAACACAGATTTAATCTATTTAGCAAATTATAAAGATTATAGAAATACTTCTTAACAATTGGAAAGAAAGCAGTCTTCTATTTCAGATTTCTTGTGTATGTTGAAATGATGCATGCAAGTAATATTAAGTGAGAATGTTTGATAAGATTATCTTGCAACAACTTTTATGGAAGAACTTCTCATCTCTCGAATCTCGGAGATCTTAACACTCTATATTCCCCTAGTTATCTCTAACTTAGGATGAATAACGAATATTGCATAGAATAGAAGTCGGAAATGCTAGCAAGAGGAGGGAATCTCTTCCTCTCTTCTTTACTATGGTAAACTTATTAGCGATTGCGTTTCTCCTCTCTCGAATGTCGAAACACACCGTAAGGATAAAAACTTTTGGTTAGAAATTTACACCACTCATCTCTCGAATCTCACGGTGCAATACGATAGCCTTCAAACTAATATTACGCACTCATATCTCGAATCTCGTAGCGAAATAGTAGAAGAAAGCATAAGCCAAAAGTTTCATAAATAAATTCATAAGTTTCACCAAAAGTAATTCATCAAACAAACTCAAAATGAGAAGATTACACCATCAAAACACACACAATACTCTCTTCATACAAGACTTAGACAGCTAGTTCATATCTACAGAAAAACGTCGCAAATTAGAGAGATCTTACAGTACATCGCACATGAATTTCAATTTTCTCCTTTCTTCCCTGGTTTTTCCCCTTTTTTCGAAAATGGAGAAGTTGAAATAATGAAGAAGATGAAGTTTCTCTTTCCTCTCTCCCATATATAGTCATACGCCAACTTTAGGAAATCCATATAGCCGAATGAGTGTGTCCTTTCATCCTAAAACTGCCAGATTTTAAATAATTTCGGAGGTTGAATTTTTGAGTTCCGCAGATTTGTTGCAACAAATCTGAATTTGTTGCAACAAATCTGAATTTGTTGCAACAAATTTTTCTGCACAGTTTTGCCTAGAATTTTCGGATCAGGATTTGTTGTAACAAAATTAAATTTGTTACAACAAATTTTCTGTTGAATTTTTCTTCATAAAAACTGCACCGGATTTGTTGTGACTTGTTGTAACATCTTCTTGGCTTTAGTATATGATTATCCTTTGATGCTACGTTTGGAGCTTTGTATTTCCTGCGATAAAACATACGAAAAACAATACTAATGATTGCATTTAATCCAAATAACAATCTATTAATTTTATATAAACTTTTAAATCATATTTATCAAATAAATTGGCTAAAGTGTTAAAATAATGGAGCACGATAACTTTTTTTTGGGAAGTTATCATAGATCTATCAACTTTTTTTGAACATATGAGGATCAGAGGATGTGTCTGGCTTAGCTATCAATTGTGTAAACAGTTTTTTCTTTTTCCCCCTCCAAAATACCTACTGTCAGGGCTAATAGAATTAGTCACATATTATTTATTGTATTCATAAACATAGTCCAATAATGATGCTCATTCAAGCTTATACATATTTGTTGTTTGAAATGTTGAAATCTTGCTTCCAAAGTTGTAGCTGATGCTTTTGGAGAGGCTTGGTATCCAGAAACATCCTGATGAGTTTTGGATTTATTTCCTGTTATTTTGTTTTATACTTGATGTTTTGTGTTCTCTAAATAGGTTTTGTGAGTGAGTGAGTCGGGGCAATGAGTTTTCTTATTACATGATGATATGCTCGAGTTACTTCTTTTAATCTAGTGTAATTTTAATATTAGAACTGAAGCAGCTAATTAATGGGTAATATACCCTTGGATTCATAGCCATTGTAATTTTCTAACAGATAACTAATTTGAACTCTTTCATAGTTATATGTAATGTCTCATTCCCGTACATTCATCCGACAAGGTAACTAGTTTGAACTCTTTCTGATTGAGAATGTTATTGTCTAACAGGAATTGATGATAAAATTCTACAACACTTCTTATGTGGCGTTTTTAAGTTTGAACTGTTCCTTCCTGAAAAATAGACAATTGTATGCAAACTCATATGCTCCTAAATGCAGTATCTGGTCTATTAGTGCAGGCAGGTTTGCTTCAACGTATTTCTTTATATGTTTCTTTTCTTATCCAAAACACACCAACAGTTTTGCTATTTTGATTTATGTGTTTATTTTTTTATTATAGATTAAGGAGCATAAGCGGAGATCGTATTCAGACTATAACAAAATCAGCTCAAGCCTCAAAGCATAATATTTTTGTGGAGTGTTTGTCTAATATGAGGTTTTTATGGTTTTTATTGGACTATTTATGTCTTTTGGACTGTTTATTTTATAGTTTTGTTATATTTTTAATCAAATACTTGATTTGGGAAATAGTTTAGTTTTCAAATTTCTTTTTTATGGATTTGTCTTTTGGGCTTGGGTGGTTGTTTATATCAACATTTTAGTGTTTATTTGGTATGCGAAAATTTCTTGTCTTGTTCTCTTAGAAGAAATTATTCTTGAATGTAAGAATAATATATAACATCAATTTTTAATATAAAGTTCAAACAATGCCATTTTAAAACTACTCTAACTCAAAGCCATGATATTATACATTTATTGTGATTTTAAAAATATCTCGGATGAAACTCTACATAGTTGATTAAAAATATTTATTTAAAATGTGTAGTAAATTAGTTTTTATAAAAAAATAATTAATTCCGAGCCAACTCAAAATTGATTCGAGTTGGCTCGAAATTGAATCGATTTCGAGCCGACTTTGAGTCGAAAATTTTGATTTCGAGCCAAATTGGAATCGATCGAAATCAACTTGATATCATGCCTAACTTCATATTTATATATATGTATATATATTTCACTGTGCTGACACTTACTGCAAGACAACTTACCGCCTCCCTTGAGCGCATAGGTGGCTCAGGGAGAGAGGCGGGAACCGACTTAACATATACATATAGTATTTACTAACTCTCATCATTCGTTGACTCCCACTAGGTGTTCCCAAAGCTGTGACGTGGACTTGACGTGAATTTGACTTGACGATAGAAGACTTGCAGATAATAGTTAGCACAATAAGTTTATAATTTTACAGTATTTTATATATTATAATTTATCCGACTTGACATGTTACTTGTGAGCCCTCAGACTTTCTATAGACTGTTGTACTTGGATTGTGGGTCATCACGTAGTTGTTATGGTTGGCTTTTGTATCCTTGTATTGCTCATATGTTCATGTGATCTATTACATGAATGTTAGTCTTATGCTAGTACATCTTCCACTATTTTTTATTGCGTACTCATTATGTTATGTGATGGTTATTCACTTAGCGCCATCGTCGGTTTGTGGCGTTATGAGAGAATGACGTGAGAGGGTTGAGACATTCATACCTCTACTCTTTCGTTATTCCTTTCTTTGATGTGAATTGACGGTGATGTGCGATAAGATACCCTTGTCGTGCTTAATTTCTCGGGGAGAGTCTCACACCAGCGCACCTTCCAAAACAGCCGTTCTCCCATTCCCTCTCTTTTCGTCCTGCTTCGCCGACAACCATACACAGGAACCTCTTTCATCTCCCCCTCATCAACGATCCCATCCTCCTCTTCTGTTTCCATGCATGGATTTTTCCTTTCGTCTTTCTTGGAAAGCTGCAGGAGGAAGATGAGGGACGACAGAGCCGAAGTCGTCTTCCTGCTTGGCGTCGAGCGAGATACTAAAATTGTTCATCGCCGGAGAATTGTAGGCGAAGATGTTGCCGGCTACCCATTCATCCATGGCTGCAGAGCATCGACATTTGCACCTGAGCATCGAAAAAATCGTGAAACTTTCTGAATTGGATCAAAAGATAAGAATAAATATAGTGATGTTATAAAATTTGATAACAATTTGCACGTTATTATTTTAAAAAAAAAGTATATTTTTTGGGTGCAAGTGAATAATCATCACATAACATAATGGGAGTCAACACTTAGCGCCTGACGGGCCGGCCCGAGCCTGACGGGCCGGCCCGATCCCGGCCTGGTCAAGGCCCGGTCAAGCCCGGCCCGGTTCAGGCCCGAACCGGGCCGAGCCCTTACCCGGGGCCCTGAAAGGGCCCCAGTTTGGAGCTGTTACCCGGCCCGGTACCCGGCCCGGTCCGGGCCGGGTAAAGCCCGAATATCGGGCTAGCCCGAGACCGGGCCGGCCATAGCCCGATCCGGACTCGGGCTAGGCCCGATTGAGCCTAACGGCTCTTTTTAAGAGTCGTTAGGCTCATAACAGCATGGCTGCCACGTGGCAGCCATGCTGCCATGAGAGCAGCCAACGGCTCTCTTGGCTCTCTCAAGAGAGCCGTTGGCTGCTCTCTTATTTTTAATTATTTTTTTTTATTTTTTTTAATTATTTTTTTAATTAATAATAAAAAAAAAACCAAAAAAAATTCTATAAATACCCCCCTCCCCTCTCTCTTTTCTCACACCCCACCTCTCTCTCTCTCTCTCTTAGCTCTCCCAATGACGTCGTCCTCCACAACTCCAGCGTCGTCTTCCCAAAGTACGACTTCGGTGGTGGAGCACAACCGTAGAGCGAGTATTTGGGAGCATTTCGAGATGGTCCTAGTCGGGACCGAAAGAAAAGCGCGCTGCAAGATGTGCTCGATGTTGCTACCCATCAGCGGCAACTCGACGCTCGTCAGACACCAGAAGTCTTGCGAGTCAAAACAAGCTCCTCCCGAGTCAAGTCAAGCCCAAATTTCTGGAGCCGGACAGATTTGGACGTACGATCAAATGCGATAGCGAGAGCTGCAGGCGAAGTTCGTCATCAAACGTGGGCTGTCATTCAGCGTCTTCCACAATGACGACGGCACAGATTTCATACATGGGGGGCTTCAGCCCAAATACCAAAAGGTTAGTAGAATTACTTTAAGGCGCGACACGATTAGGTTATATTTAGAAGCAAAACAAGAATTAATTAGGTATTTTAAAAATTTCGAAGGACATGTGAGTCTAACGAGCGACGTTTAGACGAGTAATTTAAATTTAGGATTAACTTATCTTCGCATCACTTGTCATTGGATTGATCCCATTTCGGGGGAGCAAAATAAACGCGTAATATGTTTTACAGGTTTTGAATTCCCGCACACGGCTATAGCTTTACATAAAGTTATTATGAAATGTGCGCGAGAATTTAAAATTAACGATAAAATACTTAGTTTTTCTCTTGATAACGCCTCCAATAATGGCGCCGCAATTGAATTGTTAAAACGATATTTAAAACCATTTCTCAACGACGCGTTTTTTCATACTAGATGTGTTTGTCACGTCCTAAATTTAGTGGTACAGGATAGTTTAAAGGCAATGTCACAATATATTAATAAAATTCGCGACATGTTAAAAACAATTTATTGTACTAAACAACGAGCTCAAGATTTTAGAAAATTTTGTAAAGCACAAAATCAGAAATATTTGAAACCAAAATTAGATATGCCTATTAGATGGAACTCAACCTATAAAATGTTAAAAAGAGCCATTCTACAAAAAGATCTTCTAATGGAATATTATAGTTTGCTTAATATTGAACACGGTTTAGGTGAAAATGATTGAGATATTATAGAACATTATATAGATTTACTAAAGTGTTTTTATAGGGCCACCGTTTCTTTATCTGGAGTGTATTATCCAACGAGCGCATTAGTAATTGAACATTTCGTACATATCACAGAAAGATTTAGTTATTATAGGCAACACCAAGGTTGGACTCCTTTAATTAAAATAATGGAAGAAATTTTTTTAAAATATTATAGAGAAATACCGTCTATGTTTTCGTGCGTCGCCGCTTTAAATCCGTTACTTAACGTAGAAGGCGTAGAAAATTTGATCGACGAAATCAATACTAATCTAACCTTAAATATAAATTATGATGAGGATGACCTCGTTAGTACTACAAGTTTTACTACTTTTTTTACGCAAAGTTATAATTATTACAATAACTTATACGGGTCACGACCCCGCGAAGAAATAACGCAACCCAAAACGAATGATAGTCTTAAAAATAAAATTTTAGATTTATCTTCTAGGAAAAAAGCGCGCACATCTGGTAGTTTAGATGAATTAGGATTATATACAAAAACTTAATTTAGCGAATTTATGAGTTCGGACGAGATCGAAAACTTCGATCTCTTAAATTAGTGGAAAGGTAAAGCTAATACCTATCCTATTTTGGCCTATATGGCCCGTGATTTATTAACTGTCCAAGCTAGTACAGTAGCTTCGGAGTCCACTTTTTCTCTTAGTGGAAGGGTTTTGAACGAGCGGAGGAGCCGGCTTAACGAAGATTCGCTGGAAATTTGCATATGCTACAAGGACTACTTGGACAGTTTATTGAGAAAACAATACATAACAACATTGGAGGATAACTCGGAGGAGATAGAAGACGAAATGGACGCGTTGAATCTACAAGATGATTAAATCGAGCCTAAATGTACTTTTTTTAATATATGTAAATTTTTTTTAATTAAAATTTATAAGAATCATAGCCTTCGTAGGTTTGTATTTTCAATTTTGTATTTTGTACAATTGTACGACATAAATTTTGTAATTTTTTAAATTTTTTGTTCCAAATTTTCAATATTAATAAAATTTTTTGTTTCAAATTTTTTGTTCCAATTGTTCAATATTAATACAATCTAATTCTAACTTTAAAATTTTTCAAATTTTTGGTTCAAATTTTCAATATTTAATAATTTATAAAAATAAAAATAAAAAAATATAAACTATAAATTAAAAAATAAAAAAACCGGGCCGGCCCGGTCCTGCCCGGCCCGATTCCAGGGGAGGACCGGGCCGGCCCGGCCCGATGTAGGAAAAAGCCCGATCGGGCCCGGTCCAGGCCGACCCGATCGAGCTTTATGTTCACGGCTATGCTCAGGTGAACTTTCTCATCACTCTATTATTTTTCTCAATAATATCATGCTTATAAAAATTCAAAAAGTGCAATTGTCAATGATATTAATTTGGATTTAAATTGATAAATTTTGTTCTATCATTTTATAAATTAAAAATTAATAATTTTGAATATAATTTAAACCCGGATACAGTAAAATCATTGACCAACAGAAAAACAACAACTCCGATTCATCCTGTCCGTTTAAACTCTCACGTAGCCAAATCAAACGTCAGAAATCAAACATTCTCTCCGCGCTTCCCACCCTCTTTCACCAAAACATCCGTTACTAACTTTTGGTTCATACGCTGAAATAACCCCCTAAACAAACTATTTTACAGTATTGCCACTTTTCGCAGTGGAGCTGATCCGACGACGTAAACTTGATTCGCACGGTTCAGATTCATTTTAATTGCGCGGTGGACGGCTGATCCTAGGTTTCGCATAGACGGACTGTGCGGGAATCAGAAATATCGCAAGATTGCACATGCCCGAAACTGGCATTCTCCCTTCTACCTTCCAACCATTAAAAGAAAGCCACGTTGCATAATCCAAATGGTTTCTTCACCACGCGGCTCCTCGCACCCGATTCCCGGCGGGCGGCGACTCTCTCTCTCCTTTCTCTGATTTCAGTCATCATCTCCCCCCTCTCTCTCTAGGGTTTGCCAATGGGTGACCACTGCTGCTCGTCTCCTAGTTAAATGCTCACTACTTCCGCAGCTCCTCCAATATCTAGAGCTCCAGTTGCTTCTATTGGTTCGCTGTTCGGCTTCTCTTGTGCCCTTCCTGGCATCTTATTTTCTACGGTAATTTTGTGCTTCCATTTAGTTATGGTTCTTCTAATGGGGGTAATCTATCTCTATAAGAGGAGATTCTTCTCGCGGATTAGCTCTCTGATCTTTGAATAGATTGCTTTTGAGTTTTAACATGGAGGATTTTAATTAGTTTCGAGTTAATAACACAGCCCTTTCAGATTTGTGGCTAGTGAGGGAAGTAGGGAACCCTCATAGTTCACTCTTACTTTTATTTTTAGTTATTGAAGATCTTTCTCGTTGTTTGCTGGGGGGCAGTAAATTTTTTTTACCGCCTGCTTCTTTTCTGTGGGTGTTTATCTGATGATGAACGTGAAGTGGTGAACTAGCTATGCATGCTTCATTTTTTGTGTATTTTTCTTTTGGTGACCAGCATGTTTCTTTAGGGAATGTTAAAACTACTCCATGGAGTTGGAATCCATTACTTCGTATACAGGACTGCGGCTCCGTTTGGCGCGGCGGTGGTGGTCGTGGTGAACGCTGTGGTTATGAACCGTCGTTCGTGAATGCCCGATCTCACCTAAGGAACTTCATCCACTTTTATGTTCAAAACTAAATTTTTTCTTGGTGGTGGTCATAACCTTTGTCATGCCAAACATAGATTCTATGACGGTGGTTTTTTTGCCCAAACTCACCGGAGCAAAAACACAGCGCCAAGTAGAGCCTATATGTTGTGGAATGGGAACTTGAGATGTATATGTTGTTGTGTTAATTGGATGGAACTGCATGCATAAGTTGGACTTAGTTTTTTTTTTGAACTTTATCCACTATAGAGTTTTCTTTGGCTCATTTAGCATTTTATGTTTTTGACCGCCTTATGTAAGCATCATACTAACTATTGTATTTTTGTTCTTAAAATAGTGGGTTTATATAATTATATCTGCTTGATTAGTGAGGGTTCATGTTCTTATAATGATTGCACATTTGGTTCCTTGCTTATAGAAAAAATGGTTTTAGAAAACGATGAACTTCATTTTCTCTCATTTTGCTTTGTGAAAAGTTTAAAATTAATGTTATTTTCTCTCGATATAAAAAATATTATGCTTTTTAAGAAAAGCAACTTAAAATGAATTTCTAATTCAATTTTGGTTGATGTTTTAGTTTTGGTTTGAGTTAATAGATGCACATGCCTAAAATGTTGCCATGTAAATCTTCTATAATACTTGGATTTGTCCGTTTAGATGCCTCCGGCATCCTTATTCTTGATGATTTTCTAGGATGCTTGAATCCCTCTATTCGGGCGCTTTCTCTATCTCCTCTACTCATTGGATTCTACGACCCCATGTTACTCGTGGCTTCAAGGACACACCCTTTACATTTTTTTGGGTGAAATGGATTTGCCATCCATCAATCACTTTGATTCTTTGAACATTATTCTTTAATTTTGGCAACCTCTCTAACTGCATTTTAACAAATTTTTGTTATCTCTATAGTGGCTTATGGACCACCTAATTCCTTGAACATGTAAGCTAGATTCCTTGATTATTGGACTTTGGTGATTTTCCTTCCTTCACTATTGAGTTATGTCCATTGATTTTACTGTTTTTTTTAATGACCCTTCATTAGAAATCCCAGGGAATTTACGCTTATAAATAGAGGTCTTAAACACGTTCAAATGACATCAACTTGTTTTCCTAAAAATATTCAAGTGGGAGCTATTACTTCTAAGATTCAATTCCTTGAATAAATCGAAACTAAAGAGTTCAAAAAGTTTTTTTTCTAGTACAATCAAGAGGATCTCTTCTATTTCGTGGATTTTTTTTTTCTTCCTTTTGATAATTTTATTTAGTCTAAGAATGCAATTGCAGCATGTTTGTGAAATTCAAAGAGTTAGCTTTGATTTCTTAATCATGAATTATAAGAACTATTCACAGTAGAAGACCGTTGATTTTCATAACAACTCATTTACATTAGTTAAGTTTTTTTTAATCATAGGTAGCAAATAGTAGTATGTGATATGTGAATTTGCATGATTGTTGCTTTTTTTCTACACCTTGTTTTATAATTGCATTGGAAATCCTAAACCTTAAGACATATTGCATCGGTTGAAGGTGATGGGAGGCGCATATGTTACATGGGAAAAAAGATTGCTATTAATATTACACGATGAGTAGTACTCAACATCAATGCATGGAAAAAGATGATTTAATTAATCTAATATCAAATAGGTAAGTTAAGACTAATTATGATGGTGATTTATTGCAAGCTTTTGCGAAGGATCGCGTCACTGGCAGAGAGAGTCAGATTGATGTCTAGGTTGGAGAACTTCTTGCTCTGATTGCCTCAATGGACCCAATGATGAAGAAGAAGAGTCATGTTGCGGGAATGGAGGAGGAAGGAGGACAAGATGGGAGCTCCACTCGCAAGTGGGGTCTCGACCCAACCGGGTATGTCCGTCGTGCGTGAAGAGTTGGGGCGCCTGCTACAACGATTTGGCAGAGGAGGGTTAGGAGGAAAATAAATATTAGGGCAAAGGCTTGACTTCTTATTTCTCTTCACTTCTTATAGTGGAGGACAAAACTACAATTGAACTCAAATAAAAATTGTTAATGCAAATGCCAAAAAATAAAGGATAGTTTGAAATAGAAAATGTGCGGGAGAGAAGATATGCGATCACTCGCGGTTGAGTTCGTGTCAATCCGTCCCAACCTTGAGCCGTTGGGTATATTTGCGGCCTCATAATAAATCTACATCACAATGACACTAAATAATAATTAAAATTACTAAAAGTGGTCCAAGTCCAATTAACTAAGTATGATAAAACCAGGACAAAAAATCCACGTTCGTTGTTCCAAAGAAGGTTCCCACATATGGAAGAAGCTTCATTAAAGAACATTGTTTTATCTTTATCTTCAACCGCCGCCAACCACCCAAACAAGCCCCAAATCACTAAGATATGTTAAATATTAAACCAATATCACTATTTTTGTGTGTGTGGATATTTTACTTGTAATCATTCCTTCGAATTTGTTCCATTACTTTATGCAGTCCTTTTTTTTGTAGTTAATTTTTTAATGGTGTCTATAAGAAATATTTAGCGTTTATGACTGAATGTATAACTACGAAATCCACAATCCACATCAGATGTTAACATCTGCAATAGACTTAAAGGTTGTGATGGTTAATAGCAAAGTTCGTGTGAATGCTTTCATACAAATAATGCATATATCACTCAAAATAATGCAATAATATATGACACTTAATTACATATAAGCTTTCTAATGGATGCTCCATCATATTCTCTTAATGAAATATAATACGAAATTTAACTTCTAAATTTGGAAACCAGTCATATTTGATTAAAATAAGATATTTTCATAATGTGGACAAGCAAATTTTTGAAGAAAAATAATCCAAATGTTTGAAAAATTAGAGGTGATGAATTAGTATTTTGAGATTCAAATACATTGAAGAAGTTTTAAATTTTAAATTTTCGTGTATAATCAATTGTTTTGCCGATGTAGTTCGATTTATTTAAATAAGTTTTTTTATGAATACCTAAAACAAAATTGATATTAGTCGTCTAATTATTCTTCACCGCGATAATATCAACCTACTTCTAATTTTATCTATTTCACTTCTTAATTTGCGCATATTCACATGTTCTTCAATAAGATGAATTCTTTGTTGAACCCTGCCTTATTCCTTGTTACATATTTTGTATGATCCCAACTTTAATCCTTACCCTTTTTTGCATAAAGTAATTATTTTTATATGATACTCAATGCATCACATTATAGAAACTCTTGTGATCCCTGAGAACTTTAAGGCTCCGTTTGGCACGTTGGTGGCGGTCACGAACACGGTAGTTATGAACCGTCGTTCGTGAACACCAAACCTCACCTAAGGAACTTCATCCACTTTTATGTTCAAAACTACTTTTCTTTTTTGATGGCGGTCATAATCATTGTCATGCCAAACATACATTCTATGACGGTGGTGTTTTTATCCAAATTCATCGGAGCAACAAAGCCGCGTCAAACGGAGCCTAAATATTTTGAATAAGTTAGGCTAGATCAAGCGTTGATTGGCAACATTATGATATGTACGATATACAAGCCAATGCCAAAATTTGGGTATTACTTGACGATCATATCGTTATCTTCGACCTTTCATTTATAAACATCGACTGAGATATTGTTTGAAACTGTTTGAACAAATTGGTTGAGTGATCAACAATGAGACGATGCTTGCATATCTGGATTTTGTTGTTAAAAGTGCTTGATAGAGTCAAGTAGGATATCTAATTTGATGAGTATTAGTTGATCAAGGTTACTAATAAAATTTCTATCATGTTTATTTCAGTTTAAATCCTTTCTATCTTTCCATACTATTTCAGTATCATGGATTAAGGCTTGAGATTTTTGATGAATAGACAAGGATGAAGTAAAATTTTTATCATGTTTATAAGGGAATACATCCATTATGCTTTTTCTTGTATTTCAATATCTCAGTTTGAGGCTTGAAATTTTGTAATTAGATGTGCTAAAATTATAATGTTGTTTTTAGAAATTATTATTATTATTAAATGAATATTATTTAATGAGGATTACTTTTTTTTAGAAGAGCATCATGGGTAAATAAAGATTATAGTATCGACGAGCATTAGAAATATTTATGGAGATGATTATCAAGGAGATTCAACTTGAGGTACCTTGAAATAAAAACTTAATGAGAGAAATAGGGAAAAAACTGAGCATGTAATATGCTATTTAAGACCGTTTGTCGCGGCGGTGGCAGTTGTGAACGCGGTGGTTATGAACCATCGTTCGTGAACGCCCGACCTCACCTAACGAACTTCATCCACTTTTATGTTCAGAACTAGTTTTCTTTTTTTGGTGCAGTTATAACCACTATCATGCCAAACATACATTCTATGATGGTGGCGTTTTTGTCCAAACACATCGGAGCAAAAAAATCACGCCAAATGGAGCCCAAGTCTGAGCAAAACTAATAATGATCCGGCAATATTTTTGGAGGAGCATGTGATCCCTAAAATTTTAAAACGTATAGATAAGGCTGAGTGGCGAAAATCGGATCCCTGGAATTGGAATTGCATAATTGGAATTTTGCCAATTCCAAAACCAGCTAGAATTGGAATTAGAATTGGTCTGAATTCCAATTCTGATGTTTGGATGTTGTATAGATTTGGAGAATTGGAATTGGAATTGGGCAATTCTGTTGTTCGACTGCAGGATGGAATTCATTTCTTGAATTGCAATAAGCATAATTGAAAAACAACACGTAGAAATACTACACATAAAAAAGTCCACACATATAGAAATAAAACGCACGCATATTTGAAAATGTCCACACACATAGAAATAGTACATATGAAAAAGTGCACACATAATAGTCCATACATCAATAAATAACTTAAAAACTACTCATTAATTTTGTTCTAAGCCACTTCAACTTCATCTCGTCTTGTAAAGTCATGAATACTCAGAACCTACTGGTATCACATGAGAGTATATCCATGACTTTTAGTATTTCCTGTCTGTCCAATTGAGGTATATTTCCCAGTGCAGCATATATAGTATGAGCATGTGCCACCGACTTATCTGTTGCAAATGTGTTTCCCCTGTCAAATGACTTACTCATACTAGTGGCAACACTGGGTATAGCTTCCGCCAATGCATCAATCCCTACAGTCCTTGGTTTCTTCTTTTTGATGCTTCCTTCTCCTCTAAAGCTATATCGATTTCCCGCACTGTTGCTTTCTTCCGCAACGGATTCCCTGTCTAACTCGATCATATTTTCTGTTGCAAAAAACTATGAACTATGAGTCATAATCATCTATCTAGACTATGAACTATGAAATTATATACTCTGATTATTAATGTCTTATAAAAATATATACATCCTATGTACTAAAAACTAAAAATTGCAAGAAATCTACTCATATCTAACAAAAAAACCGATCTAACAAGGCAGCATCATAGTTTCAGATCTAACAAAAAAAATCGCAAAACCTAACTCAGATCCGACCATTGTGAGCGTTCGTGGGAGGAGGAAGCTAAAAAGCGGAACTGGCATCCGGAGAAGAAGAAGATCAAACAACCAGAGAAGAATAAGAAGAAAAAGAAGAACAAGAAGAAGAAGAAGAAGAAGAGGAAGGAGAAGAATAACAGAAAGATGAAGAAGAGGAACGAGAGGTAGAAGAAGAGGAGGTAAAGGAGGAATATTTTACCGGAGGATCTGGCCCATTTGGGCGATCAACCGGAAGGAAGCGGCGAAATGAACATGGCGGGGGAGAAGCAGCTTGCTTGTCTCTGCCCGAGAAATCTGGAATTGAGGGAAGTTCGAGCCGGGACCCTAAGAATTGAGTTTAGCATGTTTTTAAAACTCTTGGAATTGGCCGAAATTCACTTCCACCCGAATTCCACTGCGCCGAACCGCAGAAATAGAATTGTGGGCATCCGAATTCCAATGCTGGAATTCCAAATCCGGCCGGCCGAACGGTACCTACGAGAATATAATGGAGACATCACAAGTTTTTAAAGCTACCATCACATTTCCTAATATATTTTTGAGCGTTGGTCGTTGGTCATTGGTCATTGGGCTTTAAAAATATATTTTTGAGCGTTGGTCAACGGCCCCATTTGGGACGGCGAAGCTCTCGCAGAGTGGATCCCCGGACACCAGACAACAACCACAGTCCTGTTCCCAGGGTCGGAATCCGCATGATTTCGGCAGATTTCGTGCACGTGATGACCCTTATATGATACTCGTAATGAAAGAGCAGGAAATGAAGATTCATAAATCCAACCCATATCTCGGGGTCCGATTAAGGGCGATAATATCATCATGTTTATTAAAAGACTAAATCATTTAGGGTGAAGTATTTATTAATTACAAATGAATAAACTCAAAAATTTCATTGGGATTTGTTAGAGAATAGAAATGTGGAATTAAATGATTGAAAGAAGGCTCTCTCCTATATATAGGAGGGAGATACATCAGGGGCAATAAAGGAAAAATATAATAAAATAACATAATTCCAACATTCCCCCTCATGTTGGGCGTGTGATATCTTGCATGCCCAATTTGCACTTAATTTTTCCAAACACATTCTGACTTAACCCCTTGGTGAGAGCATTTGCTAACTGTTGATCTGAAGGGACAAATGGTGTGCTCACAACTCCTCTTTCTATATTCTCTTTGATGAAGTGTCGGTCAACCTCCATATGCTTTGTGCGGTCATGTTGGATAGGATTGTAAGCAATGATAATTGCGGCTTTGCTATCACAGTAAAGTCTCACGGGGTCCTTGTTTTCCATGCCAAGATCGTTCAAAAGAGATTTAATCCACAGTCCTTCGCAAATACCATGCGCCATAGCTTTGAATTTTGCATCTGCACTCGACCTGGCAACCACATGTTTTTTACTTATCCAGTGATATCAGCCATCACTTCCCCATCATCTCTACCCAATCTGTGGTTGACTTCAATTGGGGTGTCAGCAGGTCTACACCCACTCATCCCACATGACTAGAGCAAGTCGATGATGTACTTCCTCTGAGATATGAATATACCATGATTTGATCGAGCGACCTCAATTTCCAGGAAGTATCTGAGATTTCTCAGGTCTTTTACTTCAAACTCCTTTGCCGGTCTTTGTTTCAGAATCTGGATATCTTCAGTATCATCGCCCGTGATAATGATATCATCCACATAGACAATAAGAGCAGTGAGTCTCCCATGCTTGTGCCTTACAAATAAAGTATGATCTACATTGCCCTGGGAGTATCCAAATGTGACCATAGCTCTATGAAATCTCCCAAACCAGGCTCGAGGAGACTATTTTAAGCTATATAAGGCTTTCTTCAACCTGCATACCTTTCCCCTAGATCCTGCCAGTGTAAGACCAAGTGGTAACGACACATAGACTTCTTCTTCCAAGTCCCCATGAAGAAATGCATTCTTCACATCTAACTGAGTCAAAGTCCACCCTTTGCAGGCAGCACATGAGAGCAAAACTCTTATAGAATTCATCTTCGTCATAGGGGCAAAGGTTTCTTGATAGTCAATCCTCATGGTCTGAGTATAGCCCCTAGCCACCAATCGAGTCTTGTATCGCTCAACAACACCTTGAGAGTTCTGCTTGACGGAGAACACCCACTTACACCCTACCACGGTCTTGCCAGGTGGCAAAGAGACCAAGTCCCATGTGCAATTCTTTTCCAGGGCCAACATCTCCTCACGCATAACATCTTGTCATTTTTAGTGAGCAATAGCATCTTGCCATTCTTTGTGAGCAATAACATCCTGCCAAGTTGAGGGGATAGAAATGGAGGGAGAGAGGTAATAAAGAGTTTATGTGAGGGGATAATGAGTTATAGGACACCAAGTGGGACATCGAATGTTGGGTAGAGATACAGTTATCTTGAGTCCCCAAAGATGGATCCAATGTTGGAGCGGGTAACCCGAGAGAAGCCGATGTACCTGGACCCCTTTTCTGCCAAGTATACACCTGTAAAGGAGGAGCAATCACAGGAGTAGGAGTAGGCAAGGATGTAGACATAACATGTATAGGCACAAAAGGAGGAATGTGTAGGGGAAGAGAGCTCACTTCCATTGGGTAAGACTCCCCATGAAGTGAGGGCTCATAGTAGGACTCAGACTCCCGAAACGTGACGTCCATAGTAACGAAAGTCTTTTTTGAAGCTGGATGGAAGCATTTATATCCTTTCTGGGTAGGAGAGTACCCAATAAAGATACACTTGAGAGCACGAGGATCAAGTTTGGACGTGGAGCGCACATGGACAAAACACACACACCCAAAGATCCGAGGAAGGAGATGTGTGGGAGAGACAGAAAGAGCCTCAAGAGGGGATTTGTGGCCAAGAACACGAGTCGGCAAACGATAAGGGACGCCACAGTAAGAACTGTATCACCCCAAAAATACTTAGGGAGGTGCATCTTCAGGAGGAGGCAGCGAGCTACCTTTAGAAGATGACGATTCTTGTGCTCGGCAACCCCATTCTGAGTCGGGGTGTAGACACAAGATGTCTGATGTATAATTCCCTGATCACTAAGATAACGCTCAAAGGAAGAGTCAACGTACTCACTACCATTATCACTGTGCAAAACTTTAATGACAACGTTAAACTGAGTAGCCACCATCTTATGAAAACGTTGAAATAAGGGAAAACATCATTCTTGTTTTTCATTAAGTAGACCCACGTACAACGAGAAAAATAATCGATAAACGTAAAAAACCAATGGAAACCAGAAATAGAGGCAATAGGGCAAGAACCCCAAACATCAGTATGAACCACAACAAAAGGCGAAGCACTGGGAGTAGACACATGATTAAGAGAAGCACGAGGATGTTTACCAATAGCACACACATCACATTAAAAGCATTCAAAGATACATTCTTCATATTCGGAAATAAAAGATACATAGTAGATATAGAAGGATGGCCCAGGCGGCAGTGCCAGGAGTCCACAGAGGTCTGAGCAGCAGAAAGAGCCTGTGGAGAAGAGGCAGAGCTGGAGGGGTCAAACAGGTAGTGGCCATCACATAGTCTACCAGAGCCAATCACTGTTCCTGTCTTCAGGTCCTGAAAGACACACGAGGAGGGAAAAAAGGTTACTGAGCAATTCATAGAATTAGTAAGGTGACTAATAGAAAGCAAGTTGCGGGTAAACTTAGGAACATGAAGCACCGAGAAGAGGGTGAGGGAGGAGCAATGAATGGATCTTTTCCCGACAATGGGAGACAGGGATCCATCAGCAATGCTTACTTTGTCCCTACCATACAAAAGGATATAGGACACAAAACCTGTAGCAGAACCAGTCATGTGGTCTGTGGCGCCGGAATCAATGATCCACTGGGTGGGAGAGCAAGCAGTAGCAGAGTGAGCACCTGGAATCCCCTTGTGGGCATATGAAGAGCTGACAGACTCAGATGAGTGGCCAAGCATGAAGTGGCGGAAGGCTTGAATCTCCTCAGCAAAAAGGGCTGAAGGAACCTCAAGGGCATCAGGTCCTCCATAAGGAGCAGGATCATCAACGACATTAGAGAGATGAGCCGAGCGAGATGGAGAAGGTCGACCCAGAGTGCGACCAAAGCCACTGCCGCCGCGAGGAGCAGTACCCCCGCGAGGAGGAATGTCATGAAGCTTAAAGCAAGTGTCTTGAGTATGTCGGGCTTTCCCACAATAATCACACGTCAAATGGTCTTTGTCCATAAACTTGGACATAGTGTCACGGATAGAGCGGCCACCGGGACTGAACTGAGTGGCAAGGGCAGAGGCCTCAACAACAGTGTCTGGTAGACGAGTCTGCCGGCAATCATATTCTTGCTGAACCAAATTAGACACCTCAGGTAAGGAAGGTAGAGGAGAGCGGCCAAGAATCTAAACACTGATGGGATCAAGGTCACAGTGGATACCATGAAAAAACTCGAAGAGCCGATTGCGTTCCTCCCGGGCACGGACCAGCACCTCATCCTCAGGGGAGACAAAAGTAAGCGAATCGAAATGGTCATACTCTTGGTAAAGCTGGGTAAACTCCAGGTAATAGGCAGCGGAGGAACGATCCCCTTGGCGCAAAAGAAAGATCCGTCGCCGCAATTGAAAATTTTGAGCGGCATTCTCATGACAGGAATATGTAATTTCGTCACGCTTCCAAATGTCGACCGTGGTGTACAGAAATAGGTAGTTGCGGGCAATAGACTCCTGCATAGAGTTGGCCAGCCAGGACATCACCAAGGAGTTCTCGGATTCCCATTGAGGCCAATCCAGAGAGGTAGTAGTAGGTGCCCTGGTAGTACCACTAATGTAGCCAAACAGACGGCGGCTCTTGAGGGCCAGAGTAACGGAACGAGCCCACGTGAGATAATTGGTTCCATCCAACTTAATGGTAGTGATCTGAGGAGTCCCGTGATCATGGGTGGCACGAAGAGATCCATTAGAAAGCAGAGAATCTTGAGGGGCACTCCCATCGGCGGAGACATCTGGAGTTTCACCACTTCCCGACATAGCAAGTTAGGAAAAGAAAACACCGGGCTGCTAAAGGGGAAGAGTCTCACTCATAGAAAGAGGAAAAGCAACGGAAGAGCGCAATCATGCATGGAGAGGAAGAGACATCCCCGCAAGAAGGGGAAACGGACGCCGGAGGAGCAATCCCTGCATAAATCCGACGTCAGAAATGGCTCAACCAGCCATGCGGAGGAGAACGGTTGGCGCCGACCGGCGCTTGCGGAAAGAAACGGGAGCGGAGGCTTGCGCCAGGGCTCGGCGAAGGAGGGGACGCGGGCGAGCGGAGGGGACGCGGGTGACGAGGCGGGCGAGCGGAGGGGACACGGTCGACAAATCGACGGGAGCTGTAGACGATAGGGAAGTCGCGGAAGACGGACGAGCGGAAAAAAGTTAGGTTATGGCTTGCTCTGATACCATGTTGGAGAATAGAAATGTGGAATTAATTGATTGAAAGGAGACTCTCTCCTATATATAGGAGGGAGATGCATCCGGGGCAATAAATGAAAAATACAATAAAATAACATAATTCCACCGTGATTTTTTGTAATTGTTTGTAGCTTTTGGGTTGTTTTCTTAAGAATTTTAAACTTGTTCTTTTTCACATATTTAGATGGTTAGGGTTTGGGTTTTTTTTCATGTCTCAGATTTTACATGAGTTTCTCTTTGTATGCTCTCGATTGTTAATACATTGAGTACCCATAGTATGACAACAATGTCTTCCTTTGTGCAGTTATGTTTATTACCACTTTTTTATAGCAATTAGATCCCAAAGTAGCCTTCTGGGACGACATGGACCAGTCCTCTCATCCATCTCAGCCTCCAATGGGAATTGCTCCTGGTGCAACTCAATTATCCTATCCCGCTCCCCCATACGCGCAGCCCATGGTCGCCGGTGCTCCACCCGTCTTCGCAGCTATGCCTTCTTCCACCCACCCTCTCTCCGGCCCCTTCTCGCACCAGCTCTCATATCAGCAGGTCCACCACCAGCAACAGCAAGAGATTCATGCCTTTTGGTCCAACCAGATTCACGAAATCGAGCAAGCAACCGACTTTAAGAACTACAGCCTCCCGCTCGCCCGGATCAAGAAGATAATGAAAGCGGACGAGGATGTGCGGATGATCTCGGCCGAGGTTCCCGTTTTATTCTCGAAAGCCTCCGAGCTGTTCATCATGGAGCTCACCCTGAGATCCTGGATGCACGCGGAGGAGAACAAGAGGAAGACGCTCCAGAAGAACGATATTCTCGCGGCCATTACCCGCACCGACATATTCGATTTTCTCGTGGATATCGTCCCGAGAGATGAGTTGAAGGAGGAGGCCGGCGGTCTCGGGATTTCGAGTGCGCCAATCCCGGGGATAGGCCCGCCGGTGGATTCGCTCCGGTGCTATTATGTGCCAGCTCAGCCTCAGCTGGGGGTCACCGGGATGTTCATGGGGAAGCCCGTGGATCAGGCGGCGCCGTACGGTGTGGTGCCGCAGGCTCAGGCGATGGGCTATGCTTGGCCAGAACATGGAGTGCAGTCTGAGCAGCAGCAGCAAATCCCTGATGGTGTCTGAGATGAATTTGGGAGCTGCAGAAGGAAGAATTTTGAAGTTTGTGTTGACCGTTGGATAGGTTTTATGGAATTTTTTTATTGCGTAGGAATTTGGCTTTTTATGTTGTATTGGTTTTGTATTTTGATGTAATTTGAATATTGGTGAGGAGAATTGTTGTAATTCTTGTAGTTTTATAATTGGAAGTTCTGGGCAGATCAATCCGGCGCCGACCAATTGGCAGAGCGGTTTCGACCATGTGGCAGAGCGGGTTCCGCTGGGCGCATTTGTTACGAGCGCACCCTAAGGAAAAACACGGAAATTAAAGCAAGGTAGAAGCAAGATGCACTTTTAGTTTTTATTTCAGCTTTAGGCTTTGTTTGGCGAGGCGTTTTGAGAGTGGGGGACCGCCATTTTTGAAGAAGCCGTGCCAAACACTAAAAAATATTGGATGCGATTAGAATCGCCCCCACTATTTTGAGTGGGGGACCGTTGTTTTTGAGTCGCGAGTTGGCGCCCGCGACTCAAAAACTCTGCAGCGCTGCAGCCTTGGCTGTGCTGCTGCCTTTTCTTAATTTTTTTTTATATTATGTTATATAATATCATCATATGATAAAATTATATGATATATAATATATTATATATCATATTATAAGTTAATATCATAAATAACTTAATATTATTATATGATATATAAGTGGATGACTTATATTTCAAAAAGAAATTTTTTGTTTTAGAAAATTTTGGTTCATGTGATTGTGCCTCACAGGTTGAAACATCACTGTAAACGCTGTTCTTTCAAACAGTTTTATAGATTCTGCCACATTCTGCAAAACAGCTGATTATTCCATCACTGCTTTCCACCACTGCTTCTTCAATCGCAACAGCTGAGCCAAACAAAGCCTTAGGCTTCATTTGGTTTAGCGGTTGCGGTTGTAAAGAGAGCTGTTGTAATGGGAGGTTTGTAAATGGAGCTGGTGGAAATTGGATGCTGGAAACGGAAATCTGTTTGGGTAGTCTGTGTTTGCAGAGCTGTTCAGAACAGAGAACCATTTGGCAAAACAGCGGTGACGTTTTATAAATAATTTTTATTATAATTTTTTTTAAAAAAATATATAAAAATATATAAATTTTGTTTTATATAAAAATATATAAATTCTGATTTATAAAAATATATAAATTTTGTTATATAGGGTTTAGGGTTTAGGGTTTAGGGTTGCACTCTCGGCTGGGCTCCGGCAGAAGGCGACGCCGTTAACAGCGGCGGCGACGTTTGGCGGGAGTGTGTCGGGGCTTGAAGAGCCGGCTTCGTAGTAGTAGATACGGCCAAGTAGCTTCGTGACTAAAGAAATGCAGAAGAGGTCGTATGCGTCAGTGAAGAATCCCATGCCGGCGATGATGATCGCCGTGAAGTGGTACAGTTGGGTCTTGGCGACATCAAGCGCGTTCAGAACTTCAAGCTGCTGCTTCGCCATGGTCTGTTTATGGCAAAACTCAGGCAAGTGCTCGACCTGAGAGCAGGAGTTTGGGGGTGGAGGGATTGAAGAAAACAGAGTATTTATTAATGGCGGAAGCAGCAGCGTTGACAGTTTGGCAATTCCTGCACGGAGCGGCGATTCCTGCACGGGGCACGGGAGAAAACGCTATGAACTGGAGCTCTCCGGCGCCGTTTAGAAAGGCCACGAAATTCTTCACGCGCTAAACGCCGGCGATTGGAAAGGGAGGCGGCAAAACAAACGGAAATTTGGCCGGCGGTTGCGTTTCCGGAAAACGCGCCGGACAAAAACGCTGTGCCAAATGCAGCCTTAGTTCATTTGGTTAGTTTCAAGTTTTAAGTTCAGTTTTTGTCATCGTTAAAATTTAGTGTTTTTTTTACTCACGCGTCAAGTTAGCTTTTGCGCACGTGCTACTTCAATTATTATTTTTAAGTTGATTATCTTTCTAGGGTTATAGAAACCCTAGGGGTCTATTCTAATACAGTGAATTGTCATGCAATGCAATTAGAATTGTTCAATACTGTTGTTCGGCTGCGTAGTAAAATTCGATCACTTGAATTGAAATTTTGTAACTATTTTTTGTCAATATAATTAAAATTTAATTATAATTTAACCAAAGTTTGCTATGAGTAGTTCACAAAATATTAAAAAAAAGTTTAAACATATAGAAAAAAATCCATACATGAAATCACATTTGAGAATAATAGAATTTGACTTGCAAACCTAAAATCAAAGTAATAGAGATTAAAAATTTATAATGAGGAGGAGATTTGAAGGGAAAAAAACAAGAAATGAGAAGTTAATTAAAAGAAGAGGGAGGAGGGAGGAGGGAGGACGAATAGAAAGAGAAGTTAATTTTCTCTACAAGCTTGTCTCCCTCTTTACAAAAAGTGCACTCATAAAGAATTCTTTAAGGGGCGTTGGTTTGGATAGAATTGACTTTCTGAAATTTGCATTTGCGATTAAAAATTCAATTCTAATGTTTAACGGAACGGAATTTACGCGGATATTGACTCTTATGTGAAAATCAATGACTTTAACTTTTAACTAAAAAATTAAATCGTCAATTCTTACCTCCGCTCATGGGTTTTACACATAATCAAGTGTTTTCGCCAGAGTTTTTCGGCCTACGAGCGCGTTTTTTACCCGGGCGTGCGCTTTCCTGCAAGGTGTGTGTTTTCTGGCCGGACACGTGTTTTTCGGCCGGTCGTTCATTTTTTGCCCAGGCGGGTGTTTTTTTCGCCCGGGAGCGCGACTTTTCGCTCGAGCACTCGTTTTTCACCCGGGTGCGTGTTTTTCTCCCGGGCATGCGTTTTTCGGCCGACCGGGTGTTTTTCATCTTGCCGGGCATTTTTCGCCCGAGCGCGCGTTTTTCCCCCGAGCACGCGTTTTTCATCCCGGGCACACATTTTTCCGCCCGTGCGAGCACATTTACCGCCCGTGTACGCGCATTTTTCGCCTGTGCGAGCGCATTTTCCACCCGGGCGCGCGTTTTTACGCACGGGCGCGCGTTTTTTTCTGCCTGGGCGGGCGTTTTTGTCCCGGGCATGCGTTTTTCGCCAGTGGGCGCGTTTTTCCCTCAGGGGCTCATTTTTCGCCCGAGCTTGCGTTTTTCGCCCGGGCGTGTGTTTTTCGCCCGAGCACGTGTTTTTCGCCCGTGTGCGTGTTTTTTCTCCCGGGCGCGCATTTTTTGCCTTGGCGCGCATTTTTCGCCTGAGCGCGTGTTTTTTCTCCTGGGCGTGCATTTTTTGCCCAGACGCGTGTTTTTCGTCCGGGCGCGCGTTTTTCGCCTTGAAGCACGTTTTCCATGCGAAAACATATTTTTCGCCCGGGAGCACATTTTTCGCCAGATCGTGTTTATTTCGCCCGGGCGCCCGTTCTTTGCTCGGGCGCACCTTTTTCTCCCCCCCCCCCCCCCCCGTCATTTTTTTGCCCGGGCCGCAAAACGCACACCTGGGTCGATAAACACGCGCTCGGGTGAAAAGCGCGCGCCAGTGAAAAAAATGCGCACCCGATCAAAAAATGCGTGTCCGGACAAAAAGTGCGCTTTCGTGCCAAAAAATACAGTCATGACCGAAGAACTTGCGAACAGGCGAAAAACGCGGTCCTAAGCCAAAAAACCCACACCTTGGCGAAAAACACGTGTCCTGGAGAAAAACTCGCACCTTGGTAAAAAAATTGCCCTTGGGCGAAAAATGTGCGTCTTAATACATATTATGTAATTTAACGCGTTCGCCGTTGACGCTTATTTTGTGTTTTATAAATTTATTCTATAATATTAATTCCAATACCAATTCCATCATTCAGCCGAATAATTTTTGTTACTTAATTTCAATTCTATTGACTGAATTCAATCTTACAGCCGAACAACATAATTGAAATTCTATACAAAGCCAATTCATGTATATACTGATTTTCGTCGAAAAATCAATTCCAGAAACCCAATTCCGTTCAAACGAACAGACCCTAATATTATTTTACATTATCTAGACATCTAAATTGCTTCATGTTTTGTTCGTATAATCGCGGGATATTGTCGCCTTATAATTATGTATAATTTGAACTTATAACTACGTAAAGTTCTCACACCAAAGCCCTATCTAACGGAGTTCTTGTTTCAATGCAAGCGTCGCGAATATCATAAACCCTAAGGAAAGGGGTGCTCACATTTTTTTTAACTCACCATAAAAAAGGCGAGAAGGGAGCTTCAATCTTTGAGAGCTAAAAAGTCAAATTCAAATATCTTCTTTATTTTAATATAAAAATAAAATTAAAAATCTAATGATTAAAAATGTAGCTAAAAAATCCACTAAAAATCGGTTCTCATAAAACAACACCCTATACTTTCGAAACCCTAAACTCTAAAATTCTAAACGCTACGAAAGTCAACCTCATAAGCTTTTGATAGTGTACCAATACGGGCTATCAATTAGCTTTCCTCTAAGCACGCAACAAGCTGTCGAGAGTGACGTACTTCGTGAGTAGTCATCGCCCTAATTAGTCGTTCAGATCGGTTTAGGGTTCAGCAACATCCAAACACGTAAACAACTTCCTTGCACGGGGCTCATCGGCGGGAGCATTGTTATGAACAAGGAACTTCATCCACTTTCATGTGAAAACTGGATTTCTTTTCTTGGCGGCGGGGTTATGTCCAAACTCAGAAGAGCAAAAACACCTCACCAAACGGAGCCTAACACTGAAACAACTTTCTGAGTTTTAGGCTCTGTTTGGCGCGGCGGTGGCGGTTGCGAACGCGGTGGTTATGAACCGTCGTTCGTGAACGCCCTACCACACCTAAGAAACTCCATCCACATGTTTATGTTCAAAACTAGTTTTCTTTTCTTCGCGGCAGTAATGATTACCGTTGTCATGCCGAACATACATTCTATGACGGTGGCGTTTTTGTCCAAACTTACTCGAGCGAAAACGCCGAGCCAAACGGAGCCTTATTTTACATGAATATATATATACATGAATTATACATAGAGAATCTGGCCGACGTTCAACAAACTCTCGTGCGGAAGATTGAACATCACACTGTTCGCCCTGCAAACCCTCCTGAGAAAAGCATAGATGTAATCAACAGCAATCTTCTTCAACGGATTAGAATTCCTTTGAGCCCTCACAATCGTGTTCCCCAATATGTGCACCACCCCTGAATCCTTACACCTGTTCAGGAACTCGTACTCTTCGCCGGCCGTCACCGCCGCCGAAGAGCCGACGGATATGCCGCTCATGTAAGTCAACTGCCGGCACTGGGGGCCGGTAATCGACCGGGCGAGCACGATCGAGTCCTGCGACACGCCGGAGAACAGCGAGACATCATTCTCAAGAAGGTCAGCCGACCCGCCGTTCTCCGGCGCGTAGGAGACGCTCCGGTCAGAGTCGGTGCAGCCTTCCATCATCATCTCGAGGCGGACGAAGGTGGAGATGGCGCCGAAGAGCATCTTCTCGAAGTTGTCGTCCTTCCTGTGAATGTCTTTGTACCCGTACCGCGCCACGCAGCGGAATATGTGAAAATTCTTCGGGCCAATCTGCTTGACGAGGAAGCGCTCGTCGGCGGGAACAATGTAGACGGGAAGGTACTTCACGCAGACGAAGACGACGACGGAATGGATCGCCGGGAGATTGGTGATGAGGTGTGAGAAAATGTGCGGAACTCCGCTGGGCAGGTCGGTGTAGACGAAGCCGATGCCGGGGACACGAACGAGACCGAGACTGGGGCCGAGGCCGAGGATCCAAGCCATCGAGACTTTGGAGTGCATCTCAAACTCATAGCGGGCCACCGTGGCGTAATGCCAAACGTACATGATGATGAGGATGGCGGCGGCGATGACCAGTGGGACCCATCCGCCCTGGTTTACTTTTTGGATGACGGCGGAGAAGTACGTTAGCTCGACGAGGAGGGAGAGCGCGGTGAAGAGGAAGACGAAGACCCAATGGCTCCGCCATACCAGCAGCATCACTGGAATCATCAATAGGGTTGTAACTAGCATCACTACAACTACAGCGGTTCCTGGTCCAAAAAAACAAGTTATGCAATCAGTCGGGAATTTGAAATAAAATGTTGGCGTCTGTAAAGCACCTTAGATCACTGCCCGCGACCCCCCAATTCCGCCTTATATTTCTGTCAACACGAATTTTCACGCATAATTGATCTAAAATACGATCACTTTTCAATGCGACCGTATCACACAAATACGGCCGTATATTTTCACAAACAATCTACACCGTTGAAATCACGGATCATACGGCGGGATTTGCTCCCGCACGGTGCGTTACACATACCTAAATATTTCTCCGGGAATTTAGAGATAATGAAGTCATTAAAAAAAACTACGGCGGTCATGGATCTCAACTAGAAAAATGCATATGTTGTCTATAGATATAAGCGGTTATGCACAAGTCTGCAAGGCCAGCATGCGGCAGCAATAGTATTCGACCGTCGCTCGAGCGACGATCAGTTACTGTCGTCATCGCAAACTACGCACGAAGGACCAAGTGCAAGATTTCTGCTAAAAAGGGGGAAGAGTCCCGCCACAAGCTGAGTTGTATTGGTAAAAGATAAAAGAACACGGCGTATTCATGGGACTTTGGCACTAAGCACCCTTCAATTGTGAGGTTTTTGCACATTTCATTAATTTTGGCACTTTGCATCCCCAAAAGCTTTAATATTGACATTTTACACCATCCTAACTGAATATATAGGGTGGAAGATGCCAATATTAAAAATTTTGGGGGTGCAAAGTGCCAAAATTAAACATTCATGATGCAATGCGCAAAAACCTCATAATTGGAGGGTGCTTAGCGCCAAAAGTCCCATATTCATCGGTCTCCGCATCTCCAACGCCAACAATTTGTAACAAAATTTGATGGGAAGTTTCTTGATTCCAATTCTTTTTAGATAATGTTCAAACAATAAGGCTAGAAGGGTAATGAATGAAAGGTCCATGAAAAGAAAGAGAGAGAGAGAAAGTAAAAGAAGTAAGGATAGATTAAAAAAGCAGGCTCACCATAGGCATTGCCAATCTGAATTTGGTTTTTGAAACCCGCGGTGGCAGCGATGCAGAGGATCAGAAGTATCCAATTAATATCCGGAATGTATATTTGCCCGACAAACTTCTCCGACGTATGAACCACCCTGACCCTCGGAAAACAGCCGAGCGCAACCGCCTGCTTGATTATAGAGAATGTCGCGGAAATGGTGGCTTGGCTGGCGACTATGGCTGCGGCTGTGGCGACAACAAACATCGGCCAGTATATGCTTCCTGAAATTAGTAAACGGTTCACAATTTGTTCGCAGATAAGTGAAAAATACAAAGGGAAAACTGATGAGAAAGAATATACCTGGAATTGATTGATAAAATGAATCAGACACATGTTCTTGGTGCTCCAAGATGTAAGCTGCTTGTCCAGTATATGCTAACAGAAGGCAGGGGAAGACAACAAGAACGAAGGCAATCTGCATGGATAGTTAAAACTGAAAATCAATTGGTTGTAGGCAGGGGGTTAGGATCTATATTAAGGCTCTGTTTGGCGCGGCGGTGGCGGTTGCGAACGCGGTGGTTACGAACCGTCGTTCGTGAACACCTGACCACACCTAAGAAACTCCATCCACATGTTTATGTTCAAAACTAGTTTTCTTTTCTTGGTGGCAGTCATTACCGTTGTCATGCCGAACATACATTCTATGACGATGGCGTTTTTGTCCAAACTCACTCGAGCAAAAACGCCGCGCCAAACAGAGCCTAAGTGCGCAATGCTAAATTAGCTTCCTGATGTAGGCCTATTTTGAACACATCCCCTCATGTGTAGCGTCTTTGGACTCTTAACATGTAGACTGTTTTCTTTTTAAAGTTCGGTGACGTGCGCATGGGTCGTTGGGTCTAACCTGCTTTGATATCATGCTAGAATTTAAGCATTAAGCATAAAATCAATTGGTTGAAACTGTAGGGGCGCAAGATCTATATTAAATGCATAAGACACCATTAGTTTCATGATGTGAGACTATTCTCAACACGTCAATGTCACGTGTAGGATCTCTGGACTTAACACCTAGACTATTTATTTAATTGGATGACATGTGAGTGAGTCGTTGGGCCCAACATGCTCTGATATCATTTAGAATTTAAGCATCGAACCTAAATTCGTAGTTGTAAGGGCCAAAGATTTATATCAAGTGCACAAGGCTAATGCGAGACTATTCTCAGCACGTCCATTCGTGTGCATGGTCTTTGGACTCTACCGCATGGAATAGTTTTTTAATTGGATGATGTGCGAATGGACCGTTGGGTCTAGCTTGCTTTGATATCATTGCTAGAATTTAAAAAATCAAACTTAAAATCAATTGGATATAGTTGTAGAAGCTCAAAATCTATATTACGTGCATAATATTACATTAGCTTCCTAATGTTCGAATATTCTCAACACGTTCCGTCACGTGTAAGGTGTTTGGACTCACCACCTGGACAATTTTTTAAAGTGCATGACTTGCAAGTGCGCTGCTGGGCCTAACTTGCTCTGATATCATGTTACGATTTAAGCATCTAATCTAAAATCAAGTGGTTGCAAGATTTGTATTATGTGCACAAGCCACATTAGTTTCTCGATGTATGACTATTCTCAATAATAACTAAAATTCGACCGGAAATCTTTGCTTAAATCCATTCAAAGCTTACCTGAATAGCAAGAAGAGGAAAATGACACAGGTCAGCGAATAGTGCTTCTGTTCCTGCAGAGAGTTTTTTGACCACTTTAGTAGTTTCACATATGCAAGTTAAGATAAAGTATGAGGACGAAGGAAAGTACTCAAAGTTTTGAAATGGCTAACCTGTGATGCTAAGCATTATCCCCCCAAGGGAAGTCCAATTCCTATTACCGCCTTTGAAATACCGAATTACGTAAACTGGATTGAAGGCTTTGAGAACTGAATTGTCGTATTTCCAAATGTTGACTGCGCCTATGCCTCCTATTAGCAGGAACCAGAGTAGAACAATTGGGGCAAATAACCATCCAACTTTGTCTGTACCATAATGTTGCATGCTAAACAAACCGACTAATATAATCACTGCCACCAGCATAACCACATCTGTGATATTGAGATTGTCGAAGAAAAAAATTAGCAAAGAAAACAATAAGACTCTCTTAATTTGAATGGAATTGAGCCATTGGAATTGGAATCTGAGGGGCAAATTTCGATTCTATTGTTCGGCGACAAAATAAAGAATGAATTGGAAATCATACTGAATTCCATGGGATTCATTTTATGGAAATCTTCTATTATTTTCTAACAACTTCGGAATTGGACAGGAATTGAAATCGATCCAAATTCCAATATTCAATTTCGTTCAAACTAACAAAGCCTAATAGAATAATTTAAATGTAGAATCTGAAATTGCACCATGCTCGAGCTTGTTTGGCGTGAGTTTTTTAACAGCAACTCAAACTATTTGAAGGGTTCGAAAAAAACCCCGTTATATATGCGGATATCCAAAAGGATGAATGAATTTTACAGCATTGCTTGTTGAACATGAAAATATATAATCAGGTAAAAGCACTTGTTTTATAGGAATACCTTTGCTTATCTCTGGGTGGTTCACCTTGATTCCACCGGCTGCTGAGAGAACTGAAAAGAAAGCATGCACCCGTAAAATGATGAAGAAAAAAATATCACATCAGTAATGCTTTCAAAATATGGCGAAATGCAACAGAAACATTGTGATAGCATCTCTCTGTTAGGGGTAAGACTTCACCCGTACCCGTGGGCAATACCAGCTGCTCAAATACCGCACCACGCGAAGCAGTCCACGACAATGATCCATAGTGGCCCCAATCGGGATCCCCTAACAGGGCCGCGGCCCCCACACCCCAACCCGTTTCCTCAACCAGTTTAATTGAGGCGGGTTGTTGAGGCTGTGATTTGATCCTCAGACCTCCTTGATAAGGAGCCTTCAACACGGCTCTCATCACCAACTGAGCCGCTTTTATGTTAGGGGTAAGGCTTCACCCGTACCCGTGAGCAATACCAGCTGCTCAAATACCGCACCACGCGAAGCAGTCCACGACAATGATCCATAGTGGCCCCCAATCGGGATCCCCTAACAGGGTCGCGGCCCCCACACCCCAACCCGTCTCCTCAACCAGTTTAATTGAGGCGGGTTGTTGAGGCTGGGATTCGATCCCCAGACCTCCTTGATAAGGAGCCTTCAACACGGCTCTCATCACCAACTGAGCCGCGGCTCAGTTGGTGATGAGAGCCGTGTTGAAGGCTCCTTATCAAGGAGGTCTGGGGATGAGAGCCATGTTGAAGGCTCCTAACACTCTCCACCTACGAGCTATTTTGGAAATGTTAGAAACAACATCCCAAGAAAGAAAAATTGCTTGATGCTGCTGTTGCAAATTTACATAGAAATAGTATACCTGAAATAGATGGAGTGAGAATACCATCACCAATGGTCGCACAAGTTCCGATAAGAACGAGAATAAGAATAACAATTCTCTTGTAAGTATGAGCCTCCAACCATTGCTTAACTTTTGCTGCCAGTGAGTTCTCTTCATATGTTAGGCTGCTGTATGTTGTCAGCTCAACATCAGTCTTATGCTGGTTTGGAATAGTGCTTACTTTTGCATGCCTACAGAGTAGTGAGTACAAAGCAAAGGTCCCCCCTACAAAAAACAGAACATGCAAAAGCGCAAGTGTTGGGGTCGTATGAGAAATTTGAGGGATGTGGATGTTATTAATATAAAACACCGAACAATGGCCATGTTTAGGAGAGCAACTGGAAAGCGGTGGCCATTGTGAACATAGTTAGCGTTTGAGAAGGTGCGGTCACAAACACTATTTTTCCATAACGATGTTATAGGTCAAAATGCCATCACCATACTACAACTGTGGCCCAGATCCTAAAAAGTGGAATTGGGCCAGGAAAACCGTTGTGAAAGTTCCAAATGCAAGTAAACCGTCACCATTGCATTTACTACCACAGTTTTACACCACCACCGCTCAAACACCACAAATATCCCCAAAAGAGCCAAAGAAACACATTTAACATCTCATTTTCGCAAAATGCTCAAGTAGTACATAAATCTCTGAAAACAGACATCTCCCGTACCATCAAGTTCATAAGAGATGTGTTAACATTTAACAATGACATCGCTGCCTACCAAACTAAAAAAATGGGCAAAACAAAAAACTCTTGCTACATTTTGTTTACTAGTACATGTCTAATGTTTCAATTGAAGTTTTTGTTGTGGTTTTAACACTTACCACCTCGAATTTAGTATTTGATAAGTGCTAATTATTGGGACCTCCCCAAGGACATTGCATAATTAGATGAACCTCTCCTCTACCTTTTGAAATTATAAAAATCACTCCTCGAGGTTTACAATGTTATTTTTTAGTACAGTAAACCTCCCCACCATGAGGGATGAACTCATAATGTATCTTAATTAGGAGTAGTCTTGTAATATTGTAAGCACAGATGGAGGCTTTTGCAATTTCAAAAAGTAGAGGGGAGGTCCCTAAAATTAAGTAAAGTTTTGGGGTCCAGGTAACCAATCCTATGTGATAATGCAAGTGCTACAAGTTTTTAATTTTCTAGCAATAAAAATAATTAGATGGAGGTTTAGGCTGTGCAGTTCATAGTTTCAGCCTAACTTTTCGTTCCTCGGAGGTTTCATGTACAATCTACGAGCTGCATGGGTCTAGTTTTTTTACAAGTCTAGGATCGATTACAAATTTACAATCGAAATGTTCGAAAAACAGAGAAACTGAACGGTTTCGGCCAACAATTTGTTACCCTCACGCATTCGCCGGAGCAGACACTTCTCATCGGGACCACCGGAGAGCGCATTTGGAGACCACCGTGATTTGGAAATTAATTAGTATTAATTAATTGGTTAATATTAATTAATATTTTTTTTTAAATATTAATTATATTAATATTAAATGTAATATTTTATTAAGTGTGCCCTCCCTCATCTATATAAGGGAGAGGGGTAGGAGTGTTTGGGGATCTTGAATGTTCTAGGTTTTAGAGCTCTCATTTGGAGAGAAGGTTCTTGGAGGACCCAGCCTCCTTGAGCTTGGCCAGAGCTTGCTCTGGATTGTATCTCGTGTTTGTTTCAATTAATGCAATCCTGTCTCATGTTGTAACACAATCCATCAGTTTTTAGTAAACATGAGGACATACATGCAAAGGATAAAAGTTTTAGGTAGTATGCAATAACTTCTATGTTCATTTATGGAGTGAGTAATTGGGGGAGTTATGGACTGTTGCCAATAAAAAAAGATAAAGTCAAAAAATGTAGGCACCAATATTCAATACCAATTCTTCAGTTTGTCATACCAACGATAAATATCATAAGCTCACATTAATAGTGTCCACAACCTATATGTTAACTTACCTATCATCATAATTTTTGTAGCTATACGTTGTTAGAGACGCAATTTGGGGCAAATCATATCAAAGGAAGCGCAACAATGAATTTGTCGTGTGTCATTTAATTATGTTTATTCAATTGCGGCTCTGTATTCAAAAACCCTAAAATTGCGGCTCTGTATTCAGTTGCTTCACTTTTTGGTTTACTTTGGTTGTATTTTGGTCTTAGTTAATTTTTTGTTAATTTGATGCGCCTCCTCTTGGAGGGGAGACTTGGCGCACCGGTTAAGGTCTCGTTGTGTGACCTTGAGGTCACGGGTTCGAGTCCTGGAAGCAGCCTCTTGCAAAAATGCAAGGTAAGGTTTGCCTACATTTCACCCTTGTGCTAGGAGCCTGGGACCCTTCCCCGGACCCTCGCTGCGCGGGGATGCTTTGTGCACCGGGCTGCCCTTTTTTTTGACGTGCCTCCTCTTCCTGCCTAGCTGACATCCCAAGAAGAAGTTTTGGAATCCTCTAGCCGGCCACCTCCTTCGCCTAATCACCCCAAGAAGAAGCCATGGAACCACTAACCAGCCAACTCCCTAGCCAACACATACCAATTCCTTCATCAATCTCAAACACCGGCCCCACATCGCTCCTAGTCCCTTCCATCTCCACAAAGCCCTAATCCCCTCCATCCAAAGAACCTCTCTAAGAAGCCTAGGTCAAGGCTCCAGCTTTTCAACATTGTACTGCATCGAGGTTACAGAAAAAACAAGAAGAATTCCAATACCTCCCTTTCTTCTTCCGTTGATCATCGTCCCGTGCCAAGATCCTTATCCAGGATTCCTAACCATGCTCTTTTACAAAAGCTGGTAAATACTTAATGTGATGACTTGGTAGATGAATAAAAATATAAATGATTTAATTTGCAAGAAACTGTTTAACTTAAATGCTGTCGTTACAAATTCAAAGCAATACAATTAGTCCTTCAAACCTGGAAATTTTTATAGTGTGATCATAAGATTAAACATCAAGTAAAAAGTAAGCGAGTTTTAAATGGACTGAACAAAAATATCACTCTTATCCCGGCATGATAATGTTAAGTATTAACTTATAGTGTGATCATAAGATTAACTTATATGCTAATGTTAGACATGATAATGTTAAGTAGATGTGCAGAACTTGAAATCATATTGAAGGCATGTGTGATGGATTTTCTGGTAAACTATAGTCCGGAGCTCTAGATTAAAGTGCATTTTCAGTTGAAGAAATTTCCCTAAGTAAGAGCTCTAGATTAAAGTGCATTTTCAGTTGAAGAAATTTCCCTAAGTAAACAGAAGCGAAACATAATAAAATGAAAACAGAACAAAGACAATAGTGATGATAGTTTACCTTGCCCATTGTCATTAGCTCTCAACACCACCAAAACATATTTGAGGAGTGGGATAAGAGTTAGTGAGTATATAATCAGAGAAAGGGCTCCAATAACATCTTCTGGATCACTGACTCCATGAGAAAATGTGTTGTAAAAAACATATAATGGCGATGTGCCTAAATCTCCAAACACTATACCAAGGCTTTGAAAAGCAAGCCGTATAAGCAACAGAGTAGATAATTTCTGCAACAAATTTTTTTTTTTAGTTTCTTAAGAATATTACAGAATGAACAAGAATATTTACTTTTTCATCCACAAAAATAAATTAAAAATAATGAACATGGTAGGATTAAAGTGCATGGAAAGGTGAATGGAGTTTTCAGCAAAGTAATCAATTATTATCTGGCAACTTATTTGGCCTCAATTACAAGAGGTTATGAAGATTGGAAGTGGTTTAACTAATAGATGGGAACAATTTGTAAGCATAGTTTGCCAAACAATAAATTTGATTTTCTGGATTATTATTCTAATATGGTATCGGAGCAGAGCAAACCCGACCCGATTAACAAAAATAGTCCAAAATTTAGAGTCCCAAGACCCTGTTAGTTCTATGGTTGATATTTTGTTTGGGGATTTTACAGGTAAAAAAAAGAGGAGAGGAAGCATGGGCAAGGAAAAGTACAACTTACTTCAATTTTTAAAAGATGGGATACATGGTCTATATATAGCCATACAGTGCTGTTACAATTCTTAACCAGATACAGATGAGAGGTTTAATTAATATTAATTAAGACTATTACATTTACGATAAGCTAATTAACTTCTTTATATTTCCCAGGCATAGAGAGGGGCATCGGGACTCCATCAGGGCAGCCACTGGGAATCTCTCATGGCTATTGATTCAACCATGGGGGCAGATTTTTGGTTTCAACACCCCCTCTAAATATGCTCCATCTCTTACTCCTAGCAGGTTCCTGAATTCCACGAATCGGCTTCGGTGAAGGGGCTTGGTCATGATGTCGGCGATCTGTTCTTGTGTAGGGCAGAACTTGAGCTCGATTAAGTTCTTCTCTACTGCTTCTCTGATAAAATGAAATCGTATTTCTATATGTTTGCTCCTTGCGTGATATACAGGATTTTTCGCTAGAGCGATGGCGGAAGTGTTGTCGCACAGTAGTGTTACTGCTGTCGCTTCTTCTTCTTCGTGGCTCTCCCTGATTAAATCCTTTAGTAGCCTTTGTATCCAAATCGCCTCACACGCGGCCGAGTTTAAAGCCATGAACTCTGCCTCTGCGGTAGAGAGGGCAACAATGTGTTGTTTTTTGGAACTCCAGGAAATGATGCTGGAACCGAGGAAGAAGGTGTATCCTCCAGTGCTCTTGCGATCCTCCAGGCAGGCAGCCCAATCAGAGTCGGTGTAGCCTGTTAATTTTGTATCTTCTTCTTCTTTAAACATGAGCCCGTAGGCTTTGGTTCCCTGCAAGTAGCGTAAAACCCTTTTTGCAGCACCAAGGTGAATTTTAGAGGGGTTACATACGAACCTGGCAAGAATGTTGACCGCATTTTCAATGTCTGGTCGGGTGTTTGTGAGGTAGATGAGAGACCCGATCAAACTTCTGTACTCTTCATTGTTGGCTTGTGCTTCGTCTTCCTTCTTTGTGGTAAGCATCTGACTTGCACACATAGGGCTTGCAGTGGGGTTGCAATCCTCCATATGAATTTTTTTTAACAGCGAGAAGGTATAGGATTCTTGAGACAGAAATATTCCGTCTGCAAGGTGTTTGATTTGAAGACCAAGAAAGAATTTCAGTGCTCCCAGGTCTGTCATTTCATACTTTGTTTTCACCTGTTTTCGGAATTCTTCTATCATCCCTGGATCTGTCCCTGTTACAATCAGGTCATTTACATAGAGGCTGACAAGAATGCTACCTTGTTTTTCATGTTTTACATACAAGGTTGGTTCACTGGGGCTGCGTGTGAAACCTTCAGTTAGAAAATATGAGTCTATGTTTTGATGCCAGGCACGGGGGCCTGTTTCAGACCATACAAGGCTTTGTGGAGCTTATACAGTTTCTCTTCTTCTTCTTTGATCTCATACCCGGGTGGTTGTGAGACATATCCGTCTTCCGAGAGCTTTCCGTTCAGAAACGCTGATTTTACATCAAGCTGGAAAATTGGAAGGTGTTTCTGAGCTGCAATTGCCAACAGGAGTCTTATTGTTGTCATCCTTGCTACGGGAGCAAATGTTTCGTCATAATTTGTCCCGGGTTTTTGTGTGAAGCCTTTAGCTACTAACCTTGCCTTAAATTTTTGTATGCTTCCGTCTTCATTTTGTTTTATTTTGAAGATCCATTTAAGGTCAATTATGGTACGGTTAGGGGGTCTATCAACAAGGGACCATGTGGCATTTTTCTCAATGGCTCTTAATTCTTCATCCATTGCTGCTTTCCATATTTCTGATTCTGCTGCTTCTTTGTAGTTGTGTGGAGTTGCGGTCATTAGAGCAAATTCAGCTGTTTGATATATGTCACTTATCAATTTCAGTTTTATGGGTGATGATGAATCTGAATCCTCCTCCTCTAGTTCATTTTGAGGAGAGGCAGACTCTGCACAGTCTTGCTGAAGAGGAGCAGAAGGGTCTTCACTGCATTGGATGGGACTAGGAGGTGCTACCAGTTCAACCGGCAGTGAAGGGCCACGAGGAAGTGAAACAGAGACTGATGCCCAAGTATATTTGCTCTGCTCATGGAATATTACATCTCTAGATATTATAATCTTGTTTGTTTTAGGTTCCAATATTCTATAGCCCTTGCTTTCACTGTTGTATCCAATCATCACACACATTACACTATTGTCTGTCAATTTGTCTTTTCCAGGCTTGTTTGAGTGAGGAAAGGCCACACAGCCAAACACCCTAAGGTGTGCAACAAATGGTTTTTGATGGTAAATGCTCTCATATGGTGTTGAGTTGTGTAAGGCTTTGGTAGGGACACGATTTAAAATGTATGTAGCTGCGACAGTGGCTTCACCCCACAGATTCTTGGGACAGGAAGAATGTGACATCATGGTTTTTGCCATCTCCACCACGGTTCGGTTGCGCCTTTCTACAACCCCATTCTGTTGGGGAGTGTAGGGAGTGGAAAGTTCTCTACTTATCCCTGTTTCCTGGCAGAATTGATTGAACTGTTGTGACATAAACTCTCCCCCCTATCTGTTCTTACTGTTTTAATTCTTCTTTCTAGCTGATTCTCTATCTGTCTTTTGAAAGTTTGGAAGTGGATGAAGGTTTTAAATTTGTGAGCAAGGTGGTATATCCACATGTAACGACTATGATCATCAACAATGAGAAAGTAATAGAGTTTACCACCCAGGGAGGGTGTGCTGGCAGGTCCCCAGAGGTCCATGTGGAGGAGATCAAGGGGGGCAGTTGCCCTCCTATGAGCAGTTTGGGGAAAAGGTTGTCTATGAGATTTGGATTGGGCACAAGATATACAATCATGGGGAATGGTTTTGAAATCAGGCAATCCCTTAACCAGGTTTTCCTTTTGTATTGTTTTTATGGTTGCAAAACTCAGATGTCCTAGCCTATGATGCCAAAGAATTGGGGTGGAGCAACCCTGTACACAGGAGAGGGCTTGCATCCCGGCAGGCTCAAGGCATAGGGTAAAGATGTTGCTTGAGTTCATGTGGGCTGAGGCTACAATAACTTGTCTCTTGATGTCAACAATATCACAAGAGTTGTGTTTGAACTCCACTTTATACCCTTTGTTTAATAATTGTCCTACACTAAGGAGATTTTGGGTGAGTGTAGGAACATATTGGACATTTGTTATTATTTTGGTGAGTCCATTTGGTGCCTTGACAGCAATAGTCCCCTTTCCTTCAATTGTTTTCCTCTTGCCATCTCCAAGTGTTACTTCTAATTTCCAACTGTCATCTAGGGAGATGAAATAGTTTTTGTTGTTTGCCATATGATTGGAGCAGCCGCTGTCTATGAACCAGGTGTTGGATGTGTCAGCCATGCTGGGTGTGTTACAGGTGAACAGAAATTGGTCAGATGATTCAATTTCTGTAACTTTAGCTTCTTCCTTGGTTTTGTGCCAGCATTTTTCTGCCGAGTGATTTGGTATCTTGCAGTTTTTACATCTCCAGTAGCAGTCTTTGGATTCATGGTTTGTTTTCTTGCAAATAATGCACCGTGAGTCATTATTGCTATTGGGGTTTTGTTTGTGGACTGTTTTATCTGTGGTTTGTGGCTTGTAGTTTTTGTAGTTTCCCTTTTTAACTGGATCTTCATATTTCTTCTTCTCTGCGTTTTTGTTCTGAAAGGACATCTGAGTATGGAAAGCTTTTTCTAGTGAGTGTTCTTCATGGCTAAGTAAATCTTCATGGGTTTGCAAGGAAGCCATGAGAACATTCACAGAGAGTGTGTCCAAGTCATGAGCCTCCAAGATGGCTGAGACAATATGTTTGTGGGTGTGTGGCAAAGATCTTAGGATTTTTTCTACGATTTGTTGTTCCTCTATTATGCCTCCATGAGTTCTAATTTGGTTTACAATGGTGATGACTTTAGCAAAAAATGCTTGAACTGATTCTACTTCTGCCATTGTAATTGTATCAAAATTGCGCCGGAGTGAATATAGTTTGAGTTTGATTACCTTTCGTGATCCTTTGTACTCAGCTTCCAATCTCTGCCATGCTTCTTGAGAGGTTTTGGATCCCATTATCCTGGGATAAATAGCAGGTGCAATGCCCTGTTGGATTAGATGGAGGGCAAGTGCATCCTTTTTCAGTTTCTCTTTGGTGTATTTGGTTGTGCCTCCTTCTGCAGTTTTGTCGTCAGGTTGACGCCCTTCTTTGACGATGTCCCATAAGTCTTGGGACCTTAGTAAGGTCTCCATTTTGTCACTCCAAAAGTCATAAAGCTCTCCATTGAATATTGGTATGGATGAATGGGTATATGGAGGTGGATGGATGGTAGATGATGAGGCCATGGATGGTTATGAAACAAAAAGATGAACAGATCCCAGAGAAATGGTGCTCTGATACCACTGTTAGTTCTATGCTTGATATTTTGTTTGGGAATTTTACAGGTAAAAAAAAAAGAGGAGAGGAGGCACGGGCAAGGAAAAGTGTTGCTTACTTCAATTTTTAAAAGATGGGATACATGGTCTATATATAGCCATACAGTGTTGTTACAATTCTTAACCGGATACAGATGAGAGGTTTAATTAATACTGATTAAGACTTACATTTACGATGAGCTAATTAACTTCTTCTTTATATTTCCCAGGCATAGAGAGGGGCATCGGGACTCCATCAGGGCAGCCGCTGTGATTCTGTGAAGCTCTCATGGCTATTGATTCAACCATGGGGGCGGATTTCTGGTTTCAACAGACCCTACACATGAGAACACGTGTTGCGAATACCCCCAGATCCGAAAATTAATGTAGCTTTGTTCCCTTAAAATAAATTTTTCCTCTCTTAACTTTGCAGAGATACATTAATTTCGAGATCTGAGACTATTCTTACAACATCAGCACATGTGTAGGGCCTTCAACCTCTAATGCTTGGACTAAATTTTTTTTTATTTGGACAACTTACGAGTAGTTGTTGGTATTAGGCTATTAGCAAGTGCAATACCAGGCTAAAACCTAATTGTTCAACAACAACACTCAAGCCTTATCCCACCATAGTGGGGTCGGCTATATGGATCCTTTGTCGCCATTGCGCTCTATCTTTAATCATAGCCTCACTAAAGCCTAAGTACATCATATCTTTCCTTATAGTTTCATTCCAAGTCTTTTTTGGTCTACCCCTCCCCCATTTAACATGTCTAGTGACTAAACTCTCACAACGCCTAACATGTGCCTCTAATGATCTCCTATGTACATGTCCGAACCATCTTAATCGAGCTTCTCGCATCTTCTCTACAATTGGCGCCACTCCTGTCTTATCCCTGATACAATCATTCCTAATTTTATCAAGTCTCGTGTGACCACACATCCACCTAAGCATTCTCATCTCCGCAACTCCCATTTTTTGCTCATGTACATCATTCACTGCCCAACACTCAGAACCGTAGAGCATTGCTGGCCTAATTGCAGTACGGTAAAACTTGCCTTTAAGTTTTAATGGTACTTTACGATCACATAAGATCCCAGATGTGCCTCTCCACTTCAACCAATCTGCTTGGATTCTATGTATCACGTGTTAGGCTAAAACCTAATTGTTCATCCTTAAAAAAACATGTTAGGTTGGATGTTTAGGTTCTAACATATCAAAATACTGAAAGAATATGTCACTGAAAATTTAAAAGATTTAGGCTCCGTTTGGCACCGCGGTCATGAATACGGTGGTTATGAACTTTTGTTCGTGGACGCCCGACCTCACCTAATGAATTGTTGTTCGTGAACGCACGACCTCACTGGAGCAAAAACGCCGTGCCAAACGGAGGCTTAAGATCACGGAAACTATAATATGAAACTGAGGTAACACAAAAAATTACATCTACTCTTCTTCTGGTGGAGAAAACTTCTAGTGATACAGAGATTCAACCCCAATACCATTTTAATTATTTAGTCAACTGGGAATTAACAATTAAAAACATCTGGCAGGTACAACTAATGGCAAAACTCCGTATGAATCGTCCAATTAATGAGCAATACGACAACGAATGATTAGGGATTTATGGCCACAAGAAAAAAATGTTATTGAATCCTGTAAGAACTGGAAATTTTTTTACAGAAACCAAGAGGAAGTCAACCATGGCAATCCTGCATGGCGTTTTAATTAGAATTGCATATCTATGGTAATTTGTCGGAAGATGAACAAACAAAGCAATCTCAAAAAATATCTCCTCCGCAATTCATCTCCTAAAACCAGATTTCAAACTATAAACATGGCAATAAGATTCAAAAAAAGAAATCAGGAAAAGAAGAGACGATTATAAAGGAATACCTTCTCCCCGTTCACATTCCGAAGCCTGCCGGCCTCCTCTTCCATGGGCTGATCAAACTTCTCATGCAAATCCAATATGCTTACTCCCCCGCCACTTTCCTCGACGGAGATCGACGCCATCAAACCCGATAAATTACAATGTCAAACCTCACTTTCTCATACCCAAATCGAGCGCGTAACCTAAAAACTGCAATCCAAAGTTAAACCCAGTAAAATCAAAATCTACCGAAACTCAGCAGAGCAACATCGTGCGAATTCCGATCAAAGTGGAAAGAATTCAAACAAACAAAAAAGTGAGTTGAATTCCTCGATAAACCAAAATTCTCGAGGCCGCGCACCTCAAGTCCAAGAAGCTTATCTGAAGCGCAGAACCACAAACTTCGTCAGCTCAGCTTCGTTATATCTGAAGACGTTTTTGTGGAGCGATGGAGATTGGAGAATCTTATAGCGATTCGGATTGGCAATGGAGGCGGCGGCAGCATTATAATTATTTAGAGCGGTGTTAGCGCACCAATTATTCGCAGTCCACGAGCACGCGATCAACATTCTAAGTGCGAGGCGAAAGCGTTCTGCCCGATGTGCAGTTGGGGCGTTTCGCGTGTGTTGTGAATGTGGACTTATGAGGTGAACGCGTCGTGAGTGAGTCATTCATGGCGATACTGTGGAGGTGCGGTCCCGCCGGTCGAGATAGCGCAATAAAGGGCGCGCGCGGGGTGGTGCGGTTGGAGTCTGTTGCGGAACGCTTAAGGCTCGTGGTAGACCGGTTCACTTGAACCACCTTAGCTCGTGAGCGAACTAAGCGCGCAAACAGTCAATTAGAGATTTGCTGAGTACACAGGGACTTTTTAACGTTGAAAACCCGGAAAGGGTAAAAAACCACGCGGCCGGAGCTGTGCCGACCAAACTTCACTATCTTCTGGAGGTTACAACTTGGAAACTAGAACTTAAGCGCGACAGGCCGCTGCTCGTTACAATATTTGGAGAGAGAGAGAACGAGCTCCGAGGGTGACAGGCCACCTCTCGGCAAAACTAAGTCTTTTTCCCTTCTGAGAATGCTAGTCGCCTTTCGGAAGTGAGGCGGCTAGTCGCCTTTTCCTTCTGAGAATGCTAGTCGCCTTTCGGAGGTGAGAAGGCTAGTCGCCTTTTTCTTCTGAGAATGCGAGTCGCTTTTCGGAAGTGAGAAGGCTAGTCGCCTTTCGGGATGATGAAGATCTTCAAGTCCACGAAGGAGATCTTCAAGCGCCGAAGGAGAATTCCGCAAAAGTCTGCAAGGAGCTCTCCCGGGTCCAGAAGTCAAGGTCCTTTCAAATGAAGCCTTGGGGCTCCTTTTATAGCTTTGGACGGGGGCGACCCGGTAATTTTGTCGTTGGTAGTTTCCATAAATGCTCGGTGGACGAATCATATTCTCCGGTTCGGGGCCCTCGGATCGCCATTTTTCGTAAATGACCACCTTGCCCCTCGGGCAGCTTGGGCAGCTCGGGCAGTTCCGTTGGAGGCGAAAAAGGCGACTGACTGTTCCTGAAAAGTGAGAAGCCTGAAAGACAAAATGTGAGAAGCCGAAAAGACAAAAAGTGAGAAGCCGGAAACCCAAAAAGTGAGAAGCCGGAAACCCCAAAAGTGAGAAGCCGGAAAGACAAAAAGTGAGAAAGCTTCCTGATCGCGCTCAGAAACGTTCTGAGCGCGCGCTAGCGCTGAAGTGCTCCAAGTGCGCAACGAACCACGGAGATGCCTCGGGCGGACGGCGGACGGCGGACGGGGAGTTGCCCCCCAAAGGGGGGGACCGGGATCCTTTGGCGAGGAGAGGGCGCCGGACCGCACCCCGAGGAGGGGTGGGCGCGGCCGCGCACCCCAAAGAAAAAGGGGGGGTGCGGATTGGCCGCACCCCCAAGGGGGTGCGGCTTGGCCGCACCCCCCAAGGGGGGATGCGGCTTGGCCGCACCCCAAGGGGGGTGCGGCTTGGCCGCACCCCCCAATGGGTGCGGCTTGGCCGCACCCCCCAATGGGTGCGGCTTGGCCGCACCCCCCAATGGGTGCGGCTTGGCCGCACCCCCCAATGGGTGCGGCTTGGCCGCACCCCCTTAGGGCGGTGCGGTCGGGGGGTGCAGCCTGCGTGCTACCACACTCTTTGACCGTCGACCCCTCCTCTCTTTTCCGGGGCTTTCTTCAGGTGCGTACTAAGGCCTTTACGGGTGTACAACATAAGCCCCCCAAACCTTCGGAGTTCGAGTTCCGGAGCGAGGAGTTCGAAGGTTTTGATTTTTTCTGCGGCGGCTTTACCCATTGTCCTCTGTGCGGCGCTTTTCTGGTAGGAGCTAATGTCGGAGGGTGTTGGTTTTCCGAGGTCGTTGTGGGCTTGCTGCCCGGCTCTGATATCCGTATGGGCTGAGGGGTTTCTGCAAAATGACAGATTAGCTTGGGCGGTTCTGAGCCCGCGGCTTTTACACAATAGAAAATTAGTTTGCGCAAGTCTGTGCTTGCGGCTTTTTTGCACGAGTCTGTGCTCGCGGCTTTTTTGCACGAGTCTGTGCTCGCGGCTTGGCCGGTGAATAGCGGGTGTATTCAAACCGTGGGTGAATGTAAGGGGGGCAGGCCCCTACGTCACCGGGACTCGACGGCGGAGGAGAAGGGCGAACCTTCAATCGACGGCGGTGCAAAGTCCCCGAGGCAGGGCCCCGAAGTGGCCGGTGAATAGCTGGTGTATTCAAACCGGGGGCGAACGTAAGGGGGCAGGCCCCTACGACGCTGGGACTCGACGGCGGAGGAGAAGGGCGAACCTTCAATCGACGGCGGTGCAAAGCCCCCGAGGCAGGGCCTCGAAGTGGCCGGTGAATAGCTGGTGTATTCAAACCGGGGGCGAACGTGAGGGGGGCAGGCCCCTACGACGCTGAGACTCGACGGCGGAGGAGAAGGGCGAACCTTCAATCGACGGCGGTGCAAAGCCCCCGAGGCAGGGCCTCTTTATAAAGTTTTTTCTTAAGTGAGTGTAAGTGTCAAAATATAGTTTTACAGTATGAAATCATTTGGTGCATAGCTTTATGTAAGATAAGATAGGTGCACGAGTCTGGCTCGCGGCTTTTACATAACATGTAATATAAGATAGGTGCACGAGTCTGAGCTCGCGGCTTGTACATAAATTATAAGATAAATTCACACGAGTCGGAGCTCGGGGCTTGGTACAGAAATTGAAGATAAGTTTGCACGAGCTTGAGCTCGTGGCTTAGTACATGGTAGAGGTCCCTGGATGACTGGTAAAAGCGGCGCAGGTTTTGAGCGTTCCAGGTGTGTGGCAAAGTCTTCCCTTCCGCCGTCCTGAGCCTGTATGTTCCGGGTTTCACGACTGTGGTGACTACGTACGGGCCCTCCTAGGCCGGTGAGAGCTTATCTCCTTGGGGGCCTTTACCGGCGGCCTCGATGCTGCGTAAGACGAGATCTCCTACGTTGATTGGTCTGGGCTTCACCCTCCTGTCGTAGGTCCGGGCGACACGCATTTGGTAGAGTGCAGCACGGTGAGCAGCGCTGTCTCGAACTTCTGGGATTAGATCGAGGTTTTCTCGGAGCAGTCCATCATTCTTGCTGGGGTCGAAGGTTAGTACTCGAGCACTCGGAACGCCGATGTCGACGGGGATGATAACTTTGGTTCCGTAACAGAGGTTATAAGGTGTCTCCCCTGTAGGAGTCCTCTCTGTTGTGCGATATGCCCACAACACATTCGGGAGCGCGTCTACCCACTGTCCCCGGGCTTCTTCCAAGCGTGTTTTCAGTCCTTTGAGGATGGTGCGGTTTGTGACTTCTACTTGTCCGTTGGTTTGCGGATGTGCTACGGCCGTGTGACGCAGGATGATCTTCAGATCCTCGCACATCTTGGTGAAGGACTTCCCAGTGAATTGAGTGCCGTTGTCGGCAATGATTGCAGCCGGGATGCCGAAGAGGCAGACGATGTTCTTCCAGACGAATTGTTTGGCGTTTTCTTCCGTAATTTTGGCCAGGGGCTCCGCCTCCACCCATTTGGTGAAGTAGTCGATGGCTAGGATGATGAACTTCCTCTGCCCGGATGCTAGAGGTAGGGGACCGAGGAGGTCGATCCCCCACTGCGCGAATGGTCACGCACTCTGCAGCGTGGAAAGTGAGACCGGGGGTTGATGAGGCATGTTGGCGTGCAGCTGACAGCTTTTGCACCTCTGGACAAAGTCGGTCGCGTCCTTCCTCATTGTTGGCCAATAGAAACCTTGACGCAGTATTTTCCGCGCTAATGCCTTCCCGCCTAGGTGCTCTCTGCAGACTCCTCCGTGTACTTCCCTGAGGGCGTAGTCCGCCTCGCCCGCTGGCAGGCATTTTAGATATGGTCCTGAGAATGCCCGTTTGTAAAGCTCCCCGTCTATAATGGTGAACGATGCTGCCCGCATTCGTAGCCTTCGCGCCTCTAGGCGATCTTCGGGAAGGTGCCCTTGCTCGAGGTAAGCTCGCAATGGGGTCATCCAGGATGACTCTTCCTGGTGGATGGCTGCGATTTCCAATGGCCCTTGAATGCTTGGGATCACGACTTCTTCGATTCGGCGTCTTCGAGACTGGTAGCTGGAGGGTAAGGTGGCGAGCTTGGATAGAGCATCCGCCCTGGAATTCTGCTCTCGGGGGATGTGTAGAATCTGATACGATGAGATCTTCTGGAGAAGTGATTTCGCGAATGCGAGGTACTTTGCCATCTGTTCGCTCTTAGCCTCGTAATCTCCTTCAACCTGTGAGACCACGAGTTGGGAGTCTGTATAGATCGTTAGGTTCTCGGCTTTGCAGTCGATGGCGAGTCGGAGACCGGCGATCAGTGCTTCGTATTCCGCGATGTTATTTGTTGCGGGGAACTTTAGCCGGAGTCCGTAATCCAGGGTGATCTCTTCGGGGCTTATGAGGAGCAATCCTGCTCCGGCCCCTTCAGCTCCAGAGGCGCCGTCGACATAGAGGGTCCAACGGGGGCTGGTGGTGTCTTTGATGAGGGTTGTTTCTGGCGGGATGGTTTATTCCACCACGAAGTCGGCGAGCACCTTTGACTTGATGTCGGGCCGAGACAGGAATTGGATGTCGAACTCGCCGAGTTCTACGGCCCACTTTACAAGTCTCCCCGAGACTTCCGGCTTTTGGAGGATTGCCCGCAATGGGAGTTGCGTCAATACCTTGACCGCATGAGCCTGGAAGTAGGGTCTAAGTTTTCTAGCTGAGAAAACAAGAGCCAAGGCTGTCTTGTCTGCTGCCAGATATCTGGTTTCGGTGTCGGTGAGGACTTTGCTGAGGTAGTAGATCGGTCGCTGCACCCCTCCTTCGTCTTTCACGAGCACTGAGCTAAGAGCCGTAGGCGATACGGCCAGGTACAAGAACAGAGTTTCCCCGGGGGTGGGCTTTGACAGAAGCGGTGGCGAAGCCAGGTACTGTTTGAGAAGCTCGAAGGCCACTTGGCACTCGTCCGTCCACTGGAAACCTGAATGGCGCGCTCCCCAGAGGATTTTGAAGAAGGGGAGGTACTTGTCTCCCGTTCGTGATAGGAAACGGGACAAAGCAGCGATCCTCCCATTTAGGCGTTGTACTTCCTTAATTGAGCGAGGTGGCGACATATCCTCCAACGCCTTGATCTTCTCGGGGTTGGCCTCAATTCCCTGATGGGTTACCATGAAACCTAGAAACTTCCCCGCCGTCACACCAAACGCACACTTGCTGGGATTGAGCCGCATCTGGAAGCGACGGAGAAGCCGGAAGCACTTTTCCAAGTCTTCCAAGTGGTCGCGCCGGTGGACGCTCTTTACTAGCATATCGTCCACGTAAACCTCTATCGTTTCTCCGATGAGGTCCTTGAAGACCTTGTTCATCAGCCTTTGGTAGGTGGCTCCGGCATTTTTAAGGCCGAAAGGCATCACCTTGTAGCAGTAGACTCCCCGGTCGGTGCGGAAGGCAGTATGTTCTTCGTCTGCGGGGTTCATCCTTATCTGGTTGTAACCTGAATAAGTATCCATGAAGCTGAGCAGCTCATGGCCTGCCGTAGCGTCGACGAGCTGGTCAATCCTTGGGAGGGGGAAGCTGTCCTTCGGGCACGCTTGGTTCAGATTGCTGTAGTCGACGCACATCCGCCACTTTCCCGAGGCCTTCTTCACCATGACTACGTTGGCGAGCCATGTGGGGTATTCTGCTTCGCGTATGAATCGTGCCTCTAGGAGCTTAACTACCTCCTCCTCGATCGCCTTTAAACGCTCGGGGGCAAAGTTCCTCTTCTTTTGAATCACGGGTCTGCAGGCGGGGTTGATGTTTAGCGAGTGATAGATAACGTTAGGATCTACCCCGGGCATGTCTTCCGGGCTCCAAGCGAAAATGTCCTCGTTCTCCTGCAGGAAGGTGGTGAACTTTTCTCGCTCTTTTTGTGTTAAGAGTGACCCGACCTGAATAGTTCGAGTCGGGTCTCGTCGGGAGAGTGGTATTTCTACCAGCCCTTCAACGGGCGCTCCTCGTTGCAAAGTAGCCTCGTCTCGCAGGTCGAAGTTATTGATGTTGAGAGCGGTCGCCCTTGCTGGTTGGGCCTGCTTCAGGTAACAGGTCCTGACTGCCTCTTGGTCTCCTCTTACGACTCCTATTCATGCGGCAGTAGGGAACTTCATAGCTAGGTGTGGAATGGAAGGGATTGCCCCAAAGATCGACTGGAGCGGTCTCCCGAAGATGGCATTATTGGCGGAGGTGGACTCTACCACCATGAACTGGATGTTGTGCGTTGACTATCTTGGAAATTCGCCCAATGTGACTGGGAGAATGATCATGCCTTGCACCGGGACAGGTCTGTTTTCGAAGCCGTAGACGGGCCCGGCTGCAGGACTAAGCTGGTCTTTTGTGAGCTTTATACTTTGCAAAGTGGAGAGAAATAAGACATCGACCGAGCTTCCATTGTCGACCAGTATTCTCTTCACCTTGAAGCAGGGATCCCCGATCCCTGCGCTGATCACGAGTGGATCCTGGTGCTGAAGCCGCAACCCTTGCAAGTCTTCATCTCCGAAAGCTATCATAATATCTTGCTTGAGTTTTTTGTCTTCGTGGTCTCTTACGGGCTGGGCAATTGAGAGGATCTGTGATGCTGAGACAGGGGGTCCGGCGATCGTCTCGATTTCTCCTACCATCGGCCTTCCTCCCCCCGCGCCTCGGAGGGCGGGGGGCTGCTCCCCTGCATCCCTAGGCTGCTGGGGCTGATTGGGAATCTGGCCTTGTAGGAATCTTCCCAGGAGTCCCTAGCGGATGAGGTGCTCGATTTCGTCTTTGAGTCTGGTGCACTCCTCAGTGGTATGCCCGGTTCCCCGATGGAACTCGCAGTACCTGTACTGGTCGCCCCTTGGATTTGGTGGGGGTATCCTGGGCATGCGGAGCTCGGGGTTGTTCTGTATGGCGTAGAGCACATTCGTTCTGGTGGTGTTCAACGGGGTGTAGGTCCTGGGCGGCTGTGGTCCCAGATCCCTCTGGTGGTTACGCTGACGTTCATCGCCACGATGCTCCTCACCGCGACGTTCTTCTCGTTCGCGAGGGGCTTGATCTGATCCCCTCTTCCTTCCCTGGCTTCCTTCGAATTGCCGACGGTGTGTTTCGATAGCCTCATCTGCAGCTATTTGTGCTTCAACCCGATGAACGAGGTCGGGATAACTTGGTACGGTTTCTCTCATGAGAGCTGAGTAGATGCCACTTGGGCGGAGTCCTCCCAGGAGCTCGGGGTCGACTCCTGGGATCTGTCGAGCCTCGTTAGTGAAGCGTCGGAAGAAATCTTTGAGTGTCTCTCCATCGTTCTGGCGGATTCCTGAGAGGTGGGAGGGATCCCGGACAATTCGGCGGTTGGCAATGAACTGATCCACGAACTGCTGCGCCATTTCTGTGAAGTTGTTGATGGCCCCATTCCTCAGGGAATGGAACCAAGTGCGCGCTTGTCCCTTCAAGGTTGCTGGGAACACTTGGCAGAGGAGCTGATCAGGAGCGTTGTAAATCCTCATGATGGTGGTGAAGTGATTGACGTGTTCCAGTGGATCGTCCGTCCCGTCGAACGTCTCGATGTTGGGAAGCTTGAAGCCATTAGGAATTGGATGGGCTAAGACTTGAGGTGAGAGCGGGGAGCCATGATGCGCGGGACGGCGGGCGAGAGCGGCGCGCCGTCCTGCTTGGGCATACTCTTCCTCTATCATGTTGCGTATCTCTTCCCGCGTAGCTCTTTCCACTGCTTGCTCAGGGGCAGCTCTTCCGTGGTGGTGGCGGCGGTGATCAGCTTCTGGGCCTCCAGCTGGTGGGCCAAGGTGAGCGGTACTTGCCGCATTGGAGAATCCTTCTGAAGCTTCGTCTTCTTGGACAGCCTCCCTGTTCGGGGCATGATTTAGAGCCGGGGGCGGCGGTGCGTTCAAAGCTGGCGGTTGGTTCGGAACTTGAGGAGCCCCAAGATTCCTCACGAGGGCCAACATCTCAGCTTGATGTTCTTCGATCTGCTGCATGCGCACCTCCAAACCTACTGCAGGTGTAGGCAGCGCCTCCTCCGCGGGAGGTGCATTGATAAGTGAGTGGGAGGGAGCTGGGTCGACGCGTCCTTCCGGCATCGATCCTTCAGTAACGCGAGCACTCTTTCTTGCCATAGCAGTTGGCTCTCGAAGAGTTTTTCGGGAAAGTTTCCCACAGACGGCGCCAAACTGTTGCGGAATGCTTAGGGCTCGTGGTAGACCGGTTCACTTGAACCACCTTAGCTCGTGAGCGAACTAAGCGCGCAAACAGTCAATTAGAGATTTGCTGCGTACACAGGGACTTTTTAACGTGGAAAACCCGGAAAGGGTAAAAAACCACGCGGCCGGAGCTGTGCCGACCAAACTTCACTATCTTCTGGGGGTTACAACTTGGAAACTAGAACTTGAGCGCGACAGGCCGCTGCTCGTTACAATATTTGGAGAGAGAGAGAACGAGCTCCGAGGGTGACAAGCCACCTCTCGGCAAAACTAAGTCTTTTTCCCTTCTGAGAATGCTAGTCGCCTTTCGGACGTGAGGCGGCTAGTCGCCTTTTCCTTCTGAGAATGCTAGTCGCCTTTCGGAGGTGAGAAGGCTAGTCGCCTTTTTCTTCTGAGAATGTCAGTCGCTTTTCGGAAGTGAGAAGGCTAGTCGCCTTTCGGGATGATGAAGATCTTCAAGTCCACAAAGGAGATCTTCAAGCGCCGAAGGAGAATTCCGCAAAAGTCTGCAAGGAGCTCTCCCGGGTCCAGAAGTCAAGGTCCTTTCAAATGAAGCCTTGGGGCTCCTTTTATAGCTTTGGACGGGGGCGACCCGGTAATTTTGTCGTTGGTAGTTTCCATAAATGCTCGGTGGACGAATCATATTCTCCGGTTCGGGGCCCTCGGATCGCCATTTTTCGTAAATGACCACCTTGCCCCTCGGGCAGCTTGGGCAGCTCGGGCAGTTCCGTTGGAGGCGAAAAAGGCGACTGACTGTTCCTGAAAAGTGAGAAGCCTGAAAGACAAAAAGTGAGAAGCCGGAAAGACAAAAAGTGAGAAGCCGGAAACCCAAAAAGTGAGAAGCCGGAAAGACAAAAAGTGAGAAAGCTTCCTGATCGCGCTCAGAAACGTTCTGAGCGCGCGCTAGCGCTGAAGTGCTCCAAGTGCGCAACGAACCACGGAGATGCCTCGGGCGGACAGCGGACGGGGAGTTGCCCCCCAAAGGGGGGGACCGGGATCCTTTGGCGAGGAGAGGGCGCCGGACCGCACCCCGAGGAGGGGTGGGCGCGGCCGCGCACCCCAAAGAAAAAGGGGGGGGGGGTGCGGATTGGCCGCACCCCCAAGGGGGGGGGGGGGGGTGCGGATTGGCCGCACCCCCCAAGGGGGGATGCGGCTTGGCCGCACCCCAAGGGGGGTGCGGCGTGGCCGCACCCCCTTGGGGGGGGGGGGGTGCGACTTGGCCGGCCGCACCCCCAAGGGCGGTGCGGTCGGGGGGGGGGGGTGCAGCCTGCGTGCTACCGCGCTCTTTGACCGTCGACCCCTCCTCTTTTTTCCGGGGCTTTCTTCAGGTGCGTCCTAAGGCCTTTACGGGTGTACAACAGAGTCGAATGTCGAGGTCGTGCGGTGTCGTGCATCAAGTCTCGCACGGTCAAGGAAGTGCGGCATGCACTGCGCGGCGAGCCCCGCGCCGCGGCGGCATGGCGTGCGCCGCACCAAAGTAGTGCGGGCTAGGGGAGGCGCGCGGGCGGCGCTGGCCGCACCTGGCTGGTGCGGCAATGGCGAGCCGCACCTCCATGGGCGCACCTTCCAGGTGCGCCCATGGCCGGGAAGGCGCGGCGGGCTCGGCCGGCGCCGTGCCGTGTAGGTGCGGCGGGCGAGGTGGGCAGGGACGGAGCCAGAAATTTTTTTAAGAGGGGTCAAAAAATAGTAACATACAAATGATCTAAGAAAATGATAACATATAACACGATGTATGGAGGAGAGAGAGGGAGGTTACGTGCATGAAGGAGAGAGAGAAAGAGGTTGCACAGACCCCATGATGGGGGTATGGTTACCCCCCATGATGAGGTGCATTTACCTCATTATGGGGGGGGGGGGGGGGGGGGGGGGGCTCTCTGGCGTCTGTTTGGAGGTTCAAAGAGACTCGAAATTATGCGAGAATAGACTCGTTGGAATCTTATCGGCGAGCCGATCGAGATCGCGGCAGTAAATCGGGGGTTCTACGGGATCCATTTTGGGGAACCCCATCAATAGGTATTTCTTAGGAGGAAAAAGGAGGACCTAAAGTTTTTGGACCAAAATTGTTGTTATATGTGGACTTTTTTGAAGAATCTGTGGGAGATGTTGGAAAACATTTTGTTCATTGCTACTAAATTTTGTTTTCAAAAAAGAAAATCGAGCAGCGAAGTTTTGATTTTATTTAAAGGCAATTGTTAGAAGCACATCAGTTTTGGCTATTCGCACACCAATTTCTATGAGTTATTAGACGTCTTTTGAAAATACACCTTGTACGTGCATTCTTAGGAGAAGTGTTCAACACGAAAATTGTAGATCTCGTCGAGATCTACAACTTTCCTGTTGAACAATTTTCCTAAAAATACACGCACAAGACGTATTGTCACTCTGATTGTAACTATAACAATTTTTTAGCGAATTATTGAAAATACGCCTTCTACATGCATTTATAGGAAAAGTGTTTTTCGTGTTGAACACTTTTCCTAAAAATGCATGTACAAGACATATTTTCAAAAGGCGCGTAATAACTCATAGAAATTGGTGTGCGAATAGCCAAAACTGGTATGCTTATAACAATTGCCTATTTAAATGATATGTGTTGTAATTTTGATTTTATAAATTTTATCATTGCCACTTAGTTATGATCTTTTTTACATAAATAGAAATAAAATATAATGAAAAAGCATACGTAAGATACAAAATTAGAATATTTGATTTTTTTTTATTATGTGTTGTAAATATCATATTGGTCTGATGACGTAATATCAATTTGAAGTCGACAAATATCTGCAAATATAAAATTGAGGCCGGCAAATTAAGTTACCCTATTTAGCATTTTAGTCAATTGTTTTTTTTTCTAGGAAAGCAACCCATGAATTAAAAATAAAAAATAAAAGTAAAACCATTGTCATGATGACGTAAGATTAAATAGTGATTTCATATATTAAATATTCGGAAAATAATAATTTAAATCAGATGCAGATGTATCATCAAACTTGCCTTCTCTGTCGATGCACTAATCCAAATTAAAAAATCTGCGCTGTCGCTCAAATATGGCCCCAAATTGTCGCTGAATATTAATCAATACTTGATATTATATTTGTTTTATATATAATATCAAATATTTTTATTAATTTATTTAATTCTAATTGATATCATATATATTACAACCAGCGTCACGAATTTTCCATGGATACTGTGTAGCAGTGTGGGTACTCCGCGGCTAACTCTACAACCACCCGGCTCTGTTCGGTGTCGGACGCACATCAGTTCTGTGTGTCGGACGCAATCATAGCTGTTAGATCATTTTTTTATTTCTTTTCTTAAAAGCTTCTTTTTTCTCGGCCTTTGGATCTAAGATCAGGTGATGCGCGTGTGCTGGGCACACACATCTGTGTGCGCACCCACACCAGAAAATTGTTCCATCGAGAGGTGGCAGTGTATTATTGCCTCTGCAAATTGCATACTAAGGATATGTGCATGACCGCTAGCGTATAAATAAAATGTAAAAGGACGCTGATATGAGCAGCTCATTTTTGGCTATAGGCAGTCCACGAAATGAAGGATTCTCAACATTTTTATTTCTTCTCATCTTAAACTAATAGCATCACAAAAAAAAAACCTAACTTTTTTTCTTCCGCCCTGTCCTACACCTTGCCGGCTTACGACGAAGTCATCTTCCCCGTCGCACATCTCTCCACCTCTGTGATCTCCTTCTCCACTGCTGCCCAAAATCTGACCGCCAGAGAGCCCCACACAGTACTTCGTCGAGAGGAATTTTCAATGCCACTTGAACTTCGAACCAATTAAAGATCTAACTGTCAGGGATTCGGTCTAAGTAGATCTTGACCATTAAATAGCCCATGTACCCCCCAAGCAATGCGTCCATGATGAGCAGCAAGGAGAAGTTCATCACCACCTCCAGGGTTCACTTTTGATGGGGTCTCGCTCATTATATAGGAATTCCGGGCTGCAATAGCCGGAATCCCATAACCCACACTCCCTTAATGGGGAGTTAGAAGGAAAACCACCACACAAGCGATCATCGCGCGCGATCACGCGCGCGATCTACGCCCCAACTGTCGAACCAACCGCCGCCCGAGCATGCTAACCAACTGCGGCCGGGAGGCCTCGCGGCAGGCCACCCGGTCGGCGCCCCTAGCCTCGCGCTGAGGTTCGCGGTCCCCGCGGCCGGCCCCGGCCATGCGCCGGTGGCGCACAACAGTGGGGTCTTGCGACCGGCCGGCCTTGGTCGCGCGGCCGCAAGGCCGCAAGGGGCCTTGCGGTCGGCCAAGGCCGTAAGGCTGGCCTCCCCGCCGAGGCGCGGCCAAGGCCAGAGGGTCGGCCTTAGCGCGTCCGCCGATCGCCCCGCGATCCGGCCGAATGGGTGGTCGGCCAGATTTGGGCGCGCAGCCACAAGGTCGCAAGGGCCTTACGACCATGCGGCCGACCGCTCGAGGTCAGCCGTCGTCCCGGCCGGTCTCCCCTCCGGCCGGCTGGCCCCCTTTGCAGGTCGGCTGTCTCCCCTCACCGTCCGGTCTCCTCGCCGGCCGGAGTTCGCCACCGGTCGGGCTTTCCGTCGTGGTCGTACGATCGCTCCACGATTTCTCCACCCTCCGATTGGCGAATAACCACCTGCGTAACCACCGGCGTAACCACCCGTAGTGGACGGGTGCAATATCTGAAATGATCTTGGTTTGCGTATAGAGAAATATTTAATTAATACGTGTCGCAATTCTTATAAAACCGGTCTGCGTTTAGTATTTTTGGTGGTTACGGTCTGCGATTATCCGCAGTAACCACCGTAACCACCCCTGGGTCCTATAAATAGAACTCCAAGGCTTCACTTTTTTCCATCTTCTTCTCCTCCTCCTTCCTCCTAAGTTCAGGAGAGAGAAAGAGAGCTCTCTTGGAGATCTCCCTCCTCTTCGAAGCCGCCCTTGAAGAACTCTTCAAGCACTTCGAAGACCGTCGAAGATCCTCACCCTCCTTCAAACACTTCGAAGGTCGTCCTACGGATTGTGCACCCAAGTTCCAGAGCGCGCACAAATCCAGAGCACCCCCAGTTTCAGAGAGCGCACCAAGTTCCAGAGCGCGCCCAAGTCTGAAGCACGTCCAAATTCCAGAGCGCGGTGCTCCGCACCACGACAAAGAAGAAGATCGAGTTTCGAGAGTGGTTGTAATACCCCAAAAATCGTAGTTCAGCGAGGTAGGCGGAGTGGTAATGCTGCGCTCGGGATAGGCTAAAATTCCACAACAGTTCTATGCGCACGACCATTGTCCTCTTCACGCACGACCAGTGATCGTGCGCTAGTGATCGTGCGTATCTCGCAAGGAATCGGAGTTCTGTCTCGGCTTATCGCACGACCATTCTCCTCTTCGCGCACGACCAGTGATCGTGCGCCTGTGATCGTGCGCCCTGCTTATTTCTGTTCCGCGAAATTGTGCGGGGATGACGATCCTACCGATCAAATATTTCGGGATTTGATCCAGCGGCTGAGATGTTTCGCTGGGGGGATTTAGGGCTTGGATGAGGGGTTAATCCCTCATATTTTCAAGCCTTTTCTCTCTCTTAGGTTGGAGAAAGGAGAAGGGGGCAAGGAGGAAGAGGAGGGGAGATCCGCCATTGTTGGAGCTTCGGAGCTCCGATCGCCGATCCGAGACCGGCAACGCGTAGAGGGCGTCAAGGCGCTTCTTCTCCACCGTTGGTTTGCAAGCTTCTCATGGCTAGGAGGAGATCTCAAAAGGTAACGACATTTCTCCTCCCGGTCTTTAGGATGCGTGCTTGACATTCCTTTATTTTTCTGCATTTTGGCACCGGATCCGTCGAGTGAGAGGGATCCGGGTCGCCTTGGTTCAAAAGGAACCATCGGGTTGATTGAGTCCGTCCCCGACATGATTTGCACTAGAGATCCGCTCCGTTAGCAGATTAGGCATTGTGGGTGAAGCCGAATTTGTGGCCGTTGGTCCGATTCGGTGATGTTGATTTACGCGCATTTTAGGGGTTTTGTTAGAAATCCGATTACGGCGAACTCGTCGTTGTGATGACCTTGTAGCTTCGTGTGGTAACGAACGTTGGGTTTAGGGCGGAGAAATCATGTGCGGAGTATGGGGCTAGTGATGCCTAGTGTTGTGCGAAGGCGCGATTGGTCTTTGTGGTCGGCTGGCTATCCCGTGAAGACTGAGATTCACGTGTGGAGAGTGTCCCGGCAAGATTAGTCCCTTCGATTGTTGACTGACGAGAATGTCTGTGCTACGGATGAGTCCGTTGACGGTCGCCAGGCGAGGCAATCGGTGGACGTTGTCCCGAGAGTAAGTCCAGGGCCTTGGGACGTTTTGGTTAGCCAGAATTCTTAGTATCGGTCTTAGTGTGTTGTTGACGGCCCGAGCGTGTGAGCTGTTAGACAAGCCCGATGGCGTGGTGAGCCAGGCGAGGTGGGTCTCAGCGAGAGCTCTTGGCCTTGGGTTATGATGCCCTTGCGGGGAAATGATAAGTACCCTTGTGTTTGTGATGTGATGATGATGTATGATGATGTGATAGATTCATACGCTTTAGGGTGTCTTGGGTGAAACCCGGGTTTGCATTCATTCTGTACTGATAGGCCCCTTTTTATTATCTGCTCAACATAGAAACGTGGATGTTGTATGTGACACTCATACCTGTTTTTATGCTGTTTTCCGTTTATGTACATTTGCATACGAAGTGCTGACTTGCAGGGTGAAGTAGTTCCCCGGGGTCCGCTAGGACGGCCGGGAGGAGGGATGTTGTTACACCGTTTGTGGTCAGCCATAGCTGACCCTCGTTTACTGCTCTTTGTGATTTGGTTGCAGGGCAAGAATCGCAGGCTGGACCCAGCGCGCCGGCCAAAAAGGCCTAAAGCCTCATGAAGTGTTTACCTTGTCTTCATGCACTTCTTTTATTACCTCTGTTGTAACCGGCTTGCATGCCGAGGTAGTTTAGGTAAAACTACTATCTGTCCCCTTTTGTTGGGACGTCCTTTTGTGTTGAATGTTTGGAGATTTGGACTGTGGTTTTGTATGGCCTTAAGGCCAGTTGGACTCCTATGTAGTATGGACAATCTCTGTGTTTTTTTGTTTGTTTCCGCTGTGTTGTCCGAGTTTTGAGAATGGGTAGTCAATATCATCTTTTAATACTGAAGTTGTGGCGGTTATATGTAGTGGGGTCCCGGCCGGACCCATGTTATATGATCATTGCAGGGGAGGTGTTACAATTTGGTATCAGAGGGAGGTTGTGTATTCTTGCGAGGTCTAGTGTTTTTGGATCGCGTAAGAGATTGTCCACATAGGAGTATTGTGCGGGATCATGAGTATCCCTGCGTTCGATTCTTGCGTTTAGATCCTGATGAGCTTTTATTTTTCCTTGCTGATGCTAGGACGTTGGCGACGATGCGGGGAGGTCGAGGAGGCAAGAGGAACCTTCGGGGAGCAGTGCTACTGCTCCAGGCCTCATGAATGTGGGCATGTCCCCGGCTGATTTCTGTCGCATGCTAGCGGAGGCAATGGTAGCGGCTCAAGCTGGAGCGATGCCACGGGTTCCTACGCCGGTAGTGCAAGTTGCGACTCCTGTTACTCCGGCGGCTACGCCGGATACACCGGAGGTCGAAGTAAGGCAAGCAGAGCCTTTAGCGGAGAGAGCTATTCCGATGGGTGATCGATTCATGAAGAATTTCTTGAGTTTCCACCCTCCGACATTCAAGGGAGTGGGCACTCCAACGGATGCCGAGGATTGGCTTTCGAGGATCCAGGAGCTCTTGAAGGCAGCTGAGACCCCAGCTGAGAGGCAGTCTCACTTTGCGAGCTTTATGTTAGAGGGCGATGCGAAGTTGTGGTGGGTGAACCATAACGGTCGACATTTTGTTGGGCGTGTTCCATCCATGGAGGAATTCGGAAACGCTTTCCTAAAGCGTTACATTCCGGCTTCAACAAGGTTAGCACTGCAGCGGCAGTTTCTGCATTTGGCGCAGCGGGAGAAGACAGTGGATGAATATCTGCAAGAGTTCACTCGGTTGGGTCGTTATGTGGGTACGACTATGGCAGATGATGAAGAGAGAGATAACCTCTTTTATCAAGGGTTGAGGGAAAATTTAAGGCAACCACTCATAGCCTTGAAGAATGCGGGATTCAATGAGTTGGTCGAAGCCGCTCGCACGCTGGAGAGCGACTTGGAGCGAACTCAGCGGCGAAAGGGTGTTGCGGCAAGGCAGGGAGAAGGAAAGCCTTCTCAGTCTCAGCCCCAGTGGAAGTCCGAGGGCAGCCGATGGAAGAAGAAGCCCCGTCCTAATAGGCCTGGGGAGAGAAGTGGCGCACCTTCGGGAGATTTCCGTTCCAAAGGTCCGGTTACTTGTTACCAGTGTGGCAAGGTGGGTCACATTAGTCGTTTTTGTACCGAGGGCGGAGCTGGGCCAGAGCCGAGACAAGAACAATCGGTGCGTTCGGGTCCCAGTGTTGCAGAGAAGGGGAAAGCGGCGGAGTCGAGTGCTTCGCGGTTCCCTCCAGTGCAGCCTAGAGCCTATAATCTTGGGCAATAGGAAGCGATACATCAACCCGATGTGGTGACAGGTACGAAAGGTTTAAGTTTCGTTATTACTATAATGTAGGTTGCGGCCCTTCATGTTGTTTTGCACGTGGTTAGGTTTCGTGCTAGTTTCGGGCTACCCCTCTCGAGTGTTGTTCGACACGGGGGCGTCACACTCTTTTCTTGCGGAAAGTTTTATCCGGAAGATTGGTGCTGAGTCCGTAGTGGCAGAAGTGGAGTTGAGTGTGCGTATGCCGAATGAGTCTTTCATGACTACCATGAGGAAGGGACGCATTGTGATGCAAATTGGCGATTGTGATTTCGTGTTAGTAGCAGCGATTCTGCCACTAGCTGAATTCGATGTTATCTTGGGAATGGACTGACTTGCGGAGCAGCGAGCTAGTATCGACTGCCAGTTGAAGGTGGTAACCCTGAGAGGTGAAGGTAGAGCAGAGGTCAAGTTTGAAGGCCTAAGCGGAATGGCTTGCTCCCTGATTTCCGCTATGCAAATGAGGCGTGCGGTAAACCAAGGAGGCGAGGCGTTCTTAGCTTTGTTGGAGACTCACTCCACAAAGTTGGCTATTAGAGAAGTTCCGGTGGTGAAAGAATTTGAGGATGTATTCCCCGAGGAGCTTCCGGGAGCACCTCCTCAGCGTGAAATTGATTTCTCGATAGAGTTGGTACCGGGTGCGAGGCCGGTGTCGCGTCCTCCGTTTAGGATGGCACCGAAGGAACTGGCCGAGCTAAAGGTTCAGCTGCAGGAGTTGTTAGAGCAAGGGTACGTTAGGCCCAGCTCTTCGCCGTGGAGCGCGCCGGTTTTGTTTGTGAAGAAGAAAGACGGAAGTATGTGGTTGTGTATCGATTATCGTGAATTGAATAAATTGACCGTTAAGAATAAATACCCGATTCCCCGAATCGATGATTTGTTCGACCAGTTAGTGGGGTCGGTGGTGTACTCCAAGTTGGATTTGAAATCGGGGTACTACCAGTTGAAGATTCGAGAAGAGGACGTTGCTCATTACTCCCCCACAAGGGCATCAAAACCCAAGGCCAAGAGCTCTCGCTGAGACCCACCTCGCCTGGCTCACCATGCCATCGGGCTTGTCTAACAGCTCACGCGCTCGGGCCGCCAACAACGCACTAAGACCGATTCTAAGAATTCTGGCCACCCAAAACGTCCCAAGGCCCTGGGCTTACTTTCGGGACAACGTCCACCGATTGTCTCGCCTGGCGACCGTCAACGGACTCATCCGTAGCACAGACATTCTCATCAGTCAACAATCGAAGGGACTAATCTTGCCGGGACACTCTCCACACGTGAATCTCAGTCTTCACGGGATAGCCAGCCGACCACAAAGACCAATCGCGCCTTCGCCCAACACTAGGCATCACAAGCCCCAAAATCCGCACATTATTTCTCCGCCCTAAACCCAACATTCGTTACCACACGAAGCTACAAGGGCATCACAACGACGAGTTCGCCGTATTCGGATTTCTAACAAAACCCCTAAAATGCGCGTAAATCAACATCACCGGATCGGACCAACGGCCACAAATCCGGCTTCACCCACAATGCCTAATCCGCTAACGGAGCGGATCTCTAGTGCAAAACATGCCGGGGACGGACACAATCAACCCGGTGGTTCCTCTTGAACCAAGGCGACCCGGATCCCTCTCACTCGACGGATCCGGTGCCAAAATGCAGAAAAATAAAGGGATGCCAAGCACGCATCCTAAAGACCGGGGGGAGAAATGTCGTTACCTTTTGAGATCTCCTCCTAGCCATGAGAAGCTTGCAACCAAACGGTGGAGAAGAAGCGCTTTGACACCCTCTACGCGTTGCCGGTCTCGGATCGGCGATCGGAGCTCCGAAGCTCCAACAATGGCGGATCTCCCCTCTTCTTCCTCCTTGCCCCCTTCTCCTTTCTCCAACCTAAGAGAGAGAAAGGACTTAGAAATTATGAGAGAATAACCCCTCATCCAAGCCCTAAAGCCCCCCAGCGAAACATCTCAGCCGTTGGATCAAATCCCGAAATATTTGATCGGTCGGATCGTCATCCCGCACGTTTTCGCGGAACAGGAATAAACAGGGCGCACGATCACAGGCGTACGATCACTGGTCGTGCGCTAAGAGGAGAATGGTCGTGCGATAAGCCGAGACAGAACTCCGATTCCTTGCGGATTACGCACGATCACTGGCGCACGATCACTGGTCGTGCACGAAGAGGACAATGGTCGTGCGCATAGAACTGTTGTGGATACGATTTTTGGGGTGTTACAACTCCACCCCCCTTAAAAGAATTTCGTCCTCGAAATTTCAGAATTTAAACAGGAAATTCATAACGCATACCTGGAGCGAAAAGTTCCGGGAAATCCTCCCGCATCGTTTGCTCACGCTCCCAAAAGAATTCGTCTCGCCCGCAGTTGTCCCATCGCACCTTTACAAGTTTGACTTGCTTGTTATGCAACTGCCGGACTTCTGAATCCTCCACGCACACCGGGCGAACCCTCGCCCCCAAGTCCTCCATCACCGGCACCGCCGCCGCTTCGACCACGACGCTCGGCTCTACCAAAGCTTTCCTCAGCACGGAGACATGGAAAACGTCATGTAATCCACTCAGCTCTGCGGACAACGCCAAACGATAGGCTGCTTCGCCTATACGCTCCGTAACCTCGAACGGACCCAAAAATCTCGGACTCAACTTCTTGAGTCGCCGCACCCGCGAAACACCCTTGAACGACTTGATCTTCAAGTAGACCATGTCGCCCACTGCGAACTCCACATTTCTGTGGCGCGCATTAAAATACTTCGCTTGTCGATCCTGAGCAACCTTCATGCGCTCCTGGATCGTCCATACAATCTCGCAAGCATCATCCACCACTTGCTTTCCCAAAATCTTAGTGTCTCCCACCTCTGCCCAAGACATCGGCGTTCGACACTTCCTTCCATACAAAGCTTCGTATGGCGCCATCTTGATACTCGCCTGGAAGCTATTATTATAGGCGAACTCCACCATGAAAAGGTGGTCTTCCCAACCTTTGCCAAAGTCGAGAGCACACATCCTCAACATGTCTTCCAACGTACGGTTCGTTCGCTCCGTCTGACCATCGGTCTGCGGATGGAACGCGGTGCTAAACTTGAGCTTCGTGCCTAGACTTTTCTGCACTAATCTCCAGTCCCTCGAGGTGAATCGCCCATCGCGATCACTAACGATGCTCTTCGGAATCCCGTGCAACCGCACAATGTTTCGAACATAAAGCTCCACGAGCTTCTCCACGCCATCGCCCTTCTGATTCGGAATGAAGTGGGCCACCTTCGTCAGGCGATCTACTATCACCCAAATCGCATCGTTACCCTGCTGCGATCGAGGCAAACCATGCACAAAATCCATAGAGATGTCATCAAATTTCCATTCGGGGATGGGAAGAGGCTTCAAGAACCCACCGGGCCTTTGGCACTCAGCCTTCACCAAGGCGCAAGTCTGACATCGACTCACGTACTCGGCTACATCCCGCTTCATCCCAGGCCACCAAAAAGATTTCTTCAAATCCGCGTACATCTTTGTACTTCCTGGATGAACGGAGTACTTCGTAAAGTGAGCTTCAAACATCAACTCCTCGTGAAGCTTGTCGAAGCGCGGAACACAGATCCTTCCGTCTCTCCTCAGAATTCCACCAACCATCTCCAAAGCAGTGCCTTCGCTTTGCTGAGCCTCCAACACCAACTGTTGGCACTCCTCGTCCGCACTGGTCGCCTCTCGGATTCGATCCGTTACATCACACTGCATTTCAATCCAGTTCAAACGAGCTACGCTAGACTCACCTCTAGCCACACAAGAAATGTCAAGAGACTCCAAGTCTCGAATCAAACGCTCGTTATGCGCCTCCATCCAATTACCTTGCCCGGAGTACTTCCTACTCAAAGCATCCGCCACCACGTTGGCCTTACCTAGAGTATATTGAATCTCCACGTCGTAGTCCCCAAGGAACTCGACCCACCTACGCTGCCGCATATTCAGGTCCTTTTGGTCTAGAAGATACCTCAAGCTTTTGTGATCTGTGAAGATCTCCACCTTCGCACCATAAACGTAGTGCCGCCACAACTTTAGCGCAAAGATTACCGCCGCCAACTCCAGATCGTGGACGGGATAATTCTTCTCATGAGTCTTTAACTGCCTTGACCCATAAGCGATCACCTTGCCGTGCTGCACCAGCACGCAACCCAACCCGCAACCTGACGCGTCGCTAAAAATCTGAAATCCTTCCGTCCCACTAGGAAGACTAAGGATTGGAGCGGACATCAACCTTTCCTTCAGATTCTCAAATGCACGGGCACACTCCGGTGTCCATACGAACCTCTGGTCCTTGCGAGTGAGAGTGGTGAGGGGCAGCGCCATCCGCGAAAAGTTCTCCACGAACCTTCTATAATAACCGGCTAGTCCAAGGAAACTCCGGACTTCCGCCACGGTCCTCAAGACAGGCCAATCTCTAATGGCTTCAATCTTCACTGGATCTACCGCCACCCCATCTCCACTAATTATGTGCCCCAAGAAAGCCACCTTCTCGATCCAAAACTCACATTTTGAGAACTTAGCATAAAGCTGATTCTCCCTTAGAGTCTGCAATACTTGCCTCAAGTGAGACTCATGCTCTGCCTCCGAATTTGAATACACCAAAATATCATCAATAAACACCACCACGAACGAATCTAGGAACGGGCGAAAAACCCTATTCATCAAATCCATGAACACAGATGGCGCGTTCGTCAGTCCGAACGGCATCACCGAAAACTCGTAGTGTCCATACCGAGTCCCAAACGCTGTCTTGACAACGTCCTCTTCTCGAATCTTCAACTGGTAGTACCCTGATTTCAAATCCAACTTGGAGTACACCACCGACCCCACTAACTGGTCGAATAAATCATCGATTCGGGGGATCGGACATTTATTCTTAACGGTCAATTTATTCAATTCACGGTAATCGATACACAACCGCATACTTCCGTCTTTCTTCTTCACAAACAATACCGGCGCGCTCCACGACGAAGAGCTGGGCCTAATGTACCCTTGCTCTAACAACTCCTGCAACTGAACCTTTAACTCGGCCAGTTCCTTCGGTGCCATCCTAAACGGAGGACGCGACACTGGCCTCGCTCCCGGAAGCTCCTCGGGGAAGACATCCTCAAATTCTTCCACCACCGGAACTTCCCTAATAGCCAACTTTGTGGAGTGAGTCTCCAACAAAGCTAAGAACGCCTCGCCTCCTTGGTTTACCGCACGCCTCACTTGCATAGCGGAAATCAGGGAGCAAGCCACTCCGCTTAGGCCTTCAAACTTGACCTCTGCTCTACCTTCACCTCTCAGGGTTACCACCTTCAACTGGCAGTCGATACTAGCTCGCTGCTCCGCAAGCCAGTCCATTCCCAAGATAACATCGAATTCGGCTAGTGGCAGAATCGCTGCTACCAACACGAAATCACAATCGCCAATTTGCATCACAATGCGTCCCTTCCTCATGGTAGTCATGAAAGACCCATTCGGCATACGCACACTCAGCTCCACTCCTGCCACTACGGGCTCAGCACCAATCTTCCGGATAAAACTTTCCGCAAGAAAAGAGTGTGATGCCCCCGTGTCGAACAACACTCGAGAGGGGTAGTCCGAAACTAGCACAAAACAAAACCACGTGCAAAACAAACATGAAATGCCACAACCTACATTATAGTAACAAACGAAACTTAAACCTTTCGTACCTGTCACCACATCGGGTTGACGTATCGCTTCCTGCTGCCCAAGGTTATAGGATCTAGGCTGCACTGGAGGGAACCGTGAAGCACTCGACTCCACCGCTTTCCCCTTCTCTGCAACACTGGGACCCGAACGCACCGATTGTTCTTGCCTCGGCTCTGGCCCAGCTCCGCCCTCGGTACAAAAACGGCTAATGTGACCCACCGTGCCACACTGGTAACAAGTAACCGGACCTTTGGAACGGAAATCTCCCGAAGGTGCGCCACTTCTCTCCCCAGGCCTATTAGGACGGGGCTTCTTCTTCCATCGGCTGCCCTCGGACTTCCACTGGGGTTGAGACTGAGAAGGCTTTCCTTCTCCCTGCCTTGCTGCAACACCCTTTCGCCGTTGAGTTCGCTCCAAGTCGCTCTCCAGCGTGCGAGCGGCTTCGACCAACTCATTGAATCCCGCATTCTTCAGGGCTATGAGTGGTTGCCTTAAATTTTCCCTCAACCCTTAATAAAAGAGGTTATCTCTCTCTTCGTCATCTGCCATAGTCGTACCCGCATACCGACCCAACCGAGTGAACTCTTGCAGATATTCATCCACTGTCTTCTCCCGCTGCACCAAATGCAGAAACTGCCGCTGCAGTGCTAACCTTGTTGAAGCCGGAATGTAACGCTTTAGGAAAGCGTTTCCGAACTCCTCCATGGACGGAACACGCCCAACAAAATGTCGACCGTTATGGTTCACCCACCACAACTTCGCATCGCCCTCTAACATGAAGCTCGCAAAGTGAGACTGCCTCTCAGCTGGGGTCTCAGCTGCCTTCAAGAGCTCCTGGATCCTCGAAAGCCAATCCTCGGCATCCGTTGGAGTGCCCGCTCCCTTGAATGTCGGAGGGTGGAAACTCAAGAAATACTTCATGAATCGATCACCCATCGGAATAGCTCTCTCCGCTACAGGCTCTGCTTGCCTTACTTCGACATCCGGTGTATCCGGCGTAGCCGCCGGAGTGACAGGGGTCGCAACTTGCACCATCGGCGTAGGAACCCGTGGCATCGCTCCAGCTTGAGCTGCTACCATTGCTTCCGCTAGCATGCGACAGAAATCAGCCGGGGACATGCCCACATTCATGAGGCCTGGAGCAGTAGCACTGCTCCCCGAAGGCTCCTCTTGCCTCCTCGACGTCCCCGCATCATCGCCAACATCCTAGCATAAGCAAGGAAAAAGACTCATCAGTCTCTATTCGCAAGACTCAAACACAGAGATACTCATAATCCCGCACAATACTCCTATGTGGACAATCTCTTACGCGATCCAAATACACTAGACCTCGCAAGAATACTCAACCTCCCTCTGATACCAAATTGTAACACCTCCCCTGTAATGACCATATAATATGGGTCCGGCTGGGACCCCACAGCATATAACCGCCACAGCTTTAGTATTAAAAGATGATATTAACTACCCAATCTCAAAACTCAGACAACACAGCGGAAACAAACTAAAGCCACAAAGATTGTCCACACTACAAAGGAGTCCAACTGGCCTTAAGGCCTTACAAAACAATGTCCAAAACATCAAACATTCCATAATAAAAGACATCCCAACAAAAGGGGAAAGATAGTTTTTCCCTAAACTACCTCGGCATGCAAGCTCGATATAACAAAGTACGAAGAAAGTAATGCAGGAAAACAACTAAGCACTTCGTGAGGCTTTAGGCCTTTTTGGCCGGCGCGCTGGGTCCAGCCTGCGATTCTTGCCCTGCAACCAAATCACAAAGAGCGGTAAACGTGGGTCAGCTATGGCTGACCACAAGCGGTGTAACAACATCCCTCCTCCCGGCCGTCCTAGCGGACCCCAGAGAACTACTTCACCCTGCAAGTCAGCACTTCGTATGCAAATGTACATAAAGAAAAGCAACATAAATACAGGCATGAGTGTCACAAGCATCATCCACGTTTCTATGTTGAGCAGGTAATAAAAGGGGCCTAACAATGCAAAATGAGTGCAAACCCGAGTTTCACCCAAGGCACCCTAAAGCGCATGAATCTAACACATCATCATACATCACCAACACAAGGGTACTCATTACTCCCCCACAAGGGCATCAAAACCCAAGGCCAAGAGCTCTCGCTGAGACCCACCTCGCCTGGCTCACCATGCCATCGGGCTTGTCTAACAGCTCACGCGCTCGGGCCGCCAACAACGCACTAAGACCGATTCTAAGAATTCTGGCCACCCAAAACGTCCCAAGGCCCTGGGCTTACTTTCGGGACAACGTCCACCGATTGTCTCGCCTGGCGACCGTCAACGGACTCATCCGTAGCACAGACATTCTCATCAGTCAACAATCGAAGGGACTAATCTTGCCGGGACACTCTCCACACGTGAATCTCAGTCTTCACGGGATAGCCAGCCGACCACAAAGACCAATCGCGCCTTCGCCCAACACTAGGCATCACAAGCCCCAAAATCCGCACATTATTTCTCCGCCCTAAACCCAACATTCGTTACCACACGAAGCTACAAGGGCATCACAACGACGAGTTCGCCGTATTCGGTTTTCTAACAAAACCCCTAAAATGCGCGTAAATCAACATCACCGGATCGGACCAACGGCCACAAATCCGGCTTCACCCACAATGCCTAATCCGCTAACGGAGCGGATCTCTAGTGCAAAACATGCCGGGGACGGACACAATCAACCCGGTGGTTCCTCTTGAACCAAGGCGACCCGGATCCCTCTCACTCGACGGATCCGGTGCCAAAATGCAGAAAAATAAAGGGATGCCAAGCACGCATCCTAAAGACCGGGAGGAGAAATGTCGTTACCTTTTGAGATCTCCTCCTAGCCATGAGAAGCTTGCAACCAAACGGTGGAGAAGAAGTGCCTTGACGCCCTCTACGCGTTGCCGGTCTCGGATCGGCGATCGGAGCTCCGAAGCTCCAACAATGGCGGATCTCCCCTCTTCTTCCTCCTTGCCCCCTTCTCCTTTCTCCAACCTAAGAGAGAGAAAGGACTTGAAATTATGAGGGAATAACCCCTCATCCAAGCCCTAAAGCCCCCCAGCGAAACATCTCAGCCGTTGGATCAAATCCCGAAATATTTGATCGGTCGGATCGTCATCCCGCACGTTTTCGCGGAACAGGAATAAACAGGGCGCACGATCACAGGCGCACGATCACTGGTCGTGCGCTAAGAGGAGAATGGTCGTGCGATAAGCCGAGACAGAACTCCGATTCCTTGCGGATTACGCACGATCACTAGCGCACGATCACTGGTCGTGCGCGAAGAGGACAATGGTCGTGCGCATAGAACTGTTGTGGATACGATTTTTGGGGTGTCACACCTCTCACTACTCGGCTCGAAGCGTCCGCCCTTCGCCCATGTAGTAGGTCCCAACATCATCCGGGTCTCGTCCTCTAAATCGCGTCGCCGGGCCTGCCCCCTTGCGCTCGCAAATAGTTTGAAGCGTTTGCCCTTCACCGCTCCTATCAACGACATCCTCCGGGTCGGTAACGCGAACCTCTCACCACTCGGCTCGAAGCGTCCGCCCTTCGCCGTTGTAGGCCCCAACACCATCCAGGCCTAGTCCTCTAAATTGCGTCGCCAGGGCTTGCCCCCTCGCGCTCGCAAATGGTTCAAAGTGTTTGCCCTTCACCGCTCCTATCAACGACATCCCTCGGGTCGGTAACGCGGACCTCTCAGTACTCTAAATCGCATCTTTGTCGCGCATGACACCACCGGAGCGCGAACTGTTTGTGGCAGATTTTTCCACTCTCACGATCATGGGTTGGACTTTGACCCCCCACTAACTGCACTTTCCTTTAGTGGAGCTTTCTCTAAACGCACACCGTGACTCTTATAAATCCATGGATGAACACCATCTCTACGAATGCACATCATAAGCCCACCAAAATTTCGAAGTCCGAGTTACTGCGTGCAGGAGTGCAAAGGTTTTGTCTTGTTCGTGACAGTCCAGGTTGTTGTCTTTGCGCGACGTGTTGTACCATGCCGGAGGTAAGTAAATTTTCCATTTTTTAGAGAAATAAGTAATAGAGGGGGAGACCGCGCTGAGGCGGCTTTGCCGGTGCGCGGATGACCGACTGAGGTGCTAACTGCGGCACACCGGGTAGTTGGGGTGTCGCACCGGGAAAGTGGGGGGCGTGTCGGGCGCCGACCGGCCCGAGGCCGGCCGGGGACGCACGACCAAGCCCGCACGTCGGACGGGGCGTGGCCGGCACGCGAGGGCGCGCACCGGACAAGTGCCCGAAGCCGCTTGCCGAGCGGCGCCTGGGGCTACCCACCGGGCGGTGCTTGGCCGCACCTAGGAGCGACCGACCGAACGATGCTCGGCTGCGCTCGAGGGTGGCCGCCGAGTAGCGCTCGGCCGGCGCCGGTCATGCGGGCAAGCGGCCCGCGTGCCGGCAGTGCGGGAACGCAGCCCGCGCGCACGGCTAGTGCGCCCGGCCGTGCTCGGCCGGCGCCCGCCGTGCGGGTGCCCGACCCTCGCACAAACGGTCGGCGTGCGCGCGGCCGGTGCTTGGCCGGTGCCGGCCGTGCGGGCTTCCGACCCTCGTGCACACGACCGGCGCGTGCATGCGCCGCCGGGGCTTGGCCGGTGCCGGCCGTGCGCGCGCAACCTGTGCGGGAGCGGCAAGAGCACGACCCGCGCGCGTATGGACGGCGTGCTTTGGTTGATGTGTCCATTGGTTGGCGCTTCCCCGACGTGCGACCGGTGTGTGGCGCAAGCGTGCGCGCCGGTTGGCGGAGTTTGAGTAATGTGTGTTCTTCTGGGTTCTTGATATGCGCGTCTATATATGTATATTTTGTTTTATTTCAGGCTTCAAAATCGGAGTGGTCAATCGAGGCCGATGCGTCTGCGCTCTACTATTGACAGTGTGTGGATTGACATGTGGCGCAAGCGGCTTGGACTGCCTTCTAGTGTTGAGGTGGAGATTCCTCGGGCGGAGGAGCGCGCTCAGAACCCGCCGATCGGCTTCATGAATCTTTCTGAGAGCTGCTTGAAGTCCGGGTTTCGCTTTCCTCCCTCGGAGGAGGCTATTGAGATATTTCGGTTCTGCGGCGTTTCAATCACCCAGTTCACCCCCGCTGGGATGGCGAGGGTTATGAGGATGATCGTGCTCTTTCGGGAGCATAGTGCGCGACTTTTCCTAGAGGTGTTCAAATATTGGTGTGAGGTTTCTACTGACTCAGGTGGTCGTATCGAGGTTCGGAGCAACAAAAACTAGTTTCGCTTCGGGGAGAAGAACGACTACCATCACGGGAATACCCTTTACGGGTATGTCCGGAATCGTTGGGAGCTGCCAGAGCTATGGAGAGCGCTTCCCGGTTGTTGTCGTCGGCAAACGGGGCGGGAAGATGACTTTTTACCCCTTCCCGGTTTTCCTAGTCAAGAGGGGCTATCGAATGCCCTATAATGTATTTTCAGCTGTGTGGAGGAGAGAAGACTGCTCTCGGTGTAAGATCCCTCTCCCGCACCAGGAGAGTTCCTGGATCTTATGCCCAGAACCGCCGCCTTACGGAGATGTTAGCACACAAGTTAGCCACCTCCGCAAGACGTCGATCCTGCCGGCAAGAACGATCAACCAGGCCAACAAGAGATAAGAAGAAAAACTAGTACACAAGTCCACAATCACACGCATCTGTATATATATATCCAAAAGTAAACTGTCCATCATGAGTACCATAAATGAAAGAGTAAAAGGGGCTTATGCCCAGTACATATCCAAGGTAGAACAAAATCTCACTCTCTCACTCTACATCTATGCGGAAGCTAACAACTCTCAACTCTTCAAACACCTGTCCTGTAGTAGAAGTATTGCATGGCTTCTGCTCCTCAGCTCCTGCCATCATGTCTTGGCTGGTCGTGTCGGTGCTCCAGCTCCTCGAACACCTACGGTCACAACCGACCGTTAGTCATAAAGACTAAGCCGATTTTGTCCCCGCCTCCCCCCGCGACTCCTAGGCACCGTGCGGGAGGAAGAAGCGGAGGACAACAAAGTGGAGTAAACAAGAAGGTAGCAGGTGACAAACATTCTACGCTAACAAGAGTATATCCATATAAATTCTATGCTAGCAGTATGAGCAAGTAAACAGTACTAAGTGCAGTAAAGTAATATCGCAGCAGTAAAAGAAGTAAGCATAGAGAAGCAGTGCGACGCAAGTAAAGTAATTTAAAAGTAACCATTGATTTATAGGGATGCCCATACAAACCTATAGACCAAGGGGTCGTTTAGCAGGGCTTATCGTATAAAAAGTCCCATACCAATTTATACGATAGGGGTAGGGGTTGAAATGCAATGTTCATGCTATGACATGCAAGGTATGCTGTTATGCTATGTTCATACAAGTGCAACTCACTCACTACAACTCTATGCGCATAGACCTTTAGTTCCCCTTTTTGGAGCTAGCAAGACTCCCAGGATACTCCCGTAGTGGCAAACGGAAGCGGTGGGTTGGGCCTCGCCCACCTCTAGGTTGGTATTCACACTACCTAACCTAGACCTATCGTACGCCTCAACACAAAACCGTGGAGCGTCTGCGTACTCTTGCTGACTGGACCGCCAGACTTTCATGGCTAAGTGTAATTACCACACTTGCCGAGTCAACGTATTGGCGTCGGTGTGAATGACCATCCAATACCGAAGACCCACCACCTTCGTGCACATGCAACATGTTCTACCATCTATCTCCGAGCCATAAGCTCCCCGGGCTAACCTGCCCGTCATTAATAACCTTCCGAGCCACCGGCTCACCGGACCAACCCGTCCGTACCAACAAACACTACTGAGTCACAAGCTCACCTGACTTATCAATCCGCTCTTACAAACACGGAGCTTACTACTCGTAGCACCAACCGACTAAGCTCCCGTAACCACGGGGTGTGGGTGAATGTATTATTAAATTATTCTTGTATAACATCTTATCCCTACGGTTTACGGTTAATCTTGGACTCCCCGAGGATTATCCTGTAAGGGGCTCGCTACGGTACTAGGAACTACAATGGGATGACACCCCAAAGTTCCCTTTCTCAAGACACTTAGTATTATTGGTATCTACCCATAAGATTACCCTCTTATTATTCCACTTAAATTAAACCTCAGCGCTTTATGACCCTCTAAGGGGAAGGACGATCTTTCGTCAATCCCGAGCACAGCCTTACCCATAGTTCACTAAGCACTCTCATCGTCTAAACTCCTATTTAGACTACTCTTGTTTAGTTCTTATTATACTTGGAAGTTTAGGGTGGATCCTGGACTTCCCGAGGGCTACCCGGTGAAAGGTTCGCAAGGTACTAGGGTATGTGATGGGATGATGCACAACCCCTTTCCAGGACAATTAATATTCTTGGTGACTACCCTGACCCAACATTCCACCTTCTCATTATTCTTTATAACTTAAGTGTTTTCACGCCTTATGTTTCATCCCGCTCCTAAGCAATCGTTCTTTTGGACTCAACTCTAATAACTCTTAGTCCTCTAAGTGGTCTAAACTCATCTCTTGTTATAAATCAATTCTCACTGATTTCTTTTGTGATTCTATTGACCTAATCATCATAATGAGTTTTTACTATCCGCAGACCACGATATATAAGTGACTTAGATCCCTATGATGGAACCTTAGTCAAATTACTTCCAAATGACTTCTAATTTTTATCATAGGTTCATAGTGGATAAAATAGGGGATGATTAAAATCCAAGCATATTTCATATAATTTTGACATCTATAAAAATTCATTAATTACTAATCTGAATCTAAAATGTGAAGGAGGTATCATGCTAGTGAATTCAAACTTGTTAAATTTTCTTCCAGAGATGAAATGTGACATGATAACAAGATTTCCAATATTTCATATCTTTCCAGCAATTAAATAACCAAGATCCCTAATTATCAATGAATGAATGGAAAAATAATATTACACATCAAGTACAAGGTTTTGACTTCCTAAAATTCTGGAAAAATTACAGTAGCTTCATATTGATATAAAAACACCAATTACAGAAGGTCACATTTTTCCAATCATTTTAAACCCACAATTTCTATTTATCTTTAAAGGAGAGACAAAATGGCTTTACACTACAAGTACTGAAATTAGACTTCCTAAAATTCTGGCAAAATTACAGTAGCTTCATATTGACATAAAAACACTAATTCCAGAAGATCACATTTTTCCAATCATTTTAAACCCACAATTTCTATTTATCTTTAAAGGGGTGCAAATAGGGATTTACACAACAACTACCATTAATATGTCTCTATAAATTCTGAGAAAATTATCCTTGTATAATCATCATCTAGAAACACCAAATCCAAAGTTTCATAATTTACCAGAGAGTATTTATCCATAATTTCTATTTATTACAAATGGTGTGCCAATAAGGGTTTACACTACAAGTACCATTAATATGTCTCTATAAATTTTGAGAAAATTATCCTAGTACAATAATCATCTAGAAATACCAAATCCAAAGTTTATAATTTACCACAAAGAGTCTTTATCCATAATTGCTATTTATTACAAATGGTGTGCCAATAAGGTTTACACTACAAGTACAATTAATATGTCTCTATAAATTCTGAGAAAATTATCCTAGTACAATAATCATCTAGAAACACCAAATCCAAAGTTTTATAATTATCCAGTGATTTTTCCTTTTAAATATCCTATAAGTTAAGAGGTGTGACAAACCATATTTATGGAATTTTACCAAGTATTATCAATCCAATAATTCTACCAAAAATCTCAGAGGTTCAAAACTAGATTTCACATGATTTCTCAGGGTTTCCATAATTTCCAAATATTTTTCATCAACAAAATTTCATTTATTTAAAAAGGCAACATATGGTAAATTTTTCATGATTTTCAAGGAAATAATATCTAAGAATTCATACAAAATTTTCAGAGGTCCTAATTGATGTTACAAGGTGATCCTCAGAGTTTCATATTTTTCCATAAGGTTTTCATCATGAAATTTCCATGAACACTAATAAGTGACTTAATTCATATTAAATCAAAATAAGGGGTTTATGGTCTCTATGGCCCCAACATTCATTGGGGTGTCATGTTTTGATATTATGAAGGTGCCACCTAAGTTTCAGAGGCTAACTCCAAGTCATCTCTTCTGAATATGCAACAATAGACTTTTGTCTATTGGCACACCAAAACACATAAGAGTAGTGACAAACAAATAGGAATTTCTCTACATGCAGAAATCCATTTGACCTCAAATTTTAACCATGACTTACTAGTACCTAGATAAGGTTATCCCCCAAATTTGGGGTCAGTTGGAGTTATATAACTCCAACAATATCATTTATTTAATTTTCTAAGTTTTGAACAAAACCATAAAAAAGTATCTCCAAAAATTCTGATATTTAAACCTAAGCTAAATTTAGGTCACATGCATGCATGTACCAAATTACAGCTTCATAAGTCCTTCCAATAAAAAGATATGCACTCCTAAAGTTCTGGATTTGGTTTTGACCAGCCTCACAAAAAGGAGTGCTGTGGGTCCTACAGAGATCCAAATGGTCTGATTTCAGTTTCTAATAAAAGTAGACATCAAGGCCTACAATAGTTGTCTCTGGGAATTTTTCCATTTTCGGCCTCTAAGGCCTTCAATTTCTGCTTACAAAATCTGTGTATAGTGTGACAAAATCATTTAAATAGGTTTAATTTAAATAAAATGGGCTGCGACTATCTAACCATCCAGATCGGACGGTTCTGCTTCATCTTCCCCGATGAGCCAAAGGCTGTGATTTCCCCCGCCTGGGTGACTTCCCTCCTCCATTTCCCGGCCATCCACGACCCACCATTGCCGGCCACCGCCTCCACCACCTCCGTTGAGGTGGTGGCCATCGATTGACGGCGGCACGGCCGCCTGAGAGCCCGTCTCCGGCGATCCCGAGCAAGGAGAAGAGCTCGGTAAATCTCCCTCGATCTCGCATGGGATCGGTCTCAATTGAGCCCGATATCTCTCCTAAGGGGTTCTAGAGACTAGCACAGAGGGAGAGGGGGAGAAATCGTACCTTAGATTGGCTTGAGGTTGAGGAAAGCTCGGAATCGCCATGGCCGACCACCTCCATTAGAGCTCCTTGCCGATTTTGCTCCTCTCCACCAAAAGCTTCGATATAAGACTCGATTTCATATGCCCTACACCTTCTGAAGCTGATGGAAAGGTCAAACGAGGCTGAGGAGGGCTGGATATAGGAGATTGAATTTGAGGATTTCGGCCAAGCTTTGGAAGCTCCTCCCAGCCACCAAGTGGCACCATTTCAGCAGGAATTCGGCTGGCATTGATGTAGGGGGCTCAGTGGGGGCTTTGGGCAGAGGTGAGGAGGGCCACATGGCAAGCTCTCCTCAAAATCCCCTTTGTCCTTAATGGAGGAGGGGAAAAATTCCACTTTTGCCCCCATGCATGTCTTTGCATGTTGGAAATAGGGGGCAAGACTGGTCATTTAGACCTATGGGCTTCAGAGTGGGCTTTGGGTGAGGGCCTTAATCCATATGGCTTGGCCTAATCCATTTACATACCATTTTAGCCCAATTTTGACCTAGAGTTGACTTTAGGGTTTGACCTAGTCAAATGATGAGTTGACTGGTCCAATGTGATGGTCTTGAGTCTATTGACACTACCCAAGGTTGGTTTAGTTATGGTGAGGACCTGGGTTGGCTAATTTGACCAATAAATGTGATTTTGACCCAAATTGGGAGAATGTTGACTTTGGTCAATTTGGCCAAATTGAAGACTCCAAGATGGGGCTTTTGAGTCAATTAGGTCCCCCATGATATTCTAAGACTAGGGGTGAAGTCAATTTCATGCTTTGGGGTTCAATTGAACTTATTGGGGAAGGATTGGCTTATGTTGACCTAAGTTTGACTTTGGTCAATTTGGCTAAATTGGTTGACCAACTGATGGGGCTTTTGGTCAATTAGGTCTCCTTCAGGTTTAGGGACATTGTGGTGGGGTTAATTCACAAGTGTAAGTCCAATTTGAGCTAATTTGACCTAAGTTGACCTGCCTCCTATAGTGGATCAAATGTGAGTTCATTCAACCCAGTGCATCCCAAGGTCACCACTAAGCTCAAACTCACCTCACTCACCACATGTCCTACCCTAATTGAAGTTAAGGGGTCTAGTAGGAAATGGGATGTTACACTAGGTGGGATTTTCTTGGGATGCCGAGCGTGCAGTCGCCGTTCCCCTAGTTCGTGGAAAGAAGAGAAAGATCGTCTTCAAGAACGGGGGTTCCAGTCCAGGGCTTATTCCACCAGTGCCTAGGAGCCATGATCACGAGGCTGGTCCGAGAAGCCGTAGGGTGTAGCCGACTCCAGCTGATCCTGATGTCGAGATCTTGGCATCTCCTGTCGCCGGCCAGGTCCCTTAGGGAGACTTGCCGCCGCCTCCTCCTTTGCCACCAGCGAGACGAGTTTCCTCCTCTCTTCAGGCGATGGCTTCTGCGGTGAGTGGAATTCCTTTTCTTTAGTTCTGGCCCTTTTTCTCCATTGTTGTTTATGTATACTAACCGTTTGCTTTTTCCACAGGCCGACGTTCTAACTAGCGTTTCTCTCACGTGGAACGACTGTTATGCGGGCCTCAAAGACGGCTACTTCACTCTTCAGGAGGAGTTGCGGGTGGCGATCGATAAGCGATTTGTCTGTCCTGAAGAAGAAGATGTATCATGATCTTGCCCATATCAGTCAGCTGGAGGCCGACATCTCCTCTTCCCGATCGGAGATTGAGACGCTGCGAGCGGAGTGTGGCGGCGATAAGGCACTTGCTCAGGATGCCCTTCGTCAGTTGTCGGAGGCTCGGGGGGAGAGTTCCGACAAGAGGGAGAGCTGGGCTTCCCGAGGAGCGAGGTGGACCGGTTGTCATCCGCCGAGCAGGGCATTAAAGAGACCAAGACGTCGGGAGTGGCCGAGTACAGAGACTCTCTAGCTTTCGTGGAGGAGCGGTTCCAGATGTCGCGGGAGCTTCGTGCCGAGATTATGTCGAAGGAGGTTGAGCCACTACTAGAGGACGAGTGCGAAGTTGCCTTTCAGAGAGGTATTCAGAAGACCCTCCGTATGATGGAGAGGAAGCTCGGATGTAGTATTACCGGTCTCGGAGCTGGGGACCTTTCAGAGGATGATCGCTCAGATGCAACCGAGGATTGATGTTTGTATTCATTTTTATCTTACTGCTTTCTTTTATTGTTTGCTATTATTTTAAGTTTATGTGCAGCGTTGAGCTGGTGTAGTCATATTCCTTTGAATTTATTATACAACATTTGTTTTCATGCTTCTTTGGTGACTTGGTTGTCTTACTTATTTTTGGAGTGGTGGTTAGGGGGGACATGCCTCAGAATGGCCGGTGAAGAGCGAATGCATTCAAACCGTGACGATCGTAAAAGGGGCAGACCCTTACGACGTCGGGACCTTACTGCGGGGATAAGGGCGGACCTTCGATCGGCGGCAGTGTGAAGTCCCAAGGGCAGGGGCCCAGAGTAGTCGGTGAAGAGTGTATGCGTTCAAACCGCGACGACCGTAAGAGGGGCATACCCTTACGACGTCGGGACCTTACTGCGGGGAGAAGGGCAGACCTTCGATCGGCGGCAGTGTGAAGTTCCAGGGGCAGGGCCCCAAAGTGTTAGAGTTCGAAAGATAAAGAGCGTTGAGCTAAAACAAATGTTGATACATGCGCAAGTGTAATCTTACGACTTTCAGGTTAGTAGTTGTTTTTTATACAAACTAAACAAGAGTGTAGATAGTGTCTGACTCCCTTGTTCGGCTCCAGGTCCTTTTGAGCGGTGCTTGCACGAGTTTTCCTAATCACCCTGCGTGAAGCGCGGTAGTGGTTTAGGAGCTGATCCCCACCGGGGGTTGACTTCTAATTGCCTTTACTCGAGCCACTTACTTCTGAGTTGCTTGACGAAAAATCTTTAGGTGTCCTGATTGGACAAGACGCTCGATTTCGTCCTGCAGGATGAGACATTGCCTCGTACGCTGCCCTAGACCTTTGTGAAAGTCACAAAACAAGGATTGATCTCCCGTATTTCGGGGGAGCGGTCTTGGCCACTTGACGATCATGTTGTTGTAGATAACAGACAAGATATGCCCGTGGGAGGCATTTAACGGGGTGTAAACCCGAATTTTCTGGTTTGCCAATCCTCGGGAGCCTGCTGACTGATTATGGTTAGGCCGGACAGCTTTCGTGAGCAGGGGTCACTGTCGTCCCTTTCTTTTTCGATCCGCGATTCCAGGTTGTCGTGGGTTTGCCGAAGTTGGGAGATCAGCATCTGCCGCCAGTGCTGGGGCCGCATGACTTTCCTATGCACAGTCTTTTTCAGAACTCGGACTTGGCGATGGATCGTAGTTGATCCAAAGAAGCCCGGCTATAGCGGCGTTGAGTCCAGAAATTGAATCTCTTAGGATTTTCCTTTGTTGGCCATGCGGCCCGCCATGGAAGCGTCATGTTGTAGGGTGTCAAGTAGGATGCTCCCGAATATTGCGTCGTACGACGAGTCTGCTTCTGCAATGATGAACTGGACGTTGTACTGGACCAGTTCCGGGAGCATTCCTACTTGGACGGGGAGGATGATGACTCCTATGGTGGGTATCACTGTTCCGTCTGGAAGTTCTGCGCTACTTGCTCTGAGTTTGAGGTTCCCGCCAAGGAGTTTGAGTTGTATTACGGTTGTCATGAACAAGATATTGAACGAGATGTGGTGGCTTATCAACGCCGTTCTTAGTTCACAGGCTGGGTCTTCGATGTCTGCGTGCAAGCAGAAATCCAACCCTCCGCAGAGATGCTTTGGGTGGGAGCTTGTGACGACTTCTTCTTGCTTCTTGTCATGTTCTGCACGTCTCAGATTAGGAGATCCGTCCAGCTCGAGCTCTTCCCCCGCTCGTCCATCTTCTCGAATTCTCCGCGTCCGGCTTCGTACCATTCAATGAATAACTGGGATAGCTCGGTGAAGTTGTGGATTGCTCACACTGGCAGGGATCGATACCAGCTGAGAGCGTCTCTGTGAAGATTTTGTAGCTGATTTGGTCGAGAAGCCCGAATGTCTCCATCACTATCAGGAAGCGATTAACATGCTCGTACGGGTCTTCCACTTCGCGGAACTCCTTATAGTGTGGGAGCTTTAGCCACGATGAGATTAGATATGTCAAGATTGATCTTGACAGGGGGGGTCGCCTTTGCTGGAACATGACATCATTTGAACCCAATTCTGCTGCGGGAGGGGCCGGTTTGCTGGCTATGCAAAGCCACTAGGGCAATATGGGTGTCGCGATGAGTGCTTTCTCTCCCGAATCTACAGGAAGGGAGGAATAGCACGCGTCCGAAATTGTCTGGGGGATATCCATTCCTGCCGGTTCTGAATACTTTGGCGAAGCGGGTGTCGCCTTTTGGAAGCTTTTGCAGAGTACTTGAGAACACATTTCCCACAGACGGCGCCAAAATGTTGCGGATCGCTCGGGTGCTCTGGTAGACCGGTCGAATTGAACCACCTTAGCTCGGAAGCGAACCGAGGGAGCAAACAATCAATGAGTGAATTAGTAAGTGACACAAAGATTTTTAACGTGGAAAACCGGGAAAGGGTGAAAAACCACACGGCCGGAGCTGTGCCGACCAACTTTCACTATCTGCTGGGGGGTTACAATTAGAAATTAAGAACTCGAGCATGTCAGGCTGCTGCTCGTTACAATGATAGAGAGAGGGAGAGAGAACTCTGAGGGTGACAAACCACATCTCGGAAAACTAAATATTTCTTCTTCTGAGAATGGTGGTGAGAACAAAAGTGAGAATGCTGAGTCGCCTTTTGCAACCTTCGAAGGCTCGAAAGAGATCTTCAAAGATTCGAAGGAGATCTTCGAGGGCCGAGGGAGATCTTCAAGTGCCGAAGGAGAATTCCAAGGAAATCTTCAAAGGAGCTCTCTCGGGTGTAGAAGGCAAGGTGTCTTGAAATGAATGCTCTGTGCTCCTTTTATAGCTTTGGCAGGGGGTAGCCCGGTAATTTCGACGTGGTAACCACCGTAACCACCTGAAGGGCGAATCACGTTTTCCGATTCGGAGCATACAGATCGCTATTTTTCATAAATGATCGTCTCGGCCTTCAGGCAGTTCGGGCAGCTTCGTTGATGGCGATGATGGCGACGAACGGGTCCTGTAATATGAGAAATTATGAAATATTAACTGCGTACGTATCGGGAACGTGGAAACATTCTGAGCGCGCAACGAACATGGGAGCGCTCTGAGCGAGCGAGGAAGCGTTCTGAAGGCGCAACGAACACGGGAGCGTGAAAGTAGTGTTTTAGTTCTTATATATTTTAAAAGATCTTGTTTAAGTTTTACTTCAAAATAATGTTATGTATATATATAAGTGTGCTGAGTGTTGTATGAGTAATAACACAAACAGTAAGAGTGCATAAGTAATTACAACAAGAAATAAAACATAAAACAAACAAGCAAAGCACACATCCAGATGACATAAGGTATATAGTAGATCCCCAATCAACCTGGATACATCTACTCTTCTACCCACTGGTAGGAATCCACTGGAGGTTGTTGATAAGGTGCCCTCACACCAAGGTGATTTTGTTCAGGTGTCCACACACCAATAAGCTTTTGATAAGGTGCTTAAAAACCAAGATGCAGGTTTTTGCTAAGGTGGCCTGTCACCGGGAGTTAACTTTTGATGAGAGTTATAATCCTTTACAAGATGGGAAAGAATAAAAGAAAGCAGAAAATGTTGTTCTTCTCTTTCTAAGAAGACTCTTGAAGATCCTGATTGGTAGTTGAGTTGGATCTTGATGATGATGATGTTGAAGAGAGCTCCCCCTGTCTGATTTAGATTGATGACAGCTTGTGGAGGTTTCTTCTCTTCTTCTTCTTGCAAATACTCTTCTTCTTCTTCTTGCAGTTTTGATCCTGAGCAAATAATGGTGATTGATGTCTCAAGATGTATATGATCTGCAAAGAAAGAGTTAGCAAAAAGAAGATAATATATATTAGATCTGTTCTTCTTTTTGCTCATCTGTTTTTCTCTTTTCTTTATCTTCCTGTTTCTGTTGCTTCTTGTTCTATATTATCTGTTGTTCTTCTTCTGCTCTTTTCTTTGTATTTATTCTGGAGAGCTTTCGGCTGATTTGAATTCTTGCCGACAGAAGAGGAAAGGATATAATATTTCTTTTATTTCCCAGATCCTAGAGCAGACAAATTGCCGTCTTTAGCTTGCTGCAACGGCTATAACATTTAATGCTCTGCCAACGGCTATTTCGAACAAAGGAAAGGCAACAATATATATATAGAAATAATAAATATTGCTTTATAAAATCTGACAGCATATATATAATATTTTAGTCGAGCTAAATGATATAAAATAATACTGCAGATATTTCGTCGAGCTCAACTTCGAGTTCGTCAAGCTGATCATTTGATTAGTCGAACTGAACATTTGATTTGTTGTTCTGAACATCTGCTGAATATTCGTCGAACGCAGACTTGAGTTCGTCGAACGGAAGGATTCGTCGACCGCTGAGCCTGGATGATTTCGCCGACCACTGAAGTATTGATCTGTTCGTCGAACGCAGACTTGAGTTCGTCGAACGGAAGTATTCGTCGCCCGCTGAGCCTGGATAAATGCGTCGACCGCTGAGCTTGAGTAAAAGCGTCGACCGCTGAGCTGGGATAAATGCGTCGACCGCTGAGCTTGAGTAAAAGCGTCGACCGCTGAGCTGGGATCTGTTCGTCGACCGCTGAACCGCTGAGACGGGATTGTCGAACGCTGAACCGCTGGATTTCGTCGAGCGCAGAATGAATATCATTCGTCGAGCGCAGAGCGCCGTTCGTCGAACGCAGGTAGCCGTTCGTCGAACGCAGAGAACAGATGTAAATTTTATTCTTCTCTTATTTTTTTCAGCCTATTAATATATATATATTTTCAGCCTACTTTCTTATTGGGATTTTAATCTAAGTTATAAGATATGTTATGATAGAAACTTAGACATTAAAGGTGGATCCTAACTCAAATCAAAACTAAGGTTCCAACAGAGTGCTCTGAGCGCGCGAGAAAGCGTTCTGAGCGCGCAACGAACACGGGAGCTTCTAAGCGTGCAAGGAGGCGTTCTGAGCACGCAAAGAATGCGAGAGCGTTCTGAGCGTGCGGCGAATGGGGAAATGAGAAGTCGCGCCCCCAAAGAGGAATTGGGCTTCGACCGCACCTGACGAGGGGGGTGATTTCGGCCGGATCCTCTACAAGGCCCCCTGCGGGAGGGGGGAGGCTTAGCCGCACCCCGCCGCGGGGGTGGGGTGGGGGGGGGGGGGGGGGGGGGGGGGCGGCCTGGCCGCACCCCCTATGGGGTGAGGTTAGGCCGCACTCTGCTGAGCTGGGGGCGCGGTCTTAGTTGCACCTGGCGCCGCCAGAGCGCTAACTGTTCGTGCCCGATTTTTTCACTCTCACGATCATGAGTTGGACTTTGACCCCACTAACTCCACTTTCTTTTAGTGGAACTTTCTCTAAACGCACCACATGACTCTTATAAATCCATGGATGAACATCATCTCTACGGATGCACATCAAATACAGATCTTGTGCTCCCGTATTGCGACACCGGAAAACCTCCAACTTAAGCCTTGATAATGTCTATTATATATATTTATTTAATATAATTTTATTTTTTATTTTTATTAATTTGTTATTGTTTTACTTTATTTATGTTCTAATTTGACTTATTTTGTATTTTTAGGTTACTAAAAGGGTTCATTTTCACTTTGAAGAAAAAACTTATTGAGTTGTAGATTTGGAGCGATTGTGTCAAAAAGTCAGAGGACACGCCTAGTGATCACGTCTTGGTCCAGGGCGTGTCAACCTGATCAAGCTCCCTACTGTTCCAGGCTACTTCCAGCGCGTCGTGAACCCAAGTAGCTCACTTAAATATGACACGCCCATGGTCACGTTGTGCCAAGGCGTGTTCACCAGTTCAAACTTCCAGTTGTTCCATCACGCCATGACTCAAGACAGCTCATGTTAATTCGACGCGCCCTTGGTCACGTCGTGACCTGAGGGCGTGTCCCCTTCAGTAACAGTAGTTGCCCAACCATCACACCGTGACGGGGCGACATTTCCGCTCGCACTGAATATGCCCTAGGTATACGTCGTGTCCTAGGGCATGTCATATCATTTTATGACCAATTTGATGATTTTTTTCCAGAACGTTTCCTAGGCTTTAAGTTGACAATTTTTTTTTCAACGACACGCCCCAGATACACCTATGAATTCAGAATTTTTCACCTATGAATTCAGAAGCATTCGAGGAGCTTAGATTATCTTATATTCCATTTTTACTTTAGTTTTCATTTTAGTTTTGGTTTTTTGTTTGAGAGAGAGAGAGAGAGTTCTTCGTGTAAAGAGAGATTTAAAGAATTGTAAGGTTACCTTGGTCACATTTTCTTCCATTTTTCTTCTATCAATTATTAATCATGATGAGTAGCTAAATTTTCACAGTAATTGATCATGATAAACGATAAAATGATTTAATAATAAATATCTCATTTTATTTTCATAAGCTATTGATTAGTATGACTATAGAATTTAACTTTGATTTTTATTGTGTTGATTTCATATTTCTAGTATATGATAATCATCCTAGATCAGTATTCTAGTTTTCAAGAGATCCATGAATACGAGTAGACACTCATTGATAAAAAGAGTTGAAGGCATGCACCCCTCGGGAGAGAAAGTCATAAATATTCTGGATTTGAGTCAAATTCAATAGAGAGGCTCACCTCGCAAAGCAATTCTTAGGGGTGTTGATTTTAGAAGGAATTTCGGTCGATCAGCTTATGGTTAGACGATAGCATTCTTCTAGGGAGATGTTATCATAATTTAGGAACCTCCACAGTCAAGATTATTTATTAAGATGCTTATGATTCAATTTGAGTTTTATTAATTCTTTTACCGGGATTCTAGATCAAGTGTTGCATTTCTCTTTTAAAATTTAGTTTATCTTTTATTTTAAATTATAAAACCAAATTTCATAGATAAAATAATAGTAATTTTGTGAGTAAGAGTAATCAACAAACTCGTGGAAAATACAACACTTGATATTGTCTTTTTAATATCTTATACTATAATACAATAGATATATTTGCTTTATCTGATTATAATTTCGGATGCATTTTTAGCATATCGATTGCCTACTACCACCCCCTGTGTGTCTCTCTCTTGAGCCCGCTCATAAGCACGCCGCTCCGGTGAACACGCTGCTCCATTGCGCGCTTCGGTGACAAAACCGCTCTAGTGCACCGCTCCCGTCGACACGCCACTCCAGTGCGCGCTCCCGTGGACACATCGCTCTAGTGAACATGTAGCTCCAATGTGCACTCCCGTGAACACTGCTCTGGTGCACGCTCCCATGGACACGGCTCCAGTGCACGATTTCGTGACCACGTTGCTCCAGTGAACAAGTTGCTTCAGTGCACGCTCCCGTGAACACGCCACACGAGTGCACGCTCCCGTGAACATGACCTCCAGTGAATATATACGTCGCTCTAGTGCGCACTCCCGTGAACACGCCGCTCTAGTGTGCACTCCCGTATATTATGTTGTTCCAATAAACACGTCGTTCTAGTGTGCTCCAGTAACCATGCCTCTCTAATGAACACCTGCTCTAGTGTGCTCCCTCGCGCCCCGTGACACGTCAGAAAATAGATGTATAACACGCAAGTGCACGTGTCAGATCAATTAATATAAAGTAAGTAAAGATCGTTCCCACGGAGAAGTGACTAATCTAACGCTCGCAAGTACTAGCTTAATATTTTCTTTAAATTCGAGTGGATTAATTATAGTGATTTTGATAATAGTGAAAACAAAGAAAATAATATTAAAATAAACAATAATTTCCTAAGAATGTTTTTATCGATTTGAAGAAATAGTCTTGTATATTGATTTCTTATTCCTATTGTGATGAGTTTTAGAGTGATTCTTTATGAAATACTTGATTAACTATCCTGCAACGATTTGAAAGTAGAAATCATCTGTTATGAAAATCGGTCGATCCGTGTGCGGATAAAAATTCCCCTGTTCCAAATAAATTTCTAACAGCCAAATAAAGTTACACAAAATGATAATGCACAAAAATAAAGGAAATAAAACAAGCATCACAAAAGAGAAGAACACCAAAATTTAAAGTGGTTCCCCGGAAAAATGAAATGAGTACGTCCACTGTGCAAGCAGATATCATACATATTTCAAATTTTTCAAACATACAATACAACTAAAATGAAGGAGAAGGAATAAACCGAGAAGAACTCGAAACCTCCAAGATCCGGCCGTACACGATGCGACGAGAAACAAAAAAAATTGGCGATGAGAGACGAAGCCGACGACAGAAGAACACGGCGGCGAGAGGAGCTCGCCGGCCGAGAGGAAGATGCCGCTAAGAGAATCCGAAAAAACGCTCGCTGGGAAGAAGAACTCACTCTCAATTTTTTCTCTGCACATAGATCCTAAGATAACATCCTTATTTATAGATGAATAGGAGACCATCCATTAATAGCATGCATGGAGAAGAAACGGAAGGAAATATGATGAAGATAAATAACTGCCTAAGAAGGCAGATGCGATAGAAGGAAGCTGTCATCTATGACCGGATGAAAATAAATATTTTCTTCCAAATATAGGTCTCCTCCAAATCAGGAATTACTTAGGCACACAGATCGGTGAGGTGTCACCAATCTCAACAATCTCCACCTTGACACCTCACGCAAGAAATGCTCCGACTGCAGCTTGGATCTTCTCCCTCCGGAAAACTACCCCCTCTCCTTGGGGTCACCACGATCCAAGGCCAACGAAAAAACCAATTGAATGAATTTCGGCCGATAACGGATCACGAGAAAAGAAACTCCTTCAATCCTAAGTAGCACACAAACTGGACTAACGTGACTGTCTCAGAAATGCTCCACCTTGAAGCTAAATTTCAACTGCTCCACTTCCAGCGGTGGTCTCCCATAGCAAAAAATGAACCTGTCAAGACTTCTGGCCATTGATGTGCGCGCGGGAGAGAAATTGATAAATGCAGACACATCAAGAAAAGAATGCAAACAACTGTCCTCAGCATGGAAAGATGAAACCCCTATGAGAACTAATTAGAAAGAGATTAATTAGACACACTCTAAGCCCATGTAGAACGAAGGAGTAATAATGAAAGTGCTAAGGTAATAGAGGGACAAAACACATTCAATAATGAAATTTTTGACCAGGAAAAAAATAACTCAGAATAAGAGTTATAAAAGACACAAGCATCAATGTAGAATGACTAAGAAAAATAGAGGGAAAATGATGGTGAACAAATGAAGGGTTAAAAAAATAGAATGAAAAGGATAAAAAATGCAGGAAGAAAAATACAGATAAAGCAAGGGAAAAAGATAGGTGAGAAGAGTACTAAAGGACGTCCTCATCAACATCCTCGAGGCATAGAGATGCGACAGACTTTCCCTTATCATCACCAAGAGATTTTTCTTTCTCCTTGTTCTGAAGCTTCCAGCAGTCCTTGTTTCCGTGACCCTTCTTTTTGCAGTAATTGCAGTGGCTATCTTAAAAAAATCAGTAGAATAACTGTCTTGTCCTCTTCTTCCACCTTGATATCCATGTTGAGACACTCAGATAACAGTTTGTTAAAACTGTTCAGGTGGTCGTGTAGAGAGGAACTCTCCTTCATGCTGAACTTGTACAATTGCTGCTTGAGGTAGATGCGATTGGGGAGAGACTTCGTCATGTAGATACTCTCCAGCTTTGCCCAAAGACCAGATGCAGTCATCTATGAAAGAACTCCATACAACACATCGTCGTGTAAGCAAAGCTGTATGGTGGACAAGGCTTTGAGATCCAAATCCTCCCACATGCGATCGGTAACCTCAACATCCTTATTGGCCTTCCCCAATAGGACACAATGTAATCATTCCTTAATCAGTAGCGCTCGGACTTTGACCTGCCACATGCCAAAATTGTGCTTTCCGTCAAACTTCGTAACTTCAAACTTCACACCGGGTGTGGAAGTCGCCATAGAAATCAAACTGAAGAAAAAATTGTACGGAGATCGAAGGGACTGAATAAATTCACGGATCAAGATTGGGAAGATAGGGAGCGGACCAATGTCGTCACCTACTGTTGACCCAACTCGAAACAGAACATACAAACGGTCGCCGATCGAACCTGACTCTGATACCACTTGTTATGAAAATCGGTCGATCCGAGTACGGATAAAAATTCTCCTGTTCCAAATAAATTTCTAACAGCCAAATGAGGTTACGCAACAAAAATAAAAGAAATAAAACAAGCACCACAAAAGAGAAGAACACCAAAATTTAAAGTCGTTCCCCTGAAATGATATGGGTATGTCCATTGTGCAAGCAGAGATCATATATATTTCAAGTTTCTCAAACATACAATACAACTAAAATGAAGGATAAGGAATAAACCGAGAAGAACTCGAAATCTCCAAGATTCTGCCGCACACGATGCGATGAGAAACAAAAAAAATTGGCGACGAGAGACGAAGCCGGCGGCAGAAGAACACGACGACGAGAGGAGCTCGCCGACCGAGAGGAAGATGCCGCTAAGAGAATCCAAAAAATGCTCGCCGGGAAGAAGAACTCGCTCTCAACCTTTTCTGTGCACATAGATCCTAAGATAGCATCCTTATTTATAGATGAATATGAGACCGTCCATTAATAACACGCATGAAGAAGAAATGGAAGGAAATATGATGAAGATAAATAACTGCCTAAGAAGGCAGAGGCGATAGAAGGAAGCTGCCATGTAGGACCAGATGGAAATAAAGACTTTCTTCCAAATATAGGTCTCCTCCAAATCAGGAATTACTTAGGCACACAATCATCATCTCTCGATCTCAGAAATTTGTTTATTCTTAATTCTCCTAGTTATCTCTAACTTAGGCAAAACGAAGATAACATGAAGTGCACAAATCAATGTTGCTAACAAGAAGATGAAATCTCTTTCTCTTTTCTACATTATATTAAAAGTTATGATACACTTACGTCACTCCTCTCTCGAATCTTTCAGCGCATGATAAAAGTGAAAACTTTGGTTGAAAACTTACACAACTCCTCTTCTGAATCTCGTCACCCAGAAGAAAACATTCATCCATAAATTACGTAACTTCTCTCTCGAATCTTGCCACACAATTTAGAAGATGAAAACTTAATCCGAAATTTTCAATAACAAAATCATAAATTCAATAAAGATAGTTTCTCAAACAATCACAAAAGAAATTAAAACTAAAACATCACAACAAGACAAAGTACTCTCAACACACAAGACTTAGAGATTTAATTCATGATGGAAGAGACACACCACAAAATTTGAAAGATCTTACTAGACATGATGAGGGATGAACAAAAGTATTGTAGGAATTTTCCTTCAGATTTGAGCAGAAATCTGTCTTCTTCCTCCTTGCTCTAGCCGGTGCTCCTCCTTCTCCTCCTCCCAGTCAAATTCCATTTTTCTCTGAGTAATCATCCCTTTAATGTAGTAAATTCGCCCCTATAAAACTTCTGTCATCTGAATCGAAGCCTCCTTTCAGATCTGTAATCGACACAATTTTTAGAATTTAAAATCTGAAATCCGTGTCCGACTTGTTGCAACAACCTAATAAGTTGTTGCAACAACTTTCCCAGGCAGAAAAATTGATTTTAGCTTTACTTCTTCAAGTTAAACTCTTCAGCATTTTTACAATAAAAACAAAGTAAAATAGTGATAATACCAACATTTAGATCGATGCTATAATTACTAATATTCCAAAGTTTTTAATACATGATTATCAATTATAAACAGTTTAAAAGTAAATTGTTAGGTCAAATAACTTTTTTCTAAAAAGTTATCCCTCCGAGTGCGCCCCACGCTCCGCTCTCCAGAAGGTGCTTCACCCTCTCGAAGGCGTTCCGCTCTCCAATGTGCGCTTCCACACTGCTCTCCAAAAGGTGTTCAGCTATCCAGGATGAGCCTGGTGCAACTATCCATAAGATATCGTTGGGGACCAACCTCCGGTACGCGCCCCTGCACACAACTCTCTAAAAAGTGTCCCTGCCACACAACCATCAAAAGACTTATTAGCATTGTAGAACGAGAGGCGGACTGTCACTATCTCTAAATCAGTTGTGTACTTTGATAATATTGCTAGTAGATTTGTCTGCACTGGACTAGACCCTATGATTTTCTCACTTTCTAGATTTTTCACGAAATTTTTTTTTCTATCGACTCAAATTTAACTGTGTGCACATTCAGTTGACTCTCAAACTAAGGCGAACATATATAATCACTTTATTAAAGTTGATTATGCGCAGACGAATAATTTTCTACCGACCCCTAGGCATGTCAGCGGTATTTTCGAGAAGCTACCATTAAATCCATCACTTTATTAAAGTTGATTTGACATCCACGATGATATATGCACCATTATGATTTTTTAACAAAAATAAAAAAATGATATATAACTACTTTCCACATTAATTAATTGATAGTTTATTTATTTTAAGCTAAATTACTGTCACGATTGGCTGCAGGGGCGGTGTTGACGCCAGGAAAATCCTGACCTCAAGATTCGGACCGATGCAGCCGGAGGCTACTCGCCCAGCAGCCCGACGAGATGGCTTGGCTGGCAACGACGAAGAAGCTAGAAGAGCAACAAACATGACCCCAGGTGCTGCGGCAGGGAGGTCCCACCACGTACCCGGAAGCTCAAGGGAGTCTTCCCCTCCAAAACCAAAAATGGCCGAGCTTGGTACAAGGAAGGCAGGGACCTGGCGAGTAACTCGCCTGAGGGGGTCAACCTCGTCCAAAAAGTCCTTTTTCTTGTACCCCTGGGGGTCTATTTATAGACAAATCCTGGGGGGGGGGGGGGGGGGGGGGGGAGTTACCTGACCATACTCGCCCATACTTGGCTCTGCTCGCCCAAGCTCGCTACCTGCTCGCCCAAGCTCGCTTCCTGCTCGCCAAGCTCGCTTCCTGCTCGCCAAGCTCGCTTCCTGCTCGCCAAGCTCGCTTCCTGCTCGCCAAGCTCGCTTCCTGCTCGCCCAGCTCGCTTCCTGCTCGCCCAGCTCGCCTCCTGCTCGCCCAGCTCGCCTCCTGCTCGCCCAGCTCGCTTCCTGCTCGCCCAGCTCGCTTCCTGCTCGCCAATCTCGCTTCCTGCTCGCCAAGCTCGCTTCCTGCTCGTCAAGCTCCTTTCCTGCTCGTCAAGCTCCTTTCCTGCTCGCCCGGCTCGCTCTGCGAATAGGCGTCTCCTTAGGCCTTTCTAATCTCGACGAATTACGGTTAGTACAGGCGGAGCCCGTGTCTATCACTCGTATATACTATATATATATATATAAATAGGCAATAACAATATGCATGCCGACTTCAGCTATGTGCAAGCCGACTTCAGCTATGTGCAGACCGCATAATTTCATAACGGTTATGCGCAGACGAATACTTTACGGGTTCACATCTTCCTATGATTTTTTAGTTTGGCCTGCATTAATTCATGAACTGCACATAGCCAAAAATGACCTACATATAACAACACACTATAAATATGGGCAATGTTATAAGCAGTCTTATAACAGCTAAACGCAGTCCATTCATATTCCACAGTCCAACGAATTTATTAATGTTTTTATGACTGCGAATAGCTATTTTGGATGTTTTAGGACTGCGAACAACCTAATAAAGATACCTTAAGAAACGTGAGCGAATTGCTTGCGACCAGAGTTTGGAAGGAGGCAATTGAGGTAGCGCCTGCAAGGCGAAGATCCATTCCCCGCCGCAAGGAACAAAAAATCCTACGGAAATAATTGAAATAATCTTGATACTGACTACTAAGATACAAATTTGTTAGAAATTTCTCTTTAAAATCCATAGAAAAATCACAAAAACACGGAAAATTTGTAGCCACGCGCGGAAAAGGCAAATCCGCGCGGCCAAAACATTGGCGCATTAACCTGAAGCTGATGAGATAAAGCTGGATAGCCCAAACCCTAATCTGCCGGCGGTGGTCAGTCAGATTTCTCCCCATACTCCCAATGGCGTCGCCATTCAAGCACGATGTTCTCAAAGGGAAGGTTGCGCTCGTGACGGGCGGAGGCTCCGGGATCGGCTTCGAGATCTCCTCGCAGCTCGGGAAGCACGGCGCCCTTGTTGCCGTCATGGGCCGCCGACGGGGAGTCCTCGACGCCGCCGTCGACGCCCTCCGATTGCAGGGCATTTCCGTAAGATCTCCCCCCGCCCCCCCCCCCCCCGCCTCCATCTGCTATTTTATGATTTAAGGTTCGAATTGCTTGCTATTCGTAGCTGGTCGTGCTGTATTAGGTTTGTTTTTTCTTCTTCCACTGATTCCAGTTTGACCAGTCTCCGTTTGGCGCGAAATTTTTGTGTCCGAGCCTCGGACAGAGATCTGTGTCCGGGGTTCATGAGATGTTGACACGTGTAAGAGTATTCAAGTTTGTGTGAAATTGCGGGAACAAGTTAAAAACCTCAGAGGCAAATATGTTATCTCAGATAAAACTCGATATCACGGAGACGACAAGTCCATTAACTTATAGACAAATTTATTAACTCAGACACATCTCAATTATGTCGAATTGAAATAACATTTATTTATTTCATATTCTTCACCAAACTCATCCCACTTGTTTTCACCATTCTTCTAAATTGAAAACTTTGCCCACCAATCTTCTTATCCACATAGCAGCAACCATTTCCAGTGATGAGAGGAGGAGCTTTGTCTTCTCTATCTCCTCGCTTTGTCTCTCCCGACAGAGATGTCAGCGGAAGACTCTTCTTCTTGAAGCAGCATCATGCAGATGGCGAGGAAGCCATGGGTGTAGAATGGAGAAGACAATCTAAAAACGGCAGGGAGATACATCTGAATAGCATGTGCCCTAAGCCTTTGCACGTGCCAACATCTCGTGAGCCCCAGACACAGATCTGTGTCCGGGGCTCGGACACAAAAATTTCACCCGTTTGGCACGGCCGTAGCGATCGTAAACGTGGTGGTTATGAATCTTCGTTCGTGACATTAGGAACTTCATCCACTTTTATGTTCAAAATTTATTTTATTTTCTTGGTGGTCGTCGTAACCGTTGTCATGCCAAACATACATTCTATTATGATGACGTTTTTTGTCCAAATTCATCGGAGCAAAAACGCCGCGCCAAACGGTCTTCTACTGCCAGGCGCATGGAATATATATGAGTTGTTAAGAAAATCATTTTTTCTTTTGACTTATTAATGTTGGCAGGACCAAGTGATGATCTGTACTCTTTAAAGGTCAACGCAGCCCAACCGGATCTAGTGATAATTATTTAGATTAAAAAAATGTAAACCTGGTGTTGGGAGTTGGGACAGTCTTTTAGATCATTTAGGGAAGAAATTTGATGTTTGGGGGTGCCAAAAAATAATTATATTGAAAATAACTTGTGAAATTTAGTTCGAATATTGCCCGCGACAAAAGTGACAAACATGAAAATTATTCAGAGTACAGTCCTGGAAGCAGCATCTTGCAAAAATGTTTGGTAAGGTTTACCTACATTTTACCCTTGTGGTGGGACCCTTCCCCAGACCCTCGCTGCGCGGTGATGCTTAGTGCACCGGGCTGCTCTTTTTTTTATAGTCTCACATTGAAAAACTCACGTGACCTTTAACAATTAATATAGAGGGAAATATCTATAATAATCGTGCAATGCAATTTAAATTTTTCGACTTAGAGACTACGACTCCGTTTGGTGCGACGTTTTTGCTCCGGTGAGTTTGGACAAAAACGTCACAGTCATAAAATGTATGTTTAAGCATGACAACGGGCACGACCACCACCAAGAAAATAAAACTAGTTTTGAACATAAAAGTGGATGATGTTCCTTAGATGAGGTTGGGCGTGATACGATGCTCGAAGCATCCCGTGTGACCGTCGAGTTTGGAACGATCTCCACGTTGCTCCCAGCAGGGGTATTAATAGGGCGAAACTCTAAATCCCCGACGACCCGTTATGGATCCTTTACCTAATATAAATATATCTTTAACATTTTCCTCCATATTTATACATAAAAGGTATCACATAACAGATTAAACTCAAATAAGCAGATAATGACAGAATTGAATTTATCCAGAAATATAAATATGAGTTTTAGAGAAATTAAACTTAAACCAGAGTTCCAAACATAAAGGAAAATAACAGGAAAAAACTCAAAAGCAAATAACTGATCTTCAGTTTATTCAAACATCAGATCATTATTGTCAGGGTCGAAATCCACTTTCTCTTCTCCATACTCCTTTTGATCTGCAAACAATTACAACAAGAATGTCATGAGATTAAACTATATGAATTCAAACATTTGCTATCAAAGTAAAGTGATTAGTTCTTACAAATAAGAACGTAATACTCTAACTAGGAAGAAAGAATCACAACTCAGCATCTCTATCCAATTTACACAAAATTAGAATATTTGATTTTATGAAATCAAAACTATGTTCCTTCGATTATTTGGATTATTATTAACAATTTCACAATTGTGTTATACCATCACATTTGGAATGATACAACAAGCTGTGACGACTATATCATCAAATTTGGAATGATATGATTAATAATCCTAATATCAGGACACAAACAACAACCTTAGTATTCCTTTTTAGAATGATACCCAATCCAGCCTTTGAGCATAAATAGTAGTGTAAGTCATCAAGTTTGGAATGACAAACAACTATTCAGTCTCGGGCCTTCAGTAAGCAGCATCTGAATACTTCAATGTGCTCCACGTAGATGCTTGAATGTATGCAAATTCCAGTTCTAAATCTTAAACATAAAACAGGTATTGAGACTTGAATCTCACATCCCTCGATGTTTTAGATGTAAGAACCTTACATAAGCCCTTTGTAAGGACATTTGCTACATTATCTTTTGATCTCATGTCTAGTAGAGAAATGATTCCCTGACTAGTGAGATAGGTCAATCAGGTCTGTTTCATCCGTAGTTGCCTTCGCTTTCCATTGAACATGATATTAGTTGAATGGTTTTTGTGGCTTGATTATCACAAAATATTGATATAGAGTTCATTTTCAGACTCGTCATTGGAATGCTCATTATTAGATCCCTAATCCACTCTGCCTCTTCTGCAGCTGAGACGAGAGCATAGAGTTCTGATTCCATAGAGGATAGTGCAATGCGCGTCTGGCTCTTAGACTTCCAAGTTTTGACAGCTCCTAGTGTAAACACAAAACCACTAGTGGATTTGCTATCACCAATGTCTGAGCACCAGGAGGCGTCAAAATATCCTTCAATCACAGGAGGATGTTCACTGTAACATAAAACATACTTTTCAGTATACTTTAAGTATCACATTAACATTTCTAAGGCATCCCATTGGTCCTTTTCAGGGTTACTAGTGAATGTACTTAACATGCCAACCGTAAAGGCTATGTCAGGTCTAGTGCAAGTGGTAGCATACATGAGACTTCCTATGAGTTTGGAGTAATCCAACTGTTTAATAGGTGAACCGTCATTAAGTTTCAGTCTATTATTATAGTCGTATGAAGTCTCAATCTTTTTGCTTTTATCATAACCCTACTTTTCAAGTAGATTTTTGATATAGTGACTCTGACTTAGGGTAATACCCTTCTCAGTGAAGTTCACTTCCATTCCTAGGATGGTTTTCATCATGCCTAAGTCTGTCATGCTAAATTGTCCATTCAAGGTAATTTTGACGCCTTTCACCTCAGACTGATCAGTACCAAGAATTAACATGTCATCAACGTACAAACATATAATGACCACTGCATTTGAACTCGTTCTTATATCTTTGTCTGATAGGCTTGATTGAAAATCAATGCCTTTAACACAAGTGTCAAATTTTTCGTGCCACAACTTTGGTGCTTGCTTTAATCCGTTGAGTGACTTAATTAACTTACAGACCTTATTTTCTAGACCTTCTATGACAAACCCTTCAGGTTGGTGCATGTAGATCTCCTCAGTCGGATCTTCATTTAGAAATGCAGTCTTGACGTCTATCTGATGAACAGTAAGATGTTCAATAGATAATATAGCGAGAAGAATCCTAATCGTCGCAATGTGACAAACTTGTGAGTATATATCAAAGTAGTCTATATCACTCACTTAAGTGTAGCCTTTAGCAACTAGACATGCTTTGCATTTAGCGATACTCCCATTAGGATTAAGTTTCTTCTTCAGAACCCACTTGTTCCCTATGGTTCTAGCTCCTTTGGGCAGGTCAACTAGAGTCCAAATTTGGTTTTGAATGAGAGAGTTCATCTCATCATCAATGACTTCTTTCCATAATAGAGAATCCCTAGATCACATCGCTTCCTTATAGGTGGATGAATCAGCTTCAACTTGGTAAGTCACAAAGTCTGTACCGAAGCTTTTGGACACTTTTTCTCTATTAGATAACCTTGTGAGCTCTAAAACCCTAGTGTTTATCGACTCAGTGTCAGAGATTCTAGGTTCAGTCGGAACTAAATTTTCAGTACTGGTGGCTGACAGACCTGGTAGGGTCAGGTTCTTGTCTTTAAGGAACTTATCCTCAAAGAAAATAACATCTCTAGATTCTATGACAGTATTAGTTGAGAGATCTAGAAATCTGTCTGCAGCACTATCCTCTGCACATCCTAGATAGACACAGGTGTTGGTTCTAGGTCCAATCTTGAATCTCCTTGGGTCAGGTATCCTAACATAAGCGATACAACCCCAAGTCTTAAGATTATCAAATCTAGGATGTTTCTTAAATCAAATCTCATAGGGTGTTTGTTTCAACTTTGCATGAGGAACTTTATTAAGAATATGATTTGAGGTGAGGACAGCTTCACCCTAATAAGCCGCAGACATGCCAGCAGTCAACAACATGAAGTTCAACATTTCTGTTAAAGTCCTATTTTTCCGCTTAACGATACCGTTGGATTGTGGTGAATACGGGGCGGTGGTTTCAGGGATAATGTCATTGCTAGCAAGAAAGTCTCTAAATTCACCTGATAAGTATTCTCCCCCTCTATCACTTCTCAGCCTTTTAATTTTCATGTCTAGTTTATTTTCTACCCTTTCTTTGAAAATACGAAATTTCTCAAAGACTTTATCTTTGGATTTAAGGAGATAAATGTGACTGAATCTAGAGTGATCGTCGATAAAGGTTATCAGATACTTCCGACCTGCTCGAGTTGCAAAACTTTTGTAATCATAAATGTCGGAATGTATTAACTCTAGTAATTGTGTGCTCTTAGAAACCTGACTAAAATGTGTTCTAGTTATCTTGGTTTGAGCACAAATTTCACATTTGCCGAATTTGGTTTTTGTGTCTAAAGGGATATTGTGAGTTTTAGCTAGCAAAAGTAGTTTTCTATAGTTCACATGTCTTAGTCTTGCATGTAAAGTCTTAGGATCTATCAAGTTTGAACTAACTGTGTGTACTACTTCATTTGCTAGACTCAGTCTATATATCCCATTTAAGACATGCGAAACCAAAATAATGAGAGTTAACCATTAACGTTATTATATCACCACTAATGTTAAACGACATACCAACATTGCATAACAAACTAATTGAAACTAAATTAACAGTTAATGATGGTATATATTTAATATTTTCCAAAATTAAATGCGTACCTGAAGAGAGTAGCAGATCTGCAGTCCCGGTCTGGAGAACCTCTGCAGTGGCACCATTGACAACAATGACGATCTCATCCGCAACAGTGAGATCCTTCAGAAGAGCTGGATTGTTGCAGACATGACATGTAGCACCTGAATCTAGCCACCACTCTATACTGACGTTACCGTTCCCCACCATGGCAACAAAGTGGGTAGGCGCAGTCTGATGAAGCATATTCGCTTTGTTTTCCACCCTTGGTGTGCTAGATTCTCCCTTCTTGGGTTACCTGCACTCGGAAGCAAAATGACCTCAATTATTGCAGCTGTAGCACCTGTCTTTAAAAATCTTGACCTTCTTGCTAGTGTCAGCAACTGCGGGTGTATTCATCGGCGGTTTTGGCTTCCCAGACTTAGGCTTGCGCTTAGGATGCGTGATCATGTTAACAACAGAGTTCTGCTTGCTAACGGTCTCTAAAGCGTGTCTAGTCCGGTTCTCGTCCTCAATACAAATAAATCGCTTCAGATCTTTGAGACTGACTTTTGATTTCTTCCGATACATCTCAGTCTTGAAAGAGTACCACCCGGAGGGGAGCTTGAAGATAATTGCTCCGACAACGAACCCATCTGGCAGAGAGACGTTCTCACTGTTCAGCTTTGCCACCAGATTATCCAGATCTGCAATCTGTGGCAGAATTTTCCTTTCCTCAGAGAAAGTGAACGCCATGAATTTGCCATAGGTCTCTGCCAGGGAATTGGAGAGACAGTTGAGGAGGTATTCACGATAGAAGTCTTCGTCACTGATCCACTGAGCTTCATCGTCGCCTCCTTTAAAATCTCCAAAATCGGACTGCAGTGTATAGAAAATATTCAAGTACTTCATACCGAACTGCGTGTTTCGTTTCCAGGCGCTGAATTCAGAGTTGGAGAATTTCTCCAGTTTGATCATCGGCACGGGAAAGGACATGTTGCTTCCCTTCAACATCTTGTCTCTCCGATAGTTAAGGCTAGATCTGAAATTGCCGGAGACACCACCCATGGAAAAGACAGAGAAGAGTCCCTTCTGGTTTGAGAACGGCCGCTAGCGCCCGACGTTAGTAGTTAGTGCATGTACAATCCCGTATTCGTCGAGTAGGTCCCCGGGTCCCAGAAGGTTAAAGGGCATGCAAGGTAGGTCAAGAGGAGCATTCGCCCAGAGTGCGTGAGGATCACTCGCCCAGGTCAGGAGAGGCAATGAAGCCTCAGGGCGAGTGCATGCCTCATGCACAAAGCACTTGCTCGCTTAGGAGTGCGGATGCGCGGGAGGTCAGGCGAGTGAGGGCGGAACCCCACTCGCCCAGCGAGCCAAGCATCAGGCGAGTAGTGTCCCTACGGACCACCTGCCCAGTGGAACCTAGAGTCCAATGCGCGAGAAGTCCAGCAAGTGGTGCCTTCACAGACCACTCGCCCAGAAGGATTTAGTGATGGAATTACCTAGATACCATTTGTGGGCTACAAATAGCCCTTCAGAACAGCAGAGTTTGACTGTTAACAGACCAGTTTGGGGTGCGATTAGTAAAACTAAATGACAGATTTACGCTATTTGCAAACCAGACTAGAAAATCTATAAATAAACCTTTAAGGGCACCTTGGAGGAGATCCGATCTTTTAGGCTCTCTTCTCCTCTGGTTAATTTTGGTTGACTCTAATTGCCCTCCAAGATGCCCAGTTAAGCATTGGTTTGGGAGGGGAAGCTCTCTATGATCTTCCGGGTGTGTGGCAGGACCTCCTCGCTACAGCTTTGAGTCTATTCGTTTTTCTTCATCCACAGTCAAAAGTGCCAGTGAGGGAGAAGTATGTGTAGGCTACACCCCCTGTGGGTCCGAACTCAATAGACCGGTTGACGGTTTCAACAGCGCCGGCGTAGGTCGTCTTCTACCCTTGAGATCAGGCGGCGGAGACAACTTCTTGTGCGAGAAGAAGAGAGGCGGAGGTACTTCCTTCTCCGATCCCGTCGGAAGCGAGAACCGAGCGGGAGTGGACGGCTCGTGCGGATCGGCGGCGGCATCCGCTTCTTGTGCGAGAAGAAGAGAGGCGGCGGTACTTCCTTCTCCGATCCCGTCGGAAGTGAGAACCGAGCGGGAGTGGACGACTCGTGCGGATCGGCGGCGGCGTCCGCTTCTTGTGCGAGAGGAAGGAGAGGCGGCGACTTCTCTTTGTTGCTATAGATGCGGCGGTGCCTCCTTGCCTCAAGAGCAGCGCACGAGCGACGGCGGCGACACCTCCTAAACGCGAGAGATGCGGCCGAGCGGGATCTCTTAATCGCGAGAGAGAGCGGCGATACGGGAGAGGGACGGCGGCGTCTCCTCCTTGACGTGAGAAGAGGATGCCGAGCGGGAGAGAGAGGCGGTGACGGCTTGCTGCGAGAACAAGGGCGAGCGGAGAAGGAGCAGCGGCGGCTCGCGATTTTCTCCCTGCGCACGACAGACGGGCGGGAGAGAGAGGGGTGCGGCTAGGGCACCGAGAGGCTTAATTTCGAGAATGATACGGTGCTCGAAACATCCCGTGTGACCGTCGAGTTTGGAACGATCTCCACGTTGCCCCAGCAGAGGTATTAATAGGGCGAAACCCTAAATCCCCGACGACCCGTTATGAATCCATTACCTAATATAAATATATCCTTAACGAACGATGGTTCATAACCACAATGTTTATGACTGCCACCGCCTTGCAAAACGAAGCCTATATTCTGAACATCATATATATGCTCTGCTATCAGTGTTAAAATTCAAAAAGTTTTGCACTTTAATAAAAATTGATGTGCGAAGAAGCGGGCGATCTTTACATGTTTTTTTATTAACATGTATGCATGTCAATATTTTTCTACATCTTGACATCCATTCTATGGTCTATTTATCGCCCCGTCTCTTCATCCCCATGCCTTCCATTGAGGCAATGCCGATGTTTGGCATGACAATCACCAAGACATGCCAGGGCGTTCAGTTAGAGGAGCGATGGTAATGAGAGTGCGACGGGCAACGAACATTGCAAGTGCCATCTATACCATAAAAGAATACTGATATAATAAAACCCGACCTTTTGTGCCAAGGCTTGATAAATCATGACATACCTGTTGGAATTCGCACAATCCTTTGGACAATCACAATAACCACAGAGGCACAAAGAACACAAAATAATTTGGAGAGAAATCAACGCACGATAATAAATCAGATAAACTGCAAACAAGAGAGACATATTAGCTTGATCCGCGTGAGGACAAACGATCTTGGACTACAATCCTTTGAAGGACACTCAAAGTTCGCTCCGACAAACCTTCAACGCCAAAACGACATTCAATCTCCTATACAAACTCAAACGACACCACTTCTAGACGTACTGCACACACCGCAATGTCTATCCTCCTTCACTTGTTTCCGGAGTTGGCCTCTGTACAAAGTGGAAGGGGAGAAGAAAATGTATTGTTTTCAGTTTCTGCTCGTGAAGAAGATTTGCTTGGCTGGCTTGTCAAAAATTTGGGAGGTAGGTTTCTATTTATAATAATTTTAACTCTCCTAACATAGCCACCTAACCTCCCACCTAACACTACCATCTAACACAACCACCTAACACAACCATCTAACACCAGCACCTAACACAACCACCTAACACAGCCAGTCAAAAATTTCTTCTTAAGGGAATCACATGGTCGGCTGATTCTTTGACCGAAGCAAGTTAACAAACACCACCTTGATTCGGGTCAAAATAGAGTTTGTACTTGGCACCTGTATGTAGCATCACCTGCACCAAGCAATTACGCAAAACACCAAATTGCACTGAGCTTTTGTACAAAGCACCACTTCACTGACCGAGGTGTTAGTCAACCTGATCCAATCTACTCTATCCTGCATCGGCTCAACCTGGGAAAGTCGACGCATCCAGATCGCGAAAAATGACTCGTTGAACCTGAGTCCAAGGAAGGCGATCCACTGCACCACCACGACTGTTGACGGCTAAACTACCACGATCGTTATCCTGACGGAATAGCGTCGACAGTGCACCAGTCAAAGTAATATAAAACGATGAGTTTTCCCACCGAGTATCGAATCACATGGAGAGCGGGTAAAGATACAAAGATTTCCTAAACCTCGGGCTAGCTAAGCAACAATCGCCAAGCAATGGTCAATCACCAAAACGAACAGGAACAATCTTGACAATCCCCAAGCAATGGTCAATCACCAAACAACATACGCAATCTTAACAATCGCCAAGCAATGGTCAATCACCAAACAACATACGCAATCTAGGGCAATCCACTTCCACAATACAATATACATGAAAATGAAATCAAATCCAATACTTGTTAAAATTACACGTAAAGAGACAAGATTATCAAATCAATAACATTAAAAGTAGACAAGTCCATCATAATGAATAGAGGAATAGAGGAAGAAGAAGGGATTGGAGGAAGATAACACCGAAGCTACGATGGGAACAAAAAGACTACTCTTCGTCTTCTCAAGAGAGGTGTGGATTGGTCCTCCACCCTTTAAAGGTACACCTTGGACGCGTACGAGGTAGGGAAGGCGTTGTCACCGACCTCCTAGTGGCATGTCTTCTCTTCACACTGCTCCAAAACGCAACGACTCAAGCACCGGATCCTCAAAATAGCCTCCATCTTCCTTAGATCTATCTCAATCAAGTAATTGATGGAGTGGAAGAGGTGTTTGCACCCTAGAAAGGGATGGCGACCTGCAGGGAGAGGAAAAACGACGGGTGTCGAATGAAGAACGTCGATGAAAAGTCCTAAAAATTTGGTTTTATACGCCCAGTAAACAAAGTACGCGTGCGCATTAAGACACACATGCGCATTAAGACGCACGTGCGCATTAAGACCAATGTTTTAAATGTCGACCGACATGTCCTGTTTGAACCAAAAATGACATGCATAATGAAAATTTAAAGGTTATGGTATTTTTCCTTATGTCGGCTGACATAACCGATTAAATCCGCTATATCGTCCGCCGCCTACATTTAGCCGACATTTCTAAATGTAGCACGATCAGAGATTTCTCTCCGCTTATTCTCCGTCCTCGCTGTTGGAATGGGTTTTTGCTAGGTTTTTTCCCATTTTATTGATTGCACATTTTCGAGCACATGGATTATACTTGATTTTCACTTGTCTCCTTCCAATGTTTTCTTCTTGCATGCTTTATGTATGAAGTATCATTTGCGTATCAAGTCTTCCACATGTATATATTGCTTTAACTAGTTATGTAAGAGCGATGACGCTCATTTTATCTATTTGAATCTTGATTTAGTTGCCGCCAATTGTCAACATATCAGCTTCTTGATTAAATTTTCTCATATTGTATTTGGAATCAGCAACCTGAAACCAACAATTTTCATGGGGGCATTAGTCAAAAAAACATGCTTTCATTCATGCTCAACATATATTGTATGCTTGAATAAATTTCGGTGTTGTTTATTTAAGCTATATTTTCCTTTCTCCATCACGAAATCCATCATTTTAAGCCTGTCACATTTATTCTTAGTACTGTACAGTTAATTTGCATGTTTATATGGAAGTAAAAAAACCCATTATTTAATGCAGGTTGATATCTAAATAGTATTTGTCATTTCCTTTTCCAACAATGAGAAAGAATGATAAAATAATTTTCAGCATTTATGTGCTTAAAATGGAAATAATAAATGGAGATATACATACAATGAAAATAGATACATGGTTAGAAGATAATGGTGATTGAAGATAGATTTGAGTAATTTGAAAATAATACAACTAAGTAGAAAATGTGTCCATTGAGTAGAACAAATTAATGTAGCTTATAGAGCTAAGATAATATGGTAACTTATAATATAAATATTTTTTAGGAATCCGACATATTAAAATGTCCCCGACATCCGACATCTAAAAACTCAATCCGACATGTCTCCGATATCCGACATCCGACATTTAAAACCTTGATTAAGACACACGTGCGTGCATGAAGAAATTCGGCCCAGGTGCATAAGACAACAATTGGTCGTGCACGCTCACTGCACGGTAACCACACACGTGCGCGCGAAGCAAACACAAGCGCATTTCCAGAGAGTTCATTTTTGGCCAAAATCGGGCATTGACCGCGCATAACCACACGCGCGTGTGCGATGAAAGCACACACGCATAAAATTTATCTCAGTAAGACCTGCGGCACAGGCGACTAGGGAACAAGACCTGCATGCGCACTAAGACGCACGTACGTGCGTGAAGGAGTTTTTGACAAGATTTCCCTGGACACGCACACATATCCACACTTGTACGAAAACATCCCAAACATTCTAGAATTAAGGAAATTTACAGAAATACATAGAAAACGTGCAATTACCAAGTAAAATAGGATGATTTCAATACGATTAATAGGATGAAAATACTGTACAAAAACTACGTATCAACTGTCAACCTTATTGCCAGCAGAAATCATGGTCCCACCACCTCACACCGCGGTCCCCATCAGCCGATATAACTTACCATGTTGTGTAGTTCGCATGAGCACAGCGCGTCCTTGCATCACCGTCAGAACTCCACACTTGTCCGCCCAGCTGCAACCCTCCGAGTCCAATTTGCCCAATGACACCAAATTCTTACGCAACTTGGGCACCAGATGCACCCTCTCAAGCCTACGTATCGCTCCATCCTGCATCCGCAAGTCCACCGTTCCTATCCCCGTGACCGTACATTTTGAGTCGTCGTCCAGAACGACCGACCCAGTCGTTACCTCTAAGGAACTGAACATTGACGCATTTGAGCAAGCGTGCTGCGACACACCAGAACTAAACATCCAGCTATCAAACTCGTTCCGACTCTCAGTAACGCAATAAAATCTGCCATCTCCTGCCAAGTCCAGTGTCATCATGCCCACATCCTGGATGTCACCTGAAGTACCAGAACTCCCTGCACGTTGCGGACAATGTCTCCTGATGTGACCAACCTGTTTACAGTGGAAACACATCACTGCCTTCTTCGATGCCGACCGAGCCCGTGCACCGCTCGATCCTCTGTCGAAACTCCTCCCGCGTCCATGCACTACCAAGATCTAGTCACCTGACTAGACAACAATGCAGACGTGACTTCTTCCAGCCCCATCGTATCCTTCTCATACAAGAGCGTAGTCACCATGTGCTTGTAAGATGTCAAGAGCGAGGTAAGAAGCAAGAGAGCTTTGCCTTCTTCCTCTACATTCGAGTCAACCACATGCAATTGACTCAGAAGACCGTTGAACACATTGAAGTGTTCTTGCAGGTTACCACCTTCCTGCATCTTCAACGCATAAAGGCGCTGCTTCAACAACAATCTTGTCGTCACAGATTTCGCCAGGTATAGCCGCTCCAGCTTCTCCTAAAGCCAGACTGCCGTCTGCCGTCTCTTCAACCCCGATGTTGAAGAGCACCTGGTCAACGACGCACATCCTGATTGTGCTTGTGGCTCTTTCATTAAGATCCGTTCTGTCCTCATCTTTTACCGCTGCGGGCAATTTGTCGCGCCCCCGCAAGATTCGAATCAAGCTCTGCTGAACCAACATATCCTTAACTTGAATCTGTCATAGGCTAAAATTCTCGCCACCGTCGAACTTCTCCACTAAAAATTTCTCCAGAACTACTTTCTTCCCTGCCATGATGGTCCTCAACACGGACTAGTGAAACCTAACTTGTTCCAAGGTCGAATATGAAAGGATGGGAAGTGGACCTAGTCGTTCACTACCGTAGTCAGACCCTTTCCCTGAACGTCTAATCACGGTCTCCTACCGAACCTCGTTCTGATACCACTTGTTGGGATTCACACAATTCCCATGACAATCACAATAACCACAAGAGCACAAAGAACACGCAATAATCTGGAGAGAAATCAACGAACGATAATAAATCAGATAAATTGCAATTAGGAGAGATGAAAATACCAATCCGTTACAAGTACACCACTAATGACACAGATTAGCTTGATCCTCTGGAGGACAAACGATCTTGGACTGCAATCTTTTGAAGGATGCACAAGGTTCGCTCTGGCAAACCTTCAACACCAAAACGACGTTCAATCTCCTCTACTAACACGAACGACACCACCTATATATGTACTGTACGCACCGCAATGTCTATCCTCCTTCACGTCTTCCTTGGAGTTGGCCTCTGTATGAAGTGGAAGGGGAAAAGAAAAAGGGGGTGTTTTCAGTTTCTGCCCGTTGAGAAGATTTGCTTGGCTGGCTTGCCAAAAATTTGGGAGGTAGGCCTCTATTTATAACAATTTTAACTCTCTTAACATAGCCACCTAACCTCCCACCTAACAGAGCCACCTAACCCAACCGGACAAAAAATTCTTCTTAAGGTAATCACATGAGTGGCTCATTCTTTGACCCAACCAAATAACACTACCATGCCAAAATTTTCTAAAAACCCCAATGATCAGTGTGTACTAATTACCACACATGTCAATATTTTACCAATCCTAGCATGATTGTAATGCATACTAGTTGTTCTTGTTTGTAACATTTTTAAAATTTGATGTGGTTCTTCACAAACTTTAAAAACTGTTGTTTTGTTCTGTCTTTAATGTTGATTTTACCTTAAAGGCAATTGGGTTCGAGGGAGATGTTCGGAAAAAGGAAAATGCCAGTAGGGTTTTAGAATGCACGGTTAAACATTTTGGAAGGCTTGATATTCTTGTTAATGGAGCGGCAGGCAATTTCCTTGCATCTCCAGAAGATTTATCACCCAACGGCTTTAAAACAGGTATAATTTGCCCTCTCAAATTCTCTCTCTCTCTCTCACACATACTCTCCCAGCCCTCCCTGCTCTCTTCATTGCAACCATATTCGAATAGCTCTTCCACAGAATGATTTCTTCACAGCAGCTTTTAGTTAAGGTGAAAAATGAGTAATTCGAAGGTCAATAAAGCCCCATTCCACGCGGAGACATTCAACAAACCACGCGTGTAACGACCAGAGCTATGTTTGGGACAGCTGCGGTGCTTGAGCGTTGACGGTGTGGAGCTTTGATAGTAAATACAGTGGTGACGATTTACCTTCGTTTGAAGCATTTGTGATGAATTTTTGCCCCAAATTCCGCATTATGGGGTCAGTGCGTTCGCTACAGCTAAAATTTGGCCACACTGCATGGCTGTTGTGACATTTTGGACTAAAGTATCGTTTTGAAAAATAGTGTTCATGATCATGCCTATCCAAACACTACCTACATTTTTCATAACCGCTTCCCCAACCATCAATACTCTCCCACCACTCTCCCAAAAAGGGCCTACTTTTGCAATAACTTCACTGTTTCGCCATGCATTCTCAAATGGCGAAACGCTTGCGGCGGTGGTCAGAATGCATCCCTCGCGTCAAACCCATTGCACCGCACGAGCACGGAATGCTTAACTATGTTTTCTTCCATCTCTATGTTGCAGTGCTAGACATTGATGCCGTTGGCACATACACAATGTGCCATGAAGCTATGAAGTATCTGAGCAAAGGAGGGCCGGGGAAAAGTCAGTCTTCGGGTGGCCTTATTTTGAACATAAGCGCCACGCTGCATTATGCTGCATCATGGTATCAGATTCATGTATCTGCTGCCAAGGTCATATATACTATCTCCCAAGTCAAATGTCACATAAAATATCTACTTTTTGATTAAATTTTCTTCTACTTTTTGATAGGCAGCAGTCGATAGTATCACAAGATCCTTGGCCTTGGAGTGGGGCACTGACTATGGCATCAGGGTAAATGGAATTGCACCAGGCCCAATTGAAGGAACTCCTGGACTGCAAAAACTTGTGCCAGAAGTGACGAAGAGCAAAACATTAGACTACGTGGGAGAGAAGTGGGATATTGCCATGGCTGTCATCTACTTGGCTTCTGATGCAGGTCTATATCAGGCACTCTTAATATCATTTTCTGAGTTTTCTTCAATAGAAGCTGTTCTGACTTTTTTTAGGCTCTGTTTGGGAGAGCGGTGGCGGTTGTGAAAGGAGCGGTGGCAAATGGAGGGTTATAAATGGAGTTATAGGAATCTGGCTGCTGCAAATGAAGATTTGTTTGGATGGATGATCTCTATTTGCAAAGCTGTTCAGAATAGATAAATTTTCTAAGATGTTTGGCAAAATAACGGTGTTATATTTATGTTCAAAAAAATTTGCTTAGAAAATTTCTAAGCTGTTATATAACTCTTCAACATCAACCAAGCAACTTCAAATCAAAATTCTCTAAGTTTCATTACAGAAGAAATTTCACAAATCCCCACAAATATACATGTCATCTCCTCTTTCCAACCTCAGCTAAAAGCAGCGTAAACTCCTATTTGACAAATCCATTTCTCTTCCAGTTCCGCTCCTCCTACTGGCCTGCTCCTGCGTTCTCGGCCTTCTTACTCCCTCTCAATGCATGGACGAGCTCAGCGTTCCCCTCACACGCCATCCGGGATTCTACTAGTTCGACGTCTTCCGTTAGGCCTTCTCGCCGCGCATCCCATGGCGCCACTCGTCAGCCAACACTTCTCCATCTTTCCCAACTCCAATTCCCACCCCGATGCAGTTCGCCGCCTCTTTGATGGCTCAGTGTGGCTCGATGCCGCCAGAGTGATGCATCAATCTGTTGTAAAATCTGGTACCTATAACGGGCACAACTATAAACGTAAGTAAACAAGAAACACAAAATAGGCACAAAAATTGCACTCGGCAAAACCCTCTGAGTCACAACGACATATATATATAATCAAATAATATAAATAACTGAGAACAAGGATGAAGAAAAGATTTGACAGTCCGAAGAAATACAAGCGGGTACACCGGTCACACACGATCCCCCGCGTGAGAGTAGTAGATTTGGACTGCAATCCGTCTCGCGGACGCACAAGGTTCACCGGAACTTTCAACGTCAAAGTCCGACGTTCAACTGCACCACCACCGGTGATCACGCCACCACTGGAGAAAGAATCCATGCCGGATCTAATCAAGCTTCTCCTCTCCACGGCACCACCTCCTCCTTCGCTACACCTCTCGCAACGCCGGCGGCTATCTCCTCCAAGACCGGCGACAACACTCTCCACCAGCTCCGACGCCTATCTCTTCCAAGACGGCGGCAACGCTCCTCTCCAAGACCGGCGACAACGCTCCTCTCCAAGACCGGCGTCAAGACTTGAGGTCGGTGGTTCCTCCGAGCGCACGAGAGAGAGAGAGAGAGAGGGATGAGCGGCTGGATTTTTCACCAAGAGAGAGGCGACTCTCTCTCTATTTTAATATATTAGGTCTCAGATGAGACCTAATAAATAACCATATCGGATCTGGATCCGGGTTGGATCCGGATCCGAACCAATAAGAACAACAATCCACCACCTTGGTTTGGGATCCGGATCCACCACCTGCACGAAGCACCAACTACACTAGGCACTATCTGCACATAACATCAACTGCGTGAAGCAACATTGCACTAAGCACCACCCCAAGAACCTGAGGCGTCAGCCGACCTGCTCCAGTCGACTCATCCCTGCTCGAGCTCAACCTCTGAATGTCGACACAACTGGATCGCTGAATCTGACTCGCCATCCATTACGTTGGTCGCAGGAAACATTGGTATACCACCTCGCATCGTGGTCCCCATCAACCAGTATAAACTACCGTGCTGCATAGCTCGCATAAGCACGGTGCGCCCTCGCATCACTGTCAGAACTCCACCTCTCGCTGCAAAACTGCACCCACTGGAGTCCAATTTGTCCAACGATATCAAATTCATGCACAGCTTGGGTACCAGGTGTACCCTCTCAAGTCTACGCACAACTCCGTCATGCATCCGGATGTCCACAGTCCCTGTCCCCGTGACCTCACATGCTAAGCCGTCACCCAGAAAGACTGGCCCAGTCGTCACCTCCCGTGAACTAAACATCGCCGCATATGATCAAAAGTGTTGCGAAGCACAGGAATCCAAAATCCAGCTATCAGAGTCACATAGACTCTCAGTGATAGTAAGAGACACATCACTATCCTCTACGTGACTACCGCCGCCTTGCTCGCACCCTGGACGTCCTCAGAACTCTGCGCACGCTGCGGACAATGCCTCCTGGTATGGCCACTCTGCCTGCAGTGGTAGCACGTCACTGCCTTCCTCGAAGCAGATCTGACCTGCGCACTCCCAGATCCCATCTCGAAATGCCTCCCTCGTCTATCTACTATTAACGCATGCTCATCCCCAGGAGTGGGGTCCGACAACATCTGATTGGACAATAATGCAACTGTGATCTGCTCCACGCCTACTTTATCCTTCCCATACAACAGAGTGGTCTGCATATGCTTGTACAATGCCAGGAGCGAGGTAAGAAGCAAGAGGACCTTGTCTTCTTTCTCCTACTTCACACCAACCACATGCAGTTGGTTGAGAAGTTCATTGAACACGTTGAAGTGTTCCTGCAGGTTACTACCCTCCTGCATCTTCAGGTTGTACAGTCGCAGCTTCAGCAACAGTCTCGCGGTCAACGACTTGCTCATATACAGTTCCTCAAGCTTCTCCCACAACTTGACAGCAGACTCTTCAACACCAATATTGAACAACACTTTATCGTCGACGCACATCCTGATAGCGCTAGTGGCGCGCTTATCCAACTTAGTCCACTCAGAATCCTTCACCAGAGCAGGCAAAGACTCACGCCCCCATAACACTCGCATCAATCCCTGCTCAACCAGCATCTCTTTGACCCGAATCTGCCATAAGCGGAAATTCCCGTTACCGTCAAACTTCTCCACTGAATATATGGCCAACACTGTATTCTTCCCTGCCATAGCTGCCCTCAGCACCTCTAGGCAATCCGATTAATTCACGGATCAGATCTGGGAAGATAGGGAGCGGGTCAATGTCGCCTCCTACAGTTGACCCAAAACTAAACCGGAACGTCCAATCAGTCGCCTACCGAGAACCCCCCTCTGATACCACTTGTTGTAAAATCTGGTACGTGTAACATGCACAACTATAAACGCAGGTAAACAAGAAACACAAAATAGGCACAAAAATTGCACTCGACAAAACCCGTCGAGTCACAACCTATATATATATATATATATATATACTCAAACAATATAAATAACTGAGAACAAGGACGAAGAAAAGATTTGACCGTCCGATGAAATACACGCGGGTGCACCGGACAAGCACGATGTGAGAGTAGTAGATCTGGACTGCAATCCGCCTCGCGGACGCACATGGTTCACCGGAATCTTCGACGTCAAAGTACGACGTCCAACCGCACCACCACCGGAGATCACGCCACTACTGGATAAAGAATCTAAGCCGGATCTAATCAAGCTTCTCCTCTCCACGACACCACCTCCTCCTTCGCTACACCTCTCCCAACGCAGGCGGCTATCTCCTCCAAGACCGGCGGAAACACTCTCCACCAATGCCGACGGCTATCTCCTCCAAGACCGGTGGCAACGCTCCTCTCCAAAACCGGCGTCAAGACTTAAGGCCGGAGGTTCCTCCGAGCGCATGAGAGAGAGAGAGAGAGAGAGAGAGAGAGAGAGAGAGAGAGAGAGAAATAGGGTGAGAGAGAGAGAGAAATAGGGTGAGAGAGAGAGAGGGCTGGGCGGCTGGATTTTTCACCAAGAGAGAGGTGTCTCTCTCTAGATTTTAATATATTAGGTCTCGGATGAGACCTAATAAATAACCCTATCGGATCCGGATCCGGGTTGGATCCGGATCAGAACCAATAAGAACAACACAATCAACAGTGTCAATATCTTGGGGGTTCGTCGTTCGCTGGACTAGCCACTGCGCTAGCCGCGTTCAATGGAGAGAAGGCAGAACGTAGGCGACTGGAGCCCCCGGGTTGCGAACGAAGATGAAAGAAAGGAAAAATAAAACGCAGATTTTTCCACCGGAGAGCGGGAAATCAAACGGATAACCGACCACATTGGCGTTTCACGTGAACGGAACGGAAGGCTACCGCTTTTCAAACAGGGCCTTAATTAGAAAATTAAGGACATTCATTTCAGAAGTAGAAGCAATGCTCATAATTTCTAGACTCCTTGTAAAGTGAAAGAATATTAAGGTAATTAAATACTCAATCTTATCTCAACTATCTGAGACCAGTTTTCTACTATTAAGCTCAAGTGTGAGATCATTGTAGACTAGGTACTCATTGCTCTTTGAATATAAGCTTTGTGAGTCTAATCCTAACTTACACAAAAAAAACTTTGATTTAAAAGATGAATGCTTAAAGTCAATGTTGACATTCATGGGTCATTTGTGGTGTCTATGTCAAAGTGGTCTTCTTGGCGGCGCACTTCGAATCAAAAGCTTCCTTCCGTAGTTATTGTAGATTTCATGGTGGTCTTCTTGGCGGAAGAAAGATGTAGGATTGTGGGGTTCTCGGTGTTAATGTGACGATTCAGGAGTTCCGGATTTCATTGGCCTTAATCACAGGTTGATCTTGGCCTCCAGGGTTCTCTATTTACCTATTGCAATGACCGAAATTCGGAGGGTAGGGAGTCTAATGTAGGAAGAATAATTGAAGATTGAAGTGGGGACTCACTCACCCAAGATGAAAGCGGATTCACTCACCCAAGGTCTTAGTCAAGAAAAGTCATGTAAGAAAATACTAATTCATTAAAATTCTCATTACAACTTTATATCTATAGAAGAAAATAAAGAAAGAAAAGACAAGATTATAACGGCTAGATAATTAAATGCAAGACAATTTCAAGACTCTAACGGCTAGTTAATTAAATGCAAGATAATTTCAAATCTCTAAAGACTAGTTAATTATATGCAAGACAACTTAAAAACTCTAACGACTAGTTAATTAAATACATAAATATCTAGTATAACTTCATCAATTATGGCTTCAAAAGTCTAGTCAACCTCATCTACATCATTTTCCTCGGCTTTGAAAGAACTCGTCCTCCATCGAGTGGTATAGATAGAGGTCCGATATATTGAAGGTTGGATTTATGTCAAATCCTTCTAGAAGCTCAGTGGCGTATGCATTGTGTTGGTATTTAAGAGAAAATAAGGAATCTAATAATATACAAGTTTTTTCGGTCTTCTTGGTATCAGAGCTACGGACTGTGCGTCTCGTCTTCTCGTCTCGCCTCGCCTCCGCATTGTTTCGCTGGAAAACGTCTGCCGAATGTCTCCCCTCTTCTCTCTTCTGCAGCTGCAGCACCGAGTGACTCCAAATATTTGGGGAAAGTTTCGCTTTGGTCTTCTTATTGTCATACTGAATTTCTAGAAGATTCCAACAGTTGGATGCTTTCCAAAACCAGATCAAGGAATTTCTCCTTCAAGTAGAAGATGGCTCAACAATGGTTTCTTTGACCCCAACTCCTTGAAGACTTGTTACACGTAACACCGTTCTCATGGAGAAGTTGGTTGCCAAGACGGAGGAGGCGGATCTGAAGGTGTTCTTTGAGTTCTTGAGGATGTCCAAAGGCGAAGGGTGAAGTTGGATCTTCCTCCCGTGGAGCTGAAACTTTGGTGGCTCGGTTAAGTGACATTCTGGGTGGGCGTGCAAGGACTGGGTTATCAGGAACCATCATGGTTTCCTCTCGACAAAGCTTCATGCGGGCATTCACTAGACTATTCTCATTCTGGGATTCTCCAGCTGGTGATCCAGGGTGACTCAATGACTGTTAATGAATGGATCAATTGCTCTTCGGCCCGCAAGGATGGGAGATTGGGGCAAGTTTCAGACATTAGAGATTGAGTCTCTAACCTTTGTGATTGCATGATTGAGAATGAATACTGTGTCTTAAGCAATGCTATGGATCGTTATTCCAATCTAACCATTTGTTGGGAATACTTCTCTATGATGAGAAGACCTCCCTTCCGAAGCTCGAGATAAAGAGTAGAAAAATAGTCATTAGCCAGTGATCATGTACAACTAATGTTAGAAAATACACAAATTAGACAAGTAGATGGAGTCGGCGTCTAATGAGATACGATGTCTACAAAACCTTTTCTACTTTTTCCATTTTCAACTGCACCGAACATTCTACTCATTAATATGACATCAGCTTCTGAAATGAGAAATATTGTTCAAAGAACATAAGATTTTGGCTCCGTTTGGCACGACGGTGGCGGTTGTGAACGTGGTGGTTATGAACCGTCGCTTGTGAACACCCACCTCACCAGAGGAACTCCATCCACCTTTATGTTCAAAACTAGTTTTCTTTTTTTGTTGGCGGCAGTGATAATCGTTGTCGTACCAAACATACATTCGGCGGCGCTTTTGTCCAAACTCACCGGAGCAAAAACGCCGCCCCACCGGAGCCTTTATCAATAAGCGCGTATGATCTTCCATCTGCAAGACTGCAACTGGTATGAACCTTAATGATTTTGTTGCTTCTTCTGTGAAGGTAAATACATCAATGGAGCTACAGTTGTTGTCGACGGAGGGCATTGGCTGAGCAAGCCTCGCCGAATTTCGAAGGAGGAGGTGAAGCATTTCTCCAGATTTATTGAGGAGAAATCTAGATCATCACCAACCAGCAAGCTGTGATTAACAGTGTTGGATTTTATTTTATTATACTGCAAGGAATTAGCCTCCAAATATGATAATTCAGGTGAAATTTTATTCATAAATAGTTTTTTTAGATGTCTTGAATTCGGATATTTTGAAGGCCAAAATGGATTATATCTCTTATCCCTCGCGTTTAATCCCACATCGCCAAAATGGATTTATACTTTAAGAGTATAGAGATTCAGGAGTCGCATGCAATGCAATTTCGTGTCGGGCTTGTAAGTAATATATAAACAATGCTAGCCGTAGGATTTGTGGCACATCACACGCATATTTTAGACGGCCATGGTGCTGATAAAGTTCACAAATTTCTTTTGGCGTGCGATCTGTCGTGCACATTTCGAAGGACATTGTTAGCATGAAGGCTACAACAACACTCAAGCTTTTATCCCACCATAGCGGGGCCGGCTATATGGATTATTTATCGTCATTGGGCCCTATCTTTAGTCATAATATCACTAATGCCTAAGTACATCATGTCTTTCCTTATTGTTTTATTCTAAGTCTTTTTTGGTCTACCCATTCCTCCATTTAACATGCCTAGTAGCTAAACTCTCACAACGCCTAATATGTGCCTCTAATGATCTCCTTTGTACGTGTCTGAACTATCTTAATCGAGCTACTCGCATCTTCTCTACAATTGGTGTCACTCCTGTCTTATCATTGATACATTCATTCATAATTTTAATCAGTCTCGTGTTTCCACACATCCACCTAAGCAATCTCATCTCTGCAACTCCCATTTTTTTGCTTATGTACATAATTCACTGGCCAACACTCAGAACCGTAGAGTATCGCTGGTCTAATTGTAGTACATCAAAACTAGCCTTTAAGTTTTAATGGTACTTTACGATCACATAAGATCTCAGACGCGTCTCTCCACTTCAACCAACCTTATTGGATTCTATGTATCACATATTTATGTACACCTCCATCTTCTTGAACTATCGATCTCAGATATTTAAAGCACTCACTGCATGAAATATCTTGGTCACCCAACTTGACGAAGTCATCTGTCATTCTTGCATTATTAAATTTAAACTCCATATACTCAGTTTTTTGCTTGCTCAACCTAAAACACCCTTCTTTTCTAAAGTGTCTCGTCAAGATTCAAGTTTCACGTTTACACCCTCGCGCATCTTATCGACCAAAACAATATCATATGCAAACAATAAACACCAAGGTATTGCTTGTTGGTTTTTGTTTTGAGCTCATCTAAAACAAGGGTAAAGAGATAATGGCTTCCTTGATGTAAGCCAACATTGATAGAGAATTTCTGTGTTAATCCTCCAAATGTCGTCACCCTCGTCACTGAATTTGTGTACACATCTTTGATTTCGCCACTGTATGATACATTTACACCTTTCTTTTCTAAGACTCTCCATAATACCTCTCTTGGAATTCTATTATAAGTCTTCTCAAGATCGATAAACTACATATGTAAATCTTGTTTTTTTCCCGATAGTTGTCAATGAGTCTCCTCAATAGATGTATAGCTTCCATGCTAGACCGCCCTAACATAAATCTAAATTGATTCTCCGAGATGCTAGTCTCTTGTCTTACACTTCTCTCTATTACTCGTTCTCATAGTTTCATGGTTGACTCATTAATATAATTTTTTTATAATTGACACAATTTTGTATCGCATTCGTTCTTATACAAATGTACCAAAATACATTCTCTTCATTAATCTGACATCCTTTTCGTCTTCAGTATCTTATTGAAAAAACATATAAGTCACAAAATTTCTTCCTTAGACATTTTCATACTTCGATTGGTATATCGTTTGGCCCAATCATTTTTTTCATTTTTCAACTTCTTCAAAGCATCATTTATCTCCGATGCTTGAATTTTACGATTAAAAGATATGTTCCTAGGCATTTTCATACTTCGATTGGTATATCGTTTTGACCCAACCGTTTTTCCATGTTAAACTTCTTTAGAGCATCATTAACCTTCGATGCTTGAATTTTACGATGAAAAGTTATGTCCATATACTTCCCCGATTTACTTAACTCTTCCGAGCTCAATTCATTGTCTTTTTCTTTGCCGAGTTGATAAACATATCTTTTCCATCGCTTCTTAATAGCCACATCATTCGTCAAAATTATATTGATTCCATCTTTTATGCATTTAACTTGGCTTAAATCCCTTGTATTTCTCTCTCTAATTTGAACAATTTTATATTTATCATACTCTCCATATTTGATATCTAGTCACTTGTAAAATTCTTTATAAGCTTGACTTATTGCTTTACTTATTGTTTTTTAGCTTTTTTCTTGACGACTTTATACATTGTCAAGTTTTCACCATTCCTATAAATGTAGAGTGTTTTATAGCTATATCCCACTTTGCCCTCACTTTGTTGTGCACTTTCTCTTTTTGCCACCAAGATTCTTTATGTGGTGGGCGCCCAACTTTTTGACTCTCCAAATACATTCTTTCCATTTATCCTTAAATGTGAAGACAATTTCTCATGTGATATTAGGATCAACATAAATATCATCAACATAAGTATTATCAACTAGTTGTTTCATAACAGCTTCTATGAAAGCAACATGTTTTATCATCTTTAAGTTTTACCACCAAAATTTTGGCAACACTTTTGTCCTTATTTTAAATTTATTATATTTAATTTGCGCATTCAACACCACTAGTCTGTGTTGTATTGTCAAACTTTCTCCCGATATGACTTTACAATACTTACAAATCTTTATATCCATTTTGCGAGTCATAAAATAATCAATTTATGTCTTATTTGATCCGCTCTTAAACGTAATTAAATGTTCTTCTCTCTTTATGAAGAACAAATTTGTCACAATTAGCTCATGTTTTATGGTAAAATCTAAAATATTTTTTTCTTCTTCATTTCTTTCTCAATGCCCAAATTATCCATAAAGGTCTATATAATTCGTATTTTTCTTCCTCATATGTCCATTTAAGTCTCCTCACATGAAAATCTTCTCACTTTGTGGAATTTCTCTTACCAAATCAACTTAAGTATTCCCAAAATTGCACTTTAATAGCTTCACTTACTTTTACTTGTGACACATAAATACTAATCACATTAATAGTTTTCTTTAAGAGCTAAGATTCTATCACATTTTTTACTTATCTCAATAACTTCATCTCTCCAAATAGTATCGAAGGCTACTATAACTATTTCATATTTTTCAATCAGCAGAGCAGTTTATTTTGGACATATTTAAAATATTTGGGTTACATCAGATAATGAGAGTTATATTGTTTGAAAATAATTATTAAATTTTTAAATATTTTAAAAAATATTCCACTTGAAGGCTAGTAAATAGTTGTAAAAGGATGGCATGGCGGCGGTTTTGCTTCATTAGATAACCATGAGTTGCTTCCTCCAAAGGGACCTCATAAGTTGGCAAAAAAAAATTTAACCGATCTCCGTTTTCAAAATTTTGTCCGCGACGAATAAGATAGGGACATGTGGCATGCAGTTTTTGCACGTGGGGTCGGAGAGAGGGGCAGTCGGTCTCCTAGGAGATCATCGAGACCGAAAAAATTTCCATCCGTGTATTGGTCCAAATTTTTAGTTGTGTGTGTGTGTGTGTGGGGGGGGGGGGGGGGGGGGGGGGGGGGCTTACAACAATGATCAAATTTGTGCCAAGTCTCTATATTTTCTTTGAAGTTGTAAATAAAAATACAGACAATATAACAATTGATCACAGAGGCTACAATAAAATCACTGTCTAATATTGTATAACCCGTAATTCGTTAAGATCAGAAATGTCTGAGGACAACACAGCAAACCTCGCCCACCTCAGACGAGTACAAAAGAACTCGCCCACCTGGGGCAAGTACAACAGACCTCGCCCACCTGAGACGAGTACAGAAGAACTCGCTCACCTATGGCGAGTACAGAAGAGCTCGCTCACCTGGGGCAAGCTGTATAGAGGACCTCGCCCACCTGGAGCAAGCTGTATAGAGGACCTCGTCCACCTGAGGCGAGTACAGAAGACCTCACCCACCTGGGGCGAGTATAGAAGAACTCGGGCACCTGGGGCGAGTACAGAAGAACTCGCCCACCTGGGGCTAGTACAGAGGACCTCGCCCACCTGGGGCGAGTATAGAGGATCTCGCCACCTGGGGCGAGTACAGAAGAACTCGCCCACCTAGGGCGAGTACATAAGACTTAGCTATCTGCAGTCCATTTCAGAAGGCGGGAGTAGCTATTCGCAGTCCATTGTGGATTTGCCTATAAATAAGACCCCAAGGCACAAGTAGAAGGCACATTCACCCCCCTATGGTGGGCGAGTACATTACCTGCCTCTCTTGTGCCGAGCTCAGCATTGGCTTTAGGAGGGGAAGTTCCTATAGACTTTCGGGTATATGGCGGGACCTCCTCGCTGCAGCACATGAGTCTTGTTTATAGGCAGGTTGAAGTGGGTTTTTATGCTCTCTAGCTTCTTATTACCATGTCTCACGTTGGTCGACCACTAAACAAGTAGCATTTGGTCACTCCCCAAGTCTCGAACATAGTTGGACCGGTATCCGAGTTTCAATATTTTTGGTGCGGTAAGCGTGTACCGTGACCAAAGAAAGAAACTTTAGTGCAAGACCTCACAGTAAGCCATGATGAGAAGGGTGTGATGCGAGCTCCAACTAAGGCGAGTTCCAGTTCAGGCGAGATCCAGCTAGGCGAGTTCCAGCTGGGGCGAGTACCAGTTCAGGAGAGATCTAGCTAGGCGAGTTCAAACTGAGGCGAGTTCCACCTCAGGCGAGCTCAATCAACTCGCAGGTATTCTGCCCGTAGGTGTTCTACTCGTAGATATTCTACTTGCAGGTATTCTGCTCGCATGTGTTCTACTCGCAGATATTCTGATCGCATGTATTCTGCCCGCAAGTGCTCTACTCGCAGATATTCTGCTCGCAGGTGTTCTGCCCGCAGGTGTTTCACTCACAGATATTCTGCTCGCAGGTGTTCAGCCCGCAGGTGTTCTACTCGCAGCCGTCACAGAGAGATCCATTTGATAGGGTCATGGTAAAGTGTATATTCCGCGAGTCCATACTTGCAGGGGATTCTTCTTAATTCTGTGAGTTCAACTCGCGAGGTTATCACTTCAGCAGTTATGGTGTTCTACTTAATTCCGCGAGTTCAACTCGCGAGGTCATCGCTTCGACCTATGGTGTTCTCTTTAGCTCCAACTCAAGAGCTGATGCTCGACAAGTTCATATTTTCATGGTGTTCTATTTAGTTCCGTGAGTTCATACTCGCGAAGTCTTCACTTCAGCAATCAAGGTGTTCTCCTTTATTCTGCGAGTTCATACTCGCAAGGTCTTCGCTTCAGCAATTATGGTGTTCTTCTCTATATTCCGCAAGTTCTTGTGAGGTCTTCACTTCAGCAAATACAATATTCTACTTAATCCCGCGAGTTCCTACTCGTGACCTCCTCAATGACTCATATTGGCAAGGACGTATCCAACTACTCATCTCTACGAGATATAAAAGAAATCTATATTCGGTGAGTGCTAACTCGTGATGGGTGTTCTTACTTGGGATGATCTTATTCAATAGCTTATACTTCACAATGAAAACTCAAAGGACAATTATTCATAACCCACTTTAGTGAGGAAAAGTCATCATGGATCAGGTCACATAAAACATACTAGTTCGTTTTATTATTATTCACTGCATATATCAGTATTGATCTTCATATTGCAAAATTCTTAAGAGCTGGATCGAACATCCACTCAAATGAGTATGATGTCTTCAAGGGCGTCTTAGGATGTGTGATCTCACTTTTCCCCTTGGAACTTCTGGTCGAGCAATGAGATGACCTCTCAGGTTCAGTGTGTCATCCTAAGTCCAAGCCTCTGCATTGCCGACCGAGATCAGCTCCCCCCTTACATGTTGGCCGATCTGCCCCTCGAGTGTTGACTCTCTTTGCCCGTGCACATGTTACCAGGAGAGAATGAAACTACATTCTGAAGTACTCTACATGAGTTCTATACCCTCGAGCAGAGGGTTGTCGTAGACCAGGTCGTTGCATTAGGCTCCTCCCCTGCAAGCTGGCTACTTGCCCCCATGAGTGAGTTCCATGTCCTCGAGGAGAGTGTTGTCGTAGACCAGGTCGTTGCACTGGGCTCCTCCCCCACAGGTTGGCTACTTGCCCCTCAAGTGAGTTTTATGTCCTCGAGCAGAGTGTTGTCGTTGACCAAGCCATTGCACTGGGCTCCTCCCCTGCAAGTTGGCTACTTGCCCCCATCGAGTGAGTTATATGTCCTCGAGCAGAGTGTTGTCGTAGACCAGTCCGTTGCACTTGGCTCCTTCCCTGCAGGCTGACTACTTGCCCCCTCGAGTGAGTTCCATGTCCTCAAGCAGAGTGTTGTCGTAGACCAAGACGTTGCACTGGGCTCCTCCCCTGCAGGCTGACTACTTGCCCCCTCGAGTGAGTATCATGTCCTCGAGCAGAATGTTGTCGTAGACCAGGTCGTTGCACTGGGCTCCTCCCCTGCAAGCTGGCTATGTCACAACCCGCATTTTTCCCACGAATTTAATAAATATTATCAGAGCAAGGGGAAAATACGCGTTATGATGCCATGTCATGCAGGGGATAACTACAGACGCTCAGGCAGCCACTACTCACGAAAATGTATAAAAGACATAAATTTATTTAAGTTAAATAGAGGATTTACATTTTTAGCTTAATACAGTGTCCCTCGATCCAGTGGATCAACTAGTCCATGAGTAGAAATCTATACATACGCAGCGGAAAGATAGTTTTATTTTATCCTACATAAGCATGAAGATTGAACATCCCAGCAATGATATGCACATCTCTAGATTTAGTATAAGCAAAGAAGGATTTTTCTACGATCTTCAAAATAGGTGACATTTACATAAAATCATGCTATGCAAGAATGTCATTATTTATACATAAAATAGCTCATGCAACCTAACATAAAACTTCCCAGAGAGCAAGCATGAGAAATAACCAGCAAGTAATTAACAGCAGAAAAGCTAGCAAGTAATCTAACACTGGAAAACTAAAGTTAAAGCAAAGAAACAAGTACCTCACAATAGTGAGGAGAAAACAGACAACAACAACTAACCGTAGCTCTACCGCTTGCCGCAGCTACTGACCTGAACCTGAACCTGGGGCACTCAAAAGAAAAGAATGCTTCAGCCCAAATGGGAGCAAGTAACAACAAGTATAAGAATGAAAGCTATTACGCAACATGAATAATAACTAGCAAAGAGTAAGCATAGGCTTATCGTAATCAGCTTGAACAAGTCCACAAGCTCACATGGAAACAAGCCCATAAACGGGGGCATCAAAATAAAGAAAGTTGTTGTATAAGGGACTTCGTAGCCCAAAAGTATAAAAAGACGTCGTGGTGGTGGTCTCATTGTCCTACCAACCACTACTAAAAGAACTGTGATGGAGGACCACATTGTTCCCATTACCCATCCTTCCAGTTCAAAACAAATCCATCATTATCCACTGTGGTGGGGGCCTGCCATATCCACCCACACTCCAGTCTAAAAAGAAGCCACTGTGGTGGGGGCCCGATAAATCCACCCACTCTCCAGTATAAAAGAAGCCACTGTGGTGGGGGCCTGATAAATCCACTCACTCTCCAGTATATAAATAAAAGAAATCATTTTAATTTATACTTATCAGCAACATACTTGGTTTGACATTCATGGAGGGTTATACATGAATCATGAAGGAATAAAATTCCAAAAGAAAGAAACCCATGATTTCACTTATCTTAACCATTCAGACAATAACCACATGATCAATCATATATCATGTACAAGACAAGGGAAAACTACCTTGGATTACATGAGGAAACAATCCTATTAGTCCCAATAGAAATGACTGGGATGCTCAAAATGCAAAATGAAGACTAAAGAAACTGGATCAAGATGATCCAGTCGAATATTGGGGTGATCCCGACGAATAAAACATAACTTCATCTAAAGTCTCAACAAATGAACTCAAAACGCTCAACATCGTAATTTAAGATACCCGAGAACACCTTGGAAAAAATGACTTAAATTATTGATGAAACAATTCGGGATATGCGATGAAATAGACAGAAAGATCTATCAAAAGTCGACGGGAAGACTTAACAAAAGTCGACGGGAAGCTTCAACGGAAAATCGACTGGAAGAGGGTCCGATCGACGGGACGGGAGCCCTATCGACGGGACGGGAGCTCGATCGACGGTGTAAGACCCCATTTTTTTTTTCAAACATCCGGGTCTTAGGCCCAGAACCGCCGCTTTGCGGTGACACCTTCGCTCGGGAAGGTCGCCACTACAAAACGCCGATCCTGCCGGCCAATTCGATCACAAAGAAGAAGGTATACATGAACAAATAAGAAGCTCAAGTCCACAATCACATGAATTATAAAGATAAATGTCCACAGATAATAACTGAATAAAAGATAACAAATGTACAATAATAAAGGGCTCATGCCCTGTACATCATATCCTCACTACAAGATCACTCGCAGAAGCTAACTACTAATCACTCACAGATCCTGAATCCTGTGCTCCTGTTCTAGACTGGCACGCCTCCGTCTGCTTCGGCCTCTGATGCTGCTGCGTCTCCTCGATTTCCTAAAATGATATGGTCCACCGACCGTTAGTCAAAAAGACTAAGCCTTATGTTCCCCACCCCACCCCCAGTGGCTCCTAGGCACCGTGCGGGAGGATAAAGCGGAGGACAGCAAGGGGTATAATCAAGAGCAGGTGACAGTGGTACATGAAATGTTTCTACACTACACATGTGTATATATATAACTAAAGCAGTACTTAAAAGCATGGTAAAAAGTATATACAGAGCAGTGAGCAGTAAGTATAATAGCAAGTAATATAAAAGTAACCATTGATTTATAGGAATGCCCATACAAACCTATAGGCCAAGGGGTCGTTTAGCAGGGCCTATCGTATAAGAAGTCCCATAACCGACTTATACGATAGGGGTAGGGGTTGAAAGGCAATGTTTATGCTATGACAGGCAAGGTATGCAGTTATGCTATGTTCATACAAGTGCAACTCACTCACTACGACTCTATGCGCATAGACCTTTAGTTCCCTCTTTTTGGAGCGAGCTAGACTCCCAGGATACTCCCGTAGTGGCAAACGGAAGCGGTGGGTTGGGCCTCGCCCACCTCTAGGTTGGTATTCACACTACCCTACCTAGACCTATCGTACGCCTCAACGCAAAACCGCGGAGCATCTGTGTACTCTTACTAGCTGGATCACCAGACTTTTAAGGCTAAGTGTAAATACCACACTTGCCGAGTCAACGTATTGACGTCGGTGTGAACGATCGTCCAATACCGAAGACCCACCACCTTCAATGCGCATGCAACATGTTTTACTTCCTATCTCTGAGCCATAAGCTCCCCGGGCTAACCTGCCCGCCATCAATAACCTTCTGAGCCATCGGCTCCCCGAACCAACCCGTCCGTACCTACAAACACTACTGAGTCACAAGCTCACCTGACTCAGTAATCCGCTCCTTCAACCACCGAGCCTACTGCTCGTAAAACCAAACCAACTAACTTCTCGTAACCACGGGGTGTGGGTGTGTGTATTATTAAGTTATTCATGTATAACATTTTTACTCTTACAGTTTATGGTTAATCTTGGACTTCCCGAGGGTTACCCTGTAAGGGGCTCGCTACGGTACTAGGAACCGAAATGGGATGACACCCCAAAGTTCCCTTTTCTCAAGACACTTAGTGCTGTTGATATCTACCCATAAGGACACCCTCCTCGTTATTACAATTGTATTAACCCTAGGTGGCTTATGACTTCCCAAGACGATCCTTCGTCAATCCCGAGCACCACCTTACCCTCAACTCACCAAGCACACTTTACCATCTATAACCCTTCTTGTTGACCATCCTACCTTCTCAACTAAATTAGGTAAACCACATACCTCCCATCCCTCCTAAGGATCCACTTGATTCTAAAATTTCACGGTTTTACTATACGCAGACCAAATTAATTATATGAAGCTCACAACTATAGGTACTCCAAATCTTCATCCAACTGACCCAAACTATTTACTGGAGGTCTATCATGATGTTATAAGATTAATTCCAGAGAATCGTATTTTTCCCAACATTATTAATATTTAAAGCAATTTTCCAAAAATACAACCTCCTAAGGTTTGAACTACAAGTGCACTTTTCTGACTTCCATTGCCTACCAAACTTTTTACATAAATCAAGGGTACCTCATAATCAGTACATATGAATTTGTAGGAAATTCTAGCAAGGTTTACTATTATTAAAAATTCCAAAATCCATTAATTTTCAATTATTTCCAAAGGACGTACCCTCATATGAACTCCAAACCTTATGCAATTTTATACAGAGGTGATTCATACTAAAATATTCAGCCCTACAAAATTTGACCATATTCCATAGAGGTTACATTTGTAATTTCCACAAAGGACATATTTGCAATTAATTCCAAATTGAACTAGAAGTACCAAAAATATCAATCCCAAAATTATGAGAAAATTACTGAGGGTTCATAATGGTATGAAATGACATCCAGCAAAGTTTCATGAAATTACAGAAAACTAACACCCTAAAATTAATCATCCCAAAAATTGCCAACAATAAGAATAATTATACTTTGGACCTCCAAAAGTCTTCCAATGATTCTAATAGAATCTCCAGGGATTAATAACATCAAAACTAAGTTGGTGACAGAAGATGGTTAATCACTAAGTATTAATCTTTCCTAAATCCCCAAAACCTAAATATTTACAAATCTACCCAAGGATTTATTCCCTAGGGTTGGCAACTCCAAACACCACCAATTCCTCATAGGAGGACTCTCTGGCCACCATGACCATCTCCCCAAAAATTTTAGGTCAAACCATAAAGGTTTGACCCCTCTTCCTTCATTGACCTCTAAATGCACCCCTTAGGGTTTACCCTAGGATTATGGTCCATGCTTCCCCAAATCCACCCAAACTTCTTGTGAGGGTGTTATATAACTCATAGAACTCAGAGGAGTCTATTACACTCCTCTCCAAGGACAAACACCCCCATGTCCTTCACAACCCTAAAAATCCCCACTAAGGGACCTACCCTAGGGTTCTAGGGCTACCCTACACCAAACCACCCCAAACTCCATTGGAGGGTGTGTTATGCCCTAAAAGGTCAGTGGACAAAATATCAGCCTCTGTTGAGGTGATTTGACCACTCAAAATACCAAGGGGGGGGGGGGGGGGATTTACCCTAAATAGCCCTTTATAGGCCAAACTAGAGCTGAGTAAAATCCTAGCCAAAACACCTCCAAATGAGGTGAAATTTTAACCAGGGGTTTATCATGACCCTAAGAACACCCCACCAAAATTTGGTGGAGTTTGGAGGTCATTTGACCCTCCAAATAATTTACACATTGATTATTAAATTTTTACAAAAACTTTAGGAAAAAGTTCTCCGAAAATTCCCATTTTTGGATAAGATGTAGTCCTAGGCATGACTCATTCCTAGTCCAAATTTCAATTCATTTGGACTAGTGGTTAGGTGTGGGCATCCATTCAAAGTTCAGTCAAACTTTGCATTAAAATGGGTGCTGAGGTCAAACCAGGACTCCAAATGGGGTGAACCCAATTTTGTATGATCCTACGGGTCAAGGCCTACAACTTTCATGTTGGGCACTTTTTCTGTAGAGGGCATCTAGTATTTTTAATAATTAAAATACTACAGTAGTTATAATAAATCAATTAAACTAATTAATAATAACAACTAATTCCTTAAATAACCGGCCAACGCGAATCTTGGCGCGGATCGGGCGGCCCATGGTCATCGTCCCCGATGAGCCAACAGTCGGGATTTGCCGCGCCTGTGCTGATTTGATCGTTGGTTTCCCGGCCACCTGAGCGCCGCCCCGGCCAACCAACGCCACCACCACCTCCGTTGAGATGGTGGCCGGCGATGAGCGGTGTTTGATCGGCCAGAGGTGGCCGGAATCGGGTTCTGTAGGAGGAAGCCCAACCCGATCTACGGGTGGCTTGGCTGGTTTGATTCACGGCCAATTGGCCACGAATCGAGCCGCCGACGATTGAGATCTACACCACAGAGGTTAGGGAGGAGAACCAGACCTGATTGGGGTCGATTTGTTGCTTCCACCATCGACCACCATTGCTCCTCCTTGGAGATTTCGGCACCATCCAATTCCTTGCACAGACAGCTCAAACCTCTCGGGGAAGGGGGGTTTCAACTCCTCTCTCCATTATGAAGCTAATGGGAGGGCCAATTTAATGGGAGGAGGGCTCCATTAAGAGGTCACCAAGTGACCCTTCCTCTCCCCCATGGCCGGCCACCCTTATGCCACCCCCTGCCTTCAATTCCTCCAGAAAACTCCTGGAATTCCCTCCACATTCATCAGGGGAGATGAAAGGGGTCATCAATGGGGATTCCAAGGGGTGTATCCCCTTAATGGCCATGAACACCACCTTCTCTCTCCTCCAAAATTGGGTTTTTCTCTCTCCTACTCATTATGGTCGATTTTTCTCTCTCTCCTGTGTTTAATGTCAGCCTACTAGGTTGGTTGACCACCCAATTGAGCTAGCCCAAAGGGATTGGGCTAGGTTTAAGAGATTTGACCTAATTTGGGCAAGTTTGACTTTTGGTCAAATTGACCAATTGGGTGACCCTCCCTGGGATGGGGCTTTTGGGTCCATTGGACTCCAAATTAAATTTAGAAACTACTGGTGGGGTCAATTTGGTCACATGGGCCTTAGTTGACCCAATATGAGTTGATTTGACCAAAACAGGCTAAGTTAACTTTGGTCAAATTGAGCTCTAGGGTTGACCCAGTCATGGGGCTTTTTGATCCATTGGGTCCCCTATGATATTGTAACATTATGGGTATGGTCAATTTAATATGGTGGTGGTCAATTAGGGCACTTAGTGAAGAATTGCCATTTTGACCTAAAATGGCATATAGGTCAATTTGCACCACTGGGGGTCCCATGATGGGGCTTTTAGGTCTACTAGGTCTCTTTTGATAATTTAGACCTAGATGTATGGTCAACTTGGCATGGCGGAGGTCAATTGACTCTAATTAGGCTACTTTGACCAATTTGGGGTTAGGGTTGACTTTGGTCAATCTGGCCTCTTTGGTTGACCCCAATGGGCCCTTGGTGCTCTAAGGGGACCCCTAAAGGGTTAGGGATACTATGGTGGGGTCAAATGGTCAAGTTGAGGCCCTAAAGTCCAACCCTAAGCTTGGTAACTGGAAATTACTATTTGCAGACCAAGGTGGTTTTCTTCTTCTTTCCTAAGCTCACAAGGTCTTGTCATGACCTTGTCATGACAGATTCACCTGGGGGGTCTAGCTGTCTGGGGAATGTTACAGACGGGAGGTCCCGTCAATTCTTACTTAGAAGCTCGACAACTTGACCTCCCTGCTCTCTCCCGTCGATCGACGGGACAGGAGGTCGATCGACGGGACAGGAGGTCGATCGACGGGACGGGATGCCGATTTTAACTTGAGATTTTCACAAAATTTCTTCAAACCACCAAAACATCCTATCAGAGCTCAACTCAACTTCAGAACACATGAATAAGCTTCAGAAGAAATAAACAAACACTCTTAAGAAGAGCAATCTTTCCTAAACCTAGTGAAGTCTTATCAGACTATCTGCAGCATAACTAAACATGTAAATATAGAAACTATCTACATTCAAGGAAATGATAGCAGGAAATCAAGGAAGCCAAACAAGATCCATAAGGGAAAAAACAACAACCACTAACCTAAACTCAACAGGTTAGGCATACAAGAAAGAAGAAGAGGACTGAATTGAAGGACTTTCAGTCACACAACAAACAAGCCAAAGAGGACTACTACTACTTGAAGAACACAGCTAACAAGAGAGCTTAACATAACTAAGCTTCAGGAAAAAAGGGTCTTCAAGGAGAAGGACTGCTATTTGCAGCCCATAACCACTAAGAGATCCTTTACATTCAGCCAGATTACTAAAGACAGTGCGGAAGAAACATTACTCCCCACTGAGAAAGTTAACACAACTTACATAGAAAACTGAGTCTGGAAGGGTTTAAATACTCAGAAATCAATGACTGATTACACAGAAAACCTTGGAGTTCTGGACAGAAATTCTGGACAGAAAGAGAGAAATTTCTGGAAATACACAGAGAGAATTTCTGAACAAGTCTATGGTACAAACATGAATCAAAACACTCAGGAAGAAATCTGATTTCCGAGAATACACAGAAAATAACTTTTCTGAAAGAATACATCAGAACAACAAGAAAGACACATACAAAACTGCACTTGCATTAAAGGAAAAGAGAAACAAGACAAGGAAAAAGGCTCCAATGAGGGAAAAGGGCAAAAATCGACGGGAGTTCCCGTCGATCGGCTGGAGTTCCCGTCGATCGGCGGGATGTCCCGTCAATCGACGGGCAGTCCCATCGATTCTGACATATAGAACATACAATAGCTTTTCCCCAGCTAAGACCGAAGATCGACGGGAGGTCCCGTCGATTTTGACTTAGCCCACAATTTTTCTCTTTTTCATTTTCTAAACAAATCCAGCATACTTCTATCAAGCCCAGCCCTGGACTACCAGCATAAACCTCAACTCCAACACTTCAATTAGGGTAAGTAACCCAATCAACACTCATTACCAAGATACCAAGATAAGAAAGGAGAAGTGAATTGGAGAAACATGCTAAAGGAAGAAGAAAACAAACCACCACTTGCATATATCTCGAACCACCGAAAACGGCCTCTCATACCCTCCACGTCAAGGATCGGCTCAAACACGGCCTAAGCACGAAGAATCTACAAAGATTTGGACAAAAAGAGGGTTAGGGCCGCTAACCCTAGCGCCAAAAACCTACGAAACAGACAAAACTTACCACGCACGCGACGAGCACGGTGAGAGCTTTCCAAATCTATGCTCCGGCGAAGATTTCGTGCACCGGAGCTCCGGCAGCGACGGTCGGAAGCTCCACGAAAGCACGCTCTTCTCTCTTCTCTCTCTCTCGAAACTTCTGGCTCGGGAATCAGGGAGGAAGAACGTGACGAAGGATAGTATAATATATATATATATATCTTTAACTACTATATACAAGAAGTTGCCTTTGGTGCAACATTCAAAATTGCCAAATATAGCCACATTCTTTTACTCGAATGACTTAATATATATTATGAAAAAAAATAAAAATTCATAAAATATAATGGCTATTTGTGTAATTACAATATATCCCTATAATAAAAATAATTGTGGAAATTCATAAAATCCAAAAGCTTTTTAGTAGACCTCCTACACCTACTATGGTAGGTAATCATTAGACCTCATAGACCTAATTTAAAATGATTTTTTGTTAAAATATAAATGTTTTTGAAAAAAAAACATTTATAAAATATTAATTAAATTTTTTGTGCGGTCATTTTGAGTACTCATATGTATATGTTGTGGGCGCAACCGGCTTGATGCGGGTGAATCCCGCCGCGGGCGGGCGAAGCCCGCCGTCGCCGGCCGGGTACTGCCGCGCTTGGCAATAGGGGCGGAGCCCCGTGCCTGTCATATATATATATATATAAGATAATGGCTTTCAGAAAGGTAATAATAATAATAATAAGAAGAAGAAAAGAGGGGCCGAACCAATGGTCGCCGATTCCAACAAAAATCGCACCGAAGACAAACGTCGGCGCTACGAATCTAACGGAGAAATCAAAAACAAAATCCGACGAGCTAAACTCAAGATATAGAATTTTGAAGTTACGGCGAACGATAATTATACAAATCTTTGGAAAATCACTAAGGCTTTAATATCGCTCGGATCGTAACGAAACTTCGACGAGTCTTTCTAAAATTAAATAATTTAATTTTCTAATGCAAGATCTTTCAACTCCGGCACGCTCCAAAATTTGGTCGACTTGACCGAACGGACGCTCAAACGCGCAAACGACAGCGCACTGCTAACTCCGCACTAACGTAACGCCCTTACGTCATAATGACATCAAAAAAGGATAAAATAATTCCTGAAAATTCAGGGGCGTTACATGCTACTTGCCCCCTCGAGTGAGTTCTATGTCCACGAGCAGAGTGTTATCGTAAACCAGGTCGTTGCACTAGGCTTCTCTCCTGCAGGCTGGCTACTTACCCCTCCAGTAAGTTCTATGTCCTTGAGCAGAGAATTTCCACCTAGTCGACGATAGGAGCCTGAAATGTTTGTCATCTCCTCCAGTTGAGCTCGCTCGTCTAGCGAATGACATGGAAGGTGTCGACTCTTCTCCACCTCCAGTTGAGCCTCATTCCTGGAGGGTGTCGACTCTTATCCACCTCCAGTTGAGCTCGCTCGTCTAGCGAATGACCTGGAAGGTGTCAAAATTTCTCTACCTCCTGTAGATCTTCGCTCCTGAAAGGTGTCGTCTCTTCTCCACCTCTAGTTGAGCCTCGCTCCTAGAGGGTGTCGACTCTTCTCCACCTCCAGTTGAGCCTCGCTCCTGGAAGGTGTCAACTTTTCTCCACCTCCAGTTGAGCCTCGCTCCTGGAGGGTGTCGACTATTCTCCACCTCCAGTTGAGTCTCGCTCCTGGAAGGTGTCGATTCTTCTCCACCTCCAGTTGAGCCTCGCTCCTGGAGGGTGTCTACTCTTCTCCACCTCCAGCTGAGCCTGCTCATCTAACGAATGGCCTGAAAAGTGTCGACTACTCTCCACCTCCAGTTGAGTCTCGCTCCTAAAAGGTGTTGTCTCTTCTCCACCTCCAGTTGAGCCTCGCTCCTGGAAGGTGCCGACTCTTCTCCACCTCTAGTTGAGTCTCGCTCCTGGAGGGTGTCGACTCTTCTACACCTTCAGTTGTGTAACATCCCCCAGACAGCTAGACCTCCCAGGTGAATCTGTCTTGACAAGGTCATGACAAGGCCTAGGTAGTGTAGAAATCCCTTTATCTTAGGCAAGATTAGGGTTGAAAGTGCCTTGGACTGCAAATAGCAATTTCCAATTACCAAGCTTAGGGTTGGACTTTAGGGCCTCAACTTGATCAATTTACCCCACCATAGTATCCCTAACCCTTTAGGGGCCCACTTAAGGCACCAAGGGCACATTGGGGTCAACCAAAGAGGCCAAATTGACCAAAGTCAACCATAACCCCCAAATTGGTCAAAGTAGCCTAATTGGAGTCAATTAACCTCCACCCTGCCAAATTGACCACTCATCTAGGTCTAAAATATCATAAGAGACCTAGTAGACCTAAAAGCCCTATCATGGGACCCCCAGTGGTGCAAATTGACCAAAATGCCCTTTTTAGGTCAAAATGGCAATTCTTCACTAAGTGCCCTAATTGACCACCACCATATTAAATTGACCCTACCCATAGTGTTATCATGTCATAGGGGACCCAGTGGACCAAAAAACCCCATGACGGGGTCAACCCTAGGGCTCAATTTGATCAAAGTCAACTTAGCCTGTTTTGGTCAAATCAACTCAAATCGGGTCAACAAAGGCTAATGTGACCAAATTGACCCCACCAGTAGTTTCTAAACCTAATTTGGAGTTCAATGGACACAAAAGCCCCATCCTAGGGTCAACCAATTGGCCAATTTGACCAAAAGTCAAAATTGCCCAAATTAGGTCAAATCTCTTGAATCTAGCCCAATCCCTTTGGGCTAAGCCCAAATTGACCACTTGACCAGCCTAGTAGACTGATAATTAACCCAGGGGAGAGAGGAAAATCGGCCATGATGAGTAGGAGAGAGAGAATTCATTTTGGGGGAGAGAGAAAGGAGGGGCCATCAATGGAGGAAGATGAAACCCCCCTCAATCCTCTCCATTAATGGCTGGATTCATCTCCTCTAGGGGAGAGGAGGAGTTTCCAGCCATTTCCCGGCCTCCTAGGGGTGAATCCCATGGGATTCCACCATGGCCGAAATTCTCCATTCATGGTCTTAAATGGCATTGAAGCCATGGCTCTCCCCCTCCCTCATTTGAAGCCTTTAAAAGCTTCACAGGCCAGAGAGGAGTGTTTTCCCCCACTTACCCAAAGGAATCGGGCAGTTTGGTGTGGTGTTTGCAGAACTTGGAAAGGATGGAGGTCGGCCATGGCAACCCTCTAATCGGCAAGGCCTCAAGGCTCTAAGAAGGTCCATTTCTTCTCCTCTCCTCCAGTGGATAGATCCAATCTATTCCCTTTTCAAATCAACTGAGATTGGGAGGTGTTCCAATCGGCTTTTCTTCTTGTTCTTAACCGAAAATCGCAACATCCGGGGGGCCAACTCCGGCCACCCCCGACCACACCGACACCGGCAATCGAAGGCTGGATGTCGGGTGGTGCTAATAGCGGCGGCGATTCGCCGGAGGCGGCGCCGTCACGCCGAAAATCGGCCCGCAAGTGCCCAGGCGCGAGGAATCCCAGCCGTCGGCTGCTTGGGGAAGAAGAACGGATGCCGTCCGTTTATTTCATTTGATTACGATTAAATGCATTTATTATTATTATTATTCATATTATTAGAGCTTTTCTTGCAGAATCTAATTTTAAATATAGAAAATACTATATGCCATCTACAGAAAAAGTGCCCAACATGAAAGTTGTAGGCCTTGACCCCTAGGATCATACAAAATTGAGTTCACACCATTTGGAGTCCTGGTTTGACCTCAGCACCCATTCTAGTGCAAAGTTTGACTGAACTTTGAAGGGGTGCCCACACCAAACCACAAGTCCAAATGACTTGCAATTTGGACTAGTAATGAGTCATATCTAGGACTATAACATATCCAAAAATGAGAATTTTTGGAGAACATTTTCCTAAAGTTGTTGTAGAAATTTAATAATCCTTACATAAATTATTTGGAGGGTCAAATGACCTCCAATCTCCACCAAATTTTGGTGGGGTGTTTTTAGGGTCATGAGAAACCACTGGTTAAAATCTCAACTCATTTGGAGTTCATTTGATTGGGTAATCATTGGGCCCAAGTTTTGCCCATTTAGGGGAAATTTGTGATTAAGGGCTATTTGGGATCTTTCATGGTCAAACCACCTCCAATTGGAGTGGGACTGTGTCCACTGCCCTAATATCACCCAAATCACCTCCAAGAGAGTTATGGGACCATGGGGAGTTGGATTGCCCTAGGTCATGGAGTTGGAGCTCCTTGGTGTGCATTTAGCCAAGTAGAGATCCATTGACCAAATAGGTCCATAGAGGCTTGAGTCTTCTTGGAAAGGTCAGTGGGATCATTTTGAGACCCCATGAAGGAGTTTGGTGAGCATTGGAGTTGATTTGCTCAAGGCCATAGGTTTGATCCCTATGAAGTGGAATTTGGGGTTGTGAAGGACATAGGAGAGTTTGTCCTTGGATAGGGGTGTATTGGACTCCTCTGAGCTTTATAAGTGATATAACACCCTCATAAGAAGTTTGGGTGGATTTGGAGAAGTTTTGACCCCAACCCTAGGTTAAACCCTAAAGGGGTGCAATTAGAGGCCAATGAAGGAAGAGGGGTCAAACCTTAATAGTTTGACTTGAAATTTTGGGGATATGATCTTGGTAACAAGAGAATGCTACTGTGAGAAATTGGTGGGGTTTGGAGTTGCCAAACCTAGGTAATAAATCCTTGGGTAGATTTGTAAATATTTAGGGTTTTGGGATTTAGGAAGAAATAATACTTAATGACTAACCATCTTCTGTCACCAACTTAGTTTTGATGTTATTAATCCCTGGAGATTTTGTTAGATCCATTGGAAGACTTTTGGAGGTCCAAATTATAATTATTCATATTGTTGACAATTTTTGGGATGAACAATTTTAGGGTGTTAGTTTTCTGTAATTGCATGAAACTTTGTTGGATGACATTTCACACCATTATGAACCCACAGTATTTTTCACATAATTTATGGATTAATATTTTTGGTACCTCTAGTTCAACTTGGAATTATTTGCAAATATATCCTTGGTGGAAATTATAATTGTAGCCTTTATGGTACATGGTCAAACTTTGTAGGACTGAATATTGTAGTATGAATCACCTCTGTAGTAAATTGCATAAGGTTTGGAGATCATATGAGGGTACCCCCTTTGGAATTTATTGGTAATAAATGAGTTTTGGAATTTTTAAAAATAGTAAATCTTGCTGGTTTTTCCTAAGAATTCATATCCACTGATTATTAAGTACCCTTGATTTAAGTAAAAATTGAGGCAGGCATTGGAAGTCAGGAAAGTATACTTGTAGTTCAAACCCTAGGAAATTGTGTTTTGGAAAAATGTCTTAAATATTAATAATAATGGGAAAATTATGAAACTCTGGGTTTGATCTTAAACAGATTAGCATGGACCCCCAGTAAAATTGTTGGGTCATGGAGCTGATTATTTAGTGTACCTCCCTTCATGAGCATCAAAACGTTAAGGGTGGTCTGCGTTTAGCAACTTAGCAACTTTGGGGTATATTGATTGGAGAGGTGAGGAGTCTAATGGTGATCACTTGGATATGAGAGGACCCCTGGAGATAATTAGGGTTGATGAGTTCTGGGGTGGTGGGGTGCCACCCTTGGGGTAGGTCATCTTGGGATTGACGAAAGATCGTCCCTTCCCTCTAGTGTCTTAAAGCACTTAGGTTTAAATAGGTGAGGAGTATTAAGAGGGCTTCCTTATGGGTATTAACTAATAACACACTCACCCACACCCTGTGGTTTCGGGAGTCTAGTTGGTTTGGTTGTACGAGCGGTGGGCTCGGTGGTTGTAGCAGCAGACTAGTTAGTCTGGTGAGCTTATGGCTCGAAAGGTTTCTGATGGCGGGTAGGTTAGCCCGGGGAGCTTATGGCTCGGAAGGTTAGTGATGGAGGGCGGGTTAGCCTCGGGAGCTTATGGCTCAGAGATAGGAAGTAGAACATGTTGCTTGTGCATTGAAGGTGGTGGGTCTTCGGTATTGAACGGTCGTTCACACCGACGTCAATACGTTGACTCGGCGAGTGTGGTATTTACACTTAGCCTTGAAAGTCTGGCGGTCCAGTCAGCAAGAGTACGCAGACGCTCCGCGGGTTTAGTGGAGGCGTACTATAGGTCTAGGTTAGGTAGTGTGAATACCAACCTAGAGGTGGGCGAGGCCCAACCCACCGCTTCCGTTTGCCACTACGGGAGTATCCTGGGAGTCTAGCTCGCTCCAAAAAGGGGGAACTAAAGGTCTATGTGCATAGAGTCGTAGTAAGTGAGTTGCACTTGTATGATCATAGCATAATAACATACTTTGCATGACATGGCATAAACATTGCATTCAACCTACCCCTAATGTATAAGTCGGTTATGGGACTTCTTATACGGTAGGCCCTGCTAAACGACCCCTTGGTCTATAGGTTTGTATGGGCATTCCTATAAATCAATGGTTACTTTTATATTACTTCGCTTGCCATTATATATACTGCTTACTATTCTTTACATGCTCTTTACTATGCTTACTTACTGCTTCATATATATAAACACCTGTTTAGTTGTAGATCCGCCGTCATCTGCTCTTGTATTTACCCCTTGTTTGTCCTCCGCTTCCTCCTCCCCATCCGGTACCTAGGAGCCATTGGGGGAGGGGTGGGGAATTGGCTGAGTCATGTTTGACTGATGGTGATTAATTTACTATCAACCCGATGAGGCAAGTGTACCTATCAAATTGTAGTACCAAGGTCGTATTTAAAACACGGGGCTGTCAAGTATTACTACTCACGCTTTCTACTATTATCCCACCGTACGAGTGTTGGGTGATTTTGAGAATTTTTAAGACAATAATAAAGACGATATTAAGATGATAAAATCAGATTAAGAAAATAGCGTTTGATCAAAGATTCACCGTGAAAAGAGACAAGAGAGTAGTAAAATTTAGTTCTACGATTGCAAAATAATTCTTGACCGTGGCGGTTCCGAAAATGAGAGATAGTCTCGCTAGAGTACTAAATCTCCTAACTAATAGACGGTTTGTTCCGAATCTCTTCGTAAAACAAACAGGTTTAAAGCCGCATTATCGAAGTGAACCGCACTATTGGATTTGACTCAAATCCGGAGGATTTACGTCATCCTATCTCTAGGGGTGCGTGCAACTCCTTCCTTCTTTGAGTGATCTTTCAAATCAATGAGTCTCTCGACTATTATGAAATGAGATCAAGGGTCTACTACCGTATACCGGAAATACGGAGTCGACGCAAAAATAAATCAAAGAAGGATCGAGAATAATTTAAACAAAAGCAAAACTAAGATATAAAAAAAATCTCATCTCATTTCATGGATCCTCTTGATCAAAGGCTAACGGAAAATTAGCTACGCATAATGGAAATTGAAACGACAATATTATAAAAAGAGAACATTTTCATTAATTTGAAGAAGAAAAGTACAAGGAAATAAAAAGGGCAATACTATTATACTAAGAACAAGATTGCAATATTCTAAAAAGAAAACTTACAAAACTTGGAAAGCTAAAACAAAAATACAATTCTCTCTTGATCTCTCTCTCTTCCAAAAAGTTCTTTTTAAGCATTAAGCATAGGCTCCTTTTATAGATGGAGGGGAAGATTCTAGAAATAAGAAAAGGAGAGGGGAGACAAAGAGAAATTCGGCCATGAGCATGGGCAAGGGAGATGAATGTATTTAATGGGGAGAGAGGGGAAGGAAGAGAGAGACCACCTTCAATGCATTATTTTAAAGAGGAAAATAAAGAGGAGATGGGGGGATGTATGAGGAATAAAAGAGAGAGAGAGAAGTGAGATTTCATTTAAGAAAAATAGGAGAGAGGAGGGAGGAGGAATTTCGGCCAGCCCAAATGCCATGCAAAGGTGGTGGTTTGCATGGTAAATTTCGGCCAACACAAGGGGGGGCTGCTTGTAGAAGTTCGGGCTGCAAGTAGAGGGCTTGGGCTGCTCCAAATAAAGGGGGCTGCATGTAGAGGTTCGGCCAGCACAAGGGGGGGCTGCTTGCATGAGGTCGGGTTGCACCATCCTACAACAAAACAAGTAATTAGTTAATAATAAAAATAAAAATAACATAAACTATGACACACATGAGGTAACAAAATAAAATAAAAGCAACATGACAACCTAACATAACATAAATAACAAACCTTAGATAACCAACATACAATAAAACAAACATTAATTTTATAGGAACTAAAGCAAACATAAAATACAAACATCAATTTTTTTATATAAAAACCAAAAGAAAAATAAAACTTTCATAAACATAAAGTAACAATATTAAAATGACAACATAAAGTAAAATAGCCATAAAATGCAACGAAACTATAATTAAAATATAAGAAAATTGAACTAAACTAACCAAGAAACGATGACTAAAAGCTAGTCATCAAACTCCCCCATGCTTAAGAGTTTGCTTGCCCCCAAGCAAATGGAAATCGAAATAGAGGGGAAACAAAAGAAAAATAATTTTAAGTTGCATAATTAAGAAAACCAAAATGGAAAATTAAACTATCCTAATTTCTATGTTAACAACTAGTGGGGTGAGAAGTCCACAATAGAAAACTTGAAAAAGGAGACCTAAAAATATCATTAAAACATAAAGTAGAATTACATATTTCTAAATTCCTAAAACAAGGCATCCAAAATTTAGGAGAATAAGAAAAACAAAAGTAGAGATTCTAAATAAACGGCGCATTGAACGAATTACTAGGTTGCTAGAATAACGATTACCCCGAAATCATCTCAAGATAATCTCCAAAGAAATCCATCAATGAGGGTGGCCATAGGCTTGTCCGTTCACACTCTCTCCACTACGCAGGTTTGTGTCACGTTCAAAAGATCAAAAGGGCTTAATAGGCGTAAATACTTGGTTTAGGTAAATGATTAGGAATTGGAATTCAAGGATAAAAACGATGGCTAACACACTAAACCAAGGGTGAGCTTTAAATAAACATAAAATTACAAAAATGAGAAATGACAAGTATGTCATTTCCTCTAATTCAAACTAAAGGAAAAACAAACACAAGGCCGTAAATTTTTTTCTTTTCATACTTGGCCCCAAATAACTTCTTTGCTTTGGATTTCATTTTCATTTTTTTTCTTTTTTGATAATCATTTTTTTTTCATTACACAAAAGAGAGCTCCAAATGCGAACTAAAGATTTCCTTTTCATTTTTCAAAAATTACTTCCCATCACAATAATGATATTTAAATAAAGCTCAAAGTCTAGTGTGAAATAGGAAGGGTTCTTTGGCTTTGGTGAAAATTGGAAGGTGGAGCTAAACAAAGAAAAAAGGAAAAGGCCCAAAATTGTTTTAGCAAGGGTAACATTTTCGGTGGGCAATAAGGCTCAAGCGGGTCAAAAGGATGGCCTAAATCATTTCTAAAGATCGTGAACAAACAACGCAAATGCTTCGAGAGTCGCTAAAGACAAGTTCTAGACACCAAGAAAGCATTACCCCAAATTGAAAAAAAGATAACGTTAACTAGCAACCGTTCATACGCAACAAAACCGAATAAAAAGAAATACTACAATTTGCTAACTTAAGGAGTAGAAAAATGGATGCCTATATTTAAGAAGTAGAAAAATAGTAAAACTAAACTATGTTGGAATAATAGATTTAGAAAACCGATTCAAGAAATTCTACTTAGAACTAAAGAACCGCATGGGCATACACACCACTAGAAGAAACATAAAAATAAAGATAGACAATAATTTTTTGATTTTGATTTTCAAATAGATACTAAATTTTTTGGATTTTGTAATTTCTAATTTTTTTTGGATTTTTAATAAACCTTAAAGACAAAGTAGAGAAAACTACAATATTTTTTATTTTTATATTTTTTTTTTGTGAAAAAAAGAAAAAGAGAAAAACAATGAAACCCTAAACCCTAAACAATGAAACCCTCCCCCATGCTTAAGCCATTCATTGCCCTCAATGAAAAAGAAAACGAGAAAGAGGAGGAGATAGGGAAAGACAAGAAATGCAGTAAATAAAAACTAGGAAAAAAAAAAGAACAGGAGTTCCCCGGGTTTGTGAGGTCGTGTGTGGATTCGCTCCCCCATGCTTGCACTTTAGTGACTTGATCATCAGCAGGTATGATTTGATCCTTCTTGAAATCAGCAACGGCGGAGCGGCAATCACGAACTTTGAAGCGTTTGGGCCACCAGGAGGAAGAACAAAATACGAAAATAAATGCAGAAAAAGAACTTGAGCGAGATCCCAAGATTGTTCTTATTTAAACAATACATAATGTTTGAATAAAAAGTTCGATAATAATAAGTCCATAATAAGAGTTCCACTTTAAAAACAAAGTTCCACAACAAGAAAAAAATTACGAAATGAATAAAACTTGCTCCTTTTCAGGAGACACCAAATCATTAGAGAAATATAGTTTCAGTCGATGACCATTCACTTTAAATTCACCCTTATCCGGGTGCGAAATTAAAACAGTTCCGTACGGATAAACCTCTTTGACCGTAAACGGTCCAGACCATCGAGATTTAAGCTTGCCAGGAAAAAGACATAAACGTGAATTAAAGAGAAGAACTTGATCGCCTGGTTTAAACGTTTTAGGGTGGCGCAAGTTCTTATCGTGATAAAATTTTGTACGTTCTTTAAAAAGTTTGTTATTTTCATAAGCAAACGCTCGCCACTCGTCGAGTTCATTCAATTGATTTTTTCTATGCTCGCCGACTGAGTGCGGATCAAAATTAAAAAATTTGAGTGCCCAATACGCGCGGTGTTCTACTTCAACCGGGAGATGACACGATTTTCCATAGACCAATCGGAAGGGAGTACAACCGATAGCGGTCTTGTACGCCGTCCGATAAGCCCAAAGAGCATCGTCTAATTTTAAAGACCAATCTTTGCGAGAAGTAGAAACAGTTTTTTCTAAAATTCTTTTGAGTTCCCGATTGACAACCTCGACCTGACCGTTAGTTTGAGGGTGGTAAGCGGTGGAAAGTTTATGCGTAACGCCATATTTGATTAAAACTTTAGTGAGTTGGGCGTTGCAGAAATGACTTCCCCTATCACTAACGATCGCTCGAGGGAAACCAAAACGAGAGAACAATTTTTTTAAAAAAGAAATCACAACGCAGGCATCATTACTTGGAAGAGCTTGGGCTTCTGCCCAACGAGAAACATAATCTACCGCGACTAAAATAAATTTATTACCTAAACTTGAAGGAAACGGGCCGACAAAGTCGATGCCCCATAAATCAAAAATCTCACATTCAAGGTAATAATTTTGTTCCATTTCATTTTTATTTGATATGTTTCCGGTCCGTTGGCATCGATCACATCCGCTCACAAAGATTTGAGCATCTTTGAATATGCTTGGCCAATAAAAGCCAGCACTAAGTACTTTGTGGGCGGTGCGGTTTGCTTGATAATGCCCGCCAGTTGGACCTTCATGAACATGCCTTAAAATTTTAAAACCTTCTTCCCGGGAAACGCATCTTCTTACCACCTGATCCGCACAAATGCGAAATAGAAAGGGGTCCTCCCAAAAATAATACTTCAACTCCGAAAAGAATTTCTTCTTTTGCTGAGATGAGTATTCTTTTGGGAGGACGCGGGCCACAAGATAATTGGCCAGATCGGCAAACCAGGGAATAGAAGAAGAAACATTTAAAAGTTGTTCATCCGGGAAAGAATCATTAAGAAAATTTTCGTTTAACATACCTATCTCGGGGTTTTCTAATCGAGAAAGATGATCAGCCGCTAGATTTTCCGCTCCTCTCTTATCCCGGATCTCCAAGTCGAATTCTTGAAGTAGGAGGATCCAGCGAATAAGACGCGGCTTGGCGTCCGGTTTAGAGAGGAGGTGCTTCAAGGCAGAATGATCCGTAAAAACTATAAATTTGGAAAGCGTAATATACGGCCGGAATTTATCAAAAGCGAAAATGATTGCTAAAAGTTCTTTTTCAGTTGTTGTGTAGTTTTCTTGCGCCGAGTTGAGAGTCTTGCTAGCGTAATAGATTGGGTGGAAATTTTTATCAATCCGTTGTCCTAGCACCGCACCTACCGCATGGTTACTCGCATCGCACATTATTTCAAACGGCAAATCCCAGACCGGAGCAATCATAATCGGAGCATTAATTAATTTAGATTTTATCAATTCAAAAGCAGCTAAACATGATTCGTCAAAATTAAAAGGGATATCTTTTTCTAAGAGTTGGGTTAGAGGCTTTGTGATTTTTGAAAAGTCCTTGATAAAGCGCCGATAAAACCCCGCGTGGCCTAGAAAACTTCTAATTGCTTTAATGTTTGTAGGCGGCAGCAGTTTTTCGATTACCTCGACCTTAGCTTGATCGATCTCGATTCCCTTAGCAGAAATTTTGTGACCTAAGACTAACCCTTCTCTCACCATGAAATGGCATTTTTCCCAGTTTAAAACTAAGTTAGTTTCTTCACAGCGTTCTAAAACCTTAGCCAAATTTTCTAAACATAATGAAAATGAATCACCAAAAACAGAGAAGTCATCCATAAATATTTCCATTATATTTTGGCATGATGAGTTCAGCAGAGCAGAAGATTGCGCATCTCACCACTGAGTTAGAGCTATACAAGGAGCGAGAAGAAATAGAAATACAGATGGAACAGCTGGCTCTAGACTATGAGATTTTGAAGCAGGAGAATCACGACATTTCAACGAAGCTGGAGCAGATCCAACTGCGGGAAAACTTAGGGATGCAGTTTGAATTTTCCTCGAATTTTGCTTCCATTAGCGACTTAGAATCCCACATCGACAGCTTGGAAAAGGAAATTGAGAGACAGGCTGAAGCATTTCGAACCGATCTCGAAATCATCAGTAGAGCCAAAGTCGAGGAGGAGAAAAGATACATATTTATCGAAGATGGCTAACATACACCTCTGAAAGGTAGCAGGTGCGTTGCAAAGGCCGAAAGGCATCCTACGGTAAGCGAAAGTTCCGAAAGGGCAAGTAAATGTTGTCTTCTCTTGGTCCTCGGGTGCGATAGGGATTTGAAAATACCCCGAGAGACCGTCGAGAAAGCAATAAAAACTATGCCCAGATAATCGTTCTAAAATTTGGTCGATAAAAGGGAGGGGGAAGTGATCCTTATGAGTGGCGTCATTAAGCTTACGATAATCGATACACATTCTCCATCCCGTTACCGTCCTAGTCGGGATTAACTCGTTATTCTCGTTCGCCACTACCGTGATCCCACCCTTCTTAGGCACTACCTGGACTGGACTCACCCACTTACTATCTGAGATTGGATAGATTATTCCCGCATCTAACAACTTAAGCATCTCTCCCTTTACGACCTCTTTCATGTTTGGATTAAGACGACGTTGAGGTTGGATTACAAGTTTTGAATCATTTTCAACAAAGATTTTGTGGGTGCAAAAAGAAGGGCTTATGCCCAAAATGTCGGAAATTTGCCACGCTATAGCTCGACGATGCTTTTGTAGCACTTCGATCAGTTGATCGTTCTCGGATTGAGAAAGAAATGCCGAGATTATAACGGGCAATTTAGAATTTTTTTCTAAAAAGGCGTACTTAAGATGATCGGGGAGTGGTTTGAGTTCAAGAGAAGGTGGTTCTTCATAAGAATTTTTTAAAACTTTTTCTTTTTCAAAAATAAGATTTTCAAAAAATTTTTGTCTAACAGTTGGTGGGTTTTCAAAATTTATTTGCACGGACATAACCGTGTCTTCCAAAATATTTGGATAACTTTCAGAAAAGGAGGAAGAAAAATCATTTGAAGAAACATTAGAAAGAAGAAGTGAAGAATTATCATTGAACTCATCAAGAAAGAAACATGAGTCGTCATTTTTTAAAGAGTTTTTCATTTAATCATTAATAGAAAATGCGACCTGATCATCATCCCCTACACGAAGAAGAAGCTTCCCGTTACTCACATCAATAACCGCTCGAGAGGTGGCTAAAAAGGGACGACCAAGGATAAGAGGGACATCGACGTCTTCCTCAATATCAAGAATGACAAAATCCACCGGGAAGATGAATTTGTCGACCTTCACTAACACGTCCTCAACGATACCTAATGGGTACTTGATCGACCGATCAGCTAATTGGATACTCATACGTGTAGGGCTTAGAGTGCCCAATCCTAACTTCTTAAACAAAGAAAAAGGCATCAAATTGATGCTCGCACCCAAATCTGCTAACGCGTTTTTCATGAAAAGATTACCAAAAACACATGGAATAGAAAAGCTACCCGGATCTTTTATCTTCTTAGGGAGATTAGTGTTTTTTATAACCGCCGAGCACTCTTCATTTAGCGTTACATGAGATAGATTTTCCAACTTCTTTTTGTTTGTTAGCAAATCTTTCAAATATTTGGCGTACTTAGGCATTTGACTAATCGCTTCATGAAATGGTAAATTTATATGGATTTGTTTAAACATTTCAAGAAAGCGATGATACTGATCGTCTAACTTATCTTGCCTAAGCTTAGCGGGGTAGGGTGGCGGAGGAAATTCTTTTAAAACCTCATTACCTTGAAGATTATCTTTTTCTTTTTCAAAAATATTTTTTTCTTTTTCGCTTCCTAAATCAGTTTCCTTAATGATTACTTGTTCCTTATCAGTATGAGAGGCAATAACCTCTGACTCTTCCCTTGTGGTGGGCTCGTGGATTACTTTGCCGCTCCGAAGGGTGATCGCTTTCGCGTGCTCCCTTGGGTTTGGCTCAGTATTTGAGGGAAGAGTCCCAGGTGGTCTCTCGTAGAAAGCCTTAGCTAGTTGGCCGACTGTTGTTTCAAGATTTTTAATCGACCCAGTTAGATTTCTAATGGTTGCGTCGTTAGAATTCATATATTTGGAAAATACTTCCTCCAAAGATGGAGGTTTTGAAAAATTTTGATTTTGATTTTGTGGTGGCGGTGGAGTAAAATCGTGTGGTGGACGTGCGGCGTTTGCGGGATTACTCCACGAAAAATTTGGATGATTACGCCATCCGGGGTGATACGAATTAGACGCAGCACTAAAACCAGGAGGAGCAGAAAAAGCAGAAAAATTAGAAAAATTGTTTTGAGCAGGCCTGGGTATGTTCCCCAGATAATCCACCTGCTCGGCAGCAGCAGCAATTGCATTTTCATGTACCTGACTAGCGGAGGCAGCAGTCATCTCCGTTACTTTCTTGTTCAGCATTTTCACTTGAAGCGCCAGTTGGGACACGGAGTCCACTTCATAGATACCTGCAGGTTTAATTGGGCGAGACCTAGGCGAATTCCACTGATAGGTGTTCATCGCCATATCCTCGATAAGCTCAAGAGCACCCTCCGGAGTTTTTCGGTTCAAAGAACCACCGGAAGCGGCGTCTATCATTTGCTGGGTTGCTTGATTTAGCCCGTTATAGAATGTCTGGACCTGTAACCATACAGGCAGAGCATGATGGGGGCAGCGTCTTAAAAGTTCTTTGAACCTCTTCCAAGTGTCATAGAGGGTCTCAGAATTGATTTGACTATAAGAACAAATATCAGTTCGAAATTTAGCAGTTTTGGCGGGGGGAAAATACCTAGCAAGAAATTTTTCTATTAAAATGTCCCAAGTAGTGATTGATCCTCTTGGGAGAGAACTCAACCACTGTTTGGCTTTGTTTCTTAAAGAGAAGGGGAAGAGTCTTAGCCTAATCGCATCGTCTGAGACACCATTGATTTTGAAGGTATCACAGATTTCAAGGAAACTAGCAATATGTAAGTTCGGATCTTCATCTGGTAATCCGTCGAACTGCGCATATTACTGCACCATTTGTATAGTGCCGGGCTTAAGCTCAAAATTATTGTTCGCTATTGCAGGTCGAACAATACTAGATTCTGTACCCTCCAAGTTTGGCCGAGCATAATAGGACATGGTCCGTTGCTGGTCAACTTCTGGATTGGGATCACCCATAATTTCAGAATTAGAATCACAATCACCGATAGAATCCTCAACCGTCTCCTGAGAAGTGGAACCACCGAATCGTAAATTTCTCCGAAAGGAGCGTTCGATTTCCGGGTCCAAATCAACAAGTAACGACGAATTCGTGCGGGTCATGCACTAGCAGAAAGAAAAGGGGAAGAGGGGAGAATAAACGAAAGTGAAAGAATACCAAAATAGAAAATGATGATGATGATTTTTTTTTCTTTTTTTAGAAGGATAATATTAGGCGGATTATAATAGTCCTGGACTTCCCGAGATCTGCCCTGTGAAGGGTTTGCAACGGTACTAGAGGCTGTGATGGGAATTCAAGCCTAAAGCGTCCTTTCCAGGATTTTAGGTAGGATAGAAAAAAAAAACGATGATATGGATTGATTATAATATATAATAATAATAATAAATTTTTATTTTTATTTTTGTAGAAGTAATAGCGACGGCGTTTTCTTAATATTGACAAAAATCCCCGGCAACGGCGCCAAAAACTTGGTGATTAATTTACTATCAACCCGATGAGGCAAGTGTACCTATCAAATTGTAGTACCAAGGTCGTATTTAAAACACGGGGCTGTCAAGTATTACTACTCACGCTTTCTACTATTATCCCACCGTACGAGTGTTGGGTGATTTTGAGAATTTTTAAGACAATAATAAAGACGATATTAAGATGATAAAATCAGATTAAGAAAATAGCGTTTGATCAAAGATTCACCATGAAAAGAGACAAGAGAGTAGTAAAATTTAGTTCTACGATTGCAAAATAATTCTTGACCGTGGCGGTTCCGAAAATGAGAGATAGTCTCGCTAGAGTACTAAATCTCCTAACTTATAGACGGTTTGTTCTGAATCTCTTCGTAAAACAAACAGGTTTAAAGCCGCATTATCGAAGTGAACCGCACTATTGGATTTGACTCCAATCCGGAGGATTTACGTCATCCTATCTCTAGGGGTGCGTGCAACTCCTTCCTTCTTTGAGTGATCTTTCAAATCAATGAGTCTCTCGACTATTATGAAATGAGATCAAGGGTCTACTACCGTATACCGGAAATACGGAGTCGACGCAAAAATAAATCAAAGAAGGATCGAGAATAATTTAAACAAAAGCAAAACTAAGATATAAAAAAAATCTCATCTCATTTCATGGATCCTCTTGATCAAAGGCTAACGGAAAATTAGCTACGCATAATGGAAATTGAAACGACAATATTATAAAAAGAGAACATTTTCATTAATTTGAAGAAGAAAAGTACAAGGAAATAAAAAGGGCAATACTATTATACTAAGAACAAGATTGCAATATTCTAAAAAGAAAACTTACAAAACTTGGAAAGCTAAAACAAAAATACAATTCTCTCTTGATCTCTCTCTCTTCCAAAAAGTTCTTTTTAAGCATGAAGCATAGGCTCCTTTTATAGATGGAGGGGAAGATTCTAGAAATAAGAAAAGGAGAGGGGAGACAAAGAGAAATTCGGCCATGAGCATGGGCAAGGGAGATGAATGTATTTAATGGGGAGAGAGGGGAAGGAAGAGAGAGACCACCTTCAATGCATTATTTTAAAGAGGAAAATAAAGAGGAGATGGGGGGATGTATGAGGAATAAAAGAGAGAGAGAGAAGTGAGATTTCATTTAAGAAAAATAGGAGAGAGGAGGGAGGAGGAATTTCGGCCAGCCCAAATGCCATGCAAAGGTGGTGGTTTGCATGGTAAATTTCGGCCAACACAAGGGGGGGCTGCTTGTAGAAGTTCGGGCTGCAAGTAGAGGGCTTGGGCTGCTCCAAATAAAGGGGGCTGCATGTAGAGGTTCGGCCAGCACAAGGGGGGGCTGCTTGCATGAGGTCGGGTTGCACCATCCTACAACAAAACAAGTAATTAGTTAATAATAAAAATAAAAATAACATAAACTATGACACACATGAGGTAACAAAATAAAATAAAAGCAACATGACAACCTAACATAACATAAATAACAAACCTTAGATAACCAACATACAATAAAACAAACATTAATTTTATAGGAACTAAAGCAAACATAAAATACAAACATCAATTTTTTTATATAAAAACCAAAAGAAAAATAAAACTTTCATAAACATAAAGTAACAATATTAAAATGACAACATAAAGTAAAATAGCCATAAAATGCAACGAAACTATAATTAAAATATAAGAAAATTGAACTAAACTAACCAAGAAACGATGACTAAAAGCTAGTCATCAACTGACGGTCGGTGGACCATATCATTTTAGGGTTTCAAGGAGACGCGGCAACATCAGGGAAACAGGTGCAGCAGGATCCGACAAGATGGACCCCACGGCCATGCTACCATTGTCACCAGCCGGGACACACTCGAGTCAGATGCCCCATGATGGGTGGAATCCCTCCAGCACAGCGACCAGGAGGCCGAAGGCGAAGACGTAGATATGGATTGCGAGGCAGCAACCGCAGGCCAAAAGAGAAGAAGCATCCAGTGTTGCAGCACCAGTGGAGTACAGAGTCTGCAGAGATGGGTCAGACTAGTCTGGGTACTCCGGTTTCAGTGTCGGTGACGATTAGCTTTAGTTTTACTTAGTAGTTAGCTCCCGCGAGTGATTTTGTAGTGAGGAAATGATGTATAGGGCAAGAGCCCCTTTTATTAGTGTATCCCTTGTTATCTTTACTCAGTTAATACATGTGGACATTTACCTTTATGGTTTTAATTCATGTGATTCTGTGGACTTGTCTTCTCTTTAATGTACTTTTCTTCGTGATCGATTTGGCCGGCAGGATCGGCGTTTTGTAGTGGCGACCTTCCCGAGTGAAGGTGTCACCGCAAAGCGGCGGTTCTGGGCCTAAGACCCGGTGGTTTTTTGCAAAAAAAAAGGGGTCTTACAAGTGGTATCAGAGGAAACCTCGATCCGAAGAAAGAAGTCCACAAACCCTGGGCCACCCCGCGCGAGCTTAGTTTGAGGACAAACTAGCAGCGGAAGCAGTGGTGTGCCCATATGGGAATCACATAGAAAAAGTCCACTTTTAACTGAATCTTCTTAGTTATTTTCCCCACGAGCGTCAAGTTTTCTTTTGTAGCCTGCGACGAACCCTGCCCCCAGCAGGGAATACCTCCGGCTGCAAAAGAACTCTATAGATAGTCTTTTAGTCAATGAGTTAGACTCAACCCCACTAGGACACGTGACTTACTTTGACAATTCATACCATGACCTAGTCTGAAATAGATCGTAAGCATAACTTTTGGTGAAGGTGCGAGGATACTCAAAAGAGGCTAGAGAAAGGAAGATTGACACATAAGCAGAACGGTAAGAGACTCTTAGACTCAACCCTCGTATTTGTGACAGGATTACATTAAGACAACCACCATAACAAACACCAAGGGTCGGATAAGAACTGAAGTTCAAAAGAGACCCGTTTGGGATTGGGTGACATGTTGACCCTGATAAGGTTATAGTAGAGGATGCCTAGAAGAGTCTAAGGTGTGGAGTATACCAATGAGCCCCAAGATAGAACCCCAAGTCTAAGGTTGTATGCCCTAAGAATTGTTTGCATACTTGGGACGAATATAACTTGGTGATATTGAAGATACTCAGCCCAAAATAGATAGTGGCTTATCTTTTGTTTATTGGGGGCTTGTCCTTTGTTTATTGGGGCGTACCTTTTGTTTATTGGGCAAATTATCGACGGACTCGGATTTCCCTTAGACTTAAATTAGAATTTTTGTGTCATGAACACTATGATTTTGAAGTCGATCTTACTCGATGTTACCGTGAAAGAAGATGAGACGGTGAAACAGTATGTTTGGGATGATGATCGGTGGTAGTACCAGGGCAATGGATAGACATCATTTGGGTCGGACAACAACTTGCCCTTAGTTTGAATCATAGGAAATGTAAAGTCGCCAGGATTAATCATTTAAGGATGTCGATGTCCTAGTATAAAAGTTAAGGGCGGAAATTAGATCTTACAAGTTGTAGTTAAATTTGAAAGCTCTTGTGGTTGGGGGAAATTCGGAAGTGATCAACTTATTTTGTTAAAAATCACGCTCTGTCATTGTTGAAAATTTTATCTACAATAATAGCTTTATACCTTGTGAACTCTGAGGATAAATAACCAGAGACCTTAGACGATGACTTATTGGATTTGGAATCTAGTGTCGAGTTCACTATGATAAGAACGATCTAAGTTTATCGTGCTTAAGACCATTTGAGAGTAATCAAGACTAGCATAAGTGGAAGTGACATGATTTTGGAGAAATAAACGTGGTGATATTTCCTTGATGAAATTGACTTGTGAAAAACCTTAGGGTACCAAAATTTTGCCCTTATGAATCAAACTCCATGTAGAAATGATCGGGAGTCATCTTGCTGTTATGATTGGTTAGTATATACTCATAAAGGTTCACAAAGTGCACCCCCAGTAATATTTAAGGATGATTGGGACGCTAGCCGATTTGATTAGTCCCATCAATAGTAAGAACTAGAAAAGTTCTAAATTGGAGACGATTGATTACTCGGACGTACCTGAAAGAGTAAGAATTTGAATGCGAGAAGAAAACTTTAGAGGCATAAGAGTCTGCCCAGGTTAGAGTGGAAGTTCGAGGATAGATTGACCAAGGTAGCTAGGTCACCCCGGTCAGGGTAGATGGTACGACGGTGCGAGTCTTGCGGCGCAAGAAGATTCTAGAGGTTAAGACATGTGATAAAATTAGGGTCAGGAGGAGCACAACTTGGAGCCATTAGAGCTGGTGTGGCATAGATAGTCGGTGCTCTTCGAGCCAGGAATAACTTTGACTCTTAGGGGATGTTACGTTCAGTCACTCGCGGTGAAAACCCCGCAAGCCTAACCTGAATTTCGAGGACGAAATTATTTTTTTTGTTTATTGGGATTTGTAACATCCCCCAGACAGCTAGACCCCCCAGGTGAATCTGTCTTGACAAGGTCATGACAAGGCCTTGGTAGTGTAGAAATCCCTTTATCTTAGGCAAGATTAGGGTTGAAAGTGCCTTGGACTGCAAATAGCAATTTCCAATTACCAAGCTTAGGGTTGGACTTTAGGGCCTCAACTTGATCAATTTACCCCACCATAGTATCCCTAACCCTTTAGGGGCCCCCTTAGGGCACCAAGGGCACATTGGGGTCAACCAAAGAGGCCAAATTGACCAAAGTCAACCATAACCCCCAAATTGGTCAAAGTAGCCTAATTGGAGTCAATTAACCTCCACCCTGCCAAATTGACCACTCATCTAGGTCTAAAATATCATAAGAGACCTAGTAGACCTAAAAGCCCTATCATGGGAACCCCAGTGGTGCAAATTAACCAAAATGCCCTTTTTAGGTCAAAATGGCAATTCTTCAATAAGTGCCCTAATTGACCACCACCATATTAAATTGACCCTACCCATAGTGTTATCATGTCATAGGGTACCCAGTGGACCAAAAAGCCCCATGACTGGGTCAACCCTAGGGTTCAATTTGATCAAAGTCAACTTAGCCTGTTTTGGTCAAATCAACTCAAATCGGGTCAACAAAGGCTAATGTGACCAAATTGACCCCACCAGTAGTTTCTAAACCTAATTTGGAGTCCAATGGACCCAAAAGCCCCATCCTATGGTCACCCAATTGGTCAATTTGACCAAAAGTCAAAATTGCCCAAATTAGGTCAAATCTCTTGAATCTAGTCCAATCCCTTTGGGCTAAGCCCAAATTGACCACTTGACCAGCCTAGTAGACTGATAATTAACCCAGGGGAGAGAGGAAAATCGGCCATGATGAGTAGGAGAGAGAGAATTCATTTTGGGGGAGAGAGAAAGGAGGGGCCATCAATGGAGGAAGATGAAACCCCCCTCAATCCTCTCCATTAATGGCTGGATTCATCTCCTCTAGGGGAGAGGAGGAGTTTCCAGCCATTTCTCGGCCTCCTAGGGGTGAATCCCATGGGATTCCACCATGGCCGAAATTCTCCATTCACGGTCTTAAATGGCATTGAAGCCATGGCTCTCCCCCTCCCTCATTTGAAGCCTTTAAAAGTTTCACAGGCCAGAGAGGAGTGTTTTCCCCCACTTACCCAAAGGAATCGGGCAGTTTGGTGTGGTGTTTGCAGAACTTGGAAAGGATGGAGGTCGGCCATGGCAACCCTCTAATCGGCAAGGCCTCAAGGCTCCAAGAAGGTCCATTTCTTCTCCTCTCCTCCAGTGGATAGATCCAATCTATTCCCTTTTCAAATCAACTGAGACCGGGAGGTGTTCCAATCGGCTTTTCTTCTTGTTCTTAACCGAAAATTGCAACATCCGGGGGGCCAACTCCGGCCACCCCCGGCCACACCGACACCGGCAATCGAAGGCTGGATGTCGGGTGGTGCTAATAGCGGCGGCGATTCGCCGGAGGCGGCGCCGTCACGCCGGAAATCGGCCCGCAAAGTGCCCAGGCGCGAGGAATCCCAGCCGTCGGCTGCTTGGGGAAGAAGAACGGATGCCGTCCGTTTATTTCATTTGATTACGATTAAATGCATTTATTATTATTATTATTCATATTATTAGAGCTTTTCTTGCAGAATCTAATTTTAAATATAGAAAATACTATATTCCCTCTACAGAAAAAGTGCCCAACATGAAAGTTGTAGGCCTTGACCCCTAGGATCATACAAAATTGAGTTCACACCATTTGGAGTCCTGGTTTGACCTCAGCACCCATTCTAGTGCAAAGTTTGACTGAACTTTGAAGGGGTGCCCACACCAAACCACAAGTCCAAATGACTTGAAATTTGGACTAGTAATGAGTCATATCTAGTACTATAACATATCCAAAAATGAGAATTTTTAGAGAACATTTTCCTAAAGTTGTTGTAGAAATTTAATAATCCTTACATAAATTATTTGGAGGGTCAAATGACCTCCAATCTCCACCAAATTTTGGTGGGGTGTTTTTAGGGTCATGAGAAACCACTGGTTAAAATCTCAACTCATTTGGAGTTCATTTGATTGGGTAATCATTGGGCCCAAGTTTTGCCCATTTAGGGGAAATTTGTGATTAAGGGCTATTTGGGATCTTTCATGGTCAAACCACCTCCAATTGGAGTGGGACTGTGTCCACTGCCCTAATATCACCCAAATCACCTCCAAGAGAGTTATGGGACCATGGGGAGTTGGATTGCCCTAGGTCATGGAGTTGGAGCTCCTTGGTGTGCATTTAGCCAAGTAGAGATCCATTGACCAAATAGGTCCATAGAGGCTTGAGTCTTCTTGGAAAGGTCAGTGAGATCATTTTGAGACCCCATGAAGGAGTTTGGTGAGCATTGGAGTTGATTTGCTCAAGGCCATAGGTTTGATCCCTATGAAGTGGAATTTGGGGTTGTGAAGGACATAGGAGAGTTTGTCCTTGGATAGGGGTGTATTGGACTCCTCTGAGCTTTATAAGTGATATAACACCCTCATAAGAAGTTTGGGTGGATTTGGAGAAGTTTTGACCCCAACCCTAGGTTAAACCCTAAAGGGGTGCAATTAGAGGCCAATGAAGGAAGAGGGGTCAAACCTTAATGGTTTGACTTGAAATTTTGGGGAGATGTTCTTGGTGACCAGAGAATGCTACTGTGAGAAATTGGTGGGGTTTGGAGTTGCCAAACCTAGGTAATAAATCCTTGGGTAGATTTGTAAATATTTAGGGTTTTGGGATTTAGGAAGAAATAATACTTAATGACTAACCATCTTCTGTCACCAACTTAGTTTTGATGTTACTAATCCCTGGAGATTTTGTTAGAGCCATTGGAAGACTTTTGGAGGTCCAAATTATAATTATTCGTATTGTTGACAATTTTTGGGATGAACAATTTTAGGGTGTTAGTTTTCTGTAATTGCATGAAACTTTGCTGGATGACATTTCACACCATTATGAACCCACAGTATTTTTCTCATAATTTATGGATTAATAGTTTTGGTACCTCTAGTTCAACTTGGAATTATTTGCAAATATATCTTTGGTGGAAATTACAATTGTAGCCTTTATGGTACATGGTCAAACTTTGTAGGACTGAATATTTTAGTATGAATCACCTCTGTATTAAATTGCATAAGGTTTGGAGATCATATGAGGGTACCTCCTTTGGAATTTATTGGTAATAAATGAGTTTTGGAATTTTTAAAAATAGTAAATCTTGCTGGTTTTTCCTAAGAATTCATATCCACTGATTATTAGGTACCCTTGATTTAAGTAAAAATTGAGGCAGGCATTGAAAGTCAGGAAAGTATACTTGTAGTTCAAACCCTAGGAAATTGTGTTTTGGAAAAATGTCTTAAATATTAATAATAATGGGAAAATTATGAAACTCTGGGTTTGATCTTAAACAGATTAGCATGGACCCCCAGTAAAATTGTTGGGTCATAGAGCTGATTATTTAGTGTACCTCCCTTCATGAGCATCAAAACGTTAAGGGTGGTCTGCGTTTAGCAACTTAGCAACTTTGGGGTATATTGATTGGAGATGTGAGGAGTCTAATGGTGATCACTTGGATATGAGAGGACCCCTGGAGATAATTAGGGTTGATGAGTTCTGGGGTGGTGGGGTGCCACCCTTGGGGTAGGTCATCTTGGGATTGACGAAAGATCGTCCCTTCCCTCTAGTGTCTTAAAGCACTTAGGTTTAAATAGGTGAGAAGTATTAAGAGGGCTTCCTTATGGGTATTAACTAATAACACACTCACCCACACCCTGTGGTTTCGGGAGTCTAGTTGGTTTGGTTGTACGAGCGGTGGGCTCGGTGGTTGTAGCAGCAAACTAGTTAGTCTGGTGAGCTTATGGCTCGAAAGGTTTCTGATGGCGGGCAGGTTAGCCCGGGGAGCTTATGGCTCGGAAGGTTAGTGATGGCGGGCGGGTTAGCCCCGGGAGCTTATGGCTCAGAGATAGGAAGTAGAACATGTTGCTTGTGCATTGAAGGTGGTGGGTCTTCGGTATTGAACGGTCGTTCACACCGACGTCAATACGTTGACTCAGCGAGTGTGGTATTTACACTTAGCCTTGGAAGTCTGGCGGTCCAGTCAGCAAGAGTACGCAGACGCTCCGCGGGTTTAGTGGAGGCGTACTATAGGTCTAGGTTAGGTAGTGTGAATACCAACCTAGAGGTGGGCGAGGCCCAACCCACCGCTTCCGTTTGCCACTACGGGAGTATCCTGGGAGTCTAGCTCGCTCCAAAAAGGGGGAACTAAAGGTCTATGCGCATAGAGTCGTAGTGAGTGAGTTGCACTTGTATGATCATAGCATAATAACATACTTTGCATGACATGGCATAAACATTGCATTCAACCTACCCCTAACGTATAAGTCGGTTATGGGACTTCTTATACGGTAGGCCCTACTAAACGACCCCTTGGTCTATATGTTTGTATGGGCATTCCTATAAATCAATGGTTACTTTTATATTACTTCGCTTGCCATTATATATACTGCTTACTATTCTTTACATGCTCTTTACTATGCTTACTTACTGCTTCATATATATAAACACCTGTTTAGTTGTAGATCCGCCGTCATCTGCTCTTGTATTTACCCCTTGTTTGTCCTTCGCTTCCTCCTCCCCATCCGGTACCTAGGAGCCATTGGGGGAGGGGTGGGGAATTGGCTGAGTCATGTTTGACTGACGGTCGGTGGACCATATCATTTTAGGGTTTCAAGGAGACGCGACAACATCAGGGAAACATGTGCAGCAGGATCCGACAAGATGGACCCCACGGCCATGCTACCATTGTCACCAGCCGGGACACACTCGAGTCAGATGCCCCATGATGGGTGGAATCCCTCCAGCACAGCGACCAGGAGGCCGAAGGCGAAGACGTAGACATGGATTGCGAGGCAGCAACCGCAGGCCAAAAGAGAAGAAGCATCCAGTGTTGCAGCACCAGTGGAGTACAGAGTCTGCAGAGATGGGTCAGACTAGTCTGGGTACTCCGGTTTCAGTGTCGGTGACGATTAGCTTTAGTTTTACTTAGTAGTTAGCTCCCGCGAGTGATTTTGTAGTGAGGAAATGATGTATAGGGCAAGAGTCCCTTGTTATCTTTACTCAGTTAATACATGTGGACATTTACCTTTATGGTTTTAATTCATGTGATTCTATGGACTTGTCTTCTCTTTAATGTACTTTTCTTCGTGATCGATTTGGCCGGCAGGATCGGCGTTTTGTAGTGGCGACCTTCCCGATGAAGGTGTCACCGCAAAGCGGCGGTTCTGGGCCTAAGACCCGATGGTTTTTGCAAAAAAAAAGGGGGTCTTACAAGTTGAGCTCGCTCGTCTAACGAATGACCTGGAAGGTGTCGACTCTTCTCCACCTCCAGTTGAGCTTCGCTCCTGGAAGGTGTCGTCTCTTCTCCACCTCCAGTTGAGCCTCACTCCTGGAGGGTGTCGACTCTTCTCCACCTCTAGTTGAGTCTCGCTCTTGGAGGGTGTCGACTCTTCTCCACCTCCAGTTGAGCTCGCTCGTCTAGCGAATGGCCTAGAAATTGTCGACTCTTCTCCACCTCCAGTTGAGCTTCGCTCCTGAAAGGCGTCGTCTCTTCTCCACCTCCAGTTGAGCCTCGCTCCTGGAGAGTGTCGACTCTTCTCCACCTATAGTTGAGTCTCGCTCCTGGAGGGCGTCGACTCTTCTCCACTTCCAGTTGAGCCTCACTCTTGGAGGGTGTCGACTTTTCTCCACCTCCAGTTGAGCTCGCTCATCTAGCGAATGACCTGGAAGGTGTCGTCTCTTCTCCGCCTCCAGTTGAGCTTCGCTCCTGGAAGGTGTCGTATCTTCTGAGCTCATTTATCTAGCGAATGGCCTGGAAGGTGTCGACTCTTCTCCACCTCCAGTTGAGCTTCGCTCATGGAGGGTGTCGTATCTTCTCCACCTTTAGTCGAGCTCGCTTGTCTAGCGAATGGCCTGGAAGGTGTAGACTCTCCTCCACCTCCAGTTGAGCTTCACTCATGGAGGGTGTCGACTCTTCTCCACCTCCAGTTGAGCTCGCTCGTCTAGCGAATGACCCGAGAGATGTCGAATGTTCTCCATCTATTTCAGTTGAGCTCGCTCAGCTAGCGAAGGTCTTAGTCGGGATATTGAGTGGCATATCGTCTAGTTCCCATCTCTCCGAACCACGGGTCCTACATTGTTTTTCCGAACTCGTATCAAGCTCGAAAAAAGCGGGGATTGTGTATAACCCGTAATTTGTCGAGATCAGAAATGCCTGAGGACAACACAATAGACCTCGCCCATCTGGGGAGAGTACAGAAGAACTTGCCCACTTGGGGCGAGTAAAGAAAAACTCTCTCACCTGGGGCAAGTACAGTAGACCTCGCCCACATGGGGCGAGTACAGAAAAACTTGCCCACCTGGGGCGAGTACAGAAGACCTCGCCCACCTGGGGCGAGTACAGAAGAACTCGCCCACCTGGGGCGAGTACAGAAGAACTCGCCCACCTGGGGAGAGTACAGAAGAACTCGCCCACCTGGGGTGAGTACAGAAGAACTCGCCCACCTAGGGCAAGTGCAGATGACCTCGCCCACCTGGGGCGAGTACAGATGACCTCGCCCACCTAGGGCGAGTACAGAAGACTTGGCTATCTGCAGTCCATTTCAGAAGGCGGGAGCAGCTATTCACAGTCAATTGTGAATTTGCCTATAAATAGGACCCCAAGGCACAAGTAGAAGGCCCCTTCACCTCCCTCCCCCCTATGGTGGGCGAGTACTTGCCTGACTCTCTTGTGTCGAGCTCAGCATTGGCTTTAGGAGGGAAAGTTCCTATAGACTTTCGGGTATGTGGCGGGACCTCCTCGCTGCAGCACGCGGGTCTTGTTTATAGGCAGGTTGGGGTGGTTTTTTATGCTCTCTAGATTCTTATCACCTTGTCTCGCGTGGGTCAAACGCTAAACAAGTAGCCTTTGATCACTCCCCAAGTCTCGAACATAGTTGGACCGGTATCCGGGTTTCAACAAATATTATTTTGACAAGAACATGTGTGAAAAAGCCAGAGAGTAGACTTAAAAATTCTCAGATTCTAAGTTGCCAAAAGACTTCCAGCGCTTTGGTTTGTGACGGTTGGGCCAACCTAGGTGATGTTTTCTTAGTGTAGGCTTTTTTGTTACGCTTCTCACTACGTTGGATTTGCTATTCCTCGAAGTACTCATTATCGTATTGCTGCTCCCTAACATCAGAGTTATCATTCCGATTATTAATATCTTCTTTTCATTTCTCTTAAGAGTTATCATTCCGATTATTAATATCTTCTTTTCATTTCTCTTATAAGTTCATCATTGTTGTTGATATGCACATGCATATCTGAACTAAGGTTGTCATAGCCTTCATCATCATACGCCACATAATAAGACAGGAGACCGTTCAGTGGAACCACATGGGCTCGAGAATCACACGCCCCCGACCGAGCCTTCCGACGTCTGCGAGAACTCATGGTCGACCGCTCAATCCCAAAGATGTTGTCCTCTACGCTCAAGTTTGAGAGGGGGGTGGTGTCCCGATCCAGTGCCTGATTCACCACCCCAGGGAATGAAGACATAGAAGGGCACACTGCCACCAGATTTACCGTCGCCGGAGAATACACAATAGATGGAGCCGCCGCCACAGGCTCCATCACAAGGGGGTAGAGATACCACAATCAAATTGCAGATCCAATACTTGAATCATACACAAGACTCTCATGGAGCACACAAATTTATCTTTGAGACTATTTTTTAATATTTAGGGTAAATGCTTATGCAGCAAATATGAACAATCTAACACAAAAGCGGTCCGCATCTACGGGAGCGGAGATAGTTTAACCAAAGCGGAACAAATTATATCCTCTATATATCTAGGGTTTATAAAGCCCATAGAATCGGCGGGAACGCAGCAAAACACGCTGCGGCCAATGGGGTAGAATATTTTGATCATGCACTCAAGACTTTCTGAAGAAATTAGAACACAACATGTCTACCATGAATCTAGAATTGATTTCAAGATGATATAAGAACCAAAGCCTGAATTATAATCAAAATCTACTATAAATTTTAAAACTGGGGAATTCATGGCGATTTCTTAGGTCTTAGCCCCTGCAAGAATAAGATAGGGACCAGCAAACAAAGGGGATAAGCAAGTAGAAGTGAATCTTCTCTAATTTAGGGTCTAGGACTTGGGATTATACATCGTGCTCGCATTTAACCAGGAGGCCACTTCATCTGTCGCCCGCCTAGCACGTGCAGATGAAGATGATACACGGACTGACCTGTACAAAAAGAAAAGAAAAAGAGAAACCCGCGTGTTAATGATACGGCCATCGAGTCGGGAAAAGTTTTGAGTGAAGATGAATAACTTACATGCACTGGGCCCACTATTTATGACGACTCTAAAACCATCGGCCACGCCTTCCTTCTCTGCGACTATCTTTGCAGAGTGGAGGAGATGACCCAAGATCTCCGTGTGTCTTGTTTGAGCCTGAACTGATTCCAGAGCGATTGTTAGAACCCAAACATCTAACCCAAAATCAATTGATTGTACGTGGAGAGGCCCGAGCTTTATATTAAGTGAACAACGCAAATATGCAATGTGTGTTACGCGATGTGGGATTATATTTTGAACACGCCCAATTATGAGCAGAGTCTTTGGCCACTAACTCGTGGATCGTTGGGTCTAACTTGCTCGCATGCCATGTTAGAACCTAATCATCTGATCTAGAACCAATTGTCTATAGGTGTACAAGCTCATAAACTTTTATCAAGTGCACAAGACAATGTTGAATTCAACGACGCGGGAATATACTCTCCACATAGATCAATATAATCACCAATGACAAAATCTTTTTTATCATGATGTAGCTCGCGGATTATAAAGGATAATCATATCACATATTCACATCTATGCAAGAGAGCAAGTGCAAATTTCCTCCGGATCTAAAGTCATGAGGCAGGGCTGAACATAATAATCAAAACTTTAAAGTCAATTGATATTTTACTCGAACTGAAATGATTCGAGCTGATTTCAAGTTATTTAGGCTCCGTTAGGCTCATCGGTAGCGGTCATGAACGCGGTTGTTATGACCCATCGTTCGTGAGCCTCACCTAAGGAACTGCATTCACTATTATGTTCAAAACTAGTTTTCTTTTCTTGATTGCGGTCATAACTGATGCCAAACATACATACCATGACGGTGGAGTTTTTATCCAAACTCACCGGAGCAAAAACGTCGCGCCAAACGGAGCTTTAAACCACCTCAAATCAATTTTTGAGTCAATTTCGAGCATGGATTGGCTTGCTTGAAAAATGATTTGGGTTGGCTCGGTGTTAATTTTGATTATAATTCGAACTCAACCCGGCATCCTCCTTAAGTGGAGATCAACAACTTTAAACTATCATTCAAAATCAGGAACCAGGTTGCATGTTTTTGGTGATTCTAAGCAATACCTTTCCAAGTTCAGTTAACCCGTCTCTGATCTTCGGGATAACAACAACATGAACTGGAGCTTGAGGATTAATGTCTCGGAAAGCGAGCACCTTGTCATCTTCATAAACGATGGATGAAGGGATTTCCTTGGATACAATCTTGTCAAATCTGAAGGAGAGAAAAAGAGCAAAATGGTACATTTATTGATGAAAGAGACTAGGGCGCTGTTCAGAATAGCGATGGCAGTTGTGAATGCAGTCACAAAAATATAGGTAGCGTTTGGGTAAGTGAAATCACGAATGCTATTTTACAAAAACAACATTTTAGAATAAACTGCCGCCGTAGTCATGCATGCGAAATCAAGGTTTACCAGCCGTGAATCCCAGACCCCAAAAAATAGAATTTGGGCGAAAAAAGCTCTTATGAAAGTTTCAAAAGCAGGTAAACCTCTACTACCGTGTTTAATACCACAACCATCGCTCAAACGCCACAGCTGTCCCAAAACAAAACCTAGAAGAGCATCATAGTAAATAAATCGCACATCGGACCACATGAAGCTAGAATCTAACAAGGATACCACATATGGATAAGAACTTACATTGTCGGACCTCCACTTTCTGCACTGGATACTGCTGTTCGTGCTGAAACTTCTTCGTCGACTGAGGCAGAAAAAAGGCGCACATTTCTGAGATTGATGAAACAGCATGAGAAGTGCTTCTTAGCTCTTCAGAACAGAAAAAAGAGTTTTAACGTAGTTAAGAAGCCTCAAAGAAAAAGGGAAAATATTATAGTGCTGAAATATTTAATGGAGCCGATGAATAAAAGTGATAGGAGAATAGATTTGCAATATTATCTTCACACTTGAAAACGTAGGGCTCTGCAAGCAGGAGAATCGACGTAATTGTCGGGCTCGGAGAGATGAGCACGAGCGGCTTCGTCGATCGGACTGGAACAGCAGCCCGCGAGATGAGCACGAGCGGCTTCGTCGATCGGACCGGAGAAGCGGACGTCGGGCTCGGCGAGAGATGAAAAGCCAGGTTCGTCGGCGCGATCCAACTTAACGAAGCAGCAGGAAGAGAGATGAGCCCGAGCGGGATCGCCGGGATCAAGCGATCGACCGGGAGACGTGAGACGGCGGGTTCGGGAAGAGCGGCTAGAGTAGGGTTTTCCCTAGCTCTCATACCATGATAGGAGAATAGATTTGCAATATTATCTTCACACTTGAACAAAGAAATACATATACAAGAATAATGAGAGGGTGATCCTAACACCAGAGGTGACTATAGGCTAACACTACTACTCAATATACAACATATCTAACAAAAAGATCACAAGAATCGGCTGTGTGATAGATCACCAGCTCATCTGGTAAATTATATTGTAAGCAAATTTCATGCCAAAACTAGCAAATTTTAACCTTAGACCGCACATATGAAATCATCCACGGCGGCCCACCGGAGCATTTAATGGTTCACACTCCTCCAGTTTAAGATATGCTCTTCACAAACCTAAGAAAGCTATAAAAAATAAAATAAATCTGGGAAGTGTATGGCCATCAGAGATGCAAAATATTTCAATGTTTTATGTATTTTTATTTTATTCCGTGTACTCTTCTTCCCATGATGATGGGTTGTATTCACTTTATTTTAATCCTTTTATGTTAAGTTTAAGCTCAAAGAATGAGTTCAAGCTAAAAACAATTAGGTTCAAGCCAAAACAATTCAGGTTCAACCATGGACAAGGGCTCATAATACACTCAGACACTTTTCGACTTCCGCTCTAGTCCGAATGGTAAGTTTTGGCTCAGCATGCGTTACAAGTATTAATACATTTTTTATTTTCATGTAATACTCTCTATTATAAGTAGATGACCCTCTTCCTTTTCAATTAATAATATCTTTATTTCAAGATAGTATCAGAGCCCTAACAGCCTAATACCTCCCGCCAACTCTCGCCTTCGGCCAACTTTCGTCGAATTTTAAACACCAATCCATCTCCAGTCGATCTCCTCCTTTCTCCATCACTCGATCTACTTCTCCTTCCTCCGCCAAGCTTACCGAGCCGTGACCTGTGCGTAAAGCGCCGATCCGCGGCCAGGCCGATCGGCTCGGGATGGCTTCCTATTGGCCGGGAACCGTTCGATTACCATAATTGTTTTTAGAAAAGTTTCGCTCTACCACATACTAAGAGGATCGATCTATTGATTCACTAGATCTCCCTTAATAATTGTTCTAGTGTTCTTCCCCTCCAATGACTATCATGACTAAAAAGAGTTATACCTCCTTATTCAGCCATCTAATGACTTCGAACCTTAAGAATTAATGCTATAGGATTATGGGCGGTCCTATTGGTTGTGTCCCAGAATTTTTTCGGTCATATTGACTTTTTGGCGCCTTTCTGGTGGCCTTTTTTTGACCTAATCCGAAATTTCTCAGATGTTTTTTCGCTTTCCTTATCTCATTATGTCTTATGTCGATGATTCTTGTGATGTCTCTCACCCCGCTAGATCTACCCGGATTGGGCACGAACACGCACTCCTCAAATTACTACTATTCATATTGATACCACCAGCTGTCTGTCTTGATCCCACTCTATTGCTCTGGCTCTTAAGAGTCGTCGATTAAGGAACCAGCAAAGACTGTGTCCAGCTGGGGACAATGAAACTCAAAAAACTCATTGGTTATGTCTTGATTGATTAATTCCATGCAAGAGGCTATTGCATAGAACTATTTATTCTTGGATATCGCTACAGACATTTGGAGCCATGTTGAATCCACATACTCCTAGAAAGGAAATACAACTCAAATATTTCAGTTACGACTTACAAAGGAAGATCTTTCTCCTTCGGCAAGGCGATCAACCACCATCCACCTATTATTTGGAGTTCACCCAACTATATTAGGAGTATGACCATTTTGACTCCCTCAAACTACTTGCTCCGCCGATGTGCTCCTTGTCCGTGCTCGTGAAGATCGGAATAGAGTGTTTGATTTCTACATGATTTACATTGGGATTTCGATCAGATCATAGTTCAGATCCTTGGCCACACCCTTGTCCCTTCTTTGAGAGAGACTTATAACACTGTTCAGCAGGATTGTGACTGTCGACATTCTTGAAGTTCAGAGGTCTAATGGTTCTGCACTCACTGCTTCTCACTATTCAGGAGGTACTAATACTCGGGACATTAAGCCCAGACCTACTGGCAAAGACCACCTGCTGTGTGACTACTGTGGCAGAAATCGGCATACCCACGATACTTGCTTCAAATTACATAGGTTTCCCTCATCTAAAGGTTGCATGGTACCTCGCAGAGGACGTGGTCGTGGATGATCTGGCTTTACCACTTCTCGCTCTACTCACTTGACTGAGTTCATTGATGACCTTCCTTCTAGTGGCTAGATATCTGAGCCTCCTTTACCTGGTTCTTTCTCCACTGGTGAGATGACGACCCTTCGACGCATGATGCATGGATTACCCTCTGAGCCCAGTCCTGGTCTATCCTCGATATTTACCCATTCAGGTATTCCACATGCTTATTCTGCAACCGTGTTGCCTACCACTCATTGGATCATTGACTCTGGGTCCACTAACCATATGATTGGATCATCGTCAGGTTTTGCTTACTATTCTCCATTGTCTGGCAAAGGCAATATAAGTATTACTGATGAAACTCTTTCCTCTATTGTAGGAAAGGGATCCATCAATTGCTCTTCTCTTACCTTAACTTCTGCTCTACACATCCTTTTTTTTATTCACAGTCTCTTATCTATTAGACATATAACAAATTCGATGAAATGCTCCGTCACAATATTTCCTTCTTACCATGTCTTTTAGGGCATGCAGACAAAGAAGGTGAGTGGCTCTGGTAGGATGCGAGATGGGTTGTATGTGTTTGATACTAATGCTCCTCAAGCTCTTCATGCTCACCGGACTCTTCAAGCTCCCCAGCTTCTCCAATTAACTGCCTAACATCGACGATTGGGTCATCCCTCTACACTACTAATACTACCATGTAGTCTCCATTTCCTAGTTTTTTATCTTCTGTGTTTCAAACTTTTATGTGTGGTGTCTGTGAACTTGCTAAACATATATGTGTTTCTTTTCATCATACTTTTGTGGCTTGTACTGTTCTTTTTCATACTATTCATACTGATGTGTGGGGCCCGTGCCCAATTGCGTCTATCTCTGGTTATCATTGGTTTGTAGCATTCATTGATGGCTATTCTTGCACTACTTGAGTTTATTTGATGCGTAATAAGAGTGAAGTTTTTCCACTCTTTCAAAAAATAATTTCTGCTCAATTTGGTGGAATCATTAAAACTCATCACAGTGATAATGATCGTGAATATGTGATTCTAAATTTGAAAGTTATCTGAGTGATCTTGGAATTGTTCATCAAACCACTTTTGTCCATTCTCCCGCACAAAATTGTCATCTTCTTAAAGTGACGAGATGTTTATTATTTGTCATGTCTCTCCCAAAATACTATTGGGGTGAAGCTCTTCTTACGGCTACATATCTCATTAATCATATGTCTCCCCGCCTTCTGGCAATCGCACTCAGCTACATACCTTGGGTATTCCTCCTACGACTATTTCCCCTAGAGTTTTTGGATGTTTATGTTTTGTTCACATTCATAAAATCGCTCAAACAAAACTTGATCATCGTGTCCTGCACTGTCTTCATTGAATACTCTCCTGCACAAAAAAGGTACAAATGCTAACATTCTCTTGCAAGAAGAACTTTATCTCTATGTATGTAACTTTTCATGAAACTACATCCTATTATGATTTATGAGTCCTCGCTTCAGGGGGGCTCTATATCACACTTGGAAGTGAGTGCTTCAACTCTTCCTTTGCTTATTCCACCTCTATACAACACCCAAAATACCAATAATTAGGGGGAGAGTATGGACATTCCTAATGAAAAGGAGTTGCAAGTGTACACTGAGAGAAGAAAGAATCAAACATTCAATCTCATTCCATAATACCAGAGCAGTAGAGCCAATGTCGGATTCGTCCTAAGCGCCCATTGAGTTACCTATTGCTCTCAGAAAAGATATTCGCTCATCCACTCAATATCATTTATCTAACTACATTTCATATGTTTCTCTAATCCCATCCAATAAAGCCTTTGTCTCATCTTTATCCTCTGTGTCTATTCCTGTTACATGGCAGGAAACACTTAGACACCCAAAATGAACAAAGGCAATGACAGAGGAAATGAAGACTCTTGAAAATAACCATACATAGGACCTGGTAGATCTCCCTAAAGGCAAGAAGATAGTTGGATGTCGATCAATCTTTATGGTAAAGCAATACTCTGAAGGTATTGTGTACAGGTTCAAGACATGATTGGCGCTGAGAGGTTACATTCAAACTTATGGTCTTGATTACTAAGATATAGTTGCTCCAGTGAAAAAAATGTTTTCAATTTGTGTCTTGTTATCCTGTGCTGACTGTAAATGGTGGGATCTACATCAGCTGGATGTATTGGTGTAAACAAGTCGAGCTCGACTCGAGCTTGGCAAAAATCCCAAACTCGAGCTCGAGCTAAATATTTTGAGCTCGAGCTCGACGAGCTCATCCTGCTTGGCTCGAGCTCGAGCTCGAGACCAATATATTGAGCTCGAGCTTTCGAGCTCGCGAGCTTGAGTCGAGCTGGTTATGAGTTTTTTGCTCATGAGCCTATTTTTCTTTATATTTTTATATATATATATATTTAAATGACCCAAAAAGAAGCTCGCGAGCCGGCTCATCGAGCTCACGAGTCGGCTCAACTCAACTTGCACCCCTAGCTGGATGTAAAGAATGCTTTCTTTACGGTGAGCTGGAAGAAGTCTATATGTCAATGCCTCCTGGTCTTGTCCCTAGCGGCTCAAAAGGGAAGGTTTGCAAATTGAAGAAAGCCATTTATGGATTAAAACAATTTCCCAGAGCTTGGTTTGGGAGATTTCACAAAGTCATGACCTCTTTAAGCTATACCCAAAGTCATGCCGATCACACTCTATTCATCAGACGAAAAAGATGAAGGTGACTATTCTTATTGTGTATGTTGATGATATGGGTCATATGGCTATTATAGGTGATGATTTTTTGGAAGAGATCCATGCTCTAAAGAAAAAACTTGTTGGCGAATTTGAAGTGAAATATTTGGGAAAGTTGAGATATTTTTTGGGAATTGAGGTAGCCAGATCAAAATATGAGATTCATATTTGACAGGGGAAGTATATTCTTGACTTACTTGAGCAGACATGAATGAGTGGTTGCAAGTCAACTACAAACTAAAAAGAGATGATGGTGAGTTGTTGGAAGATATTACGAGTTATCAAGAGCCGGTAGGAAATTGGTGTGTGCATAATCATAGGGGAAATTGTTCAACATCGATGCTTATTTTCCAACACTAAGGTGCTTCTGATCTAAGGGGATTTTGATCAGAACTTAGAAATCCTACATAACAATAGCATCAGAGAAAATTGATTTAAGTTCGGGATAATGAATCTGTATAATTCAGATTTCAACATTTAGAAATCAAAACGAAATGTCTTCCATATCGTAGATTAAATCCTCTCTAACAACGTCCACAACGCTGAGTGCTTTACTACAGGAAGAAAACTATAGGTGGACGGAAACACTAGGGTTTTGATAGAACCAATATGAACATCCGCACAGCATCGATGAAAGCAATGGTCGGCAAATGATGAAGACAGAGCAAGTAGAGAAGCACGGTAACCAAACCTCTTACGACATAAGTGCAGAGACGGTGCTTGGAAGATAGAAGTAGACAGATTGCGGATGGTTCTTATGGTCCCGAGACGATGATGCCTGATTGCGCAATGAAAGAGGGCAAAATAATCATGAGAAAGGGAGGAGGGTATAGGGAGGGAAGAAGAAGAAGAAGAAGGGGAGATGGAGCGAGAGTTTACCTGATAAGCGAAAAAGGAGCTCTCAGCGCTGCCGCCATGGCTGGATGGGCGAAGATTTTCGCTCCGGGCACTGTTCTCACAAGATTTTGACACAGCGGGAAAAGTAAAAACTGTGCGATGTTATTATCAGTCGTGCCACGGCTATTCCATTTGCAGTCCTAAAAATGTCTGAAACAGCTATTCGCAGTTCTAAAAAATAATTAAATTTATTGGACTGCGAATATCAATAGACTGCGTTTAGTCATAATAGGCCTACTAATAACATTGCACTTAAAAATCTCATATGCAATTAAGATTTTCTCCCATACAACTCATGTATATCTAATAGACAAATAAATCTTAGATACAAATAGGCGTGCAAATGAGTCGAGCTTAGCCAAATTTTCAAACTCGGGCTTGAGCTAACCATTTCGAGCTTGAGCTCGACGAGCTCATTTTTTCTTGGCTCGAGCTCAAGGCTTACTTATCGAGCTCGCAAACTCGAGCTGCTCCCGAGTGTTTTAGCTCATCAGTCTTATTTTCTTTATATTTTTAATTTTTTTTAAATGTAGAAATATAAAGTTCACGAGCCAATTTGCGAACTCATGAACAAGAATATGTGAGCTCGAGCTCCACTGGCTCGAGCCCGAGTCCAGTTTTTTTCGAGCCGGCTTAGCGAGTTTTCGAGCCGACTTAACTCAACTTGCACCCATAGATATAATAGATTATCTCATAGTCAAATGAATTACCTCATATATAACTCACTTATCTCAGAGACAAATGAATTATCTCAGATACACATGGATTATCTCAAAGGCAAATTGATAATCTCAAATTTTTTACTTGTTTTCGCTCGCCGCCACGTGTCAGAATCATGTGAGCCTCAAACACAGATATGTGCCACTGAGGCATGATAAATACGGGGCTATTATTCAAAGTTCATATATATTAGGGCCATTTACCGGGACCTCCCCTCTAACTTTGCTAATTTACTGAGAGCACCTCTCTTATTTTCGAAATTACAAAAAACTCCCCTATAAGTTAGCATAATTACAAAAACTTCCCTTGAAGTTCTAATTTCATTACAAAAAAAACCCATCGGTGTACAATTTCATTACAAAAAAATCCTGAATTTTTGTTCATGATGTTATGAAATGAAAAGTTCAGAGGTTTTTGTAATTTCGAAAATAAAATGAGTGCTCTCAGTAATTATGCTAACTTACAGGGGAGGTACGAGTAATTATTTCTATATATTATCTACTGCTATTTTTATGGAAAATATTTACCATATCACTGTTAATTACATCTTATAAAATAAAATAAGATAACATAAATTAAAATATATCTTTATTATACAAGTGAATATAGTATTGTTCATGATCTTATCGTGCTTTCATTTTTTACCGTTGAATCTTTCACATGTTTTATTCGAAACATTTTTAATATACAAAAATAAAAATAAACTTTTCGGGAGAGAAAAAGAGAGAGAGTGCGGCGGAAAGGGAAAGAGAGTAAAAAAATTTTTTTTAAGTATATATATATATATATTTAACAAAATAAATATTATAATATTGATGTATATTTTTTTACGGTTATTTCGAGTACTCATATGTATATGTTGCGGGCGCAGCCCACAGACGCATCGGCGAAGCCCGCCTGGATGCGGCCGAAGGCTGCCCGACAACATCACGTCGGGGATGGGTGAAGCCCGGAGTCGCCGGTCGGGTACTGTCGCGCTTGGTTGTAGGGGCTATATATATATTTATATATATATTTATATATATAAGTAGAGGAAAAAGATAATTAAAATAATATGTTAGTTATCCTAAGATACCCTAATTCTTTTAGTCATCAATCATTTGTCAAAGGTCCAAGCTTTTAAGATACGGACCGGAGATCGAACTGGTGAGATCAAAAGTTCAAGGTCCGATCGGTTGGACCGATCGGACAGGGGTCTAATCGTGATGTCATATTATACTATTATCTAATTTAGTAAGCTTTTACAAGTGTAAAATTATAAAACAAAGTAACAAACTATATAATCTTTAAAGCAAAAGTTATGTTGTTTTGTCAAAATATATTACAACATTAGATAATAATGTTTTGTGACATTGTTACACAAAATGATTGTCTCAAAATGAAAATACAAAATAGTAATGATTATTACACAAAATAATTGTCTCACATTAGAGTAATGAAGTACAAGTACTAATATTTAATTATTTATCATAATTTCAAATCATAGCTTAATGAGTCAAATCCTCCGCCGAAGTTGCCAATATCATCAAAATCCGCAGTACGCTCATCTCCAAAATTCTCTAAGTCGGTGTGTTCAACAAATGGTTCATCAATACCAATTTGTTCATCATCTACATAAAACAATATATGTATAATTAAATTATCAATTAATCAACTATACATAAATATTGGCATGCACATATACACTTACTTCGAGTTTGTTGTGTAGTATTAACGTTTTGTTCTGCAACTATTGGGAGAGCGTCTTCATTATAAATTTCATTATCTAGATCATCATATGTGAGCTCCGGCACTGGTTCCTCCTTTACCACCCAAAAGTCCATCAAATCAATACATGTGTAATCCAAAGGATCGTAACTCCTTTTCGTACAAGTAAACATAAAGTAGTAAAGTCAATTAGTCAACATACAACTTTGAAATATAAAAAAGATTTAAAAGATACAAAATTTAAAATAGATTTGAAATGAAAGTCATACCGATTTCTCATATTAAGATTATATCGAACATAAACAAGATCATTTAATCTCTGGTGCTCCAAACAGTTTCTTCTTTTCGTATGAAAGACACTCCAATTTCTTTCACAACCCGAAAAAGACGATGTTTCGGTGAGGTTGCTAATTTCCTTTTACAGCCTATTGTAGGACATAAGACCATTGCCTCAGGATGATTTTGTTTTAAATTTTCAGATGATTCACTGCCAGATCTGAAAGCCATGGTAAGTGAGGAAGAAAAATACTCAAAAAAAAAAAAAATCAAAAAATCAATACTAAAAAAAATCAAAAAAATCCTTAATAAATAATAACACTACCGTCTACCAGATCTGAAAGCCATGGTAAGTGAGGAAGAAAACTGGCGTGAAGACTGAAGAGGGCCTCAGTCATTGGTGTGATCAAAAAATCAGAGGAAAAGGGAAAACACTTCGAATATAAACGCAAAAGGAAGAAATGGAAGCTTACAATCTGCACGACTGGAGAGCTTGGAGGAGATCGACTCTACTGCCTCAGGAGCAACAATCTATAGCAGGAGCTGGAGGAAGGAGGGATCGCGTTTGGCAGGATGCACATGGATCACGTTTGGCAGGAATGCGAATGTATTCCCGGCAGTGCCGCTTAGGGTTTAATTGCTTATCATCTTACAGAGGCCATCAGGCCCATCAATAACCGTTGGATCACATCCTACGGTGATAAATTTCGACCGCCCGGTTATTGGAACCGCCGGCCATGGTTCCGGGTTATCCGGTCCAACCGGCCGGTTCCCCGGTTCCCAAACGGTTGAGCAAAGGCGATAACCGCAAATCAGGACAGGACCGGTCGGCGGTCCTACCGGTCCGGTCGGCGGTCCTACCGGTCCGGTCCGGTTTTTTAAAGCTTGCAAAGCTCCATCATTAAAAAAATCTAAGGGTCCGTTCGTTTGAGCGGAATTGGTTTTCTGGAATTGGCATTGCGATTAGAAATTCAATTCTAATGTTCGGCGCAACAGAATTTATGCGGATATTGGTTTTCATGTGAAAACTCATGGCTTTGACTATAAACTACAAAATCAAATCGACAATTCTTACCTCCGTTCATGGGTTTTCCACATAATCGAGTGTTTTCGCCAGAGTTTTTTGAACTACGCGCGTATTTTTCGTCCGGGCGTGCGTTTTCCTGCAGGGTGTGTTTTTCGGACGGACACGTGTTTTTTGGTCGGACGCGTGTTTTTCGACCGGACGGGCGTTTTTTTCGCCCAGGAGCGTGATTTTTCGCTCAAGCGCGCGTTTTTTCACCCGGAAGCATATTTTTCTCCCGGGCATGTGTTTTTCAGCCGTCCGGGTGTTTTTCGGTCTGCCGTTCATTTTTCGCCCGGGCGCGTGTTTTTCGCCCGAGAGCGCGTTTTTCGCCCCGGGCACACATTTTTTGACCTGCGCTAATGTTTTTCGGGCGAGCGCACGATTTTCTACCCGGGCGCGCATTTTTCCACCACGGCGCGCATTTTTCAGCCGGGCGCGAATTTTTCCATACGGGCGCAAGTTTTTCGCCCGGGCGCACGTTTTTCGTCCGGGCGCACGTTTTTCGCCCGTGCGGGCGTTTTTCAGTCGGGCGCACATTTTTCGCCTGGGCAGACATTTTTCGTCCGGGCGCGTGTTTTTCGCATGAGCGAGCGTTTTCGCCCGGGCGCGGGTTTTTCGCCCGGGAGCGGGTTTTTCGCCCGGGTACCAGTTTTTCGCCCGGGCGTGCGTTTTTCGTCTGAGTGCGAGTTTTTCGCATGTGCGCGTGTTTTTCGCACGAGCGCGTGTTTTTTATGGGGCACACATTTTTCGCCCTGAAGCGCGTTTTTCGCGCGGGAACATGTTTTTTGCCCTGACGCACATTTTTCGACAAACCGTGTTTATTTCGGCCTAGCCGCTCGTTTTTTGCTCTAACGCGCATTTTTCTCCCAACCGCGCATTTTTTGCCCGGGTCGCAAAACCCACACCTGGGCCGAAAAACACAAGCTCGGGCGAAAATGTGCGCTAGTGAAAAAACGCGCGCACGAGCAAAAATATGCGTACAGACAAAAATGTGTTTCCGTGCCAAAAAATTCTTTCCCAACCGAAGAATTCGCGATCGGGCAAAAAATGCGGTCATGGGCCAAAAAACGCACCTTGGCGAAAAACATGCGTCCTGGAGAAAAATGCGCGCTCGGGAAAAAAATGCGCACTGGGCGAAAACAATTGCGCTTGGGCGAAAAAAATTGTTCTTGGGCAAAAAACGCACGTCTTAAAACATATTATGCAATTTAATGTGTTCGGCGCTGACGCTTATTTTGAGATTTATAAAATTATTGTATAATACTATAATGTCAATTCCAATACCAATTCCATCATTCAGCCGAACAACTTTTGTGCCTCAATTCCAATTCTGTTGACTGAATTCAATCTTACAGCCGAACAACAAAATTGGAATTCTGTACAAAGTCAATTCATGTAGATATTGATTTTCGTCGAAAAGTCAATTTCAAAAAACCAATTCCATTCAAACGAACGGACTCTAAGTTTTTTTTACCGAAATTTGTCTTTCGAAATTTTTTTTGTATTAATTAAAAAACAGAAAAGAATGATTTTTTTAATATTTTCTGTACTGTTTTTCAATTTTGAGCATTTTCGATAGTTTTCATTCAAATATACACACCAACACCCAGTATTTTGCGAGATATAGGCGGGCATAGGGCTGTTCGTAAATCAAATTGTTCGTGAATAATTGGGAAAGCGATTCGTGAAAATTCGATTCAGATTCGTATTTTTAAATTTGATTTCTGTTTTGAATCTAAATTTGAATTCGAGTGGTATTAGAATTTGAATCTGAATAATATTATTTCTATAAGCAAGATTCGCAAATAGTTCACGAATAATAAACATATCTATATATTATGTATAAAGATGATCTGACCGTACAATTAAAATCAATTTGGTCCATCATTTGAAGTGAATTAAAATTCGAATCCAAACCCGAATTAGAATCCAGGATTTCAGGATGAATCCAAATTAAAATAATCGAACGAATCTGAATCCGAATCTCTACATTCTACGATAAATTTGGATTCGATTCGGTTCGTGAACATTTCTATACGGGCATATTCGAGCACCTACACCCGGTATTTATTTTAGGCGTTTAAAATTCTCCAATTAAAAAAAAGTTTATTTTATGCAAAATATTCAAAAAAATATTCTGAAATTTTTTTAGACCAACATTTTCAAATATTTTTTTAATTATCATAATTTAGCCTTTTTTTTCATTTTGTGCCCCGCCATGCCAGATTTTTACCAACTAATCTCACACAACACATTGGAAGGAAACATAAATGAAAGATGGAGTGGGACAGAGAGGAAAAGAGGGAATGAGAGAAGCAATTACTTCGTTCCGAACCGAGGTGTGTTTTTACGCCCTGCAACAAGAAAGAAAGTTGGTGCGTGTAACACACCTTAGATCACATCGTATATTTCCGCTAGCACGATTTTTTGCGCATGATTGATCTAAAATATGATCATTTTTCAATACGACCGTACTACATAAATACGATCGTATATTTTCGCAAACAATCTACAACGTTAAAATCACAGATCATACGGGTTGACTTTCTCTCCTGCAGCAAAGCTGGCCACGTGGTGGCAGCTAATAGGGTCCGTTCCGAACAAATGAACCCGTCCCCAAAAATTTTTGGAGAGAGAGAGGACAACAATGGGCACTTGAGGAGACGATGAGAGCAAAAATTATTATCTTGAAATTACAAAAATCTCTTCTATAAGTTTACATTTTATAACATCCATGCGAAAAAATAACCCTTGGAGTAAATTTCTAGGAGGGTCTTTTTGTGCATGGATGTTATGAAATGTAAACTTACAAGAGAGATTTTTGTAATTTCAAAAACAAGAGTTGCAACCTGTAATTTAGCAAACTTAGAGGAGAGGTCCCGAAAAATAGCTCTATACTTGCTATATATTTGTGGAGAGATATTTATGTACGTTACTCGCACCTCTTTTTGATGTGTATTTGGAAGGCTGAATGTTCACCCGCACGTGAACAGTGCCGTGGGAGTAACGCACGAAAAATTTAGCCATATTTGTGGCGGGGACTACTTAAAAGTGGACAATACAAACAGTTCTTTGACCCAAAATTTGTCATTTGAAATATTGTGCAGGGAGGACGGACACTAGAAATTTTAAATCACAAAAAGTGAAAATTAAATAAATATTTATTTTTAAAAAACATATAAAAGTAGACAGCATAGGGTATCAGTGACACGCTATGCATAAATGTAAGAAATATTCTTAAATTTCAAACTACTTTTGAAATTTCCTTTCACTCGGATTCGACACTTCGTTTTCTTTCCACTGAGATCACGAAGCCTTTGGCTTCGTTTGGCGCGGTGGTGGAGGTCGTGAACGCGGTGATCATGAACCGTCGTTTGTGAACGCTCGACCTCACCCAAATATAAGCTCATTGGTTTCATATAGCAACGTTTACTTTGCCTAAATCACGCTCTCGTGTTCCTCAACAATCCCCTCCTCACTTGAAAGCTCCCCGTATATGCTCTAAACAGATTTGTCTCTTGACTGAACCATCGCTCTGCTACCGCTTGTTAGGGCGTGACAACCAACGGGTAACCGAAGTTTAACAAGATACAATCATACAACGGTCGTCAAACTCATCCTAAGATCATAGTTGATTTCCAACAATATGATATTTCTATACTAACATTTACTTCATCTTTCCGATGTGGGACTAAATCATGCTTTTGCGTGCCTAAACACCGACGCATACCCTACAAAACTAATGTATTTTAAATTGGAATCTACAATATCAAATCTAAATTTACTTCATTTTCATTATTTTTCTCATCCTTTACAAGATTGAAACATTGATAAACTCTCAACTAAAAGTTTTCACATGCTCAATACAGTTTTGACATCCTTATGCATTGTTCTAATAATAACACTAACCTCTTCGATCTCCTCATCGCTGGAACAGGAGGACAGCAGCACTCTCGCAGTTCCTCCATCTGGGCAGCATCCAGAATCCACCATCTCCTCGAAAATCTCCAGGCATTTACTGTACTTCTTCTTCCTAGAATAAGCCCCTATCCTTGATGTCCAAGTCACTACATCCGCCTTCATCTTCTTACAGACAAGAGACTGGAACAGTTCTTCCATCCTGGAGAAGAAACCTGCTCTCCCATAAATGTTTATGAGGATGTTATAAGTGCTGATGTCTGCTTCAAAGGGGCCATTCTCCATTAGATCCAACACTGACTCCATCTTACTGAACTGGCCTGCCTTTCCGTAGGCATTGAGGAGCGAATTGAGGACGAACGTGTCGGGTTTGAGACCGGATTTCAGCATCTGGTTTATGATATCTTCGCATTTCTGAATGTTGCCGGATTTGGAGTGGGCAGAGAGCAGCAGCATGTGGGATTTCATGGTCGGTTTCATGCCTTGTCGCTTCAGTTCTTCAAACACGGTCTCGGCATCTTAGATGATGTCGTGAGCAGATTAGAATTTCTCGATGTATTTGTTGAGGATATGAGATTTATGATGATGGAAAAAGGCGAAGGAAACGTCTTTGAGTAGAGAGCGGAAAAGTTTTGGAAACACGATAAGAAGTGTGGATGATGATGTTAAGAGACTAAAAATAAGGATTTGTTGTGAAAATGCAAGAAGAAAATGACATAATATAAAGGAATAAAGGATGTACGCCGAGATTAGTGTTTCGATTAATCAGTATAATTAATCTACTTGTATGAGAGACAGATCTTGCAATTCATATTAGGAATAATTACCAAAACTTTCCCTGGAAGTTAGCATAATGACAGGTTGCACCCATCTTACTTTTGAAATTACAAAAACCTCCCTTGTAAATTTACATTTCATAACATCCATGCACAAAAATACCCCCTTGGAATAAAATTTCAGTTTTTTTTGTGCATGAATGTTATGAAATGTAAACTTACATGGGAGGGTTTTGTAATTTCAAAAATAAGAGGGGTGCAACCTGTAATTTAGTAAACTTAGAGGCGAGGTCCCGGTAAATGACCCTTCATATTATTGTCTACATTTACTTGGCTGTGAATCAATTTTCACCCTCACAATTGTAAAACTTGGCTTATTCCATTATGATCATTATGGCATTTACCAGTTCATGAATCTAAATTACCAGCGGTAGAAATTGAAGAAAAACTCTGATATTTGTACCTTCATTGAGACCCGCTCTTCCAAATGCATCAACCATAATGTTATATGAAGCCCTGTCAGGTTCACATCCCATATGCTGCATGAGGGAGAAAATCTCCGAAGTCCCGTGGGGAAAACCTGCACGACTGCAGCAACAAAGTAAAAAAAATCGTAGATTCCCAAAGAGCCAGAGACAGATGTGTGATAAAATAGAAGTTGGTGTTGAGAAAAATAAGCATACAATATAAGGGATGAATCAGACAGCTAAAGAGAAGATTGGATTTGGGAAGAAAAGAATTAAACCCTCAAGGGAGGAATGCAAGAGGTAGAGAGTGGAAAGAAAGTATAGAAGAACGCCTGAAGAACAGAATAAAGGAGGTTGATCAATTAGGAGGAAGAAGAGTTAGATAGAGAATCAATCTCAACTCATTAATCAACTCAAACTGAATATATATAGGAATAATTACCAAAACTTCCCCTGGAAGATAGCATAATTACAAATTGCACCCCTCTTATTATTGAAATTAAAAAAATCTCCCTTGAATGTTATAAAATATAACATTTGTTAAATGTCAAGTAACCCCCTCACCGGGTGGTGAGGATAAGAGTGGCTAAGCCTAAGCCCGGCTGGTTCCCTTAAGAGATATAAAGGATTGTCGCGTGCGGGACAGCAAGAAGAAAAGTGCGAAGACTGACAGAACCCTAAGGTTCGTTTCTCCTCTTCTTCTTAACATGGTATCAGAGGGATTCTTCCCGTCGACCTGAAGGCTCGTCGTGTCGATCCCGTCGATCGTTCTTGCTGCCGATTCCGTCGTCGCTCGAGCTGCGATCCATTGTCGTGCCGATCTCGTCGGTCTGGGGCTCTGATGTTCTGATCGTCCTTGTGCCGATCCCGCCAGTGATCGTCGACGTTGTGTCCTGTCGTCGTTCTGGAGCCTCGTCCTGCCGCCGCGTCCTGCTTCCCTTTGTTCTGCTGTTGCTGCCGCTGCCGTGACCTGAAGGTCCTGCTCCTGCCGTTGTCCTGCTGCCGTGGTTCTGACCTGAAGGTCCTCCTGCTGCTGCTGCTGGCATTCCGTCTGCTTCCTGAAGGTCCTCCGGCTTGTGTGCCCGTATGGATGACAACTTGAAAAGTGCAAATGCCTCTGAAGGGGCTGTTAACCAACCCAGACACTACAGTGGAGGGAGTCCTAACATGGACTTCAGTCAAGGTGTTACTCACATTAAACTCAATGGAAGGAATTACCTTCTATGGGCTCAGTCTATGAGGATTTTCATTGGGAGCCGTCGAAGACAGGGTTTTCTCACAGGATCCAAGCCGGCTCCAAACAAGACCGATCCCAAATACGAGGAATGGGAAGGTGAGAATCTCACAGTGATTAATTGGCTTGTCAATTCTATGGAACCCAAGATTGCAAGTCACTTTCTATTCTGTGAAACTGCAAAAGAAATGTGGGAACAGATCGAACGAAATTACTCAAAAAAGAAGGACTTAGCGAGAATATATCAACTCCAAACTGAACAGATCCACATGGCTGGAATGGGGGACTTCGAAGAATATTATGGCAAGTTGACCCATAAGTGGGCTGAAATTGATCAGTATTCTGCTATTCAGACTATTGAAGACTACAAGACTGAACTCATGCAACGGAGGGTATTTGAGATGCTCTCTGGTCTTCCTCCTGAACTTGAATTCCAGAGGGTTCAGATGTTGGGACGTGATTCTGTGCCTGATCTAGAGACTGTGGCTCACTATATTAGGGGAGAAGCTAGTCGTATAAACTCCCTTCGTTCAGGTACTCATGTGGGTCATGAGGTGTCTGCCCTTGCTGCTGAACAGAAGAAATGACATCCTAGAAATATGAGGCAAGAAGACAAGAGTAAAATGAAGTGCCCTCACTGTGGGAAGAAAGGCCATGGGAAAGAGAAATGTTGGGATCTTCATCCTCATTTAATCCCTCCAGGATGGATTCGGGGTTCTGATGGGAAATATGTGAGGCCTCCTCCTGCTATGTATGGCCTCCTCCTGTTATGTATGGCCACCTTGATAATTCTGGGTATCTTCAGGCAGAAAACGAGAGTTTGATTAGAGAACTCAAGGCTCTGAAAGCCAACTCTGCTGGTGATTTGGCAGGTACGGCCGCTCATGTTCGCTCTACTACTGTGTCCTCTAAAGAACTATCCACCCCTTGGATTATTGACTCGGGGGCTTCCGATCACATGACCGGATCTTCTATGGGAGTCTCCTCTATTTTTCCTACCTCTGGCAGTGTGAAACTCGCTGATGGATCCTCGGCGTCTGTGACTGGTAAAGGGGTTATTCATCTTTCTCCCTCTGTCTCTCTCAAGTCTGTGATTATTGTTCCCTCATTTCCTACGAATCTCTTGTCTGTTAGCATTTTAACTAAACAACTTAACTGCTCTATCACCTTTTTCTCCTCTCATTGTGTGTTTCAGGATCTGGCGAGTAGGAAGACGATTGGTGGTGGACATGAGTCAGGTGGAGTGTATGTCATGGACAACTGTCAGGCTCCTAGTTCTCAGAAAATTACCGACCAGGATCAGTTGAGGCTGTGGCACAAGAGATTTGGGCATGCTAGTTTGAAGACCTTGAAAGCTATTTTTCCGCATTTGCTTAATGTTAAAACTGTTACTTTTGATTGTCAGTCTTCGCACTTTTCTTCTTGCTGTCCCGCACGCGACAATCCTTTATATCTCTTAAGGGAACCAGCCGGGCTTAGGCTTAGCCACTCTTATCCTCACCACCCGGTGAGGGGGTTACTTGACATTTAACAAAGCATTGTAGGACCAACTATGCTCCTAGTTTGAGTCGAAGTTTGAAATGTTTTGATTTGATACATTCCGATGTCTGGACATCTCCTATTTGTTCTGTGAATGGTTTTCAATATTTTGTTTCTTTTATTGATGATCACTCACGCTTTACCTGGGTGTACCTCATGAAAAAGAAGGATGAAGTCTCAAAAATATTTCAGTTGTTCTATCATTATGTGCAGACTCAATTTGGAACTGGAATTAAAATTCTTAGGAGTGACAATGGAGGCGAATATACGTGCAGTGACCTTCAGCTATTTCTGAGAAATCATGGGATTATTTTCCAATCTTCCTGTCCGGGGACTCCTCAACAGAATGGGGTTGCCGAAAGAAAGAATCGTCATATCTTGGAGACCACTCGATGCTTGTTGCAAGAGATGTTCATCCCTAAGGGATTATGGGATGAAGGAGTTCTCACATCCGTCTATCTTATTAATAGGATGGCTACCGGTACTTTGGGAGGAAAGTACCCCTACAGATTCTCTGCCCAAATATGCCTCTATTCAACCTTCCTCCTAAGGTGTTTGGGTGTGTCACCTTTGTTCACATCGTGGGGCCTCATAAGGACAAATTAGGGCCACAATCAATAAAATGTGTCTTTGTGGGATATGCTGCCAACCAAAAAGGATATAAGTGTTACTCTCCTACTCTCCGGAGAAGGTTTATATCAAAAGATGTTACCTTTTTTGAGAACACTCCTTATTATTCCAATGAGAGCAAACTCATCACGTTTCAGAAGGAAAGCAAAGAAGAAAGTGACATGTTGCCACCTCTTCCTGTTCTTGTTGATGTGACTGCTCCAGAAAGTGTTGATATTCCTGTTATAAAGGAAACCCCAACGACTGATCTTCGAGTTTACAGAAGAAAAGGGGAACTTCAAGTATATCAAAGAAGGAAAAACATCAAGACTGGACAAGAATGTCACACTCATGCTCCACCACCTACCACCACTCTGCCAGATCCAAGCTACAACACCACTTCAGAGATCCCTTCTGCTCTTCAAATTCAGAGTGGTCGTACTAGATATCCTATGGATAAGTATGTTGGGTATCACTCTATCTCTCACTCATTACAAGTATATCTTGCTTCTGTTTCCTCTATTCCTATTCCTAACAGTTTTTTAGAGGCTAGCTCAAATTCCCACTGGGTAAAGGCTATGGAGGAGGAGATGAACGCTCTCCAACGTCAAAAGACTTGGGAAATTGTTCTTATCCCTCATGGGCGCCATCTAGTCGGATGCAAATGGATTTATACTACTAAATTTCTACAAGATGGAACTCTTGATAGGTACAAAGCGAGATTGGTAGCTAAAGGTTTTACTCAGGTTGATGGTGTAGACTTCCAAGAGACCTTTGCTCCAGTTGCTAAATTGGACTCAGTCAGAATACTCCTATATATTGCTGCTCATAAGTCTTGGACTCTACATCAACTCGATGTTAAAAATGCTTTCCTACATGGTGAATTGGAGGAAGAAATCTATATGACTCCACCTCCTGGTATGGATGTTCCTAAAGGACATGTGTGTCGCCTCAAGAAAGCCCTATATGGCCTCAAACAGTCTCCACGTGCCTGGTTTGCCAAGCTAAGTGATAAACTTGTTCATCTGAATTTCAATCGCTGTACTTCAGATCATTCTGTCTTTGTCTACAAAGGGGAGGAATGCACTACTATTCTCGTAGTCTATGTGGATGATATCATTATTACAGGAACGGATGACCTCCACATTACTCGAGTTAAGGAGGAATTAGCGTCCGCTTTTGAAATAAAGGATTTGGGTCTCCTTCGGTACTTTCTTGGAATTGAGATTGCGTGTTCTGCCGGGAAGATTATGATCTCCCAGCGGAAATATGTCTTGGACCTTCTCAATGATGTTGGATATTTGGGAGTCAAACCTGTGGATAGTCCTGTGGACCCTAGTTATGACATTCATAAGGAGACCTCTCCAGACCTTGAGAGGAAGTCTGATTTTCAACGAATTGTGGGGAAATTTATTTATTTGACAATCACCAGACCTGATATCTCCTTCGCTGTTGGATTGGTTAGTCAATTTATGCACAACCCTAAAGTTCATCACTATCAAGCTGTTCTGCGGATTCTCAAGTATTTAAAAAAGGACCCTGGAAAAGGCATTATCTATCAAAATCATGGTCATCTTAAGGTCCACGGGTACTGTGATGCTGATTGGGCAGGCTCTTCCGTGGACAGAAGATCTACTAGTGGATATACCATCTTTGTTGGTGGCAACCTTATTTCCTGGAGAAGTAAAAAACAAAATGTTGTGGCTCGTTCCTCCACTGAAGCAGAGTACCGTGTCATTGCTGTTACTGCGTGTAAACTGGTTTGGGTTAAATCTATCTTGGGGGAAATGGGATTTCCTGTCATTGAGGCTATGCAACTCCATTGTGATAATCAAGCTGCAATTCATATATCTAACAATCCTGTCTTTCACGAGAGAACCAAGCATATTGAAATTGATTGTCATTTTGTGCGGGACAAAATTCAGGATCAAACTGTGACTATGGTGTTTGTGCCCTCTGAAGATCAACTGGCTGACATGCTCACTAAAGCAGTCTCTGGCAAATCCCTTCATTCTTACTGGTTCGTTTCTCCTCTTCTTCTTAACAACATTTACCTCCCCTAAAGTTCATATTTCATAACATCTATGCACAAAATACCCCCCCCCCCCCCCCCCCCCTCCTGAAAATGTACTCCGAAGGGGGTATTTTTGTGCATGAATGTTATGAAATGTGAACTTCAGGGGAGGTAAAAGTTATGTTTTGTAACATTCAGGGGAGGTTTTTGTAATTTCAATAATACGAGCCTGTAATTTTGCAAACTTAGAGGGGAGGTCCCGGTAATTTTACAAACATATATGTGTGTGTGTACACATGTATATATATGCATATGTGTGTACACACACACACACACACGCACACAGACACATAGACACACGCACACACACGCACACACACGCACACACACACACACACGCACACACACATATATAGAGAGAGAGATATGTATATATCTACACACATAAGTTTGCAAAATTACAGGTTACAACCCTTTATCTTTTGAAGGTACAAAATCTCCCTTGTAAGTTTACATTTCATAACATGCATGCACAAAAATACACTCATGGAGGGGAGCGCTAGGGGGTTATTTTGTACACGCATGTATGAAATATAAACTCGGAGGGAATGTTTATGTAATTTCAAAAGATATAGAGGGGTTTGGGTAATTAATGCTTTCTAAGGTGCAACCTGTAATTACAAACTCTCAGGGGACTTTGGGTAATAAATAGTATATGTACATACATGTATATATATAGAAAGCATTAATTACTTGAAATTACAAAGACCTCATCTCTGAGTTTGCAACTTTACAAGACACCGTCTCCCAGTTACATACATCAGAAGAGCACTCTCCCAGAGGAGATGTTTATTATACTAAAAGTTAACAATGTAAACTCGTAGATGAGGTTTCTATAATATAAAAAGGTAGACATAAGGTCTCAGTAATTATGCAAGTCCTAGGGAAGGTTCCGAAAATTTACGATATACAAAATTTATAAAATTACAAAAAAATTCTTGAACAAATATAAAATATTGATAAATGAGAACGGAGCAAATAAACTAAGTAAATAAACATGAAGCAGAATTAAATCAGATTTAATACTCATAATTAAATAAGCATACTTGTACTGCAACACAATTGAAAAAAAGTTATGCACATGAGCTCCTCGAGTGTTTTTGCATTAGAAGCGATGGCAAAAGCAACCAATTCAAGGATTTGATAAATTAATTTTGATCAAAAAATTGTCATTTACAATGCAAAAAACAATTGACTTGTAAGTAGTATATAATTTTTCCCCCCACAAAACCCATTGTAGGAGTATAAAAAAATGAAATCTTACCTGTAAGCTTCCATGAGAGCATTGTAAACATACACATCAGGCTCGAGTCCCACTTCTTGCAACTTCTCAAATACTTCTTCGGCCTTCTCACAGAGTCCTTCCCTTGCAAAAGCATTTATTAGAGCAGTGTAGGTGCAGATATTTGGCCTACATTTCTCAGTTTTCATTGCATTGAAAACTTTAATAGCCATGGATGATTGACTTGCCTGTTATAAATTGTTAGAAAGTTGAACTTTAAGAGCCATGGTAATATAAGATGTTTGATAGGTGAACTTTAAACCAATAGAAAAAAACGAAGGGACTTACCTTCCCATATAGATTAATCATCATAGTGTACGTGTCAGTAGATGGTTGGCACTTATCTCTTTTCATTCTTTGAAAAACTTCAATTGCCTTTTGGGAGTTTCTTCCCTTCAATAACCCATCAATATAGGCATTGTACACAACCACACCTGACCAAAATTGATTTTCCCTTCAAACAATTCATGATCGGGTCATTATACTAAAGAGAAAAGGAACGTAAAAATGTGTGGAATGATTAGTGTACCGGCATCTATAATGTTATGCTATGTTAATAGTAGATTTTGATTGTGCTTAAGTTTGGTTCGCCTTGATCTCGAGCCGAGCAAAATGAGCTCGTCGAGCTCAAGCTCAAGCTCAAAATGGTTAGCTCGAGCTTGGAAATTTTCCCATGTTCGACTCGTTTGCACCTCTAGTTGTAACGAAGGCTGCATCGAGCGGTAAGTCGTCATCATACTAACAGATGTCACGAAAGTCTGCAAGGATCTGGCATGGTAGAGGCGCGTGGACCAGGTGTGGTGGAAGTGCTCGTTGAGGGGAGACTGCCATGCATAATGTCTGGGGTCGAACAATAAGAATCAATTAGTGAGAGTGAAGAACCTGAGAGATGTGAACCAAAATGGTCGGACGTGGCGGCGACTGTGTCGAGAGGAGACATGCAAGAGTCAATGTCGGAATGGATTCCGATGGTGTAGTCGATGGGTTCGATGGAGGCGTGGAGATCGAAAAACAAGATATCAGAGTCACCAAAATCAGGTTCCCCAAAATTGATGATTTGTCGAGGGCAACAAGGACGACCTGGTGTCGTGCTTGCGTTTCTTGGTTTCGGGCTACAATTGTCATATAAGTGTGCATCATGTCCTGAAGCTTGTGCAGTTGGGACTAGAAATCTCTCATTTGATTAATTAATGATTTTTGCGGGCACTGGAGGTGGCGTGCGGCTCGATCGACAGGAGGCTGATTACAACATCATTCAATTAAATAGAGACCTCTAACTTATGTTGTATGTTGATGGGCTCGAGAAAAAGGAAAAATGTCAGGCGGGGCTCGAGAGATAGGGAAAGCTCAAAAAAGAAACAGGTGCATGCACTGGGCGAGAATACTGGAGCTAAACTTACTCGGGCTCGATAATGTAGATGTCGAATAAGGATAGGGCCACAGGGCGCATGTGACTACGGGTTGCTAGCTCGACGTGGCCGGGATGAGCAGTCGAGGAAGAAGGCACAAGGAAAGCTTTGCTCTGGAGCACCTACAAGAGGACGAGAATGGCGTGCGTTGGCGATGAGGGGCCACGTATGGCAGGAATGATCAACGGGGGTTCGATTGTGCGCATAGCCCGATGGAGAAGCATGCTTGAGGAAGAAAGAATCATGTGCAGAGACCGACAAAAATCCTCGCTGGGAGCTCTAGAATACTGACGCGTGGGGAAAGCACGAACGAGGAAGGCGTCGAGCAACTCTCTAGCGTATAGCTTCTTTAATAGTATGGATGGGATGGCGTCCTCCTTCACATGAATGGAGACCGAGATCTTGTGATAGATCTTGCTTTATGGTGGAACCAGTGGGCTTTTAGGGCTTCTGTCGTATGGACACGATGATGTCCTGCTTCAGTAGAGAGCTAGAATGTGGAAGAGAGAAAAATGATATCACTGAAGGCGAGTGGAAACAAACTCTGATCCAAGTTGTTACGGGCTTGCGGTAGAATGTTAGTAGAGTTGCCGGAGGATGGCCAGAGGCGGAGATGACAAAGGAAGAGGATACAATGGAGTCGGAACCGTTGTTGCCTAGATGTGTCGTGCTCAGGAGGAGAGAGCTACCACAATCTCTTCAAGTGGAAATAGAATATATTTCATTCATTCATAGATATCCTCATACATGACCCAAGGGGTCTATTTATAACATTACAAGACAGACATAAGCGTACTAAGTCCGAACATTTGGATCTATCATAAAATACTAAAAACGCTTAATAATAAACTCACACGTGATAATTAAAAGTCGTTAAGATAAATTGGAACATACATTGAAACATAAAAGAAACAAACATAAATAATTAAACTGCCGCCAGCGTTCATCCTGAACCAGGATCGAACTCTCCATGAGATTCATAGTTGCATTACTTATAGCTTCCTTGTTCGTAGACAAAGCTGATTCGGAATTGTCTTTCATTCCAAGGCCGAAGGCTTGTATCCATGCGCTTCATATTAGCCTGGAGTTCGCTCCCAGCAATATAGCCATCCCTACCCTATCACGTCAATCCCACAAGCCTCTTATCCATTCTCGTTCAATCACGGCGGGGGACCTTTCTCTGATCGATCCCGTCGAGCCTCTCCGATCGATCCCGTCGAGCTTCTCCTGCTACTAGATCGATCCCGTCGAGCTGCTCTCCTGTCCAATCGATCCTGCTACTAGTTCGATCCCGCCTGCTCGTCCCATTTTCGATCTTCTTCCCCGTCTGCCCCGCATCCTCGATGGCCTCGTCCCAATCCTCCGCCTTCCTCCAGAAGGCTGATGTCATCCTCGACGGGCGAAACTACAAGGCATGGTCCGCCACCGTCGGCGTGATCCTCCGTGGTCTCGATCTATGGGGTCACATTGACGGCACCGAGCCTGCTCCTGCGCCTGCTCCTGCGCCTGCTCCTGCGCCTGCTCCTGCGCCTGCTCCTGCTGCTAACCCTTCCACTGTCAGCTCGGCCGCCTCCACCAAGGGCTCCGACTTAGCGCGATGGCGCTCTGACGACTCTCGCGCGATTGCTATGATCTGTCAGTCTTGCGAGCTTCCCATTCGGATGGCTGTCTACGAGCTCCCTACAGCAAAGGCGATGTGGGATCACTTGCGTCGCCTCTATCATCCGTCCAGTCAGGCCCTGCGCTACTCTCTGTATCAGACCCTTGGCGTCTGCTACCAGCGTGATCGGTCTGTTCAGACCTTCTTCGCTGAGCTCCTAGATCTCTGGCGTTAGTGCGACGAGATGGCTCCTTCTCCCTGTGCGACATGCCCTCAGTGTGTTGCCATCTCTCGGGATCGCGACTGTCAGCGCTTGTTTGAGTTTCTTATGCGCCTATGCCCCGAGTTCGAGTCCATTCGCGCTCAGCTTCTGCACCGGCATCCCCCTCCGTCTCTCAGCGATACTTTGGCCTTGGTGATCGCTGAGGAGACTCGTCTCCACTCCCTGGACTCCACTATTTCTTCTGGTGGGATGCCTCACGCTGTTCTGGCTGCTCCCCAGCTTCCACCGCAGTCCTCTCTTGTCAGTGCTCCTCTGCTGCCCCCGTCAGGTTATAGTGCTCCGGTGCGCCCTGTTCCTCGTCCTCCGGCACCCTCTTCGGCTCAGTCCGGTGCTCCCCGTCGTTCATCTGTCCGTTGTCACTACTGTCAGTGCCTTGGTCATGTCATATCTGAGTGCCGCAAGCTTCAGAGAGCTCAGCAGTCTGGTCAGCAGCGTGCTCCCGGTGCTCCTTTCTCTGCCATGGCACAGTCTCTCTCTATTTCTGAGCTTGCACAACAGATTGCTCAGCAGCTCTCTCAGGGATCCCAACCTCGCTTTGATACCATGATAGTAGAAATGAATTCCTTGTCTATTCACACTTAAGGATACAATATATATATATACATCTAACAATTCCAACATATTCCGCATACCTTTCTACTTAAGCAATCCTAATTTGGATCAAATGGACTGAAGGGCCCAGATTATCCGATCATTGCACCGACAAAAGAAATAAAAGTACAATTATAAAAAATATTGAAAAAAAAACATAAAAATGGTTTGAATGCATCTACAGACATGATTGTCCTAATGATAACCCTCTGCGGTGAAAATAAAACCTGAGTGGGCCCGGATGTGTGGGCAGCGATCAATGCTCCTAATCTCCATCAACATCCAGATATATTAATATTAAAGCAAAAAAAAAAAAGTTAATACATACTACTAACAACTGAAAACAATGACATCTCAACAACAGTGAACTAAACTGTCCCTAACAAACAAAGATGTTTTGCATTAATATAGTATTCATAATATTGGCAAGAAAATAATGCTTTAGTACGAAGACTTAATAACCTGGAGGAACTCCATGCTTCCTCATCTCGGTAAGAACAGCTTCGGCCTCCTCCAACAGTCCATGTGTGCAATATGCCCCAATAAGAAGGGCATAAGTATCTTCAGTTGGTATGCATTGGGCATCCAGGAGTTGCAAATAAACTGTTTCTGCTTTCTTATATTTGTATTGTTTGCCATATGCATCGATAAGCAAGTTGTAGCAGATTACATCAGGACGGAAAGAACTTTTGTAGAGAATCCATTCACACACCTTGAAGGTCAGCTTGGTCAATTATTTGATATCATTAATGCTAAGCAACGAAATGCATACCAAGAAGTTACAAGAATAAAGTTTATAAATGTTTCTACACTGTCAGCTATGAACATAAAGCCAAATCTAAGAAAAAAAGTTATTATGATTGAGAGAAAACAGATGCTGATATAGGGAGGATAACTGGTTCTGTGGCCTGTGTGTGTATACTTGATTGAATATAACTACTATACAGATATACTTGAAGATTAAGGAATTACAAGATCTAAATAACATTTAACATGTGAAAATGAATGCTAATAGACCTTTTTATGAGACCTAAACAAAACTCAATTTCATTGCTAGTTAATATCAAGGTATGAATTACTATGAAACTGGTCTGGTGGAGCTTGTACCAATGCTTGCTTGAGTCAAGATTGAGAAGAATGTTTGCCACAATTAGACTTGACCTTGAGATTGAAGTATAGTGGAGCCAGTTTAGAAGCTTATACTCAAAAGCTCCTTTCTCTGAAATTAGCTCACTGGTCAAAATAAAGTCAACTATATCTAAAAACAAAGAGTCTCCCCGTAATAAAGTGAATCCACCAAAAGGTCAAATGCTGAGAATTTCATAAGACAAGATATTGTTTGTGGCATGAGCATGTAACATCAGATTTTGGTGTAGGTTCTGTGAGGCTAAGCTAACTCCATAAATCCAACATATAGGCATAGAACTGCCTAGGCAGACTGAATACTCATAAACACTATCATTCTAAGTAGATAACTGTTATGGGCTCTATTTTTATTATTTTATTTCCTAAATATTGCTTTTATGGCGCATTCCTATTTTGTTGTATTTCCATTATCGTTCTTTCCTTTGTTGTATTTCTTTATTGTACTTTCCTTTGGCATCAATTGTAAGCCTATTTAAGGGACCCTTTGGGTCTTGTATTGGTATGCAAGAAATAAAGTCTATTTCCTTCCTCTAAAATTGTGAGATATTGGTAGCTCTCTCCTCCAATGAGCAAGCCCCGCTTAGCCAGCCGCGGTTCGGGCTCCACGGTATCCTCCTCCGCCGTCGTCATCATCGCCTCTGACACGCCCTCCGACTAGGCCCATAACAACTAGGTATCAGAGTGGACTCCTCTTCGGCCAAAGCCGTTGTCCGACACCATCAGCTACCAGATCGTCGATTCCCAACAGCGATTACGGAATCGTATCATCCACCGGATTCGAACCAACGACCATCAGAAACTTCTTCAACCGCGATCATCCCAGCATCGACGCATTCTCCGCACGTCCAACTACGTCGACTACTTCCGCAAACCGCCGAGAACATCTCCCACAACCAGCATCTTCCTCGACGCCGACCCCTCTGCTCTCCTCCACGCCGATCTCCGTCCGCATACGGGATCAACTCCATTGACCATACCGCACGGATTTGCCGGCGATTTTGCGCGTATTTTCCGCGACTGGGGACAACCAGCCCGTCGAACTTCTGTCCATCCCCAACATCGACGACGTCCCAGACTTACGCGTCCAGTCGCGTCTCTCCAGCGCGTATATTTTGTAAAACCCCACCTTAGTTTTACCACAAATCCGCAGTCCGGCCGGGCCCCGTGATAAGGTAGCAAACCAAGAAACGGTAATAATAATTGGTACATAGCTGGTATAAATTAAAAGTGCTAAAGAGTACTTACAGCGGAAATAAAGAATGAAACTAGGGGTAAAGTGTACCTCGAAAGCTGAGTTCACAGAGCCACTAAAATTGAAAAAAAAAACATACTTGAAAGTCTGAAATTTTATACAAAGTCTGTTACAGGAAACATCAGAAAATCTGGATACACGTCCAACATTACATAACAGTACTGAAGAAATAAACTACTGTAAGTAAACAAACTATATAGGGAAACATCGGCAAACGCGCTCATCCTAGGCGCAAAACCCCACCTGTGACCCCTGTAATAATAAGCCCAAAAATGGGTCAGCCCAACTGGAGAGTAAGAAAGGCTACTCTTCTTAGTGACACTAAAAATATTTGTAAGGAACATGAGTGCATGCTTTGTTTAAAAATAATATTTTCATACAAAAGAATAGTTTCTATTATACTGTGCGCACTTTTCAAGAAAACATTTAACATAAATGTCTGTTCTGGTTTAAAAAAAAGTCTTATGTATACATTTTCAAGCTCTAACAGGGAAAGGTGATCTATCTCACTATTTCTAATTTTTTTATCGCATGCTCAGTTTCTATTTATCTAGTTGTTATCCTTCATAACGTCTTATGCTGAGAATCTGTTTGTGCGCATTCTCCAGATTCGAGTCTCAACTAACGAACGCAGAGGTTCTAAAGTCTCACGGACATAGACTCGTATCTTCTGAATTTCTAATGGAGAACACGTCTCCCTGCATTTGAGGCTCATAGGGTCTACTACGCCCCATGAGTAAGATAGTGCGCCTCTATCTATCATGATGGAGGGTGCCTCAACCATGCCTCCTGATTAAGTTAAGTAATCGTTGGTTCATTTATTTATTCAGTTGAAAGACGCGGTTCATATTTTACGCTAAAGAACTGTCCCGCATATATTTTCTGGAGTTTAATATACTATCGCACGTCTAAAGGAAATGCAATGGTTATGTGTACTATACAAATCCATATTTATTTACAACGAGTATATTCACATTTCTCAATAATAAAACTTGTACATATTACTATGCGATATATCTAGCAAAAAAGAATAGAATTTCTTACAGTTGTATTGCGGCGTTCGTATACATGGCGAGGCGGCATGGTTTCTTTCTAGATTACTTGCACGCTTGATTCTTGCTCCGATCTAAGCGAGTTCAAGCCTTAAATCTGAAGAAAACATGAACCCTAATTACTCTGTTTCCTTCTTCGAAGATTTGACAACACATTTACATTTCAAGGGTTACTAATAGAGTGAACCACAGTAATTCTATGAAGGAACACAAAGGATTCAAAAACGTCCCCTAATCAACGTAGGGATTAATAATTTCCAGTATTAAAATAGGATGGCAAAGGCATGGCTACTGACTGGTTAGCGTAAGAGTGCCTTACCTACAAAATCGAAAGGAAGAAATTTGTCGGAGAGGGACTGCCTAAATTCTTGATGAGGAGGAAATTCCACCGCCACTATCAACTGCACAGAGATGAGTGAAGGTCGGAACCATCAACAATGGATCACAAACGGCTGGGGAAAAAGGGGAAACAGAAATTGCTACTTACTCACGCAAGGATGCTGGAACGGTCCTCCTTGCTCTTGGTTTTCAAAGGCTGCTAGGGCACGGTACCGAGAGCCGATCGATGTCTGGAATCGAACGACACCACCGGAAAAGTTGGCGAAACACGGCAGACTCGCCGTCTCCTGACTGGAGGTCTGTGCCTACCGCCGATCTTTTTAAGAAGGCTCGACGATGCGAAGAGGGGGAAAGACGGCGATCGACAGAGGTAACCCTAATATCGAGGGGGAGAAGAGATCGTGAGGGAAGACAGTTACGAGAGGGGGAGAGAGCGTCGTCGGCTGCTAAGAATGCGAGAATGAAAGGCGGTTTTCGATTCCTTACTGAGGGAGAGTTCACGTAACCTTTTTATCGGAGAACACGCGCGTGAGCCCTAAGCGCAGGTTACGAAAAGAAGTGTGAGGCCTGCGGCTTTTTCCTATCTTAACCGTAAATTGACACGGGAAAAACAATGGCTGAATTCCTTAGGAGGGAATCAGCCCATTAAATCGTAAGCCAAAATAGCCAAACCTTAATAACTGCTAAGTCTACACGCTACACCCTCGCATAACTATTAAAATGCGTCAAGTAAAATATCAACAACTTCCATTCATAAATTTTATTAATGCGCATCCATTAATCGTAAAGAAATTATACCTCGATCCGACGTTGGCTTGGTCAATCCTGCTCGAGATCGGGCCCTGCGACCAAATTTACTTTTGCGTATTAAATTACGGTTGTTACATATTTCGCATCTCTCCAGCGCGTCCAACCACATCTCCATCTACATCAAAAGCCAATCGACGGTCCTTCGAGCAGCAATAATACATGGACTTAATTGGCGGGCAACAATATTTTTCCAATTAAATTGCCAAACATTCCAATCAAATCGGAATTAGAGGTAGTTAACTCAGGATGAAATTATTGCATTTTTACGGACTCCCCCGCGGGAATTCCCTTCTTCTCAAACATAGGGAAACGTCGCGGGTCACGTGGCACACCAAATTCACGGCCGTCCGCGCCACTTATTCAACAGAACTCAAACCGACCAGTCACTCGCTCAATAACCTCGGCGCAACATAACATGGGCGACTCATCGGATCAACTCAACCAACTTCTGACCATGGTGAAGACCTTCATGGCAAAACAAACTGCAATTGCGGAACGTCATCAAGAGGCCATTACTGCACTCTCCAAGCGACTCGATGATCTCTCCACCGCTCCCGCACACGACCATGCTTGCAGCAGTCAAGCACTGCAATCACCAACAGTCCTTGTACGCCCTGAGGTTGTTGCCCCACCGCGCTACACACGGTTGGACTTCCCAATATACGATGGGAAGACGGACCCCTTAGGTTGGCTCACCAGGTGCGAGCTATTATTTGGCCACCAACACATTCCGGCGGCTGAACAGCTATCCCTGGCCTCCTTCAATCTTCTCGACTCTGCTCTACGATCAACAAGGACTGACGTGGGAAGATTTCAAACGCTTTTGCAGCCTATGCTTCGGCCCTCGCATCCGCAATGATCCTCTTGGCGCCCTCACGACATTGCGTCAGACAGGATCCGTGGATGAGTTCCTGGACCAGTTTCAGCTTCTCCTGGCACAGGTCACGCTCTCTCCAGATATGCAGGTCGCCATCTTCACCGCAGGATTTCGCGATCGCCCGCGACTTGATGTCGAATTTGAAGATCCTCCAGACTTAGTGACTGCTATGAGTTTGGCCAGGCTATGTGACTGTCGCCTACAACTGGCACAAGAGGCATATCCACCCACCCACATAGGCATTCAGCAAGACCGCCCCGAGGGTCATCCAGCCCCACCAGTTCGTCAACTATCTCAGGCCGATATGATGAAACAACGCGCACATGGCTTATGTTACAACTGCGACGAACAATACACTCGCGGCCACAGGTGCAAACGGCTTTTCTATCTACAAGTCGAGGACTCTGATGATGAAGGCGACGGCTAAGGCAACCAGCGTATCGATCTCTCTCGAGCTTGAGGTCAAGCTCTTTTCCAAGGACGGGAGAGATGTTATGAGATCTATTTTTATTATTTTATTTCCTAAATATTGTTTTTATGGAGCATTCCTATTTTTTTATATTCCATTATCGTTCTTTCCTTTGTTGTATTTCCATTATTGTACTTTCCTTTGGCATCGATTGTAAGCCTATTTAAGGGACCCTTTGGGTCTTGTATTGGTATGCAAGAAATAAAGTCTATTTCCTTCCTCTAAAATTGTGAGATATTGGTAGCTCTCTCCTCCAATGAGCAAGCCCCGCTTAGGCAGCCGTGGTTCCGGCTCCACGGTATCCTCCTCCGCCGTCGTCATCATCGCCTCCGACACGCCCTCCGACTAGGCCCATAACAACTTGGCATCAGAGGGAACTCCTCTTCGGCCAAAGCCGTTGTCCGACAACATCAGCTACCGGATCGTCGACACAATCAACTGTCGGATTGTAAACCGTTATCCGGCTCAGTTGGTGATGTGAGCTGACGTTAAGAGCTTACATCAAGGAGGTAAAGGGTTCGAGACCCAGCCTCAACATCCCGCAGCGCCGAGAACACGCGCTGAGAAGGGTTGGGGTGTGCGGGCCGCGACCCTATTGTGGGAATAACAGATGCTGGCCCATAACATAAAAGTGCAGCTTTATGTTATGGGCCAGCATCTGTTATTCCCCACAACAGGGCCGCGGCCCGCACACCCCAACCCTTCTCAGTGCGTGTTCTCGGCGCTGCGGGATGTTGAAGCTGGGTCTCGAACCCTTTACCTCCTTGATGTAAGCTCTTAACGTCAGCTCACATCACCAACTGATCCGCGGCTCAGTTGGTGATGTGAGCTGACATTAAGAGCTTACATCAAGGAGGTAAAGGGTTCGAGACCCAGCCTCAACATCCCGCAGCGCCGAGAACACGCGCTGAGAAGGGTTGGTCTGTGCGGGCCGCGGCCCTGTTGTGGGAATAACAGATGCTGACCCATAACAATAACTCCTTCAAATGAGTCCACACAACAAAGATGGTATCATAGTTAGGCGGACTGAAATGACTGCGTCATCTGGAACTCCTAAACACTATCATTCCGAGTAAATTACTCCTTCCAACGTGTCCACACAACAAAGTGTCATAGTTAGGCAGACTGAATTGACTGCATCAGCTGGAACTCATAAACACAATTGATGGGTTATCACCTACTATGTAGAGAAATTCAGGTTGCGTTTAGCCAAAAACCCCACTCCCCACTAAGATGGTGGAGGCATGGGCAAGAAAGAGGAGAAAACCGCCCGCAACCACAACCGCCGCAGCCACCACACGAAGGCACGAGCAAGCACCACGCGCGGCCACAAGGCCGCGCGTTACCGTGTGCGGCCGCGCGGGGCAGCGTGGCAGCGCGGCGCCGCGCGCGGCCGCGCGGCGCCGCGCGTGGCCGCGCGGTACCGCGTGCCCGGCACTGCGCAGTGCCGCGTGCCTAACGCCGCGCGGTACCGCGCGCCCGGCACCGAGCGGTACCGCCCAGCACCGCACGGGGCCGGGCGGTGGGCGCGGTGCCGGTCGGCCTCCCTCGCCGCCGGGCGCACTCTCCGACCCCTCTCATCTCCTCCCCGGTCGGCCTCCCTTGACCAACGGACGCGCTCGCCCAGCCTCTCCCGCCTCATTCGGCGGAGAAAACGAGGACGATCAAGACAAATTTCGCTAAACCTGTAACCACCCATCATGGGGTGCAAATAGTAAGAATCCACATCATGGGGTGCAAATAGTAAGAATCCACATCATGGGGTGCAAATAGTAAGAATCCACATCATGGGGTGCAAATAGTAAGAATCCACATCATGGGATGCAAATAGTAAGAATCCACATCATGGGGTGCAAATAGTAAGAATCCACATCATGGGGTGCAAATAGTAAGAATCCACATCATGGGGTGCAAATAGTAAGAATCCACCTCATGGGGTGCAAATAGTGAAAATCCTCCAACATGGGGGTGTAAATAGTAAAATCCCTCAATACGGTCTGCATATAGCAAATAATATAGTTATGGTGTGCGCATAACCATATCCAGCATATGAATGCATATCATCCCAAAACTATACAAACCGGTGTGCGCATAGCCATATTCATGATGAATGTGCATATAGCACATAAATTAGTTATGGTGTGCGGGTAGCCACCCTCACCACCATAACCACTCTAACCACCTTCAAAAGCTATAAAAGGAACCCAAGGGCTTCATTTCAAAGGACTTAGAATTTTCTTCACGGGAGAGAGCTCTCTGGAATTCCTTTGAAGATCTTCATCAGCATTCGAAGATCTCCTTCGGAACTCGAAGATCTTCATCAGCATTCGAAGATCTCCTTCGGAACCCGAAGATCATCATCAGCATTCGAAGACCTCCTTCGAAACCCGAAGATCTCCTTCGGAACCCGAAGATCTCCTTCAACATTGGAAGATCGTCATCAGCACTCGAAGACCTCCTTCAACCTTCGAAGAACTCCTTCGTCGCTTGAAGATCTCCTGCAAACTCTGAAGACTGCTCAAGAAGAAGAAAGTACTTAGTTTTTCTGAGAGGTGGCCTATCACCCTCAGAGACTTTCATTCAATTACAATTGTAACGGGAGCGGCCTGTCGCTCCCGATTCCCGCACCATTACTTGTAACGCTCCACCACATAGTGAAATTTGGTCGGCGCTGATCCGACGACGTGGTTTTCCACCCTTTCCGGGGTTTTCCACGATAAAAAACGTCTTCTTGCCACCTGTTCGTTCTCTCTGTGACTGCTTGCGCGCTCGGTTCACTCTCGGGCTAAGACGGTTCGATTCACCCGGTCTGAAAGAACGTTGAGCGACCCGCAACAACAAATCATTCTATATAAATTACTTATTACTTCTTCAAATGATTTCACACAACAAAGATAGTGCATACGAGACAAATGGTTCTGATATTTAGCTCTACCATGTTAGACATGGGGAGTGAAATAGAGTGTGATGCTTTGTTCATTCTAACATGGGGTATATGCAAAATAACTGTAGCTTGGGGATACAAAAATCTAAAAGGAAAATAACTAACATACATAATGCCTAACAATATTGTTTACTGCTTTCAGAACATAAAAGCAATGTGCTCCCCTAGATAGAAAATACACTTATTTGCTTTCTCACTTGTCTAACACTTCAAGATATATCATGTTTTATACTTTCTCCATGGTACTGTTTAGGCATAATGTCCATGCCTGCTGTTAGCGTTCATATTGTGCTTTTAATCTTACATTGGTAACATACTTGACATTTTAAAACAAGGCTGATCGCTATTAATGGGGTTTAAGACATATTTAATGCTTTCTTAGATTATTTTATTTTAGTATTTGTTAAAAATCATAAGGTTGATGTAACAAGAAACTAATAATCGATATATTTGCAATGCAATAACAATATTGTTGTTTTAGTTTAACTTTTTCACCGTGATTATATAATTGTGTGTGGCTTTCGTGAAGATTCTCCATTCTTCATCTGAGGTTTTCAGTCCACCAACCCAAGAGCATGACACCATCCTCTAAGCTTGATTGGAAGAGAGCCTAGACTAGGACAAATCGGGATCTATTCTCAGTCTACCGGCTTGACTTCTCACTAGCAACAATTTTAACTTGACTTGTGTATTAGGATAAGTAAATCCCTAAGAAAACTGTATTCAAAGAGGAAGTTTAACATGGAAAGAGCCAGTCTAGATAACTTATTTTTAACTCAAGACTCCCCTACAAAGGGACAAAAGTGTTCAAGGTCTACATAAGACATTCACGTACAGATTTTATAAATATTAAAGGATAGCCCTAAAAATCCCTCAAAGTGACAAAATACAGCAAGCTTCATGGGCCTTGATAGTTCTATTGAAGGGCTTTATAAAAGAGGATTCAAATTATTGAATTAAACAAGACCATCTATGAATTCAATGCAACACTGTCTTTTCTGTCTTCAAGTTTCACATTAGTTTGTTCTTTAAATATTGTTAAATCATCAAAAAATTGCATTACTTCAAGGGCATTAGATACATATTGCATAAAAAGAAGAAATCTTACTAAAATTATAGGGTCCCATTGCTTACTCAAACGGAGCTGAACAGCTATGTTGATGAGGTCATCCCATAAATTATGAGTAGGAGGGAGACGATCAAACGAAGCCCATAGTTTGTCAGCATCCACTTCTCTCCTCACATACTCCAAAATCTGCTGAGCCATGGGGCTAAGAACAGGGAATACTCCATCAACAAATCCTGATCCATACTTCCATCCTTTGCCCCGTAATGATCCACCTATTTATGGACATACTATTATAAGAATAAATATTAAATTAAAAATATTAAAAGCATAATATAAATATGTTACGGAGGATGGTATCGACATCAACCACTATCAGGGCGAGGGCAACACGGACACGTGGTGCGTCTATTCTAGGCAGGGATGCCGCGACGGAACCATCGGGAGTTGAATCCTAGTGCAGCATTATCTTTTAACGTCTTTTAATTCTCGCATTTCTATTTCACATCAGTTATTATTTTGCTCTTGGGACCTATTTAAGGGAATGCTTATATAAACATTCATACCATTTGGATCAATTGATAAAAGAGTCGAGGGTTCCCAAAAGTGTTCCTTGGGTTTCTCAGTTCCTCCTTCTCCTCCTCTTCTTCCTCTTTTCCTCATCCGGAACCTAAGAAATTCTTAGGGGTAACAAAATGCGTAAAATCAAGGGGATCGTTGAGGGCCCTGAGATAATCGTGTGATTGCCAAACTGTGAGTTGAAGGCCATGAGTTCAAATCATGTAGACAATCTCTCTGCAAAAAAAATAGATAATGTGCATCAATCTTCACCAATACAGCATTGGTATGAACCTCATGCATTGTGCACAAGTACTCCCTTTAAGAGAGCTTTAACTAAGTTGTGTATCTTGGTGCAAAAAGTATGGAATGTCCCGACTCCCGAGTGAATTTTGCAAAGCACAAAGAAGAGGTTTCTAAGAACTACACTTTGGAAGAACGGTTAAGCACTCCTTCACATATATTTGCTCCATGAATTATCCATTCAAACGAGTATTGACAAGAAAAACCCACAGAAAAAAATCATCAGGAAAAAATTACAAATAATTCCCTCCTGTTGCATCAGAACTAAAGTGATCTAATACGAACAAGAAAGAAATTGCATGGATTAACGGACGGATACAATCCGGAGCAAGCTCCGACCAACTCTTGGAGGCTGGTTCCTCCAAGGAGCCTTCTCTCAAATGAGAGCCAAAGACCATAGATCCAAAGATAGCCTAACTCCCAAAACCACCTCCTTATATAGGGAGGGGAGACTCACAACAACCTAATGCATTTAAAAGAAACGCAATAACAAAATAAGAGGACGCGTGCACGTAACAATACATCCCGTCAGAAAAGCGACCTTGACCCCAAGGTCGTTTCGCCGCCCGCCGTTCACTTGAGTGAATGTGCCCGCGACACGTGGACCCGTAACACTCCACTCGTCCTTCAAAACGAGCTTGCCCTCCAGCTCGTGTATCAAGCGGGTTGCCGGATCATCTGGTACCTTGTCCTCCCTCCAGAACAGGGCCAGGTAGCGCGTACCAACGGTGGCGGTGTTGGCGAGTAGCGGCGGCGCCATCGGAGAGACGGGCGGCGAAAGTAGTGGCTTCCGCAAAGTCGGTGGAGCTGTGGTGAGCAGCAACCATAAGGATGTCGGAGACGCGACGATCGGCAGCAGGAATGGATCCGTCGGGAACAACGGTGTACAGGGCGGCAGAAGAGGCGGCGATGTGGCCGGTGGAAGTGGCAAGGCAGGGGCCCGCGGAGCACGAGCAGGGAGAGGATGCAGTGAGATGACCGAAGGGGCGGCAGAGCGGGTGACCAGAGAGGTGGCGGAAGCGGTGGAGGTACGACCACCGTGGGAAGAGGCAGTGTAGCAGCGGTCGGCGCGAGTTCGACGGGAGGATAGACTGTGGGGCGGAGGGACGTGTTGGTGTCGTAGAGGAATGTTGGGGGCGGCATGGCCGGATAACTCTCGCATGGTAGAGGAGGCAGCCGTGGTGGAGGCGACCTTGGGCAGAGAGCCTCGAGGGAGGTTGCGAAGTCCCTTCCGTCGAGAGCGATGAGACGATTGACTTTGGTGTGGAGAGAGGCGCATGTGGCCAGGATTTGTGCAGCAAGGGCAGAAAAATCCAACCGAGGGCTGGTGTCCGCCGATGGCAAGAACAGCGGCCCAGGCGCGGCCGAGTGGGCTACGACCATGTTGCCAAGGAGGTAGAATAGAGATGATGTCGACCGATTGGTGTGTAGAAAGGGAAGATCTGGCGGGGAGAGGCCGGTAGGTGGCTGATTTGATGACAACGACGGCGGGAGTTGGGCGGAATCCGGAGTAACGGTGCGGGAACGACAGAGAGCGGTGGTTCTGGGTGGAAATGAGCGGAATCTGGGCGGAATCGAGCAGATCAGCGTGATAGTGGGCGGAGGCCGGCGGATCTGGGAGGATTCAAGCGATTCCGGGCGGAGGCCGACGGATCTGGGCGCTGAAACTAGCGGAGAACGACAGATCGGGGAAGAAGCGGCGGGGTTTCGGCGAAGCGGGGTCGCGGAAGGCGCGCAATAGCGGCAGCAACGATCGGGGCTTGCAGCTGGGTCGACCAGAAAACAGCAGCAGCGATCGATCGGGACTCGCGGAAAACGCGCACGGGTGACTCGCGGTAGACGCGCACAGGGTGTAGAAGTAGCAGTGCGGCAGTGGTTCTCCGGCGGCCGGCGGCCGGCGGAAACGGCAGGTCGGACCAAATAATACTAACAAGAAAGAAATCGCATGAATTAACGGAAATGGATACAATCCGGAGCAAGCTCCGGCCAACTCTTGGAGGTTGGTTCCTCCAAGGAGTCTTCTCTCAAATGAGAGCCAAAGACCATAGATCCAAAGATAGCCTAACTCCCCAAACCACCTCCTTATATATGGAGGGGGGCTCACAACAACCTAATGCATTTAAAAGAAACACAATAACAAAATAAGAGGACGCGTGCGCGTAACAAGTGTTCCTTGGGTTTCTCAGTTCCTCCTTCTCCTCCTCTTCTTCCTCTTTTCCTCATCCGAAACCTAAGAAATTCTTAGGGGTAACAAAATGCGTAAAATCAAGGGGATCGTTGAGGGCCCTGAGATAATCGTGTGATTGCCAAACTGTGAGTTGGAGGTCATGAGTTCAAATCATGTAGACAATCTCTCTGCAAAAAAAAATAGATAATGTGCATCAATCTTCACCGATACGACATTGGTATGAACCTCATGCATTGCGCACAAGTACTCCCTTTAAGAGAGCTTTAACTAAGTTGTGTATCTTGGTGCAAAAAGTATGGAATGTCCCGAGTGAATTTTGCAAAGCACAAGGAAGAGGTTTCTAAGAACTACACTTTGGAAGAACGGTTAAGCACTCCTTCACATATATTTGCTCCATGAATTATTCATTCAAACGAGTATTGACAAGAAAAACCCACAGAAAAAAATCATTAGGAAAAATTTGCAAATAATTCCCTCCTGTCGAATCAGAACTAAAGTGATCACTATTAAATAAATCATTCACTAAGCTAATTTTTTAACAAAGACACACCATGAATAAAGTAGGGTTCGTGAAGAGAAAAAAACCAAGTAAAACGAAGAAGATAAATGCTTCAGAAGATAACCAACAAGCCAAAGTTATTACCCCTTTTCCTAGAAAGCTTCTTTGGATCGAAAGTTCTCACTTTTCCATGTTTGTCGATATAAAAACCTTCACGTTTCAGTCCAGCACAAATGGAAAAATAAATTTTACATGGTTCTCTTGTACTGCTCTTGGGCCAAATTGATCGGCACTCTGCTTTTCTGATTGCATAGTATAGGGCAGCATTAGTTATTGACCAGATTTATGTTCCATAAAGAACAAAATAATGAAACTATGTTTGTCTATTATCAAGGCTGTTGCTTTATACAACACTACTGAAATTATTATCAGTGTGTCTGAATAACCACAAATATGCAGCCTACTCTTTTCTTTCATTTTTATTCTGAATTCAGAAAGAAATTGATATAGCTACAAATAGAACTCAACTGGAAAAAAGTAGGCAAATTGTATACATGGGCTGAAGTTAGCTATTACCATAGATGGTCATTACATTAGGGTAAGAAACTGGATTGCAGATTAATACGGACAAGAAGGAGATTGCTTGGATTAATGAAAACACGGATACAACCCGGAGCAAGCTCCGGCCAACTCTCGGAGTCTGGTTCCTCCGAAGAGCTTCTCTCTAATGAGAGCCCAAAAGACCAAGGATCAAAAGATATCATAACTCCCCAAAACCACCTCCTTATATAGGGAGGGGGGGCTCACATCAATCCTAATAACATTTAAAAGGAAATAATAATAATAATGATACGACGCCGCGTGCGCGTAACACAGATAATCTGCAATGCCAAAACCATGGGTTCAAGCACATCAACCAGTCCAAGAGAAGCACTTACAGTTCAGAGCACATAAGCTAAGAATGCTAAGAGACAAAACTTCATGTAGAAAAGGAGGACATGAAGACCCACTGATGTAGGGTAAGCTGTGAAGTGAATTCCAAAATGCGCGCTAGTGATGAGTGAGGTTGACTCCTAATGACTCAATGCATGCGACACGTGTGATTAGGCGCACCAATTAATATTAGCAACTAAATAATATAAAACAACACACAACATTCCATAAGCAAAGATAAACAATTTCTTAAAGTTTGAGGCGTTGGCTTTCCTCCGCACGGAGGGCCAGAGCAAGCGCGCAGCGATTCAATCCGCCCTGCAGTTAGAGATCTTCACGAGACAAATAATAATGAACTTTAATTCCAAGTAAGCATAAGATTGCCACAACGCAACAATGTTTTAACACCGTCAACTAATACAAAACACAACGCGAATCTGAAATAAAAATAGGACTGCTGTAGTTTTAGGAAAACTGAAGTTTCGGAGAGGATTAAAGGTTTTCCGGGTGGTGGTGCACTGGATCGGGTAAGGGGTGGTCGAAGTGGACGTAGGGGGGGCTTGATCGGGATGGCACGGGCTGGATCTGGACTGTAGCGCCCAGATCTGGGCAGATCTGAGAGGGGAGGGGCTGTTTGGAAGGTGGATCCACGTGGGAGGGGCTAGGGAAAGCCGGACTGGGTGGGGGAAGGAGGTCGGCGGCCTGCTGAGAGGGGGAGGTGGCTGTTGGGTCAGATCAGCGGCGTGATATGGAGGAGGAGGGGGGCGGCTGCTGTGTTGGGAATGGAAGGGCGGGTGGCTGATGTGGAGGGCAGGGGGCTGGCGGTTATGGAGGGGCTGGGGCTGGCGGCTTCAGGATGATAGGGGGGGCGGGTGGCTTGGGTTGGAGGGGCTGGCAGCTGGGATTGGAGGGGGGCTGGCGGCTGCAGGAACAGGGAAGGGTTGGCTGTTTTGGTGGAGGGGAAAGACAACAAGGAGGAGATGAGATAACTTACCCAAGGAGTCGTCACCAAGGGGCTCCACGGAGTCGGCACCGCGGAGGAGATCACCGGAAATGAGGAAGAAGACTCTCCAAATTTCAGCAATGAAAATTACAGCAGCCTTAAGGTTCTATTTATAAGAAAACTGGATTAGAGCAACCGAAATCGACGGTTATGATTGACCGACGGTTTCGGGGCCATACACACATGAAATAAAACGCAAAATACATAATGTCATATATGAAACTATATCAGAACGACGAGCCGGACGCATTCGCGGTGGCGGATCGCCGGTTCGATCAAGTCCTCCTGCGAGAATACACGAAGGTGGGGTCCGCCTTACGCTGAGTCGCGCCAGATGGTCCCCCATCAACTCCCCCCGACTGAAAAGTCTTCATCTCCGATGAATGGAGACGGTCATACTATGGTCGAAGTCCAGGGGCGAGTCGATCAAGCTCTGCAGCAACAGTCCAGGTGCCGTCGGAGAAGGGGCGCCCGCGCCAGCGAACCAAGTAGCGGCACACGAGGCCATCCGTGGAGGGGACGTACTCATGCGCAATGATCTCAGTGATGTGCTCGTCGCTCAACGCTCGAGGAAGGAGATCCGGTGGAATCTGCGGTGCTGAAGATGAAGCCAGTGGAGACGGAATCCCGGGTAAGTTGGGGTCAATGGTGGGCTGGGTGCAGGATAAGGACTGTGGTGGCAAGGGCTCGGACATAGGCCGAGTGGCGGGAGGTGAAAGCGGTACTACAGGCTCTGAAGGGCCGCTAATGTGGGGATCAGGGTACTCGTGAGGTGCAAAGTATGGCGTCAGGTCCTCAACATTGAACACGGGGTGGATACCCATGCTCGCAGGAATGTCCAGCTCATAAGCATTTGGCCCGATCCGTCTCAGGACTGTATAGGGACCGATTCGCCTAGCGCTTAGCTTCTTAGCAGACCCCTGAGGGAGCCTCTCAGTGCGGACTCTCACTATCACCTGTTCACCTATCTGAAAATGTCTTTCTCGCCTATGTTTATTTGCCCGTTCCTTATAATATTTGTTGCTTAAATTAATTTTGCGCCTAACTGACTCATGCAACTCATGCAAATGACGTGTGAAGGACTCAGCAGACTCACTAGGACGTGACTCAGTCGGGACAGGAATAAGATCAATAGGCTTCCGAGGGTCGTAACCTGACACTATATGAAACGGACTCAGACATGTAATCCTATTGATTGAACTGTTATATGCAAACTCCGCAACAGGAAACACCGAATCCCAACTAGACGCATGCTCTCCAACTAGACACCTTAGTAAATTGCCTAGGCTTCTATTCACTACCTCAGTCTGACCGTCCGTCTGAGGGTGGTATGCAGATGAAAACTTTAAGGTAGTCCCGGTCTTTCGCCGCAAGGTCTTCCAGAAATAGCAAACGAACCTCACATCCCTATCGGACACAATGGACTTCGGCAGACCGTGTAATCTAAAGACGCCAGTAATAAATAAGGCTGCGACGTGGGGCGCATCTCAGTCTTACTGCAAGCAATGAAATGGATCATCTTAGAAAACCGATCAACCACTACGAATATAGAATCATGTTTCCTCTGAGTACGAGGAAGTCCAAGTACGAAGTCCATGCTAATGTCCTCCCAGGGACGATGGGGAACGGGAAGAGGGGTGTAAAAGCCGGTGTTCTGCTTCGTTCCCTTGGCCGTTTGGCAAATACGACAATGTCGTACGACACGAGCTACATCCTTCTTCAGGCTCGGCCAATAGAAACGATCATCTACGATATTGATCGACTTGTCCCGCCCAAAGTGATCGGTGGCACCTCCTGCGTGTAACTCCCATACTAAATAATCGTGATACGAAGTGCTGGGTACACACAAGCGGGAACCCCGGAATAAATACCCGTCAATAAGCTGATACAGGTGTCATTCGCGGATGGATTGGACCTTCTCAGGGTCAACGGACATGCCTGAGGAAGAGATAATGAACCCGAGAAAATGGACTGATTCGGACAAGAAAGAGCACTTTTTCATATTTATGAATAACTTCTCCTTTCGGAGGATGTCAAACAAAAGTCGCAAGTGCTCGAGGTGGTCGTCAAAGTATACGACTAGGAATTTGCTCATGTAGGGCCGCAGAATCTGAGTCATGACTCGCATGAATATGCTCGGGGCGTTTGAAAGCCCAAATGGCATGACCAACCACTCATACAGACCATCCTTGGTCTTGAAAGCCGTCTTCCACTCGTCTCTCTCTCGAACTCTGATCTAGTGGTAACCGCTACGGTGGTCGATCTTCGAAAATATCTGGGCTCCGGACAAAAATATCTAAAAGATCATCCAATCGAGGGATCGGGAAACGATACTTTACTGTAATCTTATTGATAGCTCGGCTATCGATGCACATGCGCCAGCTGCCGTCCTTCTTGGGAGTAAGAAGGGCGGGAACCGCGCACGGACTCAAACTCTCCCGAATGAATTGCTTCCGGAGAAGCTCATCTACACGTCTCTTTCGCTCGGCATGCTCAACGGGGTTCATACGATAGTGCGGCAAATTTGGGAGTGAGGCCCTCGAGACTAAGTCAATAGCGTGATGGATGTCCGGTAGAGGGGGCAACTCATCAGGGAGCTCCTCGGGCATAATATCCGCAAGCTCATCTAACAGTGGCCCAACGATGAGGTGAGGCTCTGGTGTAGGGCAATCAGGTGCCATGGTGGCTGCCACTACATACATAATGCCAACATCGGTGCTGTCTCTCGCAAACTCACGGCGCCTCAGGATGTGTACGGGTCTCGAGGCACTCGTGTTAACTGATTGACTCAACCCGACCCTTGGGTCTCTCCCTGGGTTGGGTTGGCGATAGCATAATCTTCCATCCCTTATCATAAAAGACACATGTGTTCGAGCGGCCGAAACATGTGACGTCGCGATCAAAAAGCCAAGGGCGGTCTAACAGAACATGGGCGACGTCCATGGGTATGACGTCGCACCAGACCCGATCCTCAAAGGAAGCGATGCTGATCGGCACAAGACAGCGCTGGGTAACCTGGATCGTCGTCTTGTCTACCCAAATGACACGGTATGGGTGTGGGTGAGGCTCAGCCTTCACCTGCATACGGTCTAGACCCTTCTGGGCCACAATATTCACACAACTCCCACTATCGATGACTAGCTTGCAGGGTCCGCCTGCACTCAGGAAATACGTGTAGAAAATGGTGGTGCGGCGCCAGTCCTCATCGACACGTGGGGTATGTAGAAGGCGCCAGACCACTCCCAACTCTAACGAACGCTCAGCGTCGCTCTCCCAACCCTCCTCAACGACGGTCGTAATCTCCTCAGTCACCTCCTCATCTCCCTCTAAACCCTGCTCCTCATCCTCAACCAATAAATTCCGCGTGGGGCACTGCGCCGCCACGTGTCCTCTGGCTGAATATCTATAACACTGGATACCCCCAGAGCGTTGGCCATCAGTGGCAGCGGTCTTGCCTGTTGGGGAAATGATTTATCTTAACCCGTGGGAACACGTGTAGATGCAGCCGAGGTGGTCTGGGGCGGAGCGGGTTTCCTGAAAGTCGAGGAATCAGTTCGAGATGGAAACTGCCTCATAGTAGATGATCGAAGGTACTGCTCGTACTCGAGGGCGAGCTGGAATATCTGATCGACGGTCTCTAAACGGTGGGGAATCAATTCTCTCTGAATCTCAGCGCGTAGGCCCTCCTTGAAACGAGATGCAGTGGCAATGGGTTCCTCCGAGACGTCACTCCTAACGACTAACTCGTCAAAGCGAGCCATGTACTCTGCGACAGTGAGTGTCCCCTGTCGTAAGTTCTGCAACTGCTCAAATAACTGGTCTCGGTAGGACGCAGGGAGGTACTTCTCGCTCAGTCTCCGTTTCATCTCCTCCCATCTGGTGATGGGGTAATAACCATCTCGCTCCAAAGCCCTCTCAACGTTAATCCAGAATACCTTAGCCTGTCCGATCAGCTTCATTTTTGCGAAGCGAACACAACGCTCGTCACTCATATCATACCACTCGAAATAGTGGTCCATGTCCAGAAGCCAATCGCTGAAGGCTTTCGGATCCAAATGACCATTGAACGTAGGGGCGTCAAGTCGAATACGACGAGTGATGTCAAAGTGATGGTCACCTCTCCGTGGGTCGGGATAGTCCTCGGGATAATCATCATGGGCGTAGCCGTATCGAGCGGGTGGGCTCCACGCTCTCGCCGAACTGGGGGATAGTACTCATCTCGGTGACGATCCCGTCGATCGTGTGGGGGCACACGATCTCTGGGGTCCTGCTGAGGCTGACGCGGCATACAGTACTCATCACGCTGAAATGGAGGCCAATCTCGTGTCAGAGCTTGTCTACGCTCAACTGTCGGGTCAGGGTCTCGCCTTGCCGTTGGAGTTGGGGCCTGCTGAGGAATCTCACGATGGAGGCGGTCTACTGGTGGGTGGCCATCTCTCGGACGTTGGTTAGGTCGTAGAGGAACATCGGTGTCGTCCTCAAGCGAATCGTCGTGCTGTGCTGGGGTGTCCCTGGCATTCTCTAAGTGGTCTAGGCGAAGATTCACCTCGGCAAGATCATGATGCACATCGTCGAACTGGGCACCTAAGGTGTCAAAACGATCTAGGATAAGACGTTGGAACTCGGCGAAAGCGGTGCCCGAATTCGAGCTTGTTGTGCGGTCGTCGGTGACTTGAGGATCTACCATGCTTCTTCTAAAAATCCTACCACTAATCGCGCTAGTGATGAGTGGGGTTGACTCCTAATGACTCAATGCATGCGACACGTGTGATTAAGCGCACCAATTAATCTTAGCAACTAAATACTATAAAACAACACACAACATTCCATAAGCAAAGATAAACAATTTCTTAAAGTTTGAGGCGTTGGCTTTCCTCCGCACGGAGGGCCGGAGCAAGCGCGCAGCGATTCAATCCACCCTGCAGTTAGAGATCTTCACGAGAAAATTATAATGAACTTTAATTACAAGTAAGCATAAGATTACCACAACGCAACAATGTTTTAACACTGTCAACTAATACAAAACACAACGCGAATCTGAAATAAAAATAGGACTGCTGTAGTTTTAGGAAAACTGAAGTATCAGAGAGGATTAAAGGTTTTCCGGGTGGTAGTGGACTGGATCGGGTAAGGGGTGGTCGAAGGGGACGTAGGGGGCGGGATCGGGATGGCACGTGCTGGATCTGGACTGTAGCGCCCAGATCTGGGCAGATCTGAGAGGGGAGGGGTTGTTTGGAAGGTGGATCCAAGTGGGAGGGGCTAGGGAAAGCCGGACTGGGTGGTGGAAGGAGGTCGGCGGCCTGCTGAGAGGGGGAGGTGGCTGCTGGGTCAAATCGGCGGCGTGATATGGAGGAGGAGGGGGCGGTTGCTGTGTTGGGAATGGAACGTCGGGTGGCTGATGTGGAGGGCAGGGGGCTGACGGTTATGGAGGGGCTGGGGCTGGCGGCTTCAGGATGATGGGGGGTGGCTTGGGTTGGAGGGGCTGGCCGTTGGGATTGAAAGGGGGGCGGCGGATGGGATTGGAGGGGGGCTGGCGGCTGCAGGAACAGGGAAGGGTTGGTTGTTTTGGTGGAGGGGAAGGAGAACAAGGAGGAGATGAGATAACTTACCCAAGGATTCGTCACCAAGGGGCTCCACGGAGTCGGCACCGCGGAGGAGATCACCGGAAATGAGGAAGAAGACTCTCCAAATTTCAGCAATGAAAATTACAGCAGCCCTAAGGTTCTATTTATAAGAAAACTGGATTAGGGCAACCGAAATCGACGGCTATGATTGACTGACGATTTCGGGGTCATACACACATGAAATAAAACTCAAAATACATAATGTCATATATGAAACTATATCAGAACGACGAGCCGGACGCATCTGCGGTGGCGGATCGCCGGTTCAATCAAGTCCGCCTGCGAGAATACACGAAGGTGGGGTCCACCTTGCGCCGAGTCGCGCTAGATGGTCCCCCATCACCCACCCAATTAGATATTTACATATGTTAAACCTCTGGGCTAACGAGTCGAAATGTAACTGGACTAACGCTAATGAGCCCAAAATGCAATGACTGAAGCTACAAGGTTAATGGTTTCCCTTACACTTATAAACAAGCACTGGGAGCAACAATCTCCCCTTAACACATCAGGTCATAAACCAGAGGCCAACAATCTAATTTCCCATAGACTATTGGACTAAGCACACACATCTAACATAAAACCAATTGATTGTGGTTGGATGGTCCTAAGATCTATAATAAAGGCACAAGACTATGCAAGTTTCCTGACGTATAATTATATTCTCAACAGTAGCAACAACAATCTTCGTCTTCGCTATATTTTGAGACATAAGGAATGACCAGGCATATGTAAGAATTGGTGAAAACTACACCAGAAAGTGCAAGGATATAGGTATATAGACTATGGATATATGAATTGACTAGCACGAGAATGATTTAATGATGTAAAAGTTGTGCAGTTGAGCAAGTCAAGTACTAAGGGATGAACGATCATATGGAGAGGCAGAAGAAAGTGATTCATTTTATCAAACAATAAACTCCAAAATACGAACATTTTAAATAAAATACTCCTAACAATAAGATAAAATTAACCTAAATCTAGAAATGATATAAATTATTAAGATAATTTAGAACTAATTTTCTTGTGTTGCATCACCTAATGTTAAGCATTTCAGCAATGGCTATCTGGCATGCAACAAGATATTACCCAACGTGCTCAGAAGGAAGCAAATAGAAATGCTCGGTTTGTTGCACCCTGTTCCGATGGTGACCTCACGTCATTCGTGGCATAATATAAGACCCTTATCGAGGCTTGGACTCAACACCAGTCTCCGACTCCCGATCTCGATATCCAACGTACTCAGAAAGAGATTGTTGGCATAACAATGATGATGGTGAGTCTACCATCTCATCTAAACAGTGTTCGCGCCAGCATCTTGTCCACCCCAACGATTCCCTTGCCATCCAATGTTTGTTTCATGATTATGAAGGTAACTCTTCCCATTGTCCACGATTTCTACTCCCGCCTTACTCCAACATTCTACTGAAGATCACCCACCAATTACCAGGCACTATGGCAGTCAAAATGGATCTTGGGGCGGTGGGTGCGATGGACAAAACCGGTCCAAGGGGTCAAACCCTCGTCTGTGTACCTACTGTGGCCCGCGAAATCATACAGAGACCACCAGTTATCGTAAGCATGGAATCCCCCAGCAACCGAACCCTCCTCCCCACACCTCTCCAGCGGTGGATTCTCCAAGCACCACATGCTCTGACATGGACAACCTGCGGGAGAAACTCCAACAGCTGTGAGGGTTGGTTACTCAGATTTCTGGCTCTGTCGCCTCTTTTTTTTTCAAATATCCAACGAAGGTATATCATGTCTTTCCCATAGTCCTTCCTGGATAATGGACTCCGAGGACACGAATCATGTTACTCCGCAAAAATCTTTTCGGTACACGAACACTATTTGTCCCAGGTTTATCACCGTTGCCAATGGAGAAACCAGTCTGCGGATCTAGAGATGTGTCTCTCACTCCGTCAATCTCTCTTCAATTTGTACTTCATGTTCTCAGCTTCCAATTTAATCTCCTTTATGTTAGTTATTTTAGTCATGATCATGACTACTCTATCACTTTTTCATCTTCTTCCTTCGTGGTGCAGGATCGACGAACGTCGAACGCGGAGTATCATTCTGTCAAATGGGCTCTATACTCTAGACCTCCCCACAACGTTTCTCTCCTCTGTCACTTCTGTTGATTGACACCGACGGTTTGGTCATGCTCCTCTTCTATCCTGCAGAAGGTTCTTCTTGATTTTCCTTTTTCTGAATTTAATGTGAATTTTGTATTTAAGGGAAACAACATCACTCTACATTCTCCCCTCATTGTACTAAGAGCTCTGCACAATTTGATTTAGTTCATTGAAACATTTAGGGACCTTATAAAATTGTTAATTTATCTGAAAAATCATTACTTTCTTACTTTTATTGATGATCATTCTCACATAACATTGTTGTATTTACTGCATGATTGCGCTGAATTACTACATATCTTTCACTCCTTCATCGTTGAGACTGAAACTCAATTTTTAAGCTCAATTAAAATCCTTCGAACTGATAATGCGTAAATATACGAGTCATGCATTCTAAGAAACTTGCAATACGTTGGGGATTATCCATCAAATCCATGTGTCTATACACCACAACAAAATGGTATAGCTGAGCGGAAGAACCACCACCTCCTTGAGGTTGCCCGCTTCCATATATTTCAAATACAAGTTCTCAAGATCAATTGACACCTCATAGTCTACACCGCATGTTATTTAATTAATCGCATGCCCTAGTCCATTATAAACTTTGCAACGTCATTCTCCATCTTATTTCCTTCAACACCTCCCTTCCCCTTAACTCCCCAAGTCTTCGGAAGTGTTTGTTTTGTTCATCATCTTAGCCCTCTTGTGGATAAATTGACGTCATGCACTACCAAGTATATATTTGTTGGGCACTCTCGCATACAGAAGGGTTATGTGTGTTACTTTCCCACCGATCGAAAAACTGTTACTTCAGTTGGTGTCACCTTTTTCGAGGATCAACCCTTCTACTCCTCTACTCCTGATACCATACCACCTGTTATCCCGCATCATGGTCCCCATCATCAACTCTCCACAAATTGTGCTACCACCACCATCTCCTCCTTCATCACCTCCTCCTCCTCTCAACAGCAACACTCCTCATCGTTTTCGTTCTAATGACATGGGACAGTTTCCCCTGCTGATGACGCTCCACGGCCAATTGCGCCAACTACGACTCCCATCCATGATGTCAGCCCTCTACAACTCACCCTCTATCTCACGATATCTCATTTTACCGCTTATCTCCTGACATTCATAGGTTTGTAGCTTCCTTTTCTTCTATTTTCATCCCCTCTACTGTGCGGGAGGCTCTCCCGTATTCCGGAGTGGTGGGCCGGGATGGATGATGAAATGACTGTCCTCTTAGCAAATCATGCATGGGACCGTGTCTCCCTTCCTCCTAGCCAATCTCGTGTGGGCTATAAATGGGCCTTCACTGCTAAGCATCGTCCTGATGGGACGGTTGAGCACCCCAAATCCCGTCTAGTGGCTCGCGGTTTCACTCAACAATATGACCTTGATAATGAAGAAAATTTCTCTCCAATCGTTAAGCTAAATACGGTACATGTACCTCCTTGGCCATCCATTGGCATTGGCAGTTGCATCAACTTGATATCAAGAATGCATTCCTTAATGACGATCTAACAGAAACTGTCTACTTGCAGCAACCATCTGGTTATGAAACCACTGGGGATTCCCTTGTCTGCCACCTCAAGAAATCTATCTATGGCATCAAATAATTCCCTAGAGCTTGGTTAGACAAGTTCAGTCAGGTCGTTCGGGACTTTGACTTCACTCAGAGCTCGATAGACTCTCCTTATTTACTCGTCGTCGCTCAGTAGGCACAATGATACTTCTTTTGTATGTTGATGATATTCTCATCACGAGCGATGATCTGAATAGTATATCTACGATCAAAAAGCACTTGACCTCACAATTTCAGACCAAGGATTTGGGCGGCCTCCGATACTTCTTGGCTATTGAGGTAGCTCGTCGACCCGATGGACTCATTTTGTCTCAACGGAAGTATTGTCTCGATCTTTATACGATACATGCTACTCAGGTTGCAAGTCTGCTGACACGCCAATGGATGTCAACCACAAACTCCGTGCTCACGCGTCCAACTCTGATCTGTTTCTCCCTAATCCAGAGTACTATCGTCGTCCTGTTAGTAAGCTTATTTATCTAGTTGTCACACGACTCGATATATCATTTGTTGTTGCTTCATGCATGCTCCTCGGATATCCCACCTCCAAGTTGTCGAGTGAATTCTCCGATATCTGAAGAATGCTTCGAGACAAGGGTTGGTGTATGAGCCCTTCCCTATTATTAATTGCTTATTCTGATGCAGATTATGTCGATTCCCTCAATAATAGTTGTTCTACGAGTGGTAATTGCACATATTATGGAGGACATCTGGTCACTTGGCATAACAAGAAGCAGATGGCGGTGGCACGCTCCTCTACATAGGCTGAGTATTGTTCGATGGCGTCTGTTATTTCTGAACTCACGTGGTTGGAAAGTCTTCTTACTGATCTTGGTGTCATGCTCCCCTCTCCGATCATCCTCTACTGTGATAGTCAAGTTGTAATTCATATTGCCAAGAATCCAGTTTTTCATGAACGTGTCAAGCATATCGATTATGAGATTCCTCTCATGTATAGATTAGTCTCACATCTTGGTCCGTTACTCTTGCATCACAATGACCCACATCAATAACAAGCATCACAATGGCCCGCATCAATAACATGCGTTATAGTGTAATGTATCTTAATTAAAAAAATCAGATGAAACGTTTAGGAACTAAAACAAAATTATTTTATACCATAAGTTTGACAAACCAGCTAACAATGTCAACAGCAATAAATGCTTTACTACATGAAGAAAACCATATGAACATCCACACTCCAAGTACAAATGGTAAGCAGATGAGACCCCCTCCCCCTGGCAGCCTACTTCAGGTTTCGTTTGGTGCAGCTTATTTGCTCCGGTGAGTTGGGTCAAAAACGCCATTATCATAGATTGTATATTTGGCAAGACAAAGGTTATGATCACTACCAAGAAAATAAACTAGTTTTGAGCATAAAATGCATGATTTTTTAGGTGTGGTCAGTCTTTCACGAACAACGGTTCATGACCACCACGCCAAACGAAGTTGTGGCGTGGCTTATTTGCTCCGGTGAGTTGGGTCAAAAATGTCATTATCATAGATTGTATGTTTGACAAGACAGGTTATGACCGCTACCAAGAAAATAAACTAGTTTTGAGCATAAAATGCATGAATTTTTTTAGGTGAGGTTGGGTGTTCACGAACGACGACAGTTCATAACCGCCGCGTTCAGGATCACCACCACCGCACCAAACGAAGCCTTAATCCCTCAGCTCCACCACCACCTTCCAAAATTCTCCACCATGGATCGGCGAAGGCAGCCTCCCTCGATCACCAGACCAAAATTGCTAGGTCCTTCCAGATCCTCCGACAATAGCTTTGTTAATGATGTATTTAATATTGTATTTATTACAGTATTTATTGCTGCATTTATTTCCTCCTCCTCTCTAGTTTAGTCCCACACCGTCTGTGGTGTTTTGCTGCTCTTGTAAAGTTCTATATATAGCCCCAAGGGTTATACCTTTACACTGGAATATAGATATCAGTTCTCAGTTCTAACATGGTATCAAAGCTATGTCCGCTTAATTAAAAAAAAAAATAACCGCTAGCAATCTGTCGCTCACGATTGCGACCTACCGCTCCCGCGAGTCCGCTCTCGCCTAGGCCACTCGCCCCGCGAGTCCGCCTAAGCCACTCGCTCCCGTGAGTCCGCTCCCGCCACTCGCTCCCGCGAGTCGCTCCCACGAGGTCACTCGCGCCCCCCCCCCCCCCCCCCCCCCCCCCCCCCCCCCTCGGCCATTCGCGCCCCTGCCTGCTCGCGCCCCTTGCGCCTGCCCGCGACCTGCTGGCGCCCCCGCCCGCGACCCGCCCGCTCCCTTTGCTCTCTTGCGCCGGTCCTGCTCCCGCGACCTACGCCAGCACCCTGCCAGACCGCCAGTCCCCTGTCACCTGACCGCCCGGCTCCATGGCTACCCCCATTGATCTCGCCACCTTTGAAGGTCACATCCTTCCAACTTGCCACCGCCAGCGACTGGTCGGATTGGACTCTTACTGTCGAAGCCGTCCTCTCCTCCCGTGATCTTTGGGATCACATCACCGGTGCCCCTCCTGCCGCTACAAATTCTATCGCTGCTGCCAGCTCTGACAGCACCATCGTAGCCTCCACCACTCCAGATGACGGCACCCTTTGGAGGTGCCGCGATCAAGCTATTCGGGCTTACATTCTGGAATTTGTTGCCCGTCCGCTCCTTACCTCCATCGGTCGTCTTCCCTCAGCCCGCGTCATGTGGGAATATCTTCGGGATCGCTTTGTCCCCCGCGGTGGGGCTCAACGTCATCGCCTGCTCTGCGACTCTCAATCTGCAAGACAAGAAGGACGGTCCATTCAGGACTTTTTCACCATGATGAGCACTCTCTGGCACGAACTGGACTCCATGATCCACCTCCCATGCGGCTGTCCTCGTTCCTTAGAGTTTCAGCGCCACCTCTCTAAGGGTCATCTCCATCAGTTCTTCGCTGCTCTGCGTCCCGAGTTTGCTTTTCTTGCAGCCCAGCTCCTTCATCGGGTTCCTCTTCCTAGCTTGGATGAAGCCTTGATTGCCCTGCTTAATGAAGAGACCCGTCTCCGTCCTCCCATGGTCCTCCCACCTGCTCCTGGGATCGACACTGCTCTTGCTATTCGACCACGCGACGGTCCTGTCACCTGCAACTACTGTAAGAAGGCGGGGCACATGAAGTTCAAATGTCCTACTCGTCCCCCACGTCCTAACGAGCACCGACAGAGTGACAACCGCCGTGACGACCGTGGTCGGGGATGTGGTCGTGGCCCCGGATCACCTGCCACGCCTCCTCATCCTACAGTTGCTGATGTCGATCGCCTTCAACGACTAGAGGAGTTACTCCTTCAGTCTCCTCTGCTTCAGCCCGCCACTCCCGACAGCTCTTTTGTCGCCACTAGCCTGTCAGCCGCCTATGGTACTACTGTTGTTCGGGTTTCACCAACTGCACCTTGGTATTTTGACTTTGGGGCCTCTTGCCATCTTACCTCCGACTCCAGCACTATCACCGACTGTACCTCCACCCCCACTCACCTTCAAGTCACCACTGTTGATGGGAGTTATGTCCCTATTTTGCAGTCCGGATCGATCACCCCATCATCTGGCCCTCCCGGTCACCTTGTCATTCTCATATCCGCATCTGCTCCTCATTCTTTCTGGGCCGAATCTGTCCTCACTGCGGTTAACTTTATCAACATTACTCCCTCCTCGGCCATCTCTGGAGTCACTCCTTATGAACGACCGTACTCCCGCCCACCGACCTACACATCTCTTCGTACGTTAGGGTGCACATGTTTTGTTCTCCTCCCCGCTCCTGAACGCACCAAACTCTCTGCTCGCTCCGCTCGATGTGTTCACTTAGGCCTTAGTCCCCACCACAAAGGATACCTTTGCTATGACCCGGTGACTCGCCGCATCCGTATCGCTCGCCATGTCTCTTTCCTTGAACATGAAATGTTCTTCTCCACGCCTCAACCAACAACACTTCCTACCCCAACCTCCGCTGCTCCACCACTCTCCCTTCCTCTGCTTCCTCATTTACCCACTCGTCCCAGGACCCCCCGTGCTCCCCCTACCTCGTCAACCTCACCAGCTAATCCTTCGGACGAGGACGCTCCTTCCGCTCCAAATCCTTCTCCGCCCACAGTTCCTCCTACAAATCCTCCTTCCACTACAACTCCCCTCTCCGCTCCAGCTCCTACTGATACGGCTCTGTATGACGCTCCGTCCACCACTCCGCACGTGGATCCTGCTCCTCCTCGGCGAAATCCTGCCCGCCCTCGACACCCGCCTGCTCGCTACGACCACTCTCCTGACAGGTATCCCACCACTGCTCTCACCACGGCTACCTCTTATTCTCATGCTTTTCAGACCTTCCTCACCGCTCTCCACTCCCACAGGGATCCCCAGTCATACCGAGAGGCAGTTGTACATCCCGAATGACAGCAAACCATGACAGTTGAACTTCAGGCTTTCCACAGAACTCATACCTGGGACCTCGTCCCCTGCCCCCCTGGCGTCACTCCTGTCAGTGGCAAATGGATATTCAAAATTAAGACTCGTCCAGACGGGTCTATTGACCGCCACAAAGCCCGCCTAGTTTCCTGTGGGTTCTCGCAGGAGCATGGGATCGACTACGATGAGACATTTGCACCGGTTGCTCGGATGACAACCGTGCGCACCTTGCTTGTGGTTGCTGCTGCCCGAGGTTGGCCACTCCATCAGATGGACGTCGCCAATGCCTTTCTTTATGGTGATCTTACAGAGGTGGTATACATGGCTCCTCCCCCAGGCTCTCTGTTCCCCCTGGCCACGTCTGTCATCTCCGTCGGGCCATCTATGGTCTCAAACAGGCCCATCGTGCCTGGTTTGAGCGCTTCCGCACCGCTGTTCTCAAAACAGAGTTTATTGAAAGACAGACTGATCATGCATTATTTACTCGCACTTATGCTCAGGGCTGTGCCATTCTTCTTCTTTATGTGGACGACATGATTCTCACTGGCGATAACCATGCCACCATTGCCTCTCTTCAACAGCACCTCCGCAGTCAGTTCGAGATGAAGGACATGGGACCCCTTCGCTACTTCCTTGGGTTGGAGATCTCTCGATCTAAACGTGGCATACTTGTCTCCCAACAAAAGTACATCTCTGGCATCCTCTCTATTGTCGCTCTCACTGATACCCGGACAGTTGACACTCCAATTGAGCTCAATCTGAAACTCCTCCCAACAGACGGCGAACCTCTTCCAGATGTCTCTCGCTATCGGCGCCTCATTGGGATGCTGGTCTATCTCACTATGACTAGGTCTGACATTGTCTATGTTGTTAGCTTTGTCAGTCAGTTCATCCAGGCTCCTCGCTCAGTTCACTACGCCGTTGTCCTCCGGATTCTCCGCTATCTCCGCACCTCCGTCACTCGCTCACTGTTTCTCTCTGCCACTACTCCACTCACCCTTCGAGCATTCTCAGATGCTGACTGGGCGGGGGACATTACGACTAGACGATCCATTACTGGTTTTTGTATCTTCCTGGAGAACTCTCTGATCTCCTGGCGCAGTAAGAAACAGGACTCCATTGCGCGTTTCAGTACTGAGGCTGAGTATTGTGTCATGGCATCCACCTCTGCTGAGATCGTTTGGCTTCGCCGCCTACTCTGTGATCTTGGTGTGCCGATATCAGGACCTACTCTCTTATTCTGTGATAATCGAAGTGCCATACAAATTGCCTCCAACCTTGTGTTTCATGAACAGACGAAACACGTCGAGATTGATTGTCACTTCGTTCGTCAGGAGTTCCTCGCCAACACTATCTCTCTACCGTTTATTGTCTCTGAAGAACAAGTTGCGGACTTCCTCACCAAGTCCCTCGCGTCTGCAAGATTCAGATATCTCTTAGCAAACTCTCGGTCCATGACCCACCGTGAGTTCGATGGGAGGTATTAATAATGTATTTAATATTGTATTTATTATTGTTATATATCCGTAAAAGCCTTGGGGTGCGTCTAGGGAAAACTCCACTAAAAGGAGGTGGGGTCAACGGTCAACGCATGATCGCCCGAGTTGAGGAGGCCGGGCCCGCCATTTCACCGCCAACACGCAAGCACGCACGAAGCGCGCGTCGCGCCCCGCCATGACCGAACCCCGCTACTGGGGTGCTGTTAGCCCGCACCCCACTAGTGGGGTGCGAATGGCCGCACCCCCCATAGTGGGGGGTGCGGCCAAGCCGCACCCCATGTGGGGTGCGGCCAAGCCGCACCCATGAGGGGTGCGGCCAAGCCGCACCCCCCTTTGGGGTGCGGCCAAGCCGCACCCCCCTTTGGGGTGCGGCCAACCCCAAAAGGGGGGTGCGGCCAAAGCCGCACCCCATGAGGGGTGCGGCTTGTGGGGTGCGGCCAAGCCGCACCCCATGTGGGGTGCGGCCAAGCCGCACCCCATGAGGGGTACGGCCAAGCCGCACCCCCTTGAGGTGCGGCCAAGCCACACCCCCCTTCGGGGTGCGGCCAAGCCGCACCCCATGTGGGGTGCGGCCAAGAGGAGTCGCCCCCCTCCCTCGGGCGAGGCCGCGCCGCGCCCGCCTTTAGGGGCAGTCGAACCGCCTTCCCCCGAAGCAAGGTTGGGGTGAGTACCCCCTCTTCCGGCTCGCCGCCCGCTTTTCGGGCTCCGGACTCCGTTCGGAGCAATTCCCCGTTCGTTACGCGTTCAGAACGCTTCTGAGCGCGCTTAGCTCACTTTTTATCTTTTCTGACTTCTCACATTTTGTCTTCCTAGCATGCTCACTTTTTGTCTTTCCAGTTTCTCAGATTTCAGGAATAGCTTGTCGCCTTTTTCGCCTCCAACAAAACTGCCCGAACTGCCCGAGGGGCAAGATGGTCAATTACGAAAAATGGCGATCCGTGTGCTCTGAACCGGAAAATATGATTCGTCCGTCAGGTGGTTACGGTGGTTACAACGGCAAAATTACCGGGCTACCCCCGGTCAAAGCTATAAAAGGAGCCCCAGGGCTTCATTTGAAGAGACCTTGCCTTCTGGACCCGGGAGAGCTTCTTGCAGACTTTCGCGGAATTCTCCTTCGGACTCGAAGATTTCCTTCTTCCCGAAAGCCGACTCAGCGCGCTCACTTTTGTTCTCCAGGGCGTTCTCACTTTTGTTCTCCACCTTTCTCAGAAGGAGAAAGGACTTAGTTTTTCTGGAGGTGGTCTGTCACCTTCGGAATTCTCTCTCTCTTTTTCTCTCTATTATTGTAACGAGCAGCGGCCTGTCGCGCTCGACTTCTAAGTCTATAATTGTAACCCCCCAGAAGATAGTGGAAGTTTGGTCGGCACAGCTCCGGCCACGTTGTTTTTTACCCTTTCCGGGTTTTCCACGCTAAAAAGTCCCAGTGTAATCAACGAATCTCAAATTGACTGTTTGCGCGCTTGGTCCGCTCCCGAGCTAAGGTGGTTCAAGTAAACCGGTCTACCAAGAGCCCTAAGCGACCCACAACAGTTTGGCGCCGTCTGTGGGAATCAATTCCCAAAGTTCATCAAAGATTACTGAAAGTGACACTTACCGCCAACTGCAATGGCCAGAAGAAGTGCTCGCACCACTGAAGGTTCAATCCCGGAGGGGCGCGTCGACCCAGCTCCCTCCCACTCACTCATCAATGCGCCTCTCGCGGAAGAGGCAGTGCTTACGCCTGCGACGGTGCTGGAAGGGCGCATTCGGCAAATGGAAGAGCAACAAGCCGAGATGCAGACTCTCGTGAGAAACCTGGGGGCACCTCGAGTTCCCATTCAGCCTCCAGCATCAAACGCTCCGCCACCCCCAGTTCCGAATCATGCTCCGGTCGAGGGAGCCGTTCGGGAAGATGAAGTCTCTGAAGATTTCTCTGACGCTGCAAGCTCCGCTCATCCTGCTCCGCCGGTCAGAGGACCGGAGGCTGACCCCCATCACCCCCGCCAAGGAAGAGTTGTTCCCGTCCGAGCAGTGGAAAGAGTCACGCGAGAGGAAATACGCGACATGATAGAAGAAGAGTACGCCCAAGCAGGACGACGCGCAACTATCGCCCGCCGTCCCGCACACCACGGCTCCCCGTTGTCGCCTCAAGTCTTGGCACATCCAATTCCGAATGGTTTCAAGCTTCCCAGCATCGAGACATTCGATGGGACGGACGATCCGTTGGAACATGTCAATCACTTCACCACCGTTATGAGGATTTACAGCGCCCCTGATCAGCTCCTCCGTCAGGTGTTCCCGGCAACCTTGAAGGGGCAAGCGCGCACTTGGTTCCACTCTCTGCGGAATGGGGCCATCAACAACTTCACCGAAATGGCGCAGCAGTTCGTGGACCAATTCATAGCCAACCGCAGAATTGTCCGAGATCCCTCCCACCTCTCAGGGATTCGCCAAAACGACGGAGAGACACTCAAAGATTTTTTCCGACGCTTCACTACGGAGGCTCGACAGATCCCAGGAGTTGACCCTGAGCTCCTGCGGGGAGTTTTCCTTAGAGGACTCCGCCCAAGTGGCTTCTACTCAGCTCTCATGAGAGAAACCGTACCAAGTTACCCTGACCTCGTTCACCGAGTTGAAGCTCAAATAGCTGCTGACGAGGCCATCGAAGCACACCGTCGGCAGTTCGAAGGAAGCCAAGGAAGGAAGAGGGGATCAGATCAAGCCCCTCGCGGACGAGAAGAACGACGCGGCGAGGAGCGCCGTGGTGACGAACGTCGTCGTGACCCCCGAAGAGACCTGGGACCGCAGCCGCCCAGGACCTACACCCCGTTGAACACTACTAAAACGAATGTACTCTACGCCATTCAAAACAACCCAGAACTCCGCGCACCTCGGGCGTTAGCCCCAAACCCAAGGGGCGACCAGTCCAGGTACTGCGAGTTCCATCGGGGAACTGGGCATACCACTGAAGAGTGTACCAGACTTAAAGACGAAATCGAGCGTCTCGTCCGCCAGGGACTCCTAGGGAGATTCCTACAAGGCCAGGTTCCCAATCAGCCTCAGCAGCCTAAGGATGCAAGGGAACAGCCTCCCGCTCCCTGGGGCGCACAAGGAGGAAGGTCGATGGTGGGAGAAATCGAAACGATCGTTGGACCTCCCGTCCTGGCGGCGCAAATCCTCTCGATAGCCAAACCCCCGAGGGACCACGAGGACAAGAAGCTCAAACAGGACATTACGATCGCTTTCGGGGAAGAAGACCTGCAAGGATTACGACTACCGCACCAGGATCCCCTCGTAATCAGCGCAGGGATCGGAGACCCTTGCTTTAACGTAAAGAGGATATTGGTCGATAACGGAAACTCAGTTGATGTTATGTTCCTTTCTACTTTGCAAAATATGAAGCTCACAAAGGATCAGCTCAGCCCTGCGGCCGGGCCCATCTACGGCTTCGACAATCGACCTGTCCCTGTTCAAGGCATGATCACTCTCCCAGTCACATTGGGCGAGTTTCCGAGACAGTCAACGTACATCATCCAGTTCGTGGTGGTGGAATCCACTTCCGCCTATAATGCCATCTTCGGGAAACCGCTCCAGTTTATCTTTGGGGCAGTCCCATCTATTCCGCATCTGGCTATGAAGTTCCCAACCGCCGCTGGCATAGGGGTCGTAAGAGGAAACCAAGAGGCAGCCAGAACCTGCTATCTGAAGCAGGCTCAACCAGCAAAGGCAACCGCTCTCAACATCAATAACTTCGATCTGCGAGATGAAGCTACTCTGCAGCGAGGAGCGCCCGTCGAAGGACTAGTAGAAGTACCGCTTTCCCAACAAGACCCAACTCGGACTGTTCAGGTCGGGTCGCTCTTGTCACCAGAAGAGCGGGAAAAGTTCACAACCTTCCTGCAGGAGAACGAAGACATTTTCGCCTGGAGCCCAGAAGACATGCCCGGTGTAGATCCCGAAGTCATTTATCACTCTCTAAACATCAACCCCGCCTGCAGGCCTGTAATTCAAAAGAAGAGGAACTTTGCCCCCGAGCGGTTGAAGGCGATCGAAGAGGAGGTAGCTAAACTCCTGGAGGCACTATTCATACGCGAAGCGGAATACCCCACGTGGCTCGCCAACGTGGTCATGGTAAAAAAGGCCTCGGGGAAGTGGAGAATGTGCGTCGACTACAGCAACCTGAACCAGGCATGCCCAAAAGATAGCTTCCCCCTCCCGAGGATTGACCAGCTCGTCGACGCAACGGCCGGCCACGAGCTACTTAGCTTCATGGATGCTTACTCCGGCTACAACCAGATAAAGATGAATCCCGCGGACGAGAAACATACCGCCTTCCGCACCGATAGAGGAGTCTACTGCTACAAAGTGATGTCGTTCGGCCTTAAGAACGTCGGAGCCACCTATCAGAGACTGATGAACAAGGTTTTCAAGAACCTCATTGGAGAAACGATGGAGGTATACGTGGACGACATGTTAGTCAAAAGCGTCCACCGTTGCGACCACTTGAAAGACTTGGGAAAGTGCTTTCAGCTTCTCCGTCGCTTCCAGATGCGGCTCAACCCCAGCAAATGCGCATTTGGTGTGACGGCGGGAAAGTTCTTGGGTTTCATGGTAACCCATCGGGGAATTGAGGCCAACCCGGAGAAGATCAAGGCGTTGGAGGATATGTCGTCACCTCGTTCAATTAAGGAAGTGCAACGTCTGAACGGGAGGATCGCCGCGTTATCTCGTTTCTTGTCGCGGACAGGAGACAAGTACCTCCCTTTCTTCAAAATTCTTCGAGGAGCGCGCCACTCTGGGTTTCAGTGGACTGACGAGTGTCAGGCGGCCTTCGAACTTCTCAAACAGTACCTGGCTTCGCCACCGCTTCTGTCAAAACCCGTCCCCGGAGAGACTCTATTCTTGTACCTAGCAGTCTCACCTACGGCTCTCAGCTCGGTACTCGTGAAAGACGAAGGAGGGGTACAACGACCAGTCTACTACCTCAGCAAGGTCCTCACCGACACCGAAACCAGATACCCGGCAGCAGACAAGACAGCCTTGGCCCTCGTCTTCTCCGCCAGAAAGCTTCGGCCCTACTTCCAGGCTCATATAGTGAAAGTGTTGACTCACCTCCCGTTACGAACAATCCTCCAGAAACCAGAAGTCTCAGGAAGACTAGTGAAGTGGGTCGTAGAACTCGGCGAGTTTGACATCCAATTCCTTCCCCGACCAGACATCAAGTCACAAGTACTCGCCGACTTTGTTGTAGAGTGCATCATCCCACCAGAAGCAGCTCCCGTCGAAGACACCACTAGCCCCCGTTGGACTCTCTATGTCGACGGTGCCTCAGGAGCTGAAGGGGCCGGAGTGGGACTGCTCCTCATAAGTCCCGATGAGATCACCTTGGATTACGGCCTCCGGTTGAAATTCCCCGCGACAAACAACATTGCAGAGTACGAGGCGCTGATCGCCGGTCTTCGACTCGCCATCAATTGCAAAGTAGAGAACCTAACTATCTACGCAGACTCTCAACTCGTAGTCTCACAAGTCGAAGGAGACTACGAGGCCAAGAGCGACCAGATGGCGAAATACCTCGCATTCGCAAAATTACTCCTCCAGAAGATCCCGTCGTATCAAATTCTACACATTCCTCGGGAGCAGAATTCCAGGGCTGATGCTCTATCCAAGCTCGGCACTTCACCTTCCAGCTACCAGTCTCGAAGACGCTGAATAGAAGAGATCGTGATTCCAAGTATTCAAGGGCCGTGGGAGATCACAACCATCCACCAGGAAGAGTCATCCTGGATGACACCCTTACGAGCTTACCTCGAGCACGGACACCTCCCTGAAGACCGCTTAGAGGCACGAAGATTACGGATGCGGGCGGCATCATTCACTATCGTGGACGGGGAGCTCTACAGGCGGGCGTTCTCAGGACCATATCTAAAATGCCTACCAGGGGGCGAGTCAGACTACGCCCTCAGAGAAGTGCACGGGGGAGTCTGCGGAGAGCATCTGGGCGGAAAGGCATTGGCACAAAAGATACTACGCCAAGGCTTCTATTGGCCAACAATGAAGAGTGACGCAGCCGAGCTGGTCCAAAAGTGCAGGAGCTGTCAGCTGCATGCCAACGTGCCTCATCAGCCCCCGGTCGCGCTCTCCACATTCCAAAGTGCGTGGTCGTTCGCGCAATGGGGAATCGACCTCCTCGGCCCCCTACCTCTGGCTTCCGGACAGAGGAAGTTCATCATCCTAGTCATCGATTACTTCACCAAGTGGATAGAAGCGGAACCCCTAGCCAAAATCACAGAACAGAACGCTAAACAATTTGTCTGGAAAAACATCGTCTGCCGCTTCGGTATCCCAGCAACAATCATTGCCGACAACGACACTCAGTTCACCGGGAAGTCCTTCACTAAGATGTGCGAGGACCTGAAGATCAACCTTCGTCATACCGCTGTAGCACATCCGCAAACCAACGGACAAGTAGAAGTTACGAACCGCACCATCCTCAAAGGGTTGAAGACGCGCCTGGAAGAAGCTGGGGGACAATGGGTAGACGCACTCCCAAACGTACTATGGGCATATCGGACAACAGAGAGGACTCCCACAGGAGAGACGCCATATAACCTCTGTTACGGTACTGAAGTTGTCATCCTCATCGACATCGGCATTCCGAGCACTCGAGTGCTAACCTTCGATCCCAACAAGAATGACGGACTGCTTCGGGAAAACCTTGACCTAATCCCCGAAGTCCGGGACGCCGCCGCCCAGCGTGCCGCCTCTTACCAAAGGCGCGTAGCCCGACTCTATGACAGAAGGGTGAAGCCCAGACCAATCAACATAGAAGATCTCGTCTTACGCAGCATCGAGGCGGCTGGAAAGGGCCCCCAAGGAGATAAACTCTCACCCACCTGGGAAGGTCCGTACGTTGTCACTGCGATCGTAAAACCCGGAACATACAGGCTCGGAACAGCGGAAGGAAAGACTCTACCACGCACCTGGAACGCCCAGAACCTGCGCCGCTTCTATCAGTAACATCAAGTCTTCTATCAAGTAGAAAGTCGCGAGCTCAGACTCGTGCAAACTTATCTTATATTATGTATGCAAAGCCGCGAGCTCAGACTCGTGCAAACTTATCTTATATTATGTATGCAAAGCCGCGAGCTCAGACTCGTGCAAACTTATCTTATATTACGTATGCAAAGCCGCGAGCTCAGACTCGTGCAAACTTATCTTATATTATGTATTATGTGCAAAGCCACGAGCTCAGACTCGTGCAAACTTATCTTGTATTGCAAAAACTATGCGCAAAACGATTTTTACTATAAAAAATATATATGCTTCAACATCTATATTCAATTAAGAAAGATCTTTATTTCGGGGCCCTGCCCCGGGGACTTCGCACCGCCGTCGATTGAAGGTTCGCCCTTCTCCTCCGCCGTAGAGTCCCGGCGTCGTAAGGGTCTGCCCCCCTTACGTTCCCCCCCCCCCCCGGTTTGAATACACCAGCTATTCACCGGCCATCTCGGGGCCCTGCCCTGGGAACTTCGCACCGCCGTCGATTGAAGGTTCGCCCTTCTCCTCCGTCGTAGAGTCCCGGCGGCGTAGGGGCCTGCCCCCCTTACGTTCGCCCCCGGTTTGAATACACCAGCTATTCACCGGCCATCTCGGGGCCCTGCCCTGGGGACTTCGCACCGCCGTCGGTTGAAGGTTCGCCCTTCTCCTCCGTCGTAGAGTCCCGGCGTCGTAGGGGTCTGCCCCCCTTACGTTCGCCCCCGGTTTGAATACACCAGCTATTCACCGGCCAAGCCTATATTATGTAAAAGTCGCGAGCTCAGACTCGCGCAAACTAATTTCTTGTTATTATTATGAAAAACTCGCAGGCTCGAACCCGCGCAGACCCCTCCGTTATCTCGTAAAAGGCTATCAAGCAGTTCGGGCATCAACGCTAAACAACAAGCCAGCAACAATCCCAAAGTACGAACATCCTTCGCCTACCACCTTGAAGCACCTTTCCTCAAACGACACTCCGACAACAACAGGGGCAGCAGGGCCACGAGAGTGCTATTGCAACGCAGCACAGAGCGAGAAACGCCTAAACAGAACAAGAAAGCAAAAGCAACCACACACTCATCCCTCGACAGCGATTCCTACCCAAGGCACCACGAAGAGAGCAATGATCAAAGCTGCCACTGAAAAATCAAAACCTCCGAACTCCTCCGCGGCGAAATTCGGACTCCGAAGGTTTGGGGGGCTTATGTTATATATCCGTAGAGGCATTGGGGTGCGTCTAGGGAAAACTCCACTAAAAGAAGGTGGGGTCAACGGTCAACGCATGATCGCCCGAGTTGAGGAGGCCGGGCCCGCCATTTTCACCGCCAACACGCAAGCACGCACGAAGCGCGCGTCGCGCCCCGCCATGACCGAACCCCGCTACTGGGGTGCGGTTAGCCCGCACCCCACTAGTGGGGCCCTTTTGGGGTGAGGCCAAGCCGCACCCCATGTGGGGTGCGGCTAAAGCCGCACCCCATGAGGGGTGCGGCCAAGCCGCACCCCCCTTTGGGGTGCGGCCAAGCCGCACCCCATGTGGGGTGCGGCCAAGAGGAGTCGCCCCCCTCCCTCGGGCGAGGCCGCGCCGCGCCCGCCTTTAGGGGCGGTCGAACCGCCCTCCCCCGAAGCAAGGTTGGGGTGAGTCCCCCCTCTTCCGGCTCGCCGCCCGCTTTTCGGGCTCCGGACTCCGTTCGGAGCAATTCCCGGTTCGTTACGCGCTCAGAACGCTTCTGAGCGCGCTTAACTCACTTTTTATCTTTTCTGACTTCTCACATTTTGTCTTCCTAGCGTGCTCACTTTTTGTCTTTCCAGTTTCTCAGATTTCAGGAACAGCTTGTCGCCTTTTTCGCCTCCAACAAAACTGCCCGAACTGCCCGAATTGCCCGAGGGGCAAGGTGGTCAATTACGAAAAATGGCGATCCGTGTGCTCTGAACCGGAAAATATGATTCGTCCGCCAGGTGGTTACGGTGGTTACAACGACAAAATTACCGGGCTACCCCCGGCCAAAGCTATAAAAGGAGCCCCAGGGCTTCATTTGAAGAGACCTTGCCTTCTGGACCCGGGAGAGCTTCTTGCAGACTTTCGCGGAATTCTCCTTCGGACTCGAAGATTTCCTTCTTCCCGAAAGCCGACTCAGCGCGCTCACTTTTGTTCTCCAGGGCGTTCTCACTTTTGTTCTCCACCTTTCTCAGAAGGAAAAATGACTTAATTTTTCTGGAGGTGGTCTGTTACCTTCGGAATTCTCTCTCTCTCTTTCTCTCTATTATTGTAACGAGCAGCGGTCTGTCGCGCTCGACTTCTAAGTCTATAATTGTAACCCCCAGAAGATAGTGGAAGTTTGGTCGGCACAGCTTCGGCCACGTGGTTTTTTACCCTTTCCGGGTTTTCCACGCTAAAAAGTCCCAGTGTAATCAACGAATCTCAAATTGACTGTTTGCGCGCTTGGTCCGCTCCCGAGCTAAGCTGGTTCAAGTAAACCGGCTACCAAGAGCCCTAAGCGACCCGCAACAATTATTGTATTTATTGTTGCATTTATTTCCTCCTCTCTCTAGTTTAGTCTCGCACCGTCTGTGGTGTTTTCCTGCTCTTGTAAAGTCCTATATATAGACCCCAAGAATTATACTTTTACACTGGAATATAGATATCATTTCTCAGTTCTAACGAGCTTTGACAAGAACTCCCACTGCCACCATTCTTTTCCTCCCTGCATTACACGGCCTCCTCGGTTCCTCTCCATTCCACCTCAAAAGGCAACATCCCTTTCCAAAGCCAACAACGGCATACTCAACCCGTTCCCCGCGGTTTCGTTATCCACGGGTCATCTTCCATTGGGATTGCGCTCACAAGTGTACAGATGCCGAATCCACGTGATTCCCCACAGAACGCCATTTCCGATCTCCAAACCTCTAACGCCACAAGTGCGCAGATGCCGTTTGGAAGATTGTGGACAGATTGCGGATGGTTCTTAATTTTGAGCGAGGACTGAAGAACACGAGGCTGCGTAATTTCATAATGGAAGTAGGCGAAGTAATCAGGAGAAAGGGATAAGGGTATCGCCAGGAGGGAGACGAAGGAGATGGACGGAGATCTTACCTGACAATCGACAAAGGAGTTCTCAGCGCTGCAGACATGGCTGGATAGTGAACTCCAGGCGGAGAAGCAGACAATCGACCTCGATAACAGATTTAAGAACACGAGTGAATTTGCAGTGATGAATTTGTGCGGACCTTTTTTTTTGTTCGCCGCTATTAGTACCGCAGTTTTGGTTACTCGCACCGCAGTTTTGGCTAGTCGCACCGTACTTTCTCCTAATTTTTCGCGTCTTTTGAAAATACCTCTTGTACATGCATTTTTAGGAAAATTGTCCAACACGAAAGTTGTAGATTTCGATGAGATCTACAACTTTCGTGTTGAACTCTTCTCCTAAAAATGCATGTACAAGGCGTACTTTGAAAATACGCACAGGTTTCGCGCCTTTTGAAAATACGTCTTTGTACATGCATTTTTAGGAAAAGTGTTCAACACGAAAGTTTTAGATCTCGTCGAAATATACAACTTTCGTGTTGGACAATTTTCCTAAAAATGCATGTACAAGACGTATTTCTAAAAGGCGTGAAAAATTAGGAGAAATTGCGGTGCGACTAGCCAAAACTGCGGTGCTAATAGCAGCGCCCTTTTTTTCTTACAAAATTACAGTCATGTCATCTGCAGTTATAAATGGTCTGTATTTTTAGTTATAAATTACATTTGTCAAGACTATATGAAAGCAAATGAGCTTTGTCAAGACGATAACGCCTTGAAAAGCATCTTACCAAGACGATATTTGGAGATAAGTCTTCTTCTTCTCGACAAGACGATATGAGTATAGTTGTGAGTTTACAAGACGATATCGTCATTAAGGTCTTCAAGACGATATCGAGACCTTAACTCGACGATATTTAAGCTCTTCAAGACGATATTTGATTTACACCCCAAAATATATGCATATCGGAACTTAAAATAACCGTAAAAATACACTGATCAATATTCTGTGAATTTTTTTACGAAAAAATAAAATTATACTATATAAAAGATTTTCCTGTGTGCATGGTTATGTGCACATAAATCAAAATGGATTCTTGGGTCTGCCCTCTCTGATGTCTTTGGCTTTGATTTGAGGGCATGATTCCGCAGCAAACGCGACGGTATAGGGGGCCACTATTTCAGTGGTACTCTGTGAGCAGCCACTTTGTGCATTTATTGTCAAAGGTTAGGTCTTTCTCCTCTGAGAGAAGCCACTTTGTGCATAGTGCCAAATGTTAGGTCTGTTTCCAATCTTCCCCCGCCCATACCCCCAATGATTGGGGACTATATGGGTTATGTTGTTGTTGTTGTTGTATAAAAGATTTTCCTGTACGATGCTCAATATACGACCCTCGTACATGATTTTTGTTCTAAGAACATATAAGCTAAACCGGCTCAGTGTGGACCGGGTAGCTCCATAACAGATTTAGGAATCGTTCGTTTGAATGAGAATGGAAACTGGGGTTAGAATCGGATATCATTTTCAATTGAATTTAACATCTAATTTTAATTTGATGCCTCAATTCGACAATTCCGCGCAATTGAACGGAACCTATATTATTTCTTTGTATATTTTAGATTCTAGTAGTTAAATTTTTTTTTTATTATGTTAATAGATTGTGCGGGGTTAACCCCCAACCGTTTGTATTGCATGTATGTGTGAGAAAATCTTTTTTCAAAGATACCTTGTAAAGACAACACATTTGAACATATATTGATTCACCGCACAAAGCCCGTTAGCATGAAATGCTAGTAAAATTACCCCATCTTGGGGAGAAATTTTTTGGTGCGTCCGACATTCACTCCTCTATGTGCGCCAATGTGATTTTTATGCACTAAATCACATTTTTCGACTTATAACAAAACAATTTTACAAAAAAATCACAAAATATTAATGTTCGTATTTTACGCTCATTTAAGTATCATATTACTCATATTCCGATTATAACTGGAAAAATTACGGTCGTAAAATGACATTACGATCGAAAAATACGAACATTCCGTATTTTTGCAGTTGTAATCGGAATATGAGTAATATGGTACTTAAAATGAGCGTAAAAATAAAAACGTTAATATTTTGTGATTTTTTTATAAATAAAATTTTGAAGTCGAAAAATGTGATTTAGTGCATAAAAATCACATTTGCGCACATAAAAGAGTGAATGTCGAACACACCAAAAAAAATTCCCACATGGGGACTCTCTTTGATCCTCGCTAACTTGCGTATTTCATTTTCTGCCTAGCCTCTTCACTCTTGACTAGACCTTTCTCTAGACCAATGATTGCGGGTTTTCGCATGCACCTATTTTGTGAAACTACGAAAAACTTGGTCGTGCTTGATTGTTTTACAATATTAGTTATATATGTTGTCGCTTGTAAGATTTCTATATATGACATCAAATGCGCAGCGGAATACTGAAAATCTTTGAAAGTTTCATGTGAAATACATCAAATCAAGAAAAACAAGCATATGCATGCGGCAACATTATGTTTTGGGAAGAAATTTTGAGAATCAAAACGCAGACCGAAGTCCACGTCTCTACAAGTATTCATGCGAACGCGAAAAACACTATGCAGTATGTCCATCGGTCTCGCGGATGGAAGATGATCGTCATCTCTGCAATAAAATAGTTTATTTTTTGCGGAGATTCCTCTCATCTCCTTCTTCATGATCAATTTGTTTTCCGCAGAAGACAAGAACATGTGGCTGTCTCTTTCGAGTCAAAATCAAAAATGGCATGAGTGAAAAGTTTCTAAGATATGTCCATTTTATAAAAAAAATGGCACGAGTGAAGTTACGACTTTATTTGGCGCAGCGGTGGCGGGCAGAACCGGCGTGTGGAGAGGGAGGTTTGGAAATAGAGGGGAGGAGGCGGGGCTCGAAAAGCTCTGTTTTGGAGCTTTTCACATGGCGCGGCGGGTGCAAACGCGGCAAACGCTGCCGCCGGGTGTTTATTTACCCGCCTTGCGGTGACGTTTGCCGCAACCGCCGCGCGCCACCGCCGTGCCAAATGAAGCCTTAGAAAGTTGTCGTTTCGAGTTAAAACCAAAAAGAGTAAATCCCAAATAATTAGCTCTCAATTAATCGATTATCATTTAAATATATTTTCTGAATTTGATTATATTTACATCTAATATAAAAGCAAATAAACACAATGAATTAGTTCAAGGATGAGATGCTAGAACAAGTGAGACCCTTATTAGAGGAGTTTGCAAAAATTATGCCAGAAGAGTTGCCTGAAGGGGTTACCTTAGATGCGAGGAATGCAGCATTAGATAGATTTGATTTTTGGAGCTAGCTTGCTGAATCTACCACATTATTGGATGAGTCTGAAAGAGAGTGAGACTGAGAAGGTGCATGAGTTGTTCGGAATGGACATCAGGGAGAGCATGAGTCTGTGTAATGTTGTGGTTTTATTGACGCCAAAGAAAGATGAAAGCTACAGAATGTTTGTTGATAGTCGGACGATCAATAAAATTACATTTGGGTATAAATTTGTCCTTCCTTGATTGGAAGATATGTTGGACGGGTTGATTGGTGCAAAAAATATTCAGCAAGATTGATCTGCGAAGTGGATATCACCAGATTTGGATCAGAATGGGAGATGATTGGAAGACAACTTTCAAGACGAAGGATGGACATGATGAGTGGTTCATCGTGACATTTGGGATGTTGAATGATCATAGTAAATTTATGCGGTATTAAAATCTTTTAGGGCCCGTTTGTTTGAACAGAATTGGTTTTCTGGAATTGACATTGGCGATTAGAAATCCAATTCTAATGTTCGGCGTAACGAAATTTACGAGGATATTGGCTTTTATATGAAAACCCATGACTTTAACTTTGAACTAAAAAATCAAATCGTTAATTCTTACCTCCACCCATGAGTTTTCCGCATAATCGAGTGTTTTTGCCATAGTTTTTTGGCCTACGCGTGTGTTTTCCTGCCGGGAGTGGGTTTTTTTCGCCGGACGCGTGTTTTTCGGTCGGCACATCATGCGAGGTGGATTCAAGTTTTTGCAAGAAATTCCATTCAAATTGAGGCACAAGCAGGGGTGTAGAATAAGATATAGTTGATGCATTGAGTAGAATTAACAAAGATTACTACCAGATGTTTGGGCAATTTGATTCGCACCGTTTACAAGAACAAACCGAAGCGGAGGGATACCGCATTGGCACTCGCTGAATTTACTTACAGCGGTGTTGTTCATAGAACAACAAGAATGACACCGTTTTTCGTGGTGCGAAAAGCGCCTTCGCATGCTTTGGATTTGATCAAGTTACCTAAATAAGCTGAAAACAATGTAGCAGCGCAGAATATGGCAGAGAATTGGCAATCAGTTATGTTGTACACCCGTAAAGGTCTTAGGACGCACCTGAAGAAAGCCCTAGAAAAGAGAGGAGGGGTCGACGGTCAAAGAGCACGGTAGCACGCAGGCTGCACCCCCCCGACCGCACCGCCCTTGGGGGTGCGGCCAGCCAAGTGGCACCCCCCAGGGGGGTGCGGCCCCGTGCGGCTCAGCCGCACCCCCCCCCCCCCCCCCCCAAGGGGGTGCGGCCCAGCCGCACCCATTGGGGGGTGCGGCCAAGCCGCACCCCCCTTGGGGTGCGGCCAAGCCGCATCCCCCCTTGGGGGGTGCGGCCAAGCCGCACCCCCTTGGGGGGTGCGGCCAATCCGCACCCCCCCCCCTTGGGGGTGCGGCCAATCCGCGCCCACCCCTCCTCGGGGTGCGGTCCGGCGCCCTCTCCTCGCCAAAGGATCCCGGTCCCCCCTTTGGGGGGCAACTCCCCGCCCGCCGTCCGCCCGAGGCATCCCCGTGATTCGTTGCGCATTTGGAGCACTTCGGCGCTAGCACGCGCTCAGAACGTTTCTGAGCGCGATCAGGAAGCTTTCTCACTTTTTGTCTTTCCGGCTTCTCACTTTTTGGGTTTCCGGCTTCTCACTTTTTGGGTTTCCGGCTTCTCACTTTTTGTCTTTCCGGCTTCTCACTTTTTGTCTTTCAGGCTTCTCACTTTTCAGGAACAGTCAGTCGCCTTTTTCGCCTCCAACGGAACTGCCCGAACTACCCGAGCTGCCCGAGGGGCAAGGTGGTCATTTACGAAAAATGGCGATCCGAGGGCCCCGAACCGGAGAATATGATTCGTCCACCGAGCATTTATGGAAACTACCGACGACAAAATTACCGGGTCGCCCCCGGCCAAAGCTATAAAAGGAGCCCTAAGGCTTCATTTGAGAGGACCAAGACTTCTGGACCCGGGAGAGCTCCTTGCAGACTTTTGCGGAATTCTCCTTCGGCGCTTGAAGATCTCCTTCGTGGACTTGAAGATCTTCATCATCCCGAAAGGCGACTAGCCTTCTCACTTCCGAAAGGCGACTAGCATTCTCAGAAGAAAAAGGCGACTAGCCTTCTCACTTCCGAAAGGCGACTAGCATTCTCAGAAGAAAAAGGCGACTAGCCTTCTCACTTCCGAAAGGCGACTAGCATTCTCAGAAGAAAAATGCGACTAACCTTCTCACTTCCGAAAGGAGACTAGCATTCTCAGAAGGAAAAGGCGACTAGCCGTCTCACTTCCGAAAGGCGACTAGCATTCTCAGAAGGGAAAAAGACTTAGTTTTTCCGAGAGGTGGCCTGTCACCCTCGGAGCTCGTTCTCTCTCTCTCCAAATATCGTAATGAGCAGCGGTCTGTCGCGCTCAAGTTCTAGTTTCCAAATTGTAACCCCCGGAAGATAGTGAAGTTTGGTCGGCACAGCTCCGGCCGCGTGGTTTTTTACCCTTTCCGGGTTTTCCACGTTAAAAAGTTCCTGTGTACTCAGCAAATCTCTAATTGACTGTTTGCGCGCCTAGTTCGCTCACGAGCTAAGGTGGTTCAAGTGAACCGGTCTACCACGAGCCCTAAGCGTTCCGCAACAGTTTGGCGCCGTCTGTGGGAAACTTTCCCGAAAAACTCTTCGAGAGCAAACTGCTATGGCAAGAAAGAGTGCTCGCGTTACTGAAGGATCGATGCCGGAAGGACGCGTCGACCCAGCTCCCTCCCACTCACTTATCAATGCACCTCCCGCGGAGGAGGCGCTGCCTGCACCTGCAGCAGGTTTGGAGGTGCGCATGCAGCAGATCGAAGAACATCAAGCTGAGATGTTGGCCCTCGTGAGGAATCTTGGGGCTCCTCAAGTTCCGAACCAACCGCCGGCTTTGAACGCACCGCCGCCCCCGGCTCTGAATCATGCCCCGAACGGGGAGGTTGTCCAAGAAGACGAAGCTTCAGAAGGATTCTCCAATGCGGCAAGTACCGCTCACCTTGGCCCACCAGCTGGAGGCCCAGAAGCTTATCACCGCCGCCACCACCACAGAAGAGCTGCCCATGAGCAAGCAGTGGAAAGAGCTACGCGAGAAGAGATACGCAACATGATAGAGGAAGAGTATGCCCAAGCAGGACGACGCGCCGCTCTCGCCCGCCGTCCCGCGCATCATGGCTCCCCGCAATCACCTCAAGTCTTAGCCCATCCAATTCCTAATGGCTTCAAGCTTCCCAACATCGAGACGTTCGACAGGACGGACGATCCACTGGAACACGTCAATCACTTCACCACCGTCATGAGGATTTACAGCGCTCCTGATCAGCTCCTCTGCCAAGTGTTCCCAGCAACCTTGAAGGGACAAGCGCACACTTGGTTCCATTCCCTGCGGAATGGGGCCATCAACAACTTCACAGAAATGGCGCAGCAGTTCGTGGATCAGTTCATTGCCAACCGCCGAATTGTCCGGGATCCCTCCCACCTCTCAGGAATCCGCCAGAACAATGGAGAGACACTCAAAGATTTCTTCCGACGATTCACTACCGAGGCTCGACAGATCCCAGTAGTCGACCCCGAGCTCCTGCGATGAGTTTTCCTGGGAGGACTCCGCCCAAGTGGCTTCTACTCGGCTCTCATGAGAGAAACCGTACCAAGTTATCCCGACCTCGTTCATCGGGTTGAAGCACAGATAGCTGCAGATGATGCTATCGAAGCACACCATCGGCAATTCGAAGGAAGCCATGGAAGGAAGAGGGGATCAGATCAAGCCCCTCGCGAACGAGAAGAACGTCGCGGCGAGGAGCGTCGCGGCGATGAACGTCGGCGTAACCACCAGAGGGATCTGGGACCACAGCTGCCCAGGACCTACACCTCGTTGAACACCACCAGAACAAATGTGCTCTACGCCATACAGAACAACCCCGAGCTCCGCATGCCCAGGATACCCCCGCCAAACCCAAGGGGCGACCAGTCCAGGTACTGCGAGTTCCATCGGGGAACCGGGCATACCACTGAGGAGTGCACCAGACTCAAAGACGAAATCGAGCGCCTCATCCGCCAGGGACTCCTGGGAAGATTCCTATAGAGCCAGATTCCCAATCAGCCCCAGCAGCCTAGGGATGCAGGGGAGCAGCCCCCCGCCCCCCGAGGCGCGGGGGGAGGAAGGCCGATGGTAGGAGAAATCGAGACGATCGCCGGACCCCCCGTCTCAGCATCACAGATCCTCTCAATTGCCCAGCCCGTAAGAGACCACGAAGACAAAAAACTCAAGCAAGATATTACGATAGCTTTCGGAGATGAAGACTTGCAAGGGTTGCGGCTTCCGCACCAGGATCCACTCGTGATCAGCGCAGGGATCGGGGATCCCTGCTTCAAGGTGAAGAGAATACTGGTCGACAATGGAAGCTCGGTCGATGTCTTATTTCTCTCCACTTTGCAAAGTATGAAGCTCACAAAAGACCAGCTTAGTCCTGCAGCCGGGCCCGTCTACGGCTTCGACAACAGACCTGTCCCGGTGCAAGGCATGATCATTCTCCCAGTCACATTGGGCGAATTTCCAAGACAGTCAACGCACAACATCCAGTTCATGGTGGTAGAGTCCACCTCCGCCTATAATGCCATCTTCGGGAGACCGCTCCAGTCGATCTTTGGGGCAATCCCTTCCATTCCACACCTAGCTATGAAGTTCCCTACTGCCGCAGGAATAGGAGTAGTAAGAGGAGACCAAGAGGCAGCCAGGACCTGCTACCTGAAGCAGGCCCAACCAGCAAGAGCGACCGCTCTCAACATCAATAACTTCGACCTGCGAGACGAGGTTACTTTGCAACGAGGAGCGCCCGTTGAAGGGCTGGTAGAAATACCACTCTCCCGACGAGACCCGACTCGAACTGTTCAGGTCGGGTCACTCTTAACACAAAAAGAGCGAGAAAAGTTCACCACCTTCCTGCAGGAGAACGAGGACATTTTCGCTTGGAGCCCGGAAGACATGCCCGGGGTAGATCCTAACGTTATCTATCACTCGCTAAACATCAACCCCGCCTGCAGACCCGTGATTCAAAAGAAGAGGAACTTTGCCCCCGAGCATTTAAAGGCAATCGAGGAGGAGGTAGCTAAGCTCCTAGAGGCACGATTCATATGCGAAGCAGAATACCCCACATGGCTCGCCAACGTAGTCATGGTGAAGAAGGCCTCGGGAAAGTGGCGGATGTGCGTCGACTACAGCAATCTGAACCAAGCGTGCCCGAAGGACAGCTTCCCCCTCCCAAGGATTGACCAGCTCGTCGACGCTACGGCAGGCCATGAGCTGCTCAGCTTCATGGATGCTTATTCAGGTTACAACCAGATAAGGATGAACCCCGCAGACGAAGAACATACTGCCTTCCGCACCGACCGGGGAGTCTACTACTACAAGGTGATGCCTTTCGGCCTTAAAAATGTCGGAGCCACCTACCAAAGGCTGATGAACAAGGTCTTCAAGGACCTCATCGGAGAAACGATGGAGGTTTACGTGGACGATATGCTAGTAAAGAGCGTCCACCGACGCGACCACTTGGAAGACTTGGAAAAGTGCTTCCGGCTTCTCCGTCGCTTCCAGATGCGGCTCAATCCCAGCAAGTGTGCGTTTGGTGTGACGGCGGGGAAGTTTCTAGGTTTCATGGTAACTCATCGGGGAATTGAGGCCAACCCCGAGAAGATCAAGGCGTTGGAGGATATGTCGCCACCTCGCTCAATTAAGGAAGTACAACGCCTAAACGGGAGGATCGCTGCTTTGTCCCGTTTCCTATCACGAACGGGAGACAAGTACCTCCCCTTCTTCAAAATCCTCCGGGGAGCGCGCCATTCAGGTTTCCAGTGGACGGACGAGTGCCAAGTGGCCTTCGAGCTTCTCAAACAGTACCTGGCTTCGCCACCGCTTCTGTCAAAGTCCACCCCCGGGGAAACTCTGTTCTTGTACCTGGTCGTGTCGCCTACGGCTCTTAGCTCAGTGCTCGTGAAAGACGAAGGAAGGGTGCAGCGACCGATCTACTACCTCAGCAAAGTCCTCACCAACACCGAAACCAGATATCCGGCAGCAGACAAGACAGCCTTGGCTCTTGTTTTCTCAGCTATAAAACTTAGACCCTACTTCCAGGCTCATGCAGTCAAGGTATTGACGCAACTCACATTGCGGGCAATCCTCCAGAAGCCGGAAGTCTCGGGGAGACTTGTAAAGTGGGCCGTAGAACTCGGCGAGTTCGACATCCAATTCTTGCCTCGGCCCGACATCAAGTCACAGGTGCTCGCCGACTTCGTGGTGGAGTACACCATCCCGCCAGAAACAACCCTCATCAAAGACACCACCAGCCCCCGTTGGACCCTCTATGTCGACGACACCTCTAGAGCTGAAGGGGCCGGAGCAGGATTGCTCCTCATAAGCCCCGAAGAGATCACCCTGGATTACGGACTCCGGCTAAAGTTCCCCGCAACAAATAACATCGCGGAATACGAAGCACTGATCGCCGGTCTCCGGCTCGCCATCGACTGCAAAGCCGAGAACCTAACGATCTATACAGACTCCCAACTCGTGGTCTCACAGGTTGAAGGAGATTACGAGGCTAAGAGCGAACAGATGGCAAAGTACCTCGCATTCGCGAAATCACTTCTCCAGAAGATCTCATCGTATCAGATTCTACACATCCCCCGAGAGCAGAATTCCAGGGCGGATGCTCTATCCGAGCTTGCCACCTCACCCTCCAGCTACCAGTCTCGAAGACGCCGAATCGAAGAAGTCGTGATCCCAAGCATTCAAGGGCCATGGGAAATCGCAGCCATCCACCAGGAAGAGTCATCCTGGATGACCCCATTGCGAGCTTACCTCGAGCAAGGGCACCTTCCCGAAGATCGCCTAGAGGCGCGAAGGCTACGAATGCGGGCAGCATCGTTCACCATTATAGACGGGGAGCTTTACAAACGGGCATTCTCAGGACCATATCTAAAATGCCTGCCAGCGGGCGAGGCGGACTACGCCCTCAGGGAAGTACACGGAGGAGTCTGCGGAGAGCACCTAGGCGGGAAGGCATTAGCGCGGAAAATACTGCGTCAAGGCTTCTATTGGCCAACAATGAGGAAGGACGCGGCCGACTTTGTCCAAAGGTGCAAAAGCTGTCAGCTGCACGCCAACATGCCTCATCAACCCCCGGTCTCACTTTCCACGCTGCAGAGTGCGTGGCCATTCGCGCAGTGGGGGATCGACCTCCTCGGTCCCCTACCTCTAGCATCCGGGCAGAGGAAGTTCATCATCCTAGCCATCGACTACTTCACCAAATGGGTGGAGGCGGAGCCCCTGGCCAAAATTACGGAAGAAAACGCCAAACAATTCGTCTGGAAGAACATCGTCTGCCGCTTCGGTATCCCGGCTGCGATCATTGCCGACAACGGCACTCAATTCACTGGGAAGTCCTTCACCAAGATGTGCGAGGATCTGAAGATCAACCTGCGTCACACGGCCGTGGCACATCCGCAAAACAACGGACAAGTAGAAGTCACAAACCGCACCATCCTCAAAGGACTGAAAACACGCTTGGAAGAAGCCGGTGGACAGTGGGTAGACGCGCTCCCGAATGTGTTGTGGGCGTATCGCACAACAGAGAGGACTCCTACAGGGGAGACACCTTATAACCTCTGTTACAGAACCGAAGTTATCATCCCCGTCGACATCGGCGTTCCGAGTGCTCGAGTACTAACCTTCGACCCCAGCAAGAATGATGGACTGCTCCGAGAAAACCTCGATCTAATCCCAGAAGTTCGAGACAGCGCTGCTCACCGTGCTGCACTCTACCAAATGCGTGTCGCCCGGACCTACGACAGGAGGGTGAAGCCCAAACCAATCAACGTAGGAGATCTCGTCTTACGCAGCATCGAGGCCGCCAGTAAAGGCCCCCAAGGAGATAAGCTCTCACCGGCCTGGGAGGGCCCGTACGTAGTCACCACAGTCGTGAAACCCGGAACATACAGGCTCAGGACGGCGGAAGGGAAGATTTTGCCACGCACCTGGAACGCTCAAAACCTGCGCCGCTTTTACCAGTGATCCAGGGACCTCTACCATGTACTAAGCCACGAGCTCAAGCTCGTGCAAACTTATCTTCAATTTCTGTACCAAGCCGCGAGCTCCGACTCGTGCGAATTTATCTTATAATTTATGTACAAGCCGCGAGCTCAGACTCGTGCACCTATCTTATATTACATGTTATGTAAAAGCCGCGAGCCCAGACTCGTGCACCTATCTTATCTTACATAAAGTTATGCACCAAATGATTTCATACTGTAAAACCATATTTTGACACTTACACTCACTTAAGAAAAAACTTTATAAAGAGGCCCTGCCTCGGGGACTTTGCACCGCCGTCGATTGAAGGTTCGCCCTTCTCCTCCGCCGTCGAGTCCCAGCGTCGTAGGGGCCTGCCCCCTTACGTTCGCCCCCGGTTTGAATACACCAGCTATTCACCGGCCACTTCGAGGCCCTGCCTCGGGGGCTTTGCACCGCCGTCGATTGAAGGTTAGCCCTTCTCCTCCGCCGTCGAGTCCCAGCGTCGTAGGGGCCTGCCCCCCTTACGTTCGCCCCCGGTTTGAATACACCAGCTATTCACCGGCCACTTCGGGGCCCTGCCCCGGGGACTTTGCACCGCCGTCGATTGAAGGTTCGCCATTCTCCTCCGCCGTCGAGTCCCGGTGACGTAGGGACCTGCCCCCCTTACGTTCACCCACGGTTTGAATACACACGCTATTCACCGGCCAAGCCGCGAGCACAGACTCGTGCAAAAAAGCCGCGAGCACAGACTCGTGCAAAAAAGCCGCAAGCACAGACTTGCGCAAACTAATTTTCTATTGTGTGAAAGCCGCGGGCTCAGAACCGCGCAAGCTAATCTGTCATTTTGCAGAAACCCCTCAGCCCATACGGATATCAGAGTCGGGCAGCAAGCCCACAACGACCTCGGAAAACCAACACCCTCCGACATCAGCTCCTACCAGAAAAGCGCCGCACAGAGGACAATGGGAAAGGCCGCCGCAGAAAAAATCAAAACCTTCGAACCCCTCGCTCCGGAACTCGGACTCCGAAGGTTTGGGGGGCTTATGTTGTACACCCGTAAAGGCCTTAGGACGCACCTGAAGAAAGCCCCGGAAAAGAGAGGAGGGGTCGACGGTCAAAGAGCACGGTAGCACGCAGGCTGCACCCCCCGACCGCACCGCCCTTGGGGGTGCGGGCGGCCAAGTCGCACCCCCCAGGGGGGTGCGGCCCCCTGCGGCTCAGCCGCACCCCCCCCCCCCCCCAAGGGGGTGCGGCTCAGCCGCACCCCCCAAGGGATTGGCCCGGCCGCACCCCCTGCGGCTCAGCCGCACCCCCCCCCCCCAAGGGGGTGCGCACCCCCCCCCCCTTGGGGGTGCGGCCAATCCGCGCCCACCCCTCCTCGAGGTGCGGTCCGGCGCCCTCTCCTCGCCAAAGGATCCCGGTCCCCCATTTGGGGGGCAACTCCCCGTCCGTCGTCCGCCCGAGGCATCCCCGTGGTTCGTTGCGCACTTGGAGCACTTCGGCGCTAGCACGCGCTCAGAACGTTTCTGAGCGCGATCAGGAAGCTTTCTCACTTTTTGTCTTTCCGGCTTCTCACTTTTTGGGTTTCCGGCTTCTCACTTTTTATGTTTCCGGCTTCTCACTTTTTGTCTTTCCGGCTTCTCACTTTTTGTCTTTCAGGCTTCTCACTTTTCAGGAACAGTCAGTCGCCTTTTTCGCCTCCAACGGAACTGCCCGAACTACCCGAGCTGCCCGAGCTGCCCGAGGGGCAAGGTGGTCATTTACGAAAAATGGCGATCTGAGGGCCCCGAACCGGAGAATATGATTCGTCCACCGAGCATTTATGGAAACTACCGACGACAAAATTACCGGGTCGCCCCCGGCCAAAGCTATAAAAGGAGCCCCAAGGCTTCATTTGAGAGGACCTTGACTTCTGGACCCGGGAGAGCTCCTTGCAGACTTTTGCGGAATTCTCCTTCGGCGCTTGAAGATCTCCTTCGTAGACTTGAAGATCTTCATCATCCTGAAAGGCGACTAGCCTTCTCACTTCCGAAAGGCGACTAGCATTCTCAGAAGAAAAAGGCGACTAACCTTCTCACTACCGAAAGGCGACTAGCATTCTAAGAAGAAAAATGCCACTAGCCTTCTCACTTCCGAAAGACGACTAGCATTCTCAGAAGAAAAAGGCGACTAACCTTCTCACTTCCGAAAGGCGACTAGCATTCTCAGAAGAAAAAGGCGACTAGCCTTCTCACTTCCGAAAGGCGACTAGCATTCTCAGAAGGAAAAGACGACTAGCCGTCTCACTTCCGAAAGGCGACTAGCATTCTCAGAAGGGAAAAAGACTTAGTTTTTCCGAGAGGTGGCCTGTCACCCTCGGAGCTCGTTCTCTCTCTCTCCAAATATCGTAACGAGCAGCGGCCTGTCGCGCTCAAGTTCTAGTTTCCAAATTGTAACCCCCAGAAGATAGTGAAGTTTGGTCGCCACAGCTCCGGCCGTGTGGTTTTTTACCCTTTCTGGGTTTTCCACGTTAAAAAGTCTCTGTGTACTCAGCAAATCTCTAATTGACTGTTTGCGCGCTTAGTTCGCTCACGAGCTAAGGTGGTTCAAGTGAACCGGTCTACCACGAGCCCTAAGCGTTCCGCAACAAGTTACAACAGAAGTTCGACATAGGTATGATGAGCAGTCGAATTCTAAGCACAAACAAGTTGCGGACAAACATTGCAGAGAGAAGATTTTGTTGTAGACGATCGATTCGCAAGGAGAAGTTTTCGGTTGGCAAATACATCAAGCCGCAATCCAAGAAATGTGGGCTTTATCCAATTGAAGAGAAAATAAATGACAATATTAATGCCTATGTTATTGGACTACCTAACGATATGGGAATATCCAAAACATTTGATGCGGCGGATATTTTTCCATTCTGTCCAGATGTTGAGCCATTGTATCCGAAAACTCGAGGTCGGGTCTTTCTCAGGTGGGAGAGAACGATGCAGGGGTGATCGCAAGTCAAATTATGGAGTGATCAACGGAAAGAAATTTGGCAAGAATTAGGGCAAACTTTGAACAGTCATAACTTGGGCTAGAAGATTCTTATTTATTAGTATAATATGTTTACGAGAACTGATTTTCGAGCTCTACATTTCTCACCGAGCAAAGCTCGGGTGATTCTTATAGTGCTTTTAAGACTTTTATCAGACTTTTTTTTGGTTACATTCTGAATTTTGTTGAACGGTAACTCGCAGTATAAAAGCTCCGTTTGGTGCGGGTTTTTTGCTCCGATGAGTTTGGACAAAAACGTCACCGACATAAAATATATGTTTGACATCAGAGCGATTATGACCGCCATTACAAAGGAAAGCTATTTTTGAACGTAAAAGTGGATGAAGTTTCTTAGGTGAGGTTGGACGTTCACGCACTGTTGCGTACCCGTAAAGGCCTTGGGGTGCGTCTAGAGAACCCCGCTAAAGAGAGGAGGGGGAACCAGTCGAACCCCGGATCGCGGAAGTAGAGGACCCACCGCGCAAGAACGACGCGCTAGAAACAGCGCCAGGTAAGCACAAAACCGCACCCCACTGCCGGGGTGCGGTTAGCCCGCGCCCCACTAAGTGGGGGGCGGCTAGCCCGCACCTCACCCGCATGGGGTGCGCGCGGGTCGGCCAAGCCGCACCCTCCCCCATAGGAGGGTGCGGCCAAGCCGCACCCCCCATGGGAGGTGCGGCCAAGCCGCACCCCCCCATGGGGGGTGCGGCCCAACCGCACCCCCCATAGGGGGGTGCGGCCAAACCGCACCCCCCCCCTCCCTTGGGGGGTGCGGCCCAACAGCACCCCCCTTGGGGGGTGCGGCCCAACCGCACCCCCCCTTGGGGGGTGCGTGCGGCCAAACCGCACCCCCCCCCATGGGGGGTGCGGTCCAACCGCACCCCCCCATGGGGGGTGCGGCCAAACCGCACCCCCCCCCATGGGGGGTGCGGCCAAACCGCACCCCCCATAGGGGGGTGCGGCCGTAGAAGGGTGCGGCCAAACCGCACCCTCCCGTGCAAGGTGCGGCCCAGTCCCCCTCTGCGGAGGACGTAGCCGAAACCGCATCCCCGCGTCGGAAAGGGCCGAAGTCCGCTTTTCTCGGCTTCGCTCACTTTTTCGCCTCACCTCGCTCGCTTTTTGGCCCTGCTCACTTTTGCGCCTCGCCTCGCTCACTTTTTGTCTTTTCAGTTTCTCACTTTTCAGGAACAGTTTGTCGCCTTTCCTCAAAGGGCAAGACGGTCATTTATGAAAAATGGTGATCCGAGTGCCCCAAATCGAGAAATATGACTCGTCAGCCAAGGTGGTTATGGTGGTTACGACGGCAAAATTACTGGGCTACCCCCGGCAAAAGCTATAAAAAGGCCCCCAAGGCTTCATTTAAAGGATGGGGACTTTGAGACGAGAGAGAGCTCCTTGAAGATTTCCACGGATTTCTCCTTCGGCGCTTGAAGATCATCTTCGAGGACTTAGAGAAATCCTTACTCGCGAAAGCGGACAAGGTTCTCGCTTTCGTTCCCAAGAAAGCGGACAAGGCTCCCGCTTTCGTTCTCGAAAGCGGACAAGGCTCTCGCTTTCGTTCTCAGGAAAGCGGGCAGGACAGTCTCACTTCTGTCCTCTCAAAAGCAGACAGGGCTGTCTCACTTCTGTCCTCTGGAAAGCAGGCACGGCCTTCTCACTTTGGTTCACTGTTGTACTCGTAGGAAAAGTACTTAGTTTTTCCGAGAGGTGGTCTGTCACCCTCGGAGTGCTCTCCCTCTTTCTCTCTACTATTGTAACGAGTAGCGGCCTGTCGCACTCGATCTCTTAGCATCCAGTTGTAACCTCTCAAGAGATAGTGAAATTTGGTCGGCACAGCTCCGACCACGTGGTTTTTCACCCTTTCCGGGTTTTTCACGCTAAAAAAGTCCCAGTGTACTCAACAATCTCAAATTGACTGTTTGCGCGCTTAGATTGCTCCCGAGCTAAGGCGGTTCAGTTGAACCGGTCTACCAAGAGCCCTAAGCGACCCGCAACAGTTTGGCGCCGTCTGTGAGAAAAGTTCCCGAAACTCTCTGAGGGCCAACAATAATGGCAAGAAAGAGTGCTCGCACTACTGAAGGATCAATACCGGAGGGGCGCGTCGATCCAGCCCACTCCCACTCGCTTATCAATGCGCCTCCCAGGGAGGAGGCGGTACCTGCTCCCGTAGCTGGGCTGGAAGTACGCATGCAGCAAATTGAAGAACACCAAGCCGAGATGTTGGCTCTCGTAAGGAATCTCGGGGTACCTCAAGTCCCGATCCAACCGCCGGCCCTGAACGCACCGCCACCCCCAGTTCCGAATCACGCCCCAAACGAAGAGGTCGTTCGGGAGGACGAAGCCTCGGAAGGATTCTCCAACGCAGCAAGCTCCGCTCACCTCGCCCCGCCAGCTAGGGGCATAGAAGCTGACCACCATCGCAATCGCCCGAGAAGAGATGCCCCTGGTCAAGCAACGGGAAGAACCACGCGAGAAGAAATGCGCGACATGATAGAAGAGGAGTACGTCCGAGCAGGGCGACGCGCAGTTCTCGCCCATCGTCCCGCGCACCACGGCTCCCCACTGTCACCGCAAGTCCTGGCCCATCCAATCCCAAACGGCTTCAAGCTCCCCAGCATCGAGACATTTGACGGAACGGATGATCCGTTAGAGCATGTCAATCACTTCACCACCGTCATGAGGATTTATAGCGCCCCTGATCAGCTCCTCTGTCAAGTATTCTCGGTAACCTTGAAGGGACAAGCACGCACTTGGTTCCACTCCCTACCGAATGGGGCCGTCAGCAACTTCACGGAGCTGGCACAGCAGTTCGCGGACCAATTCATCGCCAACCGCAGAATTGTCCGAGATCCCTCCCACCTCTCAGGGATCCGCCAAAATGATGGTGAAACGCTCAAAGATTTCTTCAGACGCTTCACTATGGAGGCTCGTCAAATCCCAGGGGTGGACCCTGAGCTCCTGCGGGGAGTCTTTCTTGGAGGACTCCGCCCAAGCGGCTTCTACTCAGCTCTCATGAGAGAAACCGTGCCAAGTTACCCCGACCTCGTTCGCCGAGTTGAGGCTTGATAGCCGCGGACGAGGCCATCGAGGCCCATCGCCGGCAGTTTGAAGGTAATCAAGGGAGGAAGAGAGGATCCGATCAAGCCCCCCGCGAGCGAGAGGAGCGACGCGGCGAGGAGCGACGCGGCGAGGAGCGCCGCGGTGGCGAACGCCGTCGTAATCCCCAAAGGGACCAGGAACCGTTGCCACCCCGAATCTATACCCCATTGAACACCACTAGAACGAATGTACTCTACACCATCCAGAACAACCCAGAGCTCCGCATGCCCCGGGCGCAACCCCCAAATCCAAGGGGTGACCAATCCAAGTACTGCGAATTCCATCGAGGGACCGGGCATACCACCGAGGAATGCACCAGACTTAAAGACGAGATCGAGGGCCTCGTCCGCCAGGGACTCCTGGGCAGATTCTTGCAAGGCCAGATCCCTAATCAGCACCAGCAGCCTAGGGAGGCAAGGGAGCAACCTCCCGCTCCCCGAGGCGCGGGAGGAGGAAGACCGATGGTAGGAGAGATCAAGACGATCGCCGGACCCTCCGTCTCAGCGTCACAAATCCTCTCAATTGCCCAGTCCGGGAGGGACCACGAAGACAAGAAGCTCAAGCAGGACGTCACGATCGCTTTCGGAGAAGAAGATCTGCAGGGATTACGGCTCCCACACCAGGATCCGCTCGTAATAAGTGCAGGGATAGGAGATCCTTGCTTCAAGGTGAAGAGAATACTAGTCGACAATGGAAGCTCAGTGGACGTTCTGTTCCTCTCCACTCTGCAAAATATGAAGCTCACAAAAGATCATCTCAGCCCTGCGGCCGGGCCCGTCTACGGCTTCGACAACAGACCTGTCCCGGTGCTAGGGATGATCACCCTCCCAGTCACGTTAGGCGAGTTTCCAAGGCAGTCCACATATAGCATCCAATTCGTGGTGGTGGAGTCTACCTCCGCCTATAATGCCATCTTCGGGAGGCCGCTCCAATCAATCTTCGGAGCAGTCCCATCCATTCCGCATCTGGCTATGAAGTTCCCAACTGCCGCCGGCTAGGGATCGTAAGAGGAGATCAAGAGGCAGCCCGAACCTGTTACTTAAAGCAGGCTCAGCCGGTAAAGGCGACCGCTCTGAACATCAATAACTTCGACCTCCGGGACGAGGCTACTTTACAGCGTGGAGCACCTGTTGAGGGGCTAATAGAAGTACCACTCTCCCGGCAAGACCCGGCTCGAACTGTTCAAGTCGGGTCACTTTTATCGAAAGAAGAACGAGAGGAGCTTACGGCCTTCTTACAAAGAAACGGGGACATCTTCGCCTGGATCCCGGAAGACATGCCAGGAGTAGACCCGGATGTCATCTACCACTCTTTAAACATCAACCCCGCCTGCCGACCTGTGATTCAAAAGAAGAGAAACTTTGCCCCCGAACGGTTGAAGGCGATCGAGGAGGAGGTAGCCAAACTTCTGGAAGCAGGATTCATACGAGAAGCAGAATACCCCACGTGGCTGGCTAACGTAGTCATGGTAAAGAAGGCCTCGGGAAAGTGGCGAATGTGCGTCGACTATAGCAACCTGAACCAGGCATGCCCAAAAGACAGCTTCCCCCTCCCAAGGATCGACCAACTCGTCGACGCGACAGCCGGCCACGAGCTACTTAGCTTCATGGACGCTTACTCAGGTTACAACCAGATACGGATGAACCCGGCGGACGAAGAGCATACCGCCTTCCGCACCGACAGAGGAGTCTATTGCTACAAGGTAATGCCCTTCGGCCTTAAAAACGCTGGAGCCACCTATCAAAGGCTAATGAACAAGGTCTTCAAGAGCCTCATCGGAGAGACGATGGAGGTTTACGTGGACGATATGTTGGTGAAGAGCGTCCACCGTTGCGACCACTTAAAAGACTTGGGAAAGTGCTTTCAGCTTCTCCGTCGTTTCCAAATGCGGCTCAATCCCAGCAAGTGCGCATTCAGTGTGACGGCCGGAAAATTCTTGGGTTTCATGGTAACCCATCGAGGGATTGAGGCTAACCCCGAAAAGATCAAGGCATTAGAAGATATGTCACCACCTCGTTCGATTAAGGAAGTGCAACGTCTAAACGGGAGGATCGCTGCGTTATCCCGTTTCCTATCACGGATAGGAGACAAATACCTCCCTTTCTTCAAAATCCTCCGGGGAGCGCGCCACTCCGGTTTCCAATGGACTGACGAATGTCAGGCGGCCTTCGAACTCCTCAAGCAATATCTGGCCTCACCGCCGCTTTTGTCAAAACCCACCCCGGGAGAGACCCTGTTCTTGTACCTAGCGATATCACCTACATCTCTCAGCTCGGTACTCGTAAAGGATGAAGGGGGGGTGCAACGACCGATTTACAACATCAGCAAAGTCCTCACTGACACCGAAACCAGATACCCCGCGGCAGACAAGACGGCCTTGGCTCTTGTCTTCTCAGCCAGAAAGCTTCGGCCCTACTTCCAGGCTCATACCGTAAAAGTGTTGACACAACTCCCGCTACGGGCAATCCTTCAGAAACCAGAAGTCTCGGGGAGGCTAGTAAAGTGGGCTGTAGAGCTCGGCGAGTTTGACATTAAATTCCTACCGCGACCTGACATCAAGTCGCAAGTACTCGCCGACTTTGTTGTGGAATACACCATTCCGCCAGAAACGAACCTAGCCAAAGACGCCCCTAGCCCCCGGTGGACTCTCTATGTCGACGGTGCCTCAGGAACAGAAGGGGCAGGAGCAGGAGTACTCCTCGTAAGCCTCGACGAGATCACCTTGGATTACGGGCTCCGGTTAAAGTTCCCCGCAATAAATAACGTTGCAGAATACGAGGCGCTAATCGCCGGTCTCCGGCTCGCCATCGATTGCAAGGCGGAAAACCTGACGGTCTACGCCGACTCCCAACTCGTAGTCTCGCAAGTCGAAGGAGACTATGAGGCCAAAAGCGACCAGATGGCAAAATACCTCGCACTTGCAAAATTGCTCCTTCAGAAAATCTCGACGCATCAAATCTTGCACATCCCCCGAGAGCAGAACTCCAGGGCGGATGCCCTGTCTAAGCTCGCCACTTCACCATCCAGCTACCAATCTCGAAGACGCCGGATGGAAAAGATCGTGGTCCCAAGCATACAGGGACCATGGGAGATCGCCGTCATCCACCAAGAAGAGTTATCCTGGATGACTTCATTGCGAGCTTACCTTGAACACGGACACCTCCCTGAAGATAGCTTAGAAGCGCGAAGGTTACGGATGCGGGCGGCATCATTCACCGTAATAGACGGAGAACTTTACAAACGGGCATTTTCGGGCCCATATCTAAAGTGCCTACCGACAGACGAGGCAGACTATGCCCTCCGAGAAGTACACGCGGGAATCTGCGGAGAGCACCTAGGCGGGAAGGCATTGGCGCGGAAGGTACTACGCCAAGGATTCTATTGGCCAACAATGAAAAGGGACGCAATCGAGCTAGTTCAAAAATGCAGGAGCTGTCAACTGCACGCCAATACATCCCATCAGCCCCCGGTTTCGCTTTCCGCACTCCAAGGTGCGTGGCCATTCGCGCAGTGGGGAATCGACCTTCTCGGCCCACTGCCTCTAGCATCCGGGCAAAGGAAGTTCATCATCCTGGCCATCGATTACTTCACCAAGTGGGTAGAGGCGGAGCCCCTGGCCAAAATCACGGAAGAAAACGCTAAACGATTCGTTTGGAAGAACATCGTCTGCCGCTTCGGCATCCCAGCAACAATCATTGCCGATAACGGCACCCAGTTCACCGGGAAATCCTTCACCAAAATGTGCGAAGACCTGAAGATCAACCTCCGTCACACCGCAGTAGCACATCCACAAACCAACGGACAAGTAGAAGTCACAAACCGCACCATCCTCAAAGGATTGAAGACGCGTTTAGAAGAAGCTGGGGGACAATGGGTGGACGCACTCCCAAACGTACTGTGGGCGTACCGCACAACAGAGCGGACCCCCACGGGAGAAACGCCTTACAATCTCTGTTACGGTACCGAAGCTATCATCCCCGTCGACGTCGGCGTTCCAAGCACTCGAGTGCTAACCTTCGATCCCAGCGAAAATGACGGACTGCTTCGGGAAAACCTCGACCTAATTCCCGAGGTTCGGGATAACGCTGCCCAGCGCGCCGCATCCCACCAAAGGCGCATAGCCCGAGGCTATGACAGAAGGGTAAAACCCAGGCCAATCAACGTAGGAGATCTCGTCCTACGCAGCATCGAAGCAGCCGGCAAAGGCCCTCAAGGAGATAAGCTCTCACCAGCCTGGGAAGGCCCATACGTTGTCACTACGGTTGTAAAGCCCGGAACATACAGGCTCAGAACGGCAGAAGGAAAGACTCTACCACGGACCTGGAACGCCCAGAACCTGCGCCGCTTTTACCAGTAACATAGTCGTCTATCGTCAACTAAGCCGCGAGCCCCGACTCGTGCAAACTTATCTTACCGTTTATTATAAAGCCGCGAGTTTAGGATCGTGCACCTATCTTCTGTTATGTACTAAGCCGCGAGCCCAGACTCGCGCAAACTGGTTTTATGTTAGAAAAACTATGTTAAAAAAAGACTTCTTGCTATAAAAATAGACGCGTACCTCGTCACCTATATTTAATAAAGGAAAAATCTTTACTTCGGGGCCCTGCCCCGGGGACTTTGCATCGCCGTCGATTGAAGGCTCGCCCTTCTCCTCCGCCGTCAAGTCCCGGTGTCGTAGGGGCCTGCCCCCCCCCCCCCCCCCTTACGTTCACCCTCGGTTTGAATACAAACGCTATTCACCGGCCAAGCCGCGAGCCAGACTCGTGCAAAAAGCCGCGAGCCAGACTCGTGCAAAAAGCCGCGAGCCAGACTCGTGCAAAAAGCCGCGAGCCAGACTCGTGCAAAAAGCCGCGAGCCAGACTCGTGCAAAAAGCCGCGAGCCAGACTCGTGCAAAAAGCCGCGAGCCAGACTCGTGCAAAAAGCCGCGAGCCAGACTCGTGCAAAAAGCCGCGAGCCAGACTCGTGCAAAAAGCCGCGAGCCAGACTCGTGCAAAAAGCCGCGAGCCAGACTCGTGCAAAAAGCCGCGAGCCAGACTCGTGCAAAAAAGCCGCAAGCCCAGACTTGTGCAAGCTAACTTTCTAAAAGCCGCGGGCTCAGAACCGTGCAAAGTTTTGCAGGAAACTCTCAAGCTGTTCAGATATAAAAACCGCCGCAGAAGAATCAAAACCTCCGAACTCCTCGCAACAAGATTCGGACTCCGGAAGTTTGGGGGGCTTATGTTGCGTACCCGTAAAGGCCTTGGGGTGCGTCTAGAGAACCCCGCTAAAGAGAGGAGGGGGAACCAGTCGAACTCTGGATCGCGGAAGTAGAGGACCCATCGCGCAAGAACGACGCGCTAGAAACAGCGCCAGGTAAGCACAAAACCGCACCCCATTGCCGGGGTGCGGTTAGCCCGCGCCCCACTAAGTGGGGGGCGGCTAGCCCGCACCTCACCCGCATGGGGTGCGCGCGGGTCGGCCAAGCCGCACCCTCCCCCATAGGAGGGTGCGGCCAAGCCGCACCCCCCATGGGAGGTGCGGCCAAGCCGCACCCCCCCATGGGGGGTGCGGCCCAACCGCACCCCCCATAGGGGGGTGCGGCCCAACCGCACCCCCCATAGGGGGGTGCGGCCAAACCGCACCCCCCCCCAACCCTTGGGGGGTGCGGCCCAACCGCACCCCCCTTGGGGGGTGCGGCCCAACCGCACCCCCCATAGGGGGGGTGCGGCCAAACCGCCCCCCCCCCCCCCATGGGGGGTGCGGCCCAACCGCACCCCCCCAGGGGGGAGGGTGCGGCCAAACCGCACCCCCCCATGGGGGGTGCGGCCGTAGAAAGGTGCGGCCTGGTCCCCCTCTGCGGAGGACGTAGCTGAAACCGCATCCCCGCGTCGGAAAGGGCCGAAGTCCGCTTTTCTCGGCTTCGCTCACTTTTTCGCCTCACCTCGCTCGCTTTTTGGCCCTGCTCACTTTTGCGCCTCGCCTCGCTCACTTTTTGTATTTTCAGTTTCTCACTTTTCAGGAACAGTTTGTCGCCTTTCCTCAAAGGGCAAGACGGTCATTTATGAAAAATGGTGATCCGAGTGCCCCAAATCGAGAAATATGACTCGTCAGCCAAGGTGGTTATGGTGGTTACGACGGCAAAATTACTGGGCTACCCCCGACAAAAGCTATAAAAAGGCCCCCAAGGCTTCATTTAAAGGATGGGGACTTTGAGACGAGAGAGAGCTCCTTGAAGATTTCCACGGATTTCTCTTTCGGCGCTTGAAGATCATCTTCGAGGACTTAGAGAAATCCTTACTCGCGAAAGCGGACAAGGTTCTCGCTTTCGTTCCCAAGAAAGCGGACAAGGCTCCCGCTTTCGTTCTCGAAAGAGGACAAGGCTCTCGCTTTCGTTCTCAGGAAAGCGGGCAGGACAGTCTCACTTCTGTCCTCTCGAAAGCAGACAGGGCTGTCTCACTTCTGTCCTCTGGAAAGCAGGCACGGCCTTCTCACTTTGGTTCACTGCTGTACTCGTAGGAAAAGTACTTAGTTTTTCCGAGAGGTGACCTGTCACCCTCGGAGTGCTCTCCCTCTTTCTCTCTACTATTGTAACGAGTAGCGGCCTGTCGCACTCGATCTCTTAGCAACCAGTTGTAACCTCTCAAGAGATAGTGAAATTTGGTCGGCACAGCTCCGACCACGTGGTTTCTCACCCTTTCCGGGTTTTCCACGCTAAAAAAGTCCCAGTGTACTCAACAATCTCAAATTGATTGTTTGCGCGCTTAGATTGTTCCCGAGCTAAGGCGGTTCAGTTGAACCGGTCTACCAAGAGCCCTAAGCGACCCGCAACACACACGATGATTCATAATCACTACGTTAATGACCGCCGCCACCCGACAAACAAAGGCAGAATCATTTTTTATGTGACAAAAAAAAGCTTCCAACAATCTCTATCCCATAGCCTTTATTAATAATTATTATTAACAATTCTTTAATTTTAATCATTATTTTTTAAAAAAAGGAGTGGTACAATTCTTTAGTCAATATTTTTAATCAACTTTTTCTATACCACACATAGATTTACCCCTTTGCCCCTCACACTACAATTTTTTTTGGTAAAGTATGTACCACCGCTTTTTTAAATTTTAATTTATTAGAAAAAAAATTGGGCCGCGGTGCTTCCCACGTTGGATTAACGAAGGTTGATCTGGACTGTCCAAAATGGAGCAATTTTTTTTTACGTAAATATCCTCTAAATTCATAAATTGCGTTTATCTAAGAAAATTAAAGAATATTAATTTTGATATTTTTATAATCTACCCATTTGTCCATATTCGAATTATTTCTGAAAACAATTCTAAAATTGGTATGTTTCAATAAGTTTGTGTGCATGATTTTCTGATCGAATACTTTTCAGAAATAATCAAAATTGTTGCGGGTCACTTGACGTTTTGGTAGATTGATCGAATTGAACCACCTTAGCTCACGAGCGTGTCGAGCGCGCAAACAGTCAATAAGACAATTGCTAAATAACACAAACAGGTTTTATCGTGGAAAACACGAAAATGGTGAAAAAACACGCGGTAGGAGCTGTGCCGACCAAATTTCACTATATTCTTGTTTGTTACAATTGAAAGCTGAGAACTCGAGCGCGATAAACCGCTGCTCGTTACAATAGTAGAGAAAGAAAACCACGAGGGTGACATGTCACCTTTCGAGAGAATAAGCATTTCTCTGAGAACGAAAGTGAGATTCTTGAGTTGTCTTTCGTAACTTGAAGGATTCCCGACTCGCTTAGAAAGCTATCTTCCGAGGCAAATGAAAATCTTCAACGACACGAAGGAGACATTCAAAGAAGATCTTCAAGCGTCGAAGGAGAATTCCAGGGAAATCTTCAAAGGAGCTCTCCCGGGCGTGGAAGAGAAGGTCCCTTGAAATGAAGGCTCTAGGCTTCTTTTATAGCCTCGGGCAGGGGTACCCAGTAATTTCAACGTTGTAACCACCGTAATCATCTGACGGACGAATCACGCTGATCGATTTGGAACACACGAATCACCACTTTTGGGATATTCCTGTCTTACCTCCTAGGCAATTCGGTAAATTCGGGCAGCTTCGTTGACGACGTTGAGCGCAGAGAACTAGACCTGCAATCTAGAAAATTAGGAAAGGTTAAATGTCGCACGCGTCGTGAACACAGAAGCGTTTTGAGCGCGCAACGAACACGGAAGCGTTCTGAGCGCGCGGTGAGCGTGGAGGCGTTGAGAGGGAAGGGGATTTGAGCGCGCGGTGAGCACAGAGGCGTTCTGATCAAGCACGCAACGAACACTGAGACATTCTGAGCGCGCGGTGAGCGCGGAGGCATTCAGCACTCGTCGTGAACTTGGACCCAAACAAAATAGCCAAACGATGTTGGGGATGTGTGGCCAAAAGAGGGAGAGCTCACCCCATTAACGGGGGGTGCTCCCCTGGCTGAGGCTTTGGTCGTACCCCCTAAAGCGGGCGGCCGCACTCCCAAGGGGAGTGCGTTTTGGCCGCATACACAAAGGGGGAATGTGGCCTGGCCGCACCCCCTATGGGGGTGCGGGTTTGGCCGCACCCCCAAGGGGGGGGGGCGGCGTGGTCGCATCCCCTATGGGGGTTCCGACCTGGCCGCCCCCCTATGGGGGTTCCGGCTTGGCAGCACCCTCTATGGGGATGCGGTTTTGGCCGCACCCTCGACGGGGGTGCGGTTTTGGCCGCACCTCCCAAGAGGGGTGCGGCTGAACCCGACCGTCCATGGCCGCACTCCCCTGAGGGGGGTGTGACCGGCCTTGGACACACCCCTCAAGGAGGGTGCGGCTATGCGGTTTTGGCCGCACCCAACGAGGGGGAGGTGTGTGCCTGGGCTTGGCTGGTGCCGTGCCGGGTAGGTGCGGCGGGCGGGCGACGAGGTGCGCGACGAGGCTTGGTGGCGGTGAAGAGAGAAAGAGGGAGAGATAGAGAGAGGTTCGTGCATGCCTCGTAGAGAGAGAGAGAGAGAGAGAGAGAGAGAGAGAGAGAGAGAGAGAGAGAGAGAGAGAGAGAGAGAGAGAGAGAGAGAGGGTTGGATGGAGAGAGAGAGTGGGGTTGCGGTTACCCCCATGATAGGGTATGCTTACCCCCATGGGGGTGCAGTTAGCGTGTGCACGTACGTGCGTTCCGGTGGCTATTTAGAGGACCAAATAGACTCAAAATTACGCGAGAACGGGCACGTTGGAATCGTATTGGCGAGGCGGTCGAGCTCACGGCGAAAATCATAGGTTCGACCTGGTTCGATCAGGTCCGTTTTGGGGAACCCCATCAAGAATAAGGAAAAAAATCCTTCAAATGGAGGGGATACATTTCAGGGTTTAGATGAGACTTCATTTATACGACGATGCAAAACATTTTGATTATGGAGAGAATTAAAACGGATAAATAAAATTACTCGACATGTCAGATAAAGAATGGGTTGATCCGGACCCTAAAATGAATCCCCCATTTAGATCAAATGGCGAGGGAGGATCTTAATTTGCTTGGAAGTGTATTGGAATTGAGAGTTACATTTCTTGCTTTTTTTTTCACTTATCTTATTCCTATATTAATTGAGACTTCGTTTGGCGCTCTGGTGGCGATCGTGAATGTGGTAGTTATGAACTGTCGTTCGTGAACGCCCGTCCTCATCAACTTTTATGTTCAAAATTATGTCGCAGTCGTAAATTATGTATTTGGCTTGACAACAGTTATGACCACCACCAAGAAAAAAAATATTAGTTTTGAACATAAAAATGAATGAAGTTCCTTAGGTGAGATCGGACGTTGACGAATGAAAGTTCGCACAACCTCCATTTGTCGCAGTTCTACTCTCCACCGCCATGCCAAACTGAGCATTAATCTAAAGCCAAATCTTAATTTTTTTTGGTCAAAATAGCAATTTAAAGCGATCTTCAAGAATTGATTTTGAGCGGACTCCAACAAAAACGGATCGAGATCAAACCCACTTCAACCGCGTTCTACTCTTGAGCTCAGCAGTTCAAACCGATCGAGTACGAGTTACTAAGGCTCCATTTGTCGCGGGTTTTTTTTGCTCCGCCACCGTCATAGAATGCATGTTTGGCAAGCAATGGTCACGACCGCCACCGAGAAAATAAAATTAGTTTTGAACATAATTTTGAACATAAAAACGAATAAATTTCATTAGGTGATCAAGATCGGGTGTCCACGAACGACGGCTCATAATCACTACGCTCACAGCCGCAGCCTTACCAAACGGAGCTTAAGGAAGAACAGGCCAAATAATAACACGCGTGCTGCTATGAGTGGTGGGGTCGGGTTATGGGATAAACTAAGATTAATTATAACCACCGCATCTTTACAGCTGAATAATGACAGCTGATCAGCCCAATCATCATCCGCCGTTTAGGGTTGCTTTCCGTCCAGATTAACGGCCCGATAATCACGCACTTTATTAAGACTGTTATGGTCATAATTAAAGGGTAATGTTATAAGCATACCTATAATTGCTAAACGCAGTCCATTGATATTAACAGTCCATTGAAAATTTAAGCGTCCGTTTTTTGAATAGAATTGACTTTCTGGAATTGGCTTTTCGACGAAAATCAATATCTACATGAATTGGCTTTGTACAAAATTCCAATTTCGTTGTTCGGCTGTAAGATTAAATTCAGTCAACAGAATTGGAATTGAGACACAAAAGTTGTTCGGTTGAATGATGAAATTGGAATTGGAATTGAAATTATACAATAATTTTATAAAACTCAAAATGCGCCGAACGCATTAAATTGCATAATATATTTTAAGACGCCCGTTTTTCGCTCAAGCGCAATTTTTTCGCCCAGGTGCGCATTTTTTTCCCCGGCAAAAACGAGCGCCCGGGCGAAAAAACGCGCGCCCGGGGGAAATACGCGCGCCCGTGCGAATTAAATAAGCGCGCCCGGGTGAAATACGCGCGCCCGGGCGAATTAAATACGCGCGCCCGGGCGAAATACGCGCGCCCGGGCGAAATACGCATGCCGGCGAGAAACGCGCTCCCGGGCGAAAAATGCACGCTTGGGCGGAAAACGTGCGCCCGGATGAAAAAAATCGCGCACGGCTGAAAAACGCGCGCCCGGGCGGAAAAACGTGCCCCCGAACGAAAAAATATTCGCGCTATTCAAAAAATGTGTGCTCGGGTCGAAAAACACGCGCCGACCGAAAAACGCGCTCTCGGGCGAAAAATGCGCGCCCGAGCGAAAAATGACTGGCAGGTCGAAAAACACCCGGTCGGCCGAAAAATGCCCGCCCGGGAGAAAAATACGCGCCCGGTGAAAAACGCGCGCCCGAGCAAAAAATCGCGCTCCCCGGCGAAAAACGCCCGCCTGGGAGAAAAATGAACTTCCGGTCGAAAAGCACGCACCCGGCCGAAAAAGGTACCCTGCAGGAAAACGCACGCCCGAGCGAAAAACGCATTTGTAGGTCGAAAAACTCTAGTGAAAACATTCGATTATGCGGAAAACCCATGGGTAGAGGTAAGAATTGACTATTTGATTTTTGTATTCATAGTCAAAGTCATGAGTTTTCACATGGAAGTCAATATCCGCTTAAATTCTGTTGCGCTGAACATTAGAATTGGATTTCTAATTTAAATGCCAATTCCAGAAAGAAAATTCCGTCCAAACGAACCCTAAGGGTCCGTTCGGCGCGCAGGTAATGGCTTTCTGGAATTGGCTTTGGCCAGAAAACCAATATCTGCAGGAATTGGTTTTGTGCATAAAACCAATTCTGATGTTCGGTTGCATGATGGAATTCAGTGAACAGAATTGGAATTGATATCTGTAAGTTGTTCGGCTGCACGATGGAATTGGCTTTCTGGAATTGAAATTTTTAAAAGCGTGTGCTCGGGCGAAAAGCGCGCGCCCGGGCAAAAAACGCGCCCCCGGGCTAAAAAATCGCGCCGGGGCAAAAAATCGCGGTCGGCGAAAAAATCGCGGTCGGGCGAAAAAATCGCGCTCCCGGGCGAAAAAATCGCGCCCTAGGAGAAAAAATCGCGCCCGGGCGAAAAAATCGCGCCCGGGCGAAAAAATCGCGCCCGGGCGAAAAAAAAATCGCGCCCGGGCGAAAAAATCACGCCCGGGCGAAAATATGCGCCCGGGTGAAATAAACGCGCCCGGACGAAAAACACCCTGCAGGAAAACGCACGCTCGGGCGAAAAACTCGCGTGTAGGTTGAAAAACTCTAGTGTAAACATTTGATTATGCGGAAAACCTATGGACGGAGGTAAGATTGCTATTTTATTTTTTAGTTCATATAGTAAAAGCCATGGGTTTTCACATGAAAGCCAATATCCGCTTAAATTTTGTTGCGCCGAACACTAGAATTGGATTTCTAATCTCCAATGTCAATTCCAGAAAGCCAATTCCATCCAAACGAACGGACCCTAAGTGTTTTTAGGACTGCGAATAACCGTTTTAAGTGTTTTTAGGACTGCGAATAGCTATCGTAGGACTGCTAATAACATCGCCCTAATTAAAATGGTTAAAGTGAGAGTGTCGAGTCGTTAGCGTAGGTACACCTGAACCCTATTACCCTACTAATTAGGGTTAGGCACTAAGCTCATAGTTAGAATGCTTTTTCACTATTTTAAATGAAACAACCCTACTAATTAATGATGCTTTGTCACCAAAAAAGTAGCCTTGCCATTGGGTGTTATCTTAGTGTACACACAATCTTAATTAGGACAGGTCAGAAATGAATGGAAATTTTTTTGGTGCGTGTAACACGTCATTCTCTAATCTCTATAAATCGCAGTTTTTTGCTTCATGTCATAGACTTTTGCAAAAAATCTACGCAGAGTGCATGAATTATGTTATTTTTACAATCATTTTAAGTACCAATTTACTATACATATTCAGAGGATATCTGAAATATCTGATCGGATTTTTTATTTGGATAAAAACAATATGATCGGATTTTTTTCCTCAGATATCACAAAGATGTGGACAAATTTGTACTTAAAATAATTGTAAAAATACCACAATTTATATTCCGTAACTTTTTTTTTTGCACACTTAAAAATATGGTTTGGAGAAAAAAGAGAGGTATAACGCGCGTAGAGGATGGTGCGTTACACGCACCCAAAAAAATTACTCCATAAGTATACGCAATTCATGAGTGTCATTCATTTGTGTATTTCTTGGACCATTGCAGAGCGCATGCTATTGATGCATAAGTCATCGGACATGTCTGCCAATATTTATTGTTAGGCCGCACGCCAGGGAATATTGCCTAAGCTCCCCAGTCCTTATTGCTCATAAAAATTGTAAATTGTCCATATAGGGAGCTAGAAATGTCACATTATATGAACATGATGTATGAAATTAAACATATTTTTGTTTGGATAATTGAGGTCATGGATTTCATTTTTTTTAAATGACATTTTGGGACAAAATGACATCACAATCACCTAGAATGCCCCCCCCCCCCCCCCCCCCCCCCAACTTATAATCAATGTGAATTGTATTTGTAATAGTATGTTTTAGGAGAGAGAGTATTTATGTAACACTTTCAAAATAAGTATTGTTGCGGGTCACTCAGTGCTCTTTCAGACCGGGCGAATTGAACCGTCTTAGCCCGAGCGTGGGCCGAGTGCACAAACAGTCACAGAGAGAACAAACAGGTAGCAAGAGAACGTTTTAGCGTGGAAAACCCGGAAAGGGTGAAAAACCACGTGGCCGGATCAGCGTCAGCCAAATTTCACTAAGTGTTAGAGTGTTACAAGTAAAGTTGCGAGAACTGAGAGCGATATGCCGCTTCTCGTTACAATTGCAGTTAAAGGAAAGTTCCTGAGGGTGACATACCACATCTTAGAAAAAACTAAGTATTTTGCTGTTGTAGGAGGTCTTCGAGGTCCGAAGCAGATCTTCAAGTGACGAAGGAGATTTTCGAATCACGAAGGAGATCTTCGAACTCTGAAGGATGTCTTCGAACCGCGAAGGAGATCTATGAAATAATTCTTCAATGAGCTCACTCGGATGCGAAGTGTACTATGTCAGATCCCCTCAAATGAGGATTCATGGTCCCTTTTATAGACTTGGTCGGGGGCGGCTCGGTAATTTCGCCGTCGTAACTACTGTAACCACCTGACGGGCCGATCCCGGCCGTTGATCGAGAGCACAAGAATCATATGGACTTAGTGGCATTAAGCGTGCGTCGAGCACCGAGCGGGAGCGCCGTAAAAACACGATCGGAGCCGCGCGAAGACGACACGAAGGGGCGGCGGCGTGCCGTGCGGCGAGGGAGATCGACCGACACCGCGCATGCCGTGCGCAGCACCGCCGCACGCGGTTGCGCGCAGGCCGCGCGCGCTAGCGCTGCGCCCGTGTTAGCGCGCAGGCTGCGCGCGCAGGCCGCGCGCACTAGTGTGCAGGATGTGCGCGCTAGCGCCCAGGCCGCGTGCGCTAGTGTGCGGGATGCGCGCGCGCTATTGCGCTGGCAGCGCGCGTGCGCGCGGTTGGCGGTACCGCGTGACCGCGATGCAGTCGTGTGCGCGGTCGCGCGCGGTCGATCGGTCGTGCGTGGTTGGGCGTGGCGCCGCGCGCGATTGCGCGTGGTTGTTTGCGGAGATAGTGGGTTTGACTCTCTTTCGGTTAAACCCACTTTCTCACCCATGACCCCATTATCTTAGTGGAGGAGTTGTGTTTTTGTCTAATCGCCGTCCGGATTTCTCTACATAGTAGATGACAACCCATCAATAGTATATAGATCATTTAGCCTTAATTTAGTGGGCTACAAGGAATATCATTCATAATATTGGCTTTGTTTGGGGTGGCGGTGGGACAACACTATTCCCATCGCCACCGTTCCTTTTTAAGGTGTTTGGATGATCAGAAACTTTTTCAAGAAAGGTGTTTAATTTGCAAATCTTTGCCATTCTCGCCCGATCATTCACGATTTGTCTTTCTTCCTTCTTACCGCTGACCTTTTCTCATTCGCAAATCTTTGCCATTCTCTATCTTTGCTTCTCGCCGCTGACCTTTTGTAACCAGCTTATTTAGGATTTAAATAATACTAACTTATTTATGTGATAAATGATTAACATAAAACATATTTTATTATTAAAAAAATGAAACTTTTTTTTTTGAAAAACACTTAAAATGAGATTTTTCAAACAGTCTACAGGTTTTTCAAAACAGCTTTATGAATAGCTCTAATGTCACAACTGGTTTCTCACCACTGCTTTTTCCTCTGCCACCGCAGCCCCAAACAAAGCGTATAGTCTTATATTTATCATGTAACGCTATTCTTTGAATTGATTTTTCATCTCTATGCCACATGACACATGAAAGAAGAAAAGAAAAAAAAGCGCTCTTCTCCCATCTTTTATATATACTGGACAAGCTCTTATATTGAATGCTTCAAACATATCTTTTGTATCCGAAGATTGATTTTATAGCCGAATTTGATCGTAAATGGCATTGTATAATACATTATTAAAATTTTCAAAAATGGATTGTGTTTTAATTTCATTTATGATTATAAATTTGGGATCCTAACTATAGTTTAGGTTGTACACGACTGATATATAGATCTATGGTTGCAACATATATAAACAATCTTCATAAAAACTAGATCCCATGCACTATTTCAAATTAAAAACATTATCAATTTCCAATGTTGAAATTTAAAGTGCTAATTTATAAGGATCCAATAGAATCTAGCTAGGATGTTGTGGGAATCTTCGGTCGTGCGATAACTAATTAGGCTTCGTTTGACACGGCTTATTTGCTCCGATGAGTTGGGACAAAAACGACACCATCGCAGAATGTATGTTTGGCATGACAACGGTCATGACCACCACCAAGAAAAGATTATTAATTTTGACATAAAAGTAGATCAAGTTTCTTAGGTGAGGTCAAGCGTTCACGAAAGACGATTCATAATTAATCACAACGTTCACGACCGCCGCCTCCACTCCAAATGGAGCCTAAGTCACAACAAAATGCAGCAAGAAGATATGCGGGAGATAAAATGCGAATAAATTAGTGGTATATATGCGAGCACCAGATGTCTGTCGAGATCGATCTATTGCTGCACAAAACCTGCTGCATCCTCAATTTTGTTAGCTTAAACCATATTTTCTCACCGAGATCAACTTTATATCCTCGAAAGCTCTTCAATAACACCTCAAAGTCTATACAAATTAAAAATCCAGCAATGATAATTGTTAAGCAGAGAAGATAATTATTGGAAAATAAAAAAATTTTATTGGACTAATTTTAGCCATATTAGCTTCCTTTGTCTATATATGTAATTAAGTTGAATTTCAGATCTATGTAACTCTATTTGAGAGATTAAAATTAAATTCAAACATTAATTACCCAAACCATCTCTGTGAGTTAGCATAATCACATGTTGCAACTCTCTATCTTTTGCTATTACAAAACCTCCCCTGTAAATTTTCATTTCATAACATGAATGCACAAAAATACCACATGCGCAAAAATAGATATAGATGGTGCAGTCTGTAACATTGCAAATTTAAACGCATAATGCTACTAATTTCCAACTTTTGTCGCAAATAAATACGGAATTATTTTACGTACAAATAATTTACTATTTGATAGATATGAAGGGAACCAAATAGCCCTCTCCTTGATAAAATTCAAAATAACATAGCTAATACATTAGAAGGATATATAGCTACCATTAATTAATATAAGAAATAAAGTTTGATGTGCATGCTATGTTATTAGTTGTTTTTAAAAGCCACATTTAGTTTTATGTTGCCTAGCAAAATCTAAATAGTTAGTTGTTTATATATCTAGCACGCCAGTAGTTTGAGTCATCGCCTCGGAGATCCGTAAACAGCTGTTTTTTAAAATAATATTTCTCTCAGTAGAAAAAAAATTAGTTAGGGTCCTCCTTTCCAATCAAAATGATGTTTTGTTGTAGTATGAATTTGTTGCGGAACGCTTAGGGCTCTTGGTAGACCGGTTCACTTGAACCGCCTTAGCTCGTGAGCGAACTAAGCGCGCAAACAGTCAATTAGAGATTCGTTGATTGAACTGAGACTTTTTAGCGTGGAAAACCCGGAAAGGGTAAAAAACCACGTGGTCAGAGCTGTGCCGATCAAATTTCACTATTTTCAGGGGGGTTACAAAGTGAGACTTAGAACTCGAGTGCGACAGGCCGCAACTCGTTACAGTAGTAGAGAGATAGAGAGATCCGAAGGCGACAGGCCGCCTCTTGGAAAAAACTAAGTCCTTTTCTCCTTCTGAGAAAGGTGGAGAACAAAAGTGAGCTGCTCCGGGGAACAAAAGTGAGCTGCTGCGTCGCCTTTCGGGATGAAGGAAATCCTCAAGTCCGGAAAGGAAATCTTCAAGCACGGAAGGAGAATTCCGCAAAAGTCTGCAAGGAGCTCTCCCAAGTCCAGAAGTCAAGGTCCTCTCAAATGAAGCCCCATGGCCCTTTTTATAGCTTTGGCCGGGGGTAGTCTGGTAATCTTGTCGTTGGCAGTTTCCATAAATGCTCGGTGGACGAATCATATTTTCCGGTTTGGGGCACACGGATCACCATTTTTCGTAAATGACCACCTTGCCCTTCGGGCAGCTTGGGCGGCTCGGGCAGTTCGGGCAGCTCTGTTGGAGGCGAAAAAGGCGACCGACTGTTCCTGAAAAGTGAGAAACCTGAAAGACAAAATGTGAGACGCCTGAAAGACAAAATGTGAGAAGTCAGGAAGACAGAAAGTGAGAAGTCAGAAAGACAGAAAGTGAGAAGTGCGCGCTCAGAAGCGTTCTGAGCGCGCAACGAGCGAGGGAGCGCTCTGAGCGTGTAATGAGCACGTGGGCATTCTGAGCGAACGGAGAGGCGTTCTGAGCGCGTAATGAGCGCGGGAGCATTCTGAGCGAACGGAGAGGCGATTGGTCGCGATCCGAGAAGGAAAACGGGGTCCGTCGTTCCTGGCGAGGAGCTCGCCCGAAAAGGCGCCCCGTGAGGCCCATTGTCAGAAAGGGGGGAAGGAGGGGGAGGAAACGGTCACCCTCCCCCGCAGAGAGGGAAGGCGAACGGGACGCACTCCCGAGAGACGCGGCCAGGCCGCACCCAAGGGGGGTGCGGCAAGGCCGCACCCCGCCCTAGGGGGGTGCGGCCAGGCCGCACCCCGCCCGAGGGGGGTGCGGCCAGGCCGCACCACGCCCGAGGGGGGTGCGGCCGGGCCGCACCCCATGGGGGTGCGGCCGGGCCGCACCCCATGGGGTTGCGGCGGCGAGGCCGCACCCCGGGTTCGGCCGCACCCCTTGCGGGCGTGCGGCTCGGCCGCGCCCGTGAGGTGGCGCGGTTGCGCGGGACGGCTTCAAGATGGGAGGCGGTCCCGTTGCCATTCTCAGCGTGGCTCCGTATGGCAACTCTGGCTTTATTTTCCTGGATCCCCTGCCAAACTGGTGGGGGGAGCACCTTTGGAAATATCTGCTGTCATTGCGGCTTATAAATAAGAGTCCGTTATACGAGCCCCCATCATAAGCCCCCCAAAACCGTCGGAGTCCAGAACTTGTGAAGGAGTGCGAGGGTTTTTTGAATATTTGCGTGGCGTAACGGACGATGCCGGAGGTAAGCTTTTATTTTTTGAAAAATTTAATTGGAGGGAAGAAAAGGAGGCCGGGCTTGAGCGGCCGGCGTCCGAGCGGCACCCGCGCGCGTGCTCGCGCGTGCTTGCGCGCGGCCGGGGCCGGCGGAGGGGCGCGCGTGTCCGCGTGAGCGGCGGAGGGTGCGGCCGTGGTGGGGGGCGCGGGCGGCTGGCGGTGCTGCACCCCTACATGCGGCCGGCGCGCGGGAGCCCGTGCTCGGTCGCGTGCGGCAGGGGGCGCAGGTGGCCGGCGCCGTTGCGCCCTCGTGCGGCCGGTGCCCGCGCGCGGGCCAGCTGTGCGCGGCCGGCGCGCGTTTCCCCGCGCGCGGCTACGCGCGGCGGGCGTGTGCTTCCCCGCGTGCGGCGGTGCGCGGCGGGGGGTGCGGACGGCCGGCGCTGCTGCACCCCTACGCGCGGTTGGCGCGCGGGAGCCCGCGCCCGGCCGCGCGCGGCAGGGGGCGCGGGTGGCCAGTGCCGCTGCGTCCCCGCGCGGAGGTGCTTCCGCGCGCGGGCCAGCCGTGCGCAGTCGGAGCGCGCTTACCCGCGCGCGGCTGCGCGCGGTGGGCTCGCGCTTCCCCATGCGCGGCTGCGCGCGGCGGGGGGTGCGGACGGCCGGGGCCGCTGTGCCCCCGTGCGCGTCCGGTGCTGTTGCGGGTCTTGGCGGTGCGGTCCGCATCATTTTGGCCGTTTATCTATTTATTTTAGTGTCCGTGATCATGTGTTTCTTTTTTCAGGCTTCGAAACGGGGCGGTCAGTCGAGGCCGATGCGTCTGCGCTCTTCTCTTGACGGTGTGCGAATTGAGATATGGCGCAAACGGTTTGGACTGCCGCCTAATACTGAGGTGAGGATTCCGGGAGCGGAGGAGCGCGCCCAGAATCCGCCTACTGGCTTTATGACCCTTTCCGAGAGCTGCTTGAAGTCTGGGTTCCGCATTCCTCCATCCGAGGAGGTTCTTGAGATACTTCGGTTCTGCGGTGTCCCGATTACACAGTTTACGCCTGCTGGGATGGCGAATATCATGGGGCTGGTTGTATTCTTCCGGGAGCACAGCGCGCGCTTTTCGCTCGAGCTTTTCAAAGACTGGTGCGAGGTTTCCACCGACTCGGGTGGTCGTATCGAGGTCCGTAGCAACAAGATCTGGTTCCGCTTTGGCGAGAAGGCAGATTACCGTCACGGAAACACCCTCTATGGGTATGTCCGTAATCGCTGGGAGCTGCCGGAGCTTTGGAGAGCGCTCCCTGGTCGTTGCCGTCGGCTGACCGGGCGGGAAGACGAGTTCCTTCCCATTCCCGGTTTCCCTGGTCGGGAGGGCCTGTCGAAGGCTCTGTTCTGTATTCACAACTGCGTGGAGGAGAGCCGACTACTCTCGGCGGGGCTTTCTTGGGATGCCGAGCGGGAGGCCGCTGTTCCCTTAGAGCGTGGAAGGAAGAGAAAGATTGTTTTCAGGAATGGAACTCCCGGTTCGTGTTCTGCTCCGCCGGAGCCTAGGAGCCATGATCATGAAGCCGGTCCGAGCCGCCGTCGGGGGGAGCCGATTGCTTCCGACCCGGAGGTCGAGATTCTGGCCTCCCCTACTGCTGAGCAGGTTGCGCAGTGAGACTTGCCGCCACCTCCTCCTCATCCATCGTCGAGGCGAGTTTCCTCATCCCTCCAGGCGATGACCTCTACAGTAAGTGAATCTCTCCTTTCTTGGGTCTTGCCTTGTCTTTGCTTTCATTGTTTATGTTCCCTGATTGCTTCCTTCGTGCTTGCAGGCGAACGCTCTGACCAATGTTGCTCTCACGTGGAACGACTGTTACGTGGGCCTCAAGGACAGCTACATCTCCCTCCAGGAGGAGCTGAGCGTGATGAAGAGGGACATGTCTGCTTTACAGAAGAGGAGGGATCGCGATCTGTTCCGCGTCAAGCAGCTGGAGGCCGACCTCTCTTCTTCCCGATCTGAGGTTGAGAAGCTGCAGGAGGCGTATGGTGGAGACAAGGCGCTTGCCCAGGATGCGCTTCGTCAGTTATCTGAGGCCCAGGGGGAGATGTTTCGTATGGAGGGGGAGCTGGGTTTTCTGCGGAGCGAGGTGGAGCGGCTGTCGTTGGTTGAGCGCAGCCTTGAGGATGCCAAGGCGGCCGGAGTGGCCGAGTTCTGAGATTCTCTTGCTTTTGTCGAGGAGCGGTTCCAGATGGCGGAGGAGATCCGTGCCGAGGTCATGACGAAGGAGGTCGAGCCCTTGTTGGAGGACGAGCGCGAAGTCGCCTTCCAGCGTGGTATTCAGAAGACTCTGCGCCTGGTGGGGAGGAAGTTCGGGTGTGATACCGCTGGTCTTGGAGCGGGAGACCTTTTGGAGGATGAGTGTTCGAACGCAGCCGAGGATTGACGTTGATCGTCTTCTGTTTCCTTGCTTTCCATGCCATTGTCTGTTTGTGCGTCGTTCTGAGTTGGTTTGTTTGCATTTTATTTTTCCGCTTTCCGTATTTTTGTCTGTTTTGTGCGCAGCGTTGAGCTGACGCGGTTATCGTGTTTATCGTATTCACTTCTTTGCGTGATCCCGTTAATCTGGTTGTTGGCACCTGCATAGTTTGTCTGTTTTCAAAATGAGTTTCGCACGAGATGGAGCCCGCGGCTTGCAGATGTATATATATATAAAGAGTTAGTATGCGCAAGTCCGTGCCTGCGGCTTTCTTGCACGAGTCTGTGCTCGCGTCTTTGGTGCACGAGTCTGTGCTCGCGGCTTTGGTGCACGAGTCTGTACTCGCGGCTTTGGTGCATGAGTCTGTGCTCGCGGCTTTAGTGCACGAGCCTTTGCTCGCGACTTTTTTGCACGGTTCTGTGCCCGCGGCTTTGGTGCGCGAGCCTTTGCTCGCGACTTTTTTGCGCGGTTCTGTGCCTGCGGCTTTGGTGCACGAGTCTGTGCTCGCGGCTTTGGCCGGTGAATAGCGGGTGTATTCAAACCGGGGGTGAACGCAGGGGGGGCAGACCCCCACGACACCGGGACTCGACGGCGGAGGAGAAGGGCGAACCTTCAATCGACGACGGTGCAGAGTCCCCGGGGCAGGGCCCCGAAGCGGTACCTGCAGCAGAATAGATTGGAGCAAGTAGAATTTTATTAGAAAATGAATACTGATATATGCGCAAGTGTAATCTTGCGATCCCGGGGTTAACAAGTTTCTGAGACAGACTTTATTGAGGGAGAAGATATCGTTGAGCTTCGTTTGCGTTGCGCTTGCTCGAGTCTCTTCGGCCGTTCAGCTTGGGGGCGACAGTGGCCCGACGGTTGACCCTCGATGGCCTTTTCCCGTGTCTCTGCGCGGAAGGCCTCCAGGTATCCTAATTGGACAAGGCGTTCGATTTCATCTTTCAGTCGGGCACATTGCTCCGTTCGGTGCCCTCGGCCTTTGTGGAAGTGGCAAAACTGGGATTGATCTCCCCTGAGCAAGGAGAGCTTTCTGGGCCAGTGTATGATCTTGCTATTACAGATTACAGACAATATGCGCTCGCGCGGTGTATTCAGCGGGGTGAAGCTCCGGGAGCCTTGACTTGCTGGCTCTCGGAGGCGGTCTGCTTGGTTCTGAGCGGGCAGTTCGGCTTCCTCGAGCTGCTACTGCTGCCCCTTTCTCTTGCGGCTTGTATCGAAGGGAGGCGAGCCTGTCATCGTCTGAAGTTTGTCTTTTCCAATTACTGCAGGAGTCGCTTGGCCTTTCCGTGCACCCTGCTTCTCGGACTTCGATCTCGGCGACGGGTTGCTGTTGATCCAGGGGAGCCTGGAGGCAGGTGTGTCGAAACCATGCATCGCGCTCCTGAGGATATTTCCTTTGCTGGTCATGCGTCGGGACATGGAAACGTCGTGGTCCATGGCGTCCAGAAGGAGGCTCCCGAATATCGCATCGTAGGGGGAGTCTGCTTCGGCGACGACGAACTGTACATCGTACTGGACTGGTTCTGCGTGCGCACCTACTTGGACGGGGAGGGTGATGATTCCTACGGTAGATACCGTAGTTCCATCAGGGAGCTCCGCTTCGCTGGCCCTAAGCTTGAGGTTCCCGCTTAGGAGCTTGAGACGAACTATTGCTGCTAGGAATAGAACGTTGAATGAGATGCGGTGAGTTATCAATGCTTTTCTCAGCTCACAGGGGGGACTCCCTATGCTTGCGTCCAAGATGAAGTCCATCCATGCGCAGGGGCGCTCTTGGTGAAAATTTGTGCTGATTTTCTCTGATTGCTCGTTCCGCTCCTCCTCCCCTAGGAGGGGTGGTTTGCTTGCACCGGGCTTTTCTTCCCCTTGAATCTTTGTCGTGTGTGTCTCGTGCTGCTCGACGAACAGTTGGGATAACTCGGTGAAGTTGTGTATTGCTCCGTTTGGCAAGGATTGATACCAGCGGAGGGCGTCTCCACGCAGTGTTTTGGTGAAGATTTTGCAGCTGACTGGGTCGGAAAGTCCGAGCCTCCGTATCGTTATCAGGAAATGATTAACGTGCTCATATGGATCTTCTGCTCTGTGGAACTCCTTGTCGTACGGGAGCTTTAGCCATGACGGAACTGGGTATTCCAAAATTGACTTGGAGAGGGGGGATCGCCTTTGTCCAGGCGTATCATCGTTCGGATCCTGTCCTGCCGCGAGAGGGGTCGGTTTGCCAGTCGATCCAGGCCAAGGGGGCCAGATGGGTGCAGTGATGAGCGCTCCTTTCACCGGGCTCTTTGGAACTGAGGAGCTGTATGCGTCGGATAGTTCAGGGGAGGTGTCCACTCTTGCTGGTTCCGAGAACTCCGGCGAAGCGGGTACTGCGCTCGGAAATGCTTTGCTTAGAATTTGGGAATCCATTCCCACAGACGGCGCCAAACTGTTGCGGAACGCTTAGGGCTCTTGGTAGACCGGTTCACTTGAACCACCTTAGCTCGTGAGCGAACTAAGCGCGCAAACAGTCAATTAGAGATTCGTTGATTGCACTGGGACTTTTTAGCGTGGAAAACCCGGAAAGGGTAAAAAACCACATGGTCGGAGCTGTGCCGACCAAATTCCACTATCTTCAGGGGGGTTACAAAGTGAGACTTAGAACTCGAGTGCGACAGGCCGCAACTCGTTACAGTAGTAGAGAGATAGAGAGATCCGAAGGCGACAGGCCGCCTCTTGGAAAAAACTAAGTCCTTTTCTCCTTCTGAGAAAGGTGGAGAACAAAAGTGAGCTGCTCCGGGGAACAAAAGTGAGCTGCTCCGGGGAACAAAAGTGAGCTGCTGCGTCGCCTTTCGGGATGAAGGAAATCCTCAAGTCCGGAAAGAAAATCTTCAAGCACCGAAGGAGAATTCCGCAAAAGTCTGCAAGGAGCTCTCTCAGGTCCAGAAGTCAAGGTCCTCCCAAATGAAGCCCCAGGGCCCTTTTTATAGCTTTGGCCGGGGGTAGTCTGGTAATCTTGTCGTTGGCAGTTTCCATAAATGCTCGGTGGACGAATCATATTTTCCGGTTTGGGGTACACGGATCGCCATTTTTCGTAAATGACCAGCTTGCCCTTCGGGCAGCTTGGGCGGCTCGGGCAGTTCGGGCAGCTCTGTTGGAGGCGAAAAAGGCGACCGACTGTTCCTGAAAAGTGAGAAACCTGAAAGACAAAATGTGAGACGCCTGAAAGACAAAATGTGAGAAGTCAGGAAGACAGAATGTGAGAAGTCAGGAAGACAGAAAGTGAGAAGTCAGAAAGACAGAAAGTGAGAAGTGCGCGCTCAGAAGCGTTCTGAGCGCGCAACGAGCGAGGGAGCGCTCTGAGCGTGTAATGAGCACGTGAGCGTTCTGAGCGAACGGAGAGGCGTTCTGAGCACGTAATGAGCGCGGGAGCATTCTGAGCGAACGGAGAGGCGATTGGTCGCGATCCGAGAAGGAAAACGGGGTCCGTCGTTCCTGGCGAGGAGCTCGCCCGAAAAGGCGCCCCGTGAGTCCCCCTGTCAGAAAGGGGGGAAGGAGGGGGGAGGAAACGGTCACCCTCCCCCGCAGAGAGGGAAGGCGAACGGGACACACTCCCGAGAGACGCGGCCAGGCCGCACCCAAGGGGGGTGCGGCAAGCCACACCCAAGGGGGGTGCGGCAGGCCACACCCAAGGGGGGGTGCGGCCAGGCCGCATCCCAAGGGGGGTGCGGCCGGGCCGCACCCCACCCGAGGGGGGGTGCGGCCGGGCCGCACCCCTCCCAAGGGGGGTGCGGCAAGGCCGCACCCCACCCCTAGGGGGGTGCGGCAAGGCCGCACCCCAAGGGGGGTGCGGCAAGGCCGCACCCCAAGGGGGGTGCGGCCAGGCCGCACCCCGCCCGAGGGGGGTGCGGCCGGGCGGCACCCCAAGGGGGGTGCGGCCGGGCCGCACCCCAAGGGGGGGTGCGGCCAGGCCGCACCCCACCCGAGGGGGGTGCGGCCGGGCCGCACCCCATGGGGGTGCGGATGCGGCGGCGAGGCCGCACCCCGGGTTCGGCCGCACCCCTTGCGGGCGTGCGGCTCGGCCGCGCCCCGTGAGGTGGCGCGGTTGCGCGGGACGGCTTCAAGATGGGAGGCGGTCCCGTTGCCATTCTCGGCGTGGCTCCGTATGGCAACTCTGGCTTTATTTTCCTGGATCCCCTGCCAAACTGGTGGGGGGAGCACCTTTGGAAATATCTGCTGTCATTGCGGCTTATAAATAAGAGTCCGTTATACGAGCCCCCATCAGAATTTATGTATAAACATATTTTTCACAGGGGTATTTGAGGAATTTAGAGCGAAAAATGATACGCGTCTTCTCTTGTAAAAATCATATTCTTAATCTAGCTAGGTTTTATGTTGCATGTGAATACTTATAATCCAACTAGGGGTAAATTAAAGTGCTTACATAAATTTGGGTATCACACACATACATTTATTAAGATGGTCCCAAAATAATTTGCCAATAATGTTAATCTCACACATGCGTTTATCTTATGCAATAATTATATAGTACTACAAAATTAAATTAATGAGAACATAATGCTAAATACTATATAATTAACACAACAACAAAAGCCACACTTTGATTAATATATATTAATCACACTAATACTAAATTAAACTAAGAAAAGAGAATCATTATCACAAAACATGATCATAGGAGCACTGAAAACATTAAGATCGAGGCTTTGTCACTAAGCACCCTCTAATTATGAGGTTTTAGCACATTGCACCATAAATATCTAATTTTGGCATTTTGCAACACCCAAATTAAGGCTTTAGTATTAACATTTTGAACCATAAATATTCAATTAGGAGGGTGCAAAATGCCAATATTAAAACGTCAAAACTAAATATTTATATTGCAATGTGTAAAAACCTCCTAATTGGAGGGTGTTTAGTGCCAAAAGTAAAAAATATTAACAATATACCGATTTTGCATGTGACCATGAATTAATTACTATGCAATTAACCATACTATATATATATAAGAAACTAAGTAGCATTTAATTAAGAACCTTTTTTTTGCCTGATAAAAAATTTCCCCACAATATCAAAATATATCCTACAAATCCATTATATATATATAGTTCATATTTTTCTCATCATATTACTCTCATTTTTTTGCTTTATATATATGTTTATATATATATGGTTATTTTACTTATTTACCAGAACTTTCCCTCGAAGCTTGCGTAATTACAGTTTGCACCCTTCTAACTTTCAAAATTACATGCATAAACCTCCTCTCAATGTTTATATTTCATAACATCCATGCACAAAAGTACCCCCTCGGAGTAAATCTTCAGGAGCGATCTTTTTGTGCATAGATGTTATGAAATGTAAACATTGAGGGGAGGTTTCTGTAATTTCGAAAGTTAGTGGAGTGCACGCTGTAATTACGCAAACTTCTAGGGGAGATCCTGGTAAATAACCACATATATATATATATATACATCATAGAATGTTTCTCATGCAAGTCTTTCAATAATTTCTAGCTAGACTCATAGAACTCCTCATATATCTCCTTAAAAGAAAAATAAATTATATATATATATATATATATATATATATAGAGAGAGAGAGAGAGAGAGAGAGAGAGAGAGAGAGAGAGAGAGAGAGAGAGAGAGAGAGAGAGAGAGAGAGAGAGAGAGAGAGAGAGAGAGAGCATGATGCAAAACATGGGGAAAATCTATAGATTTAGAAGTTTAGAAGAGTTAGAGCTGGCAATCTTCTGAAATTCCATGATTTTCCAGCAATAATAATTAGTTAGCAAAATTAAACTACATAGCAGTGCATAAAAATATATATGATGAATAAAAGAGCAGGAAAAGAATAATTAATTTTGGAATAAAGAATTATCATGATATGTAAAGAGGTTATATATATATGGGGCTGAATTTAATTTGCATTAATTCTGATACCTCAGGTTTTGGTGGACTCTAAAATTACCCTGTTGCAGTCAGTAATAAGAAACCCCTTTTGCTGATGGCGAGCGATTGAAGCTGCAAGATGATCTGATCATTCGCCAACCACCCCGCCACGGAAGAACACAAGGAGAGAGAAAGAAGAGAGAGAGAGAGCTACAGAAGGCGGTGACCAGATCATGCTGGCAGCTTCAATTCCTCGCACCAACAAAGCGAAGAAGAAGAAGCGAAGAAGAAGAAGAAGAAGAAGAAGAAGAAGAAGAAGAAGAAGAAGAGAGAGAGAGTCTGAGCTGGGAATTTAGGGGGAATTGAAGAAGAGAGAAGACAAATATTGCATATTTAATTAATTAGAAAAAAGAGCCCGTGGCTGTACAGAGACACACACCACAGATAGATATGATAGTTAGGTGAGCCACATACTATTTATTTTCCATCTATAATATAATTATAATATTGTATATCATGTGTATATATTATGAGCTGTAATTAACACTCTCTCCATATTCCATACAAATACAGTATAATTAATTCGGTGCTGAGAAATCAGATTAGAGAATTTTAGGTACGCCTGCAAAATTACAACTGTAATGTCATCTACAGTTGTAAATGGTCTGTATTTTCAGTCATAAAGTACAGTTGTAATTTAGTTCAAAAAATTCTAGTATATTTACATCCTAAAATATATATGCATATGGGTAATTAAAATGGCCGTAAAAATGCATGGATCGATATTCTGTGATTCGAACAAAAATAAAAAATATGCCATATAAATCTATTTTCAGCATGATGCTCCATATACGAGCAGCGCACAGAATTTCTATACGAGAAATAAGCATACTACACGCAATTAAATGCTCCTTTTTTGTTTGAGCATTTTTTGAAGGGAGTTGTTATTGGTATCCCATAAATATAGCTATTTGTAACCCATGCATGAATATTTGTACACATATATGATAATCGTACCAAAATAATATATGAGTAATCTTAAGAGCACATTTTTTTGATCTCATATACTCAAACAATATAGGACTTTAACAACATGTATAAATAGCATCCACTTAGAATTTTTTTGTCAATCATGAATAACATCTACTTAACAATGATCTTTACATGCAGGGTTTTTCAACCCAGTTGGTGAACGGTAGATCTTGGAGACAGGTGCTCTAGAGATAGCTACGCATGTGAGCGGAATAGGGCGAGCCTGCAATCTGATGGAACACCAGGAAATGAGAGAAGAGGAAGTCGCAACCAGGAAATGAGAGGACAAGAACTGGAATCGTCGTGGTCGCAACCTCCTTTATTCCGCTTGTTACCAGATCTACGAGGGAGCAAGGGGTGTGCATCATAAATCTCACGCCGAATGTCGAAGATCCTGGCCCCCCGACGAGCTGCGAGCGAAGAGAGGGCCGACGGGCTGCGAGCGAAGAGAGGGACGCCAGCGACGGGCTGCGAGCGAAGAGAGGGCCGACGGGCTGCGAGCGAAGAGAGGGACGCCAGCGACGGGATGCGAGCAAAGAGAGGGGCGAGGGTTCCATCTCGGGTTGGGGTTGAGAGAAATGAGGGCCGATATGTACAAATATCAGTTTTTTTTCTTAAAAGAGGATAAAATTTATAACTATATGTGTGTGAATATTCAATACTGGGGTACCGATAACATTTCCCTTTTTTTCTCGATTGTGTTTTTCAGAAAATAAACAAAAACTATTTGGGTGGGGTGGGGGGGGGGGGGGGGGGGGGGGGGTTGATTAGACTTTATTTGAAATCATCAATCTGGCCCCTAAAATATCGTTAATTCCAACCGTGTTGAGGGAGCTTCATTCAAGAATAATACTTTATTTTCATCTCCAACTGTCACTGCCCGCCCAAACAGACCCTAAGATACACTGGCATGGGAGACTAGGGCCTAATTTGGCCCGTTGGTGACGGTCAAGAATGGAGTCGGTCATGAACCACATTTTGTGAATGGAGTTGTTGAAACCAGGAAAATCTCAGCTCAAAATATTCGGACTATAAGGCAGCCTGAGGCTACTTATTCCGCGGCCCGGCTACTCGGATCCGAAGGTTAGAGCTAAGAAGAGAGAGAAGAGATCATAAACAGACACAAGACGCTTCAGCAGGGAGGTCCCACCATGTACTCGCAAACTTGAGAGAAGTTTCCCCTCCACAACCACAGATGACTGAGCTTGGTACGAGGAAGTCACTGGACTTGGTGAGTATCTCGCTTTGGGGGGGGGGGGGGTCAACTTCGTCCAAAAGTGTCATTCCTGGTACCCATGGGGGTCCATTTATTGACAAATGGGGGGGGGGGGGGGGGGGGGGGGGGGGTTACCTGACCATACTCGCGAGTTGCAAATGATACTCACTCATCCCCTCGCCCATGCTCACGACTTGCTACCTGGAGGCTGCCAAGTATCTTCCTGGTGTGGCCTACGGATAGTCATCTCCTGTCGAGCTGAATGGTCTGCGAATAGTCGTCTCCTTAAACATTTTTGATCTTGACGAATTACGAGTTATACAGGAGTGGTCATGAACCGCGGTTTGTGAATGTAGTTATGTTTAGAAGATTTTATTTTTTGTGGTCATGAACCAAGGTATTTTCTCAAATTTTATAGAAAAATTTGCTCTACAATAATAATTCTCATTTATTATTTTGCTTCAATTTTTTAAGGCAAAACTATGAAATCAGTCTCTATATTTTGCATGCTTTATGAAATCAGTCCAGTAACTTTTTTTTATTGAATTTGGGCCCTAAAGTTCTTAAAATATTTGAAATCAGTCCCTACTTTAACTCTTAATATAATTAACGAAAAAGAAGCCTAAGACCTGCGCAAACTCGCCGTCAACCGTTGTCATTTTCTCCGCTACCGACCGGGATCCGATTTTCGAATATTCTGCTCCTCCAAAAAAATTTTGATGAGCATATATAAATATTTTTCGGCGATACCACGACGACTACGTCTCGTTTCTCCGGATATCAATTTTTTGGGAATTTTTTCGGCGTCGCCGTCAAGCTCAACCAAGGTAACCATGATATCGCCATTATTTGGCCTGGAGGTCTGCATCATGACAAAAAATGCGTGGCCTCTGGGTTTTGCTACGACATAGTTCTTGCCATACTCGAGCTCCTTAAGAAGCACGAGGTGAGAGCAGGTTTGATCTTTCCCTTGTATTTTTTAACTTTGTTCAATTTCTTTCTCTGGCTAAATAGTGTCGTCTTTCTAACTCACAGTCAGCTAATGATTGCAGTACGTACTCCGCCACTCCCCCCTCCATCATTTTTTCATGGCAGAAAGCAGAGATTTATTTTAAATGAGCTTATCGTGGCGGCGTAGAGGGCATGAGTGCTTCCTCGCCATGACCCTGCATCGCCAATGCCAAAATCATCCATGTACAGGAATCTTTGCGTACTGGTCGAGCCATCTCTATGTTTAGATAAAAAAATTGGAGGAGCGGAATATTTGTAAATCTGATTCCGCTCGGTGGAGGAGAAGATGGCAAGGGACTTATTTCAAATATTTTAAGAACTTTAGGGACCAAATTCAATCAAAACAAAATTATGGGACTGATTTCATAAAACGTGTAAAATATAGGGACTTATTTCATAGTTTTGCCATTTTTTAACAGCTAGCTAAAAATCTTATCAATCATTGGGCGAAAAATACTTTCAATATTTATACTTTAATGTTATATATATCTTTACAATATTAAAAGGTTACTTTTGGCGAAAAGATTGTCAAATATATTTTCATTTTTTTATTTAATTACTTAACCTATATTGTGAAAATTAAATTTAATTGTGAAAATGAAGTGAAAATTCATAAAATCCAAACAACAAAATTTAGGAGAGCTCCTACACCTAGTATGATAAGCTGTCATTAGGCATGTTAGCGGCATTTATTAAAATTGATTTTCGATGAGTTATCATTAAACCAATCAACTTTATTAAAGTAGATTTGACAATTAGGGGTGGAGCCCCGAGCCTATCGCGGTCGGGATACTATCGCGGTCGGGATACTATCGCGGTCGGGGGTACTATCGCGGTTGGGATACTATCACGGTTGGGTACTATCGTAGTTGGCTGTAAGGACAGAGTCTCATGTCTGTCACTCTTATCTATATATAATCTCACCCTCTCTCTCTCTCTCTCTCTATATATATATATATATATAAAAAGTAAAAAAACATCATAAGTGAAAAAATTCTTTTGCTTAAACATTCATCTTTCAGATATTACTCTTTATTTATTATATTTTTTTTATAATTTCAAAAGTGTGCTTAATTTATGTATTTTATTATTATTATAAAATATATGTTATATTTTCAATGTCTTATCAAATTTATATCCGACGAAAAAATTTCACAAAGATGACGTGTTGTAGGTATACTGTCATGTCGGGGTATAAGCAACTCTGTGCATGACAACTTGTATATATATTGCGCTTGGCCGGGGGCGAGCGAAGTCCCGTGCCTGTCACGTGTGTGTGTGTGTGTGTGTGTGTGTGTGTGTGTGTGTTCCGCCTCCCCACAGAAGCAGGAATGTACGTCGACAGCTATCGACCTCCTCACAACTTCGCCATCGTTCAACTTCGATTCCTGTGAAGTTGTTGTTGACGATAGCATACCGAATCGCATTGGAAGAGTAGAGGTGGAGGATTTTGGGAGTTGTGGGAGAGGAGTGAGTGTCCACGAAATGGACAAACATGCTTTGTATTTTAAGCTTATGCATTGGTATTTTTTGATGTGTACTTCAGGAAATTTATGGGAATTTCAATGTTTATTGTAGTTTTTCACGATCTGTCATTAACAAGGAGCTGACATTAGCGTAAATAGGTTTGCCAATAACACCAGCATATATATATATATATATATATATATATATATATATATATATATAATATTGGAGGTGAGATAATAAATACAAAAAAAAAAGTAATCATTTAGGGGCCCACCAGACCTACCAACCCTCGTGAGGTTGCCTTCTCCTGCCTCCCGGTTTAATGAGCCGGCCGCTCTATCCAGACCCCAACAAAAGCTAGCTTCACAAGACTAATGCCTTAATAATGAATGAATTGTCGCCTTATTTTATTTTATTATCTGGTCCCCTTATTATTTTTTTAGCCTGCCTAACTAGGTTCATCATAAACCACCATCCAATTAATTTCGAGGGGGGGGCAATATTTATATCTATATCTGTATTTAATAAATTCTCCTGCGACTAATCGTGGCATTACGTACCCCCGATCTCGGCATGGGGCTCTCTTCCTCTTTCAATTAATTGATGCAACTTAAAATAAACACACTATCAATTAATTAGTGTGAAAAATAGTTATACCTCACTTTTCGATTTAAAAAAAAAATATTCGACCTGATGCATATATTATTGTGAATGTCAAATCAATTTTAATAAAGTTGATAAGCTTAATAGCAGCTTCCCAAAAATACTACTAATATGCATAATGACAGTTTTTCTCAAGAAGATCGTTGACATGCCTAACCGCCTACAATAATAGGTATAAGAGTTTTACAAAAAAAAATGATCATCCTTATTTTTAATTTGAGGTTAAGGTGTAATTACTTGAACGAAAATTGCATTTTATTATTTTTTGAAATAAATTTTAATTAATGTTAGGTCATTAGGTTAAAAAAAATTTATATTTAACAATTTTGAATGTTTCTTTTTATTATAGCATATATATATATGTATATATTAAAAAGAAAAAGTCAACATTCATAAGGTTAATATTTTCAAAAAATAATTATTTCAAAATAATTTAAATTATAATGTCCATCTATCTAATTATGCAAAAATTTTTTTTTTACAAAATCAATTTGTCAAAATCAAATTTTCAAATTTTCATAATTATTATATTATGATTGTCAAATCAAATAAATAAACGTAACTTTGAAAGGAGAGAAGAGAAAGAGAGAAAGATGAGACGGGAGAGAGAGACGAGTGTCACGCGTGAGGCTGAAGTGTCGTCGCACCATGACACTATCGTGGCCGAGATATTGTCGCAGCCGCACGAGAATCCCCCGTGTAATGTCACTCGTGTGTGTGTAATTATATAAAGTCTAAGGTACACATTTGAATGGTTCTGCATATCCAATCACGTGGGCGATTTTCGTGCCCGGTCCAAATAATCAACAACTTGCAGCACGGGGAGCGAAAAAAAAGCACACACCATAAAAGGTTATGTATGGTACTATCAATATTCATTATTGTGCTTGGATTATTTGTTAAGTTAATTCAATTTAAATTAAAATATTCATTTCATTAGCTAATGATCCCCAACACTGTGCGCCTACGACAGTACCTGGCCATCATTTGAACAGCGACACGAATATTATTGTCTACACGGGTTGCATATGATGGGAGCGTTATCTTTAACTACTATATATAAGAAGTTGTCTTTGATGCAACATTCAAAATAGTCAAATATATCATCATTCTTTTACTCCAATGACTTAACATATATTATAAAAAAAAATGAAAATTCATAAAATGTAATGATTATTTGTGGGCGAAGCTCGCCGAGGGCGGGCGAAACCCGTTGTCGCCAGCCGGGTACTGTCGAATGTGGGCGCAACCCGCTCGACTGCGGGCGCAACCCGCAAAGAGTCAGCGAGCACGGGCAAAGCCCGTGCGGAGCTGCACATCTATTATTACAAAAGTTTAAGAGAGTTAATCATACTATTTATTTCAAAATTGTCACCATTTATTTAATATCTTACCTTATCTATCTATACACTTTAAAAGAGTTTTGTTTCGTGTCGGCGATGAAATTTAGATTTTAGTTCGGATTTGCAAGGAGTATTCCTTCTATTTCCAAGCTTCAGCTTATTCTTAATCGATGGGGTTAATTTAAAAAGTGGAGCGATTATGGACGATAATATAGGAGTTGCGTGTAGGATTTGGTCGACAACGATACGGGTCATCGGAAGGAGTGAGAAATGTTGTTGATGACAACATATAGAGGATGCGGGCGGAGGAGGGATGCAAGAGGAGCTAGCAAGGGAGATGAAGTAGGGGATGAGGCAACATTGTGAGCGACGATTGAAAAGTAGCGAAGAGAACAACGTTGGCAATGACGACATTCAAAGAGGTTGCGTGCGGTGAACGGAGGCAAACAAGGCAGGCGAGGGACAAAAACTAGAAGCAGGGGGTGAGGAAAAAATAGCATTGTGTGTTGAAAGATTTATGTTTGCATACATGTTTTTCTTATGTCTAATCTGTTTAACAGGTGTGAGACAAGGTTGTGAATGATTCACATTTGGATGAACATTGCACAAACCAAACATTCCGAAGTCGGGTTTGCGGCGGACATAGAAAGAGATTGTTGAATAATCTGTTTTCCGAAGTCGGGTTTGCGGATGTCCACGCATGTCGAGACCGATTCGGAGTGCCTAATGAGTTTCGTGTCGTCCTAGGGCAAAGATCGCTGGAGGTACTATATAAGGGCATTCCAAATTTGATGGTCCATAGTAGAATATTTTGAGCGGAGTCAAAACCCTAACACATTTGACCTCCTTTTTCATAAGAGGGAACTTATTTCACCTCTCATACCCAACTGAGCCCAAATGAGCTCGGTTGGGTATGAGAGGTGAAATAAGTTCCCTCTTATGAAAAAGGAGGTCAAGGGTTCAATGCCCGCCCTCAACAACCTACCTCCATATATTTCGGAGGAGAAAATAATGGGGTGAACGGACTGCAGTTCGGCTGTTGGGTCGCCTATTTGGCTCTTGGTCATGAGTGGTATCTAAGTGGGCTTACCGTACTCGATAAGAGTGGCTTGGCCCAACTTTTAACATTGTGGGTGACAGAAATAATTAACATCTCCGGAGGCAATGAAAGAGCATGGAGTGCAGAGAATGTTTCAAATCACAGATTGCTCATCTGCATTGTACAACCCTGCATTCGCTGAGTGGGCCCCCGAGGCCCAAGATATTTTTAGGCCCAATATTTTCAAAGGGCGCGACCCCGGGAGGAGGAGGGGTGAGCATTTGGAGGGAGTCGAGTCTGAGGGGCGCATCCCAGGACTGTTCCCTTGTGAGGGCGAGTCGGGGAGGGCCGGGAGGCCTCCGGCTCGCCCAGAGCCTTGTGGGGGCGAGCTGGGAGGGCCGGGAGGCCTCCGGCTCGCCCAGAGCCTTGTGGGGGCGAGCTGGGAGGGCCGGGAGGCCTCCGGCTCGCCCAGAGCCTTGTGGGGGCGAGCTGGGAGGGCCGGGAGGCCTTCGGCTCGCCCAGAACCTTGTGGGGGCGAGCTGGGAGGGCCGGGAGGCCTCCGGCTCGCCCAGAGCCTTGTGGGGGCGAGCTGGGAGGGCTGGGAGGCCTCCGGCTCGCCCAGAGCCTTGTGGGGGCGAGCCGGCCCTCCCGGGAGGCCTCCGGCTCGCCCAGAACCTTGTGGGGGCGAGCTGGGAGGGCCGGGAGGCCTCCGGCTCGCCCAGAACCTTGTGGGGGGCGAGCCGGGAGGGCCGGGAGTCCTCCGGCTCACCCAGAGCCTTGTGGGGGCGAGCCGGGAGGCCTCCGGCTCGCCCAGAGCCTTGTGGGAGCGAGCTGGGAGGGCCGGGAGGCCTCCGGCTCTCCCAGAGCCTTGTGGGGGCGAGCTGGGAGGGCCGGGAGGCCTCCGGCTCGCCCAGAGCCTTGTGGGGGCGAGCTGGGAGAGCCGGGAGGCCTCCGGCTCGCCCAGAGCCCTGTGGGGGCGAGCCGGGAGGCCTCCGGCTCGCCCAGAGCCTTGTGGGGGCAATCCGGGGAGGTCAGGAGGCCTCTGGCTTGCTCAGAGCCTAGTGGGGGCAAGCCGGGGAGGCCGGGGAGGCCTCTGGCTCGCCCAACAGCAGGGGACAAGCTTCACTCGCCCCTGCTCCCTAGTCCGACAGCCAGGCGGGGTGTCTAAATGCACCCAGGCGAGACCTCACCAGGAGGGGTGTCTAAATGCACCCCAGCGAGACCTCACCAGGAGGGGTGTCTAAATGCACCCCAGCGAGACCTCACCAGGAGAGGTGTCTAAATGCACCCCAACGAGACCTCACCAGGAGGGGTGTCTAAATGCACCCCAGCGAGACCTCACCAGGAGGGATGTCTAAATGCACCCCAACGTGGGGGCGAGCCGGGGAGGCCGGGAGGCCTCCGGCTTGCCCAGCTCCAAGCCGGGTAGGCGGTCTGCGTTTAGCGCCCAAGAGTAGCGGGATTTGGCTATCTGCAGCCCAGTTCAAGGGTATTTTGGTAATCTGACAGACCAGTTTTCGGCTATTTGCAGTCCAACTTCAGAAATCCTATAAATAGGACCAAGGGGGCACCATTTGGAGGGATCTGATTCTAGGCTAGCTCTCTCCCTCTCTCTCCCTCCCCAAGTCTCTCTAGTGGGAGAGGAGAGCCTCCAGTGGTGCCCAAGCTTAGTAGTGGCTTGGGAGGGGAAGTTCCTTGGGAACTTCTGGGTATGTGGCGGGACCTCCCCACTAAGCCCTTGGTCCAGTTCATAGTTTCTCAACCTTCATCCTAGAGCTCTCCCTTTGGGGGAGTAAGTGTTGGTTGCCCCTCATCTTGCTGAGGGCCCCGAACTCCACAGAAGCCGAAGTCTCGGTTTCAACATGCATCGGCAGTACTTGAACGTCTTTAGACCACACGACATTGTGACCGCATTGACCGATCCAGATCGAGCTGAACCAGTTTGGTATAGCGGTGTCCATGTTGGGGTGCACTAACTTCTAGCTTGATGGATTTATATCTGTACTCACTCTCTGGACTTGGGGTTTGTTTTTAGAGTACACATTTTTAGGGATACCCAACTATACATGGGGGACATGTTCATTGATATACCTAATCAAGTCAGACCCAATAAACTTATAATGCAAAGACTCGATTATTATTCGAGACTATAGAGTATATCAAATACAAAAAAAAAACTTTAGATGTTACACTCAATGTTGGATTGAAGAGCTATTCAATTCGATTCGGTTCATGAACACTGTGAACACACCTAATCACGAGGCTCGAAGAAATCTTACAGGTAATATTGATGGTAACAAACTTTACTGGCGTTACAGAAGATGATGCCAATGTTAACTTAACCAATAGTCTCTGATCAGTAATTGAAAAACATTATCAATATTGTGGAGCGTCTATCGAAGTTCAAGCGCCGCGGAATGCTCGAGATAGTAAAATAAGTGGTTGTTTGTCGATGCGGTGTGCGACAATCCTCATTCGTAAGCCCAGTACTCTACAACACTTGATTTAGTCGAAAGTGTTTGGATTCGCGAAAATTAATCTTCCAACAGTCTTGGAGAATAAGAATGCTGGTGAAAGTTTTGACAATGCTAGAAAGCAACATGGTGCTGCAAATGCTCTGCAAGATGGCATTGATCGAAGAGCAGCATGGCAACGTTAGTATTCACCATAATCATTCAAATATGTGCGCGTTCATAATTAAGGTTCCGTTTGGGGTGACATTTTTGCTCTGGTACTGAGTTCATAATCACCGCGTTCACGAGCGTCACCGCCGCGCCAAATGGAGCTTAAGATACTATTAAGATGGCCGGTGCAAGATGAACAACACATGATAAACCATGTTTAATTTCAACATTTTATGAAAGTTAATATTAAACAAATGTACTGAAAAAATAAGGGTGTTTATATTGGCAGCACGCAAATGGCTATTATTCGCCCTAACAAATTTAAAAAACACAAAATTTAATTTGACACTTCTCTAATTGCAGACCCACTTAAAGACTATTCATTTTCGTCTTTTTTTTTTGCGTTCTCGTCAAAATCCCCAAAAACTTCTGATTTCTCGCCGTCGGTCGCCCACAACCGCCGGAGAAGAACCCTTCGACACCGTCGAATTCCTCTGGATATTTTTTGGCGACATCGACGAACCCTTCCAAAATCTGGTATATTTTCACCTAATTTTGACTTTTATGTACCTCCTAAATAATATTTTTCATTTACTTTACCATTTAGTGAGAAAATAGATAGATTTTTTTTTCACTAAATATGATTTGTTTGACTTAAATTTATTTTCATTTGGGGCTGCCAATGTCATTTTATTGTGCTTGCTAATAGTCATTCGCAGGGCTGCCAATATAAACATCCCAAAACAAACAAATTGGAAAGTCATTCATTTAAAATATATTTTTTAATTTTCCTTAAAAAAACTAATAAATTTGTCTTAGATTTCTTTTTACTCAATGCGTAGATTAAAAACTCGGTTGTGCGCGGTGGTGGCAGTCATGAACGCCCGACATCACCAAATGAATTTCATCCATTTTTATGTTCAAAACTAATTTGATTTTCTTGTTGGCGGTCATGACCGCTGTCGTGCCAAACATACGTTATATCATGGTGACGTTTTTGTCCAAACTTATCGGAGCAAAAATGTCGCCACAAACGTACGGAGCCTAAGATGTTGTTATTACATATTTACATGGATGCAAGATCAAATCAATTAAAAAAACACTGGGTATGATCATGGGCAGACCTATATAAGGTCGAGTGTGGGCGCGCGGCCGCCCAAACTGGATTTTTAAAAACTATTTTTTCAATAATAGGAAGTAAGTTATTTGTCATGATAAATAAAGTATCAGCAAATATATAATATTAAAAAATATTACACACTAAGAAAGTTGTCTTTGTAGATCAGTTGGTGGAGTGCTTGTCTTTTATTCATGTTGTCTTGGGTTCTAATCTTAGAGATGAACTACGGTTTATTTTTTAAGTTTTATTTTTTTTATAAATAAACTCAGTATCATGACATTGTTTAAAATTTATTTCTGATAAACAAATTTGTTGCTATGTTTAAAATTTTATTTTTTGTTATAAACAAACTCATTATTATGTCATTGTTAAAAAAATTATCTTTATAAACAAAATTATTCATATGTTCTTGTTTAAAACTTATTTTTTTTTTATAAAATGTTAATTAGTATGTTACTTATTAAAGTTATTTTTAATAAATAAGTTTATTTTTTATGCCGTTGTATATAAATTTTTTTTATAAATAAGTAGTGTAGATTTTGAATAATTTGTAAAAAAAATTTAATAATTTATGCTTCTCCCACACTAAGTAATTTTTTTTAATAATTTGTTACTATGAGTTGTTACTATCAACTATATATCAATGATTGTTTATATTATATATTATGTATATTATATTGGGCCATATATTGGGGACAAAGGGCATGGGGCTGTCTTTAGCCTTGAGTGCTTGCCTTTTCTTTTGGGTGGTCCCAACAACAACAACAACACTCAAGCATTTCATCACACCATAGTGAGGTCGGCTATATGGATCCTCTGTCGTCATTGCACCTATCTTTAATCATAGTCTCACTAATGCCTAAGTACATCATGTCGTTCCTTATAGTTTCATTCCAAGTCTTTTTTGGTCTACCCCTCCCCCGTTTAACATGTCTAGTGATTAAACTCTCACAACGCCTAACATGTGCCTCTAATGATCTCCTATGTACATGCCCGAACCATCTTAAACGAGCTTCTCGCATCTTCTCTACAATTGACACTACACCTGTCTTACCAATTGGAGAAATTTCAAAGAGAAGATCAGGACCACACCTTTCCTCTTGCCAATTCATTCATTAAATAGCTTTTTTATTATCCAATCAAAAGTCTCAATTTGGAACCATCGATCCCCCAAAAGTTATTTTCTAGCCGTAATTCGAATAGCACGGTGGAAGCTCCATTCAAGAACATTATTTTATCTGCATCTTCAACTACACCCACCCACCCGAGAAGCCCCGAGTTGTAGAGCACAATTTGGAGCATAAGGGTAAGAGATAGCGAAAAGATAGATGATTCATTACTTCGATCGTTTCGGTATAAGGAACACTAGGGTTGCCACCATATATAGCAATCCACCTCAAAAAGATGGAATTTTTATAAGCATAAATGGTTGAAGAAATATAGAAAGCCTGCCTCCGCTAAGCATACGACTCATTATAACCTGTTGTCGTATTCCTTGATCGCCTTGAAGAGAATTATATTCTATTCTTTTCTGCGTACAAAACATTCGTCTCTCATTTTGCCAACTTCCCAACTGTCCATCTTTGTCGATCGCACGACAGAATGTTCCCTCATGCGGAGAAGATTGGTGGTTCGTCGAGTTATGCGGACATGATCATCAGATCATGGATTTCGCATTCAATCATTTCGTTGTGATTACTTTGATGGCGTCACACTTAAAATTGACTAGCGGATCCTCTAGTTATGAGGTCATGATCATGAATTTCACATTCAATAATACCCATGGAATGATTTTAATGACTTCAAACTCAAAATTATACAATGGGGACATGCTCATAATTATTTTAGGCAATTGTTATTGGCAGATTGATTTTGTTTATTCATATGTTTTTACTATTCGTAGCTCTAAAGAGGTCTAATTTTGTTATTTACAAACCAGCACAAGAAATAAAAAAAAATAGAATGATCCAACTCTAAAGAGATCAATCTTCATGTCTTTGTCGGGCTCGGCTCAAAATGGAGTCGTTGGCCTGGGCTCAGAAGGTCGCCGAAGAAGTTTCTTCATGTCTTTGTTGGGCTCTGCTCAGGAGAACGAAGACATTGACTACTTAAGTTTAAAATTGGTCTGCGAATAGACGTTTATAAACTCAAATAAAGTGGTGAAAAGTTGGTTTGCGTATAGACGTTTAACAATTGCCTTATTCTATTAAAATACTATTCAAAATTTTCACTATTTTAACCTTAAATTGTACATGGGGCTGCTCTTATATTATACGAGCAATCATGTACGGAGTTCCAAGTACCCGGAGCAACAATGTACCCTTCGTTCGTCATCCCAGGAAAATTTTATCTTGCAAAATACAAAACTTAATAAAAATTGAAATGAAGGACATACTTTTAAAAATATAGTAAAAACACAAGCTAAACTCAATTATGCACGGAGTTCTCACACATGCACAGAAGAGAGAATGTGAGGATTGCATCCACATAGGTTGAAGAAGAGAGAGAGAGAGAGCAGGCGAGGACCGCACACACATTTCACGAGAGCGAAATGCCATTCTACGCTCGAGTCGGACGAACCGGTTCAATGACAACTTCGTGAATGACCAAGCCTCCCTTCCACCTCCCCCTCCATATTTCGTACATGCCGAACTCCACCGCGGCGCTGTCGGAATAGTTCGACGGTACGGGGACCCTGAACGTCAAAGGCCGGTCGATCGGAATGTCGAACACCTCGCCCGGCCTCTTCGCGCCCAGATCCGCCTTCCTCCACGAGCGCTGGCCGTCGACCCCGGCCATCAAGTAGACCGGGTGGTCGCCCCACCCGAAATTATCGGGCCTCAACTCCACCCGGAACCTCACAGCATAATCCCTGCCCTTCTTAAAATAACTCAACTTGGCCTTCCCATTCACCTGCAGCCAGCTCACCTGCACCAGCTCTGCTGGTCCTCTGCTTAATTAAACGATTAGCAACGGATTAATTAGCAAACTAATCACGTGATTAAGGCTCCGTTTGGCACGACGGTGGCGGTCGTGAACGGGGTAGTAAAACCATCATTCGTGATTTGGCACTTAAGGAACTTCATCCACTTTTATGTTCAAGTGGATGAAGTTCCTTAAGTGCCAATTCACGAATGACGATTTTACCATCGCGTTCATGACCGCCACCACTGTACCAAATGAAGCCTAAGTTAACAAACTTACGCTCCGGGAGATATCTTCCAATATCTCGAATCACCTCCCCAGGTGATGTCCAGCCCGCGCGGTTTGACGGTCAGAGTATCGCTCAACTGGAGATGTGGTTAAAAGCGTAATTAGCCAATAATCGTCATTTATTTAAAGGGCAGCCCGGTGCACAAAGCATCCTTGCGCAACGAGGGTCTGGGGAAGGATCCCACCACAAGGGTGAAATATATGCAAACCTTACCCTGCATTTTTGCAAGAGGTTACTTCCAAGACTCGAACCCATGACCTTAAGCTCACACGACAAAACCTCAACCGGTGCGCCAAGACGCCCCATCAATAATTGTCATTTATTCAAGTAATTAATTTTGTCTTGGTCTTTTGCCTGGTCAGTAGGTCTGCTATCAATTCGACAGCATCCAGAAGAGCCAAGCTGAGCTTGATGTCAGCTTGAAGGAATTCGAGCTAACTCGAGCTCAAACAAGTTCGAGCCAGTTTTGAATGAACTGAGATTTTTTCGATCTCCAGCCTAACGCAAAATGATTAGAGTTGAGCGGAAAGTTTTATAAAGGCTTCATTTAAGAAAATCAAGAGCAAAATAATGAAGATAAATGACAGATGAGAAAGAAGAATCTAACGACAATCTAGCGTAAGCAAAGATAATCGCACCACCATAGCATAAGACACGAGGTGAGGACGCGAGAAACCCAAAATGTTGACATACATTGCACAAAATATTATGGTTGTTATATATATGGTTGATTTTACGATACAAATTTTTTTAAATCTACGTAATAACACAAGTGATGATATAAACAATTGGATGATATCATCGATAATGTAAGAGATAAGATTATGTCTGCTATAAACAATTGGATGTAAATAATATAATGAGTTCAGTGATAACATAAATTTGTAAATAAAATATTAGCTCTAGATGACTATAAAAAAAGATGATCTTTATTTGTAAGACATTCAATTTAGAAATAATTCTTGAGTTCTCTGCTTTCCTCCTCTTCTATTCTCCCATGTTCTTATTTTCTTCGTTCTCCTACTCTTTTATTTTCTTCGGCCAACACATAATTTTATTTCAAAATATTAAATATAATTGAAGGTTTTTGACTTGTTACAAATAAAATTACATAATTTGGGCTCAAGGTTCAATAAAATTGGATCGGTTTAATTTCGAGCAATTTTTTTAATATTCTTTTATCGTGAGAGATCATAATATTTTTTAATAACACAAGTGATGATATAAATAATTATATGATATCATGGATAAATATTCTTAAATATAAGAATAATTGTACAAGATCATAATATGAGAAATATTTTTTGAGTTCTCTTTTTTCTTGCGCTCATACACACTCGTGTTATTATTCTGATAGTTCCTCTTCAGCCTTTTTTCGCTCCAACAGTCAAACGCGACAGTACCTCAAATAGATAGATGACATGCATAATGAAAGCCTACCATAATAGATACAAGAGCTCTACAAAATTTTTGTGAATTTTAATATATTTTCATCATTACTATTAATTTTGGGATAACATAAGTATTTGAATGGACATTGTATTTTAAATTTTTTGAAATAGATTAAAATATATATCAAGTCATTAAAATATAAAAACAAAGGCATAATTGATTTTTTAAATATTTAATAAAAGACAATTTTTTTCTTTTAATATTGTATATATATATATTTTTATTTATTTTTATTTGAAAATATCAAACATAATTGATGGTTTTATTTCAAAATTTTAATATAATTTTTATCGTGAATGTCAGCATAACGGTGCTACCAATAAGATAAAGGCTTGAAGAGGGAAGAAATTACATTAATTTGGCTTGGGAAATACCTCGTTATATTTCACGAGCTCGGGGGTTTCCTCTCCCTTGTGGTGGCTGGGCATGGCTGATCGGCGGACACCGGCGGTGGAGAACGGAGAAATGGCCGGCGTGTAGTAAGCTGGCGTTTGGACGGTTGTACTTTTTATAGGGTTGGATGGATGGTGAGTGTAATACTGAGTTTGTTGGAGAACTTATTCGATACTTCTTCCACCATCAGGAGTCGGTGTCGGGAATCTCCGTCCGTCGGCGAGTTTACACGCCACTTCCGCCGAGCTTTTGGTATTATAAATAAAATTTATTCCCATGAAAAGTGACAGTATAATAATATACATATTTCAATAATATGGTGCTGAAACATTTTGATAAATTCAATAATTTAAATACTATATTCTATATTTCATCATCTTAGGCTTTATTTGGCGCGGGGGGCGGCAACTGCGGGTGGAAAGGGAGGTTGGGAACGGAGGGGAGGAGACGGGGCCCTAAAAGGAGTGTTTTGCTCCTTTTTCCATGGCGTGGCGGGTGCAAACGCGGCAAACGCCGCCGCCATGCATTTGGTTACGCGCCTTGCGCCACCCCGCGCAAAATGAACCCACTTGATAAGATGTTTAGTAATGGTAGGAATGATTACATTTATTAACTCATTTTGTTGATTTAAAAAAAATAATAATTTAAAATGAAGTAGAGGAAAGATCTGGGTAGCCTAAATCCGAATTATTGGGTTTCAGAATTGAAATTGGAGGTCCAATTCCGGTGAATATCGACCACCAAATTTAACTTCATGGCTCTAATTTCGTCCAAACAAATAGGGCAACATGAAGGTTCATTCTCTCTACCTCACAAGGCTGTTCCTTGGCTCCACACCATTTATGAATGAAGGTTCATAACAGCACATGGTGGGTGCGCGGGAGCAGGAAAAGGCGAAAACTTTTTGGGGAGCGAAAAGCTTGAACACCTGTAGAAGGATGGAGGAACCTTCAGCAATGGAGTCTGGGAGATGGAACAAGGCATTATCATTGGGAAAGTGAATTGCGTAGCATTAATATGTTAAGAAGCAGAGTTAAGAATTACATATTTGGATATCTGATCTCTGTCAGCGATCTGAAATAGTTGAAAGGGAAGCCAGTTCTTCTGCTGTGATGGGCTTATTCAGCTGCGTTTAGGTAAAAAATTGCGACTTTAGTGCTAGAGAACATGTTGCACAAATTTGTAATCTTATATGCACATCAATAATATATAGGCAAAAAAAACTTTTGAAAACCTGAATAGGTTTTCATGGGTATTTATGAAGTTCTTGCTCCTCTTCAATTGCAAAAATAAACATGCATAGATCAAGGGAATTTTTCCTAAATTTTTTTGACCAATTTGATGTCCCACAACTTCTCCTTACTTCTGTAAAGCTGATAATTTATGTTCCTGAGCATATGTGGTGGGAAGACTTTCAGATTGATTCTTTCATGAAAGATGCATAAACAAGTGTTGTGGGAAAGAATGTGCAGAAGTGGATGATAGTCTCTTCAAAATTTAGTGTATCTTGGTATGTTGATAGATGCACGCTATCGCGAACCGAAATTGTATGTTAGAACACAAAATAGGGATACAAAATGTCGAGACAAGTTCGACCCGAACTTTTAAGGTTGGTTCCATCTAAGAGCCTCTCTCACCTATGAGAGCCTAAAACTAAACTAAATCTCAAAAGATGGCTAAATGACTCTCCCTCACACCCTTATATAGGAGGGAGTGGGTATACATAAAATACAATAATGCCCCTCCCGAAAAATTGATCTTGTCCTCAACGTCGAGGTCCGTAGAGGTCGTCAACGAGCGTCAGAGGATCCAAGATATCGAAGTCAAGACAGTCGTCTTCATATCTGAGCAGCACACACAAATATTTGAGAGGGCAAATGTGGGTAGGTGAGTACGGCTACTGACAACAAAAGTAAAGGCCCTTGCAGCGAAGCTCGAGGTGTTGATGATGAGATAAGCGTTGTCATCGGTGTGCTACTGGAGGCGGGGTTGGCGGAACTGGTGGCAGCTGAAGCGGGCCTAGCAGCGGGGGGCTCAGGTGGGGGCAGTTCATCCAAGCGGGGAAGAGGCGGCGAAGAGGTCGGCGGTGGCTGTGGTAGTGCCAACGACTGTTGGGGTGGTCGGGATGGGGAGGACGGTGGGTTGTGTAAAGTTCCTCGTTGAGACAAAAGCTTGCTATGTGGCAGGGGAAAGAGTAGTCGGATTGTGACCTCAAGGCGCACCAGGAGGTGGGGTTGCAGTCCCCAAGAAAGTGCCCCAGGTAATGGTCGAGGAATAGGTCGGATACATGTCTGGCCACCTCGATGAACTCATCGATGTAGGTGGCCACGGAGTCGGACTGGCGCACGAAGCCGAGGCGCTCATAGGTATTACTCATCTGGAGGGTGTCATAGCGGCGGAGGAGTTCCTTTTTTAGTGTGGACTAGGACAGGTCGGAGACTTGTTGGAGCGTCCAATGAACCCAATGGAGAGATGAACCCTCCACATAAATAGTGGCCTCTGGTGGGGGGGGGGGGGGGGGGGGAGGGGTGGACTGAAGGTCGAAGAATTGTTCGGCCTGCGAACGATTCAACTGAGGGGAGGTGTCGTCGAACACAGGAATCTCGATCCGACAGAGACGGGTCATGTGGATGTTTATAGCAGGGTGGAGAAACCCCATGTAGTAAGGGACTGGCAGAGGGAATTGCGGCGGTGGCGGCGGAGGAACCGGAGGGCGGTTTACCTATGTGACCACGAGCTCTCGAAGGAGAAGAATGAGATTCTCAAGCCGAGCTTCAGTTTGATCCAAGTGATGGGAGTCAGCGGAGGCAGAGGTGGAGGCGTCCTCGTCGGCGTGGAGGGCCGATGAACGTGTATGAGGCATGGAACAGAGAGGCCGACGGGAGACAACGGGATACAGGTCTGAACGGGGTGGAATGACAGTGACATGAAGAAATGAATACCCTGCAGGGTATGCATACTTAGAATCTTGTGCCTCTACTTCCAACTTAAGAGACGATTGGGAATAGATGGATCTTCACCATCAAAAACCTACCGGATGATCTAGAGAAAGGTTCAAGGCTCATCAACTGGTTGAAGGGTACACGTAGATGTATGGTGTTGACTTCTTCAAATCCTTTTCCCATGTGGCTCGGTTAGATTCCTGCAGCATTTCGATTTTCATCGCAGTTAACAAAGAGTGGCCCCTCTACCAACTTGATATCAATAATGTATTTTTAGGTCTATTTGAGAGAGTTGCTGCGGATTGAAAAGCCGCTGATTGAACAGAGCTCTTTTAGAAGCTGTTTTGAAAAGTTGCATGCTGTTTGGAGAGTCTGTGTAACGCTGACGGAACATAGCTTTTTCAAATGAGACTGTTTGGTAGAACTATTTTTTGAAAATTGTTTTTTTCAAAACGAAAATATTGAAATATAATTAAAATAAAAATATTACAAGACATGTAAACATATCAATAAAAATATAAATTGTTCTCAAACATAACATGAAAAAAAGTAGTTTTTTTCGTTGCGTTCTTTCCGCATCTTCCAAGCACAAAACACAACACGTAGTAGTCTGAATAAAATAGAAACATCACATAACACAGCACACAGCTGCCTAAAATAAAATCACAGCTGCCTGTTCTCAAATGCACTTTTGATCCACCATAATAATACTAAAGTTGAGAAAGCTATCAAATTTGAGAAAGCTATCTAATGCCATAATAATACTAAAGTTCTATGCATCTGAATGATGCAAGTTAACAAGCAGAGGATATCAAAATTGATTTTGATAGGCATCATAATGCCACAATAAATATTCATAAAGCTGAATCAAATAATTAGGATAAGAAAAACAAGTGCAGCCCAAAATAAAATAAACCATAAATTACAAGCAGGAACTGGAGGATTTTCTTTCCCGGCACTTTGAGCTAAAAAAAATGAGTTCAACATTTCAAAAGATGTTCTTTCCTGGCACTTTGAGGAGTGAAACAATAATTCATGTGCATCTCTCATATTTTGGCCCCAAGTACTCCAGAAATTTTTACACCTAAACTAACTTCAGATCTGGATCATGGGACCTCATCTATAGCACCACAAAATCCACAGAAAATAAGAGATTATTTTAAAAAATCTCGTCGGCAACAACAATCACAAAACAGGGCTCTTCTCAGATCCTAGGGTTTTGTTGAACCTCTAACATGGGCGCAGATCGAGACGGGGAAGAAGAACAGGGTCGCTTCATGTTTCCTAGAGTCGTCACCGCCTGCGATCGGGAAGAGGAAGAAGAACAGGTCTCTCGCTGACGCCTGCGATCGGGACGAGGAAGAAGAACAGGGCTCTCGCTGACGCCTGCGATCGGGACGAGGAAGAAGAACAGGGTTCTCGCTGACGCCTGCGATCGGGACGAGGAAGAAGAACAGGGCTCTCGCTGACGCCTGTGATCGGGACGAGAAGAAACAATTCGAACAGGAGCTATCACGCGAGAGTGATTTCACGGGAGCGAAAGCGGGAGGCTGGGAGCTTCTCAAAATACCTAAAAACACAGATTTTAAAAAAGTGCTCTTACCAAAACGCGGTTAAACAAACACCGTATTAACAGCTCTGGCGGATGGAAAATAGCTTTTCCGTCCGCCAGAGCTGTCCCAAACAGACCCTTTATATGGGAGCCTCCACGAAACTGTCTACAAAGAGCAACCTTTGGGATTTAATGCTCAGGGGGGAGTCCAACAAGAAAGTTTGCAAACTGAACAAATCTATTTATGGATTGAAACAAAGTCTATGTGTTTGGCTCGAGAAATTCTCTCATGTTTTGATCTAGCTTGACTTCCAACGCTCGCATTATGACCATTCAGTATTTGTGAAAGACTCCACTGGAGGCGTTGTCAATCTGATAGTATGTGTTCATGATATCATACTCTCGGGAAGTGATCTGAAAGGTATACATGTTGCAAAGGATTATCTTATAAAACACCTTGTGACTAAGGATCTTGGCAACTATTTCTTAGGCATTATAGCAACACACAATAAATATGGTATTTTCATAAGTCAAAGAAAGTATGTGTTAGAATTTCTTGAGGAAGCAGGTCTACTGGGGAAAAACTTATGGTATCTCTTATGGATCAGACCAACACTATATGGGAAATTGATTTGGAAAATTAGTTGATATCAAACAATACAGAAGATCAATTGGCAAATTAATCTAACTTAACAATTACTTTGCCTATCATCATTTGTTGTTGGCGTGATCAGTCAATATATGGACAAGCAGAAAAAATTCATTGGAATGTTATACTTCAATGTCTCCATTTTATGAAAGGGTCTCCAGAAAAATGACTATTCTATAAGAAGAGCGGTCACATTGATATTGTCAGATACTCTGATGTGAACTATGTTGTTTGCCAACTTGATAGATAGTTTATATCTGACGGTTGTACTATTTAGTAGGAGGGATCTTGTCATTTGGCGCAGCAAAAACCAAAATATAGATGCTACATCAAGTTCTGAAGTAAAATACATAACGGTGACCAAAGGCATGTGTGAACTACTATGGGTCAAGTCTCTTTTGTTGGAGTTTGGGCACTCAATTTCGCTGTAATTTATCTATATTGTGATAACTATGCTGTCAGCCTAGCACATTCATTGTCAGTAATCATGTCTTTCATGAACATATGAAGCACATTGATGTTGACTATCATTTCGTCAGAGATGCGGTTCTCTCTAAAAAGATTCACACATCACTAATAAAATCTATAGACCAAGCTGCCGACCTCCTCACCAAAACTCTCAATAGGATGAGAACTCAATACTTACGTAGCAAGCTAGGCATGATCAATACATATGATCGAGCTTGAGGGATGTTGAAGCCCAAGTTCTTAAAGCCCAAATTCCCTTCCCCCTCCTTATTTTGTCCTGCATCTCCTATGGAGTTTTGAGGGGACGTCCTTCTTGTATAAATATACACGTAGATGTAACATTTTAAACATTGAATAAAGAGCTTCTTCCGTGTTTTTTTACAGTTTAAAAATTAGGAATCTTGTCCCTTTCTTTTTATGTATATTTAGATCATGTTATAGGGCCATTCATTAAAAACTATATAAGATTCTGAAACGAAGAATCTGTTATCATCATCAAGCATTATATGAGTTATAATTTAGGATTTCATTTCTCACTTAAATTTTTGATGAGGTTGGCTCTTGAAATCACTATATAGGATCCTAAAATAAGGTTTTGTTCATCACCTTAAATGATGATATTCTTCCAAGCACTTTTTAATTTATTCAAACATATCTGGAATACTAAGATTTAGCTCGCCTCCTTAATCAGAGGTTCCGAGATAGAATTCTCAAATCTCAATTAATAAAGATCTTTATCATAATTTCATTTTATTGTACTATGTTATTATAACAAAATAACGTAGTATTTTATATTGCTCAATGAATGTGGTAAACAAAATTTTGAAAAATGAATGGTCACATAAAAAGTTTTCTTGTTGAGAGACTCTAAACATTAAAATCTATGAATATAATTAACAGCATGAGTTTCTCCTTGATGGAGATTTAGAACCTACAACCTTCAATGATTAAATAAAATATTATTTTATTCCCCTCTCCATCTTCTTGGATCATCTCGACGTGGGGACGTTCAGATGTGCAAACAATACTGGTTAGTGCCCGTCATTGAAAAAAATCATATTTAAGTGATGAAAGATGCTTCCAGTATTAGTAGGTCTCGTCAGCTATGCCTCAAAATGAAATGGAAGATTAAGCAAATGAGCTATTTCTGGCCCACCATGACACATGAATGTATTGATCTAAAATCAGATGGCATGTAATTCCCTGGCCCCTCTCAGCTTGATGAGAACAAAGAACGTGAGTTGAGATCATTTTCTGTTATGAACCTACTTGAAGATCTAGGGAAGAAGGCTACTAGAGGAAGAAGAAGAAGGTTAGGATTAGGGAAAGAAAGAAGAATACCTGAATATTAGATTGCATGCCTCCAAAAGAGGGGGGATTGGGTATTTAAGTGAACCCCAATCCCCCTAGGGCCGGCCGGCCCCCATTGGGGCTGAACCGGTGCGGTTCAGCCCACCCTTTCTTATTTATCAGTTGCGGGCTGAACCGGATGGTTCAGCCCGGTCTTCTTCCGGCGCTTCTTTGGACCTCCTGGCGTATTTGTATCCGCGGAACCGAAGATCATCAGGGGGCATAACATTCCCCTCCCCATCAAGAGGCAGCTTGTCCTCAAGCTGAAAGTCGGGAAAGAGCTCCCGAAACTCCAGGAAGTCCACCCACGTGTTGTGAGCCTCTGACAGATCCTTCCACTTAACCAGAACCTCTGAACGGTATTCCGTGCCGCGTTTCTTCCATCTGGACAGCAAGATAACCTCGGGGCCGGGACGAAGCTCGCCGGTCGTAGTGGCGGCAGGGAGGAAAGGAGTGATTGGAACTGCCGCTCCCAACTTCTTTTTCAGCAAGGATACATGAAAGGTCGGGTGAATGCGGGACTCCCCAGGAAGAGCAAGGGTATAAGCGACAGGTCCCACCCGGTGAGTGATCCGAAACGGCCCATAGTATCGGGGGGCTAACTTCTGATTGGCCCGGCGAGCAACGGACAGCTGTCGGTACGGTTGGAGATGGAGGAAAACCTCATCCCCCACCTGAAACTCCCGCTCGGTCCTGTGCTTGTCGGCCTGCACTTTCATCCTCTCTTGGGCTGTATGGAGATTCTCCCGAAGGAGAGCCAAGGTCTGATCCCGATCCTGTAATGCCCGATCCACTGCAGGAAGAGCTGAGCTACCCGGCTCGTAGGAACGCAGAGATGGGGGTGGCCTCCTGTAGATAATCTCAAAAGGGGTGAGCTTACTGGCTGTGTGGTACGAGGTGTTGTAGTTATACTCCGCCCAGTGGAGCCAACGTGTCCAAGAGCGAGGCTCATCCATAACAAAGCATCGAAGGTATGTTTCCACCCCTCTATTCAGGACCTCCGTCTGGCCATCGGTCTGCGGATGGTGTGCGGTGCTCATACGTAATCGGGTGCCTTGTAGCCGGAAAAGTTGCTGATGAAAACCGGATCTCGGTCGGAGATGATCGAACGAGGGAGGCCGTGTAAGCGAACCACCTCACGGGCAAAGAGCTCGGCAACTGTCTCCGCAGAATAGGGATGGCTGAGAGCTAGAAAATGGCCATACTTGGACCGCTTGTCAACAACAACCAAGATCACCGACTTGCCTTGTGACAAGCCGTCAATGAAATCCATCGAAGCCGTCTCCCAAACCTGTTGAGGGACCTCTAAGGGAGTGAGCAGCCCCGCTGGCGACGTCGTCTCATACTTCTGACGCTGACAGATCTCGCACTGTTGCACGAAGCGCTGAACGTCCTTGCGCAATCCCTTCCAGAAGACATTGGCCCTGAGCCGCTGAAGAGTACGGAGCACGCCGGCATGTCCTCCGGACGGAGACGAGTGGAACTCGTGTAACATGACGTTCTTCTAGGAGGACGATGCTGGAATGACCACCCTCCCGTGGTAGTACAAATGTCCCCCAAGCAGCTGGTAACCCGGCGGGGTAGGTTGGCCGTGCGTCAAGGCCTCGACAATGTGCTGGAGCTCCGGGTCCGAGTTGACGTCCTTCTGAATATCATCAAGAGACTCGATCAGAGGTCCGGAAATGTGGAGGATGGTGCTCTCCGGAAGTCGGGACAGGGCATCTGCCACTAAATTCTCCTTGCCCTGCTTGTATACAATCTCATAATCGTACCCCAATAGCTTGGTCAACCATTTCTGTTGGAGAGGGGATGCCAGCCGCTGATCTAGGAAATGTTTCAGACTCTGGTGGTCGGTGCGAACCTTGAAGTGATGGCCCAGGAGATACGGTCGCCATAGCGTCACAACATGTAATATTGCCAACATCTCTCTCTCATAAGTGGAGAGGCCCAAAGTCCGAGGAGCCAAAGCTTTGCTGAAGTAAGCCAACGGCCGCCCCTCCTACATCAACACCGCCCCAATGCCGACGCCCGAGGCATCTGTCTCCAGCACGAACTCCTTGCTGAAATCCGATAGGGCAAGCACCGGTGTGGTCGTCATCGCTTCCTTGAGAGCGGAGAAGGCCTGCTCTGCTTCCTCATGCCAAGTAAAAGATTCCTTGTGGACGAGCTGGGTAAGCGGCCGCGCCAACTTGCCATAGTCCTTCACGAATCTGCGGTAGTACCCCGTAAGACCCAGGAAGCCACGCAACGCCCGCACCGTAGTCGGTCATGGCCACGAAATCATGCTCTCAATCTTCTTCAGATCCGCTCGAACCCCGTGAGCCGACACCAAATGGCCCAAGTACTCCACCTCGGGCTGCCCAAAAGAACACTTCGACAGCTTGGCGTAGAACTGCTGCTGGCGAAGGATGGCGAGGACATGTGCCACGTGCTCGAGATGCTCTGCCCAACTGCGGCTGTATATCAAGATGTCGTCGAAGAAGATGAGGACCGATTGCCGCAGGAGCGGCCGAAATGTCTCGTTCATCACTGCCTGAAAGGTCGAGGGGGCATTGGAAAGCCCAAAGGGCATCACCAAAAACTCGTAGTGCCCATCATGTGTGCGAAACGCCGTCTTGTGGATGTCTTCCGTCTTCATCCGTATCTGGTGATAGCCGGACCGCAGGTCCAGCTTCGTGAATAAGCTCGCCCCGTGGAGCTCGTCCAACAGCTCCTCGATCATCGGGATCGGAAACTTGTCCTTGATTGTCGAGTCATTCAGGTTGCGGTAATCCACACAGAATCGCCACGACCCGTCTTTCTTCTTCACCAAGATAATAGGTCAGGAGAATGCACTGGTACTAGGCCGGATGATGCCCGTCGCCAGCATCTCCCTCACGCTCCTCTCAATCTCTGCCTTCTGAGTGTACGGGTAACGGTAGGGCCTGACGTTGGGGGCCGCAGCCCCCTCTTTCAACTGAATGGCATGATCCCTGAACCTAGGAGGGGGCAGGCCTCGGGGCTCCTGGAAGACGTCATCGTACTGGGACAGAAGGCCATGTATCTCCTGTGGAATGCCTGGAGGATCTTGGGCCAATGCCTCTACGCCCACCACCATGGCCATAGGTGAGCCCTGCTCCTCCAGACGCTGCAAGCTCCGCAACGAAATCTCCTTCAAGGGAGAAGATCGGATACCCTGTAGACAGTAGTCTCTCCCCTGCTGGGTGAACTCCACAGTCAGTCGCCCCCAGTCGGTGGTCACACGCTGTAACTGCCGCAACCACTGGACCCCCAACACCATGTCAGATCCTCTGATCGGAAGCAAGTACATATCTGTGTGGCCCGCATAGCCCTGCACCCTGATCTCCACCCCTCTCATGACTCCTTCGCACTTCAACCTGCTCCCATCCGCTACCATGACCTGGAATGCTACCTCCCTGTCGATCGTCTGGCCCACCTTCAGAGCCACGGCCGGGTTGATATAAAGTTGTGGGTGCTCCCACTATCAACAAGTATAGTCACCCGCTCCTGGGCCACCCGTCCCGTGAAATGGAGTGTCGCCGGGGCCGTACACCCCTCCATAGCCTGCAAGGAGACCCCAAACTCAGTCAGGTCCAGCCCCTCCGTATCGAGGTCCTCCAAGGGAATCTCCTCCTCGTCCTCCTCCCTCAGCATAAACACCTGGATCTTCTGGCAAGTGTGACCCTGGGTGTATTTCTCATCACAATTAAAACATAACCCTTTTTCCCTCCGTGCCTGCATCTCTGGCCAGGTCAGCTTCGTCACTGTCGGCCGTATGGTGGGGGGTGGGTCCCTCCGTCCCGCCGTCGGAGCCGCGGGTGGCTTGGTCGTCGTCCTACTCCGCTGCCTGTTGAACCGCTCCTCCTGTATCCGAGCGATGCTAATGGCGTGGCTCAGACTTCGTGGTAAGTATGCATGGACCTCGTCACGTAAGTGGTCCTTCAGCCCGGAGATGAAACAGCTCATCATGGTCTGCTCGCCCCACGACACCCGGTTCGCCAACCGTTCAAACTCAGTCCGATACTCCGTGGCGGTGCCCCTCTGACGGAGTTTTTGCAGACTGGCCTCCACGTCCTCGTACTCCAGTGGTCCGAATCTAGCCGATAAAGCCTCTATGAACTCGGCCCAAGGAGCATAGGTGCGTCCCCGCAAAAACCATTTTGTCCACTGGTACGCGTCCTCCTCCAGATGGAAGGCCGCCAACTGTACCCACTGAGCCTCAGGAACCTCCTGATATCTGAAAAACAGCTTGGCCTTTTGGATCCACTCGAGTGCGTCGCCTCCCCGGAACTTCGGGAAGTTCATCTGGGTCAGCTTGGGTTGCATGTAAGGTCGCTGAAATGCCCCTCCCAAGCTGCCTCCCTCTTGGCCCAGCGGCCCGGGTTGCTCCTGATCTCCTTGAAGCCCTCCATGATTCCACCCCGGAGGCCTCCCTGGCCCCATATTGGCCATCCCATATCCCCCGTCAGGCGCGTTCGCTGGTTGGGGAGGAAAAAATCCCGTTGCGCCCCCGAGAGGGACCGCATTTGCCCCTGATGGGCGAAACAGCCCAAATCCTTGGTGTTGCGGCCTCCACGGTTGTCCTGATTGCTGTCCGGGTCCAAACGAGGCACCCCCGCCCTGTCTGGAACCTCCTCCGTGCCGCAGTAGGTCGTCGGGACCCTGCGGGGGTTGTTCGAACCCCCAGGGAGCAGCCGCTCCTCCGCCGACCCCCCAGAGGCCGTATGCGGCTTCCGCCGCTCTGCTGGAGCCCGTCCGGGGTGGCTCTGGCGCGGCCCGGCCTCCCGGTTGGCTGCCGATCAGCCCCCAGCCGTCCGGGGGTCCGCCTGGCAGTCCGCCCGCCCGATACGGGGTTCCGGCCCCGCGTGCTGCCTCCTGGGCGTCTCCCGCTCCCGATCTGGATCCGGAGGCTCTAGCCGGAAGCCCCACGCCATTCCCCGCTCCAGTGCTCCCTCCTTGAGGAGTGTTTGCTGTCTCGGCGTCGGAGCCGTCGCCGTTCACCGCCTTTCCTTTCATATTTTGCAAGAGGAGGGATTTCAACTCCTCCATCCTCGCCTCGATGCGTTCCTCCAGATTTTGTTGTGAGTTCTTCACGCTTGCCTCGATTGCCGCTACGGAATCCGTCAAGGTGACATAGTTCTCCTCAATGACGGCCAAGCGCGCCGTCTCCGCCTCCGTACGTGTCACCATGGTCGCAGGAAGGAGGCTCTGATACCAAATGTTATGAACCTACTTGAAGATCTAGGGAAGAAGGCTACTAGAGGAAGAAGAAGAAGGCTAGGGTTAGGGAAAGAAAGAAGAATACCTGAATATTAGATTGCATGCCTCCAAAAGAGGGGGGATTGGGTATTTAAGTGAACCCCAATCCCCCTAGGGCCGGCCGGCCCCCATTGGGGCTGAACCGGTGCGGTTCAGCCCCCCCCCCCCCCCCCCCCCCCCCTTTCTTATTTATCAGTTGCGGGCTGAACCGGATGGTTCAGCCCGGTCTTCTTCCGGCGCTTCTTTGGACCTCCTGGCGTATTTGTATCCGCGGAACCGAAGATCATCCGGGGGCATAACATTTTCCAACATAAACTCAGAATAAATCACAATACAGTATTATCATAGTTATCCATCAAAAATCTAACATATACACATCATACATTTTACAATGTCGCGATTATCTTTTCTAGTTCCATTATTTATTGTAGTTTTTATCAGACAGATACATATGCACTCATCAATCTCTCTCATGACATGATCATGTGAAGCGTCAAGAGGATAGATATGTGTTTATCCACCTTTGCTAGGGTGACAATGTTATGGGCTGCGTACTATTATGGGATGCGTACCCACCTATCTAGTTGATTATGATTACCTTTATGTGCCATCATTATATATGTGTTATCATTATGTAGGGGCCTCGAGGACCGGGACTAGTAATAGGTATTATTATTACTATTTGTCTTTTATTATCTTGTAAGCTTATATAAAGGCATGTATTATATGGATTATCAATGAATGAAGTTCTAGTTCTTATCCCTTTGTTGTGAGATACTTGGTGGCTCTCTCCTCTAACGAGCAACCCCGCTTAGGCAGCCACGGTCATGGCTCTGTCTCCGCCATCTTTGGCGCCTCCGTCCACTCCTCTGGTGACCTCCGAGTAGGCCCATAACAGACAACTACGCGCTCATCAACATTTACTAAATTGATGGTTATTCCCTCATCAATCTTTGTCGTCCTATCTTCACACGAAGTAAACTAGGGGTGAGAATTTATTACGTACTAACCTATGTTATTAAGGCGTGGGTGATAGGAGAAAGCTAAAGGGAAGAAGACTAGGGAAGAAATAAGAGAGACTAGGGTTAGAGGGAAGGAGGAGAAGAAGTACCTTGATTGTTCATAAATGCCCCTAAGAGAGAGAGACACGGGTATAAATATACCCGGGCCCAAGAGGGGCTGGCCGGCCCCTCTCATGGGGCTGAACCGGTGCGGTTCAGCTCCGGTCCGCCATAATCAGAGAGTGGGGGCTGAACCAGATGGTTCAGCCCCGTTGCCGTCTATTTTCGCCTTGCGCCGTCGAGCGTAGGTACGCCCAAAAAACTGTGTCGTGTTCGGGGGCGTAACATTCCCCTCCCCATCAAGAATCAACTTGTCCTCAAGGTGTTAGTCCGGATAGAGCTCCCTGAATTCCAACAGATCGACACAAGTATTGTGTGCTTCTGACATGTGTTTCCATTTGACCAGGAGCTCCAGTAAGTACTCGGTGCCCCGTTGTTTCCATTTGAGCATCAGTATCTCTTCGGGTATCGGTCGCAGCTCGCCAGCTACTGTGGCTTCGGGAAGGAAAGGACTGGCCTGAATTGTGTCGCCTATCTTTGGTTTCAGTAAGGACACATGGAATGTCGGATGAATGCGCGACCCTTCAGGAAGAGCTAAGGTGTATGCGACAGGACCGACGCGGCGGAAAATACGAAAAGGTCCAAAGTAGCGAGGCGACAATTTCTGGTTCGTCATGCGGCCTACACATACTTGTCGGTAAAAGGTCACAGTTTGAGGAAGACTTCATCGCCGACTGCAAACTCCCGCTCCTTGCGTGTTTGTCTGCTTGGGCCTTCATGCGATCCTGTGCGGTGCAAAGATTCTCACGCAAAGTGACGATAGTTCGGTCCCGGTTGCGGAGTGCTTGATCCACGGCCGGTAATGTTGTGCTGCCCGGTTCATAGCTACATAATGAGGGAGGAGGACGGCCATAAACGATCTCGAACGGGGTCAGTTTGCTGGCGGAATGGTAGGAGGTGTTGTAGCAATATTCGGCTCAGTGTAACCAGCTGGTCCATCTTTGCGGCTCATCCATCACAAAGCAGCGAAGGTATGTTTCCACCCCTCGATTGAGAACCTCCGTTTGGCCATCCGTCTGGGGGTGATTCGTCGTGCTGAAGCGCAGGCAAGTGCCCTATAATCGAAACAGTTCCCGCCAGAATTTGCCCACAAATGTCGGATCCCGGTCGGAGATGATGGCGCGCAGTATGTCGTGAAGTCGGACAATTTCTCGAACAAAGAGATCGGCGACGGACTCGCCGGTGTACGGGTGGCTCAAGGCCAAGAAATGTCCATATTTGGAGAGCTTCTCGACAACGACCAGTATAACTGTCTTGCCCTGAGACTTGGGTAACCCGTCGATGAAATCCATGGATATTGTCTCCCAAATGTGGTGGGGAATCTCGAGAGGTGTAAGTAGGCCGGCTGGAGAGGTCATCTCGTACTTCTGACGCTGGTACGTCTCACACTGCTGCACAAACTGTTGGACGTCGCGCCTTAATCCCGTCCAAAACACGTTCGCTCGGGCACATTGAAGAGTTCAGAGAATGCCCGCGTGACCACCGGTCGGTGAAGAGTGAAACTCGTGCATCATAACTGTCTTCCATGAAGAATTTGGTGGAACGACCAATGGGCGCTGATAATAAAGTCTGTCATTCAGCAGCTGGTAACCCGGGATAGTGGTCTCCCCCCGTCGAAGAGCCTCCACAATGGCCCGCAGTGCGGGGTCCCTCATGATCTCCTCCTGAATATCATCCAACGAGTCGAGCAGGGGACCCGAAAGCTGGGCGAGGGAGCTCACCGGTAAGCGGGATAAGGCGTCGGCAACCACGTTCTCTTTGCCATGCATGTAGAGAATCTCATAATCATATCACAACAGTTTCATCACCCATTTCTGCTGAAGCGGGGAGGAGACCCGCTGTTCCAAGAAATGTTTGAGGCTTTGATGGTTCGTCCGGATTTTGAAATGTCGCCCCAACAAGTAAGGCCGTCACATAGCCACCGCATGAATGATTGTCAGCATCTCCTTCTCGTACGTGGAAAGCCCCGGGGTACGGGGGCCAATGTCTTGCTGTAAAAGGCTAGTGGCATGTCCTCTTGCATCAATACCGCGTCGATGCCCACACCGGACGCATCGGTTTCCAGCACAAATTCCTTGTTGAAATCTGGGAGCGCGAGAACCGGATGGTCGTAATGGCCCTCTTAAGGGCCTGGAATGCCGCTTCCGCCTCATCCGGCCATTGGAAGACGTCCTTCTGTAACAATTGAGTCAGCGGGCGGGCGATCTTGTCATAATCCTTAACAAATCGCCTGTAATATCCGGTAAGTCTCAGGAAACCCCGTAATGCACGGACCGTGAGAGGACGAGGCCATGATAGCATGCTTTCGATCTTCTTGGGATCGGCTTTAACGCCGCTAGCAGAAACCAAATGTCTCAGGTACTCGACTTCCTCTTGCCCGAACGAACACTTGGACTGCTTGGCGTAGAGTTGATGTTGGCGGAGGATGGTGAAAACATTCTCGACATGGGCTAAGTGCTCCTCCCAAGTGGTACTATAGATGAGGATATCATCAAAAAAAATCAGCACTGATCGGCGGAGCAGAGGACGAAAGATCTCGTTCATTATGTCCTGGAACGTGGACGGGGCATTGGTGAGTCTGAATGGCATCACCAGGAACTCATAGTGCCCATCATGTGTCCGAAAAGCTGTCTTGCATATGTCCTCGCGCATCCGAATCTGATGGTAGCCCGGCCAAAGGTCGAGCTTGGTAAAAAGGCGAGCTTCGTGCAGTTCGTCTAACAGTTCTTCTATCAAAGAGATAGGGAACTTATCCTTAATAGTGGAGCTATTCAGGCCGCGGTAGTCCACACAAAATCGTCACGTCACGTCCTTCTTCTTAACCAGAATGATGTGTGATGAAAATGAACTAGTATTGGGGCGGATGATTCCGACAGTAAGCATTTCCCGGACACTGCGCTCTATCTCGACCTTCTGGATGTACGGGTAGCGGTACGGTCGGATGTTGGTCGGTTTCGCGCCCGTCTTGAGCTGAATCTGATGATCTTTGAACCGCGGTGGTGGAAGTGCGCGGGGTGTCTGAAAAATATCGACATACTGAGCAAGAAGCGCATACATCTGAATTGAAACAACTGGAGGAGCGGTCGGGGTCGGTGTAATCTTCATAATCACTGTCATCGTGCTGCCCTGACTCTCTAGTCGTTCCAAACTCCGAAGAAATGTTTCCTTCATCGGGGCGGATTTTAGGCCCCCCCCCCCCCCCAGACAGTACTGCTTCTCGTGCTATAGGAACTCCATGGTCATCTGGTCCCAGTCAAAGGTAACCCTTCTCAGTTGCTGCAACCATTGGACCCCAAGCACCATGTCGGAGCCTCGGATAGGTAGAAGATAGACGTCTGTGCGCCCTGAGTACCCCTGTATCCGTAGCTCCACCCCCTTCACAACTCCTTCGCACTGAAGTTTGCTCCTATCTGTCACCATAACGTGAAAGGTGGCTCCCTTATCAATCACATGCTCCACCCGATGTGCACCTCAGGGTGGATAAAGTTGTGGGTGCTCCCACTATCCACCAAAATCGTCACTTTCTCCTTCATGATCTTTCCCGCAATCCTCATGGTGAGGGGGGCACTGCATCTTTCCATCGTCTGTAGGGTTACCCCAAACTCGGTGAGATCCAAGTCCTCCAATTCTGACTCATGGGGAAGCTCGTCTTCCACATCCTCATGTAAACCTGTATCTTCTGGCAGGTGTGCCCAGGCGTAAACTTTTCGTCATAGTTGAAGCATAGTCCTTTCTCCTTCCGTGCCTGCAGCTCGGCCCAAGATAATTGTGTCACCTTCGGTTTGCCGACCGCCGACTGCTCCCTCTTGACGGTCGTCGGGGTAGTCGTGGGCCTCCCCATGGTGCGGCCTCGCTGCCTGTTAAAGCGCTCCTCTTGAATGCGGGCCAAGCTAATGGCATGGTTCAAACTGTGGGGCATATAGGCGTGCACCTCATCACGTAAGTGGTCCTTCAGTCCAGATACAAAGCAACTGAGCAGCGTCTTCTCTTCCCAGTGTACCCGATTCGCCAATTTTTTGAACTCCGTCTGATACACCATTACTGTTCCCTTCTGACGCAACTTCTGCAGGAGGGCCTCGACATCCTCGTACTCCAGGGGCCCAAATCTGGCGGTGAAGCCTTCCACAAAATCAGCCCAAGGCACATAGCCCTTGCCTCTCAGGAACCACTGCGTCCATTGAAAAGTGTCATCCTCCAAGTGGAAAGATGCTAGCTGCACCCATTGGCCCTCCGGCACCTCTTGATAACTGAAGAAAAGCTCGGCCTTCTGCACCCACTCCAGAACGCCCCCTCCATTCAACCTTGGAAAATTCATGCGCGTCAACTTCGGAGGCATGTATGCTCGTGGAGTTGTTTGCCCTTGCAAGCCCAGGCCTTGCCCATTCCATGTCGGTCGCTTCGGTTCCATAGGGCCGATGTTGGCGCCCGGATAGCCTTGATATGGCTGGCCGCCCGAAGGGGGGGATGGATACAGCTGGTCGCCCCAAGGAGTGCCAGTTCCGTATCCCCCGGGAGGACCCACATCGCGCGGGTGGGGTAAAAGGCCCCCGCACCTCCTGGCGGAATGCCTGGAACCCGTCCGGCTCCACCCTGCTCGTCGCCGACTCGCGTCGCCCCAATCTGGATGAATCCCTCTCCAGGCGGCGTCCCGCGGACTCCGCAGCCCGCTGTTGCGCCGCCGCCTGCGCTGCCCCCCCCCCCCCCCCCCCCGATCCGCTGGAGCGCGCCCCCACGCGCGCTGGATCGGCCGATCCGGCTGCTTCTCCCGCTTGCGGGGCGTGATGTTGGGATGCGAAGGTCTCAGCAGCCGGGCTTTGCGGACCGCCGGTTTCTTCGTGCGCCGTCGATTTCCCTCTTAGACCTTGCGATAGCAAAGCTTTGAGTTCTTCCATGCGGGCGTCGATCCGTTCTTCTAGTCGTTGCGTGGACGCCCTCATCTCACCCTCGATGACGGCGACCGAATCCGTCAACCCTATGTAATTTTCCTCTAGGGTTTCCAATCGGTTAACTTCTTCTTACGAGCGGGTGTTCACCATGGCCGGAGGACGAATCCTCTGATACCAAATGATACGAGAAAGCTAAAGGGAAGAAGACTAGGGGAGAAATAAGAGAGACTAGGGTTAGAGGGAAGGAGGAGAAGAAGTACAATGATTGTTCATAGATGCCCCTAAGAGAGAGAGCCCCGGGTATAAATATACCTGGGCACAAGAAGGGCCGGTCGGCCCCTCCCATGGGGCTGAACCGGTGCGGTTCAGCCCCGGTCCGCCATAATTAGAGAGTGGGGGCTAAACCGGATGCTTCAGCCCAGTTGTCGTCTGTTTTCGCCTTGCGCCGTCGAGCGTAGGTACGCCCAAAGAACTGTGTCGTGTTCGGGGGCGTAACAGTGCGCCTAAGGCGTCGGGCTTACCAGGCGCACCAGGCCTCGCCTCTGCAAGGCAAAGGCGGGCGAGGTGCCCCGGGTGCGCCCCAGGCACGCCTAGGCGCGCACCTTACCAGCTCCCAGGCGCGCCTGGGCCTTTCAAGGCCTTTTTCTTAAACCTGATTAATGGTTTTTTTAGGTGGACAAAAATATGATCTCGGGCTTAGATTACATGATTTCTTATATGTATCTATCATCAAGTGAAGGAAGTTACATTTATTTAATTTATATATTTATCATCTGGAACGTACCTGTTCTAAAAATACAAGAGAAGAGAGTAAATGGTTGAGATCAAGCGAGGATTGAGAAAAAAATTATGGGAAGAGAAAGATGAATTAGGTTAAGAGACTTGGAAGAATTAAGAGACACCGTAATGGTGAAATTACATAATTAAACCTGCTCAAAAAACGCTTCGGGGGCGCTGCCCCCAAAACCTCACTCAGGGAGCCGCTGCCCCCCCCCCCAAAAAAAAATAGTGGATTAATCATCAGTACGATCAGTGGATTATATTCAATTATAATTCATTAAGCTTACTTATAGTCTTCATACACAGTGCAAATATCTAAGCATGACTTAATTACCATCTAATTACAAATATACCTTAATATGGGTACGAATCCATAACATTCTCCGTGCATCAATCAATATTTCATCACTAAAAAAAATTGTAGTCATGTCTTATTCTTCAATTTTATATCACCAAATGAACTTCACTGATGAAGAAGAACAATGCAAATTCTATGTACATATAACAGTAAATATTTGTAGAACACAATCTAAAAGTAGCCTTTGGAATTGTGATGTATGCAATTCTAGTGTGTTGATATGGTGGTAGATTTATTTTGTGTTTTTCGTATTTAATAAACTGTATTTTTCTTTTTTCCATTTTGGCGCTTCATGTGCCTCAGGCGCGCACCTGCGCCTAGGCTCCAAGACCTCTTTGCGCCTCGGTGCGCCTTGCGTCTTTGATAACTTAAATACTAACATATATAATCTCTTTTTACATGAATTTCTTGGTGAACCTCACGTTTATATTCTCTAGTGGTTTTGATAATATTTATCACTCTAATTGCTTGCCTATGTACTCCATATTTTATATGTATGGATTTTCAAATCCCACGTAAACTTTTATAACATCCATGGGCACTACTATGATGAATCATTATTTTAAGCTCAATCAAAAATCACTATGGAATAATACAGTGCATACTCATATAAAAGAATACATACAGCCAACAAAACAATAGCACTGGAATAAATACACCTATATGATTCAATAATCGGTTATTTGTGCAACGAGAGTAATAATTTATATGGTTATCTTAAATCAATGGCATTTCCATAACTCCTAGACCTTTTGAGGAACTTAAAGCAAAATGCAGTGTATCAATTGCCATATACTATTATTTCTTCATGCAAAATTGTAGTTAAGACTTGGGTCTTATTTGGGAGAGCAGTTCTGTTACGGGCCTATTGTGGCTTTGTCAGAGGTGGCGGTGGAGGCGGAGATGCAAGAGGGAGTCAAGCTCTACCCACGCAAAATGCAATGGAGGAAGAAAGGGAGCCAAGCTCAACCCTAACCCTAGAACTTAGAGGAGAAGAGAGAGAGCAAGATAGGGGAATAGAGAACTTGGTTAATTTGATTGATAAATGATAATCCTTTCATGGCCCAAGGGGGTCACATATAACCTTACATAATGACAAAATCGTAATAAATCCGAACACTTGGATTTATATAAAATAACTCTAAACCTTGATAATTAAAAAACACGACATGCGTCGACACGAACATAAATTAAACATACATAAATAAAAAATGAATAACGGGTCGTGTGGGACCATAACATCTCACTCGTCCTTCAAATAGAACTTGTCGTCAAGCTCGAACGAGGCTCGGATAAAATGACTGTTTGGCTCCTTAATTTCTCTCAAGAACAGCTCTCGGTAGCGCATCGCTGGAATGGCGGTTGCATCGAGTGGCGGGCTATTATCATGCTCACAGATGGCTAGAGAGACGGCGAGGATCTGGTGTGGTAGAGGTGCTTGCGGAAGGAAGACCGTCAGACAAAAGCTCTGGAGTCGGGGAGAGTGTGTCCGGTGAATGCCGACAGTTGAGGACAATGGAGAATCGAGCTAAATGTGAGTTGCTTTGATCTGAAGCATGCTGGGGGGCGGTTATCAAAAGTAATGTCTGCAAAGGGGCCGATGGAGGAGGTAGTCGGAGCGGAGGCCGTGGGATGGAGACCGCGGGAACTAACGGCGGTGGAGTATATTTCAGTGGAGTATATTTTAGTGGTAAACTGAAGGTCAGTGGAGTGAATGGTTCACAAATGGGCTCCATGCATCAATATTGGACTAAATTTAACTAACTATTTAATTCAAAAGAATGAGAAAGGTATTGACAGAGTCAAGAAGGTGGAAGCATAGTTGAACCGCTCCAACAAGAGTTTGCATAAGATTTGGTGTGCAGAAAAGCCGTGCATTTTCTAGAATTATGATTGCATTTTAGGCTTTAAATGGGCTGGTATTCTATTTTCCGGCTCCTAATATAGATGGATGAAGGCCCACTACAAGACAGACTACATGACTAAATACCCCTCACGTGCGTATCATACCCGATGTTCTTTCAATACTTTGTTTACCGCATTCATTTATTTTTATTGTGTTATGTAATTAAAAAAACACTACCTCTGATATAAAGCATTTAAATTGTAGCAGTCCAGAGAGCGGTAATTATTAAGTGGCATCACAGTGAGATTTGACCTATTGGACGACATGAGTACCTACGAAATGTATAAGATAGTGATCACAGAACATAATAATGAATATTCTTTATATTTTTCGCCCACCACACGTATTAACTTTTGAAAAGTGTAACAGGAATCTGTCGGGTGCATGCCAAAAGAATACATCGTGGGGAACCCAAGATGGAACAGACAAAGATGCCGGAGGAAAGTCAGGATACGGGAAGATCAAATTTATCGGTGTTCAAATTAGTACGAGCATTAACAAAGATGACGAGGATGATTAAAGAAAACTCATCATCTGCCTCTGTGAATCCTGGAAATCAGACTCAGATCCACATTGAACTATATTTGAAACACTTTTTGGAATTGAAACCACCTAACTTCCAATGAGGAGTGGCTCCTATCCAGTATTAAGTGAAGAAAATAGAAAGACATTCAGAGCGATGAAATGCCCTGAAGAAAGGAAAGTCGATCTAGCAACATTTGTATTTAAGGGAGAGGCTTAGAGATGGTGGAACAATTTATTTGAAGGAAGATATGTTGGAAGGAAACTTGCAGATATTTCGTGGATGGAGTTTCGTAAAGAATTTACAACTTGGTATGTGCCCCTATCCGAGAAGAGAATGTTGCAGAAAAAATTTCTCATACTAATTCAAGGGAGTCATTCAATGGTTCAATATGATACGAAATTCACCCACTTAGCTTACTATGTTGGATCCCTCATAATTAGTGAAGAAGAACGATGTTTTCATTTTCAACAAGGACTGTGGGATAATCTACGAATGTTTCTGATATTACAAAGAATAACACAGTACAGTGGTCTGATCAAGACAACGAGATTAATAGAAATTAATATTGAAAAAACTCAAAAGAAAAAAAGGATTTTCAGAGGATGAGGTATTCTGAGAGTCAAACTAAAAAATCTTCAAGCGGAGGAGGAATTCTCGATGGAGGAAGAAGGGTTTTCATGCCCCAACCTTAGTTATTAAAGGCTCAAGGCGAACCAAGGCGCATAGGGGTCTTAGAGCTTAGGCACAAGGCTCAAGACACACTAAGGCACAAGGCTCAAGACGCACTAAGGCACAAAGGGGACTTTGGAGCCTAATGTCACGGATCTGCATTTGAGTGCATTTGGGGGTTAATAGCCCGGGATGAATCCAGAGTAATCTAGAAGCTTGTATACGGTAGATGCTAGAAAGTTCTAGATAATTCATGATCATGTATATACTAGATTTGTATAGAACACTCTAGAATGGTAGTAGTCTAGAAACTTCTATGTTTTGGAGGGAAACCTCTTTGGGGGCTATAAAAGGGGAAGACCCCCCTCATTTGTATCCATCCAAGTTTTGGAGAAGCAATAGAGTTCTTTGAGTTTCCTTTGCAATTGTGAGTTCTCTTGAGTTCTACTTTGCATCCGTTCTTCATCACCACCTAGTTCTTGCAGGAGAGGCTGACTTAGCTTGGCTACGCGGAGTGGCAAGGAGGAGCTAAGGCCGCACGGGAGCTTGTAAGAAGACAAGTCCGTGACAGTTGGTATCAGAGCCAGGTTGCTCAAGTTCGTGGTTGGTGTCGGAGAAGACTCGATGGCTGCTGAAGGGAACAACAACTCAAGCGTGGTGGATGAGCGCGGAAGTGAGATGCTTCCCCAGTCCGAGAAGAAGAGGCGGAGCCATAGCAAATCTCGGGATGAAACGCACGTGGACCGCATACTGGCCGAATGGGAGGAGCGCATGACGGCGGTGGAGGAAGACCACTCATATGTTCGCGGAGAACTAGAAGCTGTCAAACAAGCGCTACCGGCTCGCGGAGAGCTGGAACTTTTGAAGGCCCAAGTCCAAGCATGTCTTGGTGCAAATGCGGAGCTTACTCAAAGGTGTGATCAACTTGAGGATGACTATGAGGAGCGAATCGCCAAATTGGAGGAGGAATTGGCCTTGTGCAGAAAGGCCATTGCTAATGGAGGAAATGGGGCTGTGGCAAACCAGAGGATCGATGTGCCTAAGCCAAAACCCTTCTCAGGGAATAGGGATGCCAAGGAAGTTGAACACTTCCTTTATCAAATGGAGGTCTACTTCGAAGGATGTAATCTCACTGAGGAAGTACTCAAGGTAAAGACGGCTAGCTACTATCTTTCGGATATTGCATCTCTATGGTGGCAACGGAAGCTTGCAGAGATCAAGAAGGGAACATGTAACTTGGACACATGGGATGAGTTCAAGATTGAGCTTAAGCGGCACTTCTACCCGGAGAACGTCGCAAATGAAGCAAGGAAGAAGCTAAAGGAACTCAAGCAGAAGGGGTCAATCACGGAGTACGTGAAGGAGTTCCAAACCTTAAAGCTGATGGTGCCAGGTATGTCCGAAGATGATCAATTGTTCAACTTTAAGGATGGTCTTCAGAATTGGGTGAAGCAAGAAGTGCATCGACGGGATGCCAAGACACTGGATGAAGCTATTGCGGCGGCTGAAGCAATGACGGAGTTCCAAAGACCATCGGATGCGACAGCCAAGAAGGGCTACAAGAATGACAACATCAAAGGTGCGGGAGAAAGGCAAGGGTCACGAAGACCAAATAGAGGAGAGCGAATTCCTACTCATGGGAAGGATATTGAGGGCGGCAACAAGAGCTTCACACCAAAGGGAGGATGCTACTTATGCAAGGGACCGCACATGATGAGCAAGTGCCCAAAGCTTGGTTCGCTCGCGGCACTGCAGGAGGATGATGCAAGTGGACCCGAAGGTGAAGAAGGTACAAACCAAATGTGTTCCTTGCAACTTCTAAGTGCTTTGAATGTGAAACCAGCTAAGAAGGTGGTCAGCAAGGGACTGATGTACGTAGAAGCCATGATCAACAACAAGTCCACCAAAGCCTTGGTGGATACGGGTGCCACACATAACTTTATGACAGAGGAAGAAGCAAGAAGACTTGGCCTCCAAGTGACCAAGTGTGAGGGATGGCTAAAAACTGTGAATGGGAAGGCAAGACCGCTAGCAGGAGTAGCCCATGGCGTAGAGCTTTGCATGGGTACGTGGAAAGGAAAGGTGAACTTCTCGGTTGCTGCCATGGATGATCACAAGTTGGTGTTGGGCATGGACTTCTTTGATACGGTGAGTGCTATCGTCATGCCAACATGTCGTTCAGTTTGTATTATGCAGCAGGGGGCAACTTGCTTGGTCCCCACGGTGGAGGGGCCACCAAGCAACGGAGCCAAACACCTATCGGCAATGCAACTATCCAAGGGAGTGAAGAAAGGAGAGCCGACTTTCTTAGCAGCTTTGAAGGAGGAAGTCGGAGAGATGGTGGAGGATGTTCCACCACTTGTTGTAGAAGTCCTTGAGGAGAATAAGGACGTAATGCCCGCAGAACTACCAAAGAAGTTACCTCCCCGCAGGGAGGTAGACCACAAGATTGAGTTAGAGGTTGGAGCCAAGCCACCGGCGAAGGCACCATATCGGATGGCTCCACCCGAGCTCGAAGAGTTGAGGAAACAGTTACAGGAACTGCTCGAGGCTGGGATGATCAGACCGTCGAAGGCACCATTCGGCGCACCTGTGCTCTTCCAGAAGAAGAAGGATGGAACCTTACGTTTATGCACAGACTATCGGGCGTTGAACAAGGTAACCATCAAGAACAAGTACCCCGTACCCTTGATTGCTGACTTGTTTGATCGATTAGGAAGTGCAAGGATATATACGAAGATGGATTTACAAGAGGGCTACCACCAGGTACGGATTGTTGAAGGGGATGAGCCTAAAACTACTTGCGTAACGAGGTACAGATCCTTCGAGTGGTTGGTAATGCCCTTTGGCCTAACCAACGCACCCGCTACATTTTGTACACTGATGAACCATATTTTTCATCCCTACTTGGACAAATTCGTGGTAGTATACTTGGACGACATCGTCGTCTATAGTAACTCAATGGAGGAGCATGCTAAACACCTTCGCATAGTGTTCCAAGTGCTGCGGGAGAATGAACTCTATGTGAAACGATCAAAGTGTTCATTTGGGCAAGAGGAAGTACACTTTCTGGGGCATGTCATCGGACATGGCCAACTAAAGATGGACATGGACAAGGTGCGGGCAATTATCGAATGGGAGCCGCCGACAAGGGTGACGGAGCTGAGATCATTCCTTGGTTTGGTGAACTACTATCGATGATTCATCATGGGGTATTCAAAGAGAGCAGTACCACTTACAGAGCTGCTCAAGAAGGAGAAAGCTTGGAGTTGGACCGAGGAATGCCAACAAGCTTTTGAAGACTTGAAGAAGGCTGTGAGCACGGAACCCGTGCTTGCACTCCCAGACTTTGAAAAGAAGTTTGAACTACACACCGATGCATCAGACTTTGCTATCGGAGGAGTATTGATGCAGGAGGGTCATCCACTTGCCTTTGAAAGACGCAAGTTGAATGAGGCAGAACGGCGATACACGGTGCAAGAGAAGGAGATGACGGCCATCATACACTGCTTGCATGTATGGAGACATTACTTGCTTGGAGCACCATTCCTGATCAAGACCGACAACGTGGCGACCACATACTTTCAAACACAGAAGAAATTGTCGGCCAAGCAAGCGAGGTGGCAGGATTTCCTGGCGGAGTTTGACTTTGTCCTGGAACATAAACCAGGCAAAGCCAATGTGGTGGCCGACGCATTGAGCCGCAAGGCAGAACTGGCGGCAATCTCAATGGCAAAGAGTGATCTCTTGGAGCGGGTGAAGAGTGGGTTGAATGAGGATTCAGTGCTTAAGGAACTCATGCTCTTAGCTAAAGAAGGTCGAACAAAGAGATTTTGGGTAGAGGATGGGCTACTCTACGCCAAAGGAGGAAGGTTATACATCCCAAAGTGGGGGAACCTGCGGAGGGATTTGATCAAGGAGTGCCACGACACCAAGTGGGCTGGACATCCGGGGCAAAAACGTACTCTAGCATTGATGGAGGATTCTTACTATTGGCCGCAGATGAGAGACGACATTGAGCTTTACGTGAAGACATGTCTTGTTTGCCAACAAGACAAGGTGGAGAACAAACAACCAGCGGGACTCTTGGAGCCACTACCTGTACCCGAGTATCCATGGGAGACGGTGACGCTTGACTACATCAATGCATTACCCAAATCTGAAGGTTGCGGTTCTATCTTGGTAGTGGTAGACCGCTTCTCTAAATACGGTACTTTTATACCCAGTGAGAAAGATGCAACAGCGGAAGAGACGGCGCGGCTATTCTTCAAGCATGTAGTGAAGTATTGGGGGTTGCCAAAGAATATTGTGAGTGATCGGGACCCTCGCTTCACGGGGAAGCTATGGACGGAGCTTTTTAGATTGCTCGGGTCGGAGTTAAGCTTCTCTACCAGCTTCCACCCACAATCAGATGGGCAAGCAGAAAGGGTAAATGCCTTGCTAGAGTGCTACTTACGGCACTTTGTGAGTGCCAATCAGAAGGATTGGGCAAAACTTATGGATGCGTCACAATTCTCCTATAATCTGCAGCGGAGCGAAGCCACGGGGCGCAGCCCATTTGAGCTTGCCACGGGGAGGCAACCTCTCACACCGCAAACATTGGCAACTACCACCGATGATGGGAGAAGCCCGGGAGCTCGGAGGATGGCTAAGTCATGGGAGGAGCATGCCGACTTAGCCAGATCATGTTTAGAGAAGGCCCGCAAGAGGATGAAGAAGTGGGCCGATGCAAAGCGAAGGAAGGTGGAGTATACAGTGGGAGACATGGTGATGGTAAAACTCGTACCCCAACAGTTTAAAGCCTTGCGCAGTGTACATAAAGGCTTGGTGAGGAAATATGAAGGCCCATTCCCGGTAGTGAAACAGGTTGGAAAGGTTTCCTATCGGCTTGACTTACCTAGCTCGTTGAAGATCCATCCAATTTTTCATGCAAGTATGCTCAAGCCATATCATAGAGATGACGAAGACCTTCAAAGAGGGGAGTCAAAGAGGGCGCCTCCAGTGGTGACAAAGTCTTTTGACAAGGAAGTAGAAGAGGTGCTCACAAAGAGAGTGGTTCGAAGAAGAGGAGTGCCACCATGCACATAATATCTGATCAAGTGGGAGGGATTGCCAGAGTCCGAAGTTACATGGGAGACATTAAAAGACTTATGGCAATTCAAGGATATCCTTCAGCAGTACGAGGTGACGAGGACGTCACCAGGATAGGAGGGGGAGGATGTCACGGATCTGCATTTGAGTGCATTTGGGGTTTAATAGCCCGGGATGAATCCAGAGTAATCTAAAAGCTTGTATATGGTAGATGCTAGAAAGTTCTAGATAATTCATGATCATGTATATACTAGATTTGTATAGAACACTCTAGAATGGTAGTAGTCTAGAAACTTCTATGTTTTGGAGGGAAACCTCTTTGGGGGCTAAAAAAGGGGAAGACCCACCTCATTTGTATCCATCCAAGTTTTGGAGAAGCAATAGAGTTCTTTGAGTTTCCTTTGCAATTGTGAGTTCTCTTGAGTTCTACTTTGCATCTGTTCTTCATCACCACCTAGTTCTTGCAGGAGAGGCTGACTTAGCTTGGCTACGCGGAGTGGCAAGGAGGAGCTAAGGCCGCACGGGAGCTTGTAAGAAGACAAGTCTGTGACACTAAGCTTAAGGCGCAGGCACGCGCTTGACGAGGGCAAGGCGCAACTATATCCATTTTAAATAATCAGCATTAAACATCAGTTTATCTTCTTAATTAGATTCTTCATCTATTCTACTAATTAATCATTCATTGCTATCATTTATATCTCTTTAAAATAGAATCAATATGATCATTTGCATCATATTTAAGTCTTAACGCTCGATTATGTTTCACAAACACTAAATCATGACAAAATTATTGAGTTCTTATAATATTATTTTTTATTTTGAAACAAATGCAACAGAAATTTCACTCAGGCGTGTCTTTTATGCTCCAAAGACGCAAAAAAACATATGAAGACACAAACCTCTGAGCCTAGTGAGTCTTGAACCTTTTGCGCGCCTTTAACAAAATAGGTCCAACCACTAGTGGAGGCATATGCAAGGAGAAGTAAAAAAGGTGTGAGAAGTCGCAAGTTGGTTGGTGCTTAGCCAGTACTAACATATGTTACAAATGGCATCGCCTCGAACATCATGGAAATAATTGCACAACCCCGAAACAAACTTCTGAAAAGAATTCCATAGGGGTCCCAACATCACTTCAAAAATTGTATCATGTTAGTTCCTTTAGTCAAATGGAGAAGGTAAGGGGATAGAATATGTGGCATCCGGTATTGCTGGGGTAGCGCTTGAAGAAAGACAAGTTTAACCCAGTGTTTAATTTGAGCCAGCAAGAAGCTAAGGCGAATGACATCGTGGTAAGAGGTATGATCTATTCCCATGATCATCTTCTTAAAGTTCAGTTCGATACTAGAGCTAGCCACTTTATTATCTCATAGTCAATTGTTAAGCGTCTACATTTAGAGCCATACCAAATTTGGAATGAATTGAAAGTCACGATGCCAAATAATAATATAGATGTAAAAGCCCAGGCGGGAGAGGTGCCCCAGGCGCACCCAGGCGCGCCTCAGTTAGCTATTAAAAGTGCACCAAGGTGTAAAAGGGTCTTGGAGCCTAGGCGCAGGCGCGCGCCTGATGAAGGCAAGATGCAACCATATTCAGTTTAAATAATAAGCATTAAACATCACTTTATCTTCTTAATCAGATTTTTCATCTATTCTACTCATTAATAATTCATTACTATCATTTATATCTCTTAAAAAATAGAATCAATGTGATCACTTGCATCATATCTAAGTGTCAACGCTCGATTATGTTTCACAAACACTAAATCATGCAAAAAATATTTAGTTCTTACATTTTTTTTTTTTTTGAAAAAAATAAGTTTACAATAGAAATTGCACTGGGCATGTCTTTTATGCTCAAAGGCGCACGAAAGCGCAAACCTCTGAACCTGGTGAGCCTTGACCTTAGGCGCGCCTTTAACAACTAGGGCCGCCCTCAGGCGTGCCTAGGCGCGCGCGCCTTACCAGCTCTCATGCGCACCAAAGACACGCCTGGGATTTTCAAGGTGTTTTCTTCAACCTATTTTTTTGGGAGGTGAGCAAAAACATGATCTCAAACGCACCTGAGGCACACATAGGCGCACTCGGGCATCCAATTTACCGATTTTCAGTGAATTGTGTGCCTAATTCACTGAAAATCAGCGACCAATTCGTTGTTTTTCAGTGACTTGGGTGCCCAATTCACTGAAAATCAGCGAATTAGATGCCCAATTTGCTGATTTTCAGTGAATTTGGTGTCCAATTCACTGAAAATCAGTAAATTGGATGCCAAATTCGCTAATTTTCAATGAATTTGGCACCACCCAATTCACTGATTTTCAGGGAATTTGGCACCCAATTCATTTTAGCGCCTCACATGCGTCAGGCGCGCGCCCGCGCCATGCACCTAGACTCCAGGACCCCTTTGCACCTCGGTGCGCCTTGCGCCTTTGATAGCATAGGACAAACCTCGTAATTCTACCTTTATATGAGTTTGATGTGATGCATGATATGGATTAGCTATCAAAGTATGGAGCAATTATAAATTGTCAGAACTCAAAAGAAGGAAATAAGAATAAAATTACCAGATCAAACTCAAGGTTGTTTATGTGGATTGTGTGAGTTGTCGAAGGTGACAATATCAACACTAAAGGCTAATAAGAAGACACGAAAGGGTCAAAGCAATGTTGGTCATGATAAAAAGGGTCAAACGTACGCAAGAATAATTAAATAGCGTACACGTAAGTGAATTTCCGGAAGTGTTTCCAAAAGCGTTATTTGGTCTACCCCCAGGAGGGAAGTAGAATTTACAATAAACCTTACGAAAGGAGCAATCACTGACTCCCTATAGCAAAAACACCTTATCGTATGGCCCCTAAAGAAATGACCAATGTTGAAACCAGAGAACCGGTCTCGACGTTCGCAACGGATATGCAGCTGACCCTTACTTGACCTGAGCTAGAACACTTGACTAGTAGCTGAGAACCGAAGGACCTAACACCGAAGAAGACCTAAAACTTGAAACAGACCCCTTGAGCTGCAGCGAGGAGGTCCCACCACAAACTCGGAAGTTCAAAGAGAGCTACAGCGAGGAGGTCTCACCACAAACTCGGAAGTTCCCAAAATTGGGCTGTGGACCGAGGTCCACCAGCTGAACTGGGCGAGTGGAAGTCACGGTCAACTGGGCGGTCCACTCGCTCAGTAGCTCGGGGCGAGTGGCCAGCCCCCCAGCTCGGGCGAGTGGACCATTGGTCCACTCGCCCAGAGCCTTGGGCGAGTGGACCCAGAGCCTTAGGTCGCCCAGCACATTGGGCGAGTGGACCCATGATCCACTCGCCCAAGTTTGGAAGCCTCCTCCCGGGCCTTTTTTCTTGGTTCGGTCAGTCTCGATTGCCTCCAACTAGTTGATCTACTGCGCCACGGCTATTTTCTCTAATGCGATCTCAACTGCGTCGGGTCACCCCAGCTCGACAAATATGAGGGTTGTACATAATCCCCGCTCTTTTCGAGCTTGTCTCAAGCTCGGAAAGAAAGTTCAACTCACCTATTTGACGAGTAGGTGAGGCTTTAGAGGAATCCCCGGAGGGCCCCGCCAATCGGTTACTCTAGTCGATCTCTCCAACTGGACTCGAGCTGAGGCGGAAGGCGAACATTTCTCCTCTTAACAACCCTCCTGTGAGCCGAGCTCAACTGAAGATGGAGAAAGCTCAACACCTCTGGTCGAGCTAAACTCGACCCAAGGTGGAGGAAAACTCAACACCTCTAATCGAGCTGAACTCGACCTGAGGTGGAAGGCGAACCTTTCTCCACTTAACATCCCTCCTGTGAGCCGAGCCCAACTGAAGGTGGAGAAAGCTCAACACCTCTGGACGAGCTAAACTCGACCTGAGGTGGAGGAAAATTCAACACCTCTAGTCGAGTTGAACTCGACCTGAGGTGGAAGGCGAACCTTTCTCCACTTAACAACCCTCCTGTGAGTCGAGCTCAACTGAAGATGGAGAAAGCTCAACACATCTGGTCGAGCTAAACTCGACCTGAGGTGGAGGAAAACTCAACACCTCTAGTCGAGCTGAACTCGACCTGAGGTGGAAGGCGAACCTTTCTCCACTTAACATCCCTCCTGTGAGCCGAGCCCAATGAAGGTGGAGAAAGCTCAACACCTCTGGTCGAGCTAAACTCGACCTGAGGTGGAGGAAAATTCAACACCTCTAGTCGAGCTGAACTCGACCTGAGATGGAAGACGAACATTTCTCCACTTAACAACCCCCCTGTGAGTCGAGCTCAACTGAAGGTGGAGAAAGTTCAACACCTCTGGTCGAGCTAAACTCGACCAGAGGTGGAGGAAAACTCAACACCTCTAGTCGAGCTGAACTTGACCTAAGGTGGAAGGCGAACCTTTCTCCACTTAACAACCCTCCTGTGAGCCGAGCTCAACTGAAGGTGGAGAAAGTTCAACACCTCTGGTCGAGCTAAACTCGACCTGAGGTGGAGGAAAACTCAACACCTCTAGTCGAGCTGAACTCGATCTGAGATGGAAGACGAACTTTTCTCCACTTAACAACCCTCCTGTGAGCCGAGCTCAAATGGAGGTGGAGAAAGCTCAACACCTCTGGTCGAGCTAAACTCGACCTGAGGTGGAGGAAGACTCAACACCTCTAGTCGAGTTGAACTCGACCTGAGGTGGAAGGCGAACTTTTCTCCACTTAACGACCCTCCTGTGAGCCGAGCTCAACTGAAGGTGGAGAAAGCTCAACACCTCTGGTCGAGCTAAACTCGACCTGAGGTGGAGGAAAACTCAACACCTCTAGTCGAGCTGAACTCGACTTGAGGTGGAAGGCGAATTTTCTCCACTTAACAACCCTCCTGTAAGCCGAGCTCAACTGAAGGTGGAGAAAGCTCAACACCTCTGGTCGAGCTAAACTCGACCTGAGGTGGAGGAAAACTCAACACCTCTAGTCGAGCTCATTCTTATCATGGCGTCGCCTAGGCGACGCCTAGGCGTCCAGTCGGCCGATTGGAAACATGGCGACGACCGCTTTATTTTTTTTCGAATAATAGGAGAATAGACAGCGGTTTATATATAAACCGCTTTCTATTGTATCAGGAATGATACAATAGACAACGGTTTATATATAAACCGCTCTCTATTGTATCAAGAATGATACAATAGACAGCGGTTTATATATAAACCGCTGTCTATTGTATCATTCCTGATACAATAGAGAGCGGTTTATATAAAAACCGCTGTCCAATATACATATAATTATCACTATAGACAACGGTTATTATAATAACCGTTGTCTATAACTTCATTTGTTTTTAAAAAAAAATTAATATTGTCGCCTTGCATTTGCTCGCCTTGTTGTCGCCTAGGCGTCCGCCTTGTCGCCTAAGCGTCAAGGCGGTCGGGGCTCGCTTTGGTACGCCTTGACGCCAAGATAAGAATGGTCGAGCTGAACTCGACCTGAGGTGGAAGGCGAACCTTTCTCCACTTAACAACCCTCATGTGAGCCGAGCTCAACTAGAGGTGGAGAAAGCTCAACACCTCTGGTCGAGCTAAACTCGACCTGAGGTGGAGGAAGACTCGACACCTCTAGTCGAGCTGAACTCGACCTGAGGTGAAAGACGAACTTTTCTCCACTTAACGACCCTCCTGTGAGCCGAGCTCAAATGGAGGTGGAGAAAGCTCAACACCTCTGGTTGAGCTAAACTCGACCTGAGGTGGAGGAAAACTCAACACCTCTAGTCAAGCCGAACTCAACCTGAGATGGAGGGAACTCAACATCTTTGGTCGAGCCGAACTCAACCTGAGATGAAGGGAACTCAACATCTCTAGTCGAGCCGAACTCAACCTGAGACGGAGGGGACTCAACATCTCTCGGCGAGTCAAACTCAACCTGGGATGGAGGGAACTCAACATCTCTAGTCGGGCTGAACTCAACCTGAGATAGAGGGAACTCAACATCTCTGGTCGAGCCGAACTCAACCTGAGATGGAGGGAACTCAACATCTCTCGTCGAGCCGAACTCAACCCGAGATGGAGGGAACTCAACATCTCTGGTCTAGCCGAACTCAACCTGAGATAGAGGGAACTCAACATCTCTAGTCGAGCTGAACGCAACCTGAGATGGAGGGAACTCAACATCTCTGGTTGAGCCGAACTCAACCTGAGATGGAGGGAACTCAATATCTCTCGTCGAGCCGAACTCAACCTGAGATGGAGAGAACTCAACATCTCTCGTCGAGCCGAACTCAGCCTGAGATGGAGGGGACTCAACATCTCTAGTCGAGCCGAACTCAACCTGAGACGGAGGAGGCTCAACATCTCTCGGTGAGTCGAACTCAACCTGAGATTGAGGGAACTGAGCACTGCCCCGGAACAACTTGGGGAGGAGAACCGGTCCACGTCGTAGGAGCTTAGCTCACCGGGAGGCAGAGGAACTCAACACCTTCCTAAACCAACTGGGGGCGGAGAACCGGTCTACGTCCTAGGAGCTTAGCTCACCTGGAGGCGGAGGAACTCAACATCTTCCCAAACCAACTGGGGGCGGAGAACCGGTCCACGTCCTAGGAGATTAGCTCACCTGGAGGCGGAGGAACACAACACCTTCCCAAACCAACTGGGGGCGGAGAACCGGTTCACGTCTTAGGAGCTTAGCTCACCTGGAGGCGGAGGAACTCAACACCTTCCCAAACCAACTGGGGGCGGAGAACCGGTCCACGTCCTAGGAGCTTAGCTCACCTGGAGGCGGAGGAACTCAGCACCTTCCCAAACCTGGAGGCGGAGGAACTCAACACCTTCCCAAACCAACTGGGGGCGGAGAACCGGTCTACGTCCTAGGAGCTTAGCTCACATGGAGGCGGAGGAACTCAACATCTTCCCAAACCAACTGGGGGCGGAGAACCGGTCCACATCCTAGGAGCTTAGCTCACCTGGAGGCGGAGGAACACAACACCTTCCCAAACCAACTGGGGGCGGAGAACCGGTTCACGTCCTAGGAGCTTAGCTCACCTGGAGGCGGAGGAACTCAACACCTTCTCAAACCAACTGGGGGCGGAGAACCGGTCCACATCCTAGGAGCTTAGCTCACCTGGAGGCGGAGGAACTCAGCACCTTCTCAAACCAACTGGGGGCGGAGAACCGGTCCACGTCCAAGGAGCTTAGCTCACCTGGAGGCGGAGGAACTCAACACCTTCCCAAACCAACTGAGGACGGAGAACCGGTCCACATCCTAGGAGCTTAGCTCACCTGGAGGCGGAGCAACTCAACACTTCCCCGAGCCGGTTTCTCTTCCCGAAGCCTTAACTGCGACGAGCCGACCCGATGAGCCTCCCAGCTGCCGGCATCACTAAGCCCGGTCAGCGGTCTCTAGTCGGGGTCTTACCTAAGGTGCTGACTATAAACCCTTTTCATCCATCATAGGTAGGTTACATATTTATTACAACGCGCCTTCTCGCACCTACTCGGCCACATGTATCTCGGTCATCTCTTCCATCACCTTCTCTACTCTTTTTGTCTTCTTATTCCTTCTCTTTCTCTTGGTCCCTCCTGCTTCTCTGGTCAACCTGGGGGTGGATGACTTGTTCCTGAAATCGATCTGCGTAGCTTCCCAGCGTCTCCCCCTGCTTCTGTCGAATCAAGAACAGGGACTCCGCCCCCTTCCTCCACTTCTTCGAGGTGGAGAACCTCAACAAGAAACTCTGACGCAGGTCCTTGAAGCTGTAGATGGTACCCGATGGGTGCTGGTGGAACCAGTCTTTTGCCTCTCCCTTGAAAGTGATGGCGAAGAGTCTGCACTTGGAGGCGTTTGTCATCTGTCTGATCGAGACCATGCCTTCAAACCACTGGAGATGCTGGAGAGGGTCATCCTTGCCAGTGTAGTAAGACATGGCAGGTTCGCTGAACCTGTCTGGAACGGGAGCTGAGGTAATCAGCTCGCAGAAGGAACTCCCCCATCCTCCCCGGTGAGACGGAGGCAATCTCCCTACCTCCTCACTGGGGAAGCTGGTCCCAGGCAAGCTGTTGAAGAGCACTCGCGCTTGGAGGCACAAGCCTTCCTCCGAGGCTGGCCCCTTCCCTTGCCGACGTGCTTGCTCTATCTCCATCAAAGACAGCGAGGCGAGCACGGGTGTTGGTGGTGTCGAGCACTTGCCCTGAGGTGGGAGTGCAATCTGCAAGAGTTCCAGGATCGATTTTTTGAACTCTTTGAAGTCACCCTTCTTCACGCACTCGCTGGTAGGGGGTGAGTCCCCCAGCTCATCGCTTCCAGCCATGAGACTTGTTCAGAGCTTTCCGAACTAGCTGCTTCCACGCTCACCGCACCATAATGTTGAAACCAGAGAACCGGTCTCGACGTTCGCAACGGGTATGCAGCTGACCCTTACTTGACCTGAGCTAGAACAATTGACTAGTTGTTGAGAATCGAAGGACCTAACAATGAAAAAGACCTGGAACATGAATCAAACCCCTTAAGCTGTAGCGAGGAGGTCCCACCACAAACCCGAAAGTTCAAAGAGAGCTTTCCCTCCCAAGTCAATGCTGAGTCTGGGCACCTTGAAGGGCATTAAGGATCACCTCACTGTCAACCTTAACTGACAGGGGGTGGAGTGCTTGCTCTCAAATCACATACGAGGGAGGGGAGAGATCAACCCTTCCCAAGGTGCCCATGGGGGTCTATTTATAGACTTCCCAAAATTGGGTTGCGGATAGCCAAAAATCTGTTATCCGCAGCTCAACTACGAACCTGAACGACCCAAACAAGAGGGGGCGAGTGGGAGATGAGACGTTCACTCCCCCTTGTCGAAGGCTAAAAAAGTGGACTGAGGTCCACCAGCTGAACTGGGTGAGTGGACCTCACGGTCCACTCAGCCAACCGGGCGAGTGGACCAACCAGAGCCTTGGGCGACTCGCCCAGCACATTGGGCGAGTCGCCCAAGTTTGGAAGCCTCCTCCCGGGCCTTTTTTCTTGGTTCGGTCAGTCTCGATTGCCTCCAACTAGTTGATCTACTGCGCCACGGCTATTTTCTCTATTGCGATCTCAACTGCGTCGGGTCACCCCAGCTCGGCAAATATGAGAGTTGTACAACCAAATTGAAAAGTTAGATTCATTAAATAAAAAATTCATTCGAACTAATTCTTCAACATGGGGAGCCTCTATATTGTTTGTTAACAAAAAATTTTGTACTTTGAGGTGGTGTATTGAATACAGAGAACTGAATAAATTCGCAATGAACAATAAATACTCTCTACCCTGTATTGATGATTTGTTCGATCAATTGGTAAGTGTCGTAACATTTTCTTAAATTGTCCTTCAGTCTAGATATCATCAATAGGAGATTAAGGAAGACGATATCTATAAGTCAAATGAAGTTTAAATTACCAAAATTGAACGGGGATAAGGATAAAATATATGTCAAATTCATTAAAAAAAAAGATATGGAGATTAACTCACGGCATCAGCAACGGCAAACCAATGGAAGCTGCGCATGATGGGATCATGCTTCGAAGGGAGACTGTCATGATTCCAATAAGTTATGTTCTGAAACTCCGCAAGCGATTCCCAACTATTTTCTTCCAAACTCATCCCTCCCCCGATTTTCTTCTTCTCCAAGACATACCCTTGTATTAATACACCCCAAATCGTCAAATAAATTCTCGTTAAAAGAGCAAATTATGAAATCAAATGCGCAAAACAACATAATACCGCGGTAACCATCGGGGATAGGAACAGTAACGCCGTGCAGCTTCCTGCCTCTAAAGAACGCCTCCTCCAAAGTCAAGTCGTCAGCTACAGTGTCTGCACCGGATTGATAGGGTTAGAAAAGGAAAAGAAGGAGATCTAAAGAACGAAGAAAATGAATAGTACCCGACTTCCGCGGTTTGAAATATTGGGAGACGGGACAAGCACCGTTTTGCTTGATAACGCAAGGGAGAAGATGGACGCGATCTGTGAGATCAACGGAGACAGATGGTTCTCGAGGTCTGAGAATGATTTTTCCCGTTATCCTGGCGTCGACGTCGCCGTTGCTTCCCCCGACCCCGTCCATGGATCGATCTGGAAAAACCCTAGAAACCTTGATCTTATTCTTTTTTCTAAGGGTCTGTTTGGCTCCACGTTTTCATTCCAGCACCCCACCACTTCTCCCCCCATCCCGCCAAACAGAAAATCCATCGACGGATTTTTGAGAAAAGCTGCTGCTTAAAACGCTATTATTAGCGTTTTCGAGTCGTGATCTGATATCACGACTCCTCACAATCGCGGAAAGCGCGATTACGCTCGACTCGCCCTGTTCCGCCATTTTCGCGACCTAGCTCCCTCTCCCTCTCCGGCGTCGCCTTGGCTCCCGATCTCTCGCAGGCAATTTCGCTCCCGATCTCTCGCGAGCCCGACGACCCCTACCCTGCGCGCATCGTCTTCCCCGTCTCCGACGACATCGACGCCTCCGACGACCCCTACCCTGCGCGCATCTTCTTCCCCTTCTCCGACGACTGGACGACCTCTACAGATCTCCGGCGACAGCAACGACCTCCAGATCTCCAGTTCTCCGGCGACACCCGATTCCCGTTCTTCTCAGGTCCAATTTCTGCGTGGTTTTGGCATTTCGAATTTCTGTTATTGTTTGTTTAGGGGGATGTTTTGGATTTTAGGTTAATTTTGTTTGGATTTTGGGGTGTTTGTATGTGTTTTTTCTGATTTTTATGTGTGTGTATGTGGATTTGTGTGTGTGGTTGTGGATGTGTGTGTTTGTTTTGGATTTGTGGATGTGTATGTGTATGTGTGTGTGTTTGTTGAGGGGGATTTTTGTATGTGGATTTGTGTGTGTGTGTGTGTGTGTGTGTGTGTGTGTGTGTGTATGTGTATATGAATGTGTATGTTGATGTGTGTGTGGATGTGTGTGTGTGGATGTTTTTTTTTTGGAGTTTGTATGTGAATGTGTATGTTGATGTGTGTGTGGATTTGTGTGTGTGGGTTTGTATGTGTGTGTGTGTGTGTGTTTGTTGAGGGGGATTTTTGTATGTGGATTTGTGTGTGTGTGTGTGTGTGTGTATGTGTATATGAATGTGTATGTTGATGTGTGTGTGGATGTGTGTGTGTGGATGTTTTTTTTTTTGGAGTTTGTATGTGAATGTGTATGTTGATGTGTGTGTGGATTTGTGTGTGTGGGTTTGTATGTGTGTGTGTGTGTGTTTGTTGAGGGGGATTTTTGTATGTGGATTTGTGTGTGTGTGTGTGTGTGTGTGTATGTGTATATGAATGTGTATGTTGATGTGTGTGTGGATGTGTGTGTGTGGATGTTTTTTTTTTTGGAGTTTGTATGTGAATGTGTATGTTGATGTGTGTGTGGATTTGTGTGTGTGGGTTTGTATGTGTGTGTGTGTGTGTTTGTTGAGGGGGATTTTTGTATGTGGATTTGTGTGTGTGTGTGTGTGTGTGTGTGTGTGTGTGTATGTGTATATGAATGTGTATGTTGATGTGTGTGTGGATGTGTGTGTGTGGATGTTTTTTTTTTGGAGTTTGTATGTGAATGTGTATGTTGATGTGTGTGTGGATTTGTGTGTGTGGGTTTGTATGTGGGTTTGTGTGTGATTATATAAAATGAGGAATGCACCCAACCCTAAACATCTATGTCATGTAATCTATTAGGGCCATTAGAAGTAGTGAAGGTTGATGCATGAATTGTATATCATATGACTGTGTTGTTCGAGCACCCAAATGTTGTGTTGTTATTATAAGAAATGCAGTGTTGTTATTATTACTTTAATGTTTTGTAATCTTACTTTGAGTGCTTTGTATGTTTGGTCCAATAGATGGTAATATCAAAAGATGGTGGAATATCAGCCAATTGGGATTCATCCCATGTTCTTTTGTTTTGTGATCTGTGTATCCAAGAGATAGATTTAGGGAATAGACCAACCACTCATTTCAATAAAGAGGGTTGGGTCAATTTGTTGAAACACTTTAAAGAGCGCACCGGTTTAGAGTACAGTCGTGCACAAATGAAAAACAAGTGGGATCAACTGAAACGTGATTGGAAATTATGGCGTGAACTTAAAAGAGGCGAGACTGGGCTTGGTTGGAACCCTATTAAACGGACAATAGACGCATCCGATGATTGGTGGAAGGAAAGAATTGAGGTTAGTTACTATGCAGATTTTTATATTTCACATATTGAAATTAATATTTTCCATGTCTAACACTTATTCAATTTTGTAGATGATCCCTAATGCGAAGAAATTCCGGTCTGCTGGTATACCTCCAGATCTTGAAGAGAAATTAGAGAAAATGTTCAGCTTGGTTGTTGCTACAGGAGATAATGTATGGATGCCTTCGTCTGGAGAGTTGCCTTCTCTTTTCTCCCAGCCGGACACCTTATCAGAAGATGATGACCCTATCACAGAACAAAATAACACACAAGCTTTTGCAAATGATGATATTGGCTCAGCTACACCTGGTGAAAGTTCCCAAAGCGGAGTTAATTCAAAAAGAAAACGCAAGTGGAAGAAACTGGATATGGGGGTAAAACAGATTATGCTATCACATGTTGAGAAGTTATGCTCCTCTTCTGATGTTATTATGCAGCGTGTTGCAGCGCCCGTAGTTCCACCAAGCATATATCTACTGCGAGAGGCTATTCAGGAACTAGAGAAATATCCAGATATTTTTGAGGACAGAATGATTTATCATTTTGCTACAGTCCTTTTCCAAACCCCGGTGAATCGAGTGACATTCCTGAGTATACCAGAGGATAGGAGGGTGGAATGGCTCAAGACCCACTACATGAACTCACTTAAATGATGTCTTTTTTCTATGTTATTCCTATTTTGCTCAAGAGCCACTATGTTATTCCTATTTTGCTACTTTGAATTTTGAAACTTCTATGTTATTTCTATGTTACATATTGTTATTTCGAAATATTGATAATGATTATTGTTTCATATTGTTAGGCTACTATAATGGCAACAGGGAATCATGATGATGATCTAAACATAAATGATGATGAAGAACTTGTATTAAATAATTATGAAACTCGTCAGCAGGAATGTGCTCACTTTGTCAACCTCGTGGCATCTAGTGTATGTGTGATCACTGAGTATGCCTCTCTATTTTCTGATAAAACTCCTTGCATGACATCCTCTCAGACCGGGCACAAATGGATACGTGAATTATTTCTGGGACATCCTGTGAGGTTTCACAACATGTTTCGAATGACAAAGTGTATTTTTTTTTGATTTGCTAGCACTGTTAGAACATACTCACGGGTTAAAGGGTACACAAAGAACTCAAGCTAGTGATATATTGGCAATCACAGTATATATTTTGGGTCACAATGAAACATTCAGGAAAGCAAGTGAACGATTTCAACATTCTACGGAGACTATAAGTCGGTTATTCATGATCGGACTTCGTGCTCTGACTAGTCTGTCCATGGACATCATAGTTCCTACTGATCCTCAGTTTCATGCTATTCCTTTACACATAAAAAATGATGAAAGATATATGCCATTTTTTAAAGATTGTGTCGGAGCTATTGATGGCACACATGTTGATGCACGCATACCTGTTGAAAACCAAGTGCCGTACATTGGTCGTCATGGAAGTCCAACTCAAAATGTGATGGCTGTATGCGACTTTAATATGTGTTTTACTTACGTTGTGCCTGGCTGGGAAGGTTCTGCACATGACACCCGTATATACCATCGTGCAGTAAGGGATCCGATGAGTAAATTTCCATTTGCACCTGAAGGTACAAAATCTCTGTTTCACATATATTATTGTTCTATGTGATTACTGTCTAATCTTTTCTATTATTGAAGGTAAATATTATCTTGTGGATGCTGGTTATCCACTAGAAAAAGGGCTTCTGAAACCTTTTCCGGAAACTAGATATCATTTGCCGGACTTCGCTCGGGGTAATCGGCCAATAGAAGGACGTAGAGAGATATTTAATAAGGCACACTCCTCGCTCCGTAGTGTGATCGAAAGGAGCTTTGGTGTATGGAAGAAGAAATGGGGCATACTAAGCAAAATGCCTCCGTTTGATTTTTCAAAGCAGTGTGTCGTTGTGGTCACTACGATGGCCCTACATAACTTCATTAGACGACATCCATCACGTTCTGACCCAGAGTTCGATGTATGTGATGGGAACGAAAGCTTTGTTCATGCAGAGGCGTACGAACTACGACCAAACAATCGTCCAAGAACAATTGATCCAAACCCGAATATTGCACCTAGTACATTTCAAGGAACGGGAGCTACTGAAATGTCGAATATCAGGGACTTCATAGCGGATCAACTGACGGAATATCACAGGTATGAAACATTAAGGGTTTTAATTTTGTAAACTATATTACCTATAAAATTATATAATTGACCCTAAATTATATAATTGATTAATTACATTACTATTTTACTATGCAGTTGAGGTTCGATGATCGAAAGCGTTGATGCATGTTCGAGGCGGATCACATTTACGAGTTTTGTTTTGGAAAAACCTATTAATTAGTGTGTTTTATTTTATGGTAGAATATCAATGTGCTTACTATTTATGTACACTAAGTTAATTTATTATAATTAATTGTTGTTTATCTCTAATTTAAAAAAAAAAATCAAAACGCACAGCTGTTTTACCAAACAGCTTAACAGCTTCTCCGTTTCAAACAGCACTGCAACAGTTGTTCTTCCAAACAGATTCACAGATTCAGCCACCACTCTGCAGAACAGCTGATTATTCCACCACTGCTTCCCCCCACTGCTTCTCCAGTCGCTGCAGCCGCGCCAAACAGAGCCTTAGTTGTCCGGCGGAAGCGCGGCTGCAATAATTCCCGCTGCTTTTTTGAATTGACCGTAATATCTTGATGGCTAGATCACAATCAAACGACCACTATTCAAATATGAATTTATTACTAACTATAAGGGAGGACTTTATTAAACCCATAAATTATGGGCGCCGCAAGCAAAGAAATATTTGTTTTTTTTTTTCATTTGCTTTGATAACAATAGCCCTCTTTCATTTACACAATTCAAAATAGCAAAAGGAAATGTGTCACCATATTGATAAATGAACACTAAATTTTTTTTCATTTGCTTTGATAACCCTAACCCTCTTTCTTTTACACAATTCAAAACACTAAAATGAAATGTGCACACCATATTGCTAAATGAACACCAGAAATAAACTTTTTTTTTCATTTGTTTTGATAACAATAGCCCTCTTTCTTTTACACAATTCAAAACACCAAAATGAAATCCAAATATGAAGGTTAAACAAAATAATTTTCCATCATTCATCCAAACATTCTTAAGTAGACAAAATTGACATAAAAATCCATAATCCTTTTCGAATGCTTGTTGGCCTCCATGAACAAAAGAAAGATAGATTTGCAGACCACCTGACGGCGGACAGCCTGCGGAGGGCAGGCTCTCGGCTGGGAGTGTGCATAGCCCGCTGCCAGTGCGGGTGAAGCCCGCCGTTGCACTAACATATGGTCGGAGGCCCGAGTCGTTCGATTTGTATATACAAAAGAGAAAATATCATCGATCATATATTGTGTATGGGTCCTGGTAGCGTCCAGCAGGCCCGGGCTGGGATCGGGCCTGCTGGGCCCGGGCTTTTCCAAAAGGGGGTCTGCCAAGGTCGGGCCAGGCCAGGACAGGCCCGGGTGTAACACCTCCCCTGCAACAACTATATAATATGGGTCCGACCGAAACCCCACAGCATAGAGTCGCCACAACGTTAGCATTAATGTTGATACAAGAAGCTTTCCCAAAAACAACCATAGTGCACACAACAGAAACATACTAAACAAGCACATAAGTTGTCCACATCTACATATGAGAGGTCCGACCTTATGATCATACAACACAATAGTTCAAGTCATCAATGCATCACATCAAAACAGAGTAGCAAAGCTCCTACTCTATCTCGACATGCAAGTCGAAATAAAGCAAAGGAGAAAAGTAATGCAGTAAAACAAGAGGAGCTGCACTTCATGAAGCTTAGGTCTTTTGGTCGGCGAGCTGGTTCCAGCTTACGATCCTTGCCCTGAAACCAACACAGAAGAAACGGTATAACTAGAGTCAGCTAGGGATGACCACAACTACATAACAACACCCCCTCCTCACTAGTGGATCCCGGGGAACTACATCACTCTGCAAGTCAGCACTTCGTATGTAAAATGTAATAAAGAATATAAGCAACATAGAAAGCCAACAGTTTATGTGTCACATGCATCAAACACATTTCTACGTTGAGAAAGAAGTAAAGAGGTCTATCAATGCAACATGTATATATGCAACTTGGGTTTCACTCAAGGCACCCTATCGCGTGTATATTTCTAACACAACATTTCATCACCACAATCACAACAACATAGGTACTCTCATTTCCCCAACGACATACCAACCGATTCCGAGAACTCTTGCTTAGACCCCCCCCACACACATGGATCACAACACCATCGAGCTTATCTGTAAGCACAACCGTTCACACTAGTTCCATGTAAGGGGATTTATCTTGTTGGGACACCCTCCACTCGTGACTCGTGACATCACGGGACTAGCTAGCCGACCACAAAGACAAAGTCATATCTTTTACATACAAGTGGACACCTTAATCCACCCTCTTGCTTAGACCTCACCCGCACCTGGATCACAACACCATCAAGCTTGTTCGTAAGCACAATCATTCTTGTCGGTTTAACATAAGAGGACTTGTCTTGTTGGGACACCTTCCATACATGAATCACATCATCACAGGGCTAGCCAGCCGACCACAAAGACAGAGTCACGCCTTAACAACCAAGTGGACCCCACAATCCAGCGAAACCATTCACCACGCGCATTCCGCGGCCTAAATCGTCATTCGTTATCACACAAAAATCAAGGGTATCACAACGACGTCTTCGTCTCAATCACATTTCTAGCACAAGACCTGAATGCACGTCAAGCAACATCACCGAATCGAACCACCGACTATGATTTCGACTTCATCCACCATGCTTAAACCGCTAACGGGATGGATCTCTAATGCAAAATATGTCGGTGACGAACTCAATCGATCCAGAGGTTCTTCTTGAACCAAAGCAACATGAATCCCTCTTATTTGAGAGATCCGGTGCCAACATTTCTGAAAAAGAAGGCATAAAGAAAGAGATGTCATGCACGCATCCTAAGAACGGGAAGAAAGATGTTACATTTTTAGATCTCTTCCTTGCCATGCAAAACTTGAATAGCATGTATGAAAATGTGCGCCTTCAAGTCCTCTCTGCGTTGTCTGTCTCGGATCGCCGAACGGAGCTCCGAAGCTCCTCTAATGAAGGAAACTAGGTCGTCTTCCTCCACTCTCTCTCTCGCTCACCCTAGACGCAATCACAGAAGGAGATAGAAATAGCAAAGGAAAATGGTCTCTGCCCTATTTAGGGCACACGAGCGAACATATTTGCCCCTTGAATCAAGCCCCACAGAGATCGGGCGGCCAGAAAAATATTTGTTCACGAATCTGGTTCCGTCAGCTACCGCGCCGCGCTAGCTCAAGCGCTGGAATGCTCTCAGCCCCATGTCAGCTTGAGCAACACGCTTCTCGACGGCAAGGCACTCATCTAGCTGATATAACTACTGCTAGCGGTATCGCAATCGCTCGACACAACCACTCGACGACACACTTCACGCTGACACGCTTCTCGACGAAACAACCCATGTCGTCTAGACTAAGGAAACACACTACCGCACTGCGGTATCGATAACGCACGGCGTTATCTTCTCGACGACAAATCGATCTTCAACACTTCTCGACGACAAAACGATCTTCAACACTTCTCGGCGATAATGGCATCTCGTCTAAATGGCTACCGCGCAACGGTAGATATTATCTCTTTAATTTATGCTTTATTTTCGTAATTTTATTTACATGCATAGTTATTTAACAGGTATAACAACATGTTCTGCATGTGCACACATGGTTTTTCTTTACATTGAATATGTTCGATGTTTTATATCACTAACATCCTAAATCGCTAAATGTAACCTTGTGCAAAAATTCAAACAAACATTTCAACTTATGAGGAGAAAAGATAAATAATAGCAGAGTACTTATATACTATAATAATAAATCCAAATAAAATAATTATCTAAATGCATAGACAATGTTAAGGGTAAGACTGAAAATGATTGTGCAAGAATGATATGATGATTACCAAATCAGTCAGCTGAAAGACACAAAAGTGTGATGAGCGTACTGATTTGGGCATTAATGGCCCTAAGGGGTCGGGCACAAAGACTGGAATATTGATATTGATATCTTTAACATTACCTAAAAGTATGAAACTAATATTATATGAATGATTATGATAAGAAGACTAAAGAACATTAAAACACTATAGTACTTACTGATGTACTACCTTGACATTCACCCAACGGGTATGTTAATCGCGTCGTCTTGTGCAAAGAATTTTAACTAACCCTACTGTGGTTATATTAGACCATGTGTGGTCATGGTTAGAACTTAGGGTTGGGCCTCAGCTTGCATTAGCATGCTTAGGACAGCCTTTAGAGTTTCCTTGTAGTGGCAGAGTCAGGATTTTACCAAGAGTTTCCCTCACAACATCGTCTCGCTCGACTAGTCCCACTACACTAAGGGCTGGTCTTCAAGTAGTTCTCTTGTTGCCAATAAGTCCAAGAGTGGGTGAGAGATTCCAAGTGAGGAAGATTGGTGTGGGTGAGGTTTACGCTCCCATAAAGAATGTGTCTGACTATAGAACAAGTAGCTCACCTCCTCAACAGATTTTTTAGTGTTGTTTCATCCCACTGAATTCCAAAGTGGTGTTTTTTTTATGCATTAGCACATGTATACTGGTATTGTATCCAACCGTTGAATGTCAGTGGTGTGTTGATGTTGAATGTGGTGGGTCTACCGATTCTTCCGAACAGAACTCACTGTGAGTTGTGTGGTTGACTCTTAGCGGAGGGTGTCTGCCTTGTAGGTTGTCTAGAATGGCTTCCTAGTGTTATACCTAGGTGCGTCACACCATCTAACTACTATTAGAGAGGATCTCGCCGGCAGGGCGGTCGTTACTCCAAAAGAGTGCATGCAATTGGCCGTACTATTAAAAGCATAGGTTTGTAATGATTCACTCTCCTAGAAGTAGAGCTGGCTATTCCGATGTCATCGTCTTGCCACAAAAGGAGGCTTACGACATTAGCAACTCGCTTAATAATTTTTTGTGTCTATGTCTACATAGAGGCGTCTAAGAGTTAGCATGCATTACATTGCATTAAATTACATTTGCATATTCTCATCATTTTTTTAGTTGATGGTATTTCGGTTGATTTGTACTCATCACGCCTAATGGTACTTCTATTTACCTGATGGTATTTCGGTTGGAGAACTTTGTGGATGTACATGATTTCGTCCTCGTTGTCGCAATAATCGAACGTCAATCCACATATGATAATGTTCTATATTTGCAACTCTTATTGTCATATTTGATCATGTCCAAATTTGTGTGGATCCCAAAAGTTGTGTTTGGCTTAACTCTGGGGCTTGTTTCGCAACACACGATTTGATATGATGCATTGGTGTTGAGTTTCCTCTAACAGTCAACAGCTTTGCACATGTAACGACCCCTTTAATTTGGTTACCACCACAATTTAACATATCAATTATATTTTATCATTTAATCATCAGAGACGTTAGATAGAAACATTCAACGATTATAAATTCCATGACAGAGTACACCAAGAAAAATGCAGGGTAAATAAAACATTTTATTTCATTTAAAATCTGATATAGTACAGAAGATAGTCTAACATTTATACATACAAAAGGATGGTTTATCACAAAACTGTGTCACATGTAACAACAAACTACATATCTATATCATACACACACACACACACACATGGGCTGTTGGATCGTGTGACGCCCTTAGAGGGGGGTGAATAAGGGTGTGTTTCAAATCTAAATTTTTTCTTTAAGAATTTTTTAAACAAGTTTTACTTTTCTAAAAATTACTTCTAAACAATTTCCAAACAATGTGATTTTTAAAATAATTCAAAAAACAAATTTCTAAGTTAAAGATTATGCCACCAAATATGCAATTAAAGAAAAAGACATAATTATATTAATCATGAAATTTGCATACAATAAAAATGATCTTAACAATGCTTAAGATCAAGGCACAATTATGATAATAAAAAATTCAATAATTTTGGTTTACCAATCCTTCTCCCAAGGATCGGAAGGCTATCACTTGTCTCTCCCAAGACCAAGCCCAAGCCTATCCTCTAGATCTTCCCAAGATCTAGACGTAGCACACAAGGCCACGATTTCCTACCAAGCCACGCAAGGACTTGGACGCTCCGCACAAGGAAGTGATTTTCCCCTAAGCCGCGCAAGGACTTAGACGCCGCACGCAAGACGACGATTTCTCTACCAATACAAAGTTGAATGTAAATGAATGATAATACAAAGTCAAGAACAACTCCCTAGAAAATCAGATCTCTGAAAGGAGGGTTGAAGCCTCGAGATGATCGTTGATGTAGATACACGTCCGATCTCGTCTTCAATCTCAATCCTTCTAGCACAAATGGGAGTTGATGGAGTTCTGGAGCTTTCTGGTTCGAATGCACTCTGGAAGAAGGTCTGGAAACCTCAAGAACTGAATTCCACGAAATTTTGAGCTCTTTTAATAAAAAGGAGCTGTCGCCGTCCGATATCCACTGTCGTCGGAATCCGATACCTCCAGAGGCTGCCATGTGTCCCACTAAAATGAAGTTTCTGCGTGAAGTTGAGGTCGTGGTTGAGACGTGGGTTGTCGGATATCCGATAGCACTGTCGGATATCCGTTAGCTAAGGTAACTGTTGCACGTCCTGGCGTTATCGGAAGATCGTGGTCTGTCGCCATCCGTTAGCGATATCGGAAATCCGATAGCTAAGGTAACTGATGCACGCCCTGCCGTTATCGGAAGATCGTGGGCTGTCGGAAATCCGATAGCGATATCGGAAATCCGATAGCTAAGGTAACTGCTGCACGCCCTGCCGTTATCGGAAGATCGCGGGCTGTCGGAAATCCGATAGCGATATCGGAAATCCGATAGCTCTTAACCATTGCGCAGAGATCAAATAAACGCTCTGTCGGAAATCTGATAGGGCTGTCGGAAATCCGATAGCTCCAGATTCTGGAAAATTGACATTTTGCTCCAATTGAAAACATGATATGCTTGCACCTGTTATCTGCATACCATTAATCAAAAATAGGATCAAATACATTCGGGATTTGTTATTCTCAAACCGGACGAGTGCGGAACGCATGCTCCAACAATCTCCCCTTTTTGATAATAACAAATCCTTATAAAAAGAAATCAAATAAATCCTATATAGATAGTGACAAGTACATTATGTGTGTACAAGTGTGAACTTATGAGCTTCATGTTCTCCCCCTTGATATGATCTCCCCCTTTAATATGATCTCCCCTTTAATATGATCTCCCCCTTAATATTAGCTTCTTCTAAAATTATTCTCCCCCGACTTATAAATTCCCCCTACATGAATGCTCACTTAATTAATTAAGTGTTTTTAGTGATTTAAGTGATTTCTCTTATTATCTTCTCCCCCTTTGATATTATCAAAAGTAATGAATATAGGGAATAGAGACGAGGAAAGAGTATTAAGATCTTTTTAGAAAATAAGAAAGAATATAGGGAAAAAAAATTTGGAGTATACTAGCGGAAGCTTTGTAATTGATAGAATATTGAGATAAGGAATCATAGAGATGGGGCTAAGCATTTTAGTAATGTGTTATAATGTATAGAAGCAAATATACTTAACCATGATGAGATTCAATTTCAATTATCAGAGAGAGACACAGGTGGATATAGAATATTGAATCGTTTCGGTCCAATTCTCATAAGAAGAAATTTTATAAATAACAATGAAGTGTGTTAGTGAGACTTTGAGAAAGAATACATATCAATATATTTAAAATATACATGATCATGGAATTGGTAAACATAACATTAATATACATAAAGCCAATACTTTTGAACCAGAAACTTTGCAAATATACATAAAAGGACCATTTTGATTTTTGCAAGGCACTTTACAATTCTTTCCAAGGTGCTTAACCTCACAATGCTCATTAAGACTTATCAGGAGGCTAAGTAGTGCTTGGTGGAGGATCCTTTTCAAAAAAAAAAAAATTTTGTCTTTCAACATTATTGGCAAAATGAATGTTTTGCATTTGAATTTTCCTCCTTTGTTTTTGTTTTGAGGATTCATAGATGTGAAGGATCTCCGAATTCACTTGCATGTCATAAATGGTAAAAAATGAATAAGTGCAAAGTATCAAAGGTGAATGTGACATTTATGAAATGTATTTTGTTATGTTCGATCAATCATGATGTATGTATAAAATAAATTCCATTAACATGTATTACCAAAGTAAGTGTTTGTGATTGCTCATTGTCATAGATAAAACATTTCTTATACTTAGAGGCATGCGAAAACAATTCGTAATTACTAGATGAATGTGTCATCACAATGATAAGTTAAGATTGAACAGCATAATCATATGGTAAGCTATTGTTTTGAATAATAACACAAGAATAATCCTTTATGCAAGGAAAAAAAAAATCTCAGAAAATTTATACAGGAAAAAAAAATTCTAGTATTTTTGAGAGCTGTCGGATTTCCGATAGCTAGCTGTCGCCATCCGACAGCTCAGAAAGGATAAAAAGATGTGTTTTGTCTTTTGACCGACACTTCATTTCAGTTTGAGGAGAAATTTCGAGATCTAGAGCTTCAGGTGCCGGAAAACTTCAGATCTAAGGTGAGATTTGTTGGTTTTTCAAGTTTTGGTTAAAATTTCTCCAATAGTTTTGTGATTCGCATATTCCTCTTGATTTTCATGGAGTTTTTTGAAGATAAAATGTAGAAGTTTTTGTAGATCTAGACATTTTAGATCTTGGGTCGTATAAGAGATGTAGATCTTGTGATTTTGAAGTAAAATTAGAAATTTTTGTGTGTTTTTGTGTTGAATCATGATTTTCCTTTTTTTTTTATTGTGTGGAGATCTAGAATTTTTAGAGGTATCAACTATAGAGGAAAAAGATGTTGACCAAAAAAAAATGTTGAAGAGTTAGATGAAGAAGATGATGAATAGTAAAATGATCTTGTCCCTAAATTTTGAGTTTTCAAAAATTATATAAATGTTGAAGAATATTTTTGTGGGAAAACTGTGTGGATTTGTGAGAGGAAGAATTTTTGTGAACAAAAATTTTCGGAAGCATAAACTTAGAGCTATCGGATATCCGACAGTGGGTATCAGAAATCCGACAGTTCCTGAATTTTTTTTTGTCATATATTTTTGTATTAATTTTTTTTCTTTGTGCTTATGCAGATATGTCTACCAGTTGGAGATCAAGAAGAAGTGAGTAAGGAGACGCTCATTCGTCGTATCAAAGTTTCCCTGGCATAGAGAAAGCCCAGATCGGGATTTCAAAAGTTTTGGAATTCGATCTCCCTCGACATGAACGTGTCTACTATATGCTTGCCGAGGCAGGTATACTCTCGGTTATTATCCAAGACATTTTCTCCTCAGTTTTAGTCCGTGAATTTTATAATCATCTTGAGGATCCGGCATATACCGATTTGAATGGTGGAGTGAGATCCAAAATTCAAGGGCAATATGTGGAGATCACTCCATTTGATTTAAGAAGTGAATTTGGTTTAATGGAAAGTGAGAATGCCTTGGACATAGTGGAAAACTATAGACTTGAGAGAAATTGGACGTTTATGAACATGTCTTTGCATGGAAATTCCACCAAAAACCTCATATCCACTATGACGACATTGACAGACGATGCTCGTCTTGTACAAGATATACTAAGGCACACGATTATGTTGAAGTCCGGTGATACGCATAGTATTACGACTCAACTTAGTCTTGTGGCTTATTATATAGTGGAGAAGGAGTTATTTGATGTGGCCGATCTTCTATTATCTATGATTCGTTACAGATATCGCCTCAAAAATCCGGAGTGGAAAAAGGCACACACCCTCCCTTTAGGTGCGATTATCCAGCGTATTCTATTCAAGAAATATGCATGGATTGATCAAAACTTTTATTTTGGAGATTGTGTTCCGGAGATATATCAGACGTCGGATATTAAAGGTAAGAAAAGTCAACGAAAGCCGCCGACTATGGAAATGAGAGAGCCTCCTATTGGACGTGGAGGGTCTATGCGGGAGGCACTCGACTCGTTCCAAACTAAGTTGGATAAATATATAGATGACTTCCAAGAGCATAGAAGGTCATTTGAAGAACACAAGGTGGAGGTGAAGAAAGATCGAACGCGAATGCAGAAATTCATGAAGTTCCTTGTGAAGGGACTTAAATTAAAGCCTACACCTTCTGAAGCCGCGGAATGGGAAGTGCCGACCGAGGAGCCTCGTCGCCAATCGGTTAGTCAGGGTCGACGAAGGAAGACAGTAGTAAGGAGATCAGATTTTGATATTCCTGAAAGCAGTGGAGCCGACAGTAGAAATGAAGAGGATTCAGAGTGAAATAGACTTCTGGGAGCTATCGCCATCCGACATCCAATGTCGCCATCCGACAGCTGCCCGGCCCAGATCTCTCTCTTATTTTGTGAACTTCTATTTTGAGACTTTTTAAGTACCCTTTAAGTAAATTTCTGTAATAATTTTTAAGATTTGGACATGATTGATGTGGTGAATGTTTATGTTAAGATTTTTTTTTTTAAATGTAAGAATATGGTGATGTTTTTGTTTTGTTTGTTTTAATTTTGATAATTTGATACCAGTAGGGATATAATCATTGTGAAATATCTAGGATTCCCAATTCTAGCCTAAGCATGGAAAAACGGGAATCCGGTAACGGTTTAGTGAATATATCCGCTAGTTGATTTTCCGTGCCTATAAAGTTGATTTTTATATTACCCTTCTTAATATGATCCCTTATAAAATGATGTCGGACATCTATATGCTTAGATCTAGAGTGTAATACGAGATTATTTGTTAAGTCTATAGCACTTTTATTATCACACTTTAATTCTACACTACTTTGTTGCATGCCAAAGTCTTCTAACGTTTGTGACATCCAAAGAGCTTGAGCACAACAACTACCTAGTGCAATATATTCGGCCTCAGTAGTAGAGAGGGCAACATAATTCTGTTTCCTACTCGACCATGAAATAAGTGAAGGGCCGATAAAATGACAAGTGCCACTAGTGCTTTTCCTATCTAAAGAACATCCCGCATAATCGGAATCCGAAAAACCATGTAAAATAAAGGAATCATTATGAGGATACCGTAATCCTAATTTAGATGTTCCTATAAGATATCTAAAGATGCGTTTCACCGCTTCTAAATGTGACTCTTTAGGATTAGCTTGAAATCTAGCACATAAACAAACGGCAAACATAATGTCAGGTCTAGATGCGGTTAAATACAATAAAGATCCTATCATACTTCTATAAAGGGTTTGTTCAATTGAAACACCATTTTCATCTTTTCCTAATTTTAGTGAAGTACTCATATGTGTGTTTGCATGCTTAAGATTTTCAAATCCAAATCTTTTTAACATATCATGAATATATTTGGTTTGACATATAAAAATACCATCATGTTTTTGTGTAATTTGAAAATCTAGAAAATATGAAAGTTCTCCAACCATGCTCATTTCAAATTCATTTTTCATAATTTGAACTACTTCATTACACAACTCTTCATTAGTGGCTCCAAAAATAATATCATCAACATAAATTTGCAAAATTACTAAATCATGATCAATTTGCTTAATGAAGAGTGTAGAATCAGCACTTCTTATTTTATAATCGTGCTTTAACAAATATTGAGTTAATCGATCATACCAAGCACGAGGCGCTTGTTTTAATCCATAAAGCGCTTTATCTAATTTATAAACATAATTTGGATATTTCTCATTTATAAAGCCAGGGGGTTGTTCTACATAAACCTCTTCTTTTATATACCCGTTTAAAAATGTGGTTTTGACATCCATTTGATATAATTTAAATCTTTTAAAACAAGCAAATGCAAGAAATATCCTAACCGCTTCTAATCTTGCTACGGGTGCAAAAGTTTCATCAAAATCTACCCCTTCAATTTGTGCATAACCTTTTGCAACTAATCTGGCTTTATTTCTAACAATTCTAGATTCATTATCCATTTTATTTTTAAAAATCCACTTAACACCAACTACATGACGATTTTTGGGTCATTCTACAAGATTCCAAACCTTATTACGTTCAAATTGATTAAGTTCCTCATTCATAGCTAAAAACCAAAATTCATCATTTAAAGCGGTGGAAACATCTTTTGGTTCTATTTCAGAGACAAAGCAAATGTTTGAAAATAAAACATGTAACGATGAACGAGTACTAACCCCTTTTTGCGGATCTCCAATGATAAGCTCCTTTGGATGATCCTTTGAAAATCTCAATTCACTTGGAGGCACATATTCTTCTCTTTCTTCTACTTCTCTATCTTCTTCTTCTCTTTCTCCTTCTCTTTCTTCTTCATTTCCTTCTTCATTTTCTCCAAGTTCTTCATCATCATTCTCCACCGAAGGAAGGGGTTCATCTTCTTTTCCTGTAATTTTCTTTTCTACACATGAAGCAAACTCATCAAACCTAACATGAATAGATTCTTCAACTATTTTTGTTCTTTTATTAAAAATCCTATAAATTTTACTAGTTGAAGAATAGCCAATAAAAATACCTTCATCACATTTTTCATCAAATTTTCCTAAAAAATCTTTAGAATTTAAAATAAAACATTTACAACAAAAAACTTTGAAATAAGAAACATTTGGTTTTTTACTAAAAATTAATTCATAAGGAGTTAATTTTAAAATAGGGCGAAGCATTACTCTATTAATTACATAACATGCCGTACTAACCGCTTCAGCCCAAAAAGATTTTGGTAATTTAAATTCAGATAGCATCGTACGGGCTAACTCTTGAAGAGTTCTATTTTTCCTCTCCACTACACCATTTTGTTGTGGTGTGCGTGGAGCGGAAAATTCATGTTTAATTCCTAACTCCGTACAAAAAGAAATAAACTTTTCATTTTCAAATTCTCCTCCATGATCCGATCGTATGCGTTTAATCTTTAACTCAAATTCATTTTGAATATGCAAACATAATTTTGAAAATTCTGAAAATGCATCGGATTTGGAGGTTAGAAATAAAGTCCAACAAAAACGAGAATAATCATCAATCAATACAAATGTGTATTTTCTACCTCCTAAGCTAGAAATTCCAATTGACCCAAATAAATTCATATGTATTAATTGAAGTGGCCTAGTGGTAGAGATAATGTTTTTACTTTTGAAGGATGATTTTGAAAATTTTCTTTTTTGGCAAGGCACACATAGTGAAGAAGATAAATTTCCATTTAACAGTGGTAAACCTTTAATTAATTTATTTTTTGAAAATTTTGTAATTAACTTGGCACTAGTATGTCCAAGTCGCCTATGCCATAAATCTAATTCATCATTTTTTGATAAAAAACATTTTAAAGTAGAATTTGAAAAATCAAGAAATTTAATCATATATACATTATGACATCTAGGTGCGGTAAAAACAATTTCATTTGTTTTGGAATTAATAATTTTGCACAAATTTGTAGAAGATTCAAATAAAATATTTAAACCCTTATCACATAATTGACTAATAGAAATCAAATTATGCTTTAATCCTTCTACAAATAGAACATTTGAAATTGAAAAATTTTCGTTACCCACAACTCCGATGCCGATGATTTTTCCTTTTCCATTGTCTCCGAAAGTAACAACTCCTCCTTTCTTCATCTCCAGGCTAAAGAACTTCTCTTTATTGCCCGTCATGTGCTTTGAACAACCCGAGTCCAAGTACCACACGTCTTCTTTGTCCTTAGCCTGCCAACACACCTAGAAAGACGAGGTGAGTAAAGATCTGGTTACCCAAGTGGTTCCACCCAAAGTATAGGTAGAAGCCTTAGGCACCAAGATTTGTTTAATTTTACTTTTTCCTTCCTTCCAGCAAGAGTCCGTAGTGTGACCAAATCTATTGCATTTGGCACATGTAATGTATTTAGAAGAGTATAACTTTTCTGGATTTTTACTGGATGAGGATGCAGTATTTGACAATTCATTAACTTTAGAATTTTTTAAAGTAGATTTTCTGGACTTTTCACTGTCGCCGGGCGATAGCTTCCTGACGTGTATCCGAATCCAAACCTTCCAGATCCATGACATTGGTATCCTAAGATCATATCAAGTGATCTTTGGCCCAGTCCAAATTTTTTCATGGCTAATGTTAAGTCATGAATCTGGTTTCTCATTTTTGTATTTTCGGATACTAGATTTACACATCTACGTTCAAAAGATTTCTTTCCCTCATGGACTTTGGAAATTGAAGATTTCAGATCTCTCTCTAAAATCTCATTCTTTTTAGTAAGAATTTTTATTGTAGAATGAGATTTGGAAAGAGATTCTTCAAGTTCTTTAATTCTTCCCAAAAATTGATCACACTCTTGGCAAGAAATATCTCTTTTTCCAATAGTCTTAATTTCCTTTAACAATTTTTTGTTTTCTTTAAGTAAAATTTCATTTTCAGATTTAAGAAGATCATTATCTTTTAAATTTTTTTCAAAAAATTTGCAAGTCTTTAAAAATTCAGAAAATAATTCATCATAGGTTGGAGGAGTTACCTCAGTGTCGCTTTGGACACTGCATTCGTCATCAGATATGACGCTCTTTCCCATTAAGCACATGTTGGCCTCCTCTTCTTTACTTGAGTCTGAACTGCTTGCATCCTCAGAAGTAGTATCATCTCATGTTTCCGCCTTCAACACCTTCTTCGACCCTTTGTGCTTCTTTTCTTTAAGTTCTTTCAAGTACTTTGGACACTTGCTTCAGATGTGTCCTAACTTCTTGCAGTGATAGCACTCCGGTGGCGGTCTCTCTTCCTCCTCATCGCCTTCCTTTCCTTTTTTCTTCCTAAACGTCTCCTTCTTAAAATACTTCTTAAACGAATTCCTCCTCTCTGAATTTTTCATAAATTTTCTAAATTTTCTAACAAATAAAGTTTCCTCATCTTCTTCTTCCTCCTCAGAATCACTAGTTTCTTCCTTCTTAGATCTTAGATCCAATCCCTTCTTCCTTGGCTCCATATACTCTTGTTGTTGAATTTTCAATTCAACTTCATGAGTTTTCAAGTTCCCAATGAGGCTCTCCAATTGTAAGGTCTTAAGATCATGTGACTCGAAAATTGCAGTCACTTTAGGATTGAACTTCGGGGGAAGTGATCTTAAGATTTTCCTTACTAAGTCTCCATTTGAGAACACCTTTCCTAGCACCTTTGAGTCGTTCACAATTTTTGCGAATCGTGTGTACATCGTATCAATCTCTTCATCTACCTCCATTTTGAACCTTTCAAATTCAGACTCCAGTTGAAATAGTTTTGAGTCCTTTACCTGCGAAGTACCTTCATGAGTGATTTCTAACAGATTCCAAATTTCAAATGCAGTATTACAAGCACAAACTCTATTAAATTCAGTGCGATCTAGTGCGCAAAATAAAGCATTCATGGCTTTTGCATTGTTCTTACATTTTAATTTATCATTGTCATCCCACTTGTCTTTGGGCTTATCCTTAGTTACATCTCCTACAACAAATGTTGGAGAAGTGTAACTAGATTCTACCATATTCCAGACTTCTATATCTAGCGCAATTAGAAAACAACGCATACGTGTTTTCCAATAATTATAGTCTGTGCCCGTGAATAAAGGTGGTCTACTTATGCCTTGCCCCTCAACGAACGCATGATCGTTGTGCGCCATTACTCCCGGTGGTAAAACCATTTTGGAGTAACCTGCCTCTGATACCACTTGTTGGATCGTGTGACGCCCTTAGAGGGGGGGTGAATAAGGGTGTGTTTCAAATCTAAATTTTTTCTTTAAGAATTTTGTAAACAAGTTTTACTTTTCTAAAAATTACTTCTAAACAATTTCCAAACAATGTGATTTTTAAAATAATTCAAAAAACAAATTTCTAAGTTAAAGATTATGCCACCAAATATGCAATTAAAGAAAAAGACATAATTATATTAATCATGGAATTTGCATACAATAAAAATGATCTTAACATTGCTTAAGATCAAGACACAATTATGATAATAAAAAATTCAATAATTTTGGTTTACCAATCCTTCTCCCAAGGATCGGAAGGCTATCACTTGTCTCTCCCAAGACCAAGCCCAAGCCTATCCTCTAGATCTTCCCAAGATCTAGACGTAGCACACAAGGCCACAATTTCCTACCAAGCCACGCAAGGACTTGGACGCTCCGCACAAGGAAGCGATTTTCCCCTAAGCCGCGCAAGGACTTAGACGCCGCACGCAAGACGACGATTTTTCTACCAATACAAAGTTGAATGTAAATGAATGATAATACAAAGTCAAGAACAACTCCCTAGAAAATCAGATCTCTGAAAGGAGGGTTGAAGCCTCGAGATGACCGTTGATGTAGATACGCGTCCGATCTCGTCTTCAATCTCAATCCTTCTAGCACAAATGGGAGTTGATGGAGTTCTGGAGCTTTCTGGTTCGAATGCACTCTGGAAGAAGGTCAGGAAATCTCAAGAACTGAATTCCACGAAGTTTTGAGCTCTTTTAATAAAAAGGAGCTGTCGTCGTCCGATAGCCACTGTCGCCGAAATCCGATACCTTCAGAGGCTGCCACGTGTCCCACTAAAACGAAGTTTCTGCGTGAAGTTGAGGTCGTGGTTGAGACGTGGGCTGTCGGATATCCGATAGCACTGTCGGATATCCGTTAGCCAAGGTAACTGCTGCACGTCCTGGCGTTATCGGAAGATCGTGGTCTGTCGCCATCCGTTAGCGATATCGGAAATCCGATAGCTAAGGTAACTGCTGCACGCCCTGCCGTTATCGGAAGATCGTGGGCTGTCGGAAATCCGATAGCGATATCAGAAATCCGATAGCTAAGTTAACTGTTACACGCCCTGCCGTTATCGGAAGATCGTGGGCTATCGGAAATCCGATAGCGATATCGGAAATCTGATAGCTCTTAACCATTGCGCAGAGATCAAATAAACGCTATGTCGGAAATCCGATAGGGCTGTCGGAAATCCGATAGCTCCAGATTCTGGAAAATTGACATTTTGCTCAAATTGAAAACATGATATTCTTGCACCTGTTATCTGCACATCATTAATCAAAAATAGGATCAAATACATTTAGGATTTGTTATTCTCAAACCGGACGAGTGAGGAACGCATGCTCCAACATGGGCATCATAAGAAACCTATACTACAAGTACTCTGACTCTACTTAAATTAAGAAAAACTGGAACTCCTCATGCGGGCGGTCGGGGTCTCGACACCCAGCTCTATGCGTATCCAGAACATCAAAATTGGTTGAGGCTACGTCTATCCATAGCTTGTACTTCTTCTCTTGTCGTGAAGGAGGTCGACTAGAACTGGCGGGAGTGGCATCCTCCTTGCCCTGTTTTAGTTACATTTTCTAATTAGTCAAATGACTAAGCAAATCTTATTTTTCCCTTAATTACTTATGATGAATTATTTATACATTTTATAATTCATACTTCTTATTGACTTTTCATCTCATCATTTCTCGTTCACCTCCTTCTCTGTATTTTCTTTTGTATGCATACATTCATATTCATTTTGCATGTATTTACATATTCTTTTGTGTCACCCTTTATTGTAAAATGTTGGGTACTTTATCATTTTTATTTTCTTTACTGGACACTGTTAAAGATAAACTGATATTTCATTTCATGTATTTATATAGCACGATTTCATTTATTTATCTGCATATTTTTTCATATTCACACACATATAAATCATTTAAACATGTCTTTTCATATTCGCACGTTTACTTTGCATTTATTTTTATGTTGGGAGGACATTCACCCCACCTCCACTAGTTGTGTACATCCTTAACATAGCTCAGTTTCGCTTTAGTAATTCATTTTTCTTTTCCCATTCTTATTGAGACTTAATTTATTAGGAGACTTCATTAATGTTTTGACTCATGTTTAAAATCATAAACCGAGTTTAATTAATAACTGTGGCAGTAATTAAATGTAACAATGGTGATACAATCCATATAAAATAAACTAGCTGAAATTTGGGAAATAAGAACTCACCGCGACCTTTCCTTTTTCTTTGTCCCTCCTAGAATCGTCATTGCGACTCTCATCTCCTTGGGGTGTCATGACCTATATAATTATCAATCTTAATTACTTTACGTTCTAATTCAAGGTATCCATCTAAACATCCAATTGACGCATTAATAATTTATACACTAATTGTCTATCACATCTCAAATCGTCTCGATAGGTTCCACTTGACCTAATTAGGCCAAATGAGTCATAAGCGGACAAGGTGTTGGTGCCCTAATTTTAAACAAGGGGATTTTCACTAATTTAGTGAGAAAATATCATTCCCTAGCATATTCTTAACCTAATTGGAGAAAAAAGATTCAAAACCCAAGAAAATAATTGCTGCCCTAATGTAAAGGGAAGGGGTTTTGCTCCAAATGAGAGGTACACATCATAGGAGTTTTTTTTCTAATATTAGGAACACTTAGAAATTGAGAAATTTGCATTACAACAACTAGGGTTTCACTGATTTTGTATGAACTTGCAAACTAAAATAAAGATTGTCATAAGAATTTATTTCATAAATTTTTCTAGTGATTATTCATGAAAAGGAACAAGAAAATCCTAATTAGAGTTTCGGCCCTAAGAAATTGAAGCCACGAATCAACATGAAATTGAAAAAGAGTGAATGGAAAGGGATTATCTTGCTATCAGAAGAAGAATAGTGGAGTTTGGAGGTGATTTGGACTGCTGGCGAGCCTTTGCGCCGATCACGTCGTCCGCCTAGAGAGCTTCCCGTGAGCGTGAAAGAAGAAATGACGCTCTCAATTAGGCTTCCACATACATATGCGGCTTCCACTTAAGCTCTTTCCCTAATTACCCCTCTCCTCACCGCCCCTAAAGGTCCCTTGAGGACTAGAATGGAAAATATGGGTGCGTTCAACCCATTCAGCCATCCCATTACATTCTAATTAGTTGGTTATTTCATTTGCCTCTCTTTTCCTAATTAATTCCAACAACTAAATGTTTATAATTCAGGTAACATATACATATGTGATCATCTAATGCCCAACAATCCTATAATATTACTCCGCTTCAGCGCACACATTTATTTGCAATGAATAATACAATTATTCATACTTGTCATCGACGGAGTCACAACACATTGTTTGCATTTCGCTAAATTAACTATTGACTTGCACTTTGTCGAAGTGCTCCCAAACTAGAGTCGTATGTTTGGGCTCCACAATTTCATGAGCAGCGTCCGATGAAGATAATGTCATCGCTTAGAATCTTGAACATGGAGATCAAGTCAGAGAGCAAAAGAGAATGAGAATTAGGGTCTGTTTGGGGCGGCGTTGGAGCTCCTGTGCTGCAACGATCGAAGCGGGTTTGAGATCAGAGGTGGGGAGGCGGGGTTGGAGACTGAGGCTTTTCTCTGTTCGTAGGGAGGCGGCGATTGAATATGCCAAGGAAAGGCGGAAAAATAATCGTCTGGTTGAAAGTCGGTGGCATTGGCTGCTATCGTGTCGAACCGGAATTGGCGCATCAAACATTCCCTTATAGTAATGAGAATGAGAGCAAAGAACTTTTCATTCTCCCCGCTCCACTTTTTTTTATAAAGATTAAAGTAATTAATCTAAATTATACATATTAAGTTATTAATACTTAAATTATAAAATTATTAGCAGTTTAATACAATATTAAAGTAATTTAATATAATATAAACTATTAAAACAATAATTTAATATTTAGTTTTTTTTAAATAAATAAAAAACATTGGCGTACGATAGGACCTAGGCTGACTGCTGCCAGACCGACGGCTCTTTGAGTTGGGCTTGTGCCAAGCCTGGGCCTACCCGGTAACTAGATCTGGTATTAGGATTAAATGAAGGCCTACGTAGTCCCCCAGGACCTAGCTCGGGCCTTGACAGAGCCCTGACCGGGCCCGGGTCTAACCGGGCTTTATCTAGGGCGGGCTTTCTAGGCCTTGATCTTTTGGACACGTAACTTGGAATTAGAGATTTTCTATAAATAGAAAATATCTATTGAAAATTTAAAATCTCGAATAAAATTTATAAAATCTTATAAGTTATAATTAAATACTCTCCGTGTTATTTTGAAAGCATACTAATGAATATTTTGCGCTTTTAAATGATGTGGTGATGAATATGTATAAATATGGGGCTGATGTGAGTATTACTGTGATTATTTTATTTAAAAATATTTAAATTATGAAAGAGCATAAAATGTATTGACAAAAAGAAAAAATTATCCCTCTTTTCTAGAAAATTATACCATTTATTATGGGTGATGTTAAAGGTGCATCAAATAAGGCTCCGTGCGCACCAGTGACATATGCACACCGCAAAAATTCAAAAGCATGTCATATTTTAAATGCACACCCCTACCAAAAATAATAAAAAATTGTTAGGTAGTAACCTTGAGACGAGCCCTTTGAAGGTCTATGTCGTGTCTCGCCGCCCCCGCGTATCCCGAATTCCTTCCACATCCGACGGATTCACCGTCGAGAACATCTATTGCGATGTTTCCGACTCCGCCGATGCAGGATTCCGGCATGAGGGCGAAAAACAAGAGAACTCTGCCTCCCAGCTCGAACCGAGCCCCTCATCTCTCTCTCTATCCTTCGCTTACTGAATCCATAGACGCTCTTAGAAGACAGCAGGGCATGTGGGGGCATGTGTTCAACTGAGAACCATGGAAACAATGCCCGCTAGTGCAGCGAGCAGCCATGACTTGCTAGTCCGACGAAAACATGTCATCAGTGTACGATTCGTGTCTTACTAGTCCGACGAGTAGCCAGGCCTCTTTCCGAGAAGAGACGCCAACGAAGTTGGCCGCCGGTTAACACCGCATTTTATTGTAGGCATATCTTTTTCCTCACCCACTCGTAGACTAACTTTAAATCGAAAGTAAAGTTTTTTATGATCATTTTTGTTTGCATTTGAGGTTGGAGCTTTAGTTAGAAAATAAATAATTCTTTCCATTGAAGAGAATTATCATTATTTTATATTTTTTAAATAAAAAAATAATCCCCATGGACTAAGAAATCATTGCCTTCACTTTTAGAATAATTGTGAACTAATAAATAGTTTTTAAATCTTAAAGAATGGTCATTTTTAGTTGTCAAATAAGCAACAGAATATTAAGAAGGCAAAAATAGGATTTTAGTCCCTAAACTTTGTCTACTTTAAGAAATCAGTCCCTCAAGTTTGTATTGTGAGAATTTAGTCCCTCAACTTTCTAATCCGTAAGAAATCAGTCCTTTATATTATTATTACGGTTATTAATAATAATTAGGCCTTAAAACGCCATCAACTCCAACACGGTTGTCGCCGTGCTCACGTCACCGTGGATTTCGCCTCCTCTTCAGCTCCATCTCCTCCATTATTACAGCATGGATCGTGATCGGACTGTCACTCTTCCTGCACCTTAATACCTCTCCATCCACCTTGTTTCCACTGCCTAGACATATCGCAGAGTTGCAAACTTCTATTTTCCTCACCAAAGAGAGAGTGGAGAGGAAGGGGAGGAAGAGGGAAGATGTTTCTGAGGCGGATCATGACGGGCAGAATGGGGTCGATGCCGTACCGGAGGAAGAAGGATACCACTAGGCCGTGCCGGAGGAATAAGGTCCATTATCCGACTAGCCAACAATTACTGCTTAATTGTTTTATGAAGGAGATTAAGATGAAGAGGCGTCAAAATCCATGGTGGCATGAGCACGGCGACGATCATGTGAAGTTGACGGCGTTTTAAGGCCTAATTATTATTAATAACTGTAATAATAATATAAAGGACTGATTTCATATGGATTAGAAAGTTGAGGGACTAAATTCTTGCAATATAAATTTGAGGGACTGATTTCTTAAAGTAGGCAAAGTTTATGAATTAAAATCCTATTTTTGCCTATTAAGAATGATCTTTTTTTTTTTTAATTTTAAAACATATTAAGAAATAGAATATTAAAAAACATTATTTAAAAAAACAATAATTAAAGTACTCCTATAACCCTATCACTTTTTAAAACTTTAAGATTACCTTTTTATTTAAAGATAGATTTTTCATATCATAAGTGTGACACATCAACATCAAATCACCAAAAATGACCAAACGAAAAGTTTGTTGAAGTACTTATGGCTCCGTTTGGCATAACTTTTTTTGCTCTCGTGAGTTTGGATAAAAACGCCACCGTCACATAATACGATGTTTGGTATGACAAAGGTTATGACCGCAATCAAAAAAGGGAATTGTTAAAGATACCACACTTTCTCAAGTTTTGTTAAATGCACCTAAAATTGTTGATTGCACCGCAGTAGTGTTAAAGATACCTCAACTTGAATTTCATGAGATGAGGATCATGGATGGTGGAAACCTTAGTTCTTGTCTGGTTTCCCTCGGCCCAACTCCCGCCTTAGGCGTTCCCGCAGATCTGACACGTCCTCTCCTCCAACAACGCCCCCGTCTCCAGCCACTTCCCCTCCGCACATCTAAAACAATGTAGTAATCATAACTCCACGGGAATGAGGAGTTGAGGTGTCGGTGCAAGAACGCTCTTGCCGAAAGAAAATAATAATGAAGCTAGATGCTCCTGTCTAAAGCAAATGAATTGGGTGAGGAAGCTTATGTGCAAAAGGTGCTACTTGGAGAGGAAAGACCAAATATAAAACTTTCGCTTGGTTGTAGTTAAGAAATCGGTGGTGATGGTGGATACGCAGGAGGTCGACATCCATCTAACCCACGCTCTCAACGACATGCTCTGACGCGGTGCAACACGAGAATTACAAAGTAGCAGAAGTTCTCACCGAGCAGATCTCCATACGCGGAGGCGGTACTTTGCCGAGTCTCTCGCAAACATCCTTGCCGGCCTCAAGCCCTACATACTTCGTCCCTTTCTCCGGCGAACGGTGGATCCGGCGAGCCTGAGGTCGTCACAATAAACTCAGTTTTCAAGCTAGTGCGGTGCGAGTAGGCTCCGTTTGGCGCGGCTTTTTTGCTCCGGTGATTTTGGACAAAAACGCCACCATTTTAGAATGTTTGTTTGGAATGACTGGTTATGACCGTCACCAAGAAAAAAGACTAGTTTTGAGCATAAAAATGGATGATGTTTCTTAGGTGAGGTCGGGCGTTCGCGAACGCCAATTCATAACCACCGTGTTCAATGCCACGACCACCGTGCCAAACTGAGCTTTCGTGCGGTGCCATTAGTATTTTTTTGGGAGTAATTTTATGGTTAAATTAGGAAAAATTGCGGTGCAATTAGCCAAAACTGCGGTGCCTTTAACAACTCCCAAAAAGAAATTTAATTTTGAACATAAAAATGGACGAAACTCTTTAGGTGAGGTCGGCCGTTCACAAAAGTGATGGTTATGACCGCCCCAAGCAGGAAAAATTTTTAGGTACAAGTAGCGTGCACAGAGTTGTGCACGCTATGTAACAGTTACAGTCGTAATTTACAAGTAAAATGTAAATTACGGCTGTAACCTGAAATTATGCTGTAACAGTAATGTAAATTACGGCTGTAACCTGAAATTATGCTGTAACAGTAATGTAAATTACGACTGTAACTGTTACATACTGCAGAACATACATTACTGTTACAACATAATTTCAGGTTACAACCGTAATTTACATTTTATTTGTAAATTACGGCTGTAACTGTTACATAGCGTGCACAGCTCTGTGCACGCCACTTGTACCAAAAAATTCATCCCCAAGCAGAGCCTGTATCAAATTTATCTAAAAAAATTAGGACCAATTAAGGCTTCATTTGGCGCGGCGGTGACGGGAGGCGTTTGCGGCAAACGCCACGGCAAGGTAGGTAAACAAACGCCCGGCGGCGGCGTTTGCTGCGTTTGAACCCGCCGCGCCATGGGAAAAGCTCCAAAACTGAGCTTTTCGAGCCCCGCCTCCTCCCCTTCGTTTCCAAACCTCCCTCTCCACCCGCCGGTTCTGCCCGCCACCTCCGCGCCAAATAAAGCCTTAAGACATACATATTTTTAATTTTGTAAACCTTAAGAGTTGACTTTTAGACTTTTTTTTTTGACTATTTTATCATAGTAGACCACTTCAGTTCTTCTAGATGAAAAAGACTTTTCATCACCTTTCAATCAACGAGAGAATTTTAGGTACGCTGTTCGCACGATGTTTTTGTGCGAGACTTTTTTTTCTTGAAAAATTATAATTGTAACGTCGTCTACATTCGTAAATGGTCTGCATTTTCAGTTATAAAGTACAACTGTAAATAATTCAAAAATATTATGTGTATTTACACCTCAAAATATATGCATACGAGTACTTAATATGACCGAAAAAATGCATTGATCAATATTCTATGATTTGATTTGCGAAAAAATAAAAAATATATCATATAAATCTATTTTTCATACAATGCTCCATATATGAGCAATGTACAGAGTTTTTGTTCTTCAATGAATAGTCTGTCTATCATGAAAACAAAATTACTGAATGCATTAACTTTATGAGGGTGATGGTCTAAATTGAATGATGGTCAAAGATGGTGGGTTAAACAAATGATTTATTTTTTTTATGTTTTTTATTTTTATTGTTATATTTTTTATTTTTTATTTGACTAAATTCTCAGTACAGTCTCAAAGATTTGAGGATTTTAAGATATTAGTGGCAAAGGTTATAAATTTAGGATTTTAGTAGTCAAGCTTTCTTATTTTATGTTTTTAGTCCTTAACAATGCTTACCATCCATTTCTAACGAAAATATACTTATGCAATGTTAAAATGAACCGGCCGCCCCTATCCAAGGCCTCCGCTTTCTGATCCGGCCGCCCCCTTCCCGCTTCCCCGCTCGTTCATGAGATCGGGAAACGTAACATTGGGGTGGGGGGCGCCATTAATTCCATCTTTTTTCCTTGTCACACATTTGGCGATCTTGATCCGAGGGAGCAATTAATCTGGGCAGTGTGCTATGGCGCGGCTCCTGAACCCGCAACCCTTCCCTTTCAAGCAATTGTATGTGGCTTGATGCTCCTTTAAACAACAAATTGCACCCCGTCGCAGCACCAGACAAACCCACCCACCGAATCAATAAAGGTTAGTTTTATAAACCCACCTATTATTGTTTTTTGGTTTGATTTTTCAAACCCTATTGTGTCCACCCATGTGAAACATGTTAGGGCGGCTCAAGCGCTCAAGGTAATCTGCAATACTCTATCAAGTATGAAATATGTTTTTATAGTATCTCCAGCGTAGAGCGGTGCCTTAGGACGACACGGAACCCACGAGTCCCTATCGGGTCAGTCTCGACACGTGCAGACATATACGCGAATATTCAACAATCTCCTCATATGTCCGCCGTAGACCCGACTTCGATATAGGTGATTTGTATTTTCTGCAACGTTCAAACATATATGAATCATTCACATTAGTGTCACAAACATGTTAAAACAATATTAGACTAAAAAAATTGTATGCAGACATAAGAACAGAGTAAATTCAAAGCAGCATCACAAAACATAAGGATAAAACTGTAGCACAGAGTCCAACACATCATAGTGTCTACTAGTCACCAAAGTACAATAGTCTAGAAAAACAAAACATGTAAGCATGAAACAACAACTCTAAACAGTGATACAAAAAAACCAAGAACACACTACAATATTTTTGGCCTTTAGCAACACTTTATTCGGTAACATTCAAAAAATGTTGCATAAACATTGCATAGAGAACAGTTTGTAAATGTTGCCATTAAGTAATAGTTTTAGGCAAAATTTGTGACGCAACATGCAATAAATGTTCTCTTATCAATTAGTGAGAACAGTTTCGAAATGTTGTTTTTGTCGACGCACTTTAAGCAACAATTATGCGGTGTTACCTTTTAAAATAATCTTTTGCAACACATTAAAAATGTTCTTATAGCTTTCTATGACTATTCGCACACCCAAAATAGCTATTCACAAACCATAAAGTTATAATTAAAATTAAACTTAGCAAATCTCGGGTCTCTAAATAGCCAAATCGGCAATTTTCCACGAATTCTTATTGCACTACAAGAAGAATCATCTATAATCATCTCGGGTCGCTTGAATATTAATTTTACGACATTTTCTATGAAACACAGCGAAAGATAATATGTTTTACGATATTTTTATTAAATCGCAATGAAAAAAGTTGTGTTTACGTTTCACTATCACGGAGCGAGTTAATATTTTTTTCTCGCAACTAAATATAATATATTTTTACGATTTTTTTACTAAAGCGGAGGGAGTTAATATTTTTTCCCTCTAAGAGAATTCATTTTGGCGCTAGAGACTCCCAGCTTTATAACTATTCCTCCCGCTCAAACCCCCGTCGATCATGACCCATGCTTTTATAACTATTCCGCTCAAACCCTAATCAGTTTCGTGACTCGCTCTCACGTCGTCTCCTGCTTCCCTGCTGGTCTCGACTCGTGTTCGCGTGATCCCTGGTGACTCGGCGAGGGCGCCTCACGCCTCACGCAGTCACTCGATCGACCCGCGCCGGCGATCCCGTCTCCCGTCGTTCCCATTTCCGGCTCCGGTGACCGGCGCCGCAACCGGCGCCACGCGCGCGATCCCGTCCGTCTTCTTCGGTCACTACAAGAAAAGTCTTTATATATTAACAACGTTTATTTTGCGGCGTTTTAGAAAACATGCCAAAACAATTGGTATATCCGCAACGTTTAAGTTAATAAACGTGGCTATAGAGATGTATTTCATTTTAGTGGCGGCAATAACTAAACGAGGTGGGTGGGAAAAAGATTTGGAGGCACTTTTAGCGGCGTTTTAATAAAAAACGCGTAGCCGGCCAAAACAATTAATTTCCGCCACGTTTTTTAAAAGGCAGTCGATCATGATTTGATAATGGAGGCCGGTTACCCTTAATTAATTTTATAACAAAATTTTCGCTCAATATTCCCGCTTCCTCGAATAACCAGTGCGCGCTCGATCACGCACTGCATGCCCTAAATCCCCCTGTAGCGCGCCATCGAATAAAACCTGCGCTCACCCTAAATCCCGACCCTGCTAACTCCCGCGCGAAGACCTCACACTCACCTTTGCCGTCGCCGTCTCCGTCTCACGCGCTACCACAGAAGACTCGCCTTTGCCGTCACACGGGCAACCACTGAAGCCTTGCCTGCGCCGTCGCACGTGCTACCAACGAAGCCTCGCCTTCGCTGTCGCACGGGCTACCTCCGAAGCCTCGCCGTCGCACGGGCTACATCTGAAGAAAAGGTATGGTTTTGATGTTTTTATTTGGTATTTTTTCCTTGGGGGGGGGGGGGGGGGGGGGGGTTAGAGTTTTTTGATACCGGAGAAGAGTTGAGTGCGAATGTGATGGTTCTATTTTAGGGTTGTTGGTTTACAAGTTTTTTGCAGTAGAAGAAGTGGCTACATGCCTACATTAGAAATATTTTTTTTGTTTACATCAAAATCCTTTAAAAATGAGATACCTACAAGTTGCAACCATTTTTGACCCTTTGGTGAATCGTCATCAAGTTTTGCTTATCCAATATTGTTTACTCTTACCATTACGAATATGTGAACATGTGAATAGATTTGTTATTTGATGATGATATTGCTTAATCCAATTTTATCTATCCAACTTGTTTGTCATCTCGATTAAGTATTTAGAGATGTTCAATAGACATAATTTTTATTCTAATCAATTCTATTTTAAGCACTAATTCCTATGATTTGTTCATGACTTACTACATGATTAAGCATTTTGTTCTGTTAGTATTCAGTTTTGGAGTTTCATGATTATAATAACAGTTTTGTTTGTGCATACGAAATTTTTAAACATTTGTATTGAGTTTTTATCTTGGATGTTAAAATGGTTAGTGTATTAGTTCATTATTGGTCTACTTGAATGCATCGTGCATGTGGGGATCAAACTTATTTTAGATTACATGATGTTTGCAAAGTGTAGATCAATTTGTTATTGAGATTAGGTTTTTAGTATGCAGTTTTTTCTTTGTTTACCTTTTATTTTAATGCAACTTAGTAATTCTTGATGAATGTTCATCCGGCTTTTCAATTCAATTTATAATACAAATTACTTTAGCTCTCTTGTACGTTTATTGGTCTAAGCCTACATGTTTGATTTTGTTTATTATCACTTTCAATTTTTTTCCAAAGGTGTTTGATAAGATTTGGTATCTTGTGCATTTTATTTCAATTTTTTTGCTTATTCAAATTCTAACTCTACTTTTGTAAATTTTACTTTATAATGTAACTCAATATAATGTTTTTATTTTGTTTAATTAGGAACTTTAAACAAAATACGATGAGAAAGGATTGGATTAATTTGCCTCGTTATGGTGAAGATTATATTAATGGCGTTAAATATTTCTTGGATGTTGCGTTCAGTAAAGGGTTGTTCGAAGGAGAAGAGATTTTATGTCCATGTGTTATTTGTTGTAATGGTATTTGGGGGAAAAGAGACATGGTGTTCGACCATTTGATAAGTAAAGGATTTGTGAAAGGCTACAAAGATTGGATTTTCCATGGAGAAGACATTAAACGTATGGATCTTGATCAAGATACTAATGATGATGCCTCATCTGATGGTATTGATGACTTATTATTTGAGACATTTAAAGATGCGTCTAAAGAAGATGGAGTGCATGAAGGCCTAAATGAAGATGCAAAGAAATTTTATAAGCTTGTTGAGGAAGCAAATAAAGAACTATATTCTGGTTGTAAAAAATTCTCTACATTATCTTTCACTATTCGGATGTATCTACTGAAATGTCTTCATGGATGGAGCAATGCATCATTCACATCTCTCTTAGAGTTATTGAAAGAGGTTATACCTGACTTGAATATCCCTATCTCTTTTAATAAAACAAAATCTATGATAAGAGACCTGGGCTTAGATTATAAGAAGATTGATGCATGTCCTAATAATTGCATGCTATTTTGGAAATTACATGAGAAGGATGATAAATGTCATGTTTGTGGCGAATCTCGGTGGATTGTATATCCTGAAGTGAATTGCGAGTCTGAGATATCTAAGAAAGCTCATAAAGTTTCTGCAAAAGTGTTGAGACATTTTCCTTTAATTCCAAGACTAAAAAGACTCTACATGTGTTCAAAAACTGCTGATTCAATGAGGTGGCATGCAGAAGAGCGTTCAAAAGATGGTAAGCTAAGACATCCAGCTGATGGACAATCATGGAAAGACTTTGATGTGAATCACCCAGATTTTGCTCTTGATTCTCGTAATGTAAGGCTTGGATTGGCTAGTGATGGGTTTAATCCATTTGGCAATATGAGTCTGTCACATAGCACATGGCCTGTGGTATTAACAATATATAATTATCCTCCAAATTTATGCTTGAAGCCAGAAAATTTTATGATGTCTTTGCTTATTCCTGGACCGCGATCACCTGGAAATGCTATTGATGTGTACCTACAACCACTAATTGAGGAGCTAAAGATATTGTGGGATGTCGAGGTAGAAACATATGATGTTTCCAAAAATCAAACATTTCAAACGCGTGCTGCTCTTTTGTGGACAATTAGTGACAACCCTGCATATGCAATGTTATCTGGTTGGAGCACTAAAGGAAGGTTGGCATGCCCTGCTTGTAATTATGAAACATCTTCTAGTTATTTAAAACATAGTCGGAAGATGTTCTACATGGGTCATCGAGTATTTTTGAATGCAAATCATGAGTGGCGGTCTGATAAAGTTTCTTTTAATGGAATGACAGACTATAGGTTCGCCCCTTCCTTGCTAAATTCAAAAAGAATTTTAGAAGATTTACAAGATTTTTCTGACATATTTAAGGAGAATGATAAGAAGAAAAAGTTTGGTCCATGGAAGAAAAAATCCATCTTTTGGCAGTTACCATATTGGAATGGTAATACTTTACGCCATAATTTTGATGTCATGCACATTGAGAAAAATATATGTGATAATATAATTGGGACTCTCTTAGAGATTGAAGGAAAGAAAAAAGATCATGCAAAGGCTCGTTTGGACCTACAAGATATGGGGATAAGAAAGAAGCTTCATTTGAAGGCAACAAGTGATGGTAAGAAAACTCAGCTCCCAAAAGCTTGTTTCTCCCTAACAAAAAATGAGAAATTCATCTTTTGTGGTGTTTTAAAGAATGTAAAATTTCCTGATGGTATAGCCTCTAATATTTCTCGATGTGTGCATGTTGATGAAGGAAAAATATCCGGGTACAAAAGTCACGATGCTCATATTATACTACATTACTTGCTACAAATAGCAATAAGAGGTATAACCCCCAATCAAGTTACAATTCCATTGATTAGACCATGTTCCTTCTTTCGTTGTTTATGTCAAAAGGTTATTGAAGTGAGAAGTTTAGATCATTTGGAAGTAGAGATTGCTGAAACACTTTGGCAATTTGAGAGAATCTTTCCTCCTAGTTTTTTTGACATAATGGTCCATTTACTTATTCACATAGCAAATGAGGTTAGATTAGGCGGGCCGGTTCAATTTCGATGGATGTACTATATGGAAAGATATTTGGGTGAATTAAAATCATTTGTTCGTAATAATAGTCGCCCAGAAGGCTCTATTGCTGAAGCATATTTGGCGAAGGAGTCTTTGACATTTTGTTCTCGATATCTATCCAGTGATGTTGATACACGGATGAATAGAGTGACACGAAATAATAATGAATTTTCTAACACCGGCCATCCTATTGGGGGGACGAATCTCATTTCTCTTGATCATAAGTTACAAAACCAAGCCCATGGTTACATTTTATTCAATTCTGATGGAGTTGAAGATTACATCAGGTACTATCATCATTTACTTATCATAATATTTAAAAAAATAAATTTTACATTTGTATTAGTAATGTCTTATTTATTTTGTAGAGAACATGAGATTTATCTTCAGAATTTCAAAAAAAGAAGTACATGGAGCAAAGGTAAAAGCCAAAGAGATGATTTCATTCTATGGTTTGAAACACGTGCCATGAAGGATGATGTACCTGATTTGATAAAAGAGTTGTCTCGGGGACCAAATAATATTTCAAAAATCTATTCTGGCTATCTTATTAATGGATATAGATTTCATACAAGACAACGCGATGCAAGACGAAAAACCCAAAACAGTGGTGTCACTTTAGAAGCGGTAACTAGAAGCTTCAAAAGTGTTAAGGATGAAAATCCTGAAAAGATTTGTATGACATATTATGGAGCAATAACTAATATCATAGAGTTAGATTATTATGGGCATTTGAATCATGTATTGTTCAAATGTGTTTGGTTTGAGGCTGAAGAAGACAAATATGGGATGACATGCGTTTATTTTAATAAAGAATGTTACAAGAATGATCCATTTGTCCTAGCATCTCAAGTGCAGCAATGCTTCTTTGTCGAAGATCCTTTTAATAAAAATAAGCAGTATGTTTTGAAAATACTTCCAAGGGACTCATTTGATATGAGAGATAATACAAATTCAAATACTCAAGAAGCACCTGAAATTCCAATAAATATTGCTATATCAGAAGATGATTGTGAAGTTGATTTGACTAGGGAAGATGTACCGGATGATATTATTGAAATGCCTTGATCTAAAATCCATGTTCAACACAAGGAGCTCGACAATGTGACCATTTTTGAAAGTGAAAATGATAGTGATTCTGTCTCTTTTTTTAGTGATAATACAAACAAGGTAATGCTCATTTATTCATTAAATAGATTTTTTTTCGATTTATTGCACACATGCATATTGAGTCTTAAACTGCATTTAATGATTTGATTTCATAACTACAGGAATGAAGAAAGCAACAAGTGGTTTTGATTTGGCTATCCAAGAAAGGTCCAGTGCTGAGTTAGCGAGGAAATTTCGTCAAGTTAAGCAAGAGAAAGCTGATATCTTGCATAAAAGGCTTCGAGATAATAATAAAAATATTATTCAAAAGGTTGACGACAAGTTAGACAAAAATATGGCTAAAAATAAAGTTGAACAGGTAAAAAGGAACAAGAGATGCCCATCAATGTTGATTGATGATTTTGTTGGAGTTTATGAGGTTTCTCATGAAGGAAGTAATCAACACGTTCAAATTCCGCCTTCAATTAATGTGAATCAAAATCAGCCTCCAATTAAAGTGAATCAAATTCAGCCTCCAATTAAAGTGAATCAAAATCAGCCTCAAGTAAAAGTGATTCAAAATCAGCCACCATCTAGACAAATAGATGTTGAGCTTAGTGGGAGAAATGAGTTACTTCTAGTTAATGGAGCTATCAATCAAGAAGGTGAAGTTGAAGAACCATATAAAGAAACTGGTATGCAGATAATTCTCTTTCTTCTTGCATGTGTATATTTACTTTAGATTGAGTTGTTTTAATTATTTATTTATTTTAACGGCTGGATATTGAAAATAGGAGCAAAGATTAAAAGAACTCGTGGAACAACAATGTGCAAAAATATTCATACAAGAACTATGGAGGAGCGAGAAGAAGTGACCGTAAATGAACATGGTCAGCCTATAGGACCTAATGATCATGTAGTATCAGACTTATCTCTCTTCTTGGGCACACTGGCTAGAAATTTTGCATTTTGTCCTTTAATTTACACAAGCTGGACATCCATGCCAAATGACAACATAGAGCGTGTATGGAATTATACAGTGGTAAGCGTACATATATTTTATGTTCCTTATTATATATATATATAATTATTAGATTCAAACACTTATTTTTATTTTGGATTTTGTAGTCAAAGTTTATTTTGCCAGATGAGACAAAAAATTGGGTAAAGATTACTGTTAGAGATGCTTGGAAACGTTACAAACACATAATTAAGAAGAATCATTTTTTGAAGTATTCCAACATGACTGATAGGATCAAAAATCGTCCTCCAAAGATGTCAGAGTCTGAATTTAGAAAGCTTTGCAATTTTTGGAGTTTGGAAACTATACAAGTAAGATTATTAGTTTTTTTTAATTGTTAATAGTAGAGAATATATAATTATGTACTTTTTCTCATATTTTTTAATTTAATGTTAATGTGTAGTCAATAAGCAGAAGGAATGCTCAAAGTAGAGCTACACAGAAGTGGATGCATCGAATGGGCCCCAAAACATTTGCTATAATTCGAGAAAGAATGGTAATACATTCCACTCACATCCTTCACATCTCTTGCTAAACACCTTCTTATGCGGTGCTGCTGTTATTGCAATGATATAATGTACCTTAGGGTAGGTTTAAGCTTTCAATATTGTTTATTATGCATTTTTAGCGTTTAAAAGAGAAGAGAGACCCCACTCAAGCTGAAGATTTTATTCAAACTCGAAAAAGAATTAATGGAAAGGAGCTGGATTTAGAAACCAACAATGCAATTGTGAGTTAATTTTTTTATTACGATCAAATATAATTTGCTTATTTTTATTTGGAAACCAACAATTCAATTTGTTATCAGTCTCAACTTCAAGATATTATGAATAATGAAGAAAGTAACGTAGAAACATTTAAAGTTGTGTTTGGGAAAGAACATCCTGGATCAATGCGTTGCTTTGGGAAAGGTATTACACAAACGACTTTGAAGCGAAAAGAAGAGATTACAGCTTTGAAGAAAGTGCATAATGAAGAGGTGGCTGTATTGAATGCAAAAATGCATAATATAGAATATACACTGAATAATTTAAAAAGTGTGCTTAAGACTATGCTGCAACAAAGCAACCCTACTGGAATTGATATAGAATTATTGGAGAATCTATTAGGTTCATCTCCTGGGGACGCAAATAGTGCACAAAAGAGAGTCTGACAACCGCATGCACATTCTTCTACATCAACACACGTTCCAAACTATGGAGAGGTATGATGTTGTAGACTTTCATACAATTTATTATAGTATTATTATGTCGATAACTGATTAATTATATATTTATCTTTATGTTTTATTTTGCGCAGAAAGTTTTCAATGTTGGGGAGACAAATGAGGAGTTGCAATATGATGACCACATACCATGAAGATCATTTGATGTTTATGTTGATTTAGATGTTATTTTTTGTAGACTGTGATGTTAACTATTTGAAAGAATTTTGGTTCCTTAATTTTCTGCTTGGTTCTGAATGTTCAAACAGGTTGATTTATTTTCATGCATTTGTTATGGAGTATTCTATAGTCTATATTTTCACTCATGGTTTGTTCATATGTGATACTCTATGTTCATGTTCAGTTTCTTAGGCTAGTCTATCAATTGTTTCCTTCAAACTTTTTTATATTTCTTTTTGGATTCTCCTTTTTTCCACTTTTTTAGATGATACGTTTGAACTCTACTTATCTGGAGAGGAAGAGGTGGCAGGCTTGGGAGGGTGGTTGGATGGGAGACAGGGAAGTGGTGTGGCCTGGGAGAGGAGATCGGCTATTGTAGGAGGGTGGGATGGTGGAGCAGCTGCTGTTTGGGACCTGGAAAGTGGACGGCTGTTGGGAAAATCAGATGGAGGTGGGTGCTGTTGAGAATTTTGATGGAGGTGGGTGCTGTTGAGAATAATGATGGAGGTTGTAGGGGATGTTGGAGGGATGCAGCCGCTGTAAGGAAATGATATTACCCAGAAGTCTACACCTAGGGCACGCGGAATTAACATTGTGAATTACTAGCGCATCAAGGATGAAGTCACCAAAATCTGTGATTGCCTCCAAAGTTGCACCTACACTTGTTCAAATTGAAATAGGTAAACACCGCTCTAAATGCAACTACGGAGTATGATCATCCATTTGATGATACCAAATATGATATGTGGCAGATCTTTACCTGCAAGCTTGGAATACTTTTGCAGCTGCTATAGCCTACATAATCTTCCTCTGAGATTGAAGTTTCATGGCCAGACAGGTACATATATGTTCCCATTCTCTCAGAAGTCCTGCTGCAATATATACTACAGTTTTGGTAATTTAATTTTATGGTTATTGTATTGTGTTAACATGGTTACATTGGAAGATTGTTTTTTTAAAAATGCTGTTAGATAATGAATGTGATAGTACTAAATTTGTCGTTTAAAGTTTATAATGAACTTTGGATCATCCAGAGTGTGTGATTTTGGCAGGATCCAGTGGCCTACCTGTATATTGATCCCTACTACACATGCATCATTAATTGCTGCTTATGCCGGTCAACCAGTGGTATAGTTTTTTTTTCAATTTTATTGTATAATGATTTGACTTATTATCTTATCTTAAATTACTCTCTAATTTCAATAATTTAATGAATTCCAGATACATCCAAACTTGGTAGGAATCAGCCAACCTGGGGTGACATTGCCGGTTGATGAGCCGGTGTATGTAAATGCAAAACAATATCATGGGATTCTGAGGAGGCGTCAATCTCGTTCCAAAGCCGAATCTGAAAATAAATTTGTTGGGTAAATTGCCCTCAATATTACCTTGATTTGAAGAGGCATCACCCTCAATACTAAGGACATATTGTATTTGACAAAGCTATACTTGTGTAGTATATACAGGCACAGGTGACTCAAAAGAAAGGGCCAAACATGGCCTTAGACAAGAAGGAATCATCCACAAGGAGATGAAGATCTGTCTCAGCATAACCGCTGAGACGATGGGTCAGAACCGCTGAGACGAGGAGCCGTCTCAGCGGGTCCACTGAGAAGAAGACTGGAGCAACCGCTGAGAAGGGGACTGGAGCTGCCGCTGAGACTGGATGCTGTCTCAGCCCAACCGCTGAGACTGGATGCTGTCTCAGCCCAACCGCTGAGACAGATCCAAATGTCTTGACGGGATCTGCTTTTGGCGCAAATGACATTTGAGGGGAAAAAGCAAGTCCATTCAACCCCATACCGTGTCAGGAGGATCGATATAGCGGTTGAAGCCTTCTGGAGGTATAAAAGGAGATGCTAGGGCACAACAACGAGTACTGTTCTATTGAGAAGCTTTTGCTACACGCCGCAATCGAGCATTCGCGATTCAGCCAGTTGAAGTCATTCTCTGCTGCTGAAGTTAATCTTCTAAGGGAGATTAAATAGCTCTTCCTGTGCCAACTCAAGAAGGGCAAGTTGATCTTTTGCTTGGCTGAAGGAGAAGATCAAAGTGATACAAATCTATTCACCCCCCCTCTAGGAGAGATTAATTGCTGCTGTTTTCATATTTGAAGAAAGGATTCAGAAGACCTAAGAGTAATCCTTTTGTCCTCTGTGTTCAACTCAAACTCTATTATATCTTTGTAAGGCATTGTTGCCTGAGTAAAAGGCTGTTGAGCCTATGTGTAAAGCTGTGTTGACAGCTTGAGTGGTAGGACTTCTTGATAGGTCTGAGGTAGGAAATCTGTGGGATTTCTGAGTGGTAGGAGTTCATAACTCTGAGTTGTAGGGCTGCTGTTGTGCCTGAGGTGTAGGGCTGCTGTGCCTGAGGTTTAGGGCTGTTGAGCCTGAGTGTAGGGCTGCTGTGCCTGAGGTGTAGGGCTGCTGAACCTGAGTGTAGGGCTGCTGTGCCTGAGATAGGATCACTCTTGATCTGAGAAGTTCTGAGGAACTTGTGGTGTAAGCTCAAGGAGCTGAGATTGAAGTTTGGAGGAGTTGGCCTTGTCTAACTCATTGTTAGAAAGGTGAAGGGGGAAAGAGGACTACTCAAGACACCCTGTCTTGAGGAACCTCTATACATCCTTGTGTGTTTTCTGTGATTGTACTTTCTGCAGCTAGAAACATTAGGTTGATAGAAAGAAATTAAATAAAACCTATTCACCCCCCCTCTAGGTATTATTGACTACACCTATATAAACTATCAAGTGGTATCAGAGTGAGGTTGATCAAAAGGACTTAACAGTCTGATCAGATCCTATACAGGAGTAGTCAAATCTAAAATCCAATGGCAAGCAGTGGAATGAAGAAGGAGTTGGGGTCAATGAAGTTGCCCATATGCTCTAAAGAAAACTTTGGGATATGGAAGCAAAGGGTAAGACTATTCATGGAAGCCTCAGACCCAAGGATCTTTTTAACTGTCAAAAATGGTCCTTATACCTTTGAGAAAGTCTCCACCATTGACCCTACTAGAAAAACACTTAAGGTATTCTCTGAGCTGACCAATGATGAGATAGCACTGTACACTATGGACAAGAGAGCCCAAAACATAATAGTAAATTCCATTGATGACACTACATTTCAGAACTTGGTACACTGCACAACTGCCAAGGAAATGTGGGACACATTGGTGGTTTATATGGAGGGAACAGCTGAAGTGAGGGATGATAGAAAGTCACTCCTCAATCAGGAGTATGAAGCCTTCAGACAGCTGAGCCAGGAGAATATCTCTATGTGCTATGAAAGGTTCTTTAGGATTGTAAATGAACTAAGAACCTATGGAAGGGTATTCACAGATTATGAACTTAATGACAAGTTCCTTAGATCTCTAACCAGAGATTGGGACACTAAGATTTGTGCAATCAGGGAAGGGGCAAGGCTTAGAGAAACCCCTACCCTTACTCTGTTTGGGAAACTGCTCTCATATGAGATGCAGCTTTCTGCAAGAAAGGAGGAGGACACTTCTTCCAGGGCTCACACAAGGGAGAGATCTGCTGCTCTCAAAGCTGAAAGCTCTAAAAAGAACAAGGTTAGAGTACAGTCACCTCCAAGAAAGACTGCTGAATCTGAAAACTCTGAGAGCAGCAATTCAGACAGCTCCTCTTCTGATGAGGAGTTTGCTGCCTTCACAAGGCAGTTCAAGAAGATGATCAAGAGAAAACAATGGAAGAGCAAACCTTCCTCCTCTTCTCATCACAAGAAGGATCATTACAGATCTGAGAGGCAACATCCCAAAGGGGACAGGTATGACTCTAAATCTAGTAAACATGTTTCAACTAACATAATTTGCTATTGCTGTAGTAAGCCTGGACATGTCATTGCTGACTGTCCAGTCAAGAGAAAAGAAAGAGGTGACAAGAAGCCTCATCACCAGAAGGAAAGGAAGGGAGAAAAATCCTTCCTAGACAAGAAAGGCAAGAGCTGGAGTGAATCTGAGTCTTCATCTTCAGATTCAGATGGTGAGGAGAAAGCCTACCTGGGGCTGTTTGCTGATCAGGAGGAAGAAGACTATCCTAATACCAGGATAGGAATCAGGGCCCCTCTATCACATTCAGATAGTGATGAAGAGGAGGATGAGGTCACTCTAGATGACCATGGGTTGATGGCTATAACTGAAGATGAGGACAGCCACAGCAATTCAGAACATGAGCAGGTATTGATACACTGCATTTCTTCTTCTTCTGATTATGAAAAAAAATCCAAAATCTGAATTTCCTCCATCTAAAGTTGGAGGTGAATCATACTCTGAGGAGGATGTCAATCAATTGATTGATGAATATGGTGCACTCCTGGAAGCTCTGAAAAAGAGCAAAAAGCTAGCCAAGAGGCAAGCTCAAGAAATTGCTTCCCTGAAGCAACCAAAATCTGAGTGCATTGAGCATGCTACCCAACTAGCTCAAATGAGCAATGAGATTGGCAAGCTAAGGGGAATGTCAATGATCCATGTGGGCACCATAAGCCATAAGAACAAGATCATCAAGGATCTTGAAGAAAAGCTCCTCAAGGAGAGGATGCTAGTGGCTAATTTCTCCAAGCCCAAGACAGTGATGCCTATTATTGACACTTTCAACTCCCAGAGCAAGAGAGGTATTGGTTTCAACAATGAGGCATCTACTAGCAACACTAAGGGAAAGGTCAAGGACTCAAAAGAATCTAAGACCTCCTTTGTGAAAGTCTTGATGCCCTCAAACAAGTATGACCAAGAAAGTATTCATGGTCACTTATTAAATGGAAGTTCCTATAACTTGAGCAGGAATGCTCACAGCCATGGAAATAGAAAGGGCATGGGATTGAGTGCAATGAAAGCTACACATGAAGAAATACAAATGGCCCAACCTGGACCATTTGTGTTTGATGTCTCAGTACCTTCAGTCAAGAACATGGAAGCAAATTCTTCCAAATCTGCTTCAGCAAAAAGTAAGACTGCTGTCAAATCTGTCGACAAGGCCTACTGCCCAGTGTCTGATTCCATCAGATCTTGTATGACTGCCAAGTCAATGCAAGCTGAGGCTATCAGGACAAAGAGCAGCAAGACTGTCCACAGATTATCCTTCAGTCAGATTATTGCTGAAAGAAATAGGAAGATTGCTGATATCTCTTCTGCTGAACATGTACAAAATGCTGTATCAATTCAGAACACTGTTCAGAAAAGGAGATACAATATTCATGATTGTTGGTGCTGTGGCAAGGTTGAACACTTTGCAATTGATTGTTGGCACAACCCCAATGTGCCAAAGGCAAGGACTGAACCTCAAGCCAAACCAGCCCTCTCTAGGAATATTCCCTATGGTGTTAACAAGAACCTAGGACCCAAAGTCAGTTGGGGTCCTAAGGTACATTAAATTCTTTGTTGCAGGTTAGTTCAAGTACCAGTCTCAACCAAATATGGTACTTGGACAGTGGGTGCTCAAGGCACATGACAGGAACTAAGGATCTTCTAAAGGATTACCATCCAGTGAAGAATGGACCTAAGGTTATTTTTGGTGGATCAGAAAAGGGGGTCACCAAAGGATATGGTATGATTTCAAATGGCATAGTATCAATCACAAGGGTAGCTTATGTTGAAGGATTGCAACACAACCTTGTAAGCATAAGCCAACTATGTGACTTAGGCTATGTCATTGAATTCCACAATGACAAGTGTTTGATCAAAAAGTCTAATGACTTGGAGACCATTCTCTTGGGCACTAGGAGTGGGAATGTTTATTGCTTAGACTTCATTTGCAATTATTCTATCTCCTCTATGTATCTTGTAGCTAATGAAAGTGAGTCTCTCTGTGTCCAATGGCACAAGAGACTTGCCCACATTAACTATAAGACAATGTATAGATTATTTTCTAAAAACCTTGTTAGAAATAGTCCTAATCTAAAATGTGTTAAAAGTGGCCCCTGTCATGCTTGCCAAATGGGTAAGCAAACTAGGACCACCTTTAAAAGTATTGGCTCCAAGGATACTGAAAGGTGTTTATACCTATTGCACATGGACTTGTTTGGTCCTTTGCCAATTCAGAGCCTAGGTGGAAAGTTGTATACCTTGGTGATTGTAGATGATCATTCAAAGTATACATGGGTATTCTTTCTTAAGAAGAAGTCAGATACCTTATATGTCTTTATAAACTTTGTCAAGGCCATTCAGAATGATCTACTATGTACTGTGGTCAGAACTAGAACTGACCATGGCACAAAATTTCAATCTGAAGCCTTGACAAAATTTTGTCAAGAATTTAGTATCACCCAAGAGTTCTCCTCCCCAAGGACTCCACAGCAAAATGGTGTGGCTGAGAGGAGAAATAGGACCTTGATAGAAGCTGGGAGAACACTGCTTAGTGACTCCTCACTCCCAGAATACTTCTGGGCTGAGGCAGTCAATACAGCCTGTTATGTTCTCAATAGAGCCTCCATCAATAAGGTCCTTGGGAAAACCCCTTATGAGATTCTGAAAGGCAAACAACCTACAATTTCTTACTTTAGAATCTTTGGTTGCAAATGCTACATTCTAAATAATGGAAAATCTCAATTAACAAAGTTTGCAGAAAAATGCAATGTGGGGGTTCTTGTTGGGTATAGCTCACATAGTAGAGCTTATAGAGTTTATAACAAGAAAACCCATGTTGTAGAATAATCTATGCATGTTGTGTTTGATGAGACCAGCCTTCTCTACAAAGAATGGTCTAGTTCTTCTATTTTGACAGGAAATGAAGAATGGATGGATGAGATGACTGTCCAAGACAAGCCCAGCAGCAGCAAAACACAAACAGCTGCTGCAATTCCTGAAGAAGACAGGAAGAGTACAAGTGGTACCTGTCAATTCCTAGGGAGAAGATTGATATCTTGGAGCAACAAGAAACAAACCAGTGTGGCAATATCCACAGCTGAATCTGAATACATTGCTGCAGGAAGCTGTTGTGCACAACTCCTTTGGACACAACATCAGTTGGAGGACTACAACCTCAAGGTAAGGGAATCTCCTTTGTATTGTGATTCATCCAGTGCAATATCTATTGCTAAGAATCCTGTCTCTCATAGCAGGACTAAGCACATAGAGATTAGATATCATTTTATTAGAGAACATGTAGAATGTAAAGATATATGTCTTGAATTTGTCCCCACTGACAAGCAAGTAGCTGATATCTTTACAAAGCCACTGGATGAATCTAAGTTTAATGCCTTCAAAATTGAACTTGGCATGCTTAGTATGGAATAGACCTAAATGTAGTAGCTGTCACTATAATCCATTCTAAATAGTACATTATGAAACTTTACTTTACTCTCACTACAACTCAGTGACATGTCTAGGACAACTATTCAACCAAAATATCTAGACTAGGTCCAAACCTTAAGATCAGCTAAAGTGCAGTAGTATGTTCAGCTGAATCAGCTGAGAAAATCCCAGCTGAACCGCTGAGATGAGGAAACTGTCTCAGCGATTGACACTTTACTATCCCAGCGGCCTAGGTCTCCGTCTCAGCTGAACCGCTGAGACAGGATATGTTCAACATGACATCTGTTAATTAACCCCGAAATCCTTGAAACAATAAGGTAATCAAGTCTAAAAAAAACCTAGGGTTAATAAAATCGAAACTAAAAACCTATAAATAGACACACTGTAACCTAAAACAAACCACAAAGCCAAACCCTTAGCCGTCGAGACGATTCATCTTCTCTTCCGTCTCAGCGCATCGATTCTCTGCTTCCATGGCGCCAAAAAGCTCGAAAGATCTCCTGGAGGGCTACGAAATCGTAAGAAATGGATTCTCTAATGCATCAGAAGAAATTCGACACGTGATTCATCTAATGGAAGCTCAAGGTCTGGAGCACATACTGTCTGAACCGTGCTGCATTCTCAAAACTGAAGTTCTGGAATGATTCAACCATGTCAAACTGTCTCCATCCAAAACCATCCTGATGTCCAAGATAGGAGGTGAGAAGATAAAGATTACAGTTAAAAGGTTGGAGAAGGGGTTGAAATTAACTCCCTGCAGTAAATCTGAAGAGGAGGAAATATCTGAAAAGGATAAGAGGACTGCCCTAAAGTGGACAGGATACAGTGATACTAAAACCAGTTGTCTCAGGAGAAAGTTCTTCAATCAACAAGGGAAGTTGTTGTCTGATATTGTAGGCAAAGCTATCCTATGCAAGCCTGGTTCACATGACACTGTCTCACAGTTCATGTTTGAATTAATGACAAGGATAATTCTGTCCAAGAGAACCTCATGGGGAGAAGTCATCTTTCAAAGGATAAAGGAATCCCTACAAGCCCCCAATATGGGAAGAATACTATCTCTGTACCTACAGAATAGTTATTCAGAGATCTTTGCAAACTCCAAGGGGTCAAATCTCCATTACCTCAAAAGAATGGACATTAAGACTCTGGATAGATTCTCCAGGGTGCTCCTTATGAGCCAACCATCTGTGGCAAAGGAAAAGAAGAAAGAAGTATCCCAGCAGAAATCAAATTCATCCTCAAAATCAGATGGGTCTGACAATGAGGACATTCATGGGTCTGACCATAGATCTGCAAGCAGCCTAGTGAATATAGATAATGAAGATATCCTCAGGACAGGAATGGATGAGGAGTCCCAAGGAAGAGATGTGCCCAATCCTGAGCCAACTCAAATGAATGCTGATCCAGCTGTTGCTCAAGCTGAAGATGAATTTCCCAATTCACCTACCCATGGTAAATCAAGACTTCAGTTAGGCCTCTCCTCTCTTTCAATTGTATAGTCTAGGTGTCTAATTCATCAATCATTCTTTTAGGTGACCCTAGACAAAACTCTCCTCCAATGGATGCCCTAAGTGAGGGGGAGCATAGCCCAGCCTATGCAGGAGAAGGTGAGTCTGCTAGTGAGGAAGAACATCAACAGGAACCAACCAATCCCAATCTACAAAATGCTCTAAATGCCCCATCTGAGGGGGAGCAGATCCCTGATGCTGGAAGGGCTATAACTCAGAGTGGAGCTGCAAAGCTGGTTGCAAAAGACTTGGCCCAGGAAAGACCAGCTGCTGCTCTAGACATATCTGACTTGCTAAACTCAATACAAACCATGATTGAGGGTCAGATGCTGTCAGTAAAAGAACTGGTTGTTGAAAGAATACAAGATGCTACTGCTCAAGTTAGGGATGAGCTAAATGCTACAAGAGCTGCATTGACTCAGGAGATCCAGGCCAGTGAGCAGAGAATGGAGTTAAGAGTGGCTGGAGTAAGAACTGAGCTGAATGACCAGGTCAATGATGTCAAAACTGCATCAGATCATATCCTTCCGCGGATGACAAGATGGTTTGAAATGGCCAAAAATACTGTAGGTCATGCCCAGCACACAATCTTGAAGGACATTGCTGACCACCAAGGGGATTCCACAAAGGACATCACATATGTAAAGAATCACCTTTACAAAAACCAAAATGTCTGGGAAAAAGCTGTTGCCAGCATGGCGCAAGTGGTCAACACATCATGCAGCCAAGTTAAATCCCACATTGACAAGGCAAAGGACTTCATTTTGGATGATGTGGACAGCACCTTTCAGACTCTGTCCCGATCCATAATTCATCAACACTCTGAAATAGAGAAGAAACTAATGGAAAACGGCAAAGAAGGGGAAGAGAAGATTACAAATCTACATGCTAAGATGAAAGGAGCACACATCCAGTTATATAACAACATGGAATCCTCACACAAACTAATACTATCCAACCAAGAAGCAGCAAGCAAGCAAGTGGTGGAAGTGGTCAACAATGCTTCTAGCACTATTCAAGAAAATATCCTTGCAATGGACAGAAAGGTCACTGACACTCAATGGGACACAAGTCTAAAAGTGCTGCAAGGAACAAGAGTTGCTTTGAATCTACCAATCCTGAACCCTAGCAGAGATGAAGATTTTGACTTCCAAAGTCAATCAAATCTGATTGCTGATGAGAGAGCATCAAAAAGGAGAAGGGTAGAAGGTATTCAAACTGCTGAAGAATACATGGCACAGAAAAGAATGGAAAAACTAGAGGACCCACTCCATGATGATGACAATCTGGAGTTGGACACAATTGTTGTGAATACCTGGGTGAGCCATGACAATCCAATGAAGGACATTGACCATGTATACTCAGTTGTTGAGTGGATCAAACACCTTGAAAGGGAATCCTTAAGAGAAAGGATTCTCAAAGAAAACCTGGTAAGAAGGGAAACTCCTCTAAGGATTCCCCCAAGATATCTTCCCAAGCCACTTCTGTATTTCAAAGTAAAGGAGCAGATGAAGGCTGCTGAAGAAGCTAGGAAAAGAAAGTCTACTGTTGGAGAAAGCTCTTCACATGGTCCATCTTAGAAGAATCAGCCTTGCCATTTATTTTGTTATTCTTGCATGTACAACTATAAGTTGAATTCTCTTTTATATATTTGTACTGACAATCTAAAGTGGAATGAAATTTCCTATTCTGCTCATAATATTGTGTTTGTTACTATTGATATATGTACTATGTATTTATTATTCTTAGTATTCAGTATCTTAAAAGAGAAATTCAATTTGAAATGAATCAGCTATTACAGAAAATAGCTCTCTAATTAAGGGGGAGTACAGTCCCTACTCAGGTTGAAGGGAAGTTGGCAACTGCTAAAACGTGGATAGGCTAGCCTATAGGTTGATCCAAAGGGATCAATAGATATTGTCCCTCTATCCATAGAAGGGTTGAAGAAACCAGAAAGGGGGAGATAGGGCCAGAACCAATGCTGAAGAAAAGAGTGAAAGGGGGAGATAGTGTGAAAGGGAGATAGGACCAGTACAAATAACTTCACAGATGCTTTTTCTATGTAGATCACTCTTTCTGTGAAAAGATTAATATTGTTAATGGACCTTAGCATTGAGGATATTCTGCCTTCTTCAAATAGGGGGATATTGTTGGGTAAATTGCCCTCAATATTACCTTGATTTGAAGAGGCATCACCCTCAATACTAAGGACATATTGTATTTGACAAAGCTATACTTGTGTAGAATATACAGGCACAGGTGACTCAAAAGAAAGGGCCAAACATGACCTTAGACAAGAAGGAATTATCCACAAGGAGATGAAGATCTGTCTCAGCATAACCGCTGAGACGATGGGTCAGAACCGCTGAGACGAGGAGCCGTCTCAGCGGGTCCACTGAGAAGAAGACTGGAGCAACCGCTGAGAAGGGGACTGGAGCTGCCGCTGAGACTGGATGCTGTCTCAGCCCAACCGCTGAGACTGGATGCTGTCTCAGCCCAACCGCTGAGACAGATCCAAATGTCTTGACGGGATCTGCTTTTGGCGCAAATGACATTTGAGATGAAAAAGCAAGTCCATTCAGCCCCATACCGTGTCAGGAGGATCGATATAGCCGTTGAAGCCTTCTGGAGGTATAAAAGGAGATGCTAGGGCACAACAATGAGTACTGTTCTATTGAGAAGTGTTGAAACCGATTTCTCGATCTCCTGTGGAGCTCGGGGCCCTCAACGAATTGAGGGGAGACTAGCCCTTACCGGTCCCTCGGAAGAGATAGGCAGATAACTCGGACAAAGAACAAAGACCCTGGTCTCAGCAAGGAGGTCCCTCCACTAACCCAGAAGATCGTTGAGCGCTTCCCCTCCCAAGCCAAAGCTAAGACTCAGGCACCTTGGAGAGCTAGAGAGCCCAAACCAAAGCGACCTATGGAGAGAAGAAGGCTCAAAGATTCTGAAACCGGTCCTCTTCCAAGGTGCCCTTTAAGGTCTATTTATAGATTTTGGTTTTGTGGTCTGTCGATAGCCAACTCCCGCTGTCCATTCTTACTATCCGCACCCCGAATTGGTCTGCTAACAGCCAAACTCCGCTGTTTTGAGGGGCTAGCCGCAGACCACCAGGAGCTTTTAAGACCACCCCAGGTACTGGCGGACCAGAGACCCTTGACCTGTTCCAGCGAACACGGGGCTTGCCAAAATGTCTGGCCGACTCGCCTGCCTAGCGAACTCCTTCGACTGACTGGCTCGCCTGCTTCTAGGACTCGCCTGCCGAACCGCTCTTTAGCGAGTCGAGCTCGCCAAAATGGCTAACTGTACCCCAAAAACGGCTATTTGTACCCCAAGGTCCCGGGCCTTCCTAGCGAACTCCCTCGACCGGCTGGCTCGCCCGCCTCTAGGGCCTCTCGCTCTTCTTGGGCTCGCCCCGCCTGGCTCGCCCGCCTCTAGGGCCTCTCGCTCTTCTTGGGCTTGCCCCGCCTGGCTCGCCCATCCCTGGCTCGCTCCCCTGGGTATGAGAACCAGGGACCCTTCCAGGCGAACATCGGGGTTGTACACAATCCCCGCTCTTCGCGAGGTTGTCTTGAGCTCGCGAAGAAATGTCCAACCCCTGGTGTTCGCCGATTCGGCTGACGTGGCGGGAATCATTCGGTGGGTCCCACGTACAAAACTATAAATACCGTCCGCTGCGGTTAGTGAACGAGCTTTTTCTTCCCCTTCTCCCTCGCAGGAAACAACCTCTCTCGAATGTCTTCTAAGCCGAGCGCGTTGGATCGGCTGAAGGCTTCCAGGGAGATGGCGAAGGCCCAGGCCGCCGGACGCAACGCCTGGATGTTCAACCCCGCCACATCTCCTTCCCCCAGACTAAGAAGGCCAAGAAGGTTTGGAGGTCGCAGGGGGAGGACGTGTCGTCACCTCCTGCCTCGCCTCCGCTGCTGGATACCGGGCTCGCGCAACAGGTATTTTTCGTCTAGACTTTTTATTCCGACTCCCTATTCACCCTTCCCTTCTCGCAGAATCCTCCACCTGAGGAACGCCTGGCGGGCCTCACGCTGACCTCTTCTCACGCTCCGTCCCCAGCGAAGTTGGGATCGCTAGATGCTGGGACCGGGACCTCAACCCTACAGGCGCCTCTCTCGCAACCCCGTACGTCATAAGTACCTTCCTTTATCTCCGCTTAAGTCTTTGTGCGGTATCCATGCGCTTATGACCCGTGCAGATACCCCACCGCCGAGCCCCAAGAAGAGAGGTTCCACACCGGCGCACTCGCCGATTCCGCCTAAGATTAACGTGGCGACTCCGGGCTTCGATATGGTAGGCAGGCAAAGTCCAGGCGGCTCGCTTCTCGACGGCGCCCAGGTCGCGGAGAGGGTGGTGTATCCCCCTGGTCTGGGGAAACCCCACGTCCCAGGGTTCCGCGAAAACTTCCAGGGTCGACCGGAGTCCTATCGTAAGCCACGTCGCGAGTCCCCCTTCTCCCAAGGTTAGTATATTTGTCCGGGCTCGCCTTTTCGCTCGCCCCCTGATCCTACTAGTTCTTCCTTCGCAGACATTTCGGAAGCCACGCCTGAGTCAGAGCATGGGAGGGTGGAGATGTCACCGCCGCCCTCGCCGAGCCAGATGGAAGACTTCTTGGGCGACCCCGAGCGAATGAAGAGACGGGTGTCAGAGGTGCTTCAGAAGCATGGTATGATGCTGCGCGAGCTGGAGGAGCGATATGACGCGGACCGAGCTTCCTTCAACGAGAGATTTGCCGTGATGGAGGACGTGAATGCGCGCTTGCTCGCCGAGGCGGGGCCGGTGACTCGCGCAGACGTTACCTCGCCCGACGTGCACATCTCGCGGGGCGAGGATCAAGCACACTTAATCCTGCGCGAGTTCAAAGCACTTCGCAAATACCACTATCCGAGAGTGCCGCCGCGTGCGGGGAAGCGAGGCTGGGGTCGCTGGAAATGGCTTCCTTACCCCTGAGCCTGCCGCGGGTTTATTTTTACTACCCCCTTGCTTTTATTTCTTTCATGATGCTTCTGTTTGAACAATCTCTGTGGTGTGGTAATGCTTGCGAGTCCATCGTGACTCGCCTTTTATCATTTTTTGTTCTGCCCTTTATTTTTGTGGTGCGTCTGTGGCTTATTCCGTTCGCTCGCCGTGTTTGATACGATTGCCCTCGTGGAGCGCCCGCGAGCTTCTGGGCGACGTTGTGCCCAAACTTTCCTTCCCTCACGGGCCGGCCTCAGGCGAGGCTTAATTACCGCGCGGTGGCGAGCCCGGGCTCGCAAGACTGTAGTTTAATCGAGTAGAAATCTACTTTATTTTCGCTATCCGCACCCCCGACGCTTCGATTCCCGTGCCCCTCTTAGTTTCCTATAAATAGTTCGGATTCATTTTTCCATCCGTCGCATTTATTTCTCTAATCCTCTCGCGTCTACGCTCATTTCCGTTCTCGCAAGCTCGTGTTCACGTTCGCCGCTTGCAGGCTGCCTCTTCCTGACTCGATGCGAACAAATCAGTCAGTGGGAGCGGATGGTGAGAGTGAGGGGCGGTCAAGATGCGCCTCCGCGTTTCAAGCCCATGAATTCTACTGCGCGAACATTACGGCAGAGGAGTACAAACATGCCGTGGATCGTTATCTTCCGGAGGGTTATTCGGCTCGCTGTCCAAGCGAGAGATCTATATTGAACGAGACCGAGGCTGATGAACTCGCGATTCCCATTGCTCACTATTAGAATGGGTTGCGACTCCCTTTATGGCCTGAAATCCGTCAGGTACTTCGATTAGCCTTCTCGCCGTTCCCTGTTCGCCATCGCGACTTTTTCACCGTTCTTTGCAGGTGCTACGGTATTATGGGGTGCTGCCGAGCCAGCTGACCCCGAATGCGATCGCGGACATTGTCGCATTCGCTAGTTACATGCGGGAGGAGAGGATCGAGTTCAGCCTCCTCGTCTTCCGCAAAGTGTTTTCCTTTCGCGCCTTCCGGGATGGGACCACCTACTTCGCGAGTCAGCACGTCACCGTCTGCGAGACGGTGAACAAGAGTCACTACTGGACTCAGAAGTTCATCCTGGTGAAGGGACCCTTCAGTAACCTCCACTTCACCCCTCTTCAACGGGATGACGCCACCTACCGCCCTCCGAGCTCGCTGGGCGGTGCCGACGTCAAACTCCTCCAATACCTCTCCGGAAAAAACTTCGAAGTCGCCCATCTGCGGCGCAACGTCGACTCGCTACTCGTAGTTCCTCAAGGGGAAGGTATGGCTCGCTTTCTCCCCACTCTCCTTTCCTTTTTCTTCGCTGTGTAACGCTTTTACTCTTCAGGCGAGCGCGAGAACCCTGTTAATCCTCCGCACGCGCAAGGCACCGCTCTCACGGCGGACACTCTCGCGACCGCGGCGGCAGAGGCTTGCCGCGATCTTCCTATCACCGGGTCCGGCAAGAAGAGGCCTCCGTCTGCGAGCCAGCCTGGTTCGCAACCCTCCTCTAAGAAGTCGAAGGGGAAAACCCTCGCCGTCAAAGACAAGAGAGCGGTCGTCGATCTGAGCGAGACCGACGGCTCGCCCCCTTCTCCTGCGAAACAGCCGGACCCGTTGGCGAGCCAGGGCGCCGGGGGCTCTTCCACAACCCCCCAACCCAAGGGCCACAAGAACTTTGGTCTGGGTGAGAAGGTTTCTGATATCCTTGGCGAGCCCCTGGTCGCTTGGGATCCTGACGCCAACCAGATTTCTTGCTCCACCCTTCACCCCTCCTGGGTGGAGCTTGGTAAGGCCGGGGAGGAGGCGTTCTCTATCTCCTTCGGCTTATATGGCCGCGAGGACGCCGCCGCCTATAAAGAGATGGGGCCAAGGCAACTGGTCTATGAAGAAATGCGAGCCCAGTTCCGCTCGACGGAGCTCGCACATATGGCGGGGCGCCGTTATCTGCAGGCGGATAGGGATATCCGCGCGTACAGGGAGGAGCTTAAGAGGGCTCGCGAGGAGATCAAGGGCCTTAAGGAGAGAGAGGAAGCGTCGAAAAGCCTCCTCGCCGGGATGCAGGGCAAGATGGTAAGCGGCCCTTGGGCCTCTTTTCTTCGCTGATCGCGACTTCCGATCTTTGTCTTTACTCGTTTGATGCTGACTCAGGATGCCGATGTAGCAACCAAGCCTCTCGCTCGCAACGACGAGCTGGAGTTGGAGAATACCATGTTGAAGGCTCGGGTGGACGAGCTGGTTCGCAGCGTGCTGCCTCCTTCTCCTGGGCGAGCCAGGTCTCAACAGAGGGTCGCCGAAAGTGAGGAACAGAGACGGCGAGATGCACAGGAGGTCGCAAACCTCGTCTTCACGACCCTCAAGAACGCGAGTCTGCTAGCGGAAGACGCGATGGAGTTTACAGCCGAAGACGTCTGCCCGGACCTCTTCGACTTGGCGCCATGGTTGGGGGCTCGCAAGAATGGCGAGGCCCCCCCAGTATGAACCCCCTTAGCCTCTCTTCTCTCTCATTATTTTGAATGTATATTATTCTTTTTGGGCTGGTGAGATCGCCGCCGAACATAGAAAAATCTTGGGGAATGATAGTTATAATTTTTTCGTTAGTATTTATGCACGTGCTCGCGTTTTCTTTTTTCTCCCGCATTTGATCTCTTTCTTCTGAACTCTCATGACTGGTTATGCGGCAGTGCTTCCGGGGGGAGGGGGGCTCGCGAATGCGTGTGTCTGGGCTCACCTCGCCAGGGTTCTCCTCTTGTGGATCTCGCAAACCTGGGCTATCGCCGGCCGCGGATACTGCCCGGCGAACCCGACCTTGGCGAGCTTGAGCCTCGGCATCCTGCGAATCAAAACTCCCTGACTTTAGCATCGCAACCTGCTACCTCAGGCCCTTCCAGCCTCAACCCTTTCGATTTTGCGAACCGAGCCCTTCTGGCTCTAACACCTCAACCTGCTATCTTAGGTCCTGATTTCTATTGCCAGCCTCTCCAGAGATCAACCTGAACCCCCCGTCTGGGTGAGAGCCCGGGGGCGGAATCGATCTGTGGCATTCCAGTACTAACATATCCAACCTTGCCAGCCTCTCCAGAGATCAACCTGAACCCCCCGTCTAGGTGAGAGCCCGGGAGCGGAATCGATCTGGGGCATTCCAGCACCGACATATCCAACCTTGCCAGCCTCTCCAGAGATCAACCTGAACCCCCCGTCTAGGTGAGAGCCCGGGAGCGGAATCGATCTGGGGCATTCCAGCACCGACATATCCAACCTTGCCAGCCTCTCCAGAGATCAACCTGAACCCCCCGTCTAGGTGAGAGCCCGGGAGCGGAATCGATCTGGGGCATTCCAGCACCAATATATCCAACCTTGCCAGCCTCTCCAGAGATCAACCTGAACCCCCCGTCTAGGTGAGAGCCCGGGAGCGGAATCGATCTGGGGCATTCCAGCACCGACATATCCAACCTTGCCAGCCTCTCCATAGATCAACCTGAACCCCCCGTCTAGGTGAGAGCCCGGGAGCGGAATCGATCTGGGGCATTCCAGCACCAACATATCCAACCTTGCCAGCCTCTCCAGAGATCAACCTGAACCCCCCGTCTAGGTGAGAGCCCGGGAGCGGAATCAATCTGGGGCATTCCAGCACCAATATATCCAGACTGTGCCATGTCGGCACGACAGTAGTCATAAGCATTATAAAAAAGGAGTAAGACATTCAGTAAACAATATAATAAAGCTTTTAAGGGTAAAATCATTTCAAATCATCCCCACTCCTAGCTCGGTCGAGGGGCACCCCCTCCACATCCTGGAGGTGATATCTGTTGGAGCATGCGTTTCACACTCCTCCGGTTTGATAATAACAAAGTCCCGTTTGTATTTGATTCTATTTTTATTAATGGTGTGCAGGTAACAGGTATGAGATGTTCACATTTCTGCTGGAGCTAAATTTGAATGTGGGAAAATTGCACTGTCGGAAAATTCCGACAGCCGCTGTCGCCCAGGCGACAGCAGAGAAGTTACAACTACTTCCCTCCACGGCAGCTCGACGAAAGTCAGTTTTGAGCTGTCGGAATTCCGACAGCGATGTCGCCCAGGCGACAGCTCGGAGGTTACAACAACTGCCCACGACACCACCCACGATCGGCAGTTTTGCACTGTCGGAAATCCGACATCGATGTCGCCCAGACGACAGCTCGACGGTTACAGCAACTGCCCGCACGACGCCACTCCAGCGGCAGTTTAACGCTGTCGGAAAATTCCGACAGTCACTGTCGCCCAGGCGACAATGATTTTCTATAAATTGCCTCCTTGTGTTCGTGCATGCAGAAGTTTTGAGAATTCCAAGTCCCTTCCTGAGTGCATACGAACCAGAGAGCTCCAGAACCTCTTCAACTCCCATTTGTGCAAAGAAGGATTGAAGATTGAAGACGAGATCGGGTGCGCTTCTACATCATCGATCATCTCGAGGCTTCAACAATCCGTTCAGAGATCTGATCTTCTAGGGAGTTGTTCTTTTCATATTGTATTTTCATTCACATACTTTTCATTTTGTATTGGTAGAGAAATCGTCGTCTTGCGTGCGGCGTCTAAGTCCTTGCGCGGCTTAGGGGAAAATCGCTTCCTTGTGCGGAGCGTCCAAGTCCTTGCGTGGCTTGGTGGGAAATCGTGGCCTTGTGTGCTACGTCTAAATCTTGGGAAGATCTAGAGGATAGGCTTGGGCTTGGTCTTGGGAAAGACAAGCGATAGCCTTCCGATCCTTGGGAGAAGGATTGGTAAACCAAAATTGTAGAATTTTTTATTAACATAATTGTGCCTTGATCTTAAGCATTGTTAAGATCATTTTTATTGTACTCAAATTTCATGATTAATATAATTATGTCTTTTTCTTTAATTACATATTTGATGGCATAATCTTTATCTTAGAAATTTGTGTTTTGGTTTAATACTAAAGTTGCATTGGTTTGAAAGTATTTATAAGTAATTTTTTAGTAAAGTAAAATCTCTTTAAAAAAAAAATTACTAAGTAAAAATTAATTTTTAGACACACCCTTATTCACCCCCCCTCTAAGGGCGTCATACGATCCAACAAGTGGTATCAGAGCCAGGTTACTCCAAAATGGTTTTACCACCAGGAGTAATGGTGCACAACGATCACGCGTTCGTTGAGGGGCAAGGAATTAGTAGGCCACCACTTTTTACGGGCACAGACTATAATTATTGGAAAACACGTATGCATTGTTTTCTAATTGCGCTAGATATAGAAGTCTGGAATATGGTAGAATCTAGTTACACTTCTCCAACATTTGTTGTAGGAGATGTAACCATGGATAAGCCCAAAGACAAGTGGGATGACAACGATAAATTAAAATGTAAGAACAATGCAAAAGCCATGAATGCTTTATTTTGTGCACTAGATCGCACTGAATTTAATAGAGTTTGTGCTTGTAATACTGCATTTGAAATTTGGAATTTATTAGAAATCACTCATGAAGGTACTTCGCAGGTAAAAGATTCAAAGCTATTTCAACTGGAATCTGAATTTGAAAGGTTCAAAATGGAGGTAGATGAAGAGATTGATACGATGTACACACGATTTACAAAAATCGTGAACGACTCAAAGGTGCTAGGAAAGGTGTTCTCAAATGGAGATTTGGTAAGGAAAATCTTAAGATCACTTCCCCCGAAGTTCAATCCTAAAGTGACTGCAATTTTCGAGTCACATGATCTTAAGACCTTACAATTGGAGAGCCTCATTGGGAACTTGAAAACTCATGAAGTTGAATTGAAAATTCAACAACAAGAGTATATGGAGCCAAGGAAGAAGGGATTGGCTCTAAGATCAAAGAAGGAAGAAACTAGTGATTCTGAGGAGGATGAAGAAGATGAGGAAAGTTTATTTGTTAAAATTTTTGAAAATTTATGAAAAATCCGGAGAGAAGGAATTCGTTTAAGAAGTATTTTAAGAAGGAGACCTTTAGGAAGAAAAAAGGAAAGGAAGGCGATGGGGAGGAAGAGAGACCGCCACCGGAGTGCTATCACTACAAGAAGTTAGGACACATTCGAAGCAAGTGTCCAAAGTACTTGAAAGAACTTAAAGAAAAGAAGCACAAAGGGTCGAAGAAGGTGTTGAAGGCGGAAACCTGGGATGATACTACTTCTGAGGATGCAAGCAGTTCCGACTCAAGTAAAGAAGAGGAGGCCAACATATGCTTAATGGGAAAGAGCGTCATATCTGATGACGAATGCAGTGTCCAAAGAGACACTGAGGTAACTCCTCCAACCTATGATGAATTGTTTTCTGAATTTTTAAAGACTTGCAAATTTTTTGAAAAAAGCTTAAAAGACAATGATCTTCTTAAATCTGAAAATGACATTTTACTTAAAGAAAACAAAAAATTGTTAAGGGAAATTAAGACTATTGGAAAAAGAGATATCTCTTGCCAAGAGTGTGATCACTTTTTGGGAAGAATTAATGAACTTGAAGAATCTCTTTCCAAATCTCATTCTACAATAAAAATTCTTACTAACAAGAATGAGTTTAGAGAGAGATCTGAAATCTTCAATCTCCAAAGTCCATGAGGGAAAGAAATCTTTTGAACGTAGATGCGTAAATCTAGTATCCGAGAATACACAAATGAAAAACCAGATTCATGACTTAACACTAGCCATGAAAAAATTTGGAATGGGCCGAAGATCACTGGATATGATCTTAGGATACCAACGCCATGGATCTGGAAGGTTTGGGCTCGGATACACATCTGGAAGATGTCGCCCGGCGACAACCACTGTCGCCGGCGACAGTGAAAAGACCAGAAAATTCACTTTTAAAAATTCTAAAATTAATGAATTGTTAAATACTGCATCCTCATCCAGTAAAAGTCCAGAAAAGTTATACTCCTCTAAATACATTACATGTGCCAAATGCAATAGATTTGGTCACACTACGGACTCTTGCTGGAAAGAAGGAAAAAGTAAAATCAAACAAATCTGGGTGCCTAAGGCTTCTACCTATACTATGGGTGGAACCACTTGGGTAATCAGATCTTTACTCACCTCTTCTTTCTAGGTATGTTGGCAGGCTAAGGACAAAGAAGACGTGTGGTACTTGGACTCGGGTTGTTCAAAGCACATGACGGGCAATAAAGAAAAGCTCCTTAGCCTAGAGATGAAGAAATGAGGAGTTGTTACATTCGGAGACAATGGAAAAGGAAAAATCATCGGCATCGGAGTTGTGGGTAACGAAAATTTTTCAATTTCAAATGTTTTATTTGTAGAAGGATTAAAGCATAATTTGATTTCTATTAGTCAATTATGTGATAAGGGTTTAAATGTTTTATTTGAATCTTCTACAAATTTATGCAAAATTATTAATTCCAAAACAAATGAAATTGTTTTTACCGCACCTAGATGTCATAATGTATATATGATTAAATTTCTTGATTTTTCAAATTCTACCTTAAAATGTTTTTTTTATCAAAAAATGATGAATTAGATTTATGGCATAAGCGACTTGGACATGCTAGTGTCAAGTTAATTTCAAAACTTTCAAAAGATAAATTAATTATCTTCTTCACTGTGTGTGCCTTGCCAAAAAGGAAAATTTTCAAAATCATCTTTCAAAAGTAAAAACATTATTTCTACCACTAGGCCACTTCAATTAATACATATGGACTTATTTGGGCCAATTGGAATTTCTAGCTTAGGAGGTAGAAAATACACATTTGTTTTGATTGATGATTATTCTCATTTTTGTTGGACTTTATTTCTAACCTCCAAATCCGAAGCATTTTCAGAATTTTCAAAATTATGTTTGCGTATTCAAAATGAATTTGAGTTAAAAATTAAACGCATACGATCGGATCATGGAGGAGAATTTGAAAATGAAAAGTTTATTTCTTTTTGTACGGAGTTAGGAATTAAACATGAATTTTTCGCTCCACGCACACCACAGCAAAATGGTGTAGTGGAGAGAAAAAATAGAACTCTTCAAGAGTTAGCCCGTACAATGTTATCTGAATTCAAATTACCAAAATCTTTTTGGGCTGAAGCGGTTAGCACGACATGTTATGTAATAAATAGAGTAATGTTTCGCCCTATTTTAAAATTAACTCCTTATGAATTAATTTTTAATAAACAACCAAATGTTTCTTATTTCAAAGTTTTTGGTTGTAAATGTTTTATTTTGAATTCTAAAGATTCCTTAGGAAAATTTGATGAAAAATGTGATGATGGTATTTTTATTGGCTATTCTTCAACTAGTAAAGCTTATCGGATTTTTAATAAAAGAACAAAAATAGTTGAAGAATCCATTCATGTTAGGTTTGATGAGTTTGCTTCATATGTAGAAAAGAAAATAACAGGAAAAGAAGATGATCCCCTTCCTTCGGTGGAGAATGATGATGAAGAACTTGGAGAAAATGAAGAAGAAAAAGGAGAAGAAAGAGAAGGAGAAAGAGAAGAAGAAAGAGAAGAAGAAAGAGAAGAAGAAAGAGAAGAATATGTGCCTCCAAGTGAATTGAGATTTTTAAAGGATCACCCAAAGGAGCTTATCATTGGAGATCCGCAAAAAGGGGTTAGTACTCGTTCATCGCTACATGTTTTATTTTCAAACCTTTGTTTTGTCTCTAAAATAGAACCAAAAGATGTTTCCACCGCTTTAAATGATGAATTTTGGTTTTTAGCTATGAATGAAGAACTTAATCAATTTGAACGTAATAAGGTTTGGAATCTTGTAGAACGACCCAAAAATCGTCCTGTAGTTGGTGTTAAGTGGATTTTTAAAAATAAAATGGATAATGAATCTAGAATTATTAGAAATAAAGCCAGATTAGTTGCAAAAGGTTATGCACAAATTGAAGGGGTAGATTTTGATGAAACTTTTGCACCCGTAGCAAGATTAGAAGCGGTTAGGATATTTCTTGCATTTGCTTGTTTTAAAAGATTTAAATTATATCAAATGGATGTCAAAACCGCATTTTTAAACGGGTATATAAAAGAAGAGGTTTATGTAGAACAACCCCCTGGCTTTATAAATGAGAAATATCCAAATTATGTTTATAAATTAGATAAAGCGCTTTATGGATTAAAACTGTACAACCCGTATTCGCCGAGTGGGCCCCCCCAGCCAACTGGCGAAACCTGGGTCGTCCAGATCATTCGCCAGGCCACTCGCCCAGGCCAAGGAAGGTAAGAATGCCCCCGTGTTGGTGGGGGTAGGCCGTAGGAGAGAGGGCGCTAGGCGAGTGGTGCCCTCACGGACCACTCGCCCAGAAGCGTGGGCATTCGCCCAGCCAGGCGGGTGCCCAGCGAATGGTGCCCTCACGGACCACTCGCCCAAAGGGCTGTGAGGGGAAAATGACCATAATACCCCTGGTGGGTTGCAAATAGCCCTTCGGAACAGTGGAGTTAGGCTGTTAGCAGACCAATTTGGGGTGCTGTTAGTAAAATTAAAAGGCGGATTCATGTTATTTGCAGACCAACCTAGGAAAATCTATAAATAGACCCTTAAGGGCACCTTGGAGGAGATCCGATTTTAGAGAATCCTCTCCTCTAGGCTAGTTTTGGTTGGCAGCCAGTGCCCTCCAAGGTGCCCGGTTGAGCTTTGGTTTGGGAGGGGAAGCTCTCTAAGATTTTCCGGGTGTGTGGCGGGACCTCCTCGCTTCAGCCTTGGGTCTATTCCGTTTCCAGCATCCACCGTCAAGAGAGTCTAGTGAGGGAGAAATAAGCATCGGCTACACCCCCAGTGGGTCCGAACTCAAGAGACCAGTTGCTGGTTTCAACATTTTTGGTGCGGTGAGCGTGGACCGTAGCCGGTGAAAGAAAATCCCAAGCCAGTTTCGATGACGGGAGATGGAGGAAATGGTTCTGACTCAGGTCACTCGCAGCCACCCGCGGCAGGGGAGTGGTTGGAGATGTTTGAGAAGTTCAAGCGAGAGGTTCTGCAGACAGTTCTCGCGGCAAGGAACGAGTGCGAGACCCCGGCGGTCCCAGTGGTCCCGCCTTTGCAGATCAGCGAGAACGCACCGGGGCAGCGACCGGGGAAGGAGGTGCCAGCAGAAGGAAGTGCGCGAGATCTTCCCGGACGGTAGCTGTTCAGCAGTCCGACGAGTGCTGAGGTGTGTGAGTTGGTCCCGCGCGAGAGGACCACTCGCCGAACATGGGAAGGGAGCCCCTTTTGCGAGATGATCCTCTCGGCCCCAGTGCCAGAAGGGTTTCGTGGGCCGGAGATGTCCTACTACACCGGCAAGGAGGATCCAGTTGTGCACCTGCAGTGGTTCGAGGACATGACTTCAATCCTTCCCATGTCGGATTCTTTCCAATGCCGACTCTTCGCGACCACCCTGAAGGAGAAAGCAAGGGACTGGTTCCACCAGCTTCCCACATGTTCCATCTATGCGTTCGATGATCTGCGCCGAAGCTTCCGACTGCGTTTCTCGACGTCAAAGAAGAGGAAGAAGGATGCAGAGGCTCTCTTCAAGATCAGACAGAGGGAGGAAGAATCCCTGGCCAAGTACGTGGACAGGTTCCAGGAGGAGATATACCTAGTGCAGGAGGTGCCGGGATTCGCCCTCCAGATGGCATTCATCGTAGGGCTGCGAGAGGGGTTCTTCAAGATGGACCTGAAGAGAAGACCTCCTGTATCCTTCGAGGAGTTGATGGAGAGAGCCGCAGAGGAGATTGAAGGGGAGGCGGCCAACCCCGAATTCTACAAAAGGTTGGCAAAGATGAGCGAGCCCGAGGCGAGGCAGCCAGAGGGAAGAAGGCGAGAGGAGCCCAGGGGCCAGGGGTTCGAAAGACCACCTCGGGTTTGGAGGAACCAAGAACCCAACAACAGGTTGGGCTGGAGGAACCAGGAAGGACCGGCGCAAGGTCAGGATGAAAGGTACCAAGGAAGGGAGGCAGGAGGAGTGAATCAGGGGTGGAGGCAGGGTCCCAGACCCCCTCACCCCCCGAGGGAGCAAGCCATGGCGGTAGGCCGAGGGAGAAGAGGTAGAGGAGCAAGAGGAGGAAGAGGAAGAGCGGGAAGAGAGGACAGGGTGGCGTTGCCTTACTGTGACTTTCATCAGGAAGAAGGTCACGCGATCGCCACCTGCCCGGAGTTCTTGGAGATGAGGGAAAGAGGACAGCCATGGCGGCAGTAGGCCAGAATTGAGGAAGTGCTCCCAGAGGCAGAAGAGGATCGGTGTGAGGATAGGGCAGATATAGGAACCAGGGGGAATCGGAGTGATTCACGGTGGGGTTGGGATAGAGGCCTCTCGCAAGAGAAGCTTCCAGGCCATGTTCCGAAGGGACGTCGCGTCGACTTCCCAGACCCCACCCCCCTCTGAGAAGCTCACCTTCTCCTCAGAAGATATGCCAGATTATGAAGACCCATTCTGCGACGCCCTGGTGATCCAGACGGCGATAGAAAACTTCACGGTCTCCCGGATCCTGGTGGACAACGGGAGCTCGGTGAATGTGATCTTCAAAAAAGCTTTCGACGCGATGGAGGTAGAGAAGAAGAGGGTGCAGGCCTCCGACGGACCACTGTTTGGTTTCTCGGGGGAGCGGAAGGAGGTCGAGGGAGGCGTAGGTCTACAGGTGACGCTAGGAGGAGTCCCAAGAAACTGCCGGTTCGTCATTGTGGACGCTCCGAGCAGCTATAACGCCATCTTCGGACGACCCCTCATCAGCGCCTTCCGGTGCGTTCCCTCATCGTACCATCAGTGCTTAAAGCTCCATAGTGGAGGAGTCCAGATCCGCGTCCGAGGAGATGCTAAGGTGGCAAGGCAGTGTTACGTGACTGCCGTCAACACCATTTCATGGATGGCGGGTGCCGAGAAGATGGATGAAGAGATGGCGAGGCCGGAGGGGCCAGGAGAAGAGGTGGAGAAGAGAGAAGTAGGAGGAGAGGGCGATGCCCAGGAGGTCGAGTTGTTGGAGGTCGCTCGTGAGGAGCAGGAGGTCGAGCCGGAGGAGGCGGAAGGAGCTGCAGAGGAAAAGGCCCGGGAAGAGAGGCGAGAAGCAAAAGGCCAGTGGAAAGAGCCAACCCGGCTCGAGGCGGCAGAAGAGGTGATAGAAATGGAGGTTACCACCCAGGCAGGAAGGGTGGAGAAGGTGCGGATCAGCGGGGGCCTCGGCCTGGAAGACCAGAGAAGGATGCTGGAGTGCATCCAGAAGAACGTGGACATCTTCGCATGGAGCGCAGCGGACATGCCAGGCATCGAGGCGGACGTGACTTGCCATCGTCTCAATCTCGATCCAGAAGCCCGCCCCATCCGGCAGAAGAGAAGGACTATAGCTGACAAGCTCGAAGGACCGATCCGCGAGGAGGTGGCGAAACTCCTCGAAGCAGGTTTTGTAACGGAGATCCAGTATCCAGGCTGGGTCTCCAATGTCGTAATGGTAAAAAAGGCCGATGGCCGCTGGCGTATGTGTGTGGACTTTTCATTGTTAAATAAGGCCTGCCCTAAGGATTGTTATCCCTTGCCTCGGATCGACGCGTTGGTTGACTCAGCCGTCGGTTTTTCTGTGATGAGTTTTTTGGATGCTTTTTCAGGTTATCACCAAATAAGAATGCACCCCCCGGACGTCAGAGATGTCTCATTCATCACCAGGGAGGGATGCTACTGCTATAAGATGATGCCCTTCGGACTGAAAAATGCAGGAGCAACCTACCAGAGGATGATGGATCGGGTATTTAAGAAGCAGAGGGGAAGGAACCTGGAGGTCTACGTGGATGACCTTATGATAAAAAGCAAGTGTGTGAACTCTCACATCCGGGACCTCGAGGAGACCTTCGCCACCCTACGCAAGTACAAGATGCGTCTGAACCCCCTGAAGTGTGTGTTCGGGGCCATCAAAGGGAAGTTCCTGGGGCACCTTCTCACCCCCTGGGGGGTAGAACCTAACCCGGACAAGGTTAGGGCTATAATGGAGCTGGGGTCGCCACGAAACGCCAAGGAAGTTCAGCGCTTGACCGGAAGACTCGCCGGGCTGAACAGGTTTCTCTCCCTGGCCGGGGAAAGATGCTCCCCCTTCTTCAAAGCGCTACGAGGCAACCAGAAGTTTGAGTGGACAAGAGAATGCGAGGAGGCCTTTCAGGCCTTGAAGAGCCAACTCACCAAGGCTCCGCTACTGCAAAGTCCCAAAGAGGGGGAGGATCTACATTTATATCTCGGGGTCGGGGCGGAGGCCGTAAGCTCCGTCCTGGTTCGTGAGGAAGGCAAGAAGCAGCTGCCCGTCTACTACGTAAGCAGGGTCCTGAGGGAAGCGGATCTCAGGTATCCAATTTTAGAGAAGTTGGCCTTTGCCCTGGTCATCGCAGCAAGGAAGCTCAGGCCATACTTCCAGGCCCATTCGATCCAAGTAGTGACGGACCATCCTCTCCGCCAGATCTTCGAAGGAGTGGAACACTCAGGAAGACTCGCAAAATGGTCAATAGAGCTAAGTGAATTCAACATTACCTTTGTCCCTCGATTATCTATGAAGGCGCAGGTGGTGGCTGATTTCATGACAGATTTCGTGGCCGAGATGAGAGAAGACGGAGCCCCTCGTCACGTTTCGTGGAAGCTACTGGTGGACGGGGCTTCGGGCAAGAATTCTCTCGGAGGAGGGGTGGTGCTGGAGAGTCCCCACGGAGTAAAAATAGAGCAGACACTAGTGATACACTTCCCAATCACCAACAACCAGGCGGAGTATGAGGCTGTAATCGCCGGTCTGCGGTTGGCCCGGGAGCTCGGGGTCCATGACGTAGAGGTCCTCACTGACTCCATGATAATATCTTCTCAGATAAGGGGAGAGTTCGAAACAAGGGAACCTGTGCTCATGAGGTACTTAGCCAAAGTCAAAGGTCTCGTGGGGACGTTCAAAACTTTCTCCATCCGGCATGTCCCTCGAGAGGAGAGCACCCCGGCAGATCGGTTGGCAAAATCTGGTCCTCGAGCCGGAGGGACCCTGACGGACCTATTCCGTCCTTCGATTGAAGAGGGAGAGCTCATGGAAGTAGAACAGCGGCCCTCCTGGAAGGATCCCTTCGTCACCTTCCTTGCAACGGGAAAATTTTCGGAAGAAGTTTCGGACCAGAGGCGCTTCCGGTATAAGTCTGCCTACTACGTGCTCCATGAGGGTGACTTGTATCGGAAGACCCTCTCAGGCCTCCTGGCCCGATGCATCTCGGAGGAAGAGGTCCCAAAGATCTTGGAAGAAGTTCACTCCGGCGAGTGCGGCAGCCACTCGGGGAGCAGGATGCTGGAAGCGAGGATAATAAGGCAGGGATACTTCTGGCCAACCCTAAGTAATGACGCGGCAGCCTTCGCCAAGAGATGCCAGAAGTGCCAAATGTTCGCCCCGCTTCAGCTCATGCCAGCTCAGAGGCTAAAGAGTATCACGGCGCCCTGGCCATTCGCCATATGGGGAATGGATCTGGTAGGACCCTTCCCCCAGGCTAGTGGACAGAGAAGATTTCTCCTAGTCATGATTGACTACTTCACAAAGTGGTTGGAGGTCAAGGCGTTGGCTAAGGTCACCTCCCAGGTAATCCGCAACTTCGTATGGGGGGAGATCATTTGTCGACATGGGCTTCCGCAGGCCATAGTCACGGATAATGGGCCGCAATTCGCAAGCGAGGAATTCATCGGCTTCTGTGGCCAGTTGGGGATAGACCTTAGGTTTGCGTCCGTTCACCATCCCAGGAGCAACGGGCAGGTGGAGGCGGCGAACAAGGTCATCGTGAACTTGCTCAAAAAGAAGGTGGAAAATCTCAAGGGCAATTGGGTGGAGCAGCTCCCCTCGGTCCTTTGGGCTTTAAGAACCACCCCCAACACCGCCACGGGAGAGACCCCTTTCAAGCTCTCTCACGGTTGCGAGGCCGTCATCCCCATAGAGTTCGAGGTTATGACACCACGGGTGAAGGTCGCCACAAATGGTGAGGAAGATTGGAGAGCCGAGAACGAGGAGGAGTTGCGGCTCTCCCTCGACCTCATCGAAGAAGCTCGGGATCGAGCAGCCATCCATCAAGAAGAGGTCAAGCGACGGATGGCCAAGTATTTCGACAGGCACGTCAGGATCAAGCAGTTCGAGAAGGGAGATCTGGTACTCAAGAAGGTCGACGCGGCTGGGAGGTCCGCCGCGGTGGGAAAACTTAACCCCAACTGGGAAGGCCCCTATGTCGTGGAAGAGGCACTAAAGTCCGGGGGTATCGCCTTCAAAATGTGGAGGGCCAACCCCTCAGCCACACATGGAGCGGCGACGACCTTAAACATTTTTATCCTTAGTACCATGTAATAATGATGGTTTTTTGAATGAAAACATTTTGTTTAAACTATGTGTATGAAAATGATGCTACAGCTCGCAGGAGAGACCCTGGACGTTCCAGAGGTTGGCCCCGAGCAGACCCGCTGTCCAGTCTCTCATCTAGCTGGCAGGTCCGAAGGCTCACTCGGTGGCAGGTTCTATGTTCCAGAGGTTGGCCCCGAGCAGACCCGCTGTCCAGGCTCTAATCTAGCTGGCAGGTCTGAAGGCTCACTCGGTGGCAGGTTCTATGTTCCAGAGGTTGGCCCCGAGCAGACCCGCTGTCCAGGCTCTCATCTAGCTGGCAGGTCCGAAGGCTCACTCGGTGGCAGGTTCTATGTTCCAGAGGTTGGCCCCGAGCAGACCCGCTGTCTAGGCTCTCATCTAGCTGGCAGGTCCGAAGGCTCACTCGGTGGCAGGTTCTATGTTCCAGAGGTTGGCCCCGAGCAGACCCGCTGTCCAGGCTCTCATCTAGCTGGCAGGTCTGAAGGCTCACTCGGTGGCAGGTTCTATGTTCCAGAGGTTGGCCCCGAACAGACCCGTTGTCCAGGCTCTCATCTAGCTGGCAGGTCCGAAGGCTCACTCGGTGGCAGGTTCTATGTTCCAGAGGTTGGCCCCGAGCAGACCTGCTGTCCAGGCTCTCATCTAGCTGGCAGGTCCGAAGGCTCACTCGGTGGCAGGTTCTATGTTCCAGAGGTTGGCCCCGAGCAGACCCGCTGTCCAGGCTCTCATCTAGCTGGCAGGTCCGAAGGCTCACTCGGTGGCAGGTTCTATGTTCCAGAGGTTGGCCCCGAGCAGACCCGCTGTCCAGGCTCTCATCTAGCTGGCAGGTCCGAAGGCTCACTCGGTGGCAGGTTCTATGTTCCAGAGGTTGGCCCCGAGCAGACCCGCTGTCCAGGCTCTCATCTAGCTGGCAGGTCCGAAGGCTCACTCGGTGGCAGGTTCTATGTTCAAGAGGTTGGCCCCGAGCAGACCCGCTGTCCAGGCTCTCATCTAGCTGGCAGGTCCGAAGGCTCACTCGGTGGCAGGTTCTATGTTCCAGAGGTTGGCCCCGAGCAGACCCGCTGTCCAGGCTCTCATCGAGCTGGCAGGTCCGAAGGCTCACTCGGTGGCAGGTTCTAAGTTCTCAAGAGATGATCTCAAGAGCATTCGCATAGACCACGCGCCGGAGAGAGGATCACACCCCACTCTCTTGACTACCTAAGCGAAACCCCGTGATACGCGAATGGTAAGGTTCACTTGGTAGCGAGAGATCGAAGGGGAACGACCGACCTAAGTCATCTTCGAGCATTCGCGGGGTGGCCAAGACAGTCGCATCACGACCTAACGTCCTAATGAGCCTAGCGAGGTGTGGCGGCGAATAAGATGAATCAACGTCCTAATGAGCCTAACGAGGTATAACGGCGAATGAGAGGAAAGCTTAGGATGACACAAATTGTAGTCAATATATACATCTTTTAAAGGCACTCGCCCGTTCAAGATTACAGTCAAAATGATAAATGCAAAAAGAGAAAATACAAGAGGCCCTTCTCAAGGATCAGCAGATTTCTCGCTTGAAGATCCGTCGCTCTCGCCAGAGTCTGGTATGAGGGCGTCTTCTCGCGGCTCGACGTGGTCGTCCTCAGGAAAGGGGATTGGAATGTAAAGCTCGGGGACGACTTGGCGAGCGGAAAGGCGTTCGGCTTCCGCCTTCAGGTATCCCGCTCGCCGCAGCACCTACAGCGCATGCTTGACAGCATTCTGCGCGTTCTCTTGCATCAGCTGCTCCAACTCGTGATGGGGATAAAAATGGCCCCCGCTCCCCGGGTTGAGTGCTGACGCACCAGCCTCTCGCAATCGCTGGACTTCGGCTTTGGCCACACGGATTTCATCCTCAAGGCCGGCCACCCGAGCGCGGAGCATCTCGGCAACCGTGGTATCCTGAAAATAATAACAAGGGTAGTAAGAATAAAATTGTCAATCGACAACAAGTCACTCGCGGGAAAGGAGAAAACATACCTCTGTGACAGGGCGGTTGGCGAGAAGAGTCTCCGCAGCCGCCAGCTTAGTCCTAAGCTCCATCGCCTCAGTAGAAGCAACGGACCGGGACTCCTCAACCGCCGCCAAGTCCCGCGCCAGTTTGATGCTCCGGCGCGAAGACATGTGCGCGAGCTCGAGCGCCCGCAGCATGGCCCTGACACTCTCATGAGCAAGGACCTGGGTCGTCTCGGCATCATAGACTTCGGCGTCTTCTCGGCCGTAGAGGGCATACGCGATGGCGTAAGCCTCACCGCTGGCGAGATCGCTCTCTATCCACGACGGATGGAGGGTGGAGAGCGAGACCCGGTTAGCATTCCTGTCCCACTTCACCAGGGGAGCCCCCGAGGGGTCCCTGTACTTCTCGCCGCTGGGGAAGTTGTGATGGTCCCTGGGAAGTGGGGGCGGCGGCAACGACAGTCCCGCGTGAGGGGTGGTCTCTCCTGGCGCACTCGTCCCCAGGGCTTGGATCTGAGCATCCGCCCCGAGGGTCTCGTCCAGGACCCCCTTCCCCTTGGCGGAGGGGGGGTTTTTGGGCTTCTTGGAAGTGGAAGAGGTCAGCACCGCTGGCTTGCGCTTCTTTCCGCCAGGCTTGGAGGAAGAAGGTTCCTCCCGACAGGCATCCGCGGCGGCCTGTGCGAGAGAGAGGGTAGATCCGGAGGGACGCGGCGGATGAAGGGGGAAGTGGCGCACGCCTGCATAATACAACAAACGGTTCTAGCGAATGATGTAAAAATCACAAAGCGAAAGCGAATGAAGTCTCGAACACTTACCCTCGCCCTGCGGAATGGGTGGAAGCGAGTTGACGTTTCGCCGGAGATGGACGAGATCCATCCCGTGCTCCAGGATGTATTGGTGGAGTTTGGCCTCGTGCCCCCCTAGGGTCGGGGGGCGGAAGGTTGACTCCTCCTCCTGCACCGGCGCGAGGAGAGTGTTCCCCAGGTTCCCGCTTACAAAAATAAAGCGGCGAACCCAGTCATGGTTCTTATTCGGGAGCCCGTAGTGCTTTAGGGGGCTCAGTCCTGAGAAGAACGAGATACCATGGGTGCAGCGGAAGGTATAGAGCTTGCGGAAGACGGGCAGCGAGAACTCGATTCCCTCCTCTCGCAGGTAGCTCGCGTACCCAACCAACATAGCGATGGAGTTGGGGTTGAGCTGGCCAGGCACGACCCCGTAGTACCTGAAGGTCTGGCGGAGTTCCGGCCAGATCGGGAGGCGAAACCCCACCTCGAAATGCTCTAGCGGGATCGCGAGAGCACAAGGCGAGATGGAATTCAGGCGCTCATCCGGCCTGGGCTTTCGCGCCTCGAAACCCGGCGGGACGTAGTCAGCGACGGCAGTCAGGTAGGCCTCCTCAGAGAGGTCGCAGGAATCAAAGACGTGGTTGGCGAATGCGCTGGCGCACTTGGCCCTGCCTTCCGCATCGCCACCCATCTTTGCGAGTAAAGAAGGAAAGAGGAGCAACAGATAAGGAAGAAGCGCGAGTGCTAGCGCAAGGAAAGAGAGCGGATGGTTAGGTATTTAATACGGTGGTTGAAAGACCTATTTATAGAGGGACTAAACGGCGTTTGGACTTTCGAGACCTCGGGTGTGCGGATCGCCATCGCGCCCTCCCGACACCTCGAAGCCCGAGCCGGTCCCTCTCGCCCGTTAATGGAAAATGCCCTATGTCTATTCATTCCGCGGCTACGCAACGAGGTTGGAAGAGCATCCGGCTATAAGTTATCACTCGACAATACCCAAGCAAAGCTATGAGATACGAAAAACGAATAAAGAAGCATTCGCAAAGCATAGAGAAATTATTACAGAAAAATAACGTTCAACATTCGCAGCATAAAGTAAGAAAAGAAAACAATAAAAGGGGTGGACGTTGGGTAGGTCAGGTCTCCTCCCAGATCCACCGACCTCGCTTTCGCGACCCAGCTTCCATGGGCATTCGCGGGCGGTAATAAGCGAGTATATTGGTGATCTCATGGGAAGCCAGTTGGAGTTGGTCCCGGGCTCGCGCGGCGTGTGTTCCGGGAGACAACTCCCCTCCCTCACCCCCTAGCCGCTCCACCTCCGCGAGAAGATGCGAGTGACTTCGTCGAAGGTCCTTCAACTCACGCGCGACTCTTAGCCGCACGTCGTCCACCTGGCTGGCCACGTTTCGCTGGATGTGGATGAGCTTCCCCAGGACCTCTGAGATCCGATCCTTCAGGGTCGCGTGATTCGAGGAATCACCCAGGAAGTCAGCAAGATCCCCAGTGGAAGGGAGAGGCGAGAGCATTCCCTCTCCCCCCTCGTAGTAGGAGTCGAAGGGAGAGGCTTCTCGATAGCCTGCGGAATCACAACTAGGTTAGTGGTGATAAAGTATGCGAGTACAATAGAGGTGGGTGAGTGAACTGACCTGGGGTGGGGTCCGGGTGACCCGAAGGACGAGACGAATGGGGGTGCGTCCCAAACAGCCAGGCGGGAGGTAAGACCTTTCCCTTTCCTGGACGGTAAGGCTGTGAAGAAGGAGCCGGAGCATCCGCACGGTCATCAGCACGGAGAGGCTGATCCAGCTCTCGCTCAGGGGAGACCCTCCGTTCATTCGCGGTGACAGCGGGGTTCACCTGAGCAGGGGGACTGGGAGGAATGGAGTCCCGCAGCGGGACGTCAGGGTTGAGGGCTGCGAAAAGGTAATGATTAGTAGCCGACAACATAAAAAGGAAAAAGCGAGAAGGTTCACAACTCACGGGGTTGGGGTACAGTCTCCCCAGGAGGAGGCGGAGGAGCAAGATCCAGATCGGGAGGAGGTACCTCGTCCGCGGGAGGTGGCACCACCGCACTGCTCAAAACGGCCCCATGGCCGTCCTCAGGTACCAAAGCCCCCTGCGAATGGTCGGAATAAGCGCAGGGTAAGGGACAGGAACTAAATGGAGACAGGAAGAATCCTCATACCAGCACCGCGGGGTCCGGAAGGGCATCCGCCAGCGTGTTCGCCGGTGGAGTATCCGCCGGGGACTCCGAGGCAGTCTCGCCTCTCTGACGATTCAGCCGAATCGTCTTGGCTCGACGCGAGACATAGGGGGCGCTCGGATCCCGTTTAGACATCAGCCAGGGAGCAAATTTGGATGCCCTGGGGGCCGTTGGAGCTTGAGCCGCAGCCAGGCGGTCGATCATCTCTCGCGAGAGGGGTTTCGCAGAAGGTTTGTGGAAAGACATTAGGAAGTGGAGAAGCTCCGAGCCGAGACGAGAGAGTGGTCCAGAGAAACCTGACATGAGGGTATATATATAAGGTGGCGGTGGGACCCACGGAATCTTATGGATCCAGTCAGCAAGCACTCACCGAATACAGGGTTGGACTGTTCTTTACGACCGTAAGAACCGCTCGTAAAGAGCGGGGATTGTGTACAACCCGTATTCGCCGAGTGGCCCCCCCCCCCCCCCCCCCCCCCAGCCAACTGGCGAAACCTGGGTCGTCCAGATCATTCGCCAGGCCACTCGCCCAGGCCAAGGAAGGTAAGAATGCCCCCGTGTTGGTGGGGGTAGGCCGTAGAAGAGAGGGCGCTAGGCGAGTGGTGCCCTCACGGACCACTCGCCCAGAAGCGTGGGCATTCGCCCAGCCAGGCGGGTGCCCAGCGAATGGTGCCCTCACGGACCACTCGCCCAAAGGGCTGTGAGGGGAAAATGACCATAATACCCCTGGTGGGCTGCAAATAGCCCTTCGGAACAGCGGAGTTAGGCTGTTAGCAGACCAATTTGGGGTGCTGTTAGTAAAATTAAAAGGCGGATTCATGTTATTTGCAGACCAACCTAGGAAAATCTATAAATAGACCCTTAAGGGCACCTTGGAGGAGATCCGATTTTAGAGAATCCTCTCCTCTAGGCTAGTTTTGGTTGGCAGCCAGTGCCCTCCAAGGTGCCCGGTTGAGCTTTTGTTTGGGAGGGGAAGCTCTCTAAGATCTTCCGGGTGTGTGGCGGGACCTCCTCGCTTCAGCCTTGGGTCTATTCCGTTTCCAGCATCCACCGTCAAGAGAGTCTAGTGAGGGAGAAATAAGCATCGGCTACACCCCCAGTGGGTCCGAACTCAAGAGACCAGTTGCTGGTTTCAACAAAAACAAGCGCCTCGTGCTTGGTATGATCGATTAACTCAATATTTGTTAAAGCGCGATTATAAAATAGGAAGTGCTGATTTTACACTCTTCATTAAGCAAATTGATCATGATTTAGTTATTTTACAAATTTATGTTGATGATATTATTTTTGGAGCCACTAATGAAGAGTTGTGTAATGAAGTAGTTCAAATTATGAAAAATGAATTTGAAATGAGTATGGTTGGTGAACTTTCATATTTTCTAGGTTTTCAAATTACACAAAAACATGATGGAATTTTTTTATGTCAAACCAAATATATTCATGATATGTTAAAAAGATTTGGATTTGAAAACCTTAAGCATGCAAACACTCATATGAGTACTTCACTAAAATTAGGAAAAGATGAAAGTGGTGTTTCAATTGAACAAACCCTTTATAGAAGTATGATATGGTCTTTATTGTATTTAACCGCATCTAGACCTGATATTATGTTTGTCGTTTGTTTATGTGCTAGATTTCAAGCTAATCCTAAAGAGTCACATTTAAAAGCGGTGAAACGTATCTTTAGATATCTCATAGGAACATCAAAATTAGGTTTATGGTATCCTCATAATGATTCTTTTATTTTACATGGTTTTTCGGATTCCGATTATGCGGGATGTTCTTTAGATAGGAAAAGCACGAGTGGCACTTGTCACTTTATCGGCCCTTCACTTATTTCATGGTCGAGTAGGAAACAGAATTTTGTTGCCCTCTCTACTACCGAGGCCAAATATATTGCACTAGGTAGTTATTGTGCCCAAGCTCTTTGGATGTCACAAACATTAGAAGATTTTGGCATGCAACAAAGTAGTGTAGAATTAAAGTGTGACAATAAAAGTGTTATAGACTTAACTAACAATCCCGTATTACATTCTAGATCTAAGCATATAGATGTCCGACATCATTTTATAAGGGATCATATTAAGAAGGGTAATATAAAAATCAACTTTATAGGCACGGAAAATCAACTAGCGGATATATTCACTAAGCCGTTACCGGATTCCCGTTTTTCTATGCTTAGGCTAGAATTGGGAATTCTAGACATTTCACAATGAATATATCACTATTTAAAGCCTATAAAATTAAAAAAAAAATTTATCACAAAACCTAAACAATTTAAAAAGCAAAAGCCTAAATTTTAAAAAACAAACAATAGAATTTCAAAAGACTTAACAAAAAAAATTCAAACATCATTAATATTACATCAATATTGTTCAAATAAAAACAGTAGAAAACAACATAAGGATCAAGTTCATTATACAGCAATAGATCTGAAGAAGTTCACTGTCGCCCAGGCGACAGTGGATGTCGGAAATTTCCGACATCTCCCAGCAGCAGCAACCTGATGAAACTACTCTGAATCTTCATAACCAGCCCCGCTGCTCTCTGGACAATCTTCTGGAGGTCCTCGTCTCACGGCTTTACCACGGCGAGTCCGCCTCACCGATTGGCGTGGCGGTTCTTCGTCCGGAACTTGCCATTCGGCCTCTTCCTCCGGCGTTGGCTTCAACTTCAGACCTTTGACGAGAAACTTCATAAACTTCTGCATTCGACTACGGTCCTTCTTCACTTCCTTCTTGTGATCCTCTAATGAATCACGTAGATCATCAATGGACTCTCGTAGTGATCCTGCCCTAGGCAATGGCGGCTCTCGAATCTCAATTCCCGGATGAGCCTTTTTCTGTGTCTTCTTCACTTTCATCGAACCCGTATAATATATCTCCGGATAACAATCATCCAAATAAGAACTTTGCGCTATCCATCCGTACTTCTTATAGAGTACACGCTGAATTATCGCCCCCATTGGCAGCGTATGAACCTTCACCCATCTTGGATGCTTTAATCTATACGCATACCTAATCTGGGAGAGTATGAAGTCCGCCACATCAAAAAGCTCATCCTCCATAATGTAGTATGTAATGAGGGTCAACTGAGCCGTAATACTTCTTGTATCTCCACTCTTCAACATGACTGAATTCCTTAAGATATCTTGAACTAAGAAAGCATCCGGATTGAGTGGCGTAACTTCAGTGGTTAGAGTCTTCTTTTGATTCCCATGTAAACTCATGTTTACAAGGGTCCAATCTCTATCTTTTCTATAACTCTCCACTATATCCGGCACATTTTCACTAATCACTAATCTGAATTCCTCTCTTAGATCAACATGTGTTATTTCCACATGTTGACCCTGAATTCTTGATCTTACTCCTCCATCCAACTCAGTGCAATTTGGATCTTCCAAATGATTATAGAACTCGCGAATCAAAAAGGAAGAGAACGGCTCTGGGGTGATTATTGAGAGAATACCTGCATTCACAAGCCGATCATAGATATGATCGTGCTTCGGCGAATCAAATTCCACATACTTCGCAACTCCAACAATAGCTTTCTCCACCCCAGGAAAAACTTGATATGAACTATGTGCATCTTCCGAAGTACTCCTTCGAGCTTTGGAACTGGAAGCCATTCTGCAAATAACATAAAAAATTTTGATTAAACATGTGCTGTGCACTGGAACACTGTCGCCCAGGCGACAGTGACTGTCGGAAATTTCCGACAGCTCTCCAGTGAACTTCTCTCGAAATTTTTTACATTCACTTCCAGATCTACTCAAAATCAAGTTTTTTTTCAACATCAAGTTTAAAAAAATATATATGTTTTTCAAATCAAAATCTTCTCCATATCCTTACTATTCATCATCTTCAACTTTCATTCAAAAGACAAAACTTCCATTTTTAAAATTAGTCTATGAACAAAAGCAAACCTTCAACCACAAGAATCACAAAATCATAACATTTTTAACAAAGATCCAACAAGATCCACTTGTTTTTAAACTAGATCTACACTTTTAAAAACAAAAAAATTCAAAAACCTACACCATTCATCAAAAGTCAAAATGAAAACTACATTTTCCTTCTTCTCTACTATCAAAATCACAAATCCCTAAAAAATTTTGAGTTAAAAACATAAAAATAAAAAATCCATACCTTAGATCTAGAGTTGTCGCCGACTTCCGACAGCCTTCTCTCGCTCTACAGTCCAGAAAAATGAAGCACAATAGGGTTTGACTCGGTCCAAAGCCCTATTTATATTTTTGACTGTCGCCCAGGCGACAGTGACTGTCGGAAATTTCCGACATCTCCCGAATTGATATTTCTTCAATTATTGGTCCCTTTGATGATTTACAATAGTTATATGTCATTATTAATGCTTCACCTCATGACTTGATGACAAACCATGTGTTTTTTATTTTAAAAAAATGACTCTTACATGATTATATGATTTCATTTCCAAGATATCATCGTATTGACACTCCTACTTAGTTGTTTAGACCATTGGAAATTGTTTTCGCATGCCTCTAAGTATGAGAAATTGTTTATCTATCATAATGAACTATCACGTTCACTTCTTTTGATCAATACGTATGTCTTTTTATTTAATATATACATGGATCATATTTGCTTTAACATAATAAAATAGCACTTCTTAAATACAACTTTCAACCTTGATTTGTTAGCACAACAAAATATACACCATCTTTTGCGATTAAAGTGAATTCGGAGATCCTTAGTCAATTACAAAAAAAATATATCAATATATCAAAATTAAGCTATCACAACATCTGTGATAAAAAAAAACAAATTTATAATAAAGACAAGGATACTCCACCAAGCACTACTTACCCTCCTGATAAGTCTTAATGAGCATTGTGAGGTTAAGCACCTTGGAAAGAATTGTAAAGTGTCTTGTGCAAAAGAAAAATGGTTTTCTATTCCTCTTGTGCTATATCTTCAAAGTCAAAGTTGACTTTAAATGCTTTTATTATGTTCTACATTTCAATGATCATGTAAATTAAATAACTTCATATGTTTGATCAAAGTATCACATGTACATATCATTATGTTATATAAACATTCATCTCATGAGAATTGGACCGAAAATATTCCATAATTCTATACACTATTGTGTCTTTCTATGATACTTTCAAATGACCTTACTCATGTTTAAGTTATTTTCTTTCATTACTTCATATGGCTATACCGTCACTTCATGGGTTTATTCATACTATGACATATTCCTATTATTTCATAGACTTCAATCATTTCCAAAAAAAAAAATGCTTCCGCTTACTCTTCATTTCTATATTCTATATCCTTTCCCTTAAGAACTACACTTTTATCTAATATTAACTTTTGCTAATACCAAAAGGGGGAGAATTTAAAGTATAAAAAGAAAAATCACAAATCTATTACACCTAAATATTCCACCTACACAATACATCATATATTTAGGGGGAGCATATATTTAGGGGGAGCATATATTTAGGGGGAGCATTCATTTAGGGGGAGCTTTCACCTAAAGGGAGATTATTTATTTTAAGAGAAATATATCATGTTATTTTTGTGCACACACCAAATGTTAAAATCAACAATCTAAATAAGACATGATTTCTTTTTATACGGATTTGTTATTATCAAAAGGGGGAGATTGTTGGAGCATGCATTTCGCACTCCTCCGGTTTGATAATAACAAAGTCCCGTTTGTATTTGATTCTATTTTTATTAATGGTGTGCAGGTAACAGGTATGAGATGCTCACATTTCTGCTGGAGCTAAATTTGAATGTGGGAAAATTGCACTGTCGGAAAATTCCGACAGCCGCTGTCGCCCAGGCGACAGCAGAGAAGTTACAACTACTTCCCTCCACGGCAGCTCAACGAAAATCAGTTTTGAGCTGTCGGAATTCCGACAGCGATGTCGCCCAGGCGACAGCTCGGAGGTTACAACAACTGCCCACGACACCACCCACGATCGGCAGTTTTGCACTGTCGGAAATCCGACATCGATGTCGCCCAGGCGACAGCTCGACGGTTACAGCAACTGCCCGCACGGCGCCACTCCAGCGGCAGTTTAACGCTGTCGGAAAATTCCGACAGTCACTGTCGCCCAGGCGACAACGATTTTATATAAATTGCCTCCTTGTGTTCGTGCATGCAGAAGTTTTGAGAATTCCAAGTCCCTTCCTGAGTGCATACGAACCAGAGAGCTCCAGAACCTCTTCAACTCCCATTTGTGCAAAGAAGGATTGAAGATTGAAGACGAGATCGGGCGCGCTTCTACATCATCGATCATCTCGAGGCTTCAACAATCCGTTCAGAGATCTGATCTTCTAGGGAGTTGTTCTTTTCATATTGTATTTTCATTTATATACATTTTACTTTGTATTGGTAGGGAAAATCGCTTCCTTGTGCGGAGCGTCTAAGTCCTTGCGTGGCTTAGGGGAAAATCGCTTCCTTGTGCGGAGCGTCCAAGTCCTTGCGTGGCTTGGTGGGAAATCGTGGCCTTGTGTGATACGTCTAGATCTTGGGAAGATCTAGAGGATAGGCTTGGGCTTGGTCTAGGGAGAGACAAGTGATAGCCTTCCGATCCTTGGGAGAAGGATTGATAAACAAAAAGAAATTTACATTTGTACGCCTCCGATTTCTAGCGATATAGAAATCAAATTTATGTAAACACTTTTTCATATAATATAATCATGTCTCTTTTGTGTTTACTTGATTTCTATCATTTGGCGTAATCTCTATTATATTGTGTTCTAAGTTTTCAATTCTAAATCTAAATTGTTTATGTCAATCTCCTTCATTATAAAACAATTTAGTAATTATCTTGAAAATTATAGAAAGAATTGTATTCCCTTATTCACCCCCCCCCCCCCCCCCTCTAAGGGCGCCGTAAGATCCAACAATATCCCCCCGACTTGAGCACCCCGCTTACAATATATGGACCCTCTCAGTTGGGGTTAAGCTTACCCACCGCGGCCCCTCTGCCGGCCGCATCGACCTTCTTCAGGACCAGGTCCCCTTTCTGAAAGTGCTTTATCCGGATATGTTGTCAAAATATCGAGCCATCCGCCGCTTGACCTCTTCCTGCCTGATGGTGGCCAAGTCCCGGAGTTCTTCCACCAGGTCCAAAGATAGCCTCTGCTCTGCATTGTTATCTTCCAGCCACTCTTCATCCCCCTCGCTCGCAGCGATCACCCGGGGGGTCTTTTCCTCGAACTCTATGGGGAGAACGGCCTCGGATCCGTGAGAGAGCTTGAACGGGGTCTCCCCGGTGGCGGTATTCGGGGTGGTCCTCATGGCCCAGAGGACGGAGGGTAGCTGTTCTACCCAGTTTCCTCGGAGGTTTTCTACTTTCTTTTTTAATAGATTAACGATTATTTTGTTCGCGGCCTCCACCTGCCCATTGCTCCTCGGGTGGTGGACCGACGCGAATCTGAGGTCGATGCCGAGCTGAGTGCAGAAGCCAACAAACTCTTCACTAGCAAACTGCGGCCCATTGTCCGTCACTATTGCTAGAGGTAACCCGTGCCTGCAAATTATCTCTCCCCATACAAAATTCCTTACAACCTGAGAGGTTACCTTAGCGAGTGCTTTCACTTCTACCCACTTGGAGAAGTAGTCAATCATGACCAGCAGGAACTTTCTCTGGCCGCTGGCTTGGGGAAAGGGACCGACCAGGTCCAGCCCCCATATGGCGAAGGGTCAGGGAGCCGTGATGGTTCGGAGCCTTTGAGCTGGGAGGAGTTGGAGCGGAGCATAGAGCTGGCACTTCGGTCACTTTCTCGCGAACTCTGCCGCATCCTTGCTGAGAGTGGGCCAGAAGTAGCCTTGCCTCAACACGCTCCCTTCCAGGGTCCGACTCCCGGAGTGGCTGCCGCACTCCCCGGAGTGGATTTCTTCCAGGACTCTCGGAACCTCCTCCTCGGAAACACAACGGGTCAGGAGTCCCGAGAGAGTCTTCCTATATAGCCCTCCTGCATGCAAGGAATAATAAGCGGACTTATACCTGAAGCGCCTCTTGTCCACGTCCTCTCCAGGGAACTGCCCGGAGGATAGGAAGGTGATGAACGGATCCATCCACGAGGCCCGTTGATCCACCTCCATCAACTCTCCTTTCTCGATGGAGGGCCGGAAGAGCTCCGAAGTCGTCCCTCCCGCTCGGGGACCGAACTTGGCTAGGAGGTCCGCCTGGGTGCTCTCCTCCCTCGGCACGTGCTTGATGGAGAAGGTGCGGAACTGCCCGATGACCCCCTTAACCTTCTCCAGGTATAGCAGGAGGGTCGGGTCCTTTGCTTCAAATTCTCCTTTGATCTGGCATGCTACCACCATGGAGTCCGTGGAGACCTCCACATCCTGCACACCCAGTTCCCGGGCCAGCCAAAGGCCCGCTATCACTGCTTCGTACTCAGCCTGGTTGTTGGTAATTGGGAAATGGATGTTTAAGGCTTGCTCAATCCGAGTCCCCTGAGGACTTACCAGGACCATTCCCCCTCCATAGGAGTATTTTCCCGACGCTCCGTCCACCAACATCTTCCATGCCTCTGGGGGAGGTGGCTCGTGCTCCCCCACTTCGGCTGCATAGTCGGCCATGAAGTCTGCCACCGTCTGAGCCCTGATGGACGTCCTGGGCACGAACGTGATATTGAATTCACTTAGCTCCACGGACCACTTTGCCAACCTCCCTGAGTGCTCCACTCCATCCATGATTTTACGGAGCGGGTGGTCCGTCACCACCTTGATTGAATGGGCTTGAAAGTAAGGCCGGAGCCTCCGGGCTGGCACCACCAATGCGAAGGCCAACTTTTCCAAGATCGGGTACAGGAGCTCTGCCTTCTTCAGCACTCGGCTGACGTAGTAGATAGGAAACCGTTTCTTCCCCTCCTCCCGGATCAACACGGAACTTACTGCTTCGGACCCTACCCCCAGGTACAGGGATAGGTCTTCTCCTGGCCTCGGTCCCTGGAGCAGAGGGGTTTGGGTGAGCTGTTCTTTCAGAGCCTGGAAGGCTTCCTCGCACTCCCGGGTCCATTCAAACTTCTTATTGCCCCGCAACACCTTGAAAAAAGGTGCACACTTTTCTCCCGCCTTGGAGAGGAACCTGCTGAGCCCAGCCAACTTCCCTGTAAGGCTCTGAACCTCCTTTGGATTCTTTGGTAACCCCAACTCCATTACCGCCTTAACCTTGTCCGGGTTGGGCTCCACCCCCGCGGGGGTGAGTAAGTGGCCTAGGAACTTTCCTCGGCTTGCCCCGAAGACACACTTCAAGGGATTGAGTTTCATCTTGTACCGCCGCAGGGTCCCGAACGTCTCCTCAAGGTCTTGGAGGTGAGACCCAAGGTCTCGGCTCTTCACCATGAGGTCATCAACATAGACTTCTAAATTTCTTCCTTTCTGCTCGCGGAAGACCCTATCCATCATCCTTTGGTACGTAGCCCCTGCGTTCTTGAGCCCGAAGGGCATCATCTTATAGCAATAACATCCATCCCCCGTGATGAAGGAAACATCCTTGATGTCCGGGGGGTGCATGCGGATTTGATGGTAACCTGAAAAAGCATCTAAGAAAGACATTACAGAAAAACCAACGGCTGAGTCAACCAGCGCGTCGATTCTGGGCAGGGGGTAGCAATCTTTCGGGCATGATTTATTAAGAAGCGAAAAGTCGATACACATACGCCACTTACCTCCTCCCTTTTTTACCATAACTACGTTGGAGACCCAGCCTGGGTACTGGATCTCTGATACAAAACCTGCCTGCAGGAGTTTACCCACCTCCTCTCGGATGGGTCCTTCCAGCTTGTCGGCGATAGCCCTCCTCTTCTGGCGGATGGGGCGGGTGCCGGGGTCGAGGTTGAGGCGATGGCAAGCCACATCCGCGTCGATCCCGGGCATTTCCGCGGCGCTCCATGCGAAGACGTCTACATTTTTCTGCACACAGGCCAGGATCTCGGCCTGCTCCTTCGGGTTGAGCTCTCCGCTGATTCAGACCTTTTCCACCACCCCGAGCCGAGTGGTGACTTCAAGTTCCACGACCTCATCCATGGCCTCCAGCCTGGATTGCTCTCCCCAAGCCCTCTCCTCCTCGGCACAAGTGGGAGCCTGGGTTCCCTCCTCGACCTCCTTTTCTACCACCATCTGCTCTTCCGCCCTTCCCTCCTGGGCCTTCTCTTCTTCCTCCTCTCCCTCCGCCCGGGGTCCCTCAACTACCCCTTCCTGGGCATGGACTTCATCTCCCTCCATCTTTTCCTCGGCTACCTCCATACCTCCGGCTTCGGCTGCCTCCTCCATCATCCTATCCCATTCCTCGGCTTCTCCCATCCAGGAGATGGTGTTGACAACCGTTACGTAGCACTGTCTCGCCACCTTGGGATCCCCCCTGATCCGCACCTGAACCCCTCCGTCGTTGAACTTAAGGCATTGGTGAAAGGTGGAAGGGACGCAGCGGAACGCGCTGATGAGTGGCCGTCCGAAGATGGCGCTGTAACTGCTTGGGGCGTCCACTATGACAAAATGACAGTTCCGGGACTGCCCACCCAGGGTCACATGAAGCCCTACTCCCCCTTCTACTCCCTTCCTCTCCCCCGAGAATCCGAACAGAGGGCCATCTGAGGCCAACACCCTCCTGGGCTCCACCTCCATCTTGTCGAACGCCTTCTCGAAGATGACGTTGACCGAACTTCCGTTGTCCACTAGGATCCGGGAGACGGTGAAGTTATCGATCGCCGCCTGAATAACCAGCGCGTCGCAGAACGGGTCCTCATAGCCCGGCATGTCTTTCTGGGTGAAAACAATTTTTTCGGCCGGGGGTGGAGCGGTGGATGTCGAAGCCACGCTCCGGCGGTAGATAGTATGGAGGCTAGCCTTGCGGGTCGCCTCCACCCCTACCCCCCCCCCCCCCCCCCATGGATCACCCTGATCCCTCCTCTACTTCCCATATCAGTTCTATCCTCACACCTTTCCTCATCCTCCTCTCGAGGTTCGACCTCCACGATCCTTACTGGCTGCTGCTGTGGTGGCGCGGGCGCTCTGCCCCTCTTTACTTCCAGGAACTCCAGACAGGTGTCCGTCGAGTGACCTTCCACATCATGGAAGATACAATATGGCAACGCCACTTCCCTTGCCTCGGCCTCTGCCACCCTATTCCTTCTCCTCCTAGCGGCTGTCGTTTCCACCTCTCCTCCCCTTCCTCTTCCTCTACCTCTTCCCCGTCCAATTGCCATGGCCTGTTGGGGAGGGGGAGGCATTTGCATCGGACCTTGCCTCCACCCTAACTGGGGGGGCCTCCATTGACCTCCGACATGGTTACCCTTTCCTGGGCCGTAACCCCTTCCCTGCCCTTGCATTCCTCCACCTTGCGGCCTCCATTCCCCCTCCGGGGCCCGGGACTCTTCCCTTCTCCTGACCTCCTGCTGCCTCACCTCCGGCTCACTGAGCTTTGCTAGCCTCTTGGTGAGCTCTGGATTGGCTTCCTCACTCGCGACTTCCTCCGACACCCTCTCCATCAGCTCTTCATAGGAGACAGGGGCTTTTCTCTTCAACGCCATCTTGAAGAAACTCTCTTTCAACCCGACCGTGACGGCGAGTTGGAGTGCAAACCCAGGCATCTCCTGAGTGAGCTGCACTTCCTCCTGGAACTGATCGACATACTGAGCCAGCGCTCCCGGGGTCCCTGCTTCACTGCGAAGAGGGAATCAGCGTCCTTCTTCCTCTTTTTTGAGGTCGAGAACCTCAGCAAAAAACTTCGGCGCAAATCCTCGAACGAGTAGATTGACCCCACAGGGAGATGGTGGAACCAGTCCCTGGCCTTCTCCTTGAGGGTGACGGCAAAGAGCCGACACTTGAAGGCATCTGACATCGGCCTGATGGAGACCGAGTCTTCGAAACTCTGCAGGTGCTGGACAGGGTCATCTCTACCATTGTAGTACACCCGGTCCCATTCTCCAAATCCCCCAGGGACGGGTGCGGAAAGCACCAGCTCGCAAAAGGGGCTTCCCCCTCCTGTCGCTTTCCCTGGCTCCACTCGCCCCCCGAGCTCACTCGCCAAACTTGAGCTCGACGGGACTGTGCTCGCGAGGGCGGTGCTCGCCTGAACCACCCCGACCGTCGCTGCTTCCTCTTGGCGCTCACTCGCCTGCGTCGCGCTCGCTGGGACGGAGCTCGCCAGCACTGAGCTCGCCGGCACGGAGCTCGCCGGACTGGCGAACAACACTCGCCCTTCCTTGCCCTGACCTAGACCAACGACAACTTCCTTTCCAGCCCTCCCCCCTGGTGCCTCCTCGCCGACTGTTGTAGGGGAAGGGGCGCCCGAGGGGCTGGGGTTGCAAACTCGCTTCGCAGAGCTGTGACCGTGAACCCCAAGGTGTCGAGCACCTCCTTTCTGAAATCTGTGAGCATTCTGGCCATCGCCTCCTGAGGTGTCTCGCCGAACTCCTCGCCTTGCTCTTCATCGCCCGCCATGTCCCTTCTCCGGAACTTTCTTGAACCAGCCACACTCCACGCTCACCGCACCAAAATGTTGAAACCGATTTCTCGATCTCCTGTGGAGCTCGGGGCCCTCAACGAATTGAGGGGCGACTAGCCCTTACCGGTCCCTCGGAAGAGATAGGCAGATAACTCGGACAAAGAACAAAGACCCTGGTCTCAGCAAGGAGGTCCCTCCACTAACCCGGAAGATCGTTGAGCGCTTCCCCTCCCAAGCCAAAGCTAAGACTCAGGCACCTTGGAGAGCTAGAGAGCCCAAACCAAAGCGACCTATGGAGAGAAGAAGGCTCAAAGATTCTGAAACCGGTCCTCTTCCAAGGTGCCCTTTAAGGTCTATTTATAGATTTTGGTTTTGTGGTCTGTCGATAGCCAACTCCCGCTGTCCATTCTTACTATCCGCACCCTGAATTGGTCTGCTAACAGCCAAACTCCGCTGTTTTGAGGGGCTAGCCGCAGACCACCAGGAGCTTTTAAGACCACCCCAGGTACTGGCGGACCAGAGACCCTTGACCTGTTCCAGCGAACACGGGGCTCGCCAAAATGTCTGGCCGACTCGCCTGCCTAGCGAACTCCTTCGACTGACTGGCTCGCCTGCTTCTAGGACTCGCCTGCCGAACCGCTCTTTAGCGAGTCGAGCTCGCTAAAATGGCTAATTGTACCCCAAAAAACGGCTATTTGTACCCCAAGGTCCCGGGCCTTCCTAGCGAACTCCCTCGACCGGCTGGCTCGCCCGCCTCCAGGGCCTCTCGCTCTTCTTGGTCTCGCCCCGCCTGGCTCGCCCGCCTCTAGGGCCTCTCGCTCTTCTTGGGCTCGCCCCGCCTGGCTCGCCCATCCCTGGCTCGCTCCCCTGGGTATGCGAACCAGGGACCCTTCCAGGCGAACATCGGGGTTGTACAAGAAGCTTTTGCTACACGCCGCAATCGAGCATTCACGATTTAGCCAGTTGAAGTCATTCTCTGCTGCTGAAGTTAATCTTCTAAGGGAGATTAGATAGCTCTTCCTGTGCCAACTCAAGAAGGGCAAGTTGATCTTTTGCTTGGCTGAAGGAGAAGATCAAAGTGATACAAATCTGAAGCTGCTGTTTTCAGATCTGAAGAAAGGATTCAGAAGACCTAATAGTAATCCTTTTGTCCTCTGTGTTCAACTCAAACTCTATTATATCTTTGTAAGGCATTGTTGCCTGAGTAAAAGGTTGTTGAGCCTGTGTGTAAAGCTGTGTTGACAGTTTGAGTGGTAGGACTTCTTGATAGGTCTGAGGTAGGAAATCTGTGGGATTTCTGAGTGGTAGGAGTTCATAACTCTGAGTTGTAGGGCTGCTGTTGTGCCTGAGGTGTAGGGCTGCTGTGCCTGAGGTGTAGGGCTGTTGAGCCTGAGTGTAGGGCTGCTGTGCCTGAGGTGTAGGGCTGCTGAGCCTGAGTGTAGGGCTGCTGTGCCTGAGATAGGATCACTCTTGATCAGAGAAGTTCTGAGGAACTTGTGGTGTAAGCTCAAGGAGCTGAGATTGAAGTTTGGAGGAGTTGGCCTTGTCTAACTCATTGTTAGAAAGGTGAAGGGGGAAAGAGGACTACTCAAGACACCCTGTCTTGACGAACCTCTATACATCCTTGTGTGTTTTCTGTGATTGTACTTTCTGCAGCTAGAAACATTAGGTTGATAGAAAGAAATTAAATAAAACCTATTCACCCCCCCCCCCCCCCCCCCCCCCCCGCTCTAGGTATTATTGACTACACCTATATAAACTATCAAAATTGATAAAATGTCGAAAGGTACTTTATCTGCCTGCTTTATTCATTTTGTCATCCATTTGGCACGAAGGAATTGAAAGAGAGGAAATTATAATGGCAATGTTGAAGGAATATAAAGTGAAATCAGCTATCACCCTGTGTGTCTCCTTGTTTCTTTTTCTGTCCTATTTGATTGATGAAATTTGTTATCTTACCAAACCGCTAACCGACAGATGCATCATCAGCATCAGGACATTGTTGGATATTCAGTCATTCACGGCCATGTTTTATCTGGGGCACGAAGGTTGGATCCTTGATCAAATACCTCTTCATTTCCTATTGAGGGAATTTCATTCCGTGGATCTAAAAGTCAGGTCATAGAAATTTGAAGTGCTTCTAGCTGATTCACGTAGGTTTTCGTCTCATTTAGTTTCATTTAATTTTTTAATTTGAGAAAAAAAAGGAGAAATCACATATTGTGCTGTATTATATTTTTGACCTTATTGTTAATTAGTAGTTTGTGTGCATGGTTTCTCACCACCTTATCCACACACCATTAATGTGTGATCTGGGCTTTATTTGGCGCGGCGGTGGCGTTTCTCCCGGCGGGTTGCAAACGGAGCTTTCGAATCGGAGGGCGGAGGCGGGGGATCGAAACGAAGCTTTTTGCTCCGTTTCTCGTGGCGCGGCGGGTGCAAACGCGGCAAACGCCGCCGCCCGCCATTTGGTTAGGCGCCTTGCGGCGGCGTTTGCCGCAAACGCCGCCCGCCACAGCCTAACCAAATGAAGTCTTGGTGATGGTATCCTGGCTGAGAGGCAGGTTTCCAGTAAATTAAAGAAGCTGTTTTAATAACCTGGTAATAATCAATTGGCCAGAGTTCATGCTTGCAGTTCAAGAGATCACAATACAGTTTTTCAAACGGTCTTATTCTAATTCATAGTTCAGTAATTAAACTACTAATGCAGTAGTAGAGCAAAAATTATATCTTCATATTTTCATTGGCGGACGCAGGTGAAGGCATACCCGGGCACGTGGCCGGGTATGAATTCATAAAAATTTGCAGTGGCGTGCGGTAGCTTCTTCGCCAAAGGCAGAGCCGTGCCCTAAGCCCCTCCTCTTTCCATGCCGCCCTCGCCCTCGTCACCGCCGGATCGAAAGGAGACACGCGGCATCAATATTCCTGTCTGTACTATTTTTCTCAATCCCAATGGTTTTAGTTTATTCTTTTTTAAAAAAAAATTTCAATGCTCATGCATGTGTTGTTATTCTTGTAACAGGCAGGGCTTCCAACTAGGTTGAACACATGATAGGGAACATTGATGATATGGAACATTGATGAAGGTGTTATCCAGAAACAGTTACAGGTTGAACGTATGAGAGTTCCTTGACGGCCATGGACCATGAAGATCATTTGATGTTTAAGTTGATTAATTTAAATGTAATCTAGTTATTTTTTATGTAATTTGGTAGACTATAATTAAAAGATGCATATAACATTGTATAATTGATCATGATTATTAATATATATTCAAATTTTGTTTAAACTCTACATATTAATTGTTGATTAATTTTGGATTTCGTGTATTTTTTGGATGTGCGACTTGTATTTCATGCTTGATCATTTTACTAGGAACTCCGATTTACTTTTTGGGTATTCTTTTGTTAAATTTTAATTTTTTTTATTAATTAGATACTTTTAGCAACATTTATTAAATGTAACTCATAAAGACAACATTTCAAAAATGGTGCAATAGATTTACCTAAAAACTGTTGCCTTTATTAAGGGTATAGGCAACATTTTTTTATAGTGTTGCCTAAAAGTATGAAAAACTGTTGCCTTTGAGAATAGGTAACGCGGGCATAGGCACTACCCTATGGCAACAGTTATTTATATTTAGACAACAGTTTGCAGTTTTAGGCAACATTTCTGAAGTGTTGTTAAAAGCCGAAAATGTTGTAGTGACATAAAAGAAATAACACTCGATACTGTCATCATCCTCAGATTTATAGTAGGTCGTCCTTATCAGGATCCCAATCAGCAAATGCTTCTCCATCTGCACCATCTCCTGTAAATTCCAAACAGAGAATTTCATGTCAGAATGAATTCAAACATTTGAAAATTACAAGTATCTAGTTCTGCTATAAGAACTTAGTACTACATGATTAAGCAAGGAGAACACCTACACAGAGTATTTTATGTTCCAGGTTCGGAATCCATTATCTGTTTCACAAGAGACAATGGACTTCTAGACAACGCAGCTATATTTGTGTTTCAATTTGAAATATCATGATCATTGTTCCCCTAAAGTTTAACCAGATATCATCAGAATTTGGAATGATACTATTTATTAAAATAAGAATCAAACCAAGTTAAATTGTGTAATCAAGAATTTGGAATAACACTTTCTTCCCATATAAGAAAGATAATCCAGGTTGAGTTATAAACATCAAATATTGGAATGAAACAACTCACCTAATTGAAGATCAGCAACCACAAACATCAGCGAGACACAATACACTTACTAAATGACAAAGGAAAATCTGAAAACATCAAAACATTAAACTAAGGTCGAGCTAAGTTGCTTTTAGCCTCATTTCCCCCGCCATTTTGGTCAATCGATCTTTAGGCATTCCTTTCGTCAATGGATCAGCTAAGTTATCTTTCGATCGCACATCAATCAAAGTGACAACTCCTTGTTCTATCAAATAATTCAGTAGAGCATGTCTCAGTCGTACATGTCTCATCTTAGTATTGTAGAGGGCAGTTTTAACGACTTGGACTCACTACAAGAAAACTGACTTTTAATGACGAAAGTTTTCGTCACAAAATGTTATATTTTGGTCACTAAAGCCCGTCACTAAATGTCTTTAGTGACCAAACAAAATTCAGTCACTAAATATGCATATTTTATGACCAAATTAATTTGGTCACTAAAAGACATTCAGTGGCCAAATTAATTTGGTCACTAAGAAAAGTTTCTGTGACCAAATTAATTTGGTCACTAAGTGAAGTTTTGTAACCAAATTAATTCAGTCACTTAAATATCATAATTTATTTCATTTGATATTAATTACAATTCAATATTAAACATTCAAACAGAAGTATAAATAAAATACTCATCGCATAAAAAATTTGACCAACATATATTATTTTATTAATTAAAAAAAGGGTGGGAGATAGCCCAAACCCCTCAATACAAAATAATAGAGCTATCATCTCTTATTAAACTCAATACAAATGTCTATAAAGAATATGATTCAATTCTTGTGCTGATAACAAGTGATATCTTGTACATCCAAATCTGGTTGAAATTGCTAGCAATGATAGCCGGTCCTAAACACCTTGCCAGGTTCATGGACTCTAAACACCTTGCCGGGTTCATGGATTCACCTGTGATTTTCCTGTTTTGATGCGAAAAAAGGAAATAAATAAAAAACGCATATGTTTGTTAATCATGTCAGAAGTGCGAACTCTTAGAAAAAAACTAAAAGATATTTAATTTTACTTTGCAGCAATGATATTGGAGAAGAGCACTCGGCGGTGACGGAACTAGAATTTGTATACTACCCGGGCACCAATAAAAATTTAAGTTATCGGAAGCTATCGACAAAGCATTTCGTTAGTATGGGGATTAGACTGATGATGATCTGTTGAGAAATTTTCTGCCCAAAGGATATAACTAACTTTAATACACACGAACTCATATACACATATACACAGACCTAGGCAATAACATAGGATGCTCCGGACATACTTCCTTAACATTTAGTGCCACAGATTGATAGTAGTCATATTTCATATGAATCTGAAGTTCAAAATGTAATTTTAACAGATTGAATATTGTCGGTTTTAGGAAAAGGAAAAAATTATTGGTTAAAAGAACATCTTTAGTTTAACTTTGTTTTAATTGTCTATATAAATGATGCAATTAGTTACAAAGGAATTACATAGTGTACTGGATTGCATTTAGCAATAATTATCCTATCCCAACACTATTTTGAGGTCATTCTCTATCCTAACAAGTTTGATTAAAGACAATTAACTAAAAAAGTAAGAACCCAACATCAGAGAAAAAGGATCAAAGTTACCTGGCATTCAATGACTGGATACTTGCAATCAAATAGAAAGAATGCATATCCTTTCATTTATTTTCCCTCATCATAAAATCTATTTTTTCCTCCTTAACCATGCAATCAAGGTGTTAATCAAATGACTTAGGCTTCGATTGGCGCGGCTTATTTGCTCGGGTGAGTTTGGACAAAAACGCAATTATCATAAAATTTATGTTTGACATGAATGGTTATGACCTCTTCCAAGAAATTAAACTAGTTTTGTGCATAAAATGCATGAAATTTTTTAGGTGAGGTTGGGCGTTCACGAACGATGGTTCATGACCACCGCGTTCATGAATAACTTTGCCTGAAGATAAAAGGAGAAGATTAAATTCTTTTTATACATGATTATGGCATAATCTATATCACTTTATAGCTAATGGATGAAGCCCCCTAAGAGTTGTGTACAAGGATAGCTTGCCCACAAGAATACCTACATATTAGTTAGAATTCTATAATACATACATATCAAATTATTAAAACTCATAAAATGTTCATAGCAACTTCATGCATAAAATTTTGTAGCTGGTCCAATATAAAAATCAAATGAAACACCACGCAAGTTTATTATGACATGTGTCACATACCCATCATTTCACATTTTCCTATGATAAACTTATCTATCAACGGCTTTTCAATTCCCAACACTTACATCATGCAACATGGCTATGTATTTGCAAAAAAGGGCAACCCAGTGACAAAGCAACCCCGCACAGCGAGGGTCTAGGGAAGGGTTCCACCACAAGGGTGAAATATAGGCAAACCATACCCTGCATGTTTGCAAGAGACTGCTTCCAGTACTCGAACTCGTGACCTCAAGGTCACACGGCAACACCTCAACCAGTGCGCCAAGGCTCCCCTTCAATATTGCTATGTAGTTTCAATTCTATAAAATTTACTATTAAATATCAATTATACCCTCCTTAACAATACTGCGGCATTTCTATATCATAATCCCACAACCTTATAAGTATAGAACCAAATATACTTGCAATCATTGAGCCAGAAAACTGCTACATGAAAAAATTGTATGGAAGACATTACATTTCACATAAGGACATAAAACAGTAGATTCAAGGGAGAATTTCATTTAATCACATTCTTCAGGTAGCAAATTACCTTCATACTGAGTTGCATCTGCCATTGTGTTATACCCTCCTTTTAGTTCTAAGAAGGTATGGCTGTAGATTAAGAACAAACAAGGATCAGGACATCATAAAAATTTATCATCAATCAAGGGTTTCAACTACTTGTCCCTACTACCACTGTATTTGGTCAAAATAAAAAAGGGGATCAGCGGGAAAAGGACAAGAACAAATGCCTATTATGATATTTTAGTAGAAAATCATGCCAACGCCCTTCATTTGAGAAGCTCAGTGGAAATGGGCAGCCATTAAACAGAGGAATGAACATTTCACGTATCCCTCCTCCAGAACGCCTAACTTCTCCTTTTCAAGATAGAGGAGTGTTGAAGGTATTCGGCATTGTCTTCTAAAGAAGAGATCACAACTTTTCCAGATCTAGGAGAAGATATATCTCTGATGTTAGGAGATTTCTGCAGGTGCCGAAAACCAGGGAAGGTAAAGTAGGCGATGATTTCACTGGAGATGAGAGAGAGACGCGTGAATCGCCGGCAAGGGGTGAGCCCAGGAAATCGAAGACAAGACTTATTTTGGGTAAATGAATGAATGAAAGAGGGGATTACCGAATATGGTCGTTTGGATGTTGGGGGCTCGCCGCCGGCGTGGGGTTGGGAGTCGAAATCAGGGCGAAGGAGATGGCAGAAACATGGAGGATCGCGGTTGGCGAGGAGTGGGGAGCCGAAATCTGCGATACGCGAGAGTTATTTCACGGGAGGTAGGTTATGGGAGCGCAGTTTTAGGGCTTTCTTTTGCCACGGACGTGGTAAATACTTAATTTTAGCCTTGAATTTTGGTAAACAGTGGCTATTAATCGTTTATTAGTCATGAACTTTGGTCATTTGTGGCTATTAATCGTTTATTAGCCATGAACTTTGGTCATTTGTGGCTATTAATCTCTTATTAGCCATGAATTATTTAACCGTAGCTAATACTTTTTTATTAGCTACAAATTTGACTATCATAGCTAATACATACTTATTAGCCATTGCAAAAAAAAATATGTGACTAAAAATTATTTTTTTAGTAGTGTGTGCAGCCACCAGTACATCATTCCGCTCAGTTCTCCCCTTCCACAGACCAACCAACCAGCAAACAAAATTAAACTTTTAGAAATATATAATTTATGTTCATGTCTTTGAAATGGAAGGTGAGGAACGGAGCACATTAGAGAGCACATCGCTAATAACATAATCCAGATCAAATGGAAACAGCGAAAAAGAAATAAGAAATGCGGATACTGGGCTTGTAGAGCCCAGCAAGAAGATAAAACGCTGAATGGAAATAGAAACAGAGGAACAGGGTTAGCCCGCCAGAGTTGCAGATCATTTCCACAAATCTAACCATGAGACGGAGAAGAAAAACCTTAGAATAGAGATGGTAGATAAAAAGGAGGGGGTGAGTTTGATGTCTGTTCACCTGATGATGAGATGTTTGGAGCGAGATCAGATCCTCTTCTCACTACTTTCCATCAGCGGTGCAAAGCAGAGGAGGCAGCGGGAGGGGCATCGCCGATGGTGCCATCATGCTACTCCCCACCATGTATCATCATTTGGGATGAGATTTACTTACATCAGATCACGTTCATGCATAGCGAGTTGCTGAAGGAGCGAGGAAGGCTTCCGGCGAGTGGGTGAGGAATGCGGGAAGAAATCTCGATTTACGGGGATGCCCTAAGCACCAACGGGATCGAGAAGAAATGAGGGGCATGCGATGAAATCAGGGAGTGCAAACATCGGAGAATTAATGGAAGCCAGTGGACGGTTAGGATCAATTTATTTTGACCAAAAAATTAATATTTTCTTAAAAATCACGAGTTTTATTATTTTAGAATAGTATTTATGATAGGCTATAGAGAATGAAATATTATGATAACTGCGGGAAGTAGAGTGAAAGGATATATGGGTCAAAATATTTGTGGAGGAATTGGAAAAAAATGGCTATATGTAAAATATTTGTCATCTAAAAAATCAAAAAACAAATTTGTGATTACATAAATTCTATTACTAATTAAAATTTATTTCAGCACTAGAAAGAATGGTTATTGATAAATTTTTCTAGATATTTATATTGGTAATCTTGGGAAATTAATTAGATTTTCTCGTATGTTTAATTATTTTATTATAAAAATGATTTATATTTAAGTGGAAAATTCCTTATTTTTATGATTAGTGACTAAATTAGTTTTCGTCACTTAAAATTAGTTGTAGTGACCAAACTTACATTTTATCACTAAAGACAGTGTTTTTAGTGACCAGACTTATTTTTCGTCACTAAAGTCGTGTCTTTAGTGACCGAGCTTATATTTCGTCACTATAAACATGTCTTTAGTGACGAAATATATTTCGTCGCTAAAGACATCCCTTTAGTGACGAAATATATTTCGTCACAAAATTTTCGTCACTAAAGATCAGTTTTCTTGTAGTGACTACTGCTTGATTATCACAATACAAGCTCAAAGAGCTGACTTACAATCTAGACAGGGGAACATCCAGAATTAAATTTCTGATTCAGTCTGCCTCTTCACTATTTGAAGTTAAGACAAATAGTTCTGCTTCCATAGACGACAAAGCTATGCAAGTATGTCTTTTGGATTTCCAGATCATAACAGCTCCACCCAAGGTGAGTATATATCCACTGGTGGACTTACTGTTACTAATTTCTGAACACCACGAGGCATCTGTTGAAACCAGCAACTGGTCTCTTGAGTTCGGACCCACTGGGGGTGTAGCCGATGCTTATTTCTCCTTCACTAGACTCTCTTGACGGTGGATGCTGGAAACGGAATAGACCCAAGGCTGAAGCGAGGAGGTCCCGCCACACACCCGGAAGATCTTAGAGAGCTTCCCCTCCCAAACCAAAGCTCAACCGGGCACCCTGGAGGGCACTGGCTGCCAACCAAAACTAGCCTAGAGGAGAGGATTCTCTCAAAATCGGATCTCCTCCAAGGTGCCCTTAAGGGTCTATTTATAGTTTTTCTTAGGCTGGTCTGCAAATAGCATGAATCCGCCTTTTAATTTTACTAAACGCACCCCAAATTGGTCTACGAATAGCCTAACTCCGCTGTTCTGAAGGGCTATATGCAGACCACAAGGGGTATTATGGTCATTTCCTCCTCACTGCCTTCAGGGCGAGTGGTCCGTGAGGGAACCACTCGCCGAGTTCCCGCTTGACTGGGCGAATGCTCAAGCCCCTGAGCGAATGGTCCGTGGAGGCACCACTCGTCAGGCTCGCTCTCGCCTGCAGCCTACCCCCACTAATCTGGAGATCCTTTTTCCTGTCTCGGTACGGGCGAATGGTCTGACTGACCCCTGTCCCATCAACTGACTCGAGGGACCCACTCGCCAAATACGGGTTGTACACAATCCCCGCTCTTTGCGAGTGGCTCGTCCACTCGGAAAGAACAGTCCAACCCCTTATTTGGTGAGTGCTTGTTGAGTGGACCCCGCAAAATTCTGTGGGTCCCACCGTTATCCTATATATATACATCCCGTGTCAGGTGTTTCTGGACCACTTCCACATTTCGGCTCAAGATTTCTTCTCTCTCTTGACCTTTCGCCACTTCCAATGTCTTCTCATAAGCCTTCCGCGAAACCCCTCTCGCAAGAGATGATCGAGCGCCTGGCCGCGGCCCAGGTTGCAACCGCCCCGAAAACTGCCAGATTCGCTCCCTGGCTGACATCTAAGCGAGACCCGAGCGCCCCCTACGTCTCGCGGCGAGCCAAGACGATTCGGCTGAATCGTCAAAAAGGCGAGACCGTGGTTGAATCTCCGGCGCGCACTCCCGTTGACCTCGGGACCCAGGTATGGGAATTCCTCCCGCCTTACCTTTTAGTTCGGACCCTTATTCCAAAATTGCTTTGACCACTCGCAGGGGACCTCGGTGCCAGAGGACGACCACGTGGTCGTCTTGAATAGTGTCGCGGCGCCACCCCCCGAGTCTGAGGGGCCTCCTCCAGATCTGGACCTGGCTCCTCCCCCTAACCCGGACCTGGCTCCTCCCCCTAACCCGGACCTGGCTCCTCCCCCTCCTCCGGGCGAGACCGTACTTCAGTCCAGTAAGTTTTGGAACCCTTCCGATTTACCTTTGAGATGGCTTGTTTCTGACCCTCAACTTTTCGCAGCCCTCAACCCTGACGTCTCGCTACGGGACACTATTCTTCCACCTTCCCCAACCCAGCGGAACCCTTCTGTTACAGCGAATGAACAGAGGGTCTACCCCGAGCGGGAGCCGGGTCAGCACCTCCGTGCTGAAGATAACGCGAATCCCCCGGCGGATGATCATGCTCCTCCTCCACCGCCTTTCCGCCCCGGAAAAGGGAAGGTTTTCCCCCCTTTCGCCGGGTTGCCCGGAGTACACCCCCATACTTCTCGCCCCTTAGGCCACAGGGTACCCGCCCCAGGTCAGGCCTCTATCTTGTCCTTGCCGCATTCGCTAACTTCATCGTACTGATCCTTTTATAATCTCATAGGGTATCGGGAGGTCTCCCCCCCTGAGTCCTACTATGAGGGGGAAGACGGGGTGCTCTCGCCCCTTCCCTCCCCAGGTGATCTCGCTGACTTCTTGGGTGACTCATCTGACCACGTGACCCTGAAGGAGCGAATCACGGAGATCTTTGGGAAGCTTATCCACCTCCAGCGAAATGCTGCCGGCCAGGTGGACGAGGAGAAGCTGGAGATCAAGCGCGAGCTGAAGGAACTCCGGAGAGACTACTCGCGGCTTCTCGCGACGGTGGAGCGACTGGGGGGCGAAGGTGGGGAGCTGTCGCCTGAAAGGCACGCGACGAGAGCCCGGGACCAGCTCCAACTGGCTTCGCACGAGATCACCAACATGATGACATACTATCGTCAGCGAATGCCCCCAGAAGCCGGGTCGCGAAAGCGAGGTCGATGGGTTTGGGTGGAGTACTGACCCAGATGCCATAATCTCTTTCTTTTCCTACCCGCCTCGCCGCGAGTGTCGAACATTAATATTTGTCTGTAATAACTTTGTATATTATGATTCTGAGAATGCTCTATTTATCGCGATTTACTTTCCTCAGCCTATCTGATTATCGCTGAATGATATGTTTTGCGAATGCTTACCTGACCATTTTTGCTTCTTTCATAACCTGCCTAGGTATTACCGAATGATATGCTTTGCGAATGCTTTCCTAACCCTTTTCGCAAAGCCGTTGAGCGAATAGTTATAGGTCACTCGCCATTAATGGGCAAGAGAGATTTGGACCGGGTTTCGAGGCGCCGGGCTGCCGCAGATTGCTATCCGCACCCCCCGTTGCCTCGAAAGCCCAAACGTCGTTTAATGCCTCTATAAATAGGCCCTTCAACTACCGTAATAAATACATCACCATTCGCTCCCTCTCTTTCCTTGCTTCTAGCATTCGCACCTCTCCCTTCTTTGCTGCTCCTTTCTTTCCCCTCATTCGCGAGATGGGTGCCGATGCCGAAGGAAGGGGCAAGTGTGCCAGCGCATTCGTCAATCATGTATTTGATTCCTGCGACCTCTCCGAAGAGGCCTACTTGACGGCAGTTGCTGACTACGTCCCTGGGGGGTTCGAGGGGCGAAAGCCCAGGCCTGAAGAGCGCCTGAACTCCATCTCGCCTTGTACTCTCGCGATCCCGCTAGAGCACTTCGAGGTGGGCTTTCGCCTCCCCATCTGGCCGGAGTTGCGCCAGACTTTCAGGTACTACGGGGTCGTGCCCGCCCAGCTCAACCCCAACTCCATAGCCATGCTGGTCGGGTACGCGAGCTACTTGCGAGAAGAAGGGATCGAGTTCTCGCTTCCCGTCTTCCGCAAACTCTACACCTTCCGCTGCACCGGCGGCATCTCCTTCTTCTCGGGTCTAAGCCCTCTCAAACACTACGGGCTCCCGAACAAGAACCACGAATGGGTTCGCCGCTTCATCTTCGTCAGCGGGAGCCTAGGTAACACCCTTCTCGCCCCGGTGCAGGAGGAGGAGTCAACCTTCCGCCCCCCCGACCCTAGGGGGGCATGAGGCGAAACTCCATCAATACATTCTGCAGTACGGGATGGACCTTGTCTATCTCCGGCGGAACGTCGACACGCTCCCGTTCATTCCACAGGGCGAGGGTAAGATTCCAAGACTTTCGAATTCATCTTGGTTGTGATTCTTACACCATTCGCCTAAACCACTCGCAATATCATGCAGGTGTGCGTAATCTTCCCGTTCATCCGCCGCGTCCTCCTGGATTTTGCCCACCTCTCGCGCAAGCCGCCGCGGACGCCTGCCGGGAGGAACCTTCCTCTTCCAAGCCTAGTGGCCGAAAGCGAAAGTCGGTGAAGGCTTCTTCCCCTCCTACCTCGAAGTCGCCCTGTCCACCCGCGGCGAAGGGCAAGGGGGTTCTGGGCGAATCCTCTGGGGCGAGTGCTCCACCCTCCACCCTGGGGACCGACGCGCCTGGTGCGAATGCTCCTCCGAAGAAATCGGCGCTGCCGCCGCCTCCGTTGCCCCGGGACCATCGCAACTTCGCGAACGGCGAGAGGTATGTGGACCCCTCCGGGGCTCCTTTGCTGAAGTGGGACAGGAACGCGAACAGGGTTTCGCTATCCACTCTCCATCCATCTTGGGTGGAGACCAACATTGCTAGCGGCGAGGCCTATGCCCTGGCGTATGCCCTTTATGGCCGGGAGGACGCCGAGGTCTTCGATTTGGAGAAGACTCAAGTTCTCGCCCACGAAGCCGCCCGGGCTATGCTGCGCGCTCTCGAGCTCTCGCATATGTCTTCTCGTCGGAGCCTTGAGGTCTCGCGGAACCTGGCCAAGGTCGAGGAGACCAGGGCTCTTCTTTCCCAGGAGGCGAGTGATCTCAGGGAAAGACTGAAAACCGCGGAAGCTCTTCTCGCCAACCGCCCGGTTGTAGAGGTACATTTACTTTTACTCCTGCGAATGGTTATTACTGACTGTCCCATATTCCTCTCATCATGATCACTTTATTTTTCCAGGATGCAACACGTGCTGGGATGCTCCGAGCGCGGGTGGTCGACCTCGAGGAGGAAGTCCGTCTCGCCAAAGCCGAGACCCAGCTGCTGCGAGAAGCCGGGATGACATCACTCGCCCCGGGTGATGGGGGGCACTTTTACCCCCATCACGAGCTGGAGCAACTGCTTCAGGAGAATGCGCAACGCGCCGTCAAGCACGCGTTGCAGGTGCTGCGGCGGGCTGGGTATTTGAAGCCGGAAGCCGAATGCCTCACCACTCGCCAAGTAGTTCCGGAGCTTTACATTCCGATCCCTTTCCCGGAGGACGACAGCGTCGCGCCGCGAGAAGATGCCCCCGCCCAGGATGAGAGCGAAGGTTCTTCGGAGGAGTCTGGTGACCCTTGAGGGGGGCCCTCTGTACTTTCCTCTTTTTGTTGTATTTACCTTTTCTTTTTCTGGTGTAACCACGAATTGGGCGAATGCCCCTGAAGGATATATCTATGGATTACAATTTTTGTGCTATCTCAATTTCTGCGTAATCTCAGTTTTTATGCTATCTCAAACTTTATTATCATTCGCTGCAACGTCTCGCTAGGCTTACCAGGACGTTAGGTCGTAGAGTAACCGTCCCAGCTACCCAGCGAGTGTTCGGAGATGACTTAGGTGTGTTGCCCCTCTTCGACTTCTCGCTTCCCAGTGGACCTTATCATTCGCGTATCATGGGGTTTCGCTTAAGTAGTTAAGAGAGTGGGGTGTGATCCTCTCTCCGGCGCGTGGTCTTATGTGAATGCTCTTGAGATCATCTCTTGAGAACTGAGAAACAGCCACCGAGTGAGCCTTCGGACCTGCCAGCTAGATGAGAGCCTGGACAGCGGGTCTGCTCGGGGCCAACCTCTTGAACATGGAACCTGCCACCGAGTGAGCCTTCGGACCTGCCAGCTAGATGAGAGCCTGGACAGCGGGTCTGCTCGGGGCCAACCTCTGGAACATAGAACCTGCCACCGAGTGAGCCTTCGGACCTGCCAGCTAGATGAGAGCCTGGACAGCGGGTCTGCTCGGGGCCAACCTCTGGAACATAGAACCTGCCACCGAGTGAGCCTTCGGACCTGCCAGCTAGATGAGAGCCTGGACAGCGGGTCTGCTCGGGGCCAACCTCTGGAACATAGAACCTGCCACCGAGTGAGCCTTCGGACCTGCCAGCTAGATGAAAGCCTGGACAGCGGGTCTGCTCGGGGCCAACCTCTGGAACATAGAACCTGCCACCGAGTGAGCCTTCGGACCTGCCAGCTAGATGAAAGCCTGGATAGCGGGTCTGCTCGGGGCCAACCTCTGGAACATAGAACCTGCCACCGAGTGAGCCTTCGGACCTGCCAGCTAGATGAGAGCCTGGACAGCGGGTCTGCTCGGGGCCAACCTCTGGAACATAGAACCTGCCACCGAGTGAGCCTTCGGACCTGCCAGCTAGATGAAAGCCTGGATAGCGGGTCTGCTCGGGGCCAACCTCTGGAACATAGAACCTGCCACCGAGTGAGCCTTCGGACCTGCCAGCTAGATGAGAGCCTGGACAGCGGGTCTGATCGGGGCCAACCTCTGGAACATAGAACCTACCACCGAGTGAGCCTTCGGACCTGCCAGCTAGATGAAAGCCTGGACAGCGGGTCTGCTCGGGGCCAACCTCTGGAACATAGAACCTGCCACCGAGTGAGCCTTCGGACCTGCCAGCTAGATAAAAGCCTGGACAGCGGGTCTGCTCGGGGACAACCTCTGGAACATAGAACCTGCCACCGAGTGAGCCTTCGGACCTGCCAGCTAGATGAGAGCCTGGACAGCGGGTCTGCTCGGGGCCAACCTCTGGAACATAGAACCTGCCACCGAGTGAGCCTTCGGACCTGCCAGCTAGATGAAAGCCTGGACAGCGGGTCTGCTCGGGGCCAACCTCTGGAACATAGAACCTGCCACCGAGTGAGCCTTCGGACCTGCCAGCTAGATGAGAGCCTGGACAGCGGGTCTGCTCGGGGCCAACCTCTTGAACATGGAACCTGCCACCGAGTGAGCCTTCGGACCTGCCAGCTAGATGAGAGCCTGGACAGCGGGTCTGCTCGGGGCCAACCTCTGGAACATAGAACCTGCCACCGAGTGAGCCTTCGGACCTGCCAGCTAGATGAGAGCCTGGACAGCGGGTCTGCTCGGGGCCAACCTCTGGAACATAGAACCTGCCACCGAGTGAGCCTTCGGACCTGCCAGCTAGATGAGAGCCTGGACAGCGGGTCTGCTCGGGGCCAACCTCTGGAACATAGAACCTGCCACCGAGTGAGCCTTCGGACCTGCCAGCTAGATGAAAGCCTGGACAACGGGTCTGCTCGGGGCCAACCTCTGGAACATAGAACCTGCCACCGAGTGAGCCTTCGGACCTGCCAGCTAGATGAAAGCCTGGATAGCGGGTCTGCTCGGGGCCAACCTCTGGAACATAGAACCTGCCACCGAGTGAGCCTTTGGACCTGCCAGCTAGATGAGAGCCTGGACAGCGGGTCTGCTCGGGGCCAACCTCTGGAACATAGAACCTGCCACCGAGTGAGCCTTCAGACCTGCCAGCTAGATGAAAGCCTGGACAGCGGGTCTGCTCGGGGCCAACCTCTGGAACATAGAACCTGCCACCGAGTGAGCCTTCGGACCTGCCAGCTAGATGAAAGCCTGGACAGCGGGTCTGCTCGGGGCCAACCTCTGGAACATAGAACCTGCCACCGAGTGAGCCTTCGGACCTGCCAGCTAGATGAGAGCCTGGACAGCGGGTCTGCTCGGGGCCAACCTCTGGAACATAGAACCTGCCACCGAGTGAGCCTTCGGACCTGCCAGCTAGATGAAAGCCTGGACAGCGGGTCTGCTCGGGGCCAACCTCTGGAACATAGAACCTGCCACCGAGTGAGCCTTCGGACCTGCCAGCTAGATGAGAGCCTGGACAGCGGGTCTGCTCGGGGCCAACCTCTTGAACATCCAGGGTCTCTCCTGCGAGCTGCAGCATCATTTTCATTCACATAGTTTAAACTAAATGCTTTTATTCAAAAAACGTCATTATTACATGGTACTAAGGATAAAAGCGTTTAAGGTCGTCGCCACTCCATGTGTGGCTGAGGAGCTGGCCCTCCACATTCTGAAGGCGATACCCCCCAGACTTTAGTGCTTCTTCCATGACATAGGGGCCTTCCCAGTTGGGGTTAAGCTTTCCCACCGCGGCGGATCTCCCAGCCGCGTCGACCTTCTTGAGTACCAGATCTCCCTTCTCGAACTGCTTGATCCTGACGTGCCTGTCAAAATACTTGGCCATCCGCCGCTTGACCTCTTCTTGATGGATGGCTGCTCGATCCCGAGCTTCTTCGATGAGGTCGAGGGAGAGCCGCAACTCCTCCTCGTTCTCGGCTCTCCAATCTTCCTCTCCATTTGTGGCGACCGTGACCCGTGGTGTTGTAATTTCGAACTCTATGGGGATGACCGCCTCGCAGCCGTGAGAGAGCCTGAAAGGGGTCTCTCCCGTGGCGGTGTTGGGGGTGGTTCTTAAAGCCCATAGAACCGAGGGGAGCTGTTCCACCCAATTGCCTTTGAGATTTTCCACCTTTTTCTTGAGCAAGTTCACGATGACTTTGTTCGCTGCCTCTACCTGCCCGTTGCTCCTAGGATGGTGGATGGACGCAAACCTAAGGTCTATCCCCAGCTGGCCACAGAAGCTGATGAATTCCTCGCTTGCGAACTGCGGTCCATTATCCGTGACTATGGCCTGCGGAAGCCCATGTCGACAAATGATCTCCCCCCATACGAAGTTGCGGATTACCTGGGAGGTGACCTTAGCCAACGCCTTAACCTCCAGCCACTTTGTGAAGTAGTCAATCATGACTAGGAGAAATCTCCTCTGCCCGCTAGCCTGGGGGAAGGGTCCTACCAGATCCATTCCACATATGGCGAATGGCCAGGGCGCCGTGATACTCTTCAGCCTCTGAGCTGGCATGAGCTGAAGCGGGGCGAACATTTGGCACTTCTGGCATCTCTTGGCGAAGGCTGCCGCGTCTTTGCTTAGGGTTGGCCAGAAGTACCCCTGCCTCACTATTCTTGCCTCCAACATCCTGCTCCCCGAGTGGCTGCCGCACTCGCCGGAGTGGACTTCTTCCAAGATCCTTGGGACCTCTTCCTCCGAGATGCATCGGGCCAGGAGGCCCGAGAGGGTCTTCCGATACAAGTCACCCTCATGGAGCACATAGTAGGCAGACTTATACCGGAAGCGCCTCTGGTCCGGAACTTCCTCCGGAAATTTTCCCGTTGCAAGGAAGGTGACGAAGGGATCCTTCCAGGAGGGCCGCTGTTCTACTTCCATGAGTTCTCCCTCTTCAATCGAAGGACGGAATAGGTCCGTCAGGGTCCCTCCGGCTCGAGGACCAGATTTTGCCAACCGATCTGCCGGGGTGCTCTCCTCTCGAGGGACATGCCGGATGGAGAAAGTTTTGAACGTCCCCACGAGACCTTTGACTTTTGCTAAATACTTCATGAGCACAGGTTCCCTTGTTTCGAACTCTCCCCTTATCTGAGAAGCTATTATCATGGAATCCGTGAGTACCTCCACGTCATGGACCCCGAGCTCCCGGGCCAACCGCAGGCCGGCGATCACAGCCTCATACTCCGCCTGGTTGTTGGTGATTGGGAAGTGTATCACTAGCGTCTGTTCTATCTTCACTCCGTGGGGACTCTCCAGCACCACCCCTCCTCCGAGAGAGTTCTTGCCCGAAGCCCCGTCCACCAGCAGCTTCCATGGAACGTGACGAGGGGTTCCGTCTTCTCTCAACTCGGCCACGAAGTCTGTCATGAAATCAGCCACCACCTGCGCCTTCATAGATAATCGAGGGACAAAGGTAATGTTGAATTCACTTAGCTCGATCGACCATTTTGCGAGTCTTCCCGAGTGCTCCACTCCTTCGAAGATCTGGCAGAGTGGATGGTCCGTCACTACTTGGATCGAATGAGCCTGGAAGTATGGCCTGAGCTTCCTTGCTGCGATGACCAGGGCAAAGGCCAACTTCTCTAAAATTGGATACCTGAGCTCCGCTTCCCTCAGGACCCTGCTTACGTAGTAGACTGGCAGCTGCTTCTTTCCTTCCTCTCGAACCAGGACGGAGCTTACGGCCTCCGCCCCGACCCCGAGATATAAATGTAGATCCTCCCCCTCTTTGGGACTTTGCAGTAGCGGAGCCTTGGTGAGTTGGCTCTTCAAGGCCTGAAAGGCCTCCTCGCATTCTCTCGTCCACTCAAACTTCCGATTGCCTCGTAGCGCTTTGAAGAAGGGGGAGTATTTTTCCCCTGCCCGGGATAGAAACCTGTTCAGCCCGGCGAGTCTTCCGGTCAAGCGCTGAACTTCCTTGGCGTTCCGTGGCGACCCCAGTTCCATTATAGCCCTAACCTTGTCCGGGTTAGGTTCTACCCCCCAGGGGGTGAGAAGGTGCCCGAGGAACTTCCCTTTGCTGGCCCCGAACACACACTTCAGGGGGTTCAGGCGCATCTGGTACTTGCGTAGGGTGGCGAAGGTCTCCTCGAGGTCCTGGATGTGAGAGCTCACACACTTGCTCTTTATCATAAGGTCATCCACGTAGACCTCCAGGTTCCTTCCCCTTTGCTTCTTAAATACCCGATCCATCATCTTCTGGTAGGTTGCTCCTGCATTTTTCAGCCCGAAGGGCATCATCTTATAGCAGTAGCATCCCTCCCTGGTGATGAACGAGACATCTTTGACGTCCGGTGGGTGCATTCTTATTTGGTGATAACCTGAAAAAGCATCCAAAAAACTCATCACAGAAAAACCGACGGCTGAGTCAACCAGCGCGTCGATCCGAGGCAAGGGATAACAATCCTTAGGACAGGCCTTATTTAACAATGAAAAGTCCACACACATACGCCAGCGGCCATCGGCCTTTTTTATCATCACGACATTGGAGACCCAGCCTGGATACTGGATCTCCGTTACAAAACCTGCCTCGAGGAGTTTCGCCACCTCCTCGCGGATCGGTCCTTCGAGCTTGTCAGCTATAGCCCTTCTCTTCTGCCGGATGGGGCGGGCTTCTGGATCGAGGTTGAGACGATGGCAAGCCACGTCCGCCTCGATGCCTGGCATGTCCGCTGCGCTCCACGCGAAGATGTCCATGTTCTTCTGGATGCACTCCAGCATCCTTCTCTGGTCCTCCGGGCCGAGGCCCCCGCTGATCCGCACCTTCTCCACCCTTCCTGCCTGGGTGGTAACCTCCATCTCTATTACCTCTTCTGCCGGCTCGAGCCGGGCTGGCTCTTCCCACCGGCCCTTTGCTTCTCGCCCCTCCTCCCGGGCCTTTTCCCCTGCAGCTCCTTCCGCCTCCATCGGCTCGACCTCCTGCTCCTCACGAGCAACCTCCAACACCTCGACCTCCTGCTCCTCACGAGCAACCTCCAACAACTCCTCTCGGGCATTGCCCTCTCCCCCTTCTTCTCCCTTCTCCCCTTCCTCTCCTGGCCCCTCCGGCCTCACCAGCTCTTCATCCATCTTTTCGGCATCCGCCATCCATGAAATGGTGTTTACGGCAGTCACATAGCACTGCCTCGCCACCTTAGCATCTCCTCGGACGCGGATCTGGACTCCTCCACTATGGAGCTTTAAGCACTGATGGTACGATGAGGGCACGCACCGGAAGGCGCTGATGAGAGGTCGTCCGAAGATGGCGTTATAGCTGCTCGGAGCGTCAACGATGACGAACCGGCAGTTCCTGGGGACTCCTCCTAGCGTCACCTGGAGACCTACGCCTCCCTCGACCTCCTTCCTCTCTCCCGAGAAACCAAACAGTGGTCCGTCGGAGGCCTGCACTCTCTTCTTCTCTACCTCCATCGCGTCGAAAGCTTTTTTGAAGATCACATTCACCGAGCTCCCGTTGTCCACCAGGATCCGAGAGACCGTGAAGTTTTCTATCGCCGTCTGGATTACCAGGGCGTCGCAGAATGGGTCTTCGTAGTCTGGCATATCTTCTGAGGAGAAGGTGAGCTTCTCGGAGGGGGGTGGGGTCTGGGAGGTCGACGCGACGTCCCTTCGGAACATGGCCTGGAAGCTTCTCTTGCGAGAGGCCTCTATCCCAACCCCACCGTGAATCACCCCGATTCCCCCCTGGTTCCTGTATCTGCCCTATCCTCACACCGGTCCTCTTCTGCCTCTGGAAGCACTTCCTCAATTCTGTCATGCGGCCGCCGCGGCTGTCCTCTTTCCCTCATTTCCAAGAACTCTGGGCAGGTGGCGATCGCGTGACCTTCTTCCTGATGAAAATCACAGTAAGGCAACGCCACCCTGTCCTCTCTTCCAGCTCTTCCTCTTCCTCCTCTTGCTCCTCTACCTCTTCTCCCTCGGCCTACCGCCATGGCTTGCTCCCTCGGGGGGTTAGGGGGTCTGGGACCCTGCCTCCACCCCTGATTCACTCCTCCTGCCTCCCTTCCTTGGTACCTTTCATCCTGACCTCGCGCTGGTCCTTCCTGGTTCCTCCAGCCCAACCTGTTGTTGGGTTCTTGGTTCCTCCAAACCCGAGGTGGTCTTTCGAACCCCTGGCCCCTGGGCTCCTCTCGCCTTCTTCCTTCTGGCTGCCTCGCCTCGGGCTCGCTCATCTTTGCCAACCTTTTATAGAATTCGGGGTTGGCTGCCTCCCCTTCAATCTCCTCCGCGGCTCTCTCCATCAACTCCTCGAAGGATACAGGAGGTCTTCTTTTCAGGTCCATCTTGAAGAACCCCTCTCGCAGCCCTACGATGAATGTCATCTGGAGGGCGAATCCCGGCACCTCCTGCACTAGGTGTATCTCCTCCTGGAACCTGTCCACGTACTTAGCCAGGGATTCCCCCTCCCTCTGTCTGATCTTGAAGAGGGCCTCCGCATCCTTCTTCCTCTTCTTTGACGTCGAGAAACGCAATCGGAAGCTTCGGCGCAGATCATCGAACGCATAGATGGAACCTGTGGGAAGTTGGTGGAACCAGTCCCTTGCTTTCTCCTTCAGGGTGGTCGCGAAGAGTCGGCATTGGAAAGAATCCGACATGGGGAGGATTGAAGTCATGTCCTCGAACCATTGCAGGTGCACAACTGGATCCTCCTTGCCGGTGTAGTAGGACATCTCCGGCCCACGAAACCCTTCTGGCACTGGGGCCGAGAGGATCATCTCGCAAAAGGGGCTCCCTTCCCCTACTCGGCGAGTGGTCCTCTCGCGCGGGACCAACTCACACACCTCAGCACTCGCCGGACTGCTGAACAGCTGCCGTCCGGGGAGGTCTCGCGCACTTCCTTCTGCTGGCACCTCCTTCCCCGGCCGCTGCCCCGGTGCGTTCTCGCCAATCTGCAAAGGCGGGACCACTGGGACCACCGGGGTCTCGCACTCGGTCCTTGCTGCGAGAACCGTCTGCAGGACCTCTCGCTTGAACTTCTCAAACATCTCCAGCCACTCGCCTGCCGCTGGTGGCTGCGAGTGACCTGAGTCAGAACCATTTCCTCCATCTCCTGCCATCGAAACCAGCTTGGGATTTTCTTTCACCGGCTACGGTCCACGCTCACCGCACCAAAAATGTTGAAACCAGCAACTGGTCTCTTGAGTTCGGACCCACTGGGGGTGTAGCCGATGCTTATTTCTCCTTCACTAGACTCTCTTGACGGTGGATGCTGGAAACGGAATAGACCCAAGGCTGAAGCGAGGAGGTCCCGCCACACACCCGGAAGATCTTAGAGAGCTTCCCCTCCCAAACCAAAGCTCAACCGGGCACCCTGGAGGGCACTGGCTGCCAACCAAAACTAGCCTAGAGGAGAGGATTCTCTCAAAATCGGATCTCCTCCAAGGTGCCCTTAAGGGTCTATTTATAGTTTTTCTTAGGCTGGTCTGCAAATAGCATGAATCCGCCTTTTAATTTTACTAAACGCACCCCAAATTGGTCTACGAATAGCCTAACTCCGCTGTTCTGAAGGGCTATATGCAGACCACAAGGGGTATTATGGTCATTTCCTCCTCACTGCCTTCAGGGCGAGTGGTCCGTGAGGGAACCACTCGCCGAGTTCCCGCTTGACTGGGCGAATGCTCAAGCCCCTGAGCGAATGGTCTGTGGAGGCACCACTCGTCAGGCTCGCTCTCGCCTGCAGCCTACCCCCACTAATCTGGAGATCCTTTTTCCTGTCTCGGTACGGGCGAATGGTCTGACTGACCCCTGTCCCATCAACTGACTCGAGGGACCCACTCGCCAAATACGGGTTGTACAGCATCAGAAAATCCATCCACTATATGAGGATGACCAGTATAGCATAGAGTATGATCTTTGGTTCCTTTTAGATATTTCATCAACCTATCTAAGGCATCTCAATGCTATTTGCTTGGATTACTGGTAAAACGACTCAGCATGTCAATAGAAAAAAAAATAATGTCTGGTCTCGTACAGCTTGTGGCATACATGAGACTACCGATTATTCTAGAATATTTTTCTTGATCAACACTGGTCCCGACATTTGGACTCAATTTGACATTATGATCAAATGGTGTCTCTACATGCCTACAATCTTTATATCCCCAGGTAGAAAGTAGTTGCTCAATGTAATGAGTTTGACTAAGGGTAAAACCACGCTTATCATTACTGATTTTCATACCTAGAACGATATCTACAGGACCAAGGTCCTTCATATCGAATTTCTTTGCCAGAGTGAATTTTACATCACTCACTGCAGAAAGATCCGACCCCAGAATCAGCATATCATCCATATTGAGACATATGATGATAGTCTTATTTGGCACAGAACGGTGATAAAGACATTTATCAGAATAGCTGGATTAAAATCTCTATCTCATTACCACTTTGTCAAATTTAAGGTGCCACATCTTAGACGCTTGCTTAAGCTCATAGATTGATTTATTCAGTTTGCACACTTTATTCTTTAAATCTTTCTGGACATAACCTTCAGGTTATGTCATATATATTTCTTCATTTAACTCTCCATTCAAGAAGGCTGTCTTTACATCCATCTGATGTACTATGAAGTTCTCGATAGATGCTAACGCTAGAAGAATTATTATATTAGACAGGTGACAGACATGTGAATAAATATCAAAGTAGTTTATTCCACCTTATTGCTTATAGTCCTTAGCTACTAGACGTGCTCTGAATCTTGCCATTGACCCATTACTATTCATTTTCTTCTTCAGTACCCACTTGCATCCAAAGACTTTAGCACATTTAGGTAGGTCAACTATATGCCAAGTGTTGCTCTATAGCAGCGAGTCCATTTCATCATCTATAACTTCTGCCCACATCAACGAATCTCTCGATCTCATTGCTTCCTGGTAGGAGAATGGATCATCCTCTAAGTGGTAGGTAACAAAGTTCTCACCAAAGTCCTTATGGATTCTCTCTCTTGAAGATACTCTAATAGGAAAAGGTTCAACCTCTGAAGGTTGGGGAGCAGTGTCAGAGGGGCTAGCTTCATGTTCTATAGTAGATTCTGAAATTAAATCAGTAGTTCCAAATAAATTAAAGCTTTATTCTTTGATAAACTTGTTTTCTAAGAAACAACATCTCTAGACTTTATCACTGTGGTAGTGGATAGATCCAGAAACCTATCAGCTGCATTATCCTCTACACTACCTAGATATACACAGGTTGTAGTCCTATGTCCCACTTTAGGTCTCTTTAGGTCTTGTATTCTCACATAAGTAATGCATCCCAAGTCATAAGAGTATCAAATCTATAGTAGTGATTGTGTCATAACTCATAAGGCATAGAAGTGAGCTTAGAGTGAGGCACCCTATTCAGAATGTGATTTGTAGTTAAGACTACTTCTCCCCAGAAAGGGGTAGACAAACCAGCTGTAAGTAATATAGAGTTCAGCATCTCTGTTAAAGTTCTATTCATATGCTCAACAATGTCATTTGATTAGGGTAAGTAAGGAGCAGTAGTTTCAAGAATTATGCCCTCGGAGGCACAAAATTCTCTGAACCCGGTTGCAGTGTAATCTCCTCCTCTATCACTTCTAAATCTCTTAATTTTTAGGTTCAACTGATTTTCTACTCTAGATTTGAAGATCTTAAAGGTCACAAATGCTTCATCTTTCGATTTCAACAGGTATACATGACAATATCTAGAATAATCGTCTATGAAGGTAATTAGATACTTCTTTCCTCCTCTAGTGACATGACTCCTGAAATCACAGAGGTTAGAATGTATCAACTCATGGAACTCAGTGGGATCGAACGACTACAGTTTCACTATGTCGTACGAGCTGCGTTTCGACATTTTAAATAGAAAATGTAAACTAGAAAATATCACTTGATCCGGACGAAGTTGATCCAATCACTTCAGATCCAATACAATAATAGTTTGCTCAAAAAAAGGCACAGAGTTTGTGGGTGTTTCTCCAATGATAATTCCACGGAGATAGAACACACACCTCTGAACTAATGTATCCCAAAAGAAATGGAATTTCTCCCAGCAGCAGAAACCAAGAGAACCTGTCAACAACAGAGAGGTTCTTGTAAGGATCTTGGCGGGTCAGGATCTCCTCCTTCGATCAGCACCACGACAGGATCTCCCAAAAGAAATTGAATTCCTCTCAGATCTGCAACTGTTCAGCCTTCGACAGATCGCAAAGAACAGTGATCTTCCTCCAAGTGATGGACGAGATTCTAGGTAGAGCTGATGTTGCTTCTCACTCCAGAACCACCGAGATCTACAATCTCTGCACCAAGTGCTGGATGAAGATATGCAGGTTTGCCCTTCTTCAAAGATCAATGACGGGAACAAAAAAACTGAATTTGGTGGCGTCACAAATCGATGATGCACACCTCAATCTGCCCTAGAGCATAAGTAGGCGGAAGATCAACCCGATTTGCCACAAACGTTGGCGACGACTTGCTATCACCAAGGCGGCGACAGGGTCACCTTACTCTCTTCCGATCCACGAGCGAGAGGCAGGAACGATGGCAGGCAGCGACAAGATCGCAAACAGCAATTTGATCTTTCTTCAAACGTGGCAAGCGAGGCCTTCTCCCTGTTAATGGTGACGGCGAGAGACAGGAACGATGCATCTCTCGATCAGCTTTGGGAGAGAGTGGCTGCAATATGAGAGCGAGAGATCGAGAGAGACGGGATCGATCTCCTCTCGAGCGATGCAGAATATGAGGAGCATGGAGCACTCAGCGACGACAAGATTTTCTCTCCTCTTCCTCGATCGGCAGAGGCGCACAAATGAAAAAGGAGAGCGGCGCGTGAAAAAGAGCACAAAACCCTAAAACCAAAAAACTTACCTTGAGAATGTTAGGGCGGCTCAAGCGCTCAAGGTAATCTACAATACTCTGTCAAGTATGGAATAGGTATTTATAGTACCTTCAGCGTAGAGCGGTACTCTAGGATGACATGGAACCCACAAGTCCCTATCGAGTCAGTCTCGACACGTGCAAATATATACACGAATATTCAACAAAACATGCATGGACTTTTTATTGATGATGCTTCAAGTTTCAATGAATGATTGAATTAATCAATAATTCTTTTATTACATAGTTGTTATATAATAGCTTGTAATAGAGTTAAAAAGATGATATAACCATCACCCATTGAAGAAAAGAGGAGAAATTACATGGGGAAGAAACAAAAGAATCGTGAGCCTGCATACCTTGAAGAATGGGGAAGGAGGAGAAAGGCCTTTCTTGGTGAAATTTTGCGCATGGGCGTGGAGCGACAAGGCAACAAGACGACAAGGCGGTTAGTGTGGGACGACGACGTGTTGCATGTGCGCAACAAGGTTGTCATGTTTCCGCATTTTTAAATATATTTGTGTTTAGAGTGTCCCCGGAAATCATCAGGATTAATTCCCAACAAGTGTTATCAGAGATAGATTCGGTAGGCAATAGTGATTGGATGTTATATGAAGAGTTTGACTGCACTGATGAAAGACTAGGTCCCCTTCTTATCCTTTCAGATCCGACCTTTGAGCAAATTAGGTCTAGTTTGTCGACAGTCATGATAGGGAAGATCATTGTGTTGGATTGTTACTCTGTGGAGAAGTTTGACGGCAGCAGGTGCTTCATCATATACAAGATCCGAGTCAAGGATATGTTGATTCAATAAGGTGTGTTTTGGGTCTTACGGGGGCGAGACAAGTTACTTGTTCCGATGAAGGATTTTGAATGGGCGGATTTGGATGAGCAGACCACTAGCACCATCAGAATGCATGTGTGTCGCCAATGAGGTTCTCTTCAACATTGGTACTGAGGAGACTGCAGTCGGGCTTTACTAGAAGCTAGATCGAATGTATATGTCCAAGGCGATTATCACGAGACTACCGTTGAAGTAGAGATAATATGGACTAACGATGCAAGAGAGTGACACCTGTAAAAACCCCTCAATGTGTTCAATAGACTTTTGATTCAATTGTAAGTGGTTGCTCGAAGTTGGAGTAAGAAGACATAATGATGTTGTTTCATACCACAATGTCGACATCCTACAAGCACATGAAGACCACACTCATGTATGAGAAGGATACAATGAATCATCAGGAGGTCACTTCAGCTTTATTGTCCAGTAAGATACTACATGGCCCTGCTCCTGAGGGCGAGCATGTTTTGGCAGTAGGAGGACGGGGGAGGAAGCTCGAGAATGGATCTGGAAGTGTACGTAGCAGATTTGCATCGAAGAAGAAGGCAGTGATGTACATGTTACCACTGCAACCAGTCAAATCACATAAGGAGGAATTGTTTGCAGTGTGAGAAGAAATCTGAAGACGCCCAGGATATGGGTATGGTGACTCTCGGTCTGGAGGATAGTGGCGAATTCTACTAAGTTACATAGAGTCGGGGTGACTCTAATAGCTAGATCTTGGATTCCGGAGCTTCGCAACATGCATGCTCCAACACGTCTTTTTTCCGTTTTCGAGAGGTGACGACCATGTCGATCTATCTTGGTGACGACTCGATGTGTGAGGTCACAGGGATATAGACGGTGGACTTGAGGATGCATGATGGGGTGGTGCATGAGCTTGATAGGGTACATCTAGTGCCCAAGCTACATAAAATCTAATTTCGTTGAGCAAATTGGACTCAGGAGGCTGCAGCTGGGAGGGCAAAGGAGTTTTGATGATGATGCTAGGACGCACCGTAGTTATGCGAGCAGAGCAGCGCGGTAAACTGTACCGATTGATGGGGACCACATTGTGAGGTGGTGTTCTCGTGATTTTTGTCGATGACATGGCAGATGATAGAGGTGGTGTAGCAGATTGCCCTTCTGTGACTGGGGTTCGGCGAGCCAGTTTTTGTGATCTGGGTGGGTTAACATCCCAAAGGTAGACCTAAGCAGAGATGGAGTTTATTTGTGACAAATAGATTGTCACATCAAATTTGAGGTGGTGCTACACACAGACATTACATCGTGCAGATGATGTTTTATGCAGGCGGTGGAAGTTGTGTTTGAGAATACAATCTATGGTGGCGATTGTTGTTTTTTTATTTGATTTTTCAAACCCTATTTTCCACCCATGTGAAACATGCTTGGATTTTTTATATTAAAGGGGGTGTTTGACATTCTTTCTTTTTCTATTGAAGATCCCATTGGGCTCTCTCACAGAGTACTTGCATAGCTGTTGTAATATCCTGACTATAATGAGGATGGTCTGATGAGGGAGGAGAGTGCCTTTGAATGTAGTGAAGCCCAGACAAAACAGGTATTGACAGACTTCTAGGACGGCAGTTCTAGGTGAAATAAAACATACATGAAAGACTCGAAACTCACTTCGGAATTGGAAGAAAATCTGTTAGGCTTAGATAATAATTTGGATACTCAAATATCAGATGCGTCTTTTTAGTGCAAATTATGGAGTTCTGTTGGAAACTCCATATTCAAGAGTATGTGCTCGGGTAAAAATAGTCCTTGGATGGGTGACCTTTTGGAAAGTTCTCGTAAACCACAAATTGAAAAGGATAAAACTTTACGGCTAAGCCTAATATTTTACATAGATAAATCAAAGAAGACAATACGTCTGATATTGTGAAGGTTGTGTCAATACAAGGGTTGTTGGAGGCGAACTGGGACCTACGCCAAATAGGCATTTCGAAGGGGCATCATTACACATAGCTAATTATGTCGTTCCGCCTGTCGTTCTTAGCCGAAGACCCGAGTTGTAGCCCGGGCTTCCAACACGTAGTTGGTGGGAGTCAGGTCTCCAAAAACACCTAAAATTAGTTCACTTTATCTTGGCAAAAGAACAACAAAATTGATCAATTTCACAATATTCTCCAATTCTATTTATTGGGTGAACACTATAATTGGAATTAGACTAATTTCAATTCCTCGAAGAATTTTAATTTATCTCAATCCCAATATCCAATTTCAATTCCATCCAAACGAATGGTAGCTTTGCAACCCTCCAAAATGATATTTTTGGCCTTCAACATCATCGCAACCCCCTCCCTCCATTCTCATCGCTCCAAAACACCACCGATGAAACAAACAGAGCCTTTGAAAGACGATAAATTCAAATGGGGGTATTTGCATCTGCAAGTTATGTGCATGCTTGTGTTCTACCTTGTGTGTGGTGCGCACACATGCATGTGCGGTGGTTCATATAATCATCTATCAATACTTCAACTAAGATTGTTATTATAAAATGTTGTAGCGAGTAAGCAAAAGAGCAACACCGAGGGATTATCGGTTTATGCGATAAATGTATACAACACTTTTATTATTACAAAATTGTTCTTCTAACAAAAAATTGAAAATCATTTTTGTGAACATTTAACGAAGATTTTTCAAAGAGTCTTCAGTTTTTTCAAACAGCTTTTTGGACCGCACTAATATCACCATTGATTTCTCACAACTGCTCTTTTCACCACCACCGCCGCCCAAAATAGAGCCTATTAAGTTTTAGGCTTTTCTTTTGCATCATAAAATAACATTGTTTTGATCACAAGCACTGAAAATTATAATTTATAGATAAATAATGTTGGACAATGAAGTTTTAACCCTTTTTCTACATGTTTTTTGGGCAAAATACTTCAACAAGTGCTTCATCTAAAGTTTGACAAGACATGTAAAGAGATTGAAGGATTTTTCACCTTTTTTCGGGGTTTTTTACGGTAAAAAAAGTCTCATTTCTCTGTGACTGATTGTGCACTCGACCGCACCCAGGCTAAGACGGTCTAGTCACGACCGATTTTAGAAGCTTCGAAATAACCGCAACAAGTATATTCTAAACAAAGCATATACTTGAATTTTTTTTTAGGATCTGTAAATTATTATTATGTTGATTTATGTTTTAACTCAAGTTTTATATGAAGCAAAAATAAAATAAAATCTTTACCTGTCCATGTTTGCGACAAAAAATTATAATTTATTATTCTCAAATTTGTTGATATTTTGAATATTAGTGTTCATTAAGTTGCACAAAATTATTCATGAACGTTGCAGTTTCGAACTATCATCCGTTTGACACAGATAATTTTTGCTCCGTGTGTTTGGACAAAAACACCATTGTGATGAAATGTGTTTGACATAACAATGATTATGACCGCCACAAAGAAACAAAAAATTGAACATAAAAATGGACGAGGTTTCTTAGCATGAGGTCGGTGTTCAAGGACGAAAATACGTAATCGCGGAGTTCACGACTGCCACCAGCATGCCGAACGGACCCTAAGTCTTTTGAGAACTCTAACCCCAATTAAACAACTAGATCGTGCACTCAAAGTTACAATAAAATAAGCATAGTAAAAAAATTCTTAAGGATCTGTTTGGGGGGCCGACAGTTCTTCATTGCGGCCCTCAACGATGGAGGGACGGAGGCGGAACCAGACAACACTAACGGGCGCAACAATGTTCCACATGGAAAAACTGTCATTCTGTCACGTCGCTCCGTCCCGAGCTTGGGGGTCTTGCTCAGCGTTTCATCCCGCCATTGGTGAGAGCCGTGTACCCAAACTGGGTCGTCTAGGGTCTGTTTGTTTAGGTAGTGATTGTGAGAGCGGGGAGAATAGAGCGGTGCGAGATGGAAAGAGTTGGCTGCGGCCACAAAATACGCTAAAAATGATGTTTTTGAGCAGTGACGATGAGAATGATAGCCTAAAAATAGGCTAAAATGGTGTTTTCATGCCTTAGCTAACTATTTCCATGGCCAATCCGGCGATATTATGACTATGCTAGTGCATCTAAGTCTCCAACCCTAGATGAGCATCACAATAAACATCCCACGCTTAATTCAAAGGAACTTCCATGACTTCACCACAATGCCTACGCTTGGAATCATTCGCCAAACACAAGGATTTATAATCACGACGAGGACGTGACGTCCGACAATCACATTGGTCGCAAGTAATATAATGATAGTTTGTGAGAGTTTATCATCTCTGCAGGGAATATGAGCCGGTATGGTAACCGACAACTTCAGCGTGTCTAACTATCTAGGCATGATGAAAAACTGTTTGAGGGAATTAACTAAGCTACTCCTAGAAATTACTAGAGAAAGAGAGAAGAATCCTACACATCAATGATTCATAACAAACAATACCATTGTCATTAGTGCAGTCATAGGCGGACCCACATGTAGACACACTCGGGTAAGTGCCCGACGTGTTCGGACACGTGCCGGGATTAAAGTTCTCACACAATGATCACAAGAAACTGGCTTCCACGTCATTTTCCAAAACCAGCCTCCGCGTTATTTGTACCTCTCAAATGAATATTTGTACCCACATAATCTTATTTGTACTCATTGTATAAACATAAAATTAACATCTCATTCTCTCATTTGTTAGAAAACATATTTTTGAATTTCAAAACTTGAAAGAACTATAGCAACATACACGTAAAAGTAGACATTCATTTATAACGGTTTGCCCAAAAACTAATCATTGAAATTACAAAAAACCAAAATATTTGTGCCCAAAAATTTATATTTCTTCCTTCAAAATCATCACATCATTCGTAAGATCCTATCAAAACCCAGAAAAATCTGAAATCAGGATGAGTGATGCTCACATCGAAACGCCGCTCGTCGGAGAAGTTTGTCTGAAACTCGGGATGGAGTGCAACCGGCGAAATCGAAACATCGTGGAAGAGATCGCGCCGGAGGTGAATGCCGCCAGAGGAATCGAAATGCGCCGGCGTGGAAGAGATCGCGTCTGGAGTCCAATCAGCAAAATCGAAATGCCGCCCGTCGGAGAAGTTCGTACCGGAGGAGGATATCCCGCCGGATAGGGGTGCAACTCGGGTCGGTTCGGATCGGTTCCACCTAGAACCAAGAACCGATCCATATAGGTTCGGTTCCGACTTTTTGGAACCGGAACCGACCCATGTACTCAAGGTATAGAACCAGATCCGAACCGAAAAACTCGGTTCGGTTCTCGGTTCCACCCACACATCATAATATTTTTCATATACACTTATGTATTATTAACTATTTTTAACTATTATATTCTTTAAAAGAAAATAATATGCTCAAACAATCATATATGTTTAGAAAAGCAAAAAAAGTTCATACATAATCTTCTTCAATTTTCGCTAACATGCCGTTAGTAAAGCAAAAAAAATCAAACAATGTCGTTAACTAATTTTTGAATACAAGATTATTAGACTTATATTGAAAAAACCGTGGATATGTAAGAAAGATGAAGTTTTTAGGTTAATTTAACCTATACTATTTTAGAAGGCTCATATTGAATGAAATAAGGATCAGATTACTCATATATTTTTGATACTTAAATTCAATAACTCGGTTCTCGGGTCGGTTCTGGATACCCGAGTGTAAGAACCGAGAACCGATCCGAGTGGTCGGTTCTGAAAATTTTGGACCCAGAACTGAACCGAGACACATGAGAACCGACCCGAACCGCTCGGTTCGGTTCGGTTCCGGTCCGGTTCTCGGTTCTTCGGTTATTTTTGCACACCCATACCGCCGGAGGTGACTGTCCCACCAGAGGTCGCGCCAGAGGAGGGGGCGTGCATAAGAGTAGCGAAGGATTCCGTTTCGTGTGGAGGGAGTAGTTCGAAAGAGGTACATAATTGAGAAGGGAGTGGGGCGTGAAATGGCGGGAAAAAGGGAGGGGGTACAAATATGAAAAATTAGAGCTACCGGGGTCAATGCCAGATTTATTTATTTTGGGTCTAAATAGCCAATAATAAGGTATGAATATCAACACATTTTTTTTGGGTGCTGTTATAAGCAAACCCTTTTTGATTGCTAGCAAACCAATTTCTATGAGTTATTACGCGCCTTTTGAAAATACGCTTTGTACATGCATTTTTAGGAAAGGTGTTCAACACCAAAATTGTAGATCTCGTCGAGATCTACAGCTTTCGTGTTGAACACTTTTCCTAAAAATGCATGTACAAGGCGTATTTTCTTATTATTTTCAAAAATTCACTATAGTTACGATCAGGGCGATTTTAAGGTCTTATGCGTGCATTTTTAGGAAAAGTGTTCAACACGAAAGTTGTAGATCTCGACGAGATCTATAATTTTTGTGTTGAACACTTTTCCTAAAAATACATGTACAAAATAACTCATAGAAATTGGTTTGCTAGCAACCAAAAAAAATTTGCTTATAACATCACCCTTTTTTTTTTAATTAAACCGCCATGGAAGTCTCAATCGTCAACAAGAAAGCCGCCGGTTGTGAAATAAATTTGATCAAAAGTCAAAGCCGCCAGTTGTGAAATAAATTTTATCAAAATTCACGTGCCGCGCCTTCTTATATATGTGGGGCCCCCGTTCTACACATATACTGACATACTCCGCTTTATGTATTTATACTATATTTTTAATATATTATAAGTAAAAAAATTGGCAAATATCATATTCTCAAATTAAAAATAATGATAAAAATTCATAAAATAAAAAAAAGTTTTAATAGAGCTCGTAACCTACTATAATAGGTTATCATTAGACGTGTCAGCGGTCTTTTTGAGAATGACTATCATTAGCAGGGGCGGACCTACATGGGAACGAGCGTGGCCCACACTCAATTTAAAAAAAAAATAAGAGTATTACATTAAGAAAAACTGTTCTTATAGGCTTGTACATATTATATATAATATCTATTCAAAAATAAACAAAAAATTAGCCTTGACATAGTGATTTTTGACTTCATGTTAAGATTATTAAAATGTTGTGAGAGGTCTTGACTTAAAATCCTCATAATATTAAAATTTTAATATTTTTGCCAAAATTTAATATTTAGACAACAAAAATCATTAAAAATGTAGATATATTTTATATAATAAAAAAATATATTATAAAAAAATTCATTAAATTTGTAGATTTTTTTTATATCTGGACATTCTATTATTTTTTTGAAAAATATAAATATACATTCTATATAGTTACACAAATTGTATAAAAAAATTTAAATTATGAAAATAATATAAAAATTTGACAATATTTGTTTTATATTTGATAATTAGAATTTTCAAATGAATTAGCACTCCGCCCACACAGAAAATATATCCTGCGCCCGCCACTGATCATTAGGCATGTCAGCAATATTTTCGAGAGATTTGGGGGGAGGGGGATAAAGTACATTTTTGCACTTTACCGTGAAATGCGGGGCATCCAGCCGTCCACGTGGCCATCGAATAATGCACACATCTCAAAGTGTATTGCACATGGCCCGTAAACGATTGGATGGTCGTACTTCACGGTAAAGTGCGGCAATGCACTTTACCACCCCCCACTTTCGTTTTCAAGGAGCTACCATTAAACTCATCAACTTTATTAAAGTATTTAACATGCATGATAATATATACATTACGATGATAAATTTGTATAAAAAATTGAAAATTAATGTATAACGAATTTTCACATTTATTAATTGATACTTTAGAGTGTGTTTATTTTAAGCTGTATTAATTAATTGATAGGGGCAGAGCTTCGTACATATCTGGGTCGAGATACTGTCGTGATTGGCCGTAGGGACAGAGTCTCGTGTCTATCACACGTGTGTGTGTATATACATAAGAAAAAAATATCCTTCAAATATTTATCTGTTCAAATTTATATTTTCTTTATTATAATTATATATATTTTTATAATTAGTTAATTTATGTATTTTTTTAATTTTATTTTAGCGGAACTGTGAAGGACAAATGTACTGTCGCGCTGGGAATGGTGAAACTTCATGTTGGACTCACGGTCAAAATTTGTGTGTGTGGGTTGTGAATATCCAAATTCGATCTACGAATAGTCAAATTTTATTCTTGCTTATTACTATTGCACAAAATGGGTGTGCTAGTGTCCCTTTGACCACCCTCTAAATCCTGCTATGTTTGTATAGCCGCGCCATTTTTAAGAGCACAGTTAATCTTGTCCACTCAATCTAGCGAAAATTCTCACATATCGCGTCTCCAACGCCAGTTGTACAAAACACATTATGACTCAGTTTGGCACGTCGGTGGCGGTCATGAACGCGGTGGTTATGAACCGTCGTTCATGAACGTCCGACCTCACCTAAGAAAATTCATCCACATTTACGTTCAAAACTAGTTTTATTTTCTTCGTGGGGCTTGTAACCGTTGTCATGCCAAATATATATTTTATGACTGTGATATTTTCAAAAACGCCGTGCCAAACGGAGCCTAGATTGTAGGAGTTTGAAATGCAAATTAACTCGGGGAAGAAAATTTTGGAATCATTAGTACGACGGTGTTGGACATTTTTTTTTGCTCTAAATTACATTCTTGTGCTCATAGTTATACATTTCTTTAAAATAATTTAATTTATAAAATATAAATTATGATATTTTGACCGTCGTTTTAAGTACTCGTATGTCTATATTATTAAATAAAACCAAAAGGTAAAAATACTGATCAATTTACAACTGTAATTTTCGAATAAAATTAGTGAGGAAAATTTGAACTGTATTTTGATTTAAAAAAAACGTCATGCTCATGATGCGTTGGATGTATATAAAATTTTCTCTTCGTTAAAAGGCTATATATTATACTTTTAATCACATGAAAAATACGAAATAGCGAATAATGAAACCCCGAAAACGAAATAAGTATGGATTTATGTAATACGCATGATATGCATTGTGTTTCTCCAAAGCAAGGAGCGAGACCTAAAATCGCGAATCGGTGGGCGGGATCGCGAATCCGTGGGCGGGTTTGGTTTGCTAATAAAATATACCCCTCTTTAAAACAAAGCCTTCAATTAATTTGAACAGTTTTTTTGTAGCTAACTAATATCCAAACCTGATAAAATTTGAAGTTTATATAAATGTTCTGTCTTGCTGACCCGCCAGAAATTAATGCTATTTATGGTATCATGTCACCAAGGACCCCAACCATAAATAGATACAAATTAATAATGTATTTGGTTAACTTTAGTAACAACTTGGAAGCCATGGGGGCCACCCATTGAAAGCTCATGTTTCTTGCCTATATATCTTCTAGTCGATCGTTCGGGATGCGGTTGTTAATAGAAGTCTATGTGCATCGCGCGCAGGGGCGGATTCAGAGGGAGCCCGAGAGACACTGGTATCCCCATTATTTTTCAAAATTGTTATGGCTATTCGCAGACCAAGTTCAGCTATGTGTGGCATTTGTGTTTATTAGAAATATATTGTGCACCCCCATTTATAATTTTCTGGATCCGCCACTGATTGCGCGGTGCTTTTTTCGATTTTTTTGTTGTGTAATTGACTGATGGTCGGTACGTGGAACCAACGAGCAAAAAAAAAATCCCGCATGATGCTCTACGTACGGGTTGCGTACTACTTTTTTCTCCCTTAACTGGCCTCATTTAGATTTTGGTTGGATGACATTTTTGCACTCGAATCACCGGCGATTTCATTTTTCATCGAAGAATTGGGTTCTGTTTGAGAAATTGTTTGGGATATGCTGCGAGAGCACTCCATTTCAAAGGCGCTTCATCATCGGCGCATTAAACTGATCGGATTTTAGGGGTGCAAATGAGTCGAGTTTGATAAAAATCCCAAGCTCTAGCATCTAGTGCATTATGTCAACTTTTTTTTTAAAGAAAATCATTTATGAATTTATATATATTCAATTCTCACATAAATAACATTACAAGCATGCAAGTAATATATATCATAATAAATTATGGTGTCACAACATTATTTAATTCAAAAATTATACAATTATTTTCTTTCATTCTTAAAATTAAGTCACTCTTTGAGTACTGTCACTAGATTCATGAATAGTCGAAAATGTTACCATTTTTACAATTTCTCGCTATATTTTGCGGGGTTATTTAATTTAGAATATTATTTTTGTAAGTTGTAATTTTATGTTGTTTGTTGGTCAGTGAGTATTTATCAAATGATAGCTAGGATATTGGTGCATGTATAGATGGCATATTTTGTTAGGTTCTAAGGTCATTAAAACAATAGTGCATGCAAACATAAGAAAATCATAAATCATTCACAATGTTAAATAAATTAGACTAAAATAATAGTGCATGCAAACATAAGAAAATCATAAATCTCAGCAACATCACACATCAGTCTAAAGTACGATCATATCATAGGATCATCACACATAATATCTAATAATCAACAAAAGAGTAAATAGTCCAAACAAAAAAATGTAACAAGAGCTAAACAGTGTTCTGAATTGAAATAAAACAATAAACAAATAATACTCAAGTTGCATCAACATCTTCAGATGTACAGCAGACCGTCCTAGTCAGGATCCCACTCAGCAAATGCTCATCTATCTCCAACATCTCATGTAATTTTCAACAGAGAATTTCATTTAAAATAAATTCAAATATTTGAAAATTTACATGTATATAGTTCTACTGTAAAAACGTAATACTTTACAATTAGATAAGAGGACACCTACTTAGAGTATTAAAAGTTCTACCTCAGAATCCATTATCAGTATCCAACGAAATGATCTTTATGGACTTATGGAAACAATAACTATATTTGTGTTCCAATATGGAATTTCACGGTTACTGTTTTCTAAAGTTAACTGGAAAACATCAAGTTTGGAATGAACCAATTAACAGAAAAAAGTCAAACTGAATCAGATTGTGTTATCAAATTTGGAATAACACGCTCTTCCAAGGTAAAAAAAAACAAATCCAAGTGAAGTTATTAACATCAGATTTGAAATGCAACAACTTATCAGATTCCTGCTCAACAATAAAGAGCATCAACGGAGCACAACATGTTTTATATGACAAAGGGAATCAGAAAAATCAAAACATTTACTTAGACTAGACTGATCTAAATCGTCTTTAGTCTCATTTCCCCACTATTTTGATTAATTGATCTTTTGACATTTCTTTCGTCAATAGATCAACAAGGTTATACTTCGATCACACATCGATCAAAGTGATAATTCTTTGTTCCTTCAAATAATTAAGCAAAACATGTCTCAGTCGTACATGTCTCCTCTTAGTATTATAGACAACATTCTTAATGACTTGAACTGCTACTTGATTATCACAATACAAGCTCAAAGATTGACTTGTAACCTAGACAGTGAAATATCTAGAATTAAATTTCTGATCCAGTCTATCTCTTCACCAACCGAAGCTAAGACAAAAAATTTTGTTTCCATAGACGACAAAGTTATACAAGTTTGTCTTTTGGATTTCCAAGTAATAGCAGTTCCACCAAAAGTGAGTATATATCTACTGGTAGACTTACTGTTACTAACTTCTGAATATCACGAGGCATCCGAGTATTCATCCACATTAGGAGGGTGATCAGTGTAGCACAGAGCATGATCTTTAGTATCTCTCGGGTATCTCATCAGCCTATCTAGGGCATCCATACATGAGATTACCAATTATCTTTGAGTATTTTACTTAATCAATGCTGGCCCCTACAATCAGTGGCGGATCCAGGAAATTGATAATGGGGGGGGGGGGGGGGGCACAAAAATTTTTAAAAATAAAATGACAAGTAAATATTAAAATTTTTGCACTATAAAGTCATACAAAACTACATAACACTGAAAATTACAAACTACATGAAAAATTATAATTGTCCACGACGAGTTTTCATTTTTTGAAAACGATCAATAACATCATCATCAGTTACTTTCAAAAATGTCTCTCGCTCAATAAAAGTGATTAGACAATCATTCAACATTTGATCGCTCATACTATTGCGCAACTTGTTCTTCACATAATTCATGCCTGAGAAAACTCTTTCCACACTTGCAGTTGCCACGGGAAGAATCAATACAAACTTCAAAAGCTTGTAGATTTGTTGATAAGCAACAGATTTACAAGTTTCAACAAGCTTCATAGATAGATGACCAAGGTCCTTCAAATTAGAAAATCTCTCATCACTTTTCATATCGACAATGTAGTTGTCAAGTTGAAATTCCAAATTAAATAACTCCAAACTTGAAAAGTCATTCGGATATAACTCTGCAAGTCGCTGCACTTTTTGCTTGTCAAAACAACCAAATGAGTTAGCGGGATTCAAGCAAGCCATACAATGAAGCAACTTCATACTCTAATCATTCAAATTGGAACAAAAAAACCATTGAGGGTATGAATTTCATTTTGTTGTTTTTTATAATTGAATGCAGGGGATTCATGCTTAAGAGTGGGCAGGAAATAGCTGCTCGTTTAAATCCTAATGAAAAGCTGCTCGTTTAAATCCTAATGAAAAGCTGCTCGTTTTTATCATTGGATGTTGTTTTCATGCTTAAGAGTGGGCAGGAAATAGCCTTCCCAAACTTCCCTAAATCTTAATGAAAAGCTGCTCGTTTAAATCTGCTAAATCTGCGCACCTGAGCTGGAGCCTGGAAAACGATTGACGGCACGGAGGCTGGACTCTGGAGAACCGAGAACCGACGGGCGACGGGCGACGGCACGGCACTGACGGCACAGCCTGGGGGACAGCGGGAGTCGGGACTCGGGAGCGAGATGGTGAGAGCCGAGAGCGGCCGAGCGGCGAGCGGAGCGGGAGTTAGGGTTTGGCCGGCCCGAGCGGGAGCGAGATGGGAATAATGGGGGGGGGGGGGCAAGTGTCAAAGAAGAATAATGGGGGGCCAGTGCTCGTTTAAATCCTAAATGGTGTGCGATTAGCCAACATTAAGTGTGCGAATATCCAAATTTTTGGGGCCTCATAGAAAATTTCGAAAAATAATGGGGGGCCAGTGTCCCTAGGGCCCCCCTCTGGATCCGCCCATGCCTACAATAGGACTCAACTTGACATTGTGATTAAAAAGTGTCTCCATTGTCCTACAATATTTGTATCCCTAGGTAGAAAGAAGTTGCTCTATATAATGAGTTTGACTAAGAGTAACACGACCCTTATCCACTCTAACTTTCATACATAATAGGGTATCAACATGACCAATATCTTTCATGTCAAATTCTTTTACGAGGGTGGATTTAATATCCCTCACTGCAGCAAAATTTGACCCCAAAATCAACATGTCATTCATATATAGACATATGATGAATGTCTTATTTGACACCGAGCGATGAAAAAAATATTTTTCAGAGAGACTGGATTGAAATCCAAAGCTCTTTACCACTTGGTCAAATTTCATGTGTCACATCTTATGTGTTTGTTTAAACTCATAGATTGATTTGTCTAATTTGCACACTTTATCTTTTAGATCCTAATGCACATAACTTTCAGGTTATGCATGTAGATCTCTTCATTAAGCTTTTCATTTAAGAATATTTTCTTTACATTCATTTGATGAACTATAAAGTTCTCAATAGATGATAAAACAAGAAGAATTCTTATAATAGATAGGTGACCCTCAAGTGAATAAACATCAAATTAAAGAGTCTTTTCTCCCATAATGTTTATAACCTTTAACTACTAAGTGTGCTTTATATCTAGATATAGACCCATCACTTCGTAATTTTTTCTTCAACACTCACTTGCATCCTAAGACTTTAGCTCCTTTAGGCATGTCAACTAAATGTCAAGTCTTGTTCTATAGCAATGAGTCTATTTCATCATCAATGGTCTATGCCCACATCAACGAATCTCTAGATCTCATTGCTTCCTGGTAGGAGAATGCATCATCTTCTAAGTGATAGGTGACAAAATTTTCACCAAAATTCTTTGGGATTTTATCTCTTGTAGATGCTTTAACTGAAATTAGTTCAACCTCTAAAAGTTGGGGAGCAGTGTCAGAGGGGTCAACATCAGATTCTATAGTAGATTCTGAAAATCATATTAGTATACCTGAACACGGTTAAGCCTTCATCTTTGACAAACTTATTTTCAAAGAATACGACATCTCTAGACTCTATCAATGAATTAGTGGACAGATCTAGAAACCAATCAGTTGCACTATCTTCTGCACTACCTAGATAAACACAGGTTATTGTTCTAGATTCCACCTTAGGTCTCATAAGGTCTTGTATCCTAACATAAGCAATATATCCTCAAGTCTTTAGAGTATCAACTCTATAGGGATGAATATGCCACATCTCATAAGGAGTAGAAGTGAGCTTCGAATGAAGCAATATATTTAGAATGTGATTTGCAGATATCACTGCTTCTCCCTAAAAATAATTAGGCATGTCAGTTATGAGTAGCATAGAATTCAATATTTTTGTTAAAATTCTATTCTTTTGCTCAGCAACATTATTAGACAGGGGTGAGTAAGGGGTCATGGTCTTAAATGTCTCAAATACTTCATCTTTCGATTTCATTAGAAACACACGATAGTATCTAGAATAATTGTATATGAATATAATGAGATACTTACTCCCCCTCTAGTGACATGACTCCTAAAATCATAGAGGTCGGAATGCATCGATTCAAGAAGTTGTGCTTCTAGAAATCGATTTGAAAGATTTTCTAGCGATTTTAGTTTGTGCACACCTCACACTTATCAAATTGAATACAAGGATCTAAAGGGATATTATGAATTTTAGCTAGATCTCGCATTTTCCTATAGTTTACATGTCTAAGTCTGTTATGTAGCAACTTAGGACCATTAGAGTTTAACTCACTTGGTTAATGATATCATTGTTTAGGATAAGTGTATACATTCCATTGATCAAGAACGCACAACCAAAAAAGTGAGAATTAACTGCTAACGTTATTCTACCGTTGAAAGTTGTGATTGTCATTCCAGCATTATCTAACAAACTTTTTGAAATTAGATTCTTTGTTAAACTAGGAACCACTCTAACATGCTTTAGAGTTAAAGTTTTACCTGAATAGAGAACCAGCTTTGTTGTCCAACATGAGTCATCGTGATCTCTCCTTCATTGCAATTCTCCACTTTATCTTTGACCTCTGTGACCTTAGTGAGAAGATCTTTGTCATTTGTCACATGATAAGTAGCACCACTATCCAGCCACCGCTCAGAAGACACGTTGTGGTGACTACTCACAATCATAGCCACAAAAGACTTAGGATCAGAGTTGTCTATCAGCATGTTAGCATTATTTTGCGGGGGCTTCCTTCTTCCTCTTCTTCTTCTTCTTTGGAGCCATGCATTCTACGGCCCAGTGATCCCACTTCCCGAGGTTATGACACTTGTCCTTCTTCCTTTTGAAAGAAGTCTTTTTGGCTGGTAACTATACAGAGGTTTCACATTTAGGTGTCAGTAGCTTCTGATGAGGTTTGTCGGATCGTGAAACGAAGTTGAACCCCTGTGTGGATTGATCAACTTGCTCCAAACTCTTACCAACAATATTAATCATCAATATAGATGTACCTTTTGAGTTTATCTAGTGTGATCCGCTCCTTCAGTCTGTGCATTTCAGTCTTGAAGGTGATCCACCCAAGAGGCAGCTTGCTAAGAATCAAACTCAAAAAAAGTTTATCAGACAAGTCAGATTATTCATTTTTCAGCTTGAGCTACATATTTTTCCAATTTTATAAGCTGAGAGGTCACTGACGAGTTCATATTGAACTTAAAGTTAAAGATGCGACGACCCAGGATTTACCCTGCCTTCGCACAGGACTATTCCTGACTTCCTGGGCTTTACCTGGCACCGTCACCGGGCTGCAACCCATTCACCCAACCCCTCTCTAGCCTACTTTTGGGCACATCGAGTTGTTGGAGGCCTCTGCCCCTCTTTTGATAAGCAAACTCCATAGTGATGAGAAGTGAAAGAACTCCATAGTTAAGCGTGCTCAGGCTAGAGAAATTTCGGGATAGGTGACCTCCTGGGAAGTCCTCGTAGGTATGCTGAACTATGGAGTTTGCTTATCAAAAGAGGGGCAGAGGCCTCCAACAACCCGCTGTGCCCGGAAGTACGCTAGAGAGGGGTTGGGTGAATGGGCTGCAGCCCGGTTACGGTGCCAGGTAAAACCCAGGAAGCCAGGAATAGTCTTGTGCGAAGGCAGGGTAAATCCTGGGTTGTCATAATAAAAAGTGTCTGTAGGCACGCTGAACTATGGAGTTTACTCATCAAAAGGGGGCAGTTGACTGCAACAACCCGCTGTGCTCAGAAGTAGGCCAGAGAGGGGTTGGGTGCTTGGGTTGTAGCCCGGTGACGGTGCCAGGTAAAGCCCAGGAAGCCAGGAATAGTCCTGCACGTAGTCAGGGTAAATCCTGGGTCGTCATAATAAAAGTGCACTGTCACCGGGCTTTACCTGACACCGTCACCGGGCTGCAACCCAAGCACCTAACCCCTCTCTGGCCTACTTTCAGGCACATCGGGTTGTTGGGGGTCTCTGCCCCCCTTTTGATGAGTAAACTCCATTGTTCAGCGTGCCTACGACGACTTCCCAGGAGGTCACCCATCCCAAAATTTCTCTGGCATGAGCACGCTTAACTATGGAGTTCTTTCACTTCTCATCACCAATTGAGCTGCAGCTAAAATGGTGATGAGAAGTGAAAGAACTCCGTAGTTAAGCGTGCTCAGACTAGAGAATTTTTGGGATGGGTGACCACCTGGGAAGTCCCCGTAGACAGGCTGAACTATGGAGTTTACTCATCAAAGTGGTGTGTGTGGGGGGGGGGGGGGGGGGGCAGAGACCCCCAACAACCCGATGTGCCTGGAAGTAGGCCAGAGAGGGTTGGGTGCTTGGTCTGTAGCCCGGTGACGGTGCCAGGCAAATTCCAGGTAGCCAGGAATAGTCCTGCGCGAAGTCAGGGTAAATCCTGGGTCGTCATAGAAGAACTTCTCTCCGAGGAGAGTTTTTGATTGTCCATCTTCCTTCTAGAAGTGTGTGTTCAGGCGGTCTCGTATCTCTTTCGCGGTTTTATACGCATTGTAGGTCATATCAAGTCGAGGGTTTAGGAAATTCAAAAGGTAATCCCTGCAGAAATCATCGTCTTTGCTCTACTGATATTCGTCTACGTCTTCACGAGTCGTGGCGAAATCACTAAGAACGGTGTAGAAAATCTCACATTCTTTCATTCCCAGTTGGACAAGCAGTTTTTAACCGTGGAAGTCAGTGGTGTCAAATGACTGCAACTTAACAATGTCGTATGCGATTCGCTTCGACATCTTGGACTTAAACAGAAAAACTGGAAAATGTCACCTGATCCGAGTTGAGACGAGCCAATCCACTTCAGATCCAATCCAGAGATAAGTCCACTCCTTCTACTGGCTGAGACCAGATCTTTGTCGTTGAGAAAGAACACTGCCAAAGTCACTAGAAGCACTGCCAAATATCGACTAGAAACTGTGCCAAAATATTGGAGACCTCTAGCCGACAAGCCAAAAATATCGGCGAGACTACCTGTCGACAAAGCCAAAATATCGACTAGAAACCTGCCAATTTGTCGACAAGACGACTGATCGAGACAGAGGTTTGTCGGCCAGAAGAATGCCCGACATAGAGCTTTGTCTGCTAGATGACTGCCCGACACAGAGCTTTGTCGGGTAGACTTCCAATTGACACGAAGGAATGTCAGCGAGACTTCTTTGTCGACTAGACCATGTGCTTGTCGACGAGATCTGCCACTTGTCGGCGAGACCTCCAGTGGACAAAATTTCATTGTCGACGAGACTTAGCAGAAACCTAGATCTGACTCCGACGGCAACAAATCTACAACTGCGACTCCGGGATCTTCAGCGTCGACGACGTGCTCTTCAGCGGCGACGGCGGGATCTTCAGCGGCGACGACGGGATCTTCAGCGGCTAGAGCAAGAAAGGTTCTCCTCCAGGCGGCGACGGAAAGATCCTGAGAAATATCTCCTCCATAACGACGCTGCAGCGGCAAGAGCGAGAAAAGATCTCCTCCTCCTCCTGGCGGCAGCGACAACGGGCGCAAGAGCTTTGGAAGAACTCCTTCTCCCTTCGATCGACAACAAGAACAGAAAACAGAGCGAAGAATCGTTGTTGACTTCTTCGATCGAGCACGAGCACACACGGGAGCGACGACGGATGTAGAAGCAAAAAATGGCTGCGGGATCGGAAAAAACCTAAGCAATTACTTTGTGAATGTTGGGTTTGGACTCCGCTCAAAGTATTCTACATGGTCTATCAAGTTTGAAATAATCTTATATAGTACCTCTAACGTAGAGCATTGCCCTAGACAGATACAAAACTCATGGGTTTCTACCTAGTCAGTCTCGACACGCGCGGATATATACTAAATTATTCAACAATAAGCGCGGCCCCGTAAAAAAAAATCGGTTCACACTCTCGGCACACGGCCGCGTGTTTCGGGCGTTTATCCAAAAAGTCGGGTTGATTCTTGCAAAAATGTCTCCACTTGGGTCTGGGGCGCATAATTGTCCACACGCCCATGACATACGGGCGCGTGCTGCGGGCGTATGATTTCAAAAGTCGCGTCATTTTCCCTAGAACTGCCGTCAACCGTTATCCCGCCATTTTGGATTCACACGCCCTCGGTACACGGGCGTGTGTTTCTAATACTCTATGAGTATAGCAAATATACGTATTTAGAACTTTGTTTCTTAAATCAACACGATCAATCACTCCAATTTCTGTACGTCCTTATGTGCGGCCATATAAGTTCGTATTAAGTTGACAATAAGATTAATCTTTTGACTACTTCTAGATCACAAAATTCCAATCTACTGTATATTATACATTTTGTCCAAAAGTTTAGCCGAAGGAGTAGTGCTCATTATTGACGATGAATAAAAGTCGTCGTTTTAAACCTAAAATTTCATAGAAGCATTCATCTCACAGCAAACAAAACTGATAAAATTAAATATTTCGTCATTTTCATTAATTTTTTGAAATAAATTTCAACTTTAAACCTCTATCATAAACAATTATAATGAATATACATGTATGTTTGGCAGGACAACGGTCAGGACCATCACCAAAAAAACAAAACTAGTTTTGAACATAAAATGGACGAAGTTTCTTAGGTAAAGCCGGACGTATCATAGCCACCGCACCAAACGGAGCTTTAATATATTTATTATTATAAAAATTAATATAAAAAAAAAAAGAAAAAGGATACAAAAAAAATCATTTTCTAAACAATACATATTATATTAGGTTTGTTATTCACAAACTATATATGTTATCAGATATTTTTGTTATCCATAGATTAGTAAAGAAAAAAAAAAGAATTTTGATCGTCCTCTTAGCCTTCCTCACCACAAGGAGAGAGTAATCCTAGCTATTTAAATCATCCCAAACAAATCCCAGCCATCCAATCTTTTTAAGCAAACAGAAATCGCATGAATAACGAAGAAATCTCTATCCGCGCATTCATTTTATGAATCACGAAGCGTGCACACATTGAAAATTAGCCTGCGGATAACAATTTGTAAACTAAAATAAACTAAAATAAAAGATGGATCTGTAGATAGACATTTATGATCTATGAATAACAATTGCATATTATATTGAGCCATTTAACACAATCTGACAATCATATAGCACACAAATAACACAGTACCGATAAAGTACATAAACCGTAGAATGGAATTTAAATTTATTTAAAAAAAAAACAAATATAAACTAAGGCTCTATTTGGGGGGACTTATTTTTACCGGTCAAACGGTTACGACCGCATGAACCGGACATTAATTTAAGGTCCGGTTCATGCGGTCGTAACCGCTTGACCGGTGAAAATAAGTCCCCCCAAACTAAGCCTAAATTGAATTGATATTAGCATTCCAATTTTTGTTATTTCCATCCCAAAAAATTGTAAAAATTTGAATTATATTTGTAGTCCAATTCTCGTTAATCACATCCCATCAAATTACCTTCTGCTCTCTCTAAATCCTAGCCGTAGTTCTATCGGCCGCGTCGTCTTTCCCCCTCTTCAATTAACCTTCTTCGAAAAAAGAATAAAATTATCCAACGAAAATCCCCCAAAAGTAGTCAATTTTCTAATCAGAGAAAGATTTGCATGTCATTTAACTTGTTTTAGAGTTAATTCCTCTATGCATGTCATTTAACTTATTTTTCTACTATGTTTTTAAATTATTTTAGAGTTTTTAAGATATTTCTTTAGGCATCTAGTGCTTAATAAATCAGCAAAATGTTCGGCTTATTTGGAATGGAAGTGAGGTGCAAATATAATTTCGGACTACAAATAAATTAGTAAAATAACGGCGGGATGGTTTGTTCGTTCTTGAAAAAGTTTTCCGGATCCCATTTTGACTTTGTAGCAGCCAGCCTCTCGAAGTTTGACTTATAATACTTTCTTCCCCAAACTTTAGCCCTGTCGTAGCTGTCCGCCGTCCCTCCCCTGTTTCTTCCCAAGTCAAGATCCCTGAAGTTCAGATAAGCACCTCGAGGATTCTTCGACACGAACGGAGCCATGAATTCGTAAAACCTTCTTGAGTAATCCATGTTCTTCTTCGCCGCCTTCTCCCCCTGCTCCAGCCACAGCACAATATGCTGTATCACAAACTTGCTTCCATTTCTATGAGGAAATGGAGTCTCCGTCTCTGCTATCTCACCCACCTTCCCTCCCAGCGGTTCGATCAGCATCGTCGGCTGCACATCTCCTTCGATCATATACTTCCAGATCTTCTCCCAGCTCTTCCCTGTGATGGGTTCCGTCACTATGTCGGACTTGATCTTGAAGGAGGCGCTTATTGCAGCCGGACTTCTGTCGAGTAGAAGACTTATAGGCCCGCCGTTTATGCTAGGCAGAGGGAAAGAAGAGAAGACGACGATGGATTCAATCCAGGTCGTCACCTTGCAGTCCTTCGCAGTCAGCCGGAGCTCCGGCATGCTCTCGTTCATTATATGAAGGAGTTCTTTTAACTCCCCCAAGAACAATGAACTGAAAGTGGCTTCAACGGTCTTATTCACCACGCCCAAAGTTGCGCTGATGTACAGCCGGTTGTCCGCTCTGTAAGCTTCCTGCTGCCATTGGGTGACAGCTCTGGTTGCTCCCTGGCTTAAATCCATGGACTTGACGAAGACTGTGACTGTCGGGGGGATCTTAACAAGCTTTATCTTGTAGGCGATGATGACTCCGAAGCTTACACCGCCGCCGCCTCTTAACGCCCAGAAGAGATCCTCTCCCATGGATTCTCTTTTGAGGAGCTGGCCGGCGGCGTCGATGATTAGTATGTCGACGACATTGTCCACGGCTGCGCCGTGGGCTCTCATGATCGTGCCGATGCCTCCACCGCTGATGTGTCCGCCGACGCCGACGGTGGGGCAGAATCCGGCGGGGAAGGCTAGTGTTCTGCTTTTTGAAGCGATGGCGAAGTAAAGCTCGCCGAGGGTGGCGCCGGATTGAACCCAAGCTGCGTTGCGGCCGTCGTGGAGGTCAAATGAGATGGACCGGAGGTGGAGGAGGTCGAGGATTAGGAAGGGGCCGAGGGTGGAGGAGTAGGAGAGACCTTCATAATCGTGGCCGCCGCTTCTGGTTCGGACCTGGAGATTTAGCTGTCGAGAACAGAGGACGACGGCCTGCGCGTGTGATTCGTGGGTTGGGGTCACGATGAGGAAGGGCTTGGGATCGTCTCCGTTGGAGATAACGCGTTGGTTTTGGAGCGGGGTTAAGAAGGCGGCGGTGAAGTTATTGGAATTGGGGAAGAATAGAAGGCTGCGTGGAACAGAGTTGCTGAGGAGGCATGGGAGGATGGATTCATGAGTGGAGATTGGAGCTGGATTAATGGCGGCGAGAGAGATGTAGTACTGCGGGAGGAAGAGAAGGGAGAGGAGGATGGCCGAGGAGGAAGACGAGATGGGATGGAGATCCATCGATCTGTGAGCAGCAGGTGTTGGTTGCTCTGTTTTTGTGCCGGCTTTGGAACGCACTCTGATGATCTAATTGGGTGTAATCCGGTAGGTATATATAAAGCTGCAGGGAAACGGTGTTCTCAATTCCGGCCATTCAGACTTTTAAATGCCGTGTGTTTGGTGGAAATATTTATAAATGAATTAATTTTATTCAATGCAGACAAGTGTTCCTCACGTGAGATCGGGTGTTCACGACCGACCCGACCGTGTGTTCACGAACGACGGCTCATAACCACCGCGTTCGCACGGCCGCCACCGTCGTGCCAAATGAAGCCAAGGAGTAAATAATACAAAACTATAATTTCCATGGTGGGACTTGGGAGCGATTTTTCAGTCCTGATTATCAAAAGCAGTACACTTTGTAATGCACTACAATGGGCCCTACAATATGCTGCAATGGGCCCTTAAATATACTGCTATGGGCCCTGCAATAAAATGCAAAAATGGAGGGCCTACATGAGCGTTGTGAAAATTCAAGGTAGCAAATAGAGCAGCGCTGAAACTGGTAGGGGTGATGAGAAATGAAATTATTGTGTTTGGATAAATTATTTTTGAATTTTATTTTGAGTATTGTTATGCATCTAGTGAATGGATAAAGGTCCATGAGGGTGCGATTAGTAGAAGCTCTATCATTAGAAAGTGGAGTTAGTGGGCCAGAGTCAAGCCCGCGATCGTAGAGAGGTGGAGGAACCAGCCGACGCGCAATTCACGTTTTATCAGCGTAAGGCACGGTCAAGGCCGCACCCCACTACTGGGGTGCGATTAGTACCGACCCCACTACTGGGGTGCGGGTAGCCCACACCCCCCCCATGGTAGGGGGTGCGGCCAAACCGCACCCCTATCGAGGGATGCGGCCAAACCGCCCCCCTCCCCTTAGCGGGGTACGGTCGGAGTGTTGAGCTAGAGAGCACGCAAGCCCGACCAGAGCACCTGCAAATTAGTTCGAGCAAGTACCTACACGACCGCTTAGCGGTATGCCGATACACAACCAAAAACACAGCACAAAATAACAACAATAAAAGTGACACGCAGATATAACGTGGAAACCCAATAGGGTGAAAACCACGGGACGATCGGAGTCCAACCCGGAAAGCCGCCACTAAAAATGTGTAAAACAGATAGGCAATTACAAGGCTTTCCCTCCTCGATCCACACAGGATCTTCACCAACTTCGCACCACACAATAATACACAATAAACAGTAGCAAAAGGTTGCAAGTTACCGACAGTGGCGGACGAGACGGATTACACAAATCCTCTCCAAGATGCCTCTTCGAATCCTTGCCCAAGTCTGCTCCAGATCCAATCCATGTATGGCGAAGTATTCCTCGTCAACGTCGCAGAGACGTCCGAAAGCTCTCCCCAAACTAAGACGCTTGCCACAAAGGCCTCACTAGAAACACTTTCAATGCTTGAGATGGGAGAGAAGTTGATTGCCTTACCCCTCCTCCTTCATGCCTATTTATAAGGCCAAAACCAAGGGGTAGATGGTGGTAGATGGCATGTGGAGGAAGCTTCCTTGAAGCTTTCATGAAGCTTGCATGAAGCTTCCCTCGGTCAAAGAACACATGTTGAATAATATGAAGCTTCCTTTGGCCACCTTCCTAGAAGCTTCCTTTAAGAGCACATGTTGACTTCCCCTCTTTCCAGGAAGCTTCCTTCAAGTCTAAGACGGCTAGCCTCTTTTCACACTTAGGAGAAAATACATCATCAAATCTCCCCCTTTTCGACTAAGTGAAAAATGTGTCCTTCTAATAATCTTCATTTGGTAAGACCTTCATGTCTCCTCCATATGTCGATAGATCCAGCGCCACCAAGTTCGAGTTAGTAAAACTCGAATCCACAGTTTTCTCCACAAAGGACGGGAACTGCACCCAATAATTTATCCCCTTTCACATCGAGGCGGAAGAAACCGCCATTCCGGCGATTCTAACGCAATGCTCGAACTTCCCCCTTGGCACTGTCTTGGTCAGCATGTCTGCCCCATTGTCATCAGTGTGCACCTTCTGAAGATCAAGCTCCTTCTGCTCCAGGACATCTCATATCCAATGATACCGAGTGTCGATGTGCTTCGACCTCGAGTGAAACGTGGGGTTCTTCCCTAGGTGGATAGCGCTCTGATTGTCACACAAGAGTGTGTATCGGTCCTGAGTGAATCCAAGTTCTTTGATGAACCTCTTCATCCAAAGAAACTCTTTCCCAGCCTCAGTAACCGCAATGAACTCAGCCTCTGTGGTAGACAGTGCAACGCACTTCTGCAGTCTCGACGCCCACGAGACAGCTCCCCCTGCAAACAGAATCATGTACCCTGACGTCGACCTCCTAGAATCCAAATCTCCAGCCATGTCCGCATCAGTGTAGCCCAACAGCTCTGGCTCACTGCCTCCAAATCTCAGCGTCAAGTTTGACGTCCCCTGTAAGTACCTTAAAATCCATTTCACCGCGCTCCAATGTTCTCTCCCAGGATTGGAGAGAAATCTACTGACGGTCCCGACCGCATGCGCAATGTCTGGACGTGTACACACCATCGCATACATAAGGCTCCCAACTGCAGATGCATACGGAACCTTCTGCATCTCCTCGATCTCCTCGGGTGTGCTGGGGCACTGATCAGCGGTAAGTCTGAAGTGAGCTGCAAGAGGCACGCTCACCTTCTTCGCCTGATCCATATCAAATCTCTGCAACACCTTGCGGATATACCGCTCCTGTGATATCCAGAGCAATCTGGTTCCCCTGTCTCTGCGAATGTGCATCCCTAGAATGGTCTTCGCAGCACCCAGATCCTTCATCTCAAAGGCGGAACTCAACTGCCCCTTCAACTCAGCAATACGAGCAGTGTTCCTCCCGACGATCAACATATCGTCCACATACAACAGCAGAATCACAAAATCCTCTGGAGCATACTCCTTGATGAACACACAGTGGTCAAGGGTGGTCCTCCTGAAGCGGATCTCCTCAATAAAGGAATCAAACTTCCTATACCATTGCCGCGGGGCCTGCTTCAGGCCATACAAACTCTTCTGCAAGCGGCACACCAGACCTTCCTTCCCTTTGACACTGAAGCCCTCAGGCTGATCCATGTATAGCTCCTCCTCAAGATCGCCATGCAGAAAGGCGGTCTTGACATCCATCTGCTCTATCTCCAAGTCTAGCCTCGCAGCAAGGCCAAGTACCACACGAATAGATGACATCTTCACCACAGGTGAGAAGATCTCATCGAAGTCAACACCCTGTCGCTGACCAAAGCCCTTCACCACCAGCCTGGCCTTGTATCTGGGAGGTGTAGAGGAATCTCCCTGCTTCACCCTGAAAATCCACCGATTCTTCAAGGCCTTCTTGCCCTTAGGCAGTCTCACCAGATCATACGTGTGGTTCTTCTGCAGCGACTGCATCTCCTCCTGCATAGCAGCCATCCACTGACGCTTCTCAGCACTCTCCACAGCCTCGTCATAGCTCTCAGGCTCCCCCGCATCAGTCAGCAGTATAAACTCTGATGCAGAATATCTGGCGGACGGGTGCCTGGCACGATCTGATCTCCGCAAGGCAGGCTCAGGGGCCAGTGCAGGCACATCATCAGCAATGTCCTCAGCGACTCCTGGTTCACCATCAGTGGTGATATCATGATCCGGAAGGGTATCAGTACCCTGTGCTGGCTCAGGCTCAGCAGCCTCCTCAACGTCATCATCTCCAACCATAGGTGACTCTGCAGCAGCACGAGAGTCAACCTCCAACTCAACAGTCCCCTCAGGATCACCAACAGTCTGATCCTCACAGAACACAACATCCCGGCTACGTACAAGCTTTTTCTCAACTGGATCAAAGAACCTGTACCCAAACTCTCCACTGTAGCCGTACCCCAAGAAAATACACTGGAGGGTCTTCGAATCCAACTTCGATCTCTCGTCCCTGGGGACGTGCACAAAGGCTTTGCAGCCAAATACCCGCAAGTGACTGTAAGAGGGGTCTTTCCCATACCAGACCCTATCTGGGACATCCTCCTGAAGAGCTGAACTCGGCGAGAGGTTGATGACATGCGCTGCAGTAAGAAGAGCTTCGCCCCAAAACATCCCTGGCAGCTTCGACTCAGATAGCATGCACCGAATCCTCTCCATCAGTGTCCGATTCATCCTCTCAGCTACGCCATTCAGCTGTGGCGTCTTCGGTGGGGTCTTCTCATGTCTAATGCCATGGTCTCTACAGTACTCATCAAACGGACCAATGTACTCTCCCCCGTTATCGGACCTGATGCATCTCAGTTTCTTCCCAGACTGTCTCTCCACCTCAGCGTGGAATCTCCTGAAAGTATCGAGGACCTGATCTTTGGTCTTGATAGCATAGACCCAAAGCTTCCTCGAGTGATCATCAATGAAGGTAACAAAGTATGAAGCACCTCCTCTAGTCTGGACCTTCAGTGGTCCGCAAACGTCTGTGTGAACTAGCTCCAACGGCTCCGATCTCCTGGTGGACGTGTGGCTGTGAAATGAAATCCTGTTCTGTTTCCCAGCCATACAGTGGTCGCACCTCTCCAAGTGATCACCAGAAATATCACTAATTAGCTTCTTCTTTGCTAGGCATCCCAAACCCTTCTGGCTAATGTGTGCCAGCCTCCTATGCCATAAGGAAGTGGATGCCTCGTCCCTAACGGAGTTGGCCTGAACAGCTTCAGGCCTCCCCTCCATGTAGTACAGTCCAGAATCTCTATAACCTCGGGCCATCACAAGTGATCCCCTGATCAGCTTGCAGAAATCTCCTCCAAAGATGCCCAAGTGTCCTTCGTCTCCAAGTTTGCCGACCGATATCAGATTGAAGCGAATATCTGGCACATGCCGTACATCCCTCAGCACTAGTAGGGCTCCAGTACTCGTCTTCAGATGCATGTCTCCACGCCCAATCACCTTGGACGTATCCCCATTGCCCATCTTCAACACCCCACAGTCATGAGTGGTGTAGGTGGAAAATAACTCCCTGTTGTGGGAGACATGCGCAGAAGCTCCAGTATCAACGATCCAAGACTGGTCATCACACGCGAGAGCGGCAGTGACGTCGTCGCCAATAATAATGACGTCGTCCTCCTCAGTCGAAACAGTGGCCGTCGTGTGACCCTCATCATTGCCTTCAGTGGCAATCCCCTTCTTCTTCTGATCGTTCTTCAAGGAATAGCAGAACTTCTTGATGTGACCCTTCTTATGGCAGTAGTGGCATTCCACATTCTGATAACGTGACTTCAACTTGCCTCTACTCTGACTCTTGTCCTCCTTCCTTCCTCGGCTTTTACTCCTTCCTCTCCCCCTGGACTCAGTATAAAGAACATCAGCTCGTGAAGAAGAGCCTGAAGTCCCCTGAGACTTTCGTCTCACCTCCTCATTCAAGATCCCACTCTTGGCGATTTCCATGGAAACAATCCCCTGGGGGGAAGAATTGATCAGAGAAACTCTGACCATCTCCCACGAGTCTGGAAGTGACTTGAGTAGCCACAAAGCATTCACTTCGTCTTCAAACGTCACCTTCATAGCAGTCAGACGATCAATAATTCCCTGGAACTCGTTGACATGATCCAAAATGGGTGAGCCATCTCGGTATCTGAACTCTCCAAGCTTCTTCAGCAAATACAGCTTGTTGATGCCCGTGCTCTTGGCATACAACGTCTCGAGAGTCTTCCACAAAGTCTTCGCATCAGTGATGCTAGCCACATGGTTGTAGACGTTCGGCTCCACGAACCGTCTAATGAACCCACACAGCTTCCGATGCTCCACCTTCCACTTTGCCGCATCCATGTCCTTTGGCATCTCCTCAAAGATAGGAGCATGCCAACCCTTCACGTATATCAGATCCTCCATTAGAAGATGCCAATGGTGATAGTTTGCGCCGTTTAGTTTTACCATTTGCTCGGAGCCTGAACCTGAAGTGGACTCCATTATGCTCTGTCACTGATCGGACTGACCTCAGTTCTCTGAGCCGACTATTTCCAAGAAAGGAATCAAAGAGGATAGGGAGCGGACCAATGGTCGTCACCCACCGCACCCGATCACTAACCCGAAATATCCGATCGGCTCGTCTCGAATCCCAAATAGGTCAGCCCGATGACTGCTCTGATAATGAACCTAGCTCTGATACCACTTGTTGGGCTAGAGAGCACGCAAGCCCGACCAGAGCACCTGCAAATTAGTTCGAGCAAGTACCTACACGACCGCTTAGCGGTATGCCGATACACAACCAAAAACACAGCACAAAATAACAACAATAAAAGTGACACGCAGATATAACGTGGAAACCCAATAGGGTGAAAACCACGGGACGATCGGAGTCCAACCCGGAAAGCCGCCACTAAAAATGTGTAAAAAAGATAGGCAATTACAAGGCTTTACCTCCTCGATCCACACAGGATCTTCACCAACTTCGCACCACACAATAATACACAATAAACAGTAGCAAAAGGTTGCAAGTTACCGACAGTGGCGGACGAGACGGATTACACAAATCCTCTCCAAGATGCCTCTTCGAATCCTTGCCCAAGTCTGCTCCAGATCCAATCCGTGTATGGCGAAGTATTCCTCGTCAACGTCGCAGAGACGTCCGAAAGCTCTCCCCAAACTAAGACGCTTGCCACAAAGGCCTCACTAGAAACACTTTCAATGCTTGAGATGGGAGAGAAGTTGATTGCCTTACCCCTCCTCCTTCATGCCTATTTATAAGGCCAAAACCAAGGGGTAGATGGTGGTAGATGGCATGTGGAGGAAGCTTCCTTGAAGCTTCCATGAAGCTTGCATGAAGCTTCCCTCGGTCAAAGAACACATGTCGAATAATATGAAGCTTCCTTTGGCCACCTTCCTAGAAGCTTCCTTTAAGAGCACATGTTGACTTCCCCTCTTTCCAGGAAGCTTCCTTCAAGTCTAAGACGGCTAGCCTCTTTTCACACTTACGAGAAAATACCTCATCACGGAGCCCCCTTTTCCTAGGGGGCATCCTCGCTTTCATAGCAACTGCTTTCCAATTGCACTCGCCCGATCTCCGTTCGCCCAGAGCGCTCCCGTGCTCGTTGCGCGCTCAGACCGCTCCCGTGGTCGTTGCGCGCTCAGAATGCTCTCGAGTTCCTTGCACGCTCAGAACACTCCCGCGCTCATTGCGCGCTCAGAACGCTCTCGTGTTCGTTACGCGCGACAGTTAACCTTTCTTATATATATCGTGAAAATAAAAAATAAATAAAGAGAAGAACATCATCCTGGATTCTTGGCGTGAGAGGAAGCCGCCGCCGCCGCCGTCTTGATCTTGGTGCCGCAAGGGGTGGGAGACACCTGTAGGATGCTGGTGGTGGTTGCCGTTGGTGCAACACTGTGCGATGGCAGCAGAGCCGTTGGTACCGACCGTTGTTTTCTCTTCTCTTCTCTCGTGTGAGACTCTCGACGTATCCACCGGCTTTGAAGGAAATAGCCGCCGGTCTTGGAGGAGAGGATATCTACCGGTCTTGAAGGAGATGATGTGGTGCGGGCGTGGAGGTGAAGGCATGCGGGAGTGCAGTGACATTGATGGTGTTTCTCTCCGGTGGTGCGAATTGGTGTCGATGGCATGCGCGTGTGCAGTTGGCCTCGACGGTGCTTCTCCGGTGGTGGCAGGTAGTTTGGTAATCATCCGACGATGAAGGTTCTCAGTGAACCTTGTGCACTCGTTGTACTAGCGGATTGTAGTCCAGATTATTCTCTCTCCCGCCGATCGAGCGAGTCCAGCTCCTCCGCGGTGTATTCTGTAACGGACGTCGGTATATTTCTTCATATTTTGTATTGCAGTTATATTATTATATATGCAGAGTTTTTTGTTCAGATTTCAGTTCTTGGATACCCTGTATTTATTTGGTTGCGCCTAGGGGATTTGTTTCCGCATTATATCCCAATAGGTGGTATCAGAGCTAGGTTCTGTAGGCGACTTATTGGACATTCGAGGAATGGTTTGACTGCGGTGGGTGACGACTAGCTCCGCTTCCTATCTTTTCAAATCTGACCTTTGAATTAATCAGGTCTCCTGGTCATGCAGTAGGACAACCATGACAAGAAAAAACATGAATCTGGACAGTATTTTTGAAGAAAGTGCGATAGTGGCGGGTTTGACCAATGACAAGTGGTACTGCATGAGATGGTCATGATAACCGCATGTATGTTACAGGGAGATGATTATCTGTGGGAACACAAGGCGTGTTCAAATTATTTTATGTGTTAGTTAGAGACAACTGGTGCAGAGACGGAGGAGGACGTGAAAACCCATTTTCACTTCTTACCTCGCTCACATATTTTTACCTGGCCTTAGTGACGATGCTCTTGTATGAGAAGGATACGATGGAGCTGGTGGAGGTCACGATCGCAGTGCTATCGAGACAGATGTTTGTGAGCACTACTCCTGAGGGAGGTCACATCTTGGCAGCAGCAGATGAGTAAGGTAAGGCAGTTTGACAAGAGATTGAGTGGAGCACGATCTTGATCCAGGCCGAACGAGGATATGATATTAATTTTACCATTGTAGTCACACAGTAGTGCAAGTTCGCAACGTGCAAAAGGGTCTCGAGACCAGGGTGCGGACAGGGTGACAGCTAGGTCAGGGTGGAGAGTGATGAGGTCCTCACCATCACTGAGAGTCTGTACGACTCTGACATCTAGATGTTTGACATCACTGAGCGGATTGCATTCATGTGGCTACAGTTGGGTGACCCGAGGTGGAGTCCTGATGGTGGAGTGAGGGCGTACCATGCTCTAGAGAGCTGTGCAGTACGGTAGTTTGTACCGGATGATGAGGACCACAATGTGTGGTGCTGTACACATAATTTAATTATGAGGTCGGCATGGTGGATTGTCGTGGTGGTGCAGAGGATCGTTCTTCTGGGACTCGGGGTTTGCGAGTCAGTTTCTATGATCAGTTTACGACGATGTTCACAGGTTGAGCCAGAGTAGAGATGAGTTGACTGGAGCAGGTCGGTTGATGCCTCAGACTGAGGCAGTGCAACGTGCAAAGTTGCTTGGTGCAGTTGTTGATGTGCGCAGTGAGTGCTTCGTGTAGTGGCGGCTCCGGATCTCGAATCAAGGTGGTGATTGTTATATTTGGTTCGGATCCAGATCGATCCAAACTGCAGGATCCGAATCCAGTTTCTTTCATTTTGGGAAATGCCATGCATGGCAGTGGAGCCGCATGTTTTATGAAAAAAAGAAAATCCCAGCTTATAGTTGCTTTCCTTTTAGAAAGAGATTCTCTCTCTCTCTCTCTCTCTCTTGCGTGGAATGTAAAATAGGGGTTGTGTGTTATATATATATTTTGATATATATTCCCGCAGGAGACCAACTCTGCAGAACCGTCCTGATCTCTTAATCAGAATATTTCGTTCAAAATATGAGCTAAAAAAGATATATTCCACAAAGGTACGTATCATGGAGAAGGTAGTCAGACATATACATGTGTTTAAATTTCAAAAACATGGGTTACCACGTGTACGCATGTTAGTGATCGATACTGAATGCCTACATAAAAATTAAACTCCCTAAAGAATTTGATTCAGTTGTACAAGCTGAGATAGTATATATGGATGAAGAACATGCAATGTATGGTACAATACTAAAACATATGATTAACCAACATGTTGAACAATATGACTCTTTTGGAATTTCGGGCAAATAAGTGATATATTACGTGCTCTTTTGACTTTGTAACGGATGACAACATAAATTTGTATCAACCTGAATTTTGTAATTCATTAACATTGCGTAACTTACCACGTCATAAGTTAAGATTAAAAATCGGATTACCAATCATGTTACTTAAGAATATTGATCTGAAGATAGTCTTTATAATGGAACAAGACTTATTTGTCATAGATTTGGGGAAAATGTAACGGAAGCAGAGATTTTGATTGGTCACTTGTAAGGAGACTTGGCCTTCTTGTCGCGGATACCATTGAAAATTGCTTAAAATATTATATTACAATTTAAATTAACACGCAAATAGTTTCCATTGCGACTAAGCTTTGCACCGACGATTAATAAATCACAAGGTCAAACAATAGAAAGTGTTGGGATATATTTACCAAATAATATGTTTAGTTATGCGGCTTTATCACGAGTTGTTTCGCGCATAAAAAATAAATTTTTTGGCACAAAAAAGTCATGATAGAATGAACATGTTTATAAGAAAAATATTTGCACAACTTAACAACAATATACACCGTCGCTCCGAGTTGGTGTCTCCCCGATTTTTTTCCATCTTTCATCATTCATTTTTTTTATTGTTCTTTTTATAGTTTCATTGAGCTTCGAAAAAAGAAACTTGCATTTGAATATCAGATATTTGATTTGGTTTCAACTACAAACTTTGCTAGAGCTAGGTTAGTTCACTTTTTTTCTTCATGAATTGTTTCAATTTTTAAGGCTTTGATCGAGAGAAAGGCAAAAAATGCCAATTGAGAGCACATAATTTTCTAAGGCCTATCCTTATGTCATTACTTTGTTTTATTAAATGACCTTTTTTTTTATCTTTCCTTCAATTTCTAAGGCCTCATGTAACTTGCAAAAGTATGAACTATTTCATATGTTACTTCTTTCAATTGATGTACGAGGGGAGATTATTGGAGCTGGATTAATGGCCGCGTGGGAGACGAAGCACTGTGCGAGGAAGAGAATGAAGAGGAGGATGGCCGAGGTGAGAGAAGAAATGGGAGCGAAATCCATGGATCCGCCTACAGAATATCGGATGCGATTTCAAAATATTTGTACTTTATATTGTGAAAAATTTGCACTAAAAGTGTCTTTAACATGCAATGCGCACAGTTATATACGACGATTCAACACACTAAAGTATTGCGCGCGTTGTAAAAAATATCACATACACCGTGAATTAACACATGTCTGTGCTTTATACGCTTAAAGCAATCAACAGCCGCGGTGAGCGTTCAATTAATATTTTTTTGACTATTTAAGGCCCCGTTTGGTAGGGCAAGTGAGTGCAGCGTAGATCCACGGACTTCGAACCATAGCTGCGGTCCGAGACCCGGGTCGAAATTCTTGAGTTTTCTGCGAACTTGGTGCACATGGGGTCAGCGAAACTGACATGGAAAATTTTACGAAACAATTCATTTAAATTATTTTTTATGAATATAATTATAGTCCATGATTTTTTTTTCTGGAAAGCTTTACGAAACAAATCATTTAAATTAATTTTATTGAATATAGTCTCCTGTGTTCATCCTTTATCTACGGCGTTGAACGTTTCTAAAAGGCCAGCAGGAGAAATTATTCCTCCTCCTGTGAGATGACGTCACGTGGAAAAGAAAATAATTTGAAGGCGCGCTCACTGACGAGAAAATATTATCGCACATCACCACCAACCTATCCAACCCGCAATGACGAAGTGTCTAATTAATGGAGATGCTTAGGTAAGAACGTCTCACCTCTCCGCCACCACCCGCTCCCTACGCTACAAATCAACGGTGATTAGAGCTGTCACGGTTCTGGTTCGGCTCCGTTTCTACTAAAATCATGAACCAAACCGCTAAATTGTCCTTTCGAAAGACGAGATTCAGATTGGGGATCAAAAAGCCATTTCCTTACGTACTATTCATTTTATGATTTCGAAGATTTTTGAGATTTTGCGGGCGCAAACGTGTGTGCCTTCCTTTCCGTAGCGAGCGATTGATCCCAGTCAAGCTCAGCCTACCAATGGTATGCCCTCCTCTCAAATGGGATACTTCCAAGAAGGATGATCAAAGACCAAGATATCCGTCCGATCTAACAGGTGGTTAGTTAAGTATTCAAACCTAATTTTAGGTCCAATATTGATTGTTATTTTGAAAATAAATGTGTACACAAAGATGAGAAATAACATAAATGAATAATAATTTCATTATAATTGATGAAAGTTTATACAACAATGATATGATTGAACCCAAGTCCCACCTTGACTTCTAGATCCTTAATTAAAACTCTGCGGTGGAATTGTTAGAATTGAAGTGAGCTAGCGCCTGCGCTAGCGCTAGCTCATACTCGCCACCCCCTTGTTTTGCCTATAATTAGAGGGGTACCCCCCTCTCAAGAGCATCGATTCTGGAACTGACGAGTATCCTCAACTTAGAGCGAGTTAGAGATACCAGAGCGCCACCAGGCGAGCATCGAACTTGGAGCAAGTTCGTGAGGCGAGTTACCTACTCGGGAGATAGCGCCGGCGCTAGTGGCTAGCGCTCGCGGTAGCGAGTAGTGGAGGAAGCGAAGCGTGGCGAGCACGCGAGTAGCTTGGAGTGCGAGCAACGAGCTCGCGAGTATCAGAGCTAACGCCCGGCGCTAGCGATACCGCCAGCGGTAGCGAGTATTGGAGCGAGTATCACCTGCGCGGTGTGCTCCGGAGGCGAAGCGGACCTTGTCTGTGACCAAGTTCTTTCCTACTATTGACTGTTGTGAATCAAGTTGGATGCAACTTGTATTCAGCCTTGTTCAGTTGTAACTAGCTACCAGAATTAGTATTGTGAAAGCTTGTGTTCATTTATTGGTGTCCTTATTCTCCCGTTGGTTGACGTGTTCTTCCGACTACAAAATATTTCACATGGTATCAGAGGGATAGTGGGAACAAGGACGAAGCAACCAAGATGGACGGTGGAGGAGGGTATGCTAGGGGACTTGACATTGAGCTGCTTACTCAAACCAACTACAAGAAGTGGATGTCTTGTCTGGAGAGCTACCTTCTTGGAGAGGATCTCTGGGAGGTTGTTGGTGGTGGGGAGCAAGAGGAAGTAGTAGCTGCCGGAGATAATGGTCCAGCTGTGAGAGCTTAGAGGAAGACCAACGCCAAGACGGAGTTCACCTTGAAGAGAGCCATATCACCTGACTTGTTCGACCACATCATAGGTTGCAAGTTAGCGTCTGCGATCTGGATAGCCCTCAATGGGTTATTCAATAAGAAGAATGTGGCGCGGCTACAATTCCTGGAGAATGAGTTGGCGAAGTCGACTCAAGGCGAGATGACGATATCCACCTTTTTCCTGAAGGTGAAGAACCTATGTGGGGAGATCTCGGTCTTGGATCCTGAAGAGCCAATCTCAGAGGCGAAGTTGAAGCGACACATACTCCGAGGCTTGAGGAGGGAGTATGTCCCTTTCGTTACTTCCGTGCAAGGATGGGCTACTCAGCCCTCCCTTCTGGAGCTAGAGAACCTGCTATCGTCACAGGAGAGCTTGGCGAAGCAGATGGCGGGAGTATCCATCTCAGGTGGAGATGACGAGGCCTTGTTCTCAGGAAAGAGGAGATCCTGGGACAAGAGAAAGAAGAACTCCGGAGATGGACCTTCAACGTCCTCTCAGGGAGATGGGAGGAAGTTCCTCCCTGCGCGTGATGAGAAGGGGAGATCCCTTTGCTTTGCCTGTAAGAAGTACGGGCATATGACAAAGGACTGCCAGTCCAATCTAAAGGCCGGTCATGCTGCTAACAAGGAGGGAGATCACCAGAGAGGTGGAGGTCACCAGGGCATTGAGAGGGGGGACAATTGTTTCCTGGCAGAGATGACGACAGCGTCAATCGATGTCTTAGCCTCCATCAACCTCGAGAACGATTGGATAGTGGATTCCGGTTGCGGACATCATCTCACTGGAGATATGTCCAAGTTCGACTCCTTGGAAGCGTATGAAGGAACAGATGCTATCATCACTGCGGATGATACGGTACATCCCGTGGAGCGAGAAGGGAAGGTGTCCCTTGGGAGTAGAGAGAATCCAGTGACACTGAAGAGTGTGTATCACGTGTCTGGCATGAAGAAGAACCTCTTCTCGGTGGCTAACGCCGTGGATGCTGGATACCACGTGCTGTTTGGACCGAAGGAGGTGAAGTTCTTGAAGAACCTATCGTCTGTCGATGCTGACGTCACGCTCACCGGGAGAAGGGTGAAGGATTTGTATGTTCTGTCTGCAAATGCCTACGTGGACAAGCTGAAGACAAACGACAGCGTTGTGATCTGGCATGAGAGGCTGGGTCATGTGGGGATGGACAAGCTGAAGATGATGGCGGCAAAGGGCCTAGTGAGTGTCCTGCCTCATCTCTCTTCCTACGGCGACGACCATGTGTGCGACGGATGCCAATATGGAAAGCCACATCGACTTCCATTTGACAAGTCGGAGACCAGGTGTAAGGCACCTCTTGAGTGCGTACATGCTGATATTATGGGGCCGTGCGCCACCCTTACTTATGGAGGCAATAAGTGTGCGCCTGTTCTGGTGGATGACTACACCCACTATACGTGGGTGTACTTTCTGAGAGAGAAATCAGAAGTCTTCAACAAGTTCCTCGAGTGGAAGGAGCTTGTGGAGGGGAGGCTGGACCGCAGAGTGAAGAAGCTGAGAAGCGACAATGGATGGGAGTTTACCTCCAATGAGTTTGCTTCTTTCTGCAGGAGGTTCGACATTTGGCGGGAGCTCTCCTGCGCTCACACTCCGCAGCAGAATGGGGTGGCAGAGAGGAAGATCCGCCATATGGTGGAGACTACCAGGAGTTGGCTACATGCCAAGAGCATTCCCAAGGCCTTATGGGCAGAGGGAATGACGTGTGCTACTCATGTGATCAACCGGCTACCTCTGAGTCCTAACAGGATGGTGTCTCCACACCAGCTCATGTTCGGGGAGAAGCTTAATGTGGGTCACATGAAGGTGTTCGGTTCTACCTGCTTCGTGCACGTCCCGGACGCTCAGAGAACCAAGTTGGAGCTGAAAACGAGGAAGTGTATCTTCATTGTCTACGATGAGCGGAAGAAGGGGTGGAAGTGCATGGATCCGCAGACCCACAAGTTCGTCGTCTCGCGCGACGTAGTGTTTGACGAACTGGTTTCATACCAGGGAGTCTCTTCAGTGGAGCTGCCGGAGAGTGGAGAATCGAGCAGGGAAGAGGAGTGGGTCACTGAGGACCCTACTGTGGAGTTGGAGTTATCTCCAAGTGCTCCATCGCCATCTGGCTCAGGAGGAGCATCTGGCTCAGGGGGAGCTACGAACTCAAGAAGCAGGGAGAGCACCGCTTCAGGAGGAGTTCAGAGAGGAGTTCAGAGAGGAGTTCAGAGAGGAGCTCAAGCAGAGGAGTCTACCAGAGTGGTAGATAGTGGCCAAGCCTTGAGGAGGTCGAAGAGGACCATAGTCCCGCCTGCTCGCTATAAGGAGGGGAACTTCATGAGTTTGGTTTCCTGCTTCTTCGCAGGACCACTCGATGAGAGGGAACCTGTCTGCTTTGAGGATGCAGCTGGCATCAAGGAGTGGGACGCGGCCATGATCGAGGAGATGGAGGCCCTAGAGAAGAATGAGACATGGGACCTGGTTCCCATGATGGAGGGCATCAAACCTGTCACTTGTAAATGAGTGTACAAGGTTAAGAAGAGAGCTGATGGAGAAGTGGAGCGGTACAAGGCGAGGCTTGTCGCTCGGGGCTTCTCGCAAACCTACGGAGAGGACTATGAGGAGACATTTAGTCCTGTCGCAAAGATGACGTCGGTGAGGACGATCATCGCTCTGGCGGCGTGCCGAGGTTGGAAGCTGTGGCAACTTGATGTGAAGAATGCGTTCCTATACGGAGAGATAGACAAGGACATATTCATGGTGCAACCACCTGGATACGTGTCCAAGTCTCTTCCACGTCATGTCTGCAAGCTGAAGAAGGCCCTCTACGGGTTGAAACAGGCGCCGAGAGCCTGGTATGGGAAGATTGCGGAGTACTTGCAGTTCTGCGGCTACGATGCCTCAAACTCAGACTCCTGCATGTTCGTGAAGAAGAGTGGAGGTCTTCACATGCTGGTGCTGCTGTACGTCGACGACATGATCGTGACAGGGAACAACCCTGAGGAGGTCGCAGCGCTGAGACAACAACTTTCCATACGTTTCGAGATGAAGGATCTTGGTGAACTGCACCATTTCCTTGGCCTCCAAGTTGATAAGAGAAGAGGCGGGCTGTATGTTTCCCAGATGGCTTATGCCGAGAGGATCGTCGAAAGATTCGGCATGAAGGAGGGGAAGAGCAGCTCCGTTCCTCTGGAGGCTGGGCTGAAGCTTCGGAAGGAAGAAAGGAGGATTCTTCCTGATCCGAAGATCTTTCGGGCACTGATGGGGAGTCTTATCTACTTGACTATCACGAGGCCCGACATCGCCTTTGCTGTCGGCCGAGTTAGTCAGTATATGCAGGAGCCGCGGAAGCCTCATTTGGAGGCAGCCAAGGGGATACTGAAGTACGTGAAGGGAACCCTTGAGATGGGGTTATCCTATGAAGAGAAGTCTGACTTCAAGCTACACGGGTACACGGATGCAGATTACGGAGGTGACACTGATGATCGCAAGTCGACATCAGGTTACGTGTTCTTGTGTGGAGCAGCTGCTATCTCGTGGTGTAACAAGAAGCAGGACTCTATTTCCCTTTCTACCACGGAGGCCGAGTACAAGGCGTCGTCCTTAGCAGCTCAGGAGTGTGTCTGGCTAAGGAGACTAGTGGAGGATGTGGATGAGGAGGTCAGCGGACCTACTGTGTTACGTGGGGACAACGAGAGTGCATTGAAACTGGTAACCAATCCAGTATGTCATGCAAGGACCAAGCACATTGAGATCGAGCATCACTTCATCAGAGAGAAGGTGCTGGGTGGCTTGATCGCTGTGGAGCATGCGCGGAGTGAAGACAACCTTGCGGATATATTCACGAAGCCCCTATCTGCGGGGCCGTTCCGGAGGCTTCGCTCGTTGCTTGGAGTTGTTCCCGGAGCTCACTTCAAGGGGGAGTGTCTGAATTGAAGTGAGCTAGCGCCAGCGCTCGCGTTAGCGCCAGTGCTAGCTCATACTCGCCACCCCCCTTGTTTTGCCTATAAATAGATGGGTACCCCCCTCTCAAGAGCATCGATTCTGGAACTGGCGAATATCCTCAACTTAGAGTGAGTTAGAGATACCAGAGCGTCACCAGACGAGCATCGAACTTGGAGCAAGTTCGCGAGGCGAGTTACCTACTCGGGAGATAGCGCCGGCGCTAGTGGCTAGCGCTCGCGGTAGCGAGTAGTGGAGGAAGCGAAGCGTGGCTAGCACGCGAGTAGCTTGGAGTGCGAGCAGCGAGCTCGCGAGTATCAGAGCTAACGCCCGGCGCTAGCGATACCGCCGGCGGTAGCGAGGAACGAGTATTGGAGCGAGTATCACCTGCGCGGTGTGCTCCGGAGGCGAAGCGGGCTTTGTTCGTGACCAAGTTCTTTCCTACTATTGACTGTTGTGAATCAAGTTGGATGCAACTTGTATTCAGCCTTGTTTAGTTGTAACTAGCTACCAGAATTAGTATTGTGAAAGCTTGTGTTCATTTATTGGTGTCCTTATTCTCCCGTTGGTTGACGTGTTCTTCCGACTACAAAATATTTCACAGGAATACCCTATGTGAACAAATCAACAATCTTCAATTCATTGCTAACGTGCTAAATGACAGCATATTTTGTTAACTATTTAGCATGTTTCCTTATAGTGTTTCGATCGGTTCGCGCGATTGGAAGAGAGGATTGAGTGCCATGGACTCTTGCGTGTAGTTGACCAGTGGTATACTGGTATTCGGATTCTCAATCAGCACTCTTTTTTTTCTTCTTTTTATTTAATTTGCAAAACAAAAAACAAAAAACGATCAAAAGTCAATTTAGGAAAATGAATTTTAAACATAAAAAAATATAAAATATTTTTTTTAAACTATTTCTATGGTTTTTAGTCACCGCATGGAAGCTATCGAGCTTCTTGGCCGGGAAATTGTTAATACCTTTCGGCCGTTTGATATCACTCTCTCCATACTGTCGCATTATGTGTCACTATATGTTTGAGAAGTTACAAGCTGTCATTTCAAAATATTATATAATAAATATATATTCTTAAAAAAATAGTTTGTGGTTTGGTTCTACTTATGTTCGGTTCGAATGAGTCTAAAAATTCTGAAACCGCTCTAGACTTGTATGCAATGATTTCAATCCGAATAATAAAATGAAGGAACCGCACCAAAACTATTGTTGTTCATGATTCCAAATTCAAACCAAAATTCAAATAATTCAGGAATGGTATCGTCCGTTGCTAGTTATCTTAAACATGTAATGTGTTAGTTTATCATTTACTTAGTGCTCCTGACTGAATTAATATTTATTAAATGTACATATAGAATTAAATCTCAAGCTATAATGTATAGAGTATAAATAAATATTAATCACAGAAGGGAAAATTCTAAGCTAATAATTTAAAATATTTATCAAAGAGTTTGGATTAATATAATGCAGGACATAGTAACAACAAAAACAACAACAATAATAAGAGTAAAGTATCCGTGGCACTCATACATTGTAGAGGAGAGAAATTTGACCCTTTGTAAATTTTCAAAATGACTGTTGTAACCTCATTTACAAATTCTTTTGACAAGGGGTCAAATGTCTCTTTATGAAAAATTCGGGGTTATAACAGTCCATTTAAAACTTAATAGAAAACAAATATTTTTCCTCTATAATATAGGAGTTCAACTAGTACTTTACCCTAATAATAATAATAATAATAATAATAATAATAATAATAATAATAAGGGAGAGAGATGCTATCCCTCATTCTTGAAAATGCTCTCCATAATCCATCCTTATTCTAGACTTTTCATTTTCAAGCCACTTGGAGTGACTTCAAATTACCCCCCAAAATATCATCCAGGCCATCTCCCAAGCGATTCTCATATACATGACGAGTGCAGCCGCTCGTAAGTCGAGAAACCGCCGAGGACGGCCATCGTATGATGGGATCATGATCACATGGTCATCGAGCACCGGCATCTTAAAGGTTAAATAAAGTAACAAGAACGTTGTATTTTTCAACAAACTAGTCATCAAAAAATCCACGGGTCTTCCGCTCGTATACGCTCACGGCGTATGCGCACATACAAGTCTATTAAGAAAAAACTGGGCGCACAAAGGGTGCACAACGAAGCGCAGTGGCCTGAAATTACAGAAATGCAAAATGTCCCCCCAAAAAATTCCGTGCATCCTAATAATTTTTGAAAAAAAATTAAAATTTCATACTGCATACAATAATATATGCACTATATTGAATGTTAAATGTCCAAACAAAATATCTGAACATACATCACAAATAATAAATATAATCTTCGAAATAATAATAATTTGCTCAGTACTAGAAAATTAAGTAAAGCAATGTACCTGAGCTTCTAGGTCAAAGTTCTGTTGACTTCTCATGTCATTAAGGGTCCGTTTGGCATGACGGCCGGTGGTTGTAAATGTGGTGATTACGAACCGTCATCCATTTGGCACGACGTTTTTGCTCCGGTGAGTTTGGACAAAAATGTCACTGTCATGAAACATGTGTTTGACAGACGAACATAAAAACGGATGAAGTTCCTTAAGTGATGTCTGTCGTTCACAAACGACGGTTTGTAACCACAACGTTCAAGCAGAGGCATGTCAATTCCCACCCAGGACGGTTAACGGAAAGTCTATGACTTTCCAGTGAGCCGTACACGAGAAGATATATTATGTCGTGTGCAACCTCGGGAGGCTATCAATTACATAAACATTAATCACTGACAAATTGATAAAAATCTCTTTATCATGAAGATTTTCATATTTAGGCTCCGTTTGGCACGACGGTGGCGGTCGTGAATGCGATGGTAAAATCATCAATCGTGAATATGCACCTAAGTAACTTCATCCACTTTCTATGTTCGAGCGGATGAAGTTCCTGAGGTGAGCGTTCATGAATGATTGTTTTACCACAGCATTCATGACTGCCACCACTGTACCAAACGGAGCCTTAATAATTTAACAACAATTATGACCGCTACCAAGAAAGAAAAACTAATTTTGAACATAAAAATGGATGAAGTTTATTGGGTGAGGTCGGGAGTTCACGAACGACGATTCGTAACCGCGGTGTTCAGTTATTGAAAAGATCTGCCGCGATGCTGAGTCGAGCAGAAGAGACGAACAAAAGGTGATCAGTGAAACCATCATGGGATCCTCTTATCTGAGGTTCGATTGCCGGCATAATTTCTGATGATCACACAAAATTTCGTGATAAAAATGACTGGACACCGTTGATCTAGCGCAACAGCACGTCTCATATTTCTGTTGGAAAAAGAACAAGGGAATGAAGAAGAAAAGAATGGGTTTTAACTGGGATTTGAGTTTTAGTCTTAATTTGTTCGAAAACTTGATAATAATGTTGATAAGCAGGATTACATATATATAGTCACGGATGGACTTTTCTAGAGATTAAACATTAATAAAGTAGTTGGCTGTTTTGGCATTACATTAATACTTGCTTATTTAATAGACTTGCTTTGAGCCTTGCGCAGGAATGCTTTTATTCTGGCGGTGAGCTGCATCGTGCCTGGTGCTGATTTATCTCCAATACTTCCCCTAAATCTGCGCCAGCGAGAATCCCCATTTTCTTTCTCAGCTCCTTGAATCGTTCTCGCGGGAGAGGCTTAGTCAGAATATCGGCGATCTGAAGCTCGGTAGGGCAGAACTGGAGATCGACTTCTTTCTTCTCATGTGCTTCTCTTATGAAGTGAAAGCGTATATGATGCAGGACGCCGGGGCCCCGACCGCACCCCGTGGCATCACACCAGCTAGCGGACCACGGCCAAGCACGCCTGCCAGAAGAACTGCAGCCCAGGCACCCCAACCCGTCTCCGCGCCTGTTCTCAGCACGGCGGGTTGTTGAGGCTGGGGCTCGATCCCCAGACCTCCTTGATAAGAACCTCTCCTAACAGGCCTTATCACCAACTGACCTGCAGGTCAGTTGGTGATAAGGCCTGTTAGGAGAGGTTCTTATCAAGGAGGTCTGGGGATCGAGCCCCAGCCTCAACAACCCGCCGTGCTGAGAACAGGCGCGGAGACGGGTTGGGGTGCCTGGGCTGCAGTTCTTCTGGCAGGCGTGCTTGGCCGTGGTCCGTTAGCTGGTGTGATGCCACGGGGTGCGGTCGGGGCCCCGGCGTCCTGCATCAGTATATCTATATGCTTGATCCTTGAGTGGTGGACTGGATTTTTTGAAAGGGAGATTGCGGATGTGTTGTCGCAGTTGATCTTCACACCATGATCTTTTTCGTCATTCTCTATCTCATTCTTTAGTCGTTGCAGCCAAATAGCTTCACAAACTGCAGCGTTTAAGGCTATGTATTCAGCTTCCGTAGTGGAAAGGGCCACGGATTGCTGCTTCCTCGAGCTCCAAGAGATAGGGCAAAGTCCTGCAAAGAAGAAAAAACCGCTTGTGCTTTTCCTATCTTCCATATTTCGTGCCCAATCAGAATCGGAATAACCGATTAGGTCAAAATCATCTCCTTTTCTAAAGCACAGACCATAGTCAATCGTCCCTTTTAGGTAGCGAAGAATTCGCTTTGCTGCCAGGTAATGCTGTTTGGATGGGTTACTCACAAACCTTGCCACGATATTGACAGCATTTTCGATATCGGGGCGGGTATGCGTGATATAGAGAAGGGAGCCTATTAGACTCCTATAGATATCTTGATCTGATCCTTCTTCCCCTTCTGTTCTACTCTTCAGTGCTTCTGATGTGGTCATAGGAGTATGAACGGGGTTGCAAGCTTCCATCTGGAATTTTGAGAGCAGTGAGCAGATGTAATGTTCCTGTGAGATAAGCAAGGCTCCTCCTAGCTGTTTGACCTGTATACCAAGGAAAAATCTGAGGTGCCCCAAGTCCGTCATTTCATAATCACTCTTCATTTTTTCTTTAAATTTTTCTAGGAGAGTAGATTGGGGGCCAGTGATGATGAGATCATCAACATAGATGCTAATTATTATCTTGTGATCTCCTTCCCTTTTTAAATACAATGTGGACTCGTTTGAACTTTTGGTAAAGCATTCTCTGAGTAAGTAGGAATCAATGTTGGTGTGCCAGGCTCTTGGTGCCTGTTTAAGTCCATACAGGGCTTTATGCAGCTTGTACACCTTTTCTTTTCCGGCAACTTCGAATCCTGGAGGCTGAGTAACATATACGTCTTCACTTAGTTCTCCGTTAAGAAAGGCAGACTTAACATCAAGATGAAAAATTGGGTAATTGTACTGGGTAGCCATGGCAAGTATTAGTCTTATTGTTGTCATCCTTGCTACAGGCGCAAAGGTCTCATTGTAATCTTCTCCAGGCTTTTGTGAGTACCCCTTTGCAACGAGCCTCGCCTTGTATTTCAGGATATCACCGTCCTCATTTTGCTTTATCTTAAACACCCATTTTAATCCAATAACATCTCTGCCGATTGGTCTGGGAACAAGAGACCATGTTTGATTTTTTTTCTATGGATTGTAATTCTTCTCTCATTGCTACTCTCCAAACTTCCTCCTTTTCTGCTTCTTCAAAGGTGTTTGGAGTAGTGCTCAAAAGAGCAATTTCAGTCTGCTGGTAGATCTCCTCTAAGCTGCGTGTTCTTTGGGGCGGTGATGACTCAGTATCAATGTCTGGGGCTTCATGCAAAACATTTCCTGCATTGTCTTGGACGGGGCTTGAGCTCAGGTTCAGCCCAACCGGCATTTGTAGAGGCTGTTGAAGAGTGCTGTTGTCTGAGCCCCAACTCCAACCAATTTCTTCATTAAAGGTCACGTCCCTGGAGATTATGACATTGTTGGAGATAGGATCCAAAAGTCTGTATGCTTTACTTTCAGCGCTATATCCAATCATCACGCACTTCACGCTTGATTCTTGTAGTTTGTTTCTTGTGTTAAGAGTATTGTGAGCATAAGCAATACATCCAAATACTCTAAGATGAGAGACTTGAGGCTTACGGTGGAAGAAGACTTCATATGGTGTTGTACTTGATAGAGCTTTGGTGATGGTCCTGTTTAGAATGTACGTAGCTGTTGATGTTGCTTCCCCCCACAGAGATTTTGGGCAGGACATGTGCTGCAGCATTGTTCTTGCCATTTCAATTACTGTCCAATTTCTGCGTTCGACGACTCCATTTTGCCGAGGGCTTCTGGGAGTTGTGAGCTCTCGTTGGATACCTGCATCTTGACAAAAGGAGATAAACTGGGAAGAGAGAAATTCTCCTCCACGATCAGTTCTGATAGCTTTTATTTTTCTTTCACATTGATTCTCTACTTGTTGCTTGAACTTTTTGAAGTGATTGAAGGCTTCAGATTTCTGCTCTAGGTAAAATATCCAGCTATACCGACTAAAGTCATCAATGATTAGGAAATAGTACCTCTTATTTCCAGCAGTAGCAGTACTGGCTGGGCCCCAAAGATCCATGTGGAGTAAGTCTAGGGGACCTGCTGTTCTTCTTAATGCTGAGTTGGGAAATGGCTGTCGATGTGATTTGCAGCGAGCACAAGAGTCACAGTGTATGGAAGTGCCTTCAAATGGTGACATTCCCTCAACTAATTTTTCCTTTTGTAGTTGATAGAGGGATTTAAAATTTATGTGTCCAAATCTATGATGCCAGAGTTTTGCAGCTTGTAGTTGTGAGGTCTCCTGACTGGTTAGTGCTAGACTTCTTGCTGGTTTCAAATTTAAAGTATAAATATTGCTTGGGTTTATCTTGGCAGTGGCAGTTGGAAGATTGGTGTCATTGTGGATGATATGGCAGCAGTCATTATCAAATGCCACTTTGTATCCTTTCTTTGTCAATTGGCCTACACTCAGCAAATTTTGTGAGAGTGATGGAACATACTGAACATCTTTTATTAGTTTGCATTTGCCTGAATCAGTTTCTACTGATATGGTACCTCTTCCTTCAATCTTCTTCCTTTTTCCATCTCCAAGAATAACCTCTGATTTGTACTCTTCATCTAGTGAAATAAAGTAACTCCTGTCATTGGCCATGTGGTTTGAGCAACCACTGTCAATGAACCAGTTACCAATTGCTTCACTAGGTGAGGGAGTCTTATGTGTGAAGAGGTATTCTTCAGGTTCAAATTATGAAATTTTGGCCTCCTCTTTGGGTTTGAACCAACAATCCCTCTCAGAGTGGTTATGAATTTTACATTGCTTGCACCGGAAAAAGCAATTTTTGGTCTCATGGTTTTGTTTTTTACATATGAGGCATGCTCTTAGATTTTTTTTGGTAGTTTTTCTCCTGAGTAAGGGGCTTCTTTTCTCTGGAGTTGTTTTGACTTTTGGTATTTCCTTCATACCTTCTGTTCTCATCCCTTTTTGGGTGCTTGTGTTTTATTTCAGTCTGAAATACTTGTTCTACAGATGGTGAATCTTCAATGTTTAGGGCCTCATGTGATTGTAGTGACCCTAAGAGTTCTATGACGGTGAGTGTTTCAAGATCATTTGCTTCTAGAATTGTTGAAACAATATGTTTATGAGACCTTGGTAATGACCTGATGATTTTCTCAACAATTTGTTGCTCTTCAATGGTTCCTCCAAGAGTTCTGATTTGATTTACAAGACTTGTAATCTTGCCGCAAAACTCTTGGGAGGTTTCATTTTCCTTCATCATCAGGGCATCAAATTGCCTTCTAAGAGCAGTGAGTTTGATTTTTATTACCTTTCTAGTGCCTTTATACTCATTTGTGAGTCTTGTCCAGGCTTCGTGTGCTGATTTTGAGCCCATGATTTTGTGATAGATGTTTGCTGCTACTCCTTGCTGGATGAGATGCAGTGCCAGGGCATCCCTCATCTTCTCTGTCTTGGAGGGTGTTGGTACTGCATCAGGTGTTGTTCCTTCAGGCACCTTGAGACCTTGTTGAACTATCTCCCATAGATCTTGAGAGCGTAGCAAAGTTTCCATTTTGTCACTCCAGAATTCATAACATTCCCCGGTGAAAATGGGAATGGAGGTGTGGCTGAGAGCAGGGGGATTGTAGGTAGATGATGATGCCATGAGATGAAACAGATCAACTGATGATCAGGAATACGGAAAGGTGGCTCTGATACCACTGTTGGAAAAAGAACAAGGGAATGGAGAAGAAAAGAATGGGTTTTAACTGGGATTTGAGTTTTAGTCTTAATTTGTTCGAAAACTTGATAATAATGTTGATAAGCAGGATTACATATATATAGTCACGGATGGACTTTTCTAGAGATTAAACATTAATAAAGTAGTCGGCTGTTTTGCCATTACATTAATACTTGCTTATTTAATAGACTTGCTTTGAGCCTTGCGCAGGAATGCTTTTATTCTGGCGGTGAGCTGTATCGTGCCTGGTGCTGATTTATCTCCAATAATTTCTTCTCTACAGGAATCCAAGCGAGTGTACAACTCTAATGAACCTGAGCTAAATAGGGAACCGAGACGATAGAGAGCGTTCAAAAATGGCATGGTTCAATTGCGTAAGAACTGCGACTTTATTTTGCTTTACGCTCTTCCTATTCCCAGACGAACAAATCTCCATGCCATTTGAGTACTTAATGTGTCAACTTCTGAAGGCTGTCTAATTTGAAGGAAGTGAAAGGCAGGAAATGAAAAAGAGATCGGGTTGATGATGACAGAGAAATTGAATTGATATTATTCTCGCCAACTTGGGATAAGGAATTGGTTTAAAATTATTTTTCCTGTTCTTGTTTGGCCGACGAAGATTTTCGGTTGTTTACCATAAGGAGGTGGTGACATGTGAGTAAACTGATGACCCTGCTACATTATTCCTCCTGTTTTTTTTCTTAACTAGGGATGTGCATAGAGCTTAAATTTAGTAGTGCAAGAAGGTCGGATGACTCCGTCATTAAATTGGGTGACCAAGATATTTTCCGAAGTGAGTGCTTTAAATAACTGGGATCGATAATTCAAAAAGATGGAGGTGTAGATGAAGATGTGATACATAGAATCCAAGCAGGTTGGTTGAAGTGGAGAGGCGCGTCTGGGATCTCATGTGATCGTAAAGTACCATTAAAACTTAAAGGCAAGTTTTACAGTACTGCAATTAGGCCAGCAATGCTCTACGGTTCTGAGTGTTGGGCAGTGAATGGTGTACATGAGCAAAAAATGGGAGTTGCGGAGATGAGAATGCTTAGGTGGATGTGCGGTCACACGAGACTGGATAAAATTAGGAATGAATGTATCAGGGATAAGACATGAGTGGCACCAATTGTAGAGAAGATGCGAGAAGCTCGATTAAGATGGTTCGGACATGTACATAGGAGATCATTAGAGGCACCTGTTAGGCGTTGTGAGAGTTTAGTCACTAGACATGTTAAATGGGAGAGGGGTAGACCAAAAAAGACTTGGAATGAAACTATAAGAAAAAATATGATGTACTTAGGCATTAGTGAGGCCATGATTAAAGATATGGCGCAATGGCGACAAAGGATCCATATAGCCGACCCCACTATAGTGGGATAAAGGCTTGAGTGCTGTTGTAGGGATGTGCATAGAATTCTCAATGAAAAAAAGTACTAATTCACATTTTCTAGGGATATCCAACTATCAATAAATCAAGTTAGAAGCAAACACCCAAAAATGAAAGAATGAAGCAAAAAATGTATTTGCACTCCTTCCAATCCTTCAAATCAAACACACCCAAAAGCCCTACAGGTGAGGAATTATATGACAAGCTCATTGCTTCCTTCCTTTTTAAAGACATGGAAGAAGTGGAAATAAGGGACATGGAACCTAATCTGAATGCTCTTAAGATAATCTTTTTTCTTTATAGAAATTCAAATCAATGTTTGTAATCAATCATAATGATACGAGCTCTTCTCCAGAGTGGGTCCATTGGCACATCGCCTAGCCCAATTCCCTGGCCGGGTCGCACCAGGTCTGCAGCCCGTACACCCCAACCAGCTTTCCGCACCCATTTAATCATGCGGTAGGTTGTTGAGGCTGAGCTTCGAACCCCTTACCTCCTTAATGAGAAAGTTCACCTCATCAAGGAGGTTAGGGGTTCGAAGCCCGGCCTCAACAACCTGCCGCATGATTAAATGGGTGTGAAGAGCTGGTTGGGGTGTACGGGCTGCAGACCTGATGCGTCCTGACCAGGGAATTGGGGTCAGGCGATGTGCCAATGGGCCCGCCCTGGAGAAGGGGTCGTATCAGTATCACATAATAACCATTTATGGTTTGTTTCAAGAATCTTCACTCTCTGTAACTCTATGTTGATACACAATATGATGTAGGACGTCTTAGTGTCTAAGGTAGCAAGGTTCAAAGTATGAAAGCACAATAAGAAAATATATGTAATTTGTAATTCACAAACAATTCATTTGGACAATTATTTGTACCTGAGATGAAAAAATAAATATGGAGAAATCCTTTAGAATATTTAGTCGCTATAAAGTTCATTACGCAGTTTTTTGCACAGCTTTTAACCATGATACTTCGTAGTGCAGTTAAATTCTGATTTCATTTGGCTGACTGATTATGAGATTCATTTATTTCTTTTGGAATAATTTTAAAATAATTATTCTAATTAATTTGTTATATATTTTTATAATCTTTAGAGTTCTAGGTCTCATAGACTTGATGCATATGAGTATCACGAAAAACAAAGAACACGGGAGTTATTATTAGATTAGAGAGAGAGGGGGAGAAGTAAATGAATTTAGAGGTGGAGGGGTAGTTTACTAATCTATGGTTTACTTTTGTCTGGATTAGATAGAACCATACAAATTTCTATGTAAAATTCAGAGGATTTAGAAAGAGAAGAGAGAATTGGTTCCTAAAATGGCTGAGAAGGCAGGGAGAAGAGAGCACTAGAACCACTGGAGATAGGACACTAGAGGAAATTAACTTATACATAAATAATCATGCTGTTAGTATTCCTATTTGAGGATTTTGAACGTATTTAATTGCGTTTCACACAAAAAGACACTTATTGAGCAGGTGATATTCATACTCGATTCCGAAAAATCATAGACCAAAGAATCATAAAGGGAGTCCGAATGATAGCTGCGTATGAACACAAACAAATATTTTCCAAATCTTGAAATTATTCCAACATAATGTTAGTAACAATCTTCTATCGAGGTTCGGTACTTCGAGAATAGTTGGGATAAGACTATCAATGATGATATGTTTTAGACATGTTTATACAAACTAACCTTTCTTATTTGACTCGTTACGAAAATCTCCATAATGCGTGTTTTGAAGCACTTCTGTTTCTATCAGATTCGGCCAATAGCCATTGGAGTATGAGTTCAAGAAGTCCTGACAGGAGTGTCTGGATGAGAGCCCCATTCAGTCCAAGATCCATCATACACGGGCACATCAGTCTTTCCTAGCCGATGAAGGCCCGGAAACACAAGTTAGTGAAAATGTTAAAATAAGTCCCCTGATTTTCTTCCATCATGAAGCAGAATTTCAACGTCTCTTTGAACACAGAACTTCAGATTCTTACGAGGGAAAGAATACAAGCAGTAACTCCAGTTCCACAAGAGGTAACAACAGGGCGATCTGGGGAAATTCCTGGAATATATAAAAATCATGAAGCATAGTAAGCATGAATGTAAGGAAATCAAACATGATGTTTAAGGATTTAATAATGTAAGAGAAACTCAAATTTGAGATTATGAAAAAAAACATAACAGAAACAGTAGGGAAATAAATGGAACAATCAGAATACCTTGGTTGTATTATTTAGAAGAATCAGAATATACATGAGCATGTAATAAGCAGATATCACTGGGGCATAAAGGTAACTTTATAAATCATTAATTACGCCAATACTATCGTAAGAATTTGGGAGATGGGCAGTAAAAAATGTTGGTGATACTTAAATTTATTGTGGATAAGATAATTAAAGAATGATAATATTAGAGAATAGTAGGAGATACATCTATCAATGATAAATATAACAAAAGTTGACTTAGTTGATTTGGGTATGTACAATCAAGGTTAGAAAAGGAACCACTTAGGCGAGAAGATAAAGTTAGAATCAAAGGAATAAGTAGGCGAAGGAGTAGACTTAAGGTAACATGGATGGAAGTTATTCAATTATTTTTATAGTTTAGATTTAACAACTCAAGCAAAATTGCATAATAGTAAATGAAAAATGAGGATTCATAAAGCCAACCCCAAATAATTAGGGTCGAACAATGGATGACAATGATGATTGAGTTTTAAATCTTATTTTGACGCAACTTAAATTTATCTTTATACATCTAGATAATAGGAAATTAAAATAAACACCTAAAAGAAAATTAATGATTGTTGTTTATCCTTCAAAATGACTTGTCATCATCATAAGTAACTTTACTACAATTTTAAAGCTCGACTTGATAAATCATCATTTTTTTATTTGTTCAGTGTTGCGGCTTTAAACCTAATCTATGTAAATCAATTCGAGCAATTTATATCAAAGTTACCTTAGATTTATGATGAAAATAAACTTGTAAAACAAGCACATCTGGCCTGCTATTATAAGATGATTAAGAGTTTGAACTCATGGTAGCATGCAACCAGAAGAAAACAATCCTATATTTCCTTCAATCAATAAATAATTGCACTTTTGACGTAACGAGTATATCTATTGAAGCAAATCCTTTCAAGAAACCTAACCTTCCTGCTCAAATTTTTTTAGAAGCTCCTCTTTGGGCAATAGCTTTTGTGACGCATCCAACAGCTGCACAAAAAAATAGCAATTGAAGCATCTATGACGAACAATATCGACTGAAGCACTGAACACATAATCTTTCAAAAATGGAACAGATGCATCTAAGTTCGGCCCAATTGAGATTGAGGATAAATACATCCGATCTCGAACCTTTAGTGTAAGGCTAAATAATGATAATGATGAGTTACATACCATGATGCTATGTACCTGTGCAAGGCCATTTTTTCTTGTGTAGCAGAACATTTAACATATCACATGATAAATTAATAAACCAGCACTCGAATATTTCAAATACTTTTTGTATGTTTATATCTAACTTTAAAAGAAAGATTTGTCTCCATGCTCTCATAAGTCTCATTCAGTCTTAATTGTACCTTCACATGCTTTGAATTATTTCTGAACATAACTCTGCTAAAAGTTTCCCTAACTTTTGGAACAAAATTTTGTGAGAATAAACAGTGAAAGTATTCCACTGCATAGCTTTAGATGAGTAACATTGTTTGTAATTTGAGAATAGCACTTCTGCAAAGGCTCTGATAATTTTTCCACATAATATTTAAATGCTAGATAAAAAAATTAGATACATGTATGCATAACGCGGGACAAAAGAAGGGTGTGTGACCTAAGTGCCTTAAGGAACCCTAGTGGAGCGATGAAGGTGGAAAGTTGTGAAGGCCTATGAATGATGCAATGTAAACATATTCCAATAATTAATTGCAAATAGCTTCGACAAATTATAAAACTTAACCACAAACAACCACATTTGAGATGAATGAAGGTGTTAGATAGGCCAATAAGTTTTCGGCTAAAGAAAAATAAGAGTGTTTAGATTAAACTTTAGGCATATGAACCATTCAAGTAGAACAAATAATGGGATAAACACACAATCTAACATCAATAATCGCATGTTCTTCACTAAATAAACAACGAATGAGACTTACAACTTCATACAAGAACTTACATGAAATAGGAGACACAGAAAGTGAAATGTTGGAGATTTGAGTGTCGGGGAGTGGAACTGCAGCAGATTTACACTGATTTCAGGGTGCTGATTGGACTTTGTAAAGGCAGCCGGGTTTGGGCAGACAAAATGTAACTGCTGTGGAAGGTTGGGTGGTTGCTGGGGGCCTTGGGCTGTTAGAAAGGGCTGTGGGGATCGGCGGGGACAGGTAGATGTTTGCGGTGAGGGTAGATCGAAGGCTGTGAGGGTGCAGTTAGCACAGATGCAGGCGGGGGTAGGCTGGTGACAGCAGTTCGGTATACTGGGAATGCGGACAGCAGCGGTTCCAGGCCAGACCAGCAGTTTTCAGTGCCAGGGAAAGGGCATGGCAGCAGATCTGGACATTGGGAAAGGGGACAGTAGCGGCTCCAGGCCGGGACAGCAGTTTTCAGGCGCAGGAAATGGATCCAGTAGCAGATTAGGGCCTCAACAACAGTATTACGGGTCTTGATGGTGGACGGCAGGGAGAGGAAACCTGGGCAGTGGTGGTTAGGACAGGATATGATTAGTTGTGGCTTTCAGGCAGTGGGCTGCAACGGTTACGGGTAGTTATTTTATATTTATTGAGTAGTGGGAGGGAGTTACGGCGGTTTTATGGAGTGGGAAAGACAATTATGGGTAGTTTTGGGTAGTTAATTGGTCGTTGTTGAGAGGTGGGGGGAAATGTTAAGGAATTGGGAACGGCTCCCAAGGCACAGCTGCAAATACAGGTGAACAAGAATACAAGACACGCAAACAATATATATATGTATATATATATATATATATAAAGCACTCGGCAATTTCACGGAGACACAACCACGCTGTTTATATATCAATATAATTGCATAGAAATACAAAAGCGGGAGAAGAAAAGACCATCCGATAAAAACACCGTAGATGCACTGGCCTCGCACTATCCATTGGAGAACAAGTAATCCGGAATGCAATCCGCGTAGCAGACACACAAGGTTCACCTGGGAACCTTCAACGTCGATCCACAACGTCCAAACACCACCACGAGCAATTCCTCCTACACTCATGCCCTCCGAATGCACAACTTGCAGTTTTTCGTTTAGTGGAATCAATGTACTTCTGAGATAAGTACAATACGCCATACGCGTGTTCTCTTGTCTCTTTGTATCTTCAAACTCAATATCTTTTTTATTGCTCCTAGATCCCTTTTCTCATATTCACCATTCAACTGAGATTTCATCCTGTCAATTTCAGGTTTCTCCCTTACAATTATAGCTCTTTTTGCAGATTCCTTGCTCAGAATTTCCTCCTTATATGTAGAGAGTTCCTCACCCACCACGCATTTAGTTGAGTCCAAAGCATAAACAATTATATCTACAAAACCAAATGTCAAGGAAATTTAACTTGTTTTTTGTTGACCAACTATAATTATACTCCAAATTTGTTCCTCAACCACAATACATTCCACAAGATCCTGCAATTCTAAATCCGCAAGCTAAACCGGAGTCTTTTTCCATCTTTCGTGAAACTTCATCATGGTCTATCCCATGAACTTTCACAAACTTCCTCTTCTGATTTAATACTCATCATCTCTGCTAATAAGAAACTTATGTGACTTAGGATGTATGCACCACAAGTTGTACTTGTAGAAACCTAATTTGGGAGAGGAGAAACACGTCTTACCACAATGAGAGGTAAGGAGCCTTATCTATATTCATAATATGAGTACTTATACAATATTAGAGAAAAACAAAATATAGAGTAGAAAATATGTATTTCAAGACTCTCTCTCCAGTTGGCTCATGTATGGTTATCATACCCAACTTGTTACAGAAGTATTTCACTCTTGGACCAGAGACTCTTTGGTAAGAATATCAGCTGTGTTGTTTCTCGGTTTAACATGTCCATATTCGTACTTTTCTCTAATTTAGAATTAATGAACTTGAATAAGAATATAAAAAAGGAGGTTTAACGAACCACCATAGGTACTATGTAAAAATGTTAAAACCTCAGTGGCGGTAAATGAAGATTATCCATCAAAAATATTCAGCAGACATAGGAAGTAGAAACAAAAGAATTGTTGGAAGCGTGATCTCCGAAACTCTTCACGCCTTCCTCCGCTAATAGTCACCACGGTGATCACTTCCACTTCCACTCCACTCGCGAGCACTCCCCACGCTGGTACACCGGCGAGTAACACCACCGGCGAGCTCCACGTACTCCTCGGCGAGCCACAGCCCACGCGAGCACCTACACCTCGGCAAGCCCCTACTTCACTCCGGCGAGTTCCCTCAACTCACGGCGAGCACTGCTCCTCTCCTCCAGCAGCGAGATGTTCAGGCGAGCTGAGGTGGCGAGAACCCCCAACGAGAACCTCCTGCGGGAGTGGTAGGCGAGAAAAGATGGCGAGATTCCTGTAGCTTACTTCCTGCGGGGAAAAATATATATATATATAGGCGAGTGGGGCAGCTGGCGGGATGTACTACTGTAGGCGAGAGAACTTGGCGAGATGGGGACAGGCGGGAGTAATGGCGAGCACTTCTTCCTGCGGGAAGAAATATATCTCCTCCTTCTCTCACTACTTCCCTCTCTCTCTCTCTCTAAAATTTCTGCCAAAAACTCTCTCCAGAATTTCTATTCACCGCACCAAATTACAAAGGAGGGGGGGGGGGGCCTATTTATAGGCAAATAAAAAAACTACAAACATTCTCTCTCCGCATTTGTAGAAAAACGCAACGCGTATTTTTTTTATTATCTTTTTGTATACAAAGGAAAGTACATATTTATAGGAGAGAGAAGAGAGAGGGAAAATCTATACCCAATGTGAGACTAAATATAAGAGAAACAAAATGGGCCAAACCTTATGGGCTATTTCAACACTCCCCCGCAAGCTGGAGCGTACAAATCGTATGCACCAAGCTTGGATAGGCATTGATAGAAGAGGGTACTGGACAGTGCCTTTGTGAGGACATCCGCAACTTGTTCAGTACCAGGGACATGTTTTAGCTCGATCTTCTTCATTTGTACTTTCTCCCGGATAAAGTGGCAGTCGACCTCGATATGCTTGGTTCTTTCGTGGAAGACCGGGTTCTTGGCAATATGTATAGCGGCCTGACTGTCGCAGAGTAGAAGAGCAGGAGCAGGAAGTTTTACCCCAAGATCCGTGAGAAGACTTTTAAGCCAGGTAAGTTCAGAGACCACAGATGCCATTGCCCTGTATTCTGCTTCTGCTGAGGAGCGCGCAACCACTGCTTGTTTCTTGCTACGCCAGGTGATCAAATGTCCTCCGAAGTACGTACAGAAGCCACTGGTTGACCGACGATCATCCAGAGATCCGGCATAGTCAGCATCAGAGTATGCCACCAGTGTTGGAGTTGAGGATGAGGTCTTGTATACCAAGCCTTGACCAGGAGCAGCTTTCAGATATCGGAGAATCCGTTCCACAGCCTGAAGATGAGAAGAACGAGGGGCGTGCATGTAACGGCTGACAATACCGACAGCGAAGGAGATATCTGGTCTTGTAACAGTCAGATAGATCAATTTCCCTACCAGACGGCGATAGTACTCCGGGTTCTGGAGCAAGAGATCAGAGTCAGAGGACTGAGCACAAATCTTGTGATTTGCGTCCATTGGAGTGTTGATGGGTTTGCAGCCGGAGTAGCCTGCATCATGAAGAAGATCGAGGCAATACTTTCTCTGAGATAGAACAAGGCCATCTGGTCGCCTGGCTACCTCCAGGCCCAGGAAGTAATGAAGATTCCCCAGATCTTTTGTTTGGAACACGGAGCTGAGTTGTTGCTTGATTGCCTGAATTCCTTTTGAGTCGTTGCCTGTGATAATGATATCATCAACATAGACTAGAAGGAGAACAGTGCCTGTTGCCAGGTGGCGAGTAAACAGGGAGAAGTCAGCCGAGCTCCGAGTAAATCCTGCTTCACGAAGGACCTTGCTGAGCTTGTCGAACCATGCTCGAGGAGATTGTTTGAGACCATAGAGAGACCGCAAAAGATGACAGACTTTCGGGGTCCGAGACTCCCCCGTGGTCTCAAACCCGGGCGGCTGCTGCATGTACACCGTTTCAGTAAGATCGCTGTTTAAGAAGGCGTTCTTAATATCCAGTTGATGTAAGGGCCATTGGCGGTGTACAACGACGGAGAGAAGAACCCGTACGGTGTTTAGTTTGGCGACGGGAGAGAAGGTTTCGTCATAGTCCAAACCTTGTTGCTGGGTGTAGCCGCGAACCACCAGGCGAGCTTTCAAACGGTCAATGGTCCCATCCGCAGCGTGCTTGATGACAAAGACCCATTTGCAACCAACAATTTTCTGACCAGGGGGAAGATCCACCAGTTGCCAGGTCTGGTTTGCCCACAATGCGGCCATTTCTTCTTCCATGGCGGCATGCCAGCCAGGATGTTGAAGAGCCTCCTGCACAGAGTTAGGAACTGCAACCGACGATAAAGAAGTGGGGGGAGTATGAAGTGGAGGAGAGAGACGATGCAGTGATACGTAGCTCGCCATTGGATGAGCGGTGGACTCTGTTACCTGATCAGCAGGACTTGGAGCACCAGAGGTCGAGGACGACTGCACAGGGGCCACGGGGCGGGAGTTGCGACGGGAATAGACTTGGATAAAGGGTGGCCGACCGGTAGGCGGAGTAGGTAGTGGTTCAGGGAGAGGTGTTGGAGGAGGTGTGTTAGCCGGGAGGATGGGGCGCATGACAGGTTGTGGGAGAGTAGGTGATGTAGAAGGTGTTGTTGGAGCGGGAAAGAATGGCAGGTCTTCCCGGAAGGTGACGTCAGCGAATACCGAAATTTTCCGAGTGAGAGGGGAGTAACAGACGTAGCCCTTCTGAGTATGGGAGTAGCCAACAAACATTTGCTTAGTCGCTCTGGGATCGAGTTTGTCCGTAGATGGTCCCATGGAGTGAACGTAACACGTACACCCGAAGATTCGAGGTGTGAGCGGGAAGGCAGGAGTAGAGGGAAAGAGAAGACTGAACGGACTGACATTGTTGAGTACAGAGGAGGGAAGGCGGTTGATAATGAAGCAGGCGGTAGAGATCGCAAAGTTCCAATAGATCTTCGGAACGTTCATGTGAATCATGATCGAGCGGGCCATATCAAGGAGATGTCGGTTCTTTCGTTCGGCCACACCGTTTTGTTGAGGGGTGTAGGCACATGAGGTTTGATGAATAATCCCGAATTCAGAGCAAAGGCTCGAAAACTCATTGCCGGTGTATTCGCGAGCATTATCGGTGCGTAGCGTTTTGACGGTGGTAGAGAAGTGAGTGCGGGTTTTACGGATAAATGCTTTAAACACACGAGGTAATTCCGAGCGTTCGCGAAGTAAGTATAGCCAAGTTGTGCGGGAGTAATCATCAATAAAGGTAATGAAATAACGGAATCCAGAGATACTACAAATTTTATAGGGTCCCCAGATATCTGAATGGATAAGATCAAAAGGAGCGGAGCTCCGAGTACAATTTGCAGAAAAAGATGAACGCGGTTGTTTGCCGAAAATACATGATTCACATTGAAATGCAGGAAAAGATACATCGGGTAGTGCCTTCTGGAGGATGGGGAGGGGAGCATGGCCGAGACGCTGATGTCAGTCAGCAGAAGAGACAAAGGCGAGGATGGTGGGAGAGTCGTCGAGAAGGTAGAGCCCGTTGCGCAGCTGTCCTTTACCAATGGTAGTCCCCGTCCGTCGATCCTGTATCAGAAAAGAAGAGCGTGAAAAAGTGACAGAGCAATCCAAATCAGTAGTGAGGCGGCTAACAGAGAGTAAGTTAAATGGGGAGCCCGGAACATGGAGTGCTGAGCGGAGAGAAATGGATGGGCTGAGAGATAGGTCAGCTGAGCCGGACACAGAGACAGTCGCTCCATTGGCCACAGTGATACACTTCGGATGAGGAGCACCCGAATACATTGGCGGTTGAAGAGAGGTGATATGATGAGTGGCACCCGAATCCACTATCCATCGAGGACTAGTGGAGAGACAAACGATACCTGGGATGGAGACGGAGGCGACCGAGGCAGGTGGAGTCATCATCCCTTGGAGTTGCTGGAACTGTAGGCGGAGAGCCTCAAGGTCGGCACGAGAGGCCGAGGAGCTATCTTCAACGACTGCAGCAGTCGGTCGTGGAGGAGGAGGAGGGTTGCCAGTCTTCCGAAAGCAGGTGGACTCATAATGTCCATCGCGACCACAGAACGAGCACTTCGGCCGTCCTCGTCCACCACGGCCCCTTCCACAGTAGGCCGACCGACCTCCTCGGCTAGAAGGAGGAGGAAATGAAGGAGTAGGGATATTTTGTAGAAGAGCCGGTGAGGGAGGAGCAGGGGCCTCTGGAGGTTGTGATACTTTGAGTAGCATGGAGCAGACAGCCGATAAGGAGGGAGTGGGAGTCGAGGCCAAGACTTGTGCCCTAATACTCAGAAGATGTGGAGGAACACGGGCCATGAGCAGAGCAATGCAGACGGCCTCCCTTTGTGCTCGCTGAGTGGCAAGATCAGAGGTGGGTGGCTGGTGTTGAAGCCATGCTTCGGAGAGAGACTTGACCCGAGCGACAACAGAGGTAATGTTTGGTCCACTGGTGTCCAGAGCCTGAAGATCAGAGATAATGTCGAAGAGACTTTGAAGGCTGTCCTTGCCAGAGTATAAGGAGTGGAGCTCGTCCCACATCCCTTTGGCCGTGGGCAGGTACATGACCATTTCATATGGTTCGCCCTCCAAAGAATTAAGGATCCAGGTCTGGACCCGACCATCAGTCTTGAGCCACTCAGGAGGAGTAGGGGCTGGAGGATCATCGGTAAGATGAGCGAGAAGACCCTTGGCCTGGAGGACCCGGCGGATTGAGTGACCCCAAGGAATGAAGTTTTTCTTCCCGGAGAGGGATAGAGTAGTAATTCGCAGCTCATCACGGAGTTCTGGGGGCTGACCCAGGTTGGCAGGCTGAGGCGAGACAGGCACCGTGGTTGAGTCAACGGAGGATCCCATTAATGAAGGGATGAGGACGGCGGGCTGCTGGGAGGAGACCGACAGAAAGAGGTCGGGCGAGCAGCTTGATTAGGGACAGTCGGGCGGCTTGCTGAGAAGACCGCCAGGAAGCTCGGCAGGGAGAGAAGCCGGCAGCGAGCAGGGAGATAAGCCGCAGGGACCAAGAGGTCGGGTGAGCTGCGACTGAGGGAAGGTCGCCGGAGAGCTCACGAGATCGTCAGAGGGAGCTTGCTGGATGGTTAGACCGTAGGAGGCGGGCTGGCGAGCTGCGAGAGGGAGACGGGCGATCTTGGAGGTCGACTGCGAACAGTTGATGGGGAGATCGCTGCGGGCGGGCGAGCTGTTGATGGTGAGATCGCTGCTGGCTTGATTGCAGCGGGAGCGATCGCTGGCGAGAGCGAGAGTGCTGCGAGATCGGGCTGCGAGAGCGCTTCTGGCGAGCTGCGACTGAGAGCGCCTGGAGATGAGGCCGGAGTGAGCAGAGAGGAGTCTGCGTCGTCTGGAAATGAGGCCGGGCGATCACTGGCGATCTGCGAGCAGAAAGGGCGCTGGCGAGCAGAGGTAGCTCGCTGAGGAAGAGCGCACGGGAGAGCTCTGCAGATCGGGGAGACGGACTGCGATCTTGGACGGGGCGGGCTGCGAGCTCAGCAGCGGAGGGGCCCACAGGCTGCGAAGTCTATAAAGGGCGACGAAGAGCAGAGTAGCGGAGGGGGATCCACGCAGGGGAGCGGGCTGCGATCTTGAAAAAAGGAGACCGCACAGTCTGCGGTCAAATTAATGAGGCGGGCCGCGGGCGGTTCGAATATGGGAGAAACCGTTCGCGAGAGGAGCGGAAAATTATTAAGGCTTTCAGAATCGTTGGCTCTGATACCATGTAGAAAAACGCAACGCGTATTTTTTTTATTATCTTTTTGTATACAAAGGAAAGTACATATTTATAGGAGAGAGAAGAGAGAGGGAAAATCTATACCCAATGTGGGACTAAATATAAGAGAAACAAAATGGGCCACTAAATGGGCCAAACCTTATGGGCTATTTCAACAACATTAAATACAAACTCTCTCTCCTCGACAACATTCATAATAAAATATAACAAAATAAAATTAAAACCCATTGACCCGGTCAACGAAGTCAAACCAACAAGAATTACATAATCCCCGACTTGGAAAAATAGAGGAATCAACCATATATGACACGAGTTTAACACCAAAACGACTGCGGACTCTTCTCGGAAATTGTAGGATAGGCTCCCTGGCTTGGATAAATAGAGGAATCAATCATATATGAAACAAGATTTTAACACCAGAAAGACTGACTCTTCTCGGAAATTGTAGGATAGGCACCATAACAGATCCCCAATAAAATTTTATAATATGGTCAAATATTCTAGGCATGTATATACAAATTAATATAGTAGAAACATACAACTACATTTCACAATACAAAATAAAAAACTAAAATTGAAATAAAAGTTCAACATTAATGATCCCGTACACTGAACATTTTGTGTCTTTCATGACTTTAAAATTCGCATCAAGGAATGACAAAAACAAACTAGGGGACAAGATTCTTGACTTGGAAGGTGTAACAATTATGTCACACTCATAAATCATACCTGCTACTGCCTCAATTTTGACATGTACAAAACGAAATTTAAGATCCATTAGTCTTTCAACTATACTTCCCATTTCCCTCTTAAATTGGACTTACACTGAAATATCTGCACCTTTCAAACCCCGGTGTACTCTCTAATCTGGTCCTTAAAACATTCATGACCATGGGCACTATCTAGAGTTCCTAGAAATCATACTGTTGCTAACTTTTCGCTAAAAGAGGGCGGCAACTCGAAAAAAATAGAATAAAATTGAAGGTTGAGATGAAATTGCAAAAACTAAGACGATCAACAGTGTATCACCTGTCCAAAAGGTATGCATGTACTTCCAGGTACATGGCCAGCTCTAATTCCTTTGCGTTGTTCAGGAGCAACGCCATCAAATCTGTGGGAAAAATAAATACATCTATATCAAACTGCTATCAGTAACCTGTTTAGGCATATTTCGAGTAAAATGGTTAATGTAAGGAGCTAAAGATAGAATATATAAACTGAAATATTCCACAAGGAGGCCAGGAAACAACTAGGATAGAAACACACACACACCCCCCAAAAAAACTATTTTGGCATCAATAATCTGTTTATATGAATGCACACACAAAAGGAATTATTTAGGTATCAAAAGACTATCTGGATGAATGTCACAAGTTTATAACACAAATGTACAACCCCGTATTTGGCGAGTCGACCCCTAGGTATCGGCGAGTGCACCTGAGCTGGAACGAGTGCAGCTCCCTGTGAGATACAGCACTCACCGGGGTGCCCAGGACTGATAGGCGAGTCCCTTGACTCATAAGGGGCTCGCCGGTCCTGTGAAAGGAGGCTGGGACCATACATCATGAAGAGAATGATTAGCCCCTGGCAGTAAGGGCGGGCGAGTGCCCAGCTTGATAGGAGCATTCGACTCCCTGGCGAGTGCACCAATGGGGAGCACTCGCCTCTAATTTCTGTGGTATGCCTCTAGTCATTTATAATAGCAGGTTTTTGCTATCCGCAGATAATTTTGGGCTGTGGTTAGGAGAAACCAAAAGGCGGAGGCCGTTATACGCATGCCACTCTTAGAATCCTATAAATAGACCCCCATATGCACCTTAGAAAAGGATCTGATTTCGGGTTCCTAGAGAAAGAGCTTCTTCTTTTCTGCTCTCTGGTTTTCTGAGGTGCCGAGCTCAGTCTTGGTTTGGGAGGGGAAGATCCTTAGATCTTTTGGGTTTGTGGCGGGACCTCCTCGCTGCGGCTCAGGGGTCTGTTTGGAGGATTCAGTGGTCTTGCGAGTGCCCTCGGCTCCGAGTGTCCAATTGTTAGTTCTCGCTCGATAGAAGTAAGGGCGCGCAGCACCCTTTGTGGGGGTCCGAACTCCGTGAATCACGTTCTCGGTTTCAACAACAAGCTCACTTCCAACATGTGGTTAGTCTTAGGCATAAACTTACTTATTTAATACAAATATTGTTACGGACGTGCACGTCGACGAGACGCAGTGGCGGGTCTACACACGGAGGAAGACGATGACGGGTCCGTCTGGAGGAGGAGAGACCGAAGACGCGCATATGACATGATTATCTTATTTGTATTCGGTTATGTTGTATGCTTTACTCTTGACACCCGTGCTTTTGTTATCCGCACCCCGCACCTATAAGGGGTTGTGTTGTACTCTTTTTCAGTATCTTTGGATGAAAGTGTTTTAGGGTTGCTACCTAGAGTTCTCCTCTCAATCTCTCCCCTCTTTCTCTCCTCTCTTCCGCCGGCCCTTCCCCTCGCCGGATTCCTCCCCCGGGAACGTATTATTTGGTCTGACCTGCCTCACCACCCGCACATTGTCATCGGTAACTGCCACGACACACGACTGTGTTGCTCCCGATCCGCGACTGCGTAATAGCTTGCGTTGATCCGATCCCGCACCGACCGTGTCGATCCAGATCCGCCGATCGATCCGCTCCTGCACCGACGGTACCTCTCCGACTCCGTCTGCTCCGATAAGACTCCACCTCTTGTCCCGCTCCGAATCCGCCTGCACCGTTGTTGCTGCCTCGCGCGGTTATGCCATCCCTAACGCCGCCTCCATCCATGTTTCCGCGGCGCCAGCGGCTCTCCGCAGTCCTCGCCTTCAGGCCGCCATCCGAATGGCTCCCAACATCCGCTCCGCCAGCGACCCTCCTCCTGATGCCGTCGCCGACGTCTTGAGCCGCCTCGTGGAGGCTCAAGAACAACTCGTCGTCTCCATGCACTCCTTCCTCCTCGCCCTCCACTCCAAGGTTGACTCCATCCAGGCGTCCGCCGCCGCCGTTTCCGCCGCGTCTGGCTCCGGTTCACCTGCGGACGACGTCTCTCTCTTTGACGTCGGGCCGCCGTCCATTATCGCAGGGACCACTCCTCCGCCAATTTCGGGCCGGTCCGCCCTCTCCCTTGACATTCCCTCTTATATCGGCGTTGACCCGATGGGTTGGATCGCCAAAGCCGAGCAATATTTTGACCTCAACTACACACCGGAGCAGGAGAAGGTGTCTACGGCTGTGATTGGATTGGACGGCTCGGCCCTCCACTGGGCTCGGTGGCTCCGCCAATCCAACTCGTTCCTTTCCTGGCCCGAGCTCAAGCAGGAGATGATCCGACGTTATGACACCCGCTATTCGGGCTCGGCCATAGAGCGGTTGTGCGGCATCCGCCAGACTGCCGGCCTGGACGACTATATTGATGAGTTTGTCGCCTTGGTCACCCACGTCCCCGGATTGCCGCCTGACCATTACCTGAGCTTCTTCATGCAGGGGCTACTGCCCCATATCCTCTACTGTCTCCGCACGCACCATCCCTGCACGGTCTCTGACGCCATTGACATGGCGCGTCTGGTGGAGGACAATCTCGCCCCTAGGGCGCCTGCGCCTGCAGCCAGTCACCACCCGCCTCGGCCACCCTGGCAGCCACCTCCCTCGATGGCCCCGCAGCGGCCGCCCCCTGGAAGGGACCGACCCGGCCGCCCGACAGTTCCCCAGCGCATCTCCAACAGTGCCTACAACGACTGCCGCAGCAAGGGCCTATGTTTCCAGTGTTGTCAGCCCTACACTCCTACGCATGTGTGCATCGTCAAGGAATTCCACGCCATCATCAACGACTTCGACCCGGTGGTCACCTTGGCGGACTTCGAGGCCCTCGAGCTCTCTGAGGGTGACGGCGTAGTGGACACCGCCTCGGCTACTTTCCACCACTTGGAGTTGCCATGTTTCTTGGTGGGCGGGATTTCGGGGCCTCAGACCATGAAGCTAGCGGGCGCGTTGTGTGATCGCCCCATTGTTGTCATGGTGGGCAGTGGCGCGAGCCACAATTTTCTTCCCGCACAGTTGGCGCACCAGCTTCACCTTCCATTGGTTCCCTACCATGACTTTATAGTCTGCCTGGGCGATGGGCGTCGCCGGCCGACCCAAGGGTGTTGCACCGCTCTCTCCCTGACGGTGGGGTCCTGCCAGGTGACCGCGGACTTCTACGCCTTCGACCTCGACAGTATTGACGCCATTCTGGGAGTGTCTTGGCTCCGCACGCTGGGCGAAGTGTGGGTTAACTGGGCGAGTATGACTATGAAGTTCCTCGAGCAGGGCCAGATGTGCCGATCCTAGTGGGCGACTCCGTTCTGCTTCGCTCTCCGATCTCCGTCCGCGCGAGCGGACCACCAACGTCGATTTTTCCACGTGGCTTTGGCCGCTCTCCGCTCCGGCACCGCCGCCTCTTCCACACCCGGCCGACCTTCAGGCATTACTTGCCGAGTTCGCCGACATCTTTGAGGCTCTGACCGACCTCCCTCCGGCTCGCTCGACCGATCATGCCATTCCCCTCCAACCCGGTACTGTGGCGGTGTCGGTACGTTCTTACCGCTACGGCCACATGCAGAAGGACGAGATCGAGCGGTTGGTCCGTGAGATGTTAATGGGGGGACTCATCTGCCCCAGTGCGAGCCCCTTCTCCAACCCGATCCTCCTGGTCCGGAAGAAGGACGGTAGCTGGCGGTTCTGCGTGGACTACCAGGAGCTCAACAAGGCCACCATCCCAGACAAGTATCTGATCCCAGTGATTCAGGAGCTCCCGGACGAGCTCCATGGCACCATATTCTTTACCAAGTTGGACCTTCGAGCGGGCTATCACCAGATCCGGATGCGGCCTGAGGACGTCATGCCCTTCGGCCTGACCAACGTGCCCTCCACCTTACAGGAGACGATGAACGACATCTTCCGGGCGGCACTTCATCGACATGTTCTCGTTTTTTTATGACATTGTGGTATACAGTTCTTCCTAGCATGACCAACTTCGGCACGCCCGCCTTACTCTGACCAACATCCGACGTCATCAACTCAAGCTCCAACCGAAGAAGTGTTCCTTTGGGGCGTCGAAGGTGAGCTCCCTCGACCACACCATCTCGGCCCGGGGGGTCACCATGGACGAGGAGAAGATTTGTGGCGGTCTTTCATTGGCCACTCCTACATCCCTGCGGGACGTCCGGGGCTTCCTCGGCTTGACGGGCAACTATCGTCGCTTCATCCAGGGGTACGGGGCTCTAGCTCGCCCCCTCATGCAGCTCCTGAAGAATTCCAAGGAGGGCCCTTTTCAGTGGACGGTCGCGGTCGTCGCCGCCTTTGTCGCCCTTCAGCAGGCCTTGGTACACGGGCCGGTGCTGGCCATGCCCGATTTTTCTCTGTCGTTCCTCGTGGAGTGTGATGTGTCGGGCTCCGGGGTGGGAGTCGTCCTCATGAAGGCCGGACGACCCATAGCCTACTTCAGCCGTGCTTTCTCCAATACCGTCTGAAGCCGCTCCGCACACGCGAACAAGCTCATGGGCCTCGTTCTCGCCGTTCAACATTAGTGTCCCTTTCTTCTGGGCCGCCCCTTCGTGGTCCGCACAACACACCACAACCTCCACTACCTCCTCGAGCAGAAGATCGCCACACCCGCCCAACAGGTGTGGGTGGCCAAACTCCTGGGCTATGATTTCACCATAGAGTTCCGCCCGGGGAGGGCGAATCGAGCGGTCGATGCCCTTTCTCGTCAGAGCCATTCGTCGGAGCTCGCGGCTATCTCTCGGCCGGTGTGGGAAGACGCGGCGACCATCCAACACGAGGTTGAGGCCGACCCCGTTTTGTCTAGGATTCGGACGACGCTCATCACTGACACCACCGCCCATCCACCATACTCGCTTGTAGGTGATGACGCAAATCTCGCACACCGCTATAGGCGGTAGCTAGACTGCGGCACGAAACGGCAGTGTACCGATCGTTCAAGTAATATAAAACGAGGAGAGAATCCCCGAGTATCGATCTCAAAGGAACACAGTAAGGTGGAGTTAACGTTCGAGGAAGGACTTGAGATTGAAGTCCATAACGTCGGGGTTATGATGGGTGGTTGAATTGGTTTCTATTTCTAATGCAGAAAAATAAATGCCCTAATATGCAGGCCTTGAGCGCACTGCTTCGCTTGGCGGGATGGAAACTATGTAGGCCTTGAACGCACTACTTCGCAAGATCGGGTGGACGAGTAGGCAAGCGGATAAGGTGGTTCGCACCGGCGGAAGTGAGGTGGATTACACGGGCCGTTAGCACCGCTTAGCTTGGCGAATGGAAGAGTAGGCTCACGTAGTGGAAGAGTAGTTAAGCGGAATGGAATGGAGGGTAATGGCGGATGGAAGATGAATGATAATAGCGCACCTCATACACATGAATAAATCAAAAGGAATTTCATAAACATGATATAAAAGTTATAGATCTGGATTTATCACGTTCTTCATCCACAAAATAGAGAATTTAACATACAAACATCGTTTCAAAAGAATAAAGAGTAAGAGATTCGACCGACTCCGAAGCCTTGCTGGGATTCACAGTTGGAATCGCTGGGTTGTCAATCCGCGTCCAAGCTCGGTCCTCAACTGCGTCCGGGGTAAAGGAGGGCTGTCACTTCCTCCCAATGGCCCGTCTTCTTCGTGTCACGACCCGGCGATGTCCAAATGCTCTTTAACCCTTCCTTGATGATGAAAGTAAGATCCAATCTCTTCCTTGAAGTCCCTAGATGAATAGAGGAGGCTTAGAGCGAAAAAAACGCAAAAAACGGCGCTGGAAAAGACCTAGAAATGAAGAAGATGCGGCTGTTTTCGCGGAGCAGCTATTTATAGACGGGTGCAGAATTTTGAACGGGCACGATCAGTGGCGCACGATCAGTGATCGTGCGTGAATGAATGCCAGTGAGCGTGAGGGAACAAACTGTAGCAAAATCCAGAATGCAAAATATAGCGCACGATCAGTGGCGCACGGCCAGTGGTCGTGCACACTATGTCCCGTGGTCGTGCGAAGTGCTGGACAGGCCCATTTTAAGTGGGAATTAACGCACGGACAGTGGCGCACGACCAGTGGTCGTGCGCACCATGTCCAGTGGTCGTGCGCAGTGTTCCTGTGCAGTTTTTGCACCCCGGAACACTCGCACAACCCCTGTATCAACATGAAAGATCGTTGGGCCACTTAAATGGGCATTCCACACATTCTCAAATATAGAAATTAAATTGCAACATAAAGCATGAGAAAGATGATCATGAAAATACACCGAAATAGGCCTAAAGTGCACTTAACATGGAATGAAGTCTAGAGAACAAATATGAGTGATTATGAATCTAATATGTAGTGCATTGACTAAAATACCGGCCCAGATGAGTCCGAAAAATAGTGTAAATATCGGACTCATCACACCCCAGACTTACTTGTTTGCTCGTCCCGAGCAAACTATCTCCCATGTGGACTAGGAAAATCCTAAGCTGGCGTAGTAATTGAATATGTGGAGTACTATGCGAAGTCGTTTACTCGTGCTTGTAGAAGCTTTAGTAGAAAAATCATTTAAACATGCGAAGTAGATTAAAATTTTCTAAATTGCGTATCTACTTATTATTATTACTCGTAATTTGAATCGCGGTGAATCCTTCGGTCATGCATAGGCAGAAAGTAGCTTGATCACTAAGTGGAATATTGCCAAAGATCGGAGATTAGGACAGCCTCCAAAGAAATCCATCAATGTCGATGGCCATAAGCTTGCCCGTTCACACTCTCTCCACGGCACTGGTTACGTTCAAAGTGCAAATCAATAGGACTTTAGGTTATGATTTAAGCTTAGGCTACGGTGCGGTAAACAATGATAAATGCGGGGGCTTAACACACATAACCCAAATGAGCTCGCAATAGAAACACTATCCCAACAATAATAAAAATGTGTACACCACGCCCCCAGACTTAAACATGAAACTATGGGTTGTATACACCGCTTATTGCCAAATACATCTCTTTATACATTTTTTTTTTTTAACTTTCATTTCTTTTCTCATTTTTTTTCTTTTCAAATTTATAACTTTGCACAAGTAGATACAAAACAGCTATATCTTCAATAACACATTTCCACCACAATCACAAATATACACCGCATCAACACCCAACTTTTTTAAATGCACAAATTTCTTGAGCTCAGAATTTGGTGTGCGATTAAGGTAGTCATTTTGGCTTTGGTGAATTGAAGGTGGAGCTGAATCAAGTGGTGGGGGTTAGGCACAAAATGGCTAAGCAAGGATAGAGCGTGTAGGAATGGTGCAAAGGCTCAACCGGGCCAACGAATGGCCTATATCACACTTGCACAAATGACTAACCTATACCCATGCTTCAAGAGTCGCTAGGGGCAAGTTCTTAGCCACCGAGAAAGAATATCCTTCCTCCCGACTCGAGCAATACATCACTAGTGATCGTATACACACTCACCTATACTACCATCGGATTCTACTGGATTCACGAATTATGAGTAGAATAAACAGTATTCACGGAATTAGAAAATTATAAAACTAAATGCACGAGAAAAAGCTAATTCTACACGAATTCTACACGTGACACGAGCACTCGACTAGGAGCACTACAAGAGTCGACATGTTACTTCACAACTCAATCCTATGCCAACACAAAAAAAAAACTTTCCAATCGAACATGAAAAATTGGGTTTGACCCAAGACGCTCAAAACAAGTGAGTACGCGCTCAAGTGGGTGTAGTGATGTGCATGGGAAAAGCTGAAAATTACTGAATTTTGAAAATTTAAAATGAAATTTGCTTTTGGTATGCAGATGAAGTGGTGCACGGGCATGTGGGTAATAAAACTCGTTGCACTCTCCCCCAGACTTATGACATGCTATGCGTGGAAATAATATAACATTACAATCTAAAGCAAGGAGAGGGGAAGAAGTTACCCAATGCTCAGTAAGTGAGCATACCAGAAGAATGACGTTAAAGTAAGACAAACCGCAGCATCCGCCACACAAGAAAATTGCCGCGCACCTGCAGGAAAAAGGCTCCAAGCAAAAATATATAAAACTAAACTTTTAGCGGATTAGAGAGAATAAAAACAAAAGAGACTTGGGTTGTCTCCCAGCAGCGCTTTTGTTTACCGTCCTTAAGCTGGACTTAATACCTGTATTATGCAGTTTTAAATAGTGTCTAAGCATAAAGCGAAAACTACTAAATCCTAATTATTACAAGCAAACCCAAAATGATCAACTGTAAGTTGATTTAAAATGGTAACTGAAAATAAAAGAGATGGGTCCGAAGACCCAACAGCAGCAGTCAAGAGGATCGGGGGCTTTCCATCTCCAAATTTCATCCTTCTTCATCCTCTTCCTCTCCTCCAGTTGGCGGTCGTGGATGAAGTAACGCTTGCCACCCTGCACCCAGTCTTTCAAGGAAAAAGCAGGCAATGATGATGAAGTGGAAAAGACGATTGAATTCATCATTGCCAACTGCTTTCCCTGCCAAGACTGCCTCTCAAAATTACCCAAGAATGGGTCTATAAATTCAAGCATCTGCAGAGGGATAAATGAAATATCAGACATTAAAGCAGGCGGGGAAGCAGGAAGGATGAACTTATCAATATCAGCATTAAAAGAAGGTTGATTAGGAAATAAAATGGACGAAGAACTAAAAGAATCAAACAAAGGAGGAGTGATCCCGGTTTCACTCCTGGCAAGATCCAAGGATAGATCACTATCATCATCGTATGTATCATAGCGAGGGGAACCCAAGAACTCAAGGGCTTCAGTGGTGATTTGGACCTCCTCGTCCCATGAAGAAGTGCAAACCTCCTCATCAGAGAGAGTATCCTCCTCATCCCACCGAGGTGCATCATCGTGATCAAAGTATTCATTCTCCCCTTCGGGGAAAATGAACTCCTCATCCCACTTTGGAGCAACCTCCGAGTCAGAAGCATCACCCCGCTCCTTTACTTCGATAGGATTATAAAAAAAAGGTGTAGAAAAATCATGCAAAGAAATTGGAGGACCAAAAAGATTTGGTTCCTCCGCAAAAAGATCTGCTAACGCCTCCCCGATGGAAAGAATACTTTCCTCATCCCACTCTAGTTCATCTCGGAGCTCCCAAATCTCACCTTGTTGGCCATCAAATGAATCATCGTCATCACTAGGAGCAAAGCCATAAACAGGGAGTGAAGAGTCCATGCACAAAATAGGCTCAGGGGTAGAGAGAACGATTGCCTCCGTGGGTAAAGAATGAGCGGTAGGGGCAATGTTGTCATGAGCAAAGGAGCAGCGGTCAAGATTGAAAAGACTCGGACAGTCCTTCAATTCATGACCCGGATTTCGACAAAGCAAACAACACAAAGTCCTACGTAGCTCCTCAGTCCTAATATTTAGGGCGTCAATAGCACGGTAGATAGTGTCATAGCAGCTAAGCTTAGGCACAGAATCCATAGCACAAGAATTACAGATAAAACAAAATTCAAAGTTCTTTGCACAGACAAAACTACACAATCAATTAAAACAAAACTTGGAAAACTTGCTTTAAAATTTTAAAACAGAAGAGAAATAAATAATGACAAACAGAAAATGATCAGAAAGCAAAAAAAATAATAAAGCGGCTATACACACTGGAAGAAACTTCTCTCTCTCAGCTCTCCCTCTCAAGAAAACTCACACGTCTGTGTTCCCCGGCAACGGCGCCAAAAACTTGATGGCGCAAATCTCGCACACCGCTATAGGCGGTAGCTAGACTGCGGCACGAAACGACAGTGTACCGATCGTTCAAGTAATATAAAACGAGGAGAGAATCCCCGAGTATCGATCTCAAAAGAACACAGTAAGGTGGAGTTAATGTTCGAGGAAGGACTTGAGATTGAAGTCCATAACGTCGGGGTTATGATGGGTGGTTGAATTGGTTTCTATTTCTAATGCAGAAAAATAAATGCCCTAATATGCAGGCCTTGAGCGCACTGCTTCGCTTGGCGGGATGGAAACTATGTAGGCCTTGAACGCACTACTTCGCAAGGTCGGGTGGACGAGTAGGCAAGCGGATGAGGTGGTTCGCACCGGCGGAAGTGAGGTGGATTACACGGGCCGTTAGCACCGCTTAGCTTGGCGAATGGAAGAGTAGGCTCACGTAGTGGAAGAGTAGTTAAGCGGAATGGAATGGAGGGTAATGGCGGATGGAAGATGAATGATAATGGCGCACCTCATACACATGGATAAATCAAAAGGAATTTCATAAACATGAAATAAAAGTTATAGATCTGGATTTATCATGTTCTTCATCCACAAAATAGAGAGTTTAGCATACAAACATCATTTCAAAAGAATAAAGAGTAAGAGATTCGACCAACTCCGAAGCCTTGCTGGGATTCACGGTTGGAATCGCTGGGTTGTCAATCCGCGTCCAAGCTCGGTCTTCAACTGCGTCCGGGGTAAATAAGGGCTGTCACTTCCTCCCAATGGCCCGTCTTCTTCGTGTCACGACCCGGCGATGTCCAAATGCTCTTTAACCCTTCCTTGATGATGAAAGTAAGATCCAATCTCTTCCTTGAAGTCCCTAGATGAATAGAGGAGGCTTAGAGCGAAAAAACGCAAAAAACGGCGCTGGAAAAGACCTAGAAATGAAGAAGATGCGGCTGTTTTCGCGGAGCAGCTATTTATAGACGGGTGCAGAATTTTGAACGGGCACGATCAGTGGCGCACGATCAGTGATCGTGCGTGAAGGAATGCCAGTGAGCGTGCGGGAACAAACTGTAGCAAAATCCAGAATGCAAAATATAGCGCACGATCAGTGGCGCACGACCAGTGGTCGTGCGCACTATGTCCCGTGGTCGTGCGAAGTGCTGGACGGGCCCATTTTAAGTGGGAATTAACGCACGGACAGTGGCGCACGACCAGTGGTCATGCGCACCATGTCCAGTGGTCGTGCGCAGTGTTCCTGTGCAATTTTTGCACCCCGGAACACTCGCGCAACCCCTGTATCAACATGAAAGATCGTTGGGCCACTTAAATGGGCATTCCACACATTCTCAAATATAGAAATTAAATTGCAACATAAAGCATGAGAAAGATGATCATGAAAAAACACCGAAATAGGCCTAAAGTGCACTTAACATGGAATGAAGTCTAGAGAACAAATATGAGTGATTATGAATCTAATATGTAGTGCATTGACTAAAATACCGGCCCAGATGAGTCCGAAAAATAGTGTAAATATCGGACTCATCAGTAGGGGGCGCCTGTTCTTTAAGGGTCGCCTTGCTCTAGCGCCCTCTTCACCGAGCATTCCCCGCCTACTCGCCGAGTTTCACGCCTTGCCCTCCGGAGGGCACGCTGGGGCCTTCCGTACCTGTCGTCGTTTAGCGGCCTCTCTACTGGCCCCACATGTTCCGACAGGTCAAGACATTCGTGGCCGCCTGCCTGGTCTGCCAGAAGGCCAAGTACGAGGCAGTGTTTCCGGCCGAGCTCCTTCAACAACTTCCCATCCCGGACCGCGTTTGGGAGGACGTGGTCATGGACTTCATTACTCGGCTACCGCGCTCCTACGGGTTCGACTGTATCTTGGTCGTGGTGGACAGACTGTCCAAATACGGCCATTTTATCCCCTCTGTCACCCCTGCACCGCCAAGAACAATCTTTTGTCCACTCGTGCACGTCTCCTGCTTTTCAATCCACGCGCCAAGAACAAAACTAATACGGTCTCACTCCTTTCAATTATTAATTAATTGATTAATCTTTTGGATTAAGACATTAATTGATTAATTACTTGATTCACTTTGCCACGGAGGCTCGTGCCGATGATCGAGTTGAACGCTGCGAGATACTGCGAATGATGCGTGAGATATCAATAACATCAATGATGAATACTAAAGCAATGCTAGCATTGCTCTCCGAACTCTTGAAAGTTGAAACCCTGCCTGAGCGGGCACAAATCGGACCACTGAAAAATGAACGCCCACCACTCTCTGCATGTCAAGCCACATCATTGTTGTCCCCCACATTCTCTTCACCCATTAAGCTACCCGAGGTCGTGTCCGACGCACACTAAGCCACCCTCGATGCACATATATCAAACCCTCTCATCTCCAGAAAATGCCCTCCTCTCAGGCCACAAATTCTTCTGGCTTCGAGCTCCGTGCCACCTGTCTCGCCGGCCACTCTCGATACATTCCTTCCGGCGATGATTGCTCATCGGCCAACACCCCACTTCCGACCATCGTGGTTCCCATTAAGTTGGCTACTCATTCTCCCACGGCCGTCCGCAATCACCAACCACCCTTGCCCCGACTCCAAATACTATTTCCATCAGTCTCTCCCAAGCAGACACTTTTACTCTTGTCCCTACAGTCATCATTCCTGGGGCACCCTGCCGCCATGATCACCGCCATTACAAATTGGGCTCGTTGATGCGGCCTCTCCACAAGCAATGACACCCGACAACATCACCATAATTCGTATCATCAGCGAATACAACAAATGCTTGCCTCTCGATGCAACCGCCACTTCGGTGACACCCTACAATAAGTTATTCTTGCAAGAAATTAAAGAACCGAATGATCAAACTATCTAAACTTCGTTCAAGCTTGAGGGAAATCTCTATTTAAAGGACGGCTGGGATGTTATTGTGCATATTAATTTAATGTCGTTATTTAATGTCATCATGTGTTTAAGTTAGACATCAATGTTATGAGTCAGTATTATGCGTCTTTATTTTGAGTCGTGTCTCTTAGCATCTTTCAGTATTTTGGGTAGTTTTAATTATTTGAAGTCCATGTCATTGTGTAATGCGTGTAATGCTATATGTAGACCCCTTGGGTCATGAATGAGGGAAGCATTAAATGTTATGAAATTTTTCCCCTCTAATTCTCTCTTCCTCTCCTCCTCTAGAGTTTATGTTGAACAAGGCTCCATCTTCCTCTCTTCTCCTTCGTCCCCCTTCGAGTGAGTTCGGTTCCCTCATATGTCTGCCTCCGTCTCCACCTATGACGAGATATTGATGCACTACGGGTTAGCTCGTAGCAATATTCAACTCAAATAAACCAATTAGAGTGGAGGGGCCCTCTAGGACCTATAAAACATATGCGGAAACCCAGGATACACTATGTGAGACTAAAGAAAACAAACATCGAGTAGAGCCCCATGTTTATAGTCGCATGAAGCACGCCAACGCGCCCCTCACATGGATAGCCACATGGATATTAGAAGCATGAGTTCCAGAGATAAACCTGACTCCAATGCCATATAGAAATCAAGAGCATCGAACTCAAAATCAATCAATTAGAGTGGAGAGACCACCGGAACCTTTAAAGCACTTGTGAAAATCGGATATAGACAATATGGGCTAAAATAACTAGATATCGTGTAGAGCACCACGCAGATAGCCATATGAAGCACTACAACAAGCCCCCTCACGTGAATAGTTATGTGGATACTAGAGGCATGGACCATGGGGAGAAACCTCGCTATATGTAGAAACTCGGGACAATTCAACTGAAAACCAATCAATTAGAGTGGAGATGGCCCTCCAAGAGCTATAAAACACATGCAAAAACTCGGGATACACCGTGATGGACTAAAGCAATAGACTCGTGTAGAGTCCCATGCAAATAGTCACATGAAGCTGCTCCTACTTGTATGTCCTCTTGTGAATAGCCACATGAATACTAGAGGCATGGGCCTCAAGGAGAAACCTCACTCTGACACCGTGTAGAAATCCTTGAGCATTCAACTCAAACCTAGCCTGTTAGAGTGGATAGGACCCTGGACCTATATAGCACACACGGAAACCTGAGATACATGATGTGGGACTAACAAATAGACATCATGTGGATCCTTATCCAACATGTCCCCTCACATGGATACTAGAGACATGGGTCCCATGGAGAAACCTGGATTGGATGTCATGTAGAAATCTAAGAACATCTAACTTGAAACCAACCTATTAGAGTAGAGAGGCTCCAAAAAACCTATAAGCACATGAAACCCGAATTCACAATGTGGGACTAAAGTAAGTAGACATTGTGTAAAGCCTCGTGTGGATAGTCAAGTGAAGCACTTCAACATTACTTAAGTGGATAACCATGCTAATACTATAGGTGTGGGATCCAAGGAGAAATAATGATTTAATACCATGTAGAAAACAGAGAGCATCCAACTCAAAACCAATTGATTAGAGTGGAGAGTCCCTCTAGACCTATAAAACACATGCAAAAACCTTGGATACACGATGTGAGACTAAAACAACCAAACATCGTGTAGAGCACCAGGAGGATAGCCACATGAAGCACTCCACACACACCCTTATGTGGAAAGCCACATGGATACTAGAGGTGTGGGCCTCGAGGAGACACCTCGTTCTGATACCATATAGAAACCTGGAAGCATCCAACTCAAAACTAGTCAGTTATAGTGAAGAGGCCACCAAGACCTCTTAATCACAAGCAGAAACCAAGTATACATTATATGAGATTAAAGCAATTATACATCATGTACAGCACCACACATATAGCCACGTGAAGCACTCAAACACTCTATAAGTGCTAACAAATTACAGGAAAAAGAGAGCAATAAACCGACACAACTTTAGACGAATAACATTTATTTTACAACCTATGAAGGTATTCCACCATCAAAAACTAAATATGGTACTGCCTCTCCTTCAAAATCATACTAGTGAATAAACTGGAATACTACCTTGCCTTTGATCGAGCATCGATGTGTTGATGAGTTTGACCATCAATGTTTTCTCTAACCTGAGAAACCAAAATTGCTTGCAGCACTATTAGATCATCCATATAATAACTGACCAACTGAAAGATTAAAAGAAAGATTGTTGCTCGCAACTAAAGAAAAGTTATTATTCAATCATCTGTTTAAGTAAGCTGAGAACGTGAAACTCCTAAGGATATTAGAACTTGAATGTAATTTTCTCACACTTTATATCCTTTTGTCCAACCAGGATTTGCCCCTTCTAAGATTATTAGAGCTAACATCTACTAAAGTATTTGACGAAGAATGAATAAAAAAGGGCAGCCCGGTGCACAAAGCATCCCCGTGCAGTGAGGGTCCGGGGAAGGGTCCCACCAATTAATCAGCGTGACCCCAAACAATTGAATTGACCCATATTACTTAGTGGTTGATCTTAACACATTCCTGAGACTTGATTGACCTGAGCTGATTGAATTTGGTTGTGTTGAACAGGTTCGCATCTATAGTTGAATATGTGTAGGCATAGGATAAAGTAAGGGGAAATTACTCTAGTCAAGTATCAAGACCTTCCTTGAATGTTTAACCAAGCGACAATATGAGCACCCTCTCATCACAATAATGTGAGTTGAACCCCCGGCCACTTGTATCCACTCATATTTAAACATTGACAAAAGTTAACAACTATACACGCCCTTTGTTAGTCCATTCATTCGGTAGTTAATATTAATGATCAAGCGAAAAGAATTTCCCTATTTATTGAAAGAATAAAACTAAGAACTCATTTGGTTCAGCGTTTTCACGCCGGTGCGGGAGCAACCGCTGCCGCAAGGCGGAAAAACAAATGCCGGGCGGCGGAGTTTGCTCCTTGTGCGAAGCGAAAAATGGGGCTGAAAGCTCCGTCTCCAACCCCCTCCCCCCACCTCCGTCTCGAACCCCCGCGGCGATCCCTCCCGCGCCGTCTCCCGCCGCCTTACCAAATGAGGCCTAATAATAAATAAAATTTTAGATGTTCTAACTTCAACTACTGTCGAACCTTCAAAATTTACATTTTCATTAAACCTACAACAACAACACTCAAGCCTTTATCCCACTATAGCGGGGTCGGATATATGGATCCTTTGTCACCATTGCGCCCTATCTTTAATCATAGCCTCACTAATACCTAAGTACATCATATCTTTCCTTATAGTTTCATTCCAAGTCTTTTTTGGTCTACCCCTCCCCCGTTTAACATGTCTAGTGACTAAACTCTCACAACGACTAACAGGTACCTCTAATGGTCTCCTATGTACATGTTCGAACCATCTTAAACGAGCTTCTCGCATCTTCTCTACAATTGGCGCCACTCATGTCTTATCCTTGATACATTCATTCCTAATTTTATCCAGTTTCGTGTGAACACACATCCACCTAAGCATTCTCATCTCCGCAACTCCCATTTTTTGCTCACGTACACCATCCACTGCCCAACACTCAGAACCGTAGAGCATTGCTGGCCTAATTGCAGTACGGTAAAACTTGCCTTTAAGTTTTAATGGTACTTTACGATCACATAAGATCCCAGACGCGCCTCTCCACTTTAACCAACCTACTTAGATTCTATGTATCACATCTTTATCTACACCTCCATCGTTTTGAATTATCGATCAAAAATATTTAAAGCACTCACTGCGGGAAATATCTTGGTCACCCAATTTGATGACGGAGTCATCCGACCTTCTTGCACTACTAAATTTAAGCCCTATATACTCCGTCTTTGTCCTGCTCAACCTAAAATCCTTCTTTTCTAAAGTGTCTCGCCAAGATTCAAGTTTCGCGTTTACACCCTCGCGCGTCTCATTGACCAAAACAATATCATCTGCAAATAATAAACACCAAGGTAGTGCTTGTTGGATATGTCCGGTGAGCTCATCTAAGATAAGGGTAAAGAGATAAGGGCTTAAAGCTGACCCTTGATATAAGCCAACTGCGATAGGGAATTCCTGTGTTAATCCTCCAGATGTCCTCACCCTGGTCACTGAATTTGTATACATATCTTTGATTACGTTAATGTATGATACATTTACACCTTTCTTTTCTAAGACGCACAACACCTCTCTTGGAACCATATCATAAGCCTTCTCCAGATCGATAAACAATATATGCAAATCTTTTTGTCTTTCCCGATCGTTGTCAACGAGTCTCCTCAAGAGATGTATAACTTCCATGGTTGATCTCCCTGGCATGAATTCAAATTGATTCTCTGAGATGTTAGTCTCTCGTCTAACTCTTCTCTCTATTACTCGTTCTCATAGTTTCATAGTATGACTCATTAATTTAATTCCCCTGTAATTGACACAATTTTGTATATCTCCTTTGTTCTTATACAAAGGTACTAAAATACTTTCTCTCCATTAGTCTGACATCCTATTTGTCTTCAGTATCTTATTGAAGAAACTTATAAGCCATAAAATTCCTTCCCTCCCTAAGCATTTCCATACTTCAATGGGTATATCGTCTGGCCCAACCGCGTTTCTATTTTTCATCTTCTTCAGAACGTCATCTATCTCTGATGCTTGAATTTTGCGATAAAAAGTTATGTTTCAATACTCCTCCGATTTACTTAACTCTTCCAAGTTCAGTTCATTGTCTTTTTTCTTCATTGTATAGTTGATAAAAGTATTTTTTACATCGCTCATTAATAGCCACATCATCCGTCAAAACCGTATCTGATTCATCTTTTATGCATTTAACTTAGCTTAAATCTCTTGTCTTCCTCTCTCTAGCTCGAGCAATTTTATATATATCACGCTCTCCATCTTTGGTATCTAGTCGTTTGTAAAACTCTTCATAATCTTGACTTCTTGCATTACTTACTGCATTTTTAGCTTCTTTTTTGGAGACTTTATACTTTGTTAAGTTTTCATCATTCCTGCAAGCATATAATGTTTTGTAGCTGACTCTCTTTGCCCTCACTTTGTCTTGCACTTCATTATTCCACCACCAAGATTATTTTTGTGGGGGCGCACGACCTTTTGACTCTCCAAGTACGTTCTTTCCACTTAACCTTAAATGAGAAGACATAACTTCCCATGTGACATTATGATCAACATAAGGATCATCAACTAGTTGTTCTAAAACCGCTGTCTTGAAATCAACCTATTTTTCCTCCAAGTTCCACCACCGAATTTTTGGCAACACTTTTGTCTTTCTCTTAAAGTTACTATATTTAATTTGCACATCCAACACCACTAGCCTATGTTGTGTTGTCAAACTTTCCCCTGGTATGACTTTGCAATTCTTACAAATCTTTATCCATTTTGCAAGTCATAAAATAGTCAATTTATGACTTATTTTGTCCGCTCTTGAACGTAATTAAGTGTTCCTCCCTTTTCATGTAGAACGTATTAGTCACAATTAGCACATGTGCTATGGCAAAGTCTAGAATGTTATTCCTTCTTCATTTCTTTCTATATACCCAAATCCTCCATGAACATCTGTATAATTCGTATTTTTCTTCCCTATATGTCCAATTTTAATTAAACCTATAATTAAATATTTCAGTTTTTCTGCAAAGGCTTAAATTGATCATTAATTAAATTCAATTTTATATATTCATTAAATTAGTATGTCATGTACAAAATCATATACATATAAATTTATAATTCAAAAGTAAATAACACAATTGAGATTGTGGAGTTTCCTCCCCCTCCAGGTGAGCTCGGCTCCATGGGAGGTGTGGAGTTCCCTCCCCCTCCAGGTGAGTTCAGTTTACGGGAGAGATGTTGAGTGGAGAAAGAATCTTGCTTCTTACGTTTAATCCAGTTTGAATCGTTTTTAAAAAAAAATTCAGCCACCGAGTTCTCATCGTTGGTCTCTCCGAACCAGGGGTCATCCATTGTTTTTCCGGGCTCGTATCGAACCCGGAAAAAGCGGGGATTGTGTATTACCGTAATTCGTCGAGACCAGACTGGAAGTAAAGGTGTCTGAGACAAGTGGAGCGACTGCTCAGAGGCGACCGAAACCAGTCAAAGCAAAAGAAGGGCCCGGGGAAGGGAAGAAGGGAGTAGCGGGGCAAGTGGGGGAAGTTCCCCCACTCGCCCGCCCCCCTCAGCACGAGTGGGGGAAGGCCCCCCACTCGCCCACCCCCCTCAGGATGAGTGGGGGGAGTCTCCTCACTCGCCCGCCCCCTTTCGGCGAGTGAGGGGAGGCCCCCCACTCGCCCGCCCCCTTTCGGCGAGTGGGGGGAGTCCCCCACTCGCCCGCCCCCTTTGGCGAGTGGGGGAAGCCCCCCACTCGCCCCCTTTGCGTCCCCCTTGCGGGCGAGTGGGGGGAGCACCCCCACTCACCCCCTCTCTCTGGTTTTGGGGGAAGACCCGTCTCGACCTCCCCCTCCCTCTTCCTAGTGGACTGTTAGGGGGGTGCGAGTAGTATTTTGAAGTGGCTATCCGCAGCCAATTTTCTGTTGGAGTTGGAGAACACTTCTGGACAGGGTTCGTTGAACGGCGTTCGACGAACGGAGAAGAGTTCGTCGAACTCCGCCTGTGCTTGAAGAACGGAGAAGGGTTCGTCGAACGGCGTTCGACGAACGGAGAAGGGTTTGTCGAACGGCGTTCGACGAACGGAGAAGGGTTCGTCGAACTCCGTCTGCGTTCGACGAACGAGTCCTTAAGGAGAAGCCGTCTCAGCGGATGTTGCTGGACCGTCTCAGCGGTTATACATGCCGTCTCAGCGGATGGTGCTGGACCGTCTCAGCGGATATACATCCTGTCTCAGCGGATGGTGCTGGACCGTCTCAGCGGATATATATGTCGTCTCAGCGGATGAGACCACACTGTATACTCCAGAGCAGAATGGAGTGTCGGAGAGGCTGAACAGGACCTTGATGGAGAAGGCCAGGTGCATGCTCAGTTGGGCAGGTTTGGGGAAGGAGTTCTGGGCTGAAGCAGTGGCGACTGCAAATTACCTGAAGAACAGGTCCCCTACATCTGCTGTGGAGGGATGTACTCCCTTTGAAGTTGTTGACGCCAGGAAAACTCTGACCCCAAAATTCGGACCTTTGCAGTCGGAGGCTACTTGCCCAGCTGTCCGACGAGATGATATCGATGGCGACTAGGAAGAAGCTAGGAGAGCAACTACAGGACCCCAGATGCTGCGGCAGGGAGGTCCCACCACGTACCCGGAAACTCAAAGGAGTCTTCCCCTCCACAACCAAGAATGGCCGAGCAGGGTACGAGGAAGGCACCGGCTTGGCTAGCAAGCAGGGGTGACGGGCTCGAAAATTCGGAAATCGGGATCCAGAAGCTCAAGCACAGGTGCCAATCCAAGTACCCCTGGGGTCCTATTTATAGGCAACCAAGGGGTAGGGGGGTTTTTATAGCCCAGCCCTAACTTGGCGACATATGGGATACTCGACGCGTATCTCCGACCATAGTCGCCCATCTGGCGAGTATTGGTTGCTGCTCGCACAAGCCGGGCCAATACTCTCGCAGGTCTTCTGTAGCTTGCCGGACGCCTGGGGCGACATACGGGATGCTCGACGCGCATCTTCGACCATAGTCGCCCCTCTGTCGAGTATTAGCCAATACTCGCCAAGCCTTCTTTTGCTCCTGCTGGCTGATTTGTCTTGCCTCTTTGACTTTGACCTCTGCCTACGTGGCCTTGAGTGGGTCCTACCCTCGGAGAATAAGGGTTGTACACAATCCCCGCTCTTTGCGAGTAACATCGTTGCTCGGAAAGAAACATCCAACCTTTATTCGACGAGCTTCTGTCTTGACGAGTATCGGGAAATACTCGGAATCTTGATTGTCCGACGCCTGGGCCCTATATATAGGGGGGGGGGGTCTCTGATGGAACCGTCCTTTTGCACTCGCTCATAATGTCGCTCGATTTTGCCGAGGCTGCCAAAAAGGCCCAAGCTGACCTCGCGAATCTGATCGGCATTCCAGCTCTTCCTTCTCGTGATGCCGAACTCGATGCCTTCCTCGCCACTAAGAAGAGGAAGCGGATTGCTAAGAAGAAGAAGAAAGGGAAGAAGAAGGAGGCGACTACAGAGAACGTCGCCGACCCTTTGGGCGAGCAACGCCAGCAGCTGCTGGACGACTTGGGCCTCTCCCTTGAGGGGAACTCGCCTGCTTCCATTCCTCCTCCTCCTGCGGCAGAGGTCGCCCTGGAGGCGAGTAGGGATGGGACCCAAACTCAAGCTCAACCGGACCTCCCTCCTGCGCGAGGTGAGCTCTTTAGTTGCTGTTCTGAAGATTATGCCGTTATAATCACAATTTCTGGCGAGATTTCTGACGCTTTTGCTTCTGCTTTCAGATCCGCCGACTACCGAGGCTCGGGAGGAGCCTTTGGCTGCCGTACCGCTGCGATCATCCTCGATGATCTCGCCTGAAGGTGGGTCTCGGGGTGGTCGCGCGGTAAGGATCCTCCACAGTTCTTCCGTGCAGAAGAGGCCGATGAGCGAGCATGGGGCTCCTCTGTCGAGGATCGATCCTCCTCCGCCACTACCTTCCTCGCGACCAGAACCGGCGAGCAGCTCGCACCTACCCGGAGTCGTGCTGCCGCCTCCCCCTCCTGGACTTCCGCCCTCAGTGGCTCCTCCGGGCGATCAGCGCCCTTCTACTTCAACTGCTCCCTCTGCCCACCAAGGGGATTCCTCGCGCAGGGGCGGGGCTGGTGGGTCTTCTGCCTTCTTCGCCCCCAAGGGTGGAGGGCGCACAGGCGATGGTCGCGGGCGGGGGAACATGCCCTTCAACCGGGATCATTCTGGTGGTCACTCTACTCGCCGGGATGGTACTTATCGCTCTCCCTCCCCGCACCGAGGAAGGGTTTCTCCTCATCGGCGATCTCGCAGCCCTGCTCGCCGACGATCCCGCAGTCCTCGGCCAGGTACTTGGTCGCTGCTTTTGGATAGTTGCCACCGTTCTTCTGATTCTGCTGGGGTTCTGACTTTTCACTTGTTCTTTTGTAGGTCGCGCTCATACTCCTGTGGGAGCTTTAATCGACGCCGTTGGGCTCCCCCCTCGCGAGTATCAAGAGAAGGCTACTCGCGCCATCTTGGACTTGGAGTCCAGGATAGAGCGGCTATCTATCTGCGAGCCTCATCGGCGCTTGACTGAGATGGAGTCGCGGGTGGAGCGCCTGGCGGCTAGTGACCCTCACCACCGCCTGACTGAATTGGAGGCGCGAGTATCCCGGCTGGAGGAGTTTGATACTCGCCTGTCGGGTACTGAAGCTCGCCTCCAGTCTATCAGCGATTTGGAGCGCAGGGTGGCACGGATCGAGCACCGGCAGCAGCTGCATCATGACGAGCTGGTCGGGATGCGCGCGAGCATGGGCTCGGTGGGGAGGCTGGCGAGGATCGAGGACCAGCTGCGACAAGGCGAGGATGCTATGTCCGTGGCCTTCGAGCATTTCAAGCGTGCTCGCAGCATGGGCTGGGTCGGGCGTCATCCTCAACCTCAGGATCCCCAGGCGACCACTCAAGCGCAACCTTAGCTGCTGCCCCTTTCTTCAGTTTCTTCTTCTTTGTCTTGTAGCTCCTGGCGAGCATGCTTTGTATCTTTGAACATTTCATTATTTGAAGTAGTATTGACTTGCCGAGTAATTTGAATACTCGCCTTTTCTTCTTGTCTTGTTTTACTTTATCTATTGTTGTTTGTATTTCTTCTATCTTCTTTTTGCTGTTTGCCGAGCAAATGTTGAATGTCGCCTGCATCCTGGCGAGTTTCTTCGTGTTTCTCTGATGCAGGTACTCGCTAACTGAAGGTCGGCCTTTGACGTGCTCTGAGCTTTTGGCGATTTACTTCGATACTCGCCACCCCTAGTCGTACCCGCGGAGTCGTGTTCGACAAGCCAGGCTACCCGACTACTATAAATAGGGGGGGTGGGTGAGTCTTAAATACGTTTTCGACGATCTCTGGCTTCTTGAGCGAGTATCATCCAGAACTCTACTCCTCGCCCTTCTTCTATACTCGCTCCCTTTCTTCCCTTCTTCCCTTCTAAACAATGACTGACGAGGCGGCCATTAGGCGAGCAAACCATGCCAAGAACTTCGAGGAGACCTCCTTCAAGAAGCCGATCACGACTCGGAAGGACTTGGAGGATTTCAACGCCAAGTTCGCGACGCCAGGCTACGTCTTCAGGCTTCCTCGCGAGTCTGAGCGACTAAACACTTCCTCGCCCTTGGCGATGATCTTCCCCATCCGTCACTTCGAGGTCGGTCTGCGACTTCCCTTGTGGCCGGAGTTCCGTCAGATACTCGGCTTCTTCGGGATAGTCCCCGCCCAGATCAATCCCAACGGAGTGGCGATTATCGTGGGATTCTTGTGCTTCCTGCGGGAACAGAATATCGTCTTTGACCTTGCGGTCTTTAGGCGAGTATTCTCGATCATGGCGACCGGCGAGGGCGTCATCTTCCTCTGCAGCCACATCTGCACTCTGGCGGGCACTTCTAACAAGAACCATCGCTGGGTGGAGCGACTAGTCGCCATCGAAGGCGACTTTGCGGGCATCTCCAGCTCGCCCATCCAGCCGTCGGAGAATGTCTTCACCGTCCCCTTCTTGAGGGACGGTCAGGAGAAACTGCTCGATTCCTTCAGGCATCGTCGCTTCAATGTGATGTTCTGGAGGAGGCGAGTAGACGAGCTCACGGAAGTTCGCCTAGGGGAAGGTACTTTTTGTGCGAGCATCACCCTACTCGCTCTTCGGTTTTGATTTAGGCGACTAATCTTCGGTCTTTTTGTCTACAGGCGTGCAAATTCTTCCGCGCGACGTCCTTCCTCCCGCGGTGAAGGCGACGGCTGCTACCCAAGGGGGTGCAGGAACCTCGGCACGCGAGGTTGGGGGCTCCTCCCCAATCGTCTTGTCGCCAGGGGGCGATAATACCAAGGTCGCCGGCGAGGAGGCCGGGACCTCCAAGAAGCGAACGGGCAAGGCTAAGGCCTCTGAGCCCAAGAGGAGGAAGAAGGAAGTCGCCCACAGGGATCTGGGCAAGAAGGGGGATCCTTCGGAGGCTGGCGAGCCGAGCGATCATCCTCTCTTCAATGAGGGCACCCGCAGCGAGGATGCCTATGGTCGCCCCTTGGTGACCTGGGCTGAGCGCGCCCACGAGGTGACCCTTAGCTCTAACCTCCCCGCCTGGTCGGATGAGTGGGAGGACAAGGGGGAGGCCTTCGACGTGACCTACGCCCTCTATGGTCGCGCGGAAGCCGAAGTCCTTCAGGACACAACTACCGAGGATCTGGCTCACCAAACCTCGCGCTCCCTCTTGCGATCCGCCGAGCTGGCTCACGCAACAGCAAGGCGACTGCTCGAGTATGAGCAGACGATCAAGGTGCAGGGCCCGAAGATGATCGTCATGGCGGACAGGATCAAGGAGCTCGAGGTACTCGCCCTTGCGACTTTCCTCGCTTTCTGGAATACTTGCCACCTTGCAAGTTGTCAAGCTTACCTTTTTCTTTTTATCTTCTACAGGCTGCCGGGCTGGAGTCGGCGAAGAGGCTCTCCCAGGCTGAGAAGGAGCTGGAGGATACTCGCTCGGCCCTGGAGCTCGCTCAGATTCGTATCGCCGAGTTGGAAACTCGGCCTGCCGAGCAACAGCCGGCGGGGGCGGGCCCTCCTCGATTTGTCAAGCAGATAAGGATGCATGGCGACGACATGCCATATATTCGCCGAGAGATCGCGCGAGCAACGGGGGAGGTCATCCTGAATCAGCTGAAGGCAGACGATCTTCTGAAGCCGGCGGCCATGGGGTTGACAGTGGGAGACCTTATCCCGGCCATACTCGCCGAGGAGTCCACCTCCCCCCTGCGAGCATCTTCGCCACGACTCAGTGATGCTGAGGATGATGATGATGATGATGACGATGATGACGACGATGATGATGACGACGATGATGACGACGATGATGCTGACGTCGATATAGAAGGCGAGAATGTCGTCTAGTCGCCTGGGCTCCTTTTTTGCTCGCCGGCGACCTTTTGTACACCTGTAGTATATACACATTTTTTGCAGAAATGAAAGAGAATTTTGACAAGTCTTACTCGCCTATTCTTTTCATTTTATGTTTTTACTTTCTTGGTTATATGTCGCTTAGGCTCCAAAGCTCGAGGCGAGGTTGAGTGCTCGCTAGGCTCCTAGGATTTTGGCAATGATAGATGCTCGCTCCTGCATACTCGCCAATGCATGCTCGCACCCATCATACTCGCGCCTATGGACTTGCTCCTGAGGCCTTGACTTGCACCTAGTGGAGAATTTGTTAGGATTTAGGTAATAATCAACGGAGCTTCTCAAGGGAAGGAAGAAGTAGGGTTTAGTAATCTTGGAGGCCCGGGGGGACATCATCCTGAGGCCTCCCTCCTACTTGAAAGCCTGAGGTCGACGGAGAATGACGTCAAGTAAGGAATGGCAGCCGGGCAGGTCCCATAGGGACACACCGTCCCGTGGTCTCCGTTGACTTGGACATCTTCAAAGGATGTCGTCAAGTGAGGGATGGTAGCCGGGCAGGTCCCACAGGGACACACATTCCCAGGGCCTCCGTTGACTTGGACGTCTTCAAAGGATGACGTCAAGTGAGGGATGGCAGCCGGGCAGGTCCCACATGGACACACATTCCCAGGGCCTCCGTTGACTTGGACGTCTTCAAAGGATGACGTCAAGTGAGGGATGGCAGCCGGGCAGGTCCCACAGGGACACACATTCCCAGGGCCTTCGTTGACTTGGACGTCTTCAAAGGATGACGTCAAGTGAGGGATGGCAGCCGGGCAGGTCCCACAGGGACACACATTCCCAGGGCCTCCGTTGACTTGGACGTCTTCAAAGGATGACGTCAAGTGAGGGATGGCAGCCGGGCAGGTCCCACAGGGACACACATTCCCAGGGCCTCCGTTGACTTGGACGTCTTCAAAGGATGACGTCAAGTGAGGGATGGCAGCCGGGCAGGTCCCACAGGGACACACATTCCCAGGGCCTCCGTTGACTTGGACGTCTTCAAAGGATGACGTCAAGTGAGGGATGGCAGCCGGGCAGGTCCCACAGGGACACACATTCCCAGGGCCTCCGTTGACTTGGACGTCTTCAAAGGATGACGTCAAGTGAGGGATGGCAGCCGGGCAGGTCCCACAGGGACACACATTCCCAGGGCCTCCGTTGACTTGGACGTCTTCAAAGGATGACGTCAAGTGAGGGATGGCAGACGGGCAGGTCCCACAGGGACACACATTCCCAGGGCCTCCGTTGACTTGGACGTCTTCAAAGGATGACGTCAAGTGAGGGATGGCAGCCGGGCAGGTCCCACAGGGACACACATTCCCAGGGCCTCCGTTGACTTGGACGTCTTCAAAGGATGTCGTCAAGTGAGGGATGGTAACCGGGCAGGTCCCATAGGGACACACATTCCCAGGGCCTCCGTTGACTTGGACGTCTTCAAAGGATGACGTCAAGTGAGGGATGACAGCCGGGCAGGTCCCACAGGGACACACATTCCCAGGGCCTCCGTTGACTTGGACGTCTTCAAAGGATGACGTCAAGTGAGGGATGGCAGCCGGGCAGGTCCCACAGGGACACACATTCCCAGGGCCTCCGTTGACTTGGACGTCTCCGTCTTTCGGTCGGTCGAATCGGTCATCTTCCCCTTCCAAGTCGGGATGTCGGCGCTCGGACTTCCTCCTGGTAATCCCTCCAGTCGAATGAGAAGCGCAGTCGATACGAACCGTGGCCAGCATGCAAGGGGGGAGCTGATCTCGACCGTCAATGCAGAGGCTTGGGCTTAAAGGGTTGCTGAACCGAGGCACCGTCCCATCATTCGCCCTGGGGTTTTTACGAGGTTCAAATCGGAGGCCTGTCTCCTTAACTGGTGATGACGGATATCGACGAGCAGATCGTCCGATAGGGAATGACAGTCGGGGAGTTCCAAGGGGACACACCGTCCCGAGGTCTCTTCCTACTTGGATGATGAATGCCGACCAAACCTGTCTCCTGCTATTCAACAATTGTAAGGGGAGTTTAAGCACACTTAAGCATAAAAACTCACACAATCGGAGAAGGAGCTGGAAACGAAATGCTTTGCTATGAGCTAGTTAGATTGACCTCTTTCTTGCCTAATTGGAAGGTCGGCGTCCAGACTTCTACCTGGTAATCTCTCCAGTCGAATGAGAAGCGCAGTCGATACGAACCGTGGCCAGCATGCAAGGGGGGAGCTGATCTCGACCGTCAATGCAGAGGCTTGGGCTTAAAGGGTTGCTGAACCGAGGCACTGTCCCATCATTCGTTCCGGGATTTTGCGAGGTATAAATCAGAGGCTCGTTTTCCAACTTTGCACGTGGACCAATTCTACCTGCTTTCTTTTTTTATTTTAGGAGCGTACAGCTCTCAAGGGTATGCGACGTCTTTATTCAAGGGTCCCCTAAGCAAGTTAAATTGATCGCCTCCTTGCCAGATCAGAAGATTGACGTCCAGACTTCTCCCTGGTAATCTCTCCAGTCGAATGAGAAGCGCAGTCGGTACGAACCGTGGCCAACATGCAAGGGGGGAGCTGATCTCGACCGTCAATGCAGAGGCTTGGGCTTAAAGGGTTGCTGAACCGAGGCACCGTCCCATCATTCGTTCCGGGATTTTACGAGGTTTAAATCGGAGGCTCGTTTTCCAACCTAGCATGTGGACCAACTTGACCGGCTTTCTTTGAAAATATTTGATGTGTCAGAAGAAGCTTCCCCGTCCCGTGTTTTAGGGGGGGGGGGGGGGGGGGGGGGGGGAAGAGTTTTATTTATAAAACAAAAACGGGTTACAAGGGCGGGACATACACATCCCCCTTAGGGGTAGAACCTTTTCAGGTCATCACCGCTCCAAGTATTCCCAAGCAGTTCTCCTTCCTGATTCTGCAGGCGGTATCCTCCGGTTAGGAGTGATTCGTGGATGATGAAGGGCCCTTCCCAGTTCGGATGAAGTTTCCCGATGGCCGCTGATCTTCCCGCCGCGTCTACCTTCTTCAGGACCAGGTCACCCTCTTGGAAGTTTTTGAGGCGGACATTCTTATCGAAATGCCTCGCCACCCGTCGCTTGATCTCCTCTTGCCTGGCCGAAGCTAAATCTCTGAGTTCTTCGATGTAATCGAGAGATAGCTTCTGAGCCTCTTCATTCTCTAGTCGCCATTCTTCACTTCCGCCTTCGGCGGCGATCACTCTTGGACTTCTGACTTCAAACTCTACTGGGATGAGAGCTTCCGACCCGTGAGAGAGCTTGAACGGTGTCTCCCCGGTAGCCGAGCTAGGAGTGGTCCTCAAAGCCCATAGAACCGAGGGGAGCTGGTCCGCCCAATTACCTCTTAGGTTCTCCACCTTCTTCTTCAGTAGGTTGATGATCAACTTGTTGGCGGCCTCCACTTGGCCATTGCTCCTTGGGTGATGCACGGAGGCGAATCGAAGATCGGTTCCTAGCTGTCTGCAGAAATCTTCCAGCTCCAAGCTGGCAAACTGGGGACCGTTGTCGGTGATGATAGCGAGAGGAATCCCAAACCGGCAGACAATCTCTCCCCAGATGAAGTTCTTCACGACTTGAGAGGTGGTCTTGGCCAAAGCTTTGGCCTCGATCCACTTGGAGAAGTAGTCGATCATGACGAGAACGAACTTCCTCTGACCACTTGCTTGGGGAAAAGGGCCAATCAAGTCCATTCCCCAAATGGCGAACGACCATGGGGCGGTGATTGATCGGAGCTGTTGGGCCGGCTGCAACTGGAGGGGGGCGAAGAGCTGGCACTTCTGGCACTTTTTTGAGAAGACCTCAGCATCCTTCCGGATAGTAGGCCAGAAGTAACCATGCCTCAAGACTCTCTGCTCTAAAGTGCAAGTCCCAGAATGACTTCCACACTCTCCCGAGTGGATCTCTTCCAGTACTCGGGATACTTCGTCTTCAGAGATACATCTGGCTAGGGGGCCCGAGATAGTTTTGCGATACAGCTCCCCATCTTGCAAAAGATAATACGCCGCTTTATACCGAAACCTCCTCTGGTCCCCTTCATTTGTTGGAAGCTGGCCGGTGGCGAGGAATGCCACGAATGGGTCCGTCCACGAAGGGCGCTGCTCGATCTCCATCATCTCTCCTTCGATGGACGGCCGGAACAGCTCGGTGATGGTTCCTCCAGCTCTCGGCCCATACTTGGCCAAACTATCCGCCGCCGAGTTCTCCTCTCTCGGGACGTGCTCGACGAAGAAAGACTGGAAGCCTCCAATCAATCCCTTGACCTTCACCAAATACTTCTGCAGGATGATGTCGCGCACTTCGAACTCTCCTCTGATCTGCGACACGACCACCATCGAATCCGTAAAAGCCCGAACATCACGGATCCCTAGCTCTTTGGCAAGACGCAAGCCTGCCACTATGGCCTCGTACTCTGCCTGATTATTCGTGACGGGGAAGAGGATCTCGACGGCCTGCTCGATCCTCGTTCCCTGTGGGCTGACAAGAACGATGCCTACTCCCACAGAGCTCCTTCCCGAAGCTCCGTCAACAAACATCTTCCAAGGGATTGGGTCAAACACCTCTTCCCCTGGCTCTGCTTCTACCGAGAAGTCCGCCAAGAAATCTGCTACCGCCTGGGCCTTGATCGCCACCCGGGGTGTGAAGGAAATGTCGAACTCGCTGAGTTCTACCGACCATTTCGCTAATCTCCCTGAATGCTCCACTCCTTCCAAGATGCTTCGGAGAGGATGATCAGTCACTACTCGGATGGAGTGAGCCTGAAAATAAGGCCGGAGCTTCCGCGCCGACACTACCAAGGCGAAGGCAAGCTTCTCCAGGATTGGATATTTCAGCTCCGCCTTCTTTAGCACCCGGCTGACGTAGTAGATGGGAAGCTGCTTCTTCCTCTCTTCTCGGACTAGCCCAGAGCTCACAGCTTCTGCTCCCACTCCCAGGTAGATGAGCAGGTCTTCGCCTTCCTTCGGGCTCTGAAGGAGAGGTGTCTGAGTCAACTGCTCCTTCAGCCTTTCGAATGCCTTCTCGCATCCCTCAGACCACTCGAAATTCTCTGTTTTGCGGAGTGTTTTGAAGAATGGAGAGCACTTCTCCCCGGCCTTTGACAGGAAGCGGCTGAGACCCGCCAACCTTCCAGTCAACCTTTGTACCTCCTTCATTGTCTTCGGGGAAGGCATCTCCAGGATCGCCCTAACCTTGTCGGGGTTAGGCTCTACTCCCTCCGGGGTAAGGAGATGCCCCAGGAATTTGCCTCTTCCTGCTCCAAAGACGCACTTCGCAGGATTCAACCTCATTTTGAACCTCCTTAGCGTCGCAAAGGTCTCCACCAGATCCACAATGTGTTCCTGGACATTCTTGCTTTTAATCAAGAGGTCGTCCACATACACCTCTAGATTCCTCCCCTTCTGCTCCTTGAAAACGTGATCCATCATCCGCTGATAGGTGGCTCCGGCATTCTTTAGTCCGAAGGGCATCATCTTGTAGCTGTAGCAGCCATCATCAGTGATGAGAGAAACGTCACGGCAGTCGGGGGGATGCATCCGGATCTGGTGGTATCCTGAAAACGCATCAAGAAAGCTCATCACAGAAAAACCGACGGCTGAATCAACCAGCGCGTCGATTCGAGGCAAGGGATAACAATCCTTCGGGCAGCTTTTATTCATCAAAGAAAAGTCTACACACATGCGCCAGCTGCCCCCTACTTTTTTAACCATTACAACATTTGAGACCCAGCCTGGATACTGGATCTCTGACACAAAGCCTGCGTCTAGCAGCTTCTTTACTTCCTGCCGAATTGGCTCGGCCAGGATAGTGGCACTCCTCCACTTTCGCTGGCGGACGGGTTGGACCGTGGGATCCAAATTGAGGCGATGACAAGCGACCTCAGGATCGATCCCCGGCATCTCTGCTGCGCTCCAAGCAAAAATGTCGACGTTTTCTTGAAGACATGTCGCCATCCTTATCTTCTCCTCGATCTTCAGGGACCCGCCGATCTTTATCAATCCAGGCACTCCTGCGGCGGAGAGTACATCGATCTCTTCAACCTCCTTAGCTACCTCCAGCCTAGCTGGGCTCTCCAGCGACCTTTCGAATTCTTCCGCGTCAGCCATCCAGCTGATGGTACTGACGGCGCTGAGGTAGCACTCTCTGGCGGCTCTTGGATCGCTCCTGATCCTCACCTGGACATCCCCCTGGCAGTACTTCAAGCACTGATGGTAGGAGGATGGGACGGCCTTGAAGGCGTTGAGAAGTGGCCTCCCGAAGATGGCTTTGTAACAGCTCGGGGCGTCGACGATTACGCATCGACAGTTGATGGAGGTGCCACCGAGGGTTACAAGGAGGTCCGCTCCTCCCTCCACCTCTTTCTTCTCTCCGGAGAAGCCAAAGAGGGGACCATCTGCTGCTCGAACCCTGTCGGGCCTGACTCCCAGTCCCTCGAACGTCTCTTTGAAGATGACGTTCACGGAGCTACTGTTATCGACCAGGATTCGATCAACGGTGAAGTCTTCTACCGCGGCCTGGATGACGAGGGCATCATGGAAGGGATTCTCATTCCCTAGCATGTCCTCCTCGGAGAAGGTGATCTCCTCCAGCGGGGGCGGGACTTGCGAGGTCGAAGCGACGCTCCGACGATAGATCTGATGGAGGCTCCCCTTGCGGGAAGCTCCCAGCCCGGCTCCCCCATGGATCACTCCTACTCCTTCACCTCTGCTTCCCTGGCCCAGCTCTCCACGGCCGCCGTGGTCAACGCGGTCTTCGTTCCCCCTTCGAACGACGGCAGCCTGCCCTGCCTGTGGCTCGGCTGGGGTCTCTACCCTCCGCTGCTCTCCTCCGGCTTCCCCTGCGGCCAGCTTCCTCCTGGCCTCCCAAAAGGCTGGGCAGGCCATCATGGCATGCCCCTCTACCTGGTGGAAGTCACAGTAGAGTGGAACTTCCTCCGCCTGCTCCCTCCTTTGTTGCTTCTTCTTCTTCTTCTTACCCTGATGGTGGCCTGGCCTGGCCTGGCGACCATCATGGCTTCATCTCTGCTTCCCCCTTGCCTTCCCTGCTGGTGGTAAGGCCTCCTCTCGGGGGATCTCCCCCTCTGATCCTGACGCTGGTGCCGGCCAGCCGGCCTCCATGGTGGTCGGTTGTCCTGAACCTGATAGCGCCTCTCCTCTTCTCGACGCTCTGGAGCCACGGCGAGTCGCCTCTCGTCGTTCCTGCTTGGCTCCTCCCTTCTCCTCTCTTCTCGCCGCTCTGGCTTCTTCCTTTCTGCCCTCGGGGGCTCTTCCCTCTTCCTCTTCTCTGGGACCTTCTCCCTCCCTTCCTCTTCTGCCTCTTCTGCCTTGGTCAGCTCCGCTAACTTGGCCAAGAAGTCCCGGTTGGAAGCCTCCCCCCGAACGAACTTGTTGGCCCTCACAATGAGGTTGTCGTAGGAGTAGGGAGGGTTCCTGTCGAGCTCCAACTTGAAGAGGCCTTGCCCTATCCCGAACGTTAAGGCTAGTTGCAGGATGGTGCGATCCACCTCTTCGATATGCAGCACTTCCTCCTGGAAACGCTCGATATAGGCCCCCAACGGCTCATCCGGCCTCTGGGTCACGAGGAACAGAGTCGTTGCCTCCTTCTTCAGCTTCTGGGCCGTGGCGAACAGGGTCGTTACTCCACGGCACAGGTCATCGAAACAGTAGATCGAGCCCAGGGGCAACTGGTGGAACCAGTCCCTGACTTTCCCCGTAAAAGTGATGGCGAACAGCCGGCACTTGAACGCATCCGACATGGTTCGGATAGAGATAATATCCTCAAACCACTGGATGTGACGAATAGGGTCGTCCTTCCCGGTGTAGTACTTCAACACAGGATCCCTGAATCCTTCCGGCACGGGCGCGGCAAGGATGTCTTCACAGAATGGGCTCCTCCCACTCGCTGGACGACGGTCTTCAAGCTGGCGAGTATCATGGCCATACTCGCCATAAGGCCGAGTATCCTGATATCTCGCCTGCTCTTCCACCTCGCGGAAGCGAATTCCTTGCGAGGATTGCGGGAAGGGCTGCGACCTCCTTGGTCGCTCGGGCTCCTGGTCGGCGTGCTCCTTGCCCGCTCGCTGGGTGCGATCCTCGCCCTCGGTCAGCACCGGGCGATTAGGCGAGGTCGCCGTGACCTCCGCTCCTTGCTGGAAAACTGCTCGCATTGCCCCTTCCATGCGCTGGGCGAATGCTTCAAAAACTTATATCGTCACGAACCTGCCAGGTCCTGACGTATTGCCGACCACTTCCTCATGGTCGCCTTCTAGAACCATCCTATCCTCCAACTAGACTTTCTCCCTCTGGCTGCGATCCACGCTCACCGCACCAAAGTGTTGACGCCAGGAAAACCCTGACCCCAAAATTCGGACCTTTGCAGCCGGAGGCTACTTGCCCAGCTGTCCGACGAGATGATATCGATGGCAACTAGGAAGAAGCTAGGAGAGCAACTACAGGACCCCAGATGCTGCGGTAGGGAGGTCCCACCACGTACCCGGAAACTCAAAGGAGTCTTCCCCTCCACAACCAAGAATGGCCGAGCAGGGTACGAGGAAGGCACCGGCTTGGCTAGCAAGCAGGGGTGACGGGCTCGAAAATTCGGAAATCGGGATCCAGAAGCTCAAGCACAGGTGCCAATCCAAGTACCCCTGGGGTCCTATTTATAGGCAACCAAGGGGTAGGGGGGTTTTTATAGCCCAGCCCTAACTTGGCGACATATGGGATACTCGGCGCGTATCTCCGACCATAGTCGCCCATCTGGCGAGTATTGGTTGCTGCTCGCACAAGCCGGGCCAATACTCTCGCAGGTCTTCTGTAGCTTGCCGGACGCCTGGGGCGACATACGGGATGCTCGGCGCGCATCTTCGACCATAGTCGCCCCTCTGGCGAGTATTAGCCAATACTCGCCAAGCCTTCTTTTGCTCCTGCTGGCTGACTTGCCTTGCCTCTTTGACTTTGACCTCTGCCTACGTGGCCTTGAGTGGGTCCTACCCTCGGAGAATAAGGGTTGTACATAAGTCATCTTCAAGAGAAAGCCAAACTTGGCCTATGCTCATGTGTTTGGGTGTGATGCATATGTTCACATTCCAAAGGAGAAGAGGGGGAAGCTTGATGTCAAGTCTGAGAAGTGCATCTTTGTGGGTTACAAAAATGGCATAAAAGGCTACAAGCTTTGGAACCCTGTGACCAGGACTGTAACATTCAGCAAGGATGTGGTGTTTCATAAAACCAGTCCTCAGGCAGTCACACAAGCTGAGAAGGCCAAAGAAACAGAGAAAGAGACAGTGGTGGTGGAAGGAAGCTTTGAGAAAGGAGCTACTACTGTTGGGGCTGAACCTGATTCTGAATCAGATGATTTGGAGGTGGTGAGAAGTGATGATTGTCACGACCCGTCTCGACAAGGGTCAAAGTCTATTTGAGATTGTCTACGTGTTCCAACCACCTGACTATGAGATTACGGGGCTGACGCTTGCATGTCATCTGTGGAAGGCTTGTTATGGCCTTAAGCAACTTCCATACACTTGGTTTAAGAAGTTTATCCAAGTTGTTCAGACCATTGGCTTTAGACACAGCTCGTCTGACTTTTCTATTTTTATTTAACACTGTCAGGGGGGCACAATAATTTTGCTTGGCATATGGTGTCAAAGCCTTAGCTATTATTGGAGGTGTCAAATACCCCCTTGCTGATGCCGCCACCTACAATATGTTGACCACCCACGTCACTCTCTGTCGGTTGTTGACACCCCACCCATACTCCTATTCCCTAAGGCCAGCCTTTTCAACTTGACCAGTAACCCAACAACACTGCCTCTAGCCTTTATACTCCCCCCCCCATGCAATCTAACACCATCATCGCCTCCTTTCCCACTCCCCACCAACGATTGGTCCTCACCCGCCACCCTTTAACGTCGTCGCATTTTTTCCCAACTCCCCGCCACCGTTGGATCCCTACCAGCAACCCTATAGAGTACCTACCTCTTTCCCCCACTTCCCACCACCATCGAATCCCCACCTAGCCACCACCATGACACCACCTCTCCAGTGCAGCCATAGCCACTCCCCCATACTATATCAAGTGGTCGTATTCCTCCATCACTACCGGCATCCATCCTTAGGTACCCTTATGACTAAGTGAGCATATTTTCTTGTAATCTCTCTCTTCTTCATTGTACAAGTGGATCTAATATTTTTAGTGATATTTTGTTCCTAGTGTTCGCTTCCTTGAATTCTTGACTTGCGGGGCTTGATTCACAGCGCATTAAACTTAAGTGCTCTCGCAGCTCACAAACTATATTTGTTAATTTTTTGTAAGCTATTGCAATTGATTGTGATTATTTTGCATGAGTAAAATAATTTTATTACAATTTGCAAACGCCGTGCATTCTCTCTTTTATTTTGCATTGCATTACTTTAGGTTCAATAATGTGTCTCACCTGTCACATCACTCATTACATCATAATAAGGTTTTCACCACAATACCAACTTTATACTGCGTCAAGGGATATACTCAAGGTAACATAGATGAAATATGATTTTTGTAGAGTAAATTTAACACCTCGGATAGTACTCGATGACAACGAATAAAAAATGTGGATTCGTAAATCCAACCTAAATAGTTGGTATAAGATTTTAATCATGATGATTTATACATAATGATTGTGTTTATCATGGGCCTAATACTAGCCTCAGAGTGAATAGAATACTTAAAGTGACTTGCATGACTGGGATGATGGTATTTGCACCTTGTAATTACCATGAAAATTGAGTAAGGTCCTCCAACTATAACGATAGGTTACATATATGATAGGATAGGAATGTCAGTTCATTTCACAAACTATAAAAAACATGAGCGATCTCACCTGTTCAAGCGTCCAAATTAAATGATGTTGGAGCCTTGCCTCAAATGTAGTCAAACCAACCTGAAAACCAAAAGTTCATGAATTCATATCTAAAAGCAGGCCCTAGTCATAAGAAGACTAAAACTAGAGTATGTTGCAACAATTTTTGTGGGACTAAAGCTTGTAGTTTCAGGTGGGAAGGGTATGTAAGACATCATATCCATGCCATCATACAAAGCCGATATTCATGCTAGTGCCATATTAATGAATTTCCAAGAGGGAAATAAAAATATCATGGAAAATTACAGAAAAGTGTGTAATTAAGTAACCTAAATAACGAAGCATACTAATGAAAATTTGAAATGCACAACCATCTACCCATCTGTACTTGTAGAAATCATGGTAACTAATAGGAAAATAGTTGTTCGATGCACTTACAACTGATTGTTGTTGTTGGTAGAACTTTTCAACTGCTTCCACGACAGCATTAGATTTTAAAATGGCATCTCCGGAAGCACTTGATTCAACATCAAATCCTGAAGCACGCCAGTGTGGTAAACCTCCATCCAATACCCAAACTTTGTCATGCCCAAACACCCGGAACATCCTATTCATTTACCAAGAATCATATTATTACTCTCTACATCCTTCGCTAGGTAAGAAAAATGTTTAAGCTTAAATTTGAATTAATGAAGCTAATAAACAAGAAATGAAAGAAAAGATGGCATGTAAGAACTTTTACAAGTTCGGAAGAGATGAGAATGGACCCTTACATTGTTTTAAGGAAGATGACCTCAAATGCATATTAGCTAACCATTCCTAAGGATACGGGTATTCACCTTGTATTAAATGTAGAAGATTTGATTTCATACTATGAGCCAACTAGCTACTGGGATCCTCAGCCTGATGCCTCCACCCCCACCCACCCACCCCACCAATCCACCCACCTCAGTCTTTACTTCAGCAGCGTCAACAAAGATGAACTGAATCTCGTATCGGGATGAGAGGGAAAGTAAATCGGCGTAAGTAATAATTTAGAACCCTAAATATCATAGGCGCCTTTTGGAGCAGTTGGTGGAGTTACGTAGGTAAACATAGTTGTTAAGTGTGTTCCGGTGAGAGTAGTTCTGGGATGAGTGACCTCCTGAGAATTTCTCGTAGGACACCTATGGAAGGGGACAAAATTGTGTGGTTCAGCTTAGTATGGAGTAGGTTGAACTAAAACGGACAATGCCTCTAATATTATGGGTCAAATCATTACTTTGGTCTCATGTTGCCCTCCTTTATCCCAAATTGTATCCTACCACAGGCACAACTCTCAATCCTATTCTCCCCCTTCAGACTACTTGACACTTTCATGCACACCGCTCTAGTACCCGATAAGTATTTAGTTGATTCATTTCTTCTATATTGTACACGCATCTCATATTTTTAGTGATTTCAGTTGTGTTGCATTTGCTTTTTTCTATTTGATTGAATGTGTAATGCTTATTCAATGAGTAGTAAATTTTATTGCACTCTATTTTACAATCTTCTTTGATAACTCTAAATTGAAATCGCCGTAATCGGCTATCATTTTAGTGATTAAAATTAATTAATCAATGTCATCCAGTATGGTGTTTTTGCATGAAAATTATGTTTAGGTCATTTGCATTGGAAATTTGGAATTAGTTAGTTGCTGAGCCTGTTCATAGATTGTGTGCATGTCTGTATTCATTGTTTATGATACAAGCGCATACACAACTGGTCCATAAGCTCGAACTTATGAAAATGGTGTTATTTTTCCCTTAAGTAGTGATGAGTAGACCAGGCGACCAGCCCCCTGACTTCGAGTCTGTGACCTCCTTTGATACCACTTTTAGGATCCAAGCGCATACACAACTGGTCCATAAGCTCAAACTTATGGAAATGGTGCTACTTTTTTCCTCAAGCAACGACGCGCTTCTGCCATCCGTCCTAGTCGATCGTCTGTCCTAGTCGATCGTCGACCACCCGCGCCAGCTAGCGTCTTCCGTGCAGCGCTTCCTTCCGCCAGTCCGCGCGCATCAGCCGCATTCCTTCCGCCACCCCGCGCGCGTCAACGCTTCCTTCCGCCAGCCGCAGTCCTTCCGCCAGCCGCAGTTCTCTCTTCCTCCAGCAGCAGACGCTCCTATTGGCACCGGAAATGCGACCCTAATCTGATGGCATTTCCGGTGTCGCCCTATCTTGGAGGCTCCTGCATGACCTTGGTGTCGTTCCTCACTCTATGAGGCAACCCTAGTTTCTATCTAGGTGTTTGTCGTGTTCTTTCTTTGGCTCCTTGATTTCTATTCTTGGACCATCATGTCGGGGAGGAACGACTCTACCTCTCTTCCGGTGTCGGCGTTTCCTCAGCCACTGTGATGTCTAGTGACTCCACTCAGACCGGTCATGACCACAATACTCCTCAAATCACGACAATAAGTTTGGACGGCTCCAATTTTCTTTCGTGGTCTCGGGCTATTACTCTAGCCTTGAAGAGCCGGCGGTTTCAGGGCACAATTCCGGCACCTGCCCCGGGTTCTTCTGACTGGGCCCAGTGAGAATCTGAGAATTCCCTCGTTATGTCTTGGCTGACTAATTCCATGATTGACTCTATTGCCCAGAATTATCTCTTTTTAGAGACCGTCGCAGATATTTGGAAGAGGGCCGAGACCACTTACTCTTGTGGGGGCAACCCTGCCCAGATTTATCAGCTACGGCGGAAGATATTTCTCCTTCGTCAGGGTGATCGCCCTCCCTCTGTCTACTACCTGGAGTTCACTCAGTTGTATCAAGAGTATGATCACTTCGACCATCTCACTCTCGTGTCTCCTGCGGATGAGCTCCTTGTCCGAGCTCGTGAAGACAGGAACCGCGCTTTTGAGTTTCTTCATGGTCTGCATCGGGATTTTGATCAGATCAGTGTTCAGATTCTTGGGCCCACTCCTCTACCCCCTCTTCCGGAGGTTTTCAGTCTTGTTCAGCAAGAATTTGATAGGCGACAGACATGGACTCCTGATACTGCTCCGGAAGGTTCTGCCCTGGCTGTTCAGTTTGACAGTAGAGCTCCTCGAGATTCCAGGCCCATGTCCCTTGACAAAGATCATTTGCTCTGTGAATACTGCGGGAAGTCTCGTCATACCCGGGCCACCTGTTTTCGTCTCCATGGCTTTCCCACCCCCATGGGGGTTCTCTACCGTGTGGCGGTCGTGGGTCTGGTTACTCTACTCAGTCCCGCTCTGCCCACCTGTCTGATGCATTGGAGGAGACACCACCTCTCCCTGTCCAGCCTGCACCTCCTCTGGCTCTGTCTGCTGATGAGATCCATGCCTTCCGCCACCTGATGCAGGGCCAGTCTCTGGAGTCTTCTGTGTCCTCGTCTTCGTATGCTCATCAAGGGATTTCAGGTGCTCATAATGCATCTTCTCGTCCCTCTACTCACTGGATTATTGATTCTGGAGTCACGGATCATATGACGGGCTCTCCAACAGGTTTTGTGTCTTATCTTCCTTTATCTGGTAGGAACAAAGTGAGCATTGCGGATAGTTCCTGATCTATCATTGCTGGGAAAGGAACCATCTCCTGCTCCTCTCTCACTCTTTTTTCTGTCCTTCATGTACCCAAATTTACTCGCAACCTTCTCTTCATTAGTCATTTAACCAACTCTATGAATTGCTCTGTGACATTTTTCCCTCATCCTGTGTTTTCCAGGACCTGAAGACGGGAACGGTGCTTGGCTCTGGTAGTCTGGTGGATGTGCTCTACGTGTTTGATTCTTCCGCTCCGGCTTCCCCTCCTCAGTCTCTTCATGCTGATAAGGCGATCACTTTGAAGTCTTGGCATTGTAGCCTTGGACATCCTTCTATTATGTCTATGAAACGTTTATTCCCTACATTATCTAGTGTCTTAGTTGATAATTTTCATTGTGATGCTTGTGAACTTGGGAAACATCATCGTACTTCTTTTAATCATGTTTCTTCTCCTAGTTCTGCACCTTTTCATCTTATACATAGTGATGTTTGGGGGTCTTGCCCTGTTGCTTCTATTTTTGGTTGTCGTTGGTTTGTAACTTTTATTGACTGTTTCTCTCGCACAACATGAGTATACCTAGTGAAGACTAAAGATGAAGTTTTCCCTCTGTTTCAGCCTTTTCATAAAATGATTTCTACGCAATTTAATGCCTCTATGAAAATTCTTCGGACTGATAATGGTCGCGAGTACATTAATTCTCAATTTGAACATTATCTTGCTCATCATGGCATTATCCACCAAACATCTTGCGTTTACTCCCCTCCTCAAAATGGGGTGGCTGAACGCAAAAATCGCCACCTTTTGGAAGTTGTCTGGTGTCTTCTTCTCCAAATGCACCTTCCCAAGTATTATTGGGGGGATGTCATTCTCACTGCCGCCTACCTTATTAATCGTATGCCCTCCCGTGTCCTCGAGTATAATAATCCCCTTCACACTCTTCGGGTGTCTCCTACAAATCTGCAACCTCGAGTTTTCGACTGTGTTTGTTTTGTCCATATTTATCACAGGTCTAAACTTGATGCTCGTGCGCACAAGTGTGTCTTTATCCTCTATTCTCCTACCCAAAAGGGTTACAAATCTTTTGACCCTGTTCACAAGAAGGTTTTCGTAACTAAAGATGTCACGTTCCTTGAATTTGAGAGCTATTACGGGCCCTCACTTTAGGGGGGCAGGGGGGGACTTCTCCTACGTTGGAAGTGAGCTATGTTCCTTCCACTGATTCTCTCTCGACTCCGTCTACTACCCCGTTACCCATTCCTCCATTGTTTCCTTTTCACTCAACCCAGTCTCCTATGCCTCCTGTGTTAAATTTTTGAAATGGAAGTGGAAGGGTGCTGGGTGGTCTGAAGATTGGAGACCGCAGAGACAGCACGGTCTGCGCTGGTTCTCTGGTCGGTTCTGTCTCAGCGGTTTGTTTGAGGCGGTCTGATCTGGGAGACCGTTTTCTGTCCGGGCGGCTTGCGCGGGTTGGGCTGGCGACTTGTCCTAAGTCGGCCAGATGTTCTTGGTCTGTCTTCTTTGCATGAAGACCGGGCGGTCTGATTATTGAGACTGCGATGACCGAGCGGTTTGGTTCTAACCGCAATGTTTAATAAGGGAGCTGTGAGCTATACTGAGCTCGGGCGGTCTGCTTTGCGAGACCGCTTGCGATCTGATGGGCGGTTATTGTATCCCGGTTTGTGCGGTGATGACATCCGTCTACTCGCCTATAAATAGGGGTGCAGGACCCGTCATTAAAACGAGAACTGTAAGAACCAAAGTTGGCTTGATTGTGCCGGTCTCACTTTGAGGTCGTGCGGTCTGAGATTATTGTCTGACCGGTTTCTGTGTTCGCAAGTTAGCGGCTTGCAGCTCGCGGTCAGCTTGTCTCCTTCTTCCAGCTTTGAATAAACTAGTCCGGGCGGACTGTGTTTAGGTGTTCGCGGTCTGTGCAGCGGACTCAGTTGATCAGGCGGTCTTAAGTGGCCAGGCGGTCTTGAGTTGCAGTCTCTCGCAGATAGCATTTTCTCCGTTCAGAGTTCGCGGGTTCTTCTTTGATCAAGACCGTGTGGTCTGGGCGATCAAGAAGTGCGAACTGTCTGTTTTCAGCAGTTGAATAAAGCAGCAAGTTGGCGGTCTGTGGTTGCGGTCTGGCAGGTGCGTTCTGTACTCTGTTTGCGCGGTCTCAGCGGCTTCCGTCTGGCTTGTCTGTTCGCGCGGTCTGGCGGTCTCAAGAGTTAGATCGCTGCAGCTTGTTTTACCTTTGTGTTGTGTGCTTCTCTCCTCCGTGATTCTTATGAATCATGTCTCGCCATGTATATCTCGCATTGTAAAGAGATAGTTAATGTCATAGCACTATTCATTCTTCTCATTGTCTTTGTTGTGATACACTTGTGAAAGGATTTGTGAAGTGTGTTCCGCATTTTTTCACTTCACCTCCGGACCTCAAATTTTTCAACATGGTATTAGAGCGAGGTTGCTGAGGTTGCTGAGCAGAAATTGCTGATACTTCTCTCGGGTTTCTCAAGTGGCTAGCAATCAGTGGGATAGCAATGGAAGGAGGATATGCTAGAGGTCTTGGTATTGAGCTCCTTACGCAGACTAACTTCAAGAAGTGGAAGTCTTGCATGGAGAGCTATCTTCTTGGCGAGGACTTATGGGAGGTTGTTGGAGGAGAAGCAAGACAAGCTGTTGTTCCTGCTGATGGGAATGCTGAGCTCGTGAAGGCTTGGAGAAGAACGAATGCTAAGGCGGAGTTCACTCTCAAGAGAGCTATCATTTTAGAGTTGTTTGATCACATCATCGGGTGTGGATCAGCTGCTGAGATTTGGACAACCTTGGATGGCTTGTTCAATAAAAAGAATGTAGCGATGCTACAATTCTTGGAGAATGAGTTGGCAAAAACAATTCAGGGGGATTTGTCCATTTCAACGTTCTTCTTGAAGATGAAGAACCTCTGCGCAGAGATATCGGCTTTGGACCCGGATGAGCCTATCTCAGAAGCTAAGCTGAAGAGGCACATAATCCGCGGCTTGCGGAGGGAGTATGTGGCATTTGTTACTTCTGTTCAAGGCTGGGCCAATCAGCCCTTCGTTGCTGGAGCTGGAGAACTTACTTGCTTCGCAGGAAAGTTTGGCAAAGCAAATGGCTGGGATGTCGGTCTCTGGGGGAGAAGGCGAGGTTCTCTTCTCTGGCAAGAAGAAGAGATGGGACAAGAAGAAGAAGACATCTGGAGATGATGGTCCGTCTACTTCATATCAACAGGAGAGGAGCTATGCTCATAAGCGTGATGGGAAGAAGCAGAAAGGACCTAGATGCTTCAGGTGCAACAAGGTTGGTCATTTCAAAAGGGATTGCAAAGTCAATCTTCAGCCAGGGCATGCTGCAGGGAAGGAGGAGGCTGGTTCTAATTCAGAAGGTAGTTGGGGTGGTGGAGGTGCATTCATGACGGGCACGTGTGTTCGGGTCATGGCTTCCATCAACTATCAAGATGATTGGATTGTGGACTCTGGGTGTGGTCATCACCTCACCGGGGATGAGTCGAAGTTCTCCTCTTTGCAGGCATATACAGGTAATGACGCTATCATTACGGCTGACGATACTATTAATGCAGTTGAGAATGAGGGTGTGGTTTCATTGAACGATGATAGAGGTACTCTTATGTTGAAGAGTGTCTATCATGTTCCGGGGATGAAAAAGAACCTCTTCTCGGTGACCAATGCGGTAGATGCTGGCTATCATGTTCTGTTTGGTCCAACAGAAGTGAAATTCCTCCGAAATGTTTCAGCTGTGAAAGTTGAGGTCACTCATGTTGGGAGACGGGTGAAGGACTTGTTTGTTCTTTCAACAAGTTCTTATGTTGATAAGATGAGGGCTAACGACATTGCTGCTATCTGGCACGAAAGGCTTGGGCATGTTGGAATGGATAAGCTGAAAGCTATGGCGGGAAGAGGCCTGGTGAAAGGTCTGCCTAACTTGTCATCTTTTGGGGATAGTCATGTTTGTGCAGGTTGTCAGTTTGGTAAAGCTCAGCGCTTTCCATTTGACAAATCACAAAGCAGATGTAAAAGACCATTGGAGTGTATCCATGGTGATCTGTTTGGACCTACCAACACTGCCACTCTTGGAGGTAGCAGGTTTATGTTGATCTTGGTTAATGACTTCACCAGATATACTTGGGTATATTTTCTGAAGGAGAAGTCGGAGGCGTTCGAGAGGTTTGTGGAGTTCAAGGAGCTGGTGGAAGGTCGGCTAAACCTGCGGGTGAAGAAGTTCAGAACAGACAATGGAGGGGAGTTCACCTCCAAGGAGTTCTTTAACTTCTGCAGGAAGCATGGCATCCAAAGGGAGCTTTCTTGTGCTCACACTCCACAACAGAACGGAGTTGCAGAGCGGAAGATCCGTCACCTGACGAAGACCTGCAAATGTTGGCTTCATGCCAAGAGTATCCCAAAGTCCTTCTGGGCAGAGGGAATGTCTTGTGCAGCTTATGTTATCAACTGGATGCCTCTCTGTCACATCAACATGAAGACCCCTCATGAGTTGATGTTTAAGGAGAAGCCAAGTGCGGAACACTTTCGAGTGTTCGGTTCTACCTGCTATGTGCATGTTCTGGATGCCCTTCGAACGAAGCTAGATGTTAAGGCAAGGAAGCTAGTCTTCGTCGGTTATGATGACCGGAAGAAAGGGTGGAGATGCATGGATCCCGAGACACGGAGATATGTGGTCTCTAGGGATGTGGTATTTGACGAGCTAACGTCATACCAAGGTAACTCTTCTGTTGAGATACAAGGAAGCAGGGTAGATGGTGGACCAAAGGAAGCTGCAAGGGAAGCTCTGGTGGAGTTGCCTGTTTCTCTAGGTGCTCCAGGTATTTCTAGCTCGGGATCAGGTGCTTCGGGTTCTGGAAGCAGGGGGAGCGATGCTCCATGTCTACCTGAGAGGAGAGCTAGTCCAGAAGCTGCAGTGGAAGAGGTGGTTCAGAGTCAAGCTTTGAGGAGGTCTGATACACCATCGAACAAAGAACGAGACATGCTTGCAATAAACGGGAAAACAGATACAATCCGGCGCGGACGCCGGCCAAGATCTAGGAGGCTGGTTCCTCCTAAGACCCCTCTCTCAAATGAGAGCCAAAACCCTAAGATCTCAAAGATAAAGAAACACTCTCATACCTCCTCCGGTGAGTGCGTGTGCGTAACAATATGCCGGTCTTGAAAATCGGCCTTGTCCTCAAGGGCGAGTTCGAAATATTTGTCGGAATCCTTAAGCACGGAAGCGACGCGCAGCTTGTCGCCGTGGGGTAGCGAGAATTTGAATAAAAACAATGAAATGATAAAAGGTGGTGAGAGAAAAGAGGGGGCCGGTTACTATTTTGTCTTGGAGTGAAGGGGGTAGCTGGGGTTTGGGAGAGTGGGCACGCCAGGTCTGAAAATGAGAAATAGGAAGGCGGGGGGCTCGAGAGGGAAAGTAGATGGGGCGACATAGGCGGGAGGGGGATTTGTCTGTGCGGGCGTCGCGTGAAGTTGCAGGGAAGGGGTGACGTTGAGGGAGGAGCGGGCTCCACCGGCAGTGCCCTTGCTGGAATCACCCAGATCGACGGTGGCGCGGGAGTTGCGGCCGGAATTGGTGCGAGAAGGGCGCGCGTAGTGCGCAGTTGCTGCGGCTGGATCTGGCGGCCGACGACGCTGAAGGTGTGGCCGTCTGTCGCTGCTAAACGACGTCGGGGTGCGGGCCGCTGCGTCTGCAGCTGGAGGCAGCGCTGGAGGTGCGATTGTAGCTACGGCCGCTGGACTCGCCGCGTGCTGGATCAGGCGGCCGACGACGCCCGAGGGTGCCTCCACGACTTTGGAGGTGCGACCCTCTGCAGCCGGAAGCAGTGCGGGAGATGTGGTTGCTGTTGGAAGAGGTGCGGAATCAGTGATGGCGGCGTGGCCTTCTGTTGCTGCTACCGGAATCCGGGCGGCCTGGAGCGGGCAAGCGGTTGCTGGGGCTTCGAGAAAGGGAACCACGCGAATGTGGCGACTGCCTTGGAGGTTGCGAAGGTGCGTGAGGATGTCGTTCATCAGATCGGTATTGCGGTCGAGCCGATCGAGAAGGTGGTTGTAGGGGCTGCTGGTACTCGGCGGCTGACAGGGCAGCGGGCGGAGGTCGGCAGGTCGGACCATTGATACACCATCGAATAAAGAACGAGACATGCTTGCAATAAACGGGAAAACGGATACAATCCGGCGCGGACGCCGGCCAAGATCTAGGAGGTTGGTTCCTCCTAAGACCCCTCTCTCAAATGAGAGCCAAAACCCTAAGATCTCAAAGATAAAGAAACACTCTCATACCTCCTCCGGTGAGTGCGTGTGCGTAACAAGGTCCAAGAGGACCATTATTCCACCTAATCGGTATACGGGCGGGAACTTGGTGAGCTTTGTCTCATGTTTCTTCGCAGGTACCCTGGATGAGAGAAAGTCATCTTGTTATGAAAATGTCGTTGGAGTCAAGGAGTGGGAAGGAGCCATGGATGAAGAGATGGCTGCCCTCAGGAAGAATGAGACTTGTGACTTGGTGCCTAAGATTGAGGGGGTTACTCCGGTGACTTGCAAGTGGGTTTTCAAACTGAAGAAGAAGGCTGATGGAAGTATTGAGCGGTACAAGGCTCTCCTTGTAGCTCGAGGTTTCTCTCAGAAGTATGGGGAGGATTATGAAGAAACGTTTAGCCCCGTTGCCAAGATGACTTCGGTCCGGGTGGTGATTGCATTGGCAGCTTGCCAAGGGTGGAAGATTTGGCAACTCGACGTGAAGAATGCTTTCTTATATGGCGAGATTGACAAGGATATCTTCATGGATCAGCCACCCGGTTATGTATCCGAAGAGCACCCAAGATATGTTTGTAAGCTCAAAAAGGCTCTTTACGGCTTGAAGCAAGCGCCTCGGGCGTGGTACGGTAAGATCGCAGAATACCTCCAGTTCTGCGGGTACTTTACTTCAGATTCAGATTCGAGCTTCTTCGTAAAGAAGACGGGGGAGCTTCAGGTCTTGGTGCTGTTGTACGTTGACGATATGATCATCACGGGGAATTCTGAGATGGAGGTAGCTAGGCTTCGTGATGAGCTAGCTATCAGATTCGAGATGAAGGATTTGGGCGAGCTCCACCATTTCCTTGGACTTGAAGTGGAGAGAAGAGAGAGCGGTATGCTCGTTTCCCAAAAGGGCTATGCGGATCGAATCGTGAAGAGATTCGACATGGAAGGGGGGAAGAGCAGCTCTACTCCACTGGAGGTTGAAGTTCATCTTCGGCGAGATGAAGGAAAGGTTCTTACCGATCCTTTGGTGTTCCGGGCTTTGGTCGGAAGCTTGATATACTTGACGATCACAAGGCCAGATATTGCTTATGCAGTTGGCAGGGTGAGTCGGTTTATGGCAGAGCCTCGGAAGCCTCATCTTGTGGCGGCTAGGAGTATACTGAAGTATGTCAAATCCACCTCGGATTTGGGTCTCTTCTATGGAAGAGATTCAGGCTTTTGCTTGCACGGGTACATGGATGCTGATTATGGAGGAGATTCGGATGATCGGAGATCGACGTCTGGATACGTCTTTATGACAGACTCTACAACTATATCATGGTGCAGCAAGAAGCAGGATTTTGTGTCTGTCTCTACCACGGAAGCGGAGTACAAAGCTTCGGCTTTGGCGGCTCAGGAAGCCATCTGGCTTAGGAAGCTTGTGGAGGACATTCATAGGGAGGTGGGAGGTCCTACTCTGCTACGTGGTGACAACGGGAGTGCTCTCAAACTGGTGAACAATCCAGTTTGTCACGCGCGTACGAAGCACATAGAGATTCATCACCATTTCATTCGTGAGAATGTGTTGGAGGGATCTCTGATTGTGGAGCATGTGCAGAGCAAGGAGAACATTGCTGACATATTTACTAAGCCGTTGGCGAAGGGACCTTTTGGTCGGTTGCGGAGTTTGCTTGGGCTGACTTCCACTTCCCACTTCAAGGGGGAGTGTTAAATTTTTGAAGTGGAAGTGGAAGGGTGCTGGGCGGTTTGAAGATTGGAGACCGCAGAGACCGCGCGGTCTGCGCAGGTTCTCTGGTCGGTTCTGTCTCAGCGGTTTGTTTGAGGCGGTCTGATCTGGGAGACCGTTTTCTGTCCGGGCGGCTTGCGCGGGTTGGGCTGGCGAGTTGTCCTAAGTCGGCCAGATGTTCTTGGTCTGTCTTCTTTGGAAGAAGACCGGGCGGTCTGATTATTGAGACCGCGGTGACCGGGCGGTTTGGTCCTAACCGCAATGTTTAATAAGGGAGCTATGAGCTATGCTGAGCTCGGGCGTTCTGTTTTGCGAGACCGCTTGCGATCTGATGGGCGGTTATTGTATCCCGGTTTGTGCGGTGACGACATTCGTTTACTCGCCTATAAATAGGGGTGCAAGGCCCGTCATTAAAACGAGAACTGTAAGAACCAAAGTTGGCTTAATTGTGCCGGTCTCACTTTGAGGTCGTGCGGTCTGAGATTATTGTCTGACCGGTTTCTGTGTTCGCAGGTTAGCGGCTTGCAGCTCGCGGTCAGCTTGTCCCCTTCTTCCAGCTTTGAATAAACCAGTCCAGGCGGACTGTGTTTAGGTGTTCGCGGTCTGTGCAGCGGACTCAGTTGATCAGGCGGTCTTAATTGGGCAGGCGGTATTGAGTTGCAGTCTGTCGCAGATAGCAGTTTCTCCGTTCAGAGTTCGCGGGTTCTTCTTTGATCAAGACCGTGCGGTCTGGGCGATCAAGAAGTGCAAACTGTTTGTTTTCAGCAGTGGAATAAAGCAGCAAGTTGGCGGTCTGTGGTTGCGGTCTGGCAGGTGCGATCTGTACTCTGTTCGCGCGGTCTCAGCGGCTTCCGTCTGGCTTGTCTGTTCGCGCGGTCTCAACGGCTTCCGTCTGGCTTGTCTGTTCGCGCGGTCTGGCGGTCTAAAGAGTCAGATCGCTGCAGCTTGTTTTACCTTTGTGTTGTGTGCTTCTCTCCTTCGTGATTCTTATGAATCATGTCTCGCCATGTATACCTCGCATTGTAAAGAGATAGTTAATGTCATAGCACTATTCATTCTTCTCATTGTCATTGTTGTGCTACACTTCTGAAAGGATTTGTGAAGTGTGTTCCGCATTTTTTCACTTCACCTCCGGACCTCAAATTTTTCAACATCCCGTGCCTACCCTTACTGCTCCTCTGGTCAAACCCCTACAGGTTTACTCTCGTCGTTCTACTGGAACAAATACACGGGTTCCTATCAGAATCCTAGAGTCGGTCGTTGACCTGTCGTCGGGGTCTATTACCCTAAGGGAAGGTACCTCTACTTAACACCTGTTAACCCAGTTCGTCTCTTATTCATCTTTAACGGCTTCCCATAGAGCATTTGTCTCTTCTTTGTCTGCTATTTCCATTCCTACATCGTGACAGGATGCCCTTTCTGATGACAGATAAAAGGTTGCTATGCTTGAAGAAATGCATGCCCTTGATAAAAATCACACATGGGACTTGGTACTGCTGCCCAAAGGGAAAACCGTCGTGGGATGTAAGTGGGTCTTTTCTGTCAAGCAGAACACCTTGGGTGTCGTGGAGAGATACAAGGCAAGGTTGGTCGCAAGGGGTTACACTCAGATGGCAGGAATTGATTACCAGGAAACCTTTGCTCCAGTCGCCAAGATGAATTCTATAAGGGTTCTTCTATCCTGTGCGGCTTGTAAGGGATGGAATCTTAGCCAACTTGATGTGAAGAATGTGTTTCTTCATGATGATCTGGAGGAAGAGGTATATATGGCCCTGGTAGGGCCATCTCCTAAAGGATCTGAAGGTAAGGTGTGCAAGCTGAAAAAGGCATTATATGGCCTGAAACAATCTCCTCGAGCTTGGTTTAGTAGATTCCACAAAACCATGACATGCAAATAAAGAGCTGACTGTTGAGGTTTACACTAAGCAGATTGGGCCGGATCAATTGAGGATCGACAATCCACGTCAAGATATTGCACTATGTAGGGTGGAAATTTGGTTACCTGGAGGAGCAAAAAACAGCATGTGGTGGCCAGATCCAACGTTGAGGCAGAGTTCAGGTCCATGGCTCATGGGATCTGTGAAGGGCTATGGATCCTAACCATCATGAAAGATCTTGGTCTTAAAAGAAGAGAGCATATTAAACTGTACAGTGATAACATGACTGCCATCAGCATTGCTCACAACCCAGTACAACACGACCGTATAAAACACATTGAGATCGACAGACACTTCATCAAGGAAAACATAGTCAAGAGCATTGTGGTCACTCCGTTCGTGTCATCCGAACCACAATTGGCAGACATCCTCACCAATGGATTATGTACAAGTTTCTTTAGAGAGCTTGTTGGCAAGTTAGGCATGGTCGACATCACACGCCCAACTTGAGAGGGGTGTAGAGATTATTATTATTAGTATTATTTCCTGTAAGGTGGTTTAGTCCCACATTATCTATCTGTTGTTAGGTTTCTCCTGTAACTCTTTATATAAACCCGTTATGGATGAATAATAAGCATCAATCCTTTTTCCCTTTCATCAGTTTGTCGAATATAGTGAACTTGAAGTTAATACTATTTATTTTTGTCTTTGATATCCCCTGCAAACTAAGCATAGGCTGAATGAAAAGTTTGAACTGGAAGAATGTGAACATCCTGGCGGGAACAATTTTGGAGAGCACGCCATCTACATATTGGTGTTGCGGGTTGGGAGATATATAGAGATCTCCTTGTTCCACTTTTCTCGTGATCAAAGTGAAAATCAACATGAAGATGTTTTGATCGTTTTTGAAAGACATGATTTGTTGACATACAAATAGCACATATACTGTCACAATACAAGATTGGAGGAGAAGGAAGATATGCATTAACGTACCATAACAACTGAAGCCATATTGTTGGATCGATAGGCGCCCTTAGAGGGGGTGAATAAAGGAATAAAATTCTTTTTGTAATATTAAGCAAATTACTAAATTGTTTTATAATAGGAGAAGGCAAAATAACAATTTAGCTAAATTAAGAGAATATCACAAGTTTAAAAGCAAGTACTAAACTGTTTTATGATGAAAGAGATTGAAATAAACAATTTAGATAAAGTAATTAGAATTGAAAACTTAGTAATCAATATTTTAGAGATTAAGCCAAATGAGAGAAATCAAGTAAACACAAATAGAGACATGATTGTATTTATATAAAAAGGTGTTTACATAAATTTGATTTCAATATCGCTGAAAATCGGAGGCGTACAAATGAAAGTGATTTTTCCTTTTCTATACCGACTCGTATCCCCACGAACCGGTTGGTTTTAGCCTATCCTTCCCCGGATATGGCCTCAAGCCGCTCTAGCCAATCCTTCCCGGATATGGCCTCGTGCACCCCTTAGATCTAATCTCCTAGACCTAGTCGCCAACTCACGCGGCGAATTACCCCCTAAGCCGCGCAAGGACCTAGTCGCCAACACAAGACGAATTCTCTAAACGGTTACAAAAATATATGGAATGAAAATAATGATAACAATAATAAAAACTCCCTATATGAGATCTTTTGAAGTCGGAGATGAAGGATCGTTGTAGTATGAGCGAGGTCGAAGCGATCGTCCTTCGGATGTAGCGTGACGTAGTCCTCCTCCAGAATTCTCCTTAAGCTTTTTGTGGGAGATCCATCTTCGGCAGCATAACAGCAATAGAATTGTGGCACAAACAATCTCTCTGGGATGGATTATCAAAAGGATCGAAATTGGCTCTTTTTATAGACCTTGGAGCTAGCGTCTGCGGTAGCACCTAGCGCCTGCGGTATCATTCGTGTAGAGCGGTTGCGAAACCGTCGACGGCGTGGCGTTGTGCATGAACTTGAGCTAGCGTCAGGCGGTAGCACTAGCGCTGGCGGTAGCGCTAGCGCCTGCGGTAACCCCTAAGCGCTGGCGGTAGTGCTTAAGTTCAGTTTGTTGGTTCCAAGCTGCTTTCTACCTGTGGAGTATTGCATATATAGTTCCTGCACACTATAAACACACGACAAGCAAGATCAAATACAATTTGGGATTTGTTATTCTCAAACAAAGGGATGTGACACAAAAGTCCAACAATCTCCCCCTTTTGATAATAACAAATCCTCTTAGCAAGAAATCAACAAAAGTGTTTATGGTATATGATAAGCGAGATAAAAATGCAACTATAGTATATGATAAGCATGAGAATAGTGCATACTCCCTCTATCTTAATGCTCCCCCTACATAAATGCAATTTATATTTTACTCCCCCTAAATTACAAGACTTAGTCTCTCTTTAATCTTCTAGATTTCTCCTCTAGATTTCTTCAATTAATCTCCCTCTTTTGGTATTATCAAAAGAAGGTGGGATGAGGGTAGTAAGGAGACACTCCTTATAAATGATAAAGTATGATCGAGCTTTTGTAATATAGATAATGATAAAGAGTTTAAGCATAGTATATATAAGAGATTTCAAATAAAAAGATAAGAGTTGTAAGCAAGCGGAAGATTATAAGAAACATCTTTTTGTAAGCATGAAAAGCATAAGTAAAAATATGAGTTTAAGTTCAAAATTGAAAGATGTTTTAACCTTTTTGAAATCTCAAAGTTTTTTCATAAAGATACCAAGCATGAAATAAACATATCAAAAAGAGATTATACTACAATGTTACTTAATTTCAGTTTAAGAGATACCAAACATTGTAGAGATCATGCTAGGTTATTTAGTGCATTTCTTATATAGAGAGTAGTATAAATAAATCATTAGAATCCAATACTCATGAGAAGAAGTGTTATGAAAGATAATGAAGTGCACATAAGTGTATTTTGAGCAATGTTAACAAATGATTTAAATCACAAAATACAAGTAATATGTAGAGTTAAGTGCACAATATAACACAAGTATATTACTTTCACACTTTTAATGCACAATATTTTTAGAAAAAAGTGGTGTACTAACCAAGGTTTGCAGAAGACACTTTACTATTCTTTCCAAGGTGCTCAACCTCACAATCCTTATGAAGACTTATCAGGAGGTTCAAGTAGTGTTTGGTGGAGTTATATTTGTCTATTTTTTGTTCACTTTTGTGAGACAACATTCTCCGAATACACTTGTTTTGCAAACCCAACATAATAATTTTTTTAATCACTTTTCTTGATTTTTAAGTGCAATTCAAATGTAGTGTAGATAATAAACTTATGCAAATTTTAATTCATTGTACAATTACAATACACAAGCAAACATTTTTAGATTTAAACACATATGTACATTACCAAACATAAGTGAGTGTAAATATATCATTATCAATCACAATACATTTACTCATACTTAGAGACATGCTAAGCTTGGTTCTACACATATTTTTAAATACAATTGATGCACTTTAAATAGATATATCAAAGCATGATAAACAAAACAATGTTCATAATAATATGAAGAAACAAGTTTTAACATTGTAAATAATTCTAAATAATGGAATTCATACATGCTTGATATTAGCAATACAGATCATACAGTTTTTTTGTTTTTTTGAAAAATTTTAATGAAAGAAAAACAGAAAACCACAAAAAACATATTTTTGTATTTTGAAGTTTTATAGTTGATTTTTCATAATATAAATAACAAAAATCAGACATAAAAAAACTAAGTAGTACTTATAAACTAACATATTTTTATAGATTTTTAGAAATTTTAAAAAACAGAAAATTTGAACATCCACACTAGTGCTAGCGCGGCAAACAGTACTTGATTTTTTGAGAATTTTAAATTTTCACTTTTTGATCTTGATTAAGTGTCCTTAGAGTAGTGTCATGCAGAAATTTCAGAATTTTTGGAGATCTCTAGGAGGATCAAATTTGCATGAAACTTTGGCTTTTTCAAACACTTGAGTTTTACAAAATCATTTAAGCACAAAAATAAATAAATTATGCAAAACACAAGAGGACATATTTTGAACAATCTAAAATATGCATGATTAAAGTGATAAGTAAATAAAATGTTCATGCAGTGAGTAATATAAGTATGTCCTAAGATTAAAAACTACTCAAACTAAAATGTCTACACCCTAGCCCCGTACTAAGTGATGGATGGGCATGAGGAGCTGCACGCATGTCGTAGGTTAGGGTGTTAATCACATATGCACACACTAGAGAACGCTCAACCTAGCACTCTTTCCCATCAGTGCCTCGCAATGCCCCACTGGAACCCTCCTCGGTTAAGGACAAGACATGACTTAGAGGTTAGGCCTCAAATGCATACAATCCTACGCCCCCGCTATTGTGAGATATGAAGTCATAGGTGAATAATCTTTGGACAACATATGCTTTTAAACTATGAGTTAATTTATAAACCATGGTTTTTGTTTAATTTGAAGAAAAATATAAAGCCGCATAGTTTCTCTACCTTTTATGAGATGACGATATGAAATAACTAGCACAATTACTAATATTCAATAAGTGATAATGCTAGTATGATGAGTTTTGGGTTTAATGTCACGTCATAAGATTAACATTAATATTGCATGTATTTCAAAATAGAGTTTCAAATTATAGATCTAGAATAAAGTGATGATTTAGTTTGATTTATTCTTATTATTACAAAGTTGATTCTAGAGTCAACATATATGTGAGATACATGCAATCAATAACAAAGCATATCAATACACTAAATAATGGAAAGAAAAACACAATTCAAATTTTTATCATAAAATTCATAATTCCTAGGTGATAGACATTATTGATTTGAGATATTTTTTGATAGAACATGAATTATGATTTATGATTATAGAGAATTTTGCGTAGAATATATGTTAGATCATCATGATGTATGTGAATTCTATTCCTTCTAGACTTATGGCAATATGATTTGGTGATTTTCTTTTGAATGAGCAAGTTTGATTTGTAAGTCTAGAAAATGATGATCATACAATCGTATTAAAGACAAAGATCACATATATAAAGTTTTGAAATTTATAATAAAATTGCATTCAATAATTGAAATTATTGATCTTTGGTTTTGCATGATAATATATGATTCATGATACAATATTCATATATATTCTAATGATTAATTCATAAACTATGTGTTTGTTGGAATTTTAGTATTCTATTATAATTTCAAATCACGTAGTTATCAGAAATTTGAATAACATTGTAATTGTTATACATAGCATATAAATTTAAGCATAAACTAAGAAGTGATGCTAGGATGATGAGTTTGAATGCAATGTTATTATATATGATTTAATGGAGATAATGTTGCATGTAATATGAGAAGATTTCAAATTAAATTTCTTTAGACCTAGAAAGGAATGATTAAACTTTTGATTTAAACTTAATTATACAAGATGATTCTAAGGTCTAAATACATGCAAAACAATAGTGACACACATCACATAATACCTAAATCAATATATAAAATAATTATACTAAGGATAGTATGTGATGAAAAATCCATAGACACAGAAATTGCCGAAATAAGAAAATTGAAATAACTTTTAAACAAAGTTGAATTTGGGCAATTTGTTAGCACCAAACGAACTCGAGCGGGCAAGCCTGGTTCGCCGTTGGATGGAGATTTTTGTGCTCTTTCCGAAAACATATTAAACGCAAAAATCAGACGAGTGGATTAAACGATATTGTCGTTTGAAGTTTTGATCGAAGACTTGCATTTTTGAAGGATTAAACATGCGTTTTGTGAATTTTTGTTTTCGATTTTACTTGATAATATTCTTCATTATAAGGGTTATCATATGCAGCAAACAAAATAGAAAATAATCAAAACGTTGCGTATTTTAATTTTTAGTCTAAGCCTTTAATAAACCATTTAAATCCATTTTTTAAAATAACTTCATTAGTCTTTATAATAATTTCAAGGATTAGGTCACTTTTAAAAACATATGACTTTATGCTCAATTTAATTTAATTTGATTTGTTAAACATTAGACTTAAAATGTGAAAGTCATATTTCATGATATATAAAGTGATCATAGCATGTTTGTTAAAAAAATAAAAATAAACAAAAGAAAAAGATAATAAGCATATCATGAAGTAGGGTAATGATATTTCATTTTTTAATTATTTTTATTTCATGCATTTGAAAGATACTAAATGATAAGAGATTTAAGTATCCAAAGTTGACCATGTGTAATGGTTCTTTTGAGTTCCCAAATATAGCATGATGATTTTTGGGGAGACAAGGATAAATGGGTCCTTTCAATTAAAGTTGATGTGTCATTTTTATTTAAGGGTCTCCATTCATACCTTGGTTGTTTATCTTTTAAATTCATATTATGATTATGTGACATTTTTATATGATTATAGTTGCTTGAAAAATAATTCATTTGGAATTTATGTTTATTCAAATTATGTTTCAAAATAGATTAATGTTGATAATCATAATGAATTTTAATATATAAATTCTTTGAAAGTTTATAAGAGTGATTGTCTTTCTTTAGAATTGAATGTTGAAAGAGTGGGTTACAATATGTTTTAAATGATTGATTCTTATTTTGATGATTTTTATTTCCACTCTTTTTTATAGACATACTCTTATAATGTGAAGGAAAAGATTTTATAGTTTGATTTTCATGAAAAAGAGATTTTAAATTTGAGTTATGATTGAAAACATATTGAGATTTATAATAGTGACTCTTAAGAATTTTGTGAGGATCATAATTCTTTTTGAAAATAAACTCCTTTTGAGTTGATGTGTGAAAATGATCCTTTTTAGAAATGATTTTGTAAGTTAATTTATCTTTGTTATTCAAAATCTTATGATGAATGTCATTACTAGATATTAGAACTTTTTCAACAAAAGATTTTAATTGTCTTAACTTACAAGTTAAAGCATCAATTTCAATTATCAATTTTTCATTATATTCTTTAGAAACTAAGAGCCATTTTTCAATATCCTTGAATTTTTCTTTTAATAGATTGCAATCTAAACAAGGAGTAGGAATTTTAACTAAAGAGCATGAAAGAGAATTTAAAACATCAATATTTGATTCTACTTTATCGTTTGCTTTTAAAGATTTATTTTCTAAACGTAATTTAGAATTAGCAATTTTCAACTTTAAAATTTTACGTTTAGCAATTTTAAGCATAAGAGAAGTTTTTGAATTTCTTACATTGCTATGGGATGAGGCAAGATTTGAACCAAAGGTTCCTTTGACATTTTCTTCGCATTCCTCTTCCATAGTTGAATTTCCGTCTTCTCTTTTGCTTGATGTGTTGTCATCATTTGAGTCCAATATTGTGACGTTGCATTTTTCTTTCTTAGATAGATCTTCCTCTAAGCATAAGTCCTCATCGGTTTCTTCTCTTGGATTCATAAGGAATTGCTCTTGTTCATCATCTGTGGAAGGAAGACTATAAGAATTCTCAAGAAATTTCCAAACTTCATAAACAGTAAGAAGTGCATAAATAAGTTTGAAAATATTTTGATCTAGTGCACGATATAGACTATTCATTGATTTGGTATTTAAAAACATTTCATTTTTATTTAAAATACTTGGGGGGCATTTTAATTGTAATACTCCAAACTTCAATATCCAAAGATTTAAGAAATTTTTCCATAAGAATTTTCCACCAATTATAATTTTCACCCATAAATAATGGTGAACATAAGGATTTTTCATTTTCATAAAAACTTTCCCTTCTAGTGGATGCGAGATCAAGAAGCGTCATCATTCCCGGTTGTGAAACTGTATTGGAATAACCTACCTCTGATACCACTTGTTGGATCGATAGGCGCCCTTAGAGGGGGGTGAATAAGGGAATAAAATTTTTTTTGTAATATTAAGCAAATTACTAAATTGTTTTATAATAGGAGAAGGCAAAATAATAATTTAGCTAAATTAAGAGAATATCATAATATCCAAGTTTAGAAGCAAGTACTAAATTGTTTTATGATGAAAGAGATTGAAATAAACAATTTAGATAAAGTAATTAGAATTGAAAACTTAGTAATCAATATTTTAGAGATTAAGCCAAAGGAGAGAAATCAAGTAAACACAAATAGAGACATGATTGTATTTATATAAAAAAGTGTTTACATAAATTTAATTTCAATATCGCTGGAAATCGGAGGCGTACAAATGAAAGTGATTTTTCCTTTTCTATACCGACTCGTATCCCCACGAACCGGTTGACTTTAGCCTATCCTTCCCCGGATATGGCCTCAAGCCGCTCTAGCTAATCCTTCCTGATATGGCCTCGAGCACCCCCTAGATCTAATCTCCGAGACCTAGTCGCCAACTCACGCGGCGAATTACCCCCTAAGCAAGGCCCTAGTCGCCAACACAAAGCGAATTCTCTAAACGGTTACAAATATATATGGAATGAAAATAATGATAACAATAATAAAAACTCCCTATATGAGATCTTCTGAAGTCGGAGATGAAGGATCGTTGTAGTATGAGCGAGGTCGAAGCGATCGTCCTTCGGATGTAGAGTGACGTAGTCCTCCTCCAGAATTCTCCTTAAGCTTTTTGTGGGAGATCCATCTTCGGCAGCATAACAGCAATAGAATTGTGACACAAGCAATCTCTCTGGGATGTATTATCAGAATGATCGAAATTGGCTCCTTTTATAGACCTTGGAGCTAGCGCCTGCGGTAGCACCTAGTGCCTGCGATAGCGTTCGTGTAGAGCGGTTGCGAAACCGTCGGCGGCGTGGCGTTGTGCACGAACTTGAGCTAGCGTCAGGCGGTAGCGCTAGCGCCTGCGGTAACCCCTAGCGCTGGCGGTAGTGCTTAAGTTCAGTTTGTTGGTTCCAAGCTGCTTTCTACCTGTGGAGTATTGCACCTATAGCTCCTGCACATTATAAACACATGACAAGCAAGATCAAATACAATTTGGGATTTGTTATTCTCAAACAAAGGGATGTGACACACATGTCCAACACATAACTTCAGTGGTTACATGCCAAGGGACGTGCATTCAACTTCAGTGCTTGAACGGGCAATAAAATGTTGTTTAGAAAATGACCAACTGATGAGATTATTTCCAAAATACAATAACCTTGAGTTGATCAACATTAGTCAGGGTCCTCAGACCAATCAGTATCAGAGTAGGGTCCTCAGACCAATCAGTATCAGAGTAGGCAATAAGATCGAAATTACATGACCAAATTAATAGTCCATAATTATGGTTCCTTTGAGGTAGAGCAAAAACACACTTAACAGCCTTCAATGCTTAAGAGTGGAAGAGTGCAGCATATTGTAAGGAAAATTGTAAGGCGCCAACAATGCATCTATAAAGACGTTGATCATCCATAGAAGTGTTAATATAAAAGAGCTGAGAATGAGGGTCAGTCTAGAATCAGTCCATGGATGTTTTTGTCAAAATGTCTAAAAGGTAGTAAGACAGGGCAAGGAGGAGACCATCGGATTGAGGAATGGCCTCAATATCCAAAAGATGACAAAGAGTCCCTTGGTTTTTGAAAGAGAAAGTTGTATTGAGATCATTTGTGAAGTTGGCGAGACAGGATGGCTCGTTGCAGGTGAGAATAAGGTCAATGACATTCACAAGTTGATAAGTGGTAGAAGAAAGTTGTGAAACATATGGAATCAGGCTCGAGGTGACAAAATTAAGCCCATAAAAAACCTTTTGCAGAAGGTTTGGATGTGCCATCTTTAAACCAAGGTGGTTGTCGTTGGGCGCCATTGCCAGAGTGATATTGTTGTTGAGTGGTCAGTTGTATTTATTTATCCATGAGTAGACTAAGAATGGCATCTACAACCATATTTCCATTGACAAACTTGATGATGTGCATGATGAGTTCTCGGTAAAAAATAGAGTTGTTTGTTAATGCTAGTTGGTTTGCTAGGAATTTTGTTTTTGTTTAGATGCACTGTGCAAGAAAGAGCACCATGTCGAAAAGAAGAAAGTTATTAGCAAATAGACATCACTTTGGAGTCGGACTCTGGACTAAAATATTTTCGAACATAATCCATTTTTGTCAGAAAGAAGGGATATTGGTATCCGAGAGCGTACACTGCAGCCATAGTAGACAAAGCTTGTCTTGTTTCTTCCACACCGAGGATTGTGGTGAAAAAGGCGGAATGGAGTCAGATAGATGCACCATTAGTAGTGACCACATATTTTTATAGTTCAAGGTCATATTAATCAACAAAATCTTACAAGTGAATGGCTTCGAGGGTGTCGGGTAAGATGCCCACATCGGACAGTTTCCTCCATCTGGATTTATGGGTAAAAGTAGGAACATAAAGTTGTGTTTGATTGACGAATGGAGTTGACGCAACTTAAAAAAGAGTCGTGTTGTTGCTATTGATGGAAATGTTAGGAGGAGACGAAATGCTTAGAATAATTTAGAGTGGCATGCGAGGAGGGGCTGCCAGAAATAGTGATATGAGAGGTAAATAAATGAAGAGGGCTATAGATGAACAGCCAAATGCATGCGTGTGGAGAGAGACGAAGTGTCAGAGTGGTAGTTGATGGGTAGAAAATGAAGATGGAGTGGTGTGTAAGGAGGGGCTATAGATATAGTGAACTTGAAGTTAATACTATTTATTTTCGTCTTTAATAACGCTAATAGGAGAGAATTAAATAACGCTAATAGTGTGAGAATTAAACAACGCTAATAGTGTGAGAATTAAATAAGTATTATTCCAAAATTTTAACTATTATATATATGAACTCCCCTCTTTCTATAAAGAGGAGGGGAAGGAGGAGGATATACACTTGGAGATAGAGGAGAAGGAAGAGGATATACACTTGGATTAAATACAACAAAGATGAAAATGTACAATGGGCTCCCTTAGGGGCTTTTTACAAATGACCTTCAACGCTCCCCCTTAAATTGAAGCATATATCGATCATTCTCAGCTTGGCACAAATATCATAAAAAAATGAAGTAATCAATTTGGTGAAAATGTCAATCAATTTTTTATCTGAAGTAACAAATGCAGTGCATATTTGCTTGTTGATAGCTTCATTTCTGATGAAGTGGCAATCAACTTTTATATGTTTTTGTTCTTTTCTGAAACACTAGATTTTTAGATATGTAGATGGTCGTTTTATTATCACAGAACATTGGTAGAGGACAATTGTAAGCTTCACCAAGATCGTTTAAAAATGTTCTCAACCACTTTAACTCACAACAATCTGAGTCTGTCACGGGCTCGCCGAAGAACGTTGATGACATTGCCAGAGAGGTGACCAGAGTTGGAGATGACAGAGGAGATGTGGGGATACTATGGAGTCAAAACCGTGGTTGCCTAAGCGGAGTGTGTTACGCGCGCGCGTATCATTATTGTATTTTCTATTTGTTAAATTGTATGGTTTTAAGTTATATGTGAGCCCCCCCCCCCCCCCCCCCCCCCACACCCACCCACCCAACCCCCCACCCACCCATATAAGGGGGTGGCTTGGGAGTTAGGTTTTATCTTTCATGCTTTAGGTTTGAGATCTCCCATTTGGAGAGGGACTTCTAGGAGGAACCAGCCTCCTGAAGTTTGGCATGAGTATACTGTATACCTCGTGATTGTATCCCAGCTTATTTCGTATTGCAAGTCTTTTTTCCCTTGGGTAACATTGGTCTGACCAAGCCTCCCCGCCTGCATCACGTGTCGTCGGGTTTCATTACGTCGTCGTCTCTCCGTCGTCATCCACAGATCCAGCCGCTTCCTCCGCAACGCTCGTCCGCCCGACCAGATCTACTCCTTCCACGGATTCGATTTTGCCTGACAACAACACATCCAGCTCGTTCCACAGCGATCGCCCGCTTCCTCCCCGATTCCGTCGTCCTCTCCATCCAGCACTTCGTCGGCCGCACGCCTGCATCGCGTGCCCTCGCCGCCGGATCCAAACATCGCTGACGTCTGCGGCGTCTACGTCGCCCGCCAACAACAGAACCAGACGTAACCAGTTGAATAGAATTGGAAAACCTCCATTATTACTTGATTACGCATACATATATAGGAACGGGGAAAATACGGAAAGACTGAAAAAATCTGACTTGATTACACTATTACAACTCTCCCCCTCAGGTCGGACGATAAATGTCGATCATCCGAAGCTTCTGAATATTATCAACGAACATATCACAATTAAGGCTCTTGGTGAACACATCAGCGAGCTGATCCTTGGATTGCACGAAGGGAGTAACCACATTTCCTTTATCCATGTAATCTTTGATGAAGTGTTGATCCACTTCCATATGCTTAGTCCTGTCATGCTGGACAGGATTATGAGCTATACTAATCGCAACTTTATTGTCACAGTACAGCGAGATGGGGTCATTATCCTGGAGCCCCAGATCATGAAGCATGGTATGTACCCAAAGGCCTTCACAGAGACCCAGAGACATCACACGACACTCAGCCTCCGCACTAAATCTTGCTACAACATTTTGCTTCTTACTCCTCCATGCTACCAAATTTCCTCCAACAAACATACAGTATCCGGTGGTGGATTTTCTGTCATCATGACATCCAGCCCAATCCGCATCAGTGAAGACTTCAATCTTCAGGTGGCTATGCCGAGAGAATAAGAGCCCCCAGTCGGGGGCCTTCTTCAGGTATCGCAATACCCGGTATGCGGCTTCTTGATGTTTAATCCTCGGAGCATGCATGTACCTACTCAAGATACCTACAGCATAGGTAATATCCGGTCGAGTGTGGGATAGGTATATGGGTCTTCCAACCAACCTCTGGTAGCTCGAAGTGTCAGCACAATCGCCGTCACCGTCTTCATTGATCATGTGGTTTTCCTCCATGGGTGTATTAACCGGGGCATACACAAGCATTCTGGTTTCTTTCAGGAGATCCAACACATACTTGCGCTGAGATATAAAGATACCTTGGGTTGACCGAGCAACTTCAATACCCAGGAAATATCGCAACTTTCTCAAGTCCTTAACTTCAAATTCGGCTGACAAGAGAGTTTTGAGGTTACGGATCTCCTCTATATCATCACCCGTTATCACAATGTCGTCCACATAGACAATGAGGACCACAATCTTTTGTTCATTTCTATGGATAAACATGGTATGATCCAATTGTGCCTGAACATATCCAAACTTCAACATGGCTTTAAGGAACCGGCCAAACCAAGCTCTTAGAGACTGCTTTAATCTATATAGCGACTTCCGCAACCGACAAACAAGTCCTTCGGCCCCTCTTCGAACAAAATCAGGAGGAAACTTCGTGTATACCTCTTCATCGAGCTCACCGTGAAGGAACGCGTTCTTCACGTCCAGTTGGTGAAGATCCCAACCTAAGCAAGCGACACAAGATAGAAGAGTACGTATGGAGTCCATCTTCGCCACAGGGGCAAAAGTTTCCTGGTAGTCAACTCCCTGAGTCTGAGTGTAGCCTTGAGCAACCAGCCTCGCCTTGCATCGTTCAATCTTACCCTCCTGAATCTGCTTGACGGAAAAAACCCATCTTGACCCAATAGCTCTCTTTCCAGTGGGAAGAGATGCAACCTCCGAAGTATGATTTTTGTCCAATGCAGACATCTCCTCCTCCATTGCCCGAGACCATACAGGTATGCTTAATGCTTCCTGCCATGTCTTAGGAATTGTAACCATGGACAATGAAGCCACAAAGGACTGATGTGCAGGGGTAAGATGATGATAAGAGACATGATTAGAGATGGGGTGTTGGGTACAAGGAACTGTACCCTCCGGCAAAGTAAGAGGGGCATGTAACTCCTCATCTCCAGAACCTGAATCCGAAGCGGGCATTGGAAGCGGAGGAGCGCTAGCGGTCGGTTACCTTGTATTACGGCGGTGGTATATGTGAGGAAAGGGAGACACCAGAGATGAAGGCAGGGCTGGAAGAGGAGACACCTGAATAGGCGGAGCTGGAGCCCTGGGCAGGAACAGGAGGAACCCGAATCAAAGGGTAAGGGATAGGAGTATCTAACACAGTCTCACCCTCACTAATCTCCCCCTGACGAAGAGAGTGAGTCGTGATCAGATAATAGGAGTCCTTCTCTTGAAAGGTAACATCCATAGTACAGTAGATACGACGAGAAGGAGGATGGTAACAACGGTAACCTTTTGTGGTAGAGGAGTAGCCAATAAAGACACAACGGAGAGCCCGAGGGTCAAGTTTATCCCTATGGGGTAAGTGAACATGCACAAAGCACACACATCCAAAAACCAGGGGGCAAGTGAGAGGTATGGACAACATACATGGACGAGAGACGGCCAATGGGGGTAGCATACGCCAGGACTCTCGATGGGAGGCGATTGATAAGGCGAGAAGCGGTGAGAACTGCATCACCCAAGTAAGATTTAGGAAGGTGCATAGTATGGAGAAGACAACGAACCACCTCAAAAAGATGTCTATTTTTCCGTTCAGCGACCCCGTTTTGAGTAGAGGTGTGAACACAAGTGGTTTGGTGCAAGATACCATGACTCGTAAGATAGGAACCAAAAACACCTCGATCATCATATCCCCCCCCCCCCATTATCGCTACGGAGAACACAAATTTTACCATTAAACTAGGTCTGAACCATTTTATGAAAGACTTGGAAACAAGTGAAAACCTCACTTTTTTTTTAACAAATAAACTCAAGTGGTTTGCAAAAAACAATCAATAAACGTAACAAACCACTTAAAACCAGATAAAGATAACACTGGGGAAGGACCCCACTCATCAGAATGAATCACAGAAAAAGGAATATTGCTAGGAGAAGATAAATGCACAGAAGTATGACGAACATGTTTTGACGTAGCGCAAACATCACACACAAAGGATTTCATAACATGAATAAAAGCGGGAAACAATTTTTGAAGATAAACAGGAGAGGGATGTCCGAGGCGAAGATGTCATCGACGAACATCCTCAGCGGTGACGGTAGCAGATGCGAGAGCTTGAGATGGATGTTGGTTGTCCAGGTAGTACAGACCACCATGATTTCTACCACTGCCAATTTTCCGCCTCGTACCCAGTTCCTGAAAAACACAAAAGTCAGGGAAGAAGGTTACCGAGCAGTTGAGCGAGCGAGTAATATGACTAATAGAAAGTAAATTGTGGGGAAAAGATGGAACATGAAGAACAGAGGTGAGAGAGAGTGGGGGAGCAGGAAATGTGTCCTTTGCCCGCAATTGGGGATAATGTGTCATTAGCTGAGATGACTTTATCCCGATCGGACAAAGGTGTGTAGGAAACAAAACCTGAGGAGGAGCCTATCATATGATCAGTAGCTCCCGAGTCAATGATCCAGTCAGATGAGGAGGCAGTGGCAGCATGAGCATGGGCCTGAGTCGCAGTAGCAAAGGAGGAGGAAGCACCCAAAGCGGAGTCAGATTGGGAGTGAAGATAACGACGCAGAGCGTCCAATTCCTGGGCTGAGAAGGAGCTATGGGCTGGATGTTCCTCATATATCTCTGAAGCATAAGCAGCATCTGAGAATCGAGGGCTGCCTGTCCGGCCTCCTCCACGGCCAGGAGCACGACCACGGCCACGACCACGGCCAGCAGGAGCCAGATGAGGATGGAGCTTAAAGCACGCATCCCTAGTGTGACCCCGTCCACCACAGTAAACACAAGTGGGAACACTAGTGTTGGTATTACCCCGACCAACACTAGTCAAGGCAGAGCGATCTGGAGGAGCAACCATACTGAGGGACTTCCGACGATCATCATCGCCAAGGACCATGTTGAAGGCTTTCCTAAGAGAAGGAAAAGGCGAACGATGTAAAATATGAGTCTGGGCAGTATCTGACTCCGTGTTCAGCCCCATCAAGAAGTCATGCAGGCGGTAGAGGCTCTCCTTTTGCTGCAGCTTTACGGCGTCCGCCGTACAGGAGGCTGTGAATTGCTCGAAGAAATCCAACTTTTGATAAAGGCGTTCAAACTCAGAGAAGTAAAGGCGAGGAAGAAGCGAGAAAGAAAGGCGAGGAAGAAGCGAAGCAGAAGGAAAGGCGAGGAAGAAGCGAAGGAGAAGGAAAGGCGAGGAAGAAGCGAGCCGACGACGTCGATCGCGAGAGGAGGCGCAGACGGGCGAGAAAGAGCGCGGCTAGGGTAAATTGCTCTGATACCAAGTTGAATAGAATTGGAAAACCTCCATTATTACTTGATTACACATACATATATAGGAATGAGGAAAATACAGAAAGACTGAAAAAGTCCGACTTGATTACACTATTACAACTTAACCTCCCTCCCGATCCGATCGTCCGCTAGCTCCGGCATTTCGTCGACCGCACGCCTGCATCGCTTGGCCTCGCCGCCGGATCCAGAGCTCGCCAACGCCTGCGCCGTCTGCGTCGACCAACTTTCTTCTTCCCGGCTCTCCTCACAGCCAGATCCATCCAGCTCCAACGCTTTCTCTCGACCATCCAGCTCTTGTAACCTCTTCCTCTTATGCCAAAGGGTCGTCATTCGATGGAATCTCGTTTGGAGGCCCTCGAACACACCCTCATCACCATCAACTCTCGTCTCGAGACCCAAGCCGAGCAGTTCACTTCGATTATGGCCATGTTCCATAAGTTGCAACCCGGCCAAAACTCCGAGCTTACTGCCGCTTCTGCCTTGGGACCCCCCAGCACATTGTCCCTTGAAGAACCTTCATTGGCGGGATCGTTTCCTCCGTAACTCCCACGCCTTGATATCCCCACATTCAACGAGACTGACCCGCTCAGTTGGATTGCCAGCGCCGAATAGTTTTTTGGCATTCACCAGACTCCTCAGACGCAGCAGGTCTCCAACGCAATTATCGGCATGGAAGGGTCCACCCTCCATTGGGTCCGCTAGCTCCGTCAGTCCTCTCCTGGCCTTAGCTGGACAACTCTCACAGAGGCCCTCATTCAGCGGTATGATCACCGCTACTCCAGCTCCATGATCGAGCGCATTTGCAGGGTCCTCCAGACCGGCTCCATTGACTCGTACGTTGATGCATTCATCGAATTGGTCACCCATGTTCCAGGTCTTCCACCCGACCATTACTTGGGCTACTTCATGCACGGCTTACAACCTCATATCTGAGCCCGCCTCCGCACCCTCCAACCGTTAACTGTCAACCAAGCCATGAACGTCTCCCCACTAGTGGAGGTCGAATTCCTAGCGACGTCCGGGGACCTTCCTTCCCCATCGCCTCCCTACAAACCTCCCTACCAACCATATTTTCCTCCCCCGTCTAAACATCCACCACCGCCACCTCCTCTACCTCGCCCAACCATTATGAGCTCACACAACAACCGTCATACCCCTACTCACCGCCTTTCCAACTAAGAGTACAATGAATTACGGAGCAAGAGTCTGTGCTACCGTTGCAAGCAACCCAACTCGCCTACTCATGATTGTCCTGTGAAGGAGTGCTGGTTCCTCATCGGGGATGGCATGGACGATATCAGCACGACTGACTTTGACGCCCTTATGATCACGGACGTACAACCGGACGAAGCTCTGGGCACCTCTGCGGCAACCCACCCGCGGGCATTTCACTACTAGATGGCGGACGGCACTTCGACCTTGGGGTCAAGGTCGATTTTTTTACGGGATATATTGTTACGAGCGCACATATATCATTATTGTATTTTCTATTTGTTAAATTGTATGGTTTTAAGTAAGTGATATGTGAGCCCCCCCTATATAAGGAGGTGGCTTGGGAGTTGGGTTTTATCTTTCATGCTTTAGTTTGAGATCTCCAATTTGGAGAGGGGCTTCTAGGAGGAACCAGCCTCCTAAAGTTTGGCACGAGTATACCTCGTGATTGTAACCCAGTTTATTTCGTGTTGCAAGTATTTTCTCCCTTGGGTAACAGAGTGTGTTTGGGAGAGAGAAGATTACAAAAATCTCATAAGATGGGGAAATATACTAACTTCTTGAATACCTTCATAACAACCTCTTCATCTGTCTTTAAATAGGCTTACGTGGCTCTTTAAATGAAAACCTAATCAACAAACAGCTAACAATAATTAATAATAAGGGATAATAATAAAAAGACATTAAATAAAAAATAGTAATAACTGGCCCGACGCCCGAGGCCCATAACATTTGTGGGCTCATAACATATCACCCGTCTTTCAAATCGAGTTTATCCGCAAGCTCAGACTCTTAGATCATCAGGCTCTTTTATTTTCCACCAAAACAGCTCTTTGTGGAGCGTCGCTATAGTGGAGGCTGCAGAGAGCGGCAAGCCTTCATCGTGCTCACAAATGTCACGAATAATGGTGATGTTGTCGATGGGTCATAGCTTCTAGGTGATATGATCGAAGAGGAGACCACAACATGATCTTTAAGTGATTGAAGTAGTGGCGGGGTGCCGTGTTCGAGGTTAGCAGAGACGGTTCATTGTGAGGTCGGTTGGAGAAGATGTGACCGACTGCCCGAAGGTAATATCTGAAGTCAGAATAGGGGTCCATGTGGTAGCGGGTGGTCGAGGGCGACGAAAGAGCCTACGGAATGGGAACCGTTGTGATCGGGAGTGGTGGAGAATAGCCTGCGAATGCTCCATGACTGCTCAGAACTATATTAATTTTTGTGCGAGTGAGAGAAGAGTCATCAACGATCTTCACACGGTCGATGCATGGTAGAGGGGTGTCTTTCTGGATGAGAACAACAATTGGGGATGATTACTGGAGGACTGCTGGACTAGACGAAATATCAACCATCTTCGGTGGATGGGTGCGTGTTAAGTGACGGTGGAGGCGCTTGACTGCTACTGACTTGGTCATATGCTCGAACAGTAGTGACTGGAATGGCAGGCATGAGATCATTGAGCCTGTTCGAGAGGGTAATGTCTTTCCAGTGACAAGCATCGGCTTGTTGATGACGTATTTCAGAGGCGGCTAGGTTTGTCATAAAAGTTTGTATCATATCCATCAGTTTACTCATTTGATCGGATGAGTCTCCTATAGTGTTGATCACTGTCGGTGATAAAATGGAGGGTTACAAAATACAGAGTGGTGGCTGGACGACCAAACTCCCCCGAAGTAGTTGGAATATTCAAGTTGTCGCGGGATTCGCGACATTTCCCTATGAGGATGCCAATTTAATAAAAAAAACAAATCTGATTGTCCCTTGAATTAATTAATCCTGATATATTAATATTTAAGGGCATGAAAATCACACTATAGCAGGCGGCCTAAACAAAGTCGTTGAATATGCAGGTAGCTTATAGGTCTGGAGTTACTGCCAAGCAATGAGCTCGAAACAGATGATGCGGCGCGGCTCTGGAAGAAAAAGTTGATAGCATGAGGGTGGCTCGAGGTTGAGAAAGGAGAAAACGTGGATGGTTGACAGTGGTGTCGTGAGATTCGACGATGCGCAGAGCTCGTTGGACAACGAAATATATGTGGGGAGATCGTAGGAGTTTGAGATGAGGCGGACAACGCTGACGATCTCATTGATGATGACGATAGCGTTACTGCAGAAGGAGACAGAACAGCAGACGATCGGGGAGGAGATGCGGTGTAAACCCTAAACGAGGAAGGAGATATTCTTGTCAGGCCCTGCGATCTTCCCAACAGAGGAGTTGTTGTTATCGTTGGACGATCAACGAGGATGTGTCTAGATGCGAGCTGCACTGCGGTGATGACGGTTGTTCGAGATTCTCTGGACCCATCAACTGGGCTGTTTGAACAGAGAGTGGTTGAACTCCCTTGATTCCTACGACTGGCTCAATAGATATGATATCTCTATTTGCTGAGGAAGCACATGTATGGGGAGCATAAATCTGTGAGGCTAAGCGTGTTGAAGATGGAAGAGCGATGAGTCTATCAAGGGCTCGTCGTAGAACGTTGATGGCGTCGTTGGAGAGGTGATCGAAGTTGGAGATGACAGAGGAGATGTTGGAATACTATGGAGTCGGAACTACGACTTCCAAAGCGTGGTGTGTTCGGAAGAGAGCTACCACAATCTCATACAAGACAAAGGAATAGACTAACTTCTTAGATACCTTCATACCAACCTCACCTGCCTTTAAATAAATTTACATGGCTAATTAAATGAAAACTTGATCAACTAACAATTAACAATTAATAATAAGTGATAATAATAATAATAAAACATTAAATAAAAGATAATAATAACTAGGACCGACGCCCAGGCCCTGTAACATCTATGGGCCCATAACAGTCATACTTCTGTATTCAGCTTCTGCATTATACTTGAACGTCATTGTTTGTTTCTTGCTTCTCCAAGTAACAAAATTCCCTCTGACATACGTGCAGTATCCAGAAGTGGGTTTTCGATCTCCTTTATCATCTGCATAACTTACATCTGAATATGATTCACATTGTAATCCTTTGCCCGGAGATCTTTTGGTGTATTCTAATATTTTTAACGCAACTTCCAGATAACACTCTGAGAACTTACATGAGCTGATTGACCTTTCTGACAGCAAAGGAGATGTCAGGTCTGGTAACGATAAGTTTATCAGTCAGACGCTTATAACGAGTGATATCTTGTAGAAGAGATGTCTCATCTTAGAGACTGTCAGGTCTCATGGGCATAGGATTCTGAGTAGGCTTTGTACCAAGGAGATATACTTATTCGATTAGATCTAAGGCATAATTTCATGGGAGAGAACTATGGTGTTATTGTACCTCGCAATTTCGATTCTCAATAAGTATCTGGGAGGGCTCATATTTTTCTAACAAAATGTGTCCAAAGATGTTTCTTTGTTATCTCTATTCAAGAGGAATCATCTCAGGTAAGAAGAATATCATCTACTAGCAAGAATAACCAATCATTGGCCGGTCTTTCATATAAAGAGAGTGAAACCAATAGTAGAAACGATCAGGTTGAATTTGTCAAACCATGCTCGAGGGCTTTGTTTAAAACTATAGATGGTCTTTCGTGGCTTACACGCACCCTACATAGCATAACCAGGAGGTTGCTTCATATAAACTTCTCCGTGCAAGTCACCATATAGGAAGGAATTTTTGACATTGAGTTGGGGTATTTGCCAATTCCTATTGACAACAATGGAGAAAAGGACCCGGATAGTACTGATGTGAGCAACCAGAGAGAATATGTCAAACAAATCAGCATCATGCTGGGTGAACACCTTGGCAACCAAACGAGTCTAGTCTATGTCCACAATGTCGTCAAGGAGATATTTGATGACAAAGACTCAACAACAACTAACAATATCGCCTCCATATGGGGTCCAAATTCCTTGTCATGCCAAGGCAGAGATTTTCTCATTCATAAAGCAATTTTTCAACAAGGAATAAGAAGAGTTTCATGAAAGGTACTTGCGACAATGGTTGTATAGAGTGCCCAGACAAACTTGTTGCATGAAGAACTTGATATTGGCATAAGACACAATATTAGTAATAGGATGTTGCATACTCCCTCTTACCCCCTTCCGCAGAGCCATGGGAACATCCAGGCCCAAGGTTGTTGAGGTAAGGAACCGTCGAAGAGGAGATGACAGGCATGGGAGTTGACGTCGGGGATTCTTGAGTGGGCGGAGCTATGATAGGGGGATCATGTATTCCTTCACATTATCGGTATGTATAATTTTTAGGGGTAAACCAAATTGAGTGCGAATTTATTATAAAATTTATAGAAAAGAGAGAAGAGTTCAGATTATTCCTTTATAAGATACGCTCGAGTGCGTCGAAAGAAATCATCAATAAAAGTAACAAAATACAGACTTCTGTCATCAATAGACTTAGTGGGGCAAGGAACCCAGATGTTCAAATGAACAAGGTCAAAAGGAAGAGCAAAACTCTTACAAAGTTTGGCAGTGAAAGTAGTATGAAGATGCTTGTCATATTGACAAGCTTCAAATTCTAATATGGACTCGGACTAAAAGGACGACAGAAGCTAGTAGAGGAGACGTAGTGGATGATGACCAAGACGACGATGCCACTGAAGGAGAGAAGTTGAGACGGCAAATGTAAAGAAAGTGGGAAGATTGTCCAGGTAGTATAGGTCTCCCCGTACAGCCCAAGTAGCAATCGTCATCTTCAATTGAAGGTTCTGAAAATAACACGTAGTGAGAGAAAATGAGATAGATCATTGTAATTGTTTGGAGAGTGCACTGACAGATAACAGATTGCAATGAAAATTTGGAACATAGAGTGTCTTCCAACTGGAGAAGGGAGGTGGAAGTGACAACTTCAGTTCCATAAGTTGGAGCAGGAGAGCCATCAGCCATAAATACTTGTGGTAACCGGTTTCTCAAGGTGAGAGAAGACAACAGAGTTTCCAGTCATATGATTGGTGGCACCGGAGTCGATGAGCCAGTAACCTTGTGTAGCAACAAGCGTGATACCTGAAGAAGTGGCAATGGAAGTAGAGGTACAAATAAAGCTCGGGCCCAGTTGTCTGGCCCGGGTCTAAACCGGATTAGGCCTGGGTCGGTTAGGCCCAGGCCAGTCCTAAGGGGGCTCGTCAGGCCCCCTTATTTAAGCAGAGCCTGGCTGGTACTCGGCCCGGACCAGGCCTAGGGCCAGAATTAATGGGCTCCTGTTGGGGCCCCGCCCCAGCATTTAAATTAAATGTTGGGGCGGCACCCCAACATTTAATTGATGGGGCATGGCCCAAGTAATTAAATGTTGGGGCCACGCCCCAACATTAATTTGTTGGGGCCACGCCACAACATTAAATTGTTGGGGACACGCCCTAACATGTAATGTTGGGGCATGGCCCCAACATTTGAATGTTGGGCAGCCAGCTTGTGCTGGCTGGCCGCCCAGCTACCAAATGGCAGCTCCTGCTACCATTTTGAGGGGGAGCCAACCAGGCTTGGGCCTGGCCCGGCCTGGCTGGACCGGTCTATTAGGCTCTCCCAGACCCCTCTTTTAAAGAGAGGCCCGGGCCCGGTTTGTCGGAGGCCCATCCTGGGCCTAGCAAATATAAAGCCCCGACATGTGGGCCCAAGCCCGGCCTGGATCTGTCGGGCTTTTTTTGCACGCCTAAATGGAAGCAGATTGCTTGGAAGCACTGATTAGAGCCTCGGTATTTATTGAAGAGAACCATCGCAACATCGGGAGAGAGTGTTGGCCGAGCGAAGAGATCAAAATAGAGGATGTAGATGCGAGAAGTTTTGGCACCCTTCAAGTAAAGGGCTGCAAAATGGTCCTACACCGCTTTCACAGTGTCATCATGACGGATGATAGACAAATAGTCATCAAAAAGACTGTGCGCAAGCCACGTGCAAACAAGAGGTCCCAATCAGCATAGGTGGGAGACGCGGGATCGGGAGAAGCATCGGTGAACTGATGGTTTTTGCATTGAGTGCAAAAGGAGAGTGAAAGAGATACTCCAGTCAAGATAATTAGGTACAGTCAACTTGGAAGTCGTCGGCAAATTTCCAGAGGCACTGGAAATAAGGGTGGGGTTAGGAGCAGGAGTGAGCAATGGTGTCGTCATAGCTTAGTGAGATGAGCTTAGTGAGGGCATAAGAGCACATTGGCCGAGAGCTTGTTGGAATACGCTGAAAGCCAGGCAGAAGTCGCTAGAAGGTGTCGCGGCGGAGACACAGAGTGCTGACAAAGAGGTCGCAGATGCCAGAAAGAGAGGTCGTTGGTTGACAGGTCGAGAGCTTGTAGAGAGCTCGGAGACGGGGAGAGCTCGCAAGAGAGATTGTGGACGCAGGCAATGCGATCGCGGATGTCACTGGGACAGCTCGCGGAAAATTGTTGCTCTGATATCGTAGATCGTAGACGGGGAGAGCTCACAGTCGTAGATTGCAAAAGAGTTTGTGAGAACTTCTCTGTCTTGCTAGAGGACCCTTTGGAAGCAAGAGGGAGATCGCATGTTGTCGAGAGTTTCATGAGGGTGATCGCATTCGCTAGCGGGAGAACTCGCACACGGGAGAGGTCGCACGTCAGGACCACCAGTCGGGTCTCTATAAAGGAGGAAGGGGTGGATTGGATGAGGCATGGTTTTTAGAATCAATGGTTAGACAACACTTGGCAAACTCGGTGATGAGCTTGCTAAAGAGGTCACGGAAGCTGGTTTGGAAAAACAGTATGGAGTCGTCCACAGATCCGAGTGAGAACAATCTCTTGAGCCCACTATCTCTCCTGTAAGACCGGTAGATTCACATGAAACAGGGCAGGTTTGTGCGAGGTTGGGAAAAATTACGGGAGGAGAAATCGAGAAAGAGCAACAAAAAATTTCATCCTTGGAGATGTGGGACTAAATACAACAAAGATGAAAATATACAATGGGCTCCCTTTTGGTCATTTTACAAATAGGCTTCAACAATTAGCTTGATTTAAAATATGTCAGGCAATCGAATTCATATTGATGCAGAATATCAAATTTACAGTACTTGAGATGCAAATTGCAGTTTGTGTTTTCAGCGGTTTTAGTGCTATTTGTTTAGCAGGAGGTTTTTTCTGTATTTTTTTTAGTTTCAATAAAACACATCATTGATGTTAACCACAGGGAAACAAAAGTCCTACATCACACATCCAGATATTATCACTTGTAAGACCAATTGATAAATTCATACTAAATTTTCATCCTTACCTTACAGTCAAAACTATATAATTCAGGTTCTATAAGTATCATATTCAATTAACAGTCTTACCACCACACACGAGCTGCACTGAAAATCCCTTTCCCATCATAAACAACCACACCATCTTTATTATGGATGTCAAGAGCAGAAACAGCAGCAGCAAAAGCTTCTTCTGATGGCAACGTGTGAGGCAACTGATTCCAATAATTTGAATTAATTGTTTGGAAGTATTAGAGAACATAAATATATCAGGAAATTAGTTTTCTAGCAATTTTTTCAGCACATATAAGAAGAATATAAAGTAAAATCTTTCTCATATTAGATCCCAATCCTTAAATCATAACCATAATTCATGTGAAATTTGAAATATTGATTCCAAGACATCATGTACTAATCATTAATCCTTGGCTTTATTAGTTATTTAATATTTGCATACTAACCATTGTAGAATGCAAATCACTTGTCACATGTCATTCAGTGAAGAAGCCATTTATCATGTGTAGAATGAGTATAGCTTTAATAAATGTAATTTTCATGGATAACTGAGTAACGAAAGAAGAAGAATAGAAACAAAGAATCATACAAGACACGGAAAATATGTGGTTCACCCATATAGAGCTGTCCATGGGAGGCGGAAAATCTTCATTATGGTAATATGGTTACAGAGAGATGCAGTGATGGGTTTCTATGTGTTTGGCGAACCTCAAATCCTACACCTAGTGGAGTTTATAAATCACTCTACAATACAGATGAATTTATTGCAAAATCTTGGATTAGAAAATTCCAAAAGAAACCAAAAAAATAAATATAGTTGGTGAAATTCTTGCAGATCTTGGATTAGAAAATTCTAAAAGAAACATGAAAATTAAATATAGTGCATCTTATATTGTTTCGGGCCAGGGGATCAACACATGTGGCTCCCAACAAGTGATGGTTTGAACAATGTATTTGTGTATGTATTTAGGTAGGCTAGGGTTGGGTTGGGTTGGAATGGGGTGGGTGGGGATGGCAGAACCCAGTTTACGGAATTGTGACATTGTTAAACAATGGCTGTCTTTTCATGATTTTTTGTTGGTCTTCAAATAGAATACCTCTGATCAAAAAGATACATTTTGATGTAAATAGTAATATGGCTGCTAGTAATAAACCACACTAAAGGTGAATGCATGAATGAATCCAAAACGCTTACGAAATTAATATAGGCTCAATTGCTTCAGTACACTGCTCCATTAAAAGGATCACTACCATGATTGAAAGTAGGCTATTTAGGTTATTTGTTTTTAGTTTTTACTATCACAAAACTAAAGAAGATCGTTGCAATAAATTACAACTTTCGCATAGTAGTACACTTATTAAATAAGTTTGATGTAATAAGAATCTCATACCAAACATGAGAATAGATTCTCGTGCCAAACTTGAGAATAAGAATCTCGTGCCAAACTTGAGAATAAGAATCTCGTACCAAACTTGAGAATAACAATCTTGTATACTTCTCGAGCAAAAGTGTTAATAATTATCAAGTATTCTAAAAATGAATGGCACCAAGGCTCCATTTGGGAGGGCACTATCGGTGGCTCGATAAAAATGGAGCTCCAACCCTTCATGGGAAATAGAGCCCAAAATGGAGTTTTTGGCATTTTCTATTGCACCGGAGCCCCAAAGTGGAGATTATCCAACTCTTTCATTTCTCCTGTTAGGTGAAACCACTGGAGCAAAATTGGAGTACTAAACAGAGCCTGAGTCAATGCGACCAACTTATTATGGTTAAGAAATGTCCATAGAAGTAGACATTCACTCTATCAAACATTCAACTAATCCAAAACAGCACTTATGACTGGTTCTAGGAGAAATTTGAAATAATCAATGTTTACAGTGATCCTAATTACACCTTTAAAGCTAGCTAAAAATGGTTAAAATAATGAACTGACATGATTAAATGAAGGACATCAAGCAGCTAAGTTTTAAGCTGCATGTAGCCCGCATTACTGTAACTCTGCACATATGGATCAAGTAGCAAAGATATAAAGTTGTACATAAACAGCACCAATAAATCTTCTACTTGACTTTTAAAAATATTACATAACCAGATATAGATTTTAAATCACCAGCTAGCACAATAAAAAATCAATTTAATTCTAAAGGATTGATATTACAAGTCAAGAAAAATTGTATTACATTAGATTTGCGATCAGAGATCCCATAGACATCAAAAAATAAAGCACCAGGAATATGAGCAACCTGAATAAAGATAAATGAGAAGATATATTTCAATTGCAAAGAAAATATGGAAGAAAAGCAGAAATCCATCACTACATGTGACTATCTTTGATATATAACTTTCATAATGAATTAACATGGCAATAAACATGAAATTCTAAAATGATGAAATGAGTCGCTCAAATTGTTGAAACCCGCAACCGGTCTCTTGAGTTCGGACCCACTGGGGGGTATAGCCCGCACCTACTTTTCTCTCACAAGCCCACTTGACAGTTGATGGAAAACCAAGAACAGACCCAAGGCTGTAGCGAGGAGGTCCCGCCATACACCCGGAAGATCTTAGAGAGTTTTCCCTCCCAAACCAATGCTCAGTTGGGCACCTTGGAGGACACTAACAGCCAACCAAAACTTGCCTAGGAAGAGAGAGCTCAAAAGAATCGGGTCTCCTCCAAGGTGCCCTTAAGGGTCTATTTATAGATTCTCTAGTCTGGTCTGCAAATCGTCTAAATCCGTCTTTTAGTTTTACTAATCGCACCGCAAATTGGTCTGCTAACAGCCTAACTCCGTTGTTCTGAAGGGCTATTGGCAGTCCACAAAGGGTATCTAGGTAATTTCCCCACTAAAGCCTTCTGGGCGAGTGGTCCGTGGAGGCACTACTCGTCAGGCCTCTCGCACACTAGATTTCACTAGGCGAGTGGTCCGTGGAGGCACCACTCGCCTGATACCTGACTCGCATGGCGAGTGGGGTTCCTCCCTCACTCGCCTGGCCTTCAACTCATTCGCACTTCCAAGCGAGCGAGTGCCTTGCGGATGAGGCTCGCACTCGCCCTGAGGCTCCCCTACCTCTCCTGACCTGGGCGAGTGTCCTTCTTGACCTGACTCCTGCCTCTTGACCCCTTAGGACCTGGGGACCCATTCGGCAAATACGGGGTTGTACACAATCCCCGCTCTTTGCGAGTGAGTTTCACGCTCGGAAAGAAAAGTCCAACCCCCAATATTCGGCGAGTGTTTTGCTGACCTGGAGGGAATCTTTTTGGTGAGCCCCACCCTTCTGCTATAAATATATCTCAGGTCGTCGCCTTGAGAGTGCCTGTCCTCCAGTTACTGCTTCCCTTTCACCTCTGAGCTCCTGTTGTTCAAATAACGTTCATGAGGCCGACGCCGAGACCGCTCTCGCAAGAATTGATGGATCGTCTCGCCGCTGCATAGGGGGAGACCGCTCCCAGGTCCGCTCGATATGCCCCCTGGATCTCGTCGAAGAGGGACCCCTCCAAACCCTACCAATCAAGGAGGGCCAGGGCGGTCCAGCGGGACCTGACCGCGAGGGAGTCCGCGTCGGAGACTCCCCCCCTTTCTAGCTAACCGTGGTGACGCGAGGTAGTATAATCCAATTCGCTTTAAAGCTAACCGTGGTGACGCGATACCTTAACAATTCCAACCACTCGCAGAACCTGCAGGTGACGAGAGGCGGCCTTGGGACCAACCCGGCGAATGCAGTCCTACCCCGACCTGCCCTCGGAAGCGCTCCATCGGTACAAGAGCCCACACTCCTAGCTGCTCCTGACGGAACCGAGCCCGTGCTTGGTAAGCTTTTTATTGCCTTCTCATATACCTCTTACTTTTCGCCAACTATTTTACCTTGGTTTTCGCAGCTCTCTTCTTTGGGACCACGGGGTTATCCTCCGCCCCGCGCAACTCTCCTGTTCCCGAGACCATCGTGATCTCCCCTGCACTAGAGCGGGAGCGCTCGGCGGGCAAAGACCCCGAACGCAACTCTCCCTCCGTGGACCTGGCCACTACTTCCGCCGCCGCCGACCAGGTACTACATCGCCCTGGGAAGGGGAAATCACTCCACCCCCCCAGCCAATCATTCGCAGGGCAGCCTAGTACCTCTCGCCGGTCTCCCGTCGAAGAATATGTACTTGGTTAGTTGCCTTTCTTGCCTCGAACTTATTATTTGTACAACTAGAAAAACTAACTTTTACTCTCGCAGCCTACCGGGAAGCCTCACCGATGGACCCTCGGTTCGAAGACGAGGTGGTCCCTCCGCCCCCTTCCCCCAGCGACCTCTCAGATTTCCTGGGCGATCCTGCTGATCCGAGGACGATGAAGGAAAGGATGACAGAGGTTCTTGGCAAGCTGATCTGGATGCAGCGAGACCTTGCCAGCCAGACGGACGGGCAACGGATGGCCTTCGAGCGCAGGTTGAGCGTCCTAGAGTGGGATTACGCACATCTCGTGGGCGAGATGGAGCGGCAGGGAGGCGGTGCGAGGGGACTTCCCCCGATAGGCACATTGCGCGGGCTAAGGATCAGATCGCCTGGTCAATCAGGAGCTCACGGCCGTAAGCGCGTACTACTACCCGCGAGTGCCACCGAGGACGGGGAGGTGAGGCCGGGGTCGATGGCAATGGATTCAATATTAAGACTACCGGCACTCGCCCCCTGTATCCCCTCAGCTCTCGCAATTAACTAGTCTGTAATGTATGCCGAGATCGGCCTTGTAATGTAAACAATGCTTCTTTAGATAACCGTGCAATTTTCTCTTTTGCCGAGCGGTGTGTTTATTTCTTTGATCTCGCTCTGCTTTGTAATATATCACTTTCTCCCTTTAGGAGGATTCTGCGCGCGATCCTCGCCACTCAGCGGCGAGTGGGGCAGAGGTGGGCTGGCCCGAATCCCAAGGCGTCGGAGGTAGCGCGATTGCTATCCGCACCCCCACGCCTCGGATTGGTCTTAATTTCCTCACTTTCCTATAAATAGTCAGCCTCACCTACCGCATTTATCACTTTCATTCCTTCTTCCTCCCTTGCTTCCGCACTTGCACTCGCACCTTTCTCCAGATTTTCCTACCACTTCCCTTTCGCGCGATGGCCCCCGAACCCGATGGAAGGAGCAAGTGCGCCCAATCGTTCCTCAACCACGATTTCGCCACTTGCGACCTGTCCGAAGAGGACTTCACCTCGACCATTGCCGATTGCATCCCGCCGGGGTTCACCGCGCGTCGCCCTGTAGACCGCGACCGCATCAACCAACTTTCGCCCAACACTCTCGCCATCCCCGTGGAGCATTTCGAGGTGAGACTCCGCCTCCCCCTCTGGCCCGAGCTGCGCCAGACCTTCCGCCACTTCGGCGTAGTTCCCGCGCAGCTCAACCTCAATTCCATCGCCATGCTGGTAGCATTCGCCTGCTACCTGCGGGAGAAGGGGATCAAATTCTCTCTCCCGGTCTTCCGCAAGCTCTTCAACTTTCGAGCGAAAAGCGGGGTGGCCTTCTTCTCCGGCCAAAACCCGCTCAAGGTCAGCGGTACCGCCAACAAGAACCACGACTGGGTTCGGCGGTTCGTCTTCGTGACCGGGAGCTTCGGCAACACCCTCCTTGCGCCAGTGCAAGAGGACGAGTCGACCTATCGGCCTCCAACACTAGGAGGTTACGAGGCCAAGCTCCATGCGTTCATCCAGAACCATGGCATGGACGTCGTGCATCTGCGGAAGCATGTCAACTCGCTTCCACCAGTCCATCCAGGAGAGGGTAAGGCGAACCAACTTAACCCTAGCTCCCGCTTATCCGCTTTATCTTTTCTTACTTGATTCTCTTGATGCAGGGATTCGAGATCTCCCCCTCCATCCACCGAATGTGTGCGGGGAGATCGCCCCCGATGCCTCCCTCGCTCTCGCGCGGTCCGCTACGAGGCCTGCCGTAAGGATCCGGCTCCCGCGAAGCCCAGCGGGCAGAAGCGGAAGCCCGACGCGGCCACCAGCTCCCCTTCCAAGCGGTCCAAGCCTTCTTCAGCCGCCAAGGGAAAGGCGGTCGCGGAAGAGACCCCTGGTTCGAGTGCTCCTGCCACGGCGGACGCAGCGACCAAGACCGCCAGCGTGCCGACGGAGTCCTCCTCGGGGTCGGGGCCGAGAGGGCATCGAAATTTCCCCCTCGGCGAGAAGTATGCGGATGCAGCCGGCGATCCCCTGCTCCAGTGGGATCGGAAGGCCAACCGGGTCTCCGTCTCTACTCTTCTCCCATCTTGGATAGAGAAGGATACCACCAGCGGCGAGGCCTATGGACTCTCTTTCGCGCTTTACAGCCGAGAGGACGCCACCATCTACGATGCCGAGTCCACCCAGACCCTCGCGCATGAGGGTTCGCGGGCTCTGTTGCGTGCTCTCGAGTTGACTCGCATGTCCTCGCGTCGTAGCATGACCCTTGCGCGGAACCTAGCCGAGGTCGAAAGGACGCGCTCTCTCGCCTCCGCAGAGGTCCTGATCGTGAAGCAGCAGTTGGCGACTGCTGAGGCCCTTCTCGCCAGCCGTCCAGACCGAGAGGTGAGCAAAGCTCCCCATAGTAACTTATGCTTTTGCCCTCCTTGCTTCCTTCCCCCTGTGTTAATCTTCTCGCAGGACGTTGTCAACTATGACACCTTGCTTGTGCGAGCGGGCATCCTCGAGGAACGGATCCAGGAGCTGGAGGCCGAAAATAAAAAGTTGCGAGATGTCGCTGTTGCGCCACCTCTCGCGGAGAGGAGCACTCGGCATTATTACACCAATGTCGAGCTCGAAGAGCTGATGTAGGAGACCGCCCAAGGGGCGGCGAACCATGCGTTGAAGGTGCTTCGAAGAGATGGGCTCCTGAAGGAAGAGGGCGAAAGGATTTCGGCTCGCCACGTGCTACCCGAGCTCTTCCCCAGCAGAGTGACCCGGCGAGTGAAGCTGATCCTGGGCGGGAGGTCGGCGGCCTGTCTTCTCCTGGCGCGAGCAGCGGATCCTCTAGCGAGAAGGCTGACAAACCCCCTGAACTGTCTTTTTCTTTTTCTGTTTTAAGTTGTAATGCAAGAACTCCATTTTTGTAACCTCTTTGAAATGGAATGAAATGAAAGATTTTGTTTCCTTGTGATTCTTCTTCTTTTCTCTGCCTTTCTTGCTATTATTTGATGATAGTTCACGCGCTTGTGTGCTCTCGTACTCTCTCCCGAATACTCGCGCATCACCTGCTCATCCGCGCACCGCCGACCCTTAATCCTAGGTCGTGACTCAGACGCTCTCGCCACACCGGCGCGCCTCATGGTCATAACCCTTTCGCACGCGTTCCTGCCCTTTTAGGACTCAGGTGGTTGCGTTGATTTCTGTCGAGAGCGTAACTACGCCTGGTCAGCGGGTCTGCTTCGGGGCTACTGCCTTTTGAAACTTTCCTGCCACCGAGCGATCCTACGGCCCTGCCAGCTTGGTGGGAGCCTGGTCAGCGGGTCTGCTTCGGGGCTACTGCCTTTTGAAACTTTCCTGCCACCGAGCGATCCTACGGCCCTGCAAGCTTGGTGGGAGCCTGGTTAGCGGGTCTGCTTCGGGGCTATTGCCTTTTGAAACTTTCCTGACACCGAGCGATCCTACGGCCCTGCCAGCTTGGTGGGAGCCTGGTCAGCGGGTCTGCTTCGGGGCTACTACGTATCAAGCGTCGTCATCTTATAAATTGACACTATTCATTTGAAAAAGAAGAACAAAGTTCGGGAGCATACATTTTTTACTGTTTGAAGTTTGGGGATGAAATATTTCAAGCTCTTACCGCACAGCCCGTCACGTCTCTTCCGCCTTCTCACTCGTCTCCTCCTTCCGGGCGTGGATCTTCCTTCAATTCCTTTTCTCCCCCCATCGCTTCTTCTAGCGCTGTCAGCTACTTCATCTCCCTGCCCACTTCCTCAGCCTCCGCTATCCAGGAGATGGTGTTGACGGCAGTCACATAGCACTGCCTCTCCACCTTGGCGTCCCCTCGGATTCAGACCTGAACTCCTCCGTTATGAAACTTAAGGCACTGATGGAAGGACGAGGGAACGCATCGGAAGGTGCTGATGAGAGGGCATCCGAAAATCGCATTATAGCTGCTCGGAGCGTCGACAATAACGAACCGACAGTTCCTGGGGACCCCTCCCAACGTCACCTGGAGGCCGACTCATCCCTCGGCCTCCATCCTCTCCCCTGAAAATCCAAACAACGGCCCATCTGAGGCATGCACCCTCTTCGCCTGCACCTGCATCGCGTCGAAGGCCTTCTTGAAGATCACATTCACGGAACTCCTAGTGTCGACCAAGATCCGGGAGACCGTGAAGTTCTCGATAGCCGTCTGGATCACCAAGACATCGCAGAACGGGTCTTCATAGTCTGGCATGTCTTCTGGCAAGAAGGTGATCTTCTCCGAGGGGGATGGGGCTTGGGAGGTCGACGCGACGCTCCACCTAAACATCGCTTGGAGGCTCTTCTTCCGAGTCGCCTCAATCCCAACCCCGTCATGGATCACCCCGATCCCCCCTCTGGCTCCCACATCAGCTCTATCCTCACTCATATCTTCCCCTTCTCCGGGTAGCACTTCTTCGATTCTCACCCCCGTTGTTGTTGCTGCGTCTGATCCCTTGTTCCCCTCATTCCCAAAAATTTCGGGCAGGTGGCCGTCACGTGACCTTCCTCCTGGTGGAAATCACAGTAGGGTAGCGTCATCCTGCCTCTTCCCCTTCCTCTTCTCTCCGCTTTTCCGGCTCCCCTCCCCCTTTCCTGGACAATCGTCATGGTTTGCTCCTGAGGGGGGAGAAGGGGTCTGGGATCTTGTCTCCATCCTGGATGGTTGACCCTCCCCTGCCCCCTTCGCTGATAACCTCTTTCTTGACCTCGCACTGGTCCCTCCTGGGGTCTCCTAGCTAGTTGGTTATTGGTCTCCTGATATCCCCAATCCGGTTGTTGCCCCTGACCTCTGGGTTCATCTCTCCTTCTACCATCATGCTGCCTAGTCTCTGGCTCACTCAGCCTTGCCAACCTTTTTGCAAACTCCGGGTTGGCAGTCTCCCCTTCGATCTCTTCCGCCGCCCTCTCCATCAATTCCTCGAAGGACAGAGGGGTCTTTCGCTTTAGGTTCATCTTGAAGAACCCCTCCCGCAGCCCCACTATGAAGACCAACTGGAGGGTGAACCTGGGCACCTCCTGGACGAGTAGGACCTCTTCCTGGAACCTATCCACATAATGGGTCAGCGACTCCCTTGTCCCTTGCTTAATTTTGAAGAGTGCCTCTGCATCCTTCTTCCTCTTCTTTGATGTTGAGAAGCGCAGTCGGAAGCTCCGACGCAGATCCTTGAACGCGTAAATAGAACCCACGGGGAGCTGGTGGAACCAGTCCCTCGCCTTCTCCCTCAGAGTGGTGGCAAAGAGCCGGCACTGGAAGGCGCCCGACATGAGTAGGATAGAGACCATGTCCTCGAACAACTGCAGGTGTAGGACTGGGTCATCCTTGCCAGTATAGTAAGACATTTTCGGCCCTCTGAACCCCTCCGGAACCGGGACAGAGAGGATCAGCTCACAAAAGGGGCTTTCATCCCCCACTCGGCGAGTGGTTCGATCTCGCGAAGTCAGCTCGCAGACCTCTGCACTCGCCGGGCTACTGAATAGCTGCCGCCCTGGGAGATCTCGCCCACTCGCTTCCGCCGCCACCTCCTTTCCGGGTCGCTGGCCGGGAGCGTTCTCGCCTATCTGTTGGGGCGGGACCACCGGAACTGCGGGTGTCTCGCATTCGCCTCTCGTGGCGAAAGCCAGCTACAAAGTCTGCAGGACCTCTCGCTTGAAGTCTTCGAACATTCCCACCATCACCCCACTCGCAGGCGGTTGCGAGTGGCCTGGGTGAGATACATCTCCTCCATCTCCAGCCATGGAGCTCAGCTTGAGATTTTCTTGCACAGGCTACGGTCCACGCTCACCGCACCAAAAATGTTGAAACCGGCAATCGGTCTCTTGAGTTCGTACCCACTGGGGGATATAGCCCGCACCTACTTTTTTCTCACAAGCCCATTGACAGTTGATGGAAAACCAAGAACAGACCTAAGGCTATAGCGAGGAGGTCTCGCCGCACACCCGAAAGATCTTAGAGAGATTACCCTCCCAAACCAATGCTCAGTCGGGCACCTTGGAGGGCACTAACAGCCAACCAAAACTTGCCTAGGAGGAGAGAGCCCAAAAGAATCGGGTCTCCTCCAAGGTGCCCTTAAGGGTCTATTTATAGATTCACTAGTCTGGTCTGCAAATAGCCTAAATCCGTCTTTTAGTTTTACTAACCGCACCCAAAATTGGTCTGCTAACAGCCTAACTCCGATGTTCTAAAGGGCTATTGGCAGCCCACAAAGGGTATCCAGGTAATTTCCCCACTAAAGCCTTCTGGGCGAGTGGTCCGTGGAGGCACCACTCGCCAGGCCTCTCGCACACTAGATTCCACTGGGCGAGTGGTCCGTGGAGGCACCACTCGCCTGATACCTAACTCGCTTGGCGAGTGGGGTTCGCCCTCACTCGCCTGGCCTTCAGCTCATTCACACTTCCAAGCGAGCGAGTGCCTTGCGGATGAGGCTCGCACTCGCCCTGAGGCTCCCCTACCTCTCCTGACCTGGGCGAGTGCCCTTCTTGACCTGACTCCTGCCTCTTGACCCCTTAGGACCTGGGGACCCACTCGGCGAATACGGGGTTGTACACAAATGATTTTGAATTTTGTAATAAGAGGCACATTCCAGTTAACAATAAAGATATCACATCAATAATCGTGAACTGCATAAATTAGCTATGCACCCGATAAATTACAAGTAACAATGTTTAATTACAATGTGGAAATCTATCTGCTCAAAGTTGAATGGCTTAGATAATTATCAGTTTGCTCCATGATGGATAGCAAAGATGGCGATCCCTGGGACATGAATCAATAAGAATGCTACCAGAGATAGTCCTAATACAGACTACAAACTTTAAAATCATGTGAACGGTGAAACAGTGACAGCAATAAAAAGAAAAAGTTATGATTATATTTCTGGTATACAATACCCGCAAATTGTGACCTATGTGTCATACAATCCTTAGGATTCAAGTCGTTAATCAATATATACTTTCCAAATTCTCAAAAAGGCATACAAATAACTGCATTTATGAAATAAGATATGCAAATTGAACTGCCACACTAGCACGAAGAAAAAGAATAGCTCAATAGTTGGACCTGATACTCTTGAAAGGGATTCCTCTTTTCATCTGGCATGTACCACGAAGCATCCAATACCTATTTAAAAAGGTGCAACACAGAAGAAAGGAACAAAAAGACATGTCAGATGCATAGAAAAATATAATCAAATCCTCCAGCACAGCTTCAATACAAATAAGAATAAAAAAAGCTGCAGAGAAGATAAACCATATAAGACAGAGCTTGAAACTATAATAAAAATTTCGTAAGAAAGATTGGTATGTCAATATATATATTCCCTCTCTCACAACTAGGAGAGCAAAAAGATGAACTTGGAAATAAATGGTAAGGAACAATTCATAATAAGGGCACATTAAGATGCAAATCGAAATAAGAAACAGGTCAGTCTGAACCAGAAAAAAGAAAAACACAAGCCGAGGCTACACACCTTGACATCAGGCTTCCTCAGATTATCCTGCAACCTCAGAAGAAACAACTGGTTCATTGTGTGCCATTGAATGAAATGAAGTAGAGACTGTCACGCCAGGTGACCCGATTGTTGAACAATGGATAACACCGATATTAGAAGAAACCAATGATGGAGAAGCCACATGAATAAAATAAGTGCTCCTCTGCAAACAAAATCGAATGTTTCACGTTCCCTTTATCTTGTAGGAATAAAATTGCTCAAAAAGGAATCCACAGTAACAGAAAGTTGATACTCTTCAAAAGACTAGGGAAGAATTGCTGAAAATCAAAGCAACGGTGAGTTCAGTATGGATCCTTCGTTTCCCTATTTCTGGAAATTATTAACTAGAGGGCCGGCAGAAAAGAGTGATACAATTCAAGTCGATGGGGCGCCATATAAATGAAGTAACAATCTACTCGGATCAATTGTGAATGGGTACAAGATCAATAACGATCTCGGAGAGGATAAGAAAAACGATATACTGAAGTCGGATGATGTGAAGAATCATGGCCTCGTGGGAGAACGATACCCTCACCAACGAACTGAAAGATCTCGACTCCTGGAGGAAAGGAGGCGACCGCCGAATTGATTTTAGCCCTGCAAAAGCTCTCGCGAACCGTAAATATGCCATGAAAAGGATTTCTGTATCCTGGAATGATTGACGGAGGGCGACAGGGTTATACCTGAGATTACTATCGCTGATCGCTGCTCTCAGCTCATAGCGATCTGTCACGAATCAGCTTTTGCGTTAAGGTAGAGAAATTAGAAGTCTTCTATATAAGAAATAAGAAGATGGAGGAGAATTCTAAAATATTTATGTATCACATACATATTAGAGATGTATAGAATAATCTAGAATTGTAGGAGTCTAAAAAATTTTGCATTTTAGAGGAAAATCTCTTTGAGGCCTAAAAAGTGGAAGGCCTCCTTATTTGTAGATCATCCAAGTTTTGGACAAGCAATAGAGTTCTTTGAGTTTTTTCATTTGTGAGCTTTCTCTTGAGTTGTTTCTTCACTCTTTCTTCATCACCACCAAGATCTTGCAGGGGGAGGCTGACTTAGCTTGGTTGCGCGGAGTAGCAAGGAGGAGTTAAGGCCTCACGGGAGCTTGTAAGGAGACAAGTCCTTGACAGTTGGTATCAGAGTCAGGTTGACTCAAGTTCGTGGTTGGTGCACGAGAAGATTAGATGGCCGGTGAAATGGGCAACTCAAGCGTGGAGGGGCGCGGCAGGGAGATCGCGCAACAATCTGAAAAGAAGAAGCAAAGCCAAAGCAAATCTCATGAGGAAGCATGTTTGGATCTCGTGTTGATGGATTGGGACAAACGCATGACGGCGGTGAAGCAGGACCACCTACATGTTCGCGGAGAACTAGAGACTGTCCAGCGAGTGGTACCGGCTTGCGGAGAGCTGGATCTATTGAGGGCCCAAATCCAAGCATGCCTTGATGCAAATACGAATCTCACTCAAAGGTGCGATCAACTTGAAGATGACTATAAGGAGCGGATCGCTAAATTGGAGTAGGAATTGGCCTTGTGCAAAAAGGGCATTGTTAATGGAGGAAACGGTGGGGTTGCGGCAAACCCAAAGATCGATGTGCCTAAGCCAAAACCCTTCTCGGAGAATAGGGATGCCAAGGATGTTGAACACTTCCTTTATCAAATGGAGGTCTACTTTAAAGGATGCAACATTACGGATGAAGCGTTGAAGGTAAAAACTGCGAGCTACTATCTTTCAGATATTGTGTCTCTTTGGTGACAACAGAAGCTTGCATATATCAAAAAGGGTGTGTTGAAACCCAAAAATTGGGATCAAGCTATTCGAAACGGGTAGGCATCTTGTTCTTACTCCTCTTTAGTGAGCGTGCAAGACCGGTCACTTAGAGTCAAAGAATCTCTCTCTCTCTCTCTCTCTCTCTCTCTCTCTCATTGGTGTGGACTTCGCTAAAATAAACCTCGCGAGCTGCAGCGAGGAGGTCTCACCACAAACCCGGAAGATCAACGAGAGCTTTCCCTCCCAAGCCAATGCTGAGTCTGGGCACCCTGGATAACACTAAGGAACACATGATTGTCGATTAGTCGGGCAGAGGGTAGGAGTGCTAGCTCACAAGTAACACGCGAAGGAGAGAAGAGGCCCTCCCAAGGTGCCCATGATGGTCTATTTATAGCTTTTCTGAAAATGATATGCGGATAGCCAAAATGGTCTATCAATAGCCGACTTCCTCTGTCTGAAAACATGAACCACGATCACTTCACTCGCCACTCACCGGACGAGTGGACTCCGTCCACTCGCCCCACTGGGCGCCGGGCGAGTGGACGGGAGTCCACTCGCCCCACTTGGGCGTCGGGCGAGTGGGCGGGAGTCCACTCGCCCCTTCGCGCGGGCGAGTGGACTCCATCCACTCGCCGCACTTCGACGCTAGGGGAGTGGACGGAGTCCACTCGCCCCCCTTCGCTGGGCAAGTGGACTCTGTCCACTCGCCCCACTTAGGCGTCGGGCAAGTGGACGGGAGTCCACTCGCCCCCTTCTGCGATAATGCTAATTTGTCTGGAAAAGCTAACTTGTCCGGAAATGCTAACTTGTCCGGAAATGCTAACTTGTCCGGAAATGCTAACTTGTCCGGAAATGCTAACTTGTCCGGAAATGCTAACTTGTTCGGAAATGCTAACTTGTCCGGAAATGCTAACTTGTCCGGAAATGTTAACTTGTTCGCATCTGGTTCGCTCGACAAATATGAGGGTTGTACACAATCTCCGCTCTTTGCAAACTTATCTCAAGCTTGTAAAGAAAGTCCAATCCGCTTATTTGACGAACAGGTAAGACTTTTTAGGGAATTTTTGAGTGGGCTCCGCCCGTCGGCTATAAAAATTGAAAGATTATAGGTATATGATCTAATTCCCCTAGAGGGGGGTGAATAGGTCTTTTGATTTTTACTTTCCAGATATAAACAGTTAAAACTATTCTATGCAAGAAATCAAGCACAACCAGAAAACACACAAGTGTTTATAGTGGTTCCCCAAGACAGTGTGTCTATGGGTAGTCCACTTTCCCCCTTCACCCTTCTAACAGTGTGTTAGACAAGGTCAACTCCTCCAATCTCAGCTCCAAGAGCCTACAGCACAGATCCCTCGGGATCTCTCAGATTTGCACAAACCCTACCTCGGGCACAGCAGCCCTACCTCAGAGCAATCCACCTCCTACACACAGGCTCAACAACCCTACCTCAGATCAGTCACTGATTCTACCAACTCAGGCCAACAGCCCTACACCTCAAGCTAAATAGCCCTACAACTCAGGCTAAACAGCCCTACAACCTCAGGCTAATCAGCCCTCCAAACTCAGGCAAAAATCCCTACAAGCTCAGGCAAAAAGCCCTGCAGTAAAAGTTTTGTTGAAACTTACTACAGCAGACAACAGAAGAAGTCCCCTGTAGTTCCTGCACACCTGGTGATTTCTTGTAGCTGGAGATGTTGATGGCAACTATAACCTGATCTTCCTCTTCTATTGAAGGATGGAAGATCACCTTGCTCCTTCTTGTGGAGGAGCTTTCTTTCTCTCTCAGATTTCTTCTTCTTGTTCAGTGAGCAGGAGGAGAAAGACGAGAGCTCTGGCCGTCAATGGAATAGTAAATTTGTTTTAGCACTCGACCAACACTGTTCCAAAGTGCCCTAACTTCTTCTTTTATACATCCCCGACCTTCAACGGCTCTTAGTCGTCCTTCCGACAGATATGGGAGAGACTGGTGGACCCCCAAAATGTCTTTCTGCAGCTTGAGCCAAAAGCAGAACACGCAATATGCGTTCGACGAACTCGCTATACTGCGTTCGACGAACTAAGTTCTGCGTTCGACGAACTAAGTTCTGCGTTCGACGAACTCGCCATACTCTGCGTTCAACAAACTTGTCATACTCTACGTTCGACAAATTTGTCATACTCTGCATTCGACGAACTGTCTTCTGCGTTCGACGAACTGCTCTCTGAGTTCGACGAACACTCCAAGTCTCAACGCTTGTTTCTTCCTATCTCTGCGTTCGACGAGCTGTCTTCTGCGTTCGACAAACATGCCAAATCTCAGCTCTTGCTTCTATCTCGTCTCAGCGTTCGACGATCTGCCTTCTGTGTTCGACGAACTTCCTTCTGCATTCGACGAACTGCTCTATGCGTTCGACGAACACGCCAATTATGCCTTCTCAGCGGTTCAGCTGAGACAGTGAAATCTTCTCAGCTGATTAAACAGCATACCTTTGAATATATTCCAATGTATGGAACATCATCTCCCTGTATAAAACTTGAGACAAAATAGATTGTATCAAATACAATATGTACTTAGCATTATGAGTGATGCCTCTTCAAATCAAAGGAACATTGAGGGCAATATTCTCAACAATCTCTCCCTATTTGAAGAAGGCAGAACATTCCCAATGCTAAGGTACATAGCCAACAAAAACCTATCATACAAATACTTTATTTAGCATTCATGATATCATTGCTTCTAGAAAAATAACATTGTTTAAGCATTAACATTATTTAAGCATGCTTTGATACCTCATGACAGATTATGTTAAGCTTTGACTAGCTCATAGGTTATCTCCCCCTTTCTAACTCAGATTATATAGCATATTCATAATAACTAACTCTGATAACTTTATCAGAGGGCTAACTCTGATTTGGTCATAGCATTGGCCATCTCCCCCTTTTTGGTTTATTCAACTATTTTTCCCTCTAGGGATTGAGAGGGAGCAGCTACAGACCCAGGGAAGGTTTAGAAAGCATTTTCCAAATCCCCCTTAGGTCAACCTTCATCTCTTAAAATTGACCATCTCCCCCTCAACCTGAGCAGGAACTTGCTCCCCCTCAATGTGAGTACTATTAGCTTTATTAGCTGTTCTTGTTCATTTTGAACAACCCTTTCAAGCTCCCCCTCACTTGGAGCATTAGTATTGACCTTTTGATTGTAAGTGTAAATGAAATTACATCCTATGCCTGAGTTCGTCGAACTCAGAGTTGAGTTCGTCGAACTCAGAGTTGAGTTCGTCGAACTCAGACTGGAGTTCGTCGAACTCAAGGCTTAGTTCATCTGAACTCATCATAGAGCTTAGTTCGTCGAACTCAAAGTTGAGTTCGTCGAACACAAGCTCGACGTTCGTCGAACCCAGGAAAGAGTTCGTCGAACCCAGAATTTTCCCAGCTGTTTAAGGGTAACTTGAAGCTCAGCTGATCTAGATTTTTCTAATCCATCTGATCAGCTTTCCTTAAAATCAATAGGAGGAGAGATACTTACCTTGAGGATGTAGTCCTCTAATTGATGTTGAATTCACAATGGTTGTGCACAACAGCTACCTGCAACAATGTACTCTGACTCAGCTGTGGATATGACCATACTGGTCTGCTTATTGTTGCACCATGATGTCAACCTCCTTCCTGTCATGTGCTTTGTGCACCCACTGTCCAAGTACCAAATTTGATTGAGGCTGGTACTTGAACTATCTTTTAGCTCCCCCTTGACTAGTGCATCTTGGCATGTGGTGAGATTTTTCTTAGTCTAGAGTTGAGCCTGGAGCACTTATTGTCCAATAGCCTTGTTTGCTTTTTATTAGCCAAATGGACTACCCTGCAAGACAGATTTTAATATCCCTTAGGAACCCAAAGTGACTTGGGTCCTAGGTTCTTGTTAGCATAATAAAGAATTCTTCTTCTAACCTTAGCCCTTCCAGGAGGTTTCTCCTTTGCACTAGGCACACTGGGGTTGTGCCAATAGTCAATGGCAAAGTGTCCCACTTTGCCACAGCACCAACATTCATGGATGTTGTACCTTCTTTTCTGAACTCTTTTTGAGGAGAGTGGAGAATCACAATGCCTATGTTCAGTAGAGAAGGCAGCATCATTCTTCCAATCTCTCTCAGCCAAGAGCTGACTAGCTGCTCTAGTATAGTTATTTCTTCTTGATTTTATCTGTTTGTCAGCAACAGATGTTAGCTTGGTAGCTGACATGGTGTTGATGGCATCAGATATGATCAAGTGAGAGTTGATTATACTGGTGCTACCAGCCTGCTTCTTATCTGAAGGAGATTGGGAAGGTGTTGCTCCTTTATCCTTGAAGGTGGGGGCTGAGGCACCAAACACAAATGGTCCATGATGGGCCATTTGGATTTCCTTATGGGGAGCCTTCAATGCACGCATCCCCATGCCCTTTCTCCTCCCATAGTTAGGAGCATTTCCCAAGCTATTGGAGCTTCCTTTCATCCAATGACCATGGACACTGTCCTGGTCATGCTTGTTAGAGGGAAGTACTACCTTCTGAAAGGTGGTATGAGGCTCAGCTTTAGTTTTTCCCTTTTCTCCATTCCCAGCATCTAATGCCCCTTCATTGAAACTCAATCCCCTCCTATTTCCATAGGAGGAGAAGGTGTCAATGATGGGCAGAATAGTTTTGGGCTTAGAGAATTTAGCCACTAAGCTTCTTTCTTTAAGAAGATCATTCTCAAGCTTCCTAATGAGTTCTTCCCTTTGGTTTCTTTCATCATGAAGCTTGCCTATGATTTTCTTGAGCTCACGGGAGTTGGTGCCCACATTGTGGGACATACCCATTTCCTCATTCATCTCAGCCTTAATGGTTCTGAGTGATTCTAGCTCCTTAGCTTGCTTCCTAACAAGCTTCTTGCTCTTTCTCAGAGCAGCCAAGAGATCACCAAATTGTTCTATTAGATCAGCATGGTTCTTATTGTTGCAAGATGAGCAGTCTTCTGCATCATCTTGAGAAGATGAGTAATCATCTGATGCACTCTTGGTATTCTTAATTGAAGCAGGTAGTAAAGGTGTGTGAGTGATGCAAACCTGATCATGATGTGATTCATCATGATTTTCTTCATCTGATAGAGCCATTAACCCAAAGACTTCCTCATCCTCAGATTCACAGTCTGTGAGAGTCAAAGGTGCTCTTATCCTTTCTCTGGCTACAGAGCATTCTTCATCATCTGATTTTAAGGCCATTAGGCCATTATATTCTTCAATATCTTCATCCACCTCATCATCACTATCAGAGTGAGATAGAGGGGCCATGATTGCAATTCTCCCAGCAGCAGGTTCTTCAATAGCAACCAACACAATAAGGGCTTCTTCCTTTTCAGATTCTGATGAGCTGGAGTCTGATTCACTCCAGCTCCTTTCCTTCTTAGCTAGAAAGGATTTTTCTCCTTTCTTGCCTCTTGGCTGATGAGCCTTCTTCTCATCCTTCTCTTTTCTCTTGACTGTGCAGTCAGCAATGACATGCCCTGACTTACTGCAGCAATAACAAACAACTTTAGAGAAATTAAATTTAGAGTTGGAGCCATACCTGTCATTCCTGGAGTGATGCTTTGCACCTTGTTGTCCTCCTTGTTGTGATATGAGAAGGAGGGTTTGTTCTTCAATTGTTTCCTCTTCATCATCTTCTTGAATTGCCTTAAACAGGCAGCAAACTCTTCATCAGAGGAAGAGCTATCTGAGGTGCTGACATCAGGTTCAGCACTTCTCTTTGGAGGAGACATCATCCCGCCCTTGCTCTTCTTTGAGCTATCAACTTTGAGAGCTACAGTTCTCTCCCTTGTGTGAGCCCTGGAGGAAGTATCCTCCTCCTTTCTTGCAGTCAGCTGCATCTCATATGAGAGCAGTTTCCCAAATAGTGTGTGGGTAGGGGTTTCTCCCAGCCTTGCCACTTCCCTGATGGCACAAATTTTTGTGTCCCAATCCCTAGTTAGAGATCTAAGGAACTTATCATTCAGCTCATAGTTGGTGAACACTCTCTCATAGGTTCTTAGTTCATTCACTATCCTAAAGAACCTCTCATAGCACATGGAAATGCTCTCCTGGCTCATCTATCTAAAGGCTTCATACTCTTGGTTTAGGAGTGACTTTCTATCATCTCTCACTTCTGCAGTCCCTTCCATATAAACTACTAATGTGTCCCACATTTTCTTGGCAGTAGTGCAGTGCACTAAGTTTTGAAATGTGGAGTCATCAATAGCATTTACTATGATGTTCTGGGCTCTCTTGTCCATAGTGAATAGAGTGAGTTCATTTATGGTTAAGTCATTAAATGTCTTGTCCACCCTTCTGGTTGGATCTATTGTGGAGGCAGTTTTGAAAGTGAAGGGACCTTCCTTGACAGTAATATAGATCCTAGGGTCAGATGCTTCCATGAACAATCTAACCATCTGCTTCCATATGTCATAGTTGGCTTTATTGCATATGAGCAACTTCATGGAGCCCATCTCCTTCTGCATTCCACTAGAGACCATCTGATTCAGAATAATCAATACCTATGTAGAATCTGGTCAGACTGTTAAGTCTTTCTTGACTAACCTCGCTCTGATACCACTTGAAAGATTATAGGTATATGATCTAATTCACCTAGAGGGGGTGGGGGTGAATAGGTCTTTTGATTTTTACTTTCGAGATATAAACAGTTAAAACTATTCTATGCAAGAAATCAAGCACAACCAGAAAACACACAAGTGTTTATAGTGGTTCCCCAAGACAGTGTGTCTATGGATAGTCCACTTTCCCCCTTCACCCTTCTAACAGTATGTTAGACAGGGCCAACTCCTCTAATCTCAGCTCCAAGAGCCTACAACACAGATCCCTCAGGATCTCTCAGGTTTGCACAAACCCTACCTCAGGCACAGCAGCCCTACCTCAGAGGAATCCACCTCCTACACACAGGCTCAACAACCCTACCTCAGATCAGTCACTGATCCTACCAACTCAGGCCAACAACCCTACACCTTAGGTTAAATTGCCCTACAACTCAGGCTAAACAGCCCTACAACCTCAAACTAATCAGCCCTACAAACTCAGGCAAAAAGCCCTACAAGCTCAGGCAAAAAGCCCTACAGTAAAAGTTTTGTTGAAGCTTACTACAACAGACAGCAGAAGAAGTCCCCTGTAGTTGTTGCACACCTGGTGCTTTCTTGTAGCTGGAGATGTTGATGGCAGCTACAACCTGATCTTCCTCTTCTGTTGAAGGATGGAAGATCATCTTGCTCCTTCTTGTGGAGGAGCTTTCTTTCTCTCTCAGTTTTCTTCTTCTTGTTCAGTGAGCAGGAGGAGAAAGACAAGAGCTCTGGCCGTCAATGGAATAGTAAATTTGTTTTAGCACTCGACCAGCACTGTTCCAAAGTTCCTTAGCTTCTTCTTTTATATATCCCCGACCTTCAACGGCTCTTAGCCGTCCTTCCGGCAGATATGAGAGAGACTGGTGGACCCGCAAAATATCTTTCTACAGCTTGCGCCAAAAGCAGAACACGCAATTTGCGCTCGACGAACTCGCCATACTGCGTTCGACGAACTAAGTTCTGCGTTTGACAAACTCGCCATACTCTGCGTTCGACGAACTTGTCATACTTTGCGTTCGACGAACTTGTCATACTCTGCGTTCGATGAACTGCTCTCTGAGTTCGACGAACACTCCAAGTCCCAGCGCTTGCTTCTTCCTGTCTCTGCGTTCGACGTACTGTCTTCTGCGTTTGACGAACACGCCAAATCTCAGTGGTTGCTTCTATCCCGTTTCATCGTTCGACGAACTGCCTTCTGTGTTCGACGAACTTCCTTCTGCGTTCGACGAACTACTCTCTGCGTTCGACGAACACACCAATTATGCCTTCTTAGCGGTTCAGCTGAGACAGTGAAATCTTCTCAGCTGATTAAACATCATACCTTTGAATATATTCCAATGTATGGAATATCATCTCCCTGTATAAAACTTGAGACAAAATAGATTGTATCAAATACAATATGTACTTAGCATTGTGAGTGATGTCTCTTCAAATCAAAGGAACATTGAGGGCAATATTCCCAACAAAACCCCATAGGGGGAGGGTAGTCTTCCACTCAGGAATCTCACCCCTCTCCCCCTTAGTCCGGTCGAGATGCATCCTCCCCAGGATATTCGTGCTCGTCTCAAAGCTCTCTCCGGGAAGAGTAGAGGTGACCTGACAGATCTTAGGGCCATTGTCAAGGAACATTCGCTTCCCTCTTCAGCGCAAGTGGAGAATCCATCGCCTAAAAGGCACCGACTTGAGCCAGTAGGCGAGACGACGTCTTCATCTGCACTAATGTCTGAATTCATCATGCACCTGGGGACCTCGGACATGGCGTCGTTCCATCACTTTTTCCTTCTTTACTGGCCACTTTCTAACATTGTCGCACTTTTCAATGCTATCAGCTGGGCGAGAAAGATAGGTCTCGTGAAAAGGCTGGACCGGAAAGCGCGGGCGCTCGGACAAGTCCCGTTATCCACTCCCCAATCCCTGGTAAGTAGCTTCACTTGTGCTTAATAGCCACGATTATACCCGTATTAACGACTCCCTTTCTTATTCTCTTGTTTTTGCAGTACCTCCGTTCTTAGTCGCAGAGGATGCCTGGCCGGGAGGGACGTAGGCTCACGATCCTTCCCAGGACCTCGCCACTACCAGCACGTCGGTGGACTCAATTCCACCCATACGTGAGCCGGCTAGGCGACACAGTCCTGAGGGACCTCCTCTGAGAGCCGGTGTAGGTAAATCTCTAGTCCTCCCTCCTGTTGGCACCTATAATATGATGTCAGCACACTTCTCAGGATAGTGACGCAAGCGCGCACCCTCTCGTCACAGAAAAGAGGCGAGTTCCCCGCGAGGTAAGTTTACTGCGAAAAACCTAAGCGTGTCAGATGTACAAATAACAAGCTCCTTAATCCTGCAGGCCCATATGAGGCCTCGACCGGCAGGTCGGGATGATGGGGCGTTCTCGCCATCCCCTCTCCTTCGGCGATAGACGAGCTCGTAGGGAATTCGTCCAGCGTTTTTGAGCTGAGGAATCATTTGGTCGACATAATTCGGAGCCAGGGGCGCTTGCTCCACGAGCTCCAAGAGGGGCGAGGGTTTGTTGAGCCGAACCCCCTCGCCCGCGTCTGTGCGCTGGAGCAGCTGATGCAAGTGTTAGAAACGGACTTCGCCCTGCTCGTAGAGGAGGTTCGAATTTCTTCTGGAGGTGTGGTAGAACCGATAGAGGACCACTTGCGCCGAGTGGAGGCTAACATGTGCGTTGCGAACGAGGAGCTCGCTTCGACTCGTAAGTGTGTTGGCTCCCTGCGCGGGCTGAAAGTTCGGACTCGAGGTCAAGGATTTTAGAAATGGACCCAACTCTAAGCGAGGCCTGCAAAACTCCTCTTACTTGCCGCTTTTAGCTTATCTTCATGCAATATCATGTAATATAACAACCATTGCATAATTAATCGACTTGCTCTGCGCGGTTATAATTATCTCTCCCTCTTCTTTTACTTCTTCTGTTTTAAGCGATTTGGTTTACGCACATTATATTTGTATTGCTTAACATGGTTGTTAGATGAATGTAGATATGAGAGTTAAGGTGCTGAGTGGGAGAGTCGAAATGGGAGTGAGTGGGAGAGAGTGAGTGGAATGGATGAGTGGGCAGGAGTGGGAGAGGGTGAGTGGAAAGGGGCGAGTGGGTTGCGCCTGCTTGCACAACCTCCCACTTGTCTTCCACTCGCCTGAGCCCATCTTCTACTATAAATACCCCCCCCCCCCTCTCATGATTTCTTATTTCATTAACTTCCTTGCTCGCCTCCCTTTCTCTGTTTTTCACTTCCACTCTCATTCATCTTTCTTTACCATTTGAGATGGCTCTTAGCCGTTCATCTTCTGGTAGGAATGGGCGAGAGCAATGCGTGATGAACTTCTTTGAACTTCCCTTTCCTATTAGGAGGGTGTCAGAGGATGAGTTTCTTGCTTTAAAGAACGCCCATCTCCCCGAAGGGCTTGTAGCTCATCGCCCAGCAGAGGGTGAGACTATTAATACCTTCTATGATGAATGGCTTGCATTCCCACTTTCCCACTTTGAGGTTGGACTCTGTCTTCCCCTTTTGCCTGAGGTGAGATAGTTCCTTAGGTATTTCGGGATCGTCCCGACGCAACTCAACTCGAATGTTGTATCCACACTAACCGCCTTCGCTTACTATTTGCGTGAGGAGGGAATCGAGTTTAGCTTAACGATTTTTCAGAAGGTATTCATCTTTCGGGCCACCACTGACGGAGTGTGCTTTCTCACCGGTGCGCATGTTAAGGTGAGCGAGAACTCAAACAAGGCTCATCATTGGAATGATAAGTTCATTTTTGTTCAGGGCGATCACGGAAGGATCCCCTACTCGCCTATTCAGAAGCCTGATAATATATTCAAGACACCTCGCGTGGATGGCGAGGCAGCCGAGTTGTATGAATACCTTTTGGGTGTGGGTTTTGAAGTTGAATATTGTGGAGGAACATCGACCGACTTACTTACGTGTCGCGGTGGACCACAGGTGTTTTCTCCTTCCCCCGGTCTTTTCTTTTCTCACCCACCCTTTTACTTGGGCTTAAACCTCTCTTCTTTTTTCTTACTTATACAGGTGAGCCTATTCTTCCCCGACATCCCCCACACGCGAGGGGGAACACTTCTTCCTCTACTCGCCGACTCGCTTAGATGGATTCGACCGCTTGTGCCTCCCCCCGGATGCTCCCGCGCCGAGATAACGAAAAGAGAAGGGTTTGGTGGTGGAACTAGACTCTCCTCCCACTCCAGCAAAGGAGCCGAAGATGCGTCGAGGGAGAGCCGTTCGCAGGGGGAGTGGATCTCGATCTACAGCGAGAGAGGCAGGAGGACCCAGCGACCCGGACACGTTGGCTCGCCATCCCAACTTTGAAATGTGGGGGGGGGGGGGGGGGAGGCAGCGCCAAGGACCGACTTGGCGAACCTATCCTTTATTGGGATGAGACGATGAACCGAGTCTCGATATCATCCCTTCAACCTTATTGGGTCGAGGGAGGGTCCATCAACAATGTCGCTTATGACCTTACTTATGGTCTATACGGCAGGCAGGATGCGGTCGCCTTTAAAGAGACCTCCATGCGCGACCTCGCATACATAAGCTCGCAGGTGCAACTCCGCGTAACCGAGCTCTCTCACATGACCGCTCGCCGAGGCCTTAAGCTCTCGAGGCGTTTCGCGCAGGTCAACACGGCGAGGCAGGTTGCTGAGGATAGAGCTGCTGACCTTGCTATGCGTCTTGAGATGACTGAGAGGCTCCTCGAGCAATCATCAGGGAGCCTGGTTTGCACTCTCCTGAATGAAAATTCTCTCTCCCTTTTTTCTTTGTTTCTTTTAGCTTATATAACTTCTTTACCGCAGGGGCCAGATGCTGCTAACTCGGTTAGGAGGCGAGTCGAAGAGTTAGAACAAGAGGCGCAGAGTCTAAAGACTCAGCTCGCTGAGGCCCGTGCAAGGAGGCGAGTAGGAGGACAGGGTGAGTCTTCGCGGATGACGAAGCTTCTCCATTTCACCCCAGCCGAGGTCGAAGTTGCTCGTAAGAAGATTGTGGTGAAGTCTGCCGACGCCGTGGTCAACTCTCTTCACGAGGCCGAAGCGTTTCGGGGTGAGTGGAATGAAGATATTGTCGACATGCTACTACTGAAGTACTTCCCCTCCACCTCGCACCCCGGCTCGCCTTCCTCCGGCCATGGTTACTCACCTTCAGCCTGAGAGTCGAAGAAACCTCTCCCTGCTTAGTTAGTCGTCCTCCCTTTTGTATGGGCGAGTCCCTCTTTGTTTTTCTTTATGCATGGATCAGTGGGCGGAGAAGCACCCAACCTTGTAATCCCTTCTACTTTATAAAGAATTTTTTATTAACCTTCTTGTTTATACACCATTTTTTGCCATTCGAATGAGTTCTCTTGTCCCGCCGGCATTAACGAGCCCGATCAGCGGTCTCTTCTCGGGGCCTTAACCAAAAAAAACTTTCTGCTTCTCAAGTGTATGCATCAGCCTTGCCGGCATTAATAAACCCAGTCAGCGGTCTCTTCTCGGGGCCTTAACCAAAAATAAACTTTTTGTCTCTCGAGTGAGTGCATCAGCCCTCCCGACATCAATGAGCCCAGTCATCGGTATCTTCTCGGGGCCTTAACCAAAAAAGGAACTTCCTGCCTTTCGAGTGAGTGCATCAGCCCAGCCGGCATTAACGAGCCCGGTCAGTAGTCTCTTCTCGGGGCCTTAACCAAAAATAAACTTCCTACCTCTCGAGTGAGTGCATCAGCCCTGTCGGCATCAACGAGCCCGGTCAGCGGTCTCTTCTCAGGGTCTTAACCAAAAAAAGGAACTTCCTGCCTCTCGAGTGAGTGCATCAGCCCTGCCGGCATCAAGGAGCCCGGTCAGCGGTCTCTTCTCAGGGCCTTAACCAAAAAAAGGAACTTCCTGCCTCTTGAGTGAGTGCATCAGCCCTGCCCGCATCAAGGAGCCCGGTCAGCGGTCTCTTCTCAGGGCCTTAACCAAAAATAAACTTCCTACCTATCGAGTGAGTGCATCGGCCATGTCGGCATCAAGGAGTCCGGTCAGCGGATCTTCTCGGGGCCTTAACCAAAAAAAGGAACTTCCTGCCTCTCGAGTGAGTGCATCAACCCTGCCGGCATCAAGGAGCCCGGTCAGCGGTACCTTAACCAAAAATAAACTTCCTGCCTCTCGAGTGAGTGCATCAGACCTGCCGGCATCAAGGAGCCCGGTCAACGACTCTTCTCAGGGCCTTATCAAAAATATTTTTATTCTACCTAGCGGGAAGTTTCCAGTGCATTGTGCCCTGTCCTAACCGAACATAAATATAATTCATCACTAGAAATATTTCATTGAGATAAGAAGTTCATTGCTTATTACAAATACATGAGCTTTAGGTTGTCGCCACTATAAGTATTACCTGCATGTCCACTTTGACGGATTGACATGTATACGATGCTCCAAGCAAAGACGTCCACATTCTACTAGATATACTCCCGGTGTAATACCCCCCCCCCCCCCTAAAAAAAAAACTGAACCCAGGTCGGGAAGACGGGACCTTACTGCTCAAGGAGGCCACTTAGTGCTTCCCGGGTGGCAATGACCCACCCTCTCAAGAACTGAGTGGTCTCCTTATCAGGCACAAGAATCAACACATCACATCAGAGTCACCTTTCGGAAGCAATCATAAGGAAAGTCTAACAAGGCCACATTATAAGCAAAAGGTCGTAGCTCACTAATTACATGAACGGCTCTGTGGGCTAAAAGTAACTACTACACCTTATACACTCCTTATTTAGCCTTATACTCTAGGACTCACGTCATGGAAGGCGGGGGGGGGGGGGGGGGGGGGGGGGGGGGGGGGGGGGGGGGGGGGGGGGGGGGGGCTGGAGTATCTGATCGGGCAATCTCGAGAGCTGGTAAGCCATCAAGCGGTGCGGGGGCTTCGTGTTATCCCATCTCCTGTGGATGGTCATAAAAATAACCGTTAGTCACAGAGCTAAGTGGAAACACATCTCCTCCGCGGATCCGTATCCTAGGGACGAGCTTAAGCACCAAAAATAGATAGCCGAAGCAAGAAGGGTTAGCAACATGTATATATCGGGCCTCCTAATAAAACTAACAATTATATATAGGAGATGCGCAGTTTATAACTATAGTAACATTAATAATCATAACTTGCACACACACACACACACACACACACGCACACACACACACACACACACACACACACACACACACACACACACACACACACACATCGCGGGTGTTCAAACTCGTTCACAAAACCCCATGTCGACACAGTTTGTACCGCTTTCCTTCCAGCAGGGTAGCGAACCCCGCGGGCCTCATCGATGTGGTCGTCAGTGACAGTGTTCAGTCCTGCCACTTCTGAGCGTAGTCGTACCGTATCACCCAGGCCCTCCCGTACAACTTGGCGTACTACTTGGATGTGAGCGACATTCGGCGGTTTCGAGGTTTAAGCCGACCAGTGGAGGCAAATTAGCGGGTACGGAGTGGTGATAACCCGCGGTGCACATCTCCCTGTCACCATGAGTTGTCAACTCTCCCGCACCGGTACGAACAGTCTGCGATTTTATAGTAAGCATGTTACAAAACATTTTAAGGAGAGGGGACATAAACTGTAGGTCTGTCGCGACTTTCTTGACTTGATCGGTTACTCAACTTTTGACCGGGAGGCGCAACGGGCGTGGGGGCACATTATTTGGGGCTAACCCTGGAGGAGATACTCAACTAGCGGTTATCCCTAACTAAGGCCTCACAAAGCAGAAAAGTCGTCTGCTAGAGCAGAACCTGGGTTAACATCGTTGGTATAAGCACGCTGGTTATGGTTCAAAATAAGTTGCAGAGTTGCGGTGCTGAATAAAGTACTCGAAAGGAAGGCAGAAAGCAAAGAGACAAAATAGCCGGACCAGTACGAGACTGGATTATTGACAAGACTAAAAAGCAGTAACTATCTGGACAGTACGAGACTGGAATACCGGAAGGACTAAATAAAAGTAGTAAATATTTGACCAGTGCGAGACTGGAGTACTGAAAGGACTAAATAAAAGCAGTAAATATCTGATCAGTGCGAGACTGGAGTACTGAAAGGACTAAATAAAATCAGTAAATATCTCACCAGTGCGAGACTAGAGTACTGAAAGGACTAAATAAACAGTAAATAATTGACCAGTATGAGACTGGAGAACCAGAAATTTCAATAAAGTAAATAAACAGGGTTAGCAGTCCATCACTTCATAATCAGGAGGCTTCAGTTTCATCTCCGTTCTTAGGAGGAATGTTCTGTTCTATCCCGGTTCATAGGGGTTCTTTCCCATACCTGTCTTTCTTAGTTATAGTCCGGGAGTTTTCTTAAACGCAACTCAATATTTCACAGAACTCCACATCATTTTGGGCTTTGAGTTTACACCTTTAATTATCGGGTTGTTGTTTATTCATAATGTCGTCCCATGATTATGACGCGTTATCGTGTTACGATTTCTTCTCCCCAAATTCGTTTGAAAGTTCGATAATATATAATTCGTTCATTTTCTCAAAAATTTGGCGAGCCCACCATTTCTCTCCAAATGTCCTTCAAAATTTTGTAGTATATCAAAATAGTATGTCAAGGGCCGACAAATTATTCCCATATTTTTCAGCCCCTTTTTAAGGGTTTATTTTGTCCAAAGAAAACTTGTTTAGACTCTTAAAATTATTGAAACACTTTGTGATAAATAGAATTTTATACGTATTTTTAGTATAGTTTTTAGTATTATCTTATTTAAATTTGTAAATTATATGTAAATTAATGAATAAATAACTTGTTTTTATATATTTTCATTTCTGACATAATTTTTCTAACTTTTTCAAAGTTTTCTATTTTTTTGTAGGTCACGCCCTCGGTCACGCTCGTGACCAATGACTTAAAGTTAATTTTTCCAGCTCGCAGCCATATCTCGACGAATTTGTCAAGTCACGCCCTCGGTCACGCCCGTGACTGAGGACGTGTACTTGGTCATGCCTGTGTACTTCTCATCAAGACGACTGACAGCGCCTTCTCGATGAATCGCCTAGATGTCCAGACGAATTGCGAAGTCACGCCCATGTCAAATGGGTCACGCCCGTGACATGCCAAAATTCGACCAGAAGCCGCAAGGACACGCCAGCCGTCACGCTCAGCGCCTGCCGACATCAAGTCATGCCTGTGACACTCAGGTCACGCCCGTGTTCGGCCACCTCTTAAAGCCAAAGCTTCTGAAGACCTTCCAAATATGCCAGCTGGTGCCCTCTATCCGCACCCCATAGGTCACGCCCTCGGTCACGGCCGTGATCGAGGGTGTGTAATTCCAAAATTTCTCTATAAATACTAGGGGTCGGCTAAGTGCATAGGGTTCACAAATTTTGCTTCTTTTGGAGTTGTGAGCCACTTTTGTTCTTTTTTGCAATTTTCTCTTTCTTTCTTTTGCACTTTCTCTCTCCTAGTTTTTGTAATATTTTCTTTTGATCAATGAAATAGCTTAGTTCACCTTATTGTTCTTGTTTTTCTTAGCTTGGGTGTGTGAGTGGGTAATTTAGTCCTTTTTTCTATTTTTCTTTATGTAGAGTGTGTGTGTAGGAGATTAAATTTTCTTTTCTTGTTTTTGTTTTCCTTTTTAACTTAGTTTCCTTCAATGTCATGTGGGTGAGTGTATGAGTATAAATGTCTTCTTTTTCATAGGTTAGCTTTTATTGCTTTCTTAATTCTCGTAGAGTATGTGTGTGTGTGTGTGAGGTAATTTTTCTGCTTTCTTTATTGCTTTTCTTTCTTTAAAGTAGAGTGCGTGCGTGTAGGGGATACATTTTCTGCTTTCCTTAATTTCAGTCATTTAAATTCCAGTAGAGTGCGTGAGTTTTTCATTTAGTGCGTTCTTTCCTTTTTATTGCTTTTCTTGATTTTTGCTAAACGCATACCAAGTCCACGATTATCGTCATTTCCGCTTCTTAATTATCGCAAATCACATTTTTTTCTCGGTAAAATAATAGCGCGTCCTCAAAGTAAAAATAATCAACATGACCTTGGAAAAATACGACCTTGATATTTTCCAAAAATATCTTATACTATACGCGATAAGGTGCACTTGCCTTCATCGAAAGATTAGTTTGGATAATTATTTTCAAAAACTCTGCAAAAGCCTTTTCTATAAAATTAATTAAAAAAAGAATTTCGGCGCCGTAGCCGAGGTGTTTCCCCCAATATTTTGAAAGAAGGAAAGACCGTTACTTTTATCGTCTCGATAGGATAACGACTAGTTCCACGAAGTAGAAGTACTCGCCGGACTCGTCGAAAATGCCCTCCGAAGTCTAACCACACACGGGCTCTGCAGGACTATAATTTTTAACCCATCACTTTGTATAAGTCCCAAACTTTGACAGTGTCTCTAAGAGGTCCTAAAAATGAGCCTATCATTTGTCAAGAATTTTCCAAGTAGGTTAAGGTATTTAATTCCTTCAATTAAATCTAGCAAGAGCCTATAAAAATAGTAAAACGCATCCTAAAATTCCCATAATATTACTGAAGATAGCCCTCTTGATAAGGGACATTTTTCATGTTCACAGTTTTTTCCCTAGGAACCTAGGTTACCCTGAGAAAAATCAGGAAGGGGAAGGGGGTTGTGGTGCGGATAGAGATTTCTGGGAGAGAGGGAGAGCCGGACGACGTGCCGTCCTTCGATCCCCTCAGCAGATCCAGAGTTGATCCGCTATGGGGGGCGCATAATATCACGCATGGGGGGTGGAAACTAGGTTATAGGGGTCGTCCGATCTCATCATGGAGATCGGACGACCCCCATCTCTTGACGGGGCTGCGAGAGGTGGCAGTCGCTGCCACCGCCGGGCAGCAGCCACCAGGCGCCGACGCCACCCCCGGTCGACTCGCTAGGGCACGACGACCAATCAGGCGGTGGTCCGGTGGCCTGGCACCGCCGGCCACCGTCGGATTTCAGCAAGGAGGAGGGAGTGGGTGGCGCGGCCTGCATGGGCCATGTTGGTCGGTGCCACACCGCCCCTCCCTCCAGATGAGCCTCCCACTGCCCCCGACCGGGTCGCCGAGTGTGGGCTTGTCTACGGTGGTAGTCCGGCGTCCAGGCGCCGCCAACCGCCGACCGCCGAAGCTGTACAGGAAAATAGAGAGAAGGGGAGGGGGCTTGCGAGGGTCATCGGAGATGCGTTCTCCGGCGGCCCTGCCACCTCTCTTCGCCGTAGCAGGGGTCCCCGGGTGGGGCCCTGCTCCCCAGTGCCACCACCCGTACTGGGGTGAGGCTCACACGGTCGAGCCACTACCCGAGCTTGGGCATGGCTTGGGTGGTGCTGGCGGCGCTCCGGCGATGGGGGGGGGGGGCAGGCATGTTACCGGGGAAGTGGGAAGGAGGAGGGGAGGGTGTCCACCTGAGGAGGGGGCCTCGAGAGGTGTTGGGGAGGTGGGCCATTGGTGTAACATCCCGACTTTTATTGGGCCACTAGACCCTAGTGAGCCCAATAAAAGTAGGCCCGAGCGATAGAAAACTACTATTTTAAGTGGTGTTGCACGCCACAACTAAGTCGTTGGGGTACAGTGACCAAATGAACCCTGATTTGACTCCCGTCAGTTCCGTTAAACTCGTATGACCGATACGAGTGCAACGGAATTCGTTGCGCCTCGATCCGAGGTCGTTTGGAGAAAACGACTATTTTAAGTGTCGTAGCACGCCACTACCTCACTATTATGAATAGTGACCGAATGAACCCCGATTTGACTCCCGTCAGTTCCGTTAAACTCGTATGAACGATACGAGTGCAATGGAATTTGTTGTGCCTCGATCCGAGATCGTTTGGAGGAAAACGACTATTTTGAGTGTCGTAGCGCGCCACTACCTCACTATTATGAATAGTGGTCGAATGAACCCCGATTTGACTCCCGTCAGTTCCGTTAAATTCGTATTACCGATATGAGTGCAACGGAATTCGTTGCGCCTCGATCCGAGATCGTTTGGAGAAAATGACTATTTTGAGTGTCGTAGCGCGCCACTACCTCACTATTATGAATAATGGTCGTGCGAACCCCGAATTGACTTCAGACAGTTCCATTAGGCTCAAGTAACCTATACGGGTGCAATAGAACTTGCCCCACCTCCCCTCGAGGTTGTATGGGGAGTATGCCATTGTAGGACTATGCAGACCATCTCAGTGCAACGCATAAAATACGAAGTACACGAACCCAGAATCGGCCCCGACAAATCTTAATGGACCTCCGGGGCAACGAACGGTGTCACCTAAAATTGACCTCGGTCAACCCCCCCCCCCCGCCCCCCCCAGCTTGAAATTTGTTAAAACAAGAAAAGAAAAAAGGGGGGGGGGAGAGAGAAAAGCGCCTCCCCCAAAGGAGGGAGCTGCCCATGAATAGGCAGCCCCCCTTTTAGGGCAAGGGGGCAGGAGAGAGAAGGGAAGGGGAGGGGGGGGGAAATATCTCCCTCCACTCACCCTCCCTTAACCCCACGTGGGGAAAAGAGGAGAGGGGGGGGGGGGGGGGAGGTCTCCCCCTTACCTATTTAAGGAAGGGCACGGCCCCCTCCCTCAAGCCCACACCCCCCCCCCCCCCCCCCCCCCCCGACTCCTCCTCCTCCCCTGCCGGCTAACCCAGCCAGCCACCTCGCCGGAGCCCTGCCCAACCGAGCCACCGCCTCTTTCCTCCACCATGGTCGGCCACCTCCCAGCCGCTCGAGCTCCACCTCCAACACAGGTAGAATCTCCCCCCTCCTCCTTCTTACATCCCGAGGGTAAGCCGACCCCCTCCCCGTCGCCGGAGCGCCACCAGCACCACCCTGAGCTTTGCAAAGCTCGGGTGGAGGCGCTGGCCGCGGAAGCCAACCCCCCCCCCCCCCCCCCCCCCAGCGTTGGTGGTGCGCTGGAGGAGCAGGTCCCCGCTCGGGGACCTTGGCGCCGACGAACGGGAGGCAGTCGGGCCGTCGGAGGACGCAGCCTCGGCAGCGCCCGAAGCCTCCCCCTCCTCTGCTTCCTGTAAGGGGTAAAACCCCCTCCCCTGGCGGCGGCCGGTGGCTCCAGGTCGTCGGACCCCCCCCCCCCCCCCTCCCCCCCCGAAGGTCTGCCCCCTCCCCGGCGCCCCGACCAGGGGCGGCAGGGAGGGCTCTACACGAGGAGGCGGCGGCGCAGCGAGCCTGTATGGCCCATGCAGGCTGCGCCGCGCCTCCCCGTCCCCTCCTGCTCCATTTTCCGGTGGGGTACGGCGGCGCCAGGACGCCGGACCACCACCGGAGAGGTCGCCGACCCCCGACGCATCGACCGGGGGCGGCACCGGCGCTCTCCTCGCAGAAGTGGCGGCGCGGCAAGCATACATAACGCATGCAGGCCACGCCCCCGCCCCCCTTCCTGCAATATTTCCGGCGGTGGCCAGCGGCGCCAGGCCGCCGGACCACCGCCGGAGTGGTCGCCGGCCCCCGGCGCACCGACCGGGGGTGGCGCTGGCCCCAGTCGGCCGCTGCCCGGCGGTGGCAGCGCCCGCCTCCCGTTTATCAAACGGGAGCCGCGCGATCTCCCCCCAGGAGATCGTGCGGCTCCTGCTTCCTTAATTCCCGCGCCCGCCTCAACTTGTGTGCCCCCCACAGCGGATCTGCCGCAGATCCGCTGTGGGGGCCGCGGGATGGCGCAGGGTGCAAGACCCCTGCGCCTTCTCCTTTCCTCTAACCGCACCCCACTTCCCCTTTCCGGAATGAAAAATGTGCCCCACACTAAGGGGCACCTCCAGTAATTTTTGGGGAATTTTAGGAAGTTAATTACTATTTTTTTTAAACCCCCCCCCCCCCCCCCCCCCCAAAGTTTATTTTAAGAAAATTAAAGGCCAGATGAGTTGGGAAAAAACACCAAAAATTATGGGCTCTAATTAAAGGTGTTTTATAACTACCGTTAAAGTCGGGAGGTGTGACCTCTTGTTTTTGTCCTTCAAAAGTATTTTTCAAGCAAAATAAACGCCCGAAAGGGAGCGAAATTCATCGGAATAATTCGGCGTCCTCTCGACGTATATTTTTAATAAAGATTACGTGTATCGATCTAAAGAATCGAATAAGTAAGAATATCTACGCAAAACTCGGGACAAAATCGCGGTGCGACGCCGCAATCCAATAATGCCGAGACAATCATAAAAGATCGAATCCACGGCAAAGGGAAAATACTAAACATCTCATGAAATGTAAATAAACTCCCAAACGGAGCAGAACCCCTATGAACGGGGAGAAAGCAGAACCTCCTCCTACGAACGGAGTCGACGTTGAAGCCTCCTCTTATGGAGTGATTGGACTACTAACTCTTTATATGTTTACTGCTTTCTGTACTTTCATTTAAATCCAGTCTCGCACTGGTCCCCCGCATCTACTTTCTGTACTTTCCATTCTCCAGTCTCGCACTAGTCTTGATATTATGGCCACTGCTTTCGGCCTATTTTACTGCTTGATTTTATGGCCTTTGTTTTCAGCCTATTTTCCTGCGCTTGATTTTATGGCCTCTGCTTTCGGCCTATTTTTCTGCGCTTGATATTATGGCCTCTGCTTTCGGCCTATTTTACTGCTTGATTTTATGGCCTTTGCTTTCGGCCTATTTTTCTGCGCTTGATTTTATGGCCTTTGCTTTCGGCCTATTTTTCTGCGCTTGATATTATGGCCTTTGCTTTCGGCCTATTTTTCTGCGCTCGATATTATGGCCTCTGCTTTCAGCCTATTTTACTGCTGCACTTATTCATATTTTAGTACTAACTGCAGCCCTACGCTGGCAAGCGGTGCTTCCCCTCCTTCCTGCAAGGCCTTAGTTGGGGAAACCCGGAGTTGAGCTTCTCCTCCTAGGTTAGCCCCAAATAAGGAGCCCTCATTTCGCCCAGCCTCCCGGTCAAAAGTTGCGTGACCGGTCGAGTAAGAGTGCCGCGTCGAGTTTTTGAAACACTTACTCTATGTATAAGTTTGAAGATTGCTTGGTATAGTGGCGGGTCGGTCACACCCGCAGACCATTCGTACCGGTGCGGGTGGGGTGACGACTCATGGCGACAGAGAGATGCGCACATCGGATCGTTATTCCGAACCCGCTGTTTTACCTCCGCTGGTCGGCCTAAACATCGAATTCGCCGGATGTCGCTCACATCCAATTAGTACACCAAGTTGTACAGGAGGGCCTGAGTGATACGGTACGACTACATTCAGAAGTGGCAAGAATGACCACTGTCACCGACGGCCACATCTGTGAGGCCCGCGGGGTTAGCGCCTCTGCTTGAAATAAAGCGGTCTAAACTGTGTCGACACAGGGTCTTTTTGTGTGTGTACGGGTGATAGTATTGTGTATTTACTATACTGCGCGATTTCGGATAGTAGGGCGGGAGGCCCTTATATATATATGTTTACCTGCTGCTAACCTTCTTCTTTGCTTCGGCTATTTATTTCTGTTCTTTAGCCGCCCCCTGGATATGGATCCGGGGAGGGGATGTATTTTCTACTTAGCTCTGTGACTAACGGTTATTTCTTATAACCAATCACAGGAGACGGGACAGCGCGAAGCCCCCGCACCACAGGATGAGTTACCAGCATTAGAGATGGCCCATTCGATTACCCCAGCCTCGCCCCCGGTCTTCCGCGACGTGAGTCTTAGAGTATAGGACTAGACTAGGATCTTTTGCCGATATATCCCCCGAGGCAGTGGTTGTAAACATTAGGCTTCGACCCCGTTTAAATATGTATATATATAAGCTGTGTGCTTGGTTTTTCTTCTTTCGATTGCTTCCGCTGTGCGTTCTGATGTGATGTTGTGATTCTTGTGCCTTACAAGGAGACCGCTCAGTGCTTGAGAGGGTGGGACGTTGCCACCCGGAAAGTGCTAAGTGGTCGTTCTTGGGCAGTAAGATTCCCCCTCCTTGAACCTGGTTCAGGATTGCGGAGGGGGGTCTTACAAATGGATCAGAGCTACCACGATCCGACCACATAGGGCAGTCTTCCAATCCTCCCGTCCCCGGTTCCATTTCTTGGTTCGGGACGAACCACGCAGCGGAAGCTTGGTAGACCCTTTAGGTTTAAGGTTAAGGATTCGAGATTGCACGATAGTACACCAGCACGCTTTCCGCTTTCTTTTTGTTTCAGTCCTGCAAAATTCCCTTATTTTTGCAAGTACTGATGTTCGTTTTGTTACTTCTCCAGATACCCGAGTCGAGTAACGGAAGGTCCTCCTCTAGGGATCAGTACCACCCTACCACTCCAACACCAGCCTCGTCCACTCCAGCCGCAGTTCCGTTTGGGGATACAGAGCTAGGACGGACACTGATAGCATTGTTAGCCGCTTTCCAGACAGCCACCCTACGACCACCCCAACAGGCCACCGTACCCACCGATCTTCTGACGACATTCCGCGGGCTAAGGCCCCCCAGCTTCCGAGGTACCGAGTCAGCCATTCAGGCCGAAGAGTGGGTGGAGAGGGTAGAGGAGCTCTTAGTCGGGATGATGTGCCCCGCCGTAGCCATAGTGTCCTTGGTGGTGACCATGCTAGAGGGCTATGCCCGGGATTGGTGGAGGGCCGCCAGCCGCTCTACATTTAGAGGGCGACCACTCAGCACAATCCTCTGGGGGGAGTTCTCAGAGGCCTTTTTAGAGCACTTCATTTCAGATGCGGACCGGATGGCACTCCAGGAGCGGTTCCTGCAGATCCGGCAGGGAGAGAGGACAGTACCAGACTACTAGAGAGAGTTTATCCACTTGGCCCGCTTCGTCGGGACCTTAGCAGTTACGGATAGGGACAGGGACGCCAGATTTTACCGAGGGTTACGAGACGATCTCCGTCAGGCTCTGATCATGATTTCACAGGCATCCTTCCACACGATTGCCTCGCACGCCACCGCTCTAGAGATGGATCAGCGGATGGTGGCCCAGCAGCGGAGGGGACACGTGGGTGTTCCCCGGACTCAGGGCCGAGAGAGAGGAGTAGGCCCACGCAGACAGGACCAGGCCAGGAGACAGCGTCAGCGTCACCAGCCGTATAGGCAGGCACCCCCGCCTCGACCGGCACCTCCATCCCCAGCACCACCAGCCCCAACACCTTAGCCCGCCCCAGCCGCACGACGAGATGTTCCCTTTGCAGGGAACTGCTACCTTTGTCAGCAGCCCAGGCACATATGAGCTTTTTGCCCTCAGGCGATAGGTAGGCCCGACCTAGGAGCTGTGCAGGGAGCCGCGAAGAGAGGACGAGGACGAGGTGGACACAGAGGACAGCCTGTAGGCAGGAGAGGCTAGGCCAGACAGGGCAGAGCAGCACCCCTCGAGGCATACGCCTTAGATCTCCAACACGGTCCTACTCCAGATGTAGTGATAGGTATCTACTTTCAGTAGTTTCGATATCCTAGAAGGATGTTATAGTTATATATCTATGCTATGACCTTTTGTGTAGCATGTATAGTCTCAACTCCTGTATATTTGTAAAAAACTCATGATCATGGTATATATATATTATTAGGTTTACTTTTGGTAGAGGGTCATCCCGCTAAAACACTGTACGATCATCCAGGATGTCAATACGAATACGACTCCCGGATGGATTAGATATGACGTCCACAGAAAAGTGTTCCTTCCAATCAATGCTAGGAGGAATAGAATTCGAAGTCAACACGACCGTTTTGGCGATAACCGGATTCGACATCATTCTAGGGATGGACTGGTTGGCCGAGCACAGCGCCCAAATTAACTGTTCAACTCGGGAGATCCACCTCCAGAACCCAAATGGGATGTCCGTCACACTAAAAGTATACCCTCTGTCACACGCATTATCTTAACATCCACACAGACAGTGAAAGCAGTCCGACGGAAGGATGAGGTATACCTAATTTACTTCGAGATGGAGGACAAGACATGGGTGCTCTCTAGAGTACCCATAATTCGGGACTTCCCGGACATCTTTCCAGAATCCCTTCCCGGGTTGCCCCCGCAACGGGAAGTGGACTTCCAAATTGAACTTACACATGGAGCCCGACCCGTGTCCCGAGCTCCATATCGAATGGCCCCGAGAGAACTAGCTGAGCTCAAGATTCAACTACAAGAGCTAGTTGACGCCGGTTTCGTTCGCCCAAGTACCTCGCCCTGGGGAGCCCCAGTGCTGTTCGTTAAAAAGAAAGATGGATCCCTGCGTCTCTGTGTTGACTACAGGGAATTGAATAAGCTCATTGTCCGGAATACTTATCCCCTGCCCCGAATAGATGAATTGTTCGATCAATTACAAGGCGCGTCCGTCTTTTCCAAGATGGATTTAAGATCCGGCTATTATCAACTCAGAGTACGAGAAGAAGACATCCCCAAGACCGCTTTCAGCTCCCGCTATGGACTTTACGAATTCATGGTAATGCCGTTCGGATTGACCAATGCCCCGTCCGCCTTCATGAATTTAATGAACACGGTGTTTAAACCCTTCCTAGATCACTTCGTGATAGTTTTTATAGACGACATACTCATTTACTCGAAGAGCAAAACTGATCATTCCAGGCATCTCCAAATGGTTCTGCTCAAGCTAAGGGAGCACTCGCTCTTCGCGAAGTTCAGCAAATGCGAGTTTTGGATGGAAGAAGTCGGCTTCCTCGGACACACAGTTAACAAGAACGGGGTAGCGGTGGACCAAGCCAAGGTACAAGCAGTACGAGCCTGGCCGCCACTGAAGTCAGCAACAGACATCAGAAGTTTCCTTGGCCTCGCCGGCTACTACCGTAAGTTTGTGGAAGGATTCTCTAAAATTGTGTTACCACTTACCTCCCTCACCAAAAAGGACGTGATGTTCCAGTGGTCTCCCGAATGCGAAGCAGCGTTCATAGAGCTAAAGAACCGACTGATATCGGCCCCGATTCCGACACTCCCCTCAGGTACAGAGGGATTCTAGATCTACGTCGACGCATCGCTGAAGGGATTGGGAGCCGTACTAATGCAACACGGCAAAGTAATCGCCTACGCCTCACGACAGCTAAAGCCTCACGAACTAAACTACGCCACCCATGATCTAGAACTGGGTGCGGTAGTTTTCGCATTAAAAGTTTGGAGGCACTATCTCTACGGAGTGCAATGCGAGATCTTCTCCGATCATAAAAGCCTCAAATACATCTTCACCCAGAAAGAGCTAAATCTCCGACAGCGCCGGTGGCTGGAGTTCCTATGCGATTACGACTTCGCTCTCCAATATCACCCCGGCAAAGCCAATAAGGTTGCAGATGCTTTAAGTCGACAACCTTCGATGGCCGGCAATTGGCTAGAGATGATACCAAATGAATTGATCAAGTCCTTGGCAGACTGGGATATCATTCTCATTACCCGCAGGAACCCGATGGAATACCAGGCCCAGCTTTACTGGATGGAGATACAGTGTGACATCAGAGATAGAATACGAGAGGCCCAGAGGATCGACGTAGAAGCAGCCCCGATCATTCAGGCCTTGCAACACGGTGCACAAGAAGACTACAACTTGTTTGATGGCATCCTGCAGTACAGACATCGCATATTCATTCCCGCTGCAGAGGGAATCCGGGAAGAGATACTCCGTGAAGCACACCAAACGAGGTATTCAATACACCCGGGGGTAGTAAAAATGTACACGGACCTGCGAAGGACATTATATTGTCCAGGAATGAAGAAGGACGTCACCGATTATGTAGTGCACTGCCAGACCTGTCAAATAGTCAAAGCAGAATGTCATAGCCCAGGAGGTTTGCTACAACCCCTGCCGATACTAGGATGGAAATTCGAGGATATCTCCATGGACTTCGTCCATGGCTTACCCCGATCTCGTGCAGGGAACGACTCAATATGGGTCGTAGTAGATCGCCTCACCAAAGTGGCTCGTTTCATCCTGAACGGACAAGGCGACGGTGTCGACATATTAGCCCGACTATTTATAGAGCAGGTGGTCCGATTTCATGGGGTACCTAAATCCATCGTCTCTGACCGTGACGGGCGCTTTACATCAAAAGAATGGATGAGAGTGCAAGCTTATCTGGGAACCAGATTAGCTTATAGCACCGCCTTCCACCCCCAGACCGACGGGCAAACAGAAAGGACGAACCTGATAATGGAAGACCTCCTCCGATTATGCATAGTGGAATGCAATGAGCCTTGGGAGCAGTTACTGCCCTTAGTGGAGTTCTCGTACAATAACAGCTTCCAAGCGAGCATCAAAATGGCACCTTACGAAGCCCTTTACGAAGACGCTGTCGAACACCATTATCATGGGCACATGACGAGGACCCCGAAGCTTTAGGAGTCACCTATATAGATGATACCACGACAGCTATCAGGTTGATTCAAGAACGTATGCTGGAGGCACAGAGTTGTCAAGCCAAATATTATGATGCGCGTCATCGAATGGTAGAATTCAACGTGGGAGACATGGTGTTCTTAAAAATTAAACCGATGCACGGGGTATCCCGAATAAAGAAGCAGAAGAAGCTAGATCCCCGCTATCTAGGCCCTTATCAAGTCACAGAAAGGATTGGCCCTGTCGCTTATAGATTAGCCCTGCCAGCTGAACTAGGAAACCTTCACGACGTATTTCATGTCTCCTCGCTAAGACGTGTTCTACGCCAACCGGAGCAGCATCTACCCACACCACCAACATCAGTACAATCCGACCGATCCGTCCAACTCGAACCAGTGAAGGCAGTGGACTCCAAGATCAAAGAACTGCGGAACAAAACCATCACGATGGTCAAGATCTTGTGGTCAAACTGTGGACGCGAAGAGTTTACTTGGGAACCAGAGACGCTCGTTCGAGAAAAATACCCGGCACTCTTTCCCCAGGTATATCCTTTAAACCTCCTACTTTAGCCAATTTTCGGGGACGAAAATCCCTTTATTTTTATTGGATTGTAACATCCCGACTTTTATTGGTCCACTAGACCCTAGTGAGCCCAATAAAAGTAGGCCCGGGCGGTAGAAAACTACCATTTCAAGTGGTGTTGCAAGCCGCAACTAAGTCGTTGGGGTACAGTGACCAAATGAACCCCGATTTGACTCCCGTCAGTTCCGTTAAACTCGTATGACCGATACAAGTGCAACGGAATTCGTTGCGCTTCGATCCGAGGTCGTTTGGAGAAAACGACTATTTTAAGTGTCGTAGCATGCCACTACCTCACTATTATGAATAGTGGCCGAATGAACCCTGATTTGACTCCCGTCAGTTCCGTTAAACTCGTATGACCGATATGAGTGCAACAGAATTCGTTGCGCCTCGATCCGAGATCGTTTGGAGAAAACGACTATTTTGAGTGTCGTAGCGCGCCACTACCTCACTATTATGAATAGTGGCCGAATGAACCCCGATTTGACTCCTGTCAGTTCCGTTAAAATCGTATGACCGATACGAGTGCAACGGAATTCGTTGCGCCTCGATCCGAGATCGTTTGGAGAAAACGACTATTTTGAGTGTCGTAGCGCGCCACTACCTCACTATTATGAATAGTGGTCGTGCAAACCCCAAATTGACTTCAGACAGTTCCATTAGGCTCAAGTAACCTATACGGGTGCAATAGAACTTGCCCCACCTCCCCTCGAGGTTGTATAGGGAGTATGCCATTTTAGGACTATACAGACCATCTCAGTGCAACGCATAAAATACGAAGTACACGAACCCGGAATTGGCCCCGACAAATCTTAATGGACCTCCGGGGCAACGAACGGTGTCACCTAAAATTGACCTCGGTCAACCCCCCCCCCCCCCCCCCCCCCCAGCTTGAAATTTGTTGGAACAAGAAAAGAAAAAGGGGGGGGGGGAGAGAGAAGCCCCTCCCCCAAAGGAGGGAGCTGCCCATGAATAGGCGCCCCCCTTTTAGGGCAAGGGGGCAGGAGAGAGAAGGGAAGGGGAGGGGGGGATATCTCCCCCACTCACCCTCCCTTAACCCCACGTGGGGAAAAGAGGAGCGGGGGGGGGGGGGGGGGGGGGGAGGAGGTCTCCCCCTTCCCTATTTAAGGAAGGGTACGGCCCCCTCCCTCAAGCCCACACCCCCCCGACTCCTCCTCCTCCCCTGCCGGCTAACCCAGCCAGCCACCTCGCCGGAGCCCTGCCCAATCGAGCCGCCGCCTCTTTCCCCCACCATGGCCGGCCACCTCCCAGCCGCTCGAGCTCCACCTCCCACACAGGTAGAATCTCCCCCCTCCTCCTTCTTACCTCCCGAGGGTAAGCCGACCCCCTCCCCGTCGCCGGAGCGCCACCAGCGCCACCCCGAGCTTTGCAAAGCTCGGGTGGAGGCGCTGACCGTGGAAGCCAACCCCCCCCCCCCCCCCACACACACACACACCAACGCCGGTGGTGGCGCTGGGGGAGCAGGTCCCCGCTCGGGGACCTTGGCGCCGATGAACGGGAGGCGGCCGGTCCGCCGGAGGACGCAGCCTCGGCGGCGCCCGAAGCCTCCCCCTCCTCTGCTTCCTGTAAGGGGTAAAACCCCCTCCCCCGGCGGCGGCCGGCGGCCGACGGCTCCAGGTCGCTGGACCCCCGCCGGAGGTCTGCCCCCTCCCCGGCGCCCCGACCAGGGGCGGCAGGGAGGGCCCTACACGAGGAGGCGGCGGCTCAGCGAGCCTGCATGACCCATGCAGGCTGCGCCGCGCCTCCCCATCCCCTCCTGCTCCATTTTTCGGTGGGGTCCGGTGGCGCCAGGCCGCCGGACCACCACCGGAGAGGTCGCCGACCCCCGGCGCACCGATCGGGGGCGGCAGCGGCGCTCTCCCCGCGGAGGTGGCGGTGCGGCAAGCATACATAACGCATGCAGGCCACGCCACCGCCCCCCTTCCTGCAATATTTCCGGCGGTGGCCGGCGGCGCCAGGCCGCCGGACCACCACCGGAGTGGTCGCCGGCCCCCGGCGCACCGATCAGGGGCGGCGCTGGCCCCAGCCGGCCGCTGCCCGGCGGCGGCAGCGGCCGCCTCCCGTTTATCAAACGGGAGCCGCGCGATCTCCCCCAGGAGATCTTGCGGCTCCTGCTTCCTTAATTCCCGCCACCGCCTCAACTTGTGTGCCCCCCCACAGCGGATCTGCCGCAGATCCGCTGTGGGGGCCGCGGGATGGCGCAGGGTGCAATACCCCTGCGCCTTCTCCTTTCCTCTAACCGCACCCCACTTCCCCTTTCCCCTTCCCCATTTTTCTGAGGAAAAATGGGGCACATTCAGGAAAAACTTCCTGAATGAAAAATGTGCCCCACACTAAGGGGCACCTCTAGTAATTTTTGGGGAGTTTTAGGAAGTTAATTACTATTTTTAAACCCCACCCCAAAAGTTTATTTTAAGAAAATTAAAGGCTAGATGAGTTGAGAAAAATCACCAAAAATTATGGGCTCTAATTAAAGGTGTTTTACAACTACTGTTAAAGTCGGGAGGTGTGACCTCTTGTTTTTGTCCTTCAAAAGTATTTTTCAAGCAATATAAACGCCCGAAAGGGAGCGAAATTTATCGGAATAATTCGGCGTCCTCTCGACGTATATTTTTAATAAAGATTACGTGTATCGATCTAAAGAATCGAATAAGTAAGAATATCTACGCAAAACTCGGGACAAAATCGCGTGCGACGCCGCAATCCAATAATGCCGAGACAATCATAAAAGATCAAATCCACGGCAAAGGGAAAATACTAAACATCTCATGAAATGTAAATAAACTCCCAAAACGGAGCAGAACCCCTATGAACGGGGAGAAAGCAGAACCTCCTCCTACGAACGGAGTCGACGTTGAAGACTCCTCTTATGGAGTGATTGGACTACTAACTCTTTATATGTTTACTGCTTTCTGTACTTTCATTTAAATCCAGTCTCGCACTGGTCCCCCACATCTACTTTCTATACTTTCCATTCTCCAGTCTCGCACTAGTCTTGATATTATGGCCGCTGCTTTCGGCCTATTTTACTGCTTGATTTTATGGCCTCTGCTTTCGGCCTATTTTTCTGCGCTTGATTTTATGGCCTCTGCTTTCGGCCTATTTTTCTGCGCTTGATATTATGGCCTCTGCATTCGGCCTATTTTTCTGCGCTTGATATTATGGCTTCTGCTTTCGGCCTATTTTACTGCTTGATTTTATGGCCTCTGCTTTCGGCCTATTTTTCTGCGCTTGATTTTATGGCCTCTGCTTTCGGCCTATTTTTCTGCGCTTGATATTATGGCCTCTGCTTTCGGCCTATTTTACTGCTTGATTTTATGGCCTCTGCTTTCGGCCTATTTTTCTGCTCTTGATTTTATGGCCTCTGCTTTCGGCCTATTTTTCTGCGCTCGATATTATGGCCTCTGCTTTCGGCCTATTTTACTGTTGCACTTATTCATATTTTAGTACTAACTGCAGCCCTACGCTGGCAAGCGGTGCTTCCCCTCCTTCCTGCAAGGCCATAGTTGGGGAAACCCGGAGTTGAGCTTCTCCTCCTAGGTTAGCCCCAAATAAGGAGCCCTCATACCGCCCAGCCTCCCGGTCAAAAGTTGCGTGACCGGTCGAGTAAGAGTGCCGCGTCAAGTTTTTGAAACACTTACTCTATGTATAAGTTTGAAGATTGCTTGGTATAGTGGCGGGTCGGTCACACCCGCAGACCGTTCGTACCGGTGCGGGTGGGGTGATGACTCATGGTGACAGGGAGATGCGCACAACGGATCGTTATTTCGAACCCGCTGTTTTACCTCCGCTGGTCGGCCTAAACATCGAATTCACCGGATGTCGCTCACATCCAATTAGTACACCAAGTTGTACAGGAGGGCCTGAGTGATACAGTACGACTACATTCAGAAGTGGCAAGACTGGCCATTGTCACCGACGGCCACATCGGTGAGGCCCGCGGGGTTAGCTCCCCTGCTTGACATAAAGCGGTCTAAACTGTGTCGACACAGGGTCTTTTTGTGTGTGTACCGGTTTGAATACCTGGGTGCGTGTATGTGCAAAATGGTATTGTGTATTCACTATACTGCGCGATTTCAGATAGTAGGGAAGGATGCCCTTATATATATATATATGTTTACCTGCTGCTAACCTTCTTCTTTGCTTTAGCCGCCCCCTGGATATGGATCCGGGGAGGGGATGTATTTTCTACTTAGCTCTGTGACTAACGGTTATTTGTTATAACCAATCACATGAGACGGGACAGCGCAAAGCCCCCACACCACAGGATGAGTTACCAGCATTGGAGATGGCCCGTTCGATTACCCCAGCCTCACCCCCGGTCTTCCGCGACATGAGTCCTAGAGTATAGGACTAGACTAGGATCTTTTGCCGATATAGCCCCCGAGGCAGTGGTTGTAAACATTAGGCTTCGGCCCCGTTTAAATATGTATATATATAAGCTGTGTGCTTGGTTTTTCTTCTTTCGATTGCTTCCGCTGTGCGTTCTGATGTGATGTTGTGATTCTTGTGCCTTACAAGGAGACCGCTCAGTGCTTGAGAGGGTGGGACGTTGCCACCCGGAAAGCGCTAAGTGGTCGTTCTTGGGCAGTAAGATTCCCCCTCCTTGAACCCGGTTCAGGATTGGGGAGGGGGGGTCTTACAATTGGGGGCGGCGATAGGTTTGGCGGGAAGTTTTCTGGCAGGGGGTCAGGCAGAGGGGAGGGGCTGGCTGGGGGTGGTGTACTTAGAGAGAGGGGGGGGGGGGTGCTGTATTTATAGGGAGGGAGGGGGAGCTCCCTTCCCTTCTTCCCAATGTGGGACTAAAGAGGGAGGGGAAGGGAGTGGGTAGGGTAAGATATTTATTCCCTCCCCTCCCTCCATTAGCTTAGGGTTGGTTGGCCACCCATGGGTATATGGCAGCCCTCCATGGTGGGTGTGAGTCTGAGCTCCCTCTTCGGGAAAAATTCCAAAAATAGGAAGTTTGTGGGGGGAGGGGTGGGGGGGGGGGGGGGGGGTTGACCAAAGTCAACCCTATGGTGTGGCCCTCATGTCGGTCAAGGTCCAAGTGGGTCCAACTCGTCGAATGAAGGGTCAACATTGGGTGTAAAATCAACATGGGTGTGTGCACACTTTTCAGTGTGACATAAAGCTTGATTTGACCGTGGTTTGACTTTCCGACATCGGAATTGGTTAGACGAACTTTGTTGGTCTTATTTTGACTTTAGGAGTCCACTGAGACTGATTCCGAGTTCGTTCGTTTAATATTTTGAAAAGTGTGTCGTGATAGTCTACAAAACCTAAAATGGACATATTCCTCATACGAGCTCCGATTGGAATGCAATGATTCTTGTTGCGCTCGTATTGCCTGTACGAGTCCAACAGAACTGACAGAAGTCAATTTGGAGTACATTTGGTCATTGTACCCCAACGACTTTGTTGTGCCGCACAATGATACTCAAAATGATCATTTTCTATAAACAACCTCGAATTGGAATGGAACGAGTTCCATTGCACTCGTATTGATTACATGAGTCTAACGGAACTGACGGAAGTCAATTTGGAGTACGTTTGGTCACTGTACCCCAATGACTTTGTTGTGACGCACAACGATACTCAAAATGGTCATTTTTTCTAAACAACCTCGGATTGGAACGGAATGAGTTCCATTGCACTCGTATTGATTACACGAGTCTAACGGAAATGCCGGAAGTCAATTTGCAGTACGTTTGGTCATTGTACCCCAACGACTTAGTTGTGACGCACAACGATACTCAAAATGGTCGTGTTCCCTAAACGACCTTAGATCAGAATGGAACGAGCTCCATTGCGCTCGTATTGGTCATACGAGTCTAACAAAACTAACGAAAGCTGGTGATTTTGTTTGGACTTCTTCTTTTGTTTTATAAATAAAAGTGTTGAAACCGATTTCTCGATCTCTTGTGGAGCTCGGGGCCCTCAACGAATTGAGGGGCGACTAACCCTTACTGATCCCTCGAAAGAGATAGGCAGGTAACTCGGACAAAGAACAAAGACCTTGGTCTCAGCAAGGAGGTCCCTCCACTAACCCGGAAGATCATTGAGCGCTTCCCCTCCCAAGCCAAAGCTAAGACTCGGGCACCTTGGAGAGCTAGAGAGCCCTAACCAAAGCGACCTATGGAGAGAAGAAGGCTCAAAGATTCTGAAAATCGTCGCTTTCCAAGGTGCCATTTAAGGTCTATTTATAGATTTTGGTTTTGTGGTCTGTCAATAGCCAACTCCCGCTGTCCATTCTTACTATCCGCACCCCAAACGGGTCTGCTAACAGCCAAACTCCGCTGTTCGGAGGGGTTAAGCGCAGACCGCCAGGGGTCTTCTGGTAAAAGACCACCCCCGGCACCGACGAACCAGAGACCCCTGACCTGTTCAGCGAACACAAGTCTCGCCAAAATGCCTGGCTGGCTCGCCTGTCTGACGCTCCTTCGACTGGCTGGCTCGCCCGCCTCTATGGTTCGCCTGCCGAACCGCTCCTTAGCGGGTCGGGCTCGCCAAAATGGCTAACTGTACCCCAGAAATGGCTACTTGTACCCCAAGGTCCCGGACTGGCCTAGCGAACTCCTTCGATCGGCTGGCTCGCCGGCCTCTATGGCTCGCCTGCTCTTCCTGGCCTCGCCCCGCCTGGGATCGCCCGCTCTTCCTGGCCTCGCCCCGCCTGGGCTCACCCGTCCTGGCTCGCTCCCTTGGGCGTGCGAACCAGACACCGATTCTAGCGAACATCGGGGTTGTACACAATCCCCGCTCTTCGCGAGGACAATTGTCCTCGCGAAGAATCGTCCAACCCCTGATATTCGCCCGCTCCCGGATGACCTGTCAGGAATCTTCGGCGGGACCCACCCTGTGGGCTATAAATATCGTCCCAAACCCCCCCTTGGCGCGCGCGGTTACTTTTCTTCCTTTCACTTTAGTTGCCTGAAGATGCCGATTTCCGAAGAAGCAGAGGCTCGCTTGAGGGCGATGAGAGCTGGCGGGTTACCTTCCACGACCAAGGTCCCCTCCTGGATGAACCGGCCGTCCCCCGCCCCGTCGCCGAAAGTCAAGAAGGCGAAGGCGGCTCGTCGCACCGGAGACGACTCTATGATGCTGGACTCCTCCCCGGACGATCGCCGCCCCGAGAAGGTATGAGCTACACGAACTTATGTTAATAAATTGCTCCTCATTCATTTCTACTCGCAGGATACTCTGCCGAGCGAGATCGTTGGAGAGCTTGTTGAGGGGTCTCGAAAAAGCCCGCAGGTGGACCTGAACCTTACTAGGAAAAACACCACCGGTACGATCTGGATCTCGCATCTTGTAATATTTCTGTCGACCATATATGACCTACGTTACTCTTTTCTTACAGTCTCGCCCCTGAAGTCTCCGGTCCGCCAGTCGTCGCGACCTCCGTCTCCGCTTCCGCCTCCTGACAAAATCATAGACAAGCCCAGATTCCAGCTCTTGACGAGCGAGGAGACCGGGGGCTCTGTGCCGACGAAGATCCTTCCTACCAACAGTGCGGCCTACCCCGCCGGATTGGGCAAATCTCTCTATCCTCACTACGACAACGTGTTCCAGGGTCGTCCCTCGACCTCTCGCCTCCCGCTTGGTAAGTATCCTGACCTCGCCAGAACCCTGCGCGAACTCACGCGCGCCATCTGACCTCTTAGTAATATCTTACAGGCAATGCTGAAAATCCGCCTACTGACTCCGAGCAGGGAGACGACGAGATGTCCCCTCTTCCGGACCAGGTGGAGGACTTCTTAGGGGATCCGCGAGACCCAGAGATGTTGAAGCAGCGAACCGCGGAGTTGCTGAGGAAACATGGGAGAATGCTGATGGATCTCAACATGCAGGCGAGGCGGGACCGAGAAGCCGCCGAGGACAGGCATGCAGTTTTAATGGAAGAATGTGTGAGGCTCCGGCAGGCGAGACAGCGTGACCAGGATGAGGGTGCCACGACGCCGGAGGTTCATATAGCTAGGATGAGAGACTACGCCTTCCTCACGGATAGGGAGGGTCGTTTGGCGGAGGAATATTATAATTCTAGGGTACCTCCGAGATCCGGATCGTGTGGTGGGGGCCGGTGGAAATGGCTACCCCATGATTCTCGCTAATCGTTGTGCTTTGGAATTATGTGTAACTGGTCGCTATTTTTCTTTGAACGATCTATGTTTCGTGGCTCGCGTAATTGCCACAGATGCTGGCTTGTCAGACAATCACTATATATATTCTTTCAATGGTTTCTCACTCGCTCTATAGATCTGTTTTAAGTGTTGTATTGTGCTCGCGAAGACTCTCCATTCTCGCTAGGTGTATCTCGCAAATAATGATCGTGCTAACCTTGCAGGTCCATCCCGCCCATGGCCATGATGTGATGTTTTAAACGCTACCTGCGCTCACCGACGCTTGGACTTCTTCCCGCCCTTTTGCTTTGGCTATAAATAGGCGGTTTTGACTGGGCCAACCACCGCATTTATTCTCGATCTTCTTCTTCTTCCGCTGCAGAGCTCTCGCTATTTCTCGTTCTCTCGTTCCTTCCTTTTTTCGCAGGTTTTCTAGATTGGCGGCGACGCGGAGTCGGAGGGTCGGGGAAGGGTCGCCAAGGCCTTTGCCGAGCATAGCTTTTTCTCCTGCAACTTGACTGATGAGGAGTACTTCAGCGCGGTCGTTGATTACGTCACCCCACCGTTCGAGGCACGCCGCCCTAGCGAGGACGGCGTGATCAATGACCCGTTGGTCGACGAGCTGGCCATTCCTACCGCCCATTTCGCGGTCGGTTTGCGCCTTCCCTTATGGCCAGAAGTTCGCCAGGTAATAGTCGTTCTCGCTTACTTCCTATTTTTTGCCACTCTAGTCTCGCTCGCCACGCAGATTAATTCTGTTCTCGTTGTCTGTTAGGTGCTCAAGCATTATGGCATGGTTCCCGGCCAGCTTACGCCTAATGCCATGGCGGTGGTCACCGCTTTCGCCTGCTACCTCCGCGAGGAGCGAATCGAGTTCAGCCTTCCGGTCTTCCGGAAGCTGTTCTCATTTCGGGCCTACAAAGATGGGACAGCCTACTTCATGGGCACGGGCCCGAAGGTGGTTGAGACCGTCAACAAGGCCCACTTCTGGGCCCAGAAGTTCGTCGTCGTCAAGGGGAACTTCGGTAACATTCCCCTCTCGCCGGTTCAACACAGCGAGACCACCTACCGGCCCACCGCCCTCGGTGGCCATGACGCCCTCCTCCATCAGTTCTTCTGCAAGAAGAACTTTGAAGTCGTCTACCTCCGCCGCAACCTAGACTCGCTGTCTCCGGTTCTCGCCGGAGAAGGTAAAAATCTCACCTAATATCTTTGTCTCAATTCGCTAGCATATTATACTTATCCATATTATTGTGTTTTTAGGCGAGCGAGATCTTCCCCTTCATCCTCCCTACGCGAGCAATCGGAAATGTGTACAACCCCGATGTTCGCCAGAATCGGTGTCTGGTTCGCACGCCCAAGGGAACGAGCCAGGACGGGTGAGCCCAGGCGGGGCGAGGCCAGGAAGAGCGGGCGAGCCCAGGCGGGGTGAGGCCAGGAAGAGCAGGCGAGCCATAGAGGCCGGCGAGCCAGCCGATCGAAGGAGTTCGCTAGGCCAGTCCGGGACCTTGGGGTACAAGTAGCCATTTCTGGGGTACAGTTAGCCATTTTGGCGAGCCTGACCCGCTAAGGAGCGGTTCGGCAGGCGAACCATAGAGGCGGGCGAGCCAGCCAGTCGAAGGAGCGTCAGACAGGCGAGCCAGCCAGGCATTTTGGCGAGACTTGTGTTCGCTGAACAGGTCAGGGGTCTCTGGTTCGCCGGTGCCGGGGGTGGTCTTTTACCAGAAGACCCCTGGTGTTCTGCGCTTAACCCCTCCGAACAACGGAGTTTGGCTGTTAGCAGACCCGTTTGGGGTGCGGATAGTAAGAATGGACAGCGGGAGTTGGCTATTGACAGACCACAAAACCAAAATCTATAAATAGACCTTAAAGGGCACCTTGGAAAGCGACGGTTTTCAGAATCTTTGAGCCTTCTTCTCTCCATAGGTCGCTTTGGTTAGGGCTCTCTAGCTCTCCAAGGTGCCCGAGTCTTAGCTTTGGCTTGGGAGGGGAAGCGCTCAATGATCTTCCGGGTTAGTGGAGGGACCTCCTTGCTGAGACCAAGGTCTTTGTTCTTTGTCCGAGTTACCTGCCTATCTCTTTCGAGGGATCAGTAAGGGTTAGTCGCCCCTCAATTCGTTGAGGGCCCCGAGCTCCACAAGAGATCGAGAAATCGGTTTCAACAAAAAGATAACCGTTATATTAAGAGTTTAGAATTGGCGGATGTTTTCGAAGAGTCTCGCAAGTACTCCTACTTTGAGAAATTAACCGTTATCCTATTGAAGGATAGAAGTAACTGTCTTTTTCTTCTTTCGGAATATTGACAATTACGCCTCGGCTACAACGCCGAATTCTATTGAATTGAAAAGTAGAAAAAGAGAGTTTTGCACTAAATGAGTTTGGAAAGCTGTGTTTGAATTCTTAGTCCAAATTAATCATTTGATAAAGGCAAGTATACCTTATCGCAAGTAATACAGGATATTTTTTTTTAAATATCGGGATCGTATATTTCCGCGGGTCGTGTTGATTATGCTACTTCGAGGAACGAACTATTATTTTATCGGAATAATATTTTTAGTTGGTTTAACTAGAGTTCTAAGTGATAAAATGCGAAAGACGATGATAAACGATTAACTAGAGTTCTAAGCGATGAGAAAGATAGCGCGCGACGTCGAATTACCTTGAGACGAAAATAGATTTTTTCGTAGAATTAAAAGTGATGACTTTTCAAAATATTAAAATGACTTGGCTGTGGAGGTTCCATAATTATGAACGCTCCTCTCTCGAGGGTACGCCCACCTGAGATTATGAATATTCGACCGAACTCTCATTCTACAATCGAATCTTCTTAATACTCGCTTTATGTTGTGAACCCCGCTATTGGGTTTTTATTTCCAATTCGGGAGAATTACTTCGTCCTCTTTCGAGGGTAGAGCGCAGTTCTCTTTACCCGTGAGCGATCAATCCGTACGCACGAGCCTCTCTGCTAACTAGGTACGAAAACAGAAATGAAAACCACACATCGATTATGTGGTTCCACTCAACGTGATTCTCGGGTAAACCTTAAGCGTTAATTATTTTAGAAAGAGATGTTTTAATTTTATAGAGAAACTATTTTTGTGTCCCAAAGCTTTTCGACGTCGTGTGCTAAAGGAAATTAGCCACTCATCGGAATGGAGACGGCATTATCGGTTGAAAAATACATGTTTAATAATTAAAGCGGATATAAGCGGATAAAAAGGAAAAAAAGATTTATATAAAAACAGTAATAGTATCCGTCCCAACCACCTTAAACAAGCGCTAAAAAGTTCTTAGCCTCTTATTCAAGAAGGGGGTGGTATAGAAATGAAAAGACTTATAAATGTGCAGAAATAATATCCGTCCCAACCGACTTAAATAAATGCTAAAGTAAATTAGCCTCTTATTCAAGATGGGGGTGGTATATAGCAGTTATATGAAGACTGAAATAAAACTAAGTTACAAAAAAGAAAAATATAATCTCATACACGCACACACTCTAAAAAAAACTGAAAAGAAAGCGTTTAAAATGAAAGCGATAAAATAAGGCGAAAAAGAAAACGATAAAACTATTTTATGAAAGCTTGTAAATCTAAGCTATGAAAACAGTAAACCTAGATTATGAAAGCAATAAACCTAACTATAAAAGCAATAAAGCTAAACTCATACACGCACACACGCTAACATTAATAAAAAGGAGATGATCCAAATGAGAAAACCATCATTTTATTTCTGAAATCAGCATTACAACTAGACTAGGAAGACGAAAAAAAAACTACAAACGAACTTAAACTGGATTGCATAAGAGAAGCTCACAATCACTCAAAAGAATTCACAATACCACAAGAACTACTCAAAATTTGGATGAAAAATACTTCAGCCGAGCCCCTCTATTTATAGGGAAAATTTGAGTTTTACACGCCCTAGGTCACGGGCGTGACTTGAATGTCACGGCCGTGACTTAGGGCGTGACATTTGCTCGGCTGTATTCGCCGCCTTCTGGAAGGTCTGGCCGTCAAACATGGCTGCACACGGGCGTGACTTGGTATGTCACGGGCGTGACTTTGTGAGTCACGGGCGTGACTATGGGTGGCTGATGTCGGCAGCATGGGCGCGACTTCGACACGTGACGCTCTGGAGGCTCACGGGCGTGACTCTGCTGGAACACGGGCGTGACTTGTAGAGTCACGGGCGTGACTTGGTCAACTGGAGTGAGCTGGAAAGGAATTCGTCGGGCGCAGAGCTTTAAATTTACACGCCCTTGGTCACGGGCGTGACCGAGGGCGTGACTTAAGCGATTTGTCGGGATTTGATCTGAATTGAGCCGTCCCGTTGATATTTGATCTTTAAAATTACACGCCCTTGGTCACGGGCGTGACCGAGGGCGTGACCTGTGAAAATTTTGCAAAAAAATGCAAAAACAAAAATAAACTAAGTTAGAAACCAGAAATAATAAAGAAACAATTTATTCATTAATTTACATAGAAAATTCACAATATTAATTAAAACTATACTAATAATTATACTAAAAATACATATATTTTATTACTTATCAAATACCCTCATACTTAAGCTTTTGCTATTCAGAGCAAAAGTAAGAGAGATCTATACGAGATTAACATAAGTTCTAATTTTTGGCTATCGTTTTATTTTAATCATAAGAGACTGAAAAATAAAAATTCGGAGTAATAAGAGTTAAGTCCTAAATTATGCAAATGATTTAAGTAGAAAGAAATGTCCTAGCCAAAAGACTTCTTAATTAACCAAATAGCAAACACAATTGCAATCATTAGTAAACGAGATTAGATCGAAATTATAATAACCTTTGTTTAAAGAAACATGAAGGAAAAATATAAGTTACTAATTATGCTCTCAAATGATTTTTTGAATTAAAACTAGAAACAATAATGTGGTTAAGGGAAAAGCGGGTAAAAAGTCATGACAAATTGAAAAGTACTTGAATTAGGGGTGAAGAATTTTATTTTTTCACCCCGCTTAAATAGTTTCCTTTGACTCCCATCATTGGTGTACGAGGGAAAATTGATCTTTTTAATTAACCCAATGCCTATGTTTACGGAATTTTCAATTCCCATTGACATAGGATCTCTTTTAACAAATATTGGGTGCCTATGTTTACGGAATTTTTGTATTCCCATTGACATAAGATCTTTTGTTTTCTTCTTTTGTTTTTGTCATGCTAAATTGGTGTATACAAGGGGTTTTCAAGAGAAATTCTAGAATAATAAAAAAAAAGTTTTGAGAGCAACCTTAGTAAGTTGAATATTCCTAGATTCCTGAAGACATAAAGTAGGGATAATTGCAGTCTAAAGTTGTTTTGCCAACATAATACACATGTCTCTATTTTAGCTAGTAGAAGTAGTGCTTGATAACAAAGCCTCTATTTAAATTAAAAACACAAGATATTCTTTAAAACTTAACCTCGAACGTTTAAATCTATCGATCTTAGATAAACAAACAAATAGTAAAACTAGCGATTATGAAAATCCACAAACATATACTCTCGAAACTAAATGCTTTAAGAATAAAAGTAAAGTAGGGTATATTATTTTGGAACTTTTTTGGGGTTTTGCTTTTTTTTTTTGGTGTTTGGAATTTTTTTGTATTATGACAAAGTAAAAAAAATACATATATTTTTTTGTAATAAAATTTTGTTGTTATTATTTTTTTTTTGTATTATGACAGCGTAATTTTTTTTTATTTTTTGTAAAAAGAAGCCTTTTTTATATGAAAACGGTAAATACACCCTCATACTTAAAACCCAACATTGTCCCCAATGTTGTAATGTAAGTATGAAGAAAATAAAATAACATTGCAATATATACAAAAGGAAAAAAGGAAGCAAAAAGGCTTCCCTGAATTAAAGCTGGCGGGGTCGTAAGAAACCCTGCAAAAAGAGATAAAAAGCATAATAAAAATATTAGATAAATATGAGGTGCCTCCCACGAGCGCTTTGTTTACCGTCGCGTAGCTTGACGCATTTGGCATGGTGAGATTATAAATTGGGGAGGGTTAAAGATTCTGTATGTCCGTCCACCGGATCGCCCGCAAGATATAGTTTTGAACGGTGGCCGTTGACTTTAAAATCGCCTTTTTCGGGGTGAGAGATAAGAACGGTCCCATACAGCCAAACCTCTTTGACTTCAAAGGGGCCAGACCAGCGGGATTTGAGCTTACCCAGAAAAAGACGAAGACGTGAATTATAAAGAAGGACAAGATCGCCCGGCGCAAAAGTTTTTGGAAATTTAATTTTTCGATCGTGGTAGAACTTAGAACGCTCCTTATAAAATTTATTACTCTCATAAGCGTTCGCACGCCATTCATCGAGTTCATTTAGTTGGAATTTTCTATTCTCGGAGGCTAAGTTCGAATCGAGATTTAAAAATTTTAAGGCCCAAAAAGCGCGGTGTTCTAACTCTACCGGTAAATGACACGCTTTGTCGTAGACTAATCGATAGGGCGTACAACCGATAGCGGTCTTGTATGCCGTACGATACGCCCACAACGCGTCGTCGAGTTTTGAGGACCAATCCTTCCTATTTAAAGAGACGGTTTTTTCCAGAATGTGTTTTATCTCGCGATTTACTACCTCTACTTGGCCGCTCGTTTGGGGGTGTTAGGCGGTGGCGAGCTTATGCGTGACGCCGTACTTAGATAAAATTTTTGAAAACTGGGCGTTGCAGAAGTGCGTGCCCCTATCACTAACTATTGCACGGGGCGTGCCGAAGCGAGAAAATAATTTTTTTAGAAAATGGACGACGACTCGCGCATCATTGGTGGGCAGAGCTTGCGCTTCCGCCCACCTAGATACGTAGTCGACCGCCACTAAAATATAGCGATTATTAAAAGAAGGAGGTAGGGGGCCTACAAAGTCTATGCCCCACAAATCGAAGATTTCGCATTCTAAATAAAAGTTTTGGGGCATCTCGTCACGACGAGAGATGTTACCCGACCGCTGGCAGCTATCGCATATACTCACAAAAGTGTGAGCATCCTTAAAGAGAGTGGGCCAATAAAAGCCAGACTCTAACGCTTTCCGCGCGGTCCGGTTGGCTTGATAATGCCCTCCAGCCGGCCCCTCATGGCAGTGTCGCAATATTTGCGTACCCTCCTTGCTTGAAACACATCTTCGTATCACTTGGTCTGCGCAGACGCGAAAGAGAAAGGGGTCCTCCCAAAAGTAGTTTTTCAAGTCAGAGAAGAATTTCTTCTTCTGCTGAGTCGAAAAATCTCTTGGAAGGACCCGCGCAACTAAATAGTTCGCGTAATCTGCGAACCAAGGGGTAGAAGAAGTTTTTGTATTATTTATGATTAAAAGGCGCTCCTCAGGAAATCGATCGTCTATTTCTGGTTCGACGAGCGCTTCTACGACGGGGTGTTGTAAACGTGAGAGGTGGTCGGCTGCTAAATTTTCAGCCCCCTTCTTATCCCGGATCTCTAAGTCAAATTCCTGTAAAAGGAGGATCCATCGAAGTAAGCGAGGCTTAGCATCAACTTTGGCCAAAAGATATTTTAGGGCGGAGTGATCAGTGAAAACGATCACGTGTGAAAGTGTTACGTAAGGTCTGAATTTATTAAAAGCAAAGATGACGGCAAGAAGTTCCTTTTCCGTCGTTGTATAGTTAGCCTGTGCGGCATTGAGTGTGCGAGAAGCGTAATATATTGGATGAAAATATTTATTTACGCGTTGGCCTAAGACAGCTCCTACCGCGATATCGCTCGCGTCACACATAATCTCGAACGGAAGGGACCAATCTGGCGCCACCAGAATTGGAGAATTGATAAGTTGCTTTTTTATAAAATCAAATGTCTCTACGCAGGTCGTGTCAAAAATGAATGAGGAATCCTTTTCCAGGAGGTGAGTTAGCGGTTTGGTTATTTTTGAAAAATCTTGAATAAACCGCCGATAAAAACCTGCGTGGTCAAGAAAACTTCTAATTGATTTGACGTTCGAAGGAACAGGAAGTTGTTCAATTATAGCGACTTTGGCCCTATCGACCTCCATCCCCTTGGAAGAAATTTTATGGCCAAGGACTAAACCCTCTCGGACCATGAAGTTGCATTTCTCCCAGTTCAAGACTAAGTTCGTCTCCTCGCATCGTTGGAGGACTCTATCTAAATTTTTTAGACAATTTTTAAAAGAGTCTCCAAAGACGGAGAAGTCATCCATGAAGACTTCCATTATGTCTTCTACTAGCTCGCCAAATATTGCCAGCATACATCTTTGAAATGTAGTTGGCGCGTTACAGAGGCCAAACGACATCCTTCGATATGCGAAGGTGCCGAAAGGGCAAGTAAAAGTCGTTTTTTCTTGGTCCTCGGGTGAAATAGGGATTTGGAAAAATCCCGAGAGACCATCAAGGAAGCAATAAAAAGGATGACCGGAGAGACGTTCTAAGATTTGATCAATAAACGGTAACGAAAAGTGGTCTTTTCTGGTGGCATCATTTAATTTTCTGTAGTCGATGCACACCCTTCAACCCGTAACAGTACGAGTTGGGATTAATTCATTATTCGTGTTTGCCACGACCGTTATACCGCCCTTTTTTGGGACGACTTGTACGGGGCTTACCCACGTACTGTAGGAAATAGGATAGATAATCCCCGCGTCGAGGAGTTTAATAATTTCAGTCTTAACGACTTCCCGCATGTTCGGGTTAAGTCGTCGTTGAGGCTGAATTGTTTTGCGGGGGTTTTCTTCGTGAAAAATTTTATGGGAGCAGAATGATGGGTTAATTCCCCTGATATCGGAAATTTGCCATGCAATTGCACGGCGATGTTTAGATAAAACTTCAACCAATTCGGATGTTTCTGAATCGGTTAAAGTAGACGATATTATAACCGGAAATTTTAAGTTCGCGGCTAGAAAGGCATATTTTAAATGGTCGGGGAGTTGCTTAAGCTCCAAGACCGGAGGTTCTTCATAGGAAGTGGAGATTTTTAAATCTTTCGAATCAAAAGGCTCGAAAGGCGAATTTGGCGGTAATTCGTCTAAAAAGGAGGTTGATTCGCCAGATCTGAATCGTCTATCATTAAAGATAACAATTCCGAAAGAGAAGAACACTCGTCCATAAACGCGGATTCCAAATTGAAACAGGAATCATCATTCGATAGTGAGTTCCGCATGGAGGGGTTGATATGTAAAGTAATTTCGTCGTCTCCAACTCGAAGGAGGAGGCGACCGTTACTGACATCGATTAACGCACGAGAGGTTGCGAGGAAGGGGCGACCGAGGATGATGGGTACCTCGACGTCCTCCTCTATGTCCAGGATGACAAAGTCTACCGGGAAGATAAACTAGTCGACCTTGACCAGAACATCCTCAGCTACCCCTATTTGGTACTTTACCGAGTGATCCGCGAGTTGGATGCTCATTTTTGTTGGACTTGGGACGCCCAAATCGAGTTTTTTGAAAAGAGAAAAAGGCATCAAATTGATGCTGGCGCCTAAGTCCGCAAGAGCGTACTTTATTAACATATTGCCAAAGAGACACGGGATGGAGAACCGTCCCGGGTCGTTCAGTTTTGACGGCAATTTGTTAAGGAGAACAACCGAACATTCCGCGTTAAGGGAAACACGCGAAACATCCTCGAGTCGCTTTTTATTAGAAAGCAACTCCTTAAGATATTTCGCATATTTCGGCATTTGGGAGAGTGCCTCGCAGAAGGGAACGTTTATTTGAATTTGTTTTAAAATACGCAAAAAATTTTGATAATTTTCGTCCTCCTTCTCTTTATTAATTTTAGACGGGTAAGGAATTCGAGGACTCGAAACATTCGGCGCAACCGGAGAATCCGGAGCAATTAGAATCGAAGAAGAGGGTGGAGGGGTCGGAGGCGAAATGCATACCTTAGGCTCAACCCGCAATGGGGAGACGACCTCCTTGCCGCTTCGAAGGGTTATAGCGTTGGCATTTTCCCTGGGGTTCGGCTCCGTATTCCCTGGTAGAGCTTCGTATGGCCGCTCGGAAACCATCTTTGCAAGTTGTCCAACCTGGTTTTCCAAGTTTTTAATCGATCCGGTAAGATTCCGGATATTTGAATCGTTGGACGCGATGTATTTAGACAAAACATCTTCGAGCGGTGAAGGTTTTGGAGGAGGAGGCTGGAATCCCTGCGGAAATCTTTGCGGAAATCCTTGGGGATTCATATTTGGGGGCCTCTGAGCATTGTTAGGATTGCTCCAGGAGAAATTAGGGTGGGTCCTCCAACCCGGATTATAATTATTACCATACGGGTTTTTATTAGGGTTGAAGGGGGGCCTAACCGGATTACCGAGGTAATCCACCGATTCTTCGATTACGTTATTATTATTATTATTCCAAGCGGGAGTGGAGGAGGAAACAGTCATCTCCGCCACCTGCTTACTTAGCCGCTCTACCTGTGAGGCTAAGAAAGTAGCGGCGTCCACTTCAAAAAGACCAGCCGGTTTATTAGGACGCGACCTTGGCACGTTCCATTGGTACGCGTTCATGGCCATTTCGTCGATCAGAGCTTGAGCGGTCTCCGGGGTTTTGTTGTTTAACGTTCCCCCGGAGGCCGCATCAATCATCTGCCGCGTAGAAAAATTTAAACCATTATAAAACGTCTGGACCTGTAGCCAAGTTGGTAGCGCGTGATGAGGACACCTACACAAATATTCTTTAAAACGCTCCCAGGTCTCATAAAGAGACTCGGAATCGAATTGCACAAAGGATGTGATATCCGTGCGTAGTTTTGCGGTTTTTGACGGAGGAAAATACTTAGTTAAGAAAAATTCCGTCAATTGGGCCCACGTGGTTATGGACCCTCTCGGAAGAGAAGTCAACCACGATTTGGCTTTTAACGGTAGCGAAAATGGAAATAAGCGTAAACGAATGGCGTCATCAGTGACGCCATTAATTTTAAAGGTGTCGCATATTTCTAAAAAGTTTGAAAGGTGCTGATTTGGGTCCTCATCTGACAAACCGTCGAACTGAATCGACTGTTGTACAATTTGAATTATGCTGGATTTTATTTCGAAATTATTATTATTAACTGTTGGGCGAGTAATACTTGATCCTGTATCGTCCAAATTCTGCCGGACATAATATGCCATGGTCTGGGCCGGGGCCGCATTTGGAATTGGATCGCCCATATTTGCAGTATCTCCGATTGACTCTTCGGGGGTTTCGAGTAAGTTTTGATCACGAGATCGGATACGCTCACGAAGAGTGCGCTCGATTTCGGGGTCAAAAGGAATAGTCGAATCGTCCTACGAGCTTCCTCGGGTCATATACTAAAAACATTTTTTTTTGGAATTTTTTTGTTTTCTTATTATTATTAATTTTTTTTTAAATATAAGTTTTTTTATATATATTTTTTATATTACTTTTTTGTATTTTTTTGTTTTTTTTGTAAAAATATATAGATAAGGAATAAAATTAATAGCAGTTCCTACTTTCAAATAACAACACAAAGCTCCCCGGCAACGGCGCCAAAAACTTGGTGATTTTGTTTGGACTTCTTCTTTTGTTTTATAAATAAAAGATAACCTTTATATTAAGAGTTTAGAATTGGCGGATGTTTTCGAAGAGTCTCGCAAGTACTCCTACTTTGAGAAATTAACCGTTATCCTATTAAAGGATAGAAGTAACGGTCTTTTTCTTCTTTCGGAATATTGACAATTACGCCTCGGCTACAACGCCGAATTATATTGAATTGAAAAGTAGAAAAGGAGAGTTTTGCACTAAATGAGTTTGAAAAGCTGTGTTGGAATTCTTAGTCCAAATTAATCATTCGATAAAGGCAAGTATACCTTATCGCAAGTAATACATGATTTTTTTTTTGAAAATATCGGGATCGTATATTTCCGCGGGTCGTGTTGATTATGCTACTTCGAGGAACGAACTATTATTTTATCGGAATAATATTTTTAGTTGGTTTAACTAGAGTTCTAAGTGATAAAATGCGAAAGACGATAATAAGCGATTAACTAGAGTTCTAAGCGATGAGAAAGATAGCGCGCGACGTCGAATTACCTTGAGACGAAAATAGATTTTTTCGTAGAATTAAAAGTGATGACTTTTCAAAATATTAAAATGACTTGGCCGTGGAGGTTCCATAATTATGAACGCTCCTCTCTCGTGGGTACGCCCACCTGAGATTATGAATATTCGACCGAACTCTCGTTCTACAATCGAATCTTCTTAATACTCGCTTTATGTTGTGAACCCTGCTATTGGGTTTTTATTTCCAATTCGGGAGAATTACTTCGTCCCCTTTCGAGGGTAGAGCGCAGTTCTCTTTACCCGTGAGCGATCAATCCGTACGCACGAGCCTCTCGACTAACTAGGTACGAAAACAGAAATGAAAACCACACATCAATTATGTGGCTCCACTCAACGTGATTCTCGGGTAAACCTTAAGCGTTAATTATTTTAGAAAGAGATGTTTTAATTTTATAGAAAAACTATTTTTGTGTCCCAATGCTCTTCGACGTCGTGTGCTAAAGGAAATTAGCCACTCATCGGAATGGAGACGGCATTATCGGTTGAAAAATACATGTTTAATAATTAAAGCGGATATAAGCGGATAAAAAGGAAATAAAAAGACTTATATAAAAACAGTAATAGTATCCGTCCCAACCACCTTAAACAAGCGCTAAAAAGTTCTTAGCCTCTTATTCAAGAAGGGGGTGGTATAGAAATGAAAAGACTTATAAAGGTGCAGAAATAATATCCGTCCCAACCGACTTAAATAAATGCTAAAGTAAATTAGCCTCTTATTCAAGATGGGGGTGATATATAGCAGTTATATGAAGACTGAAATAAAACTAAGTTACAAAAAAGAAAAATATAATCTCATACACGCACACACTCTAAAAAAAACTGAAAAGAAAGCGTTTAAAATGAAAGCGATAAAATAAGGCGAAAAAGAAAACGATAAAACTATTTTATGAAAGCTTGTAAATCTAAGCTATGAAAACAGTAAACCTAGATTATGAAAGCAATAAACCTAACTATAAAATCAATAAAACTAAATTATGAAAGCAATAAAGCTAAACTCATACACGCACACACGCTAACATTAATAAAAAGGAGATAATCCAAATGAGAAAACCATCATTTTATTTCTGAAATCAGCATTACAACTAGACTAGGAAGACGAAAAAAAACTACAAACGAACTTAAACTGAATTGCATAAGAGAAGCTCACAATCACTCTAAAGAACTCACAATACCACAAGAACTACTCAAAATTTGGATGAAAAAACTTCAGCCGAGCCCCTCTATTTATAGGGAAAATTTGAGTTTTACACGCCCTAGGTCACGGGCGTGACTTGAATGTCACGACCGTGACTTAGGGAGTGACATTTGCTCGGCTGTATTCGCCGTCTTCTGGAAGGTCTGGCCGTCAAACATGGTTGCACACGGGCGTGACTTGGTATGTCACGGGCGTGACTTTGTGAGTCACGGGCGTGACTATGGGTGGCTGATGTCGGCTGCATGGGCGCGGCTTCGAGATGTGACGCTCTGGCGGCTCACGGGCGTGACTCTGCTGGAACACGGGCGTGACTTGTAGAGTCACGGGCGTGACTTGGTCAACTGGAGTGAGCTGGAAAGGAATTCGTCGGGCGCAGAGCTTTAAATTTACACGCCCTTGGTCACGGGCGTGACCGAGGGCGTGACTTGAGCGATTTGTCGGGATTTGATCTGAATTGAGCCGTCCCGTTGATATTTGATCTTTAAAATTACACGCTCTTGGTCACGGGCGTGACCGAGGGCGTGACCTGTGAAAATTTTGCAAAAAAATGAAAAAACAAAAATAAAACAAAGTTAGAAACCAGAAATAATAAAGAAGCAATTTATTCATTAATTTACATAGAAAATTCACAATATTAATTAAAACTATAATAATAATTATACTAGAAATACATATATTTTATTACTTATCAAAAGCCAATTTGGAGTTCCCTGTCACAAGATATTAAGATTGGGTTACTTTATATCACTATGGTTACTTTTATTGGGTCCACTAGGGTCTAGTGACCCAATAAAAGTCGGGATGTTACAATCCAATAAAAATAAAAGGATTTTCGTCCCCGAAAATTGCCTAAGGTAGGGGTTTATGAGACATACCTGAGGGAAGAGGGTCGGATATCTTTCTCGAACAAGTGTTTCTGATTCCCACGTAAACTCATTGCGTCCGCAGTTTGACCATATGATTTTGACCATCGTGATGGTTTTGTTTCGTAGTTCCTTGACCTTGGAATCCACTATCTTCACTGGCTCGAGCTGAATGGATCGGTCAGATTGTATCGGCGCAGGGGGTGTAGGAAAATGTTGATGCGGTTGTCGAAGAACTCGTCTTAATGAGGAGACGTGAAACACGTCGTGGAGGTTTCCCAATTCGGCTGGCAAGGCTAATCGGTATGTCACGGGGTATATTCGTTCTATAACCTGATATGGGCCCAGATAGCGAGGATCCAGCTTTTTATGCTTCTTTATCCGGGAGATCCCATGCATTGGTTTAATCTTTAGGAATACCATATCCCCTACGTTGAATTCCACCGGTCGATGGCGCACATCATAATATTTCGCTTGGCGGCTCCGCGCTTCTAGCATTTGATCTCGGATTAACCTTATTGTCGTCGTGGTGTCATCTATGTAGGCGACTCCTAAAGCTTCTGGTTCCTCATCCTGTGCTCATGACAACGGTGATCGGCAACATCTTCCATAGAGAGCCTCGTATGGTGCCATCTTGATACTTGCCTGAAAGCTGTTGTTGTATGAAAATTCCACCAAGGGAAGCACCTGCTCCCAAGGATCGCTGTGTTCTATTATGCACAATCGGAGGAGGTCTTCCATCGTCCGATTTGTTTTTTCCGTTTGGCCGTCTGTTCGAAGTGAAGCGTCTGTCGTGGTCGGACACGATCGATTTGGGTATTCCATGAAATTGGACTACTTGCTCTATGAAAAGCCTGGCTAGAATGTCGACACCGTCGCTTTGTCGGTTCAGGATAAAACGAGACACCTTTGTGAGGCGATCCACCACGACCCATATTGAGTCGTTCCTGCATGAGATCGAGGCAGGCCATGGATAATATCCATGGAGATATCCTCAAACTTCCATTCTGGTATGGGTAGAGGTTCTAGTAAGCCTCCTGGACTGTGATATTCTGACTTGACCATTTGACAGGTCTGGCAGTGTGCCACATAATTTGTGACGTCCCTTTTCATACCTGGACAGTTCAGTGTCCTTCATAAATCTGCATACATTTTTACTACTCCTGGGTGGATAGAATATCTTGACTTGTGCGCTTCGCGGAGTATCTCTTCTCGGATCCACTCAGTGGAAGGGATGAATATGCGGTGTTTGTATTGTAGAATACCATCATATAAATTGTAGTCCTCTTGAGCATCGTGCTGCAGGGTTTGGATGACTGGAGCCGCTTCTGGGTCGACCTTTTGTGCCTCTCGTATCCTGTCCCCGATATCACATTGTATCTTCATCCAATATAGTTGAGCTTGATAGTCCATAGGGTTTCTACGGGTGATAAGGACGATGTCTAAGTCTGCCAAGGACTTGATCAACTCTCATGGTATCAATTCCAGACAACTTTCGGTCACAGGGGGTTATCGACTCAAGGAATCCGCAACCTTGTTGGCCTTGTCGGGGTGGTATTGGAGGGCGAAGTCATAATCACACAAAAATTCTAACCATCGGCGCTGCCGGAGGTTCAGCTCCTTCTGGGTGAAGATGTACATGAGACTTTTATGGTTGGAGAAGATCTCGTATCTTATTCCGTATAGATAATGTCTCCAGATTTTCAATGCGAATACCACAACACCCAACTCTAAGTCATGGGTTGCGTAGTTAAGCTCGCGAGGCATCAACTGCCGTGATGCGTAAGCGACTACCCTGCCATGTTGCATTAGTACTGCTCCTAATCCTTTCATAGATGCGTTTGTGTAGATCTGAAAGCCCTCGGTGCCTGAGGGGAGTGTAAGAATTGGAGCGGAGGTTAGACGGTTCTTTAGTTCTACGAACGCAGCTTCACATTCGGGTTTCCATTGGAACACTGTATCCTTTTTGGTGAGGGCTGTGAGGGGTAAGGCGATCTTGGAAAAACCCTCCACGAACTTACGATAGTATCCGACGAGACCAAGGAAGCTTCTGATATCTGCCGCTGACTTAAGTGGTGGCCAATTCTGTACCGTCTGTACTTTGGCCTGATCTACTGCTACCCCATTCTTATTGATCGTGTGTCCGAGGAACTCAACTTCCTCCATCCAGAACTCGCACTTACTGAATTTTATGAAGAGTGAGTGTTCTCGTAATTTGAGTAGCACCATTTGGAGATGCCTGGAATGGTCTGCCTTGCTCCTCGAGTAAATGAGTATGTCGTTTATGAAGACGACCACAAAGTGGTCCAAGAATGGTTCAAACACCTTATTCATTAGGGCCATGAAGGCGGACGGGGCGTTGGTCACCCCAAACGACATTACCACAAACTCATAGAGTCCATAGCGTGAGCTAAAGGCTATTTTGGGGATGTCCTTCTCTCGTACCCGAAGTTGGTAATATCCATACCTTAAATCCATTTTGGAGAAAACGGATGCGGCTTGCGATTGATCGAATAACTCGTCTATCCTGGGTAGAGGAGAGGTATTTCAGATGGTAAGCTTATTTAGTTCCCTGTAATCGATGCACAGGCGTAATGATCCGTCCTTCTTTTTGACGAATAATACAGGGGCTCCCCAGGGTGAGGTACTTGGACGAATGAAACCTGCATCAATTAGCTCTTTCAGTTGTATCTTAAGCTCGGCTAGTTCCTTTGGGGCCATCTGGTAGGGTGTTTGGGACACTGGTTGAGCTCCGTGGGCAAGTTCAATCTATAAGTCCACTTCTCGTTGCGGGGGAAACCCTGGAAGGGATTCAGGAAAGACGTTTGGAAAGTCTCGGATTACGGGCACCTTGGTGAGTACTTGCGTTTTGTCTTCCATTTCGAAGTAGATTAGGTATACTTCATCCTTTCGTCGAACCGATTTGATAGTTTGTGTGAACATTAATATGATGTGAGTGACCGACGGTATACCTGTTAGAGTGATAGTTTGACCATTTGGGTTCCGGAGGTTGATTTCTCGGGTCGAGCAATTGATTTGGGCGTTGTGCTCGGCCAACCAGTCCATTCCTAGGATGATGTCGAACTCGATTATTGCTGGAATAGTTGCGAAGATTTCGAACTCCATGTTTCCCAGTATCGCCTGGAATGAGCACTTTTCTGTGGACGCCGTGTCTAACCCGTCCGGGAGTCAGATTCGTATTGACATTCCGAACGATCGGACGGTGTTCTCCTTGGTTGCAATGAAATCCCGGGAGACAAAGGAATGTGTGGCTCCGGTATCGAATAGTGTTTTAACAGGGTGACCTTCTACCAAAAGTAAACCTGGTAACATATATATATACTATGATCACATGGCTGCTCAACCCTGCCTGGCTATATCATACGTTTCCTACTAGATCATATCATCTAAGTATTTCATCGCTAATGCCGAAAATATATACCTATAACTACGTCAGGTGCAGGTTTGTGCTGAAGATCTAGTGCGTACGCCTCAAGTGGTGCTGCTCGACCCTGCCTGGCTTGGTCCCTCCCGCCTGCGGGTCATCCTCTGCGACCTCCTCGTCCTCGTCCTCTCTATGTTGCTCCCTGTACTGCTCCTAAGCCTGACCTTCCTATAGCCTGGGGGGCAAAAGGCTCTAATGTGTCCAGGCTGCTGGCAAAGGAAGTAATTCCCTGCAAAGGGAATATCTCGTCGTGGTGCTGGGGATGGAGGTGCATGTCGAGGCTGAGGTGCCTGCGTGAGGGCTGATGGCGGTGACGCTGCCTCCTATCTCGGTCCTTCCTTCGAGGGGTCGTTCCTCTCTCGGCCCTGAGTCCGGGGAACCTCCACATGTCCCCTCCATTGCTGGGCCACCATCCGTTGGTCCATCTCTAATGCTGCAGCATGCGTGGCGATCATGTGGAAGGTAGACTGTGAAATCATGATCAAGGCCTGTCGATGGTCATAACGCAGTCCTCGGTAGAACCTGGAGGCTCCATCTCTATTTGTGGTTGTCAGTGTCCCCGCAAAGCGGGCTAAGTGAATGAACTCGCGATGGTATTCTGGCACTGTCCTCTCTCCCCGTCGGATGTGCAGGAACCACTCCTGGAGTGTAACTCGGTCGGCATCGGAGATGAAGTGTTCGCCCTCTGAATCGTGCTGAGTGATCGCCCTCTGAATGTGGAGCGGCTGGCTGCCCTCCACCAGTCTCGAGCATAGCCCTCTAATAACGTCACCACTAGGGACACTACGGCGATGGCGGGGCACATCATGCCGACTAGTAGCTCCTCAACTCTCTCCACCTACTCCTCCGCCTGCATGGCAAATTCGGTGCCTCGGAAGATAGGGGGCCTTAGCCCCCAGAAAATCGTTATAAGGTCTGTGTGCACGGTAGGCTGCTGGGGTGGCCGTAAGATGGCCGTCTAGAAGGTGGCCAGCAGTACTGTCAGTGTCCGTCCCAGGTTGGTCTTAGTAAAATGGACTGCAACTGGAGCAACCAGGTCTGGTGGTGGAGTAGTAGGATAGTACTGGTCCCTGGCGGATGACCTCCCGTTACTGGACTCAGGTATCTGGAGAAGTAACAGACGAACATTAGTACTTGCAAAAGTAAGGGAATTTTGCAAAAATTGACTGAAATGGAAGCGAAATGTGTGTGAGTGTACTACTGTGCAGTCAAGAATCCTTAAACTTCTAACCTACGGGTCCACCAGGCTTCCGCTGCGTGGTTCGTCCTGAACCAAGAAACAAAACCGGGGAAGGGAGGATCCAAAGACTGCCCCATGTGGTCGGATCGTGATCGCTCTGATTCATTTGTAAGACCCCCCCCCCCCTAACTGAACCCAGGTCGGGGAGAGGGGACCTTACTGCCCAAGGAGGCCACTTATTGCTTCCCGGGTGGCAATGACCCACCCTCTCAAGCACTGAGTGGTCGCTTTGTCAGGCACAAGAATCAACACATCACATCAGAGTCACCTTGCGGAAGCAATCATAAGGAAAGTCTAACAAGGCCACACACACACACACACAAATATATATATATAAGCAAAAGGTCGTAGCCCACTGTTTACATGAACGGCCTTGTGGGCTAAAAGTAACTACTACAACTTATACACTCCTTATTTAGCCCTATACTCTAGGACTCACGTCACGGAAGATGAGGGGGGGGGGGGGGGGGGGGGGGGGGGGTGAGGCTGGAGTATCTGATCGGGCAATCTCGAGAGCTGGTAATCCATCAAGCGGTGCGGGGGCTTCGCGCTGTCCCATCTCCTGTGAATGGTCATAAAAATAACCGTTAGTCACAGAGCTAAATGTAAACACATATCCTCTCCGGATCCGTATCCTGGGGACTAGCTTAAGCACCAAAAATAGATAGCCGAAGCAAGAAGGGTTAACATCATGTATATATCGGGCCTCCTAATAAAACTAACAATTATATATATAAGATGTGCAGTTTATAACTACAGTAACATTAATAATCATAACTTGCACACACACACACACACACATACACACCGCGTGTGTTCAAACCCATCACAAAACCCCGTGTCGACACAGTTTGGATCGTTTACCTTCCAGCAGGGTAGCGAACCCCGCGGGCCTCACCGATGTGGCCTTCGGTGATATTGGCCAGTCCTGCCACTTATGAGCGTAGTCGTACCGTATCACCCATGCCCTCCCGTACAACTAGGCGTACTACTTGGATATGAGCGACATCCGGCGATGCTGAGGTTTTGGCCGACCAGTGGAGGCAAATCAGCGGGTACGAAGTGGTGATAACCGGGGGTGCACATCTCCCTGTCGCCATGAGTCGTCAACTCTCCCACACCGGTATGAACGGTCTGCGTACATGACCGACCCGCCACTTTATAGCTAGCATGTTACAAAACATTTTAAGGAGAGGGGACATAAACTCTAGGTCTGTCGCGGCTTTCTTGACTCGACCGATTACTCAACTTTTGACCGGGAGGCGCAACGGGCGTGAGGGCACATTATTTGGGGCTAACCCTGGAGGAGATACTCAACTCGCGGTTATCCCTAACTAAGGCCTCGCAAAGCAGAAAAACCGCCTGCTAGAGCAGAACCTGGGTTAGCATCGTAGGTATAAGCACGGTGGTTATGGTTCAAAATAAGTTGCAGAGTTGCGGTGCTGAATAAAGTACTTGAAAGGAAGGCCGAAAGCAAAGAGCCAAAATAACCGGACCAGTACGAGACTGGATTATTGACAAGACTAAAAAGAAGTAACTATCTGACTAGTACGAGACTGGAGTACCAGAAGGACTAAATAAAAGCAGTAAATATCTGACCAGTGTGAGACTAGAGTACTGAAAAGACTAAATAAAAGCAGTAAATATCTGACCAGTGCGAGACTGGAGTACTGAAAGGACTAAATAAAAGCAGTAAATATCTGACTAGTGCGAGACTGGAGTACTGAAAGGACTAAATAAAACAGTAAATAATTGACCAGTATGAGACTGGAGAATCATAAATTTCAATAAAGTAAATAAACAGGGTTAGTAGTCCATCACTCCATAATCAGGAGGCTTCAGTTTCATCTCCGTTCTTAGGAGGAATGTTCAGTTCTATCCCCGTTCATAGGGGTTCTTTCCCAGTTTTGTCTTTCTTAGTTATAGTCCGAGAGTTATCTTAAACGCAGCTCAATATTTCATAGAACTCCACATCATTTTGGGCTTTGAGTTTACACCTTTAATTATCGGGTTGTTGTTTATTCATAATGTAGTCCCATGATTATGACGCGTTATCGTGTTATGATTTCTTCTCCCCAAATTAGTTTGAAAGTCCGATAATATATATTTCGTTCGTTTTCTTGAAAAATTGGCGAGCACGCCATTTCTCTCCAAATGTTCCTCAAAATTTTATAGTATATCAAAATAGTAGGTCAATGGCCCACAAATTATTCCCATATTTTTCAGCCCCTTTTAGGGGTTTATTTTGTCCAAAGAAAACTTGTTTAGGCTCTTAAAATTATTGAAACACTTTGTAAAAGTCCCAAACTTTGATAGTGTCTCTAAGAGGTCTTAAAAATGAGCCTATCATTTTTCAAGAATTTTCCAAATAAGTTAGGGTATTTAATTCCTTCAATTAAATCTTGCAAGAGCCTTTAAAAATAGTAAAACAAATCCTAAAATTCCCAAAAAATTACTGAAGATAGCCCTCTTGATAAGGGATATTTTTCATGTTCATATTTTTTTCCTCGGAGACTAGGTTACCCTCAGAAAAATTAGGAAGGGGGAAGGGGGTTAGGGTGCGGATAGATATTTTTGGGAGAGAGGGAGAGCCGGACGGCGTGACGTCCTTCGATCCCCACATCGGATCCAGAGCTGATCCGCTGTGGGGGGCGCGTAATATCATGCAGGGGGGAGAAACTAGGTTATAGGGGTCGTCTGATCTCATCGTGGAGATCGGACGGCCCCCGTCTCTTGACTGGGCTGCGAGAGGTGGCAGTCGCTGGCACCGCCAGGCAGTGGACGTCAGGCGCTGACACCGCCCCCGGTCGACTCGTCGGGGGCCGGCGACCAATCCGACGGTGGTCCGGCGGCCTGGCGCCGCCGACCACCGTCAGATTTCAGCAAGGAGGAGGGAGCGGGTGGCGCGGCCTGCATGGGCCATGTTGGCCGGTGTCGTGCCGCCCCTCCCTCCAGATGAGTCTCCCACTGCGCCCGACCGGGTCGCCGGGGGTGGGGCTTGTCTCCGGCGGTGGTCCGGTGGCAAAGCGACGGCGGCCGCCGCCGAAGCGGTACAACAAAACAGAGAAAAGGGGGGGGGGCTTGTGGGGGCCGTCGTTGATGCGTTCTCCGACGGCCCTGCCGCCTCTCTTCACCGGAGCCGGGTACCCGGGTGGGGCCCTGCTCCCCCAGCGCCACCACCGGCGCTGGGGTGAGGCCCACACGGTCGAGCCACCAACCAAGCCTGGGCATGGCTTGGGTGGTACTGGCGGCGCTCCGGCGACGTGGGGGGGGGGGGGGGGGGGCAGGCATGTGACCGGGGAAGTGGGAAGGAGGAGGGGAGGGTGTCCACCTGAGGAGGGGGGCCTCGAGAGGTGCTGGGGAGGTGGGCCATTGGTGGTGGCGGCGGCGATGGGTTTGGGGGGAAGTTTTCCGGCAGGGGGGGTCTGGCAGAGGGGAGGGTCTGGTTGGGGGTGGTGTACTTAGAGGGGGGGGGGGGGGGGGGGGGGTGATGTATTTATAGGGAGGGAGGGGGTTCTCCATTCCCTTCCTCCCAATGTGGGACTAAAGAGGGAGGGGGAGGGAGTGGGTGGGGGAAGATATTTCTTCCCTCCCCTCCCTCCACTAGCCTAGGGTTGGCTGGCCACCCATGGGTATATGGCAGTCCTTGGTGGGTGTGGGTGTGAGCTCCCTCTTAGGGAACAATTCCAAAAATTGGAAGTTTGTGGGGGGGGGGGGGGGGGGTTGACCAAAAGTCAACCCAATGGTGGGGCCCTCATGTTGTTCAAGGTCCAAGTGGGTCCAACTCGTCGGGTGGAGGGTCAACATTGGGGTGTCAAATCAACATGGGTGTGTGCACGCTTTTCGGTGTAACATACAACTTGATTTGACCGTGTTTGACTTTTCGACGTCGGAATTGGTTACGACGAACTTTGTTGGTCTTATTTTGACTTTAAGAGTCCACTGAGACTGATCCCGAGTTCGTTCATTTAATATTTTGAAAAGTGTGTCGTGGCGGTCTACAAAACCTAAAATGGGCATATTCCTCATACGAGCTCCGATTAAAATGCAACGAGTCTTGTTGCGCTCGTATTGTCTGTACGAGTCCAACGGAACTGACAGAAGTCAATTTGGAGTACGTTTGGCCACTGTACCCCAACGACTTTGTTGTGCCGCACAACGATACTCAAAATGGTCATTTTCTCTAAACAACCTCGGATTTGAACGGAACGAGTTTCTTTGCACTCGTACTGATTACTCGAGTCTAACGGAACTGACGGAAGTCAATTTGGAGTACGTTTGGTCACTGTACCCCAATGACTTTGTTGTGACGCACAACGATACTCAAAATGGTTGTTTTTTCTAAACAACCTCGGATTGAAATGGAACGAGTTCCATTGCACTCGTATTGATTACACGAGTCTAACGAAACTGACGAAAGTCAATTTGGAGTACGTTTGGTCACTGTACCCCAACGACTTAGTTGTGACGCATAACGATACTCAAAATGGTCATTTTCCCTAAACGACCTTGGATCGGAATGGAACGAGTTCCGTTGCGCTCGTATTGGTCATACGAGTCTAACATAATTGACGAAAGCCAATTTGGAGTTCCCTGTCACAATATATTAAGATTGAGGTTACTTTCTATCTCTAGGGTTACTTTTATTGGGTCCACTAGGGTCTAGTGACCCAATAAAAGTTGGGATGTTACACCCGGGCCTTTTCCGGGTCCTACTCGCTCAGCCTTCAGCTGACTTGCACTTTCTCGGGCCTCCCGCCCTTGCTAATGACTTCTTTCTCTTTTATCTCCTCTACTACCTCCAACCTGGTCTTAGCTTCCATCGCCCTGTCGACCTCTTCCGCCTCTCCCTTCCACGAGATGGTGTTGACAGCTGTGACGTAGCATTGGCGGGCCACCTTGGGGTCTCCACGGACCCGGACTTGCAGTCCTCCTATGCTGTATTTCAAGCATTGATGGTAAGAGTAGGGCACACACTTGAATGCGCTAATGAGGGGGCGTCTGAAGATCGCGCTATAACTGCTCGGTGCATCCACGATGATGAACCGACAATTCTTCGACGTCCCCCCTAAGGTGACAAGGAGCTCCACTCCTCCCACGACTTCCCTTCTTTCCCCTGAAAAACCGAAGAGCGGCCCGTCCGACGCGACCATCCTCCTTGCTTCCACCTTCATTTCGTCGAAGGCCTTCTTGAAAACCATGTTCACCAAACTCCCGTTATCTACCAGGATTCGGGAGACCGTGAAATTCTCCACCGCGACCTCGATCACTAGCGCGTCGCAGAAGGGTTCTTCGGGCGTCGGCATATCTTTTGACGAGAAGGTGATCTTATCCACTGGGAGTGCGGTTCGTGAGGTTGCGACAATGCTTCGACAGTAGATGACATGGAGGCTCCTCTTGTGGGTGGCCTCGATCCCTACCCCTTCGTGGATCACCCTTATCCTGCCTAGTGCCCCCCTAGTCTACCCGGGCCTCGCACCGGTCTTCCTCCTCTGTTCCCTCTCCTCTTCCTTATCTTTTGTCTCCTAGCAGCAACTGCTCTCCCCCCGCAGGGGCCCTTCTCCCTTCCCTGACTTCCAAGAATCTGGGGCAGGTGGCTGTCGCGTGACCTTCCACCTGATGGAAGTCACAAAAGGGTAACACCCTCATATCCCTTCTTTCTCCGCCACCGCCACCACCAAAGCGGTTCCTTCTCCCTCTCCTTCCTTGGCCGACCGCCATCGCGTGTTGAGGCTGAGGATGCACAGGCCTCGGGCCCTGATGCCACCCCGGAGGGTTGAAATGCCCTTGTCCTCCATGGAAATTTCCACCTCCTTGAAAATTGCCTCTTCCTTGGCCCTGAGGGGGCACTCCTGTTGGCCTCCAGGCCGTTCAGTTGGTCGGTGGTTTATCCTTCTCCATCTTCCTTCTTCTGTTTTACACCAATAGGAATATATCTCACATCATTTTTTGCGTCTTCCATGTTGAACCGTATGACCAGATCATCTATATACTTGATTTGATTGATGAGCAAACTTGCACTGCTTCTTTGTATATGCATTCCCAGAAAATATTTTACTTGTCCAAGATCAGTCATCTCAAACTCATTTTCCATTTTTTATTTGATTTGGGCAAGTTCTATAGAGTCTGACCTTTTTATAAGAAGATCATCAACATAGATACATAACAAGGTATATGTTTTTTCATTTCTTTTAAAATATAGGGCTGGCTTAAGATCAGTTTTGGTAAAACCAAAGTTTAATAAGCTTGAATCTATTTTGCAATTCCAAGCTCGAGGGGCTTGTTTAGCCCATATAAAGCTTTCCTTAGTTTATAAACTTTGGTTTTATTTTTCACAAGCTCATAGCCTTCCAGTTGCATGACATAAATTTCTTCTTTTATTTCTCCATTTAAGAAAGATGATTTAACATCCATTTGGTACACCAGGTAATCACATTGGGTGGCTATAACCAAAGATTATTCTTATTAACTCAAATCTTGCTACAATAGCAAATGTTTCAAAGTAATCAATGCCTGGTTTTTGGGAATAACTCTTAGCAACTAATATGGCTTTGTGTTCAAGGATGGGCCCATCTTCATTATATTTTATTTTGAAGAGCCAGTTTAGCCCTATGGCTGACTTATCTTCAAGTTTATCAACTAGATCCCAAGTTTTGTTTTTATTGATCATGACAAACTCTTCATTCATGGCATTTATCCAGCACTGATTTGTTGTAGCTTCTTTATAGCAGTTTGGTTCTACTACAGATAAGGCTAAATTACAGTCCTCATAAATTTCTGAAAGCAATCTATAATGCTGTGGAGATGAAGATTCAGAGGAGACATCTGATAGATTACCTAATGAATCACTTGTACTTCCTATATCGTGAGCGGATGGCTGAGCTTCTTTAGTTGTGATAGGTTCTTTTGAGGAATCTTCATTGTTGTAGAGTTGAGCAACCCTCTTTGGTATCTGATCCATTGGAGCATCCCACTGCCACTCTTCTTCTTCTGCAACTTTAACATCTCTGGATATTATAAGCTTGTTATTTGATGGGCTGTATAATTTATAGACTTTTGATTCTTCACTGTAGCCTAATAGAATAGTTTTTTCACTCTTCAAATATAATTTAGTTCTTTTGTCTGTTGGAAGTAAGTTGTAGGCTATACTTCCAAAGATTTTGAGATGATTAATTTGGGCTTTCTTGCCATGCCAAGCTTCATATGGTGTGCTATTTTTTAGAGCTTTTGTAGGTGCTCTATTTAGCAGGTAGCTAGCAGTATTTACTGCCTCTGCCCAAAAGGATTATGACAGATTCTTCTCATGTAGCATACACCTTGCAATTTCCACTATAGTTCTGTTTCTACTTTCAACGATGCCATTTTGTTGGGGGTTCCTCTTACTGCCAGTTCCCTCTTAATTCCATTGTTTTTACAAAACAAGGTGAATTCATTGCTTAGGAATTCTCCTCCCATGTCAGTTCTTATAGTATTGATGAGCATTTCTTTGCCTTTTTCAACTTGCTTGTTAAAATTAACGAATTGCTTAAAGGTTTCTGACTTGTGTTCAAGAAGGAATACCCATTGCCTTCTACTATAGTCATCTACCAGTAGAAGATAATAACGTTTTCTTGATAGGGATGGACTCGGAGCTGGTTCCCATACATCCATGTGAAGTAACTCAAGTAGCTTGGTGGCTCTACTATTGCTCTGTTTGGGAAAAAGTGTTTTGTGTAATTTATTCAGGGCACATCCTTCGCATGGCCTTTGTTCTGTTTGTACGGCGGGTAGCCCTAAAACAAGTTTTTCCCTACATAATTTTGTAAGGTCATGAAAATTCAAGTGACCATACCTTTTATGCCATATCTTTGAAGCAGAGGGGACATTACTCAGCAACGCATGCTCCTGTATGGGCGGCAATGTCAAGTAAAAAATCTTATTGTTGGTCATTTGAGTAGAGGCTATTTGGGTTCCATTTTTCTTAGAAATCTGACATTATTCTTAATTAAATACAACTTTATATCCTCTATTAACTAGTTGACAAACACTTAAAAGGTTGTGAGCAATTCCTAGGGCAAATTGTACATCGTGTATGTACTGTGCTTGTCCATATTTGTCTTGAACAGAGATAATTCTTTTTTCCTTTTATAGTTTTGGTGTTTCCATCTCCAAGGACCACTTGAGATTTTTCTTCTTTATTTAACCAAACAAAGGCTTCTTTGAGGTTGGTCATATGATTTGAGCAACCACTATCTAAGTACCATGTGCTTTCATTTTGTTTTTCTTTGTTGGAGTTAGAATAGAACACTCAGCCTATCTCTTTATCATGTTTCTTATCTTTTTTCCCTTCTTTCATTCTCAGTTCTTTCTTGGAACCAACAATCTTTTTTAAAGTGAGTTGGATTCCTACATCTTCTACATTTATAGAAGCAATCTTGGGCTTCATGATTACTTCTTTTACACAAGTTGCACATTAGTGTTAGTTTGCTTTTTTCACTAACAACTTTTTCATTTAGATTGACCTTACTTTGGAAGGCTTGCTCAAGATGTATCTCTTCATATCCTTTCTCTCTTTCCACATGAGCTTGTAGGGATCCTATTAGCTCATTTAAGGAGAGAGTGTTAAGGTCTTTGGCTTCTTGAATAGCTATTGTTACAACAACATATTTTCTAGTTATGGTTCTCAAGACTTTTACTATCATTTTATTTTCTTCTATAGTTTCACCATAACACTTAATTTGGTTGGTTATGACAGTGATTCTATGTATGTATTGATTGATATTCTCATTTTTTTTTCATTTTGAGAGTATCAAAGTCTTGCCATAAATTCAAAATTTTGATCGATATTACCTTCGTGGAGGCTTGGTACTCAATCTTGAGAAGGTCCCATGCTTCTTTCGATGTTGTGGCCCCCATTATGCTCAGAAATATGCTTCTCCCTACCCCTTGTTGGATGTACAGGAGGGCTTTGGCATTCTTCTTTAGTTATTCATTGTAAGTGTTCACCGTTGTCGGAACCCAATTTTGAAGAGGATTTGTGGTTGTTGGTTGAACGAACCCATTTTGAACTATGCCCCATTGTCCCTGAGAGAAGAATAATGTCCTCATTTGGAAATGCCAAAAATCAAAGTCATCTCCTTCAAATATTGGAACTCCTGTAGGTGAATATTAGAAATTTTGTAATGATTGGTTGCTTGAGGATGCCATGTGATGAGTAAGAAAGGGACATGCAGGAAGAGCAAGATGATTCAATGCAAATGCAAGCAGCAGAGCCTTGGCTACTTCTGATGGTAGAAAGCAAACACTCACAGGTCTCCAACCGGCTGCTCTGATACCATGTTAAGATAGTAAAATCAGGATAGGTGGGGAAGGTGAAGGATTTCATGTGCATCGGAAGGGCAGAATTTAAAAAAAAATTAACACCCAAAACCAAACGACGCACGGGAACGGATATCTCATACACAATGCAACCCATTAAACCCTAACTCATCACACCTAATCCATCACATGCGTTAAGAATTGTACCTCTAGAGAATGAAATCTCTAGGTGAAGAGCGGAATGTTGATGACGCGACGAAGTGATTCCGTTTACAACGGACTCCTTGAGAACTCTAGGTTCACCTTGAACCCAAACAGCCGCACCAAGCACGCTATTGATCGGAGGAGGAGGTGGATTTTCCTTAGACAACAAATCCCTGACTAGATCGGAAATGGGATGCCGCAAGATTTCTGTCGGAAAGAGCGCAGCACCGACGACAACAAGGAGGACATGAAAACCACCAACAGGAGCTGTCGGAACCTGCACTCCCCTACCGACAGAGGGAGAGAAGTTGGTCGTTCACCGCAGTAGCAGACGGACACAGTCGCGACTTGCGACAGAGGGAATGAGGCGGCTCGGGGAGCAGGGCAACCGCTGCTCTGCAGTGCGACAATCAGGACAAAGGGATCGCCAGAAGAGGAAGCGGCAGGGATCGGTCGGCGTGACCTCTAGCAGATCGCGAATGCCGCTCTCCTCTCAGAAATCCGGGCGGCGCACTTGAAGACTCCCAGGCTTCCGATCGGGTTTTTTTCTTAGGGTTTCATTTCTCACTCCATACGAATATATATACTCATACATTCTTAAAAGGAGTCCAAGAGGCTAAACGCACACCCAAAGGCTAAAATGCGCTTTGATGCCCTCATAAAATTCTCCACATTCGTGTCTCTCCCATCTAAAATGTGAGAGCGAATATGCGAGTGACATTTGTGCTTACAAAAACGCAACATACATTTTATTATACAGCTTCGTCATCAACTGACGCTCGTATAATTGCACAAATTGATTGTTGTCTAAGGGTGTCGATTTACGACGACACGCATGTGCGTTCATCACATATATTGGGCACTTATGTTACCAAAGCCATATATCATATGAGCCGACATGAGGCTATTACTATTCATTTGGTGTGACCTTAGAGAGAAACCACGACGTTGAGGCGGCGAGATGATAACCTTTATCATGATCTATAAGAGGCTTATCACGACATTATAGATGTGAAATTTTTCGAATCTTTATGAAGCGAGCAGGAGTTAGTCAACTTAGAGTTCACAAGCCAAACAATCAGAACCAAATGGAGGCAAGCAAGTGATGTTTATTGATAGCAACTTCAAATTACAAGGCAAGGCATGCTTGGCGAGACATGATTTCGCCAGCACAAACACCAAAGGAAAAAATACAAGTTGAAGAAACTTGAGACCGCGCGGTCTCCCTTGCAACCTCAGCAACTTGCCAAACCGCAACCCGCTGCCGATCTCAGAACAACACCAGACCGTCGATCAGACCACACCCCTCCTTCCGAACTCCTGATCCTCCCGAACTCCAGCAACACAACTCCAAGCCGCAGACCGCCCAAAGACTTTCAGAGGAAGAGGTGATTGCTGCTGCCCGCACTATCCGCAGAAGCTGCACAAAAAGAGTTCAATCAGCAGACCGCCCGGTCACACAAATAGAGACCGCAGGAAAGAAGAGAACTCAGCTTACACTTAGTGTGTCTTAATTATTGCTGCCGATGGGTCCTATTTATAGGCGTGAGACCTGATCCAGTCACCACCCTATGAGATAGGATCACCACCCTCCAGACCACGCGACCTGACCGGTCACACCGCGCGATCAGCAACAGTACTCCTGCTTCATTTTGGTGAACTCGACAGCTTCAACATCAACTATGAAAGACCGCCACTCTCACAGCAGATCGCGACTCCAAGGGAGATCGCCAGACCGCCCGAATCTGTTCACCCCCTGTGTTCGTCCGAGACCGCGAACACAGCCAGTTCGCCATCAACTCGCGAACTCAAGTCCGCAAGCCGGTCTCCACCTGAGACCGCGAACAACATCCAGCTCGCATACCAGTCTCCTCCTGAGACCGCGACCTGAGACTGCGCGACTAAGACCCTTAGTTCGCGAATACCACCAGAAATCCCGGTCAGCTACCAGACCGCATTCTGAAAAACCTGGATCAACCTGTGCGGTCACACCAGACCGCCACAGCCTTGAAGAAGACAGCACGTCACGCGATCACGCACAGATCGCGCACACCTGAAGACGATCAACCCACCATGCAGTCACAGACAGACCGCGCGGCCTTCACCTTTAGCCGCCTTGGACCCGTACCAGCGATCAAGCCAGGAGACCGCAGCTAGGCTTAGACAAGCCAGACCGCAGAGGCAGACCCCAGGCCGTGCGGTCACGCCAGACCGCCCGACCTCCTCCCAGACCGCCCAGGTCCAAAAGTCCTCTAACTTCCACTTCAACAATTTCAACACTCCCCCTTGAAGTGGGAAGTTGAAACTAGGCCCAGTAGGCTCCTTAGCCGTGTGAACGACCCTTTCGCCAGCGCCTTTGTGAATATGTCCGCCACGTTGTCCGCACTCCGCACATGCTTGACCGAAAGAGATCCCTCCAGCACCTTCTCCCGTATGAAGTGATGCTCGATCTCGATATGCTTGGTCCTCGCGTGACAAACTAGATTGGTACCCAGTTTGAGAGCACTCTCGTTGTCACCGCGTAGCAGAGTCGGCTCCCGAACCTCCTTGTGGACGTCTCCCACCAACCTCCTAAGCCAGATGGCTTCCTGAGCTGCCAAGGCCGAAGCCTTGTATTCCGCTTCCGTGGTGGAGACCGACACGGAATCCTGCTTCTTGCTGCACCATGATATAGCTGTAGGTCCCGTCATGAAGACAAATCCAGATGTCAACTTCCGATCATCCGAATCTCCCCCGTAGTCAGCATCCATGTACCCATGCACCTCGAAGCCCGCATCCCTCCTGTATAGGAGACCCATGTCCGAGGTCGCCTTGACATACTTCAGAATGTTATTGGCTGCTAGCAGATGAGGTACCCGTGGCTCCGCCATATATCGACTCACTCTGCCAACTGCATATGCAATATCCGGCCTCATGATCGTCAGATAAATCAAGCTCCAACCAGAGCTCGGAACATCAACGGATCTTGCAGAATCCTCCCCTCATCCTTGCGAAGTTTTGTGGCCTTCTCTAGAGGTGTGGAAGTGCACTTCCCTTCCTTCATGCCGAATTGCTCCACGATTCGCTCCGCATATCCGGCCTGGTTCACCAACACTACACCTTCCTTCCTCTGCACCTTGAGTCCAAGGAAATGGTGAAGCTCACCTAAGTCCTTCATCTCGAACCTGATAGACAGCTCGGCTCGAAGCTGCGGTACCTCCTCCTTCGAGTTCCCCGTCACGATCATATCGTCGACGTATAGTAGCACGATGACTTGAAGCTCCCCACTCTTCTTGACGAACAAGCTTGAGTCTGAGTCTGAAGCACCAAATCCACAGAATATGAGGTATTCTGCGATCTTCCCGTACCACGCCCTCGGCGCTTGCTTCAACCCATACAGGGCCTTCTTCAACTTGCAGACATGCTCCGGAAAATCTTCAGACACAAAACCTGGTGGCTGGACCATGAAGATATCCTTGTCAATCTCACCGTACAAGAAAGCATTCTTGGCATCGAGCTGCCAAATCTCCCATCCACTGAACGCCGCCAAGGCAATGATGAACCGAACTGAAATCATTTTTGCCACCGGACTGAAAGTCTTCTCGTAGTCTTCACCGTATTGCTGCGAGAACCCCCGAGCTACAAGACGAGCCTTGTACCGCTCTATGCTGCCGTCAGCTTTCTTCTTGAGCTTGTAGACCCACTTGCATGTTACAGGAGTGGTGCCCTTAGGCTTTGGTACAAGAGACCAGGTCTCATTCTTCTCGAGAGCTGCCATCTCTTCTTGCATTGCAACGTCCCACTCCTTCACACCTCTGGCCTTCTCAAAGCTCGATGGCTCCCTCTCATCCAAGGGACCAGCGAAGAAACATGAGACGAAGCTCAATGCGTTTCCTCCTGTATAACGATCAAGGGCGACGATCGCTCGCTTCGACCTCCTCAGCTCCATCCCCTGAACCGCATTATCTTCAGCTGCTTCTTCCCTAGCTCCTCTTCCAGACGTGCTAGGAGCATCGCTCCCCCTGCTCCCTGAACCAGAAGCCCCCGTCTCGGAACTAGAAGGAGATGGACCACCTGGTGACACAGGTAGCTCCACATGAAGATCCTCCACAGCTTTCTCCGGCACCTCCACCCTGCTCTCTGGTAGCTCCACATCAGAAGACCCCTTGTAATATGTCACCTCATCGAACACGACGTCGCGAGATACCACAAACCTCCGCGTCTCCGGGTCCATGTACTTCCATCCTTTCTTCCGCTCATCGTATCCCACGAAGACTAGCTTCCTTGCTTTCGCATCTAGCTTCGTCCGAAGAGCATCTGGAACATGCACGTAGCAGGTGGAACCAAACACCCTATGGTGTGCCACGCTTGGCTTCTCCTTGAACATCATCTCATGCGGAGTCAACATGTTGATGGGACTCAAAGGCATCCTGTTGATGACGTAGGCAGCACAAGACATTCCCTCCGCCCAGAAGGACTTTGGGATACTCTTGGCATGCAGCCAACACTTGCAGGTCTCCGTCAGATGACGGATCTTCCGCTCTGCAACTCCGTTCTGCTATGGAGTATGTGCACAAGTGAGCTCTCTCTGGATGCCTGCCTTCCTGCAAAATGTAGAGAACTCACTGGAGGTGAACTCCCCTCCGTTGTCAGTCCTCAGCTTCTTCACCCGCAGTCCTAGGCGACCCTCCACGAGCTCCTTGAACTCCACAAACTTGGCAAACGCCTCCTCCTTCTCCTTCAGGAAACATACCCAGACATATCTGGTGTAATCATCGATCAACACCACCATATATCAGCTGCCTCCGAGGCTTGGGGTAGCAGTAGGTCCCATTAAGTCACCGTGGATGCACTCCAACGACACACTACTCCTTGTCCGCGACTTGTCAAACGGTAGTCGATGAGACTTGCCGAACTGACATCCCGCGCAAACATGACCTTCACCGTAGGAAGATAGACTTGGCAGGCCCTTGACCAGACCTCTCACCTCCATAGCTTTCAGCTTGTCCATCCCTACGTGCCCCAACCTCTCATGCCATATAACGGCACCATCATTCGTCTTCATCTTGTCGATGTAGGAACTAGTCGATAAAACGAACAAGTCCTTTGCCCGTCTCCCGACATGGACGACCTCGGCCTTTACAACCTCAAAATTTCGTAGAAACTTTACTTCTGTTGGGCCGAACAGAACGTGATACCCAGCGTCTACGACGTTGGTCACAGAGAAGAGGTTTTTTCTCATACCAGGCACGTGATAGACACTCTTCAAAGTAAGTGGCCCTCTATCACTGCCCAAGGAAACAACCCCCACCTTCTTTACTGGATGCACAGTATTATCAGCAGTAATGATTGCATTATTACCTGTATAGGGCTGTGCAGAAGAAAGCTTGGTCTCGTCTCCGGTGAGGTGATGACCACACCCCGAGTCCACGATCCAGTCTTCCAGATAGTTGATAGGAGCAGAAGCTCCAACAGAAGCCGAGAAGGCTCCTCCCGAACCTCCTTCAAAGTGCCTGGCCTCAGCTTCCTCCTTCTCCGCAGCATGCCCAGCTTGGGTGACCACCTTGCAATCCTTCCTGATGTGGCCATACTTGCCACACTTGAAGCACTTCGGACCTTCACCCTTCTTCTTCCCGTCATCCTTGGGAGCATACCCCCTTTCCTGCTGCCCAGAAGTTGAAGGTCCATAGCCTCCTCCAGCGGTTTTCTTCTTCTTATCCCACTTCTTCTTCTTCCCCGAGAAGAGCACTTCTCCATCTCCCCCAGCCACCGACACCCCCGCCATCTGCCTTGCCAAACTTTCTTGCGATGCGAGCAAGTTCTCCAGCTCCAACAGAGACGGTTGATTTGCCCATCCCTGTACCGACGTCACAAAAGCAACATATTCCTTCCGCAAGCCGCGGATGATGTGCCTCTTCAGCTTCGCGATAGACTCATCAGGATCCAATGCTGAGATTTCAGCGCACAAGTTCTTCATCTTCAGAAAGAAAGTGGAGATAGAAAGATCACCCTGAGCTGACCTTGCCAGCTCATTCTCCAAGAACTGTAGCCTTGCTATATTCTTCTTGTTAAACAGCCCATCCAGGGCTCTCCAGATCTCCGCAGCTGATCCACATCCCAGAATGTGATCAAACAGATCAGGTGAAATTGCTCTCTTCAGAGTGAACTCTGCCTTCGCATTCGTCCTCCTCCAAGTTCTCACCTCAGCCCCATTATCCCCTTCCGGGATAACTTCCTGCGTTTGATCTCCTCCAACTACCTCCCAGAGGTCCTCACCTAGAAGATAGCTTTGCATACACGACTTCCACTTCTTGAAGTTAGTCGATGTAAGCAACTCAATTCCAAGACCCCTCGCTTCCATTGCTCTACCACTGGTTCCTTCTTCACAAAGGCGATGGCTACTCTAAGTTACTCACTGCTCAACCACTCAAACCTAGCTCTGATACCATGTGAAATTTTTCGAATCTTTATGAAGCGAGCAGCAGTTAGTCAACTTAGAGTTCACAAGCCAAACAACCAGAACCAAATGGAGGAAAACAAGTGATCTTTATTGATAGCAACTTCAAATTATAAGGCAAGACATGCTTGGCGAGACATGATTTCGCCAGCACAAACACCAAAGGAAAAAATACAAGTTGAAGAAACTTGAGACCGCGCGGTCTCCCTTGCGACCTCAGTAACTCGCCAAACCACAACCCATTGCCGGTCTCTAAACAACACCAGACCGCTGATCAGACCACACCCCTCCTTCCGAACTCCTGATCCTCTCGAACTCCAGCAACACAACTCCAAGCCGCAGACCGCCCGAACACTTTCAGAGTAAGAGGTGATCGCTGTTGCCCGCACTATCCGTAGAAGCTGCACAAAAAGAGTTCAATCAGCAGACCGTCGGGTCACACAAATAGAGACCGCAGGAAAGAAGAGAACTCGGCTTACACTTGGTGTGTCTTAATTATTGCTGCCGATGGGTCCTATTTATAGGCGTGAGACCTGATCCAGTAACCACCCTATGTGATAGGATCACCACCCTCTAGACCGCGCGACCTGACCGGTCACACCGCGCGATCAGCAACAGTACTCCTGCTTCATTTTGGTGAACTCGCCAACTTCAACATCAACTATGAGAGACCGCCACTCTCACAGCAGATCGCGACTCCAAGGGAGATCGCCAGACCGCCCGAAGCTGTTCACCCCCTGTGTTCGTCCGAGACCGCGAACACAGCCAGTTCGCCATCAACCCGCGAACTCAAGTCCGCATGCCGGTCTCCACCTGAGACCGCGAACAACATCCAGCTCGCATACCAGTCTCCTCCTGAGACCGCGACCTGAGACCGCGCGACTAAGACCCTTAGTCCGCGAATACCACCAGAAAGCCCGGTCAGCTACCAGACCGCATTCTGGAAAACCTGGATCAACCTGTGCGGTCGCACCAGACCGCCACAGCCTTGAAGAAGATAGCACGCCACCCGATCACGCACAGATCGCGCACACCTGAAGATGATCAACCCACTACGCGGTCATAGACAGACCGCGCGGCCTTCACCTTCAGCCGCCTTGGACCCGTACCAGCGATCAAGCCAGGAGACCGCAGCTAGGCTTAGACAAGCCAGACCGCAGAGGCAGACCGCCAGGCCGTGCGGTCACGCCAGACCGCCCGACCTCCTCCCAGACCGCCCAGGTCCAAAAGTCCTCTAACTTTCACTTCAACAATTTCAACAATAGACGCCTCGATGTCATAGTTGCAAGGTGCCTAAAAAGGGATGACCTGTGTCTATCCGTGTCACATGATATCATAAATATTGTGTGAAAGAGGTCCGTGTCATTTTCACACTATATTTGTCTTTCTTGGTCTCACAAGTGAGTTGTATTTATAACTACGTTAGTTATAATGCATGTTACACAACCTCGCCTTGCTAAGGGGCCCGACTATATCATTACCAAAATATTTTGGGGACAAACCGATATTTCGATGTGCACATTTTCTACTCGCGAGTATGAACAACGAATCATAGTATTTATTCCCACCATTAGATGGTATTCAACTACAATCACATTGCTCACACCGACACGCTAAATCTACACTTCTCATATCTCAATGATAGACGTGTTGTAAACATTATTGACACTTAACACATTCCACATAATGTTACAACATAAATTGGGTCAATATCAATATGTATGAAGTTTTACACATACATACTCATATGATTAAATGATAACCATTTATCAACATTTATAGAACTCAAATGTACTTCAATCCATATGACAATCTTAGACCGGTAATCAATGTTCCTCTTTGATCACCACGATTCTGAAAAACAAGAGATTACACGACATAACAAATCATGGTTCTATGGTTTAAGACCAAGAGCATCTTCCCAAACCTTATATGATACAAGTCACATAATCAAGGAACAGAATGTTACAACATTCTAAAGAAAACATGAACATACAGTAAAAATATTGGGAAAGAGACAACTTTCAAAACACCACTTCCTTCAGTCTCCCACTTGTTTTTAAAGTTTCTCAAACAATAGAAACTACGAAAGAAAAGGAGCAACCTTTTAAATCACTCATCAAGCCACTCTCCATGGTCTCGTAACCCCATGGATTCGAAATGAATTTCACCCTTGGCTTGAGATAAAGGTTTGGTGAAAGGATCAGTTGTGTTGCTTCTAGTGTCTATCCATAAAAGTGCAATTTTCCCTTCCTCGATGAAGTCCCGCATCACAAAATACTTTCTATCCATGCATTTTGTCTTGTGATGCGACCTTGGCTCCTTGATTTGAGAAATGGAGGCACTATTGTCGCAAAACAACTTCAAGGGGGCTTCACTCGATGGAACAACTCCAAGTTCTTCGAGGAACTTCTTTATCCAAACTCCCTCTTTGCTGGCTTCCGCAGCCGCCATGACTTCTGCCGCGGTGGTTGAGTCGGCGGTCGTTGATTGTTTCCAACTGCGCCAACTCACGGCCCCACCATTCAGAAGGAAAACGAATGCAGACTGAGATTTCCTATCGTCAGGATCAATCATGAAACTAGCATCCGTATAGCCTTGTACAACTAGTTCCTTACTCCCACCAAAAACAAGGAACTTATTCTTGGTCCTTTTCAGGTACCTAAGAATATTTTTGACAGCGGTCCAATGATTAGGACCGGGTGAAGCTTGATGTCGGCTCGTTATGCTTAGAGCATATGCAACATCCAGTCTTGTACAGGTCATGACATACATGATGGAACCTATGGCGGAAGCATAGGGAACATTCTTCATGTATTCAATGTCTGTGTGCGTTGATGCACATTGAGACTTTCCCAACTGTAAAGAAGTCTTCATTGGCACGTTTCCTTTCTTAGAGTTTTCCATGTGAAACCTTTCTAAGACTTTGTCAATGTAAATACTTTGACTTAGGCCAATGAGTCTTCGAGACCTATCCCTATATATCTTAATCCCCAAGATATATTGGGCTTGTCCCATGTCCTTCATTGAAAAAATTATTTTCAATGAGTCTCTTGTTTGTTCCATTAGAGGTATATGATTGCCAATTAATAATATATCATCTACGTACAATACCAAAAATATGATGTAACTCCCACTAGCCTTCTTGTATACACAAGGTTCTTCCTTACTTTGAATGAAACCGAGGGCTTTCACCACATCGTCAAAGCGTTTGTTCCAACTCCTTGCGGATTGCTTCAAACCATAAATGGCCATTAGAAGTCTACATACTTTCTCGATGTTGTCCGGATCTTCAAAACCTTGAGGTTGCACCATGTACACTTCCTCAACTAGTTTTCCATTTAGGAAAGCTGTTTTGATATCCAACTGCCATATTTCATAGTCATGGAATGCGGCGATTGCCAACATGATCCGAATTGTTTTGAACATTACAACCGGCGAGAAGGTTTCATCGTAGTCAATCCCTTGAATTTGACTAAAACCTTTTGCTACAAGCCTTGCTTTATAGGTTGTTAGGTTCCCATTCATGTCCATCTTCCTCTTGAAAATCCACTTGTTTGGAATGGCTTTCTTTCCATCAGGAAGGTCAACCAAGTCCCACACTTGATTGTCATACATGGATTGCATTTAAGATCTCATGGCCTCTAACCAGGCCTCTGAATCTTTCCCTCCTAATGCTTCTTCATAGGTTAGGGGATCTTCAGTGTCTATCACCAACACTTCATGAAAACCCATGTAAAGGTCGGGCTTTCTTTTCACCCTTGTAGACCTTCTGAGTTCCATTTGCTCATTCTGTTCACCTTGAGGCTCTCGAATTTCTTCTACTACCTCTTGTGGAATCAATTCATGTTCAGCATGAGCCAAGCAACCGCCTTGTGGCGTATTGTGAAACTCCTCAACACAAATTTGTGGAGGTGGATTATCCACACTCCCACTGAGCAAAGGAACCATATGTGATAACTCGTGATCATCTCGAATTTCAAAATTCAACTCATGATCACTACCTTGTAGGTCCTCTTGAGTTTCCTCAAGTGTTATCCTACGATCACATCCTTTAATTCTTTCGAGAAACTCCTTCTTTAAGAATGTAGCACCTTTCTTTACGAATGTAATATTCGTCGACTTGTGCCAAAAACTATACCCTTTGGTTTCTCTTGGGTATCCTATGAAAAAAACATTTGTCCGCTTTGGGTTCCAATTTTGTCGATTGCATTCGTTTTACAAATGCTTCGCAACCCCAAATTTTAAGGAAAGATAAATTAGGCGGTTTTCCAAACCATGCATCATATGGAGTTTTGTCAACAGATTTTGTTGGAACAATATTTAAAGTGAGAATTGCAGAAAGAAGTGCATGACCCCAAAAATATATAGGTAGATCGGTCTGGCACATCATGGAACGAACCATGTCTAGCAGGGTTTGGTTTCTCCTTTCAGAGACACCATTCCACTGCGGGGTGCCAGGTGGAGTAAGTTGTGGTACAATACCATGCTCCTTCAAGTAAGCAGTGAACATGTTGCTCAGGTACTCACCTCCACGATCGGTTCTTAAGACTTTAATTCTCTTGTCAAGTTGGTTCTCTACTTCATTTTTGTACTCCTTGAATTTCTCAAGGGATTCACTTTTATGCCTCATGAGATAAACATAGCCATATCGGCTATGATCATCTGTGAAGGTAATGAAGTACCTATAACCTTCTCTAGCACTTGTACTCATTGGACCGCATACATCTGAATGTATCAATTCCAACAAGCCGTTCGCTCTAGCACCTTTCTTGCCGAAAGGTGTCTTGGTCATTTTTCCAGTTAAACATGATTCGCATGTCCCAATTGCATCTAAATCAAATGAATTCAGAAGATTCGTTTGATGCAATTTCCTTATGCGTTTCTCGTTTATATGACCAAGACGATGGTGCCATAAGAGTGTCTCATTTATATGAGATACCTTGAGTCTTTTGTTATTGACATTCATAACATGTTTATCTTCCAATATTAAGCAAATATAATCCATTAGAAATGAAAGCATTTGCGTAAATTAAACCATCCTTCTCAATTGTCATTTGTGAATTTTCAATCACAAAATGAAAACCTTCTGCATCTAAACATGATACAGATATAATGTTTCTCAAAATGGAAGGGACATGATAAACATCTTTCAAAATTAAAACTAAACCACTAGATAAATGAAGGTCTAAGGTGCCAACTGTAACCGCGAAGATTCTTGCACCATTCCCGACCTTCAACACAACCTCTCCTTTAGAGAGCGTTCTTCTATCCCTTAGTGACTGCACATTAGAAACTAAGTGAGCACATGATCCGGTATCTATTACCCAATCAAGGATAGTTGTGGTTAAGTTTAAATTCAGTTCAATAACATATATACCTTTAGGGCGCTTGCGTTCGATCTTGCCTTCATCCAAGTCCTTTTTGTACTTGGGGCAGTTCATCTTGTAGTGTCCCTTTTCATGACAATGGAAACACTCGGTGATATCTGTTGGAGAGTTCTTCACCTTGCTTCCCTTGGAGTTGCTCACATGAGCTGCTCCCTTATTGCCTTTATAGGAGGAACCTCTACTTGTATTTTTGATTGCACCTTTGCATTTATTTTTAAAGGGCTTCTTGCTACTCGACACAACGGCCAAGACAGTATTCGCCTTTGTCTTGCCCATATCTACCTCAGCTGTCTTGAGGGCGTTATGGAGCTCATTCATGGTCATCTTCCTTTCACGCATATGGTAATGCATTATGAAGTCCTTGTAGGAATAAGGAAGTGACCCTAGAATGATATCCTCAGCTATGTCATCAGGAAATTGAGAATTTAGCTTCTCCAATTTCTCCAGATAACCTTGCACCTTAAGGAAGTGCACTGAGACCGATTCACCTTCCACCATCTTACACCTTGTGAGTGCTATGGTGGTCTTATAGCGCTCCTTCCGGGCACTATCGGTGAACATTTTCTCAAGTTGCGCTATGATTTCCTTAGCAGGGGTATCGAGAAATTTCCTTTGTAATTAATCGCCAATACTGGCCAAGATCAATGTCTGCACGACACGCTGATGTTCATTCCATTTCTTTTGTTCCTCCTTTTCAACATCGGTTGGTTTGCCTTTCTCCTTCTCTTCTGGGCAATTTCCATCCAGAATTTGTTGGAGATTTTCCAAACGCAACACAATGTTCAACTTGAGGATCCAATCAGAATAGTTTGAACCATCATTAGCAAGGGGACTTTTATCAATCATGGAACGCAGAAAATTTGGCAGGGTTGACATGATTCTAAAAGAAAAAGAGGGAAAACATTTTACTTAAAGTTCATTAAAAGAAACTGTTGCTATGTTAAAAGAAACATTAACACAACTCAGCACAAGATCCTTTCCAAACAAGCGGACTCATCCATTCGTTTGTCCAGGTAGGTACAAGCACCAATCACAACCTTTAAGCGAAGCTTAACTCTTATGACTCTTGAACAAAATTAGTATATGTTTTAGATTAAAACCAAAATAATTAGAAAACCCTTTCCCAAAAGATTCAAGCCTAGATCTTGAAAGCTTTGTTTAAGAAAACTCATTTTATTGGCCAACTAGTGTGGACGCGGTATTCCCACAAGGAGAGCAAATTGTGCCTCACACAGATTTAGTCCCTTGTGGCCTAATACCATGCTCACACATGTTCCACCATATCTAGTGATTGGAATCACACTCATGCTCATCCAAGATCATTAGCTTAAGTGGATAAAATGAGGAAGAAAACATCTTAAATTTTTCATTTCACATTCCATTAGGAAATGGAAGGAAATACAGAATATAACCTAACTCGCGGCATTCTAATAAAAAAATATTACATCCATCACAAACAATTACATTCCAGAGTTTGCAAAAGGAAATAAAAAGAATGCCAAAGCAGGAGAAAAAACTACTAGCCGGGACCCTAGCACTGGATAAGCCTATGTACACAACCCAACATGATTCATCTAGATCATTTTAAATCCAAAAAAAAAATCTCCTTATAATCCATACTAGGGTGGATTACGTAATATGAATCAATGGATTTGGACATAGCCAATCCAAACTGTAAGGCACCGAAACTAGCAACAAAAGAGTTACAACGCTATGAGATATCCAACCTCGCTTTGATACCACTGAAGGATTTCATGTGCATCGGAGGGGCAGAATTTAAAAAAAAATTTAACACCCAAAACCAAACGACGCACGGGAACGGATATCTCATACACAATGCAACCCATTAAACCCTAACTCATCACACCTAATCCATCACATGCGTTAGGAATTGTACCTCTAGAGAATGAAATCTCTAGGTGAAGAGCGGAATGTTGATGACGCGATGAAGTGATTCCGTTTACAACGGACTCCTTGAGAACTCTAGGTTCACCTTGAACCCAAACAGCCGCACCAAGCACGCTCTTGATCGGAGGAGGAGGTGGATTTTCCTTAGACAACAAATCCCTGAATAGATCGGAAACGGGATGCCACAAGATTTCTGTCGGAAAGAGCGCAGCACCGGCGACAGCAAGGAGGACATGAAAACCACCAACAGGAGCTGTCGTAACCTGCACTCCCCTACCGACAGAGGGAGAGAAGCCGACCATTCACCGCAGTAGCAGACGGACACAGTCGCGACTTGCGACAGAGGGAATGAGGCGGCTCGGGGAGCAGGGCAACCGCTGCTCTGCAGTGCAACAATCAGGACAAAGGGGTCGCCGGAAGAGGAAGCGGTAGGGATCGATCGGCGTGACCTCTAGCAGATCGCGAATGCCGCTCTCCTCTCAGAAATCCGGGCGGCGCACTTGAAGACTCCCAGGCTTCCGATCGGGTTTTTTGCTTAGGGTTTCATTTCTCACTCCATACGAATATATATACTCATACATTCTTAATAGGAGTCCATGAGGCTAAACGCACACCCAAAGGCTAAAATGCGCTTTGATGCCCTCATAAAATTCTCCACATTCGTGTCTCTCCCATCTAAAATGTGAGAGCGAATATGCGAGTGACATTTGTGCTTACAAAAATGCAGCATACATTTTATTATACAGCTTCGTCATCAACTGAAGCTCGTATAATTGCACAAATTGATTGTTGTCTAAGGGTGTCGATTTACGACGACACGCATGTGCGTTCATCACATATATTGGGCACTTATGTTACCAAAGCCAATATATCATATGAGCCGACATGAGGCTGTTACTATTCATTTGGTGTGACCTTACAGAGAAACCACGACGTTGAGGTGGCGAGATGATAACCTTTATCATGATCTATAAGAGGCTTATCACGACATTATAGACGCCTCAATGTCATAGTTGCAAGGTGCCTAAAAAGGGATGACCTGTGTCTATCCTTGTCACATGATATCATAAATATTGTGTGAAAGAGGTCTGTGTCATTTTCACACTATATTTGTCTTTCTTGGTCTCACAAGTGAGTTGTATTTATAACTACGTTAGTTATAATGCATGCTACACAACCTCGCCTTGCCAAGGGCCCCGACTATATCATTACCAAAATATTTTGGGGACACACCGATATTTCGATGTGCACATTTTCTACGCGCGAGTATGAACAACGAATCATAGTATTTATTCCCATCATTAGATGGTATTCAACTACAATCACATTGCTCACACCGACGCGCTAAATCTACACTTCTCATATCTCAATGATAGACGTGTTGTAAACATTATTGACACTTAACACATTCCACATAATGTTACAACATAAATTGGGTCAATATCAATATGTATGAAGTTTTACACATACATACTCATATGATTAAATGATAACCATTTATCAACATTTATAGAACTCAAATGTACTTCAATCCATATGACAATCTTAGACCGGTAATCAATGTTCCTCTTTGATCACCACGATTCTGAAAAACAAGAGATTACACGACATAACAAATCATGGTTCTATGGTTTAAGACCAAGAGCATCTTCCCAAACCTTATATGATACAAGTCACATAATCAAGGAACAGAATGTTACAACATTCTAAAGAAAACATGAACATACAGTAAAAATATTGGGAAAGAGACAACTTTCAAAACACCACTTCCTTCAGAAGGTAGACGATACTACCGTATATTTCATTTTATTAAAAAAAATATTACAAATGATACACACTGTCAGGGTGTATATTCATGCCCTTTATATAGGCAAAGCAAAAGATACAAGATGACCAAAAATTGGGATAAAGCACAGGCTTCAAAAGCATTTTCTTATCTTCTTCTTTTCAGTGACTGATGAGAACTTCTTCTTGCAGGATAAGAAGACGCTCGCTTTAATGAGAGGAATGGAGGAAGATTTGCGGCCTACGGTTTATTACGCTGATACTCTAATATAAAGTTATTATCTCCATTATTCAATTAAAATAGAAAACAAATCTAAACAAGTTTAGAATATTCAAGCAGCCAATTACTAACAGATAGAAGGAATATGTGAATAATTGGAAGGAAGACAACCTTGGCTTAATTTGCAGCACTTCACATTGTAAAAAAGTCCTGCAATCCTTTTTGCAATAACTTCATTTCTATAATATATGTTATCATATCCTGTAAATCAGCATTAGTAATTATATTTGAAATCCTGCAAATTGTGCGAAGTACAGACTCAACATGCTTGACAAATATGAAAGAAGAAGAGCAGAATCACGAAATCAGATTCGACCTGATCAAGCATTCAGGTTACGATGAAGAAGAGTAGAATCATGATGGACTCCAGTAAGATGAAATGTATTTTACAAATTGAAAACCATTGAGATGGAAGAGAAGAACTAATACTATCTTCAACATTCTATTATATTACTTGATAATTAATTAGTAATAAAATGTTTAGCTTACATAATAATATTAATTATAATAATAAAATATTTTCATAGAACATTTATTATTAATTAATAACATTTATCAATAAATTTTAATTACTACAATCAACACTCAATAGCATTTAAATAATTAATAATGATTAATATTAGTAATGAAATAAAATTAAAATTTTATGTTCAAAGATTTTCTCGCCACTATTTCAGCCAAATAGTTAAAACAATTTTCAATTTTGAACAACACTCCGAAAGCTACACATCCAAACAGTTAAAACAACTTCTCCGTTTCAAAAAGCACTACAAACGTTATTCCGCCAAACAGTATCACTGCTTCTGTAAGATCCTCTATTTTTTGAAAATTTTATCGGGTCTTATGCCCAGAACCGCCGTCTTAAGGTGACACCAACTCTCGGAAAGGTCGCGACTACAAGACGCCGATTCTGCCGGGAAATTCAACATCCAGGCCAACCATACATCACAGAGAAATTAGAGAAGAATATATACATATGATAGTCCACAATCACAAAGTGATATATAAAGTATCACTAATTGTCCACAAAGAAAAACTGAAATATCAAAGGGCTCCTGCCCAGTACATAAAGTCCTCACTACATATCGCTCGCGGAAGTAAAAGCTGCTAATCACTCACAGAACCCGTGGTCGCTGCTACTCCCGAGCTAGGTTGGCTCACCTTCTCCTGCATCGTACCCTGGTGGCGCTGGATCTCCCAGGGCAGCTCCCTGTCTCCCAATCGAAGCCCCTGTGGTGTTTGGTCACAACCGACCGTTAGTCAAAAGACTAAGCCAAGATCCCCCACCTCTCCACCAGTGACTCCTAGGCACCGAGCGGGAGGAATGAAGAGGAGGGACATCAAGGCAGAAAGTACAAGCAGATGGTGGTGACTTTAACTATCATGAAGCATATACTAAAATTATCTAATCACAGTGCCTACTTATACAATTATAATGTAACAACAGTAAGATAGTAGTAAATAAATGTCAATAAAGAAGCAGTAAAATAAATGGTAAAACAGCTAACTACCATCACAATAAAAAGGTAACCTTAACTTATAAGAATGCTCATACAAACTTATAAGTTAAGCGGTCGTTTTGTAAGACCCATCGTATAAAAGATCTCATAATAATTTATATGATGAGGTATAGGTTTTATGCAATGCTATGTATGATATGAAGTGTTATTCAAGATTTAATGATTATGTTTCACACTAGTGCAACTCACTCACACGACTCTACACGCACAGACCTTTAGTTCCCCGATTTAGAGTTAGCTAAACTCTCAGGTACCTCCCGTAGTGGCAAACGGCGGCAGTGGGTTGGGCCACCCCACTCCTAGGTCGGTATTCACACTACCAAACCTAGACCTTACATACTACTCGGTACACCAAGCTACGTGCTACGGAGCATCTTGTACTAATGCTGGAATCCACCAGTCTTTTCTTGGCTAAGTGAATGCTCACACTTGCCGAGCCAACATACTGACGTCGGTGTGAACGACTGCCCAATACAGATGACCCACCACTTATATGCACAAACACATATGCTACATTTAAACTCCCGAGCCATCGGCTCATCAGACTAACCAGTCCGTTTTAACAAACAACAAGCCACAACTTGCATCACATTCCTTTATTCAATTCACACCGAGCCCACTGCTCGCAGAACTAAACCAACCAAAACTATCTTCCCATAATAAAGGGGTGTGTGTGTGTGTGTGTGTATGTGTACTTGATAAATTGTTATTAGATTAATCTTTCTTGTTATATGCCCTATCAGTTTAAGAGTTAGTCTTGGACTTCCCGAGGTCTACCCTGTGAGGGGCTCGCAGCGGTACTATGAGGTACAATGGGATGACACCCCAAACCTCCCTTTCACAAGACACTTAATTTTATTGGTAACTACCCAACACCACTCTCTTAAGTTACTCTAGAGTTCTATAATGGATTAAGATTCATCGGTGGCATTAATGTTCTCTTGAACACCAATACTCCACTTAAGAGTATATAAATCACACCCACCACTAGGTGTTGAAACCTGCAACAGGTCTCTTGCGTTCGGACCCACTGGGGGGTATAGCCGATGCTTATTTCTCCCTCACTAGACTCTCTTGACGGTGGATGTGAGAACAAGAATAGACCCAAGGCTGAAGCGAGGAGGTCCCGCCATACACCCGGAAGATCTTAGAGAGCTTCCCCTCCCAAACCAGAGCTCAACCAGGCACCTTGGAGGGCACTAACAGCCGACCAAAAATTAGCCTGGAGGAGAGGATTCTCTAAAATCAGTCCTCCTCCAAGGTGCCCTTAAGGGTCTATTTATAGTTTTTCCGAGGCTGGTCTGCAAATAACATGAATCCGCCTTTTAGTTTTACTAACCGCGCCCCAAAATGGTCTGCTAATAGCCCAACTCCGCTGTTCTGAAGGGCTATTTGCAGCCCACAAGGGGTATTATGGTCATTTCCCCCTCAAATCCTTTTGGGTGAGTGGTCCGCGAAGGAACCACTCGCTGGGCACCCGCTTAGCTGGGCGAATGCCCATGCTCCCGGGCGAGTGGTCCGTGAGGGCACCACTCACCTAGCTCTTTCTCTCCTGCAGCTTACCCCTACCGACTCGGGGGTACTTCCACCTCCTAGCCGGGGCGAATGATCTGGTTGACCCAGGTCTCGCCAGTTGGCCTGAGGGACCCACTCGGCAAATACGGGTTGTACACAATCCCCGCTCTTTGCGAGCAGTTCCTACGCTCGGAAAGAACAGTCCAACCCTGTATTCGGTGAGTGCTTGCTGACTGGACTTCGTAAGATTCTGTGGGCCCCACCGTCATCCTATATATATCTCTTCATGTCAGACTTTTCTGGACCATTTTCATATCTCGGCCCGGAGTTTTCTCTCTCTAGACCTTTCGCCACATCCAATGTCGTTCCACAAGCCTTCCACGAGACCCCTTTCGCAAGAAATGATCGGGCGCCTGGCCGCGGCCCAGACTGCAACCGCCCCCAAAACTACCAGGTTTGCTCCCTGGCTGACATCCAAGAGAGACTCGAGCGCCCCATACGTCTCGCGGCGAGCCAAGGCGATTCGTATGAATCGCCAGAAGGCGAGACGGCCTCGGAGTCTCCGGCGAGTACTCCTCCGGACCCCAGGACTCAGGTATGAAGATTCCTCCTGTTTTTGTGTTTAGCTTCTGCCTCCTTATTTTTCCATCGCTCTGACCATTCGCAGGGGATTTCGGTGCCTGAGGACGGTCACGGGGCCGTTCTGGACAGTGCCGCGGCGCCACCTCCCGCAGACGAGAGGCCTCCTCCAGATTTGGACCTTGCTCCTCCACCTCCTCCGGGCGAGACCACACTTCAATCCAGTAAGTTGTGAACCCTCCCGATTTCCCCTTCGTGTTGCTCGTTACTGACTCTTACTTTCTCGCAGCCCTCAACCCTGACGTCCCGCTGCGGGACTCCATTCCTCAAAGCTTCCCTGTCCAGCAGAACCCCTCTGTTTCTGCGAATGAACCGAGGGTTTCCCCTGAGCGGGAACTGGGTCAGCACTTCCGTGCTGGTGACTGTACGAATGCTCCGGCTCCTCCTCCTTCGCTTTACCGGCCCGGGAAAGGGAAGGTTCTACCACCTTCCGCAGGCTTGTCTAGGGTGCACCCCCATTCGTCTCGCCCTTCAGGCCAAAGGGAGCCCGTTCTAGGTCAGTTTACTCACCTCCCCCTATCGCACTCGCTTGCTTTACCGCAATTGACCTAGTCGTGATTTCGCAGGCTATCGGGAAGCCTCCCCCCTTGACTCCTACAACGAGGGAGAAGAGGGGGTGCTCTCGCCTCTCCCCGCTCCCGAGGACCTCGCCGACTTCTTGGGTGACTCCTCAGACCACGCGACCTTGAAGGAGCGGATCGCGGAGGTCTTTGGGAAGCTCATCCACATTCAGCGAAACGTCGCCAGTCAGGTGGATGATGTGCGGCTGAGGGTCACGCGCGAGCTAAAGGACCTTCGGAGGGACTACTCGCGCCTTCTCGCAACAGTGGAGCGCCTGGGAGGTGAAGGAGGGGAGCTATCTCCCGAAAGACACGCCGCGCGAGCCCGGGACCAGCTCCAACTGGCTTCCCATGAGATCACCAACATGCTCGCGTACTACCGTCCGCGAATGCCCCTGGACGCTGGGTCGCGAAGGCGGGGTCGGTGGGTCTGGGAGGAGTTCTGATCTACTCGATGTTCGCCCCCTCCTGTTATTTCTTGTCTTCTGTACCGCGAAGGCTGAACTTCGATGTTTGTCTGTAATAATTTTACTTTACGCTTCACGAATGCTCTGCTTCTCGCAATTTGTTTATCTCATAACTTGCCTGTGTTGTTGCCGAATGATATGTTATTGCCGAGTGCTTGTTTAACTCTTTCGCATAGCCGTCGAGCGAATAGCCACAGGGCATTTTCCATTAATGGGCGAGAGACATCGGCCCGAGCTTCGAGGCGTCGGGCTGCCGCGGACTGTTTATCCGCACACCCGTTACCTCGAGAGCCCAAACGCCGTTTGGTTCTCCTATAAATGGGCCTCTCAACCACCGTATTAAATACCTTGTCATCCGCTCCCTCTCCCTCTTTACGTTAGCACTCGCACTTCTCTCTACTCTGTTGCTCCCGCCTTCTTCTGCACTCGCAAAATGGGTGGTGATGCTGAGGGAAGGGGCAAGTGCGCCAGCGCGTTTGTCAACCATGTATTCGACTCTTGCGACCTCTCCGAAGAGGCCTACCTGTCTGCAGTCGCGGACTACGTTCCGCCGGGATTTCAAGCGCGGAGGCCCGGGCCAGAGGACCGTATAAACACCATCTCGCCATGTGCTCTCGCGATCCCGCTAGAGCACTTCGAGGTGGGGTTTCGCCTTCCTATCTGGCCGGAACTCCGCCAGACCTTCCGGTATTACGGAGTCGTGCCCAGCCAGCTCAACCCCAACTCCATCGCCATGCTGGTCGGGTACGCGAGCTACCTGCGAGAGGAGGGGGTCGAGTTTTCGCTGCCCGTCTTCGGCAAGCTCTATACCTTCCGCTGCACCAACGACATCTCCTTCTTCTCGGGTCTAAGCCCACTCAAGCACTACGGGCTCCCGAACAAGAACCACGACTGGGTTCGGCGCTTCCTCTTCGTCAGCGGGAGCCTAGGTAACACCCTTCTCGCCCCGGTGCAGGAGGAGGAGTCAACCTTCCGCCCCCCGACCCTAGGGGGGCACGAGGCCAAACTCCATCAATACATTCTGGAGTACGGGATGGACCTTGTCTATCTCCGGCGGAATGTCAACTCGCTCCCGTTCATCCCGCAGGGCGAGGGTAAGATTTCGAGACTTTCTTAATTCATTCCAGCTGTGATTCTTACTCTATTCGCTAAAACCACTCGCAATATTATGTAGGTGTGCGAAACCTTCCCCTTCATCCGCCGCGGCCTCCTGGATTCTGCGTGCCTCTCGCGCAAGCCGCCGCGGATGCCTGCCGGGAGGGGCCTTCCTCCTCCAAGCCCAGCAGCCGAAAGAGGAAACCCGTGGCGACCCCTTCCTCTCCCCCAAGCAAGTCGCGACACCCTCCTTCCATCAAAGGGAAGGGGGTCGTGGGCGAGACCTCTGGGGCGAATGTTCCAATCTCATCCCTAGGGACGGAGGTCCCAGCCCAAACCCTGGGGACCGAAGTGCTGGCCCCAACCTTGGGGTCAGGTGTGCCAGATGGGACGGTGGTCCCGGCGAGATCGTCGCTGCCGCCGCCTCCGTTGCCCAGGGACCACCGGAACTTCCCGAACGGCGAGAGGTACGTGGATCCTTCCGGGGCTCCCTTGGTGAGGTGGGACCGGAACTCGAACAGGGTTTCGCTTTCCACCCTCCACCCGTCTTGGGTAGAGACCAACACCGCCAGTGGCGAGGCCTATGCCATGGCGTATGCCCTTTATGGTCGGGAGGACGCCGAGGTCTTCGACGCAGAGAAGACGCAAGTTCTCGCCCACGAGACCGCCCGAGCCATGCTGCGGGCCCTTGAGCTCGCGCACATGTCTTCGCGCCGGAGCATCAGTCTGGGGCGGAGTCTGTCCGAGGTCGAGGGGACCAGGGCCCTTCTTTCGGCCGAGGTGCAGGATCTCAAGCCGAAGTTGGCGGCTGCGAGTGCATCGCCATTCTAGATTTCCCGCTACCTGTTCCACTCGCACCTTTGGACCATTCGCCCATCCCGGGGTTTCGCTTGGGTAGTTATGAAGGAGAGGCGAGATCACCCCACCAGCGCGTGGTCTGTGCGAGTGCTCTAGAGGCCAACCTTTGGGGATTTAGAACTAGTCACCGAGTGAGCCTTCGGACCTGCCAGCTAGATGAGAGCCCGGACAGCGGGTCTGCTCGGGGGCCCTTTTCTCAACACCTTGGAACCTGCCACCGAGTGAGCCTTCGGACCTGCCATCTAGATGAGAGCCTGGACAGCGAGTCTGCTCAGGGCCCTTTTCTCAACACCTTGGAACCTGCCTCCGAGTGAGCCTTCAGACCTGCCAGCTAGATGAGAGCCTAGACAGCGGGTCTGCTCGGGGCCCTTTTCTCAACACCTTGGAACCTGCCACCGAGTGAGCCTTCGGACCTGCCAGCTAGAGGAGAGCCTGGACAGCGGGTCTGCTCGGGGACCTTTTCTCAACACCTTGGAACCTGCCACCGAGTGAGCCTTCGGACCTGCCAGCTAGATGAGAGCCTGGACAGCGGGTTTGCTCGGGGCCCTTTTCTCAACACCTTGGAACCTGCCACCGAGTGAGCCTTCGGACCTGCCAGCTAGAGGAGAGCCTGGACAGCGGGTCTGCTCGGGGCCCTTTTCTCAACACCTTGGAACCTGCCACCGAGTGAGCCTTCGGACCTGCCAGCTAGATGAGAGCCTGGACAGCGGGTCTGCTCGGGGCCCTTTTCTCAACACCTTGGAACCTGCCACCGAGTGAGCCTTCGGACCTGCCAGCTAGATGAGAGCCCGGACAGCGGGTCTGCTCGGGGGCCCTTTTCTCAACACCTTGGAACCTGCCATCGAGTGAGCCTTCGGACCTGCCAGCTAGATGAGAGCCTGGACAGCGGGTCTGCTCGGGGCCCTTTTCTCAACACCTTGGAACCTGCCACCGAGTGAGCCTTCGGACCTGCCAGCTTGATGAGAGCCTGGACAGCGGGTCTGCTCGGGTCCCTTTTCTCAACACCTTGGAACCTGCCACCGAGTGAGCCTTCGGACCTGCCAGCTAGATGAGAGCCTGGACAGCGGGTCTGCTCGGGGCCCTTTTCTCAACACCTTGGAACCTGCCACCGAGTGAGCCTTCGGACCTGCCAGCTTGATGAGAGCCTGGACAGCGGGTCTGCTCGGGGCCCTTTTCTCAACACCTTGGAACCTGTCACCGAGTGAGCCTTCGGACCTGCCAGCTTGATGAGAGCCTGGACAGCGGGTCTGCTCGGGGCCATTTTTGGAGCTTTCAGAGTCTTCCCTACAAGCTGCAGCATCACTCTCATACACATAGTTTAAATAAAATATTTTTATTCGAGAACACTGTTATTACATACTGCTAGGGGTAGAAGCGTTTGAGGTCGTCGCCACTCCATGTGTGGCTGAGAGGTTGGCCCTCCACATTCTGAAGGCGATACCCCCCAGACTTTAGTACCTCTTCCATGACATAGGGACCTTCCCAGTTGGGGTTAAGTTTCCCCACCGCGGCGGACCTCCCAGCCGCGTCGACCTTCTTGAGCACCAGATCTCCCTTCTCAAACTGCTTGACCCTGATGTGCTTGTCGAAGTACTTGGCCATCCGCTGCTTGACCTCTTCTTGGCGAATGGCTGCTAGGTCCCGAGCTTCCTCGATGAGGTCGAGGGAGAGCCGCAACTCCTCCTCGTTCTCGGCTCTCCAATCTTCCTCTCCACTTGCGGCGGCCTTTACTCGTGGTGTCATAACCTCGAACTCTATGGGGATGACAGCCTCGCAACCGTGAGAGAACTTGAAAGGGGTCTCTCCTGTGGCGGTGTTGGGGGTAGTTCTTAGGGCCCACAGGACCGATGGAAGCTGTTCCACCCAATTGCCCTTCAGATTTTCCACCTTCTTTTTGAGCAGGTTCACGATGACCTTGTTTGCCGCCTCCACCTGCCCGTTGCTCCTGGGATGGTGAACGGATGCAAACCTGAGGTCTATCCCCAGCTGGCCACAGAAGCTGATGAATTCCTCGCTCGCGAACTGTGGACCATTATCCGTGACTATGACCTGTGGAAGCCCATGTCGACAAATGATTTCCCCCCATACGAAGTTGCGGATTACCTGGGAGGTGACCTTAGCCAGCGCCTTGATCTCCAACCATTTTGAGAAGTAGTCGATCATGACCAGGAGAAACCTCCTCTGTCCACTAGCCTGGGGGAAGGGTCCTACCAGGTCCATCCCCCATATGGCGAATGGCCAGGGCGCCGTGATACTCTTTAGCCTCTGGGCTGGCATGAGCTGAAGCGGGGCGAACATTTGGCACTTCTGGCACCTCTTGGCGAAGGCTGCCGCGTCTTTACTTAGGGTCGGCCAAAAGTATCCCTGCCTCATTATTCTTGCTTCCAACATCCTGCTCCCCGAGTGGCTGCCGCACTCGCCGGAGTGAACCTCTTCCAAGATCCTCGGGACCTCCTCCTCTGAAATGCATCGGGCCAGGAGGCCCAAGAGAGTTTTCTGATACAAGTCCCCTTCATGGAGCACGTAATAGGAAGACTTATACAGGAAGCGTCTCTGGTCCGAAATCTCCTCCGGGAATTTCCCTATTGCGAGGAAGGTTACGAAGGGATCCTTCCAAGAGGGTTGCTGCTCTACTTCCATGAGCTCCCCTTCCTCGATCGAGGGACGGAATAGGTCTGTTAGGGTCCCTCCGGCTCGAGGGCCGGATTTGGCCAACCGATCCGCCGGGGTACTCTCCTCCCGAGGGACGTGACGGATGGAGAAAGTCTTGAATGTTCCTACGAGACCCCTTACTTTGGCTAAGTACCTTATGAGCGTTGGTTCTCTCGTCTCGAACTCTCCCCTGATCTGAGAGGCTATTACCATCGAGTCGGTAAGGACCTCCACGTCATGGACTCTGAGCTCCCGGGCCAGCCGCAGACCGGCGATCACCGCCTCATACTCTGCCTGGTTGTTGGTGATTGGGAAGTGTATCACTAGAGTCTGCTCGATCTTTACCCCGTGGGGACTCTCCAGCACCACCCCTCCTCCGAGAGAATTCTTGCCCGAAGCCCCATCCACCAGCAATTTCCACGGAACATGACGAGGGGCTCCGCCTTCTTCCATCTCGGCCACGTAATCTGCCATGAAATCAGCCACCACCTGCGCCTTCATGGATAATCGAGGGACGAAGGTAATGTTGAATTCACTTAGCTCTATCGACCACTTTGCGAGCCTTCCTGAGTGTTCCACTCCTTCGAAGATCTGGCGGAGAGGGTGGTCTGTCACTACTTGAATTGAATGGGCCTGGATGTATGGCCTGAGCTTCCTCGCCGAGACGACCAAAGCAAAGGCCAACTTCTCCAAAATCGGGTACCTGAGCTCCGCCTCTCTCAGGACCCTACTTACGTAGTAGACGGGCAGCTGCTTCTTGCCATCCTCCCGGACCAGGACGGAGCTCACGGCCTCCGCCCCGACCCCGAGATACAGATATAGATCCTCCCCCTCTTTGGGACCTTGGAGTAGTGGAGCCTTGGTGAGTTGGCTCTTCAAGGCCTGGAGGGCCTCCTCGCATTCTTTTGTCCATTCGAACTTCTGGTTACCTCGCAATGTCTTGAAGAAGGGAGAGCATCTCTCCCCGGCTCGGGAGAGAAACCTACTCAACCATGCGAGCCTTCCCGTCAAGCGTTGGACCTCCTTGGCGTTCCGCGGCGACCCCAGCTCCATTATGGCCTTAACCTTGTCCGGGTTAGGTTCTACCCCCCAAGGGGTGAGAAGGTGCCCCAGGAATTTCCCCTTACCGGCTCCGAACACACATTTCAGGGGGTTTAAGCGCATCTTGTACTTGCGCAGGGTAGCGAAGGTCTCCTCGAGGTCCTAGATGTGAGAGCTCACGCACTTGCTTTTCACCATGAGGTCATCCACATAGACCTCCAGGTTCCTTCCCCTTTGCTCCCTAAATACCCGGTCCATCATTTCTGGTAGGTTGCTCCTGCATTTTTCAGCCCGAAGGGCATCATCTTATAGCAGTAGCATCCCTCCCTGGTGATGAACGAGACGTCTTTGACGTCCGGGGGGGTGCATTTTGATCTGGTGATAACCTGAAAAAGCATCCAAAAAACTCATCACAGAAAAACCGACGGCTGAGTCAACCAGCGCGTCGATCCTAGGCAGAGGATAACAATCCTTAGGGCAGGCCTTGTTTAATAATGAAAAATCAACACACATACGCCAGCGGAAATCGGCCTTTTTTACCATTACGATATTGGAGACCCAGCCTGGGTACTGGATCTCCGATACAAAACCTGCTTCGAGGAGCTTGGCCACCTCCTCGCGGATTGGTTCTTCGAGCTTGCTGGCGAAGGCCCTTCTCTTCTGCCGGATGGGGCGGGCTCCTGGCTCGAGGTTGAGACGATGGCAAGCCACGTCCGCCTCAATGCCTGGCATATCAGCTGCGCTCCATGCGAAGACATCCACGTTCTTCTGGATGCACTCCAGCATCTTCACCCTGTCCTCCGGGCCGAGACCCCCGCTGACCCGCACCTCTTTCACCCTTCCCTCCTGGGTGATGACCTCCATCTCTACCACCTCTTCTACCGCCTCGAGCCGGGTTGGCTCTTCCCATTGGCCTTTTGCTTCTCGCCCCTCCTCCCGGGCCTCTTCCTCTGCGGCTCCTTCCGCCTCCATCGGCTTAACCTCCTGCTCCTCCTGAGCGACCTCTATATTTTCCCCTTGTGCACCGCCCTCTTCCCCTACCTCTCTCTTCTCTGCTTCTCCTCCTAGCCCCTCCGGCCTCGCCATTTCCTCATCCATCCTCTCAGCTTCCGCCATCCAAGAGATGGTGTTGACGGCAGTCACATAGCACTGTCTCGCTACCTTAGCATCTCCTCGGATCCGGACCTGGACTCCTCCACTATGGAACTTTAGACATTGGTGATACGATGAGGGCACGCACCGGAAAGTACTAATGAGAGGGCGTCCGAAGATAGCATTGTAGCTGCTCGGAGCGTCCACAATGACGAACCGGCAGTTCCTGGGGACCCCTCCTAACGTCACCTGGAGGCCGACTCCTCCCTCGACTTCCTTCCGCTCTCCTGAGAAACCAAACAATGGTCCATCTGAGGCCTGCACCCTCTTCTTCTCCACCTCCATCGCGTCGAAAGCCTTCTTGAAGATCACATTCACCGAGCTCCCGTTGTCCACCAAGATCCGGGAGACCGTGAAGTTTTCAATTGCCGTCTGGATTACCAGGGCGTCGCAGAACGGGTCCTCATAATCTGGCATGTCTTCCGAGGAGAAGGTGAGCTTCTCCGAGGGGGGTGGGGTTTGGGAAGCCGACGCGACGTCCCTTCGGAACATCGCCTGGAAGCTCCTCTTGCGAGAGGCCTCTATCCCAACCCCACCATGAATCACCCTGATTCCCCCCTTGCTCCTACATCAGCCCGATCTTCACACCTATCCTCTTCCCCTTTTGGGAACACCTCCTCAATCCAGATCGGCTGCTGCCGTGGTTGCTCTCTTCCCCTCATCTCCAAGAACTCTGGGCAGGTGGCCGTTGCGTGACCTTCTTCCTGATGAAAGTCACAATAAGGCAATGCCACCCTGCCCCCTCTTCCTGCTCTTCCTCTTCCTCCTCTGGTTCCTCTTCCTCCTCTTCCTCGGCCCACTGCCATGGCTTGCAACCGCGGAGGGTGAGGGGGTCTGGGACCCTGCCTCCATCCCGGGTTGACTCCCCCCGCCTCCCTTCCTTGGTACCCTCCTTCCTGACCTCTCGCTGATCCTTCCTGATGCCTCCAACCCAGCCTGTTGTGGGGCTCCTGATACCTCCAATTCCGATGTGGCCTCTCGAACCCCTGACCTCTGGGTTCCTCTCTCCTCCTTCCTTCTTGCGGCCTCACCTCAGGCTCGCTCATCTTCGCCAACCTCTTGTAGAACTCCGGGTTGGCCGCCTCCCCTTCTATCTCTTCCGCCGCTCGCTCCATCAACTCCTCAAAGGAGACTGGAGCCCTTCTCTTCAGGTCCATTTTGAAGAACCCCTCTCTCAACCCCACAATGAACGCCATCTTGAGGGCGAACCCTGGCACCTCCTGCACATGGTGTATCTCCTCCTGGAATCTGTCCACGTAATGAGCCAGGGTCTCCCCCTCCCTCTGCCTGATCTTGAAGAGAGCCTCCACATCCTTCTTCCTCTTTTTTGACGTCGAGAAGCGCAGCCGGAAGCTCCGTCGCAGATCGTCGAATGCGTAGATGGAACCTACGGGATGCTGGTGAAACCAGTCCCTTGCCTTCTCCTTCAGGGTGGTTGCGAAGAGCCGACATTGGAATGCATCCGACATGGGAAGAATTGAGGTCATGTCTTCAAACCACTGCAGGTGCACGACTGGGTCATCCTTGCCAGTATAATAGGACATCTCCGGCCCTCGAAACCCCTCCAGCACCGGGGCCGAGAGGATCATCTCGCAAAAGGGGCTCCCTTCCCCTGCTCGGCGAGTGGTCTTCTCGCGAGGAGCCAGCTTGCACACCTCAGCACTCGCCGGACTGCTGAACAGCTGCCGCCCCGGGAGATCTCGCGCACTTCCTTCTGCTGGCACCTCCTTTCCCGGCCGCTGTCCCAGAGCGTTCTCGCCGACCTGCTGGGGTGGGACGATGGGAACAGCTGGCGTCTCGCATTCGCCCCTTGCCGCGAGAACTGTCTGCAGGACTTCTCGCTTGAACTTCTCGAACATCTCCAGCCACTCCCCTGTCGCTGGCGGCTGCGAGTGGCCTGAGTCAGAACCATTCCCTCCATCTCCTGTCATCGAGCCTAGCTTGGGATTTTCCTTCACCGGCTACGGTCCACGCTCACCGCACCAAAAATATTGAAACCTGCAACAGGTCTCTTGCGTTCGGACCCACTGGGGGGGTGTAGCCGATGCTTATTTCTCCCTCACTAGACTCTCTTGACGGTGGATGTGAGAACAAGAATAGACCCAAGGCTGAAGCGAGGAGGTCCCGCCACACATCCGGAAGATCTTAGAGAGCTTCCCCTCCCAAACCAGAGCTCAATCGGGCACCTTGGAGGGCACTAACAACCGACCAAAAATTAGCCTGGAGGAGAGGATTCTCTAAAATCAGTCCTCCTCCAAGGTGCCCTTAAGGGTCTATTTATAGTTTTTCCGAGGCTGGTCTGCAAATAACATGAATCCGCCGTTTAGTTTACTAACCGCACCCCAAAATGGTCTGTTAATAGCCCAACTCCGCTGTTCCGAAGGGCTATTTGCAGCCCACAAGTGGTATTATGGTCATTTCCCCCTCAAATCCTTTTGGGTGAGTGGTCCGCGAAGGCACCACTCGCTGGGCACCCGCTTAGCTGGGCGAATGCCCATGCTCCCGGGCGAGTGGTCCGTGAGGGCACCACTCGCCTAGCTCTTTCTCTCCTGCAGCTTACCCCTACCGACTCGGGGGTACTTCCACCTCCTAGCCGGGGCGAATGATCTGGTTGACCCAGGTCTCGCCAGTTGGCCTGAGGGACCCACTCGGCGAATACGGGTTGTACACTAGGGGAGGTATTGAATTGACTTTTGCCCCTTCCATTATAGAGTTGACCTACATAACCTCTCACTGAATAATACCTACCCAAGGACTCGTGGAAAGACCCCAAACCACCAAACTCCTTTTTGACTATCCATAGACCACTTCAATCTTAAGGGGATATATTGATATTTGTAAGGGTCCTACATGTCCCCAAGGTTTTCATATGATGAGCTACATATCAGGAGGTTGGTTATGATCTATATAGAAGAAATATCATTAATCAATATTTTTCTCCCTGATTATTTCCTTGGAAACCATTATATTAATAATTAATGCATAATTCAAATTTGTGAAGAAAATTCAACTTCCTACTACCCAAATGACATGAATTAATTTCCAAGGGTTCTAATAAATCTAAAATATCCTCCAACAGAGATTGACTATTTTACAAGATCATGAACCCATATAATTTAAATAAATCACAAATGTTTCTTTGAATAAATGAACGAACAAAGTACTGTAAATACCCATCCAAAAATTATGATATAATTACCAGAGCTCCATATTGACTAGAGAAGCTCAGTAGACAATTTTTATATTTTTCTAATTCCATTTAGCCACATAATTAATTATTGCAAAGGAATTAAGTTTAAATCAATTTATGAAGGAACCACTACATAGTCTCATCCAATAATTATAACAAAATTTGTAGAGAATCATGATGTCCTAAAAGGATTATTGGCCAAGTACTGGCAGAACTAAGATTTTGATGTCGCAAGGGCACAATTAATTTTAACATACATTTCATTGTTGCAAATGTTACTGTATTTTTTTGCTCTTTCCGCAATGTAAAAGCATAACATATCGTAAGAAAAATGCTAATTAACAAAATAAAACAACAAAAAAACTTACAGATCAACATGATACTTTGCGTTGACACATGCTCTGGAAATGTGAAATAATTGTTTCTGTTGTAATAGCATCCGCAACGTCTTTTTCAATGTAAGCAATCAAGCAATCATTCATCCCTCGTTCTGTTTCTCAAACGATTTTTAATTATCTTCATTGCAGAAAATGTCCTTTCAACACTAGCTGTTGCAACTGGTAAGAGGCAAGCCAACTTCAACAATCTGAAAACTAACTGATAAGTATCTTGTTTTTTAATTACACTAATTTTTGAAGAAGTCCGCTAATTCCTTTAACTTCGAAAAATGTGTTTGTTGGTGTTTCAAAAATATATATGTCGAGTTGCCCTTCAAGTAGTTGTAACTCTATTAGAGTGAAATCATTTTGATATGATTCAACAAGATGAATTAATTTATGTCCCATCAGACTCTTGTTCGAAAAACCAACGCCAAGGCGATGATCAGTCTCTTTTAGGGAGCAGAGCGGTCCTTTCGAAAGACGATATTCAGATTGAGGATCAAAAAGCCCTTTCTTTACGTACTATTCATTTTATGATTTGGAAGATTTTTGAGATTTTGCAGGCGCAAACGTGTGTAGCTTCCTTTCCGTAGCGAGCGATTGATCCAGTCAAGCTCAGCCTACCAATGGTATGCCCTCCTCTCAAATGGGATACTTCCAAGAAGGATGATCAAAGACCAAGATATTCGTCCGATCTAACAGGTGGTTAGTTAAATATTCAAACATAATTGTAGGTCCAATATTGATTGTTATTTTGAAAATAAATGTGTACACAAGGAATGAATAATAATTTCATTATAATTGATGAAAGTTTATACAACAATGATATGATTGAACCCAAGTCCCAACTTGGCTTCTAGATCCTTAATTAAAGGGAATTTATATAGGCAGCTCGTGTTTGGCTATTGGCAGCCCGAAAAAATCGAAAAAAAACATTAAAATACTCTTCAAGCCCTTCTAATAGCAGCCCTAGGTTTTCGGTATTGCCCTCCCTCCAGATTTTCTTTCTCGCCCGCCTCGCACAGCGCCGTTCCTCCTCGTCCGGCTCGGAAGCCGTCATTCCCGGCCGCCGGAAACCGCAGGAGAAGAAGGCTAGGACGCCGGCAAAGAAGGCTAAGTCGGTGGAAGAAGAGCGGCGGACGGCGGCAGCCATGGAAATGGATCCTGCTATATGGGGACCACCAGCGAGCCCTTCTCCGTCGTGGGATTCAATCTGCATTCCTTGAAGTGGGAGACGGATGTAACTCCGTCGTTGCCCGCGGAGCTGGCGTTTGTCCGGCTAGTGAGCGATGGAAGAGGGAAGAGGCTTTTCCTCATCGTCGGCGAGGGCAGGGATGGGATCTCGAGGAGCTTGAATGTGTCGGAGATGGTGACGGAGGAGGAGCGACGGTGGGAGGAGGTCGGGAGGTTGCCGGATATGATGTGCCGAAAATTCGTCTTGGTTTGCTACCATAATTACTCGCATGTTTACTGTCTGTGGCAAGAGGGAGTGCTGTGCATTTGCTGCACCAACTGGCCGGAGGTGTTGTTATTCAAGGTGGGGAGGGGAATTTGGCATTGGCTGCCCAAGTGCCCGCTGATTAAGGAGAAATGGAGCTGTGGATTTCGCTGGTTCTCCTTTGCTCCAGATCTTTATGCCATGGTTTGAGGCGCTCTAGATCTTTATGCATAACGTGTTTGTGCTTTTGTCTGACTGACTCTGTATCCTGGTACTTTATTTTTATTTTGTTCTGTTTATATCAATCTTTATATCAATATCATCGTACTGTATACTGTATTCTGATTTTCAAAATTTTGAGTTGTACTTGTAAGGTGTTTGTGCTGTGTATAAGAACAATAGATTGCAAACATGTTTAATCATTTTTTTGTGGGCTGCCAATAGCGTTAGTGAAAATGGGGCTGCAAATAGCGCTTTGTCGGGCTGCTATTATCTTCGGGCTGCCAATAGCCAAACACGCGCTGCCTATATAAATTCCCTAATTATAACTCTGTGGTGGAATACCCTATGTGAACAAATCAGCAATCTTCAATTCATTGCTAACGTGCTAAATGACCGCATACTTTGTTAACTCTTTAGCATGTTTCCTTATAGCGTTTCGATCGGTTCGCGCGAGAGGAAGAGAGGATTGGAGTGTCATGGACTCTTGCGTGTAGCTGACCAGTGGTATACTGGTATTCAGATTCTCAAAGTACCGGGTGCGTTTTCCCAAGTAAAAGTAATCATGCACTCATCGTGCAATCGTGACGCGCTTTTAAATCTGCAGTTTTTTTCTTCTTCATATTTTGTATTTAATTTGGCAAAAAAAACAAAAACAAAACGATCAAAAGACAATTTAGGAAAATGAATTTTTAAACTTAAAAAATATAAAATATTTTTTTTTAAAAACTATTTCTATGGTTTTTAGTCACCGCATGGAAAATTCTAAACTAATAATTTAAAATATTTATCAAAGAGTTGGGATTAATATAATGCAGGACATAGTAACAACAAAAACAACAACAATAATAAGAGTAAAGTATATGTGGCACTCATACATTGTAGAGGAAAACATTTGACCCTCTGTAATTATCAAAAGGACTGTTGTAACCCTATTTTTTCATAACTAAGACATTTGACCCCTTGCAAATTCTTTTGAGAGGAGGGTCAAATGTCTCGTTTATGAAAAAATCGGTGTTACAACTGTCCTTTTAAAACTTATAGGAAACAAATATTTTTCCTCTACAATATAGGTGTGCAACTAGTAGGCTTGCAAGCGGTTCGGTTCGGTTTTAGGTAAAACCGAAACCGAACCGAATAGGCTCGGTTTTTACACACCCAAAACCGAAACCGAACCGAAATGGATCGGTTCGGTTCGGTTTGGTTCGGTTTCTTAACATCGGTTCGGTTTTTCGGTAAACCTAAAACATAATATCCCCCAAAATAATTTTTAATATTTGCTCAAGTGCTTTTCTAATAGTAAACATAAAAAGCAGTTCATCAACATTGAAGGGAAATTCAAAAAACATAATAACATTTAGATTACCTAGTACAATTAATACAATAAGTTCAAGTATTAGTTTAAAATAAATATTAATAAGTGCAACATATTTAAATTACTCGTTCATGCTCGAGTAATTGTTACAAACTTATGATAAGATAAGATAAGATAAAAGATATTACATAGTCTCGTTATTTCGGGTTTATCTTCAAACTCAATGCTCACAACCTCATGTTTTAATTCGACGGGACAAACTCCAAGTCCAAACTTATAATCGGTTCGGTTTTCTCGGTTTACCGACCCTATAAACCGAAACCGAACCGAATAGGCTCGGTTTTCAGCCCCCCTAAACCGAAACCGAACCGGACCGATCGGTTCGGTCCAAATTCGGTTCGGTTTGGGTCGGTTCGGCCGGTTTCGGTTTTCTGTGCACACCCTTAGCAACTAGTACTTTACCCTAATAATAATAATAATAATAATAATAATAATAATAATAAGGGAGAGAGGTGTTTTCCCTCATTCTTAAAAATGCTCTCCATAATCCATCCTTATTCTAGTCTTTTCATTTTCAAGCCACTTGGAGTGACTTCAAATTAGCCCTCAAAATATCCGCCGGGCCATCTCCCCAGCGATTCTCATATACATGACGAGTGCGGCCGCTCGTAAGTCGAGAAGCCGTCGAGGACGACCATCGTATGATGGGATCATGATCACATGGTCATCGAGCACCGGCATCTTAAAGGTTAAAGTAACAAGAACCTTGCATTTTTCAACAAACTAGTCATCAAAAAATCCACGGGTCTTCTGCTCGTATACGCTCAAAGCGTACGCGCACATACGCACATATAAGTCTATTAAGAAAAAACTGGGCGCACGAGGGTGCACAATGAAGCGCAGCGGCCTGAAGTTAAAAAATGCAAAATGTTCTAAAAAAGAAATTCCGTATATCCTAATAATTTTTGATAAAATTTAAAATTTCATACTACATACAATAATAATGAGGAAGTTCATCTCATCAAGGAGGTAAGGGGTTCGAAGCCCGGCCTCAACAACCTGTCACATGATTAAATGGGTGTGGAGGGGTCCGGATCCCTGGAGTTTATGCGGGAACTCCAGGGGTGGAGTTCATGCGGGAACAGGAAACATGCGAGAAAGGAGGAAGCGGGCCCACCACTTCGATTAATCTATGTGAGAAAGGAGGAAGCGGGCCCACCACTGCGAGAAAGGAGGGAGCGAGCCCAACCCTTGGATTTAATCCAAGGGCTATTAATCTCGGAACTCCACCCCTGGAGTTCCCCCATGAACTCCGGAGATCGAGCTGGTTGGGATGTACGGGCTGCAGACCTGATGCGACCTAGCAAGGGAATTGGGGTCAGGCGATGTGCCAATGGGCCCGCCCTGGAGAAGGGGTCATATCAGTATCACATAATAACCATTTATAGTTTGTTTCAAGAATCTTCACTCTCTGTAACTCTATGTTGATACAAAATATGATGTAGGACGTCTTAGGGTCTAAGGTAGCAAGGTTCAAAGTATGAAACCACAGTAAGAAAATATATGTAATTTGTAGTTCACAAACAATTCATTTGGACAATTATTTGTACCTGAGATGAAAAAATAATGATGGAGAAATCCTTTAGAATATTTAGTCGCTATAAAGTTCATTACGCAGTTGTTGAAACCAGCAACTGGTCTCTTGAGTTCGGACCCACTGGGGGTGCAGCCGATGCTTATTTCTCCCTCACTAGACTCTCTTGACGGTGGATGCTGGAAACGGAATAGACCCGAGGCTGAAGCGAGGAGGTCCCGCCACACACCCGGAAGATCTTGGAGAGCTTCCCCTCCCAAACCAAAGCTCAACCGGGCACCTTGGAGGGCACTGGCTGCCAACCAAAACTAGCCTAGAGGAGAGGATTCTCTAAAATCGGATCTCCTCCAAGGTGCCCTTAAGGGTCTATTTATAGTTTTTCTTAGGCTGGTCTGCAAATAGCATGAATCCGCCTTTTAATTTTACTAAACGCACCCCAAATTGGTCTACGAATAGCCTAACTCCGCTGTTCTGAAGGGCTATATGCAGACCACAAGGGGTATTATGGTCATTTCCTCCTCACTGCCTTCTGGGCGAGTGGTCCGTGAGGGAACCACTCGCCGAGTTCCCGCTTGACTGGGCGAATGCTCAAGCCCCTGAGCGAATGGTCCGTGGAGGCACCACTCGTCAGGCTCCCTCTCGCCTGCAGCCTACCCCCACTAATCTGGAGATCCTTTTTCTTGTCTCGGTACGGGCGAATGGTCTGGCTGACCCCTGTCCCATCAACTGACTCGAGGGACCCACTCGCCAAATACGGGTTGTACACAATCCCCGCTCTTTGCGAGTGGCTCGTCCACTCGGGAAGAACAGTCCAACCCCTTATTTGGTGAGTGCTTGTTGAGTGGACCCCGCAAGATTCTGTGGGTCCCACCGTTATCCTATATATATACATCCCGTGTCAGGTTTTTCTGGACCACTTCCACATTTCGGCTCAAGATTTCTTCTCTCTCTTGACCTTTCGCCACTTCCAATGTCTTCTCATAAGCCTTCCGCGAAACCCCTCTCGCAAGAGATGATCGAGCGTCTGGCCGCGGCCCAGGTTGCAACCGCCCCGAAAACTGCCAGATTCGCTCCCTGGCTGACATCTAAGCGAGACCCGAGCGCCCCCTACGTCTCGCGGCGAGCCAAGACGATTCGGCTGAATCGTCAAAGAGGCGAGACCGTGGTTGAATCTCCAGCGCGCACTCCTGTTGACCTCGGGACCCAGGTATGGGAATTCCTCCCGCCTTACCTTTTAGTTCGGACCCTTATTCAAAAATTGCTTTGACCACTCGCAGGGGACCTCGGTGCCAGATGATGACCACGTGGTCGTCTTGAATAGTGTCGCGGCGCGGCCCCCCGAGTCCGAGGGGCCTCCTCCGGATCTGGACCTGGCTCTTCCCCCTAACCAGGACCTGGCTCCTCCCCCTCCTCCGGGCGAGACCGTACTTCAGTCCAGTAAGTTTTGGAATCCTTCCGATTTACCTTTGAGACGGCTTGTTTCTGACCCTCAACTTTTTGCAGCCCTCAACCCAGACGTCTCGCTACGGGACACTATTCTTCCACCTTCCCCAACCCAGCGGAACCCTTCTGTTACAGCGAATGAGCAGAGGGTCCACCCCGAGCGGGAGCCTGGTCAGCACCTCCGTGCTGAAGATAACGCGAATCCCCCGGCGGATGATCAGGCTCCTCCTCCACCGCCTTTTCGCCCCGGAAAAGGGAAGGTTTTCCCCCCTTTCGCCGGGTTGCCCGGAGTACACCCCCATACCTCTCGCCCCTCAGGCCACAGTGTACCCGCCCCAGGTCAGGCCTCTATCTTGTCCCCGCTGCATTTGCTAACTTCATCGTACTGATCCTTTTATAATCTCATAGGGTATCGGGAGGTCTCCCCCCCTGAGTCCTACTATGAGGGGGAAGACGGGGTGCTCTCGCCCCTTCCCTCCCCAGGTGATCTTGCTGACTTCTTGGGTGACTCATCTGACCACGTGACCCTGAAGGAGCGAATCACGGAGATCTTTGGGAAGCTTATCCACCTCCAGCGAAATGCTGCCGGCCAGGTGGATGAGGAGAAGCTGGAGATCAAGCGCGAGCTGAAGGAACTCCGGAGGGACTACTCGCGGCTTCTCGCGACAGTGGAGCGACTGGGGGGCGAAGGTGGGGAGCTGTCGCCTGAAAGGCACGCGGCGAGAGCCCGGGACCAGCTCCAACTGGCTTCCCACGAGATCACCAACATGATGACATACTACCGTCAGCGAATGCCCCCAGAAGCCGGGTCGCGAAAGCGAGGTCGATGGGTTTGGGTGGAGTACTGACCCGAATGCCATAATCTCTTTCTTTTCCTACCCGCCTCGCCGCGAGTGTCGAACATTAATATTTGTCTGTAATAACTTTGTATATTATGATTCTGAGAATGCTCTATTTATCGTTATTTACTTTCCTCAGCCTATCTGATTGTCGCCGAATGACATGTTTTGCGAATGCTTACCTGACCATTTTTGCTTCTTTCATAACCTGCCTAGGTACTGCCGAATGATATGCTTTGCGAATGCTTACCTGACCATTTTTGCTTCTTTCATAACCTGCCTAGGTACTGCCGAATGATATGCTTTGCGAATGCTTTTCCTAACCCTTTTCGCAAAGCCGTTGAGCGAATAGTCATAGGTCACTCGCCATTAATGGGCGAGAGAGATTTGGACCGGGTTTCGAGGCGCCGGACTGCCGCAGATTGCTATCCGCACCCCCCGTTGCCTCGAAAGCCCAAACGTCGTTTAATGCCTCTATAAATAGGCCCTTCAACTACCGTAATAAATACACCACCATTCGCTCCCTCTCTTTCCTTGCTTCTAGCATTCGCACCTCCCCCTTCTTTGCTGCTCCTTTCTTTCCCCTCATTCGCGAGATGGGTGCCGATGCCGAAGGAAGGGGCAAGTGTGCCAGCGCGTTCGTCAACCATGTATTTGATTCCTGCGACCTCTCCGAAGAGGCCTACTTGACGGCAGTCGCCGACTACGTCCCTGGGGGGTTCGAGGGGCGAAAGCCCAGGCCTGAAGAGCGCCTGAACTCCATCTCGCCTTGTGCTCTCGCGATCCCGCTAGAGCACTTCGAGGTGGGCTTTCGCCTCCCCATCTGGCCGGAGTTGCGCCAGACTTTCAGGTACTACGGGGTCGTGCCCGCGCAGCTCAACCCCAACTCCATAGCCATGCTGGTCGGGTACGCGAGCTACTTGCGAGAAGAAGGGATCGAGTTCTCGCTGCCCGTCTTCCGCAAACTCTACACCTTCCGCTGCACCGACGGCATCTCCTTCTTCTCGGGTCTAAGCCCTCTCAAACATTACGGGCTCCCGAACAAGAACCACGAATGGGTTCGCCGCTTCATCTTCGTCAGCGGGAGCCTAGGTAACACCCTTCTCGCCCCGGTGCAGGAGGAGGAGTCGACCTTCCGCCCCCCGACCCTAGGGGGGCATGAGGCGAAACTCCATCAATACATTCTGCAGTACGGGATGGACCTTGTCTATCTCCGGCGAAACGTCAACACACTCCCGTTCATTCCGCAGGGCGAGGGTAAGATTCCAAGACTTTTGAATTCATTTTGGTTGTGATTCTTACTCCATTCGCCTAAACCACTCGCAATATCATGCAGGTGTGCGTAATCTTCCCGTTCATCCGCCGCGCCCTCCTGGGTTTTGCCTACCTCTCGCGCAAGCCGCCGCGGATGCTTGCCGGGAGGAGCCTTCCTCCTCCAAGCCTAGTAGCCGGAAGCGAAAGTCGGTGAAGGCCTCTTCCCCTCCTCCCTCGAAGTCGCCCTGTCCTCCTGCGGCGAAGGGCAAGGGGGTTCTAGGCGAATCCTCTGGGGCGGGTGCTCCACCCTCAACCCTGGGGACCGACGCGCCTGGTGCGAATGCTCCTCCGGACAAATTGGCGCTGCCGCCGCCTCCGTTGCCCCGGGACCATCGTAACTTTGCGAACGGCGAGAGGTACGTGGACCCTTCCGGGGCTCCTTTGCTGAAGTGGGACAGGAACGCGAACAGGGTTTCGCTATCCACTCTCCATCCCTCTTGGGTGGAGACCAACATTGCTAGCGGCGAGGCCTATGCCCTGGCGTATGCCCTTTATGGCCGGGAGGACGCCGAGGTCTTCGATTTGGAGAAGACTCAAGTTCTCGCCCACGAAGCCGCCCGGGCTATGCTGCGCGCTCTCGAGCTCTCGCATATGTCTTCTCGCCGGAGCCTTGAGGTCTCGCGGAACCTGGCCAAGGTCGAGGAGACCAGGGCTCTTCTATTCCAGGAGGTGAGTGATCTTTGGGAAAGACTGAAGACCGCGGAAGCTCTTCTCGCCAACCGCCCGGTTGTAGAGGTACATTTACTTTTACTCCTGCGAATGGTTATCACTGACCGTCCCATATTCCTCTCATCATGATCGTTTTATTTTTTCAGGATGCTACAAGTGCTGGGATGCTCCGAGCGCGGGTGGTCGACCTCGAGGAAAAAGTCCGTCTCGCCGAGGCCGAGACCCAGCTGCTGCGAGAAGCCGGAATGACAGCACTCGCCCCGGGAGATGGGGGGCACTTTTACCCCCATCACGAACTGGAGCAACTGCTTCAGGAGAATGCGCAACGCGCCGTCAAGCACGCGTTGCAGGTGCTGCGGCGGGCTGGGTATTTGAAGCCGGAGGCCGAATGCCTCACCACTCGCCAAGTAGTCCCGGAGCTTTACATTTCGATCCCTTTCCCGGAGGACGACGGCGTCGCGCCGCGAGAAGATGCCCCCGACCAGGGTGAGAGCGAAGGTTCTTCGGAGGAGTCTGGTGACCCTTGAGGGGGGGCCCTCTGTATTTTCCTTTTTTTTGTTGTATTTACCTTTTCTTTTTCTGGTGTAACCACGAATTGGGTGAATGCCCCTGAAAGATATATCTATGGATTACAATTTTTGTGCTATCTCAATTTCTGCGTAATCTCAGTTTTTATGTTATCTCAAACTTTATTATCATTCACTGCAACGTCTTGCTAGGCTTACCAGGACGTTAGGTCGTAGAGTAACCGTCCCGGCTACCCAGCGAGTGTTCGGAGATGACTTAGGTGTGTTGTCCCTCTTCGACTTCCCGCTACCCGAAACACTCACATACCCTCACCATTCGCTCGGACTGGGATTTCGTCCGGGCAGTTAGGAAGAGAGGTAAGATTATCATTCGCTTGGGTGGTCCCTGCGAATGCTCCTGGATCCTCCTTAGAGAATTTGGATCCTGCTACCCAATGGACCCTCCAACCTGCCAGCTGGATGAGAGCCCGGACAGCGGGTCTGCTCGGGGCCAACCTCTGGAACATAGAACCTGCCACCGAGTGAGCCTTCGGACCTGCCAGCTAGATGAGAGCCTGGACAGCGGGTCTGCTCGGGGCCAACCTCTGGAACATAGAACCTGCCACCGAGTGAGCCTTCGGACCTGCCAGCTAGATGAGAGCCTGGATAGCGGGTCTGCTCGGGGCCAACCTCTGGAACATAGAACCTGCCACCGAGTGAGCCTTCGGACCTGCCAGCTAGATGAGAGCCTGGACAGCGGGTCTGCTCGGGGCCAACCTCTGGAACATAGAACCTGCCACCGAGTGAGCCTTCGGACCTGCCAGCTAGATGAGAGCCTGGACAGCGGGTCTGCTCGGGGCCAACCTCTGGAACATAGAACCTGCCACCGAGTGAGTCTTCGGACCTGCCAGCTAGATGAGAGCCTGGACAGCGGGTCTGCTCGAGGCCAACCTCTGGAACATAGAACCTGCCACCGAGTGAGCCTTCGGACCTGCCAGCTAGATGAGAGCCTGGACAGCGGGTCTGCTCGGGGCCAACCTCTGGAACATAGAACCTGCCACCGAGTGAGCCTTCGGACCTGCCAGCTAGATGAGAGCCTGGATAGCGGGTCTGCTCGGGGCCAACCTCTGGAACATAGAACCTGCCACCGAGTGAGCCTTCGGACCTGCCAGCTAGATGAGAGCCTGGACAGCGGGTCTGCTCGGGGCCAACCTCTGGAACATAGAACCTGCCACCGAGTGAGCCTTCGGACCTGCCAGCTAGATGAGAGCCTGGACAGCGGGTCTGCTCGGGGCCAACCTCTGGAACATAGAACCTGCCACCGAGTGAGCCTTCGGACCTGCCAGCTAGATGAGAGCCTGGACAGCGGGTCTGCTCGGGGCCAACCTCTGGAACATAGAACCTGCCACCGAGTGAGTCTTCGGACCTGCCAGCTAGATGAGAGCCTGGACAGCGGGTCTGCTCGAGGCCAACCTCTGGAACATAGAACCTGCCACCGAGTGAGCCTTCGGACCTGCCAGCTAGATGAGAGCCTGGACAGCGGGTCTGCTCGGGGCCAACCTCTGGAACATAGAACCTGCCACCGAGTGAGACTTCGGACCTGCCAGCTAGATGAGAGCCTGGACAGCGGGTCTGCTCGGGGCCAACCTCTGGAACATAGAACCTGCCACCGAGTGAGCCTTCGGACCTGCCAGCTAGATGAGAGCCTGGACAGCGGGTCTGCTCGGGGCCAATCTCTGGAACATAGAACCTGCCACCGAGTGAGCCTTCGGACCTGCCAGCTAGATGAGAGCCTAGACAGCGGGTCTGCTCGGGGCCAACCTTTGGAACATAGAACCTGCCACCGAGTGAGCCTTCGGACCTGCCAGCTAGATGAGAGCCTGGACAGCGGGTCTGCTCGGGGCCAACCTCTGGAACATAGAACCTGCCACCGAGTGAGCCTTCGGACCTGCCAGCTAGATGAGAGCCTGGACAGCGGGTCTGCTCGAGGCCAACCTCTTGGACATCCAGGGTCTCCCCTGCGAGCTGCAGCATCATTTTCATTCACATAGTCTAGACAAAATGCTTTTATTCAAAAAACATCATTATTACATGGTACTAAGGATAAAAGCGTTTAAGGTCGTCGCCACTCCATGTGTGGCTGAGGAGCTGGCCCTCCACATTCTGAAGGTGATACCCCCCAGACTTTAGTGCTTCTTCCACGACATAGGGGCCTTCCCAGTTGGGGTTAAGCTTTCCCACCGCGGCGGATCTCCCAGCCGCGTCGACCTTCTTGAGTACCAGATCTCCCTTCTCGAACTGTTTGATCCTGACGTGCCTGTCAAAATACTTGGCCATCCGCCGCTTGACCTCCTCTTGATGGATGGCTGCTCGATCCCGAGCTTCTTCGATGAGGTCGAGGGAGAGCCGCAGCTCCTCCTCGTTCTCGGCTCTCCAATCTTCCTCTCCATTTGCGGCGACCGTGACCCGTTGTGTTGTAATCACGAACTCTATGGGGATGACCGCCTCGCAGCCGTGAGAGAGCCTGAAAGGGGTCTCTCCCGTGGCGGTGTTGGGGGTGGTTCTTAAAGCCCATAGGACCGAGGGGAGCTGTTCCACCCAATTGCCTTTGAGATTTTCCACCTTTTTCTTGAGCAAGTTCACGATGACCTTGTTCGCTGCCTCTACCTGCCCGTTGCTCCTGGGATGGTGGACGGACGCAAACCTAAGGTCTATCCCCAGCTGACCACAGAAGCTGATGAATTCCTCGCTTTCGAACTGCGGTCCATTATCCGTGACTATGGCCTGCGGAAGCCCATGTCGACAAATGATCTCCCCCCATACGAAGTTGCGGATTACCTGGGAGGTGACCTTAGCCAACGCCTTGACCTCCAGCCACTTTGTGAAGTAGTCAATCATGACTAGGAGAAACCTCCTCTGCCCGCTGGCCTGAGGGAAGGGTCCTACCAGATCCATTCCCCATATGGCGAATGGCCAGGGCGCCGTGATACTCTTCAGCCTTTGAGCTGGCACGAGCTGAAGCGGGGCGAACATTTGACACTTCTGGCATCTCTTTGCGAAGGCTGCTGCGTCTTTGCTTAGGGTTGGCCAGAAGTACCCCTGCCTCACTATTCTTGCCTCCAACATCCTGCTCCCCGAGTGGCTGCCGCACTCGCCGGAGTGGATTTCTTCCAAGATCCTTGGGACCTCTTCCTCCGAGATGCATCGGGCCAGGAGGCCCGAGAGGGTCTTCCGATACAAGTCACCCTCATGGAGCACATAGTAGGCAGACTTATACCGGAAGCGCCTCTGGTCCGGAACTTCTTTCGGAAATTTTCCCGTTGTAAGGAAGGTGACGAAGGGATCCTTCCAGGAGGGCCGTTGTTCTACTTCCATGAGCTCTCCTTCTTCAATCGAAGGACGGAATAGGTCCGTCAGGGTCCCGCCGGCTCGAGGACCAGATTTTGCCAACCGATCTGCCGGAGTGCTCTCTTCTCGTGGGACATGCTGGATGGAGAAAGTTTTGAACGTCCCCACGAGACGTTTGACTTTTGCTAAATACTTCATGAGCACAGGTTCTCTTGTTTCGAACTCTCCCCTTATCTGAGAAGCTATTATCATGGAATCCGTGAGGACCTCCACGTCATGGACCCCGAGCTCCCGGGCCAACCGCAGGCCGGCGATTACAGCCTCATACTCTGCCTGGTTGTTGGTGATTGGAAAGTGTATCACTAGCGTCTGCTCTATCTTTACTCCGTGGGGACTCTCCAGCACTACCCCTCCTCCAAGAGAATTCTTGCCCGAAGCTCCGTCCACCAGCAGCTTCCACGGAATGTGACGAGGGGCTCCGTCTTCTTTCATCTCGGCCACAAAATCTGTCATGAAATCAGCTACCACCTGCGCCTTCATAGATAATCGGGGGACAAAGGTAATGTCGAATTCACTTAGCTAGATTGACCATTTTGCGAGTCTTCCCGAGTGCTCCACTCCTTCGAAGATCTGGCGGAGTGGATGGTCCGTCACTACTTGGATCGAATGGGCCTGGAAGTATGGCCTGAGCTTCCTGGTTGCGATGACCAGGGCAAAGGCCAACTTTTCTAAAATTGGGTACCTGAGCTCCGCTTCCCTCAGGACCCTGCTCACGTAGTAGACTGGCAGCTGCTTCTTTCCTTCCTCTCGAACCAGGACGGAGCTTACGGCCTCCGCCCCGACCCCGAGATATAAATGTAGAACCTCCCCCTCTTTGGGACTTTGCAGTAGCGGAGCCTTGGTGAGTTGGCTCTTCAAGGCCTGAAAGGCCTCCTCGCATTCTCTCGTCCATTCAAACTTCTGATTGCCTCGTAGCGTTTTAAAGAAGGGGGAGCATTTTTTTCCCTGCCCGGGATAGAAACCTGTTCAGCCCGGCGAGTCTTCCGGTCAAGCGCTGAACTTCCTTGGCGTTCCGTGGCGACCCCAGCTCCATTATAGCCCTAACCTTGTCCGGGTTAGGTTCTACCCCCCAGGGGGTGAGAAGATGCCCGAGGAACTTCCCTTTGCTGGCCCCGAACACACACTTCAGGGGGTTCAGGCGCATCTTGTACTTGCGTAGGGTGGCGAAGGTCTCCTCGAGGTCCTGGATGTGAGAGCCCACACACTTGCTTTTTATCATAAGGTCATCCACGTAGACCTCCAGGTTCCTTCCCCTTTGGTTCTTAAATACCCGATCCATCATTTTCTGGTAGGTTGCTCCTGCGTTTTTCAGCCCGAAGGGCATCATCTTATAGCAGTAGCATCCCTCCCTGGTGATGAACGAGACATCTTTGACGTCCGGGGGGTGCATTCTTATTTGGTGATAACTGAAAAAGCATCCAAAAAACTCATCACAGAAAACCGACGGCTGAGTCAACCAGCGCGTCGATCCGAGGCAAGGGATAACAATCCTTAGGACAGGCCTTATTTAACAATGAAAAGTCCACACACATACGCCAGCGGCCATCGGCCTTTTTTACCATTACGACATTGGAGACCCAGCCTGGATACTGGATCTCCGTTACAAAACCTGCCTCGAGGAGTTTCGCCACCTCCTCGCGGATCGGTTCTTCGAGCTTGTCAGCTATAGCCCTTCTCTTCTGCCGGATGGGGCGGGCTTCTGGATCGAGGTTGAGACGATGGCAAGCCACGTCCGCCTCGATGCCTGGAATGTCCGCCGCGTTCCACGCGAAGATGTCCATGTTCTTCTGGATGCACTCCAGCATCCTTCTCTGGTCCTCCGGGCCGAGGCCCCCGCTGACCCGCACCTTCTCCACCCTTCCTGCCTGGGTGGTAACCTCCATCTCTATCACCTCTTCTGCCGGCTCGAGCCGGGCTGGCTCGTCCCACTGGCCCTTCACTTCTCGCCCCTCCTCCCGGGCCTTTTCTCCTGCAGCTCCTTCCGCCTTCATCGGCTCGACCTCCTGCTCCTCACGAGCGACCTCCAACACCTCAACCTCCTGCTCCTCACGAGCGACCTCCAACACCTCAACCTCCTGCTCCTCACGAGCGACCTCCAACACCTCCTCTCGGGCATCGCCCTCTCCCCCTTCTTCTTCCTTCTCCTCTTCCTCTCCTGGCCCCTCCGGCCTCACCATCTCTTCACCCATCTTTTCGGCATCCGCCATCCATGAGATGGTGTTGACGGCAGTTACGTAGCATTGCCTCGCCACCTTAGCATCTCCTCGGACGCGGATCTGGACTCCTCCACTATGGAGCTTTAAGCACTGATGGTACGATGAGGGCACGCACCGGAAGGCGCTGATGAGGGGTCGGCCGAAGATGGCGTTGTAGCTGCTCGGAGCGTCAACGATGACGAACCGACAGTTCCTGGGGACCCCTCCCAACGTCACTTGGAGACCTACGCCTCCCTCGACCTCCTTCCGCTCTCCCGAGAAACCAAACAGTGGTTCGTCGGAGGCCTGCACTCTCTTCTTCTCTACCTCCATCGCGTCGAAAGCTTTTTTGAAGATCACATTCACCGAGCTCCCATTGTCCACCAGGATCCGAGAGACCGTGAAGTTTTCTATTGACGTCTGGATCACCAGGGCGTCGCAGAATGGGTCTTCGTAGTCTGGCATATCCTCTGAGGAGAAGGTGAGCTTCTCGGAGGGGGGTGGGGTCTGGGAAGTCGACGCGACGTCCCTTCGGAACATGGCCTGGAAGCTCCTCTTGCGAGAGGCCTCTATCCCAACCCCACCGTGAATCACCCCGATTCCCCCCTGGTTCCCGTATCTGCCCTATCCTCACACCGGTCCTCTTCTGCCTCTGGAAGCACTTCCTCAATTCTAGCATGCGGCCGCCGTGGCCGTCCTCTTTCCCTCATTTCCAAGAACTCTGGGCAGGTGGCGATCGCGTGACCTTCTTCCTGATGAAAGTCACAGTAAGGCAACGCCACCCTGTCCTCTCTTCCAGCTCTTCCTCTTCCTCCTCTCGCTCCTCTACCTCTTCTCCCTCGGCCTACCGCCATGGCTTGCTCCCTCGGGGGGTGAGGGGGTCTGGGACCCTGCCTCCACCCCTGATTCACTCCTCCTGCCTCCCTTCCTTGGTACCTTTCATCCTGACCTCGCGCTGGTCCTTCCTGGTTCCTCCAGCCCAACCTGTTGTTGGGTTCTTGGTTCCTCCAAACCCGAGGTGGTCTTTCGAACCCCTGGCCCCCGGGCTCCTCTCGCCTTCTTCTTTCTGGCTGCCTCGCCTCGGTCTCGCTCATCTTTGCCAACCTTTTGTAGAATTCGGGGTTGGCTGCCTCTCCTTCAATCTCCTCCGCGGCTCTCTCCATCAACTCCTCGAAGGATACAGGAGGTCTTCTCTTCAGGTCCATCTTGAAGAACCCCTCTCGCAGCCCTACGATGAATGCCATCTGGAGGGCGAATCCCGGCACCTCCTGCACTAGGTGTATCTCCTCCTGGAACCTGTCCACGTACTTAGCCAGGGATTCCCCCTCCCTCTGCCTGATTTTGAAAAGAGCCTCCGCATCCTTCTTCCTCTTCTTTGACGTCGAGAAACGTAGTCGGAAGCTTCGACGCAGATCATCGAACGCATAGATGGAACCTGTGGGAAGTTGGTGGAACCAGTCCCTTGCTTTCTCCTTCAGGGTGGTTGCGAAGAGTCGGCATTGGAAAGAATCCGACATGGGAAGGATTGAAGTCATGTCCTCGAACCACTGCAGGTGCACAACTGGATCCTCCTTGCCGGTGTAGTAGGACATCTCCGGCCCACGAAACCCTTCTGGCACTGGGGCCGACAGGATCATCTCGCAAAAGGGGCTCCCTTCTCCTGCTCGGCGAGTGGTCCTCTCGCGCGGGATCAACTCACACACCTCAGCACTCGCCGGACTGCTGAACAACTGCCGTCCGGGGAGGTCTCGCGCACCTCCTTCCGCTGACACCTCCTTTCCCGGTCGCTGCCCCGGTGCGTTCTCGCCAATCTGCAAAGGCGAGACCACTGGAACCACCGGGGTCTCACACTCGGTCCTTGCTGCGAGAACCGTCTGCAGGACCTCTCGCTTGAACTTTTCAAACATCTCCAGCCACTCGCCTGCCGCTGGTGAATGCGAGTGACCTGAGTCAGAACCATTTCCTCCATCTCCTGTCATCGAAACCAGCTTGGGATTTTCTTTCACCGGCTACGGTCCACGCTCACCGCACCAAAAATGTTGAAACCAGCAACTGGTCTCTTGAGTTCGGACCCACTGGGGGTGCAGCCGATGCTTATTTCTCCCTCACTAGACTCTCTTGACGGTGGATGCTGGAAACGGAATAGACCCGAGGCTGAAGCGAGGAGGTCCCGCCACACACCCGGAAGATCTTGGAGAGCTTCCCCTCCCAAACCAAAGCTCAACCGGGCACCTTGGAGGGCACTGGCTGCCAACCAAAACTAGCCTAGAGGAGAGGATTCTCTAAAATCGGATCTCCTCCAAGGTGCCCTTAAGGGTCTATTTATAGTTTTTCTTAGGCTGGTCTGCAAATAGCATGAATCCGCCTTTTAATTTTACTAAACGCACCCCAAATTGGTCTACGAATAGCCTAACTCCGCTGTTCTGAAGGGCTATATGCAGACCACAAGGGGTATTATGGTCATTTCCTCCTCACTGCCTTCTGGGCGAGTGGTCCGTGAGGGAACCACTCGCCGAGTTCCCGCTTGACTGGGCGAATGCTCAAGCCCCTGAGCGAATGGTCCGTGGAGGCACCACTCGTCAGGCTCCCTCTCGCCTGCAGCCTACCCCCACTAATCTGGAGATCCTTTTTCCTGTCTCGGTACGGGCGAATGGTCTGGCTGACCCCTGTCCCATCAACTGACTCGATGGACCCACTCGCCAAATACGGGTTGTACAGCAGTTTTTTGCACAGCTTTTAACCAGAATACTTCGTAGTGCAGTTAAATTCTGATTTCTATTGTTTACTTTTATAAAATTTCTATGTAAAATTTGGAGGATGCAGAAAGAGAAGAGGAGAGAATTGGAGAAGAGAGCACTAGAACTACTGGAGATAGAACAAGAGGAAATTAACTTATACATAAATCATGCTGTTAGTATTCCTATCTGAGGATTTTGAACGTATTTAATTGCGTTTCACACAAAAAGTCACTTATTGAGCAGGTGATATTCATACTCGATTCCGAAAAATCATAGATCAAAGAATCATAAATGGAGTCCATATGATAGCTGTGTATGAACTCAAACAAATATTATCCAAATCTTGAAATTATTCCAACATAATGTTAGTAACAATCTTCTATCGAGGTTCGGTACTTCCTGAATAGTTGGGATAAGACTATCAATGATGATATGTTTTAGACATGTTTATACAAACTAACCTTTCTTATTTGACTCGTTACGAAAATCTCCATAATGCGTGTTTTGAAGCACTTCCATTTCTATCAGATTCGGCCAATAGCCATTGGAGCATGAGTTCAAGAAGTCCTGACAGGAGTGTCTGGATGAGAGCCCCATTCAGTCCAAGATCCATCATACACGGGCACATCAGTCTTTCCTAGCCGATGAAGGCCCTGAAACACAAGTTAGTGTAAATGTTAAAATAAGTCCTTCTATGGTTTTCTTCCATCATGAAGCAGAATTTCAACGTCTCTTTGAACACAGAAATTCAGATTCTTGCGAGGGAAAGAATGCAAGCAGTAACTCCAGTTCCACAAGAGGTAACAACAGGGCGATCTTGGGAGATTCCTGGAATATATAAAAATCATGAAGCATAGTAAGCATGAATGCAAGGAAATCGAACATGATGTTTAAGGATTTAATAATGTAAGAGAAACTCAAATTTGAGATTATGAAAAACAAAACATAACAGAAACAGTAGGAAAATAAATGGAACAGTCAGAATACCTTGGTTGTATTATTTAGAAGAATCAGAATATACATGAGCATGTAATAAGTAGATATCACTGGGGCATAAAGGTAACTTTATAAATCATCAATTACGTACGCCAATAATGTCGTAAGAATTTGAGAGATGGGCAGTAAAAAATGTCGTTGATATCTAAGTTTATTGTGGATAAGATAATTAAAGAATGATAATATTAGAGAATAGTAGGGAGATACATCTATCAATGATAAATATAACAAAAGTTTACTTAGGTGATTTGGGTATGTACAATCAAGGTTAGAAAAGGAACCAATTAGATGAAAAGATGAAGTTAGAATCAAAGGATTAAGTAGGCGAAGGAGTAGACTTAAGGTAACATGGATGGAAGTTATTCAAATTTTTTCATAGTTTAGATTTAACACCTCAAGCAACATTGCATAATAGTAAATGAAAAATGAGGATAAATACATCTGATCTCGAACCTTTAGTGTAAGGCTAAATATTGATAATGATGAGTTACATACCATGATGCTATGTACCTGTGCAAGGCCATTTTATCTTGTGTAGCAGAACATTTAACATATCACATGATACATTAATAAACCCGCACTCGAATATTTCAAATATTTTGTGTGTTTATATCTAACTTTACAAGAAAGATTTGTCTTCATGCTCTCATTCAGTCTTAATTATACCTTCGCATGCTTTGAATTATTTCTGAACATAACTCTGCTAGAAGTTTCCCTAACTTTTGGAACAAAAATTTTTGTGAGAATAAACAGTGAAAGTATTCCACTGTATAGCTTTAGATGAGTAACATTGTTTGTAATTTGAGAATAGCACTTCTACAAAGGCTCTGATAATTTTTCCACATAATATTTGAATGCTAGATTTCTCACTTAAAACATATAAAAAAATTAGATACATGTATGCATAACGCGGGACAAAAGAAGAGTGTGTGATCTAAGTGCCCTAAGGAACCCTAGTGGAGTGTTGAAGGTGGAAAGTTGTTAAGGCCTATGAATGATGCAATGCAAACGTATTCCAATAATTAATTGCAAATAGCTTCGACAAATTATAAAACTTAACCACAAACAACCACATTTGAGATGAATGAAGGTGTTAGATAGGCCAATAAGTTTTCGGCTAAAGTAAAATAAGAGTGTTTAGATTAAACTTTAGGCATCTGAACCATTCAAGTAGAACAAATAATGGGATAAACACACAATCTAACATCAATAGTCGTATGTTCTTCACTAAATAAACAACGAATGAGACTTACAACTTCGTACAAGAACTTACATGAAATAGGAGGCACAGAAAGTGAAATGTTGGAGATTTAAGAGTCGGGGAGTGGAACTGCAACAGATTTACATTGATTTCAGGGTGCTGATTGGACTTTGTAAAGGCATCCGGGCTTGGGCAGACAAAATGTAACTGATGTGGAAGGTTGGGTGGTTGCTGGGGGCCTTGGGCTGTTGGGAAGGGTTGTGGTGGTCGGCGGGGACAGGTAGATGTTTGGGAAGTCGCGGTTGTTGATGTATATTTGGACAATTAATGGGTTTATAGGCTTAACGGGTTGTTTAGAGTACACGGATACCCGTAGATACTCCTAGGGTTTGCCTATTTATACCCTCCTGGGGGCAACAGGTAGTGTATTCCACTTTGATCCACACCCGGATGCTTCGAGCGATCTTAACAGCGGTGAGGGTAGATCGAAGGCTGTGAGGGTGCAGTTTGCACGAATGCTGGCGGGGGTAGGCTGGTGACAGCAGTTCAGTGTACTGGGAATGTGGACAACATCGGTTCCAGGCCAGACCAACAGTTTTCAATGCCAGGGAAAGGGCATGACAACATATCTGGACATTGGGAAAGGGGACAGTAGCGGCTCCAGGCCAGGACAACAGTTTTCAGGCGCAGGAAATGGATCCAGTAGCAGATTAGGGCCTCAACAACAGTATTATGGCTCTTGATGGTGGACGACAGGGAGATGAACCTGGGCAGTGGTGGTTAGGACAAGATATGATTAGTTGTGGCTCTCAACTGTGGAAGTCAGTGACATCAAAAGACTGCAACTTAACAATGTCTTATGCGCTTCGATATCTTGGACTTAAACAAAAATTTGGAAAAATGTCTCCTGATCCGAGTAGAGACGAGCCAATCCAATTCAGATCCAATCCAGAGATAAGTCCACTCCTCCTGCTGGTTGAGAACATACCTTTGTCGTCGAGAAAGAACACTGACAAAGTCACTAGAAGCACTGCCAAATATCGACTAGAAACTCTGCCAAAATACGGCGAGACCTCCAGTCCACAAGCCAAAAATATCGGCGAGACTACATGTCGACAAAGCCAAAATATCGATTAGAAGCCTGCCAATTTGTCGACTAGACGACAGGCCGATACAAAGGTTTGTCGACTAGAAGACTGCCCGACACAGAGCTTTGTCGGCTAGATGACTGCCCGACACAGAGCTTTGTCGGCTAGATGACTGCCCGACACAGAGCTTTGTCGGCTAGATGACTGCCCGACACAGAGCTTTGTCGGCTAGACTTCCAGACGACACGAAGGAATGTCGGCGAGACTTCTTTGTCGACTAGACCATGTGCTTATCGACGAGAATTGTCATTTGTCGGTGAGACCTCCAGTCGACAAAATTTCTTTGTCGACGAGACTTTGCAGAAACCTAGATCTCGCTCCGACAGCAGCAGATCTACAGCGGCGACGACGGGATTTTCAGCGGCGACGATGGGATCTTCAGCGTCTAGAGCGAGAAAGGTTCTCCTCTAGGCAACGACGGAGAGATTTTGAGAAAGATTTCCTCCAGCGGCAACGACGTTGTAGCGGTAGGAGCGAGAAAAGAGGATCTCCTCCTCCTCCTGGCGGTGGCGACAACGAGCACAACAGCTTTGGAAGAACTCCTCCCTTCGATCGACAACGAGAACAAAAAATAGAGCGAAGAATCATTGTTGACTTCTTCGATCGAGCAACGACGAGCACACACGGGAGCGACAACGGATGCAGAAGCAAAAAATGGTTGTAGGAGCGAGCACGAGAGCGGAAAAAACGTAAGCAATTACTTTGAGAATGTTTGGTTTTGACTCCGCTCAAAGTGTTCTGCATCGGTCTATCAAGTTTGAAATGATCTTATATAGTACCTCTAGTGTAGAGCGTTGCCCTAGACAGATACAAAACTCATGGGTCACTACCTAGTTAGTCTCGACACTCACGGATATATACTAAATTATTCAACAATAAGCGCGACCCCATAAGAAAAATTTCGGTTCACGCACTCTCGGCACACGGCCGCGTGTTTTGGGCGTGTCCAGAAAGTTGGGTTGATTCATGCAAAACTGTCTCCGCTTGGGTCTGGGGCGCATAATTGTCCACACGCCCATGACATACAGGTGCGTGCTGCGGGCATATGATTTCAAAAGTCGCGCTGTTTTCCCTAGAACTGCCGTCAACCATTATCCCGCCATTTTGGATTCACACGCCCTTGTTACACGGCGTGCGTTTCTAATACTATACTAGGTATATCAAATAATATACGTATTTAAAACTTTGTTTCTTAAATTAACACGATCAATCACTCCAATTTCTGCACGTCCTTATGTGCGACCATATAAGTTCGTATTATTCTTAAATATTTTTGTTATCAAAAGAAAAAAAAAAGGAATTTTGATCGACCTTTTAGGGTGCGTTTGGTTCAGCTTATAAGCTCCGGTGTGGCAGGAACGGAACGGAGAAATTGGAAAAATCAGTGTTTGGCGCTGCTGATGGACCGAAACGGAAGTTATTAATAACCTCCATTTCTTTGTATAGGGCAGACGCGAGTCTTCTCCCAAGTCCAGCCGCGTCGTTCCCCCGCGTCTAGGTTTTCCACTCCCCCGCATCACCTTCTCGTGTGTACGTCGATGCCGATTTCGCCAGTTTTTCTCGCCACCGGTGTCACGCTGCCTGTCGTCGGCAACATAGGCTAGTCACGTCGCCCCTCGTCGTCCATAGGAGCTCCTCACGCCGCCGGATTGCACGCCTCTCGTCGCCTCCAGTTCTCCTCGCCGGTATTTTTCGAGGCCGTCGAAATCACGCCGCCTCTCCAGTTCCTGTCGACGGGATCTCCGCCTCTCCAGTTTCCTTCTCCCGATTCTAGGTAAAACTCCTCCCTTTTTCAATTTTTATGGATCTTGAATTTTTTTTGGGCTTTATTTGTCAAATTTTTTTTGGGATTGTTATATGTATATGTGTGTGGTGTGATGATGGTGGTGAATGTGTGTTTGTTTGTGTGATGATGGGATGAATGTGTGTGTGTGTGTGTGTGTGTGTGTGTGGTTATGTATGTTTTTGTGTGTGTATGTGTGTGTGTGTTTTCTTATATGTGTGTGTGTGTGTGTGTGTGTGTGTGTGTGTGTGTGTGTGTGTGTGTGTGTGTGTGTTTGTGTGTGTGTGTGTGTGTGTGTGTGTTTGTGTGTTTGTGTGTTATACGTTGTATGTGTATGTGTATGCATATTTGTATATGTGTGTGTGTATGTTTGTGTGTTTGTGTTATATGTGTGTGTATGTTTGTGTGTTTGTGTTATATGTGTGTGTGTGTATTTTTCAATTTTGGTGTGTGTGTGTGTGTGTGTGTGTTTTTGTATGTGTGTATATGTTTGTGTTTGTGTAATATGTGTGTTATATGTTGTATGTGTATGCATATTTGTATACGTGTGTGTGTATGTTTGTGTGTTTGTGTTAAGGGCAGACCCAGCAAGGGGCACACCCGGGCACGTGCCTGGGTCAAAATTTCGCCGCACTTTGCGTATTGCCGCTGCATTTCTCGTATTCCCGCTGCTCGTTCTTTTTTTCCTGCCCTAACTGCTCGGGAGCTTGGCCTCGGCGCGAGAAAGAAGCAGGGTGACTGGCGAGGGAGACTGGGCGAGGGTGAGCGATCCTTCTTCTGTTCTCCACTCCGTGTATGTCCTCCATTACTTTCCTCTGCGCTTCTTCTCATTCTTCTCCGTCTCCTTCTTTGTCCCACCGCCTGCTTTTCTACAGGACTACTAATGGCGCTGGTTTTGTACAGGACTACGCCCCCCCCCCCCCCCCCTCGCTTTCTTTCTCCCAGTGGAATCTTGGCCCCAGACACATCCTTCTTCTCAACATCATAGCCAGCACGGTAAGTCTATTCTTATTCCTGCGGTCAGTCGAGTTTCAAAAATCCAACTGCATGATTTCAGTTTCCCATTTTCCCATTTTCGTTTTGCTTTCTTCTTTGTAAATATGGGCCCTTGAGCAGTTCTGATTGTATTAGCAGGTCGTTGTTTCGTCGGCGTGGTTGTTCTTCTCATCAATTTCGACCTTTTTGGTAGATTTTAACTTTTTTTCTCCACTCTGAAATTGTTTTCACTAGGGTTTTGCTATAGTTTTAGATGGAATTGAATTTTTCAGGCATTTAAGAGAGCCGTAGAGTCACTGAAAAAGTCGTTGGATGCCATGACAGAAGAAGTACCGGATACTATGGCAGCAATGAGACTGTTGGGAATGGAAATAAGTGACTTGACCATGAAACTAACTGACCTCGGGTTAGCCATTTTTTCTCTCCTTAGAGCCATAAACTGAACATTTTATCTTTGAATAAGCAAAATTCTACTCTTTTTGACATGTTTAACTTTGTTTAAGTTCAAATTAAACAACAATAATGCTTAAGCCTTTATCCCACCGTAGTGGGGTCGGCTATATGGATCCTTTGTCTTCATTGTGCCCTATCTTTTGTCATAATATCACTAACGCCTAAGTACATCATGTCTTTTCTCATAGTTTAATTCCAACTCTTTTTGGTCTACCCCTCCCCCATTTAACATGCCTAGGACCTCAAATAAGTTTTTTCTATTTAATCTTTAGTAATATGAGTCCGTCACTTGGTGCCCGGGTCGGGTCGGATGAAAATCCTGGGTCCGCCACTGTTAATGTGTGTGTGTGTTATATGTGTGTGTTATATTTGTGTTATATGTGTATGTGTGTGTGTGTGTATTTTTCAATTTTGGTGTGTATGTGTGTGTGTATTTGTATGTGTGTGTGTGTATGTTTGTGTTTGTGTTATATGTGTGTGTGCGTGTGTGTTATATGTATGTTTGTGTATGTGTGTGTGTGTGCGTGTGTGTTATATGTGTGTTTGTGTATATGTGTGTTTGTGTATACTTGTATTATATGTGTATGTGTATTTGTGTGTGTGTGTATGTGTGTTATATATGTATGTGTATTTGTTTGTGTGTTTGTGTTATATATGTGTGTGTGTTATATGTGTGTGAAAGTTATCTTTGTGTTATGTGTATGTGTGTGTGTATTTTTCAATTTTGATGTGTGTGTGTGTGTATTTGTATGTGTGTGTGTGTGTGTGTATGTGTGTTATATGTGTATGTGTATTTGTATGTGTGTGTGTGTGTATGTTTGTAGGTGTTATGAATTTAATATTTTGTGTGTTTAGTTAAGAATTGAATTTTTTTTAAGATGGGTAATCCGAAAGACGATGGTGTCTCTGCTATATGGGATGCAAATGATGTCCTGATTTTTTGCGACATATGCATTCATGAAATAGAGCTTGGTAACTGACCTATAACTCATTTTAGCAAAGAGGGCTGAGTAAATGTGACTATAAAATTCCACCTACAAACTGAAAAACAGTACGATAAGGTTCAAATGAAGAACAAATGAGATTATTTGAAGAAGGAGTGGAAAATTTGGAGTGAGCTGAAATGTGATAAGACTGGTTTGGGTTGGAATCCGGCTACAAAGACTATAAATGCTTCAGACGAGTGGTGGACCGAGAGATTGAAGGTATCCATTTATTAGATAATGATGATTAACTTTATGTTCAACTTTTTGGCCTTCCTAATCTTTGTTATAATATTGTAGGTTGTCCCAGCGGCCAGAAAGTTCAGATATGCTGGCATCCCCCCCCCCCCCCCCCCCGAATTAGAGGAACGATTGAGGATGATGTTCGATTCAGTAGTTGCCGGTGGACGTCATGCTACCATTCCTAGCATAAGGAATAATCCACGCGAGCCCACCGACGAGAGAGAGTTGTCCGTTGTGGAGCATGACATCCAGGAGGATAATGTTGTACCACCTCCCCCCGAGGTCACATCAGCGAGGAAGAGGAAGAATGGAAAGGAAAGTGCCACCAGCTCCGTCTTAGAAGATCTGACAGAATCTTCAAGGACCATCAGTCGATGTATTCAGGGACATCCGAAGAGCAATCCTTATACTATTACTCAGGTATTAGAGCGGTTAAGTGGATACCCCGACGTTGTAGTGAAAGAGAAATTCTATGACTTTGTCATCACATTTTTGTTGGACAAAGGTCATAGAGAGACATTTATGTTCCTACCCGAGGGTACGAACATAAAGTGAATTTATAACCGCTACAATGGTGGGGAGTAGGCTTATCATATTTATGTTCATGTAATGCTAGACAGTTATTGTTATTTCTGTTGTTGTGGTTGGATATTATTAGTATTTCTGTTGGATATTATTATTAGTATTTCTGCTATACTGTTATTGTTATTTCTGTTGTTGTTGTTGTTGTGGTTGTGGTTAGACAATATTCTTATTTATGTCATGCCTTTTGTTTATCAGAAAATATCTACCACTGACTCTGATGATTCAGAAGATAGCTTTGACGTTATTAAAAGTTATGCGATCGCACATCATCAAAATGTTGTATCAGCAATTAGAATTTTGGCCGAAAGTAGTCCTCTTTTCAACCAATCAGTACCATGCATGACATCGAAGTAAACATGTGATAAATGGGTTGGAGAAATGCTTCAATCTTCAACAGTCTGATTTCATAATTCTTTTCGGATGTCCCAAGAAATTTTTATGAATCTATTGCATGTCCTGGAGGAGAAGTACGGATTTCACAGGATAAGACGGACTGCATCTAGAGAGATTTTGGCACTGACCTTGGACATATTGTCTCATAATGAGGTCATGAGAAAGACATGTGAGCAATTTCAGCACTCGACGGAGACTGCTAGTAGGTTTTTTGGAGAAGACATTCACGTGTTTCTACTACTGGCGGATGAAGTGATTCAGCCATTAGATAGATCTTTCAGTAGCACACCGCCAGAGATTCTCTACGACTCGCGTTACATGTCCTTCTTTAAAGATTGTGTCGGTGCAATTGATGGAACACATGTTCATGTATGCATACCTATTCGTGATCAAGTACCGTACATTGAGAGACATGACACATCAACACAAAATGTGATGGCTGTTTGTGATTTCAACATGTGTTTCACGTTTGTTATGCCAGTTTGGGAAGGCTCTGCGCGTGATAGCCGCATTTTCAATTACGCGCTTTGGGATCCCCGTTACAAATTTCCGCATCCACCACCAGGTAATAATTAATGATTTTTATTCCTTTTTTTATATTTCTCACTTTTGGAGCATGACAACTGAGCTCATGTTTTTTAGGAAAATATTACTTGGTGGATTCTGGCTATCCGCTACAAAGGGGATACTTGAAACCATATCAAGAGACACATTATCATCTTCTAGACTTTGCTCGTGGCAGTCGTGCACCGAAAGGACGTCGAGAGATATTCAATCACGCGCACTCATCCCTTAGAAGTGTGATTGAAAGATCGTTCGGCATTTGGAAGAAGAAGTGGATCATATTACGTGATATGCTGAGCTACAACTTCGCTAAACAAAGCGATATTGTGATGACGACTATGACATTGCATAATTTTATTCGACGACACCCTTCGCGAAGGGATATTGATTTCAATGACTGCGAGTAGGGATGTGGTGATGAGGGGGTGAGCACACAAGGGCATCGAGTAGTTTGTCATGATACTGCAGGCGGGGTAGAAGAGATGATCACGTTGCGTGAAAGTATAGCGCAACAGTTGTACGCTTCTAGATCTTAGATGGTGGGAAGAAATGTTGGTATTTTTATCTATTGTAGTAACTATTATCAATGTTATGTATTTTGTGTCAAAATTTTTTTATCAAAAATTCAGTTTTGTTCCCAAACAAATTTTTCAAAACTCTATTTCAATTTTCAATAAGCACTAAAATCTTCATCTGACCCAAACAGTTTTTTTGACAAAACTTCATTTCTCAGGAACAGCTCTTTTTCAAAACTCCATTTCTGACCAGCAACTTTTCATCAGCAACAACTCAACCAAACAAACCCTTAGTCTTTCTCATCACAAGGAGAGAGTAACCCTAGCTATCTAAATCTTCCCAAACAAACCCTAGCTATCTAATCATCTCAAACAAATCGAAATCGCATGAACAACGAAGAAATCGTCTTTCTTACTCAACTCGATCTCTATCCACACACATTTTATGAATCACGAAACGTACACACATCTCAAACAATTTGTAAACTCAAAAAACAGAAAAAAAAAAGTTGATAATAACAATTGCATATTATTTCGAGCCATTTAACATAATTTGACAATCATATCGCCCACAAATACACAGTACCGATAAAGTACATAAACCGCAGAATGGAATTTAAATTTTTTATTTAAAAAAACATTACAGTACAGAAAATATGGCGAAAGGCTCTCAGATTCTCCACTATAAGTTTAGGGCGCTGCTATTAGCACCGCCGTTTTGGCTAGTCGCACCGCACTTTTTCCTAATTTTTCGCGCATTTTAGAAATACGTCTTGTACATGTATTTTGAGGACAATTGTCCAACACGAAAGTTGTAGATTTCGACAAGAACTACAACTTTCGTGTTGAACACTTTTTCTAAAAATGCATGTCCAAGGCGTATTTCCAAAAGGCGCGAAACCTAGGCGTATTTCCAAAGTACGACATGTACATGCATTTTTAGGAAAAGTGTTCAACACGAAAGTTGTAGATCTCATCGAAATCTACAACTTTCATGTTCGACAATTTTCCTAAAAATGCATGTACAAGACGTATTTCCAAAAGGCGCAAAAAATTAGGAGAAAATGCGGTGCGACTAGCAAAAACTGAATAGCAGCGCCCTAAGTTTATAACGGTCAAAAATTAAAAACTAAATTAGTAAAATAACGGCGGGATGGTTTGTTCATTCTTGAAAAAGTTTTCCGGATCCCATTTTGACTTTGTAGCAACGAGCCTCTCGAAGTTTGATTTATAATACTTTCTTCCCCAAACTTTAGCCATGTCGTAGCTGTTCGCCGTCCCTCCCCTGTTTCTCCCCAAGTCAAGATCCCTGAAGTTCAGATAAGCTCCTCGAGGATTCTTCGACACGAACGGAGCCATGAATTCGTAAAACCTTCTCGACCAATCCATGTTCTTCTTCGCCGCCTTCTCCCCATGCTCCAGCCACACCACAAGATGCTGTATCACAAACTTGCTTCCATTTCTATGAGGAAATGGAGTCTCGGCCTCTGCTATCTCACCCACCTTCCCGCCCAGCGGTTCGATCACCATCGTCGGCTGCACATCTCCTTCGATCATATACTTCCAGATCTTCTCCCAGCTCTTCTCTGCGATGGGTTCCGTCACTATGTCGGATTTGATCTTGAAGGACAAGCTTACTGCAACCGGACTTCTGTCGAGTAGAAGACTTATAGGCCCGCCATTGATGTTGGGCAGAGGGAAAGAAGAGAAGACGACGAGGGATTCGATCCAGGTCGTCTCCCTGCAGTCCTTCGCCGTCAGCCGGAGCTCCGGCAAGCTCTCGTTCATTATATGAAGGAGTTCTTTTAACTCCCCCAAGAACAATGAACTGAAAGTGGCTTCAACGGTCTTATTCACCACGCTCAGAGTTGCGCTGATGTACAGCCGGTTGTCTGCTCTGTAAGCAACCTGCTGCCATTGGGCGACAGCTCTGGTTGCTCCCTGGCTTAAATCCATGGACTTGACGAAGACTGTGACTGTCGGGGGGATTTTAACAAGCATTATCTTGTAGGCGATGATGACTCCGAAGCTTACACCGCCGCCGCCTCTTAACGCCCAGAAGAGATCCTCTCCCATGGATTCTCTTTTGAGGAGCTGGCTGGCGGCGTCGATGATTAGTATGTCGACGACATTGTCCACGGCTGCGCCGTGGGCTCTCATGATCGTGCCGATGCCTCCACCGCTGATGTGTCCGCCGACGCCGATGGTGGGGCATAATCCGGCGGGGAAGGCAAGTGTTCTGCTTTTTGAAGCGATGGCGAAGTAAAGCTCGCCGAGTGTGGCGCCGGATTGGACCCAAGCTGTGTTGCGGCCGTCGTGGAGGTCAAATGAGATGGACCGGAGGTGGAGGAGGTCGAGGATTAGGAAGGGGCCGACGGTGGAGGAGTAGGAGAGACCTTCATAATCGTGGCCGCCGCTTCTGGTTCGGACCTGGAGATTTAGCTGCCGAGAACAGAGGACGACGGCCTGCGCGTGTGATTCGTGGGTTGGGGTCACGATGAGGAAGGGCTTGGGATCGTCTCCGTTGGAGATAACGCGTTGGTTTAGGAGCGGGGTTAAGAAGGCGGCGGTGAAGTTATTGGAATTGGGGAAGAATTGAAGGTTGCGTGGAACAGAGTGGCGGAGGAGGCATTGGAGGATGGATTCATGAGTGGAGATTGGAGCTGGATTAATGGCGGCGAGAGAGATGTAGTACTGCGGGAGGAAGAGAAGGGAGAGGAGGAGGGCAGAGGAGGAAGACGAGATGGGATGGAGATCCATCGATCTGTGAGCAGGTGGTGTTGGTTGCTCTGTTTTTGTGCCAGCTTTGGAGCGTACTCTGATGAATTGGGTGGAATCCGGTAGGTATATATAAAGCTGCAGGGAAACGGTGTTCTCAATTCCGGCCATTCAGACTTTTAAATGACGTGTGTTTTGTGGAAATTTTTGTAAATGAATTAATTGTTAAAATTTTGGTTTGGATCCTCACGATCTAATGCTCCCGAATTCAGTAGATTATATATCTTTAACTACTGTATACAAGAAGTTGTCTTTGATGCAACATTCAAAATTGCCAAATATAGCACGATGTACCGCCTAGTTACGATCATATTAGCACGATAGAGTTTTGAGACCTAGGAAGAGAAGTGGTAGGTAGGCAACTTATAACCAAGACCAATTGAAGCAATTGCATCTATATTTTTTTGCTCAAATGTTAAATTTAAAGCATTTATAGGTATGCAACTATCAAAAAATCATCTAGTTACGACCATATCAGCACGATGTACCGCCTCTTTTGAGGATAAGACACTTTTCAACGATGATTGTGATTCTGCAGGTGTTCTAGGGGCAAAGTAATTTTCAACCTGATCAATTTTTCTCTTACCCTTTTCTTGTACGATGAAGTTTTGAGACCTAGGAAGAGAAGTTCTATCATCATTCACGTGATCATCGTATGGATTTACACTATCTAAGGATTCTTGTGTTTCTTGTTTTTTTTTCAGTTCTTCCTTTCAAGTTTTCTTGCATCTGATGTCGAATATCATGCGGAACTTTTTGCAAGCACGCATATTTCCTTTAATCCCAGCTAAATGTTGTTTCATTCAATTAATTCCCCCACCCTTATAAGTCACTCCACAATGTAAACACTTATAGTGTTTTTTACCATCAGAACTCTGCATGAGACTAAAATGATTCCAACCGGGATCGTTTTTTTCACAGACAACTTGTAAACAATTACCTAATGAGAATCTCAAATCCTCAATTCTCACAAGTAAAAAAAACCACCCATTTGTTTTATAAACATGACAAACAAATTACTTCATCACACCCAAGTCCAATCTTAGAAGAATTCACTAGTATTGATATCATATTACCAAACTATTCAATTTAAACCTGGTAGGCCGGTACTATGTCATTAACAAAATTAGTCTAAATTAGTAAATTGCAAGGGTTCAGTCTGTTCTCCAAGGTATTTAAACCTGGTACTTTGTCATTAACAAAATGACTAAATTAGACAAAATCACAAAACCGTGAAGAGCAACAAGTTACTATTACTCTGCAGTTGGATGGAGGTTGGTATATCAATACTAACCAAAACCGTGAAGAGCATTCTTAAAGAAACTGAAGTAGAATATTATTAAAGAAACGTTCTTAAAAAAACTTTGCCATTTTTTTTTGAGGTTGGTAACTGAAGTAAAAGTGTAGAACATTCTTAAAAAAAACTTTGCCAAAACCGTGAAGAGCATTCAGTAACTGAAGTAGAGCATATACCGTCTTTGTTCTCCTTGATCTTTCAACGAAAAAACAGAGGACTCCAAATCGTGCGAGGAAGAAAAGGATCTGAAATCTCCTCATCGGTAGCTGCTTTGATCTCACTATGAGGAAGAAGATGATCTGAGATCTCCTCGCCGGTAGCCTCCAAATCGTGCGAGGAAGAAAAGGATCTGAGATCTCCTCGCCGGTAGCTTCCAAATCGTGCGAGGAAGAAGAGGATCTGAGATCTCCTCGCCAACAACCACCAAATCGCGTGAGAGGAAGAGGAATGTGGAAAAACGGGAAGCAGACGTATTTCTCCAGGCGGTAGAATTGCATAATCCAGATCCAGCTCTAAAAACTAAAGTACAAAAGCCTTCCCACTAATCTCCACCCTTGAATTTCAAATCCACGGTGGATTAAATGACCGACCTGTTAAGGGAAAACCAGACCGGTTCCCGGTCCCCCGGTTCAACCGGGCGGTCAGCCAGTTTTCGACCGGTTCTCGGCAGAGCCGGTTCTGGCTCATCCCTCGGACCGCTCGGGTGGCCGGTCGGCGGTTCGACTGGTCGGACTGGATTGTTAGGAAAAACCCCTTTTGATTTAACTAAACAAATTAACTATAAGTGATTTTACTTCCTAGGTGCATTACCTTCATTGTATAGTAAGGGTAAATTGGTCATTAGATGTCTTAGGATGTCACACTCAACTTAGAGTGTCAAGGCCTAGTCAAAGCAATCACAGAATAAGTTAAGTTAAGACTTGCGTCGAATGGAAGTCGACGCAACTTCAACTTGATATCGACGTAACTCTTACTAGAAGTCGAAGCAACATATTCAGTCTGCCGAAGTATAAGTAAAGTCGACGCAACGTCGAAAGAGACTCGACGCAGAAGGAAGAGCTTGTCGAAGCCAACTAACAAGTCGACGCAACTTCGACTACAATTTGACGCAGAAGTTAAGAGCTCAAGTCCAAGTCTTCAACTCGACGGATACGTCGATAAGGAATCGACGCAACGTCGACAAGGAATCGACGTAACGTCGACATCTGAGTTTAGCCAAAGCTAAGAAAGATTTCGAAGCTACGTCGATAAGAACTTAGAGGTGCATAGACATGAAGAATGATGAAGTCGACGCAGCGTCGAATACAGTCAAAAAAAGGAAGCTTTTTCTGCTGTCCTTTTGACACCTTTTCAGAAGGACCACCAGGCTAGAGACAGTTCTTTAACGGCTTATTTATTGCCAAGAATAGAATGGAGCTTTCCAGGACACAACAAATCATTTTTGGAAGGTATTCAAAATGAATACACGGGTCGAGAACAACAGAAGAAAGGAAGATAGGTGGTTGAGAGGAATTCTTTTTCAAGACAGCCCAAAAGAAGAAAGGATTTGAAATCCTAATCATACAGAATAAGTATGCAAAAAGATGAGAAGAAAAACAGAGCATTCATTACATTCTCATTTGTCGAATAGGGTCTTCATCTTCCTCCTTCTCAAACCCTAAAAGACAAAAAAACACAAGTGCTCTCTCTACACAGGAAATACAGACAACAACTTCTTCTTCATCATCATACAACAGCTGGATTGCAAGAAGTGCTGAGTAAAAAAGGATCAACAAATTAAATAACCATTACAAATCATCACTATCATAAGTGGGGGTTCATCATTTCAGAACTTGTTAAAGACAAGCAGCAGCGGTGCTTAGTAAGAATTCTGAGAACAAAATTATTTTCTTCTTCCTCCTACTTTCTTCTTACTTTTTTCTTTAACTGTAAAGAGTTTTATCAATCTCTCTTTCAAAGGATTCAGTAGTTCTAAGAGTCTCCTTATCAAAAGGCTCAGTGGTTCTAAGAGTCTCCTTATCAAAAGACTCAGTGGTTCTAAAAGTCTCCTTATCAAAAGACTCAGTGGTTCTAAGAGTCTCTGATACGCAAAAAGTGTATATATATATGCAAGTGCACGTGTCGGTTCAAGTAATAAAGTGTGAATACAGTTCGTTCCCTCGGAGACGTAATTAATCTAAACGCTTGCAATTACTAGCTTAATCTGTTCTTCAAATTCAAGTAGAGTGATTAAGGTGATTTTTGTTGAAAACTAATAAAATTACAACAAATTAGAACTAAGAATACTTAAAAATACTTTTGAACAATTTGGACAAATAGTCTTGTACACTGCTTTCGTTTGCTCTTTGTGATATGTTCTTAATGTGACTTTTTATGATTGACTAATCATCTATCTTGCAACGATTTAAAGATGGATTACGTTATCTCTCGATATCCGAAACCCGCTTTCCAATATTTTCCTAGTTATATCTAACTTAGGCAAAATCAAAGAATAACATAAAGTACTTAAATCGATGTTGCTACCGAGAAGACGAAATCTCTTCCTCCCTTCTACGATATATGGGATTAATGATACACTTACGCTACTCCTCTCTCGAATCTTGCAGCGTAGTATAAAGACGAAAATTTTGGTTAAACAATTACGCTAATCCTCTCTCGAATCTCGCCGCGCAGAATAAAACATTCATCTAGCCTGACTCCTCTCTCGAATCTTACCAAGCAAATTCAAAGATGAAAACTTAACCCAAAATTTCCAAGAACAACTTCATAAATTCAATAAAGATAAAATCTCAAACATTCATAATATAAATTAAGGTTCAAACATCACAATAAAGCAAATTACTCGCAACATACAAGACTTAAAAAATTAGTTCATAACGGAAAAGGAAGAACACACAATTGTCAAGATCTTACAAGACATGGTTAAAGAGAAGAAGAAAGATGCAAGAATTTCTTCCCCAAAACGCTGCAGGAAATCAACCTCCTTCTTCCGTTGGCCGAAAATCTCTTATTCCCTCTTGCGTGAACAGTGAAAACTGCCCAAAAATCTGTCCAGGAATAATTTTTCTCTCATGAAAGATAACTCCCCCTTTTAATTCTCCCTCTTCTCTCTCCTATTGTGCAATAACTACCATAAGTGTTTTCCCCACTTATAATTCAAAAATCCCTGAAAACGACGCACCATTTCCATGTTTTTAACCGCCGCAATCATAAAATATAGATTTAAAATATGTAATTTTCGCAGTCAGACTTGTTGCAACAATTGAAAACAGTTGTTGCAACAACTTTTTCTAGACAGAAAATCCGCTTCTTCTTTCATTCTTCATTTCTTCGGGATAACTTCTTCAGCATTTTTCTACAATGAAAATCAGCAAAATAATGAATATATTCATACTTAAATTAATAATGGGAATATCAAAGTTTTAAGCTTTTTAGTACATGATTCATGAATAAATATGTTCTAAAATTATATTTAAAAGTGAAAATAATTTTTTTTCAAGAAATTATCACACCCCCACACTTAAGACTTTGCTAGTCCCGAGCGAAGATAATCAACAATAGTATAATTAGATGATCAACTAGGTAATATGATACAACTTCGATAGACCCTTATCACTGATATAAGAACAGTTATCACAAGAATTTTTTTTTACAATTGAAAGACTTGTCAATCTTCAAGATTTCACAATCACAAAAGAAAATTCATTAGATTGATCGAGGATAACATTCAGTTATGCTTTCTAGTGCAGTGTGTGTCAATTCTCAAAATTCATTAATCCTACTCAAGTTTATAATCTTGAACTTCCATACTAATGAGAATGAAAAAGAATATGTTGAATCATGATTTGGTCTTCACATAAGTTTAGTAGTTCGATTGAAAGAGAATTACAGGGACTTCATAAACGTGGCTAGAAATATAAACTTTTGATAACGAGATAAAAATATCTTCCTTAATAATCTTAATTATGGTATATAATATAGGGTTTAACTATACAACATCATAAATCCTTCTTGAAGTCATAATTAGGATCATTCCAAGCATGTGTGGACATACTTAGGTCGCATATCACTATGAACTATTTTCTCTTTTGCACATTGATTTTATAAATCTCATAGTTGGGATCATTCCAAATATGTGTGGACATACTTAGGCCGCATATCACTATGAACTATTTTCTCTTTTGCACATTGATTTTATAAATCTCATAGTTGAGATCATTCCAAGCATGTGTGGACATACTTAGGCCGCATATCACTATGAGATGTTCTTTTCTTACGGAAAATTAAACACCCATAAATATAGACATTCATTAAAATATATTAAGAAGGATCATAAGATAATTCATTTCAAAATGAAATGACTCACAAATTGAAGTCCCTAGATCCTCTTACCAATCAACTACTGAACTCAGATTTCAGCTTACATCAATAATTCAATTCTTGCTTAAACTTCCATCATTTCGTATATCATTCAATAAAAATATTTTTGCATAGGAGAAAATTCGTTTGAGAAAACATAAAATAAACTGCATAGGAGAAAAATTTTAAATGAAGCTTATCCGATCAAAATAAGTTTTAATTTTATAATTGACAATCCTAAGCTTGACTCGTCATCAATTGTAATTAATTAGCTTGAATAACACAATCATGGGTATAAAATTACGGGTAATCGATGAAGTAGTAAATACAACCATGTTTCACCCAACTAGAATAGTGACATCCCCCCACACTTAGGATTTTTGCTAGTCCCTAGCAAGTAAATTTATAATACAAATACAGGACTTAACTTTGAATCAAAATTCATGAAAAACAATAATAGTAGGAATTGAAAACAAGTACTCCCCTGGAATAAGATTTATACGAAGTCCTGTCCTTTCTTGTGTGCACTTCCGTCTACCTCTTGACATTCCAATTATTATGAGATATCCTGCACTTTATGAGGAATGTGAAAAGAAAATATATCCCACGGGAATACTGCAATTTATCAACAACAATTGTAAAATATAATATGGAGGGTAAACAAAATGCATATTCAAACAGCTATAATTTTAAACAAGAGCAATCAAAATATCTAGGATTTGAAATATATGATAATGACTAGATAAAATGCTAGAAAGTTATCCCAGATTGTTCAAAAAGATCATAGTATACTTAACATTACATCACATAAGAAAATATAATTATAGTCAACTAGTCACTCTGCACCATCGGATGCCTCTTCGTCTTCCTCTTCTTCACTTGAACTCTGCTCCCTAGTCTTCTCTGCTTGGATAATGATTGTTGGATCCACACATGCTCCATCATCATTTATCAAATAAGCTTCGTCATCAAAATGTACCAGATGACTACCAGATGGCTCATCATGTTTCCCTTTCCCTTTTTGCAAAGATAACACCGCTTTCTGTAGCCGGTCAAACCGAGAATCAATGTATAAATGCTGGTATCGTTGGTAAGCTTTCATATACTCAATATTTTCCATAATGAGATCTAAATCTGCCCCACGAACATCAGGAATGTTGTCGAACTTGGGTAGCGCTGAGTTCTTTGGCTTGTCCGTCCCCTTTTTGGTAGCGAGAGGCTCCTGTTCTTTGAAATTTCTCGATATGACATTGTCTGTAATATGATGCCTCACAACAGTGACATAATCACCATCTCTAACAATAACTTCTGCTATCCTGCATAACCCCGTGATTAGTGCTGGGAATCACAACTGACGGATTCTGCTTTCCTTAACTTTTGATCGTATACCCTTTGCAATTATTTTCCCAATGTTAATTTTTTCACGACACAGAATGCTGAATATAAGTGCAACCTTCTCGAAAGAAAGGTGGTTCATATGCTTGGTTGGCATAATGCTAGCTAAAGTTTAGGAATAAAAACCATATTTTTGCTTCCTTGGATAGACATCTTGTCTTAAGAGTGTGTTTAGATGTGTTAGCCCAATCCGACTCATTTGCATAACACAAAAGGGATGCGAGTTCGTTAGGGGGGATCGTGGATTTGGACATTGTAAAATCGTCCGGGTTATGGTTATCCAGTTCAAAGTAGCTGTTAATTGCAGCGCTTGAAATATCAATAAACTTGCCTCGTACAAACACTTTTTCTTCATTCGTAGCCCTAGCATTAGCATAAAATTCGTATACCCACGGGAAGGATTGCATCAGATGGAGGGTGGAACAGAGTTTCCCATTTCAGAGCTTGAATTTGACTGTCAAAATTGATCGTCCAACCCCTCAAAGTTATTTTAAAACCTCGTTCAAAGATGAACGGAATACCCTCTAGGCTGCGGAAATGATTAGCGGCAGCATCATTAACAAATTTGAGGTTTTTAACTGCCACCTCCTTCGATTTACTCTTGCTATTTTGTTTCCCTTTTGTAGACATGACCTACGAAGGAAGAACAGACACTAGCTACACTCAGGACTACTCTCTCTCTCTCTGATTTTTCAGTATGAAATTTAATCTAGGGTTTACCTTATAGTGATTGCTTGAGCACTGGGGATTTGGTCTTCAAGCTTGCGAAATAAGGGCACAATCGAAACCTCGTGCAAATTCCAGTCGTCGGTTGCGTTGATGCCCGTTGCCAGTTGTCGGTAGCCGCGCGACCCTTCGCCATTCGTCGAAGCAGCGAGTCGTCGCCGTTCGTCGAAGCAGCGAGCCGTCGCCGTTTGTCGCAGCAGCGTGCTCTTCGCTTCGTTGCGCTCGAGCCCTAGCACTCGGAAACCGCTGATATGTTGGTGAACCGGGAGAGGGGGATTAAAAACAAAGGTGCGTAGACCGGCATATGTTGAACCGGTCTAGGTTGGACCGGTGTTTACGCTTAAAACAGTCTTACACTCAAAATGGCCGAAAAAATTGTCTCAACAACTTTTTAACCGAAAAAAACTTGTTGCGACAACTTCCGATAGCGCAAAGCTCGCAGATTTATCCGAAAAAATTGTTTCAACAACGTTTTTGAGTTGTTGCGACAATTGTTGCAGGATTTCCAAAAATGTGCAGGGCATTATTTTGGCCAAGTTTAATGAATGGTGATTGCTTTTTCCTTTTACATTAATTTCCTAAGAAGTAAAATTAAGTAATTTCAACTACATTTCTTCAGTAAAATCTAAATAAGAACATACGCAAATATAAATATATAAATTAATTTGGGTTGCCTCCCAAAAATGCCTAATTTACTAGTCCCGACAAGAGTTCCTACACTCGATATGTTATGCAAGAGTAATGACCATTGCCTCACAACGATCATCGTTTTGAAAATAGTGTTTAAGCCTTTGTCCATTCACTTTGAACTCGGACTCATCCTTTTCATTTCCGATTGTAATAACTCCAAACGGGTGGACTTCCTTCACTCGAAATGGCCCCGACCATCTTGACTTTAATTTTCCCGGGAATAATTTCAGTCTCTAATTATATAAAAGCACGAGTTGACCTACATTAAATTCCTTTTTTTCTATCCTTGCATCATGCCATTTCTTAATGCGTTCCTTATTTATCCGAGCATTTTCATACACATTTAATCTCATTTCCTCTAGTTCATTTAGTTGGAAAAGTCTATTCTTACTAGCATCCTGAAATTCAAAGTTCAATTTCTTGATGGCCCAATACGCCCTATGTTCCAGCTCCACGGGAAGATGACAAGTCTTACCATAAACCATTTTATTAGGTGTCAATCTGATGGGCGTCTTAAATGCGGTCCTATATGCCCATAATGCATCGTTCAGTTTCTGTGACCGATCCTTTCGAGATGTACTAACCGTCTTTTCTAGAATTGATTTAATTTCTCTATTTGAAAGTTCAGCAAGCCCATTGGTTTGTGGGTGATACGCTAAAGCAACTTTATGTGTCACTTCATACTTCCACAAGAGTGTTTTGAATTGCATATTGCAGAAATGTGCTCCGCCATCACTAATAATGACCCTAGGTGTACCAAACCTTGTGAAGATATCCAATTTTAAGAATTTTAGCACAACTTTGGCATCATTCTTCTGGGTGGCTATAGCTTCTACCCATTTAGACACATAGTTTACCGCTAAGAGAATATATAGCTATGTGTGCCTGAATTACAACACAATCGTAATGAACTAGACAAGAGAGAAACACTTGCCCAAAACGAAGGTTCGCTACGCCTCTTGAGATCTTACAAGGGCTATGTGTCAATGTCCGATCAAGTGAAATGGACCCACACGATCCGAACGATTTTTGCATTCACAAATTAAAGAGCCAATAACCAGCACAATATTTCTCTATTTTGCTCGCATGCACTAGCAAAGAAGAACTTCTTCCGATTAAAATTATGGCGATCTAAAATTAATCCAAGATCAATCCCAAAACAAATTTGGTGTAGGCTTCACTGGATCTCCCAAGAAACGTCAAATGATAAAGATCTACAAGAAGTTAATTTCGGACAAGCCACGATGAATCCTACGCTACCGAGATTACACCAAAAATCTTCCACCGATCGAAACGTAGAAAGAAGAGCTCACACAAGAAGAGTAAAGGAGTTTCATTACCCAACCGAAAGAGAGATTTTCTGGAGGAATCACACAACCACAGATCCACTGTAGTCACCGACAGTGAGGAAGGTTTGCTCCACCGGAATCACACCCGGGAAAAGGGGCTGGCGGCGGCGATAATTGGCGAGGAGGATCGAGAGGGGGTGGCGGTGATAACTGGGGAAGGTCGAGCAAGGATCGACTGAACCCTAAGTGAGAACTCCTTTTCCCTTTTTGTTTGTCCAAATAACCATCTCCTCGTTAATTAGAAATAGGAGAGTATTTATACTCCCATACAAACTAATCGTAATCACACATCACTTGGTCTCATCTTGACCACTAAAATGAAAATAAACTAGCATGACATTAAAACAATTTATAAAATGCAGGAAATAAAATCTCAAAATATTATGAAGATGGCGGCGGCCGGAAGTGCAGATTGTAGCGGTGGTTGTTGTTGCGAATGTCCGTGTTGCGCCATGTGGCTTTGATGTTGCGGCGCGAATCTTTAATAATTGGCGGGTCGAGACCAACATCGGCTCCACCAACATCGGTTCCATCAATCCTCCCCCGCTCAAAAGCACTCGTCACCGATGAGTGGTCCGAGAGGTAACGGTGGAGGAGATCAGCATCTATGTGTAGTAGCTCAGCCTCGGTCACCCAAGAATCATCAGAAGTTTGACGGTCGCGCCAGCGGACAAGGAGGCGGCGGATATCACCATCAGCGGTAGAAAGAACAGCATCAGCTACGATCCTGTCAGGCACAACAAAAGACTGGGGAAAACTGGGAAATAGATTAGAGTGAGAATCAGGCAAAGCAGCACAATCATCAACCATATTAATTAAAGTAGAATCCATGGGAATGTGACCTGAATCACTCCCAACCCCAATAGACGAAGGGGGAAAAGAAGATGTAGACGAATGGGGATTTGCTGAAAGTGGAGAGACATAAGGCGTCAGGTCGGAAACGTTGAACGTAGGGGAAATTCCCCAATCAGCAGGCAAGCCCAAAACAACTGCATTGTTACCCAAACATTTGATGATCTTGAAGGGACCGGCTCGCCTAGGGGCCAACTTTTTAATGGCGCCCGAAGATAACCGTTCCGGAATTAAACGGACCAAGACTAGATCGCCAACAATAAAATTTGAAGCTCGCCTATGTAAGTTTGCATGTGATTGATAAGAATCATATTGAGTGACCAATTTTTCTTGAATTTGTTTGTGCATATCGTGAACATGTTGGGCAAAGGTTTATGCAAAATGGCTTGATTTATAAGTTGGCGGTAAGGAGACCAAATCAAGAGGCATCAGAGCCTTGTAACTGTGCACAATCTCATTAGGTGAAAGACCCGTGGACCGATTCTTAGAATTATTATATGCTAGTTGGGCAAGCGGGAGGATTAAATCCCATGTGCCTTTGTGGTCACCCACGATACATCGCAATAACGAACCCAAACTCCTATTTACCACTTCCGTTTGGCCATCCATTTGCGGATGATAGGCCATCGAAAATAGAAGTTTGGTACCCATAAGCTTCCATAGGGTCCTCCAAAAATAACTTGTAAACTTCACGTCACGATCCGACACTATTGTTTTTGGCACTCCGCGATGGCTAACGACTTCCTTGAAAAATAAATTAGCAATGTGAGATGCGTCACTTGGTTTGCTACAAGGTATAAAGTAAGCCATTTTGGAGAAACGGTCTACCACAACGAGGACGGAGTCATGCCTCCGAATCGTGGGAGTGAGGCCTAAAACAAAGTCCATACTCACATCTTCCCAAGGGATGGAGGGAATCGGGAGGGGAGTATATAACCCAACGTTTGTTTTATTCCCCTTTTCTAATTGGCACACGCAACAACTACTAATAATCTTAGTAACTAACGACTTAAGATGCGGCCAATAGAACTAATCCTCCACTAAAGTGATGGTTTTATCACGCCCAAAATGACCTCCAAGGCCACCACTATGTAGTTCCCATACTATAAAATCACGAAGGGATGAACGTGGGATACATAATTTAGAGTGTTGAAAGAGATAACTGTCACCAAGATAATATGCAGAAATGGAGGTGGGTGATTCGTCTAGGGTGGACAAGTAAATATCCTCAAAGTCGGGGCAACTTGCGTATTCATCCTTAATGCGCTCAAATCCTATAACCTTGACCGCCATCGTAGTTAGCAATAAAGAGACACAACTAAGGGCGTCGGCTACACGATTTTGGGTACCCTTAAGGTGCTTAAGGACAAATGTGTATTCTTGCAAGAACGAGACCCACTTCGCATGTCGGGGCTGATTTTGGTTTGGGAATTTATAAATCTTAAAGCATCATGATCCGATAACAAGACAAACTCCTTGGGGAGGAGATAATGTCGCCAATGATGGAGGCATCAGATCACCGCATAAAACTCCCTATCATAATTTGAATAATTTAATTTAGGGCCCGACAATTTCTCACTAAAATATCCTATAGGATGACCCTCTTGGCTTAACACACCTCTGATACCAACTCCCGACGCATCGCAAGCGAGTTCCAAGACTTTGCTAAAATCTGGGAGGCGTAAAACAGGAGCTTCCGACATTTTATTCTTAATTAATTGGAAGGCATGGGCCACAGACTTAGACCAAGTAAATTATCCCTTCTTAAGACACCCGGTGATTGGAGCCATGATGCTACTAAAGTCTCGAATAAACCGGCGATAAACAGTAGGTAGGCCATGGAAACTACGAACGTCTCGAATGGTAGAAGGCTCGGGCCATTCTTGGATGGCTTGGACCTTCTTAGGACCCACGCGAATGTCATCCAGACTCACTATATAGCCCAGAAACTCGACCGACCTTACACTAAAAGTACTTCTTAATGTTTAGAAATAAAGTCTCATACCGAAGGGTGGAAAACACGAGGCGTAGGTGGGACTCATGATCAGACGGAGAAGTACTAAAGACTATGATGTCGTCAAAATAGACTACGATAAACTTACCCATAAACGGCCTAAAGACATGAGTCATCATCTGAGAAAAAAGTACTAGGGGCGTTGGATAGTCCAAAGGGCATGACTAACCATTCATATAGCCCATCCTTAGATTTGAAGGCGGTCTTCCTTTCGTCCCCTTCCCGAATCCTGATCTGGTGATAGCCACTCCTAAGATCCAACTTTGAAAAAATCGTGGCTCCCGCTAACATATCGAACAAATCATCTAAACGGGGAACAGGGAAACGATATTTTACGGTGATCTTGTTGATAGCACGGCCATCAATGCACATCCTCCAAGTCTCGTCCTTCTTAGGTGCTAGCAAGGTTGGAACCGCACACAGACTAATACTATGCCTAATGAATCCCTTCTGCAATAGATCCAAAATTTGGGGTTGCAACTCCTGATGGGCAGCGGGGTTCAAATGATACTAAGGGAGGTTCGGTAACGATGAGCCCAGGAAAAAATCTATAGCGTGCTGAATATCACGCATCGATGAAAACGCTGAAGGCAACTCATCCGGGTAAACGTCCCTATACTCCTCCAATAACTCCCTCAACTCAAGAGGTAAATCATCCAAAATTGCAGAATCTTCCTTGGCTAACATGCAGACTAAAGCGTACATGACTCCTCCGATAAATGACTCACGAGTGAATTCTTGTCTACCCAACAAACTCAATGTCTTCCTCTCCACAGGGATGGTAGTGTCTTGAGATGAGCCAGAGCGCTCCTTGGGTGGAGTAGGTTTGAGAATAATCTTCTTGCCCTTATATTGAAATTCATACGTGTTGGCGCACACATGATGAATCACATCTCGATCATAAAGCCAAGGTTGGCCCAATAGGACATGGCACACATCCATAGGAATTACATCACACCAAATCTGATCCAAGTAGGACTTAATCGAAATGGGAACCAAGCACCGTTTGGTGACCGGTAAGGACATTTTATTTATCCAGGCTACCTGATAAGGAGAAGGGTGGGGTTCCGTGACCAACGACATACGTGTGACCGCATTTTAGACACTACATTCATACAACTACCACTGTCGATAATCAATTTACACAACTTCTCACCACTCTTAAATATCAAGGAGAATATGTTGGTCCTATTCCAATCATCCAAAGAACGGGGGGTAGTAAGCATACACCGCATCACCATCAAATGAGAATCATCCTCTAAATCACTGGGTACCCCTTCCAGATCAGACTCATATGTAGCCTCGTAAATATACTCGGGTGTGTCGTCAGTAGGCTCAACTAAGGCCAAGGTCCTAGTTTTAGTTGGGCATTCTACGGCTTAGTGGCGGCTACCCCGCAAGCGTAATAGGAGGCATTAGTCTTACTAATTTTGCCAATGGGAATGTGTTCCCCCAAAGGATTCTTAGTGTCCCTAGCCGTGATAACTATGTTTGAGGGGTCCTTGGTTTTAAATTTGCCTTTATCCTTATAGGTGGAGGTGGAGGCACTGTACGTAGTTTTGCCCTTATATGAATTGTTCTTAGCCTTGGGATTAGTGGCTAGGTGCTGCTCGATGTCTAGGGCAGCGTTAAATGTGGTGTTCAGGTCGGTGTGACTGTAACGTAGAAGCTTCCTCTGGATGTCGTAACTAAGGCCGTTACGGAATCTCGAAAGTGTAACCTCGGGCATTTATTGAACCTCACAACGGACCATCTTGTCCTTAAGGTCTCCCGTGTAATCGGTTACGGATTTATCGCCATGATGTAGTGTGGAAAGCTCATCAAACATTTGGGTACGATGATGAATGGGGACGTATTGATCCTTTAAAAGTTTTTTCATAACGTTCCAACCGACAGGAGGGACACCATCCTCGGTTCCAAAATGACGCTCCTCATTTAGCCAAAATATTTTGGCCCTCCCTGTTAATTTCATCCTAGCAACTTGAACCTTATGCGGGTCCATCGGGTGATGCCACTCGAAGTAGCACTCCATGTCCATAACCCAGTTCAGGAAAATTTGGGGTTCCCCTAACCCGTCGTAGGTGGGGGCATTAATTTTAATAGTGCGGGTGAGGTCGACATCTCGCTCAGGGCGACGAGGTTGCGGCCGGTCACGCGGTGGTGGGGCATCGTGGTTGTCCTCCTCATGTTGGGGACGATTGGGTGGACTACAAACTCTAGGTGGAGAAGGGGTTCGGTCAGTTGGGCCATCATCCCTCAAAGTTCTTCCAGTTGTTGATTCATATCTAAGCGAAGTTCATCAACCGTAGTGGGATTTGGATTCGGTTGCCGTTCATCAGCCATACTGGACGAGGAAGAGGTGTGGTGGTATTCGTGACCAGATCTAGTGGGCATACGACGTGTACTTAGAAAAATATTTTTTTGTAGAAAATAAGTTTTGGTGCACACGTTAGACCTAGTGAAACGAGTGGACCGTGGCCAAGTTAGGAAATTGGCCAACCTAGCTCTGATATCAAATTGAAGCAGGCTACCCTCTTCTATGCAATAGTGGTGAACGGACTTTCAATACGGCGAAATGTAACACAATTAACTCTATGCGTGCGCGAATTACAACACAGTCGTAATGAACTAGACAAGAGAGAAACACTTGCCCAAAATGAAGGTTCGCTACGCCTCTTGAGATCTTACAAGATTCATGTGTCAATGTCCGATCAAGCGAAATGAACCCACACGATCCGAACGATTTTTGCATTCACAGATTAAAGAGCCAATAACCAGCACCATATTTCTCAATTTCGCTCGCATGCACTAGCAAAGAAGAACTTCTTACGATTAAAATTATGGCGCTCTAAAATTAATCCAAGATCAATCCAAAAAATTTTTGTGTAGGCTTCACCGGATCTCCCAAGAAACGTCAAATGATAAAGATCTACAAGAAGTTAATTTCGAACAAGCCACAATGAATCCTACACTACCGAGATTACGCCAAAAATCTTCCACCGATCGAAACGTAGAAAGAAGAGCTCGCACATGAAGAGTAGATGAGTTTCGTTACCCAACCAAAAGAGAGATTTTCTGGAGGAATCACACAACCACAGATCCACCGTAGTCACCGACAGTGAGGAAGGTTTACTCCACCGGAATCACACCCGAGAAAAGGGGCTGGCGGCGGCGATAACTGGCGAGGAGGTCGAGAGGGGGTGGCGGCGGCCTGCTGAGTCGCACGACAGAGGGATGTTGAGCAAGGCGTGTTGAAATTGTTGAAGTGGAAGTTTGGAGGGTTTTTTGGACCTGGGCGGTCTGGGAGGAGGTCGGGCGGTCTGACGTGACCGCACGACCTGGCGGTCTGCATCTGCGGTCTGGCTGATCTAAGCCTAGCTGTGGTCTCCTGGCTTGATCGCTGGTATGGGTTCAAGGCGGCTGAAGATGGAGGTCGCGCGGCCTGTCTCTGACCGCGTGGCGTGCTGTCCTCTTCAAGGCTGTGGCGGTCTGGTGTGACCGCACAGTTTGATCCAGGTTCTCTCCTGAATGCGGTCTGGTAGCTGACCGGGCTTTCTGGGGGTTTTCGCGGACTAAGGGTCTTAGTCGCGCGGTCTCAGTTCGCGGTCTCAGGAGGAGACTGGTATGCGAGTTGGTTGCCGTTCGCGGTCTCAGGAGGAGATCGGCATGCGGACAGGAGTTCGCGGTCTGATGGCGAACTGACTGTGTTCACGGTTTCGTGCGAACACAGGTGGTGAATAGCTTCGGGCGGTCTGGCGAGCTCCTTGTGGAGTCGCGGTCTGCTGTGAGAGTGGCGGTCTCTCATGGCGACATTGAAGCTGGCGGGTTCACCAAAATGAAGCAGAAGTAATGTTGCTGATCGCGCAGTATGACCGATCACGTCGCGCGGTCTGGGGGTGGTGATCCTATCTCATAGGGTGGTGACTGCATCAGGTCCCGCGGCTTTAAATAGGAGGCCACTGTAGCAGCAAATGACACACCAAGCGTAAGCTAAACTTTCTTCTTTCCTGCGGTCTGAGTTTATGTGACCGGGCGGTCTCCTGATTGAACTTCTCTTGTGCAGCTTCTGCGGATAGTGCGGACAGCAGCGATCACCTCTTCCTCTGAAAGTGTTCGGGCGGTCTGCGGCTTGGAGTTGTGGTGCTGGAGTTCGGGAGAATCAGGAGGTCTGAAGAAGTGGGCGGTTTGATCAGCGAGCTGGTGGTGTTCTGTGATCGTCAAGTTGCTGCGGTCTGGCAGTTTCTTGAGATCGCAGGGAGGTCGCGCGGTCTGAGCGGTCTCAAGTTATCTTCAACTTTGTATCTTTCCTTTAGTGTTTGTGTTGGCGAAATTATGTCTCGTCAAGCATGCATTGCCTTGTAATTTTGAAGATTGTTATCAATAAAGATTAGTTGTTTGCCTCCACTTGCTTCTGGTTGTGTGAAATTTTAACTCTAAGTTGACTAGCTCCTGCTCGCTCCATAAAGATTCGGAAAAATTTCACATGGTATCAAAGCTAGGTTGGAGTGGTTGAGCAGTGAGTAACTTAGAGTAGCCATCGCCTTTGTGAAGAAGGAACCAGTGGAAGAACAATGGAAGGTGGATTTGCAAAGGGTCTTGGGATTGAGGTGCTTACATCGACTAACTTCAAGAAGTGGAAGTCGTGTATGCAAAGCTATCTTGTAGGTGAGGACCTCTGGGAAGTTGTTGGAGGAGATCAGACGCAGGAAGTCATCCCGGAAGGGGATAATGGGGCTGAGGTGAGAACTTGGAGGAGGACGAATGCGAAGGCAGAGTTCACTCTGAAGAGGGCAATCTCACCTGACCTATTTGATCACATCTTGGGGTGTGGATCAGCTGCGGAGATCTGGAGAGCCCTGGATGGGCTGTTTAACAAGAAGAATGTAGCGAGGCTGCAGTTCTTGGAGAATGAGCTGGCAAGGTCGGCTCAGGGCGATCTTTCTATCTCCACTTTCTTTCTGAAGCTGAAGAACTTGTGCGCTGAAATCTCAGCATTGGACCCTGATGAGCCTATCTCTGAGGCGAAGCTGAAGAGGCACATCATCCGCGGTCTGCGGAAGGAATATGTTGCCTTTGTGACGTCGGTGCAGGGATGGGCAAATCAGCCGTCTTTGTTGGAGCTGGAGAACTTACTTGCATCGCAAGAAAGTTTGGCAAGGCAGATGGCGGGGGTGTCAGTGGCTGGGGGAGATGGCGAAGTGCTTTTTTCGGGAAAGAAGAAGAAGTGGGATAAGAAGAAGAAGACCGCTGGAGGAGGCTATGGGCCTTCAACTTCTGGGCAGCAGGAAGGGGTATGCTCCCAAGGCTGACGGGAAGAAGAAGGGTGAAGGTCCGAAGTGCTTCAAGTGTGGCAAGTATGGCCACATCATGAAGGATTGCAAGGTGGTCACCCAAGCTGGGCATGCTGCGGAGAAGGAGGAAGCTGAGGCCAGGCACATTCAAGGAGGTTGGGGAGGAGCCTTCTCGGCTTCTGTTGGAGCTTCTGCTCCTATCAACTATCTGGAGGACTGGATCGTGGACTCGGGGTGTGGTCATCACCTCACCGGAGATGAGACCAAGCTTTCTTCTGCACAGCCCTATACAGGTAACAATGCAATCACTACTGCTGATAATACTGTACATCCAGTGGAGAAGGTGGGGGTTGTTTCCTTGGGCAGTGATAGAGGGCCACTTACCTTGAAGAGTGTTTATCATGTGCCCGGTATGAGTAAAAATCTCTTCTCCGTGACCAACGTTGTAGACGCTGGGTATCACGTTCTGTTCGGCCCAACAGAAGTGAAGTTTCTACGCAACTTTGAGGCTGTAAAGGCCGAGGTTGTCCATGTCGGGAGACGGGCAAAGGACTTGTTCGTTTTATCGACAAGTTCCTACGTTGACAAGATGAAGACGAATGATGGTGTCGTTATATGGCATGAGAGGTTGGGGCACGTAGGGATGGACAAGCTGAAAGCAATGGCGGTGAGAGGTCTGGTCAAGGGCCTGCCAAGTCTATCCTCCTACGGAGAATGCCATGTTTGCGAGGGATGTCAGTTTGGCAAGTCTCATCGGCTACCGTTTGACAAGTCGCAGACGAGGAGTAGTGTGCCGTTGGAGTGCATCCACGGTGACTTGATGGGACCTACTGCTACCCCAAGCCTCGGAGGGAGCAGATATATGCTGGTGTTGATCGACGATTACACCAGATATGTCTGGGTATATTTCCTGAAGGAGAAGGCGGAGGCGTTTGCCAAATTTGTGGAGTTCAAGGAGCTTGTGGAGGGCCGGTTTGGCCTGCGGGTGAAGAAGCTGAGAACTGACAACGGAGGGGAGTTCACCTCTGGTGACTTCTCTAGTTTTTGCAGGAAGGCAGGTATCCGGAGGGAGCTCACTTGTGCACATACTCCACAACAGAACGGAGTTGCAGAGCGGAAGATCCGTCATCTGACGGAGACCTGCAAGTGTTGGCTGCATGCCAAGAGTATCCCAAAGTCCTTCTGGGCAGAGGGAATGTCTTGTGCTGCCTACGTCATCAACCGGATGCCTTTGAGTCCCATCAACATGTTAACTCCGCATGAGATGATGTTCAAAGAGAAGCCAAGCGTGGCACACCTTAGGGTGTTTGGTTCCACCTGCTACGTGCATGTTCCAGATGCTCTTCGGACGAAGCTAGATGCGAAAGCAAGGAAGCTAGTCTTCGTGGGATACGATGAGCGGAAGAAAGGATGGAAGTGCATGGACCCGGAGACGCGGAGATTTGTGGTATCTCGCGACGTCATGTTCGATGAGGTGACATCTTACAAGGGGTCCTCTGATGTGGAGCTACCAGAGAGCAGGGTGGAGGTGCCAGAAAAAGCTGTGGAGGATCTTCAGGTGGAGCTACCTGTGTCACCAGGTGGACCATCTCCTTCTAGTTCTGAGACGGAGGCTTCTGGTTCAGGGAGGAGGGGGAGCAATGCTCCTAGCACGTCTGGAAGAGGAGCTAGGGAAGAAGCAGCTGGAGATAATACGGTTCAGGGGAAGGAGCTGAGGAGGTCGAAGCGAGCGATCGTTGCCCCTGATCGCTATATAGGAGGAAACGCAGTGAGCTTCGTCTCATGTTTCTTCGCTGGTCCCTTGGATGAGAGGGAGCCGTCGAGCTTTGAAAAGGCCAGAGGCGTGAAGGGGTGGGACATTGCTATGCAAGAAGAGATAGCAGCTCTCGAGAAGAATGAGACCTGGTCTCTTGTGCCCAAGCCCGAGGGCATCACTCCTGTGACATGCAAGTGGGTCTACAAGCTCAAGAAGAAAGCTGACGGCAGTATAGAGCGATACAAGGCTCGCCTTGTGGCTCGGGGGTTCTCGCAGCAGTACGGTGAAGACTACGAGGAGACTTTCAGTCCGGTGGCAAAAATGACTTCAGTTCGGTTCATCATTGCCTTAGCGGCGTTTAGTGGATGGGAGATTTGGCAGCTCGACGTCAAGAACGCCTTCTTGTACGGTGAGATTGACAAGGACATCTTCATGGTCCAGCCACCTGGCTTTGTGTCTGAAGTTTTTCCAGAGCATGTCTGCAAGCTGAAGAAGGCCCTGTATGGGTTGAAGCAAGCGCCGAGGGCGTGGTACGGGAAGATCGCAGAATATCTCCTATTCTGTGGGTTTTGTGCTTCAGACTCAGACTCAAGCTTGTTCGTCAAGAAGAGGGGGGAGCTTCAAGTCATCGTGCTGCTATACGTCGACGATATGATCGTGACGGGGAACTCGAAGGAGGAAGTAGCACAGCTACGGGCCGAGCTGTCTATCAGGTTCGAGATGAAGGACTTAGGTGAGCTTCACCATTTCCTTGGACTCAAGGTGCAGAGGAAGGAAGATGGAGTGCTAGTGACCCAAGCCGGATATGCGGAGCGGATCGTGGAGCGATTCGGCATGAAGGAAGGGAAGTGCACTTCCACACCTCTGGAGAAGGCTATGAAGCTTCAGAAAGATGAGGGGAGGATTATGCAAGATCCGTTGGTGTTCCGAGCTCTGGTTGGGAGCTTGATTTATCTGACGATCACGAGGCCGGATATTGTATATGCAGTTGGCAGAGTGAGTCGGTATATGGCGGAGCCACGGGTACCTCATCTGCTAGCAGCCAAGAATATTCTGAAGTATGTCAAGGCGACCTCGGACATGGGTCTCCTATATAGGAGAGATGCGGGCTTCAAGGTGCACTGGTACATGGATGCTGACTACGGGGGAGATTCGGATGATCGGAAGTCGACGTCTGGATTCGTCTTCATGGCGGGCCCTACAGCTATATCATGGTGCAGCAAGAAGCAGGATTCCGTGTCGGTCTCCACCACGGAAGCGGAATACAAGGCTTCGGCCTTGGCAGCTCAGGAAGCCATCTAGCTTAGGAGGTTGGTGGGAGACGTCCACAAGGAGGTTCGGGAGCCGACTCTGCTACGCGGTGACAATGAGAGTGCTCTCAAACTGGTAACCAATCCAGTTTGTCACGCGAGGACCAAGCATATCGAGATCGAGCATCACTTCATACGGGAGAAGGTGCTGGAGGGATCTCTTTCGGTCGGGCATGTGCGGAGTGCGGACAATGTCGCGGACATCTTCACAAAGGCGCTGGCAAAGGGGTCGTTCACACGGCTAAGGAGCCTACTGGGGCTAGTTTCAACTTCCCACTTCAAGGGGGAGTGTTGAAATTGTTGAAGTGGAAGTTTGGAGGGTTTTTTGGACCTGGGCGGTCTGGGAGGAGGTCGGGCGGTCTGACGTGACCGCACGACCTGGCGGTCTGCATCTGCGGTCTGGCTGATCTAAGCCTAGCTGCGGTCTCCTGGCTTGATCGTTGGTATGGGTTCAAGGCGGCTGAAGATGGAGGTCGCGCGGCCTGTCTCTGACCGCGTGGCGTGCTGTCCTCTTCAAGGCTGTGGCGGTCTGGTGTGACCGCACAGTTTGATCCAGGTTCTCTCCTGAATGCGGTCTGGTAGCTGACCGGACTTTCTGGGGGTTTTCGCGGACTAAGGATCTTAGTCGCGCGGTCTCAGTTCGCGGTCTCAGGAGGAGACTGGTATGCGAGCTGGTTGCTGTTCGCGGTCTCAGGAGGAGATCGGCATGCGGACAGGAGTTCGCGGTCTGATGGCGAACTGACTGTGTTCGCGGTTTCGTGCGAACACAGGTGGTGAATAGCTTCGGGCGGTCTGGCGAGCTCCTTGTGGAGTCGCGGTCTGCTGTGAGAGTGGCGGTCTCTCATGGCGACATTGAAGTTGGCGGGTTCACCAAAATGAAGCAGAAGTAATGTTGCTGATCGCGCAGTATGACCGGTCAGGTCGCGCGGTCTGGGGGTGGTGATCCTATCTCATAGGGTGGTGACTGGATCAGGTCCCGCGCCTTTAAATAGGAGGCCACTGTAGCAGCAAATGACACACCAAGCGTAAGCTAAACTTTCTTCTTTCCTGCGGTCTGAGTTTATGTGATCGGGCGGTCTCCTGATTGAACTTCTCTTGTGCAGCTTCTGCGGATAGTGCGGACAGCAGCGATCACCTCTTCCTCTGAAAGTGTTCGGGCGGCCTGCGGCTTGGAGTTGTGGTGCTGGAGTTCGGGAGAATCAGGAGGTCTGAAGAAGTGGGCGGTTTGATCAGCGAGCTGGTGGTGTTCTGTGATCGTCAAGTTGCTGCGGTCTGGCAGTTTTTTGAGATCGCAGGGAGGTCACGCGGTCTGAGCGGTCTCAAGTTATCTTCAACTTTGTATCTTTCCTTTAGTGTTTGTGTTGGCGAAATCATGTCTCGTCAAGCATGCCTTGCCTTGTAATTTTGAAGATTGTTATCAATAAAGATCAGTTGTTTGCCTCCACTTGCTTCTGGTTGTGTGAAATTTTAACTCTAAGTTGACTAGCTCCTGCTCGCTCCATAAAGATTCGGAAAAATTTCACAAGGGGTCGGCGGCCTGCTGAGTCGCACGGGAGGGGGGAGGTCGAGCAAGGATCGGTGGCCTGCTGAGATCCACCTAACCCTAAGGGAGAACTCCTTTTCTCTTTTTGTTTGTCCAAATAACCATCTCCTCATTAATTAGATATAGGAGAGTATTTATACTCCCATACAAACTAATCCCAATCACACATCACTTGGTCTCATCTTGACCACTAAAATGAAAATAAACTAGCATGACATTAAAACAATTTATAAAATGCAAGAAATAAAATCTCAAAATATTATGAAGATGGCGGCGGCCGGGAGCGCAGATTGTAGCGGTGGTTGTTGCTGTGAATGTCCGCGTTGCGCCACGTGGCTTTGATGTTGCGGCGCGAATCTTTAACAATTGGCGGGTCGAGACCAACATCGGCTCCACCAACATTGGTTCCATCAACCCCCCCCCCCCCCCCCCCCCCCCCACACCGCTCAAAACACTCATCACCGATGAGTGCACTTTTTTTGATGCAGGACGTCGGGTCCAGCCGCACCCCGTGGCATCACACCAGCTAGCGGACCACGACCAAACACTGCTGCCAGAAGGACTGCAGTCCAGGCACCTCAACCCGTCTTCGCGCATGTTCTCAACACGGTAGGTTGTTGAGGTCGGGGCTTGATCCCCAAACCTTCTTGATAAGAACCTCCTTGATCCGCAGATTGTAGCAATCAGTTGGTGATAAGGCCTGTTAGGAGAGGTTCTTATCAAGGAGGTCTGGGGATCGAGCCCCAGCCTCAACAACCTACTGTGCTGTGAACAGGCGCGGAGACGAGTTGGGGTACCTGGACTGCAGTCCTTCTGGCAAGCGTGATTGGTCGTGGTCCGCTAGCTGGTGTGATGGGACGGGGTGCGGCTGGGCCCCGACATCCTGCATCACACTGATGCAGACTACGCGGGTGATGCTGATGATCGCAAGTAGACAATAGGTTATGTGTTTATGTGTGGAGTTGTTGTCATCTCGTGGTGTAGCAAGAAGCAGAACTCTATCTCCCTTTCCACCACTGAGGCTGAGTACAAGACGTCGTCTTTAGCAGCTCAGGAGTGTGTCTGGCTGAGGAGGCTGGTGGAAGATGTGGACGAGAAGGTCAGCGGACCTACTATGCTTCGCGGGGACAATTAGAGTGCGCGCCTTGAAACTGGTAACCAACCCAGTGTGTCACGCAAGAACAAAGCACATAGAGATCGGGCATCACTTCATCAGAGAGAAGGTGTTGGGTGGCTTGATTATAGTGGAGCATGTGCAGAGCGAAGACAACCTTGCAGATATATTCACGAAGTCCTTTCTGTCGGGCCGTTCAGGAGGCTTCGCTCGCTACTTGGAGTTGTTCTCGGAGCTCACTTCAAGAGAAAGTGTTAGATTTTGAAGTGAGCTAACGCTCAGCGTTAGAGCTAACATAGGTGTTAGCTCGGCTTCTAGAAGGTCTGACCTTCTTTTCCTATAAATAAGAGGGCAGACCCCCCCCCCCCCCCCTCAGAATATATACTGATTTGGGCGAGATAGTAGAGAACTCGGAGCGAGTTCGGCGAGTGACTTAGAGAAGGTCCCTTGAGAAAGACTACTCGCGAGCTAACGCGTAGCGTTGAGTATTTAACGCCAAGCGTTAAGTACGCGAGTGCGGCTAGCGGCCAGCGAGTGCTAGTGCGGCTAGTGAGTTGCGAGTGCGAGCAGAGAGCTTGCGAGTAGGCTAATGCGGAGCGTTAGGAGTTAACGCTGGGCGTTAGCGAGCAACGAGTGGTACCTGTGTGGTGTGTTGTGGAGGAGAAGCAGACACAGTCCGCGACTAGTTATTTTACTTCTATTTTTTGTTGTTGTAAATCAAGTTGTATGCAACTTGTTCTCAGTCTTGTTCATTTGTAATGGTATCTTGAAAGCAACTCTATAGAAGTCAAGTGTTATCTGTTCATTACTTGGTGTTCTTGTCTTGGTGCTCCATCGGTCCAGAAAACTTCATAATTCTCGCATTTGATAAGAAATATCAAATTAACAATTGCATTCAAGTGAAGATGTTTAAATAAAAGAATAGAGTAGTTGCAGTGTCCATGTGTTAAGCAAACTTGCAGGAACTCAATGGAAATGCTTCATGTTTAAATAATGTGTAGAGCAATTAAGTTGTGAAGATGTTTAAATAACTTGCAAGGAAAAGGAGATAATAATATGTTGCTCTTATCCATCACAGCAACATATTTTCCTTTCGTGTGAACCTCTCCTCCTATCGGAAAACAACGACGTTGTTACCGACAACGCCCACGATACCGATGTAGATCCCGCGCACTATGTCGTCCCTGCTTCTCTTCCCCCTTCCTTCTCTGATTCCTGCAACTAATCGGATTTCATCCGTAGCCTATCCCTTCCGATACTTGTTGCGTCAAGATTGCAGGGAAGGAAGTCAGACATATACATGTGATTAAATTTCAAAAACATGGGTTACCACGTGTACACATGTTAATGTTAGTGATACTAGATCCTACATAAAAATTAAACTCCCTGACGAATATGATTCAGTTGTACAAGCTGAGATAGTGTATATGAATGAAGAACGTGCAATGTAATAAATATTTGTATCAGCCTGAATTTTGTAAATCATTAACACTAGGTAACTTACGGCCACCTCATAAGTTAAGATTAAAAATCGAATTACCAATCATGTTACTTAAGAATATTGATCTGAAGATAGTCTTTATAATGGAACAAGACTTATTTGTCATAGATTTGGGGAAAATGTAACGGAAGCAGAGATTTTGATTGGTCACTTGTAAGGAGACTTGGCCTTCTTGTCGCGGATACCATTGAAAATTGCTTAAAATATTATATTACAATTTAAATTAACACGCAAACAGTTTCCATTGTCATTAAGCTTTGCACTGACGATTAATAGATCACAAGGTCAAACAATAAAAAGTGTTGAGATATATTTACCAAATAATATGTTTAGTCATAGTCAACTGTATGTGGCTTTATTGCGGGTTGTTTTGTGCGAAAATTGCTGCGGTCCACTCAAGGCTCCGGTAGATCGGACTAGATTGGACCGTCTTAGCCCGGGAGCGTTTGAGCGCGCAAACAGTCACAGAAAAAGAGAAAGCTGACAAGACGATTTTTTTTAACGTGGAAAACCCGTCAACTGGGTGAAAAACCACGCGGTCGGGTCTGTGCCGGCCGAAACCTCCGCTATTTGTTGGTTGTTGTACAAAGCTACTTTAAAGAACTCGAGGGCGACAGGCCGCCTCTCGTTACAATTGTTGAGGGAGAGATACTCGGAGGGTGACAAGCCACCGCTCCTGGAGCTAAGACTTTTGTCTGATGCAGAGGGGGATGCTGCGCTTTAAGCGTTCTAGAGGTTTTGACTGCAGCTTGAAGGTTGGATCGATGTGCTCTGTGCGTCTTTGTCTCTGTCGGTTGTCTCCTGCTGCGCGAGAGGAGTTTGGAGTGATGTTCTTGCTGGAGGCTGGAGCGTTTGTTCTTGAGTGCGCGGAGTGCTTGTTGCTGAGTACGCAGGGTTATGCTTGGACGGTCTTGAGAGCGGAGCGCGCAGAGGCGCTCTTGGAGCAGTCTTCAGAGCGGAGCGCACGGAGGCGCGCTTGGAGCTGTCTTGAGAGCGGAGCGCGCGGAGGCGCGCTTGGAGCGTTCTTGAGAGCGGAGCGCACGGAGGTGCGCTTGGAGCTGTCTTGAGAGCGGAGCGCACGGAGGCGCGCTTGGAGCGGTCTTGAGAGCGGAACGCACGGTGGCGCGCTTGGAGTGGTCTTGAGAGCGGAGCGCACGGAGGCGCGCTTGGAGCGGTCTTGAGAGCGGAGCGCACGGAGGCGCGCTTGGAGCGGTCTTGAGAGCGGAGCGCACGGAGGCGCGCTTGGAGCGGTCTTGAGAGCGGAGCGCACGGAGGCGCGCTTGGAGCGGTCTTGAGAGCGGAGCGCACGGAGGCGCGCTTGGAGCTGTCTTGAGAGCGGAGCGCACGGAGGCGCGCTTGGAGCGGTCTTGAGAGCGGAACGCACGGAGGCGCGCTTGGAGCGGTCTTGAGAGCGGAGCGCACGGAGGCGCGCTTGGAGCGGTCTTGAGAGCAGAGCGCACGGAGGCGCGCTTGGAGCGGTCTTGAGAGCGGAGCGCACGGAGGCGCGCTTGGAGCGGTCTTGATAGCGGAGCGCACGGAGGCGCGCTTGGAGCGGTCTTGAGAGCGGAGCGCACGGAGGCGCGCTTGGAGCGGTCTTGAGAGCGGAGCGCACGGAGGCGCGCTTGGAGCGGTCTTGAGAGCGGAGCGCACGGTGCTCGCTTGGGAGCGCGCAAGGAGGAGGCGCGCGTGTGAGCGCGCAAGGAGGAGGCGCGCTGGTGAGCGCGCAAGGAGGAGGCGCGCTGGTGAGCGCGCAAGGAGGACGCGCGCTTGTGAGCGCGCAAGGAGGAGGCGCGCTTGTGAGCGCACAAGGAGGACGTGCGCCTGTGAGCGCGCAAGGAGGAGGCGCGCCTGTGAGCGCGCAAGGAGGAGGCGCGCCTGTGAGCGCGCAAGGAGGAGGCGCGCTGGTGAGCGCGCAAGGAGGACGCGCGCAAGGAGGAGGCGCGCTTGTGAGCGCGCAAGGAGGACGTGCGCCTGTGAGCGCGCAAGGAGGAGGCGCGCCTGTGAGCGCGCAAGGAGGAGGCGCGCCTGTGAGCGCGCAAGGAGGAGGCGCGCCTGTGAGCGCGCAAGGAGGACGCGCGCCTGTGAGCGCGCAAGGAGGACGCGCGCAAGGAGGACGTGCGCTTGTGAGCGCGCAAGGAGGAGGCGCGCCTGTGAGCGCGCAAGGAGGAGGCGCGCCTGTGAGCGCGCAAGGAGGACGCGCGCTTGTGAGCGCGCAAGGAGGACGCGCGCTTGTGAGCGCGCAAGGAGGAAGGAGGAGAGAGAAAATCCGTAGGAGGATTTTCCCGGCCGGAGAGAGTGAAAGTCTCAAAAGAGGGGAGAGATGGAGGAGGAGAAGATCCCCAAAAAATAGAAGCCTTGGGGTTCTATTTATAGTTTTTGAGGGTGGCACTTTCGTAATTAAATGGGTGGTTAAGGTAGTTATGGTGGTTATGCGGCTACCCGCACACCATAACTAATTTATGTGTTATACGCACACTTATCATGAATATAGCTACGCGCACACCAGTTTGTATAGTTTTGCGGTGATATGTATTCATATGACGGATATGGTTATGCGCACACCATAACCATATTATTTGCTATACGCAGACCGTATTGAAGGATTTTACTATTTGCACCCCCATGTTGGAGGATTTTACTATTTGCACCCCGTAATGGGGGATTTTACTATTTGCACCCCATGATGTGAGATTTTACTATTTGCACCCCCATGTTGGAGGATTTTACTATTTGCACCCCGTAATGGGGGATTTTACTATTTGCACCCCGTAATGGGGGATTTTACTATTTGCACCCCATGATGTGAGATTTTACTATTTGCACCCCCATGTTGGAGGATTTTACTATTTGCACCCTGTAATGGGGGATTTTACTATTTGCACCCCATAATGGGGGATTTTACTATTTGTACCCCATGATGCAGAATTTTACTATTTGCACCCCCATGTTGAAGGATTTTACTATTTGCACCCACATGTTGGGTGGTTACGGGAATAGTGGGGTTTCTTTGGATAACCGCACACCCATGAATGGGGTGCGGTTAGAGCCTTCAAGGAAACCCTATCATTTGCCCCCCAAGTCCCCGAAGTTCAGAGCCGGGGCGAGAGAGGTGCGGGGACTTTTTGTGCGAAATAGTTGTGGCGATTGTGGTGGAGTCAGCAACATGGTATGGAAGGAGGTGCTTGAACCTGCCCCCGAGTTGGAGGTTCGGATCCCGGATCCTGAGGAGCGAGCACAGAATCCGCCTCGGGGTTGGATGACCATTTGCGAGTCATCGCTTCGGAGCGGCTTTCGCCTCCCGGCCTGCGAGGGGGTGATCGAGATCCTGAAATTTTGCGGCGTCCCAGTGTCACAGTTTACGCCTCAGGGGATGGTGCGGATCATGGGGTTGATCGCCTCTCCTTACTAGAGCGGATTGCTGAGTTGAAGGCTGTTGGAGTCGCCCAGTATAAAGCATTTATAGCTTATGTGTAGGACTGTTCTCGGATTTTGGAATAATTTCGCGAGGAGATCTGGAACAAGGAGGTGGAGCCCCAGCTTGAGGACGAGCGCGAGGTGGCTTTCACACGCGGGATGGGGGAAAGCCCTCCTCTTGGTCATGCAGACACGAGGTTGCGATGTGTGCGGATTGAGTGTCGGAGATCATGACGAGCTTGTCGTTTAGCGGTGAGGCCTGATGAGTTTAGTGGCGAGCTGGATAAGCAACGTGGTGGTGAGGGGCCCAAGCAGCGCGGAGGCGAGATGCCCAAGCAGCGCGGTGGCGAGGTGCCCGAGCAGCGCGGAGGCGAGATGCCCAAGCAGCGCGGTGGCGAGGTGCCCATGCAGCGCGGTGGCGAGGTGCACAAGCAGCGCGGAGGCGAGGTGCCCAAGCAGCGCGGAGGCGAGATGCCCAAGCAGCGCGGAGGCGAGGTGCCTAAGCAGCGCGGAGGCGAGGTGCCCAAGAAGCGTTGAGGCGAGGTGCCCGAGCAGCGCGGAGGCGAGATGCCCAAGCAGCGTGGTGGCGAGGTGCCCATGCAGCGCGGAGGCGAGGTGCCCAAGCAGCGCTGAGGCGAGGTGCCCAAGCAGCACGGAGGCGAGATGCTCAAGCAGCGCGGAGGCGAGATGCCCAAGCAGCGCAGAGGTGAGGTGCCCAAGCAGCGCGGAGGCGAGGTGCCCAAGCAGCGCTGAGGCGAGGTGCCCGAGCAGCACGGAGGCGAGATGCCCAAGCAGCGCGGAGGTGAGGTGCCCAAGCAGCGCTGAGGCGAGGTGCCCGAGCAGCACGGAGGCGAGATGCCCAAGCAGCGCGGTGGCGAGGTGCCCAAGCACCGCGGAGGCGAGGTGCCCCAGCAGCGCGGAGGCGAGGTGCCCAAGCAGCGCGAAGGCGAGATGCCCAAGCAGCGCGGAGGCGAGGTGCCCAAGCAGCGTGGAGGCGAGGTGCCCAAGCAGCACTGAGGCGAGGTGCCCGAGCAGCACTGAGGCGAGGTGCCCGAGCAGCGCGGAGGCGAGGTGCCCGAGCAGCGCGGAGGCGAGGTGCCCAAGCAGCGCTGAGGCGAGGTGCCCGAGCAGCGCGGAGGCGAGATGCCCAAGCAGCGTGGTGGCGAGGTGCCCATGCAGCGCGGAGGCGAGGTGCCCAAGCAGCGCGGAGGCGAGGTGCCCAAGCAGCGCGGAGGCGAGGTGCCCAAGCAGCGCGGAGGCGAGGTGCCCAAGGAGCGCAGAGGCGAGGTGCCCAAGCAGCGCAGAGGCGAGGTGCCCAAGCAGCGCTGAGGCGAGGTGCCCAAGCAGCGCTGAGGCGAGGTGCCCGAGCAGCGCGGAGGCAAGATGCCCGAGCAGCGCGGTGGCGAGGTGCCCGAGCAGCGCGGAGGCGAGGTGCCCAAGCAGCGCTGAGGCGAGGTGCCCGAGCAGCGCGGAGGCGAGATGCCCAAGCAGCGTGGTGGCGAGGTGCCCATGCAGCGCGGAGGCGAGGTGCCCAAGCAGCGCGGAGGCGAGGTGCCCAAGTAGCGCGGAGGCGAGGTGCCCAAGCAGCGCAGAGGCGAGGTGCCCAAGCAGCGCTGAGGCGAGGTGCCCAAGCAGCGCTGAGGCGAGGTGCCCGAGCAGCGCGGAGGCAAGATGCCCGAGCAGCGCGGTGGCGAGGTGCCCAAGCAGCGCGGAGGCGAGGTGCCCAAGCAGCGCGGAGGCGAGGTGCCCAAGCAGCGCTGAGGCGAGGTGCCCGAGCAGCGCGGAGGCGAGATGCCCAAGCAGCGCGGAGGCGAGGTGCCCCAGCAGCGCGGAGGCGAGATGCCCCAGCAGCGCGGAGGCGAGGTGCCCGAGCAGCGCGGAGGCGAGGTGCTCAAGCAGCGCGGAGGCGAGGTGCCCAAGCAGCACGTAGGCGAGATGCCCAAGCAGCGCTGAGGCGAGGTGCCCGAGCAGCGCGGAGGCAAGGTGCCCAAGCAGCGCGGAGGCGAGGTGCCCAAGCAGCGCCGAGGCGAGGTGCCCGAGCAGCGCCGAGGCGAGATGCCCAAGCAGCGTGGAGGCGAGGTGCCCAAGCAGCGTGGAGGCGAGGTGCCCATGCAGCGCGGTGGCTTTTTGCACGAGTCTGGCTCGCGGCTTTTCGTACGAGTCTGGCTCGCGGCTTTGTTTGCACGAGGATTGCTCGCGGCTTTGCCGTAGAATGTAAGTATTCAATCCGGTGGCCATCGTGAGGGGGGCAGGCCCTGGCGATGGCGGGCGTCGGCGGGCAGTCATGCTAGAGAATGTAAATTCGATCCAGCGCCAGAGAATGTAAATTCGATTTGGTTGCGGGGCCTAGCCACGGGTCAGAGAAAATGCCAGTATTCGATCTGGGAGAAAAGACTACTGGAGAATGCAAATTCGATCCAGAGCTGCGAGTAAAGATCTGCGTTTGCACTGGAGAATGAAAATTCGATCCAGGTTGTGTTGGCTTTTCCGGTTGAGGGGACCGCCGGAGAATGAAAATTCAATCTGGGGGCTGCGGATGGAGGCTAGCGCTAGCGCTGGAGAATGAAGATCCGATCCAGGTTGTGCCGCCTATTTTCGATTGAGAGGACCGCGTTGGCGCTGGCGAATGAAAATTCGACCAGGTTGCGTAGCCTCTTCCGGGGGAGGATACTAGGTCACCTTGCCCCCCCCCCCCCCCCCCCCCCCCAGTGATTGATCTTTCGGCGGCGCTGATGGCTTTTCCTGCCATGATGCCAAGTCACGAGTATCGTTGGGCTGGTGATACTGTCTTTCAGATCTTATTGGAATGCGGGGAACTCTTTCCCACAGACTGCGCCAAACTGTTGCGGTCCACTCAAGGCTCCGGTAGATCGGACCGTCTTAGCCCGGGAGCGTTTGAGCGCGCAAACAGTCACAGAAAAAGAGAAAGCTGACAAGACGATTTTTTTTAACGTGGAAAACCCGTCAACTGGGTGAAAAACCACGCGGTCGGGTCTGTGCCGGCCGAAACCTCCGCTATTTGTTGGTTGTTGTACAAAGCTACTTTAAAGAACTCGAGGGCGACAGGCCGCCTCTCGTTACAATTGTTGAGGGAGAGATACTCGGAGGGTGACAAGCCACCGCTCCTGGAGCTAAGACTTTTGTCTGATGCAGAGGGGGATGCTGCGCTTTAAGCGTTCTAGAGGTTTTGACTGCAGCTTGAAGGTTGGATCGATGTTCTTTGTGCGTCTTTGTCTCTGTCGGTTGTCTCCTGCTGCGCGAGAGGAGTTTGGAGTGCTGTTCTTGCTGGAGGATGGAGCGTTTGTTCTTGAGTGCGCGGAGTGCTTGTTGCTGAGTACGCAGGGTTATGCTTGGACGGTCTTGAGAGCGGAGCGCGCAGAGGCGCTCTTGGAGCAGTCTTCAGAGCGGAGCGCACGGAGGCGCGCTTGGAGAGGTCTTGAGAGCGGAGCGCGCGGAGGCGCGCTTGGAGCGTTCTTGAGAGCGGAGCGCACGGAGGTGCGCTTGGAGCTGTCTTGAGAGCGGAGCGCACGGAGGCGCGCTTGGAGCGGTCTTGAGAGCGGAACGCACGGAGGCGCGCTTGGAGCGGTCTTGAGAGCGGAGCGCACGGAGGCGCGCTTGGAGCGGTCTTGAGAGCGGAACGCACGGAGGCGCGCTTGGAGTGGTCTTGAGAGCGGAGCGCACGGAGGCGCGCTTGGAGCGGTCTTGAGAGCGGAGCGCACGGAGGCGCGCTTGGAGCGGTCTTGAGAGCGGAGCGCACGGAGGCGCGCTTGGAGCGGTCTTGAGAGTGGAGCGCACGGAGGCGCGCTTGGAGCGGTCTTGAGAGCGGAACGCACGGAGGCGCGCTTGGAGTGGTCTTGAGAGCGGAGCGCACGGAGGCGCGCTTGGAGCGGTCTTGAGAGCGGAGCGCACGGAGGCGCGCTTGGAGCGGTCTTGAGAGCGGAGCGCACGGAGGCGCGCTTGGAGCGGTCTTGAGAGCGGAGCGCACGGAGGCGCGCTTGGAGCGGTCTTGATAACGGAGCGCACGGAGGCGCGCTTGGAGCGGTCTTGAGAGCGGAGCGCACGGAGGCGCGCTTGGAGCGGTCTTGAGAGCGGAGCGCACGGAGGCGCGCTTGGAGCGGTCTTGAGAGCGGAGCGCACGGTGGCTCGCTTGGGAGCGCGCAAGGAGGAGGCGCGCTTGTGAGCGCGCAAGGAGGAGGCGCGCTTGTGAGCGCGCAAGGAGTGTGAGCGCGCAAGGAGGAGGCGCGCTTGTGAGCGCGCAAGGAGGAGGCGCGCTGGTGAGCGCGCAAGGAGGACGCGCGCTTGTGAGCGTGCAAGGAGGAGGCGCGCCTGTGAGCGCGCAAGGAGGAGGCGCGCCTGTGAGCGCGCAAGGAGGACGCGCGCTTGTGAGCGCGCAAGGAGGACGCGCGCTTGTGAGCGCGCAAGGAGGACGTGCGCCTGTGAGCGCGCAAGGAGGAGGCGCGCCTGTAAGCGCGCAAGGAGGAGGCGCGCCTGTGAGCGCGCAAGGAGGACGCGCGCTTGTGAGCGCGCAAGGAGGAAGGAGGAGAGAGAAAATCCGTAGGAGGATTTTCCCGGCCGGAGAGAGAGAAAGTCTCAAAAGAGGGGAGAGATGGAGGAGGAGAAGATCCCCAAAAAATAGAAGCCTTGGGGTTCTATTTATAGTTTTTGAGGGTGGCACTTTCGTAATTAAATGGGTGGTTAAGGTAGTTATGGTGGTTATGCGGCTACCCGCACACCATAACTAATTTATGTGTTATACGCACACTTATCATGAATATAGCTACGCGCACACCAGTTTGTATAGTTTTGCGGTGATATGTATTCATATGACGGATATGGTTATGCGCACACCATAACCATATTATTTGCTATACGCAGACCGTATTGAAGGATTTTACTATTTGCACCCGCATGTTGGAGGATTTTACTATTTGCACCCCGTAATGGGGGATTTTACTATTTGCACCCCATGATGTGAGATTTTACTATTTGCACCCCATGTTGGAGGATTTTACTATTTGCACCCCGTAATGGGGGATTTTACTATTTGCACCCCGTAATGGGGGATTTTACTATTTGCACCCCATGATGTGAGATTTTACTATTTGCACCCTCATGTTGGAGGATTTTACTATTTGCACCCCGTAATGGGGGATTTTACTATTTGCACCCCGTAATGGGGGATTTTACTATTTGCACCTCATGATGCAGAATTTTACTATTTGCACCCCCATGTTGAAGGATTTTACTATTTGCACCCACATGTTGGGTGGTTACGGGAATAGTGGGGTTTCTTTGGATAACCGCACATCCATGAATGGGGTGCGGTTAGAGCCTTCAAGGAAACCCTATCAAAAATAAAATAAATTTTTTGGTACAAAAAGGTCGTGATAGAATGAACATGTTTATAAGAAAGTATGAACATGCTTTATTGCGGGTTGTATGTGGCTTTATTGTGGGTTGTTTCAATTTTTAGGGATTTTATCGAGAGCACTTAATTTTCTAAGGCCTATCCTTATGTGGTTACTTTGTTTTATTAAATGACCTTTTTATCCTTCCTTCAATTTCTAAGGCCTCATATAACTTGCAAAAGTATGAACTATTTCATATGTTACTTCTTTCAATTGAGGTACGAGGGGAGATTATTGGAGCTGGATTAATGGCCGCGTGGGAGACGAAGCACTGCGCGAGGGAGAGAATGAAGAGAAGGATGGCCGAGGTGAGAGAAGAAATGGGAGCGAAATCCATGGATCCGCTTACAGAATATCGGATGCAATTTCGAAATATTTGCACTTTATATTGTGAAAAGTTTGCACTACATATTAATTGTGAAAGTGTCTTTAACATGCAATGTGCACCATACATTATGAAAGAGTACGTTTCAACGTGAATTAACACATGTCTGTGTTTTGTACGCTTAAAGCAATCAACACTAGCCGCGGTGAGCGATCAATTAATATTTTTTGACTATTTAAGGCCCCGTTTGGTAGGACAAGCGAGTGCAGCGCGGATCCACGGACTTCGAACCATAGCTGCGGTCCGAGGCCCGGGTCGAAATTCTTGAGTTTTCCGCAAACTTGGTGCACATGGGGTCAGCGAAACTGACATGGAAATTGGAAAATTTTACGAAACAATTCACTTAAATTATTTTTTATGAATATAATTATTGTCCATCATTTTTTTTGGAAAGCTTTACGAAACAATTCATTTAAATTAAGAGCAATGTTAAACGCAGGCCGATTTTGGCTATATGCAGACCATAATTTTTTAAAAAGAGCGATGTTAAACGCAAACTGGTTTTGGCTATATGCAGGCCACAGTTTTTCTTAAAAAAAGTATCATTTTTACTTTTCAACCTTCATTTTTCCTTTTCAACGTGTAGCCGCCGGACGAGATCGAGCTTTCTCTCTGATCTCCTTTCCCTCCTCCGGCGACTCCGGTCGGTGATCCTCTCCGGACGACCACCTCCTTCCCTTCTCCGGTCGGCGAGCTCCTCTCTCTTCCTCTATAACTTATTTTTCTATTTTCGAAAGGGCTTCATTTATCTAAAATGCTGTAAATCGTGCTATGCATCTTATTTTAATTAAAGAATAGTGTTTTGTGCATAAATAAAGCCCGGTGTTTTTGTGATTTTACACGTCTTTTATTGATTGAAGCCTTGAAAGGGGTGGTCACAAACATATTTTTTGTGATATATAGAATTAAAATGATTGCAATGTATTTTGTTTTATTACTATTGTGGGTCAAATAGACTGCAAAATGTACTTATTTGGCTTTTATGAATGCTATATTTTATTTGATGATTTGTTTAAGAAAATATTAATTTGATTTTTGAATATAATCTATGCATGAACAATTTTTAACATGCACATTGTACAACCCCGATATTCGCCAAGTGGATGATCAAATAAAAGTAATGCGAGCCAGGTTCTCGGGATGTATATATATTAATAGGCAGAAAATAAGAGAAAGAGCGAAATTGACATATGCTCTCTGCGTTCGACGAACGGCGCTTTACGTTCAACGAAAAGGTTCAAAGTTGTATTCGGCGAAATCCAAGCAGCGCTCGACGATCCCATCTCAGCGGATCCGCTGGGACGAACACTTAGCCGGCTGCTCGCGAAAAGGCGAGTGAGTCAAGAGGGTGAGTGGGGCAGGAGTGCAAACGAGGTCTTCACAGGCCATTCGCCCAAGGGGGGCGAGCCAGATCTATCAAAGGTCACCCGCGGGAAGAGGCGCGAGTCAAGTTCCCACGAGCCAGAGCCTCAAGATCGACCGGCAAGAAGGCGAGCGAGCCAGGTACTCGCCGAATACTCGCAAGGAGGCGAGCAAGCCAGAAACTCGCCGAATGCTCGCAAGGAGGCGAGCAAGCCAGAAACTCGCCGAATGCTCGCAAGGAGGCGAACGAGCCAGAAACTCGCCGAAGGATCGCGAGAAGACAGGCGAGCCAGATTTCTTCCAAAGTCCCCGTGATCGACGAATCTCAGCCGAGGTCGACGAACTCAGCCCGGCGCCCGACGAGGTGCGGGCCGCGTTCGACGAATCCGCTGATCATCTATGATCGGCGAAATTATCTCTTTATCCCAGATGGTCTGCCATTAGCCTATCCAAACAGCGGAGTTCAGTTGTTAGCAGGCCAAATTGTGGTGCGTTTAGTAAAATCGAAAGGCAGAATTCCGCTACTGACAGACCATGGACCAAAAACTATAAATAGACCTTAGAGGGCACCTTGAGAAAGAGGCCAATCTCAGATCTCTGAGCTTCTTCTTCTCTTGATTACTTCGGTTTAGCTCTCTAGCTCTCCAAGGTGCCCGAGTCCCAGCTTTGGCTTGGGAGGGGAAGCGCTCAACGATCTTCCGGGTTAGTGGGGGGACCTTCTCGCTGTGACTAAGGTCTTAGTCATCGTCCTAGTCTTCAGTTTAGCTTCTCCAAGGGATCAGTAAGGGCTAGCTGCCCCTCATTCCGGTGAGGGCCCCGAGCTTCACAAGATGCCGAGAAATCGGTTTCAACACACATATCCGCGGCCTGCATAAAGCCAAAAGTGGACTACATATAACATTGCTCTAAATTAATTTTATTGAATATAGTGTCTGTGTTCATCCTTTATCTGCGGCGTTGAATGTTTCCAAAAGGCCAGCAAGAGAAATTATTCCTCCTCCTGTGGGATGACCTCATGTGGAAAAAAAATTTGATCGCGGAGGCACTGTCGAGAAAATCTTATCGCACATCACCATCAACCGGTCCAACCCTCAATGACGAAGTGTCTGATGGAGATGCATAGGTAAGAACGTCTCACTCTGATGGAGATGAGAAATAACATAAATGAATAATAATTTCTTAATAATTGATGAAAGTTTATACAACAATGATATGATTGAACCCCAAGTCCCACCTTGGCTTCTAGATCCTTAATTAAAACTGGAATACCCTATGTGAACAAATCAGCAATCTTCAATTCATTGCTAACGTGCTAAATGACCGCATACTTTGTTAACTCTTTAGCATGTTTCCTTATAGCTTTTCGATCGGTTCGCGCGAGAGGAAGAGAGGATTGGAGTGTCATGGACTCTTGCGTGTAGTTGACCAGTGGTATACTGGTATTCGGATTCTCAAAGTAGCGGGTGCGTTTTATATTCGGATTCTCAAAGTAGCGGGTGCGTTTTCCCAAGAAAGTAATCATGCACTCCTCGTTCGTTCCGCGCTTTTAAATCTGCAGTTTTTTTTCCTTCTTCTTCTTATTTTTTTATTTAATTTGCCAAAAAAAACAAAAACAAAACTATCAAAAGACAATTTAGGAAAATGAATTTTTAAACTTAAAAAATATAAAATATTTTTTAAAAACACTATTTCTATGATTTTTAGTCACCGCATGGAAAATTCTAAACTAATAATTTAAAATATTTATCAAAGAGTTGGGATTAATATAATGCAGGAAATAGTAACAACAAAAACAACAACAATAATAAGAGTAAAGTATCTGTGACACTCATAGAGTGTAGAGAAAAGACATTTGACCCTCTGTAATTTTCAAAAGGACTCTTGTAACCTCATTTTTTCATAACTAAGACATTTGACCCCTTGCAAATTCTTTTGACAAGAGGGTCAAATGTCTCTTTTATGAAAAATTCGGTGTTACAATTGTCCTTTTCAAACTTATAGGAAACAAATATTTTTCCTCTACAATATAGGTGTGCAACTAGTACTTTACCCTAATAATAATAATAATAATAATAAGGGAGAGAGGTGTTTTCCCTCATTCTTAAAAATGCTCTCCATAATCCATCCTTATTCTAGACTTTTCATTTTCAAGCCACTTTGAGTGACTTCAAATTAGCCCCCAAAATATCCGCCGGGCCATCTCCTCAGCGATTCTCATATACATGACGAGTGCAGCCGCTCGTAAGTCGAGAAGCCGCCGAGGACAGACGCGCCATCGTATGATGGGATCATGATCACATGGTCATCGAGCACCGGCATCTTAAAGGTTAAAGTAACAAGAATGTTATATTTTTCAACAAACTAGTCATCAAAAAATCCACGGTTCTTCTACTCGTATACGCTCACAGCGTATGCGCACATACGCACATACAAGTCTATTAAGAAAAAACTGGGCGCACGAGGGTGCACAATGAAGCGCAGTGGCCTGAAGTTAAAAAAAATGCAAAGGGTTCTCAAAAAGAAATTCCGTATATCCTAATAATTTTTGAAAAAATTTAAAATTTCATACTACATACAATAATAATGAGGAAGCTCACCTCATGAAGGAGGTAAGGGGTTCGAAGCCCGGCTTCAACAACCTGCCGCATGATTAAATGGGTGTGGAGGGGTCCGGATCCCCTGGAGTTCATGCGGGAACTCCAGGGGTGGAGTTCATGCGGGAACAGGAAACATGCGAGAAAGGAGGAAGCGGGCCCACCACTTCGATTAATCTATGCGAGAAAGGAGGAAGCGGGCCCACCACTGCGAGAAAGGAGGGAGCGAGCCCAGCCCTTGGATTTAATCCAAGCGCTATTAATCTCGGAAGTCTACCCCTGGAGTTCCCGCATGAACTCCGGAGAGCTGGTTGGGATGTACGGGCTGCAGACCTGATGCAACCTGGCAAGGGAATTGGGGTCAGGCGATGTGCCAATGGGCCCGCCCTGGAGAAGGGGTCATATCAGTATCACATAATAACCATTTATAGTTTGTTTCAAGAATCTTCACTCTCTGTAACTCTATGTTGATACAAAATATGATGTAGGACGTCTTAGGGTCTAAGGTAGCAAGGTTCAAAGTATGAAACCACAGTAAGAAAATATATGTAATTCGTAGTTCACAAACAATTCATTTGGACAATTATTTGTACCTGAGATGAAAAAATAAATATGGAGAAATCCTTTAGAATATTTAGTCGCTATAAAGTTCATTACGCAGTTTTTTGCACAGCTTTTAACCAGAATACTTCGTAGTGCAGTTAAATTCTGATTTCATTTGGCCGACTGATTATGAGATTCATTTATTTCTTTTGGAATAATTTTAAAATAATTATTCTAATTAATTTGTTATATATTTTTAGAATCTGTAGAGTTCTAGGTCTCATAGACTTGATGCATATGAGTATCACAAAAACCAATGAGCATGGGAGGTATTATTAGATTAGAGAGAGAGAGGGAGAAGTCAATGAATTTAGAGGTGGAGGGATAGTATACTATTCTATGGTTTACTTTTGTAAAATTTCTATGTAAAATTTGGAGGATGCAGAAAGAGAAGAGAAGAGAGAATTGGTTCCTAAAATGGCTGAGAAGACGGGGAGAAGAGAGCACTAGAACTACTGGAGATAGAACAAGAGGAAATTAACTTATACATAAATCATGCTGTTAGTATTCCTATCTGAGGATTTTGAACGTATTTAATTGCGTTTCACACAATAAGACACTTATTGAGCAGGTGATATTCATACTCGATTCCGAAAAATCTTCGACCAAAGAATCATAAAGGGAGTCCAAATGATAGCTGTGTATGAACTCAAAACAAATATTATCCAAATCTTGAAATTATTCCAACATAATGTTAGTAACAATCTTCTATCGAGGTTCGGTACTTCCTGAATAGTTGGGATAAGACTATCAATGATGATATGTTTAAGACATGTTTATACAAACTAACCTTTCTTATTTGACTCATTACGAAAATCTCCATAATGCGTGTTTTGAAGCACTTTGATTTCTATCAGATTCAGCCAATAGCCATTGGAGCATGAGTTCAAGAAGTCCGGACAGGAGTGTCTGGATGAGAGCCCCATTCAGTCCAAGATCCATCATACACGGGCACATCGGTCTTTCCTAGACGATGAAGGCCCTGAAACAAGTTAGTGAAAATGTTAAAATAAGTCCTTCTATGGGTTTCTTCCAACATGAAGCAGAATTTCAACGTCTCTTTGAACACAGAAATTCAGATTCTTACGAGGGAAAGAATGCAAGCAGTAACTCCAGTTCCACAAGAGGTAACAACAGGGCGATCTTGGGAGATTCCTGGAATATATAAAAATCATGAAGCATAGTAAGCATGAATGCAAGGAAAACAAACATGATGTTTAAGGATTTAGTAATGTAAGAGAAACTCAAATTTGAGATTATGAAAAAAAACATAACAGAAATAGTAGGGAAATAAATGGAACAGCAGAATACCTTGGCTGTATTATTTAGAAGAATCAGAATATACATGAGCATGTAATAAGTAATCACTGGGGCATAAAGGTAACTTTATAAATCATTAATTACGTACGCCAATAATGTCGTAAGAATTTGAGAGATGGGCAGTAAAAAATGTCGTTGATATCTAAGTTTATTGTGGATAAGATAATTAAAGAATGATAATATTAGAGAATAGTAGGGAGATACATCTATCAATGATAAATATAACAAAAGTTGACTTAGGTGATTTGGGTATGTACAATCAAGGTTAGAAAAGGAACCAATTAGATAAAAGATGAAGTTCGAATCAAAGGATTAAGTAGGCGAAGGAGTAGACTTAAGGTAACATGGATGGAAGTTATTCAATTTTTTTCATAGTTTAGATTTAACACCTCAAGCAACATTGCATAATAGTAAATGAAAAATGAGGATTCATAAAGCCAACCCCAAATAATTAGAGTCGAACAATGGATTGTAGGGAAAAAAGAACGACGCCTACGGAAACCACAAGAATCGCAGAAAAACGCAGACAAAACACACAGATCTTTAACGTGGAAAAAACCCCAAATCCGGGGAAAAAACCACGACCACCCACGCCCAGAAAATCACTATGAAAGGATCAAAGAAGAAATTACACCTCTCTTCTTCCGCCGCTCCGCCTTCAGTTTTTTGCAACCAACCGTAACCCTAGGCCGAAAAACAAGGCCCTTTTAAACAAAACATAGTTACAAGCGAAAATTACATAAATGCCCCTGACCGGCGAAATCATAGTGAGTGTCCAGTACTCCCAACGCAGTCAGGCTCCACAATCCAACATGGATGACAGTGATGATTGAGATTTAAATCTTATTTTGGCGCAACTTAAATTTATCTTTATACATCTAGATAAAAGGAAATTAAAATAAACACCTAAAAGAAAATTAATAATTATCGTTGATCCTTCTAAATGACTTGTCATCATCATAAGTAACTTTACTACAATATTAAAACTCGACTTGATAAATCATCTTTTTTTATTTGTTCTTGTTCAGTGTTGCGGCGTTAAACCTAATCTATGTAAATCAATTCGAGCAATTTATATCAAAGTTATCTTAGGTTTATGATGAAAATAAACTTCTAAAACAAGTACATCTGGCCTGCTATTGTAAGATGATTAAGAGTTTGAACTCATGGTAGCATGCAACCAGAAGAAAATAATCCTATATTTCATTCGATCCATAAATAATTGCACTTTTGACATAACAAGTATATCTATTGAAACAAATCCTTTCAAGAAACCTAACTAACCTTCCTGCTCAAATTTTTTTAGAAGCTCCTCTTTGGGCAATAGCTTTTGTGACGCATCCAACAACTGCACAACAAAATAGCAATTGAAGCATCTATGACGAACAATATCGACTGAAGCACTGAACACATAATCTTTCAAAAATGGAACAGATGCATCTAAGTTCGGCCCAATTGAGATTGAGGATAAATACATCCGACCTCGAACCTTTAGTGTAAGGCTAAATAATGATAATGATGAGTTGCATACCATGATGCTATGTACCTGTGTAAGGCCATTTTATCTTGTGTAGCAGAACATTTAACATATCACATGATACATTAATAAACCCGCACTCGAAGATTTCGAATATTTTGAGTGTTTATATCTAACTTTACAAGAAAGAGTTGTCTTCATGCTCTCATTCAGTCTTAATTATACCTTCGCATGCTTTGAATTATTTCTGAACATAACTCGTGCTAAAAGTTTCCCTAACTTTTGGAACAAAAATTTTTGTGAGAATAAACAGTGAAAGTATTCCACTGATAGCTTTAGATGAGTAACATTGTTTGTAATTTGAGAATAGCACTTCTACAAAGGCTCTGATAATTTTTCCACATAATATTTGAATGCTAGATTTCTCACTTAAAACATATAAAAAAATTAGATACATGTATGCATAACGCGGGACAAAAGAAGAGTGTGTGATCTAAGTGCCCTAAGGAACCCTAGTGGACGATGAAGGTGGAAAATTGTTAAGTCCTATGAATGATGTAATGCAAATGTATTCCAATGATTAATTGCAAATAGCTTCGACAAATTATAAAACTTAACCACAAACAACCACACTTGAGATGAATGAAGGTGTTAGATAGGCCAATAAGTTTTCGGCTAAAGTAAAATAAGAGTGTTTAGATTAAACTTTAGGCATATGAACCATTCAAGTAGAACAAATAATGGGATAAACACACAATCTAACATCAATAATCATATGTTCTTCACTAAATAAACAAAGAATGAGACAACTTCATACAAGAACTTACATGAAATAGGAGGCACAGAAAGTGAAATGTTGGAGATTTAAGAGCCGGGGAGTGGAACTGCAGCAGATTTACACTGATTTCAGGGTGCTGATTGGACTTTGTAAAGGCATCCGGGTTTGGGCAGACAAAATGTAACTGCTGTGGAAGGTTGGGTGGTTGCTGGGGGCCATGGGCTGTTGGGAAGGGCTGTGGCGGTCGGCGGGGACAGGTAGATGTTTGGGAAGTCGCGGTGAGGGTAGATCGAAGGCTGTGAGGGTGCAGTTAGCACAGATGCAGGCGGGGGTAGGCTGGTGACAGCAGTTCAGTGTACTGGGAATGTGGACAGAAGCGGTTCCAGGCCAGACCAGCAGTTTTCAGTGCCAGGGAAAGGGCATGACAGCAGATCTGGACATTGGGAAAGGGGACAGTAGCGGCTCCAGGCCGGGACAGCAGTTTTCAGGCGCAGGAAATGGATCCAGTAGCAGATTAGGGCCTCAACAGCAGTATTACGGGTCTTGATGGTGGACGGCAGGGAGATGAAACCTGGGCAGTGGTGGTTAGGACAGGATATGATTAGTTGTGGCTTTCAGGCAGTGGGCTGCAACGGTTAAGGGTAGTTTATGGTAGTTATTTTATATTTATTGAGTAGTGGGAAGGAGTTACGGCGGTTTTATGGAGTGGGAAAGACAATTATGAGTAGTTTTGGGTAGTTTATTGGTAGTTGTTGAGTGGTGGGGGGAAGTGTTAAGGAATTGGGAACGACTCCCAAGGCACAGCTGCAAATACAGGTGAACAAGAATACAACACACGCAAAAAATATATATATATATATTGTTATGCTACCGCTAGGTTTTCTATGAAGAAAAAGAAGAACAATTGAAAAGACGGCTAGGGTTTGCAAGAAGGAAGGGAAAATACCTTGAAAAGATTATTGCATGCCTCCAAAAGAGGTGGAGTGGGGTATTTAAGAGACCCCACTCCACAAGGGGGCCGGCCGGCCCCCCATAGGGCTGAACCAAGTGTGGTTCAGCCCTTCTCTTTTTTAATTGATTAGTTGCGGGCTGAACCGGATGGTTCAGCCCGGTCTTTTCCCGGTGCATCGTTCGGCCGTCTGGCGTACTTGTAACCACGGAATCGGAGATCCTCCGGGGGCATAACATTCCCCTCCCCATCAAGAAGCAGCTTGTCCTCAAGCTGGAAGTCTGGAAAGTGCTCGCGGAACTCCAAGAAGTCAACCCAAGAATTATGAGCCTCTGATAGGTCCTTCCATTTAATCAGCACCTCGGGGCGGTATTCCGTGCCCCGTTTCTTCCATCTGGACAGCAGGATGTCCTCCGGACTAGGCCTCAACTCGCCGGTAGTCGTTGCCGCAGGCAGAAAAGGAGTAACAGTAACTGCGGCCCCCAACTTCTTCTTCAGAAGAGATACATGAAATGTAGGATGGATGCGAGACCCCTCCGGCAGAGCCAGGGTATAGGCAACCGGTCCCACCCTGTGAGTAATGGGAAAGGGACCATAATACCGTGGAGCTAGCTTCTGGTTGGACCGCCGGGCAACGGAGAGCTGTCTGTACGGCTGAAGACGAAGAAAAACCTCATCCCCGACTTGGAACTCCCGCTCAGTCCGATGCTTGTCTGCTTGCACCTTCATTCGGGTCTGGGCGGAGAGAAGATTATCCCGCAGGATAGCTAATGTCTGATCTCGATCGCGCAAAGCCCGGTCCACCGCCGGAAGAGCTGTACTGCCTGGCTCATAAGAGCGTAAGGATGGTGGCGGCCTCCCATAAACAATCTCAAAAGGAGTAATGCGGCTAGCAGTGTGGAACGAAGTATTATAGCAATACTCCGCCCAATGGAGCCAACGAGTCCAAGAGCGTGGCTCATCAGTGACAAAACAACGGAGGTAAGTCTCTACCCCTCTGTTCAAGACCTCCGTCTGCCCATCGGTCTGTGGGTGATTCGCCGTACTCATGCGAAGCCGAGTGCCCTGTAATCGGAAAAGCTCCTGCCAAAAGTTGCTGATGAAGACGGGATCGCGGTCGGAGATAATCGAACGAGGAACACCATGTAAGCGAACCACCTCCCGGGCGAAGAGCTCAGCAACCGTCTCGGCGGAGTACGGATGACTGAGAGCTAAGAAATGCCCATACTTGGAGAGCTTGTCCACAACCACCAAAATCACCGATTTGCCCTGCGATCGTGGCAAGCCCTCAATGAAATCCATAGAAACTGTCTCCCACACATGCTGCGGAATCTCCAACGGGGTAAGCAGCCCTGCTGGCGCTGTGGTCTCGTACTTCTGACGCTGGCAGGTCTCGCACTGCTGCACGAACCTCTGGGCGTCCCTGCGAAGCCCCCTCCAATAGACATTGGCCCGAGGGCGTTGTAAGGTGCGAAGCACGCCGGCATGTCCTCCGGTTGGAGATGAATGGAACTCCTGTAGCATGACTTCCTTCCAAGCGTACGTAGCCGGGATCACCACCCTTCCCTGATAGTATAAGTGTCCTCCCACCAGTTGGTAGCCGGGTGGCGACGGTTGGCCTTGCCGTAAAGCCTCCAAAATCGGGCCAAACTCCGGATCCGCTGCTATATCGGCCTGTATGTCATCCAGAGACTCAATCAGCGGCCCAGAGATCTGAAGGACCGTGCTCTCTGGTAGTCGGGATAAAGCATCGGCAACAACGTTTTCCTTCCCCTGTTTGTACACAATCTCATAGTCATATCCCAGTAGCCTAGTCAGCCACTTCTGTTGTAGCGGGGAAGCCAACCGTTGTTCCAAGAAATGCTTCAAGCTCTGATGATCCGTGCGAACCTTGAAATGATGGCCCAGCAAATAAGGTCGCCACAGAGTCACCGCATGAAGGATCGCCAGCATTTCCTTTTCGTAGGTGGAAAGGCCCAAAGTCCGAGGGGCCAAGGCCTTGCTACAGTAAGCCAGAGGCCTCCCCTCCTGCATCAGCACTGCTCCAATCCCAACCCCCGAAGCGTCTGTCTCCAAAACAAATTCCTTGCTGAAATCGGGCAAAGCTAACACCGGTGTAGTCGTCATGGCCGCCTTGAGAGCGGAGAAAGCATGCTCCGCCTCCTCATGCCAGGTGAAAGACTCCTTATGCAGGAGCTGGGTAAGGGGTCGGGCCAGTTTCCCATAGTCCCTTACAAACCGCCGATAATACCCCGTGAGGCCCAGGAAGCCTCTAAGTGCCCGCACTGTAGTAGGTCGGGGCCAGGTAACCATGCTCTCTATCTTCCGGGGGTCAGCGCGCACCCCCTGCACCGAAACTAGGTGACCCAAGTACTCCACCTCCGGTTGTCCAAACGAACACTTCGACTGCTTGGCATAGAACTGATGCCGTCGAAGAATAGATAGAACCTCTGCCACATGCTCCAGATGCTCCGCCCAACTGCGGCTGTAGATCAGAATATCATCGAAAAATACGAGAACTGACTGTCGAAGGAGTGGTCGGAAGATCTCGTTCATAACCGCCTGGAAGGTAGATGGGGCGTTGGAGAGGCCGAAAGGCATCACCAAGAACTCGTAGTGCCCATCGTGCGTGCGAAACGCCGTCTTGTGGATATCCTCAGACTTCATCCGTATCTGGTGGTAACCCGACCGTAAATCCAGCTTGGTGAAAAGACATGCTCCATGAAGTTCATCCAGAAGCTCCTCTATCATTGAAATAGGAAACTTATCCTTGATTGTGGACTCGTTCAGATTGCGATAGTCCACGCAGAACCGCCATGAACCGTCCTTCTTCTTCACCAGTATAATAGGTGAGGAGAAGGCACTGGTGCTCGCCCGTATAATGCCCGCCGCTAGCATCTCTTTCACACTTCGTTCGATCTCTGCCTTCTGAATATACGGGTACCGATAAGGCCTGACATTCGGGGGTGCCGCTCCCTCCTTCAACTGGATACCATGTTCCCTGGACCTGGCCGGTGGTAGGCCACGAGGCTCCTGGAACACATCCTCGTACTGGGCCAGTAGCGCTCGAATCTCCTGCGGAATGGGCGGGGGGTCTGTCTCTGATGTCTCCACCCCTACCAGCATAGCCATGGGTGAACCCTGAACCTCCAGTCGCTGCAAGCTCCTCAGAGATATCTCCTTCAGGGGGGAAGAACGAATCCCCCGTAGGCAATACTCCTTCCCCAACTGTGAAAACTCCATGGTAAGATGCACCCAATCCGTAGTCACCCGCTGTAGCTGCCGAAGCCACTGAACCCCCAGTACCATGTCGGAGCCCCTGATCGGCAGTAAATACAAGTCTGTGTGGCACACGTAGCTCTGCATCCTGATCTCCACCCCTTTCATGACCCCCTCGCACCTCAGTTTGCTGTCATCCGCGACCATGACCTGGAAAGCTGCATCAGTATCGATCGCCTGTCCCACCTTCGAAGCAACCGACGGGTTGATAAAATTGTGTGTACTCCCACTATCTATCAGTATGGTAACCCGTTCCTTGCCGACCAATCCTGTGAACCTGAGGGTCACTGGGGCGGATCCCCCCTCCATGGCCTGTAAAGAGACCCCAAACTCCGTCAGATCGAGTGCCTCAAGGTCGACACCCTCTAGCGGTTCCTCCTCCTCCTCTTCTTCCCTCAGCATGAAGACCTGAATCTTCTGACAAGTGTGTCCTCGTGTGTACTTCTCATCACAATTGAAGCACAGGCCCTTCTCCCTTCGCGCCTGCATCTCTGGCCAGGTCAATTTCGTAACTGTGGGCCGAATGGTGGGAGGTGGCTCCCTCCGTCCCGCTGTAGGAGCCGCGGGTGGCTTGACCGCTGTCCGGGTCCTCTGCCTGTTGTAACGCTCCTCCTGTATCCGAGCGATGCTTATAGCATGGTTCAAGCTGCGTGGCAAATACGCGTGGACCTCGTCGCGCAAGTGGTCCTTCAATCCCGATATGAAACAACTGAGCATCGTCTGCTCTCCCCAAGTGACCCGGTTGGCCAACCTATCGAACTCTGTCCGATACTCTGCCACGGTCCCCCTCTGTCGCAGCTTCTGTAACGTGGCCTCTACGTCCTCATACTCCAAAGGCCCAAACCGAGAGGAGAAGGCCTCAATGAACTGTGCCCAAGGGGCGTATGTCCTGCCCCTCAAGAACCACTTCGTCCACTGGTATGCGTCGTCCTCCAGGTGGAACGCCGCCAGTTGCACCCACTGCGCCTCAGGGATCTCTTGATAATTAAAGAACAACTCCGCCTTCTGGATCCACTCCAGCGCATCTCCTCCCCTAAATTTGGGAAAATTCATCCTGGTCAGCTTCGGCTGCATGTAGGGACGCTGATGCGCTCCACCAAATCCACCCCCATCCTGCCCCAGAAGCTCCGGACCTCCCTGCTGCACCCCCTGATTCCACATCGGGGGTCTCACCTGTCCACCCTGATTCCCCATCTGCGGTCTCACCAGCCCCATCTGGCCGTTTCCGTACCCCAGATTTGGATGTGCTGCTTGTTGTGGATGAACAACTCCCGCCGTCCCCCCGAGAGGGATCGCATTCGCTCCGGTGGGCCGAAACAGCCCGAAACCCTGGTGTTGTGGTCTCCACGGCTGTCCTGGATGTTGACCGGCCCCCCATTGGGCTCCCCCTCCATGTCCGGCACCTCCTCCGTTCCGCTGCAGCCCGGCCGCTCCCTGCGAGTGAGGGATAGTCCCCCAATTCGCTGTCGCTCCTCCTGCTGGTCGCAGCAGCCCAGAACTGCCCTGTATAGGGATTTCCGGGCTCCCTCCCCCTGTAACAGCACCGCCGACCAGCCCAGGAGGTACCCCGCATCCTCCCGGGGTCGGATGGGGGTTTCCGACCCATCCTGGGCCGGGACAGGGGCCGACGGCCCCTGCTGGGAGGCCCCAGGCTTCCGCCGCCCGGCTAGGGCCGGTTGTGAAGCCGTGCGGCCCTAGCTGGGTGTCCGGCCCCCAGCCGCTGGTCCCCCAAGCCTCCGGATGACTGTGCAGTGGCCGGCCCCCTTGGGTTAGGGTTCCGGCGGTCATTTCGTCTCCCGGTTCGTCTCCTCCGGCGTTTTCTCCTCCGAAACCTCCTCCATGAGGGATATTTGACACGTCAATGTCGGAGCCGTCACCGGACGTCCCTTTTCCTTTCAGATTTTGCAAAAGGAGGGATTTAACTCCTCCATCTTCGAATCGAGGCGCTCTTCCATAATTTTTTGAGAGTTCTTCAAGTTTTCTTCGAACGTCGCCACCGAATCCGCCAAAACGACGTAATTTTCCTCAATCGCTGCCAAACGTGCCATCTCCGCCTCCGTGCGTGTCACCATAGTCGCAGGAAGGAGGCTCTGATACCAAATGTTATGCTACCGCTAGGTTTTCTATGAAGAAAAAGAAGAACAATTGAAAAGACGGCTAGGGTTTGCAAGAAGGAAGGGAAAATACCTTGAAAAGATTATTGCATGCCTCCAAAAGAGGTGGAGTGGGGTATTTAAGAGACCCCACTCCACAAGGGGGCCGGCCGGCCCCCCATAGGGCTGAACCAAGTGTGGTTCAGCCCTTCTCTTTTTTAATTGATTAGTTGCGGGCTGAACTGGATGGTTCAGCCCGGTCTTTTCCCGGTGCATCGTTCGGCCGTCTGGCGTACTTGTAACCACGGAATCGGAGATCCTCCGGGGGCATAACATATATATATATATAAAGCACTCGGCAATACCACTGAGACACAACCACGCAGTTTATATATCAATATAAATGCATAGAAATACAAATGCGGGAGAAGAAAAGACCATCCGATAAAAACACCATAGATGCACTGGCCTCGCACTATCCATTGGAGAATGAGTAATCCGGAATGCAATCCGCGTGGCGGACACACAAGATTCATCTGGGAACCTTCAACGTCGATCCACAATGTCCAAACATCACCAGGAGCAATTCCTCCTACACTCATGCCCTCCGAATGCACAACTTGCAGTTTTTCGTTTCGTGGAATCAATGTACTTCTGAGATAAGTACAATACGCGTGTTCTCTTGTCTCTCTGTATCTTCATACTCAATATCTTTTTAATTGCTCCTAGATCCCTTATCTCATATTCACCGTTCAACTGAGATTTCATCCTGTCAATTTCAAGTTTCTCCCTTACTATTATAGCTCTTTTTGCAGATTCCTTGCTCAGAATTTCCTCCTTATATGTAGAGAGTTCCTCACCCTCCACACATTTAGTTGAGTCCAAAGCATAAACAATTATATCTACAAAACCAAATTTCAAGGAAATTTAACTTGTTTTTTGTTGACTAACTATAATTATACTCCAAATTTGTTCCTCAACCACAATACATTCCACAAGATCCTGCAACTCTAAATCCGCAAGCTAAACCGGAGTCTTTTTCCATCCTTCGCAAAACTTCGTCATGGTCTATCCCATGAACTTTCACAAACTTCCTCTCCTGATTTAATACTCATCATCTCTGCTAATAAGAATTTATGTGACTTAGGATATATGAGTAGAAAGAAAAAAAGGAAATAACTGGTGCAATGTTATTCTTCCTCATAGGGGCTAATTTATAAGAAATACAAAGGACTCACAAACTTAACCCACGATGTGGGACTAAACTCACTCATATATAAATATTACTAATACTACTACACTCAACTCTCCCCCTCAAGCTGAAGGGGAAGTCTTCAGCTTGGACATCATAAAAGAACTGGTAAAAAAGTGGTAGGCAAAATGGACAAGACAGATAGAGAGGAAACCACACACGAATCTACGAGACCGCAGGGATACACCACACACGAATCTACGAGACCGCGGGGATAACACCACACTCACGAATCTACGAGACCGCAGGGATAACACCACACGCATGAATCTACGAGACCGCGGGGATAACACCACACACACGAATCTACGAGACCACGGGGATAACACCACACTCACGAATCTACGAGACCGCGGGGATAAGAGAGAAAGGGAAAAAGACAACCACCAAAGACCATACCACCTACCAATCACCAAGGAAAACTTGGGGAGACACAAACAACACACGACATAAGCCTAGAGGCCGTGTGGGACTAAGGCGAACAACGGGAAAGATCATCTGAGTCGCCTTCATCCCAACACTCCCCCTCACGTGAAAAGCACGTGCATGAAGGCATTGAACGCTTTGAGACACGTACATAAGACATAACACGACACTAACAACATTACCAACCAAGCAAACACAATGCAACTTCGAAAAAAAGGAACAAGAAACCACATCATCTACGAGAGAAGCGATCCGGATCCACAACAATGGCCGGACCAGCAGAGGAAGCATTAGATTGGATCAGCATATTAGAAGCACAACCAGATCCGCGGCCATGAGCGGTAACAAGAGCGTCAAGATATACCGTGGATGGCGGACTGCTGCGGAGCCAGCAGAGGAGATAAGGGGTTGCATGATCTCTTGAGCCGACGGAACCGCTAAACCAAGGAGCTTCCGTCGATGAGAACGATGGTAGAAGCCGGACCTCTCGTCGACGAGAACGAGGACAAAACCAGTGGGCGGAAAGGACCTCCATCGACGAGAGCCACAAACGCCGTGGTAGGTGGTTCCGCATCTGTCGATGTAAGGAGCCGACGGACGAGAACAACGAAGCAGGACATCGGGGACAGCGACATGGGTCGACGACAGCGCAAAGCGCATGGGGAAGGACCGCTCCCGTCGAAGGAATCGGGCGATGATTCAGTCGACGGGAGCGGGAGGAGAGCCGCCCATCCGGAGCCTTAGCAGTGGAGTCGACCGGCTCGAATGGACGACAATGGAGGGAGACGCGGAAATCAGAGTAGGGGCTGCCGAGAACCTTAGGCCGCCAACAATTTTTGGGCGAAAAAAATTCACAAAATCTTTTCCTGCTCTGATACCAAGTAGAAAGAAGAAAAGGAAATAACTGGTGCAATGTTATTCTTCCTCATAGGGGCTAATTTATAAGAAATACAAAGGACTCACAAACTTAACTCACGATGTGGGACTAAACTCACTCATATATAAATATACTAATACTACTAAACTCAACTATATGCACCACAATTTGTACTTGTAGAAAGTAGAAACCTAATTTGGGAGAGGAGAAACACTTCTTACCACAATGAGAGGTAAGGAGCCTTATCTATAGTCATAATATGAGTCCTTATACAATAATAGAGAAAAACAAAATATAGAGTAGAAAATATGTATTTCAACACTCTCTCTCCAGTTGGATCATGTATGGTTATCATACCCAACTTGTTACAGAAGTATTTCACTCTTGGACCAGAGACTCTTTGGTAAGAATATCAGGTGTGTTGTTTCTCGGTTTTAACGTGTCCATATTAGTACTTTTCTCTAATTTTATATTAATGAACTTGAGTAAGAATATAAAAAAGGAGGTTTAACGAACCACCAGAGGTACTATGTAATAATGTTAAAACCTCAGGGGCGGTAAATGAAGATTATCCATCAAAAATATTCAGCAGACATAGGAAGTAGAAACAACAAAATCACATAATCCCCGACTTGGATAAATAGAGGAATCAACCATATATGAAACAAGAGTTTAACACCAAAAAGACTGAGGACTCTTCTCGGAAATTGTAGGATAGGCTCCTTGACTTGGATAAATAGAGGAATCAACCATATATGAAACAAGATTTTAACACCAAAAAGACTGACTCTTCTCGGAAATTGTAGGATAGGCACCATAACAGATCCCCAATAAAATTTTATAATATGGTCAAATATTCTAGGCATGTATACACAAATTAATATACTAGAAACATACAACTACATTTCACAATGCAAAATAAAAAACTAAAATTGAAATAAAAGTTCAACCTTAATGATCCCTTACACTGAACATTTTGTGTCTTTCATGACTTTACAATTCGCATCAAGGAATGACAAAAACAAACTAGGGGACAAGATTCTTGACTTGGAAGGTGATAACGATTATGTCACACTCATAAATCAAACCTACTACTGCCTCAATTTTGTCATGTACAAAACGAAATTTAAGATCCATTAGTCTTTCAACTATACTTCCCATTTCCCTCTTAAATTGGACCTACACTGAAATATCTGCACCTTTCAAACCCCGGTGTACTCTCTAATCTGGTCCTTAAAACATTCATGGCCATGGGCACTATCTAGAGTTCCTAGAAATCATACTGTTGCTAACTTTTCGCTAAAAGAGGGCGGCGACTTGAAAAAAATAGAATAAAATTGAAGGTTGAGATGAAATTGCAAAAACTAAGACGATCAACAGTGTATCACCTGTCCAAAAGGTATGCATGTACTTCCAGGTACATGGCCAGCTCTAATTCCTTTGCGTGGTTCAGGAGCAACGCCATCAAATCTGTGGGAAAAATAAATACATCTATATCAAACTGCTATCAATAACCTGTTTAGGCATATTTCGAGTAAAATGGTTAATGTAAGGAGCTAAAGATAGAATATATAAACTGAAATATTCCACAAGGAGGCCAGGAAACAACTAGGATAGAAACACACACACACACACACACACCAAAAAAACTATTTTGGCATCAATAATCTGTTTATATGAATGCACACACAAAAGGAATTATTTAGGTATCAAAAGACTATCTGGATGAATGTCACAAATTTATAACACAAGCTCACTTCCAACATGTGGTTAGTCTTAGGCGTAAACTTGTTTAATACAAATATTGTTACGGACGTGCACGTCGATGAGACGCCGTGGCGGGTCTACACGCGGAGGAAGACGATGACGGGTCCATCTGGAGGAGAAGAGACCGAAGACGCGTCTATGACATGATTATCTTATTTGTATTTGGTTATGTTGTATGCTTTACTCTTGGCACCCGTGCTTTTGTTATCCGCACCCCGCACATATAAGGGGTTGTGTTGTACTCTTTTCAGTATCTTTGGATGAAAGTGTTTTAGGGTTGCTACCTAGAGTTCTCCTCTCAATCTCTCCCCTCCTCTTTCTCTCCTCTCTTCCGCCGGCCCTTCCCCTAGCCGGATTCCTCCCCCGAGAACGTATTATTTGGTCCGACCTGCCTCACCACCCGCACATAGCCGTCGGTAACTGCTCTGATACACGACTATGCTGCTCCCGATCCGCGACTACGTAATACCGCTTGCGCCGATCCGCTCCCGCACCGACCGGGTCGATACAGATCCGCCGATCGATCCTCTCTCGCACCGACGGTGCCACTCCGACTCCGTCTGCTCCGATACGACGCCACCTCCCTCGACGGCCCCGCAACGGCCTCCCCCTGGGGGGACCGACCCGGCCGCCCAGCGGTTCCCCAGCGCATCTCCAACAGTGCCTACAACGACTGCCGCAGCAAGGGTCTGTGTTTCCGGTGTTGTCAGACCAACACTCCTACGCATGTGTGCGCCGTCAAGGAATTCCACGCCATCATCGGCGACTTTGACCCTGTGGTCACCTTGGCGGACTTCGAGGCCCTCGAGCTCTCCGAGGGTGACGGCGTATTGGACAACGCCTCAACAACTTTCCACCATTTTGAGTTGCCCTGTTTCTTGGTGGGCGGGATTTCGGGGCCTCAGACCATGAAGCTGGCGGGCGCGTTGTGTGATCGTCCCATTGTTGTCATGGTGGACAGTGGTGCGAGCCACAATTTCCTTTCCGCACAGTTGGCTTCACCTTCCATTGGTTCCCTCCCCTAACTTTATAGTCTGCATGGGCGATGGGCGTCGCCGGACGACCCAAGGGTGTCGCACCGCTCTCTACCTGACGGCGGGGTCCTACCCGGTGACCACGGTCTTCTACGCCTTCGGCCTCGGCGACATTGACGCCATTCTGGGAGTATGACTATGAAGTTCCTCCAACAGGGCCAGACATGCCGCCTAGTGGGCGACTCCACTCTACTTCGCTCTCCGATCTCCGTCCGCGCGATTCAGCGGACCACCAACGTCGATTTTTCCGCGTGGCTATGGCCGCTCTCCGCTCCGACACCGCCGCCTCTTCCACACCCGGCCGACCTTCGGGCATTACTCGCCGAGTTCGACGACATCTTTGAGTCCCTTACCGGCCTCCCTCCGGCTCGCTCGACCGATCATGCCATTCCCCTCCAGCCCGGTACTGCGGCGGTGTCGGTACGTCCTTACCGCTACGGCCATGTGCAGAAGGATGAGATCGAGATCGAGCGGCTGGTCCGTGAGATGTTGATGGGGGGACTCATCCGCCCCAGTGCGAGCCCCTTCTCTAGCCCGATCCTCCTGGTCCGGAAGAAGGAGGGTACGGTTCTGCGTGGACTACCGGGAGCTCAACAAGGCAACCATCCCGGACAAGTACCCGATCCCAGTGATTCAGGAGCTCCTAGACGAGCTCCATGGCACCATATTTTTTACCAAGCTGGACCTCCGAGCGGGCTATCACCAGATCCGGGTGCGGCCCGAGGACGTCATGCCCTTTAGCCTGACCAACGTGCCCGACACCTTACAGGTGAAGATGAACGACATCGTCCTGGCGGTACTTCGTCGACATGTTCTCGTTTTTTAATGACATTTTGGTATACAGTTCTTACTGGCAGGGCCAACTCTGGCACGTCCGCTTCACTCTGACCACCATCCGGCGCCATCACCTCAAGCTCCACCCGAAGAAGTGTTCCTTTGGGGCGTTGAAGGTGAGCTCCCTCGACTACACCATCTCGGCCCGGGGTGTCGCCATGGACGAGGAGAAGATTGCGGCGGTCCTTCATTGGCCGACTCCTACATCCCTGCGGGACGTCCGGGGCTTCCTCAGCTTGACGGGCAACTATCGCCGCTTTATCCAGGGGTACGGGGCTCTAGCTCGCCCCCTCATGCAGCTCCTGAAGAAGTCGGAGGAGGGCCCTTTACAGTGAACGGCCGCGGCCGCCGCCGCCTTTGTCGCCCTTCAGCAGGCCCTGGTACACGGTCCGGTGCTGGCCATGCCCGATTTCTCTCTGTCGTTCCTCGTGGAGTGTGATGCGTCGGGATCCGGGGTGGGAGTCGTCCTCATGTGTGTCGGACGGCCCATAGCCTACTTCAGCCGTGCTATCTCCAATACCGTCCGCAGTCGCTCCGTATACGAGAACGAGCTCATGGGCCTCGTTCTCGCCGTTCAACATTGGCGCCCCTATCTTTTGGGCCGCCCTATCGTGGTCCGCACAAACCACCACAGCCTTCACTACCTCCTCGAGCATAAGATTGCCACGCCCGCCCAACAGGTGTGGGTGGCCAAACTCCCGGGCTATGATTACACCATAGAGTTCCGCCCGGGGAGGTCGAACTGAGCGGTCAATGCCCTCTCTCGTCAGATCCATTCGTCGGAGCTCGCGGCTATCTCTCGGCCGGTGTGGGAAGACGCGGCGACCATCCAGCACGAGGTTGAGGCCGACCCCGTTTTGTCTGGGATTCGGGCGGCGCTCATAGCTGACATCACTGCCCATCCACCATACTCGTTTGTAGGGGGACGCCTGTTCTTTAAGGGTCACCTTGCTTTAGCGCCCTCTTCACCGAGCATTCCCCGCCTACTCGCCGAGTTTCGCGCCTTGCCCTTCAGAGGGCACGTCGAGGCCTTCTGTACCTACCGCCGTTTAGCGGCCTCTCTCTACTGGCCCCACATGTTCCGACAGGTCAAGGCATTCGTGGTCGCCGGCCTGGTCTGCCAGAAGGCCAAGTACGAGGCAGTGTTTTCGGCCGGGCTCCTTCAACATCTTCCCATCCCGGACCTCGTTTGGGAGGACGTGGTCATGGACTTCATTACTCGGCTACCGCGCTCCCACGGGTTCGACTGTATCTTGGTCGTGGTGGACATACTGTCCAAATACGGTCATTTTATCCCCCTCTATCACTCCTACACCACCGCCACAGTCGCGGACAGCTTCATCAGCGACGTCGTGCGCCTTCATGGGTTCCCTCGGTCGATCGTGAGCAATCGTGATCCGCTCTTCTTGAGCACCTTCTGGACCTCACTTCTCCGGCTATAGGGTACTCGCTTACGCTTGAGCACCGCTTATCACCCGCAGACGGATGGCCAGTCTGAGGTCCTCAACAGCTGCTTGGAGACGTACCTCCGCTGTTTTGTGGGGGAGCAGCCCAGTGGATGGGCCAAGTGGCTCTGTTGGGCGGAGTACTCCTACAACACCGCCTACCAACACGCGGTCGTTACCACCCCTTTCGAGGTCGTCTATGGCCGTCCGCCACCCTCCATTCTCCGCCATCTGCCGGGGGAATGCCAGGTCGAGAGTCTGTCCACCGCCCTGCAGTACCGAGAAACCATCCTAGACCACCTGAAGCATCACCTCATACGGGCCCAACAGAAGATGTCCTCCTTTGCGAACAGGAACCGGCGCGACCTTTCTTTCCAGGTGGGGGAGAAGGTGTTCCTCAAATTGCACCTGTACCGCCAGATGTCTATGGCCCGCAGGCCCTGCCCGAAGCTAGCCCCCCGATTCTTTGTCCCCTTTGAGATACTAGCGCGTATCGGCGCAGTCACCTACCGCCGCCTCCTCCCCGCCGAGAGTCGCATACACCCGGTCTTCCACGTCTCTCAGCTACGTCGCGTGGTGGGCAACCACGCCACCCAGAACACATCCCGGCCGACGTTGATCTCGTCGGCGAGGCGCTGTACTACCCGGACAAGATACCTGATCGTCGCTTCCTTCTGTCGGGATACCCCACTTCGAAGGAAGTCCTTGTCGCTTAGGCTAATCGCCCAGACTCCGACGCTACATGGCTTCCTCGAAATGACTTTTGTCATCAGCTCGATGACTACTACCTTGAGGACAAGGCATATTTTCCAGACGGTGGTATTGTTACGGACGTGCACGTCGACGAGACGTCGTGGCGGGTCTACACGCGGAGGAAGACGATGACGGGTCCGTCTGGAGGAGGAGAGATAGAAGACGCGCCTATGGCATGATTATCTTATTTGTATTCAGTTATGTTGTATGATTTACTATTGGCACCCGTGCTTTTGTTATCCTCACCCCGCACCTATAAGGGGTTGTGTTGTACTCTTTCAGTATCTTTGGATGAAAGTGTTTTAGGCTTGCTCCCTAGAGTTCTCCTCTCAATCTCTCCCTCCTCTTTCTCTCCTCTCTTCCGTCGACTCTTCCCCTCGCCGGATTCCTCCCCCGGGAACGTATTAAATATCATCAAGCTTAGGAAAACATAACAGATTAAAGAACTTTTCTCGATACTGCATAGAAATAATTGGCAGCAAAAAATTTAATGCTAAAATTCCAAATTGATAAATGCAGGTGCAGACTATAATAGAAACAACTTAGAGCGAACATCATGGCCAATATCAGCATTCAGGTACAGAACCAAAAACATTATGAACGTCGCAACTGAAAAGCGGATTGAAGTTCTATATAGAAAAAAATAATTTGAATAATTCTCAAACGCAAGAAACATTTACCATATGACACTAGAGTAATTGGTGAGGTCGGAATTTAAATCTTCTATGAATGCTCTATGTAGAAATTAGGAGTAATCCAACTCAAAATCAGTTGGTTAGAGTGGAAAGGCTTCCCCGACCTAAAAAACACACGGAAACCAGGGAAGCATAATACGATGTGGGACTAAGCAATCAGACATCATGCAAAACACCACGCGGATAATCAGATGAAGCACTCCAGCATGCCCCCTCATATCAATAGTCGTGTGGATACTAGAGGAGTGGCCCCTGGGAGAAACCTCGCTCTAGCACCATATAGAAACCCGAAAGTAGTTGTTATGGTCTCACTTGACCAACCCGAGGATGGTTTTGTTGTAAAAATGCATCCATCATATGCATTACTAAGCGAAGGTTATTGGGCGTGCACATAATTATATAAAGTATCGAAGAGGGTGAAAAGGTTGGTAATATCTTTTTGAAGGGTGGAAACTTGGGTTCTTAACTCGCTAATTTGGTTTTCAAGATCTAACACCCTAAGCTCAATGATGTCATTTCTGCGTTGGGTTGAGGGACTAGCTTGGTTAGTAAGAAAATTTGGATATTTTGCATGTATGCAAAGTTTACAGGCTTTGCTTAGGCATATGGTACATTTGTAACGAAATGCTAAGGTGGGGTAGCTAATGCAATATACGCAAGGTTTATCGTTACTACCACTATTAGGACGCAAGGAATGGTCGCATAAGGACATATTTTAGATTTGGTTAAGATACTGGTCAAGGGTATCTAATTTCGATAAGTTGTCTTCGTAGGACTCTTTGCACCTTCGATTAGATTCTAAAAACTGTATCTACATTTCATCGGCTTCAGTGTCAGAGTCGGGGAGATGGTGATCATCTTGATCATTCACACTGATTATGCTATAAACACTTTCTGTGTCACTGATGGTTTCATCTATTTGTATTAAATCTTCATTGGTACAGGCTATTAATGCAGCTTGCTTATTATGGATATTATATTTTCGATTGCATTCTTTGGCTAAATGATCGGTTGAGCCACATGTAAAACATGTTAAGGTCTTGTGATAATTCCTCCTCTTGTCGTATTTTCGTACATGCTTATCTCGATTAAGATAAAGTTTTTTAGCATTGCATCGACGTAGAAAATATTTTTTCTTAGGTTTATATCGATTGTCATATTTAGGTTTGTATGTGAGTTTTTCTTCTTTATCATAACGTTGGGGAGTGTAAATATTTCTACAAAAGCTATATTCTCCTTTAAGTTATCGGCTAATCTGGAGATTAGTGCATTTTTCGACTAGACAGTCAATAATGAATCTGATTCTGGTACTAATGTTATCTAATTGAGGATAATCTATTGGCCGTTCTCTATATTTTTTGTAGATCTGGGTTCCTAATGGGTCTGGTAATTTTAGAAATAATTTTTCGCCAATGTTTCTGTCATGGAAGCAACCGGCAATGCTACTATAGTACATATAGTCTTGGAGAAAAGGTTTGATATAATTCCATTGTCGGATTTGGAGTTGCTCTAGTTTTCGAATGGCTTCTGCTTGTGCTATTATGTTAACATTGGGATGGTATCCGAGTAGTAAATAGGTAATCTTATTGGTAAAATTATATGGATTTGCACCTAGACTAATATCTCGGTGGAAGTCTTGGGGGTATTCTCTTTTGTATGATTCCCAAACTGCCCTTGCTGTTTCTCCCGAGAATTTTTCTAAGTAATTATACATTTCTTCTGGAGTTTTTTCAAAATCCATTTCTTCCCACCGACGAATTACCATTTGGCTCCATTTCTAGAACAGTTGGTAATTTTTGCGGGTCATGGGCAGTAATATTTAATATTCGTCCGTCATCGACGAGGAGCTTCTTATCAATCGTTTCTAATGGCATCCTCTTTCCTCTAGGTTTTATGTTATCATTTTCTCCTCTGTATTCATTGTATGGCGTCCGAGGTGGCTGTCCTGTTCTACTTTCGTGTGTTGTGGGAAATGAGTAGGGGACACTTCCCTGGGAAGTTGCTTCTCCGTTTGTTAGTTCTATTTGATAGTCTGGATGTGGTGTTTCTATAAGCGGTTCTCCTAGTTCGGTTTTATTAATTAGAAAATCTCTGTGCATTACTAGGTGACCTTCTTGGTTTAATTCAAGGCTATCATATTCGTACATGAGACCTTCCTCTTCCATTTTATTTTCTAACCTAATTTGCCCATCGTATGTCCCTTTATAATTATATCTAACTATATGATTGTCTTCGATTCTGTTCATTTTGGATTGCTTCAAGATCATAGTCGATTTCTTCTGAGTTTGTTACTGGTCTATGTTTATATCTTTGAAATCTCAAGCTATATGTATGGTCTATATTTTTATATAACAAACTGTCTTCTGGCAGACTAAGGGAATTGTTTGTGAGGTTATTATTAATATTCCAATTTAATCCTTCTAAAAGGGTTGGATCAATATCCATTGGTTTAATCATTTTTACTCCTGAGCTACTCATGTCATCGATAATATGTTGAATATTTAGTTTGTATTTTGTCGTACTATTGTTTGTTAACTTACCGAGTAGTCCTATGTTTAGTAGTAGATTACTATTTCCTGTAAAGTCTTCATATCCCTTTGTTTGTATGCCTAGTTTAATTTGATCGATATCCTTAATACTTACTATAAAGTCAGGACTACAGTAAAAAAATTCCTTTGTTTTCCGACATATCTACTTCCATGGCTGCTATCATTGCCTTGCGGGCATCATTTTGCCATCCTTTGTCTAGAAGGGTTATTAATACTTTCGTCCCTAACCTTTTTCGGGCTAATCATTTTAATCCTATAACGATTAATCCTAGGTGGGTTAATTTTTTATCAGTTTGTTTGATTTGTACTATTGTATCTCTACTGATTAACTTTGTGTTTATTGGTACATCGGTGGCCAACAATTCTTCTTCTCTATTGACCCTGAGTAATTGTGTATTGAAATTAAACATTCCTACATGATATAGCGTTTTTGGGTTTAGAAGACTAATTTGGTGGTTATTGTATAACACAAGATCTTGTTCTACATCGAGGACTTCTTCTAATACCGTTTCTGATTTGTTTTTAGGACGGAGGAGCCGGCCTAGAAAGGAGGATGAGCCAAGGTGACTATTTTCAGAGGTGATGGTTTTACTAGTGCTTCTGAATGGTTGTAGGCTCATTTTGATGTTCCAAATTTGTATAATGTATCGCGGGGGTTATTTGGTTTTTCCTTTTTCTTTTCCTTATCTATCTTTAATTTATTTAACTGCCCAATTAACTCTTCTACTTGGGCCTCATCTTCTTTTGTCTTATTTGATAATTGTATGAGTACATCAAGTTTTTTATGGAACTGAAGAAGTAAATGTATGATTGTGTTATTTTGTCGTATAATAATTTTATCGCTTTCTGCGACTGGATCATGGTTACTAAATCCTATTGGATTTTTTAAATGCAAATTACTTTGCCTTAATGCTTCTTTATATTCTTCGGTTTTCATTTTAAGATAGGATAAATATTTTTATTTCTGAAAGTGATTGTTTTATTTCCTCATCAATAGTTGCTAATTTTTCTATTGGTTTAACCATGTTACCTATATTTGGGATTATTTTAGGAAATGTTTTTTCAAGAGCTTTGAGTTTTTCGATTATATTGGAAAGCTGATTTTTTAAATATTGTTGGTTTTCAATAATTTCTTTTAACAACTTATTTTTGTGTTCTATTGAGTCTATGTTGAGCTTATATATATTCAGATATTTTGTGGTTGTGAAGTCTAATGTTTTATTAAAACTTAGCAAGATGTCTACTATGATGTTTAACTGACCATTTGTACCGTGGAGAGTGTGAGAATAACTTGTGCTGCAATAACATATGTGTTTAAATTCGTTGGTAGTAATGGTGTTAGGTACGTGATTAATTTCTAAACTTAAGTAATCGAATTTTTGGATATTCATAGCTCTGATACCAATTTTAGGAGGGGGTTATAAGTTTTTAAAAAGCATTCCTAAATCTACTATCCTAATTGCCTGACTGGCTATTAAGTAGGAGCCCTGGATTCTTCATCTCTTCAATATATTAAACTATTATTTCAATTGTTCCTTCTTTTTTAAATAATAAAGATCCTCTCCTCTTCGTTATACTCGGAACCAATTTTCATCATGTTATTCTTAAAATGATCGATAGAAGGGTCATCCCGTCCGAAAGATAATTCTATGAGTCCTTACACCATCCCTTTAGAGTTCAGTTGAATCAATTAAGTTTCATATCCCGTTTGATCACGTACCTAACACCATTAATTTTAGGAGGGGGTTATAATTTTTTTAAAAGCATTCCTAAATCTACTATCCTAATTGCCTGACTGGCTATTAAGTAGGAGTCATGGATTCTTCATTTGTACATTATATTAAACTATTATTTCAATTGTTCCTTCTTTTTTAAATAATAAAGATCCTCTCCTCTCCGTTATACTCGGAACTAATTTTCATCGTGTTATTCTTAAAATGATCGATAGGAGGGTCATCCCGTCCAAAAGATAATTCTATGAGTCTTTACACCATTCCTTTAGAGTTCAGTTGAATCAATTAAGTTCCATATCCCGTTTGATCATATATCAGTACTTTGCCTGCAGCTGCGGTACTTTTTCCCTGCGGCCTCCTGCCTGGCGGTACTTGTTCCCAAGGTGCTCCCGGGCTCCATATTGGTATATGAGATGCGGGTTATGGTGACATTAACTAATTCTACTTAATTCTTTGGGGTTGGTCTCAGCTACCCATAGATAGAGCTTTGGATAGTAATCCATTGGTGTGCTGTCGAGAGCACACACCTATTAATCATTTTCAGATACAAAAGACTCATTTGGTTCTTTTCCTCTGAAAAGGAGGGGAGAACGACCACTCACTAAGCATAGTAAATAAGCAAAAGATACTTACAAATCTCAGTAGATGTACTAAAAAATTTCACTTACAATATTCCACTTACAATATCAAGAAGAAGCACACAAACACTTTACAAATACTCACTCTCTTACGCTAGCTCTTATTTTCGTCGTGTGTCCTTTAAATTGCCTTCACTCCTTTATTTATAGGAGAGGAATTAGGCATCCATTGTTAAACCACATGAGGAATCTGATTCTCTTTCACGGGAGGGAATCAGATTCTTTATAGGCTTTTATAGCCTTTTATAAAAATATTACACCACTTACATAGCTGAGAAGAAAATCAGGTCACACATAAACATCACTATAAATGATATATAATAGTAGGAGGACACTACTAAGTTAAGAGGTGGAGGAGAGAGATTCTTTTGCTGGTTACATCTTTTCATAGTTTTTCCAAAGGTAAACGTTGGTAATGACTAAAGGAAAAGAATATGACCAAGCATCTTTATGGCCAACTAGGTGGTGTGACTATATTATCTTCTTCTATAGTGCCTTCATCCATTTGGGTACTGCTACTCGTGTATTTCTTGATAAAATGTTTGGCTCTGTTTTTGTAGAAGTATGTTGTGAGTCTGCTGTCTGGATTTTTAAAACTCAAACTCCTCAGATAGAGTTGTAGGTCATGCGTGTCGAGATCGAGCCGGGAATTAAATTCTTCAGTAACAAGATATCCTTCTTCAAGGAAGCCAAGGTCTTCTTCATAAGCCTTTATATAGGCCCGATATGCGCGTATCTGTTGTTAGTGTTCCGGACTGACGATTACACTAGTAGGCAGGCCGGAGTGGTACATGGTACACTAAACCCTAAACGAATAAAGTTAAGCTAAGAATTAAAATTGCAGTGCAGAAAGGAAATTGCAGAATTGAAATTGCACGAAATAAAAACTAAGTTTATTTATTGCCATAATAAGGGGTTTACATAAAATAAAAAGACAAGAAATAAAAAATACCATAAATAAAAACATTACAGATCAAAAAGAAAATACATATTGGAGGCTCGACCTTGAGGGCAAGGTCGATTTTCAAGGGCAATGATATGTTACGCATTCGCATATGGAAGCAGCCTTGGCGAAAATTATTACTATTAATTAATTGGTACTATTTAATAATAATATTGTTCGTATTAGGCAGACACATTCACTTAGGTGGACCCCCCTCGGCAAAATTTATGGAGTGCGCATATGGAAGTTGTCGTGGTCAATTTTCTTGTAATCAAAAATAAACCAATTAGACAGACACATTCACTTTGCCACAGAGGCTCGTGCCGATGATCGAGTTGAACACCGCGAGATACTGCGAATGATGCTTGAGATATCAATAACATCAATGATGAATACTAAAGCAATGTTAGCATTGCTCTCCGAACTCTTGAAAGTTGAAACCCTGCCTGAGCGGGCACAAATCGGACCACTGAACAATGAACGCCCACCACTCTCTGCCTGTCAAGCCACATCATTGTTGTCCCCCACATTCTCTTCACCCATTACGCTACCAGAGGTCGTGCCCGACGAGCACTAAGACACCCTCGATGCAAATATATCAAACCCTCTCATCTCCAGAAAACGCCCTCCTCTCAGGCCACAAATTCTTCTGGCTTCGAGCTCCGTGCGACCTGTCTCGTCGACCACTCTTGATCCATTCCTTCTGGCGATGATTGCACATCAGCCAACACCCCACTTCTGATCATCGTGGTTCCCATTCAGTTGGCTCCTCATTCTCCCACGACTGTCCGCAATCACCAGCCACCCTTGCCCCGACTCCAAATACTATTTCCATCAGTCTCTCCCAAGCAGACACTTTTACTCTTGTCCCTACAGTTATCATTCCTGGGGCACCCTGCCGCCATGATCACCGCTATTACAAATTGGGCTCGTTGATGCGGCCTCTCCACAAGCAATGACACCCGACAACATCACCATAATTCGCATCATCAGCGAATACAACAAATGCTTGCCTCTCGATGCAACCTCCACTTCGGCGACACCCTACAATAAGTTATTCTTGCAAGAAATTAAAGAACCGAATGATCAAACTGTCTAAACTTCGTTCAAACTTGAGGGCAATCTCTATTTGAAGGACGGTTGGGATGTTATTGTCCCACACAAATAGTCATCCATTATCAGTTATTGTGCATATTAATTTAATGTCGTTATTTAATGTCATCACGTGTTTAGGTTAGACATCAATGTTATGAGTCAGTATTATGCGTCTTTATTTTGGGTCGTCGTCTCTTAGCATCTTTCAGTATTTTGGGTAGTTTTAATTATTTACGGTCCATGTCATTGTGTAATGTGTGAATGTTATATGTAGACCCCTTGGGTCATGAATGAGGGAAGCATTAAATGATATGAGATTAGAGCAATTATACATCATGTACAGCACCACACATATAGCCACGTGAAGCACTCAAACACTCTATAGGTGCTAACAAATTACAGGAAAAAGAGAGCAATAAACCGACACAACTTTAGATGAATAACATTTTTTACAACCTATGAAGGTATTCCACCATCAAAAACTAAATATGGTACTGTTTGTCCTTCAAAATCATACTAGTGAATAAACTGAAATACTACCTTGCCTTTGATCGAGCATCGATGTGTTGATGAGTTTGACCATCAATGTTTTCTCTAACCTGAGATACCAAAATTGCTTGCAGCACTATTAGATCATCCATATAATAACTGACCAACTGAAAGATTAAAAGAAAGATTGTTGCTCGCAACTAAAGAAAAGCTATTATTCAGTCATCTGTTTAAGTAAGCTGAGAACGTGAAACTCCTAAGGAAATTAGAACTTGAACGTAATTTTCTCACACTTTATATCCTTTTGTCCAACCAGGCACCTTCTAAGATTATTAGAGCTAACATCTATTAAAGTATTTGACGAAGAATGAATAAAAAAGGGCAGCCCGGTGCACAAAGCATCCCCGTGCTGTGAGGGTCCGGGGAAGGGTCCCACCAATTAATCAGTGTGACCCCAAACAATTGAATTGACCCATATTACTTAGTGGTTGATCTTAACATAGTCCTGAGACTTGATTTAACCTGAGCTGATTGAATTTGGTTGTGTTGACCAGGTTCACGTCTATAGTTGAATATGTGTAGGCATAGGATAAAGTAAGGGGAAATTACTCAAGTCAAGTATCAAAACCTTCCCTGAATGTTTAACCAAGCGACAATATGAGCACCCTCTCGTCACAATAATGTGAGTTGAACCCCCGGCCACTGTATCCACTCCTATTTAAACATTGACAAAGGTTAACAAATAACAACTATACACACCCTTTGTTAGTCCATTCATTCGGTAGTTAATATTAATGATCAAGTGAAAAGAACTTCCCTATTTATTGAAAGAAATAAAACTAAGGCCTCATTTGGTTCAACGTTTTCACGCCGGTGCGGGAGCAACCGCCGTCGCAAGGCGGAAAAACAAATGCCAGGCGGCAGCGTTTGCTCCCTGCGCGAAGCGAAAAACGGGGTTGAAAGCTCCGTCTCCAACCCCCGCCCCCCACCTCCGTATCGAACCTCCGCGGCGATTCATCCCGCGCCGTCTCCCACCGCCTTACCAAATGAGGTCTAATACTAAATAAATTTTAGATGTTCTAACTTCAGCTACTGTCGAACCTTCAAAATTTACATTTTTATTAAACCTATAATTAAATATTTTAGTTTTTCGGCAAAGGCTTAAATTGATCATTAATTAAATTCAACTTTATATATTCATTAAATTAGTATGTCATATACAAAATCATATACATATAAATTTATCATTCAAAAGTAAATAACACAATTGAGATTGTAATAAGAAAACAGCCAAATATAATGCCCTGATAAGAGAAATAAATGATACTGATTTGAAATTAGTAAGTACCACCTAACGTTTAATAATTATTGTAATAGCATTAGTTTTTGCCCTGCAATACATTGCATGGCGTAGAAAGTAATTAAATATTGTATATTTATATTATTGTACTTCGGGTATTTTAGTCCCGCCTTTTTTATAGAATACCCCTTTGTATAAATAAGATCGTTTATATAACCAAAATAATCAATGAGAATAATGATTTCACTTTTCTTTCACATGGTATCAAGAGGTTGTCGGTCCCGTGACCTAGATCTCAGCCCTAGCCACAGTCATCGTTGATGTAAACCTCATTGAAGTTGTTTGACGTTGTGCTCATCGACATCCAACTGTTCTTCCACCGGTGCATTGAGGTTGAGGTTGGCTCCCTTTGTTGTGTGTGCCAACTTCCTCTAGTGTTGAGGTTGAGCTCATCTCCCTCCGTCGTCTGAAATTCCCCACTTCATGTCGGAAAAAAACAGTCGTTTATGACATTTTTTGACTTGATCGGGCAGGAACCCAGTTAGTTATGATCCTATCGGGATCCTATTTGATGATACGTAAACCAATGTCTATATTAAAGCCTCAGATTCATCTATATGGCCCTCAATAGATGCCTCATGTTACAGCTCCTGGACTCTACTTCTCGACAAGGCCTAGATACCTTGAATCGTCTATAGCGATCGACTGCAACAATTCCCGGACTCCTTGTCTCTACCTGGTCACTAATCATTTGCATCGAACCTCTATCGCTACAAATATATGACATTGATTTCTATTGTTTCTCTCGCTACAATAAACACTTCCTCGGAGGATTCCTCAAGTGTTGCTCTGACGATCTTTTCTCCCTCTTCTGTTGCTCTCAAGCACTGTGAGGAACTTCATATTGTCACACTCACGCTCAACATTCGAGATAACTACACTGAGTGGGCAAATTCCTTCGATTGTGGTCTTCAAATGCGTGAATATCTACATCATGAAATTCAAACTTCTCTATGGATGCTCCTGCTTAGTGGCTCCTTAATGATAGGAGAATCCAAGCTTGGATGTTGAATGCATGAATATAATGCCTTACAACCTTGTTATGGAACATGAATCAGCCAAAACAATGTGGGATCTGCTTCATTCTTTCAACTCTGGCCAAGATAATTTGCAACACATGCACGAGTTTATCAACAAACTTACATGTCTGACACTCGCGGTTACTGAAGATATACAACTTATGGTTTCGCCAATCAACGGGAACTTTGATTAATGGAGGCATAACACTAGCAATGATTTGACCGCTCAAATGTTCAATGGGCCCAACGAAAGGTTAGTGTTCTTACAATGCTAATGGCTCGTCTTCCGACTCTTCTTCACAAGGTAAAATCCAATGTCATGTCGGCTAGAACGATGTCGTCTCTTTCCGATGTTTTTTCTATGCTTCTCAGGATTACTCCTCCAGTTATAGTCGTTCACCCACCTCCTCAAGTTATCCTATAGGCCTCCTATGCGCGTCGCCAAGCACTGGATCCATGGATAGTGTCTTACAACCTTGTTATGGAACATGAGTCTGCCAAAACAATGTGGGATGAGCTTCGTTCTTTTAACTCTAGCTAAGATAGTTTACAACACATGTACAAGTTTCTCAACAAGCTTATACTTGCAATTACAAAAGATATACAACTTATGGTTTCCAAAATCAATCGGAACTTTGATTCTTGGATCTGGCATCCCCCTTTGACGATGATTTGAGCGCTCAATGGTTTTAACGGGAGGATGGTGTTCTTATAATGCTAATGGCTCATCTTCTTATTCTTCTTCATATAGTAAAATCCAATGCCTTGTCTGCTACAACGGTTTCATCTTTTTCCAATGTTTTCTACATCCTTCTCGAGGTTACTCCTCCGATTGTGGTCATTCTCCCACCTCCTCAAGTGTTCCTACAGCAGGCCTCCCATGCACCTCGCCAGGCCCAGGATATGGTGGCCGACAACCTTAAAGGAATCCACCTCATAGTGGACGCAACAATGGTCGCCCAAATTACAGTCACAACTAGCACTTGCACTTTTTGTGGCAAGCCAAATCACATTGAGGTTATATCTAGAAGCATGGCTACCCCAACCAACATTCACCACAACATCCTCTGTCTCGTCATATCATTGTCCCTGCTATTTAAAGAAATTCTACATCGCCTACGTGTCCTTCCTCGTCACCCTTCCCCTATTTATATTTCCTCTACAGCAACAAGAAGTATATCATGCTTCTTTCATACTACTTCTTGGATCGTAGACTTGGGTGTTACAATCTATATGACACCACATGAACCTTTACAATATACTAAAACTCTATCCCCGAGGTATAATATTGTTTTCAATGGTGCCACCTCCCTATCTCCGGTTCTGGAATAGTGCCTCTCACCCTTAATATAAATCTTGATTTTGTCCTTCATGTGTCAGGTTCTCATTTCGATTTATTATTTGTTAAGACTCTTGCTCAAGCTAATAATTCTCCCTAATTTTCATCTCCTCTTCCTTTGTGATCTAGGATCTTCAGATGCAGAGTATCATTGAGACAAACTCTACATCTTGGAAATTTCCGTTGCGATTCTTGCCTCCATCTCTACTGTTGACTGACATCATCATCTTGTTCATCCTTTTTTTCGATCCTCCATCTAACTCTTTCTGACGCGTCTTTCTCCTATTTCAATTGTCCATCATGCACCTATGGCAAACAATGTAGGTCTACTTTCCTTCTTAGCCATCGAGAAGTGAGGTACATTTTATCACTTTTATTGATGACTATTGCAGGTATATTTTATGCATGATCATTTAGGAAATTTATGAAGTTCAAACTTAATTTTCATAATATACCATTATCAAAATCATTTGTATTGACAACGTTCATGAGTACTTAAGTAATGGGTTTCAAGAGACTTATATTATTGGCATAATCCACCGGAGATATTGTTCTAATATACCACAATAAAATGGCGGTGAAACTGTAATTTGTTTGAGGCCGCCAAATAACTCATGTTCCAATTCACTATTATCATTTTATCATTATGAACGCATGTTACCTCATCAATCGACTACTTTCATATTTCCTCAACTTCATCTCTCTTGTTTCATCATTTTTTTCCTTTGGACCATCCATTTTCTCTTACTCTGAGTGTAATTGATTGCATTTGTTATGTCCACCGGTTGGGTCATCCTATAGACAAACGGACATCTTGCACGGCCAAATATATCTTTGTTGGGTACTCTGGGAGTCAAAGACTCTATGTTTGTTATTATCAGCAGACTCAAAAACTTGACGTCTCCGTAGATGTCACCTTTATAAAGAATCCTCTACTTCTGTTGATTGGTTGTGCCTCGGCTCTTCATATTACCATTTACGACTACTCCATCAGTACCATCAGTGCATCCCTTACATACATAATAATTTTTTTCTTGCAGACTTCTTCATTTGGTTACACCACCTATTGATGATACTCGTGCACTAAAAGATATGCACATTGATTTTTGCAAAGATAAGTGGTCATATATTTTCCATCTTTTGTTGAATTTTATTTCATTTCATCGCCTAGCTCCTCCTATCACAAATTTCCTTGTTCTTTGTCTGTGATCACCATTCCCTATATTCATGAGGCTGCAACATTTGGGATGGCGTGCAACAATGGATTAAGAGATACAAGCTCTCTGGACCAATCGTTTAGGATCTAATCCTACTACCTCCTGAATAGTTTGGTGTCGGTTGTCATTGGTTGTTCACGATAAAACACAATCCAAATGGTTCAATAAAGTGTTAGATAACTTATCTCCCGCGGTGATGATGAACACAGTTTTGGTCTTGGTATCCCTGTCATTCACTATCGTTGGAGGTTGCATCAAGTTGACATTAAGAATGACTTTCACAATGGCAGTCTATTTGAGATTGCCTACGTGTTCCAACCACCTGACTATGAGATTACGGGGATGACGCTTGCATGTCATCTGTGGAAGGCTTGTTATGGCCTTAAGCAACTTCCATACAGTTGGTTTAAGAAGTTTATCCAAGTTGTTCAGACTATTGGCTTTAGACACAGGTCGTCTGACTTTTCCATTTTTATTCATCACCGTCAGGAGGGCGCAATAATTTTGCTTGGCATATGGTGTCAAAGCCTTAGCTATTCTTGGAGGTGTCAAATACCCCATTGCTAATGCCACCACCTACAATATGTCGACCACCCACGTCACTCTCTGTCGGTTGTTGACACCCCACCAATACTCCTATTCCCTAAGGCCAGCCTTTTCACCTTGACCAGTAACCCAACAACACTGCCTCTAGCCTTTATACTCCCCACCTGCAACCTAACATCATCATCGCCTCCTTCCCCACTCCCCACCAACGGTTGGTCCTCACCCGCCACCCTTTAACGTTGTCGCATCTTTTCCCAACTCCCCTCCACCGTCGGATCCCAACCAGCAACCCTATAGAGTACCTGCCTCTTTCCCCACTTCCCACCACCATCGGATCCCCACCATGACACCACCTCTCCAGTGCAGCCATAGCCACTCCCCCATACTATATCAAGTGGTCGTATTCCTCCATCACTACCGGCATCCATCCTTAGGTACCTTTATGACTAAGTGAGCCTATTTTCTTGTAATCTCTCCCTTCTTCATTGTACAAGTGGATCTAATATTTTTAGTGATATTTTGTTCCTAGTGTTTGCTTCCTTGAATTCTTGACTTGCGGGGCTTGATTCACATCGCATTAAACTTAAGTGCTCTCGCAGCTCACAAACTATATTTGTTAATTTTTTGTAAGCTATTGCAATTGATTGTGATTATCTTGCATGGGTTAAATAATTTATTACAATTTGCAAACGCCGCACATTCTCTCTTTTATTTTGCATTGCATTACTTTAGGTTCAATAATTGTGTCTCACCCGTCACATCACTCATTACATCATAATAAGGTTTTCACCACAACACCAACTTTATACTGCGTCAAGGGATAGACTCAAGGTAACATAGATGAAATATGATTTTTGTAGAGTAAATTTAACACCTCGGATAGTACTCGACGACAATGAATAAAAAATGTGGATTCGTAAATCCAACCTAAATAGTTGGTATAAGATTTCAATCATGATGATTTATACATAATGATTGTGTTTATCATGGGCCTAATACTAGCCTCAGAGTGAATAGAATACTTAGTGACTTGCATGACTGGGATGATGGTATTTGCACCTTGTAATTACCATAAAAATTGAGTAAGGTCCTCCAACTATAAGGATAGGTTACAATATATTATAGGATAGGAATGTCAGTTCATTTCACAAACTATAAAAAACATGAGCAATCTCACATGTTCAAGCGTCCAAATTAAATGATGCTGGAGCCTTGCCTCAAATGTAGTCGAACCAACCTGAAAATCAAAAGTTCATGAATTCATATCTAAAAACAGGCCCTAGTCATAAGAAGACTGAAACTAGAGTATGTTGCAACAATTTTTGTGGGACTAAAGCTTGTAGTTTCAGGTGGGAAGGGTATGTAAGACATCATATCCATGCCATCATACAAAGCAGATATTCATGCTAGTGCCATATTAATGAATTTCCAAGAGGGAAATAAAATTATTATGGAAAATTACAGAAAAGTATGTAATTAACCTAAATAACGAAGCATAAAGGGCAGCCCGGTGCACAAAGCATCCCCGCACAGCGAGGGTCCGGGGAAGGGTCCCACCACAAGGGTGAAATGTAGGAAAACCTTACCTTGCATTTTTGTACTAATGAAAATTTGAAATGTACAACCCTCTACCCATCTGTACTTGTATAAATCATGGTACCTAATAGGAAAATAGTTGTTCGATGCACTTACAACTGGTTGTTGTTGTTGGTAGACCTTTTCAACTGCTTCTACGGCAGCATTAGATTTTAAAATGGCATCTCCGGAAGCACTTGATTCAACATCAAATCCTGAAGCACGCCAGTGTGGTAAACCTCCATCCAATACCCAAACTTTGTCATGCCCAAATACCCGGAACATCCTATTCATTTACCAAGAATCATATTATTACTCTCTATATCCTTCGCTAGATAAGAAAAATGTTTAAGCTTAAAATTTGAATTAATGAAAGCTAATAAACAAGAAATGAAAGAAAAGATGGCATGTAAGAACTTTTACAAGTTCGGAAGAGATGAAAATGGACCCTTACATTGTTTCAAGGAAGATGGCCTTAAATGCATATTAGCTAGACATTCCTAAGGATACAGGTATTCACCTTGTATTCAATGTAGAAGATTTGATTTCATACTATGAGCCAACTAGCTAATGGGATCCTCAGCTTGATGCCTCCACCCCACCCACCCCTCCAATCCACCCACCACAGTCTTTACTTCAGCTGCTCAGCAGCGTCGACAAAGATGAACTGAATCTCGTATCGGGATGAGAGGGAAAGTAATTGGGCGTAAGTAATAATTTAGAACCCTAAATATCATAGGCGCCTTTTGGAGCAATTGGTGGAGTTACGTAGGTAAACATCGTTGTTAAGCGTGTTCCGGTGAGAGTAGTTCTGGGATAAGTGACCTCCTGAGAATTTCTCGTAGGCCACTTATGGAAGGGGACAAAATTGTGCAGTTCAGCTTAGAATGGAGTAGGTTGAACTAAAACGGACAATACCTCTAATATTATGGGTCAAATCATTACTTTGGTCTCATGTTGCCCTCCTTTATCCCAAATTGTATCCTACCACAGGCACAACTCTCGATCAGACCACTTTTCCTTAAGTAGCGATGAGAAGACCAGACCCCCCCCCCCCCCCCGACTTAGAATATGTGACCTCCTCTGATAACCACTTTTAGGATCCAAGCGCATACACAACTGGTCTATAAGCTCAAACTTATGGAAAGGATGCTACTTTTTTACTCAAGCAACAACGCGCCACGGGCAGAGTGGTGGATGTTGGACCCCAACACATTTATAACTAGATATGTGTCGGTCCCTATAGCCTCATTTTTTGTTATAAATAAATGTGTGACGTAAACGAACAGACAAATGCATGCATGTGGACAGACGAAGCATTGTAGCAGAAGTTGATGGGTTGAAAATGAAGATGAAGCAATATGCCAGGAGGGTTTGTCAGATATAGTGAACTTGAAGTTAATACTATTTATTTCTGTCTTTGATATCCCCTGCAAACTAAGCATAGGCTGAATGAAAAGTTTGAACTGGAAGAATGTGAACATCCTGGTGGGAACAATTTTGGAGAGCACACCATCTACATATTGGTGTTACGGGTTGGGAGATATATAGAGATCTCCTTGTTCCACTTTTCTCATGATCACAGTGAAAATCAACATGAAGATGTTTTGATCGTTTTTGAAAGACATGATTTGTTGACATACAAAAAGCACATATACTGTCACAATACAAGATTGAAGGAGAAGGAAGAGATTCATTAACGTGCCATAACAATTGAAGCCATATAACCTCAGTGGTTACATGCCAAGGGACGTGCATTCAACTTCAGTGCTTGAACGGGCAATAAAATGTTGTTTAGAAGATGACCAACTAATGAGATTATCTTCAAAATACAATAACCTTGAGTTGATCAACATTAGTCAGGGTCCTCAGACCAATCAGTATCAGAGTAGGCAATAAGATCGAAATTACATGACCAAATTAATAGTCCATAATTATGGTTCCTTTGAGGTAGAGCAAAAACACACTTAACAGCTTCAATGCTTAAAAGTGGAAGAGTGCAGCATATTGTAAGGCAAATTGTAAGGCGCCAACAATGCATCTATAAAGACGTTGATCATCCATAGAAGTGTTACTATAAAAGAGCTGAGAATGAGGGTCAGTCTAGAATCAGTCCATAGAAGTGTTACTATAAAAGAGCTGAGAATGAGGATCAGTCTAGAATCAGTCCATGGATGCTTTGGTCAAAATGTCTAAAAGGTAGTAAGACAGGACAGGAGGAGCATCAGATTGAGGAATGGCCTCAATATCCAAAAGATGACAAAGAGTCCCTTGGTTTTTGAAAGAGAAAGTTGTATTGAGATCATTTGTGAAGTTGGCGAGACAGGATGGCTCGTTGCAGGTGAGAATAAGGTCAATGACATTCACAAGTTGATAAGTGGTAGAAGAAAGTTGTGAAACTTATGGAATCAGGCTCAAGGTGACTACTTAAGCCCATAAAAAACCTTTTGCAGAAGGTTTGGATGTGCCATCTTTAAACCAAGGTGGTTGTCGTTGGGCGCCATTGCCAGAGTGATATTGTTGTTGAGTGGTCAGTTGTTGTATTTATTTATCCACGAGTAGACTAAGAATGGCATCTACAACCATATTTCCATTGACAAACTTGATGATGTGCATGACGAGGTCTCGGTAAAAAATAGAGTTGTTTGTTAATGCTAGTTGGTTTGCTAGGAGTTTTGTTTTTGTTTAGATGCTCTGTGCAAAAAAGAGCACCACGTCGAAAAGAAGAAAGTTATTAGCAAAGAGACATCACTTTGGAGTCGGACTGTGGCCTAAAATATTTTCAAGCGTAATCCATTTTTGTCAGGAAGAAGGGATATCGGTATCCGAGAGCGTACACTGCAGCCATAGTAGACAAAGCTTGTCTTGTTTCTTCCACACCGAGGATTGTGGTGAAAAAGGCGGAATGGAGTCAGATGCACAGTAGTGACCACATATTTTTATAGTTCAAGGTCATATTAATCAACAAAATCTTCCAAGTTAATGGCTTCGAGGGTGTCGGGTAAGATGCCCACAACCGGCAGTTTCCTCCATCTGGCTTTATGGGTAAAAGTAGGAACATAAAGTTGTGTTTGATTGACAAATGGAGTTGACGCAACTTAAAAAAGAGTTGTGTTGTTGCTATTGATGGAAAGGTTAGGAGGAGACGAAATGCTTTGAATAATTTAGAGTGGCATGCGAGGAGTGGCTGCCAGAAATAGTGATATGAGAGGTAAATAAATGAAGAGGGCTATAGACGAACAGCCAAATGCATGCGTGTGGAGAGAGACGAAGCGTCAGAGTGGTAGCTGATGGGTTGAAAATGAAGATGGAGCGGTGTGCAAGGAGGGGCTATCGATATAGTGAACTTGAAGTTAATACTATTTCTTTTCGTCTTTAATAATGCTAATAGTGTGAGAATTAAATAAGTATTATTACAAAATTTTAACTATTATATAGGAACTCCCCTCTTTATATAGAAGAGGAGAAGGAAGAGGATATACACTTGGAGATAGAGGAGAAGGAAGAGAATATACACTTGGACTAAATTCAACGAAGATGAAAATGTACAATGGGCTCCCTTTGGGGCTTTTTACAAATGACCTTCAACGCTCTCCCTCCAATTGGAGTATATATCGATCATTCTCAGCTTGGCACAAATATCAGAAAAAGATGAAGAAATCAATTTGGTGAAAATGTCAGTCAACTTTTTATCTGAAGTAACAAATGGAGTGCATATTTGCTTGTTGATAACTTCCTTTCTGATGAAGTGACAATCAACTTCTATATATTTTTGTTCTTTTCTGGAACACTAGATTTTTGGATATGTAGATGGTCGTTTTATCATCACAGAACATTGGTAGAGGAAAATTGTAAGCTTCACCAAGATCGTTTAGAAGTGTTCTCAACCACTTTAACTCACAACAATCTGAGTCTGTCGCGGGCTCGCCAAAGAACGTTGATGACATCGCCAGAGAGGTGACCGGAGTTGGAGATGACAGAGGAGATGTGGGGATACTATGGAGTCGGAACCGTGGTTGCCTAAGCGGAGTGTGTTACGCAGGCGGGCGTATCATTATTGTATTTTCTATTTGTTAAATTGTATGATTTTAAGTAAGTTATATGTGAGCCCTCCCCCCCCCCCCCCCCCCCCCACCCCCTCCCTATATAAGGAGGTGGTTTGTGAGTTAGGTTTTTTCTTTCATGCTTTAGGTTTGAGATCTCCCATTTGGAGAGGGGCTTCTAGGAGGAACCAGCCTCCTGAAGTTTGGCACGAGTATACCTCGTGATTGTATCCCAGTTTATTTCGTATTGCAAGTATTTTCTCCCTTGGTTAACATTGGTCCGACAAAGCCTCTCCGCCTGCATCACGTGCCGTTGGGTTTCATTACGGCGTCGTCTCTTCGTCGTCATCCCCAAATCCAGCCGCTTCCTCGGCAATGCTCGTCCGCCCGACCAGATCAACTCCTTCCACGGATTCGATTTCTCCTGACAGCAACACATCCAGCTCGTTCCACAGCAATCGCCCGCTTCCTCCCCGATTTCGTCATCCTCTCCATCCAGCACTTCGTCGACCGCACGCCTGCATCGCGTGCCCTCGCCGCCGGATCCAAACACCGTTGACATCTGCGACGTCTGCGACGCCGCCAGCAACAGAACCAGACGTAACCTCCCTCCCGATCTCGTCGTCCACTAGCTCCAGCATTTCGTCGACCGCACGCCTCCATCGCTTGGCCTCGCCGCTGGATCCAGAGCTCGCCAACGCCTGGGTCGTCTGTGTCGACCAGCTTTCTTCTTCCCGGCTCTCTTCGCAGCCAGATCCAGCCAGCTCTGACGCTTTCTCTCGACCCTCCGGCTCTTGTTCCCTCTTCCTCTTATGCCAAAGGGTCGTCATTCGATGGAATCCCGCGTGGAGGCCCTTGAACACATTCTCATCACCATCAACTCTCGTCTCGAGACCCAAGCCGAGTTGTTCACTTCGATTATGGTCATGCTCCATAAGTTGCAACCCGGCCAAAACTCCGAGCCTACTGCCGCCTCTGCCTTGAGATCCCCCAGTACAATGTCACCTGAAGAACCTGCATTGGCGGGATCGTTTCCTCTGCAACTCTCACGCCTCGATATCCCCACATTCAACGGTACTGACCCCCTCGATTGGATTGCCCGCGCCGAACAGTTTTTGGCATTCACCAGACTCCTCAGACGCATCAGGTCTCCAACGCAATTATCGGCATGGAAGGGTTCGCTGGCTCCGCCAGTCCTCTCCCGGCCTTACCTGGACAACTCTCACAGAGGCCCTCATTCGGCGGTATGATCACCGCTACTCCGTCTCCATGATCGAGCGCCTTTGCGGGGTCCACCAGACCGGCTCCATTGATTCGTACGTTGATGCATTCATCGAATTGGTCACCCGTGTTCCAGGTCTTCCACCGACCATTACTTGGCCTACTTCATGCACGGCTTACAACCCCATATCCGAGCCCGCCTCCGCACCCTCCAACCGTTAACTGTCAACCAAGAAATGGACCTCTCCCCACTAGTGGAGGTCGAATTCCTAGCGACGTTCGGGGACCTTCCTTCCTCATCGCCTCCCTCAAACCTCCCTACCAACCATATTTTCCTCCCCCGTCTAAACATCCACCACTGCCACCCCCTCTACCTCGCCCAACCATTATGGGCCCACGCAACAACTGCCATACCCCTACTCACCGCCTTTCCAACCAGGAGTACAATGACTTACTAAATAAGGGCCTGTGCTACCGTTGCAAGCAACCCTACTCGCCTACTCATGATTGTCCTGTGACAGAGTTCTGGTTCCTCATCGGGGATGACATGGACGAGATCACCACGGCTGACTTTGACGCCCTTATGATCACGGACGTACCACAGGACGAAGCTCCGGGCACCTCTACGGCAATCCACCCACGGTCATTTCACAACTAGATGGCGGACGGCACTTCGACCTTGAGGTCAAGGTCGATTTTCTGACGGGATGTATTGTTACGCACGCGCACGTATCATTATTGTATTTTCTATTTGTTAAATTGTATAGTTTTAAGTAAGTGATATGTGAGTCCCCCCCCCCCCCCCTCCCTATATAAGGAGGTGCCCCCTCCCTATATAAGGAGGTGGCTTGGGAGTTGAGTTTTATCTTTCATGCTTTAGGTTTGAGATCTCCCATTTGGAGAGGGGCTTCTAGGAGGAACCAGCCTCCTGAAGTTTGGCACGAGTATATCTCGTGATTGTAACCCAGTTTATTTCGTATTGCAAGTATTTTCTCCCTTGGGTAACAGAGTGTGTTTGGGAGCGAGAAGGCTACCAAAATCTCATAAGACGGGGAAATAGACTAACTTCTTGAATACTTTCATACCAACCTCTTCATCTGTCTTTAAATAGGCTTACATGGCTCTTTAAATGAAAACCTAATCAACAAACAACTAACAATAATTAATAATAAGGGATAATAATAAAAAGACATTAAATAAAAGATAATAAAAACTGGCCCGACGCCCGAGGCCCATAATATTTGTGGGCTCATAACATATCACCCGTCTTTCAAATCAATTCTATCTGCAAGCTCAGTCGCTTTGATCATCAGGCTCTTTTATTTTCCACCAAAACAGCTCTTTGTGGCGTGTCGCTATAGTGGAGGCTGCAAAGAGCAGCAAGCCTTCATCGTGCTCACAAATGTCACGAATAATGGTGATGTTGTCGGCGGGTCATAGCTTCTGGGTGATATGATCGAAGAGGAGACCACAACATGATCTTTAAGTGATTGAAGTGGTGACGGGATGTCATGTTCGAGGTCAGCTGAGACGGTTCATTGTGAGGTCGGTTGGAGAAGATGTGACCGACTGCCCGAAGGTAATATCTGAAGTTAGAATAGGGGTCCATGTGGTAGCGGGTGGTCGAGGGCGACGAAAGAGCCTACGCAATGAGAACCGTTGTGATCGGGAGTGGTGGAGAATAGCCTGTGAATGCTCCATGACTGCTCAGAACCATATTGATTTTTGTGCGAGTGAGAGAAGAGTCATCAACGATCTTTGCACGGTCGATACATGGTAGAGGGGCGTCTTTCTGGATGAGAACAACAATCGGGGATGATTACTGGAGGACTGCTGGACTCGACGAAATATCAACCATGTTCGGTGGATCGATGCGTGTTAAGTGATGGTGGAGGCGCTTGACTGCTACTGACTTGGTCATATGCTCGAACAGTAGTGACTGGAATGACAGGCATGAGATCAATGAGCCTGTTCGAGAGGGTGTCAATGTCTTTCTAGCGACATGCATCAGCTTGTTGATGACGTATTTCAAAGGAGGCTAGGTTTGTCATAAAAGTGTGTATCATATCCATCAGTTTACTCATTTGATTGGATGAGTCTCCTATAGTGTTGATCACTATCGGTGATAAAATGGAGGGTTACAAGATACAGAGCGGTGACTGGACGACCAAATTCCCCCGAAGTAGTTGGAATATTCAAGTTGTCGCGGGATTCGCGACATTTCCCTATGAGGATGCCAATTTAATAAAAAACCCAAATCTGATTGTCCCTTGAATTAATTAATCCTGATAGATTAATATTTAAGGGCATGAAAATCACACTATAGCAGGCGGCCTAAACAAAGTCGTTGAATAGTCAGGTAGCTTATAGGTCTGGAGTTACTGCCAGGCAATGAGCTCGAAACTGATGATGAGGCGCGGCTCTGGAAGAAAGAGTTGATAGCAGGCAGAGCTCGTTGGACAACAAAATATATGTGGGGAGATCGTAGGAGTTTGAGATGAGGCGGACTCATATAAACTTCTTCGTGCAAGTCACCATATAGGAAGGAATTTTTGACATCGAGCTGGGGTATTTGCCAATTCCTATTGACAACAACGGAGAAAAGGACCCGGATAGTACTGATGTGAGTAACCAGAGAGAATATGTCAAACAAATCAGCATCATGTCTGGGTGAACACCTTGGCAACCAAACGAGTCTTGTCTATGTCCACAGTGTCGTCAAGGAGATATTTGATGACAAAGACTCAACAACAACTAACAATATCACCTTCATATGGGGTCCAAATTCCCTGTCATGCCAAGGCAGAGATTTCCTCATTCATAAAGCCACTTTTCAAAAAGGAATAAGAAGAGTTTCATGAAAGGTACATGCGACAATGGTTGTAGAGAGTGCCCAGACAAACGTATTGCATGAAGGACTTGAGATTGGCATAAGACACAATATTAGTAATAGGATGTTGCATACTCCCTCTTACCCCCTTCCGCAGAGCCATGGGAACATCCAGGCCCAAGGATGTTGAGGTAAGGAACCGTCCGAAGAGGAGATGACTGGCATGAGAGTTGATGTCGGGGATTCTTGAGTGGACGGAGCTATGATAGGGGGGATCATGTATTCCTTCACATTATCGGCATGTATAATTTTTAGGGGTAAACCAAACTGAGTGCGAATTTATTATAAAATTTATAGAAAAGAGAGAAAAGTTCAAATCATTCCTTTATAAGATACACTTGAGTACGTCGAGAGAAATCATCAATAAAAGTAACAAAATACAGACTTCTGCGATCAATAAACTTAGTGGGGCAAGGAACCCAGATGTTCAAATGAACAAGGTCAAAAGGACGAACAAAACTCTTACAAAGTTTGGCAGTGAAAGTAGTATGAAGATGCTTGTCATATTGGCAAGCTTCAAATTCTAATATGGACTCGGAAAAAAAAGACGGCAGAAGCTAGTAGAGGAGACATAGCGGATGATGACCAAGACGACAATGCCACTGAAGCAGAGAAGTTGAGACAGCAAATGTAAAGAATGTGGGAAGATTATCCATGTAGTATAGGTCTCCACGTACATCCCAAGTAGCAATCGTCATCTTCGATTGAAGGTTCTGAAAATAACACGTAATGGGAGAAAATGAGATAGAGCATTGTAATTGTATGGAGAGTGCACTGACAGATAACAGATTGCAATGAAAATTTGGAACATAAAGTGTCGTCCAACTGGAGAAGGGAGGTGGAAGTAATAACTTCAGTTCCATAAGCTGGAGCAGGAGAGCCATCAGCCATAAATACTTGCGGTACCCGGTTTCTCGAGGTGAGAGAAGACAAGAGAGTTTCCAGTCATATGATTGGTGGCACCGGAGTCGATGAGCCAGTAACCTTACGTAGCAACATGCATGATACCTGAAGAAGTGGCAATGGAAGTAGAGGTACAAATAAAGCTCGGGCCTAACTGTCCGGCCTGGTTCTAAGCTCGATTAGGCATGGGCCCGGTTAGGCCCAGGCCAGTCCTAAGAGAGCCCGGCCTGGTGCCCGGCCCGAGCCAGGCCTAGGGCCCGAATTAATGGGCTCCTGTTGGGGCCCCTCCCCATCATTTAAATTAAATGCTGGGGCGGCGCCCCAACATTTAATTGATGGGGCGTGGCCCCAGTAATTAAATGTTGGGTCCACGCCCCAACATTAATTTGTTGGGGCCACGCCACAACATTAAATTGCTGGGGACACGCCCTAGCATTTAATGTTGTGGCATGGCCCCAACATTTGAATGTTGGTCGGCCAGCTTGTGCTGGCCATCCAGCTACCAAATGGCAGCTCCTACTGCCATTTTAAGGGGGAGCCAACCAGGCTTGGGCCTGGCCCGGCCTGGCTTGGCCCGGTCTAGTAGGCTCTCCCAGACCCCTCTTTGAAAGAGAGGCCTGGGCCTGGTTTGCTAGAGGCCCGGCCTAGGCCTAGCAAATATAAAGCCCGGGCATGTGGGCTCGACCCAGACTGGGTCTACCGGGCTTTTTTTTCACGCCTAAATGGAAGCAGATTGCTTGGAAACACTGATTAGAGCCTCGACATTTATTGAAGAGAACCATCACAACATCGGGAGAGAGTGTTGGCCAAGCGAAGAGATCAAAATAGAGGGTGTAGATGCGAGAGGTTTTGGCACCCTTCGAGTAAAGGGCTGCAAAATGGTCCTACACCGCTTTCACAGGGCCACCATGACGGATGATAGACAAATAGTGATAAAAAAGACTGTGCGCAAGCCACGTGCAAACAAGAGCATCATTGGCGTCCCAATCAGCATAGGTGGGAGACCCAGGGTCGGGACAAGCATCGGTGAACTGATGATTTTTGCATTGAGAGTGCAGAAGGAGGGTGAAATAGATACTCCAATCAAGATAATTAGGTACAGTCAACTTCGAAGTCGTCAGCAAATTTCTAGAGGCACTGGAAATAAGGGTGGGGTTAGGAGCAGGAGTGAGCAATGGTGTCACCATAGCTTAGTGAGATGAGCTTAGTGAGGGCAGAAGAGCACACTGGCCGAGAGCTTGTTGGAATACGCTGAAAGGCAGGCAGAAGTCGCTAGAAGGTGTCGCGACGGAGACACGGAGTGCCGGCAAAGAGGTCGCAGATGCCAGACAGAGAGGTCGTTGGTCGACAGGTCGAGAGCTTGTAGAGAGCTCGAAGACGGGGAGAGCTCGCAAGAGAGATTGTGGATGCAGGCAATGCGATCGCGAATGTCACGGGGAGAGCTCGCGGTCGTAGATTGCAAAAGAGTCTGTGAGAACTTCTCTGTCTTGTTAGAGGACCCTTTCGAAGCAAGAGAGAGATCGCATGTTGTCGAGAGTTTCATGAGGGTGATCGCACTCGCTAGCGGGAGAACTCGCACATGGGAGAGGTCGCACGTCAGGACCACCAGTCGGGTCTCTATAAAGGAGGAAGGGGTGGATTGGATGAGGCATGGTTTTTAGAATCAATGGTTCGGCAACACTTGGCAAACTCGGTGAAGAGTTTTCGAAAGAGGTCACGGAAGCTGGTTTGGAAAAAAACAGTATGGAGTCGTCCACAGATCCGAGTGAGAACAATCTCTTGAGCCCACTATCTCTCGTGTAAGACCATAGATTCACATGAAACAGGGTAGGTTTGTGCGAGGTTGGGAAAAATTATGGGAGGAGAAATAGAGAGAGAGCAACAAAAATTTTCATCCTTGGAGATGTGGGACTAAATACAACAAAGATGAAAATGTACAATGGGCTCCCTTTTGGGCATTTTACAAATAGCTTGATTTAAAATATGTCATGCAATCGAATTCATATTGATGCAAAATATCAAATTTACAGTCGCTGAAATGCAAATTGCAGTTTGTGTTATTTTCATCGATTTTAGTGCTATTTGTTTAGCAGGAGCTTTTTCTGTATTTTTTTTAGTTTCAATAAAACACATCATTGATGTTAACTACGGGGAAACAAAAGTCCTACATCACACATCCAGATATTATCACTTGTAAGACCAATTGATAAATTCGTACCAAATTTTCATCCTTACCTTACAGTCAAAACTATATAATTCAGGTTCTATAAGTATCTTATTCAATTAACAGTCTTACCACCACACACGAGCTGCACTGAAAATCCCTTTCCCATCATAAACAACCACACCATCTTTATTATGGATGTCAAGAGCAGAAACAGCAGCAGCAAAAGCTTCTTCTGATGGCAACATGTGAGGCAACTGATTCCAATAATTTGAATTAATTGTTTGGAAGTATTAGAGAACATAAATACATCAGGAAATTATTTTTCTAGCAATTTTTTCAGCACAAATAAGAAGAATATAAAGTAAAATCTTTCTCATATTAGATCCCAATCCTTAAATCATAACCATAATTCATGTGAAATTTGAAATATTGATTCCATGACATCATGTACTAATCATTAATCCGTGGCTTTATTAGTTATTTAATATTTGCATACTAACCATTGTAGAATGCAAATCACTTGTCACATGTCATTCAGTGAAGAAGCCATTTATCATGTGTAGAATGAGTATAGCTTTGATAAATGTAATTGTCATGGATAACTGAGTAACGAAAGAAAAAAGAATAGAAACAAAGAATCATACAAGACACGGAAAATATGTGGTTCACCCAAATAGAGCTGTCCATGGGAGGCGGAAAATCATCATTATGGTAATATGGTTACAGAGAGATGCAGTGATGGGTGTCTATCTGTTTGGCGAACCTGAAATCCTACACCTAGTGGAGTTTATAAATCACTTTACAATACAGGTGAATTTATTGCAAAATCTTGGATTAGAAAATTCCAAAAGAAACAAAAAAAATATAGTTGGTGAAATTCTTGCAGATCTTGGATTAGAAAATTCTAAAAGAAACATGAAAATTAAATATAGTGCATCTTATATTGTTTCGGGTCAGGGGATCAACACATGTGGCTCCCAACAAGTGATGGTTTGACCAATGTATTTGTGTATGTATTTAGGTAGGCTAGGGTTGGGTTGGATTGGGTTGGGTTGGAGTGGGGTGGGTGGGGATGGCAGAACCAGAGGTGTAGGAATAAAAACGAACATCAATTTCTTCTATGATTACCCAGTTAACGGAATTGTGACATTGTTAAACAATGGCTGTCTTTTCATGATTTTTTGTTGGTCTTCAAATAGAATACCTCTGATCAAAAAGATACATTTTGATGTAAATAGTAATACGGCTGCTAGTAATAAACCACACTAAAGATGAATGCATGAATGAATCCAAAACGCTTACGAAATTAATATAGGCTCAATTGCTTCAGTACACTGCTCTTTTAAAAGGATCACTACCATGATTGAAAGTAGGCTATTTAGGTTATTTGTTTTTACTATCACAAAACTAAAGAAGATCGTTGCAATAAATTACAACTTTCGCATAGTAGTACACTTATTAAATAAGTTTGATGTAATAAGAATCTCATACCATACATGAGAATAAGATTCTCGTGCCAAACTTGAGAATAAGAATCTCGTGCCAAACTTGAGAATAAGAATCTCGTGCCAAACTTGAGAATAAGAATCTTGTATACTTCTCGAGCAAAAGTGTTAATAATTATCAAGTATTCTAAAAATGAATGGCACCAAGGCTCCATTTGGGAGGGCACTATCGGTGGCTCCGATAAAAATGGAGCTCCAACCCTTCGTGGGAAATAGAGCCCAAAATGGAGTTTTTGGCATTTTCTACTGCACCGGAGCCCCAAAGTGGAGATTACCCAACTCTTTCATTTCTCCTGTTAGGTGAAACAGAAATGCCACTAGAGCAAAATTGGAGTACTAAACAGAGCCTGAGTCAATGCGAACAACTTATTATGGTTAAGAAATGTCCATAGAAGTAGACATTCACTCTATCAAACATTCAACTAATCCAAAACAGCACTTATGACTGGTTCTAGGAGAAATTTGAAATAATCAATGTTTACAGTGATCCTAATTACACCTCTAAAGCTAGCTAGAAATGGTTAAAATAATGAACTGGCATGATTAAATGGAGGACATCAAGCAGCTAAGTTTTAAGCTGCATATAGCCCGCATTACTGTAACTCTGCACATATGGATCAAGTAGCAAAGATATAAAGTTGTACATAAACAGCACCAATAAACCTTCTATTTGACTTTTTAAAATATTACATAACCAGATATTGATTTTAAATCACCAGCTAGCACAATAAAAAATCAATTTAATTCTATATAAAGAATTGACATTACAAGTCAAGAAGAATTGTATTACATTAGATTTGCGATCAGAGATCCCATCGACATCAAAAAATAAAGCACCAGGAATATGAGCAACCTGAATAAAGATAGATGAGAAGATATATTTCAATTGCAAAGAAAATATGGAAGAAAAGCAGAAATCCATCACTACATGTGACTATCTTTGATATATAACTTTCATAATGAATTAACATGGCAGTAAACATGAAATTCCAAAATGATGAAATGAGTCGCTCAAATGGTTTTGAATTTTGTAATAAGCGGCACGTTCCAGTTAACAGTAAAGATATCACATCAATAATCGTGAACTGCATAAATTAGCTATGCACCCGATAAATTACAAGTAACAACTTTTAATTACAATGAGGAAATCTATCTGCTCAAAGTTGAATGGTTTAGATAATTATCAGTTTGCTCCATGATGGATAGCAAAGATGGCGATCCGTGGGACATGAATCAACAATAATGCTACCAGAGATAGTCCTAATACAGACTACAAACTTTAAAATCATGTGAACGGTGAAACAGTGACAGCAATAAAAAGAATGATTATATTTCTGGTATACAATACCCGCAAATTGTGACCTATGTGCATACAATCCTTAGGATTCAAGTCGTTAATCAATATATACTTTCCAAATTCTCAAAAAAGCATACAAATAACTGCATTTATGAAATAAGATATGCAAATTGAACTGCTACACTAGCACGAAGAAAAAGAATAGCTCAATAGTTGGACCTGATACTCTTGAAAGGGATTCCTCTTTTCATCTGGCATGTACCACGAAGCATCCAATACCTATTTAAAAGGGTGCAACACAGAAGAAAGGAACAAAGAGACATGTCAGATGCATAGAAAAATATAATCAAATCCTCCAGCATAGCTTCAATACAAATAAGAATCAAAAAAGCTGCAGAGAAGATAAACCATATAAGACAGCTTGAAACTATAATAAAAATTTCGGAAGAAAGATTGGCATGTCAATATATATATTCCCTCTCACAACCAGGAGAACAAAAAGATGAACTTTGAAATTGTTAGAACATATATATAAAAGCCCATGTATAAAGAAGGCCCTTTAGGCGCTTTACTCCTTAAGCTCCTTTAGTCCCACATTGCCTATACTATTTTTTCTTCCTTTCTCCCTTGTCCTATTTAAGGACCTATTCTTCTTGTATTAAGTGGTGAAGATAATATCATTGTTTGAATATTCTACATGGTATCAGAGCTAGGTTGCGATCCTGTTATTTCCGGTTGATGCTTTGCTCCCGGCTCTCCTCTCCCGGCTCTCCTATCCTGGCTCTACTCTCCCACTCGCCACCTCCATCTCCCACTTGTCGGGTCTCCATCTCCCACTCGCCACCTCCATCTCCCACTCGCCACATCTCCATCTCCCACTCGCCGGCTCTCCTGTCCCACTTGCCACCTCCATCTCCTACTCGTCGGGTCTCCTCTCTCACTCGCCACCCAGCTCTCCCATCTCCCACTCGCCAACCTAAGCTCCTTATAGCCAGCTCCCTCTCAGCAATGGGAACTGTTGTTGCCCCTACTTCTTCCACTCTTCCGGCTCTTGCTAACACCCCCGTTTCTGATCCTCGGGATGAACTCAGGATTACTACCATCTCCCTTGCCGGGAAGAAGAACTTTGTGGAATGGGTTCATTCCGTTCGCCGGGTCCTTCAAACTAAAGGTCTCCTTCACCATCTTACCCGCACCCCTTCTACTGACCGTACCGAGAATTGGCTTCGCGATGATGACCACGTCCAATCTTGGCTTCTGAATTCCATGGAGGGTGAACCGTACCGGATGGCTATGTATCATGACACTGCCAAAGCTATGTGGGATGAGCTTCATTCCCTATACTCTGGAAAAGATAGTCTCCAACACCTGTTTGACATCTTTCTTGCACTACAGCAACTTAACCCCGGGATCGATGGGGATCTCACCTCTTATGTTGCCCAGTCCAAGACTCTTGTGGAGGCCTGGATACAACATCAGACCTCTACTCCGGACCTCGCAACTCAACGGGCTCAGAAGGAAGTTGTTGGTATTGCCTTAATGATGGCCCGCGCTCCTCCTCATCTCCACAATGTTCGAGCAAACATCCTCTCCTCTCCTACTATACCCTCTCTCTCTCTGATGTTTGCTTTATGTTGCTTAAGGTGACGCCACCTACTGCCCTTCCGACCCCGTCTCCTGTGCTCCTTCATCACGGTTCAGATCGCAAACCCCCGTCTATTCCCTCTCGGGGTGGCCGCTCAAATACACGAGGGAGTGGTCGTGACAATCATCATCGTCCTAAAGGTACGAACACCCGTATTTGCACCTTTTGTGGTCGGGAGGGTCACAATGAAGCAGTATGTTATAGGAAACATGGGTTTCCACCACAACATGGTTCCTCCCTACCCCATGCCTCCACTGCTCGTGAGACTTCCTCTTCTCACCCTGGCATTGATGCCTTAAGGGGAGAACTGCAGCAGCTGCGTGGTCTGATGTCCCTGCCATCTTCCTCTGGTGTCTCTGTCTCCCATACAGGTATCTCATGTTTCTCTCATAGCCCCTCCTGAATTTTGAATTCCGGTGCAACCAACCACATCAGTCCTCAGAAGCCGGCTCTGTATTTGGACTCTCCATGTCCAAAGTTTATTACCGTGGTCAATGGCGACACTACTCCTGTTCCTGAATGTGGCGATATAATGCTTACTCCAACTCTCCCGTTGAAATTTGTTCTTCATGTTCCAGGCTCTCACTTTAATCTACTTTCTGTCAGTCGTCTCACTAAGGATCATGATTGTCTTATCATTTTTTCTTCCTCTACTTTTCTTATGCAGGATCGGCAGACTCGGAATATCATTGGTAGCGGGCGGCTGTCTAACAGGCTCTATTTCTTGGATCCACCTGCTCCTGCTCTATCTTCCATTAGTTCTGTTGACTGGCACCGTCGCCTTGTACATGCTCCTCTTCCAATCCTTCAGAAGGCTCTGCCGGACTATTATTTCTCTTCTTTCGATGGTGAATCTTGTATCTATGGAAAACAACATCGCTCTGTTTTTCCTCCTAGTTGTACTCGAAGTATTGCCCCGTTTGATTTAGTGCATTCTGATATTTGGGGACTTTACAAAACTCCAAGTCTTTTTGGTTATCACTACTTCGTTACTTTTATTGATGATTACTCCCGCATGACATGGTTATATATGATGCATGATCGCTCTGAACTCTTGTCTATTTTCCGTTTCTTTGCCGCTGAAACCACCACCCAATTTTCTCGCAACATTAAAATACTTCGCACTGACAATGCCGGTGAATACACTAGTCATGACTTCCAACAGTTCTGCAGGTCCTTGGGGACTATTCAACAAACCTCCTGTTCTTATACGCCGCAACAAAATGGCGTCGCTGAACGAAAGAATCGCCACCTTCTCGAAGTGGCCCGATCTCTCCTCTTTCAGATGCACGTCCCTACTTACTACTGGAATTTTGCTATCTCCACTGCATGCTACCTTATCAACCGCATGCCCTCCTCGGTCCTCAACTTCTCCACCCCCTTCTCTCTCTTATTCCCTAAACGCGAACCATTTCCCTTAACTCCACGGGTCTTTGGTTGCGTCTGCTTTGTCCATCATCTTGGACCTCCATTTGACAAATTAGCCCCACGTGCAACTCGCTCCATGTTCGTTGGGTACTCCCGGACTCAAAAAGGTTACGTTTGTTATTCTCCCTCTACCTGAAAACTGATTACGTCTGCGGGCGTTACTTTCCTTGAACAACAGTCTTTTCATGACACCGCCCCCATGACACCGTCTTCCCCTCGTGATCTCCCACGTCCTGTTGTTCCTATCACATCCTCGTTACCACCTCTTCTCCCAACATCTCCTCCTCTCCGTGTCTATTCTCGTCGCTCCCCTCGAACTAGTGCCTCGCAACATCCCCTGCCGACTACGGATGCTCTGTTGCCTGCTAATCCACCCACACCTTCCACCGCGCATACTCTTTACAACAATGTCTCCTTACATTGGATGTCTCCTGATTTGCAGAGATTTGCGGCGTCTTTGTCTTTTATTTCCCTTCCCTCTTCTGTGCAGGAAGCTCTTCAACATCCCGGGTGGCGGGCCGCTATAGATGAAGAAATGACGGCTCGATGGGCGAACAACACGTGGGACCTTGTTCCCCCTCCAACTGACCAGTCCCTGGTTAGCTGTAAGTGGATCTTCACTGTCAAATATCATCCCGATGGGCGGGTTGATCGTCTTAAGTCTCGTCTTGTCGCACGTGGATTCACTCAACAACATGGTCTTGATTATGAGGAAACCTTCTCTCCGGTTGCCAAGCTCAACACTGTTCGTCTGCTCATATTTCTTGTGGTCCATCGACATTGGCCGCTACACCAGCTTGACATCAAAAATGTCTTCCTCAAAGGTGATCTGATGGAAACGGTTTATATGGAACAACCTCCTGGTTATGCAACCACGGGGAAGTCCCTAGTTTATCACCTGAAGAAATCCTTATATGGCCTCAAACAGTCTCCCCGGGCATGGTTTGAGAAATTTAGTCGAGTGGTTCGTGAGTGTGGCTTTACCCAAAGCTCAGTAGATTTCTCATTGTTTACCCGTCGACGTCCCTCTGGAACTGTTATTCTCTTGGTCTATGATGATGGCATTCTTGTCACGGGAGATGACCTTGCTGGCATTGTTCAAATCAAGAAGCATCTTGCCTCTCAATTTCACACCAAGAACCTAGGTCGGCTACGGTACTTCCTAGGGATTGAGATCGCTCGCCGACCGGATGGTTTGGTTCTCTCTCAGCGGAAATATTGTCTTGATCTCCTCCATGATGCTGGCTACTCTTGGTGTAAACCTGTGGACACGCCCATGGATACAAACCATCAACTGAGTTCTCACGGAACGGACTCAGATATGCTCCTTCCTAATCCAGAGTACTATCGACGCCTCGTGGGCAAGCTTATCTATCTGACTGTCACACGTCCAGATATCTCCTTTGTGGTTGGTGTGGTCAGCCGCTTCATGCATGCTCCCCGGACTTCCCACCTTCAGGCCGTCGAATGAATTCTTAGATACTTAAAGAATGCTCCTGGACAAGACCTGGTTTACAAGCCTTCCACCTCTCTATCTCTTGTGGCATACTGTGATGTTGATTATACTGGATCTCTAAATGATCGTCGCTCAACGAGCGGTTACTGCACATACTTTGGTGGAAATCTAGTTACCCGGCGAAGCAAGAAGCAAACGGTGATTGCTCGCTCCTCTGCTGAAGCTGAGTATCATTCCATGGCCACAGCCATCTCTGAACTCACCTGGCTTGAGAGTCTCCTCACTGATTTAGGAGTCCAGCTTCCGGCTCCGGCAATTCTCTTTTGTGATAGTCAAGTTGCTATACATATTGCTGAAAATCCTGTATTTCACGAACGCACCAAATATATCGAGGTTGACTGTCACTTTGTCCGGGAAAAGGTTCGATTTCAGAAAGTTTGTCTTCGTCATGTTCCTGCTGCTGATCAAGTCTCTGATGTTCTTACAAAAGCTCTACCTTGCTCTCAGTACCAGAAGTGCTTTTCCAAGCTTGGTGCCTACGACTTGTATGCTCCAGCTTGCGGGGGAGTGTTAGAACATATAAAAGCCCATGTATAAAGAAGACCCTTTAGGTCTTTTCCTCCTTAAGCTCCTTTAGTCCCACATTGCCAATACTGTTTTTTCTTCCTTTCTCCCTTGTCCTATTTAAGGACCTATTCTTCTTGTATTAAGTGGTGAAGATAATATCATTGTTTGAATATTCTACAGAAATAAATGGTAAGGAACAATTCATAATATGGGCACATTAAGATGCAAATCGAAATAAGAAGCAGGTCAGTCTGAACCAGAAAAAAGAAAAACTCAAGCCGAGGCTACACACCTTGACATCAGGCTTCCTCAGATTATCCTGCAACCAATCAGGGGAAACAACTGGTTCATCGTGTGCCACTGAATGAAATGAAGTAGAGACTGTCACGCCAGGTGACCCGATTGTTGAACAATGGAGAACACCGATATTAGAAGAAACCAATGATGGAGAAGCCACGTGAATAAAATAAGTGCTCCTCTGCAAACAAAATCGAATGTTTCACATTCCCTTTATCTTGTAGGAATAAAATTGCTCAAAAAGGAATCCACGGTAACGAAAAGTTGATACTCTTCAACAAACTACTACATGTAGGCAGGGCTTTTTGGCGGAATGCACCCCCGATTATCAGTCGATTGACAAAATGCACCCCAGATTTTTCAATATGGCGAAATGCACCACCAAATATGAGTTTTTTTGGCGGAATGCACCCTCATTAAGGGTGTTTTGGTCAGTTCGTCTTTTCTATTAGGTTTTAGGTCTTTCATTTTCCCAATCTCTGCTCCCCTCCCCGGTTTCTGCTCTAGGCGCGCCAGTTCCCCTCTTCCTGCTGTGCCGCCACCCACCTTCATCCCCGATCTCTGTGCCGCCGCCCACCTTCGTGCCCGATCGCGCGCCAGTTCCCCTCTTCCTGCTTCCTCCCGGCGTCGAAAACGAAGAGGTGGGCTGAACTTCGTCAGCGCCAGTCCTCGATCGCGTGCCAGTTCTTGTTCGCGCGCCAGTTCCCGATCTCTTCTCTTCGCGCGCCAGTTCCTGATCTCTGCTCTTCGCGCGCCAGTCCCCGATCTCTGCTCTTCGCGCGCCAGTTCCAGTCGACCTCTTCTTATGCAACCTGTGATTCCGCCGGCGATTCCTCTCCCCCACCTGTGCTTCGTTGTCGTCGTGGAGGAAGCAGTCCCCGATCTCCCGTCCACTGCAATCTGAGGCACAGACCAAAATACCTAATAAGGACAACAAATTTATTAAAGCCTAACAATGACTTCCTGCGATACATTCGATTAAAACGATGACATTAAAATAAGCACAACGAATTAGATGATGTCCCTTCAAAAAACGGTTTAATTACAGTGCAAATGACGTTAAATCATTACGTTATATGTGAAGAAATTGCTGAAACGCTGGCAAAACAACATATTTTCGGTCAAATGAGGGCACAACACAACACATTAACTAATGTCGCTTTGAAAAACGATTTAATTGCAGTGCAAATAACGTTAAATCATTACGTTACATGTGAAGACACTACTCAACAACATGGTCTCGATTATGAGGGAACCTTCTCTCCGGTTGCCAAGCTCAACATTGTTCGCCTGCTCATATCTCTTGTGGTCCATCGACATTGGCCGCTACACCAGCTTGACATCAAGAATGTCTTCCTCAATGGTGATCTGATGGAAACAGTTTATATGGAACAACCTCCTGGTTATGCAACCATGGGGGAGTCCCTAGTTTATCACCTGAAGAAATCCTTCTATGGCCTCAAACAGTCTTCCCGAACATGGTTTGAGAAATTTAGTCAAGTGATTCGTGAGTGTGGCTTTACCCAAAGCTCAGTAGATTTCTCATTGTTTACCCGTCGACGTCCCTCTGGAACTGTTATTCTCTTGGTCTATGTTGATGGCATTCTTGTCACGGAAGATGACCTTGCTGGCATTGTTCACATCAAGAAGCATCTTGTCTCTCAATTTCACACCAAGGACCTAGGTCGGCTACGGTACTTCCTAGGGATTGAGATCGCTCGACGACTGGATGGTTTGGTTCTCTCTCAGCGGAAATACTGTCTTGATTTCCTCCATGATGTTGGCTACTCTGGGTGTAAACCTGTGGACACACCCATGGATACAAACCATCAACTGAGTTCTCACGGATCGGACTCAGATATGCTCCTTCCTAATCCAGAGTATTATCGACGCCTCGTGGGCAAGCTTATCTATCTGACTGTCACACGTTCAGATATCTCCTTTGCGGTTGGTGTGGTCAGCCGCTTCATGCATGCTCCCCGGACTTCCCACCTTCAGGCCGTCGAACGAATACTTAGATACCTAAAGAATGCTCCTGGACAAGGCCTGGTTTACAAGCCTTCCACCTCTCTATCTCTTGTGGCATACTGTGATGCTGATTATGTTGGATCTCTCGATGATCGTCGTTCAACCAGTGGTTACTGAACATACTTTGGTGGAAATCTAGTTACCCGGCGAAGCAAGAAGCAAACGGTGGTTGCTCGCTCCTCTGCTGAAGCTGAGTATCGTTCCATGGCCGCTGCCGTCTCTGAATTCACCTGGCTTGAGAGTCTCCTCACTGATTTAGGAGTCCAGCTTCCGGCTCCGGCAATTCTCTTTTGTGATAGTCAAGTTGCTATACATATTGCTGAAAATCCTGTGTTTCACGAACGCACCAAACATATCGAGGTTGACTGTCACTTTGTCCGGGAAAAGGTTCGACTTCAGAAAGTTTGTCTTCGTCATGTTCCTGTTGCTGATCAAGTCTCTGATGTTCTTACAAAAGCTCTACCTCGCTTTCTGCACCAGAAGTGTCTTTCCAAGCTTGGTGCCTATGACTTGTATGCTCTAACTTGCGGGGGAGTGTTAGAACATATAAAATCCCATGTATAAAGAAGGCCCTTTCCTCCTTAAGCTCCTTTAGTCACACATTGCCTATACTGTTTTTTCTTCCTTTCTCCCTTGTCCTATTTAAGGACCTATTCTTCTTGTATTAAGTGGTGAAGATAATATCATTGTTTGAATATTCTACAGAAATAAAAAGTAAGGAACATTTCATAATATGGGCACATTAAGATGCAAATCGAAATAAGAAGCAGGTCAGTCTGAACCAGAAAAAAGAAAAACTCAAGCCGAGGCTACACACCTTGACATCAGGCTTCCTCAGATTATCCTGCAACCAATCAGGGGAAACAACTGGCTCATCGTGTCCCACTGAATGAAATGAAGTAGAGACTGTCACGCCAGGTGACCCGATTGTTGAACAATGGATAACACCAATATTAGAAGAAACCAATGATGGAGAAGCCACGTGAATAAAATAAGTGCTCCTCTGCAAACAAAATCGAATGTTTCACGTTCCATTTATCTTGTAAGAATAAAATTGCTCAAAAAGGAATCCACGATAACGAAAAGTTGATACTCTTCAAAAAACTACTACATGTAGGCAGGGCTTTTTGGCGGAATGCACCCCCGATTATCAGACGATTGGCAAAATGCGCCCCAGATTTTTAAATATGTCGAAATGCACCCCCGAATATGAGTTTTTTTTGGCGGAATGTACCCTCACTAAGGGTGTTTTGGTCAGTTCGTCTTTTCTATTAGGTTTTAGGTCTTTTATTTTCCCAATCTTTGCTCCCCTCCCCGGTTTCTGCTCTAGGCGCGCCAGTTCCCCTCTTCTTGGTGTGCTGTCACCCACCTTCGTCCCCGATCTCCGTGCCGCCGCCCACCTTCGTGCCTGATCGCGCGGCAGTTCTCCTCTTCATGCTTCCTCCCGGCGTCGAAAACGAAGAGGTGGGATGAACTTCGCCGGCACCAATCCCCGATCGCGCGCCAGTTCTTGTTCGCGCGCCAGTTCCCGATCTCTGCACTTCGCACGCCAGTTCCCGATCTCTGCTCTTCGCGCGCCAGTCCCCGATCTCTGCTCTTCGCGCGCCAGTTCCAGCCGACCTCTTCTTGTGCAATCTGTGACTCCGCCGGCGATTCCTCTCCCCCACCTGTGCTTCGTTGTCGTCGTGGAGGAAGCAGTCCCCGATCTCCCGTCAACTGCAATCTGAGGCACATACCAAAATACCTAATAAGGACAACAAATTTATTAAAGTCGAACAATGACTTCTTGTGATACATTCGATTAAAACGATGACATTAAAATAAGCACAACGAATTAGATGATGTCCCTTCAAAAAACAGTTTAATTACAATGCAAATAACATTAAATCATTAGGTTACATGTGAAGAAATTGCTGAAACGCTGGCAAAACAACATATTTTCGATCAAATGAGGGCACAACACAACATATTAACTAATGTCGCTTTGAAAAACGATTTAATTGCAGTGCAAATAACGTTAAATCATTACGTTGCATGTGAAGACATCGCTGAAATTCTGCCAATACACTATATTTTCGGCCAAATGAGAGCCCAGGACTAAAATACCCCTAAAAAGAGCTCGGGGTGCATTCCACCAAAAGAAAGATATTCGGGGGTGCATTTCGCCATATTTAAAAATCCAGGTTGCATTCCGCCAAAATAAATAGGGAAGAATAGCTGAAAATCAAAGCAAAGGGTGAGTTCAGTATGGATCCTTCGTTTCCCTATTTCTGGAAATTATTAACTAGATGGCCGGCAGAAAAGAGTGGTACAATTCAAGTTGATGGGGCGCCATATAAATGAAGTAACAATCTACTCGGATCAATTGTGAATGGGTACAAGATCAATAACGACCTCGGAGAGGATAAGAAAAACGATATACTGAAGTCGGATGATGTGAAGAATCATGGCCTCGTGGGAGAACGATACCCTCGCCAACGAACTGAAAGATCTCGACTCCTGGAGAAAAGGAGGCGACCGCCGAATTAATTTTGGCCCTACAAAAGCTCTCGCGAACTGTAAATATGCCATGAAGAGGATTCCTGTATACTGGAATGATTGACGGAGGGCGACAGGGTTATATCTGAGATTACTATCGCTGATCACTGCTCTCAGCTCAGAGCGATCGCTCTGATGCTGAGCTCCGAACGAACTGAGTGATCACTCTGATCGCTCAGTGCTCTCAGCTTAGCGATGGAGCTCAAGCTCAAGGGTCCGTTTGATGCGGCGTTGCGGTTAGAAACGCAACAGTAGGTGGTGGTCATGAACATAAACGCAGTTTCGCTGTTTGGTGAAACTGTGTTTTTGGTGCTTTCAGAAACGTGAACACAGTTTTATCTGTTTGGTGGTATAAAATTGTGGTGGCGGTTAGAGTCAATTTCCCAACATAAAAAAAAAATGTTTGATCCTATTGCAATAGAAAGAGTAGATAAACTGAAATCATTCATCCAATTGCAGTAGAAACTTAAATCATTCCTCCTAAATAAAAAAGTAGGAAAGGACAAAAAAGAAAATAAGAAGCAGGGAAGGATGACCTAGATCCGGCTCGTGCTCCGGCACCTAGATCGGCACTCGGCTCGTGCCTTGTTGATCTTAAGGAGTGTCATTGGGGACGATAACATAACCTAACATTGCCTTGTTTTTTTGTGTTTCGACCTCCACTCCGAAATAGTAGTCAACCCAGATCAAGATCCGGCAGACTGCTCGCCTTGTTGATCTGCAGGAGGAGCGCCATCGTCCACTTCTAGAGCGGCATCGTTTTCGGGAAGCAGAAGATCCGCGTGAGGGTGAGGGGGAGAACCACAATTTTAGATCCGCGAAAGCGGTGGGGGTGCGGTCCGAAAATACCCTAAAAATGTCAATACTGGTGGGCAGTGTTTGCGTTTTTGCACGCCAAACAGTCAGCGCTCTGCGGTGGCGTTTATTTAGAAACGTCATCGCCGCCGCGCCAAACGGGACCCGAGTCTTTAGGGATCACAATTTCAGCACCCTGCACACTGTAATAAACTGGCTTCATCCGTGCTCTACCGCTCTCTTACATGGTATACATATATTATTGACATGATTTAATATTATATGGCTAAATGTTCCCTGGGCTGTACCTTTTGGGTAAAAATGTTAGTAAAATTCTTTTTTTTCATACATATCTTTATTGTTTCACAAAATAAATTACAGAATATTAATCTATGTATTTTTATGGTCATTTTAAGTACTCATATGTATATATTTTGGGTGAAAATACACATATTTTTTTTGAACTATATTTACAACTGTATTTAAAACAGAAAATATACACCCGCAGAAAAATTATCCTGCGATCAGGGAAAAGTCTCCCATATTATATATCATGGAAAAAAAATAAAGAGTCAATACTTGTCCTTTTTGTTTCCCAAGTAGTCACTCATCAAATCTCAAAAGAGTACTAAGCAAAAGATTATGTTTGTTGGGCAGAGAAGTTCAATGGCTTCTCCAAATGGAGTGAAAAATGGCCGCGAGTCTCTCTTAGAATCATTCATCTCTCATGAATTTACATGTAAAATTTCTTGATTGACACAGACCTCAGACCGACGGTCGTTTGGGGCGGCGGCGGGCTTTCGGTGCGTTTGGAGTCAACGCCAACGCCGTCGTGGGTTCCGTTTGTTTTTCCGCCATCCCATGCCGTTTTCAGCCGCTGCCCTCCTACGAACTGAGAATCCCTACGTCTCCGAACCCAGCTCCCGACCACCTGTGGCTATCACTACTTCGTTCGATCCCTCGCTGGAGCCCCGCGCCGCCCCAAACAAACCATGTGAGACCTTGAGAAAGCAAAATCTTGTAATAATATTTCGTCCATATGCTGAAAGATAAAAGACAAAGTAACTAATTAAAGCTTCGGCGCCGCTTATTTGCTCAGATGAGTTTGGTCAAAAACGCAATTATCATAGAAAGTATGTTTGGCATGACAAAGGTCATGACAGCTGCCAAGAAAATAAACTAGTTTTGAGCATAAAATGCAAGAAAAGTTTTAGGTGAGGTCATGCGTTCACGAACGATGGTTCATGACCACCACGTTCACGACCGCCGCCACCGCGCCAGCCTAAGTCTCTATGGTTTATGCAAAATTTGAAATAAGTCTCTAGATTTTTATTTGTTTGAAATTGGTCGAAAAACATTTAAATTCCTCCCCATACTCCAACTTATAATCTGTATTCCTGATCCCACCATCATTGAGCTCTCATGGATTTCCCTCATCATTCTGCCATGAACCCCACTGTAACTTGGGGAGCTTGAACCAGGTCAGTCATTTGTATATACGCTTCCTTGAACTGTGTTTTTAATGTGGTTTATGATACTTTAATTTTCTGTAGTTGAATCTCTAATGCTATGAAATGTTTGCTTGTCTTTGAATCTCCTCAAAGCATGGGTGAAGAGTTCCTAGGGATATGGATGGAAACGAGAACCTCGAATATTTTGCAGGCAACAGTCGCGGTTGCTCTGCTTCTGATCTTGGAGAGGCCGGGTATGCGTAGAAGCCCTTCTCGGCGATGTCGTGCGCACCCACCGAGACGCATATATCAAAGTCCTTCGCTATATATATCAGGACCGGGGCCTCGTGGCTATTGCCCATCACCACCACATTTATTGTATGATTAATTCAAACATGAGAATGAGTCATATTTTTGTTTTGTTTGGTGACTTCAACATGAGTAAGGCTTCGTTTGGCTCGGCTTATTTGCTCCGGTGAGTTTGGACAAAAACTTCATTGGCATAGAATGTATGCTTGGTATGACAAATATTACTACCATTGTTAAGAAAAGAAACTATTTTTGAGCATAAAGTGTTAGGTATGACAATGACGTTTTTGTCCAAACTCACCGGAGCAAATAAGCCGCACCAAACGAAGCTTAAGGCTCTGTTTGGCGCGGTGGGGGCGACTGGAGAAGCAGTGGTGGGAAACAGTGAGGGAATAATCAGCTGTTTTGCAGAGTGGTGGCAGAATCTGTTAAACTGTTTGGAAGAACAGCATTTGCAGTGGTGGAAGAACAGCGTTTACAGAATATGTATAACTTATATTAATATAATTTTTGTATATTATATATAACTTATATTAATATAATTTTTTAAATATTTTATTATATATTATATATATTATAAATGTAATATAATATAAATATATTATAACATAATATTATATAAATAAATTATATTTATTAAAATTATATTATAAAGTAATATTATTTTAAAAACCAATATAATATAATCTAAATTATTTAATAATAAGTTAAAATGATAATAACTTATTTATAAAAAAATTTTTTTTTTGTAAAACTGCGCTGCAGCCCTGAAAAAGGGCTACAGCGCAGCAGCGGGTGAAGACCCGCGGCAGGAAAACAGCGCCTGGCAGCTGTTTTCCACGGTGGCTGATGCCACCGTGATGACCCTCTCCGGCAGTTTGGCGCGGCTTTTTAGGAAGTGGCGGTCCCCCACTCCTAAAACGCCGCGTCAAACAAAGCCTAAGTCTCGTGACGAGAGTATGGGTTAATATATTCTCTACAATTTTGTCACTTTAGAGCCTATATACAATTTTGTCACTTTGTAGCCTATTGTGGTGTTCAATATTTTACCTAAATAGGAAAGCTTTTGATTTATGAATCCAGGGCTTGAGGCTTGGTTAATCCCAATTGGGCTTAGGCTATTTATTTAATAGACTTAGGTTATGGCAATGCCGATGTTCATCGTATTTTCATTATTTATGAGGTCACGTGATTAATTGCACACAGGGGCGGATCAAGAGAGGGCCCGAGTGACACTGACACCCTTATTATTTTTCAAAATTGTTAGTTGATTTGGATTTCTCTCGTCGAGACAATGAATTTTGACTACTTATATGTCAAAATGGTGGTCATATGAAGGAGAAATAGCTCTGATAAGATGAAATGAATTTTGACTGCTTATATGTCAAAAATGATGGTCATGTGAAGGAGAAATAACTCTGATAAGATGAAAGCGTTCTCACGTCACGTGACTAGTTTATTTTGGAACAAATATTGGCTATTCGTAGAACAAGTTCAGTTATGTGCGCCCCCAAAATTAATTTCCAACATGTGACCCACAACCCTCCTACTCACCCCGCTAGCATTTATATTTAGAATTTTTTTGTGCACCCTCATTTATAATTTTCTGGATCCGCCACTGATTACACGTCCCATGTGGTCAAAAGATGCAATAAATAAATTTTCAAAGCTTATTCATATTTTTGCAATTTATATAATTAAATTTATTAAATTATTCATATTTATTAAATTATTTCATGCGAAATACCCCAATAATTATTTTGAGACTAGTTGAGGTCAATCTGGGATTCAATTTCCATTTTTTTATTGATTATTTAAATCAATTAAATAAATAAATAATATTAATTTAATATTAGGTCATAACTCACTTCATTGGTCATTATGGGACCCATTGGGCCAACTAGTATGTCAAAGGTGCCCGTGAATTATGAAATGACTATTTTGGGGGGGGGGGGGGGGGGGGGGGGGGGGGGGGGGGGTGTTATTGTATCAGGCCCCACGAGGGCAAGGTGTGGTGTATGGGGTATTCACCGTATCCAATTGAGTTAACATAGGTCTAGTGTTACTTTGGTTGCATTAATTGGGCTAGCTATATTAAATTGGTGATTTGTGTTAATTGGGACTCACTCCTTGCACTCCGAGGTTCAATTAACACATGGGGGGAGGGTCTGGTAAGGTGTGGGGGATATTATAATGCCTTTGTAGCGTGTCCTAATTAGAAATTTTATTGTTGATGATGCATAGCTTGTGTTTGAGGTCTCTGCGGAGGATGTGTGGTGTGCGTCTTTGACCGTCTGAAACATAAGGCTCCATGGATTGATGGCTTTAACGATAGCTTTTACTGTTCCTATTGGGAAGTGGTGGGTGATCATGTTATTGCGGATGTTCGATATTTCTTCACCATTTGTTACATGAAAAAGACTGCATTTGTTCTTATTCTATGGTTGCTAATTCTTCAAAGCCAGAGCATTATTCTCATATCAGTCTATACAATACGCTTTATATGATGGTATCCCGTATCCTAATTGAAAGTTGCTCATCCTCAGTTGATCTTCGAGGTACAAGGAGCTTTCATTGATGAGTGGAATACTTTTGATAATATTTTCATTGCCCAAAAGATTCATCGCTCCATTGATATTGTTTGCAAATCCAAGGGCCACATGATGCTGAAACATGACCTGAAAATATCGTATGATCAGCTTCGTTGGGATTATGTTCAACATGTTCTTGCTCATTTCGGATTTGATGTGTGATGGATTTCATGGATTATGATGCATCTATGACCCTTAGTTCATTGTCTTTATTAATGACACTCAGACACCTTTCTTTCATTCCACTATTTGGGTTCGCCAAGGGTGCCCTCTCTCACCTTACTTGTTCATTCTATGCTATGAGATGTTTTCTCTTCACATGAAAGAAATGGTGCGAGAGTATCTTATCAAGAGTTTTCAATTTTCAACCCAACTTGCTCCTTTATCCCTCCCAATTACTTAATCTTCTATTTTGCTGATGACAACCTTATTGTGTCTAGGGCGTCTTGCAGGGGGGATCCATTGGGGTTAGAGAGGTGATTGAAGACAACTGTGATACCTTTGTCCATGTTGTGCACTTTAGTAAATCAGATATATCTAGGGATCAGTCGGTTGGGCCCTGATTCTACTTGCCATGAGTTTGAAGCGGCCTTGGGGGTGACCCACTGTGATGCTGATTGGTGATATTTAGGGATTCCTGTGGTAGGACAAAAATTAGTTAACTCCTTTGATTTTCTCGTGCAGAATGTTGTGAGAAGCATCGTTGGGTAGAGATCTGATGCTCTTACGTTTGCAGGTCGTTTGGTCCTTGTCATGTCTGTCATGTGATCTATTCATTTTTTTTACAGCTCTATGGTGATCTTCCTATCAGTATCATCTGTAAGATCGAGTGGTTGATTAGATCTTTCCTCTATAGTGGGTATTACGGGCTTTGGGGTATTCATCCGGTGAGTTGGGCTCATGCATGCACACCAACCACTTTGGGAGGCTTGGGGGTTCGTCGCAGCATTCAACAACAAGACTCGTTACTTGTGAAAGTTGCGTGCATTATTGCTCGGAGGATTGATACCATGCTAAGCAGATTTATTCTATGCAAAAGTATCATTTGGGTGAGAATCTTGTGAGATATTCTACTCCTCATCGCTACTCCAATATTGGTGGGAGATTTTCAAACATCTTCCTCTAGTTGTTCCTCATTTGCGTTGGATCGTGAGTGATGGCAGATCCATTCGTATCCTTCATCAACCATGAGTTTCACCCTCTTTTCTTATGTATAATCATTCTGTTAACAATAGCAACATCCTGGAGACTAATCCTATTTTGTCTGACCTTATCACCATTTCTTGAGAGTTGGATGTGTCAAACCCCATAGATGGTTTGGTGAGGAGTTATGTATTCTTATCATTGTCATCCCGGTATCATGACACCACGTACATGACAAGCTTGGATAGAGCGAGGTTGGGTCGAGTAGTGTTTCTTCACAGGAGTTATATGATCAGATTATTTGACCATTCTGCCAGGTCCCGATCCGCCTATTTTGGGTTTGTAAGGGGGCTTTTCCTCCTAGGATTTGATGTTTCTTGTAAAAGTTGTCTTAGTTATCTACTGTGTTGGGAACTCCTCATCTCCATGGATATGCCTATAACTTCATCATGCCCAAGATGTGGCCATTCATCTGAATCTCATGAGCACATTTTATCTCCCTTTTGTCATTGGGCCAATGAGTTTTTGCATTTCAATCTTCCCCTTATTCACCGTGTTCATTTTTGGGAGTCATGCACTCACCTTCTTCACGTGCTTTGATCCTATGGAGACAAACAAGGCTTTTTTGGTAGTTTTTTTACAAATGGCAATGAGATTATGGTTTTAGGAGCTCTGAAAGTCCAAGAACCTATTTGTCTTCGAAGACGTCACCCTTTCACACATGTTGTCATATTATGGATGGTCTGCTGCGGAGGAATGTTTTAAGGCTTATGACTCTGATTTTTAGACGATGCGGGCTAACTATCCTTTCTGGGCTTCTCGAGGGACGACTCATTCGCCATCCCGTCGTCTTCACACCGTGTTTGGTGTTGGAACCCGGATACCGGTCCAACTTGTTCGAGACTTGGGGAGTAGCTTGAGTTACTTCTCTCTTCGTCGGATCTCTAGAACTAAGTGTTCCGAGCTAAGAACTGACCCTCACCGGTTGGTAGGTAGCTCCCTAAGAATGACCCACTGGCTGCAGCGAGGAGGTCCCGCCACTAACCCGAAAATCTAACTTGATTTCCCCTCCCGAAAACCAGAAGCTGAGCCTGTCTCAGACAGCACAAGGAAGAAAGCACATGCTCTCTCAAGGGGGGTGGATCTGTGCTGATCTGAGACATAATGGGTCCTATTTATAGGCAAACTCTTATAAGGGTAAAATGGTCTGGATGGCCTGCGGATAGCGTAGTTCCGCTTTACGTTTCCGCTAAACGCACCCCAAGTTGGTCTGCTGATAGCCGGGATCCGCTGTTCTGAGGAGCTATGGGCAGACCACCAAGGGCATCCAGGGGACTTTATCTCAAAAGATCTTCCTGGGCGAATTCTCCCGACCCGGTCTCGCCTGAAAACGGGTCCACTCGCCTAGAGGTGTCGGCCTACTCCCCGGACGCCCTCGGATCTACTCATCAGGGGGTGCCAGCCTACTCGCCGGACACCCACGGCTCTACTCGCCAGGGGGTGCCAGCCTACTCACCGGACACCCATGGCTCTACTCGCCAGGGGATGCCAGCCTACTCGCCGGGCACCCTTGGCTCTACTCGCCAGGGGATGCCAGCCTACTCGCCGGGCACCCTGGGCTCCTGTCTGTCGAATAGGGGTTGTACACAATCCCCGCTCTTTGCGAGCTCGTCAGAGGTCGGAAAGAAGAGTCTAACCTTCTATTCGGTGGGGCTGCGCGTTGACAGGGCCTTCTTCTATAAATAGGGTGAGGGTGTACCATGATCCCCTCATTCCAAGATGTCTTCTGGGGCGGGTTCTTCTCGGGCTGATAACCGGGTTCTCGCGGACGACGAACCCGAGGCGGCCGCGGTCCTAGACATCCTTGACGAGTTTTCGACGCCTTGCCTCCCGGGTTCCGCGAGAAAAAGGAAGCATAAGAGAAAGAGGGCGGAACCCGAGCTGCGTGAGAAGTCCTCTACCGATCCTGACTCTACGGCCCGGTGCGATCCCCCACTTAAGAGGCCTACCGCTTCGCCGATCACTGAAGAGCCCCACGCTGACGTTCCTCGCCGAGAGAAGGAGGGCGGGGTCGAAGTCACCACCGGTGGGACTGAGGACGCGAGAGCGCCTCCAGTCCTTACGACCGGCCTGCTGCTCCCTCCTGCTCCTACCGTCCTGACGTTGGGTAAGGCTACGGTTTTCTTCCGATTATATCTACCAGGTCTTGACTTCATGATCCGTGCAGCGCTCTCTACTCGCCCTCCTTCACAAGGGCAATCTGCTGCGGCGCCCTCAACGGATTTAGTGACCGCGTCGTCTTCAATTTTGGGGCGGGTTGGTTCAACTCCGGCTCCTCCCTTGCAACAGCCCCTGTCTCAGTCTGGGATAGCTCAGCCCGCCCGCCCAACCTCGGGAGGGAAGTCGCTGACGATGGGCCCCTTGCCGGGGAGGACTGGTGTGGTTCTTCGTCTATCCACCTCCACTGAGGGGTTGCAGACAGATCCACCTCGGCTTCAGGGAGAGGACAACGCGTTGGAGGGTATTCGCCTCGCTATCTCGTCTCTATTCTTCTTTCCGTCTTACCCTTCTCGCCTGACTTCTCGTCTTCAGGCAGCCACGAGTCCCTCCCGTCTAGTCGTCTACCGTCTTCTGACTTGATTCCGGGGTCGCCGCCGCCAGCGGTGTCCACTCCCTTGAGGGAGTTTCTCGCGGACCCCCCTGCCTTCAACGAGGAGTCATGGACTCGCCTGATGGCTGTCCTTCGGGACCATGATTCCTTCTTGATGACTATGCCGCCGGCCGAGGTGAAGGCCCAATTGGTCAACCTTGGTGATCGCCTCGCCGAAGTGGAGGGACTTCACGACAACCTGCAGGGTGAAGACGGCCTACTTGGCTTGATGGATGACGCGAATGCGAGGTTATATGAGGTGGAGACTCGCCAGAAGGCTACCGATGACGATCTTCATCGCTTTTCTCAGGTGGCGGGCACCGTAGGGGAGGCCTCCCTTTTGGAGGAGCACATTAGGCGAGGCGAGGAACGTATCCGCCAGAGCGAAGGGATCCTAGAGAGGGCTCGCGAGGACTTGCATGCGGCCCAAGGCATCGCCTGGAGAGCTCGCCACCCCCAACGCCCTCGCCGTCGGGGCCGCGGCCCGGTGCATCGTGGTTGAGATCTTCAGGGATAATCTCTGTTCTTTCTTTTGATTTTTTGAGAGCCTGCTTAGCAATCTAACTTGCGACCCACGGGTCCTTGTAATCCTCAGGCGTCCTTTTATGTCTCTTTACTTTTGCTCGCGCTGGGCGCCCCAAGAATGTTTATCATATATTTACATGTGTTCTTTTTGTGCTTGTATGGTGTGCTTCCTTCGTTCGTTATTTTTCTTATTTCTGATGGGCATGCATTCTTTCTATATCTATTCGCTGCTTAGGGCCTACTCGCCACGCTAGGTGATCTGCTCGCGCGCGGTTAGGCCTGGGGGCAGGGTCTATAAATAGAGGGTCCTCCTGCGCTGGAAGGTACGCTTCCCTACCTCTCACAGGCATCCTATCTCTGAACCTCCCCCACCGAATTCCCTTGCTCCTACTCGCGGCCCGCTATGGGGAAAGAACCATCCGAGGAGGGGCGCGCCTTCTGCGTTCGCAATTTCAGGGCGCACAACTTTCCCAGCTCGCAGACCCTCGGCGAGGAGTTGGCAGATGTCGAGAAGCGTTACCTGCCCCCGAGCTACACCGCGAGGCGGCCAGGACCGGGCGAGTTTCTCAACTCGCTGTATAGTGGAGAGCTCGCCATTCCCTTGGCACACTTCCAGGTAGAGTTGAGGCTGCCCCCGTGGCCTGAGGTTCGTCAAGTCTTCTGGTATTTCGGGATGATCCCTGCGCAGGTCAACCCTAACGCGATCAGCGTCCTGGTCGCTTATGCCTGCTACCTCCGCGGAGAGAAAATAGAGTTCAACATCTCCACCTTCCGCAAAGTGATGACCCTGAAGGCGACCAGCGACGACACCTTATTTTTCACCAGCGTGTGCGTCAAGGTTGCCGAGACCTTCAATAAGGTCCACCATTGGACGGACAAATTCGTCCTGGTGCGAGGCGACTACGGCAACATTCCCTTCGCCCCCATCCAGAAGACGGAGGCAGAGTACCGACCGCCTCGCCTGAGGGGGGACGCGCTCGAACTCTCTCGTTTCCTGAAGGACAAGGTCTTGGACGTCGTTTTCCTGCGGCAGGGCGTGGATCAACTCGCCTTCGTTAATCCGGGAGCGGGTAAATCTTACTCGCCTCGCGGTATTGGTTATCTGTTCCTAGTGGGGGTGGTTACTAACTGCCTCGTGTTTAAATGCAGGAGAGCGCACCGTCCCCCTCTTACCCCCTCATGATGCTTCTCGGCAACGGTCCAGTGAGCCTTCCAGGGAGGGGTCCCTCGCAGGGGTGGTGGTCACGGTGGACAGCGGGTCGGCCTCGCCGGTGGACAAGGGCAAGGGGCAGGTGGATCCCGAAATCGCCTCGGTGAGCGAGCCGAGGCCAAAAAGGCAGAAGACAGGGGGTTCTTCCTCCCGCCTTCCGGCGAGTCCCCCTCCCGACCCTTCCACTCACCCGCATTACGGGCTGGGGATGCGGAGTTAGGATTTCCGTGAGTGCGCTCCTCCCCTCTTGGGAGGATTTCGAGGAGGTCGGCGATCAGGCGTTCAATCTGATCTTTGGGTTGTACGGGCGAGATGACGCCGAGGTACTCGCGGAGGTTCCTATCCGCGAGTTGGCCAACCTGAGTTGCCGCTCCGCCCTCCGGACAGCCGAGCTGATTCACCAGACAGCGCGGCAGGGGATTCAGTCGAACAGGCGGCTTCGCGACCTGGGCGCCGCCCACGCGGAGTTGGAGAAGAAGATGATTGAGAGGGATAGGGAGATAGCCGAGCTCCAGGCCAAGGAGGTTCCCCCTCCCGAGGTATTTAGCTCGCCTCGCCCCCGTCCTACTTGCTTAACTTGGGGTTAGTTAATGTCTCGTTTCTCAGGAGGCCGCGGTGGCGCTAGTGACGCGGATATCAGAACTGGAGGAGCAACTCGTTGCCTCGCAGCGGCAGGTCGATTATCTCGGTAATCGCCTTGCCGAAGCCGAGTCTGAAATAGAGGAACTTCGCCACCCCAGCCGGGGGGAGTCGTCGAACGCGCCAACCCTCCTCCAATTTACCTCTGCTCAAATCGCCGAGACACGCCGGAAGCTGGCGATCGCGACCGCGGTGTTCGTGCGGGAGCGCCTCCGGCGCCGCTTCATGCTTACTGCTGATGGGGCCCAGGTTGATCTCGCCACCCTTCTTCCATAGTTATACCGCGAGGCGGTGAATCCTGCTCCCATCGAGGCCCAAGATGAGAACTCCTCTAGCGGGTAAGAAGAAGAGGGTCCGGGCGTCTAACCCTTTTGGCTTTGTAACAGTAAACTTATCTTGGCGTGTTTATTTTGGGTGTACTCACCCTTCTCCTCGTATTTGCTTTGATGCGTTTTACTTTATTTTATTCTTCGGTTATGTCGCTCATGCCTAGGATCAATTTTTACGCATACGCATTTTCTACTCGCCCTTAGGGTGTACTCGCGCGTGACTGTGACTCGCACAGGAGGGTTCTTTTGTAGATTCGGCGCCCAGGCCCCCCTTCCCTGGCCACTAACGCGAGGAGGCTGGCGGAAGACTCGCCGCTCTGGTTGCTCACGCGTTCGCACTGGGACTTCCTGCGAGGCGGTAAGATGGCTGCGGTGTCGGACTCGCCTCGGAGGAATGTTAATACCACTCGCCTCGCCCACCAGTTCATCCTCCCCTGAGGTGGTAACAAGGTTCTAGTACACTATAGGGTACAACCCTCACTCGAGGGGGCAAGTAGTCAGCCTGTAGGGGAGGAGCCTAGTGCTACGGCTTGGTCTACGGTGACAACACATCTTGACGACTTAGAACTCACTCGAGGGGGCAAGTAGCCAGCCTGCAGGGGAGGAGCCCAGTGCTACGGCCTGGTCTACGGCAACAACACATCTCGAGGACTTAGAACTCACTCGAGGGGGCAAGTAGCCAGCCTGCAGGGGAGGAGCCCAGTGCTACGGCCTGGTCTACAGCAACACCACATCTCGAGGACTTAGAACTCACTCGAGGGGGCAAGTAGCCAGCCTGCAGGGGAGGAGCCCAGTGCTACGGCCTGGTCTACGGCAACAACACATCTCGAGGACTTAGAACTCACTCGAGGGGGCAAGTATCCAGCCTGCAGGGGAGGAGCCCAGTGCTACGGCCTGGTCTACGGCAACAACACATCTCGAGGACTTAGAACTCACTCGAGGGGGCAAGTAGCCAGCCTGCAGGGGAGGAGCCCAGTGCTACGGCCTGGTCTACGGCAACAACACATCTCAAGGACTTAGAACTCACTCGAGGGGCAAGTAGTCAGCCTGCAGGGGAGGAGCCCAGTGCTACGGCCTGGTCTACGACAATAACACCTCTCGAGGACTTAGAACTCACTCGAGGGGGCAAGTAGCCAGCCTGCAGGGGAGGAGCCCAGTGCTACGGCCTGGTCTACGGCAACAACACATCTCGAGGACTTATAACTCACTCGAGGGGGCAAGTAGCCAGCCTGCAGGGGAGGAGCCCAGTGCTACGGCCTGGTCTACGACAACAACACCTCTCGAGGACTTAGAACTCACTCGAGGGGGAAAGTAGCCAGCCTGCAGGGGAGGAGCCCAGTGCTACGGCCTGGTCTACGGCAACAACACCTCTCGAGGACTTAGAACTCACTCGAGGGGGCAAGTAGCCAGCCTGCGGGGGAGGAGCCCAGTGCTACGGCCTGGTCTACGGCAACAACACATCTCGAGGACTTAGAACTCACTCGAGGGGGCAAGTAGCCAGCCTGCAGAGGAGGAGCCCAGTGCTACGGCCTGGTCTACGGCAACAACACCTCTCGAGGACTTAGAACTCACTCGAGGGGGCAAGTAGCCAGCCTGCAGGGGAGGAGCCCAGTGCTACGACCTGGTCTACGGCAACAACACATCTCGAGGACTTAGAACTCACTACTCGATGTCTGTCTCCTAGGTGATGAGACGTTATAAGTTTGCCATGGAAAGCGTTATTATTTTTAAACATAACAAGGATCGACTAAGTATTACATTAATGCTAGGAGTAGAAACGCTTCAAGTCGTCTCCACTCCATGTGTTTCCTAAGAGTTCTCCCTCAACGTTCTGCAGGCGGTACCCGCCGGTTCTCAACACCTCGAACATAATGTAGGGGCCTTCCCAATTGGGATGAAGTTTTCCCACCGCGGCGGATCTTCCTGCGGCGTCCACCTTCTTGAGAACCAGGTCTCCCTTGGTGAACTGCTTGACTCGGACCTGCTTGTCAAAGTGCTTTGCCATCCTTCTCTTGATCTCTTCTTGTCGGATCGTGGCCTGGTTGCGAAGTTCCTCCACGAAATCTAAGGCGAGTCGTTGCGCCCCTTCGTTCTCGAGTCTCCACCCTTCATCCACGTCTTCTGCCGCTACCACCCTGGGACTCCGGACTTCGAACTCTATCGGGATGAGAGCCTCCGAGCCGTGCGATAGCTTGAATGGTGTTTCGCCGGTTGCCGTGGTGGGGGTGGTCCTCAGGGCCCAGAGGACCGAGGGGAGCTGCTCCACCCAGTTTCCCTTCAGGTTTTCTACCTTCTTCTTGAGCAGGTTGAGGATGACTTTGTTGGCTGCTTCAACCTGGTCGTTGCTTCGCGGGTGATGAACTGAAGCGAAGCGGAGATCGATGCCAAGTTGACTACAGAAATCGGTGAGCTCAAGGCTTGCGAATTGCGGGCCGTTATCGGTGACGATGGCGAGGGGTAGGCCATGTCTACAAACGACCTCCCCCCAAATGAAGTTCTTCACCACCAGGGAGGTTGTTTTTGTCAGGGCCTTCACCTCCATCCACTTGGAGAAATAATCGATCATCACCAGGAGGTATCTCCTTTGCCTGCTTGCCGGGGGGAATGGTCCTACCAGATCCATCCCCCAAATGGCGAAGGGCCAGGGGGTGGTGATTGACCGGAGACGTTGGGCTGGCTGTAACTGGAGCGGGGCGTAGAGTTGGCACTTTGAGCATCTCTTTGCGAACTCTTCAGCGTCTTTCCGGATGGTGGGCCAAAAGTATCCCGCTCGGAGTACCCTCTTCTCCAGGGTTCGGCTTCCCAAATGACTGTCGCACTCGCCTGCGTGAACCTCCTCCAAGACCCGGGAGGCCTCCTCTTCGGACAGGCACCTGGCTAGGGAACCGGATAGAGTCTTCATGTAGAGCACCCCGTCAGTTAGTAAATAATAAGCGGACTTGTACCTGAACCGTCTCTTGTCTTGAACCTCCGCGGGCAAGCATCCTGTGGTCAAGAAGGTGACCAGGGGATCCATCCACGAAGCGGGTCGGTCGATGTCCATCACCTCTCCCTCCTCGATCGAAGGCCTAAACAACTCGGTGATTGCTTCCCCGACCAGGGGGCCATATTTGGCCAGCCGGTCCGCTCGGGCGTTCTCCTCCCTTGGCACGTGTTGTATGGAGAATGTCTTGAAGACGCCCACCAAGTCTTTGACTTTTACCAGGTAGCGTTGCAGTACCGGCTCTTTTGCTTCAAACTCTCCTCGGATCTGGGAGGTGACCACCAGTGAGTCGGAGTGGACCTTGATGTCATGGATTCCCAACTCCTGGGCTAGGCGTAGCCCCGCGATTACGGCCTCATATTCTGCCTGATTGTTGGTAACGGGAAAGCGAATGCTGACGGCCTGCTCAATTCTGGTGTCCTGTGGGCTGATCAGGATGATGCCTCCTCCACATGAGTTCCTCCCCGACGCTCCATCCACGAACACTTCTCACGCCACCTGCTGGGGTATCTCCTCCTTGCCTACTTCTGTGGTATAGTCGACTAGGAAGTCTGCCACCGCTTGGGCCTTCATGGCTAGCCGGGGCACGTAGGTGACGTCGAACTCGCTAAGTTCCACTGACCACTTCGCCATCCTGCCAGAATGCTCTACTCCTTCTAGGACATTCCAGAGAGGGTGGTCGGTCACTACCTTGATCGGGCGGGCCTGGAAGTAAGGTCGAAGTCTCCGCGCCGATACAATCAAAGCAAACGCCAATTTTTCCAGGATGTGGTATCGCAGTTCTGCCTTCCGCAGGACCCGACTTACGTAGTAAATGAGGAGTTGGCGCTTCCCCTCCTCGCAGACCAGGACCGAGCTTACCGCTTCCGACCCCACCCCTATGTATAGGAAGAGATCTTATCCCTCTCTAGGCCCTTGTAACAGGGGTACCTGGGCCAACTGGAGTTTTAGGCTTTCGAAGGCTCCCTGACACTCTGCCGACCACTCGATCTTTTTATTGTCTCGGAGGGTTTTGAAGAAAGGTGAGCATTTCTCTCCTGCCCTGGAGAGAAACCTGCTCAGCCCGGCTAGGCGACCTGTCAGGCGCTGAACTTCCTTGACGTTCCTAGGTGCTTCCATCTCCATGATCGCCTTTACCTTGTCCGGGTTCGGTTCTACTCCAGCCGGAGTCAAGAGGTGTCTCAAGAACTTCCCCTTTCCAGCCTCAAACACGCACTTGGCCGGATTTAGCCTCATCTTATACTTCCGCAGCGTGGCGAAGGTCTCCTCCAAGTCATGGAGGTGCTCCCCGACGCTCTTGCTCTTCACCATGAGATCATCGACGTATACTTCCAAGTTTCGCCCCTTCTGCTCTTTGAACACCATGTCCATCATGCGCTGATAGGTTGCTCCTGCGTTTTTTAAGCCCGAATGACATCATTTTTATAACAATAGCATCCGTCGTTGGTAATGAAGGATATGTGCTTCACGTCGGGTGGATGCATACGGATTTGATGGTAACCAGAAAAAGCATCTAAAAAACTCATGACAGGGAATCCGACGGCCGAGTCTACTAGCTCGTCGATTCTAGGCAAATGGTAACAATCCTTGGGGCAAGCTTTATTAAGGATAGAAAAGTCAATACACATGCGCCACTTCCCCTCTCCCTTCCTCACCATTACAACATTGGAGACCCAGCCTGGGTACTGGATCTCCGACACAAACTCTGCTTCCAGCAGCTTCTTGACCTCCTCCCTGATGGGCTCAGCTAGGGTGGTGGCGGTTGCTCTCTTCTTCTGTTGGATGGGGTGGAATCCTTTATCCAAGTTGAGATGATGGCAGGCGACGTTCGCGTCGACACCTGGCATATCGGCTGCGCTCCACGCAAAGATGTCCGCGATCCTCTGGATGCAGGACATGATCTTCTCCTTGTCTTCCTCTTCCAGCTCCCTGCTGATCTTCACCTTTCCCGGCCTCCCGCCTTCAGCTAGGATCTCCTTCTCCTCCACTTCTTCGGCTGCCTCCAGCCTTGCCGTCTCCTCTGCTTCTTCGGCCGCTTCCTGCCTCGCCATCTCCTCCATCACCAGGTCCACCGCCTCTGCCTCCTCCTTCCAGCTGATCATATTGACAGCGTTAAGATAACACTGCCTTGCCACCTTGGGATCGCTTCAGATCCGGATCTGCACACCTCCTTGGTTATACTTAAGACACTGGTGGTAGGAGGAGGGCACACACTTGTAGGCGCTGATGAGCGGCCTGCCGAAGATGGCATTGTAACTGCTGGGGGCGTCCACGATGACAAACCTGCAGCACTTGGTGGTTCCTCCCAGCGTCACCACCAACTCCACACCTCCCTCTACTTCCTTTCTTTCTCCCGCAAATCCAAAGAGCGGCCCTTCCGTCGAGGTAACCCTCTTCTCTTCCACCTTCATGGCATCAAACGCTTTCTTGAACACGACATTGACGGAGCTCCCGTTATCCACCAGGATGCGAGAGACCGTATAGTTTTCTATCGCGGCCTTGATCACTACAACGTCGCAGAAAGGGTTTTCGTTCCCCAACATGTCTTCCTCCGAGAAAGTGATCTCTCCTGACGGTGGCGGAATCTGGGAGGTAGAGGCCACGCTCTTCCGATACACGGCGTTGAGGCTCCCCTTCCGGATTGCCTCCAACCCTGCTCCTCCGTGGATGACCCCTATCCCCCCATGGGCTCCCAGATCCCCCCTATCCTCACACCTCCTTGGGGTGGGGGCTCCTCCCCCTTCGATCCTCAACATGTCTCCTTCTCGCCTCTCATGCCCTTCCTGGGCTCCTCCAGCTCCCCTCCTCAGCTCCAAGAACTCAGGGCACGTGGCTGTCGCGTGGCCCTCCAACTGATGGAAGTCGCAGTAGGGCATCGCCCGACGCTCTTCTCCACCTCGAGGCTGTCGCGGCCTTCCTCCTCTTCCTCGTCCTCGTCCTCTCCTGATTACTTTAGCTTCTCTAGGCGGTGTTTGGTTTTGCCTCCACTGACCTTGCCTCCGCTCGGGGGAGTGACAACGGTCTCGTCTCTCCGAGGAATACCTCCCTCCCGGTCTCCCTTGGTAGCCTCCTCCAACAGGTCTCCAGGCCGGCCGGCGGGGCGGAGCCTGGAACCTCCTCTCCTGATCTCGCTGATCCCGGTTCTCCCGGGACCCTCCCTCTTCTTGCCTCCTCGGCTCACTCCTCTTCTTGGACTCGCGCCGGCCTCTCCCCTCTCCTTCTTTCTCCCCTCCCTCCAATTTGGCTAACTTGGCTACGAACTCTAGGCTGGTTGCCTCCCCCGCGATCTGCCTTCCGGCCCGATCGACTAACTCCTCCAACGATAGGGGGGATTGCGAGTGATCTCCATCTTGAAAAACCATGGCTGCAACCCCAGCTTGAATGCCAAGATCAGGGTATGTCCAGGGACCTCTTGGACCAGGAGGATCTCCTCCTGAAAGCGATCCAAATACGACCCGAGCACCTCCTGGGGTCTCTGCTTGACAAGGAAAAGATCATCTGAACCCTTCCGCCTCTTCTTGGACGCGGAGAAGCGGAGCAAATAACTTCTGCGCAGGTCATCGAACTCGTAGACGCTTCCCGCCGGTAACTAGTGGAACCAATCTCTGGCTTTTTCCTGGAAGGTTATGGCGAACAACCGACATTTGAAGGGATCCGTCATCGGCTTGATGGAGACCATATCTTCAAACCACTGCAGATGCTTGACGAGATCTTCTTTCCCAGAGTAGAAACTCATGGCGGGCTCCGTGAATCCTGCGGGAATGGGAGCGGACAGCACCAACTCGCAGAATGGACTGCGCGGGGCGAGCTGGCGGATGGGACGAACTTGGTCGTACTCGCCCTCTGACTGGCGAGTCTCCGTCGGGCTGGCAAAGAGCACTCGCGCGCGGAGCGGCTGGTCCTCCTCCCCTAGGAGCGCTTCCTTGTCGAGGCGCCGACTAGGACCTGCCTCTGTGGGCGAGGCGACTGCGACAGGGGGGATACTCCCACCTCGGCGCGAGGCGTGAGTAAGCTCCGGATGGTATCCTCCATCGCCTTCATCCCCTGCTCGAAGACACTCTTGGTCACGAACTCGCCCGAAGGCGGCGAGTTCTCCTGGCCGGTTCTCAGCTTGTCACGTTCAGTCATGGGATCGTCAGATGAGTTTTTCTTCTCTCGCTACAGTCCACGCTCACCGCACCAAAAATGTTGGAACCCGGATACCGGTCCAACTTGTTCGAGACTTGGGGAGTAGCTTGAGTTACTTCTCTCTTCGTCGGATCCCTAGAACTAAGTGTTCCGAGCTAAGAACTGACCCTCACCAGTTGGTAGGTAGCTCCCTAAGAATGACCCACTGGCTGCAGCGAGGAGGTCCCGCCACTAACCCAGAAATCTAACTTGATTTCCCCTCCCGAAAACCAGAAGCTGAGCCTGTCTCAGACAGCACAAGGAAGAAAGCACAGGCTCTCTCAAGGGGGGTGGATCTGTGCTGATCTGAGACATAATGGGTCCTATTTATAGGCAAACTCTTATAAGGGTAAAATGGTCCGGATGGCCTGCGGATAGCGTAGTTCCGCTTTACGTTTCCGCTAAACGCACCCCAAGTTGGTCTGCTGATAGCCGGGCTCCGCTGTTCTGAGGAGCTATGGGCAGACCACCAAGGGCATCCAGGGGACTTTATCTCAAAAGATCTTCCTGGGCGAATTCTCCCGACCCGGTCTCGCCTGAAAACGGGTCCACTCGCCTGGAGGTGTCGGCCTACTCGCCGGACGCCCTCGGATCTACTCGTCAGGGGGTGCCAGCCTACTCGCCGGACACCCACGGCTCTACTCGCCAGGGGGTGCCAGCCTACTCGTCGGACACCCATGGCTCTACTCGCCAGGGGATGCCAGCCTACTCGCCGGGCACCCTTGGCTCTACTCGCCAGGGGATGCCAGCCTACTCGTCGGGCACCCTGGGCTCCTGTCTGCCGAATAGGGGTTGTACATTTGGGAACTCCCATTGGATAGTTTGGTCAAGCTCAACGTTGATGGTGTGGTGAAGCACAGTTCGAGCTGGACAGGTGCAGACTGGGTGTTTAGGAACCACCGTGGCGTTGTCCTTTTAGCTAGTGATATTCGATTTCGATGCATATATGTTCTCACTACAAAGTTGTGTGTTGTGTGGGAAGGACTAGGTTTTGCAATATTCACAATAACCATCGAACGACTAGAGAGTCAGGGTGACTCGTCGGCGATTAGTAGATTCAAGGATCAACAATATGCAACGATGTTCGAGATGGGCATGTGAAAAAGGTTAGAGATGAGTCGGCTAATTGTTAGAGTACCTTATTGGTTATGATTACCGGGTGGTGAATCGTGTTACTAATGATTGTGCTAACTGTCTATCATGCAAGGATATTGTTGCGGGTCGCTCGATGCTTTAGTAGACCAGTCAAATTGAACCACCTTAGATCGAGAGAGAACCAAACACACAAACAGTCAATGAAAGAATTTAGTAAGCGACACGAAGACTTTTAACGTGGAAACCCTAGAAAGGGTGAAAAACCACGCGATCAGAGGTGTGTCGGCCAAATTCCACTATCCACTGGTGTGTTACAATTGAAAACTATAATAAATCGAGCGCGACATGCCGCGATTCATCACAACGGTAGGAGAGAGAGAGAGAGAGAGAGAGAGAGAGAGAGAGAGAGACGAGGGTGACAGACCACCTCTCAGAGAACTAAGTACTTTTTCTTCTGAGAACGAAAGTGAGATGACTAAGTCGCCTTTCTGGACCTAGAGGTTTCCCAAATTGCTTAGGAAGATTGTCTTCTAGAGTGGAGGAAATCTTCAAGGACTCGAAGGGGATCTTTGAAGCCTCGAATAAGATCTTCGAAGGCCGAAGAAGATCTTCAAGCGCCGAAGGAGAGGACCGACCGCACCCGCCGAGGGGGGGGGGGGGGGTGCGGTTTCGGTCGTATCCCCCGCAAGGCGCGAGGGGGCTTGGCTGCACCCCACCATGGGTGGTGTGGCCGCACCCCGTAAGAGGGTGTCGTCTAACCGCACCCCAGTAGTGGGGTGCGGTCTTGACTGTGCCTGGCGTTGCCAAAGCGCGAATCGTGCGTCGACGAATTCCTCCACCCATATGATCATGAGCTTGACTTTGACCCCACTAACTCCATTACTCCTCAGTGGAGCCTCCTCTAAACGCATCACGTGAGCGCCTACAAATCAACAGGTGCACATCATATATTTTTCTTATCCTGAAGGAAATATTACTCTTCAGTTTCAACATCTTGTTAGTGAAGATTGTGTGCATTGAATGCATGAGAGTCTCATAATTTACAGTGCCAAAATGTCTCTCCTGCCGTTGGATTTCCCTAGGGTTTTAACTTTTATCCATCCGATTATGGGTGTCAAAAATAACCAAAGAACCGAAAACCAGATTGGAACCGAACCGAACGGTTCAGGTCGATTCCAAATAGGTTAGGTTCTGGTTCCCATAATACCAGAACCGACAGTTCGGTTCGGTTCCCGATTCCGCAGGTCGGGTACCCAAAACTGACCCGAGAACAAAAAATAAATACTAAAAAAAAATATTTTGAGACAACGATTATAGTTGTATTGCTTAATAAGTGAAAATAATTGAGAATATAATCGTATGATTAAAGTGAATATTTTTTGTTCTCGTGTAGTTGTATAACTTCAATGTTATAGAGAGTCGTGATTTAATTATTTTGAGACATTGATAGATGTATGCCAAAGAATTGTGAGTTGGAAGAATATTTTTTTTAATTATTTTGAAACATGGGTAGAATCGAGAACCGAACAGAGAACTGAATCGAGAACGAAACTGAGAACCGAACTGAAACCGCGCCGAACGGTTTGAATCTGATTCTATACTTTATGTTCTGATTCCAAATTTTAAAACCGAAACAATATTGGTCAGTTATTAATTTTAGGTGAAATCTAACAGAATCGAACAAATCCGAATCGGACCCCTACACCTGATCATCACTTTCCCTGGTAGTCTCCCACTGTAAATAAAGGGAATTGTTATTCGCAAACAACATTTGTCTATACGCAAATTTTGTCTATTGACAGATATTTTTGTTATCGGCAGATTAGTAAAGAAAATTAAAGAAAAAATTTGATCGTGCTCTTCGCCTTCCTTACCACAGGGAGAGAGTAACCCTAGCTATCTAAATCTTTTCAAACAAACCCTATCTAAATCTTCCCTAACAAACCGAAATCGCATGAACAACAAAGAAATTGTCTTTCTTCCTCAACTCGGTCTCTATCCGCGCATTTATTTTATGAATCACGATCCGTGCACACATTGAAGTGCTCAAAAGATCATTAGAGATGTTCCTTCATTGTGGGCCCTGCCTAGAAGAACAAAGATATCGACGGACTAAAATTTAAAATTAATTTGCGGATAATAATCTGTAAAGTCAAATAAAATGAGAAAAAAATTGTACGTTTATTTCTCGTGAAAATGCCAAAATGTCTCTCCCGCCGTTGGTTCTCACTAGGGTTTTGCCGTTCTATCCGTTTTGCGGGTAAAAGAGATGGACCAGGAGGAGCATGCAATATACGATTAACGGTTCATAGATATCTCTTTCTCTCTTCCTCGCAGCAAAGCTCTGTAGGTTCCACTTCCGACGAATTACCCTCCGAATTCATGCTTCATTTTGTAGTTATGGCATAAGCTGTGCACTTGAGTGGCTATTCTCTGCATTTGTTTTAATTAGAAGATTATTCAGTTGAAAATTCTGACATGTTCGTTGGAAATCTGCAAATCGGGTTTCCGAGTGCGAACGACGTCTTCTTCACGAATTCCAGGCTGAATTTCTCCTCCATTCCAGGAGCTCCAGTTTATCAGAAGCCTATTTTTCGGGTGGTTCCGGGCTACCCAGGGGCGAGAAACGGCTCGATTTTTCGCTCCAGCAAGCTTAAAGTTGGATATATTAATGCTTCGCCTGATGGAGAGGTTGAGACCTATTCGACCAACAGCCGCCTCCTCGAGAAAGAGTTCAAATTCAGTCCCACATTTGATGAATATGTCAAAATTCTGGAGTCGGTTAAAACACACCGGAGAAGAATTGGAAGTGAAGAGGGGGATTTTCATGGCCCGAAGAAGAAATCTCTTGGTGCCTCAAAGGCTGAGACTGTTAGACAAAAGGGCAAGTCAAAAGATGCTATAAGAGATTCACCAAATGCAAAAAGTGATGTTATTGAGAAGAGTGGTTCTGCATGGGCTATGGTTGAAGGGATTTTGGAGGAGAACTCCAAACAGGAAAGTGGTCAAGGACGAAGAGTTCGTTCAGAGCGGATAGCTGGGGATATGAATGGTGCGAAGAGTGCAAGGAAAGTTTTGTATAAACAATCCAATGATGGTAAAATAAGTCTTCATGGTAGAACTTTTGAGAAGAAGAGTATGAGCCAGAGGACGTCTGAAAAGCCAACAGAAATGTCCTTAAGGTCAACGACATTGGAGAAGTCTGAGAGTAGAAATGCTGTAAATAATGAGATGGGGCATTCTGACAGCGTAAGGCCCCGATTCACCCCTTATCGAGACGTTAAGAATTTGAATTATCAAAACTATGGGTTGCATAAAAAGATCCATGGCGCTGCAGAAGTTATTGATGATGAGTTATTGAAGAGCAAGAGGACGAGGGAGCGGGGCGTTAAAGAAACAAAAGAATATCGGAAAGAGTTTAGAGGTTTAAATGAGGCGAAGAGTAATAATCATATGAGGACTGAAAAGGATTACAGAGACAATGAAAAGTCCAACCACTCAAAGAGATCTAGTTATGGTCGTTTTAGGGATGGTTCCATGGTTATGAAGAGTGAAGGGCATAATTTTGCCAATTTTGTAGGAAAATATGACAGTTCTTCTACATTTGACAACATGAATACAACAGGGAAACTCAGAATAAGTAAAATGGAGGGTGTTGATATGGAAGGAAATCAACATAACCAATCTATTAATGCACAAGATTCTGATTTGTATACCTCAGGGGATGAAATTTACCATAAAGGAGGCAATAGGAGAAATGCCAGTTTTCATGACACCATGGGAGCAGAAAGCATAAGCTCAAGGGCTCTTATATTAACAGGAAGATCAAGTAGAACTCCCGTGTCTTATCATGGCGATTCAGAAGGAGAGATGGATGGTGTTGCATTAGAGGACAGAGCTGCTTTCAAGACATTCGAGGTATTCACAGATGTAAGAAACAGGCCACGGGTTTTGAGAATGGAAATGGAGGAGAGAATCCGGAATCTCGCAAAGTGGTAATTCCGGAGTAAAATTTATAAATTCTCTTTGACTTCTCTTGAAATATTTGTAAATTGCATGACCAATAACAAAAATAGATTCACATAAATTTCATTAATTTGTCTACTTTCTTCCTAAACTTCCCTCCTGAAATCATTAGTTTGATCATACCTGAACATTTAATTAATTAGAAGAATTTGACTTTTACTTTTTTTTTTGGCAAAGGTTGAATGCTAGTGATTTGAACATGCCAGAATGGCAGTTTTCAAAGATGATCCACAGCAGCAAAATCAAATTCTCAGAGCACTCCATCTTGAGAATTATTCAAATATTGGGTTCATTCGGAAATTGGAGACAAGTTTTACAAGTTATAGAGTGGTTCCACTCGCGTGAACGCTTCAAGTGTTATAAGAGCAGGTAGTTTTTACATCCATGATTTTAACTGTTTCTCGGTAATTTGGGATTCTAACATTATTTCGATTTTACATTTGGATCATCGCATTAATATCTAGTTTGAAATTTAAGATAGTGATGACAATAACTATCCTTTGTCCTGACAGTAATACACTAACCGTTTTATCTGTTCTACGTATTTCTCTTCTCCAAGCCAAAATAAGTTATTCTCTCCGTTGATATTTAAACAATCTTCTGGTTTGACCTCTGTAAGGCATTTGTTATACTTCAAATCTTCTCCTTCTCAGATACATCTATACAACTGCCCTGGATGTCCTTGGGAAGGCGAAGAAACCAATGGAGGCGCTGAACATATTTTATGCCATGCGGGTAAAGGATTTCATCATGATTGTCAATACTTAGTTTTTTTTGGAAGTATTCTTTGCAAGAAGAGTGATTAGATTTCAATTATTTGCAGCAAGAATTATCTTCATATCCTGACCTTGCAGCATATCATTGCATTGCTGTTACTCTTGGGCAAGCTGGTCTAATGAAAGAACTATTTGATGTTATCGATTGTATGAGAGCTGCACCTGTGAAGAAGTTTGACTTAGGTCCACTACAAAAGTGGGATCCACGTCTGAATCCAGACATTGTCGTATATAATTCGGTGACCAGCTTATCTTTTATAATAAGTTTATTTAAACATTTTTGGTATTTAAGACATCCACTTTGAGGCTTTGTTCGTCTAGACGGAGTTGTGCCCTTAGAATTGAAATTGGAGGGATGAGTTCCAATTCCATTGTTCGGGGACAAAATGAAGTAAGAAATTGGAAAATATCGAATTTTGTAGAATTTATCTCATGATAGTTTCAATTCCTTCGTAACAACGTCGGAATTGGCCATGATCGAAATTGGTTCCAATTCCAATTATGTCCAAATGAATGGAGCTTGAAAGTTATCTTTAAAATTGTTTTCAACTAGTAATAGTCAATTAAGTATTTCTTGCACTGTAGGTATTAAATGCTTGCGTTCACCAGAAGCAATGGGAAGGGGCGTTTTGGGTTTTGCAAGAACTAAAAGAACATGGTATAAGACCTTCAAGTACAACCTATGGCCTCATCATGGAGGTAATTTAGTTTACACAAAATGTGGCGAGCTACTATCCATTTTTATTATTTGAATAATGCTAATATTTGAAGATGAGTTACATCTTTATATTGATATTAATATTGTTTGAAGGTTACCTGTGCGCTGCTATCTCTGTAGTCGGGGGTTTTCTCTCTACACAAAACCACAACTCATTCTCTCCTTTATAAACCCAATAGGGCTTCTCTCTCTCTCTATATATATATATATATTGTTATGGGTCTTATTATTATTATTTAGTTCCATATATGCATTTATTATGTCATAAGAGAGGCGTCCTTATATGACGCATGATTGGTGCCGTGTCCTTTTTAGTCGTGTGTCCAAGTTTGTCGTTATTTCCTTTAGTGTTATTTCCTTTTTGATGTCGATTGTAAGTCTTATTTAAAGGACCTAGTGGGTCTTGTATCGGTATGCAAGAAATAAAGTCTATTTCCCAACCCTAAAGAGATCTTGGAAGCTCTCTCTCTCGAGCACGCCCCGCTTAGGCAGCCGCGGTCAAGGCTCCGTAGTATCTCCGCCTCCGTCTTCTCCACCTCCGGCTACTCTTCCGGCGACCTCCGAGTCGATCCATAACAACTTGGTATCAGAGACACTCCTCCCCTCCAGTTTTCGATCCAACGATCTCGGCTCCTCCGCCTTCGACACTCAAAGCCGCCGTCCGGGATCTTGGCCTCGTCGCCTTCCAGCAATCGCGCATCCACCTCGAGCCACCGTCCGGATTGCTCGTCCTGCATCGACGATCCCTGTACCAAAAGCACGTCGCAACAGCAGTCGGTCGATCGATCCGTCTCCCTGCGCATCTCCGTCTCCCTGCGCATCTCCACAGCCTTCTGGCACTCGCCGCTGCAACCTCCAGCGACAGCGCCTTCATCGACCCCGACAGCAGCCGACGCTACTTCAGCGACAACGTCCAGCCTATCGACACAAGTCCTCCAACCGACGCTCCTTCCAACGACTTTCGCTGCCCCACACGCCGACGCACGCCTCCAGCGACAACGTCTTCATCGACCCCGACAGCAGCCGACGCTCATTCCAGCAACAGCGCCCAGCCGGTCGACGCAAGTCCTCCAGTCGACGCCCTTCCAGCGACTTCCGCCCCCGTGGCCTTCGACAACGCCCTACCGCGTGCAATCGACATCCATTCCGCACTTCCGCCCGCTGCTTCGCTCATAAGGAAATACGCACGACGAATCCTCGACTGCTCGCTATTCCAGCCGGACCCACGCGCGGGATAAATAGGAATTGATTCCTAAAATTATTCTGCATTTATTTCTTATTAATTCTTAATTGAATTAATTAAGTAATCAAATTTGTGACGCCATCATTGGGAGACGACGTGGATCTCGATGCACCGCTCAAACAGTCGACTCCGAGAAATCTAGCCGTCCCGTCACCCGCTCCTTATCCCGTGCTAACTCCATCCACAATATGGGAGAATCGCAAGATTTTACGGCGGCTCTCCAGGACGTGCTGCATAAGGTTATGACCGCCATGGAAGCACGCTTTAGGGACACCGAAATCCGGCATCGGGACGACATGGACACTATCACTGCCAAACTTAATGAGCTGACCGCCTCCCTTCCCGTTGTTACTACTCCACCCACGGATCACGCCAACAACAGTCAAGTTCCGCCACCGCCGCTCATTCGCCACGAGCCACCACCACAGACCCTTGTTCGCCCTGAAGCGGCTATTCTGCCACGTTATACCCGCTTGGAATTTCCCACATACGATGGAAAAACTGATCCTTTGGGTTGGCTCACAAGGTGCGAACAATTCTTCGGCCATCAACAAACTCCGACAGTTGAACGGCTCCCTCCGGCCTCCTTCCACTTTCTCGATTCTGCCTTACTTTGGGCCACTCGCCTCCTCATTGATCAGCCGGGCCTAACGTGGGACGACTTCAAACAATTTTGCAGCATGCGTTTCGGCCCTCCCATCCGCAGCAACCCCCTTGGTACCTTCACAACACTACGCCAGACAGGATCCGTGGATGACTATCTGGACCAGTATCAACTTCTGCTGACACACGTCACACTTTCCCCGGAGATGCAGGTGGGCATCTTCACCGCCGGACTTCGTGATCGCCTGCGACTTGATGTCGAATTTGAGTCTCCTCCAGACTTAGTGACTGCTATGAGTCTGGCCAGGCTATGTGACCGCCGCCTCCAACTGGCATAGGAGGGATATCCACCCGTCAACAGGAACATTCAGCAGGACCGCACCGAGGATCATCCAGCCCCACCAATTCGTCAACTATCTCAGGCCGATATGATGAAACGACGCGCACAAGGCTTATGTTACAACTGCGACGAACAGTACACTCGCGGCCACAGGTGCAAACGACTTTTCTATCTGGAAGTCGAGGAATATGATGATGAGGGTGTCGGCTGACGCAAACACCATTGATCTCCCTCGAGCTTGAGGACAAGCTCAATTTGAAGGCCGGGAGAGATGTTATGGGTCTTATTATTATTATTTAGTTCCATATATGCATTTATTATGTCATAAGAGAGGCGTCCTTATATGACGCATGATTGTTGTCGTGTCCTTTTTAGTCGTGTGTCCAAGTTTGTCGTTATTTCCTTTAGTGTTATTTCCTTTTTGATGTCGATTGTAAGTCCTATTTAAAGGACCTAGTGGGTCTTGTATCGGTATGCAAGAAATAAAGTCTATTTCCCAACCCTAAAGAGATCTTGGAAGCTCTCTCTCTCGAGCACGCCCCTCTTAGGCAGCCGCGGTCAAGGCTCCGTAGTATCTCCGCCTCCGTCTTCTTCACCTCCGGCTACTCTTCCGGCGACCTCCGAGTCGGTCTGTAACATATATATATATATTGATGTAATCCTAGGTTTACAACCTCAGCGGTGACAATGAGGAAATTAGCTTGCAGTTCGTTATGCTCTCAATTCAGAGTAAATGACTGCTTTAAAGTTATAACCAAATTCCGCGAGGAAAATTCTCTCGTGCTTGCGGCTTGAACCTTAACACGGTTCGATAGTTCCACAGGCAAAAAGTACATACAATAACTTATGACAAATAACGACAATTGCGAATAATTAAGGAGATTTGGGCAAGCTTAGAATTATTTAAGAGAACCGATAAAATATGTTAATAATTTTACTTCGCGGAGGTTAAGTGGATTTTTTCGAGCACTACTCACTGTAGCTCCAAGGAGTTAGACTCACGGTCAAACTATAACGATCATCCATAACGCATTGTGGATATGGTGGAAGAGCGAAATCGAAGAGGGATGAGCCACTGGAAGGAAGGTCGGAGTCGACAGTGTCCTGTAGGGTTTTGCTAGAATGAACCGACCACTGTAGAAGAGTCGAAGTCGACAGTGGACCACTGGTCTTCATGATTTCTGTTAGGAAGAAGAAGCTGAAAGTGCACGTGTCGACGACGAACTCAGTGGGAGTCGTTATAAGAATTTGCTTCTGAGGTGCAGTTGCGTGCGTCGTTGATGATTGGAGAGGCAACCGCTCGCGAGAACCTGGCAGGAAACTTGTGGGACGAAGCTGATTGCTTGGGCTGACAGAGAAATTGAAAAGATTTCGATTCCTCTGAATAATGGCCTGCCTCCTTTAGGACTTTTGAGGGCTTCATACTGAAATTCTTCTTCTAATTACCTTATTTTTAATTACAACTTTCCAAAGAGGAATCATTTTCCTTTAATCATTTTCCCTTAATCCCTTTTCTTAACCGTGCAAAATGAATCACTTTCCTTTAATCACTTATTCTCCTTTATAAATAGTACACTTCCTTTAAAATTTTATTTGTTACTTAAATAATTTGAGCTTGCATTTCTCTCCTAAACTATTCTAAATTACCAGTCCTTTTTTTTTCATGGTCTTACTGATCAGTCAATCCAATAAGTCGTCTGCAAACATGAAACATGCACGTGCGAAAAACAACATACATAATAATATAATGCGGAAAATAGAAAATGAAAATACTAAAGCGCATCGCCAGATGCGACCTAGGGTGCATCATATACATATATATTCCAATTCTCTCATTCAAGCCAGATCCGTGAAATTTGATGTGCCTAGCTTTAGTGAATATGTCTGGTGAGTGATGATTTGCCATCACATACTTTATTGAGATCACACCCTGCATAAATTTTCTCTTACAAAATGACAGTCTACTTCAATGTGTTCTGTACATTCATGAAACACGAGATTTGACGCAATATACATTAATGCTTAATCTTATTATCACACCAATTCAAAGGCAGATTTTCCAATATAGCCCAATTTTTCCATTAATTGCTTAAGCCACATATGTTCACAAGTGGTACGAGACATAACTCTATAATCCAATTCGATGCTTGATCATGAAATGGTATGTGCTGTTTCTTGTTTTTCCAGGATACTAAATTTTCTCCCACAAAAACACTATCATATTGTAGATCTCCTATCAAATGGTGATCCGACACAATCTGCGTCAGAGAAGCTAATAGGAACTTGAAAGAGAATGCTTGAATTAATGAACCGCGGATACAATCCGGAGCAAGCTCCGATCAACTCTCAGAGGCTGGTTCCTTCAAAGAACTTCTCTCTAATGAGAGCCCAAAAGACTAAGGATCCGAAGATGACCTAACTCCCCAAAACCACCTCCTTATATAGGGAGGGAGGGGGGGGGGGGGGGGGGGAGGGGGGGAGGGGCTCACATCAACCCTAATAACATTTAAAGAAAATACTAATACTAATAATAATAATGATACGAGCGTGCGCGTAACAATACACCCCGTCAGAAAAAAGACCTTGACCCCAAGACCGGCCCGCCGCCCGCCGATCAGTAATGATATGCACGCGTTTGGGATATCGTCGATGTGCCCCGGGGGTCTCCTGGTAGTCCTCCTGAGAGCAGCAGGGCGTCAAAGTCGGCGGCGGTGAGCGCGGCCACGTCGTCGCCGATGAGGACCCGACACTCCTTCACCGAGCACGCATGACCAGGAGAGTAGGGTTGCTTGCAGCGGATGCACAGACCCTTGCTCCGTAAGTCGTTGTACTCCTGATTGGCCAGGCGGTGTGTAGGGAGATGCCGAGTGTTGGTGGGGCCCATAATTGGTGGCCGAGGTAGGGGAGGTGGCAGAGGTGGAGGTTTGGGATGGGTCGAGAAGTAGGGTTGGGAGGGATGCTTGGAGGAAGGTGATGGGTACGGAATGTCGCCGGACGTCGCGAGGAATTCCGCCTCCACAAGGGGGGAGAGGTTGATGACTTGGTTGACCGTTAATGGTTTGAGTGTGCGGAGACGGGAGCGAAAGTGGGGTTGCAAACCGTTCATGAAGAACCCTAAGTAATGGTCTGGGGGGAGTCCGGAACATGAGTGACCAATTCCACGAAGACATCAATGTACGAGTCAATGGAGCCGGTGTGACGGACCCCGCAAAGTCGCTCGATCATGGGGCCGGAGTAGCGGTCGTTATACCGCTGAATCAGGGCCTCAGTGAGATCTGTCCAGGTGAGGGCGGGAGAGGTCTGGCGGAGGCAACGGACCTAATGGAGGGCAGACCCTTCCATGCCGATAAGTGCGGTGGAGACCCGTTGCGCCGGAGGGGTCTGGTGGATGTCGAAGAACTGTTCGGCGCGGGCAATCCACCCAAGGGGGTCAGTCCCGTTGAATGTGGGGATGTCAGGTCCACGTTACGGTGGAGTAGGTAGTTCCACCACTGCGGGTGTATCGGGGATCGTAGTGCTGGGTGATCCCACAACAGAGGCGGCAGGAGGCCCAGAGTGCTGGCTGGGCTGTAAGTTCTGGAGCATGGTCAGAATCGAGGCGAACTGCTCGGTCTGTGCCTCGAGACGGGTGTTTATGGTGGCGAGGGAGTGTTCGAGGGCTTCCACGCGAGATTCCATCCGACTCTTTGGCATATGAGGACGACTGCGCCGAGCTGGAGGTTGGCAGAAGAGTAGGCGGAAGCGTAGCAACGTAAGGAACTGGGGGTGAGCAGCGGACGATCGGTCCTTATCGATCGGTACGTCAGATCGATTGGGTGAGGCGGAGCGAGCGGTGCTGAGGCGGCTGGACGCTGGTGATCGAGAGGCCGTCAGATCGGATCGCGGAAGGGCTGAGTCGAAGGGCTGGCGGTCCGTCGGTGAGATCGTATCACTGGACGTGGAGTCGAAGGGTTGGCGGACCGTCGGAGCGCGGAAGACGACGCAACGCTGAATCGAGGCGACGAGGCACTGGACGCTGTCGATTGGATCGCGGAAGGCGACAAGGCGCTGGACGCTGTCGATCGGGCTGGCGGGCCGTCGGATCGCGGAAGCTGTGCGGCGCGGATCGCAGAAGTGGGTTGGAGGAGCTCGGACAGCGGAGAGAAAGACTCCGGCGGCTGCAACAGCGGGCGGAGCGGCAGGTCGGACCAAATAATAGGAACTTGAAAGAGAATGCTTGAATTAATAAACCACGGATACAATTCGGAGCAAGCTCTGGCCAACTCTAGGAGGTTGGTTCCTCCAAAGAGCTTTTCTCTAATGAGAGCCCAAAAGACTAAGGAGTCAAAGATGACCTAACTCCCCAAAACCACCTCCTTATATAGGGAGGGGGGGGGGCTCACATCAACCCTAATAACATTTAAAGAAAATACTAATACTACTAATAATAATGATACGAGCGTGCGCGTAACAAAAGCCTTTTATCCTAAAGTTTCTTATACCCTTATATATAATGCATACTCCCGGAGTCCCCTTAAAGTATCTCAAATTACTGATAACAACATCCATGTCAGGAGTTCTCCGTGTTTCCATAAACTGACTAATTAGACTAATAGGAAACATGATATCGAGTCTCATAATAGTAAGATAGTTTAATTTTCCTACTAATCGTCTGTACTTGTTGGATTCTCATCAAGTCTCATTCATCTTTCATCAATTTATTGTTTGGATCCTTCGAGTTTTTTTCTACATGTTTGCATCCAAGCATTCCTGTTCCAGTTAAGAAATGCATAATATATTTCATTTGCATTAAACTTATGGCTAAAGAGGTACAAACAACTTCTATGCCCAAAAAATATTTGAGCTTACCAAAATTTTTATTTTGAAAGTGATCATGAGGTATGCTTTTACTTTGGAAATCATTTTGATGCCCCCTTGTGATCCCAATATCATCCATGTATACCGTCAGAATAACCCTTCCTGTGTGTGTTGATAGAAAATAGAATGATCCACCTTGCATCTATGGAGTTCCAGTCTGCACCAACATGCTTGAGAATCTTCCAAACCAAGTTGGAGGGGATTGCTTAAGTTCATGTAATGAATTTTTGAGCTTACACCATACCAAGATACTTCCCCTGAGCAATTAAACCAGGTGGTTGCTCCATGTTGACTTTCTCCTCAAGGTCACCGTGAAGAAAATCATTAGTGATATCAATTGAGCAAGGGGCCAATGATTTGTCGTAGCGAGGGATATGATAACACAAATAGAGGTCATTTTTACAACGAGAGAAAATGTTTGATCATTGTCTATCACATAGGTTTGAGTGTTGCCCTTTGCAAACAGTTTGACTTTCAGTCGAGTAATGGACCCATCTGGATTCATCTTGATAACATACACCCATCTGCACCAAACTACGAATTCGCCTCTTGGTAAATACACCAGATTCCACATGTCATTAGTATCCAAGGTAGTCATTTCGTTCACCATTGTTTGTTTCTATTCAGAATAAGATAGAGCGCGTTGAACAATGTTAGGCACATAGAAGAAAGCAAAGCAGTCAAAAGACATGATATTTGGGAGATAAAGAGTCATAAGTGATATAATTTTAAATACGATGACGAGGACAAGTGTGGGATCAAACCTTTGCAACGTGGGTTCATATGGTAGTAGAGATGAATCTAGTGTAATAACAGAAGCATCCTTACATATTTCCTTTCAAGAGTAGGTGTGAATGACCGAAGGTCCTTCATTATGATTCTCTTTCTCCACATGGTCAACCTTAGTATCATGAAGTATAGTGGACTTGGTAGTAATGGGCAACTGTGTAATAGTAGATTCAAATGTCACATGCGAAGTTGCACAAAAGAGAGATCATAATCAAATTCATGAAGTTGATGCGAGGATGCACTTCGTGAGTATGTGGAGTTAAAGAAGGTGACAACATGACATATAAAGTATCTTTCAAGGACGAGAATTTAACACAACTGTTTTGACTTCGTGAATATCCCAAAAAGATGCAATCAGTAGTTAGTGAGTTAAGTTTGTCCCTTCCTGGATCAATATTGTGAACAAAGCTAGCGCATCCAAAAATATGAGGAAGATGAAAAAATATTTCTTAGAGAAACACACGATAAAGAGTGTAATTATTAAGAATAAAGGAAGACATCTGATTAATTAAGTAACAGGAAGTAAGAACAACATCAGCCTAATACGACATATGAACATTTGTGTGGAACATTATAGACTTAATGACTTCAAGAAGGTGACGATTCTTTTCCTATCCAATACCATTTTGAGCAGGAGTGAGCGCAATAAATCTCAATTAAAATACCATGTCTTGATAGATAATCGTGAAATAGTTTGGATTGTTTATACTTTATACTTTTGAGCATTATCACTACTGAGAGTTTTAATGGTGTTAAACTTATTTTGAATTTCAGCACAAAAAACAGTGAAAGCTTTGTGTAAATCCGAACAAGTATGGAACAAAAACACTCAGGCAACACGAGAGAAATCATCAATAAAGGTAACAAAATATCTCATATCATTTAAAAAAAGCAATGTGACATGGACTTGATACATCACTATGAATAAGTTCACATGGACCTGATACTACACACATCGATGCTTCCCATACTCACAGGGCTCACATTCTAGTTTAGACACAGTAGAAAACTGAGGAAACATCAATTTCATTCTAGACAGAGATGGATGACCATGGCAGTAATGGAGCTGCAAAATGGATGTAGATGCATGACATACAATAGAAGGAGCCATGTCTAAATAGTATAGCCCACCAGATTCAATCCTCATACCAATCTGTCATTCCCTCCTTCAGGTTGTATGACACAAGTAAGAAGAAAAGTTGGAGAGCAATTTAAATCATTAGTGAGTTTGCTAACAAATAAAAGGGCAGACCGGTGCACAAAGGCATCCCCGCGCAGTGAGGGTCCGGGGAAGTGTCCCACCACAAGGGTGAAATGTAGGCAAACCTTACCTTGCATTTTTGCAAGAGGCTGCTTCCAGGACTCGAACCCGTGACCTCAAGGTCACCACGACAACACCTCAACCAGTGCGCCAAAGCTCCCCTTCTGCTAACAAATAAAAGACTTGAAAGAAATTTAGGTACATAAAGTACCTGGAAAAATCTAAACCAGTCTATGAAGTAGCAGTTCCAATACCCCTTACATGAGAGATGGAAACATTAACAAGAAGATTATGAGGAAAAGATGTGTTAATGACATTAGGCATACAAGAGAAAAGACTTGTATTACTTGTCATATGATCAGATGCATACAAGAGACAAGGATTTGGATTACCTATCATATAAGAGAAAAGACATGGATTACATGTCATGTGATCAGAGGAACCCGAATCGATAATATAGGTATGCAAAATAGAAGAAACATAGGTGGTGGGATTACCTGAGTGGACATATGTAGCCGTAGGATCAGGCAACCGATCCTGACCTTGTAGGAGTTTAGTATACTTTTCTCGGCTGATAGATTAAGTATCAGATTCAGATGTATCAACTATAATTGCATTTGCATCTCTCGTAAGTGTCCTTCTCTTTGACTGCCTTTGACATCTTGAATTGCTAAAGCAGAGTGATCTGTCTTAACACTGCCAGCAATGAGAGTCTCTAGATACACAAAGAATCCTTGAGAATGCTTCCGCAGTCGTCTGTTATGATGGAGGAAGGGAGAGAACGAAATAGAGGGGGAAGACTAGAGAAATTACGACTAGGGTTAGGGAGGAGAGGAAAAGAAGAAGGATACATGAATAATATGCTTGTTAGTTCATCCAAGAAGGGTCCCGGGTTATTTATAGACCCGGGACCAAGGGGGCCGGCCGGCTCCCCCCATAGGGGCTGAACCAGTGTGGTTCAGCCCCATATCTTCTATTTAATGTTGTTGGGCTGAACCGGATGGTTCAGCCCGGTCTTTCTCCGCGATATCGTTTGGCCTTCGCGCATAATGACGCCCTCTGAAACGTATCGCATCTGGAGGCGTAACATTCCCCTCCCCATCAAGAACCAGCTTGTCCTCAAGCTGGAAGTCTGGAACAGCTCTCTGAACTCGAGGAGGTCAACCCAGGTGTTGTGTGCGGCCGATAAATTCTTCCATTTAACTAGAACCTCAGGACGATATTCGGTGCCGCGCTTCTTCTATTTGGATAGTAAGATCTCCTCTGGTATGAGACGCAATTCCCCGGATGTCGTGGCTTTTGACAGGAGAGGGATAACCTGAATAGCGTCACCCAGTTTCCTTTTCAGCAGAGATACATGAAAGGTCAGATGGATGCGCGAGCCCTCCGGAAGTGCGAGGGTATATGCGACTGGACCCACCCGGTGGGTGGTGCGGAACGACCCGTAGTATCATGGTGCCAACTTCTGATTTGCTCGGCGGGAGACGGAGAGCTGTCTGTAAGGCTGAAGGCGAAGGAAAACCTCGTCGCCAACCGAGAACTCCCGCTCGGTCCGATGTTTATCTGCTTGAACTTTCATCCTGTCCCGAGCTGCCCGGAGATTGTCACGAAGGAGTGCCATGGTCCTATCCCTGTCCCGTAGTGCACGATCAATCGCCAGAAGGGCCGTGCTGCCCGCTTCGTAGGTGCCAAGAGAAGGAGGTGGGCGCCCGTAGACCGCCTCAAAGGGTGTGAGCTTGTTGGCAGTATGATACGAAGTATTATAACAGTATTCTGCCCAGTGTAGCCAGCGAGTCCATGACTGTGGCTCATCCATAACAAAGCATCGGAGGTACGTTTCCACCCCCCGGTTGAGCACCTCAGTCTGTCCATCTGTCTGGGGGTGATTGGTCGTACTCATGCGCAGACGTGTGCCCTGCAATCGAAAGAGCTCTCTCCAGAAATTGCTGACGAACACCGGGTCACGATCAGAGATAATCGACCGAGGAATGTCATGCAACCGTACAATTTCTTTAGCAAAAAGGTCGGCCACCGATTCACCAATGTAAGGATGGCTTAAGGCGATGAAATGCCCATACTTTGACAACTTATCCACTACGACCAGAATCACCGATTTCCCCTGTGATTTGGGTTAAACCGTCAATGAAATCCATGGAGATCATCTCCCAGATGTGTTGCGAAATCTCCAAAGGTGTAAGTAAGCAAGTCGGTGAAGTCATCTCATATTTCTGCCGCTGACAGACCTCACACTATTGTACGAACTGCTGCACGTCACGACGTAATCCCTTCCAAAATACATTGGCTCGCAGTCTCTGAAGAGTCAGGAGCACCCCTGCGTGGCCCCCTGTCGGCGAGGAATGGAACTCGTGGAGCATGACTATCTTCCACGCTGAGGAGGTCGGGATAACAACCTTGCCTTTGTAGTAAAGGTGTCCGCCTTGGAGCTAGTAGCCTGGTAGGGTCGTCTGACCCTGTAGTAGCGCCTCCCGGATGGGTCAGAGCTCGGGGTACCGTTGGACCTCCTCCTGTATGTCATCGAGTGAGTCTATCAGGGGCCCTGAGATGTGATCCATGGTGCTCTCTGGAAGACGGGACAGGGTGTCTGCGGCTACGTTTTCCTTCCCTTGCTTGTACACAATCTCATAATCTTACCCCAGAAGTTTGGTCAACCAATTTTGCTGGAGGGGAGAGGCCAAACGCTGCTCCAAAAAGTGCTTTAGGCTCTGATGATCTGTCCGGACCTTTAAGTGGTGTCCCAGCAGGTATGGTCGCCACAAGGCCACGACATGCAGGATGACCAACATCTCCTTCTCGTACGTGGATAAGCCCAGAGTTCGCGGGGCTAGAGCTTTGCTAAAGTAGGCCAGGGCCTTCCCTCTTGCATCAGGACCGCGCCAATACCGACCCCAGATGCATCAGTCTCCAATACAAACTCTTTGCTGAAATCTGGGAGGGCTAGGACCGGAGTAGTCGTCATGGTCCGTTTAAAAGCCTAAAATGCCTCCTCTGCATCCTCGTGTCAGACAAAGGCCTCCTTCTGGAGCAACTGTGTGAGCGGCCGTGCGAGCTTGCCATAATCCTTCACGAATCTGCGGTAATAGCCCGTGAGGCCCAAAAAGCCCCGTAAAGCCCGGACCGTCGCGGTCGAGGCCAAGAAACCATACTCTCTATCTTGCTGGGGTCTGTCCGTACTCCTTGGGCCGAGACCAAATGGCCTAACTACTCCACCTTTGCTTGTCCGAAAGAACACTTGGACATTTTGGCGTAGAGCTGATGCTGGCGTAGTATGGTGAAAACCTGTGTCACGTGCTCGAGATGCTCCTCCCAACTGCGGCTGTAGACTAAGATATCGTCGAAGAAGATCAACACTGAACGTCGTAGGAGCGATCTGAAAATCTCGTTCATCACGGCTTGGAACGTGGACGGAGCGTTGGACAACCCGAAGGGCATCACCAGGAACTCATAGTGCCCATCATGTGTCCGGAACGCCGTCTTGTGTATGTCTTCCTCCTTCATTTTGATATGATGATAGTCAGATCGCAGGTCCAGCTTGGTGAAGAGCCACGCTCCGTGCAACTCATCCAGTAGCTCCTCGATCATGGGGATAAGAAATTTATCTTTGATGGTAGAACTGTTCAGGCTGCGATAGTCCACGCAGAACCTCCACGACCCATCCTTCTTCTTCACCAGGATGATGGGCGAAGAAAAAGAACTTGTGCTCGGCCGGATGATTCCGGTCGCTAGCATTTCTCGGACACTGCGTTCGATCTCCGCCTTCTGTATATACGGGTAACGGTATGGTCTGACGTTGGTAGGCTCTGCTCCTTCTTTCAACTGGATCCCGTGATCTCTAAACCTCGGTGGGGGGAGGCCCTGAGGCTCCTGGAACACGTCCTCGTACTGGGACAGTATATGCTGCATCTGGTCTGGTACCTCGGAAGTGTGTTGCGCTGACTGAGCGTGCCCCATGACCATGGTCAACGTGCTTCCCTGCTCCTCCAATCGGGCCAGACTCTTGAGCGAGATCTCCTTTAGGGGAGATGTCCAAAGGACGTGCAAGCAATAGTCCCTCCCCTGCTGGGTGAACTCCATGGTCATGCGCTCCCAATCAGTGGTGACTCGCTTCAACTGACGCAGCCACTGGAACCCAATACCATGTCGGACCCTCTGATGGGAAACAGATATATATATCAGTACGACAGGTGTATCCCTGTATCTGTATCTCGACGCTCTTCATGACCCCTTCACATTTCAGCTTGCTCCCATCGGCCACCATCACCTGAAAGGCCGCTCCTTGATCCACTGTATGCCCCACTCGAGCAACCACCGTCGGGTTGATGAAGTTGTGGGTGCTGCCGCTGTCAATCAAGATGGTCACTTTCTCTGACCGCACCTTCCCTGCGATGCGTAAAGTGAGAGGAGTCCTGCATCCTTCCATAGCTTGGATAATACTCCAAACTCTGTCAAGTCCAGCTCTTCTTCCACGGTCTCCGCCAATGTGTCCTCTTCCTCTTCCTCTTCTCGCAACATGAATACTTGAACCTTCTGACATTTGTGGCCCGGTCCATATTTCTCGTCGCAATTGAAACATAACCTTTTCTCCTTCCTAGCCTGCAGCTCAGGCCAGGTCACCCGAGTCACCGTCGGCCGTCCCGTCACCGGAGGGTCTCGCCTGACGGTCGATGGCGTCGTGACAACCCGTGTAATAGCCCGATTTCTCTGTCTGTTGAACCGTTCCTCCTGAATCCGGGCCATGCTAATGGCATGACTCAGGCTGCGGGGCATATAAGCATGCACCTCGTCTCGTAAGAATTCCTTCAGACCAGACACAAAACAGCTCAGGAGTGCCTTTTCTTCCCATTCAACCCGATTGACCAGCCGTTCAAACTCGGTGCGGTACTCTGTTATTGTGCCCTTCTGTCGAAGCTTCTGCAGCATTGCCTCGACGTCTTCATATTCCAGTGGCCCGATTCAAGCGGAGAACGCTTCCACGAGCTCCGTCCATGGGGCGCATACTCGACCGCGCTGAAACCATTTGGTCCACTGGTAGGCGTCGTCTTCCAGATGGAAGGCCACCAACTGAACTCACTGCTCCTCTGGAATCTCCTGGTAACTGAAGAACAATTCTGCTTTTTGCACCCACTCCAAGGCGTCACCGCAACCTCGGGAACATGCGGGTTCTTTTTGGCTGCATGTAAGCCCTTTGGTTCAACTGACCGTGTCCCGCGAGCTCCTGTCCTGGCGCAACTGGTCGTCGATGCTCCATCGGGGCAATGGGAGGCCCCTGAGGTCCGGGATGGTAAATGCCTCCGCGACCATCACCCATGTGTTGCCCCCCTCCTTGATGGATGGCTGTTGGAGGGCGCTCGAATCCTTGATTTCCGTTTCCGATCCCCGTAGGTGGGCCGTATCCCCTTGGAAGTGGTAGAATTCCGTTGACTCCTCCGATTCGAGCACCTGGTGCTCTGTTGGGCTGCAGATATCCCGTTGGTGTTTCAGAAGGTCGCAGATTAGGCGTATAGCACGTGCCGGCCCCAATCTAGGCCGTCGGAGGTGGACCTAGGGCAGACGGCCCGTTCCTGGCTTCCGCACCCCGCCAGTGGCTCAAGTGGTATTCCCCCGTGTTGCCCCACCTGTCGATGGTTGCGCCAGCCACGGCCGGCGGCATCGGCGCTCCCCAAGCCCCCTCGTGGCGCTGTCTGGTGTTCCGTGGTACTTCGACCCCTGTCCAGGCGCCGGATGGAATTTCAGTTCCGTGGGCTGTCGATCCCGTAGGAGGTCGGCTTGATTCCGCTTGAAAGAACTGTTGCCGAGGGCCTTCCCCCATCCCGTGAGATGTCGGCGGCTGAGTTGAAGCCTCGACCTCAGAGTCGTCGCTCGCCGTCGATTTCGCTTTCAAATTTTGAGTGAGGAGGGCTTTGATCTCCTCCATGCGAGCGTCAAAACGCTCTTCCAGATTTTTTGTGGATGATTTCACTTGCTCTTCGATCGCCGCCACCGTATCCGTCAATCCCACGTAGTTCTCTTCGATGGCTGCCAAACGGGCGTTCTCGGCTTCGGAGCACGTTACCATGGTCGCAGGAAGGACTCTCTGATACCAATTGTTATGATGGAGGAAGGGAGAGAACGAAATAGAGGGGGAAGACTAGAGAAATTACGGCTAGGGTTAGGGAGGAGAGGAAAAGAAGAAGGATACCTGAATAATAGTTCATCCAAGAGGGGTCCCGGGTTATTTATAGACCCGGGACCAAGGGGGCCGTCCGGCCCCCCCATAGGGGCTGAACCAGTGTGGTTCAGCCCCATATATTCTATTTATTGTTGGCGGGCTGAACCGGATGGTTCAGCCCGGTCTTTCTCCGCGGTATCCTTTGACCTTCGCGCATAGTGACGCCCTCTGAAACGTATCGCATCTGGAGGCGTAACATCGTCATCTTGGCAATATCTCCCAATAGCTGTGACCGAATGGTTTCAAACTTTGGTCCAAGACCTTCCAAGAAAATCATAATCCGTAGTCACTCTCGTTGTTGTTGCATAACTCTTACATCCACAAAGATATGGAGAAGAGTGTTCAGTTCTTCAACAAGTTTACTGAATTCACCAACATATTCCTATATAGACTTGGAATCCTTTTCAAGTTTGTTTAATGTATATGATAAGTCATAAATTCCACTCAATTTACTGCTTCTCAAATCTAGTAATGCGAAATTGTTCCATACAACCTTGACCGTTATGTAATGATCATACCTGATACCACAGACCGAGGGTTCCATACAATCCCACTCAGACTCGCAATTTGACTATCTTCTTGTTCTCATATATTTGATCCGACGGTACCATGAGCTGAAGGTACTTAAATTAGATCTACTCTCTTACCCTTCCAGTTAAGTACTTGAGGACAGGATTTTTCCATCCATTAGCTGAGATCGATTCATTGCGGTAATCCTCCATCATCAATTCTTTAGACATCTCATTCTTGGAGTAAGACACAAAATTACCTCTGAAGTTGTAAGCATGATTGCAATTCCAGCAACATGATAGCTCTGGAAACAGATATATAAAAACACGAGAAAAACAACACAGAAAACAATAGAGAAAATACCCCAACAGGCAGTCGATCTACTACAGAAAATGCAGGAAACAACACAGAAAATAATGCTCAGTAGTAGATTGAAGATGATCCAATCGACGAAGTCGATTGACGACAGAAAATGCAGGAAACAACACATAAAACAATGCTCAGTAGTAGATTGAAGATGATCCAATCGATGTAGTCGATTGACGACGATGCAGTCAATCCAGATAATTGAGGACATAACCTCTGGACTAAACGATAATAGGTGCGGTCGATCCAGTCGATCGACGATGAAAAATGGAAGCTCTAGATCGACGTACACACTGACAAGAACAAGCACTATTAGCAGCCAGAGAGACGACGCACTAATGCACGCTCTGATACCATGTTTGCAGGTTACATGTGCTCTACTATCTCTGTAGTTGGGAGTTTTCTTTCTACAAAAAGCCGCAACTTACTCTCTCCTTTATAAACCCGTTGGGACTTCTCTAATACTGATATGTTTATATATATTATATTCCAATAAATATGATCATTTTTGAACCCTCTATGTAAAAGCTTTAAGCTAATATAGCATCCATAATGGAGATTCTGCACTCTTTGAGATGCTTTCAAACATGCTATTCTACTTTTTCTTCATCTGTTGATGTTGCTTGCTTTGTTACTATGAAAGCCATACCAAGTTTGGCTTTATGAATTCTTTTCCACATCGCCATTTTCGTAGATTTATTTTTATGTTATAGCTTGGGGACTATATGGGTTCCTGCTGATCCCCTGCCCCAAACCGCCGCCCAATCTAGGGCTATTTCCGCTGCCTCTAGTCCCACGCCCCTCCTTTCTGCTACAACCGGGGGCCATACTCTCTCCAGGAACCTGAAACCCCTCCCGAACAACGTCCAATCCTTCATCCAGCTCCCTCCCGCCCAGATCCCATATACCAACCACCCCCATTCCAGGTTCAGCCACCGAACTATCGTCCTACCTCTCCAAACAACCACAATCCCTCTCCGACAGCTCCCACACAGCAGCATCTTCACTTCCGGACAGCCACCGCCACATCGGAGCTTCCTCACCACCACCGACATAAATTACTTGGTGAGTTTTTTACTTCTACTGTTCATTTCTTCACATTGTATGAATATCTTGTTTTTTTAGTAATATTTGTCTTAAATTAATTTGATTGTCGTATCTCTTTATTGATGTGCAAAATTTATTCGCTTTGTATTTCAATTTCAGGCACTCTTAATTAATTTCGCAATAGTCGCTTAATTACTAAACTTGAATGTTTGTGCTTATTTGAGATTAAAAGCACGAGAATTGTAAAATTAATATTGTTTAATTAATTGCACGTGGGACATACTTGCATGATTGAGATGTCACGTTTGCATTAGAGTTTATGTAGTGATTTTTTGTTCATTGGATTGCGTGTTGCTTATGTGCTTGCATTCTTCCGCATTTTCATTATAGGGTTCGTCAACGGTCCATTGTATTCATCGCGTGCTAATTCACATTGCATGCAGGGTTAGGGAATCGCTCGATCGCGCCCACCTATAGATTCGTCCTGCGTCACATTGTTTATTTACTTCGGAATTCTACTTGATTATGATTTATTGTGTATTATCTTTTATAATATTTATTATTGCAAGGCTCGTGCCAGTCCATTGTTTAGTGCATATAGAGTCGCAACTAGTCTAAATAGCTTCACATAGAGCCTTTCCTACATCATAGGGCGTTTAAAAATTAATCATCCCTTAATCATCATAATTCCAAATTACCCTAATTAAGATCTGTGGCCACGATTTAGGATGAATCATGAAATAGGTAAATTATTTGCAAAATCAACATAAATAGTTTTACTTAGATTAAAACTTTGATGCCAAAAACATATTCGTTCTAGTTTAAAAAAGAAAATCTATTTCCCTACATTAATGCCTTCAATTGACGTCATTCACTATGCACAAATGATGAAGATGTTTGGGTGGGCTATAGATGCATTGGAATAAAAAGTTTGGCAACAGCTTTTTCTTTTTCATTTAATCAATATGGGCAAGGGAGCCAAGTTTTAATTGAAAATTTTGATGTACTAGTGTCCATACTTATAACATGAGATTCAGTTGACAAAAACTTGCAAAAAGCTTATTAACCGATGTAGTTACCTGATTTTGGTGGTTCTGCCTTTAGTTTTGACCAAAGCTTGTCCATTTTGTTCGTTAATTATAAAAATGATATACTTCAAATGCAATTATCCAGTAAGTTGATGAAAGCTATTGTTAATTTCGTTTATAATACGTCCCTACAGTTCGATATTTTAGGGAAAGGTAAGTAGTTTCAAAATAAGTAAGGACAATAGTTTAATCTAGTATTCTTATAAAAACAATGACCTGGCCTTATGCTGAGGTAGTATTACTAGTGTTATTAAACGTTAGCATGTCACCATACTGAGTTCATGATGAACCTGCAAGTACTGCTAGGATTTAGGGTAATTATTGTTCTTATTTGCAAAATTTAGGAACTAGTGCTTATTTTCATCAAGCGACCAAACTACAGTGTGTATATTATGCTAATATCTCTTCTTATACTTGACTCGGCTTGTTTGCGTGACATATTTCTTGAAGTAAAGTAGGGTAACTATTGTCCTTGTTGTCCCCTGAATTAGTTATCATAATATCTCTTGTTATACTTTACCTGGGTCGTTTCATGTTTGCATAAAAAGGGCAGCCCGGTGCACGAAGCATCCCCGCGTAGCGAGGGTCCGGGGAAGGGTCCCACCACAAGGGTGAAATGTAGGCAAACCTTACCCAACATTTTTGCAAGAGGCTGCTTCCAGGACTCGAACCCGTGACCTCAAGGTCACCCGGCTTGTTTGCATAATGCAAAATAATTGACTTAGCCCCATGTAAAGGCCAATTGTTGGCATATTTAGTTTAGTCTCACACCTTGGTTTGAAGTTGAGATTTTACTCCTCCTTCCTATATATTTATGTACAAATTCTTGTATTCATGATGAAGTAGAAAGAAATAAACCCTTTTTCCTTTTTGTATTTCTACACGACATATTTCTCTAACTAAAGTAGGGTAATTAAAATCCTACTCGTCCTTTATATTAGTTATCATATCATGGTCATTACATTATACATTGAATATTGGCTAAGAAATTAGATTATATCTACCAATGATTCTCAACAGGTGATGCTTGAATGTGGGAAATACAACTTGGTTTATGAGTTCTTTTGGAAATTGCAAAAGAATTCCATTCCGGGCGCTTTAAATTATAAAGGTACGAGATTAATCTAAAATGTTCTTAAATCTAATTTCTCTGCCATTGACGATGCATATTTTCTTCAGTACTTGTAAATACTTTATGGAGAGAAGGAAAAGTAGAAGATGCTGTACAGGCAGTGAAGGATATGGAAAGACGTGGAATAGTTGGCTGTGCCAGTCTATATTATGACATTGCTCGTTGTCTCTGCAGTTCAGGAAGATGTGAAGAAGCTCTGCATCAGGTTTGCGCTTTTACGTCATATTTAGGATATGCTTTGCAAATCTATTTTGTGTTTTACTCAAATAAATTGTATGGCTATTTGGAAGTTATTGCTAAGAATGCTGCCTAAAAAAATTAAAATTATATATTGTTATACCGATATTGGTTTGTTAGAGGACTGAAAATGACATCATTTTAATATTCTGATAATTAATTAGTGCAGTGTTTAGACCAAATGATGTAACCAAGAATTCGTAAAGGCCCTGGTGTGTTTGGAAAAATATTTTTTGAATATCATTCTTTTTCCTTAATATCCAACGGTAACCATGTAGCTCTTTGATGGAGATCGTCAACCCACATACGTTTATTCCCGCAAGAGACGGTGATATGCTTCCCGTTTGGACGATCCGAGTCCATGAATATGTTCGGATGGTCGTTGCGAGTCTATTTCATGTACTTATTTATTATTTTCGAGATGCACGATGCACCATCCTTCGACGGTCACCTGGATCCGAAGACATTTAACGATTGGCTCCTGGACATGGATCACTACTTCGAGTGGTATGACACGAGTGATGGTAGAAGAGTGCGGTTTGCTAAGATGAAGTTACATGAGCATGCTAAGATTTACTGGACGAGCCTTGAGAGATCTCTTGACCGGGTTAGATATTACCCCATCACCCGATGAGCTGAAATGAAACAACGGCTGAAAGAGAAACACCTTCTTGCCTCCCACAGAGTTCAACTTCTAGATCAGCTCTATGCCCTTCGGCAGGGGACCCTATCCATTACCGAGTACATGTCACGATTTGACAATTTAATGGTGAGGAGCGATTTTTTAGAGGACCTCATTGCGGTCGCCTCTCGCTTTCGGGCCGGACTCAGATCCGATATCTGAAGGGAACTGATTCTCCATAGAGTAGAGACGGTCGAGCAGATGTTTCAGCTCACTCTTGAGTATGACCGGTACTTGCGCGCCACGGGCTCGAGGCAGGTCACCCCCATCGACCTGATACTTCTACATTTAGGAGGCCCTCCCCGACCACTACCACTATCGTTGCGCCCCCTCGCATTCCCACTGATGTGAAGGGCAAGACAATTATTCCTGGTGGCCTGAGCCGAGAGGGGGGGTGTCCAGTGATGCTCTGGCAGAGGGTACATGGTTGCACAATGCTTGACTAGAAATTTACTGATTGAAGAGGGTGAGCCTAAAACTGAGGCTGAGGACACACCCATTGAGGAGATTACAGACACCGTGGAGGACGCGTGGGAGAGCGACGCTGAGAGGTAATTGGAGCTTGGAGTCATCAGACGCCTTTTACACACCTCTCATGTAGGGGACTGCCACCATACTAATATTTTCTACAAATATTTTCCTAGCGCAGAAGGTCCCTGCAAGCTCGTTATCAATATTTTCGCTAAGAAGGGCCTAAAGCGTATGCAACATGCAAGGCAAGTCACCCCTACCGTGTCCTTTGGGTGGACACGTCTACCATCCAGGTTATGCAGAGGTTCCTGGTATCGATTTGTTTAACGCCAGTTGAGGACAAAGATTGGTGTGACGTTATACCCATGGATGTAGCACACGTATTACTTGGGTGACCTGGTTGTATGACCATGATGTCAGGTGTTATGGACGATCTAATATGTGTGTATTCTTTGATTAGAGGCAAAAGATTACTCTATCTCCGACCCAACCCAAGGAGCCACCCAAGGGTGGAGTTGAATCTTCCATAGTGCGGGGTTGTCGAGGTTGTAACACATATTAAGGAGGGGTGGCTTTCTGCGAGAGAGTTTGGACACTGGGGTTATGTATGTAGTGGAAGCCACCTTAGCTGCTGAGACCACTACTAATACTGAGATTATTGATCAGGATGTTCGTAGCTTGCTGGACGATAATTTTGATATCTTGCCTGAGGAACTTCACGATGAATTTCCTCCCATGAGAGACATTCAACATGCGATTGATTTAGTCCCAGGGACATCGTTACCCAATCTTCCCCATTATCCCATGAACTCGAGTGAGCATGCTAAGCTGAAGCGGCTCCGTGTGTCTCGAAACAAAAAAAGGGGGCGCAAGGCTCGAAGCATTGAAACGAAAAAGGGGACGTGTGGCTCAAAGCACTGAAACGAGAAGAGAGGGTGAGGGGATGATAGGCGCAGATTGACACAGAGGTGTTCTCGATAAGAGTGGACGATGAGCAGCTGGAGCGACATAGGGAGGTCGACGATGGAGCTATAGAGGGAGGTCGACGATGGAGCGAAAGAGAGAGGTCGACAATAGAAGGTCGACTTCGGCGTTTGCGGAGGAGTCAGTATGAGGTGGATCGATGGTGGATGAGCGAAGAAGGCGTGATGTTGTCGATGTTGGTTGCGTAAGCGAGAGTTAGCATCGAAATGTTGTTAGCCGTAGGGTGAAGGGAGTATCAGAGGCTCTGATACCAAGATGTTATGGGCCAAGTCCATAACATCAACGGAGGTGGCGATGGCAGTGTAGATACATGGGGAGTCGAGCTTTACCCGCAGAGAATGCGAGGGGAGAGGAAGAAGGGGAGTCTTGCTTAACTCTAACTCTAGAAATTGAGGAAGAAGAGAGAACTAGAGAGGGGGGGGGGGGGACTTGGAGAGAGAGAAAGAAAATTGGATTCATTCATTCATAACTGAAACATAATCCATATATATATATAAAAAACTCAAACATAATCCAAAAATCCATATATGTAGGACTATCACGAGTTCTAAAATATTAAATAAAGGAGAACACTAAAATATTAATACTCGATCGACTTAATACGACTCGACTCCTACGAATCAAATACATGAAGACTCATAATAATATAACTGAGGACGTGGGACTCCTAACATATTCATGGAAGAGGAGAAGGCAGGGTGCTAGGAAGGTTTCCTTAGCTTGGTACAGTGCGCGAAGATTTCATCTTCACCCACTTTATCAGGGAGACAGGGAAACCATTTATTCTGTCAATCTTGCTTTGCTAGATTAGGCTTAGTACAACAATTGGATTTTATTCTCCTCCTTTTGTAGGTCCACTGACAACAAAAGATGTTAGCAAAAAGTGATTTGGGGAATATTTTTTGGAAAATAATTAGGAACCTTTTATCTCTTCCTTGGATAATCAACCACCTTACCCACGACTAGGGAATGACCGATGATTTCTTCTATTTGGGTGCCCGTTGGTGGTTGACTAGAAGGAGGCTAGCAGCTAGTTGGAAGGAGGGAAGCCGATGGCTGTAAAAGGAGAATGATTGTTTTTACCGTTGGCGGGAAATAAATAAAGAGGAAGCTGTTGTTGTTTTGAAGTTGCCGCCCATGGAAATTTTGTAATTCCATGGTTATCTACTTCTATAAATAACCATGTGTGTGTGTGTGGGGGGGGGGATACCTTATGTGATTTTCGATCTCGTTTTTCCTTTTTTTCCCTTGTTGAATTGTCGTGTGCATCGGGAGTTCTCCCCTGTTGTTTCTTCCTGCTCGTTCAAGGATAATTCCCTTAGAGCGGATTGATATAAACAATTGTTTCTGTCGTTAATTGAAGTTCAAAATCAGTTGATTACTTGTAGCATTCCTCGGTTAGATCCTTTATTCTACTCATGTCCTCCCTTCTTCTCTAAATCGTGCAGATCTAGATCCCGAAAGGAGAAGGGCTTCATCACAGGTATCTGAGCCCTTAACCGACGATTGCGCTAATGTCGATGGCTGATGCTACCAGATCTAAGATGTGTAACATGAATTGGAGGCTCTTCGTCAAAATCAGGAGGCTATTGCACACTCGATTCAGACGCTAAATGATCAACACGGTAGAACCCTGGAGGAGGTACGAAGCATGTTTGAAAGCAGAACGATCGGCGGATTCTGGAGTCCTGGCATCTTCTTCCAAAGCACGACCGCTACACACTAATTCTCCTCACATGTCCACTCATTTTTCTCGTTTGGAATTCCCTATCTTCTTTGGAGACGGCTTGCAGGAATGGATATACAAGTGCAATCAATTCTTTGATATTGATCGCACACCCGAAGACTTGAAGGTGAAGATCACCTCCATTCATATGAAGGGTAAGGCGATGTACTTGCCAGGCTTTCATGAAGTCTAGGCTCACTCGGCAATGGCCGAATTGGGAGGAGTATAGTCAGGCGCTCTTTCATCGGTTTGGCGCAGTTCTTTTTGACGATCCGATGAGCGAGCTCAAGAAGTTGCGACAGAAGAGCACCGTGCAGAGTTATTTTGATGAATTCGACATTCTCCTACATCATGTCCATATATTGGAGGTGTATGCTATAAGATTTTATTTAGTGGGACTCAAGGATGAAATTGAGTATGCAGTGTGGACGTTTCAACCGAAATCATTGCAGGAGGTGTTCTCCTTGGCCCGCATTCAGGAACATAAATTGTCTTTAGCTAGTAATAGGTCGTCTGCAAGCTCTTCTGATTTTGGCAGTCGGGGAGAGCGGCTGGTTGTTAGTACCAAATCAATGGCCCCATCTTCTCCTCTGCATGCTCACTCCAGCACCTCGGGATTTTGGAAGGGGAGACAACGATTAACTTCGATGGAGATGGATGAGAAGCGAAGTAAGGACCTATGCTTTTGGTGTGATCATAAGTACACTCCAGGACATAGATGTCTGGAGAGAAAGCAATCGTATGCGCTTGAGCTTATCCAGGTGGAGGATGTTGGACAGAACGTGTCTTCTGATGGAGAATTATTGGTGGATGATGAATTGGTGGAGGCTTGGAGGAACAGGAGGCCTCGCAGGTTTCAGTCCATGCTCTCACAAGATTTCTACATTTCCACACGATGCGGTTCACAACATCTTATTAAGGCCACCCTATAGGGATCTTGGTGGATTCTGAGAGTGTACACAATTTTGGATGAGGAGACAGCTAACCGGTTGCAATGCAAACTAATTCCTATTTCGGTCTTTAGTGTTGCAATTGTCAACAGGAAGAGTATCTGTAGTTCTTACAAGGTTGTGGGTTTTAAATTGCGTATGCAAGGAGTGTTCTTCACATTTCTTCACATCCGATATGTTGGTGCTGCTCTTGGGGGGGGGGGGGGGGTTGAGGTAGTTTTAGGTGTCCAATGGATGGTCACCGTGGGGATTCTTCATTGGGATTTTGTTACGCCCCCGCTACGCTTTACGGGGCGTCACTACGTACAGAGGAGCAAGGGCGCGCTAAACAACGGGGCTGAACCTTCCGGTTCAGCCCCCACTCAGTGAACCGGCCGGCCGAGGGCTGAACCAGGCGGGTTCAGCCCTCTTTGGAGGGGCCGGCCGGCCCCCTCCTTGCCCGGGTATTTATATACCCGGGCAGCCCCCCTTTTGGGGTTATGCAAGAGTTATCAAGGTTAGCTTCTCTCCTTCTTAGACCTAATTTCTCCTCTTTTCATCTAGATCTTCTCCTCTCTCAATCTCTCTCGTAGTTGTGCCCTAACATTTGGTATCAAAGCTCTTCCTTCTCTCGGACATGGTGACCACTCGCACTCAAGAAGAGTCCTCACGGATTGAAACCCTAGAGGAGAACATGGTTGGCCTCACCGACTCTATGGCGGCCATGGAAGGACGGATCGACGCTCGTATGGAGGAGATTAAGGCTTTGCTGAAAGGGAAAGCCACAACCGGTGAGGATTCGACCGGATCGGGGGCGGACTTGGCGGCAAACGGCGCGCAAGGGGGGTCGGCAGCGGGCGTCTGTCGGACGACGACCGCGCACGGGCGAGCGCTCTTCCGCCAGGCACGGGCTGGATCCCGCCTGGAGGGGGATGGCAGGGCACGGGAGGGCCCAGCGGTGGCGCGTACGGGCCAGCAGGAGGTTCAGCGGCGGCTTACGGAGCAGCGGCGGCGTCGGGGGCCGCATACGGGGCTTCGGCAGGGCCGACTGGGCCAGGACTTGCAGCAGGAGTCCTTCCCGACTTCGGTGCGGGCCAGGGGGTGCGCCGGCAGGACTGGCAGGAACCGGGAGGGGTTCGTCGGGGCTGGGAGGACCCGGCTGGGGTTCGTCGAGGCTGGGAGGAGCCGGTTGGGCTTAGGCGACCTCCAGATCCTGCAGGATATCAAGGGGGAGGGCTTCTCCCTCCTCCCCGTGGGTTTGGGCCGCCGGGTATGGGTGGATTTGGCCAAGCATGGGGCGGACAACAACAACCCCCTCTTTGGGGAAACGGTCAGCATCAAGGCTACGGATTTGAGCAAGGTGAGCCTGCAAGACGGGAAGGAGGTCATGGGGCACAACGCTTGACCCCCGGATTAACTCGCATGTACTTTCCGGAGTTCGAGGGCGGCGACGCCTTGGAATGGATCCAGAAGGCAGAACTCTTCTTCCAGTATCACGAGGTGCCGGAAGGGCAGTGGGTGCAGTTGGCGGCCTTCCACTTGAAGGACGACGCTTACCAGTGGACGCAGGGGGTCCTGAGGGGACGGGATTACGTGCCGTGGGGCGAGTTTGTGGATGGTTTTGCGGCGAGATTTGGGCCACTGGAGTACGAGAACTTCGAGGCCCTTCTTCAGAAACTCCGTCAGAAGGGGTCAGTGACGGAGTACCGCACCGAGTTCGAGAAGTTGGCAAACCGAGTTCAGTGGTCGGAAAGGACTCTCTACAGCTGTTTCATATCGGGGCTCAAGGAGCACATTCGTGACGAGGTGCAGGCTCTCATGCCTCGTTCGTTGAACCACGCCATTACCTTGGCTCGCATTCAGGAGGAGCGGTTCAACAGACAGCGAGCCCGCACCACGAGTAGGCCGACTACGGCTACCGCCACAACAGCACGACGGGAGCAAGCCACCGGCAACAAACCGACCGTGACTCGGTTATCGTGGGGTGAGTTGGCGGCTCGAAAGGAGAAAGGGCTATGCTTTAATTGCGATGAGAAGTTTGTGCCCGGCCATAAATGCCAGAAGCTACAGGTCTTCATGTTACAGCAGGATGGGGACGATGAGCCGGCTCCAGATGCGGAGTTGGAGGTGGACTTGGACGAGGGGGAGTTCGGGGTTTTTCTTCATGCTCTTGAGGGTTGCGCTCCCCCGCTTACTATGCGGCTGGCGGGCCGGATCGCCCAAGAGAAGGTTACTATAATGGTGGACAGTGGGAGTACCCACAACTTCATACACCCCGACGTGGCACGACGAGTTGGGCATGTGGTTGACAAAGGGGCTGCCTTTCATGTTATGGTGGCGGATGGCAGCAAGCTGCGATGCGAAGGGGTGCTGAAGGGAGTGGAGCTGCGGCTACACGGGTATGTGGGGCGGACTGACGTCTACCTGCTACCTAATTCGGGGCTCAGACATGGTGTTGGGAGTTCAGTGGTTGCGCCAATTACAGCGGGTGACTTTCAACTGGGACCACATGACTATGGAGTTTGTGCACGGGGACAAGCAGTTTTGCTTGCAGGGTCTCATGTCCTCTCCTATTAAGGAGGTTTCTCTGGGCAGTATGCAGCGGTTGAGCGGGGATGGACAGATGATGGCCGTCCTTCGGGAGGTCCAGCCCGACGGTCCCACGCCTTCTGAGGTACCGGTTCAGTTACAGTTACTTCTGACCACTTATGCTGATGTTTTTCAGGAGCCACGTACTTTACCTCCGGCGAGGTTCCGCGATCACCGTATTCCGCTCAAGGCGGGCGCTACGCCTACAAATATTCGTCCATACCGCTACCCACACATCCAGAAGGCGGAGATCGAGCGAGTGTCCGTGAAATGCTGGAAGCCGGCATCATTCGGCCGAGTACGAGTTCCTTCTCGGCTCCCATTATTCTGGTCAAAAAAAAGGACGGTTCCTGGAGATTTTGTGTGGACTACCGTGCCTTGAACGGCGCTACTGTCAAAGATAATTTTCCTATTCCTCACATAGAAGAGCTACTGGATGAGCTGTATGGGGCGCAGCGATTCACCAAGCTGGATCTTCGTTCCGGGTATTATCAGATTTTGATGGCCCAGGAGGACGTCCATAAGACGGCCTTCCGGACACATGATGGCCATTATGAGTTCTTGGTTATGGCCAATGGGCTGACTGGAGGGCCCGCTACATTTCAGGCCAACATGAACGAGATATTCAGAGATTTTCTGCGGGTGTTTGTTCTGATCTTCTTTGATGATATACTCATCTACAGCGCGAACTGGGAGGACCACGTGGGCCACGTGGAACAGGTCCTTGACCGCCTTCGACAGCACCATCTCTATGCCAACCGTTCTAAGTGCTCCTTTGGTCAGGAGGAGGTGGAGTACTTGGGCCATTTGGTCTCCGGTCAAGGCGTCCGGGCCGACCCACGAAAGATTCAGAGTATGCAGTCGTGGCCGCGACCGGTTACAGTCCGCGCCTTGCGGGGCTTTTTGGGGCTCACAGGGTATTACCGGCGGTTCGTGCAGGACTATGGCAAGATAGCTCGGCCACTGACCCAGCTGTTGCAGAAGGACTCCTTTTCCTGGAGTGAGGAGGCAGAGGAGGCATTCCAGGCTCTCAAAAGAGCCATGACCACCACGCCAGTTCTGGCCTTACCGGATTTCACACAGGAGTTCGTTCTGGAGACGGATGCCTCCGGTGTCGGCATTGGAGCGGTTTTGATGCAAGCAGGGCGGCCGCTAGCCTTTTACAGCAAGGCTTTGGCCCCTCGTACTTTGGGCCTCTCGGCCTACGAGAAGGAGATGTTGGCGATTATTCATGCGGTGGCGGTTTGGCGACCATATCTTCTGGGACGACACTTTAAGATCCGGACGGATCACCAGAGCCTGAAGCATTTCCTGGACCAACGGGTCTCCTCGCCGTTACAGCAGAAATGGGTGACTAAGCTTCTCGGTTACGACTACGAGATTGTGTATCGCCGGGGTAAAGAGAATGTGGTCGCCGATGCTCTCTCTCGTCTGCCAGAGGCTACTCTCGCTCATGTTTCCGGGCCGTTGGTTGATTCCGTGGAGGATATTCAGGAAGAGATCCGGCGATCCGATACGCTGCGTCCGTTGGTGGAGGCTTTACAGCAGGGAGAACCTGTCACAGCTGGCTATCACTTATGTAATGGCCGGCTTTACTATCGGGGCCGGGTGGTCGTGCCCGCCGATTCAGCCTGGAAGACCGTGTTGATGCATGAGTTCCACTCGTCGCCCACCGGAGGGCATGCAGGGGTGCTCCGGACCCTTCAGAGGGCGAGGGCAAACGTTTTCTGGTCCGGCATGCGTCGGGATATTCAGCAATTCGTTCGGCACTGCGAGATCTGCCAGCGGCAGAAATATGAAATCTCTTCTCCGGCAGGGCTGCTTGTGCCATTGGAGATTCCTCAGCAGATTTGGGACACGGTGTCCATGGACTTCATTGATGGACTGCCAAAGTCTAAAGGGAAGTCTGTCATTCTGGTGGTAGTGGACAAGTTGTCCAAATATGGCCACTTTTTGGCGCTCAGCCATCCGTACACTAGGGAGTCCGTGGCCGCACTCATTGCTCGAGAGATCGTCCGCCTGCATGGCCTTCCCCGCGCCATTATTTCTGATCGGGACCCTACCTTCGTCAGTGGGTTCTGGAAGGAGCTGTTCCGGTTGCAGGGCACTCGCCTACACTTCAGCACGGCCAACCACCCGCAGTCGGACGGCCAGACGGAGGTGCTTAATCGTGGGGTTGAGACTTACCTACGTTGCTTTGTGATGGATGAGCCGCGAAGTTGGCCGGACTGGTTGCACTGGGCCGAGTACTGTTATAACACGGCATACCACTCCGCCAGCCGGATGACACCATTTGAGGTGGTTTACGGCCGACCTCCCCCTACCCTGGGCAGCTATGAGGCCGGGAGCACCGCTCTTCCAGCGGTGGATCGCGCTTTGCTAGACCGGGATCGCATGTTGGTCACACTTCGGGAGAATCTCCGTCTAGCCCAGGATCGCATGAAGACCCAAGCGGACAAGCACCGCACTGAGCGGGAGTTCGCCGTGGGTGACGAGGTGTTCCTCAAGCTCCAGCCGTACCGACAGTTGTCCGTTGCTCGTCGCGGCAATCAGAAGCTGTCCCCACGCTACTACGGTCCCTTTCAGATTGTCAACAGGGTGGGACCGGTAGCTTATACACTGGCTTTACCGGAGGGTTCGCGCATCCATCCTACGTTCCATGTCTCTTTGCTCAAGCGGAAGGTTGGGCCGCATGTACAACCGAGTACCTTGTTACCGGAGGTCACTTCGGCCGGAGAGCTGCGGCCGCTCCCTGAAGATATTTTGATGCTCAAGTGGAAGAATCGGGGCGCGGAATACCGGCCCGAGTTGTTGGTCAAATGGAAGAACCTCTCCCCGGCACACAATTCGTGGGTGGACTTCTTCGACTTCAAGGAGCTCTACACCGACTACCACCTTGGGGACAAGTTGGTTCTTGATGGGGACGGGAATGTTACGCCCCCGCTACGCTTTACGGGGCGTCACTACGTACGGAGGAGCAAGGGCGCGCTAAACAACGGGGCTGAACCTTCCGGTTCAGCCCCCACTCAGTGAACCGGCCGGCCGAGGGTTGAACCAGGCGGGTTCAGCCCTCTTTGGAGGGGCCGGCCGGCCCCCTCCTTGCCCGGGTATTTATATACCCGGGCAGCCCCCCTTTTGGGGTTATGCAAGAGTTATCAAGGTTAGCTTCTCTCCTTCTTAGACCTAATTTCTCCTCTTTTCATCTAGATCTTCTCCTCTCTCAATCTCTCTCGTAGTTGTGCCCTAACAGATTTCAATAACGTGCGCACGGAGTTCACGAGCCAAGACAAGAAAATCTCATTGCGAGGCTCTAAGAATGTGTCTGGCACTTGGATGAAGCAGCGACGGTTGCAGAAGTTGATTGCCAAAGGAGCTCAGAATGCTCACCCCAACATGATCACAGTTTGTGATATCCAGGACACTTCAATGGGAAAGGATTTGCTACTCCCTAATACCAGTGGAGGCGTCCTCTTACGGGAGGAGGATTGGAGTGCAAAAGAAGATAGAGAACTCCAGGACTTACTGGATTCTTTCAAGGAGTTATTTGACGAACCAAAGGACTTACCTCCAATTTGTGTACATGAATATCGCATACCGCTCAACGAGGACAAAGTAGAAGTTAATTTGAGGCCTTATCGCTATCCACCCCAGCAAAAAAATGAGATTGAGAGGTTGATCAAAGAGATGCTACTTACTGGAGTGATTCAACACAGTTCCAACCCTTTTGCATCCCTGGTGGTGCTTGTAAAAAAAATAAGGCGGCCTTCGCCTTGTTTTCAATCGGCCTTCGCCTTGGTCTAGGCGTCCAATTTGTTTAGATCGGGCATGCACTTTGTTTAGGCCGCCTGTCTATAGTCTGTAGTACTATAGACAGCGGTTATTTCAATAACCGCTGTCTATAGTCCCCTGCCAGTGACTATAGACAGCGGTTATTGAAATAACCGTTGTCTATATTCTTCATTTGTTTTAAAAAAAAATTTAAATGTCGCCTAGCATTTGCTCGCCTTATTGTCGCCTAGGCGTCCGCCTTGACGCCAAAGCGTCAAGGCGGTCGGGGCTCGCCTTGGTACGCCTTGACGCCAAGATAAGAATGATGCCATGTTGGATTGGCCAAGTCCAACAACCATGAAGAAATTGCGCAGGGTTTTGGGACTGACAAGTTATTACCGGCGTTTCATACAAAACTATGGGTGTATTGTCAAACCTTTAACGGATTTGCTGAAACTAAAATCTTTCAAGTGGAATGCAGATGCCGATGAAGCTTTCAATAACCTGAAAAGGGCAGTTTCAACGTCGCCTGTGTTATGCTTGCCCGATTTCCAGAAGCCTTTTTGTTTGGAGACAGACGCAAGTGAAGAGGGTGTAAGGGCGGTTTTGATTGAAGAAAACAAACCTATAGCATTCTTTAGTAAAGCACTGGGTAAGAAGAACTCTAGTCTCTTGGTCTATGAGAAGGAACTCTTAGTCATTGTAATGGCAGTACAAATTTCACGCCATTATTTTGTCGGTCAGTCCTTCATCATTCGAACATACCATCAAAGCTTGAAGTTTTTGTTGGAGCAGAAAATTGCCACTCCAGCCTAGCAAAAATACCTATCCAAGCTTCTTGGGTTTGATTATGTCATCCAATACGTGAAGGGGAAGGAGAATCTCTGTGCGGATTGTCCAGGAAGTAGGAGTCAACTTTAGGGGAGCTTTGCGTTTTAGTCACATTCACCGCTAATATTGTACCATTGGTCAAACAATCATTGGAAGGGAATGGCTATATACAAAAAATTGTAATTGAGAAGGAAGTCAATCCACTCGACAGGCCTAAGTTTGAATGGAGAAATGGTCTTTGGCCTAAGTTTGAATGGAGAAATGGTCTTTTGAAAAGGAAGGGGAAGCTGGTAGTGAGTAATGTGGAAGCAGTTAAGAAGAAACTTTTGGAGGTATACCACAATGGAGCTTGGGGGGGGGGGGGGGGGGGGGGGGGGAGGGCGGGGGCACTCCAGCGTCACCGCTACATATCAGCGCCTGCGAAAGGTTTTTTGGTGGAAGAGAATGAAACCTGAAGTATATACATACATTCAAAGATGTATAGTATGCCAAAAATGCAAGGCTGATAAACAAAAGCATACAGGGTTATTGCAACCATTACCCATTCCTGATCATATTTGGCAGCACATTTCCTTGGATTTTGTCGAGGGACTTCCGAAGAGTAAGGGGAAAACGACGATTCTGGTAGTGGTGGACAGATTAAGTAAGCAAGCTCACTTCGTGGCGGTCTCCCACCCTTACACAACTGAGGGAATTATTCAGGTTTTTCTGGACTCCATCTTTCTTCTACATAGACTACCACAGTCCATAGTTAATGATAAGGATGCCATCTTCATAAGCCAATTTTAGCAAGAATTATTCCGCATTCTGCAGGTCCAGTTGAAGCTCTCGACGACGTACCACCCCCAAACCGATGGCCAAACGGAGGTGGTGAACCGCTGCTTGGAGAGCTACCTCAGAAGCATGTGTTTTGAGAAACCGAAGAGCGGGGAACTTTGACTTCCATTAGCCAAGTGGTGGTACAACACTACTTACCACAGTGCCATTAAAATGATGCCCTACAAAGTAGTCTTTGGTCAGGAGCCAATTCTCCATTGCCCCTATGAGAACGGCTCTACTGAAGTTGAGGAGGTGGATCGTTCCTTAAGCAGCAAGGGAACGAGTTATTTCCCTCCTAAAGTTCAATCTTGCGCAAGCACAAAACCGTATGCGAGTTAGCTGATAAAAAGATGAGGGAAAGGAGCCTGGAGATATGTTCATGGGCGTACGTGCAGCTGCAACCTTACAAGCAATCCAATATATGCTCACATGACGTCAACAAACTGTCACCAAAATTCTTTGGACCATATCAGGTACTGAAAAAGGTGGGGCCTGTGGCATATCATTTGAAGTTGTCGGGGAGAGCTAAAATCCACGCCACATTCCACATCTCACAATTGCGAGAACATAAGGGGGAGGCTCCCTAGCAGTTCATTCCACTACGAGTCGCAGTCAACAATGAAGGGAACCTGTTGGTAGAACATGCAACGATCTTAAACCGTCGCATAACCAATAAAAATGGAAGGGTCGTTACTCAATTCTTAGTGCAATGGCTCAATGACACTAAGGAAGAAGCTATGTGGGAGGATCTTGGGTCCCTGAAACGCTTTCCTCGTTTTGTTTCTTGAGGTCAAGGAAAATCTGATGGGGAGGGAATTGGTGCATTCCTGAATTTGAATGCCCGTTTTTACCATTGGCGAGAAATAAATAAAGAGCAAGTTGTTGTTTTGAAGTTCCTACGCATGGCAATTTTGTAATTCCATGGTTATCTACTTCTATAAGTAGCCGCGTGTGGGTGGATACCTTGTGTGATTTTCGATCTCGTTTTTCCTTTTCTGTCCTTGTTGAATTGTCGTGTGCATCAGGAGTTTTCCCCTGTTGTTTCTTCCTGCTTGTTGAAGGATAATTCCCTTAGAGCAGATTGATCTAAACAATTGTTTCTGCCGTTAATTGAAGTTCAAACTCAGTTGATTACTTGTAGCATTCCTCGGTTAGATCCTTTATTCTACTGATGTCCTCTCTTCATCTCTAAATCGTGCAGATCTAGATCCCGGAAGGAGAAAGACTGCATCAGAGGCTAGCAACTAGTTGGAAGGGGGGAAGGCGGTGGCTATAAAAGGAGAGGGATCAAGGTTTGTTATGGAGGAAGAGAGAAAAATAGAATTAGGATTTTAGGATTTTCTTTGGAGAATGAATTTTTCTCATTAGATCTTATGCCTCAAAATCAGCATTAAGACGCCCTCAAATACAAGCTAAACTAATTCCCTAAATCAAATAATTGTAATAAAATAATAAAATAATTGTTGAAGGAATCTGTATGATGGTCGGGCGGTTACCCTTGTGTAATCACCCAGTGATGCTGTTACACTGTAAAGGGACGGGCGGTTACCCTTGTGTAACCGCCCAATGTAGATCTCTGTAAAGGGTCGGGTGGTTACCCCTGTGTAACCGCCCGGTGTTGCTTCCTGGTTGCAGTCCTGGCGCCTGACGGTTATCTGTATTGTAACCGCCCGATGTATTTAGTCCCATATCATTGTTTATACATTCTCTCATCCTCTACTCTATTTAGTCTCATGTAATAAATAGATTTTTGGAAAATAAAAATTATTATTTTATTCGTATTTTGGGTTTCTACATGATATCAGAGCCAGGTTCCATCCTGCGGACCGTCTCTTGAAATCACCCTGTTACGTCTCCGGATGCGATACGTTTCAGCGGACACCACTATGCGGGAAGGCCAAAGGATACCGCGTAGAAAAAGACCGGGATGAACCATCTGGTTCAGCCCGCCAACATTAATTAGAAGAATTGGGGCTGAACCACACTGGTTCAGCCCCTATGGGGGGGGGGGGGGGGGGGGGGGCGCCCCCCTTGGTCCCGGGGTCTATATATACCCGGGATCCCTCTTTGGATGGGCATGATACGTATTATTCAGGTATTCCTCTCTTTCCCCCTCTTTCTCCTAACCATAGCCGTAATCTCTCTAGCTTTCTCCCTCCCTTTTGCTCTCTCCCTTCCTCCTTCATAACATTTGGTATCAGAGCTTCCTTCCTGCGACCATGGTAACGCGTTCTGAAGTCGAGAACGCCCGCTTGGCGACCATCGAAGAGAACTACGTGGGATTGGCGGATACGGTGGCGGCGATCAAAGAGCAAGTGAAATCATCCACAAAAAATATGGAAGAGCGTTTTGACGCTCGATTGGAGGAGATCAAAGCCCTCCTCACTCAAAATCTGAAGGGGAAATCTACGACGAGCGATGGTTCGGAGGTCGACGCGTCAACTCAGCCGCCGACATCTCACGGGATGAGGGAAGATCCTCGGCAAAGAATCATTCACGCGGAAGCGGGCCGACCCCCGACTGGATCGGTCGCTAACGGGACAGAACTCCCGTCCGGCGTCTGGACAAGGGTCGACGCCCCGCCGAACGCCGTACAGCAACCAGAGGGGGTTTGGGGGAAGGGGGGTTACGCTGTCGGCCATGGCTGGCGCAACCTCCTGCGGGTGGGGCAGCGCGAGAGATCCCCGCCCGAGCCAGTGGCGGGGTGCGGACGTCAGATTTGGGCCGTCTGCCCTGGATCCACCTCCGACGACCTGGATTGGGGCAGGCACGGGCTATTCGCCTCATCCGCGTCCGCCTGAAACGCCAATGGGATATATGCAGCCCCACGGGGCGTCGGGCGCTCCAATCAGAGGAGTCGCCGGAATTCTACCACTTCCAAGGGGGTACGGTCCACCCACGGGGATCGGAAATGGAAATCAAGGATTCGAACGCCCTCCAACAACCATCCATCAAGAAGGGGCAACACATGGGTGACGATCGCGGAGGCATTTGCCATCCCGGACCCCAAGGGCCTCCCATTGCCCCGATGGAGCACCGACGGCTAGCTGCGCCAGGACAGGAACCCGCGGGACACGGCCAGTTGCACCAAAGGGCGTACATGCAGCCAAAAAGAACCCGCATGAACTTTCCTAGGTTCATTGGAGTGGGTGCAAAAAGCGGAATTGTTCTTCAATTACCAGGAGATTCCAGAGGAACAGTGAGTTCAGTTGGCGGCCTTCCATCTGTAAGACGACGCCTACCAGTGGACTAAATGGTTTCAGCGCGGCCAAGCATACGCCTCCTGAACGGAGTTCGTGGAAGCGTTCTCTGCTCAATTCGGACCGCTGAAATATGAAGATGTCGAGGCAACGCTGCAAAAGCTTCGACAGAAGGGCACAGTGACAGAGTACCGCACCGAGTTTGAACGACTAGCCAATCGGGTTAATTGGGAAGAAAAGACACTCTTGAGCTGTTTTGTATCCGGTTTGAAGGAATTTTTACGAGATGAGGTGCATGCTTATATGCCCTGCATCTTGATTCACGCCATTAGCTTGGCCCGGATTCAGGAGGAGCGGTTCAACAGACAGAGGAACCGGGCTACTGCACGGATTGCCACGACACCACCGATCGTCAGACGAGACCCTCCAGTGACAGCTCGACTGACGGTGACGCGGTTGACCTGGACTGAGCTGCAGCTTGCAGGCTAGGAAGGAAAAGGGGTTATGTTTCAATTGCGACGAGAAATATGGACCGGGCCACAAATGTCAGAAGGTTCAGGTATTCAGGCTGCGAGAGGAGGGAGAGGAAGATGACACATTGGCGGAGACCTTGGAAGAAGAGCTGGACTTGACAGAGTTTGGAGTATCCCTCCAGGCGATGGAAGGATGCACGGCTCCGCTCACTCTACGCATTGCAGGGAAGGTGCGGTCAGAGAAAGTGACCATCCTGATTGATAGCGGCAGTACCCACAACTTCATCAACCCGACGCTGGCTGCTCGAGTAGGGCATACAATGGATCAAGGAGCGGCTTTCCAGGTGATGGTGGCCGATGGGAGCAAGCTGAAATGTGAAGAGGTCATGAAGGGCGTCGAGATGCAGATACAGGGCTACACCTGCCGTACGGATATATATCTGCTTCCCATCAGAGGGTCCGACATGGTATTGGGGGTCCAGTGGCTGCGTCAGTTGAAGCGATTCACCACCGATTGGGAGCGCATGACCATGGAGTTCACCCAGCAGGGGAGAGACTATTGCTTACACGGCCTGCAAACATCTCCCCTAATGGAGATCTCACTCAGGAGTCTGGCCCGATTGGAGGAGCAGGGAGGCACGTTGGCCTTGGTCATGGGGCGTGCCCAGTCAGCACAACACACATCCGAGGTACCAGACCAAATGCAGCATATACTGTCTCAATTCGAGGACGTGTTCCAGGAGCCTCAGGGCCTCCCCCACCGAGGTTTAGAGATCACGGGATCCAGTTGAAAGAAGGAGCAGAGCCTACCAACGTCAGATCATACCGCTACCCGTATATACAGAAGTCGGAGATCGAACGCAGTGTCCGAGAAATGCTAGCGACCGGGATCATCCGGCCAAGCACAAGTTCTTTCTCTTCGCCCATCATCCCGGTGAAGAAGAAAGATGGATCGTGGAGGTTCTGCGTGGACTATCGCAACCTGAATAGTTCTACCATCAAAGATAAGTTTCATATTCCCATGATCGAGGAGCTACTGGATGAATTGCACGGGGTGTGCCTCTTCACAAAGCTGGACCTTCGATCCGGCTATCATCAGATCAGAATGACGGAGGAAGACATACACAAGACGGCGTTTCGGACACATGATGGGCACTATTAGTTCCTGGTGATGCCCTTCGGGTTGTTTAACGCTTCGTCCACGTTCCAAGCCGTGATGAACGGGATCTTCAGATTGCTCCTACGACGTTCAGTGCTAATCTTTTTTGATGACATCTTAGTCTACAACCGCAGTTGGGAGGAGCATCTCGAGCACGTGAAACAGGTTTTCACCATACTTCGCCAGCATCGGCTCTACGCCAAAATGTCCAAGTGTTCTTTCAGACAAACGGAGGTGGAGTATTTGGGCCATTTGGTCTCGGCCCGGGGAGTACATGCAGACCCCAGCAAGATAGAGAGTATGGTCTCTTGGCCTCGACCCACGACGGTCCGAGCTTTACGGGGCTTTCTAGGCCTCACGGGCTATTACCGTAGATTTGTGAAGGATTATGGCAAGCTCGCACGACCGCTCACACAGTTGCTCCAGAAGGAGGCCTTTGTTTGGCACGAGGAAGCAAAGTAGGCATTTCAGGCTCTTAAACGGGCTATGAAGACTACTCCGGTCCTAGCCCTCCCAGATTTCAGCAAAGAGTTCGTATTAGAGATTGATGCGTCCGGGGTCGGCATTGGCGCGGTCCTGTTACAAGAGGGGAGACCCCTAGCCTACTTTAGCAAAGCCTTAGCCCCACGGACTTTGGGCTTGTCCACGTATGAGAAGGAGATGTTGGCCATCCTGCATGCCGTGGCTTTGTGGCGACCATACCTGCTGGGACACTACTTCAAGATCCGGACAGATCATCAGAGCATGAAGCACTTTTTGGAGCAGCGGTTGGCCTCGCCCCTCCAACAAAAATGGTTGACCAAACTTCTGGGGTATGATTATGAGATTGTGTACAAGCAAGGGAAGGAAAATGTAGTTGCAGATGCATTGTCCCGCCTTCCAGAGAGCACCATAGCTCACATCTCGGGGCCCCTGATAGACTCACTCGATGACATACGGGAGGAGGTCCAATGGGACCCCGAGCTCCGACCCATCCAGGAGGCGCTACTTCAGGGTCAGACGACCTTATCAGGCTACCAGCTCCAAGGCGGACACCTTTACTACCAAGGCAGGGTTGTTATTCCGACCTCCTCAGCGTGGAAGACAATCATGCTCCACGAGTTCCATTCCTCGCCGACGGGGGGCCACGGGGGGGTGCTCCAGACTATTCCGAGAGTGCGAGCTAATGTATTTTGGAAGGGATTACGTCGTGACGTGCAGCAGTTCATACAGCAGTGTGAAGTCTGTCAGTGGCAGAAATATGAGACGACGTCACCGACTGGCCTACTTACACCTTTGGAGATTCCGCAACACATATGGGAGACGATCTCCATGGATTTTATCGACGGGTTACCCAAATCACAAGGGAAATCAGTGATTTTGGTCGTAGTGGATAAGCTGTCAAAGTATGGGCATTTCATCGCCTTAAGCCACCCTTACACGGGTGAATCGGTGGCCGACCTCTTTGCTAAAGAAATTGTACGGCTGCTGGCATCCCTCGGTCGATCATCTCTGATCGTGACCCGATGTTCGTCAGCAATTTCTAGAGAGAGCTCTTTCGATTACAGGGCACACGACTACGCATGAGTACGGCCAATCACCCCCAGACAGATGGACAAACGAAGGTGCTCAACTGGGGGGTTGAAATGTACCTCCGGTGCTTTGTTATGGATGAGCCACGATCATGGACTCGCTGGCTACACTGGGCAGAATACTGTTATAATACGTTGTATCATACTGCCAGCAAGCTCACTCCCTTTGAGGCGGTTTACGGGCGGCCACCTCCTTCTCTTGGCACCTACGAAGCGGGTGGCACGGCCCTTCCGGCGGTCGATCGTACACTACGGGACAGGGATAGGACCTTGGCACTCCTTCGTGACAATCTCCGGGCAGCTCAGGACAGGATGAAAGTTCAGGCAGACAAACATCGCACCGAGCGGGAGTTCTCAGTTGGCGACGTGGTTTTCCTTCGCCTTCAGCCTTACAGACAGCTCTCCGTCTCCCGTCGAGCGAATCAGAAGTTGGCACCACGATACTACGGACCGTTCCGCATCACCCACCGGTTGGGTCCCGTCGCATACACCCTCGCACTTCCGGAGGGCTCACGCATCCATCCTACCTTTCATGTATCTCTGCTAAAAAAGAAACTGGGTGACGCTATTCAGGTTAGCCCTCTCCTGCTAGAAGCCACGACATCCGGGGAATTGCGTCCCATATCGGAGGAGATCTTACTGTCCAAATGGAAGAAGCGCGACACCGAATACCGTCCTGAGATTCTGGTCAAGTGGAAAAATTTATCGGCCGCACACAACACCTGGGTTGACCTCCTTGAGTTCCGTGACCTGTTTCCAGACTTCCAGCTTGAGGACAAGTTGGTTCTTGATGGGGAGGGGAATGTTACGCCTCCGGATGCGATACGCTTCAGCGGGCACCACTATGCGCGAAGGCCAAAGGATACCGCGGAGAAAGACTGGGCTGAACCATCTGGTTCAGCCCGCCAACATTAATTAGAAGAATTGGGGCTGAACCACACTGGTTCAGCCCCTAGGGGGGGGGGGGGGGGCGGTCGGCCCCCTTGGTCCCGGGGTCTATATATACCCGGGACCCCTCTTTGGATGGGCATGATTCGTATTATTCAGGTATTCCTCTCTTTCCCCCTCTTTCTCCTAACCCTAGTTGTAATCTCTCTAGCTTTCTCCCTCCCTTTTGCTCTCTCCCTTCCTCCTTCATAACACACCCAATCTACTCTGCGCGGACATCTCTACTGAGACCGCCCAGACCCTTTCCTCGGGCGAACTTCGTCGCCCAACCTTCTCTCTACATGCCCTTCTTTGTGGCCGCACCAACTCTTCCTTACGGATCCTTTTTTTGTCCAGTCCACGCGGCTTCTCTCTCGCAACCGCCCGACCTTCTTGCTATGACCGTCCGCGCGACCTCCCTGTTGCAACCGACCGAACTGCGCGTTGTGACCAGTCCGCACGACCTCCATGTTGCAACCGCTCGAACTCCTCTCTCCCCATACCTTGGGCGGTCACTCTTCTCGTCCCGAAGGTTATCTTGTCGTCGACCTGTCATGAGCACCCCTACGACCCCTGCGGCCTCTTCTCTTGCCCCGGCTTACCCCTCTGAAGTTGCGGATGAACTCCGGGTTACTACTATCTCCCTCAATGGGATGAAGAATTTATGGAATGGGAGCACTCGTTGTGACGTGTCCTTCAAACTAATGGGCCACTTCATCATATTGCATGTGCCCCCTACCAAACCTACGAAATAGTGGCTCCGTGATGATGGTTCGATTCAGTCGTGGCTTCTCAACTCTATGGAGACTGAACCATACCGAATGGTCATGTACCACAAGACTGCTAAAGCCATGTGGGACGAGCTTCAGTCCATTTACTCTGGCTAGGACAGTCTTCAACATCTCTTTGATATCTTTACTCAGCTTCAGGTGGTTGACCCAGGTGTGACTGGTGACCTGACCTCCTTTGTCGCCACGTACAAGACCCTCGTTGAGGCATGACTTCGGCACCAGCCCCCTCCTTGGACTTTGTTGTTCAGTGCGCACAGAAGGAGGTTGTGAGCATTGTCCTCATGATGGCGCGACTACCTCCCCATCTTCATAGTCTCCGTGCGACCATCCTCTTCTCTCATTGTTTCGTCGCTTTCCAACGTGTGCTCCATGATCCTTAAAGTCACTCCGCCTCCTGAAGCCGTGATGCCTCCCCTCCTGCCATTCTGCACCACTCTCCAGCTATGCGCCCTCCTCCTGGGTCTCAGAGTGGTCGCAATGGTTCTCACAGTTGCAGACGTGATGATCGCAATCGTTCCTCTCGGCCGGACAATCGCATGTGTACTTTTTGTGGCCGACCACATCATACTGAGGCCACCCGCTTCAAGAAACATGGGTTTCCACCGCTGACATCCAATGTGCGGCCTTATGCTTCTCCAGTCGTGGATGTTCCCTCCTGCTCTGGCGTTGACATCTTACACAGGGAACTTCAGCAACTTCAGGGGTTGCTTACTCGAGCCTCTGACTCCGTCACCTCTACTTCCAACGAAGGTATAATATGTTTTTTCGATGGTCCGGTGCGGATAGTGGACTCTGGGGCTACCTACCACATCACCCCACACAAACCTTCTCGATATTTTGATACGTCTTCTCCGAAGTTTATCACGGTGGCAAATGACGATACCACCCCGGTCTGCGGTTCTGGAGATGCGCCTCTCACTCCATCTCTTCTTCTCCGCTCTGTCTTTCATGTTCTTGCCTATCAGTTTAATCTTCTATCTGTCAATCGTTTAACTCAGGACCTTGATTGCTTGGTCATGTTTTCTCCGTCTTCTTTTGTGATGCAGGATCGGCGGACTCAGAATATCATTGGTAGGAGGTGACTCTCTAATGGGCTATACACTCTGGATCTTCCACCCTCCGTTCTTTCCCCCGTCACCTCCACTGACTGGCATCGGCGTCTTGGACATGCTTCTCTGCCTATTCTTAAGCGCGCTCTTCAAAAAAAAAATTTCTTTCTATTTTTTCAATGTGAATCATGTATTTACACGTAGCAATATAGATCTATATTTTTCTCCTCATTGTACTCGGAGCACTGCTCCTTTTGGTTTAGTGCATTCAGATATTTGAGAACCCTACAAAGTGGCTAGTGTCTCTGGCTATCGTTATTTTCAATGTGAATTCAGGCACAACTTTTAGGACACCTGTAATACATTGAGCACAATCCACCAAACCTCTTGTCTATATACGCCGCAACAAAACGATGTGGCCGAGCGGAAGAATTGTCACCTCCTCGAGGTTCTCAGGTCTCTTATGTTCCAAATGCAGATTCCTACCGTCTATTGGAATTTTGCCACACCGTTTTCCATCCTCTTTCCCAACACCTCTTCAAACTGACACCTCGTGTCTTTGGCTGTGTCTGCTTTGTTCATCATATTGGCCTTGTCGTGGATAAGTTAGCTCCCTGTGCAACAAAGTATATGTTTGTTGGCTATTCTCGTACCCAGAAGTGCTACATTTTTTACTCTCCACCTCTTCGGAAACTTGTCACCTTAGCCTATGTCACCTTCTTGAAAATCAATCATTCCACCACTCTAACCTTCCTACCACCTCCACCCCAGACATTCTACGTCATCACGTGTCTACCTTCACTAATTCTCCTCCCCCGCTACCCACTACTCCGACTGTGGCTCCCCGTCGCTACATACTCCTCTTCGCGTACCCGCCGACATCCCCGGTCTGACTCCCTACGAAAGTCACCCCTGCCCACTGTTGCATTGGGGGTCGTTGATCAGGCACCAGACTCTACCGCTCACACTCTTTCAAATTATGTCTCTTTGCATCGCTTATCGCCGACGTTTCACAGGTTTGCGATCTCTCTGTTATGTATTTCCACCCCTTCTTCTCTACATGAGACTCTCCGACATCCAGGGTGACGGGCCGCCATGGATGAGGAAATTGTTGCCCTCTGGGCTAATCACACTTGGGATCTTGTCCCTCCCCCTTCAAGCCAGACTGTGTTGGATGTAAGTGGCTCTTTACTGTGAAGCATGGTCCTAATGGGGCAGTGAACGTCTGAAAGCTCTTCTTGTGGCTCGTAGTTTTACTCAACAACACGACCTCGACTACAAAGAGACCTTCTCACCTGTCGCAAAGCTAAACATTGTCCGGGTCCTGATCTCCTTGGTTGTTCATCGACATTGGCCATTACATCAACTCGACATCAAGAATGCTTTCTTGAATAGTGACCTCGTTGAGATTGTCTACATGCAGCAACAACCTGGTTATGAGACTACGTGAGAGTCTCTTGTATGTCACCTCAAGAAATCTTTCTGTGGTCTCAAACAGTCTCCTCGGGCATGGTTTGATAAGTTCAGTCTTGTTGTTCGTGATGCTGGCTTCACTCGGAGCTCAGATGATTTTTCCCTATTCACTCGCCGTAGCCCAACAGGCACAGTGATTTTTGTAGTATATGTTGATATTCTCATCACAGACGATGATCTCAATGGTATAACTATGATCAAGAAACACCTGGCGTCCACATTTCAGACTAAACATTTGGGGTCTCTCCGATATTTTCTTGGCATCGAGGTGGCTCGTCGACCTGATGGTCTCGTTCTGTCTCAACGGAAGTACTGTCTTGACCTACTTCATGACGTTGGCTACTCTGGAAGCAAGCCCACTGATACTCTTATGGATGCCAACCATAAGCTTTGCGCTCATGCATTCGATTCTGATCTACTCCTTAACCCGGAGTACTATTGTCATCTTGTGGGCAAGCTCATTTACTTTACAATCACGAGACCTGATATATCCTTTGTCGTTGGGGTGGTTAGTCGCTTTATGCATGCTCCACGGATCTCTCATCTCCAGGTTGTTAAGCGCATCCTCCGGTATCTGAAGACTGCTCTGGGATAAGGGTTTGTGTATAAGCCCTCCTCCTCTTTATCTCTTGTTGTCTACTTTGATGCTGACTATGCCGGTTCTCTTGATGATCGTCGCTCCACAAGTAGGTACTACACATACTTTGGTGAACATCTTGTAACTAGGCGGAGCAAGAAGCAAACTGTGGTTGCACGATCATCTGTGGAAGCTGAGTATCGATCAATGACTTTTGTCGTTTCAGAACTCACATGGTTGGAAAGTCTTCTAAGCGATCTGGGCGTGAAACTCCCCTCTCCGACCACTCTCTTCTGTGACAGCCAAGTTGCTATTCATATTGCCAAAAATCATGTATTTCATGAGTGCACCAAGCACATCGAGGTCGATTGTTACTTTATTCGAGAAATGTTCAACTTAGAAAATTAGACCTGAGACATGTGTCTGTTGCTGGGCAAGTTGCTGATATCCTCACTAAGGCCTTACCTCGACCATTATATCATCAGTTTTTGTCCAAGCCTACAATTTATATGCTCCAGCTTGGGGGGGGGGGGGGGGGGGGGGGGAGTGTTGAAGGAATCTGTATGAAGGTCGGGCGATTACCCGTGTGTAACCATCCGGTGATGCTGCACTGTAAAGGGCAGGGCGGTTACCCTTGTGTAACCGCCCAGTGTAGATGTCTGTAAAAGGTTGGGCGGTTACCCTTGTGAAACCGCCCGATGTTGCTTCCTGGTTGTAGTCCGGGCAGTTATCTGTATTGTAACCACTCGATGTATTTAATCCCACGTCGTTGTTTGTACATTCTCTCTTCTCTTATACTCTATATAAGAAGGGGTGCACCGATGTAATAAGTAGATTTTTAGAAAATAAAAATTATTATTTTATTCATATTTTGGGTTTCTACAATAACAATACCAGATGAAATGCCTAATAAAATAATAATAAAAGACTAATAATCCAATCAGGCTGTTTCCCTTGTTGAATGATCAAACGGTCCAAATTTCCTGGGATCTTTCTCTTACTTAACCGATTGATGTTTTGTCTTTGCCCATGGACTCTTCTTGACCTCTCATCAATCTCAATGGTGTGATTTGAGAATCAACACCATTGGTAACTTTTGTCTTCCGTTCAGACAATTGAATGTCAAGATCAACTTGATTTTCCACATCTATACATTAATCACTTCTGTTTTTTTTTTATGAATGATTTGATCATGAACATAATGCATGGATTCATTTAAATGTGAGTAGTAGGTGAGTTTAAGGCAAGCTCTTTTTTACAGATTAACAAGATATGCAAGGTCGCAAAGAAGCCTCTGGTCGTGACATACACGGGTCTTATTCAAGCGTGCCTGAATTCTGGAAGTATTGAAAATGCTGCATACATCTTCAGTCAAATGAAGGGCGTCTGTTCGCCTAATATAATCACCTGCAACATCATGCTAAAGTCGTATGTAGAACATGGAATGTTCGATGAAGCGAAATATCTTTTTGAGAAGATATTGTCTGGTAGTCATCAGAATAATAGAAAAGATGAGTCAAATTCAAAAGTTTTTCCGGATAAATTCACTTTCAACACCATGATGGAGGCATGTGTTGCAACAAGTAAGTGGGATGATTTTGAGAATTTCTATCGGGAAATGCTGCATCATGGTTATCACTTCGATGAAAGAAGACACATGCGTTTGGTATTTGATGCTTGGAGGGCTGGAAAGGTAATAATGTATTTTCACTGCATATCTAAACTTTTGATTCTTGTTAGATGCACAAAATTGCACATACTCTTGAGGGAAGCCACCATGTTGCCCATTACATATATGCTGCCTGGTGGTTCTTCTTCGTTTCACTTGCTTTGAAGTAGCTATTCTTCGTAGATCTTCATTTTGATAAATGTTCAGATTTTAGGATGGAGAAGTATATTGATTAGCACTGTTAACTAAAGATTTCAAAGCTCTTTTTTGATAGTTTGAGGGTGTGTTGCCACGGCGGTTGTGGTGGTTGTGAACGCGGTGGTTATGAACTGTTGTTCGTGAACACCCGACCTCACTTAAGGAACCCCATCTAATTTTATGCTCAAAATTAGTTACTTTTTTTTTGGTGGCGGTCATATCCATTGTCATGCCAAACACATTTTATGATTGTGATGTTTTTGTCCAAACTCACCGGTGCAAAAACACTGCCAAATGGACCCCGAGTAAAACACTGCCAAATGGACCCCGAGTATTTGAGATATCGAGCATCCGTTAACTAGTAAGGCTTCTGCTCATGAAACCATATGTTCATACCTTTTGTTGATCATAACTTTTTCTCTCCTTAAGGCTTCGTTTGGCACGGCTTATTTACTCCGGTGAGTTTGGTCAAAAACGTCATTATCATAGAATGTATGTTTGCCAAGACAAAGGTTATGACTGCTACCCAAGAAAATGAACTAGTTTTGAGCATAAAATGCAGGAATTTTTTTTAGGTGAGGTCGAGCGCTCACGAACGACGGTCAATGACCACCGCGTTCACGACTGCCACCACCGCGCCAAACGAATCCTAAATGACGTGGATGTGAAAAAATCACGTTTATGGTATATTTTAAGTACACTGATACTTAACTCCTACTTGGGCCCAATAATCTCCCATTGCTCCGGAAGTTAACAAATTTGTGAATAGGGTGAGGGTAGATCTTCAGTAGAATCAACACTTCGCTTCTGCAATCTTTGGCTGCCACGAGAGTCCTTGGTAGATCACCTCGAGGGAGTTAAATGTGAACCTCGGGGGAGTTATGAACCTCACGAGAGTCCTTTGTGCATGGATGTTATGAAATGTGAACCTCGGGGGAGTTAAATGTTATGTTTTGTAAAATTGAGGGGATGTTTTTGTATTTTCGATAATAAGAGGGGTGCAATCTGTAATTTTCGAAACTTAGAGGGGAGGTCCCGGTAAATGGACCTATATATACACACGCACATGGAGTGTGTCGCAGGATGTGCTTCCAACTTTAATCCATCCAGATCCACCATAGCTCAATAGATCATGTTCTTCTGGCTATGCATTTGGTCTTGAATAAGTGGTACCTTTGTCTAGGGTGCTCGCTCAGCAATGAGTTATCCATACCACAACTTCTGCCGAGTTGCCGGGACTGCATTCTTCCGTGTCTTCCTACTTATCCTCAACCTCCTCATTATTCCACAAGTGAGTTGCTCTTGGCGGAGACATTCGCTAGATCTATGTCTAAGTTGGTTGAACTTGAAGTACTTCCTAAATGCGAGCTTCGCATATGGATTCTCTCCGCGAGTATTCATCCAGGAAACTTCTTGGCTCCTAGGACGTATGCAGACCTTTCAGTAGGTCGCACCTCCTTATTTGACTGAGTGCTCCCATAGTTCTTGTTTTGTCCATAGTTTCTGATTGCTACCGAAACTTCCCGCTAACTTGATATTGCTCAGTCAGTAAGCTCAACTTGAATAGTGTGGTTATGAGCCTCCATGTTATTGAAAATGCATTCAATAGTTTCAATCCGTCCATCCCCGGTTCTTGTCAAGATGATTTCACTTGGGTATTTTTATGAATTCACCAGTGTGCTTAGTAACACCTCGAGCTCCTTGCGAGCGCATCTGGTACCGGTGAAAGTGATGTTCATAATCATATGGAAGAAATCACTCTCTCAATGCCTTATGCATCTTCTCCAAGGTTACTATTTGTCGTTTACCATCCTTTCGTTGTTCCTCCTGCAAGCAATCCTACCAAGCAGTTAGCCCATATTTTAGTCGGAATCCGATTAAATTCACCTTTCTTTTCTTCGGTAACTTCATATAATCGAAGAATCAGATGACTTCAGAAGCCAATCTTTAAACTTTATTTATGGAGATCTCCCAAGAACGCAATAACTTATTCGCGTAATTGATACTCATCGTTCTTTCGACCAATGACTTCTCGTCGGCAAATCACCCACCATTGTAGTCGTTCCTTTGGTCTGCAAACCACGCACCTCTATAGCGTTTGTGACCATCTTTGAGGTGCTGCTTCTCATCGCCATAATAAATGTTTTGCTGATTCCTCTCCTCTGATACGGTAATCAGTTTCCTCTTCAGAGCTGCTTTTGGTTTTTTCTGTTGCTCACCCACCACATCCCAAATCAAGATCCTCGAATGAGAAGTTGCGTGCTTAATTCTCCTTCGATTCCATTTGTAAATTGTCTGCTCACTCCAAATGTTGAACATGGAGATTCAGATCATGCAGAGATGACTTAATACGGACCAGGTTCGCACCATGCTCGACAACACCTTTATCATTGTCAAGATGATTGTAGCTTCCTCCATCGCCGTTGGTTCCCATCGCTATAAACACATTGAAATGAGACACTGATGTCACCTAACACAAATATCGGACACCATTTAGTCGTCAAAAACCTTTGATTTGCTAGATTCACGCAATCACGCCCTAGTTGTCGGAGAGTGGAAGGCGATGAAACCTCCCACTTCTAGAAAAGCTAAAAGAAACTTTCCGCGTTTTCATACTTATTGTAGGTCAACATCTCAATTCTCCTCATTTTACTTTTCCTACCACTTCTCTAATCCCAACACTAGTTTCCCACCGCTACTTTTGGCAGCTGTCCCAAACAAAGCTTAACACCCACTTCAAAGATCAAACTATAAATTTTATTCCCTCCATGTATTAGGGAAGAGTGTTATTCTATTTTCTAACCATCCCATCTCCTTCCTCTTTCAGAAGAACATACTAGAGATCACTTGGAATCACCTGACCGGCAATGGCCGTGCGCCGCCACCCGCCATCATCAAGGAACTCTTCTGCATGAAGATGAACGAAAACGAACCCGCGGCCGCCGTGTCGTTCATCGCCGTTCGTCGGGACATGGAGATCGAAGCCTTCTCCGGGAAATCGTGGCGGAATCTACTGGAGACGAGAGTTCGGGACATCAGCGGTAAGCTGTTGCATGATCTGATGAGGATCGTCGGAGAAAGCGCTCGGCCTCATCCCGTGCATCTGAATCTGTTGAATGCTTGTAAAGAACTTTGTTCAAGTTTAGGCGGCGAGGGAACTCCTTGTTGTAAGCCTGAATAAATGTTTAAGTTGGTCTTCTCATTAGAATGGAAGCAGCTTATGCTGTTATGGAGTCATGCGGTTGAGTATGGCGCTCCCAGGTTGTACATATGCTCAATTTCTTGGGCTGAAATATGGGAGAGCGCCGTACAATAATCATGTATGAATAATTACCCCTACTTCCATGAGTGATAGCATAATTACAGGTTGTACCCCCTCAAACTATTGAAATTACAAAAAAAAACCTCCGCCGCAGGTTTACATTTCATAACATCCGAGTAAATTTTCAGAGCGGTCTTTTTGTGAAAGTTGTAGGATTTTGTAATTTCAAAAGATAGAGGCGTGCAACCTATAATTTTGCAAATTTAGAGGGTAGGTCCATCTATATGTGTATATATATATATAGGAATAATAACCCAAACCTCTCCTCTAAGTTAGCATAATTACTGAGAGCACTCTTGTTTTCAAAATTGCAAAAAACTCCCCTTAAGTTTTCATTTCATTACAAAAACCTCCCTTGGAATAATTTTCATTTCGTAATATTCATGAAAAAAATACCTCCTGGACACTGTACATCGAGGGGGGTAATTTTGTGCATGAATGTTTATATGCACCCGTAGAGATGATGTTCACCCATAGATTTATAAGTCATGGGGTGTGTTTAGAGAAAGCTTCACTGAGGGAAAGTGGAGTTAGTGGGGTCAAAGTCCAACCCATGATCGTAGAGTGGAAAAATCCGCCACGAACAGTTCGCACTCCGGCGGCGCTAGGCGCGACTAAGACCGCGCCACCACCTCGGTGGAGCGCGGCCTAACCGCACCCCCCATCACGGGGGTGCGGCTTGGCCGCACCCTACATGGGGTGCGGCCAAGCCGCACCCTACATGGGGTGCGGCTACATGGGGTGCGGCCAAGCCGCACCCCATGTAGGGTGTGACCAACCCCCCGCCTCCCGCAGGGGGACTTGCAGAGAATCCAGCCGAAATCACACCCCCTCGTCGGGTGCGGTCGGAGCCCAGTTCCTCTTTGGGGGAGCGACTTCTCATTTCCCCGTTCGTCGTGTGCATAGAACGCCCATGTGTTCGTTGCGCGCTCATAACCTCTCCTGACACGCTCAAAATGCTCTAGTGTTCGTTGCGCGCTCAGAACGCTCCCGTATTCGTTGCGCGCTCAGAACGCTCCCGTGTTCGTGGCGCGCTCAGAATACTTCCGCCCTCAGAACGTTTCCACATTCCCGACACGCGCGCAATTAACGTTTCTTAATTTCTCAGATTGCAGGACCCGTTCGTCGCCATCTTCACCATCAACGAAGCTGCCCGAACTGCCCGAAGGGCGAGACGGTCATTTACGAAAGATGGCGATCCGTGTGCTCCGAATCGGAAAACGTGATTCGTCCACCAGGTGGTTACGGTGGTTACAACGACAAAATTATCGGGCTACCCCCGGCCAAAGCTATAAAAGAAGCTCAGAGCCTTCATTTCAAGACACATTGCCTTCTACGCCCGAGAGAGCTCCTTTGAAGATTTTTTTTTGAAATTCTCCTTCGGCGCTTGAAGATCTCCTTCGGCTCTCGAAGATCTCCTTCGAATCTTCGAAGATCTCCTTCGAGCCTTCGAAGGTTGCGAAAGACGACTCAACATTCTCACTTTTGTTCTCACTACCGTTCTCAGAAGAAGAAATACTTAGTTTTTCGAGAGGTGGCCTGACACTCTCGGAGTTATCTCTCTCTCTCTCTATCATTATAACGAGCAGCGGCCTGTCGCGCTCGAGTTCTCAATCTTCAGTTGTAACCCCCCAGAAGATAGTGGAAGTTGGCTGGCATAGCTCCGACCGCGTGATTTTTCATCCTTTTCGGATTTTCCACGCTAAAAGTTCGTGTCATTTACTAATTCACTCATTAACTGTTTGCTCGTTCGGTTCGCTTTCGAGCTAAGATGGTTCAATTCGACCTGTCTACCAGAGCACCCGAACGATCAGCAATAGATGTTATGAAATGAAAACTTCAGGGGAGATTTTTGTAATGAAATGAAAACTTTAGAGAAAGTTTTTGTAATTTCGAAAATAAGAGGGGTGTGTCAGTAATTTAGCAATGTTAGAGGGGAGGTCCCGGTAAATGGGCCCTATATGTGTGTGTGTGTGTGTGTGTGTGTGTGCGCGTGCGTGCGTGCGTGCGTGCGTGGGAGTGCGTGCGTGCGTGTACCACACACATATAATAGACCAAGGCCCGGAGGCAAGCTCCCCTTTTGAAGCACGTGCAAAGGCTGAAAAAGAGGCTTTCTTTAAGGTGAGTTTCATCTTAAGCGAATCGACGTGGTAGTTCGCCAGGAAGAGATGCTGACACAGACAGAGAGTTGTAGTGGAAATGCCCAGTGACGGCCAGCTGAACAACTATGATAGGATTCGCCCAAGCAGATGAGACTAAATAGGAACACCCCTTTCTCGAAGCCATAGTCATTCAGCAACAGAATCTTTCTGTGTATCAGCAGATCAATCATTCATTCGAACTGACATATATGTATAGGGTTACATATGTGTGTGTGTGAAAAATAATAAAATCATCCAAATTATTTTATGATATTTCAATTTTATATTTTTATAATTATTTTAGATTCATTATAAAGCATAAAATGTAACACACTTCTTCACCATAGAGTTATTACAAATGGTAAAATTGAAATATTATATAATAATTTGGCATATTTTATGACTTTCCATTTATATTACTATATATATGTGTGTGGTTAGTTATCGGGGCCTCGTAGAGTTATGACAAATGATAAAATTGGAATATTATATAATAATTTGGCATATTTTATTACTTTCCATTTATATTACTATATATATGTGTGTGTGAATGTGTGTGTGGTTAGTTAACGGGGCCTCCCCTGAGAGTTTGTATAATTTCATGTTGCACCCCTTAATCTTTCGAAATTACAGTTACCTCCCCTCTAAGTTTTCCTATTTTACAAAATTACCCATTCCGTTACAAATTTGGATGAAAAATAATAAAATCATCCAAATTATTGTATGATATTTCAATTTTATATTTTTATAATGATTTTAGATTCATTATAAAGGATAAAATGTAACACACTTTCTTCAGTGTATAGTTATCACAAATAGTAAAACTGGAATATTATATAATAATTTGGCATGTTTTATGACTTTCCATTTATATTATTAAAGGAAAAAAGGTCACACTTTTCAATGTAGAGTCATTGTAAAGAGTAAAATTGAATATCCTAAAATAATTTGACTGATTTTATTATTTTCCATCCATATTTTTAACATAAAGAGACATTTTTGCATACTAGGGAAACTTAGAGGGAGGTAAATGTAATTTCGAAAGATAGATGGGTGCAATCTGTAATTATCTCTATATATATATTAGGAATGATTACCAAAACTTCCTCTAGAAGATAGCATAATTACATATTGCACCCCTCTTATTAGTGGAATTACAAAACTCTCCCCTGAGTGTTATAAGTTATAGTATTTATCTCTCCTGAAGTTTATATTTTATAACAATCATGCACAAAATATCCCTCCTGAAAATGTACTCTCAAGGGGATATTTTTATGCATGAATGTTATGAAATGTGAACTTCAAGAGAGGTAAATGTTATGTCTTGTAACAATGAGGGGAGGTTTTTTGTAATTTCAACAATAAGAGGGGCGTAATCTGTAATTTTGCAAACTTGGAGGGGGAGGTCCCGGTAAATGCTCCTATATAAAATTAACAAACTTAACTTATATACATAATGGGGGCATGAAAACTTCCCCTGATTTTTCTTTTGGTCTCTTCTCCTCAATAGAACTATATGCACATTTGAGTTAAAATGTCTCGAGGCTAAGATTGATTTAAGAACTCGAGAGCATATTAATTAGACTCGGGTTGACTCTAGCGTAAAATTGGGTCAAATTCACTGTCTAATTTGTAGCCAATACAAAAGGTTACACTCACAGTGAAGTCAACATAATTGTGTTTCAACGCCAACATATTTTTTTCGCATATTTGATATGAGATCAAATCAATGAATTTGTGTATCTTAAGAAGGTCTTTATCCTAAATTTATTTCTTCTTCTCCTAAATAAAAATATATCCTACTTGAGTTAAAATGGCTCTAGTGTAAGATTGATTTGAGACTCGGAACATATTCTATTAGGCTCCGCCGACCTTAAGGCACGTTTGGCATGACGGTGGCGGTGGCGGTGGCGGTTGTGAATGCGGTGGTTATGAACCATCGTTCGTGAATGTTTGATCTCACCTAAGAAATTTGATCTCACCTAAGAAATTTCACAAAATCAAGTTTTTTTTCTTGGTTTCGGTCATAATCATTGTCTTGTCAAACATATATTCTAGGCAATTGTTAACCGCACCCCAGTTTTGGCTATCCGCAACCCATTTATATGAAGTATTAAGCATTTTTTTTTTGGAAATACGCCTTGTACAAGCATTTTAGGAAAAGTGTTCAACACGAAAATTGTAGATATCGTCGATATCTACAACTTTAGTGTTGAACACTTTTGCTAAAAATGCACGCACAAGATGTATTGCCGCTCGAATTGAAACATGGGCATAACTATAACGATTTTTTGAAAATACGCATTGTGCATGCATTTTTAGAAAAAATGTTCAACACAAAAGTTGTAGATCTCGACGATATCTACAACTCTCGTGTTGAACACTTTTCCTAAAAATGCTTGTACAAGGCGTATTTCCAAAAAAATGCGTAAAACTTCATATAAAAGGGTTGCGGATAGCCAAAACTGAGGTGCGGTTAACAATTGTCATATTCTATTGCGGTGACATTTTTGTCTAGACTCACCGGAGCAAAAACATCGTGCTAGATAGCGCCCAAGTCAAAATGGGTTCAAATATTGTAATAGTCAAATCCTTTTATTCAACTCAAAAAACTTACGCCAGTAATGAGAGCGAGCATAATTATGTTTTTTTTTTTTACTTTTTTTACATCAATATTTTTTTTAGCATTTATAGCACTTCACTTATGGATATTAGCACCTCATAAAAAACACTAAATAATACATGAATTTTATGGATATTAGCACCACATACAAATATCAAATATCACGTAAGTTTTAATACCCAACTCGTGACTAACCCATGCTCCTCGCTCATCCCCATCATTCCCGCCGTTGTTTTCATCCCTGACATCCCTCGTCATCTCCGCCTCAAGCGACTCTTCTGACAGAGGCTACGTCCATTTCCGGCGACTGTGTAGAAGTTCCCAGTCATTCTCATGCGACACAAGTTTGCTTCACCTCCGGCGTCGACCCTGTAAATATTGCGGAGGTGCTAGAGTAAGCTTATGTTTTATCCCTTAGACGCTCCATTCCTTTTCCCTCGTTAAGCTATCTTATGATATATTATGATTTTACTTTTTGATCAAAATATTGCTATGGTGTAGATGCTATATTTTGTGGTTTGAAATAAATGAAGAAATTTAGTTTTGTTTGGAGGAGGTAAAAATATAACTTTTTGGGGTGCTAATATAATATGCGACTAATGGCGAGTTTTGAGGTGCTAATAACATTGCTCTATATATATAATATCGATGAATATAATAATTTATGGCGATTGTTATCCGCACTACAGTTTTGGCTATCAGTACTCTTTTTTTATGAGTTATTACGCGTCTTTTAGAAATACGTCTTGTGCGTGTATTTTTAGGAAAAGTGGTCAACACAAAAGTTGTAGATCTAGATGAGATCTACAACTTTCATGTTGAGCACTTTTCCTCAAAATGCACGCACAAGACGTATTGCCGCCCTGATTGAAAAATACGCGTAATTATAGCGAATTTTTGGAAATACGCCCTGTACATGCATTTTTAGGAAAAATGTTCAACACTAAAGTTGTAGATCTCGACGAAATATACAACTTTCGTGCTGAACACTTTTCCTAAAAATGCATGTACAAAACGTATTTCTAAAAGACGTGTAATAACTCATACAAAAAGAGTGCGGATAACAATCGCCTAATTTATTTGTATTTTGACGGAATTGAGAGCTTGGTTGACCAAAAGTAGACCCCACTAACAAAAATGGTTATTAATTAAAACAAATTATTGATCGCATCTTGAATATTTAAGGTAAATAGTCAGCAGCATTGAGCACCGGCCAAGCTGCTTTTGGTCCAACCACTACCATCAAAGTTTAGCTTTACACAGCTGGACGAGTCATCGGCGATCATACGCTGCATTAATTTGCTTCCACTATGATATCTTTAGGGGTCCCACGTGGTTGCGACCGGAGCGGCGCCGCTGCAAATCCACCCCTCAACGGGTGAAATTTTTGAATCCGCGCCCAGGAGCAGGATGAATGCGCTCGAGAAAAATGATTGCACGTGATCATCCTGATAAATTCGGATCCCGATGACCAAATGCCGGTTTTTGGGTCCGTGCCAATTCTCCAGATTTGGAGACCGGGTCGTTGCGATGATGTCACGCGGACTTCCTGCTACCAGTCTTGAAACTTTGCGATCAGATTATGTGAAACTTGCGTTCATATTATAAACTTCATGCAATCAAAATTGGACTAACTGTGACCAATTGTGTAACCTTGCGATCATGTAAATCTTGCGATCGTATTACAAACTTCATGCGAAAAAGTTAGATTTACCATCAGATTATCTAAACCATGAGTCTGATCTGACCCATTTGAGGTTCCGTTTGGAGTCGTAACCGCTTGACCGGTGAAAATAAGTCCCCCCAAACGGATCCTGAATTTTAGTAGCACCCGACACCATGACTGCTTTTGAAATACAAATAACTTGAGAGTTTTGGCAGGAAAAAAACCATGGAGGAGAATTATTATTTTTAAATAGAAAATATTTGATTGTTCATAGTTACGGGATGACAGTAATGTCAAATTGAAGCACAAAAGGCGAACTAATGATATCGTGTATTTGAATATCAATTATTTATATGTTGATAATCTCACAAGCCGACCTTGAGTAAAAAAATGTGTAATCTGTGGAGGAGAATTAGAGATTTGTCCCGCTTCACTCTCAGTTCCTCATTCATAAGAAATCATTCATTCTTATTCGTATGACGTAGTACACCGAGTGAGAGATAAAATTTAAAAAATAATAATACAAAAACTCTCTTCATTTGCATGGAATGAAGATCCTGAAATTGAAATTGAAGGTCTACTATTTGTTTTCAGTACTCTTGAAAGGTGGAATTGGAATTTAAAATGAATTTCATGAAACTCATTTTAATCTAAGGTCAATTCTTTCATGAAATTCTTCGGTGAATATGTGTGAGTCGTTATTCACATTTGTAAATGTGTTTTATAATATTGAATAGAGGTAACTCGTGATGGAGGCTGCCTTGTCCAAAAAACAAGTGTAACAACCCATGTTTAATTATAAAGCAAAATTAGGTTTCCTAATTTAGCTTGATAACCCCCCCCCCCCCCCCCCCCCCCCGATTTAATTTTCCCGCAAGACACTAAGGTAGGCCGTCCCGATCCCGTCTCGCTCCCGTCTCATGATCCCGCTCCTGTCTCCCGCACGCAGTGCCGACACCGCCTACCGCTCCTCCTGCCGACACCGCTGTCGCTCCTGCTCCTCCCGCCGCCGTCTCCTCCTATTCTGGACGACAGATATCTCTTCTCCGACTTCCTCAAAGGCCGACAACCCTAATCCATCTTCTTCCTTCAAGGGGCTGGCAGCAAAAGCTTCTGCTCCTCCTTCTCCGACAACAACTTTCGTCTCCTCCTCTTGTGCTGGCCGACAACAACCCTTCTCCTCTCAAGGCCGACGGCAACCAACATCTCCTCCAAAGTCTGACAGCTTCTGTTCTCTCCCTCCTCCTCTTCCTCAAGAGAAGCAACCATCATCTCCTCCTTGGGCTTTGCTTCATGAAAAACGGTACACAAATATTATGTTTCCCCTACTCGTATTTTATTTTATTTTGCTCATGTTTATTTCAATGTTCTTAGGCTTTTCATTCTTGTTTTGGAATTTTTCTTAGCGTTCGTGCCTGTGTCGCCAGCTTCTTGAGCCTATCTGCGTCAAGCTTCAGGTTCTATGTTTATGTTTCTTTTCTTTTACTGTCGGATATTTCTTTTATGTAGTAATTATAATCAGTCATTTTCTATGTTATCATGAACAACTGCTAGGTTATAGTTTGTACTAGATTTTAACATAATTTGCATATTTATCTATCTGAATTTGTCATTGCATAACGATCTGTATAAGATCTTGTATCATGAGTTTTTACTAAAATATATGTACATCAAATTCTCACTGCCATATTTTTACGCTTCCACAATAAAACAATATGTTTTACTCAAAAGTAATTATTTTTAAAACCATTTATCAGTATCTCAGCTTTCGCCTAACAGACATGGAGATTCTTTCTCCCATGTCTGTGACATCACGACCCGCCCATAGCGCACTCTGATATTTGCTATTAAACGGGTCGTGACGGTTGGTATCAGAGCTTGGTTAGACTCTAAAGATAAAATATTTTATAACTATTACATATTTTGAATCTTATCATATAAATAAATATGCATGCATCATTACTTCACGCACCCTATCATTATTTGTTGTTCGTGGCTGAAACACATACACACTACACTCATAAGCATGAGTAGTATGCACACGAATGTTAAGGGGTTATGGGCAAACTTAATATTTTTGTGCATTGAATTCCACTAGGAAATACACCGCTTGCGAATATTAAATGGTTATGAGCAATTTAATATTTTCAAGTGCGATGACATTAGATCATAGTATGCATGACATGTTAAGTGAAATGAGAACTTAACATGACTTGTGTATCCATTCATTTGCATTCATATCATAAATCATTGCACATGTGTGAAGCTAAGAACAACAATAATGATTGCACACACATGGATTTATTATTTGCTTGATATCGCACATGATTTCAATTTTGCAATTGCATGATTATTACCTAGAGTTGTCCAATGAAAATAATGTAATTATTACATGAATTATGAACCCGATGGTATGGAATGTGTTAAAATTCTTAGTTCAAGTCCCTCGATATTTGTAATCAATCCTTTCTGTTTCGCTTGTCTATCAAATCTTATCCGGTCCTTTTGTATCCCCTTCTAGTTAACTCTTAAGTGTTAGCGAGAAATGAGAGTCTTCTTGTAAATTGCTCTGCTGAATTACTTCGGGGTTGTTTGTGCTTTTCCATCTCTAGAGTGACTCACTTTTGTCGTCACTCAATCGTTATTCAGCTTCTTTTTCCCTTTTGGTGTTCTCTTTCTTTCGTGTAAAGATTTTTCCGCTCTTAAATTCTCGAGTCCTACAGCTCAATTTCTAGCTATTTGAAGAAATCTCTGTGATCCCTGAAGTCAATCCTTCGTATTCGGTCGAACCCACTAAGATCATGGAGTATCAAGTACACAAGCTATGAAAGAGAACCATTCCTTTGGTCAGAGTGTTTTGGACGCATGACAAGTCTGAGGAGTACACTTGAAAACTTGAATCTGATGTGCGAAGCTAGTATCCACAAATTTTCTATTGATCTTGGTAAGTCTCTGCGCTTGTTTTCCCTTCTATTTCAGTATATTCATAGTTAGCTTATATGTCTTGATCTGCAAATTTTGTTTGGAATAAATGACATCTGAATCTTTGCCATGAGAGGTCCCATTCAGGGAATCCTCAGAAAGTTTCGGGACGAAACTTCTTAAGTAGGGGAGAATGTAACAACCCATGCTTAATTATGAAGCAAAATTAGGTTTCCTAATTTAGCTTGCTAACCGCAGCCCCCCTGATTTAATTTTCCCGCAAGCCACTCTGCTAGGGCTCCCATCTCGCTCCCGTCTCACGATCCCGCTTCCGCAACCATCTCCCGCACGTAGTGTCGGCACCGCCTGCTGCTCCTACTCCTCCCGTCGGCGTCTCCTCCTATTATGGCTGACAGATCTATCTTCTCTGACTTCCTCAGAGGCCGATAACCCTAATCCATATTCTTCCTTCAAGGGGTCGGCAACAGAAGCTCCTCCTGCTCTGACAACCACTTTCGTCTCCTCCTCCTGTGCTGGCCGACAGCAGCCCTTCTCCTCTCAAGGCCAGCGACAACCAGCATCTCCTCTAAAGTCAGGCAGCTTCTGTTCTCTCCCTCCTCCTATTCCTCAAGGGAAGCAACCATCCTCTCCTCCTTGGGCTTCGATTTCGCACATAGGGTTTTTGCTCGAATCACCCCCACTCAGATTTTGGGCTCGGATTTGGTCCTTATTGGTAAGATTCTCCTTTTGTTCTTCTCTATTCAGATTTTCCCTAATTTTCTTGGAAAGTTTGCGCTCCAAATTTCGGATATTTTGCGATTCAAGATTTTTGACCTCCTATAATCGTCTAACCGTGATTTGTTTGTGATTTCCGGTATCGATCGTCGAATCTCCCAGCGGAATCTCTCAAAGTCCTCTCCAATATAGGGTTTCCCCAAGCCTAAGCGCCGCCAAATCCCCGCTTCCGCATGGTAATCTCTTCTCCCCTCACCTTTGAGGGAGGTAAATCTGCTAAACCCTCGTTGTTTAAATTCCGCGTCGTAGAATGCATGTGTTAGTGTAGTAAATTATGCTACATCGCTTTCATTGTGCTTAAATAGGTTCAAAATATGATTTCTGCTTTTGCTTGCGCCTTTTAGCCGTCGTCATCTGATTCAGCCTCATTTAAGGCAAGTAGAGATCCCTCTCTCTTGCAAACGTTGAACTTAATTACCTTCTCTGTTCTTATAATTTTATGTTTCACTTTTGAATGCATGTTTCGTTATATAAGCTTATATCTTAAATGTCTGAATTGACTTGTTAGTAGTTTGAGGTTTCACGCATTTTGAATGACACGAATTTGTGATCATGAATGATTTTATTTGGATAGTCACTTAGATGAATGAATTTTTTATTTGATGAATAATTCGAGGAATGATAGATTGTTGAACATGAGTAACAAGAGTCATGATAATAATAGTAATGATTTCTGGTTAACAAATATATGATCGGTGTTTTCTATCATGCTCGTATCGTACGCATCTTATTTAGAAGTTAATCGTGTCATAAAATGACTTAATGTAAATGAGTACTTGTTATCCCAGAATCGATGCATGTCAAACTTGCTCCTATATTTTTTTATTTGAAGAATCTTCTTGTTATTGGAATCTAATTAATCTCGCAAACCCACAAAGTTCAAAACTCACTTCCTAGTTTTCGGTGTCATCGAGTCTTGTCTCTTATGCATGTTTGGTTGTTAGTTTTGGGTAAAAGTTGTTTTATGATCTGACCCTTCCCCATGACATAAATTCGTACATGTTTGAATCACTAAACTATGAATCATTTAATTCTATTAATAACATAAGCAAACAATGAAAGGTGTTGTTTAATTGATGCAACTCCTTGACTTGGGTTCCCTCTTGAATCCTTAACGGGAACAAAGGACCGGCTATAGCTAGCATGAACTCCCTGGCTCAAGGGTGAGGGTTAGAAAGAGCCTCCCCTTAGAGATCACAGGCAGAAATCCTGAATCTCTGATAAGACTTGAATCTGAATCTGTCAGAATCATGAATCTTGTGCGTCAACTAAAAACACATACACTTTCACTTGTTACAACTTATATTATTACATGCTCATCTTTGTATGTTTTACTCCGGAGTAGTCCAACAATTCTAGATATTCGTGCTTGTCTCACTTGCTTGTCTGTCTTGTTAGCTTTGCTTCATGAAAAACGGTACACAAATATTTTGTTTTCCCTACTCGTATTTTATTTTGTTTTGCTCCTGTTCATTTCAATGTTCTGAGGCTTTTCATTCTTGTTTTGGAATTTACTTTAGCGTTCGTGCCTGCGTCGCCGGCTTCCTGAGTCGATCTGCGTCAAGCTTCAGGTTCTATGTTTATGTTTCATTTCTTTTACCGTCGGATATTTCTTTTATGTAGTAATTATAATCAGTCATTTTCTCTGTTATCATGGACAACTGCTAGATTATAGTTTATACTAGATTTTGACATTATTTGCATGTTCATCTATCTGAGTTTGTCATTGCATAACGATCTGTATCAGATCTTGTATCATGAGTTTTAACTAAAATACATATACATTCAATTCTCACTGCCGTATTTTTACGCTTCCGCAATAAAACAATATCTTTTACTGAAAAGTAATTATTTTTAAAACCATTTATCAGTATCTCAGCTTCCTCCTAACAGACATGGAGATTCTTTCTCCCATGTCTATGACATCATGACCCGCCTGTAGTGCACTATAATATTTGTTATTAGACGGGTCGTGACAATTAAAGACATCAAATTGTCCTAAAATTTTGAACTTCCAGCGTTGCTTCTCTTCATCGTACAAAAATTGCTTGTGGTGACAGTTCATTGATCCGATCTCGGAAAAACATTGTCAAGTCGACGCCGCTAATAAATATGAAAATTGTCGGACTGTCCTACAAGTTTAGGGAGGCTTATTTTAGTCATTTTGATTCGATGGTCAAATTCCGACAATCTCAGTCGGACTATTATCGTGAAAAAAATGAAAGTCATCTGATCGCACCAACTTTTGGGGAGGCTTCTTCTCATCGTTCTGAACCGTTGGTGATGGCGACTAATTAATCCAATTCTCAAATCTCATGCAATCAATGTTGGATCACCGTCCCGTAAAAAAATGTCGAATTGTCATCTTATTTTCAAGAAACTCTATTATCATCATCCCAAGATCGCTCGTCCATAGAATTATCGGATCTTCAGTAATTACCATCAAAATTATAACATTACTGCATGCTCAATTTCAATATCCAGTCGGACAGTGAAATTAAATTTCAACCAAATTTCAATTCCTTCCAAACGAATGAAAATTCTACTTAAAAAACTCGCGAATAACTCTAGAATCTTCTCGAATATTTGTCGACGGCGGAATCATCCGGTTATGTAGAAATTTTTCTGTACGGCCGGTGAGGGATGACGTGGCGCGATCAAATCCAGATGGGCCCGTTGACACGTCATGTTGCGTATCTATTGCGGCAAATTTATTCCTCATGATTCGGTAAAGTACTGGTAGGCAACGTCTCGTCATTAAAACCGCTGTTGACACGTGCCCCCAATTAAAAGAAAGCACATGAACCGGAAAAATTATTGGGCCCGCCTAGATATTAAATATGCTTTTATCGAAATATAAAATTAAATGAATTTAAAAAAAAAACTTATTTTAGAAATCTCTGGATCTGCCTCCTTATTGTTGCGAGATTTTTCTGTACGTCCAGCGTGTACAACCCTTATATTTGCCGAGCTGGTTTGGTTAACCTAGACTCAGCAGAATCGAGGCGGTTAAGGGGAATAGCCGTTCACATGCGACTGGACTTGTGGGGGGGATCCCCCACTCGTCGGGCTCTTTAGGCGAGTGGGAAGGGCACCACTCGCCCGGCCACGTGCAAGTGTAACACTCGCCCGGCCTTGGGGAGTATAGCACTCGCTCGGCCAGCCTTGGGCGAGTGTAGCACTCGCCCGGCCTTGGGCGAGTGTAGCACTCGCCCGGCCTTGGGCGAGTGAGCACTCGCCCGGCCTTGGGCGAGTGTAGCGCTCCCCCGGCCTTGGGCGAGTGTAGCCCTCGCCCGGCCTTGGGCGAGTGTAGCCCTCGCCCGGCCTTGGGCGAGTGTAGCCCTCGCCCGGCCTTGGGCGAGTGTAGCCCTCGCCCGGCCTTGGGCGAGTGTAGCCCTCGCCCGGCCTTGGGCGAGTGAGCGCTCGCCCGGCCTTGGGCGAGTGTAGCGCTCGCCCGGCCTTGGGCCAGTGGCGCTCGCCCGGCCTTGGGCCAGTGGAGCGCTCGCCCGGCCTTGGGCGAGTGTAGCGCTCGCCCGGCCTTGGGCGAGTGTAGCGCTCGCCCGGCCTTGGGCGAGTGTAGCGCTCGCCCGGCCTTGGGCGAGTGTAGCGCTCGCCCGGCCACGGGCGAGTGAGCCCTCGCCCGGCCACGGGCGAGTGAGCACTCGCCCGGCCCTGGGCGAGTGGAGCACTCGCCCGGCCTTGGGCGGGTGTAGCACTCGCCCGACCACGGGCGCATGGGCACTCGTCCGACCCCTATCTTCTGGAGAATTTTTGCTATCCGCAGTCCGATTTTGGCTATTCGCAGTCCGTTTTTTGGGAAAGTCTATAAATAGACCCCCATGGGCACCTTGAGAAGGGTTGGTCTCTACCCCCTCCCTCACGCGTGAGCAAGCACTACCCATCCCCCTCCCCTTGTCGTTGAAGGTGGTCGATGAGGTGATCCTTAGTGCCCTCCAAGGTGCCCAAGCTCAGCATTGGCTTGGGAGGGGAAGTTCTGAGTGAGCTTCCGGGTGTGTGGTGGGACCTCCACGCTGCAGCTTCAGGGGTTTGTTTATAGGCTCCAGCAATCGTCAAGGTCAAGTCTCTCAGTTCCTAGTGACCGGTCAAGGGTCTTAGCTTGGGTCAAGTCAGAGTTAGCCGCATCCCCCTTTCGAACGCTGAAACCGGGTTACTGGTTTCAACATTCTGGTGCGGTGAGCGTGGAAGCGGTTAGTTCGGAAAGCTCTGAGCCGAGTCCCATGGCAGGAAGCAAAGAGCCGGGAAACTCGCCTCCTCCCAGCGAGACGTGGTCGTTGATAGGGGAAGAGAATGCAGAAGAGGCAGATCAGGTGTTCGGTGATCCGAACAAGTTGGAGGTGGCAGAGGAAGTGAGCGAAAGAGAGGTCATCGACATCAGTGGAAGGCCGGAGAAGATACGAATTAGCGGGAGGCTGAGCGGGCAGGATCAAGAGAAGATCCGAAGATGTGTCCAACAGAATGTAGACGTCTTCGCGTGGAGCGCTGCGGAGATGCCAGGCGTTGATGCAAGTGTGGCATGTCATCGCCTCAACCTCGACCCAAACGTCCGCTCTATTCGCCAGAAAAAGAGGAACGTGTCGCCCACCCTCGCTGGGCCGATCAAAGAGAAAGTGGGGAAACTGCTAGAGGCAGGCTTCGTGGAGGAAATCCAATACCCAGGGTGGGTTTCTAACGTGGTAATGGTGAAGAAGGGGGACGGGAGGTGGAGGATGTGCGTGGACTTCACTCTGTTGAACAAAGCATGTCCAAAAGACTGCTACCCATTGCCCCGGATCGATGCGTTGGTGGACTCAGCTGTCGGCTTCCCGGTGATGAGCTTCTTGGATGCATTCTCCGGCTATCATCAAATCCGAATGCATCCGCCCGACGTCAAGGATGTTTCGTTCATCACAGACGATGGGTGCTACTGTTACAAGATGATGCCTTTCGGATTGAGGAATGCAGGAGCGACCTACCAAAGAATGATGGACCGAGTCTTCAAGGATCAGAAGGGGCGCAACTTAGAGGTCTATGTGGATGACCTGATGGTTAAAAGCAAGAACGTGGAGTACCACCTGGAGGAACTAATGGAGACCTTCGCTACCCTTCGGAGGTTCAAAATGATGCTCAACCCTTCTAAATGCGTTTTCGGTGCGAGCCGTGGAAAGTTCCTGGGTCACCTACTCACCCCGGAGGGGGTCGAACCCAATCCAGACAAGGTCAAAGCCATCTTGGAGTTGAAGTCACCGAGGAGCGTGAAGGAAATTCAGAGGCTGACTGGGAAGTTAGCAGGGCTGAGCCGGTTCCTCTCCAGAGCGGGAGAGAAGTGCTCCCCTTTCTTCAAAGCCCTGCGCTAGGGTCAAAAGTTCGAATGGACGCCAGAGTGCGAGAAGGCGTTTCAAGCGTTGAAGGAACAACTGACGCGAGCCCCTTTGCTCCAAGGGCCGAGGGAAGGGGAAGACCTTTTTCTCTACCTAGGGGTAGGGGTCGAGGCGGTGAGTTCGGTCCTGGTCCGGGAGGAGGGGAAGAGACAGCTGCCGATTTACTACGTTAGTCGAGTCCTGAAGAAGGCAGAGCTCAAATACCCTGCCCTGGAGAAGCTGGCATTCGCTCTGATCGTCTCGGCCCGAAAACTCCGCCCCTATTTCCAGGCTCATTCAATCAGGGTGGTGACCGACCATCCCCTTCGCAACGTTATGGAGGGAGTATAGCATTCGGGCAGGTTGGCGAAGTGGTCGGTCGAGCTCAGCGAGTTTGACATCACCTTCGTCCCTCGGCTGGCGATGAAGGCACAGACAGTGGCAGACTTCCTGGCAGAGTATGGCAAGGAGATGGAAGGGCAAGAGCCGACCGGGTCAGTAGCATGGGACCTGTTCGCAGATGGGGCGTCAGGAAGAAATTCCCTCGGCGGAGGGGTGGTCCTGGTCAACCCACACGGGACCGGGATCGAGCAAGCGATCCACATTCGGTTCCCTGTGACCAACAATCAGGCTGAGTATGAGGCAGTGGTGGCAGGGCTTCGTCTCGCAAGAGAGCTGGAGATCCGGGACGTGAAGGTTTTCACAGATTCAATGGTGGTGGCCTCACAGGTCCGAGGGGAGTTCGAGGTGAAGGAACCAACCCTCCAGAGGTATCTGGCGAAAGTTAGAGACCTCGTCGGATGGTTCCACACTTTCTCCATCCAACACATTCCAAGAGAGGAGAATGCCCGAGCAGACCGGCTAGCAAAACACGGCCCTCGAGCAGGGGGGACGGTGACCGAGCTTTTCCGCCCATCCATTGAGGAGGGCGAGCTGATGGAGATCGATCAGAAGGCCTCGTGGATAGACCCGATCCTCACCTTCCTGATCTCAGGCAAGTTCCCGGAGGGGGACCTGGATAAGAGGAGGTTTAGATACAAGTCAACATACTACATGATGCGGGAAGGAAGTTTGTATAGGAAGACCTTGGCCGGGCTCCTAGCAAGGTGCGTGACGGAGGATGAAGTTCCAAGGGTTTTGGAAGAAATCCACTCCGGGGAATGCGGGAGCCATTCAGGGAGTCAGACCCTAGAAAAGAGGGTGCTGAGGCAGGGGTACTTCTGGCCGACCCTTCGGAAGGATGCAACAGAATTTGCAAAGAAGTGTCAGAAGTGTCAGCTCTTCGCGCTACTTCAACTTCAACCCGCACAAAGGCTCAGAACAATCACTGCGCCTTGGCCCTTCGCCATCTGGGGGATGGACTTGGTCGGCTCATTCCCTCAGGCTAGCGGTCAAAGGAGATTCCTGTTAGTCATGATTGACTATTTCTCCAAATGGGTGGAAGTTAAGGCCTTGGCAAAAGACGACCTCGCAGGTGGTAAAGAATTTCATCTGGGGGGAAATAATTTGCAGGCACGGGCTCCCCCTCGCCATAGTGACAGACAACGGACCACAGTTCGCTAGCGATGAACTCATTAACTTATGCGGTCAAGTGGGCATCGACCTCCGTTTTGCCTCTGTTCATCACCCTCGAAGCAATGGGCAGGTAGAAGCCGCGAACAAGTTCATAGTCAACCTGCTGAAGAAGAAGGTGGAAAACCTGAAGGGGAGCTGGGTGGAGCAACTTCCTTCGGTCTTATGGGCCTTGAGAACAACGCCCAATACGGCAACGGGGGAAACGCCATTCAAACTCTCACATGGGTCGGAAGCCGTGCTCCCAGTGGAATTCGAGGTCAGATCCCCCCGGGTCGTAGCCGCCGAGGAGGGAGACGAAGACTGGAGACTTGACAATGAAGAGGAGCAACGGCTCTCGCTGGACATGGTCGAGGAGCTCCGAGACCTTGCCACGGTTCGACAAGAGGAGGTGAAGCGCCGGATGGCCAGGTACTTCGATAAGAACATCAGGATCAAGCAATTCGCCCCAGGGGACTTAGTCCTCAAAAAGGTCGACGCCGCGGGAAGATCGGCGAACGTAGGAAAGCTCCAGCCCAATTGGGAGGGGCCCTATGTAATCTTGGAAGCCTTGAAGTCCGGGGGGTATCGCCTTCAAAACGTTGAGGGGATCCCCCTTGGTAATACTTGGAGTGGCGATGATCTTAAACGTTTTTATCCTTAATAAATATGCTGATTTTCTCTTTAACCAGTTTTCTTACTCCAGATTATGATAATTACTGTAGCCGACAGGAGTATAGGTTGGTAGGACTCGAAGAAGAAGAGTAAGCAAGCCACCTAGGGCGCGGGTGGGTACTTTCGCCTCCAATTGGATTGGGAGGGCGTTGAGTTCCCCCGTCTCCAGGTAAGCAAGGCATCTTGGACGCGGGTGGGTACTTCCACCTCCAATTGGATTGGGAGGGCGTTGAGTTCCCCCGTCTCCAGGTAAACAAGCCACCTAGGACGCGGGTACTTCCGCCTCCAATTGGATTGGGAGGGCGTTGAGTTCCCCCGTCTCCAGGTAAGCAAGCCACCTAGGATGCGGGTGGGTACTTCCGCCTCCAATTGGATTGGGAGGGCGTTGAGTTCCCCCATCTCCAGGTAAGCAAGGCATCTTGGACGCGGGTGGGTACTTCCGCCTCCAATTGGATTGGGAGGGCGTTGAGTTCCCCCGTCTCCAGGTAAGCAAGCCACCTAGGACGCGGGTGGGTACTTCCGCCTCCAATTGGATTGGGAGGGCGTTGAGTTCCCCCGTCTCCAGGTAAGCAAGCCACCTAAGACGCGGGTGGGCACTTCCGCCTCCAATTGGATTGGGGAGGGCGTTGAGTTCCCCCGTCTCCAGGTAAGCAAGCCACCTAGGACGCGGGTGGGTACTTCCGCCTCCAATTGGATTGGGAGGGCGTTGAGTTCCCCCGTCTCCAGGTAAGCAAGCCACCTAGGAAGCGGGTGGGTACTTCCGCCTCCAATTGGATTGGGAGGGCGTTGAGTTCCCCCATCTCCAGGTAAGCAAGCCACCTAGGATGCAGGTGGGTACTTCCGCCTCCAATTGGATTGGGAGGGCGTTGAGTTCCCCCGTCTCCAGGTAAGCAAGACACCTGTGACGCGGGTGGGTACTTCCGCCTCCAATTGGATTGGGAGGGCGTTGAGTTCCCCCGTCTCCAGCTAAGCAAGACATCTGGGACGCGGGTGGGTACTTCCGCCTCCAATTAGATTGGGAGGGCGTTGAGTTCCCCCGTCTCCAGGTAAGCAAGGCACCTAGGACGCGGAGGGGTGTTCTGCCTCAAATATCTAAGGTCCTTGACTAGGGATCATTCGCCGGGCTCAGTCATGCCGGCAGGCGGTGAGGCTGGTCGGACCGACTAGTCCTTCGGTGATTGGTTCAACAAGGCATCAAATCCCCAAACAGTAAGAAAAAAGAAGAAGAACAAGCTAAGAGATTCACTAGAACAATAGCTGGTGTACAACCCGTATTCGCCGAGTGGGTCCCACAGGCCAACTGGCGAGACCTAGGCCAGTCAGATCATTCGCCCCGGCTCAGACAGGTGAAAATACCCCCGGGTTAGTGGGGGTAAGCTGCAGGAGAGAAGGAGCTAGGCGAGTGGTGCCCTCACGGACCACTCGCCCGGAAGCGTGGGCATTCTCCCAGCTAAGCGGGTGCCCAGCGGGTGGTGCCCTCACGGACCACTCGCCCAAAAGGCTTTGATGGGGAAATGACCATAAGACCCCTTGTGGGCTGCAAATAGCCCTTCAGAACAGCGGAGTTAGGCTATTAGCAGAACAATTTGGGGTGCGGTTAGTAAAACTAAAAGACGGATTCATGTTATTTGCAGACCAGCCTAGAAAAATCTATAAATAGACCCTTAAGGGCACCTTGGAGGAGATCCGATTTTAGAGAATCCTCTCCTCCAGCCTAGTTTCTGGTCGGCTGCTAAGGCCCTCCAAGGTGCCCGGTTGAGCTCTGGTTAGGGAGGGGAAGCTCTCTAAGATCTTCCGGGTGTGTGGCGGGACCTCCTCGCTTCAGCCTTGGGTCTATTCCTATTCTCACATCCACCATCAAGAGAGTCTAGTGAGGGAGAAATAAGCATCGGCTACACCCCCAGTGGGTCCGAACTCAAGAGACCAGTTGCTGGTTTCAACATTTTTGGTGCGGTGAGCGTGGACCGTAGCCGGTGAAGGAAAATCTCAAGCTAGGTTCGATGACAGGAGATGGGGAAAATGGTTCTGACTCAGGCCAAGCGCAGCCGCCAGCAACAGGGGAGTGGCTGGAGATGTTTGAGAAGTTCAAGCGAGAAGTCCTGCAGACAGTTCTCGCTGGGCGGAGCGAGTGCGAGACCCCGGCAGTCCCCGTGGTTCCGCCCCTGTAGATCGGCGAGAACGCACCGGGGCAGCGGCTGGGGAAGGAGGTGCCAGCAGAGGGCAGTGCGCGAGATCTCCTCGGGCGGCAGCTGTTCAGCTGCCCGGCGAGTGCTGAGGTGTGCGAGCTGGCTCCGCGCGAGAGGACCATTCGCCGAGCAGGGGAAGGGAGCCTCTTTTGCGAGATGATCCTCTCGGCCCCAGTGCCAGTGGGGTTTCGAGGGCCAGAGATGTCCTACTACACCGGCAAGGAGGACCCAGTCGTACACCTGCAGTGGTTTGAGGACATGACATCAATCCTTCCTATGTCGGATGCTTTTCAATGCCGACTCTTCGCAACCACCCTGAAGGAGAAAGCAAGGGACTGGTTCCACCAGCTTCCCGCAGGTTCCATCTACGCGTTCGAGGATCTGCGCCGAGGCTTTCGGCTGCGCTTCTCGACGTCAAAAAAGAGGAAGAAGGATGCGAAGGCTCTCTTTAAGATCAGGCAAAGGGAGGGGGAATCCCTGGCGCATTACGTGGATAGGTTCCAGGAGGAGATACACCTTGTGCAGGAGGTGCCGGGATTCGCCCTCAAGATGGCGTTCATCGTAGGGTTGCGAGATGGGTTCTTCAAGATGGACCTGAAGAGAAGGCCTCCTTTGTCCTTTGACGAGTTCATGGAGCGAGCAGCAAAGGAGATTGAAGGGGAGGCGGCCAACCCGGAGTTCTACAAAAGGTTGGCGAAGATGAGCGAGCCTGAGGTGAGGCAGCAAGAAGGAAGAAGGCGAGAAGAACCCAGGGGTCAGGGGTTCGAAAGACCGCCTCAGAATTGGAGGAATCAAGAGCCCAACAACAGGTTGGGCTGGAGGCACCAGGAAGGACCAGCGAGAGGTCAGGAAGGGGGGTACCAAAGAAGAGAGGTAGGAGGAATGAATCCGGGGTAGAGGCAAGGCCCCAGACCCCCTCACCCCCCAAGGGAGCAAGCTATGGCAGTAGGCCGAGGAAGAGGAGATAGAGGAGCAAGAGGAGGGAGAGGAAGAGCAGGAAGAGGGGACAGGGTGGCATTGCCCTATTGTGACTTTCACCAGGAAGAAGGTCACGCGACCGCCACCTGCCCAGAATTCTTGGAGATGAGATGGAGAGGTCAGCCACGGCGGCAGCAGGCCAGGATCGAGGAAGTGCTCCTAGAGGTGGAAGAGGACCAATGCGAGGACAGGGCGGATACAGGAGCCAGGGGGAATCAGGGTGATTCATGGTGGGGTTGGGATAGAGGCCTCTCGCAAAAGGAGCTTCCAGGCGATGTTCCGGAGAGACGTCGCATCAACTTCCCAGACTCCACCCCCCACAGAGAAGCTCACCTTCTCCTCGGAAGATATGCCCGATTATGAGGACCCGTTCTGCGACGCCCTGGTGATCCAGACGGCGATAGAAAACTTCACGGTCTCCCGGATCCTGGTGGACAATGGGAGCTCGGTGAATGTTATCTTCAAGAAGGCTTTCTATGCGATGGAGGTGGAGAAGAAGAGGTTGCAGGCCTCTAATGGGCCGCTGTTTGGTTTCTCAGGAGAAAAGAAGGAGGTTGAGGGAGGTGTCGGCCTCCAGGTGAAATTAGGAGGGGTCCCGAGGAACTGCCGGTTCGTCATCGTTGACACTCCGAGCAGCTACAATGCCATATTTGGGCTCCCCCTCATCAGTGCCTTCCGATGTGTGCCCTCATCATACCACCAGTTCTTGAAGTTCCATAGTGGAGGAGTCCAGATCCGAATCTGGGGAGATGCAAAGGTGGCCAGGCAGTGCTATGTGACTGCCGTCAACACCATCTCTTGGATGGCGGAGGCTGAGAAGATGGATGAAGAGATGAGGAGGCCGGAGGGGCCAGAAGAAGGAGTGGAGAAGAGGGGAGAAGAGGAAGAGGGTAGTGCCCGAGGAAAGGAGATGGAGGTAGCTCAGGAGGAGCAGGTCGAACCAATGGAGGAGGAAGGTGCGGCAGAGGAGAAGGACAGGGTAGAGGGGCGAGAAGCGAGGGGTAGATGGGAAGAGTCGGCCCGGCTTGAGGCGGCAGAGGAAGTAGTGGAGATGGAGGTTATCACCCAGGGAGGAAGGGCGGAGAAGGTGCGTGTCAGCGGGGGCCTCAGCCCGGAAGACAGGGTGAGGATGCTGGAGTGCATTCAGAAGAACGTGGACATCTTCGCATGGAGCGCAGCAGACATGCCCGGCATCGAAATGGACGTGGCTTGCCATCGTCTCAACCTTGAGCCAGGAGCCTGCCCCATCCGACAGAAAAAGGAGGGCCTTCGCCGACTAGCTCGAAGAACCAATCCGCGAGGAGGTGGCCAAGCTCCTTGAAGCAGGTTTTGTATCGGAGATCCAGTATCCAGGCTGGGTCTCCAATGTCGTCATGGTAAAAAAGGGCGATGGTCGCTGGCGTATGTGTATTGACTTTTCTTTATTAAACAAAGCCTGTCCTAAGGATTGTTATCCCCTGCCTCAGATCGACGCGCTGGTTGACTCAGCCGTCGGTTTTTCTGTGATGAGTTTCTTGGATGCTTTTTCAGGTTATCACCAGATCAGGATGCACCCCCCGGATATCAAAGATGTCTCTTTCATCACCCGGGAGGGGTGCTACTGCTATAAGATGATGCCCTTTGGGCTGAAAAATGCAGGAGCAGCCTACCAGAAGATGATGGACCGGGTTTTTAAGGAGAAAAGAGGAAGAAACTTGGAGGTTTACGTAGATGACCTCATGGTGAAGAGCAAGAGCGTGGGCATTCATCTCCGAGACCTCGAGGAAACCTTCGCCACCCTACGCAAGTACAATATGCGCCTGAACCCCCTAAAGTGTGTGTTCGGGGCCAGCAAGGGGAAATTCCTGGGACACCTTCTCACCCCTTCGGGGGTAGAACCTAACCCAGATAAGGTCAAAGCCATCATGGAGTTGGGATCGCCTCGGAATGCCAAGGAGGTCCAGCGCTTGACGGGAAAACTCGTGGGGTTGAGCAGGTTTCTTTCCCGGGTCGGAGAGAAATGCTCCTCCTTCTTCAAAACGTTACGAGGCAACCAGAAATTCGAGTGGACAAAGGAATGCGAGGAGGCCTTCCAGGCCTTGAAGGGTCAGCTCACCAAGGCTCCGCTACTCCAAGGTCCCAAGGAGGGGGAAGACTTAGCCTTGTATCTCGGAGTCGGGACTGAGGCCGTAAGCTCCGTCCTGGTCCGAGAAGAAGGCAAGAAGAAGCTGCCCATCTACTACGTGAGCAGGGTCCGGAGGGAGGCGGAGCTCAGATACCCGATCTTGGAGAAGTTGGCCTTTGCTCTGGTCGTCGCAGCAAGAAAACTCAGGCCATACTTCCAGGCCCATTCAATTCAAGTAGTGACGGACCACCCTCTTCGCCAGATCTTCGAAGGAGTAGAGCATTCGGGGAGGCTAGCGAAGTGGTCGATAGAACTCAGCGAGTTCAATATCACCTTCGTCCCTCGGCTATCCATGAAGGCATAGGTGGTGGCGGATTTCATGGCAGATTATGTGGCCGAGATGGAGGAGGGTCAAGCCCCTCGTCATATTCCATGGAAGCTGCTGGTTGACGGGGCCTCGGGTAAGAATTCTCTCGGAGGAGGGGTAGTGCTGGAGAGCCCTCACGGGATGAAGATCGAGCAGACACTCGTTATACATTTCCCAATCACCAACAACCAGGCGGAGTATGAGGCAGTGATCGCCGGCTTGCGTCTGGCTCGGGAACTGGGAGTCCATGATGTGGAGGTTCTCACCGACTCAATGATAATAGCCTCTCAGATCAAGGGGAAGTTCGAGACGAGGGAACCTACACTCATAAGATACTTAGCCAAAGTGAGAAGCCTCATTGGAGCGTTCAAGACTTTCTCCATCAGGCACATCCCTCGGGAGGAGAGCACCCAGGCGGATCGCTTGGCCAAGGCCGGTCCCCGAGCCGGAGGAACCCTAACAGATCTGTTCCGTCCTTCGATCGAGGAAGGGGAACTCATGGAAATAGAGCAGCGGCCCTCTTGGAAGGATCCATTCGTTACCTTCCTTGCAACAGGGAAATTCCCGGAGGATGTTCCGGACCAAAGGCGCTTTCGGTACAAGTCTGCCTACTACGTTTCCCATGAGGGGGATCTGTATCGGAAGACCCTCTCGGGCCTCTTAGCCCGATGCATCTCGGAAGATGAAGTCCCGAGGATCTTGGAAGAAGTTCACTCCGGCGAGTGTGGCAGCCACTCGGGGAGCAGGATGTTGGAGGCGAGAATAATGAGGCAGGGGTACTTTTGGCCGACCTTTAGTAGAGATGCGGCGGCCTTCGCTAAGAAATGCCAGAAATATCAGATGTTCGCCCCGCTTCAGCTCATGCCTGCTCAGAGGCTAAGGAGTATCACGGCGCCCTGGCCGTTCGCCATATGAGGGATGGATCTGGTGGGACCCTTTCCCCAGGCCAGTGGGCAGAGGAGATTCCTCTTGGTCATGATCGACTACTTCTCGAAGTGGTTGGAAGTCAAGGCGCTGGCCAAAGTCACCTCCCAGGTGATCCGCAACTTCATATGGGGGGAGATCATCTGTCGACATGGGCTTCCGCAAGCCATAGTCATAGATAATGACCCGCAATTCGCCAGCGAGGAGCTCATCGGTTTTTGTAGCCAGCTGGGGATAGACCTCAGGTTTGCATCCGTCCACCATCCCAGGAGCAACGGGCAGGTGGAGGCGGCAAACAAGATTATCGTGAACTTGCTCAAGAAGAAGGTGGAAAATCTTAAGGGCAATTGGGTGGAGCAGCTCCCCTCGGTCCTGTGGGCTTTAAGAACCACCCCCAACACCGCCACTGGAGAGACCCTTTTCAAGCTCTCTCACGGCTGCGAGGCCGTCATTCCCATAGAGTTCGAAGTCATGATGCCACGGGTAAAGGCCGCCACGAATGGAGAGGAAGATTGGAGAGCTGGGAACGAAGAGGAGTTGCGGCTCTCCCTCGACCTCATCGAAGAAGCCCGGGATCTAGCAGCCATTCGCCAAGAAGAGGTCAAGCGGCGGATGGCCAAGTACTTCGACAAGCACATCAGGGTCAAGCAGTTCGAAAAAGGGGACCTAGTGCTCAAGAAGGTTGACGCGGACGGGAGGTCTGCCGCAGTGGGAAAACTTAATCTCAACTGGGAAGGTCCCTATGTCGTGGAGGAAGCGCTAAAGTCTGGGGGGTATCGCCTTCAGAACGTGGAGGGCCAACCCCTCAGCCACACCTGGAGCAGCGACGATCTTAAACGTTTCTATCCCTAAAACTATGTAATGAAAATGTTTTGAAATAAGAATATTTTGTTTAACATATGTGTTTGAGATTGATACTGCAGCTTGTAGGAAAAACTCCGAAAGCTCCAAAGATGGCCCCGAGCAGACCCGCTATCTGGGCTCTCATCTAGCTGGCAGGTCCGAAGGCTCACTCGGTGGCAGGTTCTATGTTGAAGGAAAAATGACCCCGAGCAGACCCGCTGTCCAGGCTCTCATCTAGCTGGTAGGTCTGAAGGCTCACTCGGTGGCAGGTTCTATGTTGAAGGAAAAATGGCCCCGAGCAGACCCGCTGTCCAGGATCTCATCTACCTGGCAGGTCCGAAGGCTCACTCGGTGGCAGGTTTTATGTTGAAGGAAAAATGGCCCCGAGCAGACCCGCTGTCCAGGCTCTCATCTAGCTGGCAGGTCCGAAGGCTCACTCGGTGGCAGGTTCTATGTTGAAGGAAAAATGGCCCCAAGCAGACCCGCTGTCCAGGCTCTCATCTAGCTGGCAGGTCCGAAGGCTCACTCGGTGGCAGGTTCTATGTTGAAGGAAAATGGCCCCGAGCAGACCCGCTGTCCAGGCTCTCATCTAGCTGGCAGGTCCGAAGGCTCACTCGGTGGCAGGTTCTATGTTGAAGGAAAAATGGCCCCGAGCAGACTCGCTGTCCAGGCTCTCATCTAGCTGGCAGGTCCGAAGGCTCACTCGGTGGCAGGTTCTATGTTGAAGGAAAAATGGCCCCGAGCAGACCCGCTGTCCAGGCTCTCATCTAGCTGGCAGGTCCGAAGGCTCACTCGGTGGCAGGTTCTATGTTGAAGGAAAAATGGCCCCGAGCAGACCCGCTGTCCAGGCTCTCATCTAGCTGGCAGGTCCGAAGGCTCACTCGGTGGCAGGTTCTATGTTGAAGGAAAAATGGCCCCGAGCAGACCCGATGTCCAGGATCTCATCTAGCTGGCAGGTCCGAAGGCTCACTCGGTGGCAGGTTCTATGCTGAAGGAAAAATGGCCCCGAGCAGACTCGCTGTCCAGGCTCTCATCTAGCTGGCAGGTCCGAAGGCTCACTCGGTGGCAGGTTCTATGTTGAAGGAAAAATGGCCCCGAGCAGACCCGCTGTCTAGGCTCTCATCTAGCTGACAGGTCCGAAGGCTCACTCGGTGGCAGGTTCTAAATTCTCAAGGAGTGACCTCAAGAGCACTCGCATAGACCACGCGCCGGAACGGTGATCTCACCTCCCTTTCATAACTACCTAAACACAGACCCATGATGCGCGAATGATCCAAAGGCTCACTCGGTAGCGGGAAGTCGAAAAGAGCGATGCATCCTAGGTCGTCAACGAGCAGCGGCGAGTGGTCAAGACAGTTACACTACGGCCTAGCGTCCTAATGAGCCTAGCGAGATATAGCGGCGAATGAGAAAAAATTAAGATAGCACAAAAATTGTAATCAATATATATCTTTCAAGGGGACTCGCCCAGTTCATGATTACATCCAAAAATGAAGAATAAAAAGAAAACAAAAAAATACAAAGGGCCCATCTCATGGATCGGCAGGCTTCTCGCCAGAAGATCCATCGCTTTCGCTCGAATCCTGTAGGAGGGCGTCTTCTCGCGGCTCGCCGTCCTCATCTTCCGGGAAGTGGATCGGAATGTAGAGCTCGGGGACGACCTGTCGGGCAGAGAGGCATTCGGCCTCCTCCTTCAGGTACCCAGCCTGCCGCAGCACCTGCAGCGCGTGCTTCACGGCGCTTTGAGCATTCTCCTGCATCAGCTGCTCTAGCTCATGGTGGGGATAAAAGTGCCCCATGCTTCCTGAGGCGAGTGCCAAGGCATCGGCTTCTCGCGCCTGCTGGACCTCGGCCTTAGCCAGCCGGACTTCCTCCTCAAGATTGCGCACTCGCGCGCAAAGCATCTTGACGATCATAGCGTCCTGAGAAAATGAAGATGGTGAGAAGAAAGTGCGGCAATCATCAACGGTCATTCGCGGGGAGGGGGGAGGAGGGAAATATACCTCTCTGACGGGACGGCTGGCGAGAAGGGCCTCCGCAGCTTCCAGTTTCACCCTGAGGTCGCGCGCCTCGGCGGAAACAATAGCCCTGGTCTCCTCAACCTCCGCCAAACTCCGCGCCAGATTGATGCTCCGATGCGAAGACATATGCGCAAGCTCAAGGCCCCGCATCAGGGCTCGAGCGGTCTCGTGGGCGAGAACCTGAGTCTTCTCGGCATCGAAGACTTCGGCATCGTCACGGCCATAGAGGGCATACGCCATGGCGTAGGCCTCGCCGGTAGCGACATCGCTCTCTATCCAAGTCGAATGGAGGGTGGAGAGCGAGACCCGGTTAGTGTTTCTGTCCCACTTCACTAGAGGAGCCCCCGAGGGATCCACGTACTTCTCTCCATTTGCGAAGTTCCGGTGGTCCCTGGGCAACGGAGGCGGCGGCAACGACGATCTCGCCTGGATCCCAGTCCCGTCTGGCACACCCGACCCCAAGGTTTGGACCGGCGCATCTGTCCCCTGGGTTAGGGCCGGCGTGCCCGTCCCCAGGGTTTGGGTCGGAGCACTCGCCCCTGGGGTCTCGTCCAAGATCCCCTTCCCTTGGCGGAAGGACTTTTCAGCTTCTTGGAGGAAGAGGAAGTGAGCGCCCCGGGTTTTCGTTTCCGGCCGCTAGGTTTGGAGGAGGAAGGTTCCTCCCGGCAGGCATCCGCGGCCGCCTGTGCAAAGGATACGGAAACCCCAAGAGGTCGCGGCGGGTGAAGGGGGAAATTACGCACACCTGCATAAGAACGCGAATGGTTTAGCGAATGACGTAAGATCCACCAAGACGAAACGAATGCAGAAGGTCTCGAAAACTTACCCTCACCCTGCGGAATGGGCGGGAGCGAGTTGACATTTCGCCGGAGATGGACGAGGTCCATCCCGTGCTGAAGGATGTATTGGTGCAGCTTGGCCTCGTGCCCCCCTAAGGTCGGGGGGCGAAAGGTCGACTCCTCCTCCTGCACCGGGGCGAGAAGGGTATTCCCAAGGCTCCCGCCGACGAAGATGAAGCGGCGGACCCAGTCGTGGTTCTTGTTCGGGAGACCGTAGTGTTTGAGAGGGTTTTGACCCGAGAAGAAGGAGATGCCGTGTGAGCAGCGGAAGGTGTACAGTTTGCGGAAGACGGGTAGCGAGAACTCGATCCCCTCTTCTCGCAGGTAGCACGCGTACCCGACCAGCATGGCGATGGAGTTGGGATTGAGCTGGCCGGGCACGACCCCGTAGTACCGGAAAGTCTGGCGGAGTTCCGGCCAGATGGGAAGGCGAAACCCCACCTCGAAGTGATCTAGCGGGATCGCGAGAGCACATGGCGTGATGGAGTTTAGACGCTCCTCCGACCCGGGCTTTCGCGCCTCGAATGCCGACGGAACGTAGTCAGCAACAGCGGTCAAGAAGGCCTCCTCGGAGAGGTCGCAGGAGTCGAAGACATGATTGACGAATGCACTGGCACACCTGGCCCTACCTTCAGCGTCGCCACCCATTTCGCGAATGCTGGAGAAGACGGGAGAAGCAGAGAAGAGAGAAGCGCGAGTGCTAGCGCGAGGAGAGAGAGGGAGCAGATGGCAAGGTAATTAATATGGTGGTTGAACGACCTATTTATAGAAGAACTAAAGGACGCTTGGGCTTTCGAGGCAGCGGGTGTGCGGATAGCAATCGCGCCTTCCCGACGCCTCGAAACCCGGGCCGATCCCTCTCAACCATTAATGGCGAATGCCCAGTGGTTATCCGCTCGACGGACACGCGAAAGAGTTACGAAAGCATTCAGCAATATCATATCATTCAGCATGCTCAAGCAAGTTGCGAGAAATATAAACGAAAATAGAAATAAAACACTCGCCAAGTACAGAATGTAAAATTATTACAGGCGTAAATAGAGTCCAGTATCCTCAGCACCATAAATAGAATAAAAGGAAAAATACAAAGGAGGCGAATGAAGACCAGACTAGCGCTCCTCCCAGTACCACCGACCATGCCCTCGCGGCCCAGCCTCCGGAGGCATTCGCGGGCGATAATACGCGAGCATGGAGTTGATCTCGTGAGACGCCAGCTGAAGCTGATCCCGGGCTCGCGCAGTGTGCCTCCCGGGAGAAAGCTCCCCTCCTTCACCTCCCAGACGCTCCACCGCCGCGAGAAGGCGCGAATAGTCCTTCCGAAGATCCTTCAGCTCGCGCGTGACCTCCATCCGCACATCATCCACCTGGCCGGCGATGTTCCGTTGGATATGGATGAGCTACCCCAAGACCTCCGTGATTCGCTCCTTCAGGGTCGCATGATCTGAGGAGTCGCCGAAGAAGTCAGAGAGATCCCCGGGAGAGGGGAGAGGTGAGAGCATTCCGTCTTCCCCCTCATGGTAGGACCCAAAGGGAGAGGCTTCCCGATAGCCTGCGAGATCATAGACTGGTCAGTCGCGTTAAACAAAGCGAATGCGCTAAATGCAGCAGAGGTCGCTAACCTAGTGAGGGGTCCCCATGACCGGGGGGACGAGACGAATGGGGGTGCGTTTTAAACAAACCGGCGGGAGGTAAGACCTTTCCCTTTCCAGGACGGTAGGGCTGTGAAGAAGGAGCTGGAGCATCCGCAGGATCATCCGCGCGGTCCTGTTGACCGGGTCCCTTCTCGGGAGACACCCTCGGCTCATCCGCAAGCACAGAAGGATTCGGTCGGGCAGGGGGGCTCGGAGGAATGAAGTTCCGCGGCGAAAGGTCGGGGTCGAGAGCTACGAAAACAATGGTCAGTGACGAGCAGTATGAAGGACGAATCATGAGGGTTCACAACTTACCGGACTGCAATGTGGTCTCGCCCGGAGGGGGCAGAGGAGCAAGGTCCAGGTCTGGAGGAGGCCTCTCGTTCGCGAGAGGTGGCACCGCGGCACTGCTCGAGACTGCCCCGTGGCCGGCCTCAGGAACCGAAATCCCCTGCGAATGGCCAGAGCGAATGCAGGATAGGGGACAGGAACCAAACAGAAAGACAGGAGGAATCCTCATACCTGCATCCCGGGGTCCGGAGGATTCCTCGCCGAAGGAGTTTTCGCCGGAGGGGTATTCGCCGGAGGAGTTTTCGCCGGAGGGGTATTCGTCGGAGGAGTATTCGCCGGAGACTCCGAGGCGGTCTCGCCTCTTTGACGATTCAGCCGAATCGCCTTGGCTCGACGCGAGACGTAGGGGGCACTCGGATCCCGTTTAGACATAAGCCAGGGAGCAAATTTGGCAGCCTTGGGGGCGGTTACACTTTGTAAGACCCCATTTTTTTTTTTTGCAAAAACCACCGGGTCTTAGGCCCAGTACCGCCGTTTTGTGGTGACACCTTCGCTCGGGAAGGTCGTCACTACAAAACGCCGATCCTGCCGGCCAAATCGATCACAAGAAAAGTAAGCTAACATGAATAAAGCAAGCAAAACATGTCCACATCACATATATAAATAAATCATCAAAAGATGTCCACAACCATAACTGAAAGAAAGGAAGACAAGATAACTAGGGCCTTGCCCAATACATCAGAGCCTCACTACATGGATCACTCGCGGAAGTAAAAATAACTAAATCAACACTCACGGATCCTGTCATCTGAGCTCCTGAGCTAGACTGCCCCGCCTCCATTTGCACCGGCCTCTGGTGCTGCTCCGTCGCCGCGATCTCCTAAAATGATAAGGTCCACCGACCGTCAGTCATAAAGACTCAGCCAATTCCCCACCCCTCCCCCCAGGGCTCCTAGGCACCGGATGGAAAGGAGGAAGCGGAGGACAAACAAGGGGTAGAAACAAATGCAGGTGACAAGGTGATATCTACTCTACACAGGTGATATATATATATAAATGAAACAAAATAGAAACAGCAGGGTAAAGTAAAGGGAAAACAGTAAAGTGCAAAAGTAGAGGCAAGTACGTGTTATAAAATAAACCATTGATTTATAGGAATGCCCATACAAACCTATAGACCAAGGGGTCGTTTAGCAAGGCCTATCGTATAAAAAGTCCCATACCAATTTATACGATAGGTGTCAGGGGTTGAATGCAATGATTATGCTATGTCATGCAAGTATGTGATTATGCGGTGATCAAACAAGTGCAACTCACCCACTACGACTCTATGCGCATAGACCTTTAGTTCCCTCTTTTTGGAGCGAGCTAGACTCCTCAGGATACTCCCGTAGTGGCAAACGGAAGCGGTGGGTTGGGCCTCGCCCACCTCTAGGTTGGTATATGCACTACCCGACCTAGACCTATCGTACGCCTCCACAAAACCCGCAGAGCGTCTGCGTACTCTTACTGACTGGACCGCCAGACTTTTATGGCTAAGTGTAAATACCACACTTGCCGAGCCCAAGTGTTAACGTCGGTGCAACGACTGCCAACACGAAGGACCCACCACCTTATGCACATGCAAATTATCTTCCAACCATACCGAGCTACAAGCTCCCCGGGCTAACCCGCCCGTCACCAATAAATATCTCAGAAACAAAAGATCACCGGACTAAACCGGCTAGACTTCCATAAGCACACTCTCAGAGTGACTTTCCTGCCTTAGAAACTCAGGTGCTAAAAGATGCTAACAAGAAAAGACGATCTTTCGTCAATTCCCGGACGACCTAGCCGAGGGTGGCACCCCACCACCCTAAGACTTACCAAACCCCAACTTCTCTAGAGACCCATACATAATACAAGGCTACCACCCATCCTTCATCACTTCAGACCCTAGACAACCAGATTGACCTCTAACCCCAAAGTTGTCAAATTGCTAAACGCAGACCACCCTTAACGTTTTGATGCTCATGAAGAGAGGTACACTAAATATCCAACTTCTTGACCCAAGGGATTTACTGGGGACCCATACTACCTACTTCAGATCAAATCTAGGGTTTCATAATTTTCCATTAATAATTGTATTTTAAATAATTTTCCAAATGGCCACATAACTAAGGTTTGAACTACAAGTATATTTTTCTGACCTCCAATGCCCACTACAATTTACTCATAAATCAAGGGTACCTAATAAACATTATATATAAAGTTTTAGGGAAAACCAGCAAGATTTATTATTTTTAGAAATTCCAAAACACAATTATTTCCAATAATTTCCAAAGGAGGTACCCTCATATGAACTCCAATCCTTGTGCAAATTAACACAGTGGTGCTTATTAATAAAATATTTAATCCTACAAAGTTTGACCATGCTATTCAGAGGGTATGTTTGTAATTCCATCCAAGGATATATTTGCAATTTCTTTCAAAATGAACTATAGGTACCAAAAATATTGATCTATAAATTATGAGAAAATTACAGTGGATACATATTGATATAAAAAGGCAACCAGCAAAGTTTCATGCAATCTCAGAGATTTAATATCCTAAAATTGATCATCCCAAAAATTGCCCACAATGTGAAATATTACAATTTAACCCTCCAAGAGTTTACTCATGTTCTAACCAATTCTTCCAGAGATATATGACATAAAAACCATGATTATGACAGAAGATGGTAAATTGATAAATACTATTTCTCCCTAAAACCTCAAACCCTAAATAATTACAAATCTACCCTAGGGTTTATTACTTAGGATTGGCAACTCCAAATCCCTCCAAACTCCTACAGTAGCATTCTCTGGTCACTAAGGCCATCTACCCAAAATTTCAAGTCAAGACACTGAGGTTTGATCCCTCTTCCTTCATTAACCTCTAATTGCACCCCTTTAGGGTTTAGCCTAGGGTTAGGGTCTAACCTTCTCCAATAGCTCTAGTAGGAACTCCAGAGATTCATAACCTCAAAAACAAGTGGGTGACAGAAGATGGTGATTCCCTAAGTGCTATTTCTTCCTAGATCTCCAAATTCCAATTATTTACAAATCTACCCAAGGATTTATTACCTAGGTTAGACAACTCCAAACCTCTTCAAATTCACAAGGGAGTCTTCTCTGGTCACTATGACCCACCCACCAAAACTTTAGGTCAAACCACTAGGGTTTGACCCTACTCCCTTCATTGACCCCTATTTGCACCCCATTAGGGTTTACCCTAGGGTTAGGGTCTAAACCTATCCAAATCCTCCCAAACCTCTTGTGAGGGTATCATATCACTTATAAAAGTCAGAGGAGTCCAACACACCCCTATCCAAGGACAAACTCCCCTATGTCCTTCACAACCCCAAATTCCTCCCCATAGGGATCAACCCTATGACCTTGAGCAAAACAACTCCAATGCTCCCCAAACTCCTCATGGGGTCTCAACTTCATCCCACTGACCTTCCTAAAGAGTTACAAGACTCAAAGAACCTAATTGGTCAATGGACCATAACTTGGCTAAATGCACCCCAAAGTGCTCCAACCCTAAGTCCTAGGGCAAACCCACTCCCCAAGACTCCATAACACTCTTGGAGGTGATTTGGGTGGGGTTAGGGCAGTGGACATAATACCACTCCACTAGGAGGTGGTTTGGCTTTGAGAAGCCCTAAGTGTCCCCTTAGTACAATTTTCCCCTTAAAGGGCAAAACTTGGGCCCAAAGATTACCTAGTCAAAAGATCTCCAAATGAGATGAAATTTTAACCAGGGGTTTATCATGACCCTAATGGTACCCCACCAAAATTTGGTGGAGATTGGAGGTCATTTGGCCCTCCAATTAATTTGTGTAAGGATTATTAAATTTCCACAAAAACTTTAGGAAAAGTAACTTCTAAAAATCTGATACTCAAACCTAACCTAGGTATAGGACATTTGGATGCTTAGCCAAAATATCAACTACATCAGATTAGCCATTTAAGAGTTATACTAATTTTAAGGTCTGGTTTGAGTTCTGACCAGCCTCACTAGAATGAGTGCTGTGGGTCCAATACTTAACCAAATAGCTTGATTCCACTCCCATTAGAAAGTAGACACCAAGGCCTACAAAAGTTATCTCTGAGCATTTTTCGAGTTATGGCCCCTAAGGGCCTTAAAATCGGGTCACAAAATCTGTCAAAATGTGTGACAGATAATCAAATTAAATGAAATAATCATTTCATGCCTGCGAATAGCAAAAGGCGGCCAATCGGACGGCTCACAGCCTTCGTCCCCGATGAGCCAACGGCCAGGATTTGCTGCGCCTGGGCCGACTTGATCTTGGATTTCCCGGCCACCTGAGCGCCGCCCCGGCCGACCAACGCCACCACCACCTCCGTTGAGGTGGGGGCCGGCGATGAGCGGTGTTTGATCGGCCGGAGGTGGCCGGAATCGTGTTCTGTAGGAGGATGCCCAACCCGATCAACGGGGGGCAAGGTCGGCTTGATTCCCGGCCAATTGGCCACGGATCGAGCCGCCGTCGATTTAGATCTAACCCTTAGAGTTCAGGGAGGAGAACGGGACCTGTTGGAGGGCTTGCCGTCGGGTCAATCTTGAGTACACCATGGGAGCCGCCGTCGGTTGAGAAGCCATGCCGATTCCCTCCTATAGTGCACGAAATTCTCTGGAAAGCTGGGGGTTTCTCTTCTCTCAGGTCTCTGAAGGTGAAGGGGGGTTCAATTGGGGGTGGTGATGGCTTTAAGCTCCATGGCCATTAATGGCTTCTTCGGTTTCTTCCATGGCCGGCCCCTCTCCATCTCCCCTGCCTTAATTCCCTTGTGTAACTGATGGAAACTCCTCCCAGCTGGCTGAGGAGTTGAATGGAGGCATCAATTGGGGGAGCCAAGAGGTGGAACCTCTTAATGGCCATGAATGGCCTCTTCTCTCTCTTCCAAAAATGGTGAAACCCCCATTTTCTCTCTCCTAACCACCATGGTCGGTTTCTACCCTCTCTCCTGAGTTTAGTGAGGGTCCACATGGGCTGGTTGACCACCCAATTGAGCTAGCCCAAAGAGATTGGGTTAGGTTTGAGCATTTTGACCTAAATTGGGCAATTTTGACTTTTGGCCAAATTGGTCAATTGGGGAACCCTAGGATGGGGCTTTTGGGTTCAATAGGTTCTAAATTAAGTTTAGGAACTAATGGTGGAGTCAATTTGGTCATATGGTTCTTGGTTGACCCAATCTAGGGTGATTTGACCAAAATAGGCTAATTTGACTTTGGTCAAATTGAGCCCTAGGGTTGACTTGGTCATGGGGCTTTTTGGTCCACTAGCTCCCCTATGACATGATAGCCCTATGGGTGAGGTCAATTTAATGTGGTGAAGGTCAATTGGGGTACTTTGAGAAGAAAGGTCATTTTGACCTAAAAAGGGCATTTTGGTCAATTTGCACCCCTGGGGGTCCCATGATGGGGCTTTTGGGTCCATTAGGTCTATAATGGTATTATAAACCTAGGAGTGTGATCAATTTGACATGGTGGGGGTTGATTGGCTCTAAATGGGCTACTTTGACCAATTTGAGGGTGTATGTTGACTTTGGTCAGATTGGTCTCTTAGGTTGACTTCAATGGGCCCTTGGTGCCCTAAGGGGACCCCTAAAGGGTTAGGGACACTAAGGTGGGGTCCAAGGGTTAAGTTGAAGCACTAGATTCCAATCCCAAGCTTGGAAGATGGGAATTGCTATTTGCAGACCAAGGTGGCTCCTTCCTCCTTTCCTAAGTTCTCAAGGTTAAAAGGCTCTTCCTATGGTTTTGTCATGGCTTAGTCATGACAAAACCAACTTAGGGGTCTAGCAGTTTGGGGGATGTTACACACTTTGGGCCGCAGCCAGGCGCTCGATCATCTCCTGCGAGAGGGGTCTCGCGGAAGGTTTGTGGGAAGACATTGATATCGGCGAAAGGCCAAGGGAGAGAAGAAGCTCCGAATCGAGGAATGAAAGCGTTCCAGGAAAATCTGACATGAAGAGATATATATAGGGCAACGGTGGGACCCACCGAATCTTATGGGACCAGTCAGCCAACACTCACCGAATACCGGGTTGGACTGTTCTTTCCGAGCGCAGGAACCGCTCGCAAAGAGCGGGGATTGTGTACAACCCGTATTCGCCGAGTGGGTCCCACAGGCCAACTGGCGAGACCTAGGCCAGTCAGATCATTCGCCCCGGCTTAGACAGGTGAAAATACCCCCGGGTTAGTAGGGGTAAGCTGCAGGAGAGAAGGAGCTAGGCGAGTGGTGCCCTCACGGACCACTCGCCCGAAAGCGTGGGCATTCGCCCAGCTAAGCGGGTGCTCAGCGGGTGGTGCCCTCACGGACCACTCGCTCAAAAGACTTTGAGGGGGAAATGACCATAATACCCCTTGTGGGCTGCAAATAGCCCTTCAGAACAGCGGAGTTAGGCTATTAGCAGACCAATTTGGGGTGCGGTTAGTAAAACTAAAAGGAAGATTCATGTTATTTGCAGACCAGCCTAGAAAAATCTATAAATAGACCCTTAAGGGCACCTTGGAGGAGATCCGATTTTAGAGAATCCTCTCCTCCAGCCTAGTTTCTGGTCGGCTGCTAAGGCCCTCCAAGGTGCCCGGTTGAGCTCTGGTTAGGGAGGGGAAGCTCTCTAAGATCTTCCGGGTGTGTGGCGGGACCTCCTCGCTTCAGCCTTGGGTCTATTCCTATTCTCACATCCACCATCAAGAGAGTCTAGTGAGGGAGAAATAAGCATCGGCTACACCCCCAGTGGGTCCGAACTCAATAGACCAGTTGCTGGTTTCAACAGCTGGTTCGGTAGCAACGCATATTACATAAACCGTTACTTCACCCCCACTGATATATGCAGGATGAAAAGAAGAATACATGCAAGGGGTACATGGTTCATATAAGAAACAGCAAGAGAGGAGGGGCCCCTGACAACCATAACATTCAGGGGGAATAACCATCGCCGCCAAGAGACAGGTCAAGGTCGTTCAGGAGAAAGGAGGAACTCGTGCAGGACGTCGTCGGCGGAGACCCCCCTCTAGCTGTCCCGGAGAGCACCCGCCCCATGAAGGCGGTTCACCATGGTTTGGGCCGTTGACGTCACGATCTTCCTCCGAGCACTCTCTGCTTCAGCCGGGCAAGGTGGGGGGGACGTCGATGACTTCGGAGGTCCACCTCTTTCTCTCCCTGCCTCCTTTAGCTGTCTTCGAGCCTCGACAAGATGAGCCTTTAAGTCATGCACCTCCTCGTCCGACTCCTCGCACCGTCTCCTAAGTGAGTTGGCAGCGCCGGGTTCCTGCAGGTCGGCAAAACAGTAGGGTTAAAACCCGTGCAGGTAGAGGGGTCGAGAAAAGAAAAGCCACTAACATAAACACGAACCAAAGCTCCAAGCTCTATTGGGTCGGTTTGGCCTTTCTCGAAAAGAGCCTTAAAGCGGGCCCTGAAGTCTCGGGGTGGATCCATCCTGCTCGAGTGGGGAGAGTAGGGGGAGCTCTCAGGGATGGTGCTCTCCTCGCCTCCCCCCCCCCGGGGTTTTTATAGCCATCGAGCGGGGCCCCCCAAAGATTCTCCCAAAAACTCCACCTACTCGTCAAATAGGTGGGTTGGACATTCTTTCCGAGCTTGAGACAAGCTCGATTAGAGCGGGGATCGTGTACAACCCTCATATTTGCCGAGCTGGTTTGGTTAACTTAGACTCAGCAGAATCGAGGCAGTTAAGGGGAATAGTCGTTCACAAGCGACCAGACGAGTGGGGGGATCCCCCACTCGCCGGGCTCTTTAGGCGAGTGGGAAGGGCACCACTCGCCCGACCACGGGCAAGTGTAACACTCGCCCGGCCTTGGGTGAGTATAGCACTCGCCCGACCGGCCTTGGGCGAGTGTAGCTCTCGCCCAGCCTTGGGCGAGTGTAGCGCTCGCCCGGCCTTGGGCGAGTGTAGCGCTCGCCCGGCCTTGGGCGAGTGTAGCGCTCGCCCGGCCTTGGGCGAGTGTAGCGCTCGCCCGGCCTTGGGCGAGTGTAGCGCTCGCCCGGCCTTGGGCGAGTGTAGCGCTCGCCCGGCCTTGGGCGAGTGTAGCGCTCGCCCGGCCTTGGGCGAGTGTAGCACTCGCCCGGCCACGGGCGAGTGAGCACTCGCCCGGCCCTGGGCGAGTGGAGCACTCGCCCGGCCTTGGGCGGGTGCAGCACTCGCCCGAGCACGGGCGTGTGGGCACTCGCCCGACCCCTATCTTCTGGAGAATTTTGGCTATCTGCAGTCCGATTTTGGCTATTCGCAGTCCGATTTTGGGAAAGTCTATAAATAGACCCCCATGGGCACCTTGAGAAGGGTTTGTCTCTACCCCCTCCCTCACGCGTGAGCAAGCACTACCCATCCCCCTCCCCTTGTCGTTGAAGGTGGTCGGTGAGGTGATCCTTAGTGCCCTCCAAGGTGCCCAAGCTCAGCATTGGCTTGAGAGGGGAAGTTCTGAGTGAGCTTTCGGGTGTGTGGTGGGACCTCCACGCTGCAGCTTCAGAGGTTTGTTTATAGGCTCCAGCAATCGTCAAGGGCAAGTCTCTCAGTTCCTAGTGACCGGTCAAGGGTCTTAGCTTGGGTCAAGTAAGAGTTAGCCGCATCCCCCTTTCGAACGCTGAAACCGAGTTACTGGTTTCAACACAGCGCATATACATGATCTTATGAGATTTTTTTAGTGCAAAATTACAACTACAACGTCATTTACAGTTGTAAATGACCTGTATTTTTAGCTGTAATTAATTACACTCGTAAAAATAGTTCAAAATTTTTACTTTTTTACAATTATATTTTCACCCTAAAATATATATATATATATATAAGTACTTAAAATATCCGAAATAAACATGGATCAATATTTCGTAACGTTTTTTGTGAAAAAAATAAAAAAAAATATAGTAGAAATTTGATTTTGACGCATGGTTCTCCATATACGTTGGACGAATGTAAAAATTAATCCTTATTGTATGCCCAGTAGGCAATACTTTGACAATAGTATTGGGGGAAATATTTTATTTTATATATATACATATATATATATATATATATTAAATTATCTCTTTTCATATATATTTTTTAAATTTAGTTTGCTCTATTTTCATATATTTTCTATATTTATCTCCACTTTAACTCTTATAATTTATATTTAAAAATGTTTATTTTATTGTATTTTATGGTGTTTAGTTTTAGTTTATTAGTATTTTATCTATTATGTTTTATATGTATATATATATACACAAACATACAAATATCACTTACTCTTCTTCCATTTCTCTCATCCTCTATCTTTAAACTATATATAAAGGAAAAAAATACATAGTTAAGAAAGGCAGTCCCAAAAATACATTATAAGGTGTGATATATTAGATATTATATGAGTACTTTTAGTATGTTAAATATATTATTATATATAAATCATTTATGTTATTATTAAAACCTCTATATATAAGTTAAGTTGGATGCTAATAAAAATATCATTGAGTTCTAAAGAGGCCGCCATTATTCCCTCAACATATATATATACACTATACTCAGATAGATAAATCTTTCTTTGCCCTCTCTATATATTGCAAGTATTTGATAATTTATTTTATTAAGCAATACTTCTGGTGTTCTATGCTAAATCGGATTTGCTAATAATTAGTCGGAATTCTTCTATGTTCATAAAATGAGAATTCATATGCACTACTTCATGCATGATTATTAAAAAGTAAATCAAAATATTTTGGGCTTTTATCATAAACAGGTTGGTTCTTCAAATTTTGATAAATCCTTGATTCATTATACCAATATTTGATTCGTGAATGATGTTCAAAAGATTTTGCGTTCAAAGCTGAAATTTATAGACCTCAATAAAAATTTATGAGACATGCATAGCTTGCAACCAATGTTTTGGAGCTTGTACCACGGATGATTGGAAAAGAGACTTTGGGCCGGGTGGAAACTTAGATGGAGCTTGTGTGTAACGATTCAGAAGTCGACGTCCGATCGGGACAACGTCCACCGATCTAATCTCAATTGGCCTCGCTGCCGGGCTGCATCCCAATCACCCCAACCCCTCTCCAACCCACTGACGGGTTCTTGGTGGCCACAACCTCCTTTTGATGAGGCAAACTTGATAGTCAAGCATGCACCACGGAGACTTCCCAGGAGGTCACTCATCCCAGTACTGCTCCAGTCCGAGCACGCTTAACAATGGAGTTCTTCCACTTCTCATCACCAATTGAGCTGTGAAAGAACTCCATAGTTAAGCGTGCTCAGGCAAGAGAAAATTCATGATGGGTGACCTCCTGGGAAGTCCCCGTAGTGCACGCTGAACTATGAGGTTTACTCATCAAAATGGGGGGGGGGGGGGGGGGGGGGGGCAGAGACCCCCAACAACCCGCTGTGCCCGGAAGTAGGCCAGAGAAGGGTTGGGTGCCTAGGCTGCAGCCCGGTGACGGTGCCAGGTAAAGCCCAGGAAGCCAGGAATAGTCCTGCAGGAAGTTGTTGAATATTTCGTGTATGTCCGCACGTGTCGAGACTGACCCGATAGGGACTCGCGGGTTTCGTGTCGTCCTAGAGCATCGCTCTACGCTGGAGGTACTATAAATACCCATGCCAGATCTCTGATGAGGTATTGTAGAATACTTTGAGCGGAGCCGCCCCAACATTCTCAAAGTAATCGTGCGCTCTGCTAGGGTTTTCGTCCGTTTTTCTCTCTCGCGTAGCAACCGCCGGAAGGAAAATAATCGCGCTTTCGTTCTCGTATGAATCCATCGTCGATCAGGGGAGAAGGTCTGCCTCTTGTTCGCTGTTTTGATTTCGCTGCTCTGCGCTGATCGGAAATCATAGGAGAAGAAATCCCGCCGCCTACTCTCGTGCGCCTTTACCGATCGAGAAAGGAGAAGATCCCGCTAATCCCAGTGTCGTTCCTTTTCATCGACCTCACCAGTCGACAAAGGAGGAGCCGCAGTTCTGCTTGTGAGGTGCGGAGAGGTGCGCCGATCTCTGCGCGGTTCAAGGTGAAGCCCGGCTCTGGTCTTTTCTCGCTGATCGGAAGTCATCGCCGAATGAGGAGAAGCCTCTCGTTTCTTCTCCCATCGTCAGTGCTGTCAGGAGAGTTCCGCTCCTCGGCTGCGAAGATCTGGATCTAGATCTAGATCTAGATCAAACTACTGCTTTTGATCCAGATCTGGAACCTGCTGCCGCTGAAATATTGTGGGCTCTGGTTTCTTTTGATCAAGCCAAAGAAGGATCCAATTTCTGGAACTAAAGCTTTGCTCCAGGAGTTTGCTTGTGGGGTTGTCGTTGCATGCCACTTCTCGTTTCCTTTAGAGCAGATCACCACTTTCTCTGATTTCATTTGTCCAGATCTATAAGTGAAGGGTGCTATTGATAGAAGAGGAGGTAGATCCATCTTCTAAGTTCAGATCTAAGAGATTATTGTTCTCTCCTGGATTTATTTCTCTGGATTGGATCTGAAGTTATTAGATCGAAGTCGTCCGGATCAGGTGATATTTTTTTGATTTACATTTTTCTGTTTAAAAATGTCGAAGCGCAGCACGTACGATTTAGTGAAACTGCAGTCGTTCGATCCTACTGAGTTCCATGGTTGGAAACTCCACGTTCAACTCGGCATGAAAGAACGAGAGATTTTCTACATGGTGCTTAGTGATTTTGCTACGACGACTTTAGATGTAGACGAACTGCTGTGGAAGAGAGACGAGGATTTCTGTAGGGATTACCTTCTGAATTCCCTGAATCCCCGCCTTGCGATGACGTACAGTGGTTTCAAAACTGCAAAGGAGATCTGGGACCACTTGGACGCGCAGTTTCAGAAACAGGAAGGGTTGTCGAAAACTCTCCTCGCAGAGAAGTTTTTTTAATTTCAAGCTGAATGCAAATTCGACAATCACTTCACAGTTGATCGAACTGGAAAATATGCGGAACAAGCTGCATGACGAGAAGTTTGAAATTTCCGATAATCTTTTTGTCGGTCTGATCATAAGCAAGCTGCCTCCTGAGTGGGCCATTTTCAAAACTGAGATGCATAGGCTAAAGGAGCAGATTGGGCTTGATGAACTCATGAGGTTCATACATATTGAAGATCAGAACGCTGTCAGGAAATGCGCGGAACAGGTTAGTCAGTCTACTCAGATTGCTAACTTAGTTTCACGTCCTGGCAAACCTCTCAGGAAGCCGTCTGCACCAAAAGGTGAACCTTCTTCACAACTCCAGACCAAAAAGCCTTCTTTCAAAAAGAAGAAGGGCAAGTGTCATAATTGTGGAAAGTGGGGTCATTGGGCCGCAGACTGCAGGGCTCCGAAGAAGATCAAGGAGGATGTGCCTCAGAATAAGAAGAACATGCTGGTGGACACTTCTGGTCCCCAATCTTTCATAGCTATGATGGGGAGAGGTCGCAGTGGCAGTGACTCGTCTGAGTGGTGGCTGGATTCTGGTGCTACCTGCCATGCTACTAATGATAAAGGTCTTCTTACTGAGGTGACCGTGGTCAAGGACACTGTGCAGAATTGCAATGGAGGAGAGACAGTAGTGTCTCATGCTGGGACTGCAGATCTGGTGCTCTCGTCAGGTAAAATTCTAACTCTAAAGCATGTTAGAGTAGTTTCTTCTTTAACTAAGAATTTAATATCTATGAGTTTGTTAGATAAGGCTGGAATGTGTTTTACAACCCTAAATGGTAGAATAACTTTAACTGTTAATTCACACTACTTTGGTTGTGCATATCTAATAAATGGAATGTATAGACTTAGCTTAAACAATGACAGCATTCACCAAGTTAGTTCAACTTTAATTGATCCTAAGTTATTACACAATAGGCTTGGACATGTGAACTATAGGAAAATGCGTGATCTAGCTAAGAGTCACAACATCCCTTTAGATTTGTCTATTCAATTTGATAGGTGTGAGGTCTATGCACAAACAAAGATCACCAGAAAACCTTTTAAGTCGGTTTCTAGGAGCACACAACTTCTTGAGTTGATACATTCTGACCTCTGTGACTTCAGAAGTTATGTCACTAGAGGAGCAAAGAAGTATCTGATTACCTTCATAGACGATTATTCTAGATATTGTCATGTATACCTGTTGAAATCGAAAGATGAAGCATTCGAGACATTTAAGATCTTCAAATCTAGAGTAGAAAATCAGCTAAGTCTGAAGATTAAGAGATTTAGAAGTGATAGAGGAGGGGAATACACTGCAACTGGGTTCATAGAATTTTGTGCCTCCGAGGGCATAATTCTTGAAACTACTGCTCCCTACTCACCCCAATCAAACGGCATTGCTGAGCGTAAGAATAGGACCTTAACAGAGATGTTGAACTCTATGTTACTTACAGCTGGTTTGCCTACCTCTTTCTGGGGAGAAGCAGTCTTAACTGCTAATCACATTCTAAATAGGGTGCCTCACTCTAAGCTCACTTCTACACCTTATGAGTTGTGGCACAGTCACTCTTGTAGATTTGATACTCTTAAGACTTGGGGTTGTATTGCTTATGTAAGAATAGAAGACCTAAAGAGACCCAAGGTAGGACCTAGGACTACAACCTGTGTATACCTAGGTAGTGCAGAGGATAGTGCAGCTGATAGGTTTCTGGATCTATCCACTACCACAGTGATAGAGTCTAGAGATGCAGTTTTCTTTGAAAATAAGTTTATCAAAGATCAAGGCTTTAATTTATCTGGGTCTACTGATTTGATTTCAGAGTCTACTGTAGAACCTGAAGCTGGCCCCTCTGGCACTGCTCCACAACCTTCTGAGGTTGCACCTCTTCCGGTTAGAGTATCCTCAAGAGAGAGAATCCCTAAGGATTTTGGTGAGAACTTTGTTACCTACCACTTAGAGGATGATCCATTATCCTACCAGGAAGCAATGAGATCAAGAGATTCATTAATGTGGGCAGAAGCCATAGATGATGAAATGGACTCGCTGCTGCAGAACAACACTTGGCATCTAGTTGACCTACCTAAAGGTGCTAAAGTACTTGGATGCAAGTGGGTGCTGAAGAAGAAGATGAATAGTGATGGGACAATAACTAGATTGAAAGCACGTCTAGTAGCTAAGGGCTATAAGCAACAAGGGGGAATAGACTACTTTGATGTTTATTCACCTGTGTGTCACCTGTCAACTATAAGAATTCTCCTAGCTTTAACGTCTATCGAGAACTTCATAGTCCATCAGATGGATGTAAAGACAGCCTTCTTGAATGGAGAGCTAAATGAAGAAATCTATATGGCACAACCTGAAGGTTATGTCCAGAAAGATTTACAGAATAAGGTGTGCAAACTAGATAAATCAATCTATGGGCTCAAGCAAGCGCCTAAGATGTGGCACCTAAAATTTGACAAAGTGGTAAAGAGCTATGGATTTCAATCCAGCTATTCAGATAAATGCCTTTATCATCGGTCTGTGTCAAATAAGACTGTCATCATATGTCTCTATGTGGATGATATGTTGATTTTGGGTTCGGATCTTTCTGTAGTGAGTGACATAAAATCCACTCTAGCAAAAGAATTTGATATGAAGGACCTTGGTCCTGTAGATACCCTTCTAGGTATGAAAGTTAGTAAGGATAAGCGTGGGTTTACCCTTAGTCAAGCTCATTACGTTGAGCAACTACTTTCTATCTGGGGTTATAAAGATTGTAGGCCTGTAGAGACACCATTTGATCATAATGTCAAATTGAGTCCGAATGTCGGGACCAGTGTTGATCAAGAAAATTATTCTAGAATAATCGGTAGTCTCATGTATGCCACAAGCTGTACGAGACCAGACATTGCTTTTTCTGTGGGCATGCTGAGTCGTTTCACCAGTAATCCAAGCAAAGAACATTGGAACGCCTTAGATAGACTGATGAGATATCTGAAAGGAACCAAAAATCATGCTTTGTGCTATACTGGTCATCCTCCTACAGTGGATGGATTTTCTGATGCCTCATGATGTTCAGAAATTAGTAATTGTAAGTCCACAAGTGGATACATATTCACGTTGGGTAGAGCTGCTATAACCTGGAAATCCAAAAGACAGACTTGCATAGCTTTGTCGTCTATGGAAGCAGAATTGTTTGCCTTAGCTTCAGCTGGTGAAGAGGCAGACTGGATCAGAAATTTAATTCTGGATGTTCCCTTATCTAGATTACAAGTCAATTTTTTGAGCTTGTATTGTGATAATCAAGCAGCTGTCCAAGTCGTTAAAAATGCTCTCTACAACACTAAGAGGAGACATGTACGACGAGACATGCTCTGTTGAATTATTTGAAGAAACAAGGAGTTATCACTTTGATTGATGTGCGATCGAAAGATAACTTAGCTGATCCACTGACGAAAGGAATGCCTAAAGATCGATTGATCAAAACAGTGGGGGAAATGGGACTAAAGGCGATTTAGCTCAGCCTTAGTTTAATGTTTTGATGCTTTTCAAATTTTCCTTTGTCATTTAGTAGCGTATTGTGTCTCGCTGATGCTCGTAGTTGCTGATCTGGTATCTGGTGAGTTGTTTCATTCCAATCCTGCTTATAACTCAACCTAGATTCTCTTTCTTACTTGGGAAGAAAGTGTTATTCCAAATTTTGATAACACAATCTAACTGGGTTTGATTCTTCTCTTGTTAAATAGTGTCATTCCAAATTCTGATGATATCTGGTTTAACTTGAGGGGAACAGTGACTGTGACATTCCAAACTGAAACACAAATATAGCTGAGTTGAGTAGAAGTCCATAATATCGTCTCTTGTGAAACAGATAATGGATTCTAAACCTGGAACATAAATACTCTGTGTAGGTGTTCTCCTTGCTTAATCATGTAGTACTAAGTTCTTATAGTAGAACTAGATACTTGTAATTTTCAAATGTTTGAATTCATTTTGACATGAAATTCTCTGTTTGAAATTTACAGGAGATGGTGCAGATGGAGGAGCACTTGCTGATTGGGATCCTGAGAAGGACGACCTACTGGACATCTGAGGACGATGACAGTATCGAGTGTTTTACTTTATGTTCTTGGTTTCTTGTATCTCTACTTAGAGTTGCTGTTTCCTATTTTCATGTTCTATTTTGGACTATTATGCTTTGGTGACTAGTAGACACTTTGATCTGCTGGACTATGTGCTACAGTTTTATCCTTATGATTTGTAATGCTGCTTTGAATTTATTATATTCTTATGCCTGCATACAATCTCTTTTTTAGTCTAATTTTGTTTAACATGTTTGCGACACTGATGTGAATGATTCATGTGTGTTTGAACATTGCACTGACCACCTATATCGAAGTCGGGTCTACGGCGGACATAGGAGGAGATTGTTGAATATTTCGTGTATGTCCGCACGTGTCGAGACTGACCCGATAGGGACTCGCGGGTTTTGTGTCATCCTAGGGCATCGCTCTACGCTGGAGGTACTATAAATACTCATGCCAGATCTCTGATGAGGTATTGTAGAATACTTTGAGCGGAGCCGCCCCAACAGAAGTCAGGGTAAATCCTGGGTCGTCGCATTTTGAGCCAAGAACCGAGGATTGCGTAGGTTGCATGAGATGTGAACTCGCTTCCCCTGCTGAATTTTTGAGTGCTCGTGCTTCTTTAATTTATGGCATAAAACAAAATTGCAGCACGAGTGTTCCATGCTATTTTAGTATTTGTTCACATAAGATCACATTACTGTTGAAATATTTTTCATATATTCTTATAATAATATATATATTTTTTCTTTTGAAAAAAACACGAATAAAATAATTACAGATCATGAAAATTGGATTTTAAAGAAAGCCTTCAGTTTTGCAAAAATAATTTTGACGAAGGTTTAAAACAGAAGGGTTGAAAATAAAATAAATCAGAACAATATATAGTTTAGAATCGAGTCTGGGTAAGCCGTGTGATCACTATCCTAAAGAAGTTGCACCACCCTCCGACAATGCTTTCAACCGATGCTCACTCGATCTGGTCATGTGCGCGCGCGCGTGTGTGGTTCATAGTTCCCTCTTATGTAATTCTTTTGAACAAATAAGAAAGAGTGAAAATATTTATATACTCACTAACAAGAAAGAAAATTGGCATGGTGGGACTAATGAGTTCATTCTTTTCTTCATGAAAGGTTCTCTCCAAATATTTTGATTCCCTCCATTTAGTTTTGGAGATTTTCATCAATTATGAGGAGCCAAATACTAAATACCATACTAGGCTCCAATAAAACATTATAAATTAAATGTTTTAAAATAAAATTTCTAACAATTACGAAATCAAGTCGATGTTGGACTTAGAAAAATGAGCATTAGCGAAAAATACTATTGAAAAATGCAACGTGCTCTTTTATGTTGCCATTTTTTTGTAATTACATTACTAACATATGCATCAATTGATACCAAAATAGGTGGATTAATTAATAAATATGTTTTTTTTTTGTATTTCTTGATTTTACGATTGTCCAATTGTGTGCCTACACCTAGATAACAAACTTGGCAAAAATACATAAATCAATTCATTATTTCAAACTTTAGCCTAAGTTTGAAATAATCATTGAACTCGTACATATGGGCAATGAAACTAATTTATGCAAATTACAATCAATCATATCTAATCAAGCATGAATTTCATCAGAGATACGCATACATGATAAATGATAGACGCAACCGTCTGCGCAATTAAAGGAAAATTAAAAGGAAGATTGTTAGTTAGATTGTATTAAGTTTTGCATTTGGCTAGGAAAAAAATTGTGCCGAAAAACTCTAGAAAATTTTCTTGATCACAGTAGTAGACGCAAATTATCATCAAGAAAAATACAAATTTCATTTCAATTTTTATTAAGCTTTGCATTTAACAAAAAAAATTACAAGGACAATTACAATGTCACACTATCTCCGTGCAATTGTGCTTATTATTTTGACACCAGCTCGCTGGTATTTCTTGCTTCAGATGAAGAAAAGAGGTAGATTTTTGCTCTCTGTTTATTTTTTGTTATTCGCGGGCTCCGCCCCCTACTGCCAAGCGCGACAGTACCCGTCCGGCGACGTCGGGCTTCGCCAGTCCCCGACGGAGTTCGCGCGCTCTTGCGCCCACAACAAGTACATATGAGTACACAAAATTACCGCACAAAAATGTTAATTAATATTTTACAAATTTTTTTTAAAAACATTTATATTCATCAAAAAATAATTTTAAAGTAGGTCTAATGATTATCTACCATAGTAGTTGTATGAGGTCTACTAAAAAGTTATTGGATTTTATGAATTTCCATTATTATTTTTATTATAGGAATATAATGTAATTACAGAAATAGCCATTATATTTTATGAATGACAATTTTGAATGTTGCACCAAAGACAACTTCATGTATATAGTATATATATATATATACTATATATAAAGAAATATCAAACCAATGAATTTTAAAGCCGTTGAAATGATTACGGCCGTTGAATCTGGCATGATATTTCATCAACCGTCGGATCTGGGATGATAAAAAATGATATTAAACATTCCTTGAAAGTGATATAAAATATATTAACGATCAAATTTTGTTTATCTTAATCTTAGTACAGAAATTACATGGCACACTGAAAAAACATTAGGAACTGTTTGTTGCATTATGTTTTATTTATGGTCGGTCGTGAAAAAGCGGTCATGAACGCGGCGTTTTACATGGCGGTCGTGAATGTGGTCGTTACGAACGGTCGTCCGTTTGGTGCGGCATTTTTGCTTCGGTGAATTTGACTAAGAACGCCGCCGTGACAATATATATTTGACATGACAACCAAGAAAAAAAACTAATTTTAAACATATAAATGAATGGAGTTCCTTAGGTGATCGAGCTATAACCACCGTATTCACGACTGCAACCCTCGTGCCAAACGGACCCTTAATCCTAGTGTGTTGTATCATACTGTACTCTGAATTGGCATAGCTTGTTTTTAAACGTGTGTTTTCTTCATGTATCATAGACTCAAACAAAGCGTGTGTGACTGAAACTTGTATCAAAATGACAATTGTAGGCTTTGTAGGCATGGTCAATTTGTAGGCATGGTCAATTTGTATCAAAATGACAAGACTCAAGTTCAAAGAATTACGGATAATCAAAATAATTGTAGGCTTTGTGGTGTGAAATTATCCAAAGATGTTCCTACTCATTTTTATCAATTAACTACATACACTCCATGTCTCAGCTTACAACATTGACTCAGTTCTTGCTCATCCTTCAACCATTATGTTTATAAGTTAATAAATTTATTTTGTAGGGAGCAAACTCTTTTTAGAGAATATAGTGCATGAAAGAAATTCTTAATAGAGCTCTAACATATCTTACTAACTTCAAAATCATAATTTAAACTCATAGAATTGGCTAGCCTACCAATTAAATCAAATTGAATAACTTGAATAGCGAATACTTATTAAAGATAACAAGAATAAAGCTTTTCAAATTAGTATTAATAGATTGTTCTTCACTCATTCGGTAGAGGTTATCCCACCCTCACACTTATTCCTTTGCTAGTCCCTAGCAAAAATATTTCTTGAAGAATGGGTACAGTAAATCACATTTGAATAAAAAAGATTTAATCATTCAAAATAAAAACTGAATATAAATACTCCCCTGAAATCAATAACCTGAAGCTTCTTCACATCTCTTCTCTTTACATACTCAGGAGGCGAAATAAGATCAAAGATTTTGATGATAAACCCAAATGAAGTGTACATGCAGTGGTGAGCTCCAACAAACAAGAAAAATAGACAAATAAAAAAACGAATTAAACTAGACTTGGAAAAATAAAAATGCAGAAAAAATAAGATAACTACTGGGTTTATTGTCTCCCCAGCATGACTTATTCAGGCCTTAAAAATATTCTAGATTATTGGTTTGTAAAAGATAAAGTGAACAGGTAACTGCCTTAATATTCGTTGCGGTAATGAGTACCGATACGGAGGTAACACAGTTACTCCATCTCCTGAATAATAATACCTGAACTTCACAGGTAAGGGAAATAGAAAATATGAGGAGGAGGAGGTCTGCTCCTCACTCATCTCATCAAAATATATATCCTTGTCTAGCAAGGTGTCGTCGTCCTCAGGGACAATACAAGGGGAGAAAACAACAAGTGGAGCTGCCTCGATGAAGGAGGGATCAACCTTCTCACAAAAGAGAGGATGCTCACCGCATCAAATTGAGCTTGTTGCTCTCTATCCTCTTGATGCACCTGTGACTCATCAACTTGCATAGACTTAGATGACGAAGGGGGTTTAGGAAATAAATTGGAAGGAAGACTTAAATAATTGAAAATCATGGGAGTGGTCCCGATCTCACTCCCAACAGGCTCCAAAATATGTACATTGTTGTCAACATTCAAGGTAGGACACGAGATATCAGAGAGTATAGGAGTTACACAAGCGACATGGTCATCATCATCGAGTAATTAAGGAAGTGGATACTTCCTCAACCGGTGAGATGTCCTCATCGAACTTTTGCGACTCGACTGCAATTTCTGCAACCTCTCCCTGCTGGATGGTTATAGCAGGATCGATGGAAATGAGTGCAAAAAACTTATGCAATGGAGGAACTGCGGCAAATGCAATATTAGAGAATATAAGGATTGATTCCTCCCGGGGTGAATCCAAAAGAGATGATGAATGTGTAGGGAGAGGAGGTACCACCATGTCATTACACCGATCATCAGAAATTATGATAGAAAAATCTGCAGCACTCCCCCATAGATAAGGTGGTACTGCGTATATATCATCAGAGGTAGAAGGAATGTCGGAATGAGAAGATGACGAGACGATTCGAATAGTTGGTTCATCCTCCTCCTCCCTTTTACGTTTAAATGCAGCGCAATCTTTTCATGCGTGGTCGGTGTTATGATAGAACAGACATTGTTTCCCATTTCTTTTCAGCCTTTGAGGGGTCGGTCTGAAATAAGGGAATGATACTTGTTGTGGACTTGCGTAATTATAAGAATTAGGCTTGTCATATGATGTATCATATAATATTGGTGTTTCATAAGGTGAGTCATATGCCGTATAACTACAGTCTCCTATATAATATTCATCACTATTATGATTATAAGACCCGCACCATCGTCATTGAGAGTAAGAGACATGATGTTGCAGGGGTGGATTCGCAGATTGAAATGATGCATAAACTAACTGTACAAATACAAAACCGCTATGGATGCACACTTAGAAAATTTAAAATAACAAATAAAAGGGAATTAAAAAAAAACTTCACAATTAATTTATCCAATAGAAAAACAAAAAGTTGAGCTTCAAATACTCAGAATTACTAATATTACAAGAAGACCTTAAATTAGTTTACACTTCCCCGGCAACGGCGCCAAAAACTTGATACGCGGAAAATTGTATTACGCAAGTGCACGTGCCGGTTCAAGTAATAAAATGAGAGTAAAGATCATTTCCACGGAGAAGTGTCTAATTCAGTGCTTACAAATACCAGATATGCATTTTCTTCAAATCCAAGCAATTCAAATGAGGTGAATTAGAAATGGTTAAGGAAACTCTAGTTTTAGAAAAAAAACTAATGAGCAATTAGATCTAATTTTGAATATACTTTTTATCAAATGAGGGAAATAAGTCTTGTAATATGCTTTCCTATGATTATTATGACGGAGTATTCAAGAATAATTATGAAAAATATTGATTAATCATCTTGCAATGATTTTAAGGCAGAGATCCGTATCTCTCGATATCGGAAATCACTGGATCCTTAACTACCCTTGTCATCTCTAACTAAGGTGATGTGAGGAACTTTGATGAAAATAAAAATCGAAGTTGCTAGCATAAATTTGAAGTCTCTTTCTCATTGATATGTTATATGGAATTCTAGGTACACGTACGCAACTCATCTCTCGAATTATGGAGCATCATAGAAGAATAAAAATTTTAGCCACAAGTTTTAATATAAAGATCCAACATTCCATAAAGACAATTCTTCAAAAATAAATCATAAACAAAGAAGCTTTAATCACACCATAAAGAATCAAAGTACTCACATTTTACAAGACTCTAGAGATTTAGTTCATGAATACGAGAGTACAACACAAAACTAGAAAGATCTTACAATACATGCTGCAAGAAGATCGGATCCTTCTTCTTCAATGGAGTCTTCTTTCTCCAAAAGCCACCGGAACCCTAGATCTCCAAGTTCTCCTTTCAAAAATGACAAAAAGATACCTCTTTCTCTCTCCTTTTCCTCTATTGAGGCAAACGCCTCTTTTGGAAACTTCTCATGTCCGAATAGAGGCATCTCTCCAACCGCCAAATCGAAAGATTTTCGTATTTGAAAAATTTAGAATTCGCGTGCTAACACAGTACTTATTTGGCCAAAAAATTTATGTTGTAACCTTGCTGCAACAATTTTTCTTGTACTTTTCTTATGTCTTCTCTTCGACCCCTTTAACTTGGGTTCTTCGAAATTTCTACAATAAAAACATACGAAATAGTGATAATATCCAGACTTTACCAGAATAATAAATTTTTAACATTTAATACATTTAAATCCATATTTATCAAACATATTAGACAAATTGGTCAAAATTATGGACTATGATAACCTCTTTTTGATAAATTATCATTTAGAGGATGAAACCTAGATGGTGTTGGGACCTACTATGTGGGCGAATGACAAGCAATTCGAGCCGGGTAGTGGGAGGTTCGTGTTACCGACCTGGGGGATGTCGTTGATAGTAGAGGACAAGAACCAGATGGTGTTAGAACCTACTACGTGAGCAAATGATGAGCGATTCGAGCCGGGTAGTGGGAGGTTCGTGTTACCGACCTGGAGGATGTCGTTGATAGTAGAGGACGAGACCTAGATGTTGTTGGAACCTACTACATGGGCGAATGTCGAGCGATTCGAGTCGGGTAGTGGGAGAATCGCATTACCAACCTGGGGGATGTCGTTGATAGTAGATGACGAGACTCAGATGGTGTTGGAACCTACTACCTGGGCGAATGGTGAGCAATTCGAGACGGGTAGTGGGAGGTTCGCGTTACCGACCTAGGGGATGTCGTTGATAATAGAGGGCGAGACCCATATGGTGTTGGAACCTACTACGTGAGCGATTAGCGAGCGATTCGAGCCAGGTAGTGGGAGGTTCACGTTATCGACCTAGGGGATATCGTTGATAGTAGAAGAAGAGACCCAGATGGTGTTAGAACATACTACGTGGGTGAATGACGAGCGATTCAAGCCGGGTAGTGGGAGGTTCGTGTTATCGACCTGGGGGATGTCATTGATAGTAAAGGACAAAACCCAGATGGTGTTAGAACGTACTACGTGGGCGAATGATGAGCGGTTCAAGCCGGGTAGTGGGAGGTTCGCGTTACCGACCTGGGGGATGTCGTTGATAGTAGAGGACGAGACCCAGATGGTGTTGGAACCTACTACATGGGTGATTGACGAGCGATTCGAGATGGGTAGTTGGAGGTTCGCGTTACGGGCCTGTGGGATGTCGTTGATAGTAGAGTACGATGCCTAGATGGTGTTGAAACTTACTACGTGGGCGAATGATGAGTGATTCGAGCCGGGTAGTGGGAGGTTCGCGGCTTGGGGGATGTCGTTGATAGTAGAGGACGAGACCCAGATGGTGTTGGGACCTACTACGTGGGCAAATGGCGAGTGATTCGAGCCGGGTAGTGAGAGGTTCGCGTTACTGACTTGGGGGATGTCGTTGATAATAGAGGACGAGAACCAGATGGTGTTGGAACCTACTACATGGGCGAATGCCGAGCGATTCGAGCCGGGTACGTAGTGGGAGGTTCGCGTTATCGACCTGGGGGGTGTCGTTGATAGTAGAGGACGAGACTTAGATAGTGTTGGAACCTACTACGTGGGCGAATGACGAGCGATTCGAGCTGGGTAGTGGGAGGTTCGCATTACCGACCTGAGGGATGTCATTGATAGTAGATGATGAGACCCAGATGGTGTTGGAATCTACTACGTGGGTGAATGGCGAGCGATTCGAGCCGGGTAGTGGGAGGTTCGCATTACCGACCTGGGGGATGTCGTTGATAGTAGATGACGAGACTCAGATGGTGTTGAAACCTACTACATGGGCGAATGGCGAGCGATTTGAGTCGGGTAGTAGGAGGTTTGCGTTACCGACCTGGGGGATGTCGTTGATAGTAGAGGACAAGACCCAGATGGTGTTAGAACCTACTACGTGAGCGAATGGAGAGCGATTTGAGTCGGGTTGTGGGAGGTTCGCGTTACCGACCTGGGAGATGTCGTTGATAGTAGAGGACGAGACCCAGATGTTGATGGAACCTACTACGTGGGTGAATGACAAGCGATTCGATACGGGTAGTGGGAGGTTCACGTTACCAACCTGGGGGATGTCGTTGATAGTAAAGGATGAGACCCAGATGGTGTTGGAACCTACTACCTGTGCGAAAGGGGAGCGATTTGAGCCGGGTAGTGGGAGGTTCACGTTACCGACCTGGGAGATATCGTTGATAGTAGAGGACGAGACCCAGATGGTGTTGAAACCTACTACATGGGTGAATGACGAGCGATTCGAGCTGGGTAGATTGAGGTTTGCGTTACCAACTACGGGGATATCGTTGATAGTAGAGGAGGAGACCCAAATGGTGTTGGAACCTACTACGTGGGCGAATGACGAGCGATTCGAGCTGGGTGGTGGGAGGTTCGCGTTACCGACCTAGGGGATGTCGTTGATAGTAGAGGACATGTAATATCCCCCTCCTCCTTACTAGAGAGTTTTCGGATCTGATGCCCAGAACCGCCATCTTACGGTGACCCCAACTCACGGGTTAGCTGTCACCGCTCAACGTCGATCTTGTCGGCTAAATCGATCATATCACAGGCCAATTTGCAAGAAGTAATGAGTACAAATAAGACAAATCCACAATCACAGCACACATATATGTATATATAAGAGGAGTGCAAATAGTCCACAATGAAAACAAAACTAAAGATTGCATGTGCTTAAGCCCGATACAGATCCAAAAAGGAAACTAACAAGGGTAAAACACTCTCTCACTCTACACTATGCGGAAGCAACACAAAATACTCTCCAACCTGTCGTCGTTTGGAAGTAGTGATGCGTGACATCTGCTCCTCAGGGTATGTCGTCACGTCTTGCCTGACGTACTGCGGCTCCTGCTCCTCGATCTCCTGGTGTTACAACTACAACCGACTGTTAGTCAAAAAGACAGCTATTTTGTCCTCGTCTCCCCCCACGACTCCTAGGTACCGAGCGGGAGGACGAAGCGAAGGATAATAAGGGATAAAATAAGGTACAATTGACATGGATTATACTAGCAGTATAATGAATAAGCGAGCAGTAAGTATAGCAGCAATAGGTAATAAAAAAGCAGTAAATAGGACAACAGTATTAGGTTAAAAAAATAGTAAATAAGTGAACACAATGCAAATAAAGTAATAAGAAACTACCACACTATCCTCTAAAGTACCTTAACTTATATGAATGCCCATACAAACTTATAAGTTAAGATTTTCAGAATTATAACTTATCATATAAAAGAGTCCATACTAATTTATATGATAAGGTCTGCAAATGTATATGTCATTAAGATGTATAAATGTTGTGATATGCTATGCCACGTTCATGCAGTGCAACTCACTCACATGACTCTGCACGCACATACCTTTAGTTCCCGCTTTTCGGAGGTAACAAGCCTCTCAGGTACTTCCATCGTGGCAACAGAATCAGTGGATCGGACACTCCACTTCTAGGTGGGTATTCACAATACCAGACCTAGACCTTACACACATTGTTGTATACGTACTAGGTGCACTTTCGTGAGCTTTTGCGTACTCTTACTAGCATCCCGCCAGACTATTATGGTCGGGGTGGGTTACTAGGGATTGTCTGCTAGACCGCAGTAAAGTAACATATTGGCCCTCTAACTCACCACACCCCGCCAAGCTCAACGTACTGCCATTGGTGTGCCAAATGGACCCATACCGAAGACCCGTCACTAGCTTATGCACATGCAAGGTTTATCACATCACCCGAGCCTCTAACTCGCAGGACTAACTACTCTTGAACCATTACGTCCTCTCTAATAGGACGTGGTTCACTTTTCTCAACTCATCTCATTTAGGGTTACTCTTGTTTGTTACTTAGTCGATCATAGCAATTTAATGTGAATTCTGGACTTCCCGAGGTCTACCCGGTGAAGGGCTCGCAGCGGTGCTAGATGGTATTCTGGGATGACATCCCAGAACTTTCTTTCTCAGAATACTTACTTTTATTGGTAACTACCCATTGTTAAAGTTATCCTCATGGTTGCTCTAGATTACTTAAGGATGACTTAGACTTCTTTTAGGTAACTTGACGACCTCTTAACAGTGTGTGGTGCAAATTCTTAGATATTCATCTATGTGTCCGACACTAACCTTGAATACATCATGATCATATTAACACTCCAAATGTCACTATAAGTGCCACGGATAGGAAACTCCCAAAAATGCTTCAATTGTTCACCGAGACATGCTTCTCGTTTACTATTCTCTATAGGGTAGAAGTCCTCCAACAAGACTACAACTTATATGGATTGTAGTTATGTAAGCCCTAATATTGTATTCTAAATTTCATTCCATTTCTACACGTTCTGGCTAGCCTAAACACTACCCAAGTTTTTTCTATTTGCAGACCAACTCAACATTGAACTAGATTGATCTTTATGATGTGAACTTCACTATAACATGGTCAAATGCCCTAAAATTTATACCATATGTTAATCATGACCTAATTATAAGATGGTAAGAAATTCATAATTTTCCCAATTATTTTGGTCATTTATAAAAATGCTTTAATGATAATATACACCTCACTTTACACATGATGTACAACTTTCTGAAGTCAAAATACTCCCAATAAATTATCAGTGACATGTAATGTATAATTATCATGGGTGACTGGATTTATTAATTTTTCATAATGTTTATAACCACTATTTAAATATTTAAATATTTAAATATTTATGTCAAGTGGACATATTACACAGTAAGTACCAAAATAACTTATTCAAAAATTCTACAAAAAATATCATAGACTTATAATGATCCTAAAATAGTCTAACCAAATTTTCAGAATTTTCTAGATATTATAAACCAGATAAATTCCATTAATACATAAGTGTGGCAAAAGACATTTTTGGTAATTTACAGTGTGAATGATTTCCAAAAATCCTACAAAAATTTTCAGAGGTATATTTCAATGTAAAACATCATGTGAGAGAATATTGAATTTTCTCTAGACCTTAGATGATGTTCATTTCATTTATACACTTTGTGACAAAATTAATTATGCTCAAATGACTAAGAAAATTAACTTCAAAAATCACAATAAAATTTCCAGAGATATATATCATTCCAAAACATCATGTTCAGAAAATCAGATTTATCCTAAGTTATTTGATCACTTTTATTTTTGTGACAAATACATTATTATTCAAACACTTGGGATTTTTCCAAAAGAAAATCCTAATATTTATATAGATGATACCCTCCTTTGTACTAGGTGTATTGCCCAAATATCATGAGCATACATCAAGTCATAAGTGATGAATTCACAGAATACTCAAATGTGATATATGCACACCACTCCTCCTTACATCTCATTCATACGTATGTGGGATATATTGTCCTACAGTGGTCCAAATGACCTCAACTTTTGACATGTGACTAAGTATGACCTAACAATTATGTCACCCAAGATTTGTGTCAATTTGCATCTATCTAACTACATTTATTTCATTAATATGAAAAATCATATTTATCATAAAACTTTAGAAATATGTTTCCCAAAAATTATGATTTTTGGGCAGGGGATGTATCTATGTTATTTACACTTAAGTCCAAAATATTAGACCAATCCAACCAACTATGTGGTCTAGATCTACATATTAAGGTCTGGACACCTTTTAGGATACACCTCAGTATAATGACCCTACAAGTAGTTGTAGGGCACCAAACTTGGTGATTCAAAGCCCTATAGACATTAGACCTCAAGGGATACAAAAGTTGTCTCAGACACTTTTGTCTAAAACGGCCTCTAAGTAGCCTAAATAATTATTCTAAAACCTGAATATATTAATGTGGTCTGCGGGTAGAGATCTCAGCCAGATCGGACGGCTATGGCTCATCGTCCCCGATAGGCTGACGGTCAGCATTCTACCTTCCTGAAGCTTTTCTCTCAGCAATTCCCGGCCACCTGAGCGCCACCACTGCCGGCCACCACCACCACCTCCGTTGAGGTGGTGGTTGTCGATTTGGGGCGAAATGCCCACCGGAGGAGGTGTCTCTGGCGATCCCAAGTGGAGTGAAGTGCTCGGCAAAATCTCACTCATCTCACATGGATCGCGGCTCAATTGAGCCTGATTTATCAGCCTAGTGAGCTAGAGAGGTAACACAGAGGGAGGGAGGAGAAAAATACCTCAATTGTGGCTCGGCGGCGGGTGCTCCGACGAGTGGCCATGAATCTCTCCGTCTCCGGCGAGCTTGCTCGATATGTGGATTCTCCACTAATTGCTCCGCTCCAAGGGGCTGGCACAACTGCCAAGGACACTCTGAAGTTAATGGAATGGTCAGATGGAAGTTGTGATGGCTGTATAGAGAGGATGGAGTGTGGGGGGTTCGGCCATGGCTTGTACAGCCTTCCCTCAGTAGCTTAGCAGTTGCCACGCTCTGAAAAGACTGTTCACAGTCTGAGGGAGGTGGCTGGAGGCTTGGGCAAGGTGGTAAGGGACCATGGAAGCTCCTTTACTCAAAGTACCCTTTCACCGTAAGGGGAGAATGCCATTTTTGCCCCCAATCTCACCGTCTCTCTCCAATTTCAAATGTGGGGTGTTAATAGGCTTGTGGAATGCTGGTTATGCATGAGGTGGGGCCTTGGTTCATTTGAATTTCATTTGGTATTTCAATTTCTTCCTAAAAGCCACATGTTGACCATGGTTGACTTTTGAGTTGACTTGGTCAAATTGTTGGGTGGGTTATCCCCACTTGATGGTCACGAGTCATATGATCTTACCCAAAGTCTATTGGACCATGGTGTGGTTCCAATTTGGTTAATTGATACATATGGTATGAGTTTGACCCAATTTAGCTTAAGTTTTACTTTGGTCAAATTGGAGGGATTGGTTGACAACTTGATGGGGCTTTTGGGTCCATTAGATCCCTAATGGTGTTATAAGGTTAGGGGTTAAGTCAATTTGACCAATTGAATGCCAATTGGTCCTTAATTGGGTTGATTTGGGTTATGTTGACCAAAAGTTGACTTTGGTCAATACCTTGAAATTGGGTGGAATTATTTAGTTATTATTGACTTAATGACCTTCCTTAGTGGTTATGGTAACCTAGGTAAGATCAATTTGAGGTATTGAAGGTCAATTGAGTCTAATTGCGTTGAACAGTGCTATGTTGACCGAAGTTTGACTTTGGTCAATTTGACCTATTTTGTTGACCAATTGTTGGGGTTCTTCGTCAAATGAGTCTCTATTAGGGTTAAGAGCATAGTGGTGAGGTCTATTAGTGTTTGTGAGTTCAATTTGGTTAACTTGACCTAAGTTGTCTTGTGCTCACTGGTGAGCACTATGTGAGTTCACCCCAACTTAGTGAACCCCAAGGTCATCTCTTGCCTCCACTTACCCTTCTCTCCTCATGTTATGCCCTAACACCTCCATGGGGTCTAGTAGGATTAGGAATGTTACAGGACGAGACTGAAAGTGCACAGTTATCCTCACTAGAATTCTCTAGAGGAGGGTGAATAGAGATTAAAAATACTTTGTGCAAATATATATATATATATATATATATATATGTGTAAGATGTTGAAACCGATATCTCGGTCTCTGTGGAGTTCGGGGTCCCAAAAAAGGGGTGACCGCGCACTTACTACGCTCAAGCAAACGATCTGGACACAAGACTAGGAACTCGAAGTACAGATCCAAGGTCTCAACGTGGAGGTCCCACCGCACACTCGGAAGACTAACTAACTCTTCCCCTCCTAAGCCAATGGCTGAGCTAAGGCACCTTTGGAGGGCTCTCTTGGCCGGCCAAAATCTCAGAGCCGACCCTTTCCTCTCCATAGGTGCACCTCCCTGGATCTATATAAAGCCTTTTTTTGCCCGGTCGACCAATATCGTACTCCCGCCTAACAGTTTTACTATACGCAGACCAAATGGGGCTGCCAACAGCGTGACTCCGCTGTTCCGGGAGACTATTAGTGGACCCTCAGGGGGTTTCCAAATAGGTTTCCCTCTGGGCCCCCACTGTGTGAGGGGTCCACGAGGACTTTACTTGACTACAATATAAAAGATAAATAAAATACAAGCATCACAGATTACAGGAATATAAATTCCATACTTCGGCACGCAGGCCGACAATATAAATAAATAAGGCCTTCTCGGGCCGGCACAATCTTGGGCTTAAACCCGCTATTTCCCGCTTTGTTCTACAACACCTGTACGCCAACGACCTGCCAAGCGATGGCAAGCTGAACAATTATGTGTATAACCCCATACCCGTCGGGTGTGACCCTCCCCAGATAGTTGGGACATCTGTTGAGATTTCTTTTTGACTTCTGGAGTCTTTAATTGGCCAGATTCTTGAATCCCAAGAGCTAGGGAAGCAAGTTAGCAATTTGTCATTTATCTCAGTGAGAGATATGTCCTTCTCAAGTGTTTTTAGCTCACTTATTATAAGGCTGAATCTGGCATACATGTCAGCAACACTTTCATTTTCCTTCTTCTGGAAGTTTTCATATTGAGAGATAAGTAATGCCTTTTTATCCTTCCTCTCATCAGCACTCCCTTCTACCATTTTGTTGAGAGCTTCCCATATTTCCTTAGCTGACTCATATTCAGCAATCTTTTGGAAGATCTCATCTGAGAGAGTTGAGACTAAGATATTCATAGCCTTGGCATCACATGCTTGAGCTTTCTTTTCTTCATCTGTCCATTCAGCCATTGGAGCAAGTGTTTGTGTCCTTTCCACTTGAGTCCTTCTTGAATGGCTTGGGAGGACCTGTCATGATAACATCAAATAATTCTCCATCAATAGAGTTTAGATAAATTTTAATTCTTGTTTTCCAAAGTGCAAACTTTTCAAGGTTGCAAATTGGTGGTCTGGTGGAAGCATAATCTTTGATTTGTGTCATGTGAAAAGATATAGTTTTCAGAAACATATATATATATATATAAAAGAGGTAGGATCTTTTTGATCAAGGAGTTAACCTTTTTAGATCAACCTGGCTTTGATACCAATTGAAAGTGCACAGTTATCCTCACTAGAATTCTCTAGAGGGGGGTGAATAGAGATTAAAAATACTTTGTGCAAAAATATATATAGATATATGTAAGAATCACAGATTTAAACTTCTCACACACCAACAAGAATTAAGCAAGTAAAGAAGACAAATAACAAGTAGAAAATCACAGCACAACACAAGAAAATATAGTGGTTCCCCAAACTTTGGGTAGTCCACTCTTCTACCCCCTTTGGTAGGAATTCACTAACTTGCACTGAGTCTTTTGATAAGGAGACTCTTAGAACCAGACTGAGTCTTTTGATAAGGAGACTCTTAGAACCACTACAACTGAATTTTTTGAAGAGAGATTCTAAAAACTCTATTACACAGTTTGAAGATGAAGTAAGAAAGAAAAGAAGAAGTAGAACAAGTAAAAGAACAAGAAACAATATATGTAAGAAGGAATCTTCTTCCTAGCAAGAAGACTCGAAGCACAAGTATAGTGAATAGGATCTCTCTTCTATAGTGAGAAGGAGATTGTGAACTTTTCTCTCTTTTGTGAGAGCTTTCTGAGTTTGCTGCAGTATGACTTCAGAATGATAAGGAGAAGAAAGCTTGATCTTTTCTGCAGCATGCACTATATCTCAATTCTCTCTTTTCACTTGGGAGCTCTTCCTCTATTTGAAAATGGATGAAGTGGATCACTAGCCTTATTCTTTGCCGACCTCCTTCTTATTTATAGCTCTGTTTGAAATATAATGCTAAAGGAGAATAATCAATTAGCATACAAAGAATTAGAAAGAGGTAAGAGTTTCCATAATTAATATTTCTGTAGAAGGAAAAGAATTCATTCTGATTTCAAATAATATCCATAATAATCTGAATCAAATAAGCCAAGAATCAAATAGAAGGAAAGGCTGATTCAGAACGGCTATAAAAGAATAATATTATTCCATAAAAATCAGATCTACAGAAAGAAGGAAAGAGATCTGGCGTATTTATGAATTACTTATAGATATCGACGTGCGTCGATTACTATTCGACGTAAACGCCGATTTCATCCTGGCTGGACGTCAAGAGGAGAATAAGGAAGGTGCGTCGACTAGGATGCGTCGACTTTATCACATGCGTCGACTGGAAGTCAGAGGTACGTCGACTAGTATTACGTCGAATTCTTCTAAGAGTTACTTCGACTCTTCCTGAGAGAAACGTCGACTATATTTCGACGTTGCGTCGAATACTATTCGACGCATATTTACTTAGCCCAATTTTTCATACTTAGAATTTATGTTCAGTTCTAGGGGTTAAGATAAATCATTTCCCCAACAATCTTCCCCTATTTGTCTTAACCCTATTTAGAGAGAAATTGTGTCAGTATTTAATCAACAAAGCAAAACATTTATATAGAGAAGAGGAATATGTTTAATCATTCAGAAGAAAATAGAATAAGATTATATATAAACCAACTTTATGTTCAAACCAATCAGTATTCAAGCATATAGTATATCATCATTGTTTCAAAACATCACTCAGGAGGAGTAGGAGGAGTTTTCCTTTTTCTAGTAAATACTTTTGTGGGTTGCTCCTTCTTAGTAGCAGTTGATTCCCTTAGCTCCCCCTGAGACTCAACAATTTGCTCCCCCTGGGATGGAACTTCCTTTGAGCCTTTCTCTTCTTCTCCAGCTACTCTTTCATCTCCAGCTCCAGTTTTAACTATATCTGGCTCCTGAGCACCTACTTCAGTTATCACAGTATCTGGCTCTTTCTCATTTCCAGCATTAGCTTCATTTTCTTTCTCCCCTTCAGCCTCAGTTTCTTTTTCAGCTTCGTTTTCTGCCCTATAGGCCTCCCCTTGTAATAGAATCACTTGTTGTGTAGCTTCTCTTGCTATATGGAGTACCTCTGTTAGTTGTTCTTCAATATGTAGCTCAGGTACAACTTCATTCACAATGGTTTTAGGAAGAGACTTGTGAGAGGGAGAATTATGACTGGAGAGCTGCTCTTCATCTAACTTCTCCCCCTTCTTGACCTTCTTAGCTAAGGAGGTTAAGAAAGATTTGGTGACCCTAGATGAAGAGACAGATATCTTTAGACTTTGCACAGAGGCACTTACCCCATCTATTTGGGTATGCATGTGCATTATGGAGGAGTGAAGGAGGGAGCAATGCTCATCCAGCATTGCCTGGAATTTTTGGGCTGCTGATGCAATGCACTGAGTGAGGAGAGCTTCAGTGGATCCAGATGGTTCATGTTGTGATGGAGGAGGAAATAATGGTGGAGGTGATGAAGCTAGAGATAAGTTAGTTGATACATGAGGTATGGGTGATAAAGGAGGTAGAGAGGATGAGAAAGTGAGAGGAGGAAGAGATGGAGAAACTGCTGTTTGAGCAGGTGGCTGGCCCAGTCTATCTTTTTCTTCAGCACCAGGGCCCCCATGATGTTCAGTTGTTGTTTGGGTACTGCATCATGGGCAGAGATCTTGCATAGTAGGATTTTTCCTACTATATCTGCTAGTAATCTATATTCATCAGAAAAGTCAATCTTCTTTAGGTGGATTAGTCTATCTTTTGAAAACTTCATGGTGATTAGCAGATTCTTGATTTCTTCAGGGGTCAGTTCCACAGGTTCATCACCTAATAAGGGAGTGATGAAGGAGTCTTATTTAGCTACTTCTGTAGAAACTTATTTTCTTTCTCTATATGAATTTAAACAAAGATAGAATGTACCTGATGGAAGATCAAAGGTGGTCCTAATGTGTTCTGCAGAGATTGAGACAGGTGTCTCATGGGCTGTTCCTTGGATTTCTCCTTGTTCAGAAATCTGAACATGAGTCATGAGCTCTGTGAGTTCTGTCTCCAGAAGCTTGCATCTAGTGGAGATGAGCTTGTCTAATCCAGCTTCAGAGAATAGAGCTATGATGCTCTTGTAGTTTTCGGCTGCGGCTTGGAAGGATTCGAGGTCAATGTCGAAGCTAGAGTTGGTCTTGGGAGCCATTTTTAGGTTAGTGAAAGAGGGGAAGAAATGGTTTGGACTGAAGAGCAAGAAGGATGAAGGATGCAGAAGTCGTGAAGGTTTCTAACTGAAGAGTCTATTTAAGTCAGGTGAAACGTCGAAATGAGGAACAATTCGAGGCTTATTCGGTACAACAATGGATGTGACCAAAAATACATTGCCGCTCGTTTTCAAGAAGTCGACGTTGCGTCGAGTGTAATTCGACGTGAGCATCGATATAGTCTGGATTGGGATGATAGGGTTTCCTATCAACGTATGCGTCGATTGGAGTCGACGCAAGCGTCGATTTCATTTATTGAACTGAGTTATCGACGGTGCGTCGATTAGAAGTCGACGTGACTTTATTTGACAAGGTCTGGGTTTTCCTTGAGAAATTATTTCTTCCTATTCCTAAAGTTTTCTAAGTCAGCCTTGGGCTAAATTTTTACAGATAGTTTGATTGATTGTGTCAACACTGTTTGGCAATGTGGCCAGTTTTGTGACATATATAGCACTTGATTATCTTAAGATTATGAGAATTTGAGTTTAGAGAGGAATAGTGGTGTTGATTAGAATAAACATTTTGATTAAGATAAAAATTTTGGTTAGGATAAAAGTTATAGTCAGGATAGTAATTTTGATTATGAAAGGATTTTTGATTAGGATAGAAGGGTCCTGAATGGGGGTTAAGAAGATGGAAAGTTTTTGAAGAATAGCAATGTCCTATATTTAAGTTGCTCTGAGGATTTATACGTCGATATCCATTCGACGTATGATGAGAGTTGCGTCGAATTACATTCGGCGCTTTCTCTAGATTACGTTGATCTGGAATCGATGCATGGAAGAAGTTGCGTTGAGTAGTGTTCGACGTACGTCGATAATGATTCGACGCAAATTTGTTTCTTTTCTGAGGATATTTACCTAATGAGATTATTTTTGTTAGAAGCAATGGTTGTTTCTGGATTATCTTGTGATCTTTCTCCTGTCAAATGATTTTCCCTGGAGAAGTGAATGTGATGTTTCCAGACAGATTTGCTGGGTGATTGAGGTTTGGGTTCTAAGCCAGTCTTATATTCTAGTTGTCTAAATCTATCAGTGAGATTGTTGGAGATATTCTTGAGCTTCTGACTTCTGCCATTTAGATAGTCTTCAAAAGCTTTTGCCTTTGCTAGCTCATTTCTTAGTGCTTGATTTTCAGTATTGATTTTATCTAGTTGCTCATCTGAAAATCCTAGACTAAGCTTATAGTTTTTATGTTGTGTATTTATTTGTTTCAGATTGTTTAGTTCATTTCTTAGTTCCTTTACTTCTTTTTCAGATTTGACTAGATCTAAGCAGAGTTCTTTGAAACTATTTTTGAAATGAATGGAAGAGAAATCTACATCATCAAATATATTTACCAGAGATGTATCTTCAGTCTTTTCAGTAGCCATCAGACAGGTTTCCTCTTGCTTAGCCTTTTTCTGATCATCTTCAGATGAGGTACTTCCTTCAGATTCTGAATCACTCCATGATTGAGCAATGAACCCTTTCTCTTTCTTCTTCTTCTTCTTTAGATCTGTTCTTTTCAGATCTTTCCTATTGCTGTTCTCTTTAGGACATTCAGGTGCAATGTGTCCAGGTTCCCTGCAAGAGTAACAAATAATCTCTTTATTATGAGTTTTGTCATACCTGGTTCTTGGGTCTCTCCTTTTGGATCCTTCTTTTTTTATCCACTTCTTGAATCTTCTGGCCAGTAGACTGATCAGCTCTTCATCATTTGTAGAGGGTTCTCCTTCAGTATCCTTCAAAGCAATGCTCTTTTCTTTTTAGAGTGAAGGAGCCTTTTCTTTCTCTTCTTTCTCAGCTCTTGTTTTCAGCAGCTGTTCATAAGATCTTAATTTACCCAACAGGACATCTGTTGAGATTTCTTTTTGACTTCTGGACTCTTTAATTGGCCAGATTCTTGAATCCCAAGAGCTAGGGAAGCAAGTCAGCAATTTGTCATTTATCTCAGTGAGAGATATGTCCTTCTCAAGTGTTTTTAGCTCACTTATTATAAGGCTGAATCTGGCATACATGTCAGCAACACTTTCATTTTTCTTCTTCTGGAAGTTTTCATATTGAGATATAAGTAATGCCTTTTTATCCTTCCTCTCACCAGCACTCCCTTCTACCATTTTGTTGAGAGCTTCCCATATTTCCTTAGCTGACTCATATTCAGCAATCTTTTGGAAGATCTCATCTGAGAGAGTTGAGACTAAGATATTCATAGCCTTGGCATCACATGCTTGAGCTTTCTTTTCTTCATCTGTCCATTCAGCCTTTGGAGCAAGTGTTTGTGTGTCCTTTCCACTTGAGTCCTTCTTGAATGGCTTGGGAGGACCTGTCATGATAACATCAAATAATTCTCCATCAATAGAGTTTAGATAAATTTTAATTCTTGTTTTCCAAAGTGCAAACTTTTCAAAGTTGCAAATTGGTGGTCTGGTGGAAGCATAATCTTTGATTTGTGCCATGTGAAAAGATATAGTTTTCAGAAATATATATATATATATATATATAAGAGGTAGGATCTTTTTGATCAAGGAGTTAACCTTTTTAGATCAACCTGGCTTTGATACCAATTGAAAGTGCACAGTTATCCTCACTAGAATTCTCTAGAGGGGGGTGAATAGAGATTAAAAATACTTTGTGCAAATATATATATAGATATATGTAAGAATCACAGATTTAAACTTCCCACACACCAACAAGAATTAAGCAAGTAAAGAAGACAAATAACAAGTAGAAAATCACAGCACAACACAAGAAAATATAATGGTTCCCCAAACTTTGGGTAGTCCACTCTTCTACCCCCTTTGGTAGGAATTCACTAACTTGCACTGAGTCTTTTGATAAGGAGACTCTTAGAACCAGACTGATTCTTTTGATAAGGAGACTCTTAGAACCACTACAACTGAATTTTTTGAAAAGAGATTCTAAAAACTCTTTTACACAGTTTGAAGATGAAGTAAGAAAGAAAAGAAGAAGTAAAACAAGTAAAAGAACAAGAAACAATATATGTAAGAAGGAATCTTCTTCCTAGCAAGAAGATTAGAAGCACAAGTATAGTGAATAGGATCTCTCTTCTATAGTGAGAAGGAGATTGTGAACTTTTCTCTCTTTTGTGAGAGCTTTCTGAGTTTGCAGCAGTATGGCTTCAGAATGAGAAGGAGAAGAAAGATTGATCTTTTCTGCAGCACTATATCTCAATTCTCTCTTTTCACTTGGGAGCTCTTCCTCTATTTGAAAATGGATGAAGTGGATCACTAGCCTTATTCTTTGCCGACCTCCTTCTTATTTATAGCTCTGTTTGAAATATAATGCTAAAGGAGAATAATCAATTAGCAGACAAAGAATTAGAAAGAGGTAAGAGTTTCCATAATTAATATTTCTGTAGAAGGAAAAGAATTCATTCTGATTTCAAATAATATCCATAATAATCTGAATCAAATAAGCCAAGAATCAAATAGAAGGAAAGGCTGATTCAGAACGGCTATAAAAGAATAATATTATTCCATAAAAATCAGATCTACAGAAAGAAGGAAAGAGATCTGGCGTATTTTTGAATTACTTATAGATATCGACGTGCGTCGATTACTATTCGACGTAAACGTCGATTTCATCCTGGCTGGACGTCAAGAGGAGAATAAGGAAGGTGCGTCGACTAGGATGCGTCGACTTTATCACATGCGTCGACTGGAAGTCAGAGGTACGTCGACTAGTATTACGTCGAATTCTTCTAAGAGTTACTTCGACTCTTCCTGAGAGAAACGTCGACTATATTTCGACGTTGCGTCGAATACTATTCGACGCATATTTACTTAGCCCAATTTTTCATACTTAAAATTTATGTTCAGTTCTAGTGGTTAAGATAAATCATTTCCCCAACAGAGACCCAAATGGTGTTGGAACCTACTACGTGGGCGAATGGTGAGCGATTCAAGTCGGGTAGTGGGAGGTTCACGTTACCGACTTGGGGGATGTCGTTGATAGTAGAGGACGAGACCCAGATGGTGTTGAAACCTACTACGTAGGCGAATGATGAGCAATTCGAGCCAGGTAGTGGAAGGTTCGCATTACCGACCTGGGGGATGTCATTGATAGCAGAGGACACGACCCAAATGGTGTTAGAACCTACTACGTGGGGGAATGACGAGCAATTCAAGCCGGGTAGTGGGAGGTTCGCGTTACTGACGTGGGGGATGTCGTTGATAGTAGAGGACGAGACCCTGATGGTGTTGAAACCTACTACGTGGGCGAATGGCGAGCGATTCGAGTCAAGTAGTGGGAGGTTCGCGTTACCGACTTGGGGGATGTCGTTGATAGTAGAGGACGAGACCATATGGTGTTAGAACTACTACGTAGGCGAATGACGAGCGATTCGAGTCGGGTAGTGGGAGGTTCACGTTACCAACCGGGGAGATATCGTTGATAGTAGAGGACGAGACCCAGATGGTGTTAGAACCTACTACATGGGCGAATGACGAGCGATTCGAGCCGGGCAGTGGGAGGTTTGCGTTATCGAATTGGGGGATGTCGTTGATAGTAGAGGATGAGACCCAGATGGTGTTGGAACCTACTACGTGGGCGAATGACGAGCGATTCAAGGCGGGTAGTGGGAGGTTTACGTTACCGACCTTGGGGATGTCGTTGATAGTAGCGGTGAAGGGCAAACGCTTCGAACCGTTCGCGAGCGCGAGGGGGCAGGCCCTGGCGATGCGGTTTAGAAGACGAGACCCAGATGATGTTGGAACCTACTACGTGGGTGAATGATGAGCGATTCAGGCCGAGTAATGGGTGGTTCGCGTTACCTACCTCGGGGATGTCGTTGGTTGTAGCGGTGAAGGGCAGACGCTTCGAACCATTTGCGAGCGTGAGGGGGGCAGGGCCTAGCGACGCTGCAACCTAATGCGGGGAGAAGAGCGGACCTTCGATCAGCTGCAGTGAGATGTTGATGTAAGCGCGCTGCCCGGAGACAGTTGTTGTTAATAGAGCGCGCTGCCCGGAGGCAGTTGCTGTTAATATAGCGCGCTGACCGGAGGCAGTTGCTGTTAATATAGCGCGCTGACCAGAGGCAGTTGCTGTTAATATAGCGCGCTGCCCGGAGGCAGTTGCTGTTAATATACCGCGCTGCCCGGAGGCAGTTGCTGTTAATATAATGCGCTGGTCGGAGGCAGTTGTTGTTAATTAGCGCACTGCCGGAGGCAGTTGCTGTTAATTGATAACTTCTCAAAAGAAGTTATCTTGATCCATTATTTTAGCCCTTTAGCTAAGTTATTTGATGAATATGGATAAAAAGTATATAAAAATGAATAAGTTATTATTTGGATTAAGTTCGGTTATTATTGTTGTTTTTGTATGTTTTATCGCAGAAAATACAAAGATTCAGACTTAACATCAAAGGTTGGTCATATATTAAAGCCAAGAAGATGTTGCAACAAGGTCACAACAAATCCGATGCAGTTTTTATGAAGAAAATCCAGCAGAAAATTCGTTGTAACAAATTTAATTTTGTAACAACAAATCCAGTTCCGAAAATTCCAGGCAAAACTGTGCAGAAAAATTTGTTGAAACAAATTTTTATTTGTTGCAACAAATCCGCGAAAATCTGAAAAATAACTTCCGAAATTATTCAAAAATCTGGCAGTTTTTTGGCGAAAAGTTACACCCATTCGGTCATATGGTGTCTCTAGAGTTGGCGTATGACTACATAAGGGAAGGAGGAGAGCGAAACAAACATTCTTTTTCATCTTCTTCATTATTTCAACTTCTCCATTTTCGAAAAAAGGAGAAAACCAGGGAAGAAAGGAGAAAAACTGAATTTCAGCGCTATGTACTGTAAGATCTCTCTAATTTTGCGGCATTTTTCCGTAGCTATGAACTAAACTCTCTAAGTCTTGTATGAAGAGAGTATTGTGTGTCTTTTGATGGTGTAATATTCTCATTTTGAGTTTGTTTGATGAATTACTTTTGGTGGAACTTATGAATTTATTTATGAAACTTTTGGCTTATGCTTTCTTCTACTATTTCGCTACGAGATTCGAGAGATGAGTGCGTAATATTAGTTTGAAGGCTATCGTATTGCACCGCGAGATTCGAGAGATGAGTGGTGTAAATTTCTAACCAAAAATTTCTATCCTTACGGTGTGTTTCGAGATTCGAGAGAGGAGAAACACAATCGTTCATAAGTTTACCATATTAAAGAAGAGAAGAAGAGATTCCCTCCTCTTGCTAGCATTTCCGACTTCTATTCTATGCAATGTTCATTATTCGTCCTAAGTTAGAGATGACTAGGGGAATATAGAATGTTAAGATCTCCGAGATTTGAGAGATGAGGAGTTCTTCCATATAAGTCATTGCAGGATTATTTTGTCAAACATTTTCACCTAATATTATTTTCATGCATCATTTCAACATACACAAGAAATCTGAAATACAAGACTGTTTTCTTTCCAACTGATAAACAGTATTTCTAAAATTGTCGCAATATTTTCATTTGTTTTAAATCTTTGTTAAAATCTTTATTGTTTTAAATTACCTCGTTCGACTTGTTTGGATTTAGAGAACGGAGTCGCTAGTAATTGCAAGCTTTCGATTAACCAAATCTCCGAGGGAACGATCTCACTCACACTTTATTACTTGATCTGACGTGTATACTTGCGTTAATATATATACCATTTTGGGCGTATCAAGTTTTTGGCGCCGTTGCTGGGGAAGTGCGACGAATCTAGTGTTTTTCTTGCAATATTAGTGAACCTGAATATTTAGGGCTCAAGTTTTTATTTTTTTTTTCTATTAGATAAATTAATTGTGAAGTTGTCTTTTTTTAATTCCCTTTTCATTGTTATTTAAAATTTTCTAAGCGGGCCTTCATAGTGGTTTTGTATTTATACAGATAATTTATGCATCATTTCAATTTGTGAATCCACCCCTACAAATCATATTTTCTTATTCTCAATGTCGATGGTGCGGGTCTTATAATCATAATAGTGATGAATGTTATATAGGAGACCGTAGTTATATTTCTTATGGCTCACCCTATATGGCACCAATATCCTATGATACGTCATATGTCGAGCCTAATTCTTATAATTACGCACATCCACAACAAGTATTGTTCCCTTATTTCAGCCCGACCCCTCAAAGTCCGAGAAGAAATGGGAAACAATGTTTGTTTTGTCATAGCATTGACCACACATTAAAAGATTGCATTGCATTGCAACGTAAAAGGGAAGAGGAGGACGAGCTGGCTATTCAAATTGTCTCACCCTCTTCTCATTCCGGTGTTTCTTCCACCTATGATGATATATACGCAGTATCACCTTGTCTACGAGGGAGTGTTGCGGATATTCCTATCAAAATGTCTGATGATTGGTGTTATGACATAGTGGAACCTCCTCTCCCTACGCATTCATCATCTCTTTTGGATTCACCTCAGGGGGAACCAATCCGTATATTCTCTGATACTGTGTTTGGCACAGTTCCTCCATTGCATAAACTTTCTGCACTCATTTCCTCTGATACTGTTGTAGCCATCCAGTAAAGCGAGGTTACAGAGATTATAGTCGAGTCGCAAAAGTTCGACGTGGACATCTCACCGGCTGAGGAAGTATCCACTTCCTCGCTCGTTGATGATGCCCATGTCGCTTGTGTGACTCCTATACTCTCTGACATCTCTTGCCCTGCCTTGGATGTCAACAACAGTGTACGTGCTTTGGAGCCTGTTGAGAGTGAGAACGGGACCACTCCCCTGATTTTCAATTATTTAAGTCTTTCTTCTAATTTATTTCCTAAACCCCCTTCGCCATCTGAGTCTATGCAAGTTGATGAGTTGCAGGTGCATCATGAGGATAGGGAGCGACAAGCTCAATTTGATGTGGTGAGCATCCTCTTTTGTGAGGAGGTTGATCTCTCCTTCATCGAGACAGCTCTACTTGTTGCTTTCTCCCCATGTATTATCTCTGAGGACGGTGACATCTTGCTAGACAAGGATATATATATTTTGATGAGATGAGTGAGGGCAGATCTCCTCCTCCTTCTCTTACTTTCTATTTCCCTTACCTATGAAGTTCAGGTATTATTATTCAGGAGAGGGAGTAACTGTGTTATCTCTGTATCGGTACCCATTACCGCAACGAATATTAAGGCAGTTACCTGTTCACTTTATCTTTCATAGGCCAATAATCTAGAATATTTTTATGGCCTGAATAAGTCATGCCGGGAGACAATAAACCCAGTAGTTATCTTATTTTTCCTATATTTTTATTTTTCCAAGTCTTGTTTAATTAGTTTTTTTATGTGTCTATCTTCTTTGTTTGTTAGAGCTCACCACTGCATGTACACTTAATTTGGGCTTAACATCAAAATCTTTGATCTTATTTCGGCTCCTGAGTATGTAAAAAGAAGAAATGTGAAGAAGCTTCAGATTGTTAATTTCAGAGGAGTATTTATGTTCAGTTTTTATTTTGAATAATTAAATCTTTCTTATTCAAATGTGATTTACTGTACTCATTCTTCAAAAAAAAATATTTTCTAGGGACTAGCAAAGAAATAAGTGTGGGGTGAGATAACCTCCACCGAATGAGTGAATCATAATCTATTGAATATTAATTTGAAGTGCTTTATTCTTGTCATCCTTAATAAGTATTCGTTATTCAAGTTATTCAATTTGAATTGATTGGTAGACTAGTCAATCCTAAGAGTTCAAATTATGATTATGAAGTTAGTAAGATATGTTAGAGCTCTCTTAAGTATTTCTTTTATGCACTATATTCTTTAAAAGAGTTTGCTCCCTACAAAATAAATTTATTAACCTATTAACATAATGGTGGAAGGATGAGCAAGAAATGAGTCAATGTTGTAAGCTAAAACATGGAGTGTATGTAGTTAATTGATAATAATGATTAAGGCCATCTTTGGATCAGTTCACACCACGCAGCCAACAATTATTTAGATTATCCATAACCCTTTGAGCTTGAGCCTTGCCATTTTGATACCATTTGACCATGCATAATTTTCCTATAATTTTACTAGTTATTTCTTAGTTAATTTTCCAACTTTGGGTGTTTAATAAAAAAATGTATAATGACATAGTGATATGTGGCCTAAGTGTGTGTACACCTACTTGGAATGATCCAAACTATGATCATAAAGTAAAAAAAAATTGCAAAAAAGGAGAAAAATTTATAATGACATGGTGCTATGTGGCCTAAGTGTGTGTACACCTACTTGGAATGATCCCAACTATGGGCTAAAAAATGATGATTGAGAAATAAACCTCAAAGTATGGACAGTTATTAGGAATATTAACTAGGAAAATTCCGCTCTCTATCAAAATTTATTCATAAATTCTTCACCAAGCCAAAGTCATTCATACTGTAAGCCCTTATGATTTCTTGTTAAATTGAACTACTAAACTCTTGTGGAGGCTAAAGCAAAGACGTAGCTTATTCTTGTCCTTTCCAATTATGGGGTATTTTAATGAGTTAAGTTGTTTGGGAGTGAATAATTTTAAGGAATAACACACACAACACTAAGAAATCATAATTGAGCTTTAACTCTTATCAAACTAATAGATTTGTGCATATTTGAAGTTTTAATGATTGATATGCCCACCAATTGTTAATGTGAATTACTTGAGAAATCATGATTCATTATGGTCAAGGGTAAAGAGACTCGGGCTTATATGTTGTTAGATATTCGCTCATTCAATGGCTAACAATGATTTATCTTTGCTCGGGACTAGCAAAAAGCTAAGTATGGGTGTGATAATTTCTCAAAAAGAAGTTATCTTGATCCATTATTTTAGCCCTTTAGCTAAGTTATTTGATGAATATGGATAAAAAATATATAAAAATGAATAAGTTATTATTTGGATTAAGTTCGGTTATTATTGTTGTTTTGTATGTTTTATCGCAGAAAATACAAAGATTGCGACTTAACATCAAAGGTTGGTCATATATTAAAGCCAAGAAGATGTTGCAATAAGGTCACAACAAATCCGGTGCAGTTTTTATGAAGAAAATCCAGCAGAAAAATCGTTGTAACAAATTTAATTTTGTAACAACAAATCCAGTTCCGAAAATTCCAGGCAAAACTGTGCAGAAAAAATTGTTGCAAGAAATTTTTATTTGTTGCAACAAATCCGCGGAAATCTGAAAAATAACTTCCGAAATTATTCAAAAATCTGGCAGTTTTTTGGCGAAAAGTCACCCATTCGGTCATATGGTGTCTCTAGAGTTGGCGTATGACTACATTAGGGAAGGAGGAGAGAGAAACAAACATTCTTTTTCATCTTCTTCATTATTTCAACTTCTCCATTTTCGAAAAAGGGGGAAAACAGGGGAGAAGGCGGGAATTTGAATTTCAGCGCTATGTACTGTAAGATCTCTCTAATTTTGCGGTGTTTTTTCGTAGTTATGAACTAAACTCTCTAAGTCTTGTATGAAGAGAGTATTGTGTGTGTTTTGATGGTGTAATCTTCTCATTTTGAGTTTGTTTGATGAATTACTTTTGGTGAAACTTATAAATTTATTTATAAAACTTTTGGCTTATGCTTTCTTCTACTATTTCGCTACGAGATTCGGGAGATGAGTGCGTAATATTAGTTTGAAGACTATCGTATTGCACCGCGCGATTCGAGAGATGGGTGGTGTAAATTTCTAACCAAAAGTTTCTATCCTTACGGTGTTTTTCGAGATTCGAGAGAGGAAAAACACAATCGTTCATAAGTTTACCATAGTGAAGAAGAGAGGAAGAGATTCCCTCCTCTTGCTAGCATTTCTGACTTCTATTATATGCAATATTCGTTATTCGTCCTAAGTCAGAGATGACTAGGGGAATATAGAGTGTTAAGATCTCCGAGATTCGAGAGATGAGGAGTTCTTCCATAAAAGTCGTTGCAAGATAATTTTATCAAACATTCTCACTTAATATTATTTGAATGCATCATTTCAACATACACAAGAAATCTGAAATACAAGACTGCTTTCTTTCCAATTGTTAAGAAGTATTTCTATAATCTTTATAATTTGTTAAATAGTTTAAATCTTTGTTAAAATCTTTAGTACCTTAAAAAATTCACCATATTCGACTTGCTTAGATTTAAAGAAACGGTGTAACTAGTATTTGCAAGCGTTAGATTAATCACTTCTCCGAGGGAACGATCTCTACTCACACTTTATTACTTGATCCGGCACGTGCACTTGAGTTAATATATATATATCCATTTTGGGGCGTATCATTAATATAGCGCGCTGCCCGAAGACAGTTGTTGTTAATATAGCGCGCTACCAAGAGACAGTTGTTGTTAATATAATGTGCTGCCCGGAGGCAGTTGTTGTTAATATAGCGCTTGTCTGGAGGCAGTTGCTGTTAATACAAATAGACGTCCTCTAATTTGGGCGCTATGAATACATAACTTTGGTAGCACGGACGATGGTTGTCTTGTGCATGCCTTTCTCCAGGGATATCCGTCTTGAGGGTTGACCCCCAGTCCATCCTGGCAGGCTGCTAGTTGATCTCCTGCTGGCCGAATCGGTGCCCTTAAAAAATTATGAACTTCTTCACGCATGAGCCTTCCATCTGCATGCTTATGGCTTGCCGCTTCAGGGCGGTTGCAGTGATTCTTTGCTTCAGGTCCTCCGTTAGGACGGGCCTCGCGGTCTTGGACATTCGTACTGGAGAGCTCTCCTTCGGGTTTGCTGATTAGAGAATTGAGGGGAGCTAGATCAGCATGCCCCCCCCCCCCCCCCCCCCCGAGGATTGATCCTCTACTTGTGTGAACGGATTTTCCTGCCATGATCTCTAGTCACGAGTACCGTTGTGCAGCGGGTACTGTTTTTAGAGTCTTCTTCAAGCTTTTGGGGGAACTCTTTCCCACAGACAACGTCAAACTATTGCGGTCTACTCAAGACTCCTAAAACTGGTTCGGAAAGAACCATTTTATCCCGGGAGCGGTCGAGCACGCAATCAATTATTGAGAGACGAGCCAGATTACAAAGAGTCTTTTTAGCTTGGAAAACCCCGGAAAGGGATAAAAAACCACGTGGTCGGGACGGTGCCGACCAAACTTCACTATTTGCAGCTTCTTTACAGGGTTTTCTTGAGAAACCGAGGGCGACAAGCCGCTCCTCGTTACAACTTTGGGGGAGAGAGAGAGGCGTTCGGAGGGTGACAAACCACCACTCTCGAAGCTTCGACTTCTTCTTTGCAGCGATGGGGAGCGCCGTGCTCTGGGACTTATGCGCGCTCTGGAACTCGCGCGCGCTCTGGAACTTGCGCGCGCTCTGGAACTTGGGCGTTCTTCCGGATGCTTGAAGAGGGACGGATTTCTTCTTCTGTCTTCGAGGTGCTCGAAGATTCCTTTAAGCACTGCTTTGAAGAGGAGGGAGATCTTCAAGAGAGCTCTCTCTCTTGAACTTAGGAGGAAGGAGGAGGAGAATAAAAATGGAAAAAAGAGAAGCCTTGATGTTCTATTTATAGGCCCTAGAGGCGGTTACGGTAGTTATGTTGCTATTCACATGCCGTAACCACCATAATTATTATTTACAGTCCGGTTTCATATAAATTAATACACATATTTCCTAATAATTTACTACGCGCATGCCGATATGATTTCAGATGTTCGCACCCACCCACTACGGGTGATTACGTCGGCGATTGCGCTGGTGGTTACCGCCAATCGGAAGGTGAAGATATCGTGGAGTGATCGTAAGGCTATGGCGGAGGATCCAGCCGACGGCGAAAGTCGGCCGACGAGGAGATCCGCCGGCAAGGAAGGGAGGACGGCCTAGGGCGGCCGATCGGGAGGGCGGCCGATCGGGAGGGCGACCGGCCCCGAGCTGCCGACCGCAAGGCCCCTTGCGGCCCTTCGACAGCGCGGCCGAACCCGGCCGACCGTGTGGTCGGCCGGAGGCGAGGCGACCAGCAGACGCACGACCACGGGAGGCCGGCCGCGAAGCCTCGCGTTGGCCGGCCGGCGGGTAGGCCGGCCGTGAAGCCACGCGTCGGCCGACCGGCGGGTAAGTCGCACGCGCTGGAGGCGTGCAATAACCAAGCGGGGTTGGCCGGAAGGCCTAGCCGCGCGGCCAGGCCGCACGTCGTGGGCGTGCGGCCATGGGCGGCCGGTGGAGCGAATGACCGTCAGGCCGTGCGCCGGTCGGCCGCGCGCGTTGAGGGCGCGCGGCCAAGGGGGCCGGCCGGCGGCGTGCGGTTGGCCGACGGCCGACCGAGTGGCCGGCCACGGCGTCGAGCGGGCACGTCGGCGGCGGTTGGCGTGCTTCAGACGACGATTTGATCGTTGATCGTGTGCGGGGATCGCGTGTGGTGATCGGGTGTGCGGTGGTTTTCTCTTAACTCCCCACTAAGGGAGTGAGGGTTATGGAATTCCGGCTAGTCGCAGTCCGGAATTCTTATAAAATTGGCGTGACCCCATCAATAATAGATAATATTGTTATTTATTATTATAGAATAGTAAAAAAATAATATCTTCAATGTTATAGGTTTTTGAAGATAACATTAATATGAGTGATGTTATATATAGATCGTTTTTGGCTATATACAAACTCAATATTTGCAATTTTTATGATCTTTTACAATATTATACACAAATCAAATAAATATCTTTTAACAAAAAAATTCTAATCTATTTGTGCCCTACCCGACCCCGCCTCTACACTATCGCGTAACCTGATGCCTCCTCGCCATTCCTCGCAACAACCTTCGCGGAGTCTCGATCTCACCTTGCCGGTGTGAAATGGAGCCGCCACCGACCTTCTCCTTGGCCGCCGATTTATGCTTGGCCGGCTACCTATCGTTTCAGTTCGGATGGCTCCCTCATTGCGGTTGGCCTTGGCAAGCTTCTCTAAATCTGGCGATCCCCTAGCTTCCGCAAGGAGTTCTTCCCATTCAAACTTGTGCGCACATTCTCATATTGTTCTACGGCAATTACGACACTCGACTGGATCCCCGACTCTAACTATATTATTGTCAAACTTGGCGATTTGGTTATTCTTCCCGGATAAAACAAAAGCCGATGTCAAACCTTTCATGTTATTAGGCCACTGAGACTCTATTGTTAGTGTTTTCTTTTGTATATCGAAGAAAACAACCAGAGTGTTTAGGGTTTACACAATATCTAAGGATGGAGCAATTTTTAATTGGAATTTGGATGAAAGTGTCAACTGTGATGATAATTATGGAGGAAGCATTTCAGATCCTCCAATTCTAGGCACCCCTGATCAAAAGAGGAAAAGGAGTTTTGAAGGTATTGATTAATTTAAAAAAAAAAAATTTTTTTATAAATTTTGAAGTGGTTTGTATATAACAATTATATTTGTGTATAATAATTTTTTAATTGTACTAATTTGTATATAGTAAGAATTTGTATATAATCAAAAACGGTATATATATAGCATCACCCTATAGTATATAGTCAAAAACGCTATATATATAACATCACCCTATACATATAGCATCACCCTACAACATTAATATAATATATAATATTATTTATTATACATTACTAAAAAAAACTAATAAAATATTCAGTGTATTATGACATAATTAATATTATTAATATATAATATTATTAATATATAATATTATTAATATTTAGTATTAATTATTATAATTAAATGTTTTATATATCTTAATAGAGTTTGAAATTATTTTTCAGCCTATAAATAACCCTCTAAAATATGAGATTAACACAAAATTTTTTCTATCATCTCCCTTAAGCTTTCATATTTTACTCTCTATTTTCTTGCTATTCTAAGTTTGCTTTATCTATTAGAAGTTTGTATGTTTTGTGTTTTTTAGAGTGTCCGCGCACATCGGAGTTTCAGGATCTAGCTAAGTGTTTGTACTTGGAGAAGTGAACATCAGTTGAAAGCTCTGTCGGAGGGGGGTGTGCAACTTCTTTAGGGCAATGATCACACGTCTTACCAATAATACTCGATCAAAAGTTATGACTGATTGAAGTCTATTTTCACGCACAAAGTCAATACTTAATTTCTTACTTTATTGTTTATTATTATAAAAATTTGAAAATTATTTTATTATATAAGCAAATTATCTAACAATTATGTGCTCATATGCAGAAGTCTATGCTTCGACTTGAGACACATTTTCAGGAAAATTACTCAAAGCACAAAAATAGAAATTATGTTACAGGTCCTTGCACACAGGCGTGTTGAAGGCTATGTAAATCTAAACAAAGCATCATACTTCACAAAAGAAAAAGACGAGGTGTTACACAATTGATGGTTTAGGAGATGGCGAGTGTGAGCTGGGCTCTCAGATCATTGTGAGTGAAGGTGTAAGCGCGTGGGAGCTTCAACGGGTATTGTGATTGTCGACGATGTCGAGGAAGCGAACCTTCAACTACAAGACCTTGAAGATCGCGGCCTGAACAATTGAGTAACTGGGAAAATTGAGAGTCGTCGTCCCAGTCGGAGCCACCAACAAAAGGTGAGCAGAACGTTTTGGATCGGGATTCATTGGCGACTGGATCGTTGGGGAAAATGACGGGGAGAGAGATCTTCAGGCAAGATAATGTCATGGATGAAGGAGGAGGACGATCCATGATCACCAATTCACAACCCTAGCCCACGATGATGATGGGTGGTTTTTCGGGGGTGACCTTCGGGGACGACAAAGTGTTGGAGCTTGTCAAGCGAGTTTCTTCGGGACGACTATCGAGCATGAACGAAAAGAGTGTTGTGCTATTAAAGAGTTTAGTTGAAAAAATTCAGAATTTATCCAATGAATTCAATTTGTTTGGGGTGCAAATAGGATTTTTAAGGATAAATAGAAAATAAAAGAAACCCTTCTTCAATAGATTTGCCCTCCCCGTTTGTATTCTAACTACAAATCGAGAGAATATATCAACGAATCGAAACGAGTGCGCAGGGAAAAATGACAGTGCAAGCGAAGATGACAGAGTGATTAGGGATTCTAGGGTTTGGCGACGGCATGATCCACCACTAAAAAAATAATCCACTCTTTATTATGTTCGGCGCTTTCTACACAACCGTCCCAGCCTGCCCTCGGTGTTTCCTCTCCTCTCTCTCTCTCATGAATCATCATTGGTATTTTGTTTCACAAGTTAATTTTTTATACAGATTTCTCCGCAGATAATTCTACTCTTTTGCGGGCTGCGTGCACTTAGATGTAGGACTAAATTGTTGGTGCGAGTAATACACCTAAGATCACATTGCGGAACCTCCGATCCTGCCGGTTCTTTGCGCATGATTGATCTAAAATACGATCAGTATTTAATACAATCGTATTATACAAATATTTCCGTATAATTTCACAGATCTTCTCCGCTATTGGAATCATGATCATATGACTATTTATTCCCGCAAGATTATTACTTTTGATCACAGTGCATTACACGCACCTAAATATCTCTCGAGACGTAGACGCACAACCTGCTTGCCAAAAAAAACTAATCTCTTATTTAATATTTTACCCATTTTTATTATATTTTTTTACCAAAAATATTGAGACAATTCAGACTTGTGTATTGTCGCACGAGAAAAACTCGTGCAAGACTGAAGCTGACACGGGAAACTTTTACTTCCCAGTTTATCTTCGGGCTTTATAAGAGTGCCAAAGAGTATTATAAATGCAGAGAGAGAGAGAGAGAGAGAGAGGGAGAGAGAGAGAGGAGACGAAACACCGGGAGGGATGTGTAGAAACTAGAAAGGCCCAAAATAGTAAAGCGCGGATTATTTTTTACTGGTAGATCCCGCTGTTATCAAACCCTAGAATCCCTAATCCCTCCGTTCTCTTCGCTTGCAGTATTATTTTTTCCTGCGCACTCGATTCGATTCGTGTCTATATTCTCTCGATTTGTAGTTAGAATACGAGCGGGAAGGATAAATCTCTTGAAGAAGTTTTTTTTTTTTTATTTTGTCGTGGCTTTTGGACCTTGGTTACCTTTCTCCCGTTTCTCAATCAGATCTGAATATCCTTTACTATATATTTTATATTGTTATCATTTCCAGGTTTCCCCCCAACAATCCGTCGATTAGTACTCAATCCTTTGCTATTGTGCCCTAGAGCGCTATTTTTTTGTTTCTGGTAATTTCGTGGAACGAAGAATCTGTAGAGTAGGGGAATTATGATGGAAAGGATGAGGTTTCACGAGGACGGCGGGGTTTCTGAGAATACTCAGCGTGATGGAGAGTTTGAAGGGCTAGATGGAGGCGCTGGTAGGTCTTCTATCCTTTTTTTTGCTTTACTATTTTTATTCACTGGCTGTGAACTAATTGGAAAGGGGTTGAATTGATGAAGTTTCTCTTGAATTCAACAGGTAGATTTTTGTTTGCATTTATTTGAATGCAGCACGGGAGGAGACTGAAAGTTTCAGTAGATTTATGTTTTTTTAATATGCTCTTTAGTTTTCTTTAAATTTAGCGGAAGTTTATGATATTGTTCTAGCAATTTTTGTTGGTTTGTTTCATCATGGGTTCCAAGTTATTTAGTAATTTGAATGATTCATTCATTTGTACTTTATATTTGAATCAGCTCAATTATTTTTCAACTTGGGTTCTTCACATGCACTGTTGCAAAGAACCATGCTAATCTCAAAGTGTGAAATTTCTCCTGGTACAGTGGGCTATTGTGGCAGTATTTATTTTTATATTTTACATAATGTTCTTAACTTTGAAAAAAATATTGGATATTTAGCAGGTGCCATGTGTGTTAGGAATCATTATGATACTAGGTGCTAATTGTACAATAAAAATAGATCATTGATCCATTAGTCATCAAGAAAAACGTGTTATATTTATTCTTTCCCTCTATCTTGGGGAGTGCACTTAGGTGTTATTTATTTATTTTCTACTAGTTACCTGGGTGTTGCCTAAACTGGAGGATTTGTTTATTATTTTGAGTATGTCTTCGGTTTTTGCAGGCGATGCTAGGTTTGATGCTACACAGTATGATTTTTTTGGCAAGAATACCATGGAGGAAATAGAGCTCGGCGGCCTAGAAGATGATGATGAATCTGAGTTTATTGAACTCACTGATGAGAATTATATATCATCACATAAGAATATACAAGAGGTAATTCTTTTTTTGTCAATTCACCTTTCTACTACAAAACACCTTTTTAGTTTGAGTATTACATTGTTGGAGTTCAGTAAAATTTCTTTTTGTTTTGTATGCTTTGATATACCTGCCTTCGACCTTATCGTAGACATAGTTGTGATTTTTGTTTCAGTGATTGATTTGGTTGTTGTCGGTTCTTAGTAGTATCAGTTTCACATTACCATCAGTTCCAATATTTGTATTGAAGAGCGCGCCATGTAAATCTATTCAATTTTAAGCACTATCTTTATCGTGAGGAATAATATTGATTCGAGTAAAGTGCACATATTATGTGAATGCTTTTTGAATAATGTATTGTGATTGAATTTGTTTTTTGGCAATATTTGATTTTCAAGATTCAATTTGTTATATGGATAAATGTGTGCAGAAGGACGGTGAATTTGTTAAATGACAAGTCTTAAAAGTAGTTATAATTACATTTTTTCTGATGTCGATACATTATTTTGTATTTCAGTTTTAAATGTTGTATGATTATTTTGCATTTAGTTTTAAATGTTGTATGATTATTTTACAATTATACAATTAATTTCAATTATAATGCTTACTTTCTCCAATTTGTACACTCCAAAGCATTTCATAAATGTTAACTATTTAAGTTATCCCATGTTAGTAAAGCGCTATTGATAAATTGAAAATTGACATTTATTATTTTTAATTAGAAGTATGTAGTTTTACTGGAAAGAATATTCTTATATTGCTTGGGTATCTTTCTATAAAGGCAAAATGAGGTTTTTAATATGCCTGAAGCTAAATAAATATGAGAGGTCTGCTATTGTCAAAATTACGTTGTTGAACTTTTACTGTGAATATCAATTTTTGCTAATAATTTCGTGGGGATAAAGTGAAGATTGCCCAAATCTAATCGTAAGTTCTTCTCAATTGATCTGATTTACCTTTAGTTATGATCTCATTTTCAAGAGAAAAGTAGTGTGATTGTCGAGAAGGCATGATGCTTTTAAACTCTCTGTGGAGTTCATATCATGCAATTTCAACCTCTAATATGGTAGACAGTTCAAAATTGTAGCCACTGATGTTGTTCAAGGTAAAAAGTTGATGTTAAAGGTTTCAGAGTTAGCTGCTTTACCTTATTTTTTTCCTTCTAGTTTTGTCGATTAGTTTTGTTTACTCTTTAGTTGGTTGAAGAACTGTAGGAGCTATATAGTTTGTAGTACCGTATAGCTGTTCAGCTAGTTTCCTTTCTAGTTGTTAGCGCGCGAAGTGCTTATCATTAGCACAAAATGGTGCCCACCATGGTGCAACTCACAGAAGAGTGTATCTAGTAAGTGTGTATCTAGTACACTATTTGTATGACATGCCACATAAGAAAAATGTTGTGCGCAATGGCCCTGGTGCATCTGATGCACACCATTTGGTATGCTTCAATTTTGACTAAAAAATTGGTTTGTCAGTTCATTTTTGATGAAGATATTTCTTGTGGCAATGTGGCTAGACTAGTGGTGCTTTCAAAAAGAGATGATATTCATAATTCTTCAAATGAAAAGATAAGGGAAAAAACGAATACTTTACTACTTTATCTAGGCCTAGATACTAGTTGATGAGGAAGATAAAGTTGTTGAAAATTATTTAGCAGCGGTTGAAAATACTGGCGATGATGGTCATTTTGTTTGTGATGATGAAGGTCATTTTGTTTGTGATGATGGTCATTTTGTTTGTGATGATGAAATTTAAAACTGGATGATAATTTATAGTATAAAAACTCAGTAATTTTTTAGTACGTCTTGTTATTTTTTGTGTTTAAGACTCTTAGATTTTGATTTTTTATATCAATTTTTTTGCTATATTATGACATATTTTTAGATTTCAATTTTGTTATATTAATTTTTCCGATCATCATAATTATCAATAGCACATATATTTGGGCTCAGCTTTATAAATTCTTATTTTTCTTTTGCATATGTTGTGTGTGTGTAGGTGTTAAACCTAAATTACACAAATCACCGCGAACAACTTCCATCAGCATTACTTTTGGGTCTACCTCTTCTTTTAGATAATCCTTATACTAACTCTAGCTGTATCCTGCCCATGTAATTGATGCATTTTTCAAGCTTTCATTGTGCACACCCATATATCTATGGTCTATTTCTATTATCTTATTTTTTAATGTCATTCTTATTGTTGAGTGTGCAGGAGATAAACCTAAATTACCCAAATCTCCGTGAACAACTTCCATCCACATTATTTTTGGGTCTACCCCCTTCTTTTACACAATCCTTATACTATAGCTGTATCCTGCCCATGTATTTGGTGCATTTTCAAGCTTTCATTGTCCACACCCATATATCTATAGTCTATTTCTATTATCTTATTTAATAATACCATTCTTATTGTTCCTCTAATTTAATAATTTTTAATATATATATATATATATGTACACACTAATTTTTTTTCTAGATTTCTTAAACCTATTCAAAAAGCTAGGACCTAGGGGAGAGAGTGGTGACCAGGTGAGAGATGATGTTTTTTTAATTTTCTGTTTTTAGACTTTTTATTCATCATTTTTTATTTCTAAAATACTGTTTTAAGGTTATTTTCTACTCCTTTTCAAATTGGTCACACGGGCGGAGCCTGGTAGTGCACACGGGTGGTGCCTGTGAGCTGCTACTTTGGGTGGGCACGTATGAAGCCCATGTGAATCCAAAGCTTCCATGGACGGGCGGAGCCCGTTTGCAACCAAGAGTAGCCGTGCATGGGCACACACACACACACACACACACACACACACACACACACACACAAGTGATAGTACACGGGTGGCCCCCCGTGCGGACGCGACAGTACTCTGGCCACGACAGTGCCACATCGCGATGATACTCCCGCGGCTTGCAGCCTCACACATGGCACCTCTCTCCTCTCCCTTCTCTTCTTTCTCCTTTCGAAATAACGTTTATTTATTTGATTTGACAGTCTTAGATAATATAATAATTACGACAACTTGAAAACTTGATTTTGACAACTTACTTTTTTACTTTTTTGGATGCATAATTACGTAAATGAACATTATAATTTAAATTATTTTGAAATGAATAAAAGAATTTGATGACATTAGATTAAAAAAGTAGGGGTAGTATTGACATTATGAATGTTTCACTAAAGGGGATTTTTCCCTTTTAATACAATGTATATATATACATATAGTGGATACCATTCTGAAAGACCCTTAAAACCTAAAGTAGGACAAGGGGCGACAACATGAAATTGATAGGGAACTGTAGCCAAGTGGCTATGGAAGAAATTGGCAAAACTTCTATTCATTGGTTTGAATCTGACTGGTTTCTACAACACCTTCACTATAACTTATATGATCCCTTTTTATGTGCTCTTTCTATAAGCTAGATGCCTTTTTTATATGATCATGTAAAGATGCTTCGCTCATGCCTTCTAAAGCCCTTTTGAGAAGCAAGCTTCATTCCACTCGCCCTTCTATGCATGGCCTAGATTAGTATTAGGGACCGGTGGTGAGTATCGAGGAAACACAATTGATTGGCAAGCTTCTGATTCTGTTCCTGATCGATCAATCTCCTTCTCCACTCATTAACGAAATCCGTGATTATAGACATGGTTATTCTGACAAGGGATGATTGAAGTTGCAATTCATAGTTCCTTTTCTTCAAAAGCACCAAACATCGGCCTCATTAGTCGAAAGAGCTCTTCGTCTGCATTTCCTATTTGAGTCGTAAACTGAAAGAAGGCCAATTGACCTCATACCATTCCGTCTCATCCGGAAGTTCGGATTTCTTCTTGAAAAAGCTAACCACTATCTGATTCTGTGATTGCTACTCAATGCATTATTTACCTTGTAGGTTCTCAGCCTGCGCTCTTGTAGAGCGACATGCGAAGATCTCACTTAGGTGTTCGAATGGGTCTTTCCATTCGAACAGGAAGCCGCACTAGCTTAGCCTTCCTCTTGTATATATATTTGAAACGACATGCGCCACACCATGTTCAATGCCGCTATTGCTCCTAGGAGCCCTTGTGCCATAATCACTCCATGTTCCATTTACACGTATGATGTGAAGCCAATCAAAGGCTCATAGATTTTTAGGGCAGGAAGGATTCGGCATTGCGCCCGCTTTTTTGATAGCCTGCACAAAAATTTATTTTATGTTTATATATTTATTTATCCTTAAAAGGCTTGAGTATTGTTGTTGTTGTATATTTATTTATCCTTATGAAGGGGATCCTTGGCGCACCGGTTGAGGTGTTGCCGTGTGACCTTGAGGCAACACACCACTACTTGCTCTCACACCAACAATTAGACTCTACCCGCAAATTTAGAACCTCCTGAAGTCCCAAGCCCTGTGTGGTGGAGCTCAAAAAAATGAAAAGATGCTAAGTGTGATTTAACATAGAGCCCTAACCTTATTCCCCACCTTTGTCTAAGACCAATAAACACGCATATCCACCAAAAATTGTCCCCTAAGCATCCAAAACCACCGAAAAGGTTAAAAATCCCGAGAGGCGCAGTGGGATTGCATTTGCACATTGAGCAGCTTGCGGGTGCTCATCGGACAGCTTATAGATGCCCAACAGGCAACTTATGATGATCGTGGTGGCTGTCCACTTCAACACACCAACTGCCCTCTCCGGCGGCACGCGGGAATGCACACCGGTTGAGGTGTTGCAGTGTGTGTGACCTTGAGGTCACGGGTTCGAGTCCTGGAAGCAACCTCTTGCAAAAATGGGAAAATGAGGAACGGCCATTCTCGAAAATGCAGGGTAAGGTTTGCCTACATTTCACCCTTGTGGTGGGACCTTTCCCCGGACCCTCACTGCGCGGGGATGCTTTGTTCACCGGGCTGCCCTTTTTATATTTATTTATCCTTATTTTCCATTACATCCCTTTTCTTCAAGTTAAATCCATATATTGGCAGCATTTGTTCAAGGGATGTATTGGACTCTAGGTACCAGTAGGAAGTTTCATATGTTCATGCAACATCGAATAAGTTTTAAATGGGCCAGAAGAACAAAAAAAATTCATTGTAATTTTACAATAATAATATTGGAATAAAAATGTAAGTTGGTTCAAAAACATTTGGAGATTGCTTCTTACACCTCATTTCCACCTGCATGAAATGATATCCCTTCATTTATGATTATTGTGATCTTATGAACTTATTCTTATATTTTAATTATATAGTTAGTACTGTAAGCCTGACTTTAGTTATTGCAGGTTGAAGGTTTAGGTTATTCCTCTGAAATTGATGATCTTGCAAGCAGTTTCTTGAAGGTTGATAATTGCTTTTTTTTTTACTGAAATTGAGTGTCAGTCTACTATATATTTATTTGATTTAAACTTTCTTTGATAATGTGCTGTTCATGCAAATACAATAATGTAATTTTTACTTCCCTCTAGTTGTTTCGGTATGCGTTGCTTTATGCCAACTTTACTTAGACTTGCTCGAACCTACTTTTGTGTTTAAAAAATATGGGTAGTTTTTTTCATTGTGTTGAAAGGTGGGGCGTGATTACCCGTTGGGCCCCACCTTTCAACACATTGATTCTCTGATAGTTACATTCTTTCCTGGTGAGTGGAAATGATGTGCTTTTTGACTAGTTTCATTGTTTCATGCTCTGAAACTCGGGATGGAATTAGTGCATTAGAATGGAAATTAACGATGTCATATACTTTCTCACAGTGAATAATTTTCATGGGAATGAACAAATAGTTGAAATAACCAAAATGCAATTATTTGTTTTATGGTTAAAGCTAGGTTCATCTTCCACAATATCCTTATTTTTCTCTTATTATAACCAAACTCTCTATGCGTTGAAATATTATCCCAATATTTTGGGTTTTTTATGAACTCTCATTTTTATTTGTTCCTATCGAGTGTTGCTTATCTAGTCTGTGATAATCATGTTTAGCAAGCTTTATTCTTGTTACCTCGGCTATGACTATTATCCTACCCAATCCTTTGACATTAATTCTATCGGCTTGTTTAATGACATTTTCTAACCTTCATTGTACATGCCTAAATTACTTGAGTCTATTTCTTTCATCTTATCTTTTGTAGATGTCACTTTCATTATTTCTTTAATATATTTATTCCTTAATCTAACTTTTGTAGTTTTTTCGTATCTTCATCTTAAATTTTCATCTATATCTCTATTCTTATGAATAATAGATTCATGACATTTATCCTATCACACCTAGATTATTAATTTTTTAAATACTATATTGGGTCATGCCATCATGGGTTTCACCAAGTCATGTTGACTTCTTTGTCTCCGCCGCCGCCGATGAGTACCTGTAACTCTTTCATAGGATAGTCATGTGTAGGGAGAATGATTCTTGTAAATAAAGCAAATCCCCTTACTTCACAAGTTATTGCAATCATGGTTGTAGAGATGGTGGGCATGCATTGATGTGGACGTGGACGTGGTGGGGATGCGGGGATGTGCACAGATCGTGGAAAGAGTGGGGGTGGTGGTGAAGGATTATGGTCGATAAATGGTGTTGGGTTGTGGTTGAGCGGTTTAAGGAGAGAATTGGTGTTGTAAGTGGAGTATGAGTTGGTGGAGATGAGGGGTTGGGAATGTGTGGATTCATAATTTTTGACAAGGCAAACAATGTGCATGGAAAGAGTGGTTGACGGACATATGATGTTATTAGTACATTCATGAAATAACCCAATTAGTGATATGGAAGACATTCAGGGACATGTTTGGTCATTGAACTCATCACTTACAAGTTGACGAAGTTGAGTTGCACACTTTTCAGAGGCATTCCATAACATTGCCCAAGTAGTGGTAATCGTAGCAGTGACTAAATGCTTGTGTGAGAAAAGGCTAGGTGAGCGACAATGTCATCTAGCAGATCCACCTACCCAATGTAGGAGTCCTCCATCCTCAAGAAGGCGATGAAAACCTTCAGCAAACTTACAAGCTAAAGAAGCCGGTTGGTGCACTTCACATAGCCGTTCCACCTCGTTGCAACACTAACGATGATTGTAGCTCTGATTTAATGCTTTGGTGAGGAAATGTCAGGTGAGCGACGATGACTTTTGGAGGAGCCAACAAACTCAATATATCCCAAAAGGGCGTTGGAGACCTTTTGCCCGTTAGTGGTGCAATGGATGTCAGAAAAGTTGCTCCCCTTTATCAATCTATCCCATGGGATCAATCTTATTGTAGGTGTGAATCTCAAAATGTTTGGGGACGTGCTCTGTGGCCTAAGTGGTTGTTGGATCCACTGAGAATGCGCTTGACATGGTTGCTTAGGGGGGATGGTTTAGCTTTGGAAGAGAAAAGACGTGGCAAAGAATGCCTTGAAGGAGCAGAGTAATACTCAAACCGGGCATGCTAGCATAGATATATGCCAAATGTTCATCATGTCCGTCTTTATAGTAATACTAGTGAACGATTTCTTGTTGGTGTTTGTGTGTGCTTCGACCATAACGTGGGTTAGGGGCTTACACCCGCGTTCGAGGAAAACAAGTAGGAAAATGTTGACGAAGCAAACTAGGTTTCAGAGACATGGTATCATGAGTCAGGTTCACAAAAAGATTTACTATTCCATGAGCTGACGTGAACCAACGACCTGATATGCCACTTTGCAGGTGCCTGTTTAGACAGAGCAACCATTTCTACTCTAGAAATAAAATTCGGGATCTAGTTAGAGAGAGTGGAGGCCTGAGAGGCGATGACGAATTCATCTAGGGTTACTTAGAGTTTCAGTGGAATTGTTGATCACAAGAGATCAGTAGTGCTGTAAGTGTGAAGAACGATTAAGTTCTCGCATGAGATCAACAAAGCACGTGAGCTTGGGGATTGATAGAACAAATGGAGCGGTCGTGCTTAGTTCTTGCAGAAGGCTGAGAAGTGCGACTTTTGCAGCTAGGGGAGGACTCACATATGGTGGTCCACTCGGGCGCTTGAACCCTACAACAAAACATGACCAGCGGTTGTCGGTTGAAGGGCATGTCAGTCTAATGTTAGAAAAGGGTAGAGAATGAGAGATAGAGTGATCATCTAAGATAGTTGTTCAGAAGGCCAACCCTAGGCCTTGATAAGTGATCATCTAAGATAATTGTTCACAATGCAATCAGTTATTTAAGGCGATTGTTAACCGCAACTCGAAATTAATTATTCGCACCCCATTGTTAACCGCAACCCGAAAATTTACCCGCAACCCAAATATTTAAAACCGCACCCATTGTTGCCGGAAGAGGGAGAAGGGGCAGAGGAGGAAGAGGACGCCATGGCCAAGATCTGCTCCTTGCTCCTCCCCCACCACTTCCAAGCGCCTCTATCGTCTCCTCCTTTCATTCGCTATCGCGGACAAGGTGATGCTTGCTTTGATAGGGCGGCGCGGGATCTCGAGATCACAGTGAAATGGAATTCGACCGGAATCACTCTACCCGATTTTCACCGGCCAAAAAGTGATGAAGTTGAAAAATTATGCATAATATAGCCATGCCAACTTTACAATGACCCTAAGCTGCAGAAGGACGACAGTCAAACAACAATGGAGCTGTCGTAGGCGTCGGCTCCTGATCTGCAAGAGTTTCTGGTGGATGAGAAGCTAACAACCATGGTTCAGGAGAAGTGCAAGGATGCGGAGATCGCCGCCCGTCGACAATAACTAAGGCTCATAGTTTTGCAGGACTGAGAGAGCATGATTTCAAGGTTAAGAACCAGTTGTTCGATAACAAAGACCTAGGCGTGAATGAATGAATTTATTTTCTACTTATGCGAATCCGAGCTCTGTTTTCAGGGGACCTGGAGGCGTCTGACGGCTTCAGTGAGAGGAAGGAGGAAGGAGGCGTCTGATTGCGATTAACTACAGAAAAAATGTGTTTTTTGAAATTTGAGGTGCGAATAGCTAAAGACGGGTTGCTTACACATGCCAAAGCAATAAATGTAGACATTGCTAATATAAACGATACAAGACGTGGCCTGCATCGCTTAAGTGATGCCAACATCCGGTCCCATGCCTCCCTCTGACCTTCACCTAAAGTAGACCCGATAGGTTTGCTTGCACGTGCTTGCATCCAGTGGGCCCAACCCCTCATCCATAACATGCATATTTTCTATAAAGCATACAAGAGTCTCTGCGTGGTTTTATTGATTTCCTAACATTGTTGCACTCCCAAGACACCATGTAAGATGTCTTTTCATTGTGCTAGTCGACAGTTGGTGGAAGACACAATTGCATCTATTTACAATCTGATGGAGCGATGCATTTTTGTGATATTACTGTTGAGAGAAAAGCACGGCTGCAATCTCATTTTACCTGATGAAGTTCATTAAGGCGTTTATTGTCACAGAGATGTGACCTCAGTTTCTTAAGAACTTACACATGCAATTTAACTTATCTTGTTAGTGAATCAATTTTTGATTGCAAATACCTGATAGGGCTTTTATGATGGCTCAAAATTCAATGGTGGCTCGAAATTGACACGAGCTTTGGATTGATCGAGCTTGAACCAAACCCAATGATGCTAGCTAACAAACCAAAACTTAATTAGTACTTTGCAAGATTTCAGCTGACAAAAGTCCACAACATAGCATCCCGGAGTTCTTTCTACTTAATTTCACTCGTCTTTGAACAAAAAGGGCCTACTGACCTTCCGATGAACATAAACATTGATGGGGATCAAATGATTGTTCACTTTCCGTTATCTTTGGAAACTCAAGAAGAAGCTCGTATGCCATAGGATAGGCTTGGACTCGATCCCTTGACAAGCGAAGCATGTGTCCATTCTTTGTACATTTACCGTTTGATTAAAATCTAAAGGGCATTCATTAAAATCTAAAGGGCGGAATGCGAAAAGAAAGAAAGAGCTCTGTAATTGATGATTTGTCTGAGTTCCCTAAATCCTATTCCTAAGTTGTGATTTTACACATTTACCATCACAGTTAATGTGTGTGATTTTGTGAGTCAACATTTTCATTGCCATGTCTCTTTTAGTTTTTCACATTTGCTCTATTGGTCACATCGCCATTCACCTAGTCTCATAACAGATTGATTGTCGGGCTTTATGATTCTTATTTCTACTTTGTGCTCTAATCCTTTGCGAGATTGTTACTTTGTCATTGATTTTGAGTCCCTCACTTCTTTTTCTTCTTCCTCTACTTAGATTTCTCCTCTCGATGAAGAACTATTTGGTAAATTGATTTCAATTTCACCTCACCATGTCTGTTTTCTACTCTCCCTTTTTTGCTAATTTGCAACCGTGCCACTGTTCCACACTTCTTCTCCGTCTTTGTTCGCTTCTTCCTCTATTCACTTGCTCAATGATTTCAAGCTCTACTCCATCCATGTGGAGGTGATTGAGGCTCTGCTTAAGATACCGGTGTCATTTTTAAAAGAGAGCAGTTTGAAAGGGAGATTCTAAACTGTATTTTTAAAACTGAGAAAAGTGTTTGGGTAACCTTTACTTACAGTAAGTTTCAAAACTGAAAAAACATTATATCTGTTAGGGAAAACGCCGTCCTGATGGCAGTTAAAATTAAATGAAATAGAATTTGCTAATAATTCATATTTATACATAATCTGAGGTAATTGAACGTGACAATAAAATGGTAAAAATCTGAAAACCATGTAAATATGATACTGCCTTATCAACCCAAATCTATGTAGACGAGTTACAATTTATCAGCAAAATACGTAATTTATAGACTTTTTATACCCGCAAAAGTTTGGCAGTAACCATATTCAAGATAATGGATCGTAACAATTGGAAGATGATAAATAAGCTTTCTGAAGCATTGATATAATGTAATTTTGTTGCCATAATAAATAAAAAAACAGGGGAACAAAGAATCACACATGGAATCGTGAATTGCACTACCTCCATGAATAAGCTTCGTGGATTGCCATATCATCATGGCGGAAATTCTGAGGGGAACGATGCCGGACAGAAAGAAAGGCGAAGATGCCGATCGCTCGACCACTGCCCCCTTCCGAACGTCGAGGGGGTTGGCGGCGGAGGAACCCATCAACGCACCCTATGAACCAGTCACTGCCATGACTGCTCCAAGAGCCCAGAAAAAAAGACGGAGCACGGTCCAACGAGAGACATGGAGGGAAAATGAGGAACGGCCGTTCTCGACGGGGCGTGCTGGTGCTCGAATCACCAGCTTCAAAACGGTGCTAAACTACCCTTTTCGACTGGCCATTTAAAAAGGGACGTATCCAAACGCTCGTGATATTTTACTGTACATGTCCGGCCTGAATGAAATGGAGCCAAAACGGTTTCCCAAACAGAGTCCTACTGTCTCTCACCTCTGTGATTGCGTCTGTTGGTAGGGCTTCTATCCTTCAGTTTTCTTTACTGTATATTTGTGTTCAATTTTACTGCCTTGTCGCTTCCAGGTTTCTTCCTTGATTGGTAGTACTCCCAATTCTTCCTTGAGTGGTAGTACTCCCAATTCTTCCTTGACTGCGAGCACTCTCAATTCTTCCTTTGTTTTTTGTTAGCATACTCCGAGGACCTAATAGAAACTTATAATACCTGTTAATCACTTAATTTCTTATTTGCTCCAATCATGGTACTACACATGTTATTCATTTACTAGATGTTTTATTATCTTACCCTGTTAACCACATTACTTTTATATATTTACCGCAATTAGACCCAACACTGAAGAATTTTAAGCTAGCTTATTTTTTGAGCTCAGCTTGAAGTATGTTCGATAACAACTTGAAAGCCTGCCTTTGTGTTATTTTGATTCCCTCAAGTTGTATCAAGTTACTGCTTGGTCATTCCTGTTGTCTGCCTTCACTTCTACTATTTTCTGTTAGTTGAGCATAAATTAACTTAACACAATTCTCCACTTCTTTCTATTAATTGCTGTAGACCTCATCATCAATGTCCCAAAGGTATTTACTGCTAGTTTGTACTTGTGCCTGAAAATACTGTAGCATTCTTGACCTTGCTACAAGAATTAATCTAATGATATCATATTGTGATAGAGTTTGTTGTGCCAACTTTTGTTAGCGCTCTATCTTAGGTAAAAAATGTTCCTTATTGATTTGTTTTCAAACATAGAATTATATGGTTTCTATGTTTAGTTCCACTGTTTGATTGAAACAGTTTTTTTTTTAAAATTTGGTAGTTTTTTTGCATTTTCTGTATTGATGCGTGCTTATATCGTTTTTTGTTTGCAGTTGAACAAAGATGTTACACAGACAAGCAGCTCAGTAGCTATAGGTGGGAGAGGATCAATCTCTAGGGAAAGTGAGTGAGATCTGTCCTTGCAATTTGATTATATTTCTTTGTTATTTTATGCATTAGTAGATTATATTTTAAACATTTGCACTTTATGTCAAGAGTGTTTAATATTCTTTCGATTGGGAAGATAGTTCATTTTTATTAGTAACTTTGTGAAGAGCAATTGTACAGTTTTTGCGTGAGGCCAAAGTGCTGGATAATATTAATAGATATGAGTATTTTAAATTTTCAGTATGTAATATGAATGAAAAAAAAATATTTATCCTGTGTCATTGTGTCAATGAAGTGCGGCAGTCACCAGTAAGATAATACACTTTTAATATGAAACAGAATGATTTTGGTGCTTGTTATGGGTCTAACCGTCAGTTATCTAGTTTTGTATTATTAGAAGTATTTATGTTTGAGTCGAGTCATTGTATCGAGTCAAGTTGTATGAGTCAAGTTGAGTCGTCGTAGCGTTAAAGTGTTTTTAATATTTTATGTATGTTAGGTATTTACGATTATGTCATCGGAGCCTATATATAGGGCATTAGGGCCCTAGGGGTCATGTAAGATTATGCAAGAATTAAATCAAAGTTCTCTTTCTCTCTCTCAAGCTTCTCTCTCTCTAAGCCCTCTCCCCCTCTTAGGGTTTCCTCTCTCCTCCCTCCACCCTCTTCTGGTTTCATCTTCTCTCATCTCGTCCATCATTTCTAGGGTTAACCCCTTTTGTATCCTCCACCCCATTGCCATCCGAGAAATCCCCCAACAAGCACCTAACAATTGGTATCAGAGGGTCTATCCTCCCCTCCATCGATTGTGCCCACCACACTCACCGTGTCTTCCTCATTCCATTCCAGTTCCAGTTGACCGAACAACCGACAACATCTCCACCTCTTCCAGTCCAAACTGTTTGCACATCCCTCCAGCTCACCTCCTTATCGAACCCTTGTGCGTCTCCATCGATCTACTACATGCGTCTGCCCACCACCATCAGCGTCGACTCTGCTCTCAGCTTCAGAGACGACCTCAACGCGCTCTTCCTCTCCTTGCGCATTTCCAGCCGCCTCTTTCCACTCGCTGCTGCAACCCCCAACGCCTCCCTCAAGCTCGCCGAACCCCATCCATCGACTTAGACATCCAACCGTTCTACTTCATCGACGCACACGCCCATTTCCAGCGCCGCACACCTTCTTCCCATCCAGAAACGGCGCCGATCCGCATGAAGTCAGTGCCCGCCTCTCCTGCTACTTCATCGAGCCCAACACCCTTGTCCAGGGGTCGTGACTTCCGACATCTGAAACAGCACCCAGTGTCGATTGTGACGTTCCCGCGTGCGAACGGTGACGCTAGTCGTCCCATCTGCTTCCTCCTCGAGTGCACGCCGTTCCTTGTCATTGAGCCCATCATCACCCACGCCGTTCCTTTTCATCGAGCCCAGCATCACCCACGCCGTTCCTCTCTTTGAGCCCCGAACCGCAGCAATCCTATTCACCGGCTAGGTCTTTTCTAAATTATTGATTATTCTAATTAATTCTTATAGTGAATTAATTAGGTAATTAATTAATTAAGATGTCCGTTCCACTCAACACCGTCGATAACGACCTCTTCACACAACTGCTCCATCTGTTTGACCATTTTGAGTCTAGGTTCAACCGCATGCTCGACGCCAAAATTACTCAACTGGAAAGATCGTCGTGCCATGTATGTCGCAACCTCCGATTGCCTCGGCCACCTCGCAGTCGACCCCTCCTTGTCGACTTTGCCACTGCCGCCTCCTCCGACCATCTCGCCGCTTTCTCTACCGGCTCTTGCTCCGCCGTCCCCTGCCTTGCCGCTTCCACCGGCCACATCGCCGCCTCTTTTTGCCTGCCCGTGCGCCGCTGGCCCATGCTCCGCTGGCCCGTGCTCCGCTGACCCCGACAGATTCGCTTATGCCGCCGTCCGTCATTCCTCCGACACCCTTGCTCTTGCTTCTCACCTCCGCTCCGCCAGCCCCACCGGACACATTTCGTCCGCTGCCCGTTCCTCCGACGGCGCCGCCACTCCTCGCCGAAGCCATCGCCGACGCGATGCACTATCAGGCGCTGTTTTAGCTCGAAATCAAGGAGCTAGAGGAGCCGATCATCCGACTGGAGCTCGAGCTTGAGGGCAAGCTCGATGTCAAGGAAAGATGAAGTTGTTATTGGATCCAACCGTCAGTTATCTTGTTATGTATTGTTAGAAGTATTTATGTTTGAGTCGAGTCATTGTTTCGAGTTAAGTTGTATGAGTTGAGTCGAGTCGTTGTAGCGTTAAAGTGTAATTAATATTTTATGTATGTTGGGTATTTACGATTATGCCATCGGAGCCTATATATATAGGTCCCTTTGGTTCATGTAAGATTATGCAAAAATTAAATCAAAGTTCTCTTTCTCTCTCTCTATCTCTCTAAACCGTCTCATCCCTTAGGGTTTCCTCTCTCCTTCCTCTACCCTCTTTGGGTTTCATCTTCTCTCATCTCGTCCATCATTTCTAGGGTTAACCCCCTTTGTATCTTCCACCCCGCTGCCATCCGAGAAATCCCCCAACAAGCTCCTAAGAGTGCCCTTGCTCAGAGAAATTATTTAGTCCGATACCGGGACTTCAAAAATAGGTTCGAAATTTATATTTTATTAGGAAAATGATTGTTTTCATCAAAAACTATTGAATATAATTCCCCATTGATCGTTATAGTTAAACTACTTCACATAATGCATTCTACTGATCAATCCTCCATCCAGGTGAAGTCTCTTTTCTAGTTTCAAGGTTGGGATATCCCACTACAGGAGGCTTGTTAGAATCACATGAGTGTTATTGACTTATTTTAGAACTATTGGGATGTATAAGTGTTAAGAAGATGTGATGTTAAATCCTCACCTCTCCTTGTAGACCAAAACATCAACCAACATTGAGGTTTTCCAATTAATAAGGAGCAACATGTTGGCTAACCGCTCATGGAAGCCAGAAGATGTTGAGAACTCATAATGGTGATTTGTATTCCATTCCTACAATAAAAGACATATTCTTGTATTTTTTATTCCCGATGTCTTGTCAAAACAGCAACTAAAGAAAGCAAATTGAGATTTCAGGAAAATATTTATTCTATGTTTTGCATTAACAATGTGCAAATGCTTGAAAAAATACGAGCAATTCCAAGTGGAATGAAGTGTGAGAGAAAAGCATGATATACGTAGCAAACAACTAGGAGGGTGATCCATTGCATGAGTTCACACAAGTAATAGTGGAAAAGCCATCCAATCGACAATGAAGGGTCTTTCGTAGGACACGTCCATTCAGTGCCTAGTAAAAAACAAAACTTCTCTGCACGTCTTTTGGCTCTAAGCAAGAACTTATCTTCGCTTAAACAATATTCGAAACTCAATTTGAGCCGATTTAGAGCCGGTGAAGTTGGCTCAAATCAATCCTGAGCCTATTTTGAGTTATATGATACACAAACTAATTCGAGCCAACTTGAATAGGTATGTTACCGTTGTAATAAATTAAAAGCTTCCTAACTAAGACAAATGTCATATGACACAACAACATGGTAGCTTTGGGGTTTGAGTTAGGTTGGGGCTATCTAATGAGTGCACTGGGTTCAAAAACTTTATCTCCCTAATCCTCTCTCCCCGATCACATATTTTGGCATAAATTTTGTAAGTTGTATGTTTGTAGGCCTTCTGGACTTTGTATCTAGTTTGAGTGGAAAACCCTAAGTCCTACGTCTTTCAATTTTCTTTGCATTCTCATTTCTTCCACTTTTAGGCTCTGACTGAAGCCACAATCCTACTTTCTTGTATGTACCCGCAAGATAACAACAAAACGTGGTCTTGGACCCTACTGGTTGCCGTCTTTACGAATATCTTATGACCGTGAAATTGACTATCAGCTTGTAACAATGTTCTTGTTCTCCTCGAATATTAGTGGGTCTTTTTACGATTGTACCCTCTCTACTAATCTGTTTTCGATATACTACTTTTTTGTTTTTTGTTTTGTATTTGGGTCATTGGAATGAAGATTTGAAATATGTGTTTTATTAAAGATTTACTAATTACCTTGTGTTCTTCCCTTCTATTTCACCAAACAACATTATTAACCTTTTGAGTTGGCTCAGTAGGTTTCTAGTCAGATCAAAATTATGAGATTTGAGTTATCCAACTCAACTTGAAATTGATTTCAATTTTGAGCAGATTTTGTGATGAAGATCGGTCGTGCATCTTTTGGATCGTCGGTTGGACGCTCTGATTCAACTCAATTTTTCTTACTTTAATGTATTTTGGCACACTTAACCTAATTCTCTCTCTCTCTCTCTCTCTCTCTCTCTCTCTCTCTCCCTTCTATTTTTTTGTCGAGAATTACCGAGGAAAACATTAGCTTGGCCACGGAGGTGCTGACTACTCTTTCCCCATCGGCATCGCGCAACGTCGTGGGACACTCCTTTCCCTTCGGGTGCAGATACTCGGAGTCACTGCCACCTCCTACAGCAACTGCCGTTATCCTGTACATTCCCACATCTGCAGTCACGAACGTTCTTCAACACCTCACAACCACAACCTTTTACCAGTAGGGTCCTCCAGTCCACGACTGCCATCAACCCCGCCTCGTTCGTGCTTCAAAACCACTTCCTACGACCTTTCACTACTCCCTTATGACTCCACGACCTCAAGCGACCTCGCTTGACCTCTGATGAGCCTCCCTTCTCCCTTCTCAGGCCCGATAGCCCTTCTCCACACCTCAAATGTGCCTCCTACCCTTCTTTTGTCCTTCATCCTATCCCTGCCAGCCTCTTATTCTCCCTTCCTCAGTTGTCTAACCATGTGCCCCTCCCTCTGCCGCAATATTCTCGAGCTTTACCCCTCAAAGCCCTCCAAAGTATCTCAAAGTCTTCAAATCCCCCCCAATCACCAACCCTAAGATGCCAAATTAGATTTCCACATTGACCACTCATTGGAACCAACACACGCGTACGACCATCTCCTTGCCACTTCCACTCCCTCCCCACATTGGAGCCAAGTACTCAATGAGCTTTTACATTTTAGTTTTATTTTGTCATTTTGCACAATTGCACTTGACTATTTCTAGTCATATTTTACTCTATTACCATTGTTTTTTTTCATTAAGCATGATTTCTTATTCGTTCCACATTTTAATTACCGCTTGCTCTCAGTTAACTTGCATTGGCCAACTGTTTAATTAATTTGATTGTTTGTAATTAATTGTGCTTAGGCATTAGTGAGGCTATGATTATAGATAGGACGCAATGGCGACAAAGGATCCATATAGCCGACCACACTATGGTGGGATAAAGTCTTGAGTGTTGTTTGTAATTAATTGTGCTCAAATGCCCGATTTTTTTTATGTTTTGCTGCTCAATTAATTGCATGTTGACTCATATAGGCGCATTGCATTAGTGCTATGATAGTTTTATTTATGTTTATCATTGCGCGAATGTCTGCATTCAAATTCATACTAAAAAACTCTATATATTCGTCATGCGTTATTTTTGTAGGTCTCTATTTGTTGGAAACCACTACAATTTAAACTTTTCATTTCATTGTAAGCATCATCAGAGACATAAGATTATAACATTTAATATGCATAAAATAATTATCATTTCATGACAGAGTACTAAAAGAAAGTGCTGGACAAAAAAGATCATTTCATTTCATTAACATCTTTTTACATGATACACATCAATCCCTACGCATAATACACAAAAGTTAGGGCTTTTAAAAAGGAAATGCAATAACTACAGAACACTATCCAGCATCTTATATATATACAACACATAGATGCGACTAATCTACATGAAATAAAACTTGAAATTCTCGTGAGTGCAACCCGGATCCTTGCAGCTCTCCCGGTGTGTATCCAGTATACCAAGCATGACTACAGTCACCTCCACCCAATGGCGATACTTCCTTTCTATTTGCATCTTATTCCTCTCATCGACGTCGGGGACCGCAATGTTCTTCACCTATATTAATTTAATTATCGAAATAATTAGTCAATGGCTAAGCGAATTCTTACCTTCCCTATAACAATATTAGCAACAGTTTATAAATAAGGAATATACATCATTTTCTTTTATTTTTAAAAGTTTTTTTTTCTTGTATCATCATTCCTTCCATGCATTTCATCATTCATTGTATCATCATCCATTGCGTGTATTTCAGCATTCATTACCTGCATTTCATCATTCATTGTATCTTCATTCTTTGCGTATAATTCTTCATTCATTACATGCATTTCATCATTCATTGTTTTTTGGTTTTCTTCATTTGGACAATGCTAGAAATAAATTGCATTCATTCATTCATTACGTGCCTTTTGTTTACCACACTCACATTCTTTCAGATTCAGGGTTATTGTCTAGCTTGATGTCCAATCAGGGCGCCTGAATCTAATAACATTCATAATGAGAGGACACTCACACCCCACCTCCACGAGTTGGGTTAACTTTTAAGAATGCCCTAACATCAATGCCACTTTTTACATCAACTTGAAGTCGACTAAAGTCCATTTGGCTTTGACAATGACAAAATAAAGCTAAAAAGGAAAAAAAATCTTACTGCCAGAGCGTAATTGCTCTGAGCCATGTGAAATGGAACACCTCATGTAGGATTTTGATCTATATTCTGGAATTGAATGTTATAACAGTGAATTTGTTCAGAAGTAACGTTACTCCTTTTGAAATTGCTTTGGCCTAACATCTAATAGGAGAAGTTGACCTCATGGTCTGAGTGACTCTCATTTGTGATAGGATTCAAAGTAATCTGAGTTGCCATTCCGCGTAGAGATGCGCCCTGGTGATAAAGTAAATGTTCCTACACATAGGGGCGCTTCTCCTTAAAGGCGACAAAACTTGCCATTAATTCAAAATGAAAAGTAAAAAAAAAAGAGAATGATTATTATACTTTTTAGATGTTAAAAATTATGAGTTTCACAAACGTTAGAAAAAACATTTAATCACTTGTAGGAAATATTACAACAGTCGTCTAATAAATTGTCAGGTAATGGAAAAGTAATGGAATGAATTGAATAGCCCAGCTTATTTTGAGTAACCAGTCAAGTCTTCATAAATGTTCAACTACTTCAAAAGGGATGACAAGGATTCTTAGTAAGAGAGGGCCAGAAATTCATTTATAAGTAATCTCATTTACTTGAATCTGAATGATTTTTCCTAGAAATTATGTCCCAAAATATATCAGGTAATTCTTGTTATGTAAATTATTTAGCTCATTAAAATTCTCAGTCAACTTAAAATTTTATTTTAGGTGCTCGTCCATCTATATTTATTTTGTGCCACCAAATCAGAATTGTTTTTTGTTCAACTTTTTGAAGGAAATGATAGTTCTGTAATTTAAATCTGATTTATTTTGGAACTTTATTACTATTATTGTTATAAATTGTTTAGTTTCTCCTTCAATAAACATAATTAAGATCCCTTTCTTCTTAAACATTCAGGTTCTGCTGCTGCAGATAGATCAAGGGAGTTGGGTTTGTCTAGCTGGCCAGATCAGAATATTTTGGATGCTGATATTGTTCAGGATGGTAAGCGGTGGTGGTCAAATCCACATTCTTCTCCCTCTCGCCTTGCAGAGTCCAAATCTTTGTACAGAACCTCATCAACCCCTTATGAACAGCAGCTGCTAAATTCTGAACTACTTCCTCTTCCTATGCCTACTTTTACGCCCCACAGTATGGATAATTTAACACCAGGTGTTGGACTCCAGAGACATTTCGCCGCTCAGAAAATCTTCCCTTTCTCCGTTCCTCAACCTCCTCTAGTCGATATGTATGGTGGGACAAACTATGGTATTAACATGACTCCATTTGTCTCTCCGGCCCCCCCTATCATTAATCCGGAAGAGAACACTTTATTTAGACATTCGAGTCGTGTAATTTCCGGCGACCACAATAATCAGTTTCCCGGTTTATTTCAGCAGAATTTGTCTCATCCAGGCGGGCTAATGACTTCACAGCAACCGAGATTTCAGAACGTTCAGCCTTCTTTATCGCATTTCCCGCATTTACTGCCTCAACAATTTGGTCAGCATCCTTCTCACATGAACAGACTCGAAACGATACTTGGAATGGCTGATTTGAGAGATCAAGGATTGAAGATGGGGCAAAGGGGAAGGCAGAACATGCATTTTTCAAATCAACCTTCCGATATTGGGAATCGAAAGAGCAGTCCATGGACTCAATTCCGATCTAAGTTCATGTCGTCCGAAGAGATCGAAAGCATTCTGAGAATTCAGCATGCTGCCACGCATAGTAGTGATCCTTACTCTGATGATTACTACCATCAAGCTTGTCTGGCGAGGAGAAGTTCTGGATTGGGTTTGAGACACCATTTCTGTCCAAATTCCATCAAGGAATTTCCTTCAAGGTCTCGGGCAAATAATGAGCCCCATGCTTATCTTCAGGTGGATGCTCTTGGAAGGATCCCCTTCTCTTCGATCCATAGACCTCGTCCTCTACTGGATGTGGAGTCACGATCTACTGCTGCTGGAGGCATCTCTGAGACGAAATCTCCCGTGAAACCTCTGGAGCAAGAACCAATGTTGGCCGCTAGAATCACCATCGAAGATAGTCTTTGCCTTATGCTTGACGTAGATGACATCGATCGACTCCTGCAGTTCAGCCCACCACATGATGATGAGTTGCAGCTGAAAAGGAGACGGCAGGCTCTCTTAGAAGGGCTTGCAGCATCTCTTCAGCTGGTCGATCCACTTGATCCTGCTAAAGCTAGCCAATCTGTGGGTATAGCTCCTAAAGATGATCTCATCTTTCTCCGTGTAGTCTCTCTCCCGAAGGGAAGGAAGCTTCTGTCACGTTATCTTCTGCTGCTTTACCCCGGTAGCGAGTTGACTCGGATTGTTTGCATGGCCATTTTTCGCCATCTCAGGTTTTTATTTGGTGGTCTTCCCTCTGATTCTGGGGCAGCTGAAACCATATCGTCTCTTACTCGAACCACTTCTTTGTGCGTACGTGGGATGGATTTGAGCGCACTCAGTGCATGTCTAGCTGCTGTTGTCTGTTCTTCGGAACAACCTCCTCTCCGTCCCATTGGAAGTGCTGCTGGTGATGGATCGTCGATAGTGATAAAGTCTGTGATTGAGAGAGCCACAGAACTCTTGAACGATCATCACACCGCGAGTACTTATAGTATTCATAATCGGGCTCTCTGGCAGGAATCATTCAATGCTTTCTTCGGTCTTCTCTTCAAATACTGCTTGGGGAAGTACGAAAGTATCACACAGTCGCTGCTCTCGTGCTCGCAGGAATCTTCGTTGGCTGGATCGGAGGCAACTCATGCTTTTCGCAAGGAGATGCCGGTTGACTTATTGCGTGCGAGTCTTCCGCATACCGATGAGCATCAGCGGAAACTTTTTCTGGAATTGGCTCAGCGTACCATGCCACTTGGTGGATAGTTCTTGTACGGCGAAGACTATGAAGTCGCTTCTTCCAAGTGAGTGCCCGTACATTTTCTCCTTTAAAATACGAGTCAAGACTTTAGGATTACCTTGTCGATGCATATCTTCTTTCCCTTTTTTGAGCATGCTGGTGGCATATCATATGGTCAAGGTATTCCAGCTTAAGTAACTTGTTCAATGATTTTCTTATTCCTTTGAAAGGGGTTTTTGGGGTTAAATTGGCTACTATTTAAAGAATATGTAGTATTTTGTGGGAGTCATGCCTGGAAGAATTCCTGGAAGGCGCTTAATTTTTGTGCTCCTTCTTGGATCTCCAGGAAGTAACAGTGAAGATAGGAATGTAAATTTCCTCAAAAACTAGAGTGATGTAAGTGAATTGTTATAATTTTTGTTTTTTGAATTGGTGAGAGGGTCCTATATATATGCAGGGTTTATTTTAAACTTGTCAACCTGTTTTGTTTTATGTTGTATTATGTAAAATACTGGAATATTTAATGACCCTACTGATGAAAGCCCCACTTGTTATTAGCAATTGTAATTTCCCACTGCATGTTTTCTTCAGTGGCATTTCATCATTTTGTTTTAGCAAATAAACCTTGTATATCTCTCGTTTTCTTCGATAATGTCACTCTTCTCTGGTGCTGAATTTCACAATCATTAAAACGGGTACATATTTTGTGCTTAATACATGTAAATCTGCTAAATATACTTGGTTAGGGTGCTTATTTTTCAACTCATTACGGGTCCGAGTTTTTTTGGTGTCTGAATTAAGTTATTAAATACAGAATCTACTGATAGCGTACTATTGACACTGGACTGGAAATCTCTTGTGCTGGAGCCTGTGAGGCCTTAGGATATGCGCTCCTCACTGACACATGCCACATAATAGTCTAAGAGTTGGGGAAGAGAATAGTGAACAACTCCTTTCAATCTTCTTGAATTTCAAGTCTTGGTTATTACAAATGAGTGGAGTCCTGTTATGTATCTTTGGTTGGTTGTCTCTATTATGGCCTATGGATATTGTTTAGTTGTCTTTTAATTAGGCGGTAATTAGTAATTTAATTATTGCATTTGTATTTCTATTCTATGTCGAGTATAGTTGCAATTAGTGTTAAATACTTGTTTTCCAAGAGTCATTTGGTACTCTATTTAAATTGCCTCATGGAAAGAATGAACGCAAGCAAGAAATTATCTTATCTACTTCTCTTTAGTTCTCTCTTAGCTAGGATTAGAGATTTGATAACTCTCTCACGAGTTCCCTGTCTCTTACAGCCGTGATAAGGCTCCACATTATCCCATTATGATTTACATTCATAATGTTTGGTATCAAGGCCACTGGTTCCCTACTCCCTGTTTTTCTTCATTATACACACATAAAATGCTCGGTTTCCCTATTATAGTAGTGATGATCATCCCTGTCTCTGCTGTCTCTTGTCACTGGGTCGATGACACCCAAATCTGCATTCAATTCCGCTTCTTGCATACCCGATACTCTAGTCACGCAAGTGCACATTCAAGCAAAGTCAACGTCTTCTCCAACGCACACAGACACACATCCATTTACTACTCGCTCGACCAAAATCCCTATTGCAACATTCATCGGTTGCATCCGTCCTCCACCACGTCCACCGATTGCCGAGTTCTCTCATTGAGCCAACTGACATAGGGTAGGTTATGACGGAACTACGGAGGATAACTAGAGGGGACCCTATACACGCAAAGCCGGCAACTAGCTTTGCGACAATAAATTTTATAAACATTATTACAAGACAAGCCATAGTCAAGTTAAACTTCAAAACAAGGAAAACAACTACACAAGCGAATAAGTTTTAACAAGTCACAAGAAACTTGCAGACAGTGATTTCAAACGAATATACCCAAAAACAGTGAATAAACACACAATTCGACACTTAAGTAATCACAACCAATCGATAAACTTACGATGCTTACAAGATAGATGCTTACAAGATAGATGCTTGCAGGATAGAATGCTTGCAGGATAGAATGCTTGCAGGATAGAATGCTTGCAGGATAGAATGCTTGCAGGATAGAATGCTTGCAGGATAGAATGCTTGCAGGATAGAATGCTTGCAATGCTTGCAAGATAGAATGCTTGCAAGATAGAATGCTTAGTGGATGTTTGGAGAGATCTTGGTAGTCGGAGAGGCAACAAAAGATAGAAGTGGGGTGGCTGGAAGTGGTGGCAAATGAATGGGTGGACTGGTTTTGAGGAATAGTGGGTCTGGGTGGCAAGATTTAAGAGTTTCAGGGTGCTACAAAGAGTTGGAGGGGCTGTTTGTCGAGCAGGGGGCTCGTAGGAAGGCTGTCTGGGTGGGGCTACAAAAAGGCTGGGAGTGGCTATAATTTGGATTTCCAGCCATTGGAACTACAGCCAGGGACTGAACATGACGTGAATGGGAGTGGCAGGAGGCTGTTTGGGGTTTAGGGAATTGATGGGGGAAGTTTTGGGAGGTTGGTTGGTGTAATAGGGTGGGAGAAGTGGGGCATGGGTGAGTAAGTGGGAGGCCTAGTTATTTCCTGAAAGTTAAGAGAAGTGGGGTAATGGGGGAGTGAAGGTGATGGAATTAAGGGAGAGTGATGTCTGAGGGAAAAAGAGTGATTTTACGAGTATATGGCTAGATTTTTGGAGGTGTCTTGGGAGCGGAGTAATGGGGTGAGGAAGGTGGCCAGTGGTGGTCGCTGAAGGTGGTGGTGGTGGTTGTAAAACTGAAATGGAATGAGATTGTGGTGGTGGTCGGCTATGGTTTTGTGGGTGGGTGGTGGTGGCCGAAAATGAAAAGTTGAGGTGGCCGGCCAAGGGAGAAGAGGGGAGGGAGGTACTCCAAGCTCACACTCGGATTCCGAATCACGGTCGGTGATCAAAATGTGGATTTTTATCTCTATATTTCAATGCCTTGAAACAAAGCCTTCTACTTCTATATTTATAGACTAGGGATGAGCAATGAGCGGTCAATGATCCCGAGGTCTGGGCCTGACTTGTCCCAAACCTAGAGCTCGATCAATGTTATTACCACATACATGGCCATTGACAGCTCATGCACGTCCCTACTTGAGCTTGGTCCATTATTAAAGCCCCGTGAACAGAAAGGGTCTCAAATTTGGAGTGATAACACTGAAAATAACTTCGCATAATCTTTCAGATCTGTCTGATGTCCTGAACATCAAAGATTGATCTTCATCTTTCGCATGTTCCATGTAGAATTGCTGTTGAACTCTAGTTGGAATTCCTCCCAGCTTGTGACGGCGAGCCCGCTTCTATCATCACATCTCTGTCGTCACCCCCAATAAGGCGGTGTCTTAAAGGTACATTGAAGTGTTACTTGCTCAAGTGTTCATCCATGATGATCATTGCAATTCGCATGCACATATTTTTCCATGTCCCACAATAAGCCATTGAGTCTTTGGCCTAGGTGCATCCAGTCGCCGGCCTGCATGCACTATGATTGCCCATTCACATGTATCACCTTCGTCATATGGAACTAGAACCGAACTGAGAACTGCCAAAACCGACTCGATTCTTCAGTTCTTTTTGCACACCCCTGAGTACTACTCTCCCGCGAACCTTCTTATCTTATTTCCATCGTTAGCCATCTTGGACATACTCCATGTCAGATGATCATGCCATCGTGCTTTCCCCACTCACCAACCTATCTCCGTACAGATTTCTCACGCTCGAGCCGGGGACCTTAAGATATACTCCGCCACAACTGTGACTTACAATGTGTCGCGGGCGAGCAGCGAAGTCGCACCTCATGACACCACGCATTTTAGATATAGCGGATATAATGAGATTTACTATTTCACCCTATAGAACCTTGTATAGGAATTAGGAAAGTAGCAGGGTCAGCATATTCACAATGTGACAGGTGGAAATCTTCCTCGTCTGATGATAAAATTTTGGCAGCATTTTTAATTAAATGCAGCATGCATTTTTTGTTTATCCATTTTGAAAACTGAAGCGTGTGGAGTAATTTTAATTATTCTTTCATAATTACTACTTTGATCCATTTTGATGATATTTCAATTTATGCTCTTTACATAATGATGACAAAATTGAATAAAAAAGCGCAGCCCAGAGCACCAAGCATCCCCGCGAAATGGATCTCTTAAAGTTTTATATTTTATTTAGGTGATTGTTAGTGCAAATCATCTTTGGATATGTGCAGACCAATTTTACGTGCAAACTAAAAAATTATCAGTACATGCAAATCAAAATAAAATTAATCAAAATCATCCTTTTTTGTGAATCCAATGGATCCTAATGAAGCTATTATCGGCTTTTCATCTTTTAATTTTAACTTAATGATTAAGTGATTGTAGACTTCATTATTTGTTAATTTAATGAATATTTTTTTAAATATTGTTGACTTTTGGACTTGTGATGATTGTTGACCAAGGTACGGATTTTTTTTGTTATCTTAAAACGTTACAAACAGGCTCGGTTCATTCATTCAAGAACGAGCCAAATGGAACTATCCAAGAAAAAAACACAATCAATTTCTGCACATCTGTCTATAAACACCCACCAATGCAGCTCATTTTCCCGGTCCCATCACAGAAATCCGCAGCGAAGGAAGCTTACGAACGAACTAGGTAAAGTCGCCATCCACATCCGCCGAACCAGCTCTTTCACTGCATTTCCTCCGTCGATGTTATGGGAGGAAGAGGGGAGCAGTTCGCGGGCAACGTGAGGAAGAAGATAGGATTTTATAGTGGGGGCCACAAAAATGGCTGGAAAGGAGCAACATGAAAGTGGTTTGCACATATCCAATTTAAGATTTATTTTTAAGTAGGCTTTTATGTTTTCTTAAAAATTATTATGTGGTTTGCATATAGTGAAAATGATTTGCACGTAACAATCACTTTTATTTAAAGAGTTGATATTAGCCGTCCGAAACTGTTATTCACCGTCCATCGCTATTTGTTGTCCAAAATTGTATTTGCACCCCACTCCCATCCTAAATAAGCGAAATATCTTGCTGATTTATTAAGCACTAGAAGCCTAGAGAAATATCTTAAAGACAAATAATTTAAAAATCTACGAGAAAAGTAAGTTAAATGACATGCATAGAGGAATTAACTCTAAAACAAGTGAAATGACATGCAAACTTTTCTCTAACTAGAAAATTGATGACTTAGGGGAAAAATCATGCGACTTATAGAACTACGGCTAGGATTTAGGCAACGGGAGGAGAGAGATGGAGAGGAGGATGTTATTTAATTGGGTGCGATTAGTGAGAATTGAACTGTGAATATAATTTGGATTTTAGCAGTTTTTTGGGGTGCGAATGGCAAGAATTGAACTGCTAATATCAACTCTCCAAAGTTTATTGGACGAAATTATGGCTTTTGAATTAGAATCGGAAGTCTAGTTCCATTGAAAATGATTTCGAATTTTAAAGCCTCTTAAGTCTTAATTCTGTCCAAGATTCTGTATAAATTCATGCCAAAATTATGATTTTAAAAGTCCATTCATATATATACACATCACATGAAACATTCATAGCACCGAATAGTTTTCATATTCGAATAGTTTTTGAATCCGAATCCGAATAATTTTATTCCTGTTCAAATGATTCACAAATAGTTTTCAAATAGTAAAATATACAGTTGAATAAATTATATATATATATATAATTAAATATAATTATATTTAAACATTATAAAATTCGAATTAGAATTCATGTTCGAGTCTGAATCTGAATTCGAACATAAATCTGAATCCAACATTTTCTGCCGAATCCGAATCAGACTTCGAATATTCGAACGAATTCGAATCTCTGCATTCTATGTCAAATTTGAATTCGATTGAATAACTATTCGATTCGTCTTGGTTCGTAAACACCCCGGAGTTGCATAGATATTTTTTTAGTAGATATGTGCACAGAATTAAAGAAAATATTTTGATGGTAATAATTATGTCTTATAATTCTATTATGAATTTATGTTAAAATAATATCCACCCACATTTATGAATTATCAGAACGCGGTCTCTATAGCAATACGATAAGCAATAAAACCGATTAAAAGAATAATGCAGTACGGACGAGATGAGGTTTACCGGTTGTTGATTATAACGAAATTAAACATTAAGTTTGTTTAATATAATTTAATTATACTCGGAGTCCATATATATTTAGGCTGATGTTATGTGCAAATCGGTTTTGGCTACGTGCAAATCATCAAAACTCGCGCTTTTTGAAAATACGTCTTATAGGTGCATTTTTAGGAAAAGTGTTCAACATCAAAGTTGTAGATCTCGTCGAGATCTACAACTTTCGTGTTGAACATTTTACCTAAAAATGCACCTATAAGGCGTATTTTCAAAATGCGCAAGACTATTGTGAAATGTTTCGCGCCTTTTGAAAATACGCCTTATATGTGCATTTTTAGGCAAAATGTTCAACAAGAAAGTTGTAGATCTTGACGAGATCTACAACTTTGATGTTGAACACTTTTTCTAAAAATGAACCTATAAGACGTATTTTCAAAAAACACGAGTTTTCTTGATTTGCACGTAGCCAAAACCGGTTTGTCATTGATCCTTTTATAACACCGAGTCCAGCGGCGCAAACTAGTAAACCGGTCCAAGTCACTCAATGTGCGGTCCAAACCACTTTGCAACAATGAGGCTCAACCCAAATTCGAAGACATGCTTATTGGGGAGACTCAAAAACTTATTCGTATTGACTCATTCTGAAATGAGCCCGCGGGCTAAATAACCCGATTGTATACATGAGCGATACGAACTTGACGGGGTGTTTTATACGGAGTTCATGAAACGAATCTATCACGATCATGAAGCGAATCACAATAGACTTGAAGCGATGCCATAGATTTTTTTTGAATAGAGAGGTCAGCCAGTATTTCGACCCTATGAGGATCATAATTGAAAGTGATTGAAATTATTCGCTCGGCAAGTAGAGTCCGGAGTCGTGATTTGGCGCGGCGGGTACAAAAAGAAAGGCAGATAAAACTATGCATCAATTACTTGAGAAAAGATGCAATATATATGGAAGAAGCTCATTCCAAACACAGGTTCCCTCCCTTCTGAAAATACATTAAAAAAAGTTTATATTTAATATTTTAATTTATGTTAGAGTAATAATAATAATAATGATATATTATTTGATGGTTATATTTCCTTAATATATAACTAAATGGATACAAGTTCCGACTAGTGATACTAGTAGTTGATTCTTAACTGCAACTCGTATTTGGCTAATTGTACCTCTAAATTTTAAAAACAATTCTAACTTTTCTGTTGTTAACTGCAACCCGACGCCTCCTTCCTCCTTTCTCCTTGTTGCGGTCCACTCAAGGCTCCGGTAGATCGGACTAAATTGAACCGTCTTAGCCCGGGAGCGTTCGAGCGTGCACACAGTCACAGAAAAGGGAAAGCTGACAAGACAATTTTTTTAACGTGGAAAACCCATAAACTGGGTGAAAAACCACGTGGTCGGATCTGTGCCGACCAAAACTTCCACTATTTGTTGGATGTACTGAGCTTTTTTGAAGAACTCGAGGGCGACAGGCCGCCTCTCGTTACAATTGTTGAGAGAGAGAGAGAGAGAGGTGTTCGGAGGGTGACAGGCCACCGCTCACGGAGCTAAGTCTTCTGCCTGCTGCAGAGGGGAATGATGCGCTCTACGTGCTTTTGAGGCTTTGAATGCTGCTCGAAGGTTGGATCGATGCGCTCTGGGTGTCTTTGTCTCTGTAGCTTGTCTCCTGCTACGCGAGAGGAGTTTGGAGTGCTGCTCTTGACGGTGGCTGTCAAGTTTGTTCTTGAGCGCACATAGGCGTGCTTGAAGCGGAGCGCACGAAGGCGCGCTTGGAGCGGAGCGCACGAAGGCGCGCTTGGAGAGGAGCACACGAGGGCGCGCTTGGAGCTGAGCATATGGGGGCGCGCTTTGAGCGGAGCGCATGGAGGCGCTTGTGAGTGCGCAAGGAGGAGGCGCGCTTGTGAGCGCGCAAGGAGGGTGAGCGCGCAAGGAGGAGGCGCGCTTGTGAGCGCGCAAGGAGGAGGCGCGCTTGTGAGCGCGCAAGGAGGAGGCGCGCTGGTGAGCGCGCAAGGAGGGCGCGCGCTTGTGAGCGCGCAAGGAGGGCGCGCGCTTGTGAGCGCGCAAGGAGGGCGCGCGCTTGTGATCGCGCAAGGAGGGCGCGCGCTTGTGAGCGCGCAAGGAGGTGGCGCGCTTGTGAGCGAGCAAGGAGGTGGCGCGCTTGTGAGGGCGCAAGGAGGAGGCGCGCTTGTGAGCGCGCAAGGAAGAAGGAGGAGAGAGAAAATCAGTAGGAGAATTTTCCCGACCGGAGAGAGAGAGAAAGTCTCAAAAGGGGGGAGAGATGGAGGAGGAGAAGATCAAAAAAAGAGAAGCCTTGGGGTTCTATTTATAGTTTTTGAGGGTGGCACTTTCGTAATTAAATGGGTGGTTAGGGTGGTTATGGTGGTTATGCAGCTACCCGCACACCATAACCAATTTATGTGTTATACACACACTTATCATGAATATAACTACGCGCACACCATTTTGTATAGTTTTGCGGTGATATGTATTCATATGACGGATATAGTTATGTGCACACCATAACCATATTATTTGCTATACGCAGACCGTATTGAAGGATTTTACTATTTGCACCCCCATGATGTGGGATTTTACTATTTGCACCCCATGATGGGAGATTTTACTATTTGCACCTCATGATGTGAGATTTTACTATTTGCACCCCATGATGGGAGATTTTCACTATTTGCACCCCATGATGGGGGATTTTACTATTTGCACCTCATGATGAGGGATTTTTACTATTTGCACCTTATGATGTGGGATTTTACTATTTGCACCCCATGATGGGAGATTTTCACTATTTGTACCCCATGATGGGGGATTTAACTATTTGCACCTCATGATGGGGGATTTTTACTATTTACACCTCATGATGGGGGATTTTACTGTTTGCACCCCATGATGGGGGATTTTTACTATTTACATCCGATGATGGGGGATTTTTACTATTCCCCCCCCCCCCCATGATGGGTGGTTACGAGGATAGTGGGGTTTATCTTGGTCAACCCCATTTCCTCCACCAAATGAGGCGAGTGATGTTCATTAGCGCACTGCCCGAATGCACTGCCTGAACGTTTTGTGGGACCACATCACGTATCATCTTTACGGGTGCACATCACTCCTGATGAAGCTGCCTGCCTCCTTTCTCCGCCCATGCAACAATCTCATTCTGAAACTGGATCCAGATCCTCACGCAACTCCTCTCCATATTCGTCGCCCACAACTCTCCAGCGCCGTCGTCACCACCTCCAAAGCATTAGAAGCTCCCTCTCTCGTCGCCCTTTTCGTCGACAATGAAAAGTCAATAGTATTTGAGCCGATGATGAAGAAGCTTAAAGTTGTCATTAAGGCGATGGAAAAGCCGAGGCTGGTACTCAATTAAGTTCATACGAATGGACAAGAACATCGGACTCAGGCTCGATCAGATAACTCCAGTCATGATTACTTCTGGCCCAAGGACGCATGGGACAAGACAACTCTAGAAGCCATGGATTTCTCAGAAATGTATGAGCATACTTTTCAACCAGGCACTAATATCAATCTCTGGCAGCAGACCGGAGCCAACATATAATTTGGTTTAGCTAATCTATTTTTTGGTATCTTGCATATATGTTGTTCGATGAAATGCTTCGGTCACAGGATGTTATTGCTCTGCTTCTCATGTTAGGCCTAATACAAGTATTTGTTAACTTCACACGATTTGCCGGCGTTCTTGTTGGCAAGAAATTGTGAAAAGAAGAAAATCTGCTGCATTCAATATGAAGCCGGCTGGTGCTTAAGAACTCCAATTAGCTTTAAATAAAATGCATTAATTGTTTTGCTTACCTGTATCCACTTATTACTGAATCTAGAATCTTCTATAATGGCTATTTAAATGTAGCCCCTGTCTTGTTATCAATTGAAGCACTGTTCGTTCTTTCCTCTTTTGTCTTCCCTTTTTCCTGTAATACAAAAAGTCTAAAGTAAAATCTGTCAGATTAAATATAACAGTGGTATCAGAGCCATTGTAATATCTGTTTGAGGTCCCCCCACCCCGTGTTCATGGCTTCATCATCTACCAACAATGCACCTCTGTACACCACTCCACCATCCCAATTTTCTCGGAAGAACTCTACGATTTCTGGAGTGACAAAATTGAGACTCTCCTTCGATCCCATGACCTATGGGATATTGCAAGAGACGGGACAACACCAAGTGAAAAAACTAAAGACAATGAACCCCCAAATTTCACAAAGGAAGAGATGAAGAAAGACGCACTGGCCCTGCACCTGATTCAGCAAGGGATTGCACCATCAATTTACCCCCGAATTATGGGATCAAAAACAGCTCAGGAAGCATGGCAGAGGCTGGAAACTGAATACAAAGGCTCTCGAAAGGTAATCAAAATAAAACTCTATACCCTTCGACGCAACATTGATTCAGTAACCATGAGTGAAAACGAGTCTGTACAAGATTTCTTTGCAAAAATCATTAGCCTAGTAAACCAAATCAGAAGTCTTGGAGGTACAATAAAAGAACAACAGATAGTTGAAAAAAATCTTGAGATCTCTACCAAAATTACATAAACACAGTATCTGCCATCCTTGAAGCCCATGACCTAGAGAAATTAACTGTGATTGATCTTATGGCTTCTCTACAAACACATGAAGACTTGTTAAACCATGAAGAACCCATACTTGAAAAAGCATTCCAAACCAAAATGGTTTTTCAGAAGAAACCTGCAGAGAGAAAGACTTTTGAAGACTAACACTAGATCAAGGGCTGACAACAGAAACTCCAACAAATCTATACAAAAACAAAGTAAAACAGTCCAACATAATGAAAAACACTACATCATTTGCAAGAAACGGAATCATGAATCCAAAGACTGTTTCTTCAGATGCAAAGATTGCAGAATACCAAACCACTCTGCAGACAAATGTTGGCACAGACAAAAAGAGGATAAGATCATAGAAGTAGATTCAGATCAATTCCTATTTACTTGTAATACATCCAATACAAATGAGGATACCTCCACTTGGTTTGTTGACGGTGGTTGTTCAAACCACACGGTGAATAATAGGTCATTCTTCACCAACCTAGATGAGACATGGAAATCTGAAGTATCCTTGGGGGATGGAAATAAAGAAAAGATTGAAGGTAGAGGAACTGTAGCAGTCATTACACCTAAGGGTGTTACCAAACTGATCTCAAATGTTCAGTTTGTTCCTACACTCACCTTCTTAGTGTAGGCCAACTACTAAAAAAAGGGATATTAAGTTCTATTCAAACTCAGGTCATGTGATATTGTAGCCCCAATGATCAATACCACTGTTGCCTCAGCCCACATGAATAATAGTAACATATTTATTTACCCTATGCCTAAAGCCAGTCAGGATACATGCTCTTTCCAGCACTCAGGACTGCAATATTCTATCTGCACAATTGTGACATCACAGGCTAGGACATATATCCTTTCCAGCCATCACACAAATACAAACTGAAAAGCTAGTAGAAGGTTTGCCCAATTTCAAAACCTCCTCACAACACTGTGATTCATGTGCTCAAGCAAAATCCCATCGTCGGTCGTTTCCCAAAACTTCTCATAGAAGAGCAAGTGGCCCTCTTGATCTTCTTCACATGGATCTTTGGGGACCTGCTAGTTCTCTATCATTAGGGGGGAAAAGGTATTACTTCCTCATTGTAGACGACCACAACCGTTTCATGTGGATCTATCACCTTGTCCAAAAATCTGAAGCTTATAAGTATTTTCTCATTTTCAAGAGGCAAATTGAAAACCAATTAGAAAGGAAGATAAAAGCAGTGAGAAGTGATAGAGGGGGAGAATTCATGTCAATTGAATTTAACAATCTATGTCAAGAAGTTGAAATATGCAGGGAACTTACAACTCCTTACTCTCCCCAACAGAATGGAGTTGTTGAAAGGCGTCACAGAATGGTAATGGAAATGGCAAAGACCATGATGCTTCACTCATCCTGCCCTAAAAATCTCTGGGGAGAAGCAACTGCCACTGCTATGCATATTTTAAACAGGGTACCCACCAAAGCTTTGATTAAAACCACACCCTATGAAGCTCTGCACAAAGAGAAACCATCAATAACTCATCTTAGAGTATTTGGCTATATCGCTTTTGCTCACTCAAACAAAGAAGGAAGAGACAAATTGGTTAGCAGTGGAGAGAAGTGTGTTTTACTGGGCTACAACAAAGAGAGTAAAGGATATAGACTACTGAAACCTCAAAATAATAAAATTATAGTGTCTGGAGATGTCACATTTCATGAATCAGGTATTTGGGAATGGGCATCAGATTCTGTCAATAATAACTTATCACCAACACTACCGGTTGAACTTGATGTTACACCAAGCCCCATCCATTGTAGTGAAACCCCTCCATCTCCTCCAGGAGAATATGACTCAGAATCATCATCACCCATTAAGATGAGGTCTCTACAAGATATTTATCAAGCCACCAAATCAGCCTTATTTATCTCAATACCATTCAATTACCAAGAAGCATCCACTGAAGAAGGTTGGAGAGAAGCAATGAAGGAAGAACTCACTGCAATAGAAAAGAATAAGACTTGGTCCCTGGTAGATCAACCCCCAAACAAAACCATAATTGGTCTCAAATGGGTATTCAAAGTAAAACAGAATGAGGATGGTAGCATGCACAAGCTGAAGGCCCGTCTTGTAGCAAGGGGCTTTACACAGAAACCTGGAGCAGATTACCAAGAAACATTTGCCCTGGTCGCTCGGCTGACAACCCTACGTCTTATTCTTGATATTGCCGCCCATAATCAACTCCCAATTTACCATCTTGACGTGAAATCGGCATTCCTGAACGACATACTTATAGAAGAAGTTTATGTTTGCCAACCACCTGGATTCGAAATCAAAGACAGTGAAAATAAAGTCTACAAGTCAAATAAGCCCCACGCGCATGGCATCAAAATATTGATTCCTTTTTCTTATCAGAGGAATTCACTCGCTGCCCCATCGAGCCAAAACTCTATTTAAAAGTCACAGAATCAGGGAACATCTATGTAAGCCTCTATGTAGATGACCTTATTGTAACTGGAACCAATCAAGAGTTAATCAAGGAATTCAAAGAGAAGATGAAAGAGATGACTGATCTGGGAATCCTAAAATTCACCCTAGGATTCCAGATAAAGCACCTGCCAGAAGGTATTTTTGTTTCACAGGAACTCTATACCCTATCATTACTGAAGAAATTTCATATGGAGGATTCCAACCCAACAGTAACACCAATGTCAGCATCAGATAAGTTCACTGCAAGAAAAGATGAAGAAGAGGCAGCAGACAACGAAGAATATCGGAGCCTCATCGGCTCACTTATTTATCTCACAAACTCCAGGCCCGACATTGAAAACGTCGTCAACATCCTTGCCAGGTTTGTGAGAAAGCCCTCTAAAATACACTTTTGTGCTGCAAAAAGGATTCTTCGTTACTTACAGGGAACCAAGACCTATGGAATCTTGTTCCAACGAGAGAAGAATGGTTGATTGATCGGCTATTCCGACTCGAATTGGGCTGGAAACCTCGATGATCGAAAGAGCACCAGTGGGCATGTATTTTTTTTGGGATCCAATCCTATATCCTGGAGTTCAAGAAAGCAACATACTGTGGCACTCTCAACAACCGAAGCTGAGTTCATGGCTCTCAACACAGCAGCCTGCGAGGCCATATGGTTGCAAAGACTGATAAAGGATCTAAGTAAAAGCAAAGAAGAAGAAAATGAAGACGATGGAGTAAAACTCTTGTGCGACAACACATCAGCCCTAGCACTGGCGAAAAATCCTGCGTATCATGCCCGGAGCAAGCATATTGACATAAGATTTCACTTCATCAGAGAAGCAGTGAGAAAAATCTGTTGGATCTTACGACGCCCTTAGAGGGGGGGGGGGGGGGGGGGTGAATAAGGGAATAAAAATCTTCCTTATAATTTTATGAAAAATTACTAAATTGTTTTATAATAAGAGAAAGGCAAAATAACAATTTAGCTAAATTAAGAGAATATCATAATAACCAAATTTAAAAACAATAACTAAATTGTTTTATGATGAAAGAGATTGAACTAAACAATTTAGATAAAGTGATACGAATTGAAAACTTTGTAACCAATATAGTAGAGATTATGCCAAAAGATAGAAATCAAGTAAACACAAAAAGAGGCATGATTATATTATCTGAAAAAAGCGTTTACATAAATTTGATTTCAATATCGCTAGAAATCGGAGGCGTACAAATGTAAATATCTTTTCCTTTTCTATACCGACTTGTATCCCCACAAACCGGCTGACTTTAGTCTATCTTTCCCCGGATATGACCTCAAGCCGCTCTAGCCAATCCTTCCCCGGATATGGCCTCGAGCCCCCTAGATCTAATCACCTAGAACTAGTCGCCAACACAAGACGAATTTCCCCCTAAGTCCTACCCAGACCTAGTCGCCAACACAAGACGAATTAACTAAACGGTTACAAAGAAAGTATGGAATGAAAAATAAAGATAACAATAATAAAAACTCCCTATATGAGATTTCTGAAGATGAGAATGAAGGATCGCTGTAGTATGAGCGAGGTCGAAGCGATCGTCCTTCGGATGTAGCGTGACGTAGTCCTCCTCCAGAAATCTCCTTAAGTTTTAGTGGGAGATCCATCTTCGGCAGCATAACATCAATAGAATTGTGGCCCTAGCAATCTCTCTGAGATGGATTAGCCAAAACGAGAAAGAGTCCATCAATTTATAGAACTTGAAGATAGCGCCTGCGGTAGCTCCTAGCGCCTGCGGTAGCGTTCGTGTGGAGCGGTTGCGAAACCGTCGGCGGCGTGGCCTGTGCACGAACTTGAGATAGCGCCTGGCGGTAGCGCTAGCGCTGGCGGTAGCGGTTGCAAAACCGTCGGCGCCGTGGCAGAACAAACTTTCGTCGAACAAAAATTTTCGTCGAACGGAGCTTCAAGTTCGTCGAACGAAATTTTCGTCGAACGGAATTTTCATCGAACGAAATTTTCGTCGAACGAAAATTTTCGTCGAACGCAGGCAAATTCGTCGAACGGAACCTGAGCTAGCGCCTGGCGGTAGCTCTAACGCTGGCGGTAGTGCATTCTTCCAGATGTTTGAATTCAGCTGCTTTCTACCTGTGGAGTATTGCACCTATAGTTCCTGCACACTATAAACACACGACAAGCAAGATCAAATACAATTTGGGATTTGTTATTCTCAAACAAAGGGATGTGACACACATGTCCAACAGAATCTAATAGAGCTGGAGTACTGCCCGACTGGAGTTCAGAAAGCCGATATAATGACGAAGCCGATGCACAGAAATCGCTTCGTCGAGCTGCGGGAGATGATCGGAATAAAGAATGGCTTAGATTCAGGAGAGATTTTTCCGTCCGTGACTCGGACCTTAAACATGGTCCGGGTGAGATTTGACCGTATGATCCTCAATCAAACCGCCAGCGAAATTCGTATTTAAAAAAAGACCAAAAAAAAATCCAGCCGGATTTTAAAGGGCGCGATATCCGGTCGGATTTTTTTAAAAAAATGATTTTTTATAGGAAAATTGGATCTTAAACTAATCATAAAAAAATAATAATTAATATTTTATAATTTATTTTATAAAAAACCATTTTTTTTAGGGATAAAAATCATTTTTTGTGGGGGACTCGGACCATGCTTTTGGTCCGAGTCCCGGACGAAAAAATTTGAGGGGGTGTGAAAAGAAGGAAATCTGCTGCATTTAATATGAAGCCGGCTGGTGATTAGGAACTCCAATTAGCTTTAAATAAAATACATTAATTGTTTTGCTTACCTGTATCCACTTATTACTGAATCTAGAATCTTCTGTAATGGCTATTTAAATGTAACCCCTGTCTTGTTATCAATTGAAGTACTGTTCGTTCTTTCCTGTTCTGTCTTCCCTTTTTCCTGTAATACAAAAAGTCTAAAGTAAAATCTGTCAGATTGAATATAACAGAAATTCATTCATGAAAGTGGAAAACAAAATAAGAGAGGAAGAAAATCACGGCAGAAAAGAGAAACATTGACGTGATTCTCCTTGGCGAGGAGGCAGATCTCCACTGCTGAGTGGCGCTGCAGATCTATGGAAGCCGTGAGGATGTGTATGAGACGAAGCATTGGAGCAAGGCAGCACAAATATTGAGTTGCGACAAGCGAAAAATCGGATTGCGGATAACATTTTGGGCTGCGTTTAACAATCGCATTAATTAATATAGAGTGTAGATTGGCGGGACGGCATGTATATTAATTTTTTGGAAGCTTTCCTCTCTTCTTTTTTTCCAGGTGGGAGCCAAGTTGCATGTTAGGGGAGAGCGAACGCTTAACGCGCAAGAAAAAAGTAAAAACTGAGGAGGAAGAAGAAGAAGCAGCAGCGGCAGGAAGGGGGAAAAGGGATTTCCTCATTCCAGGGAAGAACTCAAGCGAAGAGCATGGAAGCTGAACAGAATCAGAAGTCAAATCCTACAAATTTACGCCATCACCCCCTTTCTCTCTCATCTCTCCTCCTCCTCCTCCTCTACAAATATCCCCTTTCCATCCTCCATCACTCTCTCTCTTCAAACGCATCAAAATGACCGCGACTTGGTCCAAATGCTCTTGAATCCTTACCTCCTATTTCATATTTCTTATTCCTGGGCGACCTTCTCTTCGCCGTCTCCGGGGACTTCCAGGATCCACACCCTTGTTTCCCGGTACGTTGAGCTTCTGCGAAGCATTTTCTTCTTCCTCGTGCGATCATTGGTTTCTTCTTTAACTTGAATTTTATTTAATTCGATTTTTCGGCGTTGATTGTGTTTATTTTCATATTTTCCTGTGCGAAATCTTCTTCCACTGTTCTGTTTACATACTTGGGTTGTTTTAGCAATTGGATTGCTCCGAACAAGGTTCTAATTGATCGCGTGTCTATTTGTTGATTTCTTCTGATAAATTTTTTTAATGACATGGAGTAGGATTTTGGATGTTCAAAATCTCGTCGATCGGAGATCGATTTGAGCTTTGCCAAATTTATTATTAGAAATAGGATTTCATCGTTTCGATTGCTGGTAGGAAAACTATTTCTCTCCCTAGGTTTTGCTGCGCAGCCTGCGCTTCTAGCTTCGTAATGTTGCGACTGATCCTTTGCCTCACTTTCCCCGCTGATTGTGGAATTTGATATCCTTCCGGCTTTGTTTTTCTTCTTCAAATTCCAAACGCATGAGGTTATGGATGCTCGAGTACTATTAATGGCGTTTTACCTGTTCTGATTCTTGATATGATCAATTCTGAATTTAATCGCAGTTTGGACTGTTTTTTAGTTGGTGCAGAGTAATTGACCGATTCTGCAAATCCACCTTGGAGAAGAGTATTCTATTTGTTTTTTTCTTCTTCATGGAGTAGCTCTTAATCATATTCTTACTAATAGCAGGGGCAGAAATCAGACTAAGGCTGGTAGATCTTGGTTCTTTACAGGTTTGTTTCATGGTTATGGATGCTGCAGTTGTTATCCCTGTATCTGAGAATCCACTCCAAATAGCTCTATTTTTGAAGGCCAAATGATTATGGATTTAAAGCTAACTGGAGCTTGGTTTCAGTTGATGATGATAATGTTTTTTTTGTTTTTTTGTTCCTATCTGCTTATCATTTATTGTTGATCCAAGATTTTATAGGTTTAAAAACTTCCTCTAAGCAGGAAAGCAACTCTTCGATTGTTTGTTTGTTTATTCATTTTTGGTTCTGATTTTGCAGCATTTCTTGTACGCCTTTTTGTGGATTTGATTGACTCATTAGTAGTTGCAATTCCCCACTTTTCTTAAAGGGTTCTATTGCCATAGGACTGAATGTATCTTTTTTTGTATGTAGCCTGTTTTTCAATAAATAATTTGTCTTAAATATGAATTTTCTCCATCAGGTATGGATTTTTTTGATCCAAGGAAGCAGCCTCATTTGCTAGGAAAAGTTGTGGTGGCAGTTTTGCTCACAATGGTCTGTGTGTTCGTTCTTAAGCAGTCTCCTGCTTTTACTGGCACTAGTTTGGTGAGCATCTAACTATAGTCTGAGAAGTCTGTTGTGAGCTCCATTTCTTCTATTATGACCCTAATCCAATTTTGAGATTCAAATTTATACTATATTAAAAGGAAAAACTTGGGCCGGTCATGGTCATGAAATATGACTATCAAATGAATCCGAGCCCATCGATTTCAATTCAATCGCTCTGACATTACGGAACATGTGATTTTTTTAATCCATAACAGTAACATAAAAAACAAATTAAAATCAATATTAAATAATATATATTTATATATAGTTTGTAGATACTAGCGATATTACACAGGTTTCCACCGCGCACAGTGTGCGAAGGATATAGTACTCGGCTATCACTCGTTTCTTCATTGTGCTTTTCATAACTGTGGAGTTCTTCCTAGGAGCTATAAATTACTTGAACAAGAATTAGGATTATTTTTTGCTTGGGTAATCAACAAATATTGGCAACATAAGAGGACCCATACATAACTTAATCCCCTAATTAAATCATAGAGGATCTAAGAAGCCATCGGCGGAGGAAGGATCATAGAAGTTGTTGAATTTCAGAATGATTGAACAAAGGAAGGAGTACATAAGTCATAAATTCGAGGAAGTGCAAGGAATATGGACCTCTGCACATATTGAACTTTCATGATCATGTGGCATCTTAGGCATGTATGTGCAAATTTTTGCTAAATTAAAACTCCTACTAGAACATACATTTAAAAAGAAATGAATAATTGTTTAATGTATTCATATTAATGTGTTCCTTTTACATTTTTTTGTGTTCCTTTTACATCTGGATACACTAGATTTGGAAATTTGCATCAAATAACTAAAGGATCATTTGGTATTAATAATACTATAATAGTAGCATAATGTTGTTGGCTCGTGCGTACGAACAATTCCACGAAAGATGAATGATGGGATCGAACGGATCGTTGGAGAACTTTTTCTTCCCTTTGCTCCCCGTGAGGCCAATCTTGGGCTCCTAGGCTTAGAGTAGGGAGAGGTGGTGGAATCAAAATCGGAGCAAGCTCTCACCTCAAGGGTGTTGGGGATTTGGTTGGTTCGGATACGGATCCAAACCGGATCCGGTTCAGTTTTTATTAGGTCTCGCTGAGACCTAATAGGCCGGATTCGGATCGAACGGCTCGTCTGGACTGCATTCCGCCTAACCACCGCCCCTTGCTCCTGTTTGCCGAAGGAGAAGCCGCTCCCTTTCCTCCTGTTTGCGAGAAGTGTCCGCCCCTCTTGTTCGCCAGGAAGAGAGCCGCAAGCGTGGGATCACCGATCTCTGGAGGAGATCGCCTTCGTTCTTGGAGGAGGTTCAGAGGGCCGACTTGGGCTCGGCTAGGTTTGGCGGTTGGAGGAGAAGTGGTGGGGGCTTGGTGTCGAAGGCGTGCGTGATTGTAGTTGGCCTCGACAATGTTTTCTTTCTGGTGGTGGTGTGGTTAGACGTTGTATATCGACGTCGAAGGTTCCCAGAGAACCTTGTGCGTTCGCTAGGCTGATGGCACTACAAATTTCATTTTCTCCCGCGGATCGTGCGTATCCGGTGCATCCATGGTGTTTTTCATTGGACGGTCTTTTCTGTTGATGTATATTTGGACAATTAACGGGTTTGGAGGCTTAACGGGTCGTTTCGAGTACACGGATACCCGATACCCGTAGATACTCCTAGGGTTTGCCTATTTATACCCACCTGGGGGCAACGGGTAGTTGATTCCACTCTGATCCACACCCGGGTGCTTTGAGCGAACGTAACAATCTCGAAGCAGCGCCCCCCCCCCGTCGCGTCTTCTACCGTGTGTGAGATCGGGATCGCTGCTGCCGTCGCCACTCGTGCTCGTGAAGCCGCCCTGCCGCTGTCGCTGCTGTTCGTGCTCGCGAAGACATCCTGTCGCCGACCGTGCTCGCGAAGCCCTCCCGACGTTGTTGCCTTCCGTCGCAGATCTAGGGTTTCGCCGCCTCCTTGCTCTCCAATCGCCGCTGCTCTTCTATTGAAGGAGGTTGCAGAAGGAGTTCTCCCAAGCCCTTCCCCTTCTCAGTCTAGAGGAAAGAAGAGGAAAGGAGGAAGAAGGACGAAACTGTGCATTCGATGAATTCGTTGAGACCTCCCGTGTGCTCTCGACGAAAGTCACTCGACGAATTTCAGTCCCGACGAATTCATTCCTCTCGACGGTTCAAGCTTCATTCGACGAATCAAGTTCCTGTCTCGACGATTCGTCGAGTCCTTTCGACGAATTTCAGTCTTTTTCGACGAATCTCTGCCATCTCGATGAAACTGTTATCGACGAATTCGTCGTGTTCTCCCGTGACATCTTGACGAATTCAGTCAGTCCCTGTGTGATCTCTCTACGATTTTTTGCTGACCTCAACATGTTGAAGGGGAACAACTTATCCTCTCCCGTTCCGATGATCAAGCTAGAAAAGTTCACGACCTCTGAGTTCAATTCCTGAAGTTAAACACTCAGTTTGGAATGAAGTGTCTGAACGTGTTCTACACAGTTCAGTCAGATCGGGCTGAGTTCCTAGGGACAGATGTTGAGGAGCAATGAGTCAGTGATGAGGGTTTCTGCAGAGACTATCTGTTGAACTGTCTGTCTCCGAGTCTTGCCAAGACTTATATGAAGATGAAGTCTGCTAAGGAGATCAGGACTGCTCTGGAGGAGCATTTCAAGCAGGAGGACATGTCCAAAGCTCACTTGGTGGACAAGTTTCACTCTTTCATGTTCGACGTGGAGAACGCAATTCTCCCTCAGATAACTAATTTTGAAAATCTTGTTGATTCCTTGCACAGTGAGAACATTTCTCTGCCAGACAGCTTTGTTGCTGACACGATCGTTTATAAGTTGCCTTCCACGTGGTACAATTTCAAAACTGAAATGTACCGTAAGGAGATGCAGGTCGGTCTAAACGACCTCAAGCGTTTTATACGTATTGAGGATGATAATAAGACTAGACATGCTCTAGAAGTTGTTAGCAAGCAGAAAGCTGCTGCCAACATGATTTCCAACTCTAGACGCATGCAGAGTCTTAAGAAGACCAAACCTTCCCCAAGTGGTTCACAAGTTACAGGCCCTAGTAAAACTATTAAAAGGTTTAAGGGCAAGTGTTTCAACTACAACAAGTGGTGACACAGTGCATCTGATTGCAGGCTTCCTCGGAAGGAAAAGGGCAAAGTACCACAAGAGGGCAATCATGCAAACATGGTTAGTCTTACTGAGCCATCCAACTTTGTCGCTATGGTTGGAAATAAGAATGTCAGTATTGAGTGGTACCTTGACTCAGGGGCAACATGCTACGTTTGCTACAATGTAAATCTGTTGACAGGGCTAACTGCTGTAAGAGAATCGGTGACCGTTGCGAACGGTGATACAACTGATGTGCTGAAGGTGGGAAATGCAACTCTGCTTCTCTCCTTAGGTAAGACTTTAACTTTAAAGAACCTTAAATTCATTCCTTCACTAGTTGCTAACTTAGTGTCTATTAGTTTATTATGTGATGCTGGTATGTCTTTTACTTTCTGTAACGGTAGAGTAACACTGTCAGTTAACTCACACTACTTTGGATGTGCCTACGTCCAAAATAGAATGTACCGTCTAAGTCTAGCAAACGAAATAGTTTAACAAGTTCAAATAAACTTAGTTAGCCCTAAGACTCTACATGAGAGACTAAGACACGTAAACTATAGGAAAATGTTTCAAATTGCTAGAACTCACCAGATCGCCTTAGACTCAACAGACAAGACTGATAAATGTGAAGTGTGTGCTCAGACTAAGATCACTAAGAAACCTTTTAGTGTGGTTATTAGGAGCTCAACACCTCTAGAGCTTATACATTCCGACATCTGTGACTTTAAAAATTTTGTCACCAGAGGAGGAATGAAGTATATGATCGCCTTTATAGATGACTGTTTCAGATTTTGCCACATTTATCTCTTTAAAACTAAAGATGAAGCATTTACAAAATTCTGTATTTTCAAAACCAGGATAGAAAACCAACTTGACATGAGAATTAAAAGGTTTAGAAGTGACAGAGGAGGAGAATATATGTCCAGTGAGTTCAAGTGCTTCCTTGTCCAACATGAAATCATAGCAGAAACCACTGCTCCTTACTCACCCCAATCTAATGGCATAACTGAGCGTAAAAATCGGACGTTAACAGAAATGTTAAAATCTATGCTCTTGACTGCAGGCATGCCTTCTGCTTATTGAGGAGAAGCAGTCTTGACTGCAAACCATATTCTGAATAAAATTCTTCATGCTAAGTTAGAGGTAACACCCTACGAGCTTTGGTTTAAGAGACCCCCAAACCTCATTAGACTTAAGACCTGGGGCTGTATAGCCTACGTTAGGGTCCCTGACCCTAGACGGTCTAAGATTGGACCTAGGACCAATACATGTGTCTACCTAGGCTGTGCTGAAGATAATGCTGCAGATAGATTCTTAGATATTTCTAATAATGTCATTATAGAATCTAGGGATGCGGTGTTCTTTGAAAATAAATTTCTTAAAGATAAGAACCTGTCACTCCCAGGTATGCAAGCAACTATTACTGAGGAAGATCTTGAATCAGTACCGAACACCTCCTATTCAGTTCCTGTAGACAACTCTGGTCTAGAGTTTAGAAGAACTTCTATAAGAGAGAGACTCCCAAAACCTTCGGTATTGATTTTGTCACTTACCACGTTGAGGCAGATCCATCCACCTATAAGGAAGCGATGAGATCAAGGGACTCACTACTCTGGAGAAAGAAGCTATTGATGAAGAGATGAACTCTCTACTTCAGAACAACACCTGGACGTTGGTTGATAAGCCAAAAGGGGCTAAAACTATAAGGTGTAAGTGGGTTTTGAAAAGAAATTAAATCCTGATGGTAACGTAGCTAAGTATAAAGCACGACTAGTGGCTAAAGGTTTCACACAAGTAAGCGGAATATATTATTTTGATGTCTATTTATTTACCCGCGTGTCACCTAGCAACCATACAGATCTTCCTTGCTATTGCATCTATTGAGAAATTTGTTGTTCATCAATTGGATGTTAAGACTGCGTTCTTGAACGGAGATTTGACCGAAGAAATCTACATGAATCAACCTGAAGGTTTTATTGTAGAAGGTCATGAAACCAAGGTCTGTAAGTTACTTAAATCTCTATACAGACTAAAACATGCACCGAAATTATGACATGAGAAGTTTGACTATAGTGTAAAGAACATGATATTCATGTCGAGTCTCTCGGATAATTGTCTTTACATTCATCATAGATCAAATAAAGTCGCTATAATATGCTTGTATGTCGATGATATGCTCATTCTAGGCACTGATCAATCTGAAGTGGATGACGTCAAGTCAGACCTAATAAAAGAATTTATCATTAAAGACTTAGGTGTAGCTGAAACTATACTATGCATGCAGGTGAGCTTTGAGAGAAATGACATCTCCCTAAGTCAAAGCCACTACATAAAGTTCATGTTGGATACGTGGGGATACAATGAAAGTAAAGCATTAGAGACACCTTATGACTGCAATAACCGGTTAAAGCCCAATGAAGGAGCTACGGTTAGAAAGTTAGATTATTCTAAACTTATTGCGAGTCTCATGTATGTTATGGTCTGCACTAGACCTGACATAGTCTTTACGGTCGGTATGTTATGCACATTCACTAGTAATCCTGGCCAAGACCATTGGAATGCCCTAGATAGGCTGATGAGATACTTAAAGCACACTCAAAAGTATGACTTATGTTATTCTGGTCATCCTTCGGTTCTTGAAGGATATTTTGATGCATTATGGTGCTCAGAATTAAACGACAGCAAGTCCACTAGTGGGTTTGTATTCACACTACGAGCAGCAGCTGTAGCCTGGAAGTCCAAGAGGCAGTTCTATGGAATCCGAACTCTACGCTCTAGCTTCAGCAGGAGAAGAAGCAGGGTGGATAAGAGATTTGATGATGGACATTTCACTGACGAGTCTGAAATTGAGTTCTGTTGCAGTTTACTGTGACAATCAGGCTATGAAACAAGCCTGGTTGACCTCACTCACAAGTCAAGGGATTATGACCCTGATTGATGTGAGATCAAAAGATAATGTTGCAGACGCTTTGACAAAAGACTTGAATAGAGTTCTCACAATAAAAACATCGGAGGAGATGAGATTAAAGTTCAAAGAAATATGAAACTTTTCTCCTATGTTTATGTTTTGATAGTAAGAACCTATAGTCACAACATTCAAGCATATAATAACAAACTGAAAACCCCAAATAATTTCTTGATGAAAACTCAAGATGGTTAGATGTCAGTTATTCCACATTTGATAACTAAACATCTTTCTCATTGTAAGTTGATTTGAGAATTATTCAACTGGGAATAGAAAGTTGTTGCAAAGGTTAATCTAACATTAATGATCATATCACATTATTCCACATTTGATAATGTTGCAAATGACGTTGTGTCAAGTCATATGATAAGGTACATAATGATCCTTAATGAGTATGATAACAATGTGTGATTTATTAAAATCATAACTTGACTGGTCCTTCTGAGACTGGATAGAGATGCTGACAATGTTACTTCACCAATGCTACAAGTTCTAAGCTCATTTAGGTAGAGCTAGTTTACTTTCAACGTTACTGTATATGTTTATGAATTCATTGAGTCGAACTCATGAAATTCCTTGCAGACACTGGTGGAGATAGATGAGAAAAAGTAGTTTTTGACATGGATGCTGATGATCTACTCTTTGAGTAGAATTGTCATATGTTTTGATCCGTTGTCATTATGTTTTTTCAGACTTATTTTTTTTCATGAGTAACACCTTTTGTGGATGTTTAAATTTATTGTTTGAAAACTCCTATTGATATTTTTTAATGTGCTAACTCTTATGAAAATGTGTTAGGTCGAAAACTCCTTTTTTGTTACTCACTATTTTTCTGCACTCCGAAATGGACACGTTATTTGTCACAAATATAGGAGGAGATTGTTGATGTATATTTGGACAATTAACGGGTTTGGAGGCTTAACGGGTCGTTTCGAGTACACGGATACCCGATACCCGTAGATACTCCTAGGGTTTGCCTATTTATACCCACCTGGGGGCAACAGGTAGTTGATTCCACTTTGATCCACACCCGGATGCTTCGAGCGAACGTAACAATTTCTTCTCCTATCTTTATATTCACATTGAATTTATATTTTTTTGTAAACAGTGTGTTTGTGATTGAAAAATAGGCGACCACTCTACCCATTGCATCCCGACGTCCTAGACGGACTATCACTGCTCCAACACGTTACTCTCTATCTGTTAATCAATCTTGGGATTTGGTTAATCTTCCAACTAGGTAGAAATCCATTCAAAATAAATGACTATACAGATTGAAGCTTGAGCATGATGAGTCTTATAGGTATAATGCCAGACTTGTCGTGAAGGGATTCCAACAGAAGGCAGAAGTTGACTTCATTGAGATTTTCTCTCCTGTGGTGAAGTTATTTAATATCAAGACCGTTCTGAGTATTGTTGCAGCTGAGGTTGAAGAAGAGTCTTTACGGGCTCAAGCAGGCACCAAGAAAGTAGTATTTGAAGTTTGACAGGTTCATGCGGAAGAACGAGTGCACTCATTGTCATTCAAACCATTGTTGTTATTTTAGAAAATTGAAGAATTCTTACATCATCTCGCTTTTATATGTTGATGATATGTTAGTGATACTCTAACATAGAGGAGATCAAATATTTGAAGAGGCAAATAACAAAAGAATTCTCCATGAAGGATTTGGGTTCTGCAAAGCAAATCCTCGGACTGAGGATTGAGAGGGACATGCTAAATAAAGTTTTGAAGTTGTGCCAAAGGGGTTGCATTCAGAAGGCGCTGAAAAGGTTCAACATGGAGAATGTTAAGCCCGCGGTTACCCCTTTAGCAGGCCACTTCAGGAGTCTCTCTAAAAGGAACAATCTAAAGTCTTAGAGCGAGAGAGAAAGGTTTCATATGCATTTGCTGTGGGGAGCCTCATGTTTGCGCCATGATTTGCACCAGACCCGTCATTGCACATGCAGTGGGAATTGTGAGCAGGTATATGTCCGATCCAGGACAGGAGTATTGGAATGCCGTGAAGTGGATAATGATATATCTTTCGGGCACTAAAGATATGGTGTTATGCTACTCAGACACAAAAGTCCACTTGCAGGGACTCGTTGACTTTGATTTAGCTGAGGAGGTCGATGACAGTAAGGGTCCCATTGGTTATGTGTTTACCCTTGGGAGTGCTGCTATCACTTGGATGTCAAGGATACAGAAAGTTGTTGTCATGTCCACAACGGAAGTTGTATATATTGCTGCATATGAAGCTAACAAGGAGTTGATATGGCTGCAGGGTTTACTGAAGGAGCTCGGTTCTGAGCAAGTCGGTTGCAATCAATTCAGTGACAGTTAGAGCGCCATTCACTTGACTAAAAATTCAGCTTATCATTCTAAAACCAAGCACATCAGACATCAATATCATCACATGCGTTCCTTGATTAAAGAAGGCACCTTCAGATTAGAGAAGATAATTACTGATGACAACCCAACTGATATGTTTACAATGATTGTGCTCTGTGAAAAATTGGAGTTTTGTTCAAACTCCATTGGGCTGATTGTTACTAGATAACTAGTATTGCCACCATGATATGCAGTGCAAAAGTGTTGTTTATGAGAAGATATGTCCCAAGTGGGAGATTGTTATTGTGTGGGCCTGGTTTGGACCGGTTCAGTTGAACCGGTCCGACCGTTTTCTCTCCCTTATCCCGCAAGGAGTAGGGCACAATTTTGCCCCCCACTGATTCATTCTACCCCGAGTGGACAGCAGACGGAAGCAAAAGGCATTAAGGCGTGCGGTTTTTCGGCGCTCATGAAGGAGTTCGTCGTCGGCGATCATGGAAAAGGAGATCTAGAAACCAGCTATCGTAGAGAAGAGGAGTCCATTTCTTGGAGGCGACCTTGGCGTGGATCTTGTGTGTTTCAGAGTGTCGCAAGGACTTTATCTCCATCTCGTTCGGCTGGAAGGGAAGAGGGTGTGCAAGCTTCTTCCTGGAGGAGGAGAGTTTTCTCTCCTTGTTGGTTCAGCCCCTTGCCGACTACAATCCGTAGCCGAGGTTTCGATCTCTCAATCCCTAAATATCTTATTGTATTCTCATTGTATTCTAGGGGTGCTTTGAGGTATTAGTCAATTAGTGGCTAAACAAAGCCCGTTAGTTTCTATTATATTTGAATTGTAATGTCGTGGTGGCAGATTATGTTTAAGTTTTATTCCCATGAGGGTTTCCCAAGCTTATTAATACAAAGAGAATTGTGGAATTGTGCTTGCCATTGTGGTTGTTGTTGCTTCCGTTTTTCCGCGATCCTAACATCTCTAAGTTCTTCTCCTTCTCTCTCAAGCTAGGGTCTGGGTGAGCAAAGCTCCCCTCTCCCCATTTCTTCTCCTTCATCCTCCAATGGATGAGCTCGGTCCCTTGTATCACCGCCGCCACCACCACCACCACCACCACCACCACCACCACCACCTCCGATCACTGCTTATGATTGGACCATAACAGATCCATTTCTGTGAAATACACAAGTGTAAATTTTGGAATATTTATCTGTGTGAAATATATCTGAATAAATGATATACTATTGATGTTTTGGTTATTACAAGACTATTGAAAAAATGTTGAAGATGAATTCATGCAAAAGGTTCTATTTTTATCAAAGAATTCATAAATAAATCATTTAATATCACCTATCAATGCATTTACTAGATGCTTGCTTGTAGAAGAAAGTTGAATAATTTTATGAAGATTCTTCTTTGTTTTTATCACTATTTATTCAAGTAGACTGACTTAATTTCTAAATAGTATGCTGTAATTATTTTATACTTGTCCTGTTCAATCATCAGAACTTGATGCAGGCATTAAATCCATATTTTCCTTTACCAAAATCTTTTATCAACAAAACATTATTTTCTCCTGTTGTTGATTATGTTGATTTTTTTAACCAACCTCCGCATTCTTTAACTTATGCTTTTGGTTTGGCCTTTCTCAGTTTTCTCGACGTGAGATTGGGGTGACACATGTCTTAGTAACTGGAGGAGCCGGCTATATTGGATCACATGCAACCCTCCGACTCTTGAAGGACTCGTATCGAGTAACTATAGTTGTATGTATCCATGCTTATCGCGATCTGAAGCAGTGGATTGTTCATTTTGTCAAGACTAAATCTTTTCGCCACAATTTCCCAGGACAATCTGTCTAGAGGAAACATTGGGGCTATTAAAATTCTCCAGAAGCTATTTCCAGAGCCTGGCAGGCTTCAGTTTATTTTTGCTGATTTAGGTGACGCCAAAGCAGTATCCTTCTAATTCTTGCTGTTAACATACATTTATTTTATAGAAATTTCTGCATTGGGGTAAAATTGTGCTCTTCCTTGATCACATTTAGGTTGATTGCATATTTGCTCAAAATACATTTGATGCAGTGATGCACTTCGCAGCGGTGGCTTATGTTGGTGAGAGTACTATTGAACCTCTGAGGTAAGATTTTTTTTTATTTTGAAGTTAGAGGTGGATGAGTTACAAGTTCTACTGTTTATTTTATATTCCTTTTTTGCTGTCTTTGGACGTCAGTATGCTTAGGATGTTCGGATTTGTAGTTCATTTTTCTGTAATTATTGGATTAACGTGGCTGTATATTTTTCACTAATCTTGGTCTTCTTCTTTTATATAAATATTAGTTAATTGCTGATGAAGTTGCACAGGACTTACAAATTTTTTTCATTTGATGAAGTTGCCTTTGCTCCCAACTTTTTGATCACAACCTCTTTTCTCTGGATCGACGAATCCCTTGCTGCTGCCTGCAACCCTGCAACCCTGCAGATTCTTCGTGCCCGTCTAGCCGACGACACCCTCGCCGAAATCTCCTGCGTACTCGACAACACGCGCGGCTGCCATACATAACTTGGAACATCGTTCTCAACAACACATGTTACGTCTGCCTTTTCCTCTTCATCATTGAGCCAACACCTCTTCATCTTCGACTACGAATCCCTCTACCAGCGACCCCAACCAACAAGCCATGAACAGACACCGATAGCAGGTCGAATCAGTTTGGATTCCTTCCACCTTTTGGGTTTGGCTTAACTTTGGTTAACCCGTTTGCAAATTGAAAAATCGGGTATAAGTTGAGAGGAATTAAAGGGTTCCGCAACATGCGATTCAGTCACCCCCACCTCCCTTCGAAGAAATCCTTTCAATACACTAACCACATCACGGAAAAACAACATCTGTAGTTGCTTATCCGGAACAATTTCAAGTTTTTCAAGCTCACGTTATGTTGGTACAACCAATGCAGCATGTCAGAATCTTTATGGCAGAGCTTCATGAGCGATTGCGATGTCGAGCTTGAAGATCAACGATACTTAGTTAATGTGCGGAAATCGGCTATATATGGATCGATGCAACTATATAACTGCAAGGGCAGTCACGGGGAATGAGTCCGGTAGACTTTAGGGTACCCTACCCCCAAAATTCGACGCCTGTCCCATGGAGAAATGGCTGAATGTTGAGAAAAGAGGTTATATTATTGTTAGATATGTTGTACATTGAGTAGTAGTGTTAGCCTATAGTCACCTCGGGTGTTAGGATCACCCTCTATTACTCTTGTATATGTATTACCTTGTTCAAGTTGTGAATACATTGATTCTTACATTCCTAATATGGTATCAGAGCGCTAGGGTTCCGAACGCCTTCGCTCGTCTCCTTCCCGCACGCCGTCGCTCGTCTGTCTCCCGCTCGTCGATCGTCTTCCCACTCGTCGATCGTCTTCACGCCGTCGATCGTCTTCTCGCCGTCGATCGTCTTCACGCCGTCGCTCGCTGCTCTAGTCTGCGCTCGTCTCCTTCCAGCTCATCGATCGCAGGTCTGGCTAGCATCCGCAGCCCGCTGTTTTCCGCTGCCCTCTGCAGCCCGAAGCCTGCCGATTTCTGCTGCCTTCTGCATCCCGAAGCCTGCTGATTTCCGCTGCCCTCTGCAGCCCGAAGCCCGCTGCTCTCTGCTGCCTCCTGCAGCCCGCCGGTTCTTTTTTTTTCGTCGGTCTCCTCCGTCGGGCGGACTTTTGCCCTAGGCGGCCACCTCCGTCCTCTTTTTGGTTCGATGGCTGCTCACCAGCTTCCACCGCAGTCCTCTCTTGTTAGTGCTCCTCGTCGCCAGCCGGTCTGTTGTCACTATTGTCATTGCATTGGACACGTTCAATCTGGGTGTCGCAAGCTTCAGAGGGCTCAGCAGCCTGGTCAGCAGCGTGCTCCTGGTGTTCCTTCCGCTCATTTCTCGGCTCCAGCGCAGTCTCTCTCTGTCTCTGAGCTCGTGCAGCTGATTGTCCAGCAGCTTTCTCTGGCCTGCTCTCCTGCTTCTGTCTCTCAGCCGGCTGCCTCCGCCCCTGCAGGTATCTCCACCTCCGACTGGTTGCTTGACTCTGGAGCCTCTTTTCACATGACCTATGATGCTACACACCTTTTGTCATGCCAGCCCATTACTCCTGCCCTCAGTATCATGGTTGCAGATGACACCATTCACCCCATCACTAGTCGTGGCCTCCTTCACACCACCCATTTTCATATTCCCGATGTTGCATACATACCTGAGTTATCCATGAACCTTATATCTGCCAGCCAGCTCACATCCCATGGTTGTCTGGTTACCTTTGATGAGTTCACATGCCGTGTGCAGGATCGTCTGACTGGGGCACTCCTTGGGGCTGGTCGTCGTCGTTGCGGGGTGTACATCCTTGATCGTCTCCACCTTCCATCCACTTCATGGTCACCTGCAACTTCCTCCCTTTGTCTTCCTTCAGTGGGTTTCTCTCAGTGACACCACCGTCTTGGTCATCCCAGTGATTCACGCCTAGCATCTCTCATTGGTCATGGTTTCCTTGGTCGTGTTTCTATTGATCGGTCCCACTCATGTTCAGGTTGTAGGCTCGGTAAACAATTACAACTCTCCTATCAGTCTAGTGAGTCCAGGTCTCAACGTCCCTTTGATCTCGTTCATTCTGATGTCTGGGGACCCGCACCTTTTGTATCCAAGGGTGGACACCGGTACTACGTTTTTTTCGTTTATGACTACTCTCGTTATTGTTGGGTCTATTTTATGCGTTCTTGATCTGAATTTTTTCAGATCTATGTTATCTTTTCTGCTATGGTGTGCACACAGTTTTCTGCTTTCATACGCATTTTCCGTTCTGACTCAGGGGAGGAGTATCTCTCTCATGCTTTTCGAGATTTGCTAGCTACTCACGACACTCTCCCTCAGCTTGCCTGTCCCGGTGCCCATGCTCAGAATGACACCGCTGAAAGGAAGCATCGTCATATTATTGAGACAGCTCGCACCCTTCTTATCTCCTCTCACGTTCCTCCTCACTTCTGGGCTGAGGCTGTTTCCACAGCTGTCTATCTTATTAATTTGCAGCCCTCCACTTTCCTTCAGGGTCAGTGTCCCGGTGAGTGTCTGCACTCTTGACCCCCACGTTACACTCATCTTCGCGTTTTTGGTTGTCGATGTTATGTTATTCTCTCTCCACGTGAGCGTACTAAGCTCTCTGCTCAGTCTGTTCCTTGTGCCTTTCTTGGGTACAGTGCTGAGCACAAGGGCTATCGATGCTATGACCCTGTTGCTCGTCGACTTTGCATTTCACGTGATGTCACTTTTGATGAGTCTCACCCTTTCTTTGTGTCCCCTGTGATGCAGGACGGGCATCACCACCCGCCTGCCACCCTGGATACCTGGCATCACCACCACAGCCCAGGGGTCCCACCGGGAATCCACCCGATGAGCCTTATCAGGTTCCGCGGACCGTACACCCCAACCCATCCCCGGCCCCACAACAGGGCCGATAGGTTGTTGAGGCCAGGGCTCGATCCCCCGACCTCCTTGATAAAGAATCCTCATGCGGACTCTCATCACCAACTGAGCCGCGGCTCAGTTGGTGATGAGAGTCCGCATGAGGACTCTTTATCAAGGAGGTCGGGGGATCGAGCCCTGGCCTCAACAACCTATCGGCCCTGTTGTGGGGCCGGGGATGGGTTGGGGTGTACGGTCCGCGGAACCTGATAAGGCTCATCGGGTGGATTCCCGGTGGGACCCCTGGGCTGTGGTGGTGATGCCAGGTATCCAGGGTGGCAGGCGGGTGGTGATGCCCGTCCTGCATCATAAAAGTGCACCCGCCTGCCACCCTGGATACCTGGCATCACCACCACAGCCCAGGGGTCCCACCGGGAATCCACCCGATGAGCCTTATCAGGTTCCGCGGACCGTACACCCCAACCCATCCCCGGCCCCACAACAGGGCCGATAGGTTGTTGAGGCCAGGGCTCGATCCCCCGACCTCCTTGATAAAGAGTCCTCATGCGGCTCAGTTGGTGATGAGAGTCCGCATGAGGACTCTTTATCAAGGAGGTCGGGGGATCGAGCCCTGGCCTCAACAACCTATCGGCCCTGTTGTGGGGCCGGGGATGGGTTGGGGTGTACGGTCCGCGGAACCTGATAAGGCTCATCGGGTGGATTCCCGGTGGGACCCCTGGGCTGTGGTGGTGATGCCAGGTATCCAGGGTGGCATGCAGGTGGTGATGCCCGTCCTGCATCACCCTGTCTCCTCGACCTCACACTCATCCGTTACTCTCTGACGTGCAGTTTCTCACTCTTCCCATCTCTCCGCCTCATGTATCCTCCCCTCTGGTATGTCCCCCTCCTCTGCCCATGCCACAGTCTACTCCGTCACCTCCTTCTCCTTTGACGCACTCTACTTCGTCTCTTCCTCTTTCCTTGCAGTCTACTCCGTCACCTCCTCACTCCTCTCCCTCTTACGAGCTGTCCACTTGGGATCGTGTCTCTCCTTTTCCTTATCACTATACTCGTCGTCCTCCTCCTATCTCCTCACCTCCAGTGCCCCCAGACTCAGTACCTACCTCCTCCAGCGAGTGCCCTATGGATGATCCTCCTGTGCGTCGCAACCCACCTCGTGAGAGGCATCCTCCCGACCGTCTTAGCCTTGCTACCCTACCGCTGGACCTACCTGCCCTTCCCGCCACTGCCTGCAGTACTCCAAAGCCGACTTCCTATCGTGAGGCTGCCCAGATACCTGAGTGGCAGGTTGCTATGTCTACTGAGTTGGAGGCGCTTGAGCACACTCGTACATGGGAGCTTGTTCCTCTTCCAGCCGGTGCTGTTCCTATTACTTGCAAGTGTGTCTTTAAGGTCAAGACTCGCTCCGATGGTTCTGTGGAGAGGTACAAGGCTCGACTTGTTGCTCGTGGTTTTCAGCAGGAGCAGGGGAGAGACTATGATGAGACTTTCGCCCCAGTTGCTCTCATGACTACAGTATGGACTCTTATTGTTGTTGCCGCTGTTCGCCACTGGTCCCTATCACAGCTCAACGTGAAGAATGCTTTTCTTCACGGTGATCTTCAACAGGAGGTATACATGCTTCCTCCTCCGGGTCTATCCTCGCATCTAGGTCTTGTCTGTCGCTTGAGGAGAGCTCTTTATGGGCTCAAGCAGGCGCCCCGCGCGTGGTTTGCACGTTTCAGTCCAGCCATTACATCCGCCGGATTCCAGCCATGTCCACATGATCCAGCTCTGTTTGTGCACTCCTCCTCCCGTGGTCGGACCCTTTTGTTACTATACTTGGATGATATGATTATTACTGGTGATGATCCTTCTCATGTGGCCTTCGTCAAACATCACCTTCAACAGCAGTTTCAGATGACTGACCTTGGACATCTGAGCTACTTCTTGGGTCTTGAGGTCAGCTCTACAGATCGCGGCTTTCAGCTCTCTCAGCAGCGCTACACATCAGATCTCCTTGCTCGGTCTGCTCTCTCTGACTCTCGCACAGTGGACACCCCTATGGAGCTTCATCTTCAGCTACGTCCGGATGATGAGGTTCCACTCTCCGATCCTACTCGATACCGCCACCTCGTAGGGAGTCTCGTCTATCTCACCATTACTCGGCCCGACATTGCCCATGCAGTTCATGTGCTGAGCCAGTTTGTTAGTGCGCCCACCTCCGTGCATTATGGCCATCTGCTGCGGCTCCTGCGCTATCTCCGGGCGACGACCTCTCGTGGTTTATTCTTCTCCAGCAGTAGTTCTCTACAGCTACGTGCTTACTCCGATTCCACCTGGGCTAGTGATCCTGTTGACCGTCGTTCTGTCACTGGTTTTTGTCTGCTCTTGGGTTCTTCACTTATTGCATGGAAGTCCAAGAAACAAACTGGTGTTTCCCGTTCCAGCACTGAGACTGAGCTTCGAGCCATGGCTACCACCGCTGAGGATATTATTTGGCTCCGTTGGCTTCTTGAGGACCTTGGTGTCTCTTCTCCAGATCCCACTCCCCTCTACTGTGATAACACCGGTGCCATTCAGATTACTCTAAACCCGGTGAAACATTCTCTCTCCAAGCATATCGGGGTGGATGCCTTTTTCCTGCGTGAGCACTATAGTCAGGGCACTCTTGCCCCTTCCTTTATTCCTTCCGAGCAGCAGATTGCAAATTTGATGACTAAGCCGCAGACGAGGACCCAGCATGCCTATCTACTGTCCAAACTCTCGGTGTATGATCCCCCGTGAGTTTGTGAGGGGGGGGGGGGGGGGTGTTAGATATGTTGTACATTGAGTAGTAGTGTTAGCCTATAGTCACCTCGGGTGTTAGGATCATTCTCTATTACTCTTGTATATGTATTACCTTGTTCAAGTTGTGAATACACTGATTCTTACATTCCTAACAATTATAACTACGATGAAGATTATACACGAGGCCACAGGCCCACCGTTTCAAAAAGCTTTTCTAGTTAGAGTTAGGATTTGTTTGGGAGGGCGTCTCCCACTGGAGGCGGGATAGAGGCGGGCCGCAACGTCGGACTGGAGCCTCTGGCTTCAGTCCGAACGGAAGGAAGAACTGCGGTGGTAGACAGGGCCAAACGCCGCTGCGCCGCTCGCGCGTTTGGGTCGCCTCCATCTGCCACCTTGCCGGAGCCCCAACTGTGCGCCAAACAGGCCCTTAGAGGATCCAGATAAAGGCCGGAAGGCCAGATTGGGTAAAGTTGGCACAAAAAGTTGATCACCCTCTGAGCTTGTGGACACTCATTTTGGAAGATGTGTGTGATGTTACAGGCCTTCACGCCTAGTTATCCTTTAGATTGTTATGTATTAATTAATGTCATGTGTCTTTATTATGAGTCAATTAGAATCAACATGTTGTTACGAGTCGTTAATGTCTTTTTAGTGTATTGAATAATTTTGTAATTAGTCCAATTACTAGGACTTATTTACGGTCTGTACCATCTATATAATTCTATTTAAAGACCTCCAGGGTCATGAATGAAGGAATGCAAATATTGAGTCTATTCTTGTCCAATAGCATGAGATTGTGGTAACTCTCTCTCTCTTTCCTATGCACACCCACCTAGGCAGCCACAGTCCTAGCTCGGTAGTATCTTCCCCACCATCATCCCCATCTCCGTCCATCACCGGTGAATTTACCGGTGTGCCACGGCTGAACCTATAACACCAGCTTGAACAAATGAATACTTCAGTCGACTCTACTTGGTTCATTACGTCCCACCATTTGGTATTCATGAAGGCTCTGTTTGTTTGAACGGAATTAGAAATGGATATTGGAATTGAGATCAATTTCAATCATAGCCAATTCTGATATCGTAAAAATTGGGATTACCATAAAATGAATTTGGCGGAATTCTGTATGAATTCCTTCCTCATTTTCTCACAGAACAATGAAATTTGAATGGATTCCTCCAATTCTGGTTCCAAAGACTCAATTCCATCCAAACAAATGGAGCCAAGGGATTTGATGCATTTCTCTATTGTTAGGATTTTGACACCTCAACGCGCTCGGGGCGTTAGGATCGCGCCACGTCTACGATCCATGGGAGGTGTTCATTCCTATTTTGTGGCTTGTCCAGTTTAGGAATAAGATTTGGGTAGTTATTCTCCCTATTAATTGGACCGGATATTATTTTCTTTTTGAGAAGGAGAATTGATTATGAAATCCCCTAATGATGGTGATTTCATATTTTTTGGAATGCTATTTCCAGGCAATTCATGTTGGCCACCCATTTATTTGGGTATTAATTGTGGCCGGTTATCCTATTACTTAATTAGGAGTTATATCCTAAATTTGATGTTTTTTGTCTGTTGCTATTTATATGGGGGGATCTAGCCTTGGCTGAATACATTCCTCCAAGGAGAAAATACCTCCATTCGTCAGAGGGGCGTTCGGCGGCGGCGGTGTTGTTTCCAGGCGGAGGCGATCCAGGCGGACGACTGTCCAGGCGGAGGCGATCCAGGCGGACGACTGTCCAGGCGGAGGTGATCCAGGCGGCGGCGGCAGAAGGTTGATCCCGGCGTGCGGCGGCGGCGGGACTTGGTCCCGGTGGCAGAGCGGCAACGCACGACGGTCGTCCAGCGGAGGCGACGTGGTGGGGTCATCCAGAGCGGCAAGGCGGCGGTGGCAGCAGCGGTTGCAGGCGGCAGCAGTTCGGTTAGTGCCAGGGAGATATCGCCCGGCGATATCTCCGGCGACAGCCTCGGCGATAACTCCAGAAGAAGTTTTGTTCTTGGTTTGTTTTTGAATTATTTCAATTTGTAATCTTGTAACTCCTGATTTATAGTGGATTTGTCCGGCGCGCTCTCCCCGTGGAGTAGGAGTCCCATACTCCGAACCACGTAATCTTTTGTGTCGTCTGTGTATGCTAGAATCTCGTTCCGTTTTATTTTGCGCGATACTGGTTCTTGCTCATTCGTAAAATTCCGTTGCGCTACCGCGGCTTAACTCGATCCGATTTCACAACAATTGGTATCAGAGATAGGTTCCGCGGGGGTGATTGTCTGGACGTTCCGGTTTTCTGATTTGGGTCAACGGTGGGTGACGACATTGGTCCGCTCCCTATCTTCCCAGATCGGTTCCGCGAATATCATCTTGATCGCCCAGTAGCTTTGCGAGCAAGACAATGTCGGCAAAATTCGAGATTTCTAGGTACGACGGCAAGATTGATTTTGGCCTTTGGCAGAAGCGCATAAAGGTCGTTCTCGTCCAGCAAGGTCTTCACATGGCTATCCTCGGCAAGGAGAAGTCCGGGAAGAAGGACCGGCGAAGGAGCACGGTGGTCTGGAGGGAGTTCCGGCCGAGCTTGGCGCGCGCATCTTTGGTTGCTCAGGAGGAGCAACGTTCCGGCGACAGCGCTGTCAGAAATCCGACAGCTCCAGTTTCAGTTTTGTTTTTTGGTTTCCTTTCTCTGTTCGACCCATTGAGGTTTATTGTAATCGGTAACTCCTTTTGGTTATTAGTGGAATTTGTCCGGCGCGCTCTCCCCGTGGAGTAGGAGTCCCATACTCCGAACCACGTAATCTTTTGTGTCGTCTGTGTATGCTAGAATCTCGTTCCGTTTTATTTTGCGCGATACTGGTTCTTGCTCATTCGTAAAATTTCGTTGCGCTACCGCGGCTTAACTCGATCCGATTTCACAACACTCTATCACATCACATCCCTATCCTAAATTGCCATGCATTCTAGGGCTACAAGTGGCATTAACTTATTATCTCACATGATAGTTAGAAGAATATAGCTATGATGTTATTACTTGACTTTAAAGCATTCAATAAAATAGCAGGTTGTTTGAGTGGAACATTGATTAGTTAATGCAGACTTCCCCTTACCTTTAGCGAAGGCTTCTAACTGTGCTTTTCGTTGCTTGTAGATAGAAAAATGTTTTGAAAATAATGATTTTATTTTCACTGCTTTTGTGTGTGAGAGTGGATCGTTACATTTGAGGTTGCTTTGAGAGGGAGAAGCCTAGATTCAATGTTGATATCTAACTGCACCAAATCAAATACTACTTTTAGCAAATTTGATAGTTTCTGAAAGCATGTTTTCTAGCTTCAGGCATCCAAAAAGAGGCCTAATGATGGTTAAAATTCAAGGTGTTTGAATGACTTAATAAAGAGTTATATTATGCTATTCTTGAGATGAATGAAATTTCTGGTTGAATATTTAGTCCCATGTTCTTTGCGTACTTTACTAGAACTTGGGTCCCGCCGCCCACAACCAGTTGATTTTAGGTTTAATGTTTAGTTTCTAACATGATATCGAAGCTATCCATGGCGCACACCCTCGTTCTCTAATGCACTTCACAGAGCGGGTTAGAAGAGGACGGGTTAGAATTTTGTCCTTAATTGAGAATCTCATGTTACCTCGGATACGTTATTAGGCCTTGGCTCTCTCTACCGACAACCAATTGATTTACAGTCGGATGCTTGAGTTCTAACTGTTTCATCATTCAACAGGTATTATCACAATATTACTTCAAATACTTTGGTCATTCTAGAGGCCATGGCAAAACATGGTGTTAAAACCCTGATCTACTCTAGCACATGTGCCACTTATGGGGAGCCTGAGAAAATGCCCATAACTGAAGAAACTCCTCAGGTTAATAATCTGTTTTTAATGAATCTAATACTTACTCTCACATTGGTAAATTTTTCTGTTTTTAATCGCGCAGTCACCAATTAACCCGTATGGGAAAGCCAAGAAAATGGCGGAGGATATCATCCTCGATTTTGCTAAGACTACAGACTTGGCTGTGATGATTCTAAGGTTGATTTCTTCTGAATTAAATCTACCACATATGAAGGTTTATTTCATTTTCCCCCTTGATTTCACGATTATCAGATACTTCAACGTCATTGGATCTGATCCAGAAGGAAGGCTAGGTGAAGCTCCCAGACCCGAGCTGCGGGAGCAGGGACGGATATCTGGTGCATGCTTCGATGCAGCCCGGGGAATCATTTCAGGACTGAAGGTAAAGAAAGAGCTATTGCTTGACCTTACTTCCAATAGGAATTCAAATTCGATGTATTTTCTTCAAATGCGCAGGTTAAAGGAACAGATTACTCGACTCGAGATGGCACATGTATACGAGACTATATTGATGTCACCGACCTTGTGGATGCGCATGTTAAAGCTCTAGGCAAGGCAAGACCTAAAAGCGTTGGAATCTACAATGTTGGAACCGGAAAAGGTTAGCGAAAATCTTCAAGCTCTGGCCAGTAGCGTTCTTAAATGTTTCAAAGATCGGTTCATGTTTACAAATTGGCTAGCTCAATCCTATACGGGTTCGTTCGAGAACTGACTCATTAGATATGGTCTGTTCTTGATTAGAGACAAAAATGATTTTCATCTTCTTTTTAAGTATAATCTAAGCACAACACACTTGTCTCCATACATGCTTGCATGAATGCAAAGATAAATTTGTACAAAGACATATATGAATGTATATGTGCATGCAAGTATGCAATCTCGAGCCACCTTAGCCAGAATGAATCTATTATAGACAAAGAGAATAATTGCATTCCAAATGAAAATCGTAGGATACAAATCACGACGGATTTTCGTGCCTAACTCCAGGAGGTTGGTTCCTCCTTGAAGCCCCTCTCTCAATGAGAGATGCCAAAGCCTAATAATAAAAAAGATAGCCCTCCTTACGTAGAGAGCCAACTCACTTCCGCGTGAGCGTAACAGAATCTAGGCTTGACTCAATGCAAGTTGTATTTGTTTGCTTAAATCTAATAAGGCAAGATTTGATCGAGTTTTCAAATACTTCTCGACGTGCGGTAGTTTTCTGGTGTCTAAAAGGATTCATATGAATTGTGTTTATCAGGTCGATCGGTGAAGGAATTTGTGGAAGCATGCAAGAAAGCAACTGGGGTGGAGATCAAGGTGGATTATCTGGGAAGAAGACCCGGGGATTACGCTGAAGTCTACAGCGATCCTTCGAAGATCAAACGAGAACTTAACTGGACAGCCAAGTATACCGATCTGGAGAAGAGCCTCGGGATTGCTTGGACGTGGCAGAAATCACATAGAAATGGCTACGACACGGCCTCGCCCATCTCCTCTTAGTTAATCTCCAGCAGAGATAGAACATATATGCTATCTGTAGCTTTTGACAATCATTTTACTTGAAGCAGACCCTGGGATTGGGCATTTATAGGAGACAGGTCTTTCATTTGAGGATTTGGGGTATAGATCAGGCTGAGCTCTTTTGTTAATATTTTTGGTGGTCACATTTGGTGGCTTGTGAGTTAGAAAATATTAGGGGTGCAGCTCGGGTTGGTTCGGATTAGTTCCACTCAAAACCAAAAACTGATTCATATAAGTTTGGTTTCAATTTTTCAGATCCGGAACCAACCCATGTACTCGTAACCTAGAATCATACCTGGACCAAAAAATTTGATTTGATTTCGATTTGGTTCTTGGTTATACCCGTCGTCTCACTTTGCATTGATCATTACTCATATTACGTAGAGTGGTAGGGCAAGTTGCAAGTAAATAGTAATGATAAAACTGTTTCTAAATATTAGCGCAACGAATTTTATTTTATATTCTTCACATTAATTATATGAATAACATAAATTTCATATAATAGTAAATTAGTGTTTACTATTGTTAATCTGAATTAAATTTAACATCAATTTTCAAATTTTTTGAGAAAAGAATATTAATTTTGATGTCTTATGAATTTTAAATAAGATGATAATAATCACATTAAGTATTAACTATTCATTATTAAGATTAAATATTAAATGCTACCTAAATAACTAATTAAATCCCAATTACTTACGTATAATTTGATTCCTGGGTCAGTTCTCGGGTACCTGACCCCAAGAACCAAGAACATACTCAAATGGTCGGTTTCGTTTTTTTTTTTTTGGAATCAGAACCGAATCGGAACCACTAGAACCAACCCAAATTGATCGATTTGATTCTGGGTCGATCTCTCGTTTTTTGCAACTCCTAGACAGTATACTTCTGAAATGAAGATTATATGTGAGATGGACTTTTCTACTCTTATTTTTCACCTGATTTTTTTTTTGCGTTTCTAGTTGCCCGTTTAGTAATCAAAAGGGCGCAATTATCAGTGCGTCAACTAGAAAAGCTATAAAAAGGCCTCCAGACTTTCATTTGCAAGGACAGAGAAAAAAAGGAGAAGAGAGAGCTCTGAGATTTTCCGACGAATACTTGACTCTCCTTCATCACCCTGCTCAGCATGCGCTCCAAGCCTCCACTTGTAATTTTTCCACTCCGCCTGCTCCCGCGAGTATAACCCAAGACTTAGCTTTTTCTCATGAGACTTGTAAAGGAGCGGTGACCTGTCACCCTCCTAAAATTCTAACGCCTATATACTGATATACTCCGATACAACTAGTGGATTTCTTCAGAACTGGGCATGCCCCGTGGTTTTTTTCCTTTCTGGGTTTTTCACGTGAAAATCTTGTCATCTGCTATTGGTTCTCAATTTTGACTGTTTGCGCGTTTGGCTCACTCTCGAGCTAAGACGGGTTGATTCTTCTGGTCCGTGGGAGTGCTAAGCGACCCGCAACATATATAATTAAAGATGAATGACAAAGAACGATTGTTAGCCCCCCGACATGACTACCCTCGGGGGGCTGTGAGCGGCAAGAGTGTCGTTGCGTCTTGTCACGGTCGGGGCGCTGTCGCGGCTGCACGAGGGGCCCCCCGTGCTCTGCAGGCCACTGTTCAACATGTTTCGTTATATTATAATATATATAACAGAGAGGCGTCGATGACTTGAGAGAAAGACATTGACTTGGGAGAGAGAGAGAGAGAAAGGCGTAGACATTGACTTTCACTTAGATGTATGAATTGCGTTGGCTGGAAAATCATGAGAGCTTGAGTTATTGGATGCACTTCCTAAGGTCTTGGAGGAGGGAGAAGACTGCCATGAAAGAGTCAGGGCATGCATGCAGCTGGAACATTAAGGAAGAAGATGCAGCAAGCAGGTAATTAGAAGTACTCCGGCCACTTTCCCCTCTCTTCTCCCAGCCTCTGTAATTAAATTTCATTCTGGAAACTTAAATCTCAGAGCTGATTACTAATCTCCAACTTTTTAAGCTTGTTTTTTTGTTAACGGAGGGCTGGGATTTGCCGAAATCAGGATTGGAAGATAATAAATTATTAACCCCCCTATGTATATATTGTTTCCATTCAATCTCTTTATTAACTTCACAATTATATTAACATTTTCCCTCTCTTAAATATCACAGAGAATATTTAATTTTTATTATGAATGATATTTGATGGGTTCCCCAAAATAGTTCGGTCAAACCAGAGAGTTTTTGTCGCGATCTCGATCATCTTGCCGATACAATTCTAACGGGTTTATTCTCGCTCAATTCCGACTCCACTTTGATCTTCCAAACGGACACCGGAGCACACATGCGCGCGTACAAGCGAGCCACCCTCCCCCAATCATGGGGAAGAGAGTAACCACACCCATATATATTATGGGGGTGCGGGTAACCGCCTCCCATGAACTGGGAGGCAGCATCGCCGGCCGCGCGACACCTGCTGCGTCCGTCGCTCACCCCGGCGTTGCCGGCCTCGCCGCGCTCACCACCATGTCGTTAGTCTCGCCGCGCTCACCACCATGCCGTCAGCCTCACTGCGGTTATCGCACACCGTCACGCTCATCGCCCGCGATCACGCTCATCGCTTGCCGCCACGCTCATCGCCCGCCGCCGTCGCCTCCCGACTATGTGGTGCGAATAGTAAAATCCCTCACCATGGTGTGTGGATCGTAAAATCTCCCATCATGGGGGTGTGAATAGTAAAATCCCTCACCATGGGGGTGCGGATAGTAAATCCTCCATCATTGGGGGTGTGGGTTGTTAAATCCCCCACCTTAGGGTAATCCTCCATTATGGAGGTGCGCATAGTAAAATATCCTATCATGGGGGTGCAGATAGTCAAATCCCGTATTATCTGGGTGCGCATAGCAAAATCCTCCATCATGAAGGTACACAGCAAAATTCCACATAATAGGGGTGCGGATAGTCAAATCCCCATCATGTGGGTGCATATAGTAAAACTTTATATTATTGGTGTGCGGATATCCCCACCACCTAGCAACATAATTACCAAAATGCCCCACTCATAAGCTATAAAAGGGACTATGAACCCTCGTTTGAAAGGACATTGCCTTCTACGCCCGCGAGCTTCAGTGTCTTCCTTCGAAGTTCTCCCTGAGTTCTCCTTCGCCGCTTGAAGATCTTTTCGAAAATCTCTTTCGACGCTTGAAGATCCCTTCGAAGATCTCCTTCGTCGCTCGAAGATCTCCTTCGGAGCTTGAAGATCCCTTCAAAAATCTCCTTCGGTGCTCGAAGATCTCCTTTAGAGTTCGAGAACCTCCTTTAGAGTTCAAAGATCCCTTGAAGATTGCTCATACACCTCCTTCATAGTTCGAAGATTATTTGAACTGTGCTTGAAGTTCTCCTTCATATTCGAAGATCCTTTGAAGAATGCTCGAAGGCCTCGTTCATATTTCGAAGATCCTTTGAAGTTTGCTCGAAGATCTCCTTCAGCTTTTGAAGATTCCTTCGAAGCCTCGAAGATCTCCTTCACTCCTCAAATGTCCCCTCGAAGACAGCTCGAAGACAGCTCGAAGACCTTATCCAGGCTCCGTCCTTCGAGCCCAGAGCCCCGTTGCCGCATTGATCATTCCAGATTGCTTCTGAGCACGCTTATCATCACTCCACTCCAAGTGATCTCCGCGGTCCAGAAGAATCGGTGTAACGAGCGGTGACCTGTCACCCTTGAGAGATAACTTTTGTAACCCTCCAATATTGAATAGTGGAATTTTGTCGGCACCGATTCGACCCCATGGTTTTTCCCCGTTTCTGGGTTTTTCCACATCAAAAGCTTCTTTATCAGCTGTTGATCTTTTCTGTGACTGTTTACACACTCGGCTCACTCTCAAGTTGAGACGGTTCAATTCGGTCGGTCCATAAGTGCGTCGAGCGACCCGCAACAATATTAGTTATAAAAATATCAAAATAATTTATATGTTTATACAACTTTTACTATACAATAATTATATGTTTATATATCTTATGTCGACCTAAGATACCGATGAGGAGTTTTTCTAATTTTTTTTATTATAAACTCTACCACTCTAGCCATACACCATTCACAATTTTATGTAACAAAAATTAATCGGGGGGGGGGGGGGGGGGGGGGGGGGGGGGGGGGCCTAGATAATTATCTAACATTATAGAAATATATATAAAAATATAACTATAACTATATATATACATAATCTAATAATGGCAGCCACCTGAGAACTTTACTAATTCATTAAAAAAAATACTTATTTAGCAAGCACATGATCACATGGCCATGATTAATCTTAAAAACACAGTATGTTTAGGTATATTCAATTCATATATATTGTTGCGGTTCACTTAGCGTTCTTTAAGACCGGATGAATCAGACCGTCTTAGTTCGAGAGTAAGCCTAACACGCAAACAGTCAAGAAAATCACAGCGGAACGACAAGATGTTTAACGTGGAAAAACTCGGAAAGGAAAAAATCACAGGATCAATTCGGTGCAGACCAAATCCACTTGTTTGTAGTGAGTTACAAGTGTTAGAATTTTCAGAAGGGTGACAAACCACCGCTCCGTTTATAAGTCTTGAAGGAGAAACAACAAAGTCTTCAGTAGCACTCGTAGGAGCGACTTCTGGAGCAGTCTTTGAAGTGGGCGCTATAGAGAGCAGAGTGAATACTAAGTGGGAGAGCGAGCAGAGCGCCAAGTCTTTGCCGAAAAACTTCAGAGCTATGTCTTTTCTCTTTAGTTGCGTCTCTTCAAATGAAGTTCTGTGAGTCTTTTTATAGTTTTTCTGGAGGAATACCGATAATTGTGTCATCTTGAAATTTGAATTGATGAATGAGGATGTGAGATTCTGGTCACATGTATCACCGATTTTCATTAAGTTGTCCAGGCCATTGGCACGGGGATGATATGCAATTCTCAACGCCCTTTCTTAATCCGAGGGTTTAACGATGTCAATCTTCTTCCTTTATTCTTCAAATTGCTCGTATCGCAATGGCTAGGTAAAGAGGCGTTAGTTATATGCCTCGAATCCTAACTCAAAGATGGCGTTGACGCTGATCTCAACCTACTTTCTGTCACCGCCTCTCTTCTTAATTTAGTGAAAAATTGACAGCTGCCCGTGCACGTAGCACATTTTAGGGTGAACCACGCAAATCTGTGTCTTATGTGTTTTCATTTTATATTTGTTTGATCGCTCTGCTCTCATTTCCGTAATAGGAGGTTTGATACCGGTGTCTCTGAATTCCCCCTTTTCAACCAATTGACGGATAAAGTGTTGCCTCAAATCTATTTTCTTCTTCTGTGGATGAAAAAAATCAATGATTTTGTTCCTTGGATCCCCATGAGATAGGCTTCTTTCCTACAAAGAATATGCACCCACAAATATTGGTTCTATCATCTGTTGAACTATACTGACAACATTTCTATGTATGTTCTACTATTTGCGAGGTAAATCAAAGATCCAACGAGGTTATAGTAGATCTTGCCATTGGCTTTTCATCTTCTTTAATTTTCTCCATTTCTCGTAGGTTGTCATGGGAGTTCCAACTGACTTGCAATCGGTCCTGATAAATTTCTTTAATAGATCATTGATATATTTTTCTTGGTTTATAAAAAAAAACATCTTGTCATTAGGGATGTCAAGAATGAGAGGAAATACTTCATAACTCTTAGGTTTGTCATCTTGTATTCTTAAGCCTTTTGAGATTGATTGTGTTGGTGCCCGAAGATTGTGTCATCCACATATTAGCTTGAGATGATAAAGTCTTCAATGTGATGAATTTGAGGTAGAAGGAGGCTTCACATGAACTTTGGTAGAATCCGTCTTCAATGAGATCGATATGATGCCGCCTATCGATTTTGAATTCTTCCCCCGAGGCCTTCAATTTGTCATGCAAAGGTTCCATAAAATCAATTTTACTTGAAATCCATTATGAATTTTCTGTCATCTTGAGGCCTCATTTGGAGCGATCAAAATACCTCAACTTTTGAAGCATTTAATACCAAAGTTGTATTCAATGTATATGGCTATAATTTGGTGTTAAAAGCATTTTTGTTTAAAGTTTGTATGCATTTCAAAATCAGACCCAATTTTATTAGAATTTTAGCCATAATATTGATTCAAAATCATTATACTTAATTGCTTTGATTATGTCATCATTAGACCACCATGGAGGTTTCCAATTAAGTTGATACCTAAAGCAAAATTGTAGATCATATAATATCTACAACTTTGCCTTTGATGATTTTTTTTTCAATTCAACCTCTTAAGTCTTCAAATTGTAGGTGAAATTCATGAGATAATTGTTAGCTAATTCAAAGTGGCAGCTTTTAAATTCAATTTTCTATCAATTGAAGGATTTGTCAAAGACGACTAAATGTGCTCCTACATCTTCGTCCGCCTCAGCTTAACGCGCAGGGCATAAAAGCTACAACAAGGTTAGCACAACGTAACACCCTCCGCCCGGGAATTCGGAACGGCCGAGGGAAATCTTATGCCCAGAGTAGCCGCCCTGCGATAGTGCTAGTGCATGGACTAACCATACTACATGACGCCTACCCTGTAAGGCAGAAGCATCATTACATCACATAACCAACATATAAGAGATTACCGAAAGAAAGAAACATGAAGTCCACATCACATATATACATAACACAAAGTAAATGTCCACAAAAGATAAAGAGTCCATAGTATATGGGCTAAAACATGCCCTAAAAAACTATCAAATGACTATCAAGTAAAACCCGTCTCTCACAGTATCCTCCTGAGTAAGGATCGGTGTAGTACGAGTCAGAGTCATTGTCTTCGTATCAAGGTTGTCGTGGTGGAGGGGCTCCTAAAAAGTGGTAGCAACAAATCATTAGTCAAACGACTAAGGGGTTTCCTTTCCGCTCCCCCGATGCATCCTAAGCACCGAGCAAAAAGAAGGATAATTGAGCTGAAGTGTTAGCAGAACAACAAGCAGATGATAAGGTATGCTGGTGTTATATATAATCAGTATATGCAAGTATTTTGACGGTATATACGCAATATATATGTGTAAGCGTGAAAAGAATTGCAGAAATAACTAGTGTAGCATGTATTAAATTGAACAGTAATAAATAAAACAAAAATTAACTTAACTTAAAAAAATTCTCATACAATTTATAAGTTAAGGATCTTTTAGAACCTTATCATATAAGAATGTTATACAAACATTTATGATATGTAATATTAAATGCAATGTATAATGTTTGTATGTTGAATTTACTATAGTTCTCAATGTTAGATATATTGTACATCTCTGCTTTTAGTCATGGTGAACATAGTTTAGGTTTACTCCGAGTGTTGTGATTACCCTCTATTGTATATATACACCCTTGTATTAGTGTACTATACATTGATTCTCATTTCCTATCATGGTATCAGAGCTTAACCCTAATTCCCCTTTCCTCTAGTGTTAGCACCAATTACACTTTTGCTCTTTTGAAGTTTTTGTGAATTCAATGAGAATAGTTTTATGGAAAATTATGAAATTAAATGTGGCTCATTATTTCAGTATTTAGAACACCTATGATTATTGATATAATTTTTGGAGGAGAAAAAGTAGGCTTTTATGGCATAAGGATATTTTTGTGAATTCCTTATCTTGTAGCAAATATGCATAAAATCCACTGAGAAAATTATGAGATTCTGAATAGGCCCTTTTTAGATCATTATAACTACCTAGTAATTTTCCTGTGATTTATAGTTTCATATAAATGGTAGTTGTAGTGTAAACCCTTATTGGCACACCAATTGTATTAAATGGTAAATATGGATAAATACTCCTTGGAATATTATGAAACTTAGGCACTGAAGTTTTTAGGTCAATATGGTACTACTGTAATTTTATCAGAATTTATTGTGACCTGTAGATGGTAGATGTAGTGTAAACCCTTTTTGGCACACCAATTGTATTAAATGGTAAATATGGATAAATACAATGGTAAATATGCCATAAAAGCCTACTTTTTCTCCTCCAAAAATTCTACCAATAATCATAGGTGTTCTAAATACTGAAATAATGAGCCACATTTAATTTCATAATTTTCCATAAAACTATTCTCATTGAATTCACAAAAACTTCAAAAGGGCAAAAGTGTAATTGGTGCTAACACTAGTATGAAATAAATTTCATAAATTCCCAATAATTCACCAGAGGTCTAACTCAACATTATAGACCTATGACCAGAGACCTAGAATTTTCTAGATTCAATTACCCATTTTTATTTCATTAATTTGAAAGGAGCTAATTTTGAATTAAAACATAAAACACTAAAATTTTAACTCCAAAAATCCTACAACTTCAGAGGATGATGTATTCCATCCACACCAACTCATAACCAGAGTTTCAAGGGCATCTAACGGGGGAAAATGGACCAAAATCACCCTTTTCCCATTTTTGCTAGATGCAACCCAATTTTCCCTACACCCCTTCAATGTAAATGTTGGATTCACCAATCATGCATGGATCCAATTGGTCCCAAATTTTAACCATAGTTTACTATTGTCTAAATGAAGGTGACACCCAAGTTTGAGGTCATTTGGAGTTATATAACTCTAATTAATTCATTTATTTAATTTTCCAAGTTTTGAACAAAACTATAGAAAAATTGTCTCCATAAATTCTGATATTTAAACCTAAGCTAGGTATAAGGCACATGCATGCATGGTCAAAATCCCAAGTCCATCAGACTTATATTTTAGAGTGTGCACACTAATTAATTTCTGGTTTATGTTTTGACCAGCCTCACTAAAATGAGTGTTGTGGGTCCTACAGTGATCCAAATGACCTGATTTAAATTTCAGATGAAAGTAGACATCAAGGCCTACAAAAGCTATATCAGGCAATTTGTCCTAAAAAGGACTCTAAGGGCCTCAAAACCCAGCATGAAAATGCATAAGAAAGTGTGACAGAATATTTTCATTACATTAATTGGTCTGCAATTATCTGATCAATCAGATCAGACGGCTGCCAGTCATCTTCCTCCTCTAGACAATGGCTAGGATATACCCGACCTGGAGCAACTTAGATCTCCATTTCCCATCCATCCAGCCACCTCCCTGGTCGTCCACCGCCACCAACACCTCCGTTGAGGTGGTGGTTATCGACAGGCGGTGGTTTGGCCGCCGGAGGTGGTGTTTTCCGGCGAACCCAACACCATGGATATTCCAAAATTCTCCATTTTTCTCACCATGGATCGGGCTCAATTGAGCCCGATGTCTCTCCTAATAGATCTAGGATGCTAGCACAAGGGGAGGGGGGAGAAACCGGACCTTAGTGGGGCTTGGCGGCGGCGGCTGTTGACCATGAACCTTCTCTCCTCTGGCGACCCTTGCTATTTCCTCCATTCTCAGCCGATTCCTTCGATCCAGGGTAGCAGATCAACTCTTCTAGGCCCTTTGAAGCTGATGGTGTCGTCGAAATGGAGTGTCGAGGGCTCTATGTGGAGCTGTCATTAGGAGGAGCTCGGCCACACCTTGGATGTTCCTCCTAGCTGCCAAGTGGCACTGCTACAACCCAAATTCGGCCATGAACTGCTGTGGGGGCTCAGATCTAACCTTGGGCAGAGGAATGGAGGGCCACATGGCCTCCATTCCCAAATTTCCTCTTGTCCTTAATGGAGGAAGGGGGAATTTCCAATTTTGCCCCCATGCATAGGCATGTTGAAATAAGTGGGCAAAGTAGGTCATTATGCATTGTGGGCTTAAGAATGGGCCTTGGTTGAGGCTTTAATCCATTTGCATTTGGTTTGAATCCAATTTAAGCCCAATTTAGGTATAATTGACCCTATGTTGACTTTTGGGTTGACTTGGTCAATTGGGTGTGTTGACTGGTCCAAGATGTTGACATTGAGTCCAATGACACTACCCAAGGTTTGTTGCGTCATGGTGAAGGCCTACTTGAGTCAGTTTGGCCAATATGTGTGATTTTGACCAAAATTGGGGAAACATTGACTTTGGTCAATTTGGTCAAATTGTTGACCCCATGATGAGGCTTTTGGGTCCACAGGGTTCCTTTAAGTGTTAATAATCCATTGGTGGAATCAATTTGTAGGTGTGAGTTCATGTTGAGCTAGTTTGACTTAGGTTGACTTGAGTCCTATATGAGATCACATGTGAGTTCACCTAACCCTATGTGTCCTAAGGTTGCAACCTAGCACAAACTCACAACACTCACCACTGGTCTCACCCTAATTGAAGTTAAGGGGTCTAGAAGTTCTGAGGATATTACAAATCCCAATAAACAAAAGAATAATTTCGTCCTCGAAATTCAAGTTCGGGTCTACAGGGTTCCACTTGTGGAGGTAGTATGAGGGTTGTTCAGTCATTAAACCTGACACCATTTCCAGGGGTTTATATTGACATCAAAAGACTATATGCAGATTTCTAGAACATTCCCGTATTAATATCCCAAAGTGTCTACTTCTCAAATTACAGTCCATGGTATGTATATTCTATATTATCACCCCAACTCTTCATTGTGAATGAAGCATGAGGTTTACTCGGAGATTGAATATAATAAAATTCCCAGAGCTTGCCACTGATATAAAAGATCATACATCAGCAGTTCATGATATTTCAGTGTCAATCATTCAGGAAAATAATTTCTCAAGTTGTAATCTCACATTGTACTTGTGAAGGAAGCCTGTTATTTATTCAAGGATTAATTCTAAAAAAATTCTTGAGCTTCCTATTGATATGAGCAGTCCATGTGCAATTTCTATGACAATCCAATAACTATATATCATGGTATAAATTTCTACGTTTAAGTCGACACATGCCTCAATAATCTAGCTATAAGTATGAACTTATTTATGGTGAAACTTTCACTTATGTGCACATGTAGTAATCTTTCCTGAATCCTTTCATACAGTTCATCATCGACCAATACGTATGAGTCAATAAATCACCAAGTTCATTATACTCGTGAGATTATCACTACTATGTATAAATCATAATCCAACCTCTAAAGTTATGATTTAGTGAGAGGTCGTATTTCCCAATATCACGTATTACTCTCCAAACCATACATCATTCTTGGGGATTATAATGACATTTGTCCTTCAATTCCCAGGCTCGTCAAGCCATGAGTAAAAAAAATCATAAGTACTCTCTTATTTACTTAACCCATAGGTATAATTTCAACGATCTAATATGGTGGCATTGCTTATTTATGTCATTCAAAAGTTCATAGTTGATAATTATGATTCGTGACTTGGTTATACCCAAATATCGTTGGTAGCAATGATAATCAATTCCCGTGTTTATCACTCACAATCCCCAACCTCTTGACATGTGGCAAACATGGTTACCCTTTTATTTAGGATCAAACTAGTAGAGTTAAGTCATATCATCTTAACAGTTAAGCGCAATCATTCATCTTTTCAAGATCTTCGGTTATGCGTCAACTATCTCCCAAGGCATATGGATATTGGTCATGATATAATTATTCGAAAATGAAAAGAGGGGCTTGATTTTTCAATAATTGTATGTACCTTATCTTCGAACGCCCTGAAATTCAAGAAATTCCAATTGTAATTCTATCACGCAGGAATCTAATTCCAGTCCTCATAGCTCATAAGGTGATTTGTTTGTCTCCAGAAACTAGTTTGGCCATCCTATGTTTCATTCGATTCGACTGAATTCAGATATTTGATCATCCAACGATATTTGCACCGTTTGCACCGAATATAACTGAATCATCGTCTCCGAGTTGGGGAGGAAGATCTAAGGTACCACACTTGCATGTGGTTGTTTACATTTGTTCACCTCTTAAGATCATGAGGAACTATTGTTCGTTCTATTCTTATCCAGTCCATATCCGACTTAAACCTGCGCTGAGTCCATAATTCATGTCGGTTCTCTCTTGCGCTTTTCAAGAGTTTTATTCGTCAAATCTTTAGGCGACATTAAATTCATTAATCGTGTGTTACGACAATTGAGTTGAGATGGTAGAGGGTCTATGAATATGCTGTCGAGGCAATAATTATCACACCACCTTAATTGTGTGTAGAACTCTTTCCACAATCAGTGCTATCTCAAGCTTAGGTCTTTTAAAGTGATTTCACAATTTTCTTTTGAATTTGCAAGTGATTCACACCATGACTTGTATTAAGGAAGGCACAACCGGTCCTTTGGTTGTGTACTAAGCAGCTATCTACGACATTATGTTCGGACTTTGGAGATTCTCTCAAACTCTTATACTGTTTTCCTTGTTCTCAAGAGTCGAATGCAAAGAATTTTCTAGGCGACCTGATCTATAACTTCAAAGACTTCATTTACTATTTTCTTTGTTTACTTATCTGCATAACCTTAGAGCATTAAGGGGGTGAATAATCATTCTTGAAAGGCTCTATGCTCTTATTCCGATTGTGTATTCATATCAGCCTCGTCATAGTATTAATAATTCTCCTTTCTTAAGACGAAGGAATTCTTCAAGGGTCTTGACTTCTAGGAAGGGTTGGTCATTAGACCGATTATGCATACTTCAAAATCTCTTCTTAAGTCAAGTAAAGTTGAATACTTCAAGATTGCTTATGTTTTTGACGAACATTTCCAAAATAAGGTCTAGGGAACTCGAGTTGGTATCTAATTGGCCCCAATAAACAAAAGGGATTAGCCCCTGTACACTTCGGGCTAAGATCCTGATATCATTATGATCTATTGTCCTAGGTATTCATTCACTCCTTAGGGCATACAACTCTAGACTTGGAGCTTCCCTTATCAAAGGATTCTGTTGGTTTTGTGAATCACCTTATCAAAAAATTAATTGTATTAGTTCAGAGTTTTCTTACTAAAAGACTTAGTGTATTGGTTCTAAGAGTCTCGTTATCAAAAGACTCAACATTGTTTAGTGGAATATCTACCAAGGGGTAGAAGAGAGGACACACTCAATATTGTGGGGAATCTCTATAATTTTTTTGTTTTTTCTGGTTGCATATCTTTTTTTATTTCTTTGCTTTTATTGTTCTTAACTTAATTAACTGTGGCATGTATTGTGATTGATTTTGAGATTGAACTTTTAAATCTCTATTCACCCCCTCTAGAGTAATTCTTAATAACTCTCCCTCACTTTCATCTTTGTTGAAAAAAATTGTTCGTATTTTTTTAGGCCTTGAATTTTTGTAGGTCGTTGTTGACTTTTGAAGTTGGTTTTATCATATTCTGGTTTTCTTATTCAAAATGTATTTGGACTGAAGTGCTTGTTCTGTTCCATAAGTTGTTCTAACTTTTTATCATGTCTTCGTGAGCTTGGAGTGATCCCTTTATCTCCACTACACTTAGTGTTGTGAGATCTTTGGCTTGTTCAATATAACAACCATCATATAATCAAATTTGGGTGATAAACTTCTTAGAATCTTGGGAGAAATCTTCTTTTCTATTATTTTAACCCCAAGCTTCTAATTTGATCTATTATGTTTGTGATTCTTGAGAAGGTGATAAGTTTCTTAAAATCTTGGGGACAATCTTCTTTTCTATTATTTTATCTCAAGCTTCTAATTTGATCTATTATGTTTGTGATTCTTGAAAAGAACGATTGAATAAATTCACCTTCTTTCATTTGATGTGTCAAACTCTCTCCAAGCGATTGAAGTCGGTAGTGGTCAATTTGTCGTCGTCTTTGAACAAAGTGATAAGTATTTCATAGGCCTTTTTTAAAGTGGTTGCTCCCATTATTCTGAAAAAGATAATTTTATCGATGACTTACTGGATAAATAACAGAGAAATTGCATCTTTTTTCTACAAGCTGTTTCATTGCTTCAACACTCTAGGTTTTAATTGGGGAAGCTGCAGTGGGTTGCTTATAGCCTGATAGCATCATGCCCCATAGACCATGAGAAATGAATAGGGTTCTCATATGCATGCTCCAAAATAAATGGGCCTCTCCACTACTACTCCATTTGGGGAGTAGTTTAGGGGTTGGGATCCACTTGAGGATACCATATGATGAATGGGGCATATTCTTCCTTTTAAGATATTAACGGGGGCCCTCTTATAACTCTAATACCGCTGTAGGATTTATTTAAATGAAGAATATGTTTGTAGGTAGAGAAAGGAGAATGAAGAGCAAAAGGAAACACAAGTTTTTTTAGATTCATGATGTTTTTTCCTTAACTATTACTCTATCTATAGAGGATATACAAGCTTCTAGAGAGATCTTACATGAAAGCTTACCTTCTAACAGTAGCTATTTTTTCGTTAATTTCTTGAAGTATGTACGTTCCAATGAGACGTACCCATTGCCTTGCCAAATTTCATCACCCACCTTCAGAAATTAACACTACCACTCCTTAATTGCTAATTCCACTTTGATTCTTAAACAAGTATACACATTAACTATCACCTTCACTTTGATTCTTTTGAAAACTTTACTCCGAGATACATTTCCAAGAATATGAGATCAAACAATCCCCTCTCAAAGGAACACATACATCAACAACAACCTTTAGCTTCTCCTCTGAAGAAATTTAGTTTAATTTTTTTCATCATTTACTTATTTTCTAAGATTTTATCTCAAAAATACTTATATATTGATTTAACACTAGATTTCTCTTCCAACATACAAGTGCAGATCCATGAATTTTAACAAGAGGGGGCCAAAGAACATATCAATTTTTTTTTGAATGTTTCCATCTTATCCGAGCCGTTTCTCCCTCATCCGACCACTATTTTTGACCTATAAACAATCAAACTTCATTGTCTTGACGAGAGGAATCCAAATCTACTAACTTTTTTGTATTCATATAATCAGATCCATATAATTTTAAGATCTTGTATACCAATTTACATGTATCAAAGAACTAATGCTTTCACCCTATCCTCCTCATCAAAACAGATATCTCCTCTTTCTTCCTCCTTCATCTTCCTCTACCTTCTCTTCTCGGATACATTTCTAAGGATATGTGATCAAATTAATTAACACTCCCCCTCTCTAAAGAACACATACATCAACAAAAAATTTTAGTTCCTCCTTTGAAGAAATTTAATTTTTTTCATCCTCTACTTTTTTTTGTCTAAAATTTTATCTAAAAAATAGTTACTATTTATTGCAAAAATAGTATTCATGCTCTAAAATTATATATATATATATATATAAATAAAATAAAACAGGGGTAGTTGTGGATCTGTATGCAGCGCCTTTGTTTTCTCGATTTATTCTTCCTGCTCGGCAAAAATGGATATAATTGTAATTCTATAGATGGAAATCTCACCGGTTTAATCGGAGAAAGCGCGGCGATTGAAATATTTCAGGCGACGGCGGCGCTGGAGAACACCAGCAGCATCATGAGACCTTTGAGCGACACAGCCAGTAGCAGCATGGCGACAGCCGCCCGCCTCAGACTAGGCCCGTTGAGTGAGGCGATCAGCGGCGGCGGTCGGCGGACGAAAATTCGAACGAGGGAGATATGAAAGAGGAGGAGGTTGAGGATGAAGCAGGCGGCCACGGCGGAGACGTAGGCTCTGGAGACGAAAAACAAGATGCCGTCTTTCGAATTGTACTTGTCGGCGGCAAAGTGGAAAGCGGAGGAGTCGCCGGCGTTCAAAAAAAGAAAGGACATGGTCGCCGCCGCCTGCCAGAGGTGGGAGCAGTAGTTCTCCATTTCGAGGGAAGAAGGAAGAGGTGGGGGGATGATGAGACCTACGTTAACGCCTCTCGATTTGGTCAGCATTTTATAGCTACGGAGCAAGGTTGCCGGGTTGCCAAGGTTGATGGCGAGGAGGCGGTTGACGGAACTAGGAGTGCTGCCGTCATAGAATCCGTTAGAATTCTTCAAGTTACCGTTACCGTTACCGTCCAAATGTTATCCAGAACTGCTGTGGAAAATCCCAGAGAGAGTCAGAGAGAGATGACGACACCACACGGCGTGTTCCAATACTTTATAGTTTTCCTTTCACACTCCCTGCAAAAAAATTGAGATGCATCAAATATGCATGGGATTTGATGTTGTTTTTAAGGTCAAGATGGTGCCCGCACCGCACTGTATCGTATCCAAAATATTTTCTGCAGCCCTTGTGTTAGATATTTTGATTATATTTTCAAAATATATATCTAATTATTTTCTCTTTAGAAATAAAAATAATAAAATTATATATTTAATAGAATTTCTCGTTATGAAAAATAACTATTTAGAAAAACTATGGAATAAAATGCTATAAAACATAAAGTTAGAAATCGAGCCTGGGTAAGACGTTTGATCACTGCCCTAAAGAAGTTGCACCACCCTCCGGCAGAGCTTTCAACCGATGCTCACTTCTCCAAGGTACAACACCCGGCTAGATCCCGAAACTCCGATGTGCGCGGACACCGAAGAAGCACAGAGCACCCGAACTTCCACTGGATGAAGCAAACATATAATAGCAAGAAAATATAGTGGGAGATAAGAGAGTTTTTGGAAAAGATGAGAAAATATTGTATGTTTGTCTCATATTTTGAGAGTTATTTATAGGCTCAAATTCTATTTCATAATTTATTAAAATATTTAATACATTTAATTGTAATAATTAATATTAATTATATCATACATTTAATTGTAATATTTAATACGTTGGCAATAACTTTATATTATAACATTAATATATATGATATAATTAATATTAATTATTACAATTAAATGTATTAAATATTTTAATAAATTATGAAATAGAATTTGAGCCTATAAATAACTCTCAAAATATGAGACAAACATACAATATTTTCTCATCTTTTCCAAAAACTCTCTTATCTCCCACTATATTTTCTTGCTATTATATGTTTGCTTCATCCAGTGGAAGTTCGGGTGCTTTGTGCTTCTTCGGTGTCCGCGCACATCGGAGTTTCGGAATCTAGCCGGGTGTTGTACCTTGGAGAAGTGAGCATCGGTTGAAAGCCCTGCCGGAGGGTGGTGCAACTTCTTTAGGGCAGTGATCACACGCCTTACCCAGGCTCGATTTCTAACTTTATGTTTTATAGCATTTTATTCCATAGTTTTTCTAAATAGTTATTTTTCATAACGTGAAATTCTATTAAATATTTAATTTTATTATTTTTATTCCTAAAGGGAAAATAATTAGATATATATTTTGAAAATATAATCAAAATATCTAACAATCTAAAGAAGTTGATTTCCACATCAAATTGGGTGCATTCCGAGAATAATAAATAAATAAATAAATAATTTTTAGAATAAAGAAAATATAATTGTCTTTATTTTTGTGTGTTGTGATTTATTTTATTTTATTTTAAATTACAGCTTTACTATGACATCTCGCAATTCCGATGATTCTGCGGGGATCAAACCTGAAAAGTTTAACGGAATTGGATTCCGCCGATGGCAAGCGCAAGTAGAATATTGGTTAAATACTCTTGGATTATTGTCCGCTATTTTTGAATCTACACCATTAGAACAACCCGAAAATACAAATACTAATGGAAATACAAACACGATAGCTACTTCAATTCCATCGCCATCTATTTCTAGTACCAACACCACAAGAACATATGTTAGGCGTATTCCTCATAGAGATCCGGTGGATATAGAATATCATTGCAGGAATCGTATACTAAGTGCTTTATCGGATAGCTTATACGACGTTTTCCTTCAATACCGCACTTCAAAAGATTTGTGGAACGCACTCGAGGCACGCTACAACCTTGATAATGCGGGTATAGAACGCTACAACGTTTCTAATCTCCACAAATTTAAACTAGATTCTTCCAAACACATTAACCCCAACTCCATCAATTAGATGAAATGTTAGCCAAAATCCGAGCCGATGGTTCAATTCTTTCCGAAAATTATTTGGTAGCATGTCTAATAGATTCCTTGCCCGATTCTTGGTCCGCCTTTAATATTAGACTTAGACATGATCAAGCCAATTTGACTTATGTTCAAGTCCAAAATGTCATCCGCATAGAGGAAGAACATAAAAATAATTATTCCAAAACTCCCAAGGATCATGCTCCAAAAGTGAATTTAACCGAATCCAATCCAAACTCGTCGTCCCATCATCGCCTTAAATCAAAGGGGAAGAATCATAAGAAGTCTTTCCATCCGGGTTCCCAAAACCCAAAACACCACCACAATTTCAAATCGGGTCGTCACAAGTCAAATTTTGGAAAAGATAAATGATGTTTTGTTTGCGGCCATACAAATCATATGTCCACCAATTGCTTCTATAAGAAGACAGGACCGGTGACTAGCAAGCCTAATACCGTGAAGCCACAAGCCAACATGATCCAAGCTCCAAGTCAAACCATCTTCAGGTTAGACCATTCACCTTGTCTTCTTTTCACTAGTTCTTCAGATTGGTGGTTTGATTCCGGAGCAAATGTTCATACATGTTTTGATCGCTCATGTTTTACCACCTTTCAGGACGTCAGTGGAGGAAGCGTGATTCTAGGAGACGCATCTACCACTCAAATTCATGGACGTGGGCGAGTGGACCTTAGGATGACTTCTGAGAAAATTTTAATTTTAAATGATGTATTATTTGTTCCAAATGTACGGAAAAATTTGGTTAGTGGATCGTTGTTGGTGAAAAAAAGTTACAAAATTATTTTGGAATCAAATAAAATTGTTTTGACTCTCAATAATGTTTTTATTGGAAAAGGATATGTCTCGGATGGTTTATTTAAATTAAATGTTATGAATTTTGAAGTTAATCAAATTAGTTCTTCTATTTTGATATCTAGCAATGTGTGGCATGCTAGGTTAGGACATGTAAATTCCGAATCAATGAAAAGAATGATAAACTTAGATTTATTACCCAAGATAGATGTATTGCCTAGTTCTAGATGCGAGATCTGTGTTCAATCTAAATTTACGAGAAAACCTTTTAAGACCGTAGATAGAACTTCTACACCATTGCAATTAATTCATTCTGACGTTTGTGACTCAAATCGTCAACCTACTAGAGGTGGAAATAAGTATTTTGTAACCTTCATAGATGATTTTACAAAATATTGTTACATTTACTTATTAAAAACAAAAGATGAAGTTTTTACCTATTTTAAAATTTTTAAAGCAGAAGTAGAAAATCAAATAGGTTCCACCATCAAAACTCTTAGATCCGATCGAGGTGGAGAATATACTTCTCATGATCTAACCCAATTCTGCCAAGAACATGGGATTGTTCATCAAGTTACCGCTCCTTATTCACCTCAATCAAATGGAGTAGCGGAGCGTAAAAACCGAACCCTTATGAATATGGTCAATGCTATGCTAGGAGAGTCCAGTGCACCAGAAAATTTATGGGGAGAAGCTCTACTAACTTCATGTTATGTTTTAAATAGGATTCCTTCAAAATTTAGTGATAAAACCCCTTTCGAACTCTTTAAGTCTAGAAAACCGAACCTTCAAATTCTTAAAGTGTGGGGGTGTTTAGCTAAAGTTTCTATTCCCGAACCTAAAAGAAAGAAGATTGGTCCCAAGACAATTGATTCTATCTTTATAGGTTATGCCTCCGATAGTAGTGCAAACAGATTTCTCATTACTAATTCCCAAGTTAATGAGATTTCTAATAACACTATTTTAGAAGCCCGTGATGCGGTGTATTTTGAAGATAAATTTCCATTCAAAGAAAAGATCACATCTCAACCATCTAATAGTCATATTTCATCTTTACCTAGTTCTGATTTAATAGAAGATTTAGAACCTAGAAGGAGTAAGAGGATTAGATCCGAGAAATCTTTTGGAGAAGATTTTTTCACTTTCTTGGTTGAAGGAGATCCTAATACATTTGATGAAGCCATGAGCTCTTCGGATGCTCCTTTTTGGAAAGAAGCTATAGATGTTGAAATGACTTCTATTTTAGGAAATCATACTTGGATTTTAACCGACTTACCTCCTGGTAATAAAGCAATAGGTTGTAGATGGATATTTAAGAAAAAACTCAAACCTGATGGTTCTATTGAGAAATACAAAGCTCGGTTGGTGGGTAAAGGATATTCTCAAAAACAAGGAATAGACTATCTTGACACATACGCTCCGGTAGCTAGGATTACCTCTCTCCGTGTCTTGATTGCATTGGCCTCGATCCATAAAATGAGCATTCATCAAATGGATGTTAAAACTGCTTTTCTACATGGTGATTTAGAAGAAGAGATTTATATGACTCAACCGGAAGGTTTCATTGATAAAAATCAAGAGCATAAAGTTTGTAAGTTAGTCAAGTCACTTTATGGATTAAAGCAAGCTCCAAAACAATGACATCAAAAGTTTGATTCTGTTATCACATCTTTTGGATTTTTATCTAATGAATTTGATAAATGTATTTATGCAAAACAAGATAATATCGATATCGCATTACTTTGTTTATATGTAGATGATATTCTGATTTTTGGGACATCTTTAAAAATAATAGAAGAGATCAAAACTTTCTTATCTTCAAAATTTGATATGAAAGATTTAGGAGAATCGAACATTATCCTAGGAATGAAATTAACTAAAAATGATACTTGTGTATCGTTATCTCTTTCTCATTCTATAGAAAAAATGTTGCATAAATTTAATTTATTTGATTCTACTCCTGCCGCAACACCTTTTGATCTTAGTATCAAACTTTTAAAAAATATAGGAGAACCCGTAGATCAACATAGATATGCTCAGATGATTGGATCTTTACTTTATATAGCAAACCGGACTAGACCTGATATTTCCTACGCGGTAGGAAGATTGAGTAGATACACTAGCAATCCTAGTAGTGAGCATTGGATAGCACTGACTAGAATTTTTAAGTATCTTCGTGGCACTCTTGATTATCATCTTGTTTATACGGGATTTCCTGAAGTTCTTGAAGGGTATTCCGATGCAAATTGGGTAACAAATTCGTTAGATGTAAAGTCTACCACTGGTTATGTTTTTATTTTAGGAGGAGCTGCCATTTCATGGGCCTCCATAAAACAAACTGTGATTTCAAGAAGCACAATGGAGTTCGAACTTATAGCGTTAGACACTACATGTACCGAAGCAGAATGACTCAAAAATTTACTTTCTGAAATTCCACTAATTGCAAAACCTTTACCCGCTATTTCTTTGCATTGCGATAATAAATCTGTTATTGATTTAACTGGTTCTAATGTGTCTAATTCAAAAATGAATAAGTTTATGAGAATCAGGTACAAGTTCGTGAAGCAAAGAAGGAAGAATGTGATATCACTAAATTATGTAAAGTCAGAATTAAATCTGGCTGATAATCTCACAAAGGGTTTGTCCCGAAATGAGATAATCAAATCATCGAGGGGAATGGGGCTTAAGCCCACATAATTCTGCTACCAATGGTGGATACCCAACCTATGTGATTGGAGATCCCATGAATTAGGTTCAATGTGGTAGAAACGAAACTATTGATGTAGCCAAGTGAGGAGCACTAATTAGAGAAGATAGATGTATCTTTCTCTCCTCATTCCTATGGTGAAAAGTGCTCCACGTAATGGTATAGGTTGTGATGTTTAATCCTTAATGGTTGCCAAAGGCATAATTTTGCGAGATATGTGTTGCGAATATCTCTTGAGGCACCACCTATGTGGGGGTAGTCGTGAGGCCGCGACTTTGGGATTCGGGTTGAGCCCTAATAACCTCCATGAAAATCAAGGGATGCGCATGGCCATTAAAGCGCCCACCGCCATAACCCAAAGAATGACCAATCTAGTGTGTGCTTATTTTATCTATTGGTCAAAAGAATATAATTCAAGGCTTCTAGTGTAAGACCCCCCCTCCCCAGACTGGGAGGGGGGGGGGGGGGGTCTTACTGCCCAAAGAAGACCACCTAGTGCTTTCCGGGTGGCGACGTCCCACCAACTCAAGCACTGAGCGGTCTCTTTGTCAGGCACAAGAATCATTACATCACATCAGATCGCACAGCGGAAATAGATAATATAAAGGAAACAAGCACACTGCTTATATTATACATCTAAATATGGTCGGAGCCTATCGTTTTACAAAATGTTGCCCGAAGGCTACATAGTCCAAACTACAAGGATCCCTAGGCTAGTCTTTATTCTCTCGCACTCACGTCTCTGAAGATAGGAGGAGAGGCTGGGGTGTCCGATCGGGCCATCTCTAAGGCATGTATCTCATCCTGCGGGGTGGGGGCTTCGCGCTGTCCCGTTTTCTGTGATTGGTTATAAGAAGTAACCGTTAGTCACAGAGCTAAGTAGAACAATACCTACCCTCCCCGGATCCTTATCCGGGGGGGGGGGGGACGGCTAAAGGACAGAAATGAAATAGCCGAAGCAAGGAAAAGGGTTAGTAGCAGGTGAATATGTATATATAGACGCATATATATAGATAGGGCCGTATGCCCTAAGGCCCGTATTTGCGCCGTATAGTAACCACACAATACTATGGCGCGCAGACGCACACCCAGGTATTCAAACCCGTACGCACACAAAAGACCCTGTGTCGACACAGTTTAGACCGCTTTTGTTCCAGCAGGGGAGCTAACCCCGCGGGCCTCACCGATGTGGCCGTCGGTGACAGTGGCCAGTCTTGCCACTTCTGAATGTAGTCGTACCGTATCATTCAGGCCCTCCTGTACAACTTGGTGTACCAACTGGATGTGAGCGACATCCGGCGAGCCGATTTGTAGGTCGACCAGCGGAGGCAAAACTGCATGTTCGGAGGGTGATAACCCGCTGCACACATCTCCCTGTCGCCATGAGTCGTCAACCCACCCGCACCGGTACGAACGGTCTGCGAGCGTGACCAACCCGCCACTTCCAATCAATCTTCACCCGTTTTATATAAAACAAACCCTTAGGCCACGTGGCAATTCTACTCGACCGGTCGCACGATCTTGTACCGGGAGGCTTAGCGGTATGAGGGCTCCTTGTTTGGGACCAACCTGGGAGGAGAGACTCAACTCCGGGTTTTCCCCAACTAAGGCCTCGCCGAGGGGAGGACAAGCACCGCATTCGTCGCCATGGCAGCTCTACACTAACAAGTAAATTAGGCCGAAGCAGGGGCCATAACACTAAACAGAAATGTAGGCCGAAAGCAGAGGCCATAATGATAAACAGAAGGTAGGCCGAAAGCAAAGGCCATGTAATAAACAGAAAAGTAGGCCGAAAGCAGAGGCCATAATGATAAGCAGAAAGTAGGCCGAAAGCAAAGGCCATAATGATAAGCAGAAAGTAGGCCGAAAGCAAAGGCCATGTAATAAACAGAAAAGTAGGCCGAAAGCAGAGGCCATAATGATAGGACCAGTGCAAGACTGGATTTAATTGAAAGTACAGAAAGTAAGTGCGGGGGACCAGTGCGAGACTGGATTTAATTGAAAGTACAGGAAATAAGTGCGGGGGGACCAGTACGAGACTGGATTTAATTGAAAGTTCAGGAAATAAGTGCGGGGGACCAGTACGAGACTGGATTTAATTGAAAGTACAGGAAATAAGTGCGGGGGACCAGTACGAGACTGGATTTAATTGACTGTATGGAAAGCAGAAAAGCATAAGAAGAAATGGTTAGTGGTCCAATCACCCCATGAGAGGAGGCTTCGATCGACGACTACGTTCTTTTATTATCGTCGCGGCGGGGTTAAATTTTGGCACCGCGCCGCGATGTCGTTCCGCTTTTTGCGTTGCTTTCCCGAGCTTAGTCGATTCTTTAGATTGGTACGCATAATTTTGATAAGCATTTAAAATATGCGTCGAGGGGCGCCGATTTATTTTGAGGAATTTCGCCCTTTTTCGGGCGTCTATTTATGCTTGTAAAAGCATTTAAGGGATCAAAACAGGAGGTCACACCTCCCAACTTTGATAGTATTTGGAAAATACCTATGCTTAGAGCCCCTAATTTTTGGGGAATTTTAGAAACTCATTTGGGCATTTTATTTCCTAAAATAAACTTTATAATTGGTTTTAAAAATAGTAAAACTCCTCCTAAAAATACCAAAAAATTACAGGAGGTGCCCCTAAGAGTGGGGCACAATTTTCATTTAGGAAGTTTCTTTTGAAGAGGCCCCATTTTCCCTTAGAAAAATGAGGAAGGAAAAAGAGGGGTGGGGTGCGGTTAGAGGTAGGGAAGAGCCAGAGGGCGCCGCACCGGGCGCCCTCCTTGGGTCCCCACAGCGGATCCACAGCGGATCCGCTGTGGGGGGCACTCATGTGGAGGTAAGGGGCGGGGCGGGAAACGCTAATACAGGAGCCGCACGATCTCCTGGGGGAGATCGTGCGGCTCCTGCTGCTCGGCCGAACGGTGGCCGCTGCCACCGCCGGGCAGCGGTCGGCTGGTGCCGGCGCCGCCCCCGGTCGGTGCGCCGGGGGCCGGCGAATCCTCCGGGGGTGGTCCGGCGGCCTGGCGTCGCCGGCCACCGCCGGGGGAAGGAGATACAGAGGGCGGGAGGCGGGCGTGGCCTGCATGGGCCATGCAGGCCCGCTGCGCCGCCGTCCTCCCGCCGAGGGCCACTGATGCCGCCCCCGGTCAGAGCTTTGGGGGTCGGCGCCCACTCCGGCGGTGGCCCGGCAGCCTGGAGCCGCCGGCCGCCGCCGGGGGAGGGCGTCTTCCTCCTACAGGATGTGCGGGGAGGAGGGGGAGGCCACGGGCGCCGCCGGCTGTGCCCGCCGGCGGCCCGACCGCCTCCCCTGTGCCGCGCCGAGATCCTCGTGGGGGGGACCCCCTCCCTCCCAGCGCCACCGCCGGCGCTGGGGGAGAGAGCTCCCTCGGCCGCCTCCTCCCCGAACCTTGCAAGGCTCGGGGCGGCGGCCGGCGGCGCTCCGGCGACAGGGGGAGGGGGGGTCTTCCTCCGGGAGGTGGGAAGGAGGAGGGGAGGTGGTTCTACCTGGGGAGGGGCTCGGGTGGAGGGGCGGCCGGCCATGAGGGAGGAGGTGGGGACGGCGGCCTTGGGGTTGGCTTGCTCCGGCAAGGAGGAGGAGGAGGGGGTGGCTGGGGGCTGCCGGCAGAGGGGAGCTGAGAGAGAGAGAGGGAGGTGGTGTGGGGGGAAATGGGAGGGCACGATAAGAGTTGCCGGGGCCGATGTCGGGCTCGTGTGCTTTATATCTCGTGCGTTGTACTGAGGCGATCTGCATAGGACTAAAATGGCATACTCTCCATACGACCTTGTATCGAGACGCAACGAGTTCCGTTGTGCTTGTATTGGTCATACGATCCTAACGGAACTGACAGAAGTCAATTCGGGGTTCGTACGGTCACTATTCATAATAATGAGGTAGTGGCGCGCTACGATACCCGAAATGGTCGTTTTCTCCAAACGACCTCGGATCGAAGTGCAACGAATTCCGTTGTGCTCGTATTGTCCATACGAGTTCAACGGAACTGACGGAAGTCAATTTGGGGTTCGTACGGCCACTATTCATAATAATGAGGTAGTGGCGCGCTACGATACCCGAAATGGTCGTTTTCTCCAAACGACCTCGGATCGATGTGCAACGAATTTCGTTGCGCTCGTATTGTCCATACGAGTTCAACGGAACTGACGGAAGTCAATTTGGGGTTCGTACGGCCACTATTCATAATAATGAGGTAGTGGCGCGCTACGATACCCAAAATGGTCGTTTTCTCCAAACGACCTCGGATCGAAGTGCAACGAATTTCGTTGCGCTCGTATTGTCCATACGAGTTCAACGGAACTGACGGAAGTCAATTCGGGATTCGTACGGTCACTATTCATAATAATGAGGTAGTGGCGCGCTACGATACCCGAAATGGTCGTTTTCTCCAAACGACCTCGGATCGAAGTGCAACGAATTCCGTTGCGCTTGTATTGTCCATACGAGTTCAACGGAACTGACGGAAGTCAATTCGGGATTCGTACGGTCACTATTCATAATAATGAGGTAGTGGCGCGCTACGATACCCGAAATGGTCGTTTTCTCCAAACGACCTCGGATCGAAGTGCAACGAATTCCGTTGCGCTCGTATTGTCCATACGAGTTCAACGGAACTGACGGAAGTCAATTCGGGATTCGTACGGTCACTATTCATAATAATGAGGTAGTGGCGCGCTACGATACCCGAAATGGTCGTTTTCTACTGCTCGGGCCTACTTTTATTGGGCTCACTAGGGTCTAGTGGCCCAATAAAAGTCGGGATGTTACATCTAGCACATTATGTTCTTCAATAGAGACGATAAGTACTAAGTATAGGTTCAAGGTAACCATTCCACCTATACTCATTGCATTAGATACAACTGGATGAAGCAAATATTTACGTAAATATTTATTTATTTATTATTTAATATTGTTGGATTATTTTTTGCTTTTGTGGGGGATTGTTGGAATTTTTTGATGTAAAAAGCTAAAAAATAATCACATGAGGATGTTTGCTCATGTGCGATAATCATATGTGATAATTTCTATTCTTTTATTTTGATAAATAATAATTATATGATTATTATTTAATGATAATAAGTTATTCAAAGTTATTTTAAAGATAACGATAATATTATTAATATCTTTAACGTTCTATAAATTTATATAAAACATTTATAATATAATTAATAGAATATATTCTTTAAAGCTTTAGAATCTAAAACGTTAATATTTATATATTTTATCTTTTAAATTATATATATATATAATATGTTACTGTATATAATATATATATGTCATCGTTAAAGTTATATTAATTATAATATAACGTTGGCAATAACTTTATATTATAACATTAATATATATGATATAATTAATATTAATTATTACAATTAAATGTATTAAATATTTTAATAAATTATGAAATAGAATTTGAGCCTATAAATAACTCTCAAAATATGAGACAAACATACAATATTTTCTCATCTTTTCCAAAAACTCTCGTATCTCCCACTATATTTTCTTGCTATTATACGTTTGCTTCATCCAGTGGAAGTTCGGGTGCTCTGTGCTTCTTCGGTGTCCGCGCACATCGGAGTTTCGGGATCTAGCCGGGTGTTGTACCTTGGAGAAGTGAGCATCGGTTGAAAGCCCTGCCGGAGGGTGGTGCAACTTCTTTAGGGCAGTGATCACACGCCTTACCCAGGCTCGATTTCTAACTTTATGTTTTATAGCATTTTATTCCATAGTTTTTCTAAATAGTTATTTTTCATAACGAGAAATTCTATTAAATATTTAATTTTATTATTTTTATTTCTAAAGGGAAAATAATTAGATATATATTTTTAAAATATAATCAAAATATCTAACACCTTGCACCGCGGCCGAAGCTGGAAATGCACCTGACGGGGTTGAATGAAACAAATTATTCAATTTTATTTTTGAGGATTATATAGCAAGTAGCGGCTAATTCTAAACATATTATTAGTTTTGAATATATGCATCTAATTTTGCTTGGCAGCTTCAAATTTGCTATAGATATCTCGTTGAGCTGAGATTTGCTTGCAGTCATTAGTTCACCCGCACTGCACGCACGATAAAGTGCATTTGCTGCACTTTACCCTCCCCGGACCCCAGGGCCACCTTCCGCCTTCTCCCAGTACAGCTCTGTTCCCCCAGTGCACATTCCCTGTGACTGCTCCAGGTTTATTTCTTAAAGATTTGGATTTGACCCTCAGGATATTGATTTTGCTAGTATTGAGCCTAATGCTTCCAAGCTATCCATTGCACTTTCATCCAAATTTGAAGGAGCTGAATATGCATGCTACTAATATTGCTCAAGATTCTCGCTTTATTTTGTTTTTCTATGCTTTAAACCCTAAACCCAAAAAATGGAAATTAGGCCTGAAAGAAAACTGACCAATAATTTAGGTCGATAGATTTTGGTCCACTACTCTTCTTCTTCTTCTTCTTCTTCTTCTTCTTCTTCTTCTTCTTCTTCTTGTTCTCCTCCTCCTTCCGTTTCTTATTCTTTGGATTTTCATCTGCTTTCTTCTTCGATTTTTTGTCTTCTTCTATTCTTCTGCTACTTATTCTTCTGCTTGTTCTATAAACCTTTCTTCTTCTTCAAACCTGAATCCATAATCGACTGCTTTTTCGAGGGAATTAACAGAAAGAAAGAATTGGAAATGACTTCCAATTTTAATTCAAGAGTTTTAATTTTGTATCAAAATTAATTCCCCAGTCTCTAAATTTTAATTGGAAATACTTTGTTTTAAATATTTTTGACAAATAATATATTAAAAATGATGTTGCGGGATAGCTGGGGAAGAAGAAGAAGAAGAAGAAGAGGAGAGGCGGAGGTAGAATCTGAACGCTTTGAAGATATTTTCTATCAGCGGAAGAAGCTATTTGATTTATTTTTTGCTTTTTCTGTTTTTACTGAAGCAGTTCTGCGAGGCAGTATATACTCTTGGAAATTATTGTTGGGGCTCCGCTCAAGATAGTCCATAATACCTCATCAACATGTGGAATGAGTATTTATAGTATCTCCAGCGTAGAGCAATTCCCTAGTGACACGGAACCCATTAGGTCGTTCCGAGTCGGTCCTGACACGCGCGGACATATTATTATAAATAGAACTAACAATCTCCTCCTATGTCCGCGGTATACCGACATTGGAAAAGGGTTGGTGTGTGTAATGTTCAACCAGTTCGACTCATTACACAACCGTGTCCGTAAGTACCTGTTATAATATATTGGACTGAAAGAAAACAGTAGTATGTATGCACGCATAAGTATAAAGCATAAACCAGGCAACATCACATAAAAGTCAAGAGTACAATCAGAGAAATAGGTACCAGAAGACCTAATGTCTCGTGACTAACAAAAGAGCATAAATAGTCCAAACAAAACAAGTAAAAGAAAAGATCTAAACAATGCTCTAGGCCAAAGAAAGTAAACCAAGCAGATACTCTAGTAGTCATCATCCAGCAGGTCATTCTTCTCAGGATCCCAGTCTGCATGTGCTCCTCCTGCAGCATCAGCTCCTGTAATTTCCAACAGAGAATTTCATTCAGAATGAATTCAGATATGGAAAATGTACATGTATCTAGTTCTGTTTATAAGAACGTAGTACTTAATTATGCTTAAGAGGATATTTTGTGGAGTATTTCAGTTTTAACCGCAGAATCCATTAACTATTTCCAAACGAAACGATATCAGACTTCTGGACAAACGCAGCTATATCTGTGTTCCTATGTGTGATATCCTGGTTACTGTTCTTCTAGGGTTAATTGGAACTCATCAAATGTGGAATGGAACCAATCAACAGGAGAAGGTCCAAAACAAGTTAGATCGTGTTATCAAATGTGGAATAACACTCTCCTCCAAGTTAAGGAAGACGATTCTGGATGAGGTTGTTATCATCAAATGTGGAATGAAACAGCCAACTAGAGGTTCGTACTCAGCAACCAAAATACCAACGGAGCACAATATGCTAAATTTGACAAAGGAATCAAAACATTCGGACATAGGCTGGTTTCAAACCGCTTTGAGTCTCATTTCCCCCACTGTTTTGATTGAACGGTCTCGGGGCATTCCTTTTGTCAGTGGATCAGCTAGATTATCCTTCGATCGCACGTCGACCAAAGTAATAACGCTTTGTTCTTTAAGATAATTCAATAGGGCGTGTCTCAGTCGTACATGTCGTCTCTTAGTGTTAAAGAGGACATTCTTTACAACTTGGACTGCTGCCTGATTATCACAGAACAGGCTTAGAGAATTGATTTGAACTCTAGACAAGGGAATGTCTAAGATCAAATTCCTGATCCAGTTTGCCTCTTCACCAGCTGAAGCTAAGGCAAATAACTCGGCTTCCATGGACGACAAAGCTATGCATGTCTGTCTCTTGGACTTCCAAGTAACTGCAGCGCCACCCAATGTGAATATAAATCCACTTGTGGACTTGCTGTTCAAAACTTCTGAACACCAGGAGGCATCAGAGTACCCTTCCAAAGTAGGAGGGTGACCAGTGTAGCACAGAGCGTGGTCTTTAGTACCTTTGAGATACTTCATCAGCCTATCTAGGGCATCCCAATGCTCTTTGCCTGGACTACTGGTAAAGCGACTTAGCATGCTTACGGAGAAAGCAATGCCAGGTCTAGTGCAGCTTGTGGCGTACATGAGACTTCCAATGATCTTAGAGTACTTGACTTGGTCAATGCTTGTTCCTTCATTCGGACTCAGCTTGACATTCAGATCAGTGGGTGTTTCAACAGGCCTATAATCTTTATAACCCCAGGTATTAAGAATCTGCTCTATGTAGTGAGCTTGACTCAGAGTGACACATCCCTTGTCTACTCTTACTTTCATACCTAGTAGGGTATCAACGTGACCAATGTCCTTCATATCAAACGCTTTGGCGAGAGCGGACTTAATATCCCTCACGACAGCTAGGTCTGACCCCAGGATCAACATGTTATCCACATAAAGGCATATGATGACAGTTTGGTTCGACATTGAGCAGTAATAGAGACACTTATCTGAAAGACTGAACTGAAATCCAAAGCTCTTTACCACTTGGTCAAACTTCATGTGCCACATCTTAGGTGCTTGTTTAAGCCTATAGATGGATTTATCGAGTTTGCACACTTTGTCCTTTAGATCTGCATGGACATAACCTTCAGGTTGTGCCATGTAGATCTCTTCATTTAGCTCTCCATTCAAAAAGGCCGTTTTCACGTCCATCTGATGGACGATGAAATTCTCGATAGAGGCTAAGGCTAAAAGAATTCTAATGGTGGATAGGTGACACACAGGTGAATAGACATCAAAATAATCGATTCCCCCTTGTTGTTTATAACCCTTAGCTACTAGACGTGCTTTGTATCTGGCTATAGACTCATCGCTATGTAGTTTCTTCTTCAGTACCCACTTGCATCCCAGGACTTTAGCTCCTTTCGGTAGGTCCACTAGATGCCAGGTATTGTTTTGTAGCAGCGAGTTCATCTCATCGTCGATAGCTTCTGCCCACATTAACGCATCTCTCGATCTCATCGCTTCCTGGTAGGAAAATGGATCATCCTCTAAGTGGTAGGTGACGAAGTTCTCACCAAAATCCTTAGGGATTCTATCTCTTGTAGATACTCTAAGAGGAACAGGTTTGACCTCTAGAGGTTGGGGAGCAGTGCCAGAGGGGCCAGCTTCGGGTTCTACCATAGACTCTGAGATCATGTCAGTAGATCCAGGAACGGTCAGACCATGATCTTTGATAAATTTATGCTAAAAGAAGATAGCATCTCTAGACTCTATCACTGAATTAGTGGATAGATCCAGAAATCGGTCAGCTGCACTGTCTTCTGCACTGCCTAGATAGACACAGGTTGTCGTTCTAGGTCCCACCTTAGGTCATTTAAGGTCTTGTATACGCACATAGGCGATACAGCCCCAGGTCTTAAGAGTGTCATATCTACAAGGATGGTCGTGCCACAGCTCATAAGGAGTAGAACTGAGCTTTGAGTGGGGCACTCTATTCAGAATGTGATTTGCAGTAAGAACTGCTTCCCCCCAGAAAGAATTGGGCATGCCAGCGGTCAGGAGCATAGAATTTAACATTTCTGTCAAAGTTCTATTCTTACGCTCAGCGACTCCATTTGATTGGGGTGAGTAAGGAGCTGTAGTTTCAAGGATTATGCCCTCAGTGGCACAAAACTCCCTAAACCCAGTTGCAGTGTATTCTCCTCCTCGATCACTTCTAAGTCTCTTAATCTTCAGATTTAACTGTTTTTCTACCCGAGATTTGAAGATTTTGAAGGTCTCGAATGTCTCGTCTTTCGATTTCAATAGGTAGACATGACAAAATCTGGAGAAATCATCAATGAAGGTAATTAGATACTTCTTTCCCCCTCTAGTGGCATGACTCCGAAAGTCACAGAGGTCGGAATGAATCAATTCCAAAAGTTGTGTGCTCCTAGAAACGGTCTTGTAAGGGTTTCTAGTTATTTTAGTTTGGGCACAAACCTCGCACCTATCAAACCGAATAGAGAAATCTAACGGAATGTTGTGACTCTTAGCTAGATCGCGCATTTTCTTGTAGTGAACGTGTCCAAGTCGATTGTGAAGTAGCTTTGGATCTAACAGAGACGAACTCACTTGATTTATGCACTCGTTTTCTAGGCTAAGTCTATACATTCCATTGATTAAGTAAGCGCAACCAAAATAATGTGAATTAACAGACAGTGTTATTCTACCGCTAATGGTTGTGAAGGACATTCCGGAGTTATCTAACAGGCTCATAGAAATTAAATTTTTGATTAAATTAGGAACTAATTTAACATTTTGCAAAATTAAAATTTTACCTGAAGAGAGGACGAGCTTTGCCGTCCCAGCATGAGTGACGACTGTCGCTCCTCCATTGCAATTCTCTACTCTGTCTCGAACTGCTCTGACGTCTGAGAGAAGACCTCTGTCATTTGTGACGTGACAGGTAGCACCGCTGTCCAGCCACCACTCAGAGGACGCACTGCGGTGATTGCTCCCGATCATAGCCACAAAGGACTTGGGACCAGAAGTATCGACCACCATGTGTGCCGCCTGAGGTGGAGCTTCATCCTTTTGCTTCTTTGGACCCCTACAGTCAGCAGCCCAGTGACCCCACTTGCCGCAGTTGTTGCATTTACCCTTCTTCCTTTTGAGAGAAGGCTTCTTGACAGCCAAGGGGGCAAGAGTGTCAACTTTAGGTGCCGGGGGCTTCCGAGGAGGCTTATTAGGTCGAGAAACGAAGTTGACAGCCTGTGGGGGCTGAGCAACCTGCTCCGCGCTCTTTCCAGCGATGTTCTGGTTCTCGATGTGAATGAACCTTTTGAGTTCATCCAGAGTAATTTTCTCCTTCCGCCTGTGCATCTCCGTCTTGAAAGTTAGCCACTCCGCAGGTAGCTTGCTCAGAATCAAGTACACGAACAGATTATCATCCATCTTCGATTGATCGTCCTCCAGCTTGTTGCGCAGATTTTCTAGCTCTATGATTTGGGAGGTGATCGGCAGATTCGCTTTGAGGCGGAAGTTGAAAAACTTCTCCCCAATGAGCGATTTGGACAACACCTCCTCCTTCTGGAAATGCGCGTTGAGACGATCTCAGATCTCTTTTGCAGTCTTGTAAGCGTGGTAGGTCAGTGCGAGCCGAGGATTGAGGGAATTCAATAGGTAGTCCCTGCAGAAATCCTCATCCTTGGTCCACTGATATTCGTCTACACCCTCGCTAGAAGACGCAAAATCGCTCTGGACAGTGTAAAAGATGACGCGTTCCTTCATTCCGAGTTGGACTTGAATTTTCCAACTGAGGAAATCGGACGCGTCGAACGACTGCAATTTGGTGACGTCGAGAGCGCTTTTCTTCGACATCGCAGCAGAATTCTAAAACAGAAAAAACTGGAATAAAATCACCTGATTCGCACGATGACGACCGGGAAACTTCGGATCCAATCCAGAAAATTTGATGCACCTCTCCGACAGCGGACACAGTTGTTGACAAACCGAGTCGAAGGAACTCCAGAAGAATCACAAGACAGAAATTGTGCGATCTGAACTGGTAACCAGGGAATCGATCCACTGCAGAGCTCCTCCAGCGATTTGCACAGATTGGATCTGGAGAATCCTCTCTCAATGGATCTGATCCAAACCAGAGAAAAGATGGAGAAGTCCTTCTTCAATGTAATGAAAACTCGATCTGGACAGAGAGCAGGCACCGATACCCTTTGCGATAGCACGAAACAGGAAATAGACGACGCAGGAACAGATCAAGATCTGCCAACGGACCACTGTTGATCGTCTCCTCTCTATATGCGATCTGTGATCCGCGACGGGAAAGGCTCACAAGAACGACACAGAACAGATCTGCGATCCTACGCGCGATCTGGAAAGGTCTCGTGCTTTTCTTCTCGGATCGGCAGGCGCGACGGGAGGCTTCGACCAAGAGCGCCTTCGATCTTCTTCTAGATCTAAGATGGATCTGCGATCGTGGACGGCGACCTCCCTTCTGTCGAGCGGAGAGAGATCTTTCTTCTTCTTGATCAATTGAAAAACAGCCAATCCTTACCGAAGAACGACGACCTATTTCGATCTGCAACAGGAGAAGGACCGAAGGACCTCTTTTGCGATCTAGCGACGGGAAGACGCAGATCTGGATTTCCTCCGACAACTAGATCTGGCGCAGCCCTTCTTGCGATCGAAAACGAAAAGGAATGGCAGCGTTTCCTTCGTGATCGGCGACAGGAAACGACGCAGAAAAATCGCGAAAACCGGAAGGGGGGAGAGCGCCGACGGGAGAGGAAAACTTGAACGGAAAACCTAAACGTATCTTGAGAATGTTGGGGCTCCGCTCAAGATAGTCCACAATACCTCATCAACATGTGGAATGGGTATTTATAGTATCTCCAGCGTAGAGCAATTCCCTAGTGACACGGAACCCATTAGGTCGTTCCGAGTCGGTCCTGACACGCGCGGACATATTATTATAAATAGAACTAACAATTATTTCTATGGAACGCAGTTCACATTTTGCCAGCAGAGATAATGGATGTCATGGGAACTGTTTGAAGCTTTCTGAGCTTCCTCTGCTTACAGATAGAACCGATTTCTTGTGAGAAACAGAGGAAGGTAAAGGGGAATGGGAGAAGTGGGTGGAAACGGAAGCTTCTTCAGGCATTTCAGATTCCACATAGCAGTTTGATCTTTGTCAGAACAGAGGAATAAGAAGAAAACAATATTGGTAACTATCAAAGTTTCTCCTATTTTTAGAAAACCGATTTCTTGTGAGAAACAGAGGAAGGTAAAGGGCAACGGGGGGGGGGGGGGGGGGGGGGGGGGGGGGGGGGGGGGGGGGGGGGGGGGGGGGGTTATTGCGGAGCTTCATTTGCTCTTCTTGGAAAACAATTGGTCCCGGAGAGATCTTGAGCCGGAGCTCAGTCGAGCTCGTCCCGGGGACCGTTTACGAGATTGACCCTAAGCTAAGCAGCGAGATGTTTGCTCGCGGCAGTGGGAGGAGGAGTGGCTGCTCGGTCGTGGTTGTCGGAGAGGGATCTGGAGCAGGGCAAAAATCTGGGAGAGAGATCCCATCACCGGCGAGCTCGGGCATTGCCGGTGGGACCGTGGGAGGAGAGTGTGGAGTAGGATTTGCCGCTACTGCCCCTCCCAATATAAATTTGGGAGGGGATCCATTTCACCATCCAATGGATAAGAAATGAGTAAAAGAAATCTAATGGTTGTGATTTTTTTGATTAAAAAAAACTATAAAAAATTGGGAAATGGTGAACCCGTCCGATCAAAAAACAATTAATCTGGACCGTGAAATGGACCCCTCCATTTCGTCAGAAATGGAGAGGACTCCATTTCGTCAGAAATGGAGAGGATCCCGATACCCCAATATAAACACTATCTATTTATTTAGAATATTGATTGGCCTGATCTTCTAGAAGTCCAATAATAAATTTCCACCTCATCACTCTAATAATGATGAGTCTTTATATTCGCAGCCCGCGAAGGGCTATTTGCAGCCCATTTATAATAGCAGCTCGAGAAGTCAATATTGAAAGCACGATTGATATTGACAGCCCAAATTTAAAAAAAATAGAGTCTAAGAAATCAGATTTAATTAACAATAACAGTTCATAGTCCATAGTAAATTTAACAAATAACATGATAATCTTTGAAGAATTTATATGACCTCAACAAAATCTAAAAAAAAAATATGACAAAAGAGTGTTGTTCCACTAAATGCATTGCAATTTTATGGCTGCTAGATATACAATAAAGTCCATAGGTTTTTTTTTCAATAACAATTTTCAATTCATCTACTAAATCGACCAAAACTCAAGTTGTTGTTAAAGATCAACTTTAACACAAATACAAGCATAGTTGTGCGTCTTCATTCCCCATCTTTGTCTTTCTTGACGAATTTTTCCACTTTACTTTAATCTTCACAGAGGATGGAGCATCACAGGAAATCGAAGCATAAAAGGATTGTTATGTGCTTTGAGAAGGCAACTTTACTCTTGAATCAAAAACGGTTAGGGTTTCTCCTTGTCTCATGGTGGATTCCAGATTCATGGGTCTTAGACGATGATCTAAGCTCTCTTCTAGTGTTTTCCTTTGCGACACTATGAGTAATGAGTGTATGATGGTATGGAAAAAATGAAAATATAAGAAATTAGTTTGGGGATGAACTTTTGCTAGCAGAAATACTAAAGACAAAACTAGGCTGCGTTTGGCGCGGCTTATTGCAAGCTTATTTGCTCCGGTGAGGTTGGACAAAAATGTCATTGTCATACTAAATCTTATGCCCCAAACTAGTTTATTTTTTTGGTAACGGTAGTAACATTTGTCATATCAAACATACATTCAATGACAATGACGTTTATGTCCAACCTCACCGCAGCAAATAAGTCACCGATAAGCCACGCCAAACGCAGCCTAAGAGTGTAAGATGGTATGGTAAATGGAAATATGGAAATATTGTATGGAAAACTAATAGTGGACACAGCTTGTCCACTAAATAATAAGCGCAGAGAAAGACAACCCAAGTATCATGCAAACACGCCGACCACCATCCAAATCTAGAAAAATCCATGCCGAAATTGATACCACATTCCCTTGCACCAGATATGAGCGACAGGAGCGGCGGCTGGGCGGCGGGTGGCTGGCCGGCGGCTGGGCAGTTCCAGTTCGCGAAAGGGGCGAAAATGGGGGCGGGAGAATAGGAGAGGGGCTGCCTTTAGAGGTCCAAATTTTAGATTTTAAATTGAGTTTTTTGGATTTTTTTGGGCTGCACATAGCCAAACAAGGGCTGCTAATATAAATTCCCATAATGAATCATCTAAGCACTCTTAAATAGCGGGACGTAGATTTCTTGGAGATCGAATCGGGTAGATCAAAGGTTCAAGGCCCGTCCGGTTGGACTGGTCCGATCGGTTGGACCGATCTGACTGGGGTTTAAACAAAATATTATAATAAATAAATAAAATATATAAAAAATATTTATAACTATATAACAACAAGTTGTATATTTTTATAGTTTTATAGTTGTGTATATACTTTAATACATGAATATCTTTATATAATAAATATGATATGTTATAGTTTTATAGTTGTGCATATTCGCAATTGTTCCGCCCAGGTTTTTCTCGGGCTCAAAATGTGCTTCGTCCGTGTATTTTTAGAAAATGTGTTCAACATGAAAGTTGTAGATAACAACGAGATCTACAACTTTCATGTTGAACACTTTTCATAAAATTGCACGTATAAGCCGTATTTCAAAAAGGCACGTATTTACTTATATACGTGTTAAGTGTATATACATTAATCCGATATATATATACTATTTTAAAAAGAAATACTAGAGCCTACGAATAGCGTGAAATTAAAATTCATTGAAAAAATCTGGACCGTTTATATTGGTACGATAATTCGAGTTCATCTGATCTGTTCACTGCACTCTATACAAACCACCGCTGGAAACCCTCTCATTCCCGATATTTCTATGCCCTAAAACTCCTCCCTCACGATGACGTATCCTCCTCGCTCGATCGCCTGCACCGATCCCGCTCATGCCTTCTCCTCTGCACCGGATTTTCCACGACCGCATCCGATTCCGCCGCTGGTGACCTGCTTCCATCGCTGCTCTCCGTGGCTTCAGTCACTCTTTCTCGCAGATCACTCCTCGCTGCCCCCCCCCCCCCCCCCCCCCCCCCCCCCCCCCCCCCCCCCCCCCCCCCCCCCCCCCCCCCCCCCCCCCCCCCCCCCCCCCCCCCCCCCCCCCCCCCCCCGCCCTATCTGATTCCTTCATCTACTCCACCGATCTCCTTCCTCCTCGCTCCAGACAGCGACACAGAAGAACGACATTAATGATTTCTACTTGCCACTCGCACATTTAGGGCATCTTCCAAAACGTTGTTTTGCAGTTTCATTTTACGTCATCGGGTTTCGTTTTGCATTTTGTTTTTGTTTCTGGATTTCATTTACGATTTAAGCTTATTTTTCAATGTTATTTCCATGTACCAACTTGGCTTCCTGTATGCCTTCAGCTGTATGAGCAGAACTCTCTTACATTTTCCCAACTTGCACTTCAACTGTTCCACTTATTTCCTCTACAAAATAACTTAGACATATTAGTGTTGCCATGAGTAATTTTATAGGTTTTATATTCCGGAAGCTTCATAGTTATACTTACGAATTGGGTTGATGGTGATAGACTTTCATTTTTATTTAGAAACCCTGTAATGAGGTGTGTTTTTATGTTTTATGATCGATATGATTTCTGGAAGTTAAAATGCATATCAAATCATTTTAGTTATGCATAATCTGACCAATTATTTGTAATCAGGAGCAAGTTAAATGCTAGAGGGACTTCACAACCAAGAACAACATCAATGGAATCTCTTTATTTTTAATTTTGTTTTGGTGGTTTGGATTGTATAATAATTTATTTTGTTCAGGATTTCGGAGAAATCATACACTTTCGATCTGCTGAATCATTTAAGGTATCAACGAATTGAGGCAATATTTCTATGGAAGTGCATGTAAGTTCTTTTACTTACTTTTGTTTAGGCAACATATGAGGATACTATTCAGCCATGAATTTTAATGATTGTGGGTAATTATTTACATTGTATTTTGGTTTGAATGCATTTACCAGAATCAAATTTGGGCATCAGAGTCCTTGACTCCATCAAAGGAGACCAAAGTGCATATTTCTGCTACTTCTTCTTCTCCAAATAAATAAATATTTAAACATGATTTGTGGCATGAATGGTAGAAGCATTCTCATGAGTTATTTTTTAAATCTACATTCCATTAGTATAAGAGTAAAATGACTCTTCTCCTCTTAAGAAGTATGATATACACGACATTTGATGTTTAATTATACAAAAAATTATTAGAAATTGTTTCTCTACCTATCGATAGTGTGATGTCGTTGAGGTGAATGATTTTCTTCTAATCGACGGGCTCCAACGTTGAACTCCCACTCCATTTCCATGAGCGCTTTTGTGCCCTTCCAAAACCGTTTTTATTGCCATTTTCAAGACCCTAGCACACGGTTCTACCTGCACTAGGACTTTCATATTGCAAAATCTGTCTCCATCCTATTTCATTTTCACAGTCTCTACAACAAATAAGCTTGCAGTTTATTTTATCATATTTAATACTAAATTACTGTTTAGGATCTACCATGCTTTGCATAGACTGCTGATTTTGTTGTTCTTTCTGCTTTAGTTTCATCGTTATGTTTGTTTACCATCTCTTCTTCTTCCCACCCAACCTCTTCTTCCCACCCAACCTCTTCTTCACCCCAACGACACATGTCGCCCCCACGAAAATTGTCTCCCCCACGAAAATTGTCGCCCTAGATTGGGCCTGAGGCCCGTGCCTGTCTCTCGTGCTTAGCCGTAGGGGCGGAGCCCCATGTCGAGCACTCGTATATATATATACACACACGAGTGACAGTGCACGAGGGGGCCCCTGTGCCCCGCACGACAGTACTCGCCCGCCCCCGGCGGTGATTGCCCACCCTCGGCGGGCCTCGCCCCTACGGCCAAGCGCGACAGTATCCGGCCGGCGACGGCGGGCTTCGCCCGCCCCCGGCGCGATGCTGTCGGGCGGCCTTCGGCCGCATCCAGGCGGGCTTCGCCTGTGCTCGACGCGTCTGCTGGCTGCGCCCACAACATATACATATGAGTACTCGAAATGACCGTAAAAAATATTAATAAATATTACAAAATTTATCTTACAAAAAAAATCTCGTAGATTGTTAAACAAAAATTTCTCTCTCTCCCTCTCCCTCTCTCCCCGCTGCACTCTCTCCCTCTCCTTATGCTCTCTCTCCTCTTTCACTCTCTTTCTCTCTCCCGCCGCCCTCTCACTTTCTATCTCTCTCTCTCTCTCTCTCTCTCTCTCCCCTCCCAGCTGTACTCACCTATCTCTCCTCACTTCACTCTCTCCCCTCCCAGCCGTACTCACCTATCTCTCCTCACTTTTGCTCTCTTTTTCTAGCTTTAGGAGGCCTATAAAAATCCCATCTCCCTCTCTCCCGCTCTCTCTCCTCTTTTTTTTCTCTCTCTCCATTTGTAAGGCTGATGTTGACGCCTGGAAAATCCTGGCCCCAAAATTCGAATCAATGCGGCCTGAGGCTACTTGCCCAGCGGTTCAGCGAGAAGGTTTGGGTTAGCCACTACGGATGAAACAGAGAGATAAGGGACACAACCCCAGGTGCTGCGGCAGGGAGGTCCCACCACGTACCCAGAAGCTCTAAGGAGTCTTCTCCTCCAAAACCACGAATGGCCGAGCTCGGTACTAGGTAGGCCCTTGTTAGGGAAGATTCTTGATTGTCAAAGGGGGAGGGGTGCAGCTCTGATTTTGTCAAGTGCCATTTCTAGTACCGCTGGGGGTCTATTTATAGACAAATCCTAGGGGGGGGGAGCATATGACTATCCCTGACCCCCTAGAGTTGGTTTTTTAGACAAAGCAATAGGTGGGCGAGTAGGCAAGGACCTCAGACCTAACTGGCGAGTTGGTTGGCTAAGTCGCCTATAGGCGAGTAGGTCCGAGCTCATGGCTTCCTCGCTTGGCCGGGCAGGGAACGCCGGGCAGGGCTTTCCTCCTCGTCATGGGGCGAGCAAGTACCTTCTCGCACAACCAAAGCTCTTGATTTTCCTTCGTCTTCTGGATTGTTGACTTCTGCCTTGACCTTTTGACCTTGACCTCCGCCTACGTGGCCTTTAGTGGGGCCCACCCTCGGAGAATGAGGGTTGTACACAATCCCCGCTCTTTGCGAGCAACGTAGTTGGTCGGAAAGAATCATCCAAACCTTATTCGACGAGCTTCTTCTGGCGGGAAACCTACCGAGTTACTCGGTAGGCCTAGGACCCATGTAAGTCTATAAATAGAGGGGGGTGGTCCTTCCTTGGCACGCCACTTTTTTAGAATCGACGAGATGCTGTCTGCCGAGCAGATGCTCGCGAAGACCGAGCTGTTGATGAAATTAATGAAGAAGACGAAAAGCTCAGATACTCGTAAGAGAAAAAGAGGAGCCTCCGATCGTCGCCTTAGCCCCTTGGCCGAGGAGGTTCCTCGGGCGACTCCGGCGACCTCCGCGCCTGAACCTTCCCTTGCGTCGTCGACTACTGAGAGGTTGGGGGACGAAGTTACTCTAACTGATGCCGAGGAAGAACCCAAGAACGTTAACCCGGACCCTCTCCGAGAAGGTACGCGCCTTGTCGAGATACTGCGATCCTTGTGCGGACTTTTCGTTGATGCTGACGTTCTTTCGCAGGTGAACTTCCCGCGGGGGCGAATACGCAGACATCCCCGGTGGTAGAGCGTGTAGGTTCTGAGCACCTACCGCCTCCACCGGTCCTTCCCGCAGGGGTCGTCCCCGAGCGAGAACCCCTTCGGCCACCATCCCCCATTCCTGAGCACGTGACAGGCGGGAATCGGATACTGCTAAAGGACTCCCGGGTCACTATTGCTGGAGGAAGGGGAGAGGGAGGATCTTCCTCGGTTGTCCCCACGGCTCAGCTTCCTCGGCGCCTTGGCAGTGGGCCGTCGTCCCATAACGGACGGGGTGGGCGCTCAGGGGGCCGGCATACTCCTCGGCGCTCGCCTTCTCCTCGCCGATCTCCTCGGCGAAGGCCCAGTCCTCGATGGACTCCATCTGCCCGTCGGGGTGCCTCTCCTCCCCGCCGGGACGCTCCTCGGCGATCACTTTCTCCTCCTCGGCATCAACCGAGAGCGGCACCTGTGCGGGCAGGTATAATCTTCGTGGAGTGCTATCTTTAGGTGGCTCTTTTTCTAACTCGCCATCTTTCAGCTCGTGCCACGTCTCCAGGGTCTGCTTTTATCGAGGCGCTCAGACTTCCTACTCGCGAGTACAGGACGAGATGGCCTCCGCCTACCTCGACCTGGAGATAAAGGTAGAGAGGTTGCTGGCCTACGAGGTTCATCGGCGAGTAACCTCGCTTGAAGGACGCGTCTCGAACATCGAGGGATTCGAGCATCGGCTAGAGATGGCAGAGGGAAAACATTATCTCGTCACCGAGCTGGACAGTCGGATGGTCGGCATAGAACATCGCTATGAGGCGCTGAAGGCGGAAGTGCGCAGCCTTCGGGCGAGTATGGGGTCCCTTGGGACGTTGAATCGTATGGAGGAGCACATCCGGCTTGGCGAGGAATTCATGGCGAGAGCGAATGAGCAGATGGGCTTCGCGCGACAGCTGGGATTCAACGGGCGGTTTGGTGCGACCTCGGACAGGCGCGGCGACCCTCTCGTCAATTAGGATTGCTTGTTGATTTGTACTTTTAGAACATTATTCTGCGAGTATTGTAATAACCTAGACTTGACTGTGTGCTGCGACTTTAAACCATATCGCTTGATCGCGTTTATGTTGACTTTGTCTTCTGCAGGGTTTTCTTGCGTTTTTTTGTAGATCGTCGCCTAGACGCGAGAAGGGTAGTTAGCACTCCGCGCATAGGTAGGCTGATCGATTTCCATGTTGGCGAGTAGGTAGAAACCTCGCACGTATTATCGTCGCGACCCCCCCCTTTTCCCTTTTGCCGATTTCTATAAATAGGGGGGGGGGGGGTAGGGGTCCAAAATCGGTGCGCTTTCTCGGACTTCTTCAATTGTCTTTCCTTCTCGCCTCCTTCTGCCTACTCGCTACGATGACGCCTTCTTTGGAAGCTGAGACCCGCCGCTTAACTTATGCCGAGAACTTCATCGCGCATAAGTTCAAGAAATCCATCACTCGTGCGGACGATCTGGAGAGATTCGTCCATCAACACCTCGCGCAAGGCTTCCGGGTCGGCCTTCCCGCTCCCCACGAGCGGATCAATACCTTTTCGGAGGGCAAGCTTGCCTTCTCCCTGTCGCATTTCGAGGTCGGACTGCGCCTTCCTCTCTGGCCCGAGTTCTGCCAGATCCTCCGGTACTATGACTGGGTCCCTGCCCAGATCAACCCGAACGGAGTAGCGATGATCATCGGCTACCTCTGCTTTCTTCGGAGCGAGAAGATCGCTTTCGACTTGGACGTCTTCCGCAAGATCTTCTACATGGGAGCGACCAAGGACGGGGTGATCTTCTTCGGCAGCCATCACTGCAAGGTGGTCGGGACTTCGAACAAGGTCCACCGGTGGAGCGAGAAGTTCATCTTCGTCACGGGTGACTTCTCGCACATACCAAATTGCCCTCAGCAAAGACCTTCCGGGGCGCTCGCCACTCCATCGTTCCGGGGCCGGCGCGAGGAACTCTTCCTCGCCTTAAAGAACAAGAAACTCGATATCGAGTTATGGCGAAGGGACGTGGACCACCTCGCCTTTGTGCAGCCTGCCGAGGGTAACCTTCCTTAGTCGCTGGTATTTAATAAGTTTTACCTTTGTTTCTTGGTCTAACGACCGTCTTCAGCTTGTCGGCATCTTCCCTCCACGGTTCTGCCTGTGGGGGGTCAGACCCCACCTCCTCGGTCTCCCGCGGTCTCCCGCGGTCGATCCAGCGACAATGCAACAAGGCGAGGAGGAAGATGGCGAGCATGGGTCTCCTGTCGCGGAGATCCATCCTGGGGTGGGCGCCGAGGCTGAGATCCTGCGCGCAGCTGGATGGCCGGCCGAGGACGAACCTCCTGCGATCAAGAAAAGGAAGAGAAAGGAAGTTGCCCGGCGCGTGGCGGAGCAGGGCGCTCGCGAGGAGGAAGATAACGTCCCTGAGAACCATCCCAACTTTGGGCAGGGTTCGCTGAACAGGGGCTTGGATGGCGAGCCGCTGATTACCTGGAGCCGGGAGCGCAGCGAGGTGACCTTGAGCACTCGCCTGCCTTCGTGGAGCAAGGATGAGGTCCCGAATGATGATGCCTTCAGCGTCTTGTTCGGCCTTTATGGTCGCGATGATGCGAAGGTTCTGCAGGAGGTTTCTCCTCGCTTTCTCGCCGACCAAGGGTCGCGAGCAATGCTGCGAGCTTCTGAGTTATTTCATCAAACGGCGCGGAATATCCTTGGCTCTGAATTGGAGCTCACGCTTCATCGGAAGCTGACGATGGAGGCCGAGAAACGGGAGAACGAGGCTCTAAGGCGCGACAAGGCGGCCGAGGATAAAGTCGAGTCCAGTCAGAGCTTCGAGGTGATCTTGGTACTTTACGCGAGCTTGGATTGAAACCCGCTGCCTTCTCTTCGTATCTTCTAACCCGTCCTTCTCGCTTGTATAGGAAGAGCAGTTGGTGGCGGCGGAGACGATCTCCAAGCTCGAGTGCGACCTGCGCGCGAGTCAAGTCTTGCTGGAGGCGTCGCAGGTTCGAAACGCCGAGCTGGAATCGAGGATGGCTGCACTTTCCTTCTTGAAAGCCGGACCTTCTCGCCAAACTCCTGGATCGTTCATGACGTCGCAGGAGCTCTCGTCTCTTCGCCGAGAGATCGCCCTAGCCGCCGGGGACCTGGTTTTCGCGAAACTTTCGGTGGCCGGCTTGCTGGTTCCTGGGGAGGATAGCTTGACGACGGAGGGGCTTCTGTCAGATATCTTGAACGCCAGCGACGAGGAAGACGACGAGGAGGAGAACGAGTCCGATTCGGCCGACTATGCTCCGCCGTCGAGGTGAACTATTTATTTTTTGACATTTCTTGTGCTTCTCGCGGCTCTGCGAGTATATATATATTTTGGTAGATATTCATTCGATAGTATATTTATTTTCTTGGTGAATCTTCCTTGTGTTGATATGATCTCGCTAGGCTCCTAGGCTCGCATGTTTTCTTGTCTTTCTTGTCAGAATGACTTAGGATGAAATCGGCCCTGCCGACTATCTACCTTACTTGCTTCTTTGACCTGCTCGTTTTCATTTTTGCTTCTCGCCCATAGGGCTACTCGCACTAACCCCTGCGAGCTGGCATCCTACTCGCACCCTGACTTCTGAAAAAGACGTTAGATAGGAAAAGACGGTCGGGGCCAAGGGGATATCCCTGATAGTCTTCCTTCTAGTGCGAAGCTAGTGCCATTGAAGAGGACAACTTAGTAGGGAATGACTGTCGGGGAGGTTCCAGAGGAGCACCTTCCAAGGGAACACACCATCCCAAGGTCTCCATCCTGCCGTTGAAGGGGTCGACACAGTAGGGAATGACTGTCGGGGAGGTTCCAGAGGAGCACCTTCCAAGGGAACACACCATCCCAAGGTCTCCATCCTGCCGTTGAAGGGGTCGACAGAGTAGGGAATGACTGTCGGGGAGGTTCCAGAGGAGCACCTTCCAAGGGAACACAACATCCCAAGGTCTCCATCCTGCCGTTGAAGGGGTCGACACAGTAGGGAATGACTGTCGGGGAGGTTCCAGAGGAGCACCTTCCAAAGGAACACAACATCCCAAGGTCTCCATCCTACTCGGATGCTGGATGCCGACCCTACTTGTTCCCTGTTGCTCAACAATTAAACGGGGAGTTAAGCACACTTACGTACATTAACTCACACGATTGGAGAAAGTAATTAGAGACGAATTGCTTGTTACGGGCTCTCAGCCTTCGAGGGTACACGACACCTTTATTCAAGGGTTCCCTGATGGTTTAAGTCGATCATCTCTTTGTCAAATGGGGAGGTCGGCGTCCAGACTTCTTCCTGATAATCTCCCCAGTCGGATGAGAGATGCGGTCGGAGGGTAACTTGTCCAACGTGCAAGGGGGGAGCTGATCTCGATCGTCAGTGCAAAGGCTTGGTATTAGGAGAACGCACTACCGAGGCACTGTCCCATCATCCGTTCTGGGTTTTACGAGAATCAAGTCGGAGGCCAGTTTCCCAACCTGACTAGGAGGTCAACTCCACCTGCTTTCTTATTTTAAGGCTTGCTATTCTGGAAAATCTTCCTCATCCCTTGTTTCAGGGGGTTTCATATTTTAAGTAATCAATTTACAGAAGAGAAGGGCATACACCCTTGCTCAGGGATAAAACCTCTTTAGATCATCGCCGTTCCATGTGTTCCCCAAGAGCTCCCCCTCCTGATTCTGTAGGCGATACCCTCCGGTTGCGAGTGCTTCATGGACAATGAAAGGTCCCTCCCAATTAGGGTTGAGCTTTCCTACGACCGCCGATCTCCCAGCTGCGTCCATTTTCTTCAGGACTAGGTCACCTGCTTGGAAGTGCTTGAGACGAACGTGCTTATCGAAGTGTCTTGCCATGCGACGCTTGATCTCCTCCTGCCTAGCCGAGGCTAGATCTCGAAGCTCTTCGATGTAGTCGAGGGACAGCTTCTGGGCTTCCTCATTCTCTAGTCCCCATTCTTCATCTCCGTCTTCTGCCGCAATCACCCTAGGACTTCTGACCTCGAACTCTACTGGGATGAGAGCTTCGGACCCGTGAGAGAGTTTGAACGGGGTTTCCCCTGTGGCTGAGCTAGGAGTGGTTCTCAAAGCCCACAACACCGAGGGGAGCTGCTCCGCCCAATTACCTCTTAGGTTCTCGACTTTCTTCTTTAGTAGGTTGATAATTAACTTGTTGGCGGCCTCCACTTGTCCATTGCTTCTGGGATGATGTACTGACGCGAACCTGAGATCAGTTTCGAGCTGTCTGCAAAAATCCTCCAGCTCTAAACTGGCGAACTGTGGACCGTTGTCGGTGACGATGGCGAGGGGAATCCCGAATCTGCAGGCGATTTCTCCCCAAATGAAGTTCTTCACGACTTGAGAGGTGGTTTTGGCCAGAGCCTTGGCCTCAATCCACTTAGAGAAGTAGTCGATCATGACGAGGACGAACCTCCTCTGGCCGCTAGCTGGAGGAAAGGGACCTATCAAATCCATTCCCCAGATAGAGAACGACCATGGGGCGGTGATCGAACGAAGATGCTGGGCCGGATGCAGATGAAGGGGGGCGAACAGTTGACACTTCTGGCACTTTTTTGAGAAAGCTTCCGCATCTTTGCGAATAGTGGGCCAGCAGTAGTCATGTCTCAGGATCCTTTGCTCCAAAGTGCGAGTCCCAGAATGACTTCCGCACTCTCCCGAGTGGATCTCCTCCAACACTTGAGGTACTTTTTCATCAGAGACACATCTAGCCAGAGGGCCCGAGATGGTCTTGCGATATAGCTCCCCATCTTGCAATAAGTAATAGGCCGCCTTGTACCGAAACCTCCTTTGATCCCCTTCTTCTGCTGGAAGTTGCCCAGAACTTAGAAAGGAAATGAACGGATCCATCCACGAGGGACGATGATCGATCTCCATCATCTCTCCTTCCTCAATGGATGGTCGAAACAACTCCGTGATTGTCCCTCCTGTTCTTGGCCCGTACTTGGCCAGACGATCTGCTGCCGAGTTCTCCTCCCTCGGTACGTGCTCGACGAAGAAGGATTGAGAGCTTCCAATCAATCCTTTCACCTTCAAGAGGTACTTTTGCAGAATGGTGTCGCGTACTTCGAACTCTCCCCAAATCTGAGACGCGACCACCATTGAATCGGTGAAAGCCATGCGTCTTGAATGCCCAGCTCCTTTGCGAGGCGCAGGCCTGCTATGATGGCCTCGTACTCGGCTTGATTGTTCGTTACGGGAAAGAGGATCTCGACTGCTTGCTCGATCCTAGTTCCCTGTGGGCTGACAAGAACGATGCCCACCCCCACAGAGCTCCTGCCTGAGGCTCCGTCCACGAACATCTTCCAAGGGATGGGAGTAGAAGCCTTCTCTCCCGGTTCTGCTTCCACCGAGAAGTCGGCCAAGAAATCTGTTACCGCCTGTGCTTTGATCGCCACCCGGGGCGAGAAGGAAATGTCGAACTCACTGAGTTCTACCGACCATTTCGTCAGCCTTCCCGAATGCTCCACCCCTTCCAGGATATTTCGGAGAGGATGATCAGTTATGACCAGGATGGAGTGAGCTTGAAAATAAGGCCGCAGCTTTCGTGCCGACACCACCAAGGCGAAGGCGAGCTTCTCCAAGATTGGATATTTCAACTCCGCCTTCTTGAGCACCTGACTAACATAGTAGATTGGGAGCTGCTTCTTTCCTTCTTCCCGGACCAACACGGAACTTACCGCTTCCACCCCTACTCCCAAATAAAGGAGTAGGTCTTCACCTTCTTTCGGGCTCTGAAGGAGAGGTGTCTGAGTCAACTGCTCCTTCAGCCTTCCGATCGCCTTTTCGCATTCGTCGGACCATGCGAAATTCTTAGTCTTGCGGAGTGTCTTGAAGAATTGAGAGAACTTCTCCCCGGCCTTGGATAGAAAGCGGCTGAGACCTGCCAACCTTCCTGCCAGCCTTTGAACTTCCTTCATGGTCTTCGGTGAGGCTATCTCTAGGATCGCCTTAACCTTGTCAGGGTTCGGCTCCACCCCTCCTAGGGTGATGAGATGTCCCAGAAACTTCCCCCTTCCAGCTCCGAACACGCACTTCGCCGGATTGAGCCTCATCTTGAACTTCCTCAGCGTCGCGAAGGTCTCCACCAGATCTGCTATATGCTTCGGGACGCTCTTGCTCTTGATCAAGAGGTCGTCCACGTACACCTCCAGGTTCCTTCCCTTCTGCTCCTTGAAGACAAGGTCCATCATCCGCTGGTAGGTTGCTCCTGCATTTTTTAGCCCAAATGGCATCATTTTATAGCTATAGCACCCGTCCCCAGTGATGAAGGAAACATCGCGGCAATCGGGGGGATACATCCGGATCTGGTGGTATCCCGAAAACGCATCAAGAAAACTCATTACAGGGAAACCGACGGCTGAATCAACCAGCGCGTCGATTCGAGGCAAGGGATAACAATCCTTGGGGCAGCTTTTATTTAATAAAGAGAAGTCCACACACATTCTCCAGCTGCCTACAACCTTCTTAACCATTACAACATTGGAGACCCAGCCTGGGTACTGGATCTCCGACACAAAACCTGCGTCCAGCAACTTCTTCACCTCTTCACGGATAGGCCCGGCCAACACGGTGGCGGTGGACCTCTTTTTTTGGCGGACAGGCTTCACCGCTGGGTCGAGGTTGAGGTGGTGGCAGGCAACCTCTGGATCGGTCCCGGGCATCTCAGCAGCACTCCAGGCGAAGACGTCAACATGATCTTGCAGGCACGTTGTGTAAGACCCCCCTCCAAAATCGACAGTCCGACCGGGGGATCTTATCGCACACCACCCTTTTTGCACGACGCCGAAGCGATCACGAAGGGTGAAGGTACTAGCTTCTTCAACCCCATTCCTTGAACACTCCAAGGTCATGCATTGGGGTGGTGTTAAGCGAAAGTCACTACACATCAACAGAGTAAGGAAGCGACATTCTAGCGGAAGACTTCATTAAAGAGTGCACTTTATAGTATTTAGCGGAAGACGTCGTATTGTAGCGGAAGATTAACTATCACAGAAACCGTAAACTCAAGACCTGTATGAATAACTTCCATACCTCCGCCGCATTAATTCGTTGCCAATATATAGATGCTATGAGGTGGGGCACAACAAAAGGGATGCAACTTAACAACTTGTACCTGACGTAGCCTGCTCCGTGGCTTCATCCACACACAGATGTTGTCACTCATCCGCACCTGTCACCTGTGCCAAAGACAAGTTATTAGAACCACGAAACAGAATTCAACCTCTACTAACAAACAGACATAATATAACATTTATAAGGGAGGGGACATCTGGACTCTTATTGGGCCGAGGCAGTCTTCCCAGGACCACCGCCTACGTACTCCGTATCATCCTGCATACGGTCTCAGACCCACGTAGTTCTATTAGTTTCGCACGGGTTGTCCTCCCAGACTATCCGTCGTGCGGGTTGCCTTAGAGTAAAACTCATAGGCCATCCGACATTCTTCCAAGGCACATTTTATATTCCCGGAGGAATAATTCTCGAAGGCACAATATATTCCCGTAGGAATATTTCTCGAAGGCAACATTTCATTCCCGTAGGAATTGCTTCTCGAAGGCAAAATTTCATTCCCGTAGGAATTTCTACTCGAAGACTGCATTTCATTCCCGTAGGAATTACTTTCTCGAAGGCTGCATTTCATTCCCGTAGGAATTACTTTCTCGAAGGCACCATATATTCCCGTAGGAATATTTCTCGAAGGCAACATTTCATTCCCGTAGGAATACTTCCCGAAGGCACAATATATTCCCATAGGAATATTTTCTCATAGGCTCAATATATTCCCGTAGGAATATTCATTACTGTCAATACAAGAATAGACTTCAAAACATTGATTCGACCGCGCTGCTGTACAAGCGGCGGCCAGTTCGGCACTATTTAGAGTTGACTCTGAAAGTATGTCACGTCTTCACGTCAACTCTAAATTTATAGGCAATACAGAAGGAAAAGCCAAAACATCGATCTGTCCGCTCTGCTCTACAAGCGGCGGCCAGTTCGACACTATTTAGAGTTGACTCTGAAAGTATGCCACGTCTTCACGTCAACTCTAAATTTATAGGCAATACAGAAGGAAAAGCCAAAACATCGATCTGTCCGCTCTGCTCAACAAGCGGCGGCCAGTTCGACACTATTTAGAGTTGACTCTGAAAGTATGTCACGTCTTCACGTCAACTCTAAATTTATAGGCAATACAGAAGGAAAAGCCAAAACATCGATCCGTCCGCTCTGCTCTACAAGCGGCGGCCAGTTCGGCACCATTTAGAGTTGACTCTGAAAGTATGCCACGTCTTCACGTCAACTCTAAATTTGTAGGCAATACAGAAGGAAAAGCCAAAACATCGATCTGTCCGCTCTGCTCTACAAGCGGAGACCAGTTCGGCACTATTTAGAGTTGACTCTGAAGGTATGTCACGTCTTCACGTCAACTCTAAATTTATAGGCAATACAGAAGGAAATGCCAAAACATCAATCTGTCCGCTCTGCTCTGCAAGCGGCGGCCAGTTCGGCACTATTTAGAGTTGACTTTGAAGGTATGCCACGTCTTCACGCCAACTCTAAATTTATAGGCAATACGGAAGGAAAAGCCAAAACATCGATTTGTCCGCTCTGCTCTACAAGCGGCAGCCAGTTCGACACTATTTAGAGTTGACTCTGAAGGTATGCCACGTCTTCACGGTAACTCTAAATTTATAAGCAATACAGAAGGAAAAGTCAAAACATCGATCTATCTGCTCTGCTCTACAAGCGGCGGCCAGTTCGACACTATTTAGAGTTGACTCTGAAGGTATGCCACGTCTTCACGTCAACTCTAAATTTATAGGCAACACGGAAGGAAAAACCAAAACATCGATCTGTCCGCTCTGCTCTACAAGCGGCGGCCAGTTCGACACTATTTAGAGTTGATTCTGAAGGTATGCCACGTCTTCACGTCAACTCTAAATTTATAGGCAATACAGAAGGAAAAGCCAAAACATCGATCTGTCTGCTCTGTTTTTCAAGCGGCGGCCAGTTCGACACTATTTAGAGTTGACTCTGAAGGTATGCCACGTCTTCACGTCAACTCTAAATTTATAGGCAATACGGAAGGAAAAGCCAAAACATCGATCTGTCCGCTCTGCTCTACAAGCGGCGGTCAGTTCGGCACTATTTAGAGTTGACTCTGAAGGTATGTCACGTCTTCACGTCAACTCTAAATTTATAGGCAATACAGAAGGAAAAGCCAAAACATCGATCTGTCCGCTCTGCTCTACAAGCGGCGGCCAGTTCGACACTATTTAGAGTTGACTCTGAAGGTATGCCACGTCTTCACGTCAACTCTAAATTTATAGGCAATACAGAAGGAAAAGCCAAAACATCGATCTGTCCGCTCTGCTCTGCAAGCGACGGCCAGTTCAGCACTCTTTAGAGTTGACTTTGAAAGTATGTCACGTCTTCACGTCAACTCTAAATTTATAGGCAATACAGAAGGAAAAGCCAAAACATCGATCTGTCCGCTCTGCTCTACAAGCGGCGGCCAGATCGGCACTAAAATATAATGAAGGTGCAACATAAGCAGTAATAAAGGCCGGAAGTAGGGGGCCATAATATCAAACAGTAAAATAGGCTGAAAGCAGATGCCATAATATCAAGCAGTAAAATAGTCTGAAAGCAGAAGCCATAATATCAAGCAGTAAAATAGGCCGAAAGCAGATGCCATAATATCAGGAGTATAATAGGCTGAAAGCAGAGGCCATAATATCAGGACCAGTGCGAGACTGGATTACTGGAAATAAATGCAGAAAGTAAACGCAGGACCAGTGCGAGACTGGAGAGCATAATAAATTAAATGGTTAGTAGTCCAATCACTCGATAATCAGGAGGCTTCAGTTCCATCTCCGTTCATAGGAGGAAAGTTCCGTTCCATCTCCGTTCATAGGAGGAAATTCTGTTCCATCTCCGTTCATAGGAGGAAATTCTGTTCTTTCTCCGTTCATAGCTGCTTACTTATATTTTATGAGGTTACTTATTTTCGTGTGCCTTGATTTCACATTTTTAATTATCTTGAGGTTATTGAATTGACGGCGTCGCCTCGCGATTGCGACCTTAACTGCGCGTCGATATTTTTACTTTTAAAAATACCCAAACTTTTAGAGGGTGCGATCCAGCCTCCCGAGCTTCCCATAATTTTTGGAAACGTGCTGGAGGAGAGCGTAATTATTATTAATTCATAACATAGATTTTTAGCATCTAAAAATAGTAAACCCATTTCAAAAATTCCAAAATAATTACAGTAGATGTAAGTCAGTAGTACGAAGCATCCCAAATTTTCTCAAAATTTTCCATCTTTGTTACGACCCTCTGATAATTCAAAAACCCCAAAAATCATAGTATTTTAATTTCTAAAAATAATTAGCCGCCTCCAAAAATTATGAAATTTTTACAGGGGCTAGCCTTTGCCAAGATGAGCAACTTTGATGTTCAAAGTTTTTGCATTTGGGCTCTATATAAAACCCAAAAAAAATCAAATGATATAATAAATATAATAATAAAAATTTATAAAAAATTTGATAAAACTGCCGATTCAGTACGCAGCCTCCCCCTTGCGGGCTTTCCCCGCCGGCGTCCGGCCACCGGCCGGCCGTGGCTCCGTCCCTGACCGTCTATACGGGGGCGGGCGCTCCCTCCGGCGGTGGTTCGGCGGCCTGCCGCCGCCGGCCACCACCGGAGTTGATTTTTATCAAAATCTGCATGGAGGAGGGGGAGGGCGGTGGCGGCGCTCCGGTCGCCGGCGTTTGCATGTGATGCATCCGGGGATAAGGTAGGGAGGAGAGGAGAAGATCCCACCCTGTTTGGGGGCCTCCGAGAGCTTTCAGCGAGTTCCGTCATTGGAGGTGGTGGAGGGTGGTGGAGGTTCGGCTCGCATTTTCCGGCGAGGTGGAGCTCCGACAGAGGTTTGGATGGGCTCGACTGAGATGGGGGAGAGGTGTGTCTTTCTTTGGGAGGCAAGGGGTCCTTATATAGGGAGATGGAGCACCCCCCTCCCTCTTACCTTCGATATGAGACTATCTTCCATGGGAGAAGAAGCCTTGCCTCCATCCATTTGGTTAAGACAAGTGGCAGCCATCCATTGGGGATTTGTACAACCTATAAGCTTAGGTAGGCCATTAGCCATGTGGAGGGTTTGGTTTTAACCAATAGGATGAGAGTGAGAGAGAGGGAGAGTGAGAGAATGTTTGGGTGGGCCATATGTCTAAACTTCTTGGCTTTGGAATTAGTGCCAAATTCTTGATCAGCCGATGAGAGAATGACATGGAGATTATGGTTTTGTTGAGTGGAGGATGAGTGGAGAGGGTTTTAAAAGATCCAAAAATATCCTCTTTTAAGAGGGTTGACCAAAGTCAACCCTAAGTGGGTCATGCATATGGTCAAGGTCAAAATGGGTCTGAGTCATCGAGTGTCGGGTCACCATGGACGTGGCAGGGTTGAAATCCAGCGTTTACGTATCTCGAAAATCTTATAATTTTACGAACGTTTATTTTTATTTACTTGACCAAATGATGTCGAAATCGGGCGAAACGAATTTTGTTGCATTCGTATCGGCTATACAAGTCTAATGCCACTGACAGAATTCAATTTGGAGTTCATTTGCTCAATATTCTAAAATGGCGTTGTTGCGACGCTCGATATTACTCAAAATAGTCGTTTTCTCCAAAAGACTTCAGATTGGAACGAAACGAATTCCGTTGTACTCGTATCGACCATACGAGTCTAATGCAACTGACAGAATTCAATTCAGAGTTCGTTTGCTTAATATTCTAAAATGGCGTTGTTGCGACGCTCGATATTACTCAAAATAGTCGTTTTCTCTAAACGACCTCGGATTAGAACGAAACAAATTCTGTTGCACTCGTATCAACCGTACGAGTCTAACGCAACTGACGGAAGTCAATTCGGAGCACGTATGCTCCATGTGCGTCGTCGTGACGCGCTACGGTACTCAAAACGGTCACTTTTACCAAATGACCTCGGATTGGAACGAAACAAATTCTATTGCAGTCGTATCAACCGTACGAGTCTAACGCAACTGACGGAAGTCAATTCGGAGCACGTATGCTCCATAAACAACTTTGACGTTGTGGTGAAGCACGATGCTACCCAAAATAGTTATTTCTCTAAATGACCACCGCTATGTGGTGAAGGTCGGGTCGTGGTTTTCCTCTGACCCGGCCTAAGCTCCTCCAAGGGTTCAACTGAACCGGCTAGACCCCTTTTCAAAGTCGGGATGTTACACGTTGCCATCTCCACCTTCTCGGTGACCTTCAGCGATCCACCGATCTTCAGCAGCCCAGGTACTCCCGCTGCGGAGAGTACCTCGATCTCCTCCACCTCCTCGGACGCCTCCAGCCGGGCCGTGCCTCCAGTTACCCTCTCGAACTCCTCCGCGTCAGCCATCCAACTGATGGTGCTAACCGAGCTGAGGTAGCACTCGCGGGCGGCTCTTGGATCGCTCCTGATCCTCACCTGGACGTCACCTTGGCAATACTTGAGGCACTAGTGGTAGGAGGATGGGACGGCCTTGAAGGTGTTAAGAAGCGGCCTCCCGAAGATGGCTTTGTAGCAGCTCGGGGCATCCACGATGACGAAACGGCACTGGAGAGGGGTGCCCCCGAGTGTTACGAGGAAATCTACTCCTACCTCCACCTCTTGCTTCTCTCCGGAGAAGCCAAAGAGGGGACCATCCGGCTTTCGGACCCTTCCTGCGCCGACTCCCAGCTCGTCAAACGTCTTCTTGATTATGACGTTTACGGAACTACCGTTATCGATCAAGATTCGATCAACGGTAAAGTCTTCTACGACGGCCTGGATTACGAGGACGTCATGAAAGGGGTTCTCATTCCCTAGCATGTCTTCTTCGGAGAAGGTGATCTCCTCCAACGGGGGTGGTGTCTGCGAGGTCGAAGCGACGCTCCTCCGATAGATTTGATGGAGACTTCCTTTGCGGGAAGCTCCTATCCCCGCACCCCCGTGGATCACCCCTACTCCTCTACCTCCTGGGGCCACTTCTCCTCGACCTCCGTGGTCGACTCGGTCCTCGTTCCTTCTTCGACCGGCGTCCTGAACCGCCGGCTGCTCGACCGGAGCTTCTATTCTCCGCTGCTCTCCTGCCTCTCCTGCTGCCAGCCTTCTTCTGGCTTCCCAAAAGTCCGGGCATGCCATCGTTCCATGCCCTTCCACCTGGTGGAGTTCACAGTAGAGGGGAACCTCCTCTACCTGTGGCCTCCTCTGCTTCTTATTCTTCCGGCCTGGCGGTTGCCGCGCCTGGCAGCCGCCATTGCTTCCTCCCTTCTTCTCTCCTGGCGCCCCTCTGGCCTATCGTAACGCCTTCTCTCCGGGGATCTCCTTCCCCGCTCCTGACGTTGAGGTCCCCTGGCCGGCTTCCACGGTGGCCGGTCAGCGGGGACTTGGTAGCGTCTTTCTTCCTCCCGACGCTCTGGGGCCACGATGAGCCTCCTCTCCTCGTTCCTTCTCTGCTCCTCCCTCCTGGGTTCTCTTTCTCTTCTCTCCTCTCTGCCTCTTCCTTCTGGCTTCCGCTTCTCCGCCCTCCTGGGCTCTTCCTTCTTCCTCTTCTCGGGGGGACTTTCCTCCTCCTCTTCCTCGTCTTCCTTGGTCACTCGGGTGAGCCTGGCTAGGAAGCCGCGGTTGGAAGCTTCACCCTGGACGAACTGGTTGGCCCTTTCGATGAGGTTGGCGTAGGAGTAGGGAGGATTCCTACCGATCTCCAACTTAAAGAGGCCCTCGCGGAGGCCGAAGGTTATGGCCAACCGCAGGGTGCGACCATCCACCTCCTGGATGTGTAGCACCTCTTCCTGGAAGCGATCGATGTAGTCCCCCAACGTTTCTTTTGGTCCCTAGGTCAGATGGAAAAGGGCCGTAGCCTCCTTCTTCAACTTCTTTGCCGTGACGAACCGCATGTTCAGCCCCCGGCAAAGGTCTTCAAAGCAGTAGATGGAGCCTTCCGGTAACTGGTGAAACCAATCCCTTGCCTTCCCTCGGAGGGAAATCGCGAACAACCTACACTTGAAGGCGTCCGACATGGTCCGAAGAGAAGCGACATCCTCGAACCACTGGATATGACGGATAGGGTCCTCTCTCCCCGAGTAGTAATTCATCGAGGGATCCCTGAACCCCTCTGGCACTGGCGCGGCGAGGATCTCCTCGCAGAATGGGCTCCTCCCCCCTATTTGGCGACGATCATCATCTGGCCGAGTATCTCCCCCATACTCGCTCACCCGGGGAGTATGATAGAATCTCGCCTGCTCATCCTCCTCGCGGAACCGAGTTCCGCCAGGTCCTTGAGACGCTTGCACACCAAACTGCGACTTCCTCGGGCGCTCGAACTCCTCGGCGTGCGCCTTCTCTGCTCGCTGAGTGCGAGCACCTTCCTCGGACGGGCCCGGGCGATGAGGCGAGGTCGTCGTTCCTTCCGTGCGAGGTAGAAGAGCCGCTCGCATGGTGCCTTCCATCCTTTGCGCGAATTCTTCGAAGACAGCCAACGATACGAACTCGCCGCCTCGAGCCGAGTTTCCCGCCACCTCCTCGTGGTTGCTAGCTGCTACCATCTCACTTTTCTACCAGACTTTCTTCCTCTGGCCGCGATCCACGCTCACCGCACCAAAGTGTTGACGCCTGGAAAATCCTGGCCCCAAAATTCGAATCAATGCGGCCTGAGGCTACTTGGCCAGCGGTTCAGCGAGAAGGTTTGGGTTAGCCACTACGGATGAAACGGAGAGATAAGGGACACAACCCCAGGTGCTGCGGCAGGGAGGTCCCACCACGTACCCAGAAGCTCTAAGGAGTCTTCTCCTCCAAAACCACGAATGGCCGAGCTCGGTACTAGGTAGGCACTTGTTAAAGAAGATTCTTGATTGTCAAAGGGGGAGGGGTGCAACTCTGATTTTGACAAGTGTCATTTCTAGTACCCCTGGGGGTCTATTTATAGACAAATCCTAGGGGGGGAGCAGATGACTATCCCTGACCCCCTAGAGTTGGTTTTTTAGACAAGGCAATAGGTGGGCGAGTAGGCAAGGACCTCAGACCTAACTGGCGAGTTGGTTGGCTAAGTCGCCTATAGGCGAGTAGGTCCGAGCTCATGGCTTCCTCGCCTGGCCGGGCAGGGAACGCCGGGCAGGGCTTTCCTCCTCGTCATGGGGCGAGCAAGTACCTTCTCGCACAACCAAAGCTCTTGATTTTCCTTCGTCTTCTGGATTGTTGACTTCTGCCTTGACCTTTTGACCTTGACCTCCGCCTACGTGGCCTTTAGTGGGGCCCACCGTCGGAGAATGAGGGTTGTACAACTGAGATGTAAAGTATGTCTCACTTTGAATGGTTATTATTTATTGCACCTCTTAAAACTACTTTCATATATAGTAGTTAAGATATATATATATATACACACACATGAGTGCTCGACACGAGGCTCCGCCCCTACGGCCATGTGTGACAGTACCCGGTCAACGACGGCATGCTTCGCATGTCGGGCGGCTTTCGACTGAATCCAGGCAGGCTTCGTACGCCTCCGCATGGGCTTCGCCCGTGCTTGATGCGTCTGCGGGCGCAAGGGCTGCTCCCGCAACATATACATATGAGTACTCGAAATGACCGTAAAAAAATATACTTCAATATTACAATATTTATTTTGTATAAAATAAATGCGTATATACTTAAAATTTTATTTTTCTCTCCCTCCCTCTCTTTCCCTCTTCCCCGCACTCTCTTCTCTCTCCTCTCTTTCTCTCTCTCTCCCTCTCTCTCCTCTCTTTAAAAATAATATTTTTTATTGAGAGATCCAACGGTGGAGAATGAAAGCACGGTAAGAGCACGAAGAATGCTATATTCCCTTATATAATAAAGATATATTTATTATATAAAATAATAGTGATATCTGGAAGCACACCAGACATTTGATCTGAACCATTGGATAAAACTGCTTCAAAGAATAGCCATCGGATTCAAGATAACTGGTCTGCAAATATAGCCTTTCCTTCAAAAAAACAAATCCCGCAACTCCAGAAATCCCGATCCATCTTCCGCCAAAAATGACGCGCAGCAAGGCTGCACTGCCACCCTCTGCCGCCGCCGGCCTGCCCGGCGCCCACCGGGGCGTTCGCCGGCCTCCGGCAAACCCTCCGGGGGTTGTCCGGCGGCGAGCGAGCAGGGCCACCGCCGCCGCGGTGCGCACCGGGCAGGCCGCCGACGGCACCAGAGGGAGGCATTTCAGGCGGAAGCGGAAATTGGGGGGGGGGGGGGGGGGGTTCTTTTTTAATTATTATTTTCTATTTTAATAATTAATTATAGTTTAATTATATTTGTTTTTTCTGTTTTTACATTAAAATATTATAATTAATAATAAGGCTATTAATTATATTTTAATTATATTTGTTTTGTCACGGGAAAGGCTGTTAATTATATTTTAATTATATATTGTTTTCTATATTTGTTAATAATTAATTAATAAAATTATTAAAAAAGTTAATAAATAAATTTTAGAATACTTTTAAATTAATAAAATTATTTGTTTAATTATATATTGTTTTCTATATTTGCCGCACGAGAGTATTGAGCACGGGCAAAGCCCTGTGGGGGTCGGGCGAAGCCCGCTTGATTACGGGCAAAGCCCGCAGCAACGCATCGAGAACGGGCTTCGTCTGTATATATATATATATATATATATATATATATATATATATATATATATATATATATATCGGAAAAAGGATTTTTAGCGCTGCGCTAAAAATCATTTTTATAGCGCGCAACGCTCTCCTCCGCCTCCCTGCTCTCCTCCGCCGGAAAGAAGCAACGCCACCTCCCTGGCGTCAGTTGTATTCGCTGCAGCGGCGCCGGCGACTGCGGGCTCGCCGGCCACCGGCCGCCCGGGGTTCGTCGGCGGGCACACCGACGAACCCCGGGCGGCCGGTGGCCGGCGAGCCCGCAGTCGCCGGCGCCGCTGCAGCGAATACAACCCGCAGGCTTCCAATATTTGGTCGACGAAGCCGGAGCTCCCTCCCATCGATGTAGCAGGCCCCCTCCCATCGAAGACGACGCAGAAGTTACCGCCGCCGGAGGATCTCGACGCAGCGTCGACGACGTGGATGGCTCGCCTGGGTGGATGCGTCGGAGGAGCTCGACCCGCCGCCGGAGGAGCTCGACCCGCCGCCGGAGGAGCTCGACGCAGCGTCGACGATGTGGATGGCTCCGGCGGAGGAGAGCAGGGAAGCGGAGGAGAGCGCTGCGCGCGATAGCCAGAAATCGCGAGGATCCAACGGTTGGGAAATGCTGCGCTATAATCAAGAATATAGCACAGCGCGTATTTTCTAGATATTTTTTTTGTATAGAAGACTTATTTTAATTGATATAAAGAAAAGTGTGCAATCCACGCAGTTGAGTTGGTTATCAGTCTGGCTTCCAACTCATAAATATAGAAAATGCATATTAATTACACACCCGAAGAACAGAGAGAAGCAGCCGAATTAATAACCATAAATTAAACTATGGATCAGTAAGCAACAGAAGATCCCAACATCCAGTACCAGCATCCACCTGAAATGATTAATTATATAATTATGTTTTACTGCAAATTAACATGGATATAATTCTGTAGATCGAAATCTCTCACCGGTTTGAAATATTTCGGGCGCCGGCGCTAGCTCGAGACCACCAGCAGCAACATGAGAGCTTTGACCGACACGATCAGTTTCAGCATGGTGACAGCCGCCCGCCTCAGCGTCCTCGCGTTGAGTGAGTCGATCAGCGGCGGCGGTCGGCGGACGAAAATTCTAACCAGGGATGTATGAAAGAGGAGGAGGTTGAGGATGAAGCAGGCGGCCTCGGCGGAGACGTAGGCTCTGGAGACGAAAAACATCATCATAGTAATTAAGCCATCGTTGTTGTTCGAATTATTGTACTTGTCCGCGAAGTCGAAAGCCGAGGAGCCGCCGACGTTCCAAACAAGAAAGGTCATGGTCGCCGCCGCCTCCCAGAAGTGGGTGTAGCAGTTCTGCATTTCGATGGAGGAAGAAGGAAGCTGCCGGAGATGATGAGCCCTGCGTTAGTGTATGTGTGTTTTTATAGCGAGCATGGTATTTACTGTATAGTAGTGTATACGATGGATTATGCGTGTGTATGTGTTTTTTTTTGGAACCTGGTATATTTTATTACTGTATGACTGTATTATGACTGTATTCTAGAGACACATTTTCTCTTATTTTCGTGACTTCCGTTTACTAGTTGCATTTAAGGCAATAATTTAATTAAAAGTTGTTAATTTAAATTTTCAAAAATTAAACTCCGCATTTACTTTTATCTTCGCGTGTTCGTTCTAGCGTCACAAATGGACTAGTTAATAGAGACTATGTTTGCCAATTTTGAATTTAACCATAAATACACAGACTTGGGCTCCGTTTAAGAAGGAGGATTTATTTTTACCGGTCAAGTGGTTACGACCGCATGAACCGGAACTTAATTAAGATCCGGTTCATGCGGTCGAAACCGCTTGACCGATAAAAATAAATCCTCCGAAACGAAGCATTGAGCATTTTGCTTATAAGATTACAAATTTGGACAAGATAACAAACCATTGAAGGAATCAAGTTTTTTTTTTGTAGTTATGATATGAATAGTACTCCGACTTATGTTGGTTTATGGGGGATATTTTTGTCTTTTTGGGTTGCCGTAATTTTTCCTATAAATAGAAGGGGTTAGGGTCCGGTTCTTATTTTGTGTGGAGTTGTATTTATATTGGCCTCTTCTTTTTTTCCCCACCGGCTATCCTTTTTTGTAACGATCCAGGCCCGCCAACACGGGACCCAGCTGGACCGCCGGCACCCTCCCGGCCCAGGCCCGCCAATACGGGACCCAGCTAGCACCGGAAGGGTTCAGCCTAACCAGATGGTCTGCAGACCATGCACCCCAACCCCTCTCTGTCACACCACAGAGCACAGTGGGTTGTTGGAGACCGCAGTCCCCCTTTGATGAGAATTGAGTCAGTTAAGCGGCAGCACGTGGACTTCCCAGGAGGTCATCAATCCCAGAATTGCTCCAGCCCGAGCACGCTTAACTATGGAGTACTTTCACTTCTCATCACCAATTGAGCTTAGCCCCTCCCCGTTGACGTAGGCGCTTCTCACCGAACCACGTAAATCGCATCGTGCTCTTTTGTTTGTGGTTGTGTGATTTTGTTTTTCGAATCGCTTCGCACAACAAGTGGTATCAGAGCCAAGTTCCCGTGTGATTTTTGTTTGAAGACGGTTGTATTCGATTTGAGGCGGAACGAGGAAAAAAACTTTTGGTTTGTGGTTTTTCGTTCTCCATCGGCGGCAACAGGAGAAGGCGCGAGGAAGACTATATTTTTCATTTCTCGGTACTAGCGGCGACCTCTGTAAGCGCCTGTGGAAGACTCGGTCGGCCAAGTTGTTAAGATCTGAACAGCGGCGTCGAATAGAACCGAGGAGAGCAGGGCGTCCTTTCTCTGTAGAGGGCGGGCGGAGGAGATTGTCAGGCGTCCTTTCAAAAAAAGGAAAGTAGTTTATTTTTGGGCGCTGCTATAAGCACTGCACTTTTGTCTATTTGCACTCACCGCTAATAGCAATCGCTTTTTTAAGTGATTGTCTGTTCGCACTCAACCTATCTATTCGCAAAGCATTATTACTATTAACATTTTTTTGTTAATATCTTTTTTACATAATAAAAATATCAAAGAAAACTTCAAAAGATTACACATTTTCAAAAGTAAATGTCAAAAATATATTGTTAATTATTTGTCTGCTTTTCTTGGATACCCAATAATGTTATTATAGGTTATATAAATATTGTTGCATAGTGCATACCCAATAATTTTACAATTCGTACAAGAAGTTTAAATATGTATATGCTCAAGCATGTTGGACTCTCCTTGCCGCCGACAACGCCATCGCCGCCCCCAACGCCAACGCCACCAACGCCAACGCCATCGCCGCCGCCGCCAACGCCGCCGCCTCCATCGCCGTCGCCGCCAAGGCCATCGCCGCCAATACCAACGCCATCGCCGCCGCCGCCAAGGCCATCGCCGCTAAGGGTGAGGAGGAAAAACTGACAAAAACCGACCGAACAGACTGAACCGCACCGATTGTGAAACCGAGCCGCTCGGTTTGGTGTCGGTTCGGCTTGGAGCTTGTGAAAACCGAAGTTATATCGGTTCGAGTCGATTTTCAAGTTGTAAAAACCGACCAAACCGAACCGAACCGAACCGACTAATATTAATATATTAAAATAATTTTAATTTTTAAATTATGTATATGTCACTAATATTAATATATTATAAATCCCACTCCCATAAATTGGCCAGGTTCGGACCAATGTCCATTCGGTTCACGGCTGCTAGCTCTTAAAGTCTTAGGCTCTTAGTGTAACGCCCCAAATTTGATTAAAATTAATATGGTGTGCGGATAGTGGACTTTGGTGTGTGAATAGCTGTTATCTCCTAGGTTAATATAAAAGCTAAACCTAAAGCTCCCCTCTCCCTCATACCCGATCCCCCCTTTCCTCCTTCATCGATTGAGTGACGGCGCCCCTCTCCCTCGCGATCTCTTCCCGCTCGCGACCACCGACGAAGACGCCGCCCCTCTCCCGACCTCAGCTCTCCCGACCTCCTCTTCTCCTTCGCGCATCCAGGAGGCTGCTGTCGCCGATCCGCCGCCGATCACGAAGGATATCGATCCCTTTCGTCGCCGTGAGCAGCTAGGCCCGGATCGCCTCCCTCCTGTCCCAGCACCGATCGTTAAAGGTCGCAACCTCCTTCTTTCATCCGAGGGCTGGCAGTCTTACCCTTACCGTGGAGGTACCCGACCGAAGTCCTCCCTCTTTCTCTCTCTTGGCCGACCAAGAGTAGGGTAGGGCTAGGTGTTTTTGCATGAGTGCTTTCCTTGTCGAGTTCCACTTTGCCGGAGAGCCATTGTCGACCTCGCTTTGCTGTAGTGGTGGGTGTCGGATTCGTGGTTGCAGAAATCCCTCCTAGTTCTGAGGAAACTCTTGTCAAAGAAGCCCTTACTAAGCAAAGTGAGACGTTTGTGTTGTTGTTGCTGATTAAGGGAGAAGAGCTTAGAAGAGGAAGTGTGTTGTCGCCAAAGTTGGAGAGCTCCAACAAACGAGCTGTCGCCGCCAACGCAAGGAAACCGCGCCGCGACCACCCTACACCCAAATCCTTGAGGCTTTAATGGCCGGGAAGGATCGGACGCAGGTAACGATCTCTTTCTCCCCGGGTTTAGGATTCGATTGTGCATGTATGTTATGAGATGATTGTGTGGCACCCGGTTTCTCTAATTAGAGAACCTGAGGCGACCACAGTTCCTAGTGAACCTCCGGGTTGATTGTGTCCGTCACCGACATATTTTGCATTAGAAATGTCCGATGAACGATTGCGGATTAGGCATGCTGTGTGAAGCCTATCCGTGGCGATAAGCCCGAATCAGTGATGTTGATTGCATATTTTATACCGGATAATTATTCGTGTCTCTTTTGTCATGTTCGCTTGCGGGTGTTGAATCGACGTTGGTTAAGGCCGCGAGAACCTGTGTATGGCCTAGGTTGATAGTGAGATTGTGCCGATTTGGGACTGTACCTGTAGAGGAATGTGAGTGACGACGAAGGAATTGAAATATAAATCAATAATGAGGCTTATTGGATTTTAGATGTTTTGTCTTACAAATCATTGTCATAATTATCGACGTTGGGTGAAAATCTCCAAGTTTGGGATAAATACCGCATAGAGCGATAATGTTTTATAGAGTACGCGGTGGTAAACTCTTACACATAATATTGATCGTAATATTACTAAAATTATCGCAAGTGACATTGGAGGATTAATTGGTCAAATCCCTGCTAATCAGGTTTTGAGCAGAGTGGGTTATGTGAGCACTCTTTATGGAATCATCTGTATGATATCGAGTCTGAACTCGTAGGTGTTCGATACCATCTAGTGGCTTAATAATGTTGAATGATCTCTTGTATGATCTTATGTGAATTTTTTAGATCTCCACCCTAAATGTGTGGTAGATGTGATAACACTTGTGCATGTTTTGCTTCTGTTTTGATTATGTGATGTTTGCTTCTGATTGAGTGGACGGGACGAGGTAAAGTCGAAACCGCATCGTGTTGGTGAAACGATGTTCTGAGCAACGGGAACAGACTTAACCGAACTCGCACCATGGATGTGGCAGCATGCAGTGGATCTATTTTATATGATGTACCATGGGAGAGACCGTGAGTCTGGCGATGTCCGGACAGGTGAGATGCTCAGAGGACTTGGAGTTATGTGCTCCTAGTTTTTGTTGGAGTGCCATGAGTGCACTACTTATGTTTGGGCCTTTGATGGGCCTTTGGACTGTAGTTCCCGCTTTGAGGACATATGTCAAGTAGGCCCCCTTTTCACGTTTGCTATGTTGAGAGCGTGGGGCAAACTAGACTTATGTCGCTTCTGATAAAATAGTTGTGTAGCTCGACATAAAAGGACGTGTGAGTATGATGTGTCGTGTACATAGCAAGAGAGTATTATTGTGCGTTATGTTATGGTTTCGGGTTTCATATCATAGGATCTGCTATTGCGACCCTTGGTGCCTAGTTGTTTACCGCCTTGAGTGCGAAGTTTGGGCTGTTGTTTGTTATGGTTTCAATAGCCTAGGACATGCTAGTCCGCTACTAGGAATAGAGTGCATTAGTAGAGCATTTAGTCTTTAGCCCTGGTGTGCATATAGACCCCTTTACTTTCATGCTCAACTTAGAAACATGTTTGTTGATTGTGCCATATACTTGCTTGTTTGTTGCTGTGTTTCATTTGCATGTTGTGACGCGCTGATCTGTAGGGCACCTGCTCCCCGGGATCGGCTAGGATGCCCGAGGAGAGGGAGATTGTTACACAGTGATTGGTCAGCTCCGGCTGACCCTCGTTTTCCGCTCGTTTGTCCTTGGTTGCAGGAACGTGCGCGCGCTGGAAGTGCTTGCTGCCAAATAAGAAATGAGCGTGGTGGTTTAGCTTGCTGCTTGGTTTTCAAGTATTCGTATGCATAGCTAGCTGTGGGACCTGCGAGTCTCTTTTGGGAGGCTGTTCCCATTTCTTTTAGTTCCGAACTCTTACTTATTACAGTGTAAATTTATTATTGGACTGTGTATTGTAGTGGACATTCATTTCTAGAGTATGGTTTAATTTAGCTTCCGTTTATTTTAATGCGCACTCTGAGATGGATGGTTGTTGATTATCATTTATTAATACTTATGTTTGTATAAGTTGTAGCGTGTGGGGCCCGGCCGGACCCATAACATACGGAGAATTACAAGTAGGGTGTTACAATTTGGTATCAGAGGCCTTCGGTCTCATGAGTTTTAAGTCGTGGTTCGTGGACGAACCCTTTTTAACTGGTGGTGTGCACGTGCGGTGCAAACACCTTATAACGCTAGAGTTTCGACTAGAAGAATGTCCACTTAAGGATTTTTACATTGTTTTGTTTGCTCGGTATGCTAGTCTATGAACATTTCAATCACTTTTGAGTTACCGGTGATAGTAGTGGATCTTCAATTCTTCAGGAAGATGCCATTAATAGTGGTGTGATGAACCTTGTTTTTGCCAAAGTGTCACTTATAGAGCATAGTCCTAAGACCGTTGTAGTAGTAATTTGTATGATGTGATGATTGCGGACCTGAGTGTCATTTGATATGCTACTTGTGTGTAGTTATTTGCCAAAATTGATTGCTAGCTGATGTGTAATTTGTTACCTTTTGTCGTATAGGTGACTGGTGGTAACGATGGACCTTCCCCCCTTATGGAAGATACCATCGACAGCGGTGCTACAACCCCTGTGTTGGACGTGGTGACTCCGTTAGAGCTTGATCACATGGTGGAAGTTGAGGGTACTGGTTATGGATTGGACCATCCTCAGCCTCATGAGTTGGGTGATAACAATGTACTTTTCCGTACTGATGCTAACCCTCCATCTGCGGAACTAATTCAGATGATTGTCGAAGCCGTGGTGGTTGCACTGGATGCTCGTTCTGCACGAGTAGCACTTGGTGGTGCCCCTATCCTAGCATCCACTGTTGCTGCCCCAAGTGTTGTAGAGACACATGTGCATGTGAATCCACCTCCTTGTTCTGACAAGAGTGGAAGACGTAGGAAACGACCTCGTTCTGCCAATATCACACATGTTGCTGCAGGAACTTCTATTGCTAGAGATCCCCTCATATGCTTTATCTGCGGCAAGATTGGTCATATGGCATGCTCCTGTCGAAGCGGTCCCCAGAAGTCGAATGATCGAGTTGATGCACCTTCCCTTGTTACGGGAGTCGCAAGTAATGCAACTAAAGGGTCTATTATCTGCTACAAGTGCGGGAAGGTTGGACACATCGCCCGCTCGTGTCGTGGCAGTCGTCTGAGAACTGGTAGTTTAGCGTTGGAGCCTCCCAGGACTGCAGAGCCCAACTTTGTGGAGGAAGGAAAGGTAGTGGAGTCGGGTGCGCCACACATCTATCTGCCTGAACCTTGATTTGATGATTGTAGGTTGTAAGGGATTGGCGAAATTTTGCATTATTCGAACAGAGGTAATTCATTGTCTCTTTACCTCTTTTGTTGGTTAGAATTGAAGTAGTTATTGAACTCTATTTTGAAGATTGAAATAGATATGACTCTTATAGATGAGTCAAGTCTTGAGGATGTATGAATGTTGAAAAATGACTACTCATAATGTTTAAGTTCCTATTTTGGGTTTTGAATGGAACTATAAATTTTGTGTTAACAAGTTCTGTGTCAGTTATAGTCACGTAATTATGGGTCCAGTAATCCGTGATATGAGATTTTTGGATGTAGTTAGCGAGCTATTACATTGTATTAGCATATATAAACTTGATTGTTAACGCTTGTGTTTGGTTCAAGAATTTGGGAATGTTACGAACCTTTAAAGCAAAAATGATTTGGGAAATATAACTCTTAAATGTAAAGTTATAAAATTATATTATCAAGTAAATTTTGATGGAGTGATTTTATTAGTTAGTTCCAAAATAATTAAGAAAGTTGTTGTGAATGGATGCTCCAAAACTTGTCATCAAATCATTATAGAAAGTCTTGATAAAGATTGAATCGGGAGAAGTTAATGCTTAGCTGTAAATTACTATTTAAGTGTTGGTGGTTTATGCGGAAACCTTATTCCCATAACTATGAACTCAGTTGAAGATATGATAGAAACTAGCCTTGTTAATTCAAAATGTTATATTGATAAACATTATTGAACACCGTTAAATTTGTTGAAAATACGTTTTGTTGAAGAGTGGTCTCTTGCACGGGAAGAATCTCCGATGATCATAAAGTTGGTTGGTAACTCGCTTGGCGAGTAACTCATATAAGGAGTTGTGTGCTTATGGTGAAATTGATTGAAAATAATTTTTCTTTCAAAATTGGAAGTTTGGATGTTGGAGTAATGATCGGAGGTTAAGACCTCTTGTAGGGTAAACGATTCTTGGATTTGTTGTCGAAATCGTAAGCTTGGCATGAAACACTTCCTATAATATAGCTGTAATCTGGTTAATGGTATACTTGGTGTTTTGCCAATGTAAGAAATCATGTGTGTTGATAATGAACTTTGCTAAAAGTGATTAATTTTGGCTAGAGGACCCGTGTGTGTGGTTACTTCGAGTAATGCAACATCAATAAAGGTAATCATGTTGGAGGTTAACCTTGTGTATATGATTGATAGATTTGGAGTTGCGCGTCTGCTTTGATTTTGTATAAGCGCTATGCTTAGTTTGGTGGAATGATGAGGAGATTCACAAATAGTAGACTTGAAGCCTGTGTTGGTAGAAATTACCATACAAATTTGTAATTGTTTGCGCTAAAGCGAAAAGTGATGTGTTGTAATTATAATCCCTTAATTATATGAGTTTAATACTTTTGTTGTTGGTGTGTAATACATGAAATAAAAGATTTACGATAGCGACGTTACATGTCTCTTTTGGATAATGGTAATGATATACCGTGTTTATTTTTATGTTAACTGTTAGACTATTGTAGTCACGCTGGGATGTTATTGTGTGTAAGCTCATAACGAAAATAAAACATCGGTGTGACCGTTTGATTCTCCTTTGAGAGTCAGAATTTCTCACTTCAGAGAAGTTGTAATCTTTATGTTGTGACAGAATAACTATGGAACAACGAGAATGAGTATTTGTATGATTCTTTTGGTTATGAGCTGAATGGCGGGAGAATCTCTATGTTAGAGTGTATGTGATGATTCGTCGACGCTTGTATGTCTGAATCTAAGTTTGTTTCTCGAGTTTTGCAAAGTCGTGCGAATGTTATTTGTGACTCATAGCTTAGTAGTTCTCTGTGTTTGTAATTGAATGGTTTTCCTGTTCGGGGTATAGCTCAGAGTAGCGCAACGGAAGCGGGTGGGCCAATAACCCACAAGCCATAAGGTGATATTCCGATATTTTAGGGCTAATGTTGAAAGTAAATTTCGGGACGAAATTTTGTTAAGGGGGAGAGAATTGTAACGCCCCAAATTTGATTAAAATTAATATGGTGTGCGGATAGTGGACTTTGGTGTGCGAATAGCTGTTATCTCCTAGGTTAATATAAAAGCTAAACCTAAAGCTCCCCTCTCCCTCATACCCGATCCCCCCTTTCCTCCTTCATCGATTGAGTGACGACGCCCGTCTCCCTCGCGATCTCTTCCAGCTCGCGACCACCGACGAAGACGCCGCCCCTCTCCCGACCTCAACTCTCCCGACCTCCTCTTCTACTTCGCGCATCCAGGAGGCTGCTGTCGCCGATCCACCGCCGATCGCAAAGGATATCGATCCCGTTCGTCACCGTGAGAAACTAGGCCCGAATCGCCTCCCTCCTGTCCCAGCACCGATCGTTAAAGGCTGCAACCTCCTTCTTTCATCCGAGGGCTGGCAGTCTTACCCTTACCGTGGAGGTACCCGACCGAAGTCCTCCCTCTTTCTCTCTCTTGGCCGACCAAGAGTAGGGTAGGGCTAGGTGTTTTTGCATGAGAGCTTTCCTTGTCGAGCTCCACTTTGCCGGAGAGCCATTGTCGACCTCGCTTTGCTGTAGTGGTGGGTGTCGGATTTGTGGTTGCAGAAATCCCTCCTAGTTCTGAGGAAACTCTTGTCAAAGAAGCCCTTACTAAGCGAAGTGAGACGTTTGTGTTTTTTTATTGCTGATTAAGGGGGAAGAGCTTAGAAGAGGAAGCGTGTTGCCGCCAAAGTTGGAGAGCTCCAACAAACGAGCCGTCGCCGCCAACGCAAGGAAACCGCGCCACGACCACCCTCCACCCAAATCCTTGAGGCTTGAATGGCCGGGAAGGATCGGGCGCAGGTAACGATCTCTTTCTCCCCGGGTTTAGGATTCGATTGTGCATGTATGTTATGAGATGATTGTGTGGCACCCGGTTTCTCTAATTAGAGAACCTGAGGCGACCACGGTTCCTAGTGAACCTCCGGGTTGATTGTGTCCGTCCCCGACATATTTTGCATTAGAAATGTTCGATGAACGATTGCGGATTAGGCATGCTGTGTGAAGCCTATCCGTGGCGATAAGCCCGAATCGGTGATGTTGATTGCATATTTTATACCGGATAATTATCCGTGTCTCTTTTGTCATGTTTGCTTGCGGGTGTTGAATCGACGTTGGTTAAGGTCGTGAGAACCTGTGTATGGCCTAGGTTGATAGTGAGATTGTGTCGATTTGGAAATTGTACCTGCAGAGGAATGTGAGTGATGACGAAGGAATTGAAATATAAATCAATAATGAGGCTTATTGGATTTTAGATGTTTTGCCTTACAAATCATTGCCATAATTATCGGCGTTGGGTGAAAAGCTCCAAGTTTGGGATAAATACCACATAGAGCGATAATCTTTTATAGAGTACGTGGTGGTAAACTCTTACACATATTATTGATCGTAATATTAATGAAATTATCGCAAGTGACATTGGAGGATTAATTGGTCAAATCCCTGCTAATCAGGTTTTGAGCAGAGTGGGTTATGTGAGCACTCTTTATGGAATCATCTGTATGATATCGAGTCTGAACTCGTAGGTGTTCGATACCATCTAGTGGCTTAATAATGTTGAATGATCTCTTGTATGATCTTATGTGAATTGTTTAGATCTCCACCCTAAATGCGTGGTAGATGTGATAACACTGGTAGCATGTTTTGCTTCTGTTTTGATTATGTGATGTTTGCTGTTTTGATTATGTGATGTTTGCTGTTTTGATTATGTGATGTTTGCTTCTGATTGAGTGGACGGGACGAGGTAAAGTCGAACCCGCATCGTGTTGGTGAAACGATGTTCTGAGCAACGGGAACAGACTTAACCGAACCCGCACCATGGATGTGGCAGCATGTGGTGGATCCATTTTATATGCTGTACCATGGGAGAGACCGTGAGTCTCGCAATGTCCGGACAGGTGAGATGCTCAGAGGACTTGGAGTTGTGTGCTCCTAGTTTTTGTTGGAGTGCCATGAGTGCACTACTTATGTTTGGGCCTTTGGACTGTAGTTCCTGCTTTGAGGACATATGTCAAGTAGTCCCCCTTTTCACGTTTGCTATGTTGAGAGCGTGGGGCAAACTAGACTTATGTCGCTTCTGATAAAATAGTTGTGTAGCTCGACATAAAAGGACGTGTGAGTATGATGTGTCGTGTACATAGCAAGAGAGTATTATCGTGCGTTATGTTATGGTTTCAGGTTTCATATCATAGGATCTACTATTGCGACCCTTGGTGCCTACTTGTTTACCGCCTTGAGTGCGGAGTTTGGGTTGTTGTTTGTTATGGTTTCAATAGCCTAGGACATGCTAGTCCGCTACTAGGAATAGAGTGCATTAGTAGAGCATTTAGTCTTTAGCCCTGGTGTGCATATATACCCCTTTACTTTCATGCTCAACTTAGAAACATGTTTGTTGATTGTGCCGTATACTTGCTTGTTTGTTGCTGTGTTTCATTTGCATGTTGTGACGCGCTGATCTGTAGGGCTCCTGCTCCCCGGGATCGGCTAGGATGCCCGGGGAGAGGGAGATTGTTACACAATGATTGGTCAGCTCCGGCTGACCCTCGTTTTCCGCTCGTTTGCACTTGGTTGCAGGAACATGCGCGCACTGGAAGTGCTTGCTGCCAAATAAGAAATGAGCGTGGTGATTTAGCTTGCTGCTTGGTTTTCAAGTATTCGTATGCATAGCTAGCTGTGGGACCTGCGAGTCTAGGCTGTTCCCATTTCTTTTAGTTCCGGACTCTTACTTATTACATTGTAAATTTATTATTGGACTGTGTATTGTAGTGGACATTCATTCTAGAGTATGGTTTAATTTAGCTTCCGTTTATTTTAATGCGCACTCTGAGATGGATGGTTGTTGATTATCATTTATTAATACTTCTGTTTGTATAAGTTGTAGCGTGAGGGGCCCGGCCGGACCCATAACATACGGCGAATTACAAGTAGGATGTTACACTTAGCTGGCTTAATAGTTAATATTATATATAAATTTTTGAATAATATTTCTGTACGTATGCACACGACACTGTTCACGTGCGGGATGAAAATCCAGCCTTCAATATACACATCAAAAGTAGTGCTTACATGATTGATCTAAAATGCACGGTTAGATGCTTATGCGCATGTGAATAGTGCCCATACGCATACGTATTAAACAATTTGTGTAATTAAATTTTAGTCATTTGAAAGGGCTCAAGCCTCAAGGGCATTTAAATATATAAAAAAATTTAGGTCTGAATATGATTCACAGGCTCACCGCTGCTTCACAGTTCACGCACGCCAAGCGCTGAAACAAAAAGACGAAAGACGGAAGCCATCGGCCACTCACGCTGAGCGCATGCATCAATGAGCGTCATCGAGTTTTCATCTTCAATCTCTCCTTCAGAGATAAAGCGAGTGATTTCAAGAAGGTTTGATAGTTTTATTCTGCAAGCTTTTTTATTTGTGCGAGTGATTTTTTCGCTCTCCAGAGCATGCGTCTATGCTCTGTCGCAGGAAAAATGGATTGTATTCGTATGGCTTGTATTCACAGCTATTTAATTACTTGACGATGCTTGAATCTTGCTGTGTTTTATATTTTTTGTTCCTGATATTATACGTTTGTATTATTCCAGATCTGAACTCAAGCACAAATTGTATTTAAATACACAATTGATTATTTATCAGAACCGACTAATACACAATTGATTTATAAAGCGGATTGCATTATTGTATAACCTCCTGAAATATTTGTGGCACGTGGGTTCAGGAAATTGTTCTAAGCTCCAGAAAATTGTTCTAAGCTTGAGTATAGTGAAGAACTAAGCTTCAGAAAATTGTTCTGCTTTTCCAGCCCCGCCTCCCCCATCCCAAAAAGTACCTTTTTCATTATATATTTTCTCTATTATATTTGCCTGCAAGATTATAAAAAAATTGAGGCTTTTTTGCTTTGTAATTTTATAAAAAAAAAATCTATGCCAGAAAACTGGGCAAAGCAGAGAGAGAGAGATCCCTATCCACTGGTGTGGCTTTTTTGTTTCATTACTGAAAGAAATATAATAAAATTAGAGCTCTAAAATTAATAGTCTCTTTAATGACACGTTAAATTTTGTAGGTGTGAAATTCTCGTAGTCCTTTCCTCCACATACCATACAAAAACCGACACCAACAACAACAACAACAACAGAACTCATATAGTCCCCAATCATTGGGGGTATGGGCGGGGGAAGATTGGAAACAGACCTAACCTTTGGCACTATGCACAAAGTGGCTTCTCTCAGAGGAGAAAGACCTAACCTTTGACAATAAATGCACAAAGTGGTTGCTCACAGAGTACCACTGAAATAGTGGCCCCCTATACCGTCGTGTTTGCTGCGGAATCATGCCCTCAAATCAAAGCCAAAGACATCAGAGAAGGCGGACCCAAGAATCCATTTTGATTTATGTGCACATAACCATGCTTCCTTCATTCAGCATCCAGAGCATTGGTGAAGCACAATATACAAAAACCGACACCGAACCGCAAAAAACCGATAAAAACCGAACCGACGACAAACCGAACCGATCGGGTTCGGTTCGGTTCGGTTCGGTTTGGACCTTCCGAAAACTGAAGCATGTCGGTTTGATTTCGGTTTGGGTCCAAACCGACCCAAACCGAACCGCTCGCACCCTTAGCCGCCGCCGCCAACGCCAACGTCGACGCCGCCAACTCCAACGCCATTGTCGCCTCCGCCAACGCCATCGTCGTCAACGTCATCGTCGTCGCCGCCAACGCCATCGTTTCCGCGAGAGGAGATGTGTAGGGGCGTGCATCTAAAGGGAAAGGGCTGCATGCAGCTATTAAAAATAAAACCCTACAATTTTAAATTTTTTAGTGCTAATAGATAGTGAGTGCTAATAAACCTTAAAATTTTAAAATTTTAAGTGTTAATAGACAAAAGTGAATTGCTAATAGCAGCGCCCTTATTTTTCTAATTTTTCAATTAAAAAAAAGAAATAGTTTTTTCCTTTTTTTTCCTTCTCACGGCATAGAGGTTCATATATCAAAAAAGGAAAGAAAAAAGGTTTTCTTTATTTGGGCCTTTACTTTTTTGGCATTAGGCAGCAAGCTGGGAAAAAAGTGATTTTTTTGTTGTTGTTCTCTCCTTAAGCGGCTCGTACATTTGGGCAGCGAAAAAAAGAGCGATGTTAAATGCAAGCCGATTTTGGCTATATGCAGACCAAAATATTATTCATGCAGGCCAAATTTCATATTTACATACCATATTCAAAAATCAAATTAATATTTTCCTAAATAAATCACCAAGCAAAATAACATTCATAAAATAAGTAAGTAAAATATCATGCGTGCGAGGTTACGTTGAATGTCACTGTTTCGTCAGTAAATTTGGGAGGGCTATTGATGGAGTATCCCTAAAGGCGCTAACCGCATCCCATCCATGGGGGTGCGGTTATCCAAAGAACCTCCTAGTGACGTATGTATAACCCCGATATTCGCCAGAAGGGGGCGAGCCGAGCACTCGCCATGGGCCCGCAAGGAAGCGGGCGAGCCGGATTATAGTGGTCCGCTCGCAGGAGGGCGGGCGAGCCAGACCGTCGAGAACGACGAACTCGCCATCCAGCTCGTGTCAGCGGCTGGGCTGGGAAGGCCAGCCGTCCCAACAACTATTTCTGCCCAGTCCCAGCGGACCCGCTGAAACAAGCGAGTGTCTCAGCGGACTCAAGCACCTTCTCAGCGGCTCCCGGTCCAGTCTCAACAGGAGAGCTCGCAGGATGAAGTGCGAGACCCGGCCTCGGTGGATGTCGCCGGAATAAGCGCGAGCGGGGTCTTCGCAGACCGCACACCTAAGTAGGGTTTTCGGTCCAACAGGTGGAAGAGGTAACAAAGAAGGCGAGCCAGAGCTTCAAAGATTGCTCGCAGGAAAGCGGGCGAGCCAGGTACTCGCTGACCACTCGCGAGAAGGCGGATGGGCCGGATTTCTTCCAAGTGTCCGTGTTCGACGAAATCCGTTCCGCGTCCGACGAACCCGCGTCACATTCCCAGCTCGCCGAACTCGATTGTCCCGTCGGTTCAGCAGATTTGCACAAGGCCAAGGGGAGCTCGCGGGAAGGCGCGAGCGTCGTGTCCTTGCGAGGCCAAGCCTCAAAGTCAGCTCGCAAGAGGTTGGGCTGAAAGCACCGGCCGTCTCAGCGGTTGGGCTGAAAGCACCGGCCGTCTCAGCGGTTGGGCTGAGAGGACCGGCCGTCTCAGCAGTTGGGCTGAAAGGACCGACCGTCTCAGCGGTCTCTTCTATCCCGTCTCAGCGGATCCGCTGGGACCGGGGTGTCTCAGCGGTTTTTCCTCCACCTGTAGCTCAGCTTGACAGGGAGTGGAATTACCCCTCTGCCCCTAGTGGTCTGCAAGTAGCTCATCCAAACAGCGGAGTTTGGCTGTTGGCAGGCCATATTGGGGTGCGTTTAGTAAAATCAAAAGGCGGAATTCCGCTATTGACAGACCATGAGCTAAAAACTATAAATAGACCTTGAAGGGCACCTTGGGAGAGGATTCCAATCTCAAATCTTTGAGCTTCTTCTACCCTTGGTTACTTTGGATAAGCTCTCTAGCTCTCCAAGGTGCCCGAGTGTTAGCTTTGGCTTGAGAGGGGAAGCGCTCAACGATCTTCTGGATTAGTGGAGGGACCTCCTCGCTGTGATTAAGGTCTTAGTCGTTTTCCTAGTCTTCAGTCTACCTTCTCTGAGGGATCAGTAAGGGCTAGCTGCCTCTCATTACGGTGAGAGTCCCGAGCTTCACAAGAGGCCGAGAAATCGGTTTCAACAACGTAACTACCCGAAGTATTGCCATGGCCGCCATGACCGCCATGGCCGCCATGGCCGCCAACGCCGACGACGTCGCGATCGTCTCCATCGCCGTCGTTGCCATCGCCGTAGCAAATACCCATGAATAGTTTTAGGCCAATTGTAATTTAAAAACACATCGGACTCGGACAAACAAGCAAACTCCTCGGGGACACGGTTGCATGGAAGGAAAAAACACATAATACATGAATTATTAAACTACTCATCATTTTTCCTGAAGTTTTAAAAGGAAATGATATTTTTTTAACTGTGACCTGCATATAGCTAAAATCGGCCTGCGTTTAACATCGCTCTTTTTAAAAAACTATGATCTGCATATAGCCAAAAATGACCTGCGTTTAACATCGCTAAAAAAAACAGAAAGATTGTTTTTTTTTGTTCTCTCGGCAAAGAACAGCGCAAGAACTGAAATTAAAAAAAACAATTGTTTTCTCCCTCAAGGCTCAGGCGGCAACTTTAGAGAGAGATAGAGAGGAGGACTTTAGAGAGAGATAGAGAGGAGGCAGCGCAAATCTATAGAGGAAGAGGAGGCCTCTGTTTGTTCTTCCTTGGTTGCGGGGCTGCATCTCCTGTTCTAGTAGTTAATGTGCTTGGAGTCGTGATTTGTAGGAGGTAACAAATTTTTATTTTTTGTTTTTGTATTAACTAACAAAAAAAAGATTTTTGTTGCTTTGTGTTGCGTTGTTTTTATTGAAATTAATAAAAAATGGGAGACTCCGGTGCGGCTTCTTCATCTTCCGGGGCGGTGGAATCAATGATCCATCATACAAGTTCACTTCCGGTGAAAATTGATCTAACCAAATTCGACGGGAAGGGTAACTTTGGCATGTGAAGATGCGAGGTGATGGATATGTGTTATGTTCTCTAAACTTGGATGAATATTCTGTTAGAAATTTTATAAATAAAACATTTATTTTATAATGTTTTATTGGAGTCCTTATGGTGTTTGGTGTATGACTATACATATTTGATGAAAAGCTCCAAAACCAAAAGATGGAGGGAATCCAAATTATTTGGAGGGAAACCTTTCATGAATGTAAGGATGATCTATTTAGGCTCACCTTGCCTATTTCCATTCTAGTTGGTGAGTATATATATTAGTTCACACATTCTTATTTGTTCAAAAGAACATAAGGAGATATTATGAATCACGCGCGCGCGCGCGCGCGCACGCACCTGATCCGGGGTTTGGGGTTTGGGGAAGAATTGAATTATATTTTTTGTACAAAATAGTTTCAGACCTTGTATTCGGAGTTGCGTCGAATAGAAGTCGGAGCTGCGTCGAGTGGAACTCGAAGTGGCGTCGACTAGCTCGCTTGAAATTGGAGTTGCTTCGAATGGAACTCGACGTACCCAACCCGCGTCGATATGAACTCGACGTGGTGTCGACTCGCGTCGACAAGTTCTCCGTCGTCTTGGCCTGCGTCGATAAGAACTCGACGTAGCATCGAGTGGCTTCGAATAGACCTACGTCGTTTTGACTTGCGTCGATAGTATTTTTTGTACAAAATAGTTTCAGACCTTGTATTCGGAGTTGGATCGAATAGAAGTCGGAGCTGCGTCGAGTGGAACTCGAAGTGGCGTCGACTGGAACTCGAAGTGGCGTCGACTGGAACTCGAAGTGGCGTCGACTAGCTCGCTTGAAATTGGAGTTGCTTCGAATGGAACTCGACGTACCTAACCTGCGTCGATATGAACTCGACGTGGCGTCGACTCGCGTCGAAAAGTTCTCCGTCGTCTTGGCCTGCGTCGATAAGAACTCGACGTAGCGTCGAGTGGCTTCGAATAGACCTACGTCGTTTTGACTTGCGTCGATAAGAACTCGATATGTTTTCAACGCAGCGTCGAATTGAACTCGACGCGACCTGCCATTTTGCGCTATCCCTTCGCAGTTATTACGCGTTTTTCTAACCGCTCATTTACGCGTGTTTCTCGCCATTACTTCCTTACGTTGGAAATATTCAACGTCTCTCTGCACGATTATCGCCTTCCAATTATATCCGATGGAATTAATTACATGTTATTATTACGAGATTCCAATATAAGAGTTTTTCTGAATCGTTTTCGAAACACGCTTTACGTCTTCGAAAATTCTGCTCCTTGCTCTCTGTTCTTGCGACGATCATCTACGTGCTTTCTTTTCTTGACATTTGCTTCATCAAGTGGGAGTTTGAGTGCTCTGTGCTTCTTCGGTGTCTGCATACATCGGAGCTTTCGAGATCAAGCCGAGTGTTGTACCTTGGAGGAGTGAGCATCGGTGAAAGCTCTGCCGAAGGGTGGTGCAACTTCTTTAGGGCAGTGATCACAAGTCTTACCCAGACTCGATTCTAAACTATAATTTTGATTTCTTTTATTTCTCACCTCCTTCATGCAATTTTATATATGATGTTCTGCAAAAGTTTTTAAAACCGAAAATATATTACTTTTATATATTAATATAGGATATAAGAAAATATTCCAACATATTTCTGATGATCGTTCCACGCCACAGAATCGCTGCGCTTACCGCGCGCGGCACTCCCGCGTGCACCACGTGGCATTGCCGCGCGCACCACGCAACATTGTCGCGCGCATCGCGCGCGACACTGCAGCGCTCACCAAGCGCGGCTTCGCGCACGGTATCGCTACCGCGCGCTGGCACTCCCGAGCGCACCGCGCGACACTGCCGCGCGCGCGGTATCGTCGCGCAAACCGCGTGCGGTAGCGCACGACACTCCCGCGCGCACCGCACGGCACTCCCGCGCGTTCCGCGGGCGGTTGTGCGCGGTACCGTGGTTGTGTACGGTTGCGGGTGATTTGTTGCGGAGATAGTGGATTTGACTTTTTCTTGTTCAAACCTACTTTCTCATCCATGACCCCTTGATCTTGAGGGAGGAGTGGGGTTTCTTGCTAATCGCAGCCCGGATTTCTCTATGTAATAGATGCGGACCCATCAAGTATGCTTGCCATTTGGTGAACCGTTTGCCTTCTACAGCTATTGGAAAGAAGACACCAAAGGAGATGTGGTCGGGGCATCCTGTTAGAGATTATGTGCACATGAAAGTGTTTAGGTGTCCAACTTATTATCACGTGAGAAATGATAAGTTGGAACCACGAGCAAAAAAGGCGGTGTTCATTGACTTCAGGCGTGGAGTCAATGACTACAAATTGTATGATCATGCAGAGAGGAAGATTCTCATTAGCAGAGATGTTACTTTTGATGAGGAGAGTTTGCTGAAGCCTCGGGACTTAGAGCAGCTGGAGAGTTCCAAGCCGATCACTACTATTGTTTCGAAGAAGGAGTTTGATGTGACTCCATTTGTTCCACCAGTTCCCTGCATTCCTGATGAGGTATATGATGAGACTTCTAATGAGGTACCAGGTGATGATGATCAGGAGGTGGAGGAAGTTGAGGCAGAGAGTCATTTTCAGGATTCTATTGCCAGGAGCCGAACCAGGAGGCAGAGTATCCCGAAGCTAGCTTGGTTGAAGGACCACATTGTATTTGCACTTACAACATCTGAGGCTAAAGTCCGTCCTAGTCACTTCAAGGAGGCTGTAGAGAGCTCTGAAGCAGATTTTTGGTAGGAGGCGATGGATGAAGAGATGTCTTCTCTTCATAAGAAATGCTACGTGAAGATTAATGAAGTTACCTCCGGGTAGAAAAGTAATTGGGTGCAAATGAGTGTATGCAAAGAAAGAAGGATCTCATGGTGTTGCGGATGTGCGTTACAAGTTAAGATTGGTGGCCAAAGGCTTTGCTCAGCGTGAAGGTATCGATTATGACGAGGTGTTTTCCCCCGTTGTCAAGCATCCTTCGATCCGTGTTCTTTTGTCCTTAGTAGCGCATTATGGTCTGATTTTGGAGCAACTTCATGTGAAGACTGCATTCTTGCACGAAGATTTGCAAGAGAAGATCTATATGAAGCAACCACCTGGATATGTGGCTCAGAGTGACTTGGTGTGCAAATTGGACAAGTTACTTTATAGTTTGAAGCAGTCGCCGAGACACTAGTATAGAAAGTTCGATCAGTTTATGTTGGGACAGAAGTACACAAGGTGTCAGTATGATCATTGTGCATATTTCAAGAAATTAGCTATTGGTGAGTTCATCTATCTCCTATTGTATGTTGATGATATGTTGATTGCTGCTTCAAGTCAGACAGAGATTGATAGAATGAAGAGGCAGCTCTCAAAGCAGTTTGAGATGGAGTTAGGTGAGGCTCACAAAATTCTTGGGATGTAAATCTGTAGGGACAAGGAAACTTGAAAGGTTTGGCTCACTCAAAGAGCATACATTGAGAAGGTGTTGAAGGGGTTTGAGATTGATGACACTACAAAGACAGTTAGTCTACCATTGGCAGCGCATTTTTAATTAAGTGCTGACTTGTGTCCTAAAGACGACCAGGAGAGGAAGGGAATGAAGCTAGTTCCGTATGCATTAGGCAGGAGAGGAAGGGAATGACTATTATCTGTACATTTGTTTAAGGTTTCTCCTATTTTGTGAGAACCCATTTAGAAATTAAGCTTCATAGAACTATTAATTCCTTTTGATCTCCATTTCTTCCAACAATAGGGGGGTTAAATTTGTCAGGTGGGTTATATATTGCGGAGCTCCATTTGCTCTTCCTGGAAAATTATTGGTGCCAGAGAGATCTCGAGCCGGAGCTCAGTCGAGCTCGGCCTGGGGACCGTCTGCCAGATGAACAAATTTTATGTGCGCTCACCGCAAATGGAGGATCCTGCGGGACAGTATTTTCTTGCAAAAGTACAGTTGTCATGTCGAATACAACTGTATATGGACTGTATTTTCAGTTGTAAATACAGTTGTACAATAATTTAAAAAATATACTTTTTTAAAAGTGTATTTCACTTCAAAATATTTACATATGAGTAGCTAAAATGATTGTAAAAATACATGGATTAATATTCCATTAATTATTTTGCAAAAAAATAAAAAATATAACAGATAAATGTGTTTCTCCCACAATGCTCCATACGCGCTCAGCGCACTTGAAGCAGTGAGATGTTTGGCGCGGCAGTGGTAGGATGAGTTGCTACTCGGTTGTGTTTGTAGGTTGGAGTGGGATCTGGAGCTGGCTGTTGGGCCAAAATCCGGGAGATCCCATCACCGGCGGTGGGACCGTGAGAGGAGAGTGTGAATTAGGAATTTATTTTTCGAGCGCTACTCGTACACGGTGCGGGGAAAATGTCGGCCGTCCATCGTGCATCGTGATTTGTTTTTTTATTTTTTATTTCTTTTATTCGTGGGCACCGTTGGATTGAAGCTTGAATGCCTGAGATTCTACCCGCACGAAAAGGACGGAACGATACCTTATCTCTCGTGAATTAGGCTTTGCCTCTATTGCCCCTCCCAATATAAACACTATTTATTTATTTATTTAGAATAATTATTGGCCTGATCTTCTAGAAGTACAATAATCAATTTCCACCACATCACTCTAATAATGAATCACCTAAGTAATCTTACACAGTCTGGCATAGATTTAATTTTATTTCTCAATCTTTAATTCAAGGTTGAGTTCAGTTCCATTTAACATTTTTGTTCAAAAAGATCAAAAACGGCACAATGATTCGCCCATATGTGATTGCAACAGCGGGCTTTGCCAAGACGTGCAAGCGAACAACAAGCAGGTTGCGCACGCATACACGGGGGTTCACCCCTCTCACTAACTGCGACAGTACATATCAGTATTGGGGCTGAATATAGCTTGATATTTACCTAAGCAAAGGGCTTTGAAAATTTGGGGAAGAAGATGTCCGACTTTAAATTATAAATTTCTCTTCCTCTAAATTTATAAAATTTTCTTTCCCTTTCTCTGAAGTACCAAAATAATCTGCATGGTTGATGAATTAAAACTTTTCTGAACTGTAGGCCGGCTACAATCCAATTTATTACGGACTGTAGCCCACATTGCCCGTATCTTTTCATGTTGCAATTGTAAAGGTATATTCGGACATATAACGGGCTCGAGGGCTTTGCGCGTGGAAACCCTAGGTATTCTTCTATATATATCTAGCTGGGGGCAACGAAGAGAGTGTTCCACTTTGACCCTCCTTCGGATGTTTCGAGCACCCTTCACATTCTCGAAACTTTTTGCCCTAAGGGTCGCTCGCTCGTTCCCGTCCGCGAAGCTTTCACGATCTGCGATCTCCTGCTGCCGTCGCCGCTCGTGAAGGAGAAGCTCCCGCTGCCGCTGCCGCTGCCGTCGTGATCGTCGAAGGAGGAGGCCTGCTGCGCCGCTGTTGCTGCTTGCGATCGTCGAAGGAGATCGTTTCGCCCTCTCCCGTCACCGGATCCAGATCTGCAGCCGACGCCTCCGTCGCCGTGCCCTAGATCTGCCTCTCGTGCGAAGAAGACGAAGCCGCTGCTCGCAAGAAAGGGTGTTCGCGCACGACCGCTGATCGTGCGCTCGACCCCTCACGCACGACCGCTGATCGTGCGCTCTTCAGCAACCAGTGCCCCGCACGACCGCTGATCGTGCACTCCTTGCTCACGCACGACCTTTGATCGTGCGCGTCTCAGCGGTTCCGTCGTCCCAGCGGTTCCAGCCCGTCCCAGCGGTTCCGCCCGTCTCAGCAGTTCCGTCGTCCCAGCGGTTCCAGCCCGTCCCAGCGGTTCCGCCCGTCTCAGCGGTTTCCAGCCGTCTCAGCGGTTCCGCCCGTCTCAGCGGTTCCCAGCCGTCTCAGCGGTTCTAGCCCGTCTCAGCGGTTCTGTCTCGCCGTCCCATCGGTTCCAGCCAAGTCCAGATCCACCTCACCCTCCCTCAGATCTTCCCCCCGCCGCCATCTCCAAGCACAATGATGAAGGGGAACTCCATGACGTCCCCCATTCCGATGATAAAGCTGGAGAAGTTCACGGCGATTGAGTTCAACGACTGGAAGTTGAATACTCAGTTCGGGATGAAGTTTCTGAACGTGTTCTACACAATTCAGTCTGATGGTGCTGAGGTCGTAGGGACTGCTGACGAGGCACAGTGGGTTTCTGATGAAGACTTCTGCAGGGACTACCTGCTGAACTGCCTATCTTCCAATCTGGTGAAGACGTACATGAAGCTGAAGACAGCTAAGCCAATCTGGGAGGCACTGGAGGAGCACTTCAAGAAGGAGGAGGACCTCTCTAAGGCTCACCTAGTGGACAAGTTCCACTCCTTCAGTTTCGACGAGGAGAAAGCCATTCTCCCTCAGGTATCAGATTTTTTGAAAATTTAATTGATTCCTTGCATAGTGAGTCTATTAGTCTGCCCGATAATTTTGTTGCGGGCACGATTGTGTATAAGTTGCCCTCCTCGCGGTACAATTTCAAAACGGAAATGTACCGCAAGAAGATGCAGGTTGGTCTGAACGACCTCAAGCGTTTCATACGCATTGAGGACGAGAACAGGACGAAGCACGCTTTGGAAGCTGTTGGCAAGCAGAAGGCTGCTGCCAACATGATTTCAAGCTCCAAGCGGCCTCCTCCCCCTCACAAGACCAAAACGTCTCGTAGTAGCCCCCAGGTTGCAGGCCCAAGTAGACCCTCTAAGAAATTTAAGGGTAAATGTTATAACTGCAACAAGTGGGGACACTGCGCATTTGACTGCAAGCTACAGAGGAAAGAAAGAACCCGGGCACCACAAGAAGGCAACCAAGCCCATCTGGTTAGCCAAGCTGAGCCATCCGACTTTGTTGCCATGGTCGGACACGCGCGGGCCAGCACAGAGTGGTACCTGGATTCTGGGGCAACGTGCCACGTTTGCAACAATGCTAATCTTCTGACAGAGCTGAAGGATGCAAAGGAATCAGTAACTGTGACAAATGGAGACACAGCTGACGTGATGAAGGTGGGGAACGCAACTCTGGTGCTCTCCTCAGGTAAGTCTTTAATTTTAAAGAACGTTAAATTTATTCCTTCAATAGCTGCTAACTTAGTGTCTATTAGTTTATTATGTGATGCGGGTATGTCGCTTAACTTCTGTAGCGGTAGGGTAACTCTGTCAGTTAACTCGCACTATTTTGGATGTGCTTGATGACGCATATTTTGACTTAAATATGCTTTTTATTATCATTATATTTTTAATATAAACTATATATATTTCTCTAATTTATATTATAATTACCTTATTATTATTATTTTTATTATTCACACTAATATTATTTTGTTTTATTTAATGACAGGCCTGGGGGAATTTCGGCACGATTCGATGCAAAATGCCCGCTGTCAACTTTTGTACGAGAAATAATTTCATGCAAATAATTTTTGCATGCATGTTATTCCACCATTTTTTCTCTCTCCTCACCATGCATGAAATTATCCTTAATTTATTATATTTAATTTTTCATGCATGGTCACCTTTATTATGCATAAAATATTTTATAAATTTCAAAACATGTGCACTCTTTCTCTCTCTTATATTATTTCTCCATTTAAATCACTTCCACCAATTCATCTTCTTCATCCCATTTATTTTTCCTTTCATCATGATGCTGCCGGCTCTCTCCTATTCCCCTCCACCATTTAATTTCTCCTATTTAATTCATGTAGCCACCTCATCCATGCATGACCGAAATTCTCTCTTCCCCCTTGTTCTTCCTCTTTATTTTATTTCAATGTGTGTGGCCTTCCATCTTCCCCTCTTTATTTCTCTAAATTCAATTCATCTTCCACCCCTTCATCTCCTTTCCCTTCATTTTAATTCATGCATTTAACCCTTCATCTTCTCCTCCACCTCTTCATGTCCCCACATTATTTCTCCAATTTATTCCTCCACATGCATGACCGGCCACCCCCATGGCCTCTTCATATTTTTCTTCTCTTCTAGATTCTTCTATGATGGCTATATAAGGAGCACAAATTCAAGGCTTTGGGAGGTTGGAAAAGTTCAAGAGTTGGAGAAGAGAGAAAGTTCAAGAGAGTTCTACCTTGTATGAGAGTTTAATTTCATGTTGTTTCTTATATGCTTTTGTTTCCATTTTGCTTAACATAGTTGTGCACTTTTGTTATTTTCTTTTAATGAAAATGCAATCTCTCTTTTATTGTTGTCTCTTTTCTTACTATGAGTAGCTAAATTTTCTCTTAGTGCTTGATTGGTTAGTATTGGGATGAAGATTAATTTATAATTTATCATCTCTAATTCTTAGATTTTTCGTTTCGATTTATTTCCGAATAAATTTTGATTGCGAGTTTATATTACTAGTATATAAATTTCGCTATCCGATTTGGTATTCTAGTTGGCCGAGAGGCTCGTGGATGCTTTAGATCTCTCAGAAATAAAAGGTTTGTTGTATTTTCTTTGAGAATTGAAAATATCGCTGCTTTTGGATTCGGGATTATCGTTCATCCAATTTTAATTTATTTCAAATTTTAAGAGATTATGTTTGAAATATTATTAAAATTAGGCGGTAGTTAGCGAGCCACTATCGTATTTCTCAATCCTCCAATCGAAACAGAATTTTTAAGAATTAGAGCGCCTCTTTTATAATCGGATTCCCAAGAACACCCAATCAAGTGCTAAGTCTTTTTAAAATTGTGAATTTCTCTTTCGTTAATTCTTCGTACTTGCAATTTTTAATTTCAAAAACCAAAATCAACTTTCGTTCGGTAGGATAATAGTAACAGCGTGAGTAGTAGTAATTGACAGCCCCGGTCTAATACGACATTTTTCTATACTACGATTTGATAGGTGCACTTGCCTTTTCGAGTTGTTAGTAAAATAACCTATCAAGTTTTTGGCGCCGTTGCCGGGGATCTTTTGTCAATATTAAGAAAGCGTCTTCGCTATTACTTCTACAAAAAAATATATATATTTATAATCAACCCACATCATCGTTTTTCTACCCCACCTAAATTCCTGGAAAGGACGCTTTGGGCTTAAATTCTCATCACAGCATCTAGTACCGTTGCGAACCCCTCACAGGGCAGACCTCGGGAAGTCGAGGACTAACATAATCTGCCTAAAAAGAAAAAAAAATCATTATCATTTTTTTTAATTTTGGTTTTCCTTCACTTTCGGTTATTCTCCCTCTTTCTCCTTTCTCTTTCTAGTGCATGACCCGTAGTAGCTCTTCAAGTAATCCTGATATTCATTTTGATCCAGAGATCGAGCACACCTTTCGGCAGCGTCTCCGAACTAGTGATCAGGATTTACATATAGACCTCGAAGAGTCGATCGGAGACACTAACACAGAAATTATGGGTGATCCCAATCCAGAAGTTGACCAGCAAAGGACAATGTCCTATTATGCTCGGCCCAACCTGAAGGGTACAGAATCAAGTATTGTTCGCCCTGCTGTGGCGAATAATAATTTTGAACTGTAGGCTTTACTGGGACCTGACAGGCACCGCTACAGGGCTGCAGCCCAGACACCCCAACACCTCTCTGGCCTGTTTCTCAGCAACAGTGCGTTGTTGGAGACGGGGATCGAAGACCCGACCTCCCTTGATAAGGCGCCTTCAACAGCCCTCATCACCAACTGAGCTGCTAGCATAATTCAAATGGTGCAACAGTATGTGCAGTTCGACGGATTACAAGATGAAGATCCGAACTTGCATCTTGCGAGCTTTCTTGAAATCTGTGACACATTTAAGATCAATGGTGTTACGAAAGACGCTATAAAGCTAAGACTTTTTCCGTTTTCTTTAAGAACTAAAGCTAAACAGTGGTTGAGTTCTCTTCCTAGGGGTTCTATTACCACTTGGGCTCAATTAACGGAAAAGTTTTTATCCAAATATTTTCCGCCCGCCAAAACTGCAAAATTAAGAAATGATATTTCTTCTTTTAGTCAAATCGATTCTGAAACGCTTTATAATACGTGAGAAAGATTTAAAGAATTGTTAAGACGGTGCCCTCATCATGCTCTGCCTGTATGGTTACAAGTGCAGACATTTTATAATGGGCTAAATCAAACCGCCAAGCAGATGATAGATGCCGCTTCCGGTGGTACTTTAAACCATAAAACTCCGGAAGCCGCTCTTGAGCTTTTCGAGGACATGGCGATGAACACTTATCAGTGGAATGTGCCAAGGTCCCGCCCAAACAAACCTGCAGGTATGTGCGAGGTAGACACGGTCTCCCAGTTGGCGTTGCAAGTAGAGATGTTGAACAAGAAGATGACAGAGATGACTGCTCCCTCTGCCCCCCAGGTATGGCCAAATGCAAATGCTGCCACGGAGCAGGTGGATTATTTAGGAAATGCACCTAGGCCTGTTTTTAATAATTTTTCTGCTTCCGCTTCTGCTCCGTTTAATTTTTCGAACAATTATAATCCTGGATGGCGTAACCATCCAAATTTTTCTTGGAGTAACCCCGCAAACGCAATGCGACCACCACCCGATTTTACACCACCACCTCCTCCTGCGCAAAATTTTCAAAAACCTCCCACCATGGAGGAAATGTTTTCAAAATATATTAATGCGAATGAGGCGACGATTCGTAACTTAACGGGAACGGTTAAAAATCTTGAAAATCAAATCGGGCAGCTCGCCAAAATCATATCCGAGCGACCGCCTGGGACTCTTCCCGCTAATACCGAGCCCAATCCGAGAGAGCAAGCGAAAGCTATAACTCTTCAGAGTGGGAAAGAAGTATCCGGTCCATCCGTTAGCGAAATGCCCGAGGCGACTATCGCCCCTATTTTAAATAAACCACCTCTTTCAAATGAAGTTATTGTTTCGCCTCCCATTTTTAAAAATTCTCCCGCTCCGCCGTACCCATCTCAATTAAATAAAGAAAAGTTAGATGATCAATATCATCATTTTTTGGAAATATTCAAACAAATCCAAATTAATCCACCTTTCCACGAAGCGATTTCTCAAATGCCCAAATACGCAAAGTATTTAAAAGATCTTCTAACAAATAAAAAGAAATTAGAAAATTTATCTCACGTGACGTTAAATGCTGAGTGCTCCGCGGTATTGACAAATAATTTACCAAAAAAAATAAATGATCCAGGCAGCTTTTCAATTCCGTGCGTTTTTGGTGACTTATTTGTGAAACACGCGTTAGCAGATCTAGGAGTGAGCATCAAGTTGATGCCTTTTTCTCTCTTTAATAAGTTAGATTTGGGCACTCTAAGCCCGACTAGGATGAGTATACAACTTGCTGATAGGTCCATTAAGTATCCGTTAGGAATAGTTGAGGATGTGCTCGTAAAGTTTGACAAGTTTATCTTCCCGGTAGACTTTGTCATTTTGGATATCGAAGAGGATGTCGAGGTTCCCTTGATCCTTGGCCGCCCTTTTCTTGCCACCTCTCGTGCGGTAATTGATGTAAGTAACGGAAAACTCTTTCTACGAGTAGGCGATGATGAAGTTTCATTTTCCATTACTCCATCCATGAAAAATACTTTATCAAATGATGATTCATGTTTTTTCTTAGACGTTTCTCATGACGAGCAAAATTTTTCTTTTAAAAATTTTTCTGAAAAAAGTTTTTCTTTTTTTTTCTGAACTCCCGCATAATTTTCCACCTAATACAGTTATGACTATTAGCAATTTTTCTGAAAATCAAATAAAATCCAAATCTTGTGAAGAAATTATTTTAGATAAAGAAAAAGTTTTAAAATCTTCATACGAGGAGCCTCCTACTTTGGAACTTAAGCAATTGCCCGATCACCTTAAATATATTTTTTTGGAGAAAAATTCTAATCTACCACTGATAGTCTCGACATTTTTGACTGAATCGGAAAATGAAAAATTATTAACGGTTTTACAAAAGCACCGTCGAGCTATAGCTTGACAAATTTCAGATATCAAGGGTATAAGTCCATCTTTTTGCACACATAAAATCTTTTTAGAAGATAACTCACGCAATGTCATTCAACCCCAACGTCGATTAAATCCAAATATGAAAGACGTAGTAAAAGGCGAAGTTCTTAAATTATTAGATGCGGGGATTATCTATCCGATTTCGGATAACAAGTGGGTGAGCCCGGTTCAAGTAGTTCCTAAGAAAGGTGGCATAACGGTAGTGGTAAATGAGAAAAAATGATTTAATTCCAACACGAACGGTAACGGGGTGGCGAATGTGCATCGACTATCGTAAATTAAACAATGCCACTCGCAAGGATCACTTTCCCCTCCCCTTTATCGATCAAATTCTAGAACGCTTATCAGGACATAGCTTCTATTGTTTTCTTGATGGTCTCTCGGGCTATTTCCAAATCCCCATTGCGCCCGAGGACCAGGAGAAGATAACGTTTACTTGTCCCTTTGGCACCTTCGCCTATCGAAGAATGTCATTTGGTCTATGTAATGCGCCGACTACATTCCAAAGGTGTATGCTGGCTATCTTTGACAAGTACGTTGAAGATTTTATGGAAGTATTCATGGACGACTTTTCGGTTTATGGAGATTCTTTTGATTTATGTTTAAAGAATCTTGATAAAGTTTTAAAAAGATGCGAAGAAACAAATCTCGTTTTGAACTGGGAGAAGTGCCATTTTATGGTACGAGAGGGACTAGTTCTAGGTCATAAGATTTCTTCTAAAGGTATCGATGTTGAAACCGACAACCGGTCTCCTGAGATAGGACCCACTTGGGGTTGTAGCCGACACTTACTTCTCCCTCACTAAACTATCTGACTGGTGGATGAGAAAAATGGAACAGACCCAAGGCTGCAGCGAGGAGGTCCCGCCACACACCCGGAAGATCTTAGAGAGCTTCCCCTCCCAAACCAAAGCTCAGCTGGGCACCTTGGAGGGCACTAGCAGCCAACCAAGACTAGCCTAGAGGAGAGGACTCTCAAAAAATCTGTCTCCTCCAAGGTGCCCTTAAGGGTCTATTTATAGATTTTTCTAGGCTGGTCTGCAAATAGCATGAATCCGCCTTTTAATTTTACTAACCGCACCCCGAATTGGTCTGCTAATAGCCTAACTCCGCTGTTCTGAAGGGCTATTTGCAACCCATAAAGGGCATCATGATCATTTTTCCCTTGAAGACCTAGGGGGCGAATGGTCCGTGGGGCACCACTCGTCGAGCTCCCGCTCGGCTGGGCGAATGCACACATTCCTGGGCGAGTGGTCCGCGAGGGCGTCACTCGCCGATTTTCTCCCTCTCGCTTGGGCCAGGTCTCGCCAGTGGGCTTGAGGGGCCCACTCGGAGAATACGGGTTGTACACAATCCCCGCTCTTTGCGAGCGGTTCTTACGCTCGGAAAGAACAGTCCAACCCGGTATTCAGTGAGTGCTTGCCGACTGGACCCATAAGATTCTGCGGGTCCCACCGTTGCCCTATATATACTTCTCAGTGTCAGATTTCTCTGGAACGCTTCCATTCCTCGGCTTGGAGATCCTTCTCTCCCTTGACCTTTCGCCGACTTCAATGTCTCTTCACAAGCCTTCTTCGAGACCCCTCTCGCAGGAGATGATTGAGCGCCTGGCTGCGGCCCAGAGCGCGACTGCCCCCAAGACGGCCAGGTTTGCTCCCTGGCTTACGTCCAAGCGTGACCCGAGTGTCCCTTATGTCTCGCGTTGAGCCAAGGCGATTCGGCTGAATCGTCAGGGAGGCGAGACTGCCTCGGAGTCTCCGACGAACGCTCCTCCGGACCCCGGAATGCAGGTATGGGAATTCCTCCCGTCTTTCTGTTTAGTTCCTGCCCCCTCATCCTGCAATTATTCCGACCATTCGCAGGGGATTTCGGTGATTGGGGATGGCCATGGGGCCATTCCGAACAGTGTTGTGGTGCCACCTCTTGCGAATGCGAGGCCTCCTCCAAATCTGGATCTTGCTACCCCACCCCCTCCGGGCGAGACCACACAGCAATCTGGTAAGTTATGAGTTCTTGTCCTGCACGTTGTGCGTTACTGACCATTGTTTTTTCTTTTCTAGCCCTCAACCTTGACCTTCCGCCGCGGGACACCGTTCCTTCGGGTTCCCCTTTTCAACAGAACCCCTCTGTGCCCGCGAATGAGCAGAGGATCTCCCCTGAAAGGGAACTCGGTCAGCAAGACCGTGTAGATGATCACGCGAATGCTTCGGTTCCTTCTTCACAGCCCTACCGCCCAGGGAAAGGAAAAGTACTACCTCCCGCCGGATTGCTTAAATCGCACCCCCATTCGTCTCGTCCCCCAGGTCATGGGGACCCCACACTAGGTCAGTGTCCTCATCCGCATTTAGAGCATTCGCTTTGTTTAACGCGACTGACCTGCCTGTGATCTCGCAGGCTATCAGGAAGCCTCTCCCTTTGGATCCTACCACGAGGGGGGAGACGGGATGCTCTCGCCTCTCCCCTCTCCCGGGGACCTCTCTGACTTTCTTGGCGATTCCTCAGATCATGCGACCCTGAAGGAGCGACTTACGAAGGTTTTTGGGAAGCTTATCCATATTCAGCGAAACATCGCCGACCAGGTGGATGATGTGCGGATGGAGGTCACGCGCGAGCTGAAGGACCTTCGGAAGGACTATTCGCGCCTCCTTGCAGTGGTGGAGCGTCTGGGAGGTGAAGGAGGGGAGCTGTCTCCCGGGAGGCATGCTGCGCGAGCCCGGGACCAGCTTCAGCTGGCGTCTCAGGAGATCACCTCCTTGCTCGCGTACCATCGCCCGCGAATGCCTCCGGAGGCTGGGCCGCGAGGGCATGGTCGGTGGTATTGGGAGGAGCGCTAGTCTGGTCATCATTCGCCTCTTTTCACATTCTCTTTTTTCTCATTCAGTTTATGGTGCTGTGGAGGTTGGACTTATTTTATGTCTGTAATAATTTAATCTGTGCTTTGCGAATACATTTTCCGCTTATATTTCCCGCAACTTGCTTGGGTATGCCGAATGATGTCTTATAGCAGAATGCCTTTCCAACCTTGTTGCGTAGCCGTCGAATGAGTAGCCATAGGGCATTCGTCATTAATGGGCGAGAGGGACCGGCCCGGGTTTCGAGGCGCCGGGAAGGCGCGATGGCTATCCGCACACCCGTTGCCTCGAAAGCCCAAGCGTTTTTTTATTTCCTCTATAAATAGGCCGCCCAACTACTGTATTGATTACCTCACCATCCGCTCCCTCTCTCTCCCTGCGCTAGCACTCGCACTTCTCTCTTCTCTGCAATTTCCGCCTTCTTCGGTATTCGTAAGATGGGTGGCGAGACCGAAGGCAGGGCCAGGTGCGCCAATGCATTCGTCAACCATGTCTTTGATGCTTGTGATCTCTCCGAGGAAGCTTACTTGACCGCTGTCGTGGACTATGTCCCGCCGGGATTCGAAGCGCGAAAGCCCGGGCCGGAGGATCGCTTAAATTCCATCTCGCTGTGTGCTCTCGCGATCCCGCTGGAGCACTTCGAGGTGGGATTTCGCCACCCCATCTGGTCGGAACTCCGCCAGACTTTTCGATACTATGGCGTCGTGCCCGGCCAGCTCAACCCTAACTCTATCGCCATGCTAGTCGGGTACGCGTGCTACCTGCGAGAGGAGGGGATCGAATTTTCGCTGCCCATCTTTCGCAAGCTCTATACCTTCCGCTGCTCACACGGTATCTCCTTTTTCTCGGGTCAGAGCCCACTCAAGCACCAGGGTCTCCCGAACAAGAACCATGACTGGGTTCGCCGCTTCATCTTCGTCAGCGGGAGCCTTGGAAACACCCTTCTCGCCCCGGTGCAGGAGGAGGAATCAACCTTCCGGCCCCCGACTCTGGGGGGGCACGAGGCCAAGCTGCACCAGTACATACTGGAGCACGGGATGGACCTCGTCCACCTCCGGCGAAATGTCAACTCGCTTCCGCCCATTCCGCAGGTTGAGGGTGAGTTTTCTAAACCTTCTTCATTCGCTCGGTTTTGTTGACTTTATGCCATTCGCTGATCCGCTCGTGTTCACAAACAGGCGTGTGAGACTTCCCCCTTCATCCGCCGCCTCCCTCGGGGGTTTCCGTATCTCTTGCGCAAGCCGCCGCGGATGCCTGTCGGGAAGAACCCTCCACCTCCAAGCACAGTAGCCGAAAACGAAAAACTGGGGTGCCTCTCCCCTCTTCTTCCAAGAAGTCGAAATGCCCTCCTTCCGCCAAAGGGAAGGGGGCCTTGGACGAGACCTCAGGGGCGAAAACTCCAGCCCAGATCCCGGGAACGAGTGCGCCGGACGGGAATGTTCCCCATTCGGGGCCGGCGTTGCCGCCGCCGCCATTGCCCAGGGACCACCGGAACTTCCCTCAGGGCGAGAAATATGTGGACCCCTCAAGGGCTCCCTTGGTGAAATGGGACAGGAACTCGAACAGGGTCTCGCTCTCTACCCTCCATCCATCGTGGATAGAGAGCGACCTCGCCAGTGGTGAGGCTTACGCCATTGCATATGCCCTCTACGGTCGTGAAGATGCCGAGGTCTTCGATGCCGAGAAGACGCAAGTTCTCGCCCACGAGACCGCTCGAGCCCTGCTGCGGGCCCTTGAGCTTGCGCATATGTCTTCGCGCCGAAGCATTAATCTGGCGCGGAGTTTGACGGAGGTTGAGGAGACCAGGGCCATTGTTTCCGCCGAGGCGCGCGAACTCAGGGTGAAGCTGGAAGCTGCGGAGGCCCTTCTCGCCAGCCGCCCCGTCAGAGAGGTATATTCCCCCCCTCCCCGCGAATGACCGTTGCTGATTGCCGCACTTTCTTCTCACCATCTTCATTTTCTCTGGACACTATGATCGCCGAGATGCTTCGCGCGCGAGTGGGCAACCTGGAGGAGGAAGTCCGGCTGGCTAAGGCCGAGGTCCAGCAGACGCGAGAAGCCGATGCCTTGGCACTCGCCTCAGGGAGTAGGGGCACCTTTACCCCCATCATGAGCTAGAGCAGCTGATGCAGGAGAATGCTCAAAGCGACGTGAAGCACGCGCTGCAGGTGCTGCGACAGGCTGGGTACCTAAAGGAGGAGGCCGAATGCCTCTCTGCCCGACAGGTCGTCCCCGAGCTCTACATCCCGATCCCTTTCCCGGAAGATGAGGACGGCGAACCGCGAGAAGACGCCCTCCTCCCGGATTCGGGCGAGAGCGATGGATCTTCTGGCGAGAAGCCAGCCGACCCATGAGAGGGGCCCTCGTGATTTTTGCTTTCTTTTGATCTTTCACTTTGGATGTAATCACGAACTGGGGCGAGTCCCCTTGGCGTATATATTAATTACAGATTTTTGTGCTATCTTGATTTTTACTTATTTGCTACTGTATCTCGCTAGGCTCATTAGGACGTTGGGTCGTAATGTTATTGTCTTGGCTACTCGCCGGAAGTTCGGAGGTGGCCTAGGATGCCTTGCCCTCTCCGATCTTCCGCCACTTGCTCCACTCGCCCCCTCTGACCATTCGCCGGGGTCAGGGGTCTCGCATGGATAGGTTATAAGGGAGAGGAAAGACTACCCTACTAGTGTGCAGTCCTCGCGAGTGATCCCGAGGTCGACCTTTGAGAATCTAGGACCAGCCATCGAGTGAGCCTTCGGGCCTGCCAGCTAGATGAGAGCCTGGACAGCGGGTCTGCTTGGGGTCATCTTCCCGAAAACTTAGAGCCTGCCACCGAGTGTGCCTTCGGTCCTGCCAGCTAGATGAGAGCCTGGACAGCGGGTCTGCTCGGGGCCATCTTCCCAAAAACTTAGAGCCTGCCACCGAGTGAGCCTTCAGACCTGCCAACTAGATGAGAGTCTGGACAGCGGGTCTGCTCGGGGCCATCTTCCCAACAACTTAGAGCCTGCCACCGAGTGAGCCTTCGGACCTGCCAGCTAGATGAGAGCCTGGACAGCGGGTCTGCTCGGGGCCATCTTCCCAAAAACTTAGAGCCTGCCACCGAGTGAGCCTTCAGACCTGCCAGCTAGATGAGTGCCTGGACAACGGGTCTGCTCGGGGCCATCTTCCCAAAAACTTAGAGTCTGCCACCGAGTGAGCCTTCGGACCTGCCAGCTAGATGAGAGCCTGGACAGCGGGTCTGCTCGGGGCCATCTTCCCAAAAACTTAGAGCCTGCCACCGAGTGAGCCTTCGGACCTGCCAGCTAGATGAGAGCCTGAACAGCGGGTCTGCTCGGGGCCATCTTCCCAACAACTTAGAGCCTACCACCGAGTGATCCTTCGGACGTGCCAGCTAGATGAGAGCCTGGACAGGGGGTCTGCTCGGGGCCATCTTCCCAACAACTTAGAGCCTGCCACTGAGTGAGCCTTCGGACCTGCCAGCTAGATGAGAGCCTGGACAGCGGGTCTGCTCGGGGCCATCTTCCCAAAAGCTTAGAGCCTGCCACCGAGTGAGCCTTCGGACCTGCCAGCTAGATGAGAGCCTGGACAACGGGTCTACTCGGGGCCATCTTCCCAAAAACTTAGAGCCTGCCACCGAGTGAGCCTTCGGACCTGCCAGCTAGATGAGAGCCTGGACAGCGGGTCTGCTCGGGGCCATCTTCCCAAAAACTTAGAGCCTGCCACCGAGTGAGCCTTCGGACCTGCCAGCTAGATGAGAGCCTGGACAGCGGGTCTGCTCGGGGCCATCTTCCCAAAAACTTAGAGCCTGCCACCGAGTGAGCCTTCGGACCTGCCAGCTAGATGAGAGCCTGGACAACGGGTCTGCTCGGGGCCATCTTCCCAAAAACATAGAGCCTGCCACCGAGTGAGCCTTCAGACCTGTCAGCTAGATGAGAGCCTGGACAGCGGGTCTGCTCGGGGCCATCTTCCCAAAATTTTAGAGCCTGCCACCAAGTGAGCCTTCAGACCTGCCAGCTAGATGAGATCCTGGGCAGCGGGTCTGCTCGGGGCCATCTTCCAGAACCTTCGAGGTTTCCCCACAAGCTGCAACATTACTTTCACATACACAGGTTAAACAGAATATTCTCATTTCAAAAGTATTAGCATTACATAGTTTTTAGGGATAGAAGCATTTGAGATCGTCACCACTCCATGTGTGATGGAGGGGTTGGCCCTCCACATTTTGAATGCGGTATCCCCCAGACTTTAGCGCCTCCTCCACGACATAGGGACCTTCCCAGTTGGGATTAAGCTTTCCCACCGCGGCAGACCTTCCAGCCGCGTCGACCTTCTTGAGTACTAGGTCCCCCTTTTCGAATTGCTTGACCCTGATGTGCTTGTCGAAGTACTTGGCCATACGCCGCTTGACCTCTTCTTGGCGAATGGCTGCTAGATCTCAGGCTTCTTCGGTGAGGTCGAGGGAGAGCCGCAACTCCTCTTCGTTCCCAGCTCTCCAATCTTCCTCTCCGTTCGTGGCGGCCTTTACTCGTGGTGTCATGACCTCGAACTCTATGGGGATGACAGCCTCGCAGCCGTGAGAGAGCTTGAAAGGGGTCTCTCCCGTGGCGGTGTTGGGGGTAGTCCTTAAAGCCCACAGGACCGAGGGGAGCTGCTCCACCCAATTGCCCCTAAGATTTTCCACCTTCTTCTTGAGTAAGTTCAAGATAATCTTGTTTGCCGCCTCCACCTGCCCGTTGCTCCTGGGATGGTGGACGGATGCAAACCTGAGGTCTATCCCAAACTGGCCACAGAAACTGATGAACTCCTCGCTGGCAAATTGCGGGCCATTATCCGTGACTATGGCCTGCGGAAGCCCATGTCGACAGATGATCTCCCCCCATATGAAGTTGCGGATCACCTGGGAGGTGACCTTATCCAGCGCCTTAACTTCCAACCACTTCGAGAAGTAGTCGATCATGACTAAGAGGAATCTCCTCTGCCCGCTGGCCTGGGGAAAGGGTCCCACCAGATCCATCCCCCATATGGAGAATGGCCAGGGCGCCGTGATACTCCTTAGCCTCTGAGCAGGTAAGAGCTGAAGTGGGGCGAACATCTGGCACTTCTGGCATTTCTTAGCGAAGTCCGCCGCATCTTTACTCAAGGTCGGCCAAAAGTACCCCTGCCTCATTATTCTTGCTTCCAACATCCTGCTCCCCGAGTGGCTGCCGCACTCGCCGGAGTGAACTTCTTCCAAGATCCTCGGGACTTCATCTTCCGAGAGGCATCGAGCCAAGAGGCCCGAGAGGGTCTTCCGATACAAATCCCCCTCATGGAGCACGTAGTAGGCGGACTTGTACCGGAAGTGCCTTTGGTCTGGAACATCCTCCGGGAATTTCCCTGTTGCAAGGAAGGTAACGAAGGGATCCTTCCAAGAGGGTCGCTGCTCTATTTCCATGAGTTCCCCCTCCTCGAACGAAGGACGGAACAGGTCTGTCAGGGTTCCTCCGGCTCGAGGACCGGCCTTGGCCAAGCGATCCGCTGGGGTGCTCTCCTCCGGAGGGATGTGCCTGATGGAGAAAGTCTTGAACGCTCCAATGAGGCTTCTCACTTTGGCTAAGTATCTTATGAGTGTAGGTTCCCTTGTCTCGAACTCTCCTTTGATCTGAGAGGCTATTATCATCGAGTCGATGAGGACCTCTACGTCATGGACTCCCAGTTCTTGAGCCAGACGCAGGCCGACGATCACTGCCTCATACTCCGCCTAGTTGTTGGTGATTGGGAAATGTATAACGAGCGTCTGCTCGATCTTCATCCCGTGGGGGCTCTCCAGCACCACCCCTCCCCCGAGAGAATTTTTACCCGAGGCCCCATCAACCAGCAGCTTCCATGGAATATGACGAGGGGCTTGACCCTCCTCCATCTCGGCCACATAATCTGACATGAAATCTGCCACTACCTGTGCCTTCATGGATAGTCGAGGGACGAAGGTGATATTGAACTCACTTAACTCTATTGACCACTTCGCGAGCCTCCCCGAGTGCTTTACCCCTTCAAAGATCTGGCGAAGGGGGTGATCAGTCACCACTTGGATTGAATGGGCCTGGAAGTATGGCCTGAGCTTTCTTGCCGTGACGACCAGAGCGAAGTGTTACGGACATAAGGTTAACTTGATGGACCGCTCTAGATTTGTCTAGATAAGTTAAGAATGTTCCGGAATATTGCAGAAGCTTACCGTGTAGAATAGTGTGGAAGTATCCAGAAGAATATGGAGTCATCCAACCCCTTCTTTATGTGGAGAACTCTAGAACCTTCCGTTTTGGAGGGAAATGGTGGAGGAGGCCTATATAAGAGAAAGACCTCCTCATTTGCATCTATTGAGGATTTTGGAGCTTCTTTGGGGGTGTTGTTTGGAGAGTCTCTTGTGCGCTTGTGAGCTTTACGCTTGTTGAGTCTCCTCTTGCGAGAGTTGAGAGTTTGTGGGGATTAAGCACTGGTGTGTGCCTTGTTTGTTGTATGTCTCGCTCTTTCGTATGTCTCGCTCAACTGTCTACCTAATTGTCTTGTAACTTTGTTGAGAGTTATAATAGGAGTTGTTCTCTTTATTCCATTGCTTTGTTTGAGGAAGGCTTACTTGGTTAGCCTAAGTTTGTTGGAATTCTAGCCAAGTGCCGCACGTACTTAGTGTCAAAGTGCTAAGTCCGTGACAGTTGGTATCAGAGCCAGGTTGTGCGCATCGTGCTGCAACAAGACCAAGTATGGCAGGAGAAGATTACATTACGGAGGAGGAACGGGGTAGAGATGTTACCCTACAAGCTAGCAAGAAGAAGCATGACCAAAGCCGTGCTCGAGAAGAGAAACACTTGGAACTGGCCATGGAAAACTGGGAGAAACGCATGGAGGTAATGGAAATCAATAATCGTTCCATGCGCAAAGAATGGGAAGCCTCTCGTGCGGAGCTAGAGAACAAACTCCACTGCATATTTGAGGAGAATATCACCTACTTGCATGCATCAATGAGTTGGAGGAAGAATCTGGCGAACTAAAGGGAAGGATCGATCGCCTGGAGGAAGACCTAGCCATTTGCAAGAAGGCCATCGCTAGTGGAAGTGTTGGCACCAATGCTTCTATGGCTAGAGTGGACATACCCAGACCCGAGCCATTCTTGGGCAAGCGAGATGCTAAGGAAGTTGAGAACTTCCTATGGAAGATGGAAAACTACTTCGAAGGCTGTCATCTACAAGATGGTAAGACCAAGGTACATACTGCGTCACAGTTCCTTGATGATAACGTCGCTCTATGGTGGCGAAGGAAACAAACTGATGTCGCAAAAGGTTTGTGTCGATTGGACACATGGGAGGAGTTCAAAAGGGAACTCAAGCGACATTTTTACCCGGAGAACGTGGCATACCAAGCTCGAAAAAAATTGAGAGAGCTAAAGCAAAGGAGAACAATAACCGAGTATGTAAATGAGTTCACAACGCTCATGCTACAAATCCCCGATATGGCCGAGGAAGATCGGCAATTCTACTTTGTGGATGGACTACAAGCATGGGCAAAACAGGAGGTACAACGACGTGGACCCCGTACGGTCGATGAGGCGATTGCAGCAGCCGAATCACTATGTGAGTTCCACCAAGAGTAGGAAATGCACTACCAAAAGAATGTCGGAGATGCTGAAGTTGAGCCCAAAGATGATGCCCCTCGACAAAAGAGATTCGAAGAAAGAAAGAGGGCCCTCACTTGCTTTGTATGCAAGGGGCCTCACCATATGAAGAATTGCCCAAAGCTTGGCACCCTATCATCAATGAAAAAGAAAGATGACTCTACGAGCGGGGATGAGGAGGAGCCATAAGACATGGCAAGGCTAAGTATCATGCGGCGTCTTAATGCCATGACTACTCGGGGATCCTATATAAGACACCAACATTTGCAATGTTTCTGCTGTCAAGGACCGCACAAGGTATGTGATTGCCCTACTTTGGAGTCCATAAGAATTGCTGTTGATAAAATGGAAACTAAGGGCAACCACAAGTTGGGAAGTGCGAGTTTAACCCATGGAAGAAGGATGGAAAACAAAGGACAAATGATGGTGGATGTGAAGATCGAGGGCACAAAGATGAGAGCCTTGGTGGACATGGGAGCAACGGACTTCTTCATGTCCAAGACTGCTGCAGAGAGAATCGGGCTACCAATCAGGTTTGGACCAACACGCCTCAAATTTGCTAATTCTCAAGAGGTGCGAACTATTGGTCTTGCTCCGGATGTGAATGTTTGTCTTGGAGGATGGAAAGGGAAGGTGCCCATCGAAGTTATCCCCTATGATGACTATGATGTTGTCGTTGGGATGAACTTTCTTGATAAGTTTGAAGGACTTCTTATTTTTCCAACATCGGAGATTCACCTAATTGATGGTCCAAATACTTACCCGGTGCCGATAAGGAGGACTCATGGACGAGAAGAGAAGTTCATGTCCGCAATGAGGATGGTACAAAGATTTCGACAAGCTTGATGCATCGAGGGCGATGCATGAATTCAGTGGGGGAGAATGTTACGGACATGAGGTTAACTTGATGGACCGCTCTAGATTTGTCTAGATAAGTTAAGAATGTTCCGGAATATTGCAGAAGCTTACCGTGTAGAATATTGTGGAAGGATCCAGAAGAATATGGAGTCATCCAACCCCTTTTTTATGTGGAGAACTCTAGAACCTTCCGTTTTGGAGGGAAATGGTGGAGGAGGCCTATATAAGAGAAATACCTCCTCATTTGCATCTATTGAGGATTTTGGAGCTTCTTTGGGGGTGTTGTTTGGAGAGTCTCTTGTGCGCTTGTGAGCTTTACGCTTGTTGAGTCTCCTCTTGCGAGAGTTGAGAGTTTGTGGGGATTAAGCACTGGTGTGTGCCTTGTTTGTTGTATGTCTCGCTCTTTCGTATGTCTCGCTCAACTGTCTACCTAATTGTCTTGTAACTTTGTTGAGAGTTATAATAGGAGTTGTTCTCTTTATTCCATTGCTTTGTTTGAGGAAGGCTTACTTGGTTAGCCTAAGTTTGTTGGAATTCTAGCCAAGTGTCACACGTACTTAGTGTCAAAGTGCTAAGTCCGTGACAGAAGGCTAGCTTCTCTAAAATTGGGTACCTGAGTTCCGCCTCCCTCAAGACCCTACTTACGTAGTAGATGGGCAGCTGCTTCTTGCCTTCTTCCCGGACCAGGACGGAGCTTACGGCCTCAGTCCCAACTCCGAGGTACAAGGCTAGGTCATCCCCCTCCCTGGGGCCCTAGAGCAGCGGAGCCTGGGTGAGTTGCCTCTTCAAGGCCTGGAAGGCCTCCTCGCATTCCTTTGTCCACTCGAATTTCTGGTTGCCTCGTAATGTTTTGAAGAAGGGGGAGCATTTCTCCCCGGCCCGGGAGAGAAACCTGCTCAACCTCGCGAGTTTTCTCGTCAAGCGCTGGACCTCCTTGGCATTCCGAGGCGATCCCAACTCCATGATGGCTTTGACCTTGTCCGGGTTAGGTTCTACCCCCGAATGGGTGAGAAGGTGTCCCAGGAACTTCCCCTTGCTGGCCCCGAACACACACTTCAGGGGGTTCAGGCGCATCTTGTACTTGCGTAGGGTGGTGAAGGTTTCCTCGAGGTCTCGGAGATGAATGCTCACGCTCTTGCTCTTCACCATGAGGTCATCTACGTAAACCTCCAAGTTTCTTCCTCTTTGCTCCTTAAAAACCCGGTCCATCATTTTCTGGTAGGTTGCTCCTGCATTTTTCAGCCCAAAGGGCATCATCTTATAGCAGTAGCACCCCTCCCGGGTGATGAAAGAGACATCTTTGATATCCGGAGGGTGCATCCTGATCTGGTGATAACTTGAAAAAGCATCCAAAAAACTCATCACAGAAAAACCGACGGCTGAGTCAACCAGCGCGTCGATCCGAGGCAGGGGATAACAATCCTTAGGGCAGGCTTTGTTTAATAAAGAAAAGTCAATACACATACGCCAGCGACCATCGCCCTTTTTTACCATGACGACATTGGAGACCCAGCCTGGATACTGGATCTCCGATACAAAACCTGCTTCAAGGAGCTTGGCCACCTCCTCGCGGATCGGTTCTTCGAGCTTGTCGGCGAAGGCCCTCCTTTTCTATCGGATGGGGCGGGCTCCTGGCTCAAGGTTGAGATGATGGCAAGCCACGTCCGCCTCGATGCCTGGCATGTCTGCCGCGCTCCATGCGAAGATGTCCACGTTCTTCTGGATGCACTCCAACATCCTTATCCTGTCCTCCGGGCTGAGGCCCCCGCTGACACGCACCTTCTCCACCCTTCCACCCTGGGTGATAACCTCCATCTCCACTACTTCCTCTGCCGCCTCAAGTCGGGCCGGCTCTTCCCATCTGCCCCTCGCTTCTCGCCCTTCTACCCGGGCCTCCTCCTCTGCCGCGCCTTCCTCTTCCATTGGTTCGACCTGCTCCTCCTGAGCTACCTCCATCTCCTTTCCTCGGGCACTGCCCTCTTCCTCTTCTCCCCTCTTCTTCACTTCTTCTCCTGGCCCCTCCGACCTCCTCATCTCCTCATCCATAGTCTCAGCCTCCGCCATCCAAGAAATGGTGTTGACGGCAGTCACGTAGCACTGCCTGGCCACCTTTGCATCTCCCCGAATTCGGATCTGGACTCCTCCTCCATGGAACTTCAAGCACTGGTGGTATGATGAGGGCACACATAGGAAGGCACTGATGAGGGGGCGTCCAAATATGGCATTGTAGCTGCTCGGAGCGTCAACGATGACGAACCGGCAGTTCCTCGGGACCCCTCCTAATGTTACCTGGAGGCCGACGCCTCCCTCAACCTCCTTTCTTTCTCCTGAGAAACCGAACAACGGCCCATCAGAGGCCTGCACCCTCTTCTTCTCCACCTTCATCGCATCGAAAGCCTTCTTGAAGATAACATTCACCGAGCTCCCATTGTCCACCAGGATCTGTGAGACCGTGAAGTTTTCTATCGCCGTCTGGATTACCAGGGCGTCGTAGAACGGGTCCTCATAATCAGGCATATCTTCCGAGGAGAAGGTGAGCTTCTCTGTGGGGGGTGGGGTCTGGGAAGTTGACGCGACGTCTCTCCGGAACAATGCCTGGAAGCTCCTCTTGCGAGAGGCCTCTATCCCAACCCCACCATGAATCACCCCGATTCCCCTGGCTCTTGTGTCCGCCCTATCCTCGCATCGGTCCTCTTCCGCCTCTGGGAGCACTTCCTCGATCCTGGCTTGCTGCCGCCGTGGATGACCTCTCCCTCTCATCTCCAAGAATTCTGGGCAGGTGGCGGTCGCGTGACCTTCTTCCTGCTAGAAGTCACAATAGGGCAACGCCACCCTGTCCCCTCTTCCTGCTCTTCCTCTCCCTCCTATGGCTCCTCTACCTCCTCTTCCTCGGCCTACTGCCATAGCTTGCTCCCTTGGGGGGTGAGGGGGTTTGGGGCCTTGCTTCCACCCCGGATTTATCCCCCCCGCCTCTCTTCCTTGGTACCCCCCTTCCTGTCCTCTCGCTGGTCCTTCCTGGTGCCTCCAGCCCAACCTGTTGTTGGGATCTTGATACCTCCAATTCTGAGGCGATCTTTCGAACCCCTGACCCCTGGGTTCTTCTCGCCTTCTTCCTTCTTGCTGCCTCACCTCAGGCTCGCTCATCTTTGCCAACCTCTTGTAGAATTCTGGGTTGGCCGCTTCCCCTTCTATCTCCTCCGCCGCACGCTCCATCAATTTCTCAAAGGAGAGGGGAGGTCTTCTCTTCAGGTCCATCTTGAAGAACCCATCTCGCAACCCCACGATGAATGCCATCTTGAGGGCGAACCCCGGCACCTCCTGCACGAGGTGTATCTCCTCTTGGAACCTGTCCACATAGTGTGCCAGTGATTCCCCCTCCCTTTGCCTGATCTTGAAGAGAGCCTCCACATCCTTATTTCTCTTCTTCGACGTCGAGAAGCGCAGCCGGAAGCTCCGGCGCAGATCGTCGAACGCATAGATGGAACCTATGGGGAGCTGGTGGAACCAGTCCCTAGCTTTCTCCTTCAAAGTGGTCGCGAAGAGTCGCATTGAAAGGCATCCGTCATGGGCAGAATTGAAACCATGTCCTCAAACCATTGCAGGTGCACGACTGGGTCGTCCTTGCCAGTATAATAGGACATCTCCGGCCCCCGGAACCCCTCAGGCACTGGGGCCGAGAGGATCATCTCGCAAAAAGGGCTTCCTTCCCCTGCTCGGCGAGTGGTCCTCTCGCGCGGAACCAGCTCGCAGACCTCCGCACTCGCCGGGCTGCTGAACAGCTGCCACCCGGGGAGATCTCGCGCGCTTCCTTCCGCTGGCACTTCCTTCCCAGGTCGCTGCCCCGGAGCATTCTCGTCGATCTGCTGGGGCGGAACCACGGGGACTGCCGGCGTCTCGCACTCGCTTCTTCCTGCGAGAACCGTCTGCAGGACTTCTCGCTTGAACTTTTCGAACATCTCCAGCCACTCCCCTGTCGCTGGTGACTGCGAGTGGCCCGAGTCAGAACCATTTCCCCCATCTCCTGTCATCCAGCCAAGCTTGAGATTTTCCTTCACCGGCTACGGTCCACGCTCACCGCACCAAAAATGTTGAAACCGACAACCGGTCTCCTGAGATAGGACCCATTGGGGGTTGTAGCCGACGCCTACTTCTCCCTCACTAAACTATCTGACTGGTGGATGAGAAAAATGGAACAGACCCAAGGCTGCAGCGAGGAGGTCCCGCCACACACCCGGAAGATCTTAGAGAGCTTTCCCTCCCAAACCAAAGCTCAGTCGGGCACCTTGGAGGGCACTAGCAGCCAACCAAGACTAGCCTAGAGGAGAGGACTCTCAAAAAATCTGTCTCCTCCAAGGTGCCCTTAAGGGTCTATTTATAGATTTTTCTAGGCTGGTCTGCAAATAACATGAATCTGCCTTTTAATTTTACTAACCGCACCCCGAATTGGTCTGCTAATAGCCTAACTCCGCTGTTCTGAAGGGCTATTTGCAGCCCATAAGGGGCATCATGGTCATTTTTCCCTTGAAGACCTAGGGGCGAATGGTCCGTGGGGCACCACTCGCCGAGCTCCCGCTCGGCTGGGCGAATGCACACATTCCTGGGCGAGTGGTCCGCGAGGGCGTCACTCGCCGATTTTCTCCCTCTCGCCTGGGCCAGGTCTCGCCAGTGGGCTTGAGGGGCCCACTCGGCGAATACGGGTTGTACAATCGAGGTAGATAGGGCGAAAATCGAAGTAATCGAAAAATTACCTCCACCTACAAACGTAAAAGCAATGAAAAGTTTTCTAGGACATGCTGGATTTTATCGCTGTTTCATTGGAGATTTTTCAAAAATCACTAAGCCTCTCACTCATCTCCTCGAAAAAGATGCTCCGTTTTTATTCGACGACGCTTGTTTAAATGCTTTTAATGTAATTAAGGAAAAACTCATTAACGCTCCGATCATGATCGCTCCAGTTTGGGATCTTTCATTTGAGATTATGTGCGATGCGAGTAGTTTTGCCGTTGGTGCGGTTTTAGGCCAACGTATTTCTAAAAAATTTCATCTTATTTATTATGCGAGTAAGACTCTCACTTCGGCGCAACAAAATTACACCACAACGGAAAAAGAGCTTTTGGCCGTTATTTTTGCGTTCGATAAGTTTCGCCCTTATTTAACCCTCTCCAAAATCATCGTTTATACGGATCACTCGGCCCTTAAATACTTACTTTCAAAACCGGATGCCAAGCCGCGCTTAATTCGTTGGATTCTACTACTTCAAGAGTTCGACTTGGAAATCCGGGATAAGAAAGGAGCCGAAAATTTGGCGGCGGATCACTTATCTCGTTTAGAAAATCCTTGTATCGAAGAATTAAACGAAAAATCTTTTAACGACTCTTTTCCGGATGAAAAACTTTTGAAAATTAACATTTCTTCTTCTTCTACTCCTTGGTTTGCCAATTTTGCCAATTATCTAGTGGCCCGTGTTCTCCCAAAAGATTTTTCTTTTCAGCAAAAGAAGAAATTCTTTTCTGATTTGAAGAATTACTTTTTAGAGGACCCCTTTCTCTTTAGAGTATGTGCAGACCAAGTAATAAGAAGATGTGTACCGTTTGAAGAAGGTCAAAATATCTTGAAACATTTACATGAAGGACCGACCGGTGGCCATTATCAAGCCAATCGGACCGCTCACAAAGTTCTTATTGCAGGCTTTTATTGGCCTAGCCTTTTCAAAGATGCTCAATCTTTGGTGAGTCGGTGCGATAGTTGCCAACGGACCGGAAATATTTCTAGTAAAAATGAAATGACGCAAAATTATTTTCTTGAATGCGAAGTTTTTGATCTTTGGGGCATATATTTTGTTGGTCCCCTCCCTTCTAGTTGCGGAAATAAGTATATTTTAGTTGCGATTGATTACGTTTCCCGATGGGTGGAAGCCCAAGCACTTCCTACGAATGATTCTCGTGTTGTTATTTCTTTTCTCAAAAAATTATTTTCTCGATTTGGTACGCCTAGGGCGATCGTTAGTGATAGGGGTGCGCATTTTTGTAATGCACAGCTCGCCAAAATTTTATCAAAATATGACGTTACACACAAGCTCTCCACTGCATACCACCCCCAAACTACTGGCCAAGTTGAAGTTGTCAACCGAGAAATCAAACGTATATTGGAAAAAACCGTTTCATCTTCTAGAAAAGATTGGTCTTTAAAACTCGACGATGCTCTTTGGGCTTATCGGACGGCTTACAAAACCGCCATCGGTTGTACGCCGTATCGCTTAGTCTATGGAAAATCATGTCACTTACCGGTAGAACTAGAGCACCGCGCGTTTTGGGCCTTAAAATCTTTAAATTTCGATCCGCACTCGGTCGCCGATCTTAGAAAATTTCAACTCAATGAACTCAACGAGTGGCGCTCCAACGCCTATGAAAATAATAAAATTTATAAAGAGCGAACAAAGCATTTTCACGATAAAAATTTAAGGCATCCAAAAACTTTTAAACCGGGCGATCAAGTCTTGCTTTATAATTCTCGCTTGCGCTTATTTCCTGGCAAATTAAAATCGCGTTGGTTTGGTCCTTTTATGGTGAAAGAAGTTTTTCTTATGGTACTGTGTTGATTTCACACCCGAATAAGGGTGATTTTAAAGTTAATGGTCAGCGTCTCAAACTTTATTTTTCTGGTGATACTATTGCTGCGAACAATGAATCTATGCTCTTACCAAACACTTAATTATTTTTGTCGTTCTTTTTCTTTCTTTTTGTACTTTTCTTTTTGCATTTCCTTTTATTTTTATTTTTGTTTCGGCGACTCCTGCGAATTGGACTCCTTGTTCGCCTGCTTCAACATTGCTGCTTTCATGATGGTTCGAGCTGATACTAAAAGTGGTCTAATGCACTAGCATGGGGGAGCGTCATCAACCTTCGGACTCGCCAATTCGGGGAAGTACCTGTTTTATTTCCGTTTCAATTCCTGTCTTACTTTTTTTTCTCTTTTTTTTTCTTCTTTTGAACATCGAGGACGATATTTCCCTCTAGTCTGGGGGGAATTACATGTTCTCTTTATTAGAAAAATTCAAAAAAAAAAAAAATACTTTTTCTCTCTTATTATAAAAAAAATAAAAATCTAAAAAAAATAGTAAAAAAAAAAAAGATAATATCCCCAAATCCCACAAAATGAGAAAACCCAAAAATCTATAGTAATTTGAGTTAATTTTGCTTCGTCTTTAGTACCCCGCGACTTGGTGTTTTCTTGTTTTTAATCATTCGTGTATTTGTTAGCTAGAATAAAATTTTCTAACTTTCACTTTGGCTATGTTTCGCGGGTAATATGTTGACTCGTGTAGTGTTTCTAATTAGGGTAGCATGTTATGTTTGAAAAATCTTTTGAAAATTTGCATTTTTTCATGATTTTCTTTTTATGTTTTTCACTTATATAAAATCTATCATCCCTTGTTTTCTCTTTTACAAAATCTTTGCAATGTTGACTTATGTTTAGTGTAGTAGATGCGAACCGGTCTAGACGCTTTTTATTTTCACTTTCATGATAAGTCAAGTTTCTTTATTTTTCTACCTAGTCTTGCACCTTTGAATTTTTCAAGACTTTGCTTTAGATAGATTTAGGAGCATGAAGATGATTTAGGTCACCTCTTGATTTGTTTGAGCCTTTGCATTCCAAGCCATAAAATCTTAACCGTTGCTAGCCACTTTGTGCTTTCCCCGTTTCTTTTGTAACCCCACATATTTTCACCAAAGCCAAATGTTGGGGAAATGATTTATCTTAACCCCTAAAATAAGTAGAATATAAATTCTAAGAATGAAAAATTAGTCTAAGTAAATATGCGTCGAATAGAATTCGACGCAACGTCGAAGTGTAGTCGACGTTCCTCTCAGAATGAGTCGAAGTAACTCTAAACAGAATTCGACGTAACCTATGTCGACGTAACTCTGACTTCTAGTCGACGTATCTAGTGAAGTCGACGCACCTTAGTCGACGCACCTTAGTCGACGCACCTTAGTCGACGCACCTTCCATATTCTCCTCTCGACGTCTAGCCAGTCTGTAATCGACGCTTCCGTCGAATAGTAATCGACGCACGCCGATTTCTATGTCAAATTCAAAATACGCCAGATCTCTTTCCCTCTTTCTGTAGATCTGATCCTTATGGAATTATATTATTCTTTTATAGCCGTTCTGAATCATTCTTTCCTTCTAATTGATTCTTGGCTAAATTGATTAAGTTTATTATGGATAGTATTTGAAATCAGAATAATCTCTTTCTTTCTACAGAAATATTGAATATGGAATCTTTCCTCTCTTACTATTTCTCTGACTACTAATTGATTATTCTCCTATAGTATTTCTTGAATGAACAGTGCTATAAATAAGAGGGAAGTCGGCAGAGACAAAAATAAGTGATCCACTCCATACATTTGAAATAGAGGAAAAGCTCCCAAGTGAAAAGAGAGAAAATCTGAGAGAAGTGAAAGTGTGATGCAACAAACAACAAGCCCTCTTCTTCTTCTTCTTCTGAAGTCATACTGCTGCAATTTCTGAAAGCTCTCACTAAAAGAGAGAAAGGGCTACAATCTCCTTCTCACTATAGAAGAGAGATCATATTCATTATACTTGTGCTTCTAATCTTCTTGCTAGGAAGAAGATTCTTTCTTACATATATTGTTTTCTATTCTTCTACTTGTTCTACTTCTTCTTCTCATTCCATTTTCAAATTGTGTAAAAGAGTTTTTAGAATCTCTCTTCAAAAAATTCAGTTGTAGTGGTTCTAAGAGTCTCCTTACCAAAAGACTCAGTCTGGTTCTAAGAGTCTCCTTATCAAAAGACTCAGTCTGGTTCTAAGAGTCTCCTTATCAAAAGACTCAGTGCAAGTTAATGAATTCCTACCAAAGGGGGTAGAAGAGTGGACTACCCAAAGTTTGGGGAACCACTATATTTCTTTGTGTTGTGTTGTGATTTTCTTCTTGCTATTTTTCTTCTTTACTTGCTTAATTCTTGTTGGTGTGTGGGAAGCTTAAATATGTGATTACTATATATATATATTTGTTAACTTTGCACAAAGTAATTTTAAATCTCTATTCACCCTCCCCCTCTAGAGAATTCTAGTGAGGTTAACTGTGCACTTTCAATTGGTATCAAAGCGAGGTTGATCTAAAAAGGGTAACTCCTTGATCAAAAAGATCCTACCTCATATATATATATTTCTAAAAATTAGTTTTCACATGGCACAAATCAAAGATTATGCTTCCACCAGACCACCAATTTGCAACCTTGAGAGTTTGCACTTTGGAAAACAAGAATTAAAATTTATCTAAACTCTATTGATGGAGAATTATTTGATTTTATTATGACAGGTCCTCCCTAGCCATTCAAGAAGGACTCAAGTGGAAAGGTCACACAAACACTTGCTCCAAAGGCTGAATGGACAGATGAAGAAAAGAAAGCTCATGCATGTGATGCCAAGGCTATGAATATCCTAGTCTCAACCCTCTCAGATGAAACCTTCCAAAAGATTGCTGAATGTGAGTCAGCTAAGGAAATATGGGAAGCGCTCAATAAAATGGTAGAAGGGAGTGCTGATGAGAGAAAAGATAGAAAGGCATTACTCATCTCTCAATATGAAAACTTCCAGAAGAAAGACAGTGAAAGTGTTGCTGACATGTATGCCAGATTCAGCCTCATAACAAATGAGTTAAGAACACTTGAGAAGGACATATCTCTCACTGAGATAAATGACGAATTGCTAACTTGCTTCCCTAGCTCTTGGGACTCAAGAATTTGGCCAATTAGAGATTCTAGAAGCCAAAATGAAATTTCAACAAATGTTCTGTTGGGTAAATTAAGATCCTATGAACAGTTGTTGAAAACAAGAGCTGAGAAAGAAGTGAAAGAAAAGACTCCTTCACTCTCAAAGGAAAAGAGAATTATCTTAAAGGCCACTGCAGATGAACCATCTACAAGTGATGAGGAGCTGATCAGTCTACTGGCCAAAAGGTTCAAAAAGTGGATCAAAACAGAAGGGTCCAGAAGGAGAGATTCAAAAACCAAGTATAACAAAACCCCTACTAAAGAGATTATATGTTACTCTTGCAGGAAACCTGGACACATTGCACCTGAATGTCCTAAAGAACTCAGCTATAAGAAAGATCTGAAAAGAACAGATCTAAAGAAAAAGAAGAAAGAGAAAGGATTCATTTCTCAATCATGGAGTGATTCAGAATCTGAAGAAAGTACCTCATCTGAAAGTAACCAAGAAGAGGCTAAGCAAGAGGAAACCTGTTTGATGGCCACTGAGAAGCATGAGGATGAATCTCTGGTAAATATATCTGATGATATAGATTTTTCTTCTACTGATTTTAAAAATAGTTTCAAAGAATTTTGTTTAGATCAAGTCAAATCTGAGAAAGAAATAAAAAGGCTAAGAAATGAATTAAACAATCTCAAACAAATTGATACACAATATAAAAACTATGAGCTCAGTCAAGAACTCTCTAGATCAGAGGAGCAGCTAGATAAAATAAATGCTGAAAATCAAACACTGAAAAATGAGCTAGCAAAGGCAAAAGCCTTTGAAGATTCTCTAAATGGCAGAAGTCAAAAACTCAAGAAAATCTCTGAAAATCTTACTGATAGATTTAGACAACTAGAGTTTAATACTGACTTAGAACCCAGGCCTCAGTCACCCATCAAACTTGTCTGGAGACTTCCTATCCACTTCACTAGGAAGAATAATCTCATAGGAGAAGAATCACAAGAAAATCCAGAAACAACTACTGTTTTCAATAAAAATAATTTCATTATGTATAAAGGAATCCTAGGTAAATATCCTCTGAAAAGAAACAAATTTGTGTCGAATCAGTATCGACGTGCGTCGAATTCTACTCAACACAACTCAAATAATACGTCGACTCCCAATCAACGCAACCTCTCCTATGCTTCAACTAAAAGAGAACACAGAATGAAGGAAGCGTCGACTTCGACTCGACGCAACCTTAAACATACGTCAAATTCATATCGACGCAACCAATTTAACAAAAATATCTCCTTTTCCAAAAAGTTTTCTCAATCCATTTCTTTTTATTATGAATACTATTTCTGCAATATTACTAATGACTGTTGGTATGATAAGCCAACACTCCTAAAGAAGAAAGGGTACTCTGAAAAACCAACTTACTCTTTCATTGAACCTTTTTCTGTTGGGAGGAAGGGACCCCAGCTTAGCAGGGTCCAAACTAATGTTTAACATCTTATGTGCAGATGTATCACACATTCAGGCTGGTGTGGTACTTGGATAGTGGATGCTCCATGCACATGACAGGGTACAACAATCTACTAACCAACTTTGAAGATAGACATGGACCATCAGCGACCTTTGGAGACTCTAGTTGTGGGCAAACCAGGGGATTTGGAGATTTCAAAGAAGGGAAAGTTACCTTCAAGAATGTGACAGTAGTCAAAAGACTGAAGCACAATCTGATAAGTATAAGTCAGATATGTGACAGTGGTAAGTGTGAGGTAAAATTCACCACACTGTTTTGCCATATTATTGATGTCAAGACTGGTGCCATAGTACTCAGTGGAATTAGAAAAGGGAAAGTATATATAGTAGACTTTAGCTCCACACCCACAGAAGTTTGTTTGTTTAATAATATTGACAAAAGTGAATTATGGCATAGGAGACTGGGTCATCTAAACTACAAGACCATTAGTAAAATAACAAGGAATAACCTAGTCAGAGGCCTACCAAAGGGGAGGTACTCTAAGGATTCTCCATGTAGACCTTGCCAACTAGGAAAACAGACCAAATCATCCTTCAAACCAATTGGTAAGAATGACTCCCCCAGGATTCTCTACCTACTGCACATGGATCTCTTTGGTCCCATATCCACTCAGAGCTTAGGTGGAAAGTCTTATACCCTAGTCATTGTGGATGACTACTCTAGATTTAGTTGGGTATTCTTTCTAAGGGCTAAGTCTGAGACCCACAAGATTCTCTCAAGATTCATAAGACATATTCAATCTGAATTCAATACTCATGTTTCCATAATCAGAAGTGATCATGGGACTGAATTTGAAAATCAATTAATTTGTAGTTTCTGTGAGGATGTAGGTCTCAAACAAAGCTTCTCAGCACCTAGAACTCCTCAACAAAATGGAGTTGCTGAAAGAAAGAATAGAACCTTAATTGAATTAGGAAGGACCTTGCTTGCAGAATCAGGATTACCAAAAACCTTCTGGGCTGAAGCAGTCAACACTGCAAACTATGTTCTAAATAGAAGCCTTATACATAAAACTAAGTCAAAAACTCCATATGAGCTCCTGAAGGGAAAAACATCCATTGTTAAATACTTTAAAATCTTTGGATGTGCTTGCTTTATCCTAAATAATGGGAAAGATCATCTTGCCAAGTTTGACAAGAAGTCTGATGATGGAATATTTCTGGGGTACTCATCATCCAGTAAAGCTTATAGATGTTATAATAGGAGAACTCTCAAAATTGAAGAATCCATGCACATTATATTTGATGAAACTAACATGCTGTTTAAGGGGGAGGAAACTTCCACCGGTCCTTTTCCACAGGAAAACAGCAGCATAGAGATTCAGCTTGAACATCTGACTCTAAAGAACACATACACTGGGAAAGAAAACCAGCTACAGGAACCAAGTGAGGAGTCTGAGCAAGAAGATGAAGAAGGTTCAGAAAAGAGCAATCAAAACCAACTCTCACAAGAGAACATGGTTCAGGAGGAACAGTTGGACAATGATCCCATTGTTAATGAGGAAGAAGAACATCTGACAAATCCAAGCAGGACAGGGATCAATATGAAAAATCATCCTCAATCCCAAGTAATTGGAGACCCCAATACTGGAGTAAAAACAAGACACCAAATCTCCAGTGGGATGATGCTCCAATGCTTCTTATCACAAATTGAACCAAAGAAGTTTGAAGAAGCAAATTGTTATCCTCACTGGATCATAGCCATGCAAGAAGAACTAAGCCAATTTGAGAGAAACAAAGTGTGGAACTTAGTTGAGAGACCAAGAAACTACCCTGTTATTGGTACAAAGTGGGTATAGAGAAACAAACTGGATTCCACTGGAGTAATTGTCAGAAACAAGGCAAGACTTGTAGCACAAGGATACAGACAAGAAGAAGTAATAGACTACAATCAAACCTTTGCTCCAGTAGCCAGATTGGAAGCAATCAGACTCTTTCTTTCCTATGCTGCTTTCATGAAGATGAAAGTCTACCAGATGGATGTCAAAAGTGCTTTTCTGAATGGTGACCTTCAAGAAGAGGTATATGTAGAGCAACCACCAGGTTTTATCAATCCATCCTCTCCTAACTTTGTTTATAAACTTAACAAAGCTCTTTATGGTCTTAAGCAAGCACCTAGAGCTTGGTATGAAACTCTCTCCAACTTCCTGATAGAAAATTCTTTTGAAAGAGGTAAAGTAGATAAAACACTTTTTACTAGAACCCACAAGAATAAACTTCTGCTTGTTCAAATCTATGTAGATGACATCATCTTTGGCTCAACCCATCCCAAACTCTGTAAAAGATTTGCTAATCTAATACAATCTAAATTTGAAATGAGCAATATAGGAGAACTCTCTTATTTCTTAGGGCTACAAGTAAAACAAAGCAGTTAGGGGATCTTTATCACACAATCTAAATAAACTAAAGAGTTAATCAAAAATTTTGGTATGGAATCAACATCTACCATGAAAACACCTATAGCAACTAATGCCATCATAGAAAAGGATGATAAGGGAAAATCAGTAGATCAAAAGACCTATAGGGCAATCATAGGTTCCCTTCTCTATCTAACAGCTAGCAGACCTGACATTATGTTTGCCACCTGCATATGTGCTAGATTTCAGGTTGATCCAAAAGAATCTCATCTCTCCTCTGTCAAAAGAATTCTTAGATACCTAAAGGGAACACCTGAATTAGATTTATGGTACTCAGCAGAAACCAACTTTGAATTAACAGGTTTCTCAGATGCAGACTATGCTGGTTGTAGAGTTGATAGAAAAAGCACATCTGGTACTTGCCAATTCCTAGGTGACAGATTAATATCATGGTTCAGTAAGAAACAAACCTCAGTCTCAACCTCAACAGCTGAAGATGAATATATAGCTGCTGGGAGTTGTTGTTCACAAATCCTATGGATGCAAAATCAGCTTCTTGACTATAAACTGGAAGTCAATAACTCTAAAATCTATTGTGATAGTTCCAGTGCTATATCCATAGCATCCAACCCAGTCCTTCATAGTAGAACCAAACATATAGAAATCAGACATCACTTTCTTAGAGACAATGTGGAAAAAGGTAAGATAACCTTAGAATATATTCCTACTGATAGCCAAAGAGCAGACATTTTCACCAAACCCTTGGATGAAACTAATCATACTTACTTCATCAACACCTTAGGAATGCTTGATGGAAGCTTATAAACATCATTGTTGGGTAAATCTAAAAGAAGTCAGAAAAACTAAGAGAGCACTTGAAGATACGTCGATTACCTATCGACGCACCGTCGAAAAGAACTCAATGCTAGCATTGATTTCTTAACAGACAAAGATACGTCGATCCCTTCTCGACATACCGTCGACTAGATATCGACGCAAATCTGCGAACGCGTCGACAGGTCACTAGGCTGACAAAAATTTGACGGAGCGTCGACTCCATATCGACGCATGCGTTGACTTCATGATAAAACTGGAAACAAATCTTCCCTTCCTCTTTTGACGATTGGATTACCTAATATACCTCGATTTTTGTTTCCTTTTCGACGTCTCACTTCCTTTAAATAATACCTCATATTTCATAACTCCTACTCTCCCAAACTGCCAAAAACTTCGTCTTCTACCGTTCTACCTGCATCAATGGCGCCGACTCCTGTTCAATCTGCCGTCATCCAAGCAATAAACGATGCTCTGGAACAACTCGTGAATGAATTTCAGACACGACTGAACAACTTCTCAAACGAATGTGCCGCCATGCTAACTACCTGTGAAGCCAAACTGGCCAACCTGTCTGCTTCTCTTCCCGAGCTTCATGTTCTTCTTAAAGAACAACCTCTGTCGCCAAAAGGGTTTACATCCTTTCTGCAGGATATAAATCAGGGGGAGAGTTGCTCCAGAAACCCCCCTATTCAGGTTCTATATTTTCTTAAAGCTCGGGGCTAACTCTTCTCCAATCTCTAAATACTATCTCTAAGTATTAAACCAACTTCATTTTTCCTTTACCATAGGCTCAAATCTTCTCCAATCACTCTGATTACACCTTCAACAAACACTTTGGTGAATCCTCCTCCTACCATACAGAAGGAGACCATGATGTGGATTCAACATTCAGAGTAGATGTCCCATATGTTCAGGGGGAGATTGTTGCAGTACAAAATATAGAAGTCCAGGGGGAGGAAGAAACAACTTTTTTCTGATTAACTAAAAGGGCAAGTCTGGATTGAGGCACCCTTGTGTGTGGAAGAATATCAGCACCACTCTCCTGGCTTCTCTGCTAGCTATATCAAACTCAAGACACCCCTACTTGAGGATATTCCTCCAGAAGAGTTTGAAGGAGAAAAACATCCCTCAGCATAGTCTACTCCACCAAAGGACATTCTGCCTCCTGTTACAGAACAAATTCTCTCTCCTATAAAAGTTTCTTCTCCACCTTCTCCTTCTAAAGAGAAAACTACATCTCCACCTCTGCCTCTTCCACCACTTCAACCTCCTTCTCTACCTCCTCTACTACCTTTACCTCCACAAATGCTACCTAGGGAAAGAGCAAGAGGACAAATGAAAAGAGGAAGAGAAGCCATCCCTCATTGGCAAAAATTCTCCAAAGAAGAAAGGAAAGACTATGCAAAGGAGAAGAAATACAGAGAGGCTGTTGAGGAGATAAAAAGGTTTGGAAGAATGCCTAATATCACTCCTAACAGTCCTGTAAAGGAGTACCATGACCCTGACATGGAAAAGAGGCATGAAGGAATGAGAGAAAGAGAGTTGTATGACTTTGAAGCAGCAATGAAAGAGACAGAGGATAAGAGGAATATCTGGATGGAAAAGATCAAGAAGGGGATGACCAAAGAACAAATTCTTGCTGAATCTTCCATCAAACTTCCAAAGAAACTGTTTGATGTTGAAGCATATCAGAAGAATAATCCTCAGGCAGGGCTTATCCTAGACAAAGGACAAGCACAAAAGGGGTGTAGGATGTTCAGAAGATATCTACATCCCTATAAAAAGCCTAACAAGCTAGTAGGATTAGACAAATGGCATAGTTCACCCTGGAAAGGGAAAGGAAAAGTGTCTGAGATTCCTGAGAAACAAGAATCAGAGAAGAAGAGAAAATATAGGACCAAGGTTGACTACAAGGGACCATCTGAGCCCAAATCTACACAAAAGAAACCTCATAGCATTACAATTGAAATGATTGATGAAAAGGCAGCAATTATCATTAGTAAGGGCTATTCCATAAATGACACCCTTCCTGATGCTGAAAAGATCCTGGCAAAGTTGCATACAATTATCAGAAATGTTCAGGAGCATCCTGATAAAACCAGGCCCTACATTTTTGAAGCTATTGAAAATTTATCCAAGAAACTTTACTCTGCCTTTGTCAACTTCATGTATAACAAGAAGTTCTTAGTTTAAATCTTGTGAAAGATGCTTACATGTTACATGATTTCTTTCCCTATTTTCTTTTGATTACTTAACATATTTCTTTTCTATCTAAATGCCTTGCTGTGTTGATTAAAAGCTAGTACAATTTCTCCCTGAATAGGGTTAAGACAAATAGGGGAGATTGTCAGGGAAATGATTTATCTTAACCCCTAAAATAAGTAGAATATAAATTCTAAGATTGAAAAATTAGTCTAAGTAAATATGCGTCGAATAGAATTCGACGCAACGTCAAAGTGTAGTCGACGTTCCTCTTAGAATGAGTCAAAGTAACTCTAAACAGAATTCGACGTAACCTATGTCGACGTAACTCTGACTTCTAGTCGACGTATCTAGTGAAGTCGACGCACCTTCCATATTCTCCTCTCGACGTCTAGCCAGTCTGTAATCGACGCTTCCATCGAATAGTAATCGACGCACGTCGATTTCTATGTCAAATTCAAAACACGCCAGATCTCTTTCCCTCTTTCTGTAGATATGATCCTTATGGAATTATATTATTCTTTTATAGCCGTTCTGAATCATTCTTTCCTTCTAATTGATTCTTGGCTAAATTGATTAAGTTTATTATGGATAGTATTTGAAATCAGAATAATCTCTTTCCTTCTACAGAAATATTGAATATGGAATCTTTCCTCTCTTCCTATTTCTCTGACTACTAATTGATTATTCTCCTATAGTATTCCTTGAATGAACAATGCTATAAATAAGAGGGAAGTCGGCAGAGATAAAAAGAAGTGATCCACTCCATACATTTGAAATAGAGGAAAAGCTCCCAAGTGAAAAGAGAGAAAATCTGAGAGAAGTGAAAGTGTGATGCAGCAAACAACAAGCCATCTTCTTCTTCTTCTTCTTCTGAAGTCATACTGCTGCAATTTCTGAAAGCTCTCACTAAAAGAGAGAAAGGGCTACAATCTCCTTCTCACTATAGAAGAGAGATCATATTCACTATACTTGTGCTTCTAATCTTCTTGCTAGGAAGAAGATTCTTTCTTACATATATTGTTTTCTGTTCTTCTACTTGTTCTACTTCTTCTTCTCATTCCATTTTCAAATTGTGTAAAAGAGTTTTTAGAATCTCTCTTCAAAAAATTCAGTTGTAGTGGTTCTAAGAGTCTCCTTACCAAAAGACTCAGTCTGGTTCTAAGAGTCTCCTTATCAAAAGACTCAGTCTGGTTCTAAGAGTCTCCTTATCAAAAGACTCAGTGCAAGTTAGTGAATTCCTACCAAAGGGGGTAGAAGAGTGGACTACCCAAAGTTTGGGGAACCACTATATTTCTTTGTGTTGTGTTGTGATTTTCTTCTTGCTATTTTTCTTCTTTACTTGCTTAATTCTTGTTGGTGTGTGAGAAGCTTAAATCTGTGATTATTACACACACATATATATATTTGTTAACTTTGCACAAAGTAATTTTAAATCTCTATTCCACCCCCCCTCTAGAGAATTCTAGTGAGGTTAACTGTGCACTTTCACCAAATAGCCTACCTATGGTGCACGCTTGAAATTTAGAGTTTTATTTGTTGCTAGCTTGTGCCTCCTTTTTGTGAAAATGATGGAGTTTTAATTTTGTTATCCTTTTGCTACAAAGAAGAAGAAAATTATGAGATGAGTATGAAAAAAAAATGAAAAAAAATTGAGAAAAAAATTGAAGAATGCATTTTTGACCCCTACCTTTATATTTCAAAATTATTTGGGGTGTCAAAATTTATTTTTGCTAGCATACAAGTTTTTGCAAAGCTCTTCTTTTTGTTTTAAGTGTGTCTTAACCCTTCACGTTTATCATTTGATATCCGCACCTTAAACCCAAGCCTTAAATGTTATACCTAATGAAGTCCTTTTGATTCATGCTCCTAGGTTTATTTTTAGTCAAGAAAGCAAAAAAGTAGATTGGGTAAGCCTTTTGGTAGGAGTTTAGACTCTTGATTTAGATTGAGGTGGTTATAAAATGTCTCTTAGATTTTAATATCAACTCAATGCCCTTTTCATTCGTCTCATTACTTAGTTTTTAATTTTGCTAAAACATGGGATGATTTATCTTTATGTTAGTGAAATCTATACAAATTCATGTCATGGTTAAGTAAGAATTTTCAGTTTATTTTTCATAATTTCCCTACTTCTAATTTCGCATCGTACTCGTGTGCGGCATAGCCAAGTTGATTAGTTAGTTCTTTTTATTTTGCTAGCTCTATGTTTTTGCTTGGGGACAAGCAAAATGCTAAGTCTGGGGGGAATTTGATGACGCATATTTTGACTTAAATATGCTTTTTATTATCATTATATTTTTAATATAAACTATATATATTTCTCTAATTTATATTATAATTACCTTATTATTATTATTTTTATTATTCACACTAATATTATTTTGTTTTATTTTATGACAGGCCTGGGGGGAATTTCGGCATGATTCGATGCAAAATTCCCGCTGTCAACTTTTGTACGAGAAATAATTCTCATGCAAATAATTTTTGCATGCATGTTATTCCACCATCTTTTCTCTCTCCTCACCATGCATGAAATTATCCTTAATTTATTATATTTAATTTTTCATGCATGGTCACCTTTATTATATGCATAAAATATTTTATAAATTTCAAAACATGTACACTCTTTCTCTCTCTTATATTATTTCTCCATTTAAATCACTTCCACCAATTCATCTTCTTCATCCCATTTATTTTTCCTTTCATCATGATGTGGCCGGCTCTCTCCTTTTCCCCTCCACCATTTAATTTTCTCCTATTTAATTCATGTAGCCACCTCATCCATGCATGGCCGAAATTCTCTCTTCCCCCTTGTTCTTCCTCTTTATTTTATTTCAATGTGTGTGACCTTCCATCTTCCCCTCTTTATATCTCTAAATTCAATTCATCTTCCACCCCTTCATCTCCTTTCCCTTAATTTTAATTCATGCATTTAACCCTTCATCTTCTCCTCCACCTCTTCATGTCCCCAGATTATTTCTCCAATTTATTCCTCCACATGCATGGCCGGCCACCCCCATGGTCTCTTCATATTTTTCTTCTCTTCTAGATTCTTCTATGATGGCTATATAAGGAGCATGAAAGTGCACAATTAACCTCACTAGAATTCTCTAGAGGGGGGGGGGGGGGGTGAATAGAGATTTAAAAATTATTTTGTGCAAAGTTAATATATATATATGTGTATGATCACAGATTAGAGCTTCCCACACACCAACAAGAATTAAGCAAGAAAATAAAGTAAATGCAAGAAAATAAATCACAGCACAACACAAGAAAATATAGTGGTTCCCCAAACTTTGGGTAGTCCACTCTTCTACCCCCTTGGTAGGAATTCACTATCTTGCACTGAGTCTTTTGATAAGGAGACTCTTAGAACCACCCTGAGTCTTTTGACAAGGAGACTCTTAGAACCAGTACACTGAATTTTTTTGGAGAGAGATTCTAAAAACTCTTTTACAATGTTTAAGTGAGAAAGAAAGAAAGGAGAAGAAATAAAAACAAGAAAGAATCTTCTTCCTAGCAAGAAGATTGGAAGCACAAGAAGTGAATTGAATCTTTCTTCTATAGAGAGAAGAAGATTTGCAGCCTTTCTCTCTTTGTGAGAGCTATCAGATTTTGCAGCAGTATGACTTCAGAAGCAGAAGAAGAAGAAGAAGTGCTTGAATGTTGCTGAAGAGCTTTTTCTCAATTTCTCTCTTTTCTCTTGAGAGCTTTTCCTCTATTTCAAATGTGTGTGGTGGATCACTCTTCACATTTTCTGCCGACCTCCTCTTTATTTATAGCTCTGTTAATTCAAAATAATACTATAGGAGGATAATCAATTAGCAGTTAGAGAGAATAGAAAGAAAAGATGTTTCCATAATGTTCATTTCTGTAGAAGGAAAGAATAAATTCTGATTTCAAATATTGTCCAAATAAGTTTAATCAAATTAGCCAAGAATCAGATATAAGGAAAGAATGATTCAGAACGGCTATAAAATATTGATACTTATTCCATACAAATCAGATCTACTGAAAGAAGGAAAGAAATCTGGCGTATATTTAAATCTGTCATATAAATCGACGTGCGTCGATTCCTATTCGACGTAAGCGTCGAATTCATCCTGGCTGGACGTCGAGAGGAGAATAAGGAAGGTGCGTCGATTAAGGTGCGTCGACTTCTCCATATGCATCGACTAGAAATCAGAGTAGCGTCGACAACACATACGTCGAAATCTTCCTAGAGTTACTTCGACTCAATCTGAAGGAAACGTCGACTATATTTCGACGTTGCGTCGAATACTATTCGACGCATATTTACTTAACCTTGTTTTTCTTTCTTAGAATTCATATTCAACTTAATTCAAGGGGTTAAGAGAAATCATTTTCCCAACAATCTCCCCCTATTTGTCTTAACCCTACTTAGAGAGAAATTGTATTAGCATAAAATCAATCCAGCACAGCATTTGTATAGAAAAGAAATATATCAAATAATCAAAAAGTGAAATTTAGAAGAAGAGATCAAATGTTCCAGAATCATATAAACATATGTCATGTTCATTCCAACTAGTACTCAAAAATATATGATAAGTAATAAAATATATGTATTTTTAGTATAATTATTAGTATAGTTTTGATTAATATTGTGAATTTTCTATGTAAATTAATGAATAAATTGCTTCTTTATTATTTCTGGTTTCTAACTTAGTTTTATTTTTGTTTTTACATTTTTTTTTTGCAAAATTTTCCCAGGTCACGCCCTCAGACACGCCCGTGACCAAGGGCATGTAATTTTAAAGACCAAATATCAACGGGACGGCTCAGTTCAGATCAAATCCCGACAAATCGCTGAAGTCACGCCCTCGGTCACGCCCGCGACCAAGGGCGTGTCAATTTAAAGCTCTGCGCCCGACGAATTCCTTTCCAGCTCACTCCAGTTGACCAAGTCACGCCCGTGACTCTACAAGTCACGCCCGTGTTCCAGAAGAGTCACGCCCGTGAGCCGCCAGCGCGTCACGTCTCGAAGCCGCGCCCATGCTGCCGACATCAGCCACCCATAGTCACGCCCGTGACTCACCAAGTCACGCCCGTGACATACCAAGTCACGCCCGTGTGCAGCCATGATTGACGGCCAGACCTTCCAGAAGGCGGCGAATACAGCCGAGCAAATGTCACGCCCTAAGTCACGGCCGTGACATTCAAGTCACGCCCGTGACCTAGGGCGTGTAAAACTCAAATTTTCCCTATAAATAGAGGGGCTCGGCTGAAGTATTTATCATCCAAATTTTGAGTGCTTTGTAATGTTTTTCTGAGTTCTTTGAGTGAATGCGAGTTTTCTTTATGCAATTAAGTTATGTTCGTTTGTAATTTTCGCCTTTTAGAAATAAAATGTTGTTTTTCTCATTTGGATCATCTTCCTTTTTATTAATGTTAGCGTGTGTGCGTGTATGAGTTTAGCTTTATTGCTTTCATAATTTAGTTTTATTGCTTTTATAGTTAGGTTTATTGCTTTCATAATCTAGGTTTACTGTTTTCATAAATTAGATTTACAAGCTTTCATAAAATAGTTTTATCGTTTTCTTTTTCGCTTTATGTTATCACTTTCATTTTAAACGCTTTCTTTTCAGTCCTTTTTTAGAGTGTGTGCGTGTATGAGATTACATTTTTCTTTTTTTTTGTAACTTAGTTTTATTTCAGTTTTCATATAACTGCTATATACCACCCCCATCTTGAATAAGAGGCTAATTAACTTTAGCATTTATTTAAGTCGGTTGGGACGGATATTATTTCTGCACCTTTATAAGTCTTTTCATTTCTATACCACCCCCTTCTTGAATAAGAGGCTAAGAACTTTTTAGCGCTTGTTTAAGGTGGTTGGGACGGATACTATTACTGTTTTTTATATAAGTCTTTTTATTTCCTTTTTATCCGCTTATATCTGCTTTAATCATTAAAAATGTATTTTTCAACCGATAATGCCGTCTCCATTCCGATGAGTGGCTAATTTCCTTTAGCACACGACGTCGAAGAGCATTGGGACACAAAAATAGTTTTTCTATAAAATTAAAACATCTCTTTCTAAAATAATTAACGCTTAAGGTTTACCCGAGAATCACGTTGAGTGGAGCCACATAATCGATGTGTGGTTTTCATTTCCGTTTTCGTACCTAGTTAGCCGAGAGGCTCGTGCGTACGGATTGATCGCTCACGGGTAAAGAGAAGTGCGCTCTACCCTCGAGAGAGGACGAGGTAATTCTCCCGAATTGGAAATAAAAACCCAATAGCGGGGTTCACAACATAAAGCGAATATTAAGAACATTCGATTGTAGAACGAGAGTTCGGTCGAATATTCATAATCTCAGGTGGGCGTACCCTCGAGAGAGGAGCGTTCATAATTATGGAACCTCCACGGTCAAGTCATCTTAATATTTTGAAAAGTCATCACTTTTAATTCTACGAAAAAAATCTATTTTCGTCTCAAGGTAATTCGACGTGGCGCGCTATCTTTCTCATCGCTTAGAACTCTAGTTAATCGCTTATTATCGTCTTTCGCATTTTATCACTTAGAACTCTAGTTAAACCAACTAAAAATATTATTCCGATAAAATAATAGTTCGTTCCTCGAAGTAGCATAATCAACACGACCCGCGGAAATATACGATCCCGATATTTTTAAAAAAATATCCTGTATTACTTGCGATAAGGTATACTTGCCTTTATCAAATGATTAATTTGGACTAAGAATTCAAAAACAGCTTTCCAAACTCATTTAGTGCAAAACTATCCTTTTCTACTTTTCAATTCAATAGAAATCGGCGTTGTAGCCGAGGCGTAATTGTCAATATTCCGAAAGAAGAAAAAAACCGTTACTTCTATCCTTCAATAGGATAACGGTTAATTTCTCAAAGTAGGAGTACTTGCAAGACTCTTCGAAAACATCCGCCAATTCTAAACTCTTAATACAAAGGTTGTCTTTTATTTATAAAACAAAAGAAGTAGTCCAAACAAAATCATCAAGTTTTTGGCGCCGTTGCCGGGGAACTTTGTCTTGTTATTTGAAAGTAGGAACTGCTATTAATTTTATTCCTTATCTATATATTTTTACAAAAAAAAAAAAGAGCACAAAAAAAAGGGTTACAAAAAGTAATATAAAAAAATATAAATATAAAAACTTATATTTAAAAAAAATAATAACAATAAAACAGAAAATCCAAAAATATTGCTTTTAGTATATGACCCGAGGAAACTCGTCGGACGATTCGACTATTCCTTTTGACCCCGAAATCGAGCGCACTCTTCGTGAGCGCATCCGATCTCGTGATCAAAACTTACTCGAAACCCCCGAAGAGTCAATCGGAGATACTGTAAATATGGGCGATCCAATTCCAAATGCGGCCCCGGCCCGGACCATGGCATATTATGCCCGGCCGAATTTGGAAGATACAGGATCCAGTATTACTCGCCCGACAGTTAATAATAATAATTTCGAAATAAAATCCAGCATAATTCAAATGGTACAACAGTCGATTCAGTTCGACGGTTTGCCAGATGAGGACCCAAATCAGCACCTTTCAAACTTTTTAGAAATATGCGACACCTTTAAAATTAATGGCGTCACTGATGACGCCATTCGTTTACGCTTATTTCCATTTTCGCTACGGTCAAAGGCCAAATCGTGGTTGACTTCTCTTCCGAGAGGGTCCATAACCATGTGGGCCCAATTGACGGAATTTTTCTTAACTAAGTATTTTCCTCCGTCAAAAACCGCAAAACTACGCACGGATATCACATCCTTTGTACAATTCGATTCTGAGTCTCTTTATGAGACTTGGGAGCGTTTTAAAGAATATTTGCGTAGGTGTCCTCATCACGCGCTACCAACTTGGCTACAGGTCCAGACGTTTTATAATGGTTTAAATTTTTCTACGCGGCAAATGATTGATGCGGCTTCCGGGGGAACGTTAAACAACAAAACCCCGGAGACCGCTCAAGCTCTGATCGACGAAATGGCCATGAACGCGTACCAATGGAACGTGCCAAGGTCACGTCCTACTAAACCGGCTGGTCTTTTTGAAGTGGACGCCACTACTTTCTTAGCTTCACAGGTAGAGCGGCTAAGTAAGCAGGTGGCGGGGATGACTGTTTCCTCCTCCACTCCCGCTTGGACTAATAATAATAATAATAACGTAATCGAAGAATCGGTGGATTACCTCGGTAATCCGGTTAGGCCCCCCTTCAACCCTAATAACAACCCGTATAGTGATAATTATAATCCGGGTTGGAGGAGCCACCCTAATTTCTCCTGGAGCAATCCTAACAATGCTCAGAGGCCCCCACATATGAATCCTCAAGGATTTCCGCAAGGATTTCCGCAGGGATTCCAGCCTCCTCCTCCAAAACCTTCGCCTCTCGAAGATGTTTTGTCTAAATACATCGCGTCCAACGATTCAAATATCCGGAATCTTACCGGATCGATTAAAAACTTGGAAAACCAGGTTGGACAACTTGCAAAGATGGTCTCCGAGCCATACGGAGCTCTACCAGGGAATACGGAGCCGAACCCCGGGGAAAATGCCAACGCTATAACCCTTCGAAGCGGCAAGGAGGTCGTCTCCCCATTGCGGGTTGAGCCTAAGGTATGCATTTCGCCTCCGACCCCTCCACCCTCTTCCTCGATTCTAATTGTTCTGGATTCTCCGGTTGCGCCGAATGTTTCGAGTCCTCGAATTCCTTACCCGTCTAAAATTAATAAAGAGAAGGAGGACGAAAATTATCAAAAAATTTTGCGTATTTTAAAACAAATTCAAATAAACGTCCCCTTCTGCGAGGCACTCTCACAAATGCCGAAATATGCGAAATATCTTAAGGAGTTGCTTTCTAATAAAAAGCGACTCGAGGATGTTTCGCGTGTTTCCCTTAATGCGGAATGTTCGGCTGTTCTCCTTAACAAATTGCCACCAAAACTGAACGACCCGGGACGGTTCTCCATCCCGTGTCTCTTTGGCAATATGTTAATAAAGTACGCTCTTGCGGACTTAGGCGCCAGCATCAATTTGATGCCTTTTTCTCTTTTCAAAAAACTCGATTTAGGCGTCCCAAGTCCAACAAAAATGAGCATCCAACTCGCGGATCGCTCGGTAAAGTACCCAATCGGGGTAGCGGAGGATGTTCTGGTCAAGGTTGACAAGTTTATCTTCCCGGTAGACTTTGTCATCCTGGACATAGAGGAGGACGTCGAGGTACCCATCATCCTCGGTCGCCCCCTTTCTCGCAACCTCCCGTGCGTTAATCGATGTCAGTAACGGTCGCCTCCTCCTTCGAGTTGGAGACGACGAAATTACTTTACATATCAACCCCTCCATGCGGAACTCACTATCGAATGATGATTCCTGTTTCAATTTGGAATCCGCGTTTGTGGACGAGTGTTCTTCCCTTTCAGAATTGCTATCCTTAATGATAGACGATTCAGATCTGGCGAATCAACCTCCTTTAGAAGAATTACCGCCAGATTCACCTTTCGAGCCTTTCGATTCGAAAGATTTAAGAATCTCCACTTCCTATGAAGAACCTCCGGTCTTGGAGCTTAAGCAACTCCCCGACCATTTAAAATATGCTTTCCTAGCCGCGAACTTAAAACTTCCGGTTATAATATCTTCTACTTTAACTGATTCGGAAACATCCGAATTGGTTGAAGTTTTATCTAAACATCGCCGTGCAATTGCATGGCAAATTTCTGATATCAGGGGAATTAACCCCTCATTCTGCTCCCACAAAATTTTTCTCGAAGAAAACCCCCGCAAAACAATTCAGCCTCAACGGCGACTTAACCCGAACATGCGGGATGTCGTCAAGACTGAAATTATTAAACTCCTCGACGCGGGGATTATCTATCCTATTTCCGACAGTACGTGGGTAAGCCCCGTACAAGTCGTCCCTAAAAAAGGTGGTATAATGGTCGTGGAGAACACGAATAACGAATTAATCCCAACTCGTACTGTTACGGGTTGGAGGGTGTGCATCGACTACAGAAAACTAAATGATGCCACCAGAAAAGACCACTTTCCGTTACCGTTTATTGATCAAATCTTAGAGCGTCTCTCCGGTCACCCTTTTTATTGCTTCCTTGATGGTCTCTCGGGATTTTTCCAAATCCCTATTTCACCCGAGGACCAAGAAAAAACGACTTTTACTTGCCCTTTCGGCACCTTCGCATATCGAAGGATGCCGTTTGGCCTCTGTAACGCGCCAGCTACATTCCAAAGATGTATGCTGACAATATTTGGCGAGCTAGTAGAAGACATAATGGAAGTCTTCATGGATGACTTCTCCGTCTTTGGAGACTCTTTTAAAAATTGTCTAAAAAATTTAGATAGAGTCCTCCAACGGTGCGAGGAGACGAACTTAGTCTTGAACTGGGAGAAATGCAACTTCATGGTCCGGGAGGGCTTAGTCCTCGGCCATAAAATTTCTTCCAAGGGGATGGAGGTCGATAGGGCCAAAGTCGCTATAATTGAACAACTTCCTGTTCCTTCGAACGTCAAATCAATTAGAAGTTTTCTTGGGCACGCAGGTTTTTATCGGCGGTTTATTCAAGATTTTTTAAAAATAACCAAACCGCTAACTCACCTCCTGGAAAAGGATTCCCCATTCATTTTTGACACAGCCTGCGTAGAGGCGTTTGATTTTATAAAAAAGCAACTTATCAATTCTCCAATTCTGGTGGCGCCAGATTGATCTCTTCCGTTTGAGATTATGTGCGACGCGAGCGATATCGCAGTAGGAGCTGTCTTAGGCCAACGCGTAAATAAATATTTTCATCCAATATATTACGCTTCTCGCACACTCAATGCCGCACAGGCTAACTACACCACAACGGAAAAGGAACTTCTCGCCGTCATCTTCGCTTTTGATAAATTCCGACCCTACGTAACGCTTTCACACGTAATCGTTTTCACTGATCACTCCGCCTTAAAATATCTTTTGGCCAAAGTTGATGCTAAGCCTCGCTTACTTCGATGGATCCTCCTTTTACAGGAATTTGACTTAGAGATCCAGGATAAGAAGGGAGCTGAAAATTTAGCAGCCGACCACCTCTCACGTTTAGAACACCCCGTCGCAGAAGCGCTCATCGAACCCGAAATAGACGATCGATTTCCTGAGGAGCGCCTTTTAATCATAAATAATACAAAAACTTCTTCTACCCCTTGGTTCGCAGATTACGCAAACTATTTAGTCGCGCGGGTCCTTCCAAAAGATTTTTCGACTCAGCAAAAGAAGAAATTCTTCTCTGACTTGAAAAACTACTTTTGGGAGGACCCCTTTCTCTTTCGCGTCTGCGCAGACCAAATGATACGAAGATGTGTTTTAAACGAGGAGGGTGCGCAAATATTGCGACACTGCCATGAGGGGCCGGCTGGAGGGCATTATCAAGCCAACCGGACCGCGCGGAAAGCGTTAGAGTCAGGCTTTTATTGGCCCACTCTCTTTAAGGATGCTCACACTTTTGTGAGTATATGTGATAGCTGTCAGCGGTCGGGTAACATCTCTCGTCGTGACGAGATGCCCCAAAACTTTTATTTAGAATGTGAAATCTTCGATTTGTGGGGCATAGACTTTGTAGGCCCCCTACCTCCTTCTTTTAATAATCGCTATATTTTAGTGGCGGTCGACTACGTATCTAGGTGGGCGGAAGCGCAAGCTCTGCCCACCAATGATGCGCGAGTCGTCGTCCATTTTCTAAAAAAATTATTTTCTCGCTTCGGCACGCCCCGTGCAATAGTTAGTGATAGGGGCACGCACTTCTGCAATGCCCAGTTTTCAAAAATTTTATCTAAGTACGGCGTCACGCATAAGCTCGCCACCGCCTATCACCCCCAAACGAGCGGCCAAGTAGAGGTAGTAAATCGCGAGATAAAACGCATTCTGGAAAAAACCGTCTCTTTAAATAGGAAGGATTGGTCCTCAAAACTCGACGACGCGTTGTGGGCATATCGTACGGCATACAAGACCGCTATCGGTTGTACGCCCTATCGATTAGTCTACGGCAAAGCGTGCCATTTACCGGTAGAGTTAGAACACCGCGCTTTTTGGGCCTTAAAATTTTTAAATCTCGATTCGAACTTAGCCTCCGAGAATAGGAAATTCCAACTCAATGAACTCGATGAATGGCGTCCAAACGCTTATGAGAGTAATAAATTTTATAAGGAGCGTTCTAAGTTCTACCACGATCGAAAAATTAAATTTCCAAAAACTTTCGCGCCGGGCGATCTTGTCCTTCTTTATAATTCACGTCTTCGTCTTTTTCCGGGTAAGCTCAAATCCCGCTGGTCCGGCCCCTTTGCAGTCAAAGAGGTTTGGCCGTATGGGACCGTTCTTATCTCTCACCCCAAAAAAGGCGATTTTAAAGTCAACGGCCACCGTTTAAAACTATATCTTGCGGGCGATCCGGTGGACGGACACACGGAATCTTTAACCCTCCCCAATTTATAATCTCACCACGCCAAATGCGTCAAGCTACGCGACGGTAAACAAAGCGCTCGTGGGAGGCACCCCATATTTATCTAATATTTTTATTATGCTTTTTCTCTGTTTTTGCAGGGTTTCTTCCGACCCCGCCAGCTTTAATTAAGGGAAGGCTTTTTGCTTCCTTTTTCCTTTTGTATATATTGCATTGTTATTTTCTCTTCTTCATATTTACATTACAACATTGGGGACAATGTTGGCTTTTAAGTATGGGGGTGTCTTTACCGTTTTCATTTCAAAAAAACAACAACAAAAAAACAACAAAAAAAACATAGAATGAAGACCGTTACTTACTTCAAAAAAAAAAAATGTAATTTTTGTAGTTGAAAAAAAAAAAAAAAGCTCCAAAAATAATAAACCCTACTTTACTTTTATTCTTAAAGCATTTAGTTTCGAGAGTATATGTTTGTGGATTTTCATAATCGCTAGTTTTACTATTTGTTTGTTTATCTAAGATCGATAAATTTAAACGTTCGGGGTTAAGTTTTAAAGAATATCTTATGTTTTTAATTTAAATAGAGGCTTTGTTATCAAGCACTACTTCTACTAGCTAAAATAGAGACATGTGTATTATGTTGGCAAAACAACTTTAGACTGCAATTATCCCTACTTTATGTCTTCAGGAATCTAGGAATATTCAACTTACTAAGGTTGCTCTCAAATTTTTTTATTATTCTAGAACTTCTCTTGAAAACCACTTGTATACACCAATTTAGCATGGCAAAATTTCTCTTGAAAACCCCTTGTATACACCAATTTAGCATGGCAAAAAAAAGATCTTATGTCAATGGGAATACAAAAATTCCGTAAACATAGGCACCCAATATTTGTTAAAAGAAATCCTATGTCAATGGGAATTAAAAATTCCGTAAACACAGGCATTGGGTTAATTAAAAAGGTCAATTTTCCCTCGTACACCAACGATGGGAGTCAAAGGAAACTGTATAAGAGGGGTGAGATGATAAAATTCATCACCCCTAATTCAAGTACTCTTCTATTTGCCAAGGCTTTTTACCCCCCTTTTCCCTTAACCAAATTATTGTTTCTAGTTTTAATTCAAAAAATCATTTGAGAGCATAATTAGTAACTTATATTTTTCCTTCATGTTTCTTTAAACAAAGGTTATTATAATTTCGATATAATCTCGTTTACCAATGATTGCAATTTTGTTTGCTATTTGGTTAATTAAGAAGTCTTTTGGCCAGGACATTTCTTTCTACTTAAATCATTTGCATAATTTAGGACTTAACTCTTATTACTCCGAATTTTTATTTTTCAGTCTCTTATGATTAAAATAAAACGATAGCCAAAAATTAGAACTTATGTTAATCCCGTATAGATCTCTCTTACTTTTGCTCTGGAATAGCAAAAACTTAAGTATGGGGGTATTTGATAAGTAATAAAATATATGTATTTTTAGTATAATTATTAGTATAGTTTTGATTAATATTGTGAATTTTCTATGTAAATTAATGAATAAATTGCTTCTTTATTATTTCTGGTTTCTAACTTAGTTTTATTTTTGTTTTTACATTTTTTTTTTTGCAAAATTTTCCCAGGTCACGCCCTCAGACACGCCCGTGACCAAGGGCGTGTAATTTTAAAGACCAAATATCAACGGGACGGCTCAGTTCAGATCAAATCCCGACAAATCGCTCAAGTCACGCCCTCGGTCACGCCCGTGACCAAGGGCGTGTCAATTTAAAGCTCTGCGCCCGACGAATTCCTTTCCAGCTCACTCCAGTTGACCAAGTCACGCCCGTGACTCTACAAGTCACGCCCGTGTTCCAGAAGAGTCACGCCCGTGAGCCGCCAGCGCGTCACGTCTCGAAGCCGCGCCCATGCTGCCGACATCAGCCACCCATATTCACGCCCGTGACTCACCAAGTCACGCCCGTGACATACCAAGTCACGCCCGTGTGCAGCCATGATTGACGGCCAGACCTTCCAGAAGGCGGCGAATACAGCCGAGCAAATGTCACGCCCTAAGTCACGGCCGTGACATTCAAGTCACGCCCGTGACCTAGGGCGTGTAAAACTCAAATTTTCCCTATAAATAGAGGGGCTCGGCTGAAGTATTTATCATCCAAATTTTGAGTGCTTTGTAATGTTTTTCTGAGTTCTTTGAGTGAATGCGAGTTTTCTTTATGCAATTAAGTTATGTTCGTTTGTAATTTTCGCCTTTTAGAAATAAAATGTTGTTTTTCTCATTTGGATCATCTTCCTTTTTATTAATGTTAGCGTGTGTGCGTGTATGAGTTTAGCTTTATTGCTTTCATAATTTAGTTTTATTGCTTTTATAGTTAGGTTTATTGCTTTCATAATCTAGGTTTACTGTTTTCATAGCTTAGATTTACAAGCTTTCATAAAATAGTTTTATCGTTTTCTTTTTCGCTTTATGTTATCACTTTCATTTTAAACGCTTTCTTTTCAGTCCTTTTTTAGAGTGTGTGCGTGTATGAGATTACATTTTTCTTTTTTTTTGTAACTTAGTTTTATTTCAGTTTTCATATAACTGCTATATACCACCCCATCTTGAATAAGAGGCTAATTAACTTTAGCATTTATTTAAGTCGGTTGGGACGGATATTATTTCTGCACCTTTATAAGTCTTTTCATTTCTATACCACCCCCTTCTCGAATAAGAGGCTAAGAACTTTTTAGCGCTTGTTTAAGGTGGTTGGGACGGATACTATTACTGTTTTTTATATAAGTCTTTTTATTTCCTTTTTATCCGCTTATATCTGCTTTAATCATTAAAAATATATTTTTCAACCGATAATGCCGTCTCCATTCCGATGAGTGGCTAATTTCCTTTAGCACACGACGTCGAAGAGCATTGGGACACAAAAATAGTTTTTCTATAAAATTAAAACATCTCTTTCTAAAATAATTAACGCTTAAGGTTTACCCGAGAATCACGTTGAGTGGAGCCACATAATCGATGTGTGGTTTTCATTTCCGTTTTCGTACCTAGTTAGCCGAGAGGCTCGTGCGTACGGATTGATCGCTCACGGGTAAAGAGAAGTGCGCTCTACCCTCGAGAGAGGACGAGGTAATTCTCCCGAATTGGAAATAAAAACCCAATAGCGGGGTTCACAACATAAAGCGAATATTAAGAACATTCGATTGTAGAACGAGAGTTCGGTCGAATATTCATAATCTAAGGTGGGCGTACCCTCGAGAGAGGAGCGTTCATAATTATGGAACCTCCACGGTCAAGTCATCTTAATATTTTGAAAAGTCATCACTTTTAATTCTACGAAAAAAATCTATTTTCGTCTCAAGGTAATTCGACGTCGCGCGCTATCTTTCTCATCGCTTAGAACTCTAGTTAATCGCTTATCGTTTTCTTTTTCGCCTTATTTTATCGCTTTCATTTTAAACGCTTTCTTTTCAGTTTTTTTTAGAGTGTGTGCGTGTATGAGATTATATTTTTCTTTTTTGTAACTTAGTTTTATTTCAGTCTTCATATAACTGCTATATATCACCCCCATCTTGAATAAGAGGCTAATTTACTTTAGCATTTATTTAAGTCGGTTGGGACGGATATTATTTCTGCACCTTTATAAGTCTTTTCATTTCTATACCACCCCCTTCTTGAATAAGAGGCTAAGAACTTTTTAGCGCTTGTTTAAGGTGGTTGGGACGGATACTATTACTGTTTTTATATAAGTCTTTTTATTTCCTTTTTATCCGCTTATATCCGCTTTAATTATTAAACATGTATTTTTCAACCGATAATGCCGTCTCCATTCCGATGAGTGGCTAATTTCCTTTAGCACACGACGTCGAAGAGCATTGGGACACAAAAATAGTTTTTCTATAAAATTAAAACATCTCTTTCTAAAATAATTAACGCTTAAGGTTTACCCGAGAATCACGTTGAGTGGAGCCACATAATTGATGTGTGGTTTTCATTTCTGTTTTCGTACCTAGTTAGTCGAGAGGCTCGTGCGTACGGATTGATCGCTCACGGGTAAAGAGAACTGCGCTCTACCCTCGAAAGGGGACGACGTAATTCTCCCGAATTGGAAATAAAAACCCAATAGCAGGGTTCACAACATAAAGCGAGTATTAAGAAGATTCGATTGTAGAACGAGAGTTCGGTCGAATATTCATAATCTCAGGTGGGCGTACCCACGAGAGAGGAGCGTTCATAATTATGGAACCTCCACGGCCAAGTCATTTTAATATTTTGAAAAGTCATCACTTTTAATTCTACGAAAAAATCTATTTTCGTCTCAAGGTAATTCGACGTCGCGCGCTATCTTTCTCATCGCTTAGAACTCTAGTTAATCGCTTATTATCGTCTTTCGCATTTTATCACTTAGAACTCTAGTTAAACCAACTAAAAATATTATTCCGATAAAATAATAGTTCGTTCCTCGAAGTAGCATAATCAACACGACCCGCGGAAATATACGATCCCGATATTTTTAAAAAAATATCCTGTATTACTTGCGATAAGGTATACTTGCCTTTATCAAATGATTAATTTGGACTAAGAATTCAAAAACAGCTTTCCAAACTCATTTAGTGCAAAACTATCCTTTTCTACTTTTCAATTCAATAGAAATCGGCGTTGTAGCCGAGGCGTAATTGTCAATATTCCGAAAGAAGAAAAAAACCGTTACTTCTATCCTTCAATAGGATAACGGTTAATTTCTCAAAGTAGGAGTACTTGCAAGACTCTTCGAAAACATCCGCCAATTCTAAACTCTTAATACAAAGGTTGTCTTTTATTTATAAAACAAAAGAAGTAGTCCAAACAAAATCATCAATATATCAGCATTGTTTTCAAATATTACTCAGGAGGGGTAGGAGGGGTCTTTCTCTTTCTCTTGAATACTACTGTTTTAGGAGAGGAGAGTTTCTCTTTCTCATTTGTAGGAAGTTCTCCTAGCTCCCCCTGGGTCTCAGCCATTTGCTCCCCCTGAGTCTCAGCTTCATTTATAATAGTATCCTTAGCTCCTTCTTCAGCTAACACAGCTTCCAGCTCCCCCTGAAAATCAGTTTCTTTATCTTTCTCACCATCTTCTTTTGCAGCCTCATTTTCTGTTCTGCTTCCCTCCCCTTGTAGTAGTGCCATTTGATTTGCAGCATCCCTTGCTATGTTGAGTACCTCTATTGTTTGTTCATCATTATGTAGCTCAGGTACTGTCTCATTCCCAAGGATTTTGTCAGATTTTGGAGGAGGGGACTTGTGAGAGAGAGATTTAGGATTGGAGAGCTGCTCTTCATCTAGATTCTCCCCCTTCTTGACCTTCTTGGCCAGGGAGGTTAAGAAAGACCTTGTCACTCTAGAGGAAGAGAGAGAGGTCTTTAGGCCTTGCATAGAGGCACTGACCCCATCTATTTGGGTGTGCATGTGAAGGATGGAGGAATGAATTTGAGAGCAATGCTCATCCAGCATCACTTGGAATTTTTCAGCTGCTGATTTGATACACTGAGTGAGGAGAGCCTCAGTGGATGCAGATGATTCATGGTGTGAAAGGTGAGGAGGTGATGATGGAGGAAGAGGTGATGGAGGAGGAGAGAAATGAGTTGATACATGAGGTATGGGTGATAATGGAGGTAAAGAAGATGGGAGAATAGGAGGAGGGATAGAAGGAGATACTGCTGTCTGAGCAGGTGTTTGAGAAGAAGTAGGTAAAGTAGGAGTTGTGAGGGTGGTAGAGGCTATTTGAGTGAATGATGGTGGTAGAGAATAATTGTCTCTTTGAGGAGAAGGAGGAGGAGAAGGGTGAGCAGGAGAGTTAGGAGGAGTGGGAGTCCTTTCAGGAATGGAGCCAGGCTTGGGGATTTGCCTGGTCCATTTGGAGAAGAGGGCAATGGACATCCTCTTTCCAGGAGGGATAGGAATTCCTTTTGACCTACAGAGGTCAGGGAAGGAGTGGAAGAGTACTTGACTCATAATCCTCATGTAGGCATTCTCTTTGTGAGAATATCTAGAGCCTATTATCTTGAGTAGCCATGAGGCCCAGTCTACTTTCTTCTTCAGCACAAGGACCCCCATGATGTTCAGTTGGTGTTTGGGTACTGCATCATGTGCTGAGATTTTGCATAGTAGAACTTTCCCTACTATATCTGCCAGCAATCTGTACTCATCAGAAAAATCTATCTTTTTCAGATGGATTGGCCTATCTTTTGAGAATTTCATGGTGGTGAGTAAATGCTTGATTTCATCAGGTGTGAGTTCAATGGATTCATCACCTAATAGGGGAGTAATTAAGACATGTTTAGTCATTCCTTTTAGAAGCTCATTTTCTTTCCTTATTTCATTTAAACAAAGATGATATTAGGATATACCTGATGGAAGATCAAAGGTGGTCCTTATGTGTTCTGCAGATATTAATACAGGTGTCTCATAGATTGTGCCTGAAATTTCCCCTTGTTCAGTTATCTGAACATGAGCTATGAGCTCTGTTAGTTCTGTCTCCAGAAGCTTGCATCTTGTTGAAATGAGCTTATCCAGACCTGCTTCAGTGAACAGAGCTATTATGCTCTTAAAGTTGTCGGTGGCGGCTTGGAAGGATTCCAGGTCAATGTCGAAGCCAGAGTTAGTTTTGGGAGCCATTTTAGGTTGGAGAGAGAGAGAGGAAGAGGCCGCTGGACTGAGGAGCACGCAGGATGAAAGATGCAGAGGTCGTGAAGGTTTCTAACTGAAGAATCTATTTAAGTCAGGTGAAGCGTCGAAACAGGACTCAACTCGAGGCTTATTCGGTACTTCAGTGGATGTGACCGAAAATAATTTAGTCTTGCCGCTCATTTTTATGAAGTCGACGTTACGTCGAGTGGAATTCGAAGTGAGCATCGATTTAGTCTGTTCTGGGATGCAAGGGTTTCTTATCGACATATGCGTCGATAGTAGTCGACGCATGCGTCGATTGTACTTATTAATCCGAGTTATCGACGGTGCGTCGATTGGAAGTTGACGTGACTTTTTATTTTCCTGAAAAGTTCTAGGTGTTTATTTCTTCTTATCTCTTCCTAATCCCAAAGGTTTCTAAGTTAGCCTAGGACTGGGTCTTAAGACCAATTTGATTGATTATACCAACATTTTCTTGGCAAGGTGGCCATTTTTGTTGCATATGTAACACTTGAGTATCTTACTTTTGTGAGAGTTTGAGTTTAAAGGGGAATAGAAGTGTTGACTAGGATACCAGTGTTGATTAGGATAGAAGGTTTCATTAGGATGGGAAGTTTGGTTACCAAGTTTTGGGTAAAAATTTTGGTTAGAATGTTGATTAGGATAGAAATTATGATCAGGATGAATGGGTCCTGAATGGGGATTAGTATGAAAGATTTTTGGAGTATAGGTATTCATGTTGCTCTGAGATTTTATGCGTCGATATCTATTCGACGTATGTTGATAGTTGCGTCGATTTATATTCGGCGCATTCCGCAGATTGCGTTGATCTGGTATCGACGCATGAAGGAAGTTGCGTCGATTTAATGTCGACGTATCTTTATTCAAGCGTCGAGTGGAGGTCGAGGCATCTGAGATGTTACGTTGAGTAGAAGTCGACGCACAATCATTCATGCGTCGATATGAAGTCGACGTAACTGTGTCTTCATAAATTTTTATTTTACCTTTTTCTGTTCTTACTCCTTTGTATGTTGTTTCTTTTGGTTTAGTTGTCTCTTCAGATGAAGTTTGTGAGTCATCAGCTGAATAATATGATGTTTCATCAAATTCCTTTATTTCCTTGAAGAGGTGTTCTTTCCTATGTTGTGATTCTTTTTCTTGGTTTGCTGATTTGATTGGTTTAGTGAATTTTACAGGGCTCATCCAAGCAGGCTTGTTGGATGGAATTAGGCTGATTGATGGATCAGCCCCTAGCCCAAGATTTTTGTGTCTTATTGTTTGTTTTTCAGTGATTTCTTTAAGAGTTTGGCTTCTCATTTTTATTGAATCTTCAAAGGCCTTTGCCTGAGAAACCTTATCCTTAAGGAGCTGATTTTCTATTTTAGCCCTTTCTATTTCCTTCTCTCTTATGTTAGCCCTTAATACATGATCTATTGAGCTTATATCCTTTTTATTTCTTTGGTTTTTAACCATATGAATTTGTTCTTGTAGGTCTTTGATTTCTTGTTTAGCTTTTAATTGATCTAGACACATTCCCATAAAATCATTTCTGAAATTATCACTTTGAAAATCTATTTCATCAAAGATACTTACCTCATCCTTATCCTCAGATTCCTCTATGAGGATAAGGCTATTTTCTTTTTCATCTCCAGAAGATATGCTTTCTTCTGATCCTGTCTCCCTCCAAGATTTAGCACCATCATCATTCTTGGGGCCTTCAAAGGCCATCAAGCATAGGTCATCTTGCCTAGATTCTTCATTGTCACTCTTAGAGGATGAACTGTCCTCAGAGTCTGTTTAACTCCAGGCTTCTGCAATAAAACCTCTTTCTTTCTTCTTCCCCTTTTTCTTGAGATCTTTCTTTTTCAGATCTTTCTTTGTTTCAGCATTCTCTGGACATTCTGGGGCAATATGTCCAGGTTTCATGCAAGAATAGTAAATAATTTCTTTAGTGGGGGTTTTGTCATACCTTGGTTTTGACTCCCTCCTTTTTGATCCATCTGTCTTGACCCATTTTTTAAATCTTCTGGCCAAGAAACTGAATAGTTCTTCTTCAGTGACATGAGTTCCTTCTTCTGTTGCCTTTAGAGCAATGTTCCTGCCTTTTGAGGAAATTGGAGTGTTTTCTCTTCTTTCCTTCTCTTCTCTAGTTTTCAGCAATTGCTCATAGGATCTGAGTTTTCCTAAGAGAGCATCTGTTGAAATTTCCTTTTGACCTCTTGTGTCTCTTATTGCCCATATTCTTGAGTCCCATGAGCTTGGGAGTCTCATCAGCAATTTGTCATTGATTTCTGTGAGAGAGATTTCTCTATCCAAGTCTCTTAGTTGACTGATGATCAGACTGAATCTGTCATACATTTCAGAGATGCTTTCTTCATCCTTCTTTTGGAAGTTCTCATATTGAGAGATCAATAGGGCCTTCTTATCTTTCTTTTCATCAGCACTTCCTTCCACCATCTTTGTGAGAGCATCCCATATTTCTTTGGATGATTCACAGTCAACAACCCTTTGAAAGATGTCATCTGAGAGAGTTGAGACAAGTATGTTCATGGCCTTTAGATCATGTGTTCTTGCCTTCTTCTCATCTTCTGTCCATTCAGATCTTGGAACAAGTGTTTGTGTGACATTGCCACTTGCATCCTTTCTATAAGGCTTTGGGGGACCTGTCACAGTAATATTGAACAAGTCAGCATCAATGGAATTCATATAAATTCTGATTCTTGTTTTCCAAACTGCAAACTTTTCAAGATTGCACATTGGTGGTCTGGTGGAAGCATAATCCTTGATTTGTGCCATGTGAAAAAAAATAGTTTTGAAAAATATATATATATGAGAGGTAGAATCTTTTTGATCAAGGAGTTATCCTTTTTAGATCAACCTGGCTCTGATACCAATTGAAAGTGCGCAATTAACCTCACTAGAATTCTCTAGAGGGGGGTGAATAGAGATTTAAAAATTATTTTGTGCAAAGTTAATATATATATGTGTATGATCACAGATTAGAGCTTCCCACACACCAACAAGAATTAAGCAAGAAAATAAAGTAAATGCAAGAAAATAAATCACAGCACAACACAAGAAAATATAGTGGTTCCCCAAACTTTGGGTAGTCCACTCTTCTACCCCCTTGGTAGGAATTCACTATCTTGCACTGAGTCTTTTGATAAGGAGACTCTTAGAACCACCCTGAGTCTTTTGACAAGGAGACTCTTAGAACCAATTGAGTCTTTTGACAAGGAGACTCTTAGAACCAGTACACTGAATTTTTTTGGAGAGAGATTCTAAAAACTCTTTTACAATGTTTAAGTGAGAAAGAAAGAAAGGAGAAGAAATAAAAACAAGAAAGAATCTTCTTCCTAGCAAGAAGATTGGAAGCACAAGAAGTGAATTGAATCTTTCTTCTATAGAGAGAAGAAGATTTGCAGCCTTTCTCTCTTTGTGAGAGCTATCAGATTTTGCAGCAGTATGACTTCAGAAGCAGAAGAAGAAGTGCTTGAATGTTGCTGCAGAGCTTTTTCTCAATTTCTCTCTTTTCTCTTGGGAGCTTTTCCTCTATTTCAAATGTGTGTGGTGGATCACTCTTCACATTTTCTGCCGACCTCCTCTTTATTTATAGCTCTGTTAATTCAAAATAATACTATATGAGGATAATCAATTAGCAGTTAGAGAGAATAGAAAGAAAAGATGTTTCCATAATGTTCATTTCTGTAGAAGGAAAGAATAAATTCTGATTTCAAATAATGTCCAAATAAGTTTAATCAAATTAGCCAAGAATCAGATATAAGGAAAGAATGATTCAGAACGGCTATAAAATATTGATACTTATTCCATACAATCAGATCTACTGAAAGAAGGAAAGAAATCTGGCGTATATTTAAATCTGTCATATAAATCGACGTGCGTCGATTCCTATTCGACGTAAGCGTCGAATTCATCCTGGCTGGACGTCGAGAGGAGAATAAGGAAGGTGCGTCGATTAAGGTGCGTCGACTTCTCCATATGCGTCGACTAGAAATCAGAGTAGCGTCGACAACACATACGTCGAAATCTTCCTAGAGTTACTTCGACTCAATCTGAAGGAAACGTCGACTATATTTCGACGTTGCGTCGAATACTATTCGACGCATATTTACTTAACCTTGTTTTTCTTTCTTAGAATTCATATTCAACTTAATTCAAGGGGTTAAGAGAAATCATTTTCCCAACAGAGCACAAATTCAAGGCTTTGGGAGGTTGGAAAAGTTCAAGAGTTGGAGAAGAGAGAAAGTTCAAGAGAGTTCTACCTTGTATGAGAGTTTAATTTCATGTTGTTTCTTATATGCTTTTGTTTCCATTTTGCTTAACATAGTTGTGCACTTTTATTATTTCCTTTTAATGAAAATGAAATCTCTCTTTTATTGTTGTCTCTTTTCTTACTATGAGTAGCTAAATTTTCTCTTAGTGTTTGATTGGTTAGTATTGGGATGAAGATTAATTTATAATTTATCATCTCTAATTCTTAGATTTTTCGTTTCGATTTATTTCCGAATAAATTTTGATTGCGAGTTTATATTACTAGTATATAAATTTCGCTATCCGATTTGGTATTCTAGTTGGCCGAGAGGCTCGTTAATGTTTTAGATCTCTCGGAAATAAAGGGTTTGTTGTATTTTCTTTGAGAATTGAAAATATCGCTGCTTTTGGATTCGGGATTATCGTTCATGCAATTTTAATTTATTTCAAATTTTAAGAGATTATGTTTGAAATATTATTAAAATTAGGCGGTAGTTGTCTCTAGTGAGCCACTATCGTATTTCTCAATCCTCCAATCGAAACAGAATTTTTAAGAATTAGAGCGCCTCTTTTATAATCGGATTCCCAAGAACACCCAATCAAGTGCTAAGTCTTTTTAAAATTATGAATTTCTCTTTCGTTAATTCTTCGTACTTGCAATTTTTAATTTCAAAAACCAAAATCAACTTTCGTTCGGTAGGATAATAGTAACGGCGTGAGTAGTAGTAGTAGTAGTAATTGACAGCCCCGGTCTAATACGACATTTTTCTATACTACGATTCGATAGGTGCACTTGCCTTTTCGAGTTATTAGTAAAATAACCTATCAGTGCTTATGTCCAAAATAGGATGTACCGTCTGAGTCTAGCAAGTGAGGTAGTCCAACAAGTTCAATTGTACTTAGTTAGCCCTAGGACTCTACACGAGAGACTAGGACACGTAAACTACAGGAAAATGTTCCAAGTAGCTAGAACTCACAAGATCACATTAGACACTAAGTCTCCACTTGAAAAATGCGAAGTGTAGTGCGCTCAAACTAAGATCACTAGGAAACCTTTTGGCACGGTTACTAGGAGCACAACAGCTCTTGAGCTTATACATTCTGATATTTGTGACTTTAAAAGTTTTGTCACTAGAGGTGGGAGGAAGTATATGATCACGTTTATAGATGACTGCACGAGATTTTGTCATATTTCGTTGCATAAAACTAAAGATGAAGCATTTGAAAAGTTGTCTTTTCAAAACCAGGGTAGAAAACAAACTAAGCATGAAAATAAAATGTTTTAGGAGTGATAGAGGAGGAGAATATATGTCCAGTGAGTTCAGATGCTTCCTTGCTTCACAGGGCATCATAGCAGAAACCACTGCTCCTTACTCCCCTCAATCTAACGACATAGCCGAGCGCAAGAATAGAACGTTAACAGAGATGTTGAACTCTATGCTGCTCACTGCAGGCATGCCTTCCGCTTATTGGGGCGAAGCAGTCTTGACTGCGAACCACATTCTGAATAAAGTTCCTCATGCTAAGTTAGAGGTTACTCCCTACGAGCTTTGGTTTAAGAGACCCCCGTCGTTTACTCGACTTAAGACCTGGGGCTGTATAGCCTATGTCAGGGTTCCTGACCCTAGATGACCTAAAGGTGGACCTAGGACCAATACTTGTGTCTACTTAGGTTGTGCTGAGGATAGTGCTGCAGATAGGTTCCTTGATATTTCTAATAATATCATAATAGAATCTAGGGATGCGGTGTTCTTCAAGGATAAATTCCTCAAAGATAATAACTTAACGATCCCAGGTATGCAAACAACTATTACTGAGGAAGATCCTGAATCAGTACTGAGCAACTCCTATTCCGTTTCGGTAGATAACTCTGGCCTAGAGTCTAGAAGGACTTCTCTAAGAGAGCGAATTCCCAGAACCTTCGGTAGTGACTTTTTTACTTACCACGTTGAGGTCAATCCATACACCTATAAGGAAGCGATGAGATCGATCCAGGGATTCACTACTCTGGAAAGAAGCTATAGATGAAGAGATGAATTCTCTTCTTCATAATAACACCTGGACGTTCGTTGATAAGCCAAAAGGGGCTAAAACCGTAGGGTGTAAGTGGGTTCTGAAAAAGAATTTGAATCCTGATGGTAGCGTAGCTAAGTATAAAGCACGCCTGGTGGTAAAGGTTTCACACAAGTCAGCGGAGTAGATTACTTTGATGTCTACTCACCCGTGTGCCACTCAGCAACCATTCGGGTTCTCCTTGCTATTGCATCTATTGAGAACTTTATTGTTCATTAATTGGACGTTAAGACTGCGTTCTTGAACGGAGATCTGACCGAAGAGATCTACATGAGTCAACCTGAAGGTTTTATTGTATACGGTCACGAAACGAAAGTCTGTAAATTACTTAAGTCTTTATACGGACTAAAGCAAGCACCGAAATTATGGCATGAGAAGTTCGACTATAGTGTAAAGAACATGGGATTCATGTCGAGTCTCTCGAATAAATGTCTTTACATACGTAATAGATCAGATAAAGTCGCCATAATATGCTTGTACGTAGATGATATGCTCATTCTAGGGTCTGATCAATCCGAAGTGGATGACGTTAAGTCAGATCTAATAAAAGAATTTAGCATAAAAGACCTAGGTGTAGCTAACACTATACTAGGCATGCAAGTGAGCTTTGGGAAGAATGGTATCTCCCTAAGTCAAAGCCACTACATAAAGTCCATGTTGGACACGTGGGGATACAGTGCCAGTAGAGCATCTGAGATACCATACGACTACACTAACCGCCTAAAGCCCAATGAAGGAGCTATGGTTAGACATTTAGATTATTCTAAACTGCTTGGTAGCCTCATGTATGCCATGGTCTGCACTAGACCTGACATAGCCTTTACGGTCGGCATGTTGTGCAGATTCACTAGTAATCCTGGTAAAGACCACTGGAACGCCTTAGATAGGCTAATGAGATACCTAAAGCACACCCAAAAGTATGCTTTCGTTTACACTGGTCATCCTTCAGTTCTTGAAGGTTATTCCGATGCATCTTGGTGCTCAGAATTAAACGACAGTAAGTCTACTAGTGGGTTTGTATTCACACTAGGAGGAGCAGCTGTAGCCTGGAAGTCCAAGAGGCAATCTTGTATTGCACTCTCTTTTATGGAATCCGAACTCTACGCTCTTGCGTCAGCAGGAGAAGATGCCGAATGGCTGAGAGATTTGGTGATGGACATTCCTTTGTCGAGCCTGAAAATGAGTTCTTTTGTAGTTTACTGCGACAATCAGGCTACAAAAACGATTGCTACGAACTCTTTGTTCAATGGCAAAAGAAGGCATCTCAGGCTGAAACAATCCTGACTGACCTCTCTCACAAGTCAAGGGATTATGACCCTAATTGATGTGAGATCGAAAGACAATGTTGCAGACCCCTTGACCAAAGGATTGAATATAGCTCTCACAATAAAAACATCGGGGGAAATGGGACTAAAGTTCATAGATGTATGAAACTTTCCTCCGCAGTTTTATGTTTTGACATGTACAGTGAGAACCTACAGTCGCAACATTCAAGCATCTAATAACAGACTGAAAACCCCAAATAATTTCTTGATGAAAACCCAAGATGGTTTGATGCCGATTATTCCACACTTGATAACCAAGCACCACTCTCATTGTAAGTTGATTCGAGAGTTATTCAACTGGAAATTGAAAGTCGTTGTAAATGTTAATCTAAACATTATTGGTCACATCACATTATTCCACATTTGATAATGTTGCACGTGATGTGTGCCCACATGTGTTGGTGAGGCACATAGTGATCAGTAATGAGTAAGATAACGTGACTAGTCCTAGTTAGACTAGATGAGATGCTGACAGAGTTACTTCACCGTTGCTAGAAGTGCTAAGCTCATTTAGTAAGAGCTAGTTTACTTTAAACGACACTGCATATGTTTATGAATTCATAGAGTCTGACTCATGAAATTCCTTGCAGGCTACAGTGGAGATTATGGAGGAGAAGTAGACTTGGACATGAATGATGATGATCTACTAGATGAGTAGAATCATCAAACGTTTTAATTCATGATATCTTATAATAATTTTTCAGACTATGTTTTTTGGGATAGAATCTGTGCCTTTTGGTTTTTCGTTTAGGCAAAAACCTTTTTCATGTGCTAATTAGTATGATCTGTCCTGAATGCTTTGTTTAGTTTGAATTATTATTTTGTCTACTCTCCAGCACCCTGAAACGTTACCGTTATTAGTCACGAATATAGGAGGAGATTGTAAAGGTATATTCAGACATATAACGGGCTCGGGGGCTTTGCGCATGGAAACCCTAGGTATTCTTCTATATATATCTAACTGGGGGCAACGAAGAGAGTGTTCCACTTTGACCCTCCTTCGGATGTTTCGAGCACCCTTCACATCAATTTTATCATAACAGCAACAACAACAAAAAATACTATATTACATGAACTATGCAAAGACTTTTGAATGAAATAATACTGACAAAATACGAAAACATTGTGAATTGAGTTAAAATTATCTGTAGTATAACAACGAAAAGTTGCTGGATACTTCTTGAGAACCTCGTTATAGAGCTTTGACACCTCCATGGAGCTGCACTGAGAATTCTTCGCCCCCTTGTTTAAATTTCTAAATCAATTAAATCACTTAGACAGAGGTAAATAACCTCAAAATCAATAGCAAACTTGCACAACAAAAATCAAATGGGACGAAAAGGAAATGAAGGTTGAGAAAAATAGTTAGGGTACAATGGTTAGCGTGCAGAAAATCAAAGAAAAAATAGGAAAAAAAGGTGGAGGGAAGATGCATAAGAGAAGTAATTCATGGAGAACCATATTTCATTTTCTGCAATGGGCTCGAAGATCATGTTAGAACATAATCAAAGCAACTTATCATTAACATTAAAAGGAGACGATCTTCCCGCAAAGCTAGCTCCAGGAAGAAGCTGAAACGTGCCCTAGCAATGAAGTCGCAGTATCTGCATAGAAAGGAGGAAAGAGTGTGAAATCTTGTCAGTGTTTTTATTTTCTAAAAGCCAACGCCGTAGTTATCCTTTATTATATTGTTTTTATTTTCCTGTAAAATCTATGTGGCTCCCTATATTTAAGGCCCACAGAGTTATCTCTTCTAGTTAAGAAAAACTTTCCTGTAACAGTGTTGTTTTGATGAAATAAAGCTATATGCAGTACCGTCTGCTTTCCTCCAATTTCCCTTGGTTTTATTTCATGTTCTCAACATGGTATCAGAGGGAGGTTGGTAGGTCGCTATCCTCCATCAGTTTTTGAGCTTTTTTTGTGTAGTATCTGTGTGTTTTCATTGCTCAATCGAGCCCTGTTCCTCATTTCCTCACATGGCTTCCTCTAGCAATTCATCTCAACATTTTATATATTCTCCAAGTGGTGTTCCCATCTTTGAAGGTGAAGACTTTGATTTTTGGCATGTCCAGATGAGAACACTTTTCTTGTCTCAAGGGCTGTGGGATCTTGTCCAAAATGGATACACACAACCCACAACTGCTAATCCTCTTACTGCTTGGGAACCTGCTCCAGCAGCCGAGTACTCAGAGAATCTCAAATGGGATGCTAAAGCCCTCCTCTAATCCAACAAGGAATAGGGAGGAGTTTATTCCCAAGGATCATGGGTGCTCGTACCGCAAAGGATGCTTGGGATTCCCTCAAAAATGACTTTAAAGGCTCAGCCAAGGTAATATATATCTGTCAAGCTTCAAAATTTATGGCAAGAATTTGACTCATTAATCATGAAAGAGGAGGACACTTCTCACACTTATTTCACTAGAGTTACTTCTCTTGCAAATCAAATAAGAAGCTATGGAGATACTATTGAGGAAAAGAAAATAGTTCTCAAAATACTCAAAACTCTTTCTCAAAAGTATGCTTTTATTGTTGCCATAGAAAAATCCAAGGACATCAACTTACTCACTCTGCCTGACTTACTTGGCTCACTTCAATCTCATGAAGAGAGACTTAAGAGATATGGGCACCAATCCCTTGAGCAAGCATTTCGGAGCAAAGTTTATATCAAAACTGGGAATGAACAAAAAATGAGAGAAGACAAGTTCAAGCAAACCTATCAAAAGCATAAATTTAGTATTTTAAGCAAAAGGAATAATCATGAAGCCCAGGATTGTTTTTACAAATGTAGAAGATGTAAAAATCCAACCCACTTCAACAAAGATTGCCATGATCAGCAGAAAACTGAAATAAAGGTGAAAGAAGAAGCAAAGTATGGAGAACAAGAAGATGAGGATTTTGTTTTCTATTCTTGTAATAACGATAATGAATCTATAGATGAAATTTGGTACCTAGATAGTGGGTGTTCCAACCATATGACACACAATAAAGAGGCATTCATCTACCTTAATGAAAGTTTGAATTCTCAAGTCTTACTTGGCGATGCCACTTCCAAATCAATAAAAGGGAAAGGAACTATAGTTGTAAAATCCAGAAGTGGTCAATATCGACATATAACTGATGTCCAATATGTCCCTGAACTAACTCAGAATTTGCTAAGTGTAGGCCAACTCCTCAACAAAGGCTATAAGCTTATTTTTGACAACCTACAATGCACAATTATTGATAAAAGTTCATCAATTATTGTTGCAAAAGTCAAGATGACTAATAACAAAGTATTTCCATTAACTCTGCATCAAGAGAACATAGGGTTCAAAGTAACAGAGTTTTCTGATACCTCCAAATGACATCAAAGAAATGGCCATTTGAACCACATCGATTTAAAGAAACTACAAGATATGGAACTTGTCAATGGAATGTCCAGGATTAATACCAAATCAGGTGTATGTAATGAGTGTTCCTTAAACAAGATACACAAACTACCACATCCCCAACACTCTTCAAGGAAAACTATGGCACCCCTTGAGCTCCTTCATGCTGACATTTGGGGGCCATCTAGAACACCCTCCATCTCTGGACGGCATTATTATCTTCTTTTTGTAGATGACTTCACCAGGATGATGTGGGTATACATAATACACAATAAATCTGATACTTTTATCAAGTTTAAGCATTTTAAAGCCTTGGTAGAGAATGAAATGGAGACTAAAATAAAGGCCCTAAGAATAGATAGAGGAGGAGAATTCCTGAGCAATGCTTTCACATCTTACTGTCTAGAGCAAGGAATTAGGAGGGAACTCACTGTTAAAGGCACTCCTCAGCAGAACGACATTGCTGAGAGAAGAAATAGATCCATCATCGAAATGACAAGGTGTATGCTGCAAAATAAAGTTCTCCCTAAAAATTTCTGGGGAGAAGCAGTGATTACAGCAGTATACCTGTTAAATCGAAGCCCTTGTCATGCTCTAACCAATATCACTCCTTTTGAAGCCTGGTCTAATCAAAAACCAGATGTTAGTCATTTAAGAATATTTGGTAGTCTAACCTACAGCTTAGAGAAATCCTCCAATAAAGACAAGTTGGCTAAAAAAGGAATGAAAGGTATTTAATAGGCTACAGTGAAATATCAAAAGGCTATCGTGTCTACAATCCAGTTACAAAACGACTTAAAATTACCAGAAATGTCATCATTGACAAAGATTAAAGCTGGGAATGGACAGTGGCTCGGGATCCGTCACATCAACCGGCGGTTAGAGAAGAGCCTGCTTCAGTTCCTACATCAGACCCTCTGCCATCCATGCCATCTCAATCAAACAACATAGAAGCTGTGACTACTTCTGAAGAAGATCACTCCTCTAATTCTTGTGACTCATCATCTCCGTCATCGCCACGAAGGTATCGTTCTCTCAATGATCTTTATAATAATTGCAACATTGCTCTATTCATAAAGGAACCTTCCAGCTATCAAGAAGCAGTCTCCAATACAAATTGGATCAATGCCATGGAAGAGGAAATGTTGATGATTAATAAAAACAACACTTGGGAGCTTGCTGATCTTCCTGCAAACAAATCAGCCATTGGTCTTAAATGGTTGTTCAAGGTTAAGTATAATGAAGTTGGTGCTATGTAGAAATATAAAGCTAGGCTCGTGGCAAAAGGATATGCCCATAAGTTTGGCATTGATTACTTTGAAACATTCTCACCAGTGGCAAGATTTGAATCAATACGTGTATTACTTGCAATTGCTATCCAACTCCAATATCCCATATACCAAATGGACGTGAAATCTGCTTTTCTGAATGGAACTATAGAAGAAGAGATATGCGTCAAGCAACCTCATGGATATGAGAAAAAAAGGGAAGAAGAGAAAGTGTATAAGTTGAAAAAAAACCTTATACGGATTGAAACAAGCTCCACGAGCTTGGAATTATGAGATTGACACACATCTTCTTTCTAGCGGAATCACCAAGTCTTTCAATGAACCAGGAATGTACACCAAAAAGGAAGGTGAGAAGGATATTCTAATAATCTGTCTTTATGGGGATGATCTGCTAATTACAGGCTCAAATCTTCATGTAATCAATCAGTTTCGTGGAGATTTTAAAGCCAAATTTCACATGACCGATTTGGGGCTCACTAGATATTTTTGGGTATTCACATTCTTCAACAACCTCAAGTGATACTAATATCTCAATACAAGTATGCAGAGGACCTTCTCATCAGATTTGGAATGCAAGACTTTAAGCCTGTTTCAACACCCATGATAACCGGAGAGAAACTATGTAAAGAAGATGGAGAGGAAAAGGTTAACCCAGAAGAATTCAGAAGCATTGTTGGATTTCTTATCTACTTAACGAATACCCGGCCTGACATTGAACATGAAGTAAGTATGATCTCTCGATTTATGCAGTCTCCCAGTAGCAAACATATGATGGCCGCAAAAAGGATAGTAAGATACATTAATGGAACCAGAACCTTTGGGCTGAGGTATGAGAAAGAAGAAATAAGTAAGTTAAGGGGTTTTCAGATAGTGACTGGACAGGGTGTGCTGATGATAGAAGGAGCACATCAGGCTTCATCTTCTTCATAGGTACTAAACCGGTATCGTGGAGCTCAAGAAAACAAAAAACTATAGCTCTTTCCTCGACAGAAGATGAATATACACTGCCTTGTGTGAAGCAACCAGAGAAGCTATTTGGCTCAAACGTCTGATAAATGAAATAGTCGGAATTGAAGAAGAAACCCCTACCAAGATCGAAGTGGATAATACTTCTGCTATTGCCCTAGCAAAAAAACCCATGTTTCACAATAAAACAAAACACATAGAAATCAAGTACCACTATATTCGAGACCATATTAGCAAGCAAGAAATCAAGCTAGAACACTGTGACTCAAAATACCAAATTTCAGATCTACTTACCAAAGCTCTATCATCACCGCAATACACAATACTCCAGAAAAAAATGAAGATTACCTGCTGCTCTGATTATGGGAGGGTGTTTGAACATAATCAAAACAACTTATCATTAACATTAAAAGGAGACGATCTTCCCGCAAAGCTCCTGGAAGAAGAAGCTGAAATGTGCCCTAGCAATGAAGTCGCAATATCTGCATAGAAAGGAGGAAAGAGTGTGAAATCTTGTCAGTGTTTTTATTTGCTAAAAGCCAACGCCGCAGTTATCCTTTATTATATTGCTTTTTATTTTCATGTAAAACCTACGTCGCTCCCTATATTTATGGCCCATAGTGTTATCTGTTCTAGTTAAGAAAAACTTTCCTGTAGCAGTGTTGTTTTGATGAAATAAAGCTACCTGCAGTATTGTCTGCTTTCCTCCAATTTCCCTTGGTTTTATTTCCTGTTCTCAACAGATCAAATGGTAGATTTCTGCCAATGGGCTCGAAGGCGAGAGGAGCAAGAGCTCAAATGAGAGGGGAAATCACTTGCAATGGCGTCGTTGTTTGCAAGTTTTGCGAGCAACGGGAGGTTGGTGCGATGATGCCCTAAAATAATGAACGCCGCATTATTCAGTTGCAAGCCTCGAGTGCTTCATTGTGGAGATGAAATGAAGTTGAAGTTATGTTTTGAAGAAGAAGTCATGCACTTGGTCGTCAATCTCATAGGAAGTCCTCGGGGAGAAGAACGACCGAGGAGATCCATGGTGGAGGCTTCATCGCCGGAGAAGGGAGGATTCCAAAGCAAACTATGGATACGGTGTGTGACTAGCTATCGGGCGATGGCGTGGGTCTCAAGTAGACATTAGGTATGACTGTAAGAATTTATTGGACGACAACGATAATTTTGGAGTTTGACTACTGGAGGGATCAGATCTTTTTGACGCCCACATTTTGAAGACCAATAACCTATACTTCTTTTTAAGATAGTATATATATACATGCACACACACGAGTGACAGAGCACGGGCCCCCGTGCTGGGAGGATATTTGGTGGGGGCGGAGACATTCGCGGGGGTGGCGATATTCGGCGGGGGCGACGACTGCCGGAGGTGGCGGAGAAATTTGACAGGGGCAACTGAATAAATATAATAAATTTGAATGCTTCTTTGAATAGTTGAGCACTTTTCGAGGAAGATGACGTGACAAACCAAAAAAAGTGATACATTTGAGCACAATCTTATAATTTCTAACAAGATGTTAACTTTAAATTTGAACGAAAATGTGCTTCACATTAAGAAGATTAGAGCATAAAGCACCTAGATGTCAAACAACTGAATAAATAGAATATAAATCTAAAATTAGCAAACATTAAAGAGCAAAATTAAAACTCTCTTGTAGCTAACCTCAAGTTGTTCATGCAACCTTCTCTGTAGTTCAATTTGGCCTATAATTGCCTCCTTGCACCCATTGCCATGGAATTAAAACATTTACAGAGCAGCAATAGAAGTTACGCCCTTTGGAGTTCTAGAAATCACATTTTCCTCGCTCAGTGGTTTGGAATGAGGTTGAAGGAGGTTCAGCCTAAAAGATAAGGGCACGGTAGCCTTGATAATGTTGGGCTAGAGTGCACGCAAGCCCGACCAGAGCACCTGCAAATTAGTTCGAGCAAATACCTACACGGTCGCTTAGCGGTATGCCGATACACAACCAAAAACACAGCACAAAACAACAACAATAAATGTGACACACAGATATAACGTGGAAACCCAATAGGGTGAAAATCACGGGACGATCGAAGTCCAACCCGGAAAGCCGCCACTAAAAATATGTAAAACAGATAGGCAATTACAAGACTTTCCCTCCTTGATCCACACAAGATCTTCACCAACTTCGCACCACACAATATTACACAATAAACAGTAGCAAAAATTGCAAGTTACCGACAGTGGCGGACGTGACGGATTACACAAATCCACTCCAAGATGCCTCTTCGAATCCTTGCCCAAGTTTGCTCCAAATCCAATCCGTGTAGGCGAAGTATTCCTCGCCAACGTCGCAGAGACGTCCGAAAGCTCTCCCCAAATTAAGACTATTGCCACAAAGGCCTCTCTAGAAACTCTTTCAATGCTTGAGATGGAAGAGAAGTGGAAGCCTTAACCCTCCTCCTTCATGCCTATTTATAAGGCTAAAACCAAGGTGTAGATGGTGGTAGATAACATGTCTAGGAAGCTTCCTTGAAGCTTCCATGAAGCTTATCTCGGTCAAAGAACACATGTCGAATAATATGAAGCTTCCTTTAGCCACCTTCCTAGAAGCTTCCTTTAAGAGCACATGTTGACTTCCCCTTTTTCCAGGAACCTTCCTTCAAGAGCTTATGTTAATTTCATAGTCAAAGACGACTAACCTCTTTTCACACTTAGGAGAAAATACCTCATCAAATCTCCTCCTTTTCGACTAATTGAAAAATGTGTTCTTATAATAATCTTCATTTGGTAAGACCTTCATGCCTCCTCCATATGTCGATAGATCCAGCGCCACCAAGTTCGAGTTAATAAGACTCAATTCCAACAGTTTTCTCCATAAAGGACGAGAACTGTGCCCAACAATTAATTCCATTTTGTACTTATGTTGAGTAGATCGCCATGCCAACGATTTTCACACAATGCCCGAACTTTCCCCACGACACGGTCTTTGTAAGCATATCTGCTCCATTATCATCCGTGTGCACCTTCTACAAATACAGCTCTCTCTGCTCTAGAGTATCGCGTATCCAATGATACTGCGTATCAATATGCTTGGATCTCGAGTGGAAGGTGGGGTTCTTCAATTCCCTAAATAATTCGCGCTTTGACTGTCACATAAGAGTATGTAGCGCTCATGAGTGAAACTCAACTCTTTGATAAAACACTTCATCTAAAGAAGCTCTTTTCCCGCCTCAGTGACTGCAATAAACTCTGTCTCCATAGTTGACAGTGCAACACACTTCTGCAATCTCGACTGCCATGAAATAACTCCCCCCTCAAATAGAATAAGGTACCCAGAGGTTGATCTTCTGGAGTCCAAATCTCCAGCCATATTAGCATCAGTGTAGCCTAGTATCTTTGGCTCACTATATCCAAACCTTAACGTCAAGTTTGACGTCCCATGCAAGTACCTCAGAATCCATTTTACAGCGCTCTAATGTTCTCTCCCGGGATTGGAGAGAAACCTGCTCACAGTGCCAACAACATGCGCTATATCAGGGCGAGTGCAAACCATGACATACATAAGACTTCCAACTGCAGAAGCATATGGAACCTTCTTCATCTCCTCTTTCTCCTCAGGCGTGCTCGGACATTGATCAGCGGTAAGTGTGAAATGAGCTGCAAGGGGCGTGCACACCTTCTTCGCATGATCCATACTAAATCTTTGCAGCACCTTCGTTGTTGAAGCTAGGAAATTCCTAGACTCCAAAATTCGGATCAATGCAGTCGGAGGCTACTCGCCCAGCAGTCCGGCTAGAATGCTTGACTGGCAACGACAAAAAGGGCTCGAACAAAGAACAACAGGACCCCAGGCGCTGCGGCAGGGAGGTCCCACCACGTACCCAGAAGCTCAGAAGAGACTTCCCCTCCAAAACCAAAAATGGCCGAGCAGGGTATGAGGAAGGCACCGACTTGGCTAGTAACGAGAGTAACGACCAAGGATGACGGGTCCGAGAATTTGAACGTGGGAGTTTCAAAAGCTCAAGTTCAGGTGCCAATCCAAGTACCTATGGGGTCCTATTTATAGGAAAACCAAATGGAGGGGGGGGGGTCTTATTTATACCCCACCTAACTCGGCAACTCGGCGACATTGAGGCGACCTCGCTGAAAAGGGGAGAGCATCACCTATGGTCGCCTACCTTTTGGTGAGTATCAGGGCAACTCGCGCGAGTCCACCCATACTCGTCCAAGCCTTCTTCTGTTCCTGCTGGCTGAGCTGTCTCGTGTCTTGGACTGCTGACCTCTATGCTGACCTTTTTGAACTTGACTTCTGCCTACGTGGCTTTGAGTGGGCCCACCCTCAGAGAATGAGGGTTGTACACAATCCCCGCTCTTTGCGAGTAACGTAGTTGCTTCCTTTAAGAGCACATGTTGACTTCCCCTCTTTCCAGGAAGCTTCTTTCAAGAGCATATGCTAATTTCATAGTCAAAGACAACTAACCTCTTTTCACATTTAGGAGAAAATATCTCATCAGATAAGTAGAAGTTGTCGGATCTGACTCAGAGGAAGGCAACACAAGAAAGAGGAAATCGCACTGTGAACCGATCTTCGATCTCCCCACTTCGATAGGCTAGCGATCAGGCATCACAGACGTCGCATATATAGGGTATCGATAGAACCGAGGAGGAGCTTCGTAGGATGTTGAACTGGAGGGCGTAGTCGGGGAGAAGTCATGACTCGCGAGGGTTTTAGGAGGCGATTACGAAATAAAATTGAATTTCACATCAATGAAAAAGGAACTGATTGATTGGACGGCTAAAATCATTCTAATGATTTGTTTAATCCACCTAATTACTAAGCATCAATATATCTTCTTACCATAGTATACAAATATATATTTACTATATATAAAGAGAAAAATTGATGTGGTTAAACATTCAAGAAAGTCAAATATACTTTTAGTTTTTTAATATATTCAAAATTATGAAATCTAAAATATAATGTTCATACAAGTAATTATACCATATCCCAATATTAAAAGTTTTTCGTAGATCTCCTGCACCTACTATGGTAAGCTGTCATTAAATAATTGATATGGGTGGCATGTCATTAAACAATATTAAAAGTAATTGTTAGGGTTGGTTATATAATCCAAAACGTTGGTTGCGAATAGCCTAAATTTTTTGTGTTGGCCGCTATTTGCAGATCACCCGACAGCGGGCGCAGCCTGCGGAGGGCTGGCTCTCGCACTACAACATTTTGGGTCTATAACAACGTTTTTTTGCAGCGTTTTTGAAAACATGGCTATAGTGTTTTGGATTTTGCGGCGTTTTAATTGAAACGTGGCTGTAGAGACAATTATTTGCGGCGGTTTTTAATAGAAACGTGGCCATAGATATATAATAGGAAAAATTATTATACATCGCTCATTTTTCGCGCTATTCCTTGCCCTAAATTTTCGAAGTGATCAAAGCTCTGCGCGCGGAAGGAAAGCCGACATCGCAAATCAGTCTCCACCGTCTTCGCATAGCGTCTTCCTCCTCCCTCCTCAATCACGCCGGTGAATCTCTCCGGCAGTATGCCTCGCATTTCAATCTAGATGTAGGGTTCCCCGCTTATTTCCTTTGTTCTCTCTCGCAGCCGCCATCGACATCTCGCGCGGAGCGAAGACAACCAAGCTCTTTGCTGGAGAAATCGACGCCGCCTTACCCAAGAGCTCTACTGGAGAAATCGACGCCGCCTTACCCAAGATCTCCGTTGGAAGGTCCTTCTCACGCCAAGCTCTTTGCTGTTGCCAAGCTCTTTGATCGTGCCCTAACTATTTTCTAGACAGACTACATCGACACATCAACGACGACGTGCAACTCCCGGTTATGCCCTAATATCTCCCTTCTGCGAATCCAGTCCTCCAGCCTCCGGGATCAGGCTCCTCCTCTCCTGTCGTATTCTTTCTTTGGCGTGCAACCTCCAGTCGGACCAGTCGGACCAGTCCTCCTGCGGCAGTCTTGCTCTGGTAAGACTCCTATTCATTTCCCCCTATGTTAAGAGTAATGTTATTGTAATGAATGGATAATTAGTCTTGATCTGCCGTAGTCTTGCTCTGGTAAGACTACTCACACATGTGTCATTTGTTGTTTTACCACTAAATATTCTGGTCAGCATTTGGACCAGAATATTATGGTCGTTGTCGAGGTATGGGAATTGGGGTAACTGCTATTCAGATATTCCCAGATCTATCACGTCACTCAAAAACAGCTTGTTCTAGCCATACCTGTCCTGGGCAGACGCGTGAGTTGGATGAAATGAAATTGCAAATGTCTAATATGCAAAAAACGATAGATTTTCTTATGACGGCTATGCAAAAGAATTCTAATAATGATTCCACTTCTAATAATGAACCTTCAAGTGATCCTACTACAAGAGTTGATCTTGATGATGGTAATTTAATTAGGAATGGTAATTTAATTTATTCTAGTATATGCTAAAATACTAACCTTTCTTTGCATGTTTCCTATTTTTATAGTAGCAGAATGAGTGGCCAACAGGAAGGGATCTGTCCCATATGCATGGAGGAAATGGACTTAACTGATCAGGAATTGCAACCTTGCATCTGTGGATATAAGGTGCAAATCATGTTATATTATGCATGTTGTGGCCGTCTAACTGCATTCCTTGTGTCTTGATTGATCATCCATATAAGTTTGTCTTTAGTGTGAGTATACATGCTTCATAATGGACATTCACTTGATTCATCATTTTCATGAGTTGCTTCTTAAAATGTAGACCTCATAAGCATTTAGTTACACTCTAGATAACACAAAGAAGGTTTGTGATCATCAAATTATTAATAATTCAATTGACTGTGGGCGCAGATTGCACATCCCAATCGTCTTTTTTTATTTGGGGTTGCTACTGTATCTCCTCAATGACTGAAGCAGCTTATCCGTTACGAGTCTTTAATAACTTAATTCGTTCGCAGAATATGACTTAATTTTTGGAAATTACTTTGCATTACCCTCTATTTTCCCTTTAAATAAGAGATTGCTTCCTACAGCTGCTGCTCTAAATGTTTGAATTATTCTTCTATACAGCTGCAGAAGATGTGCTCACTGGAAGAACAAGTCCCCAACCAACTATATTGGTCTCGATCTCAAGAAGAAGAATTTGTTTCCGGAATATGATGTCCCTGACGATCTTTTCGGTCTCAAGAAGAACATCACCGCAAATCCCTCTACATTTTGTTACAAATTCTAGCACATATTTTTATTTATGTTTACTGAGTCATGAAGAGTCTGTTGTAAATAGGTTGATAAAATGCTACAGGATATGCGTTCATGATTTTGGTTTGTATTTATGCTACAGGATATGCAAATATGACTAATTGTTGTAATGATTTTGGAATGGGAATGAAAGTTCAATTTATAAAGTTATTAAAAAGGCTACTATGTTTTGCAATCACGGAGAAAGCATGAGGCGTAGCTAGATTCATTAAGCAAGGATTAGGCAAGGATTTTCAGATCCTGTAGCATTAAGCAAGGATTAGGCAAGGTTACTATGTTTTCCTTTCTAGTTATGAAGCTGCTGTGCGATGTTTGTTTTATATTTTTGAACATTTATTTATTTTGTTGAACATTTGAGACAATGTTTGATATTATTTTTTTTTTTTTAAATATCAAATAATAATTCCGGCGTTTATTGAAATAAGCGTGGCCATAGGGGGATTTCATATTTTCGTGCTGGACTGGAATTTGCGGCGCTTTAAGTAAAAGCGCCGCAATAGGTTAATGATCTATTGCTATAAACTAAAAGCGCGGCGGTAGCTGCCGCAGGCTATTGCAGCGCTTTTTCCAGAAAACGCCGCAATAGGCTACGGCGACGATGGCTGTTGCGGCGATTTTGCGACGCTTATCAAATCGCCGCAAAATCAATTGCGGCGTTTAAAAAACGTCGCCAAAACCCCAAAAAAACGTTGCTGTAGCCTATTCTTCTTGTAGTGTCGGCCGGGAGCGGGCGTAGCCCGCTGTCAGTGCGGGCGAACATAAGGCACGAGGCCCCTGCGTTTCGACTTGTGTGTGTATATATACATAGTAAGAGAGAGAGAGAGAGAGAGAGAGAGAGAGAGAGAGAGAGAGGCGTAGACCTTGACTTGGGAGAGAGACATTGACTTGAGAGAGAGAGAGAGAGAGAGAGGAGGCGTAGACATTGACTTTCACATAGATGTATGAAGTGCATTGGCTGAAAAGCCATGAGAGCTTGAGTTATTGGAGGCACTTCCTAAGGTCTAGGAGGAGGAAGAAAAAAGAGTCAGTGCAGGCACGAGGCCTATGCGTTTCTACTTGTGTGTGTGTATATATACATAGTAAGAGAGAGAGAGAGAGAGAGAGAGAGAGAGAGAGAGAGAGAGAGAGAGAGAGAGAGAGAGAGAGAGAGAGAGAGAGAGAGAGAGAGAGAGAGAGATTGACTTGAGAGAGAGAGAGAGAGGAGGCGTAGACATTGACTTTCACATAGATGTATGAAGTGCATTGGCTGAAAAGCCATGAGAGCTTGAGTTATTGGAGGCACTTCCTAAGGTCTAGGAGGAGGAAGAAAAAAGAGTCAGTGCATGCAGCTGGAACATTAAGGAAGAAGATGCAAGCAGGTAATTATATATTAGAACTCCAATTTTCCTCTCTTCTCACAGCCTCTGTAATTAAATTTCATTATGGAAACTTAAATCTCAGAGCTGATTACTAATCTGCAACTTTGTAAGCTTGTTTTTGTTTAACGGAGGGCTGGGATTTGCCGAAATCAGGCTTGGTAGATAATAAATTATTAACCCCTGTATATATATTGTTTTCCATTCAGTCTTTATTAACTTCACAATTATATTAACACTTTCTTTGATAAATATCACAAAGAATATTTAATTTTTAGTATATATGATTATAAAAGTATCAAAATAATTATATGTTTTTATATTTTTTTGTTACATATATGTTTATATATCTTTTACTATACAATAACTATATGTTTATATTGTTAGAATAATTTTTTATATTCCAATATTAATATACAAAATAATATATTTTTTTGTTTTAAAAACTTTGCAGAAACAGCATATAAATATATATGAACATCAATATCAAAATTGCATGAAGGAGGTGAGAAATAAAAGAGAGTAATCTATAGGTTAGAATCAAGCCTGGGTAAGACGTGTGGTCACTGCCCTAAAGAAGTTGCACCACCCTCCGGCAGGGCTTTCAACCGATGCTCACTCCTCCAAGGTACAACACCCGGCTAGATCCCGAAAGCTCTGATGTGCACGGACACCGAAGAAGCACAGAGCACTCGAACTCCCACTTGATGAAGCAAATGTAAAGAGAAGGAAATCGCAAGAACGAGCAAGCGAGAGAGAGAGCACAAAAAACAGCAGCTTCAGAATTGCAGAAAGAATGCATATAAAACTCAGACCGCAAGGCTCCTCCAAGATAGGATCTGGTAAAACGACAATAATAAAAGTCACAATAAATACGCACGGATATAATTGGCAGGCTGAAAATCGGGAAGAGAAACGTTGTATTCCCAACGTACGGAATTAATGACGAAAAGCACGCGTAAGCTGTTTAGAAAACATGTGTAATAACTGCAAGAGAAAACGTCAAAGAATGAGGTCACGTCGAGTTCATATCGACGCAACGTAGGAAAAACAAATCCAAGCAACCGAACATCGAGACTACACGACGATACAACTTATCGTCGAGACTTGCAATCGACGATACAACTTATCGACGAGACCAGTCTGCTATTCGACGACAAAACGAGTTGAGATCGCGCGTCACGACGATACAACTTATCGTCGAGACTTGCAATCGATGATACGACCTGTCGCCGACGATACAACTTATCGTCGAGACTCGCAATCGACGATACGACCTGTCGTCGTCGATCTGAATCAATTCGTCGACCGCTGAGACTTGGTCAACCGCTGAGACTGAAGTTCGTCGACCGCAGAAAGCATTTCGTCGAACGCAGAACCTTGGCAAGTTCGTCGAACTGGAGCATGTCGTTCGTCGAACGCAAGATGGAGTTCTTCGAGTTGGAGCATGCCGTTCGTCGAACGCAGGAAAAAAGGTCTAAAACTGTTTTGTACAAAAAATACAATTCAATTCAATTATTCCCCAAATCCCAAATCCCAAATCCGGGTCCGGTCCGGTGCGGTGCGTACGCGCGCACGTGTGGTTCATAGTTTCTCCTTATGTTCTTTTGAACAAATAAGAAAGAGTAAAAACGAATATATACTCTTTAGCTAGAAAGCAAATGAGCATGGTGAGACTAATGAGTTCATCCTTTCATTCATGAAAGGTTTCCCTGTAAATGATTTGGGTTCCCTCCAATTTTAGTTTTGGAGCTTTTAATCAAATATGAGTAGCCATACACCAAACGTCATAAAGAATCTAATAAAACATTATAAATAAATGTTTTATTTATAAATTTCTAACAATCCCCCACAAAAGCGAAAAACCAAAACGAACTTCATAAGTATGATATTACTAATGATAAATAAAATCAAATACAAATTTGCTTCATCAAGTTGTATCAATTGTAATGGGTATAGGTGGAATTGTTACCTTGAACCTATACTCAGTACTTATTTCTTCTACCGAAGAGTATAATATGTCAGAGACTTTGAATTATAAACTTTTGACCGGTAAGTTAGATAAGCACACAAAAGATTGGTTGTTCTTGGGTTATAGAGGGTGGGCGCGTTAATGGCCATGCGCAATCCTTGATTTTTCATGAGAGTTATTTTGGGTTCAGCTTGGATCCCAAAGTTGCGGCCTCACAACAACCCCACATAGGTGGTGCCTCAAGAGATATTTCGTAACTAATATCTCACAAAGATATATGCATTTGGCAACCATTAAGAACTTTAAAGTTCATCCTAAACTGTTACGTAGAGCACAATATCCTAGGAATGGGGAGAAGGTTTTCTCAACCTTTTAAATTTGTGCTCCCAACTATGCTACATCAACGGCTTCGTTTCTACCACATTGAACCCACTTCATGGGATCTCCAATCACATGGGTTGGGTATCCACCGTTGGCAGCAAATTATGTGGGCTTAAGCCCTATTCCCCTCGATGACAACAATATCTCTCTTCGGGATAATCCCTTGGTAAGATTATCAGCCAGATTCAATTCTGACTTTACCTAATTTAGTGATATCACTTCTTTTCTTCTTTGCTTCACGGACTTGTACTTGATTCTCATGAACTTATTCATTTTTGCATTAGTATTATTTGAAGCAGTTAAATCAATCACATATTTATTATCACAATGCAAAGAAATGGCAGGTATAGGTTTTCTAACTAAAGGAATTTCGGTAAGTAGATTCTTAAGCCATTCGGCTTCGGCACACGTAGTGTCTAGAGCTATCAGCTCGGATTCCATGGTACTTCTTGAAATCACAGTTTGTTTTGTAGAAGCCCATGAAATGGACGCTCCTCCAAGGAGGAAAACATAGCAGGTAGTAGACTTAACGTCTAAGGAATCAGTTACCCAATTGGCATCTGAATATCCTTCCAAAACTTCGGGATAACCCGTATACACTAAGTTATAGTCTAAAGTTCCGCGAAGATATTTAAAGATTCTAGTTAAAGCTATCCAATGATCATCACTTAGATTGCTAGTATATCTACTAAGCCCGCCTACAACATATGAAATATCGGGCCTAGTGCGATTAGCAATATAAAGCAGTGACCCTATCATTTGTGCATACCTATGTTGGTCAATAGGTTCACCTAAATTCTTACACAACTTAGTGATAGCGTCATAAGGAGTAGAAGCAGGTGCGGAATCAAATAGATTGAATTTATGTAACATTTTCTCAATCGAGTGAGAAAGAGATAATGAAACATTGGAATCTGATTTAGCTAATTTCATTCCCAAAATGACATTAACTTCTCCTAAATCTTTCATATCAAATTTAGATGATAAATTATTGTTAATATTATTAACAATTTTAATTGAGCTTCCAAAGATTAAAATGTCACCTACATAGAGACATAAAATCACATATTCATTTTCTTCTTGTTTTGCATAAATGCATTTATCATATTCATTAGATATAAATTCAAATGATAATACTACGGAGTCAAATTTTTGGTGTCATTGTTTTGGTGCTTATTTTAGACCATACAGAGATTTAATTAGCTTACATAATTTGGTTTCTTGTCCTTTAACTACAAAACCTTCGGGTTGAGACATATAGACTTCTTCATCTAAGTCTTCATGCAAGAAAGCGGTTTTTACGTCCATTTGATGAATAATTTATGTCTGGATCGAAGATAAGGCTACTAGAATGCGAAGGGATGTAATCCTAGCTACGGGAGCATAGGTATCCAAATAATCTATCCCTTGTTTTTGCGCATAGCCTTTACCAACAAGGCGAGCCATATATTTTTCTATGGAACCGTCAGGATTTAATTTCTTCCTGAAGATCCATCTATAACATATGGCTTTGGTATCAGATGGAAGATTAGTTAGAATCCAGGTTTTGTTTTCTAGAATGGAATTAATTTCGGCAATTATGGCTTCTTTCCAAAATGGAGAGTCAGATGAGGTCATAACTTCCTCATATGAATTTAGATCTCCTTCAACTAGGTAAGTGAAGTAGTCCTCTCCAAATGTTCTTTCGGTTCTAACCATTTTGCTTCTTCTAGGTTCATCAATTTCTAATGTATTTACAGAAGAGGAAGGTTGAATTGAGCAAGAAGATGGTTGAGATGTGTTGTCTATTTTATATGGGAATTTATCTTCAAAATAAACGGCATCTCTGGCTTCTATTATAGTATTGTTTGATATTTCACTAATTAGAGAGTTGTTGATAAGAAACCTGTTAGCACTACTATCAGAAGCATAACCTATAAAGATGGAGTCTAATATTTTAGGTCATATTTTTTTTTCTTTTAGGTTCAGGAATTGCTACCTTAGCCAAACACCCCCACACTCGAAGAATTAGGAGGTTAGGTTTCCTTAATTTAAATAATTCAAAAGGAGTTTTGTCATTATGTTTTGAAGGAATTCTATTCAAGATGAAAGAGGAGGTGAGCAACGCTTCACCCCAAAGATTTTATGGAGCACCGGACTCGACTAACATGGCATTGACCATGTTCATCAAGGTCCGATTTTTGCGTTCAGCTACACCATTCGATTGGGGAGAATATGGAGCAGTCACTTGATGGATAATCCCATGTTCTTGACAAAACTGGGTTAGTTCATTCGAAGTGTATTCTCCACCTCGGTCAGATCTAAGAATTTTAATCGAGGATCCTAATTGATTTTCTACTTCCGCTTTGAAAATCTTAAAATATGAAAAGACTTTATCTTTAGTTTTTAATAAATATATGTAACAATATTTAGTGAAATCATCAATAAAAGTTACAAAATATTTATTTCCACCTCTAATAGGTTGGCGGTTCGAGTCACACACATCTGAGTGAATTAACTTTAAAGGTTTTGAAGTTCTTTCCAATGATTTAAAAGGTTTTCTAGAAAATTTAGATTGTGCACATATTTCACATCTAGAGCTTGGCGCAATATTACATTTCGGAATTAAATTTAAAGACATCATTCTTTTCATAGAATCTAAATTCACATGTCCTAATCTAGCATGCCAAAAATCTGAATTTGAACATGAAGCAGTAGAAGATGAAATCTGATTTATTTCTAAATCAGCAACATTTAATTTGAATAAACCATCACAGATATATCATTTACCAATAAAAACATCATTAAATATTATTACAACTTTATTCCCGGATGTCAACCTAAGATCCACTCGCCCGCATCCAAGTATTTGTGCTGAAGAAGCATCTCCTAAGGTCACACTTCCTCCACTGATGTCCTGAAAGGTGACAAAGCAAGAACGATCAAAACAAGTATGAACATTTGCTCCGGAATCAAGCCACCAATCTGATGAACAAGTAAGAAGAAGACTTGGAGAATAATCTAGCCTGAAGATAGGTTGATCCGGTGCTTGGATCATGTTGGCCTGAGGCTTGTCTCCACGAGACTTGCCAATCACGGGTTGTGTCTTCTTGTAGAAGCAGTTGGTAGACAGATGGTTTGTGCGGCCGCAGATGAAGCACCATTTCCCTTTACCTGGGTTTTGGTTTGAAGGACCAGGCTTGGGGTGATTGTTTTTTTGAAGGCGGGAACCTGGACGGAGAGGTTTCTTAAGGATCTTGCCTTTGCCTTTGAAGTGATGGTTGGAGGAAGGGTTGCCATGAGATTCGGTTAGATTAACTTTAGGAGCATGGTCTTTGGGAGCTTTAAAACTCTTAGACTTATGTTCCTCCTCTATGCGGATAGCATTTTGGATATGAACGTAAGTAAGGTTTGACTGGTCATGCCTTAGTCTAGTGCTAAAGCCGGACCAAGAATCAGGAAGTGCATTAATAAGACATGCCACTAAATAATTTTCGGAAAGAATTGAGCCATCGGCTCGGATCATGGACAACATCTCCAAGTTGATGGAGTTGAGGATTTATGAGTTTGGAGGCATCAAGCTTGAATTTGTGGAGGTTAGAAACGTTGTAACGTTCTATACCCGCATTGTCTAGGTTATAGCGTGCTTCAAGAGCATACCACAAATCCTTGGTTGTACGATATTGAACGAAAACATCGTAGAGGTTGTCAGACAAGGCACTAAGAATTTGGTTGCGACAATGATATTCTATATCTACCGGATCTCTATAAGGGATACGTCTAACATACGTCCTAGTGGTATTTGCACTGGAGGATGAAGACGATGGTAGAGTTGAAGCGACTGCAATTGCAGCGCTAGGGTTTTTTGTTTCTACAGCAGGAACATCAAATATCGCAGATAGAAGACCTAAGGTGTTCAGCCAATATTCTATTTGTGCTTGCCAACGACGGAAACCGTTTCCATTAAATTTCTCGGGTTTAATCCCGGCAAAATCCTCAGATCTAGTTGCCATTACAGATTTCTGAAATTTATAAAACATACAGTAAATAACAGTGCATGTAAACAATAAAACAGAGATTGTCATTTTGATTATTTGATTTTATTTATCTTGTTATTCTGCAGCTTCTTTAGATTGTTGTAATAATTTTCCGTATTCCTATATTAATATACAAAATAATATATTTTTTGGTTTAAAAACTTTGCAGAAACATCATATAAATATATATGAACATCAATATCAAAATTGCATGAAGGAGGTGAGAAATAAAAGAGAGTAATCTATAGCTTAGAATCAAGCCTGGGTAAGGCGTGTGGTCACTGCCCTAAAAAAGTTGCACCACCCTCCGGCAGGGCTTTCAACTGATGCTCACTCCTCCAAGGTACAACACCCGGCGGCTAGATCCCGAAAGCTCCGATGTGCGCGGACACTGAAGAAGCACAGAGCACCCAAACTCCCACTTGATGAAGCAAATGTAAAGAGAAGGAAATCGCAAGAACGAGCAAGTGAGAGAGAGAGAGCACAAAAAACAGCAACTTCAGAATTGCAGAAAAAATGCGTAGCCATACACCAATTTTGGTTTTGGAGCTTTTCATCAAATATGAGTAGTCATACACCAAACACCATAAATGATCTAATAAAACATTATAAATAAATGTTTTATTTACAAATTTCTAACATATATATCGTGTATGTCGACATAAAATACTAAGGAGCGCTCGATGCAACTGAGTAGGATCAGTTTTTCTAATTATTTTTTTAATTATAAACTCTACCATTCTAGCTATACACATGTTGGAACCGAGAATCGGCTCAACGATGAGTTCAGACCTCTGAAAGGGGGGCAGTTGACACTTACTGATCCCACGAAGGGTATCTAGGCGAGCCGGCACCCTGGGATCCTGCCGAACTGGCACCCTGAAACCCTGCCGAGTCGGCACCCTGGGACCCTGCCGAGCCGGCACCCTGGGACCCTGCGGAGCCGACACTCTGAGACCCTGCCGAGCCGACACTCTGAGACCCTGCCGAGCCGGCACCCTGGGATCATGCCGAGCCGGCACCCTGCCGAGTCGGCGGGCACCCTGGGACCCTGCCGAGACGGCACCCTGGGATCCTGCCGAGCCGGCACCCTGGGACCCTGCCGAGACGGCACCCTGGGACCATGCCGAGCCGGCACCCTGGGACCCTGCCGAGCCGGCACCCTGGGACCCTGCCGAGCCGGCACCCTGGGACCCTGCCGAGCCGGCACCCTGGGACCCTGCCTCGTCTCGCCTCCACTCGCTTCACTTATGCGAGGCGACGAGCCCTGGCTCGTCTCGCCTCCACTCGCTTCACTTATGCGAGGCGACGAGCCCTGGCTCGTCTCGCCTCATTTCTGCCCGCTTCGCCGGTACCCAATTTTCCATCTTATCTTTCGGCGAATACGGGGTTGTACAACAACATTCACAATTTTATGTAACCAAAATTAATTAGGGGATGGTGCTAGCTAATTATCAAGCATTATACAAAAATATATATAAATATAACTATATTTAAACTATATATATATGTAATTTAATGGTAGCGTTTGAGTATATATATTGAGAACTTTACTAATTTATTTAAAAAAAATACTTATTTAGCAGGCACATGATCACATGGCCATAATTAATCTTCTCAAAACACATAATATGTTTAGAAATATGTAATTCAAATTTTTGTAACTAAATGTTGTATTTCACTAAACAGACACACAGACACATACACACACAGACACACACGAGCTCGTGAGTGAGAGGCTTGGGGCTCCGCCCCTACGACCAACTGCGACAGTATCCCGACCGCGACAAGCAAGGGGCTTCCCCCCTATTAATTAATTAATGCAGCTTAAAATAAACATATTATATATTAATTAATGTGGAAAATAGTTAAACACTCATTTTTAATTTTTGTTACAAAAATCTTCATCATTATGCATATATTATCGTTCATGTCAAATCAATTTTAATAAAGTTGATGAGTTTAATAATAGTTCCTCAAAAAAAACTGCTGACATGCCTACTAACTGACTTCCTCGAAAATACCGCTGACTTGCCTAATGACAGCCTATCATAGTAGGTATAGGAGCTCGATCTACTATTTGTTTTTTTTTTCAATTTTATGGATTTCTATCATTACTTTTAATTTGGATATATGATGTAATTACTTGACTGAACATTGTATTATATGTTAAGTCATTATAGATTAAATCAATAAAAATATATTTGACAATTTTGAATTTTTCACCAAAAGCAAATTTTCCCTTCTAATGTTGTGTGTGTGTGTATAATGAGTTTGGTTGGTCCTCATTATATATAGCAAATATTGTGCAGCCTAAAAGAAATATATGCTCAAAATTTGAGAACAGAAAAAAGAAAAAGAAAACGAAGGGAAAACTGTTGAACATAACTACTTTTTAGTTAATTTCTTGAGGTATGCATGTTTCAATGAGATATACCGATTGCCTTACCAAATTTCATCACCCACGGTTAGAAATTAACACTGTCACTAGCTCCTTGATTGCTAATTTCACTACGATTCTTAAAAACATAAGCGCATTAATCATCACCTTCACTTCGATTCTTGTGAAAAAACAGAAAAAGAATGACAAAAAAATCAAAACAAATGTGAACAGGAAAAAGCTTAATATCACAAAAATCTAAACGATCTATCTGTAAAGTAAGTACTAATTAGTGTAAACTATAAGGCCAATGCATACATTGGATAGGGGCTGCTCTTGACTGCCTTTTGTCCATACTTCCTCCATCTGTAGCCATCTTCAAGGTGATTGTACAACTCTCATATTTGCCGAGCTGGTTTGGTTAACCTAGACTCAGCAGAATCGAGGCGGGTAAGGAGAATAGCCGCTCACAAGCGACCGGGACTAGCTAAGGTGAAAGCGGGTCCAAAGGAGATGGAAGGAAGGGCGATGGGGCGAGCAGGCATAGCGTCCGCTTCCCTCGGACGAGTGGGGGGGATCCCCCGCTCGCCAGGCCCTTTGGGCGAGTGGGAAGGACACCACTCGCCCGGCCATGGGTGAGTGGAGCACTCGCCCGGCCTTGGGCGAGTGCGCACTCGCCCGGCCACGAGCGAGTGGAGCACTCGCCCGGCTTGGGGCGAGTGGAGCACTCGCCCGGCCTTAGGCGAGTGGAGCACTCGCCCGGCCTTGGGCGAGTGCGCACTCGCCCGGTCACGGGCGAGTGGAGCACTCGCCCGGCCTTGGGCGAGTGGAGCACTCGCCCGGCCTTGGGCGAATGGCGCACTCGCCCGGCCCCTATCTTTAAGAGGGATTATGGCTAATCGCAATCCGATTTTGGCTATTCGCAGTCCGTTTTTGGGAATGTCTATAAATAGACCCCCATGGGCACCTTTGGAAGGGTTGGTCTCTACCCCCTCCCTCACGCGTGACAAAGCACTACCTCTCCCCTCCCCTCCCCTTGTCGTTGAAGGTGGACGGTGAGGTGATCCTTAGTGCCCTCCAAGGTGCTCAGGCTCAGCATTGGCTTGGGATGGGAAGTTCTGAGTAAGCTTCCGGGTGTGTGGTGGGACCTCCACGCTGCAGCTTCAAGGGTTTGTCTATAGACTTCAGCAATCGTCAAGGGCAAGTCTCTCAGTTCCTAGTGACCGGTCAAGGGTCTTAGCTTGGGTCAAGTAAGAGTTAGTCGCATCCCCCTTTCGAACGCTGAAACCGGGTTACTGGTTTCAACATTATGGTGCGGTGAGCGTGGAAGCGGCTAGTTCAGAAAGCCCCTAGCCGAGCCTCATGGCTGGAAACGACGAGTTGGGGGACACACCTCCTACTTGTGAGTATGTAAAGAAGAGTGACTTCGATGAGTTCAGCAAGAGGATCTTAGAGCTCCTGCAGGTCGCACCTCCCACTCGCGGCGAGTGCTCGACACCACCTGCACCTATGGTCGTCTCACCACCGGTAATGGAAATAGGGCGAACCCGTCAGCAAGGGAGAGAGACAGCCTCAGAGGAAAGTTTGGGCCTCCAAGCGCGAGTGCTTTTCAACAACTCGCCCGGAACCAACTGCCCCAGCGGGGAGATGATGGGTACGCCACCGTCCAACCAAGGGGGATGGAGGAGCCCTTTCTGCGAGCTGATTGTGTCAGCCCCTGTTCCAGATGGTTTCCGCGAGCCTGCCATGTCCTATTATGAAGGGAACAGTGATCCTCTCCAACATCTTCAGTGGTTCGAAGACATGTCCTCGTGATGGGAAATTTCAAAGCACTAAAATTACGAAACGATATAATAAACAGTCTATGAGTGAAGTTGATTTAGTGCAACAAAATTCCAAGTAATAAAAAAAACCGCAAGTGCACGGTGTACGATTGTAGTACCTATGCAAATACGAGTCGATCCACAGAGAAGATCTAAATTCTACTTTAATCCAGGCGAATTATAAATAAAAGGTTGGATTGATTTGTATAAAAATGAGATCTTACTTTGAGGAAAATAATATTTGATAAATATGTCTCGGGTGCAATTTTATTAAAATATTTAATATATGTGATAGGGTTTCCTTGAAGGCGCTAACCGCACCCCATTCATGGGTGTGCGGTTATCCAAAGAAACCCCACTAGCCCCGTAACCACCCAACATGTGGGTGCAAATAGTAAAATCCTTCAACATGGGGGTGCAAATAGTAAAATTCTGCATCATGGGGTGCAAATAGTAAAATCCTCCAACATTGGGGTGCAAATAGTAAATTCCTCCATCATGGAGTGCAAATAGTAAAATCTTCCAACATAGGGGTGCAAATAGTAAAATCTCACATCAGGGGGTGCAAATAGTAAAACCCCCCATCATGGAGTGCAAATAGTAAAATCCTCCAACATGTGGGTGCAAATAGTAAAATCCCACAACATGGGGGTGCAAATAGTAAAATCCCCCATTATGGGGTGCAAATAGTAAAATCCTTCTTGCACGCTAGGGCAGTTGGTTAAGGGCGCGCCCACAAGCGGAGTGCGCGGAGTGCTTCTTCCTTGCGCGCTCACAAGCGCGCCTCCTCCTGCGCGCTCACAAGCACGCGTCCTCCTTGAGCGCTCACAAGCGCGCCTCCTCCTTGCGCGCTCACAAGCGCGCCTCCGTGCGCTCCGCTCTCAAGACCGCTCCAAGCGCGCCTCCGTGCGCTCCGCTCTCAAGACCGCTCCAAGCGTGCCTCCGTGCGCTCCGCTCTCAAGACCGCTCCAAGTGCGCCTCCGTGCGCTCCGCTCTCAAGACCGCTCCAAGCGTGCCTCCGTGCGCTCCGCTCTCAAGACCGCTCCAAGGGCGCCTCTGTGCGCTTCGCTCTCTAGACCGCTCCAAGCGCGCCTCCGTGCGCTCAGCTTTCAAGACCGCTCCAAGCGCGCCACCGTGCGTTCCGCTCTCAAGACCACTCTAAGCGCGCCTCCGTGCGTTCCGCTCTCAAGACCGCTCCAAGCGCGCCTCCGTGCGCTCCGCTCTCAAGACCGCTCCAAGCGCGCCTCCGCGCGCTCCGCTCTCAAGACCGCTCTAAGCGCGCCTCCGTGTGCTCCGCTCTGAAGACTGCTCCAAGAGCGCCTCTGCGCGACCCGCTCTCAAGACCGTCCAAGCATAACCCCGCGTACTCAGCAACAAGCACTCCGCGCACTCAAGAACAAAAGCTCCAGCCTCCAGCAAGAACAACACTCCAAACTCCTCTCGCGCAGCAGGAGACAACCGACAGAGACAAAGACGCACAGAGCACATCGATCCAACCTTCAAGCTGCAGTCAAAACCTCTAGAGAGCTTAGAGCGCAGCATCCCCCTCTGCATCAGACAAAAGTCTTAGCTCCAGGAGCGGTGGCTTGTCACCCTCCGAGTATCTCTCTCTCAACAATTGTAACGAGAGGCGGCATGTCTCCCTCGAGTTCTTTAAAGTAGCTTTGTACAACAACCAACAAATAGTGGAGGTTTCGGCCGGCACAGACCCGGCCGCGTGGTTTTTCACCCAGTTGACGGGTTTTCCACGTTAAAAAAATTGTCTTGTTAGCTTTCTCTTTTTCTGTGATTGTTTGCGCGCTCAAACGCTCCCGGGCTGAGACGGTTCGATTCGCCCGGTCTGAAAGAACGTTGAGCGACCCGCAACAGTTTGGCGCCGTCTGTGGGAATCGAGTTCCCCCAAAGCTTGAAGAAGACTCTGAAGACAGTATCTGTTGCACAACAGTACTCATGACTAGAGATCATGGCAGGAAAAGCCATCAGCACAAGTGAAGAATCAATCCCCGGGGGGCATGCTGCTTTGGCTCCCCTCCACTCTCTTATCAGCAAACCCGAAGGAGAGCTCTCCAGTACGAATGCCCAAGACCTTGTGGCCCGTCCTGACAGAAGTCCAGAAACTCAATATCACCGCAACCGCCCTGAAGTGACAGTCCATGAGCCTGCAGATGGGAGGCTCACACGTGAAGAAGTCTGTCACATAATTTTTGAAGAGCACGCACGAGCAACGCAGCGTGCCGCTTTGGCCCCTCGCCCTCTCCATTGTCGCTCACCATTTTTACCTGAGGTTCTGGCACATCCAATCCCCCTTGGCTTCAAGCTCCCAAAGATTGAGACATACGACGGAGCGAGCGACCCATCGGAGCACGTCAGGCACTTCGCGATCATGATGCAACTCTGTAATGCCACAGATTCACTGCTGTGTCAGGCATTCCCGACAACTTTGAAAGGACAGGCTCGCACCTAGTTCCTATCCTTGGGGGAGGGAGAAATCAGGGATTTCGCAGAGGTGACTCAACAATTCACAGACCAGTTCATCGCTAGTCGCCGGATAGTTAAAGATCCTTCCCACCTGTCCGGGATCTGTCAAAGCGAAGGGGAAACCCTTAAAGATTTCTTCCGTCGTTTCACCGCTGAGTCACGACAAATTCCTGGAGCAAAACCAGAGCTCCTGCGAGGGTTTTTACTTGCAGGGCTCCGCCCTGGTGGCTTCCACTCTGCATTAATACGGGAGACTGTACCCAGCTACCCCGATCTCGTTCAACGGATCGACGCCCAGATCACTACCGACGAAGCAATCGAAGCACATAAACAACAGTTTGACAGAGGCATGAAAAGGCAAAGGGAACAAGAGGCTTCATCAGCCTTCGGGAGGAGCAATGAACGTCACGTCAACCCACAACCTCGGCAGCGCCAGAGAAACACGCCCCTCAATACCTCCAGAACAAACATACTTTACGCAATCCAAGATAAGGTGGCGCTTCATAGGCCTAAGTCGATCGCTCCAAACAAAGGAGACCAATCACAATACTGTGAGTTCCACCGCAGACGCGGGCATGACACAGAAGATTGCACAAAGCTAAAGAAGGAAATTGAACGTCTTATTCGACAAGGACTTCTGAAAAGATTCTCGTGAAGCAAAACCTTAAATCGGTTGACGACAGGGCAAGCGAGAGATCGTCCGCCCGCTTTCCTGGAAAGACTGGGGGGCAACCCCTACAAGTAATCGCACCAGGAGAAAGCTCCATCCCTGTTCACCAAGTTGTACTTGCACCTCCTCTCCTTCATGCCGGCTTTATCAGCATTCAATAAAGACGTGTGATTTAACTTCTACACGTGGTTCCTGTGAATTACTTTCTGATTTCATTAACTTCATATGTTTCAGATAACATAGTTTCAATAGGTAATGTCGCCAGACCTCCGCCTGCCATCGTCCGGTTCCTACCCCCCTTGACGATCGGTCCCTGCCAAGTTACAATAGGTAAGGTCGCCAGACCTCCGCCTGCCATCGTCAGGGGCCTGCCCCCTTGACGATCGGTCCCTGCCAAGTTTCAATAGGTAAGGTCGCCAGACCTCCGCCTGCCATCTTCAAGGGCCTGCCCCCTTTGATGACCGGTCCCCGCCAAGTTACAATAGGTAAGGTCGCCAGACCTCTGCCTACCATCGTCAGGGGCCTGCCCCCTTGACGATCGGTCCCCGCCAAGTTATAATAGGTAAGGTCGCCAGACATCCGCCTGCCATCGTCAGGGGCCTGGCCCCCTTGACGATCGGTCCCTGCCAAGTTTCAATAGGTAAGGTCGCCAGACCTCTGCCTTCCATTGTCAGGGGCCTGCCCCCCTTGACGATCGGTCCCCGCCAAGTTACAATAGGTAAGTTCGCCAGACCTCCGCCTGCCATCGTCAGGGGCCTGCCCCCCTTGACGATCGGTCCCTGCCAAGTTTCAATAGGTAAGGTCGCCAGACCTCCGCCTGCCATCTTCAAGGGCCTGCCCCCCTTGACGACTGGTACCCGCCAAGTTACAATAGGTAAGGTCGCCAGACCTCCGCCTGCCATCGTCAAGGGCCTGCCCCCCTTGACGATCGGTCCCCGCCAAGTTACAATAGGTAAGGTCACCAGACTTCCCCTGCCATCGTCAGGGGCCTGCCCCCCTTGACGATCGGTCCCTGCCAAGTTACAATAGGTAAGGTCGCCAGACCTCCGCCTGCCATCGTCAGGGGCCTGCCCCCCTTGATGATTGGCCAAGCAAAGTTACAATGGGTCTGCCCTTCTACCCGCAGTAGGTTGCAGCGTCGCCATGGCCTGCCCCCTCGCGCTCACAAACGGTTCGAAGCACCTCCTTCCATACCACGTTGCTGACTCCACCACAATCGCAACAACTATTTCGCACAAAAAGTCCCCGCACCTCTCTCGCCCCGGCTCTGAACTTCGGGGACTTGGGGGGCAAATGATAGGGTTTCCTTGAAGGCGCTAACCGCACCCCATTCATGGGTGTGCGGTTATCCAAAGAAACCCCACTAGCCCCGTAACCACCCAACATGTGAGTGCAAATAGTAAAATCCTTCAACATGAGGGTGCAAATAGTAAAATTCTACATCATGGGGTGCAAATAGTAAAATCCTCTAACATGAGGGTGCAAATAGTAAATTCCTCCATCATGGAGTGCAAATAGTAAAATACTCCAACATGTGGGTGCAAATAGTAAAATCTCACATCATGGGGTGCAAATAGTAACCCCCCCCCCCCATCATGGAGTGCAAATAGTAAAATCCTCCAACATGTGCGTGCAAATAGTAAAATCCCACATCATGGGGGTGCAAATAGTAAAATCCCCCATTATGGGGTGCAAATAGTAAAATCCTTCAACATGTGGGTGTAAATAGTAAAATCCTCTAACATGAGGGTGCAAATAGTAAAATCCTTCAATACGGTCTGCGTATAGCAAATAATATGGTTATGGTGTGCGCATAACCATATCCGTCATATGAATACATATCACCGCAAAACTATACAAACTGGTGTGCGCGTAGCTATATTCATGATAAGTGTGCGTATAACACATAAATTGGTTATGGTGTGCGGGTAGCCGCATAACCACCATAACTACCCTAACCACCCATTTAATTACGAAAGTGCCGCCCTCAAAAACTATAAATAGAACCCCAAGGCTTCTCTTTTTTGGGGATCTTCTCCTCCTCCATCTCTCCCCCCTTTTGAGACTTTCTCTCTCTCCAGCCGGGAAAATCCTCCTATGGATTTTCTCTCTCCTCCTTCTTCCTTGTGCGCTCACAAGCGCGCCTCCTCCTTGCGCGCTCACAAGCACGCGTCCTCCTTGAGCGCTCACAAGCGCGCCTCCTCCTTGCGTGCTCACAAGCGCGCCTCCATGCGCTCCGCTCTCAAGACCGCTCCAAGCGCGCCTCCGTGCGCTCCGCTCTCAAGACCGCTCCAAGCGCGCCTTCGTGCGCTCCGCTCTCAAGACCGCTCCAAGTGCGCCTCCGTGCGCTCCGCTCTCAAGACCGCTCCAAGCGTGCCTCCGTGCGCTCCGCTCTCAAGACCGCTCCAAGGGCGCCTCCGTGCGCTCCGCTCTCAACACCGCTCCAAGCGCGCCTCCGTGCGCTCAGCTTTCAAGACTGCTCCAAGCGCGCCACCGTGCGTTCCTCTCTCAAGACCACTCCAAGCGCGCCTCCGTGCGTTCCGCTCTCAAGACCGCTCCAAGCGCGCCTCCGTGCGCTCCGCTCTCAAGACCGCTCCAAGCGCGCCTCCGCGCGCTCCGCTCTCAAGACCGCTCTAAGCGCGCCTCCGTGCGCTCCGCTCTGAAGACTGCTCCAAGAGCGCCTCTGTGCGCCCCGCTCTCAAGACCGTCCAAGCATAACCCCGCGTACTCAGCAACAAGCACTCCGCGCACTCAAGAACAAAAGCTCCAGCCTCCAGCAAGAACATCACTCCAAACTCCTCTCGCGCAGCAGGAGACAACCGACAGAGACAAAGACGCACAGAGCACATCGATTCAACCTTCAAGCTGCAGTCAAAACCTCTAGAGAGCTTAGAGCGCAGCATCCCCCTCTGCATCAGACAAAAGTCTTAGCTCCAGGTGCGGTGGCTTGTCACCCTCCGAGTATCTCTCTCTCAACAATTGTAACGAGAGGCGGCATGTCGCCCTCGAGTTCTTTAAAGTAGTTTTGTACAACAACCAACAAATAGTGGAGGTTTCGGCCGGCACAGACCCGACCGTGTGGTTTTTCACCCAGTTGACGGGTTTTTCACGTTAAAAAAATTGTCTTGTTAGCTTTCTCTTTTTCTTTGATTGTTTGCGCGCTCAAACGCTCTCGGGCTAAGACGGTCCAATCTAGTCCGATCTACTGGAGCCTTGAGTGGACCGCAACAATATGATTTAATGAATAAGACCTCATCGTGATATAATAATGATATATAGAAGTTGGGGTGCGCATACAGATCTTGTTATTTTATAATTCACAAAAATATTTTTATATTAATCGCTTTCCACATATTATATCAAAATTTCTTAAGCATGTGATATATGCGAGCGAACTAAGACAAAAACTTAAGTGATAACACATAATTTAGAGCTTCAAGAACGAGTCCAAAAGTTTGCTTAAATCACTAAGAATATTTTGTATGCACTCACGCTATATAACAACTAACTTTCGTAGTAATGCAATATGCGCATTAGGCTACACAAAATATCAAAGCTTCTCTTTACAATTTTCGGATATAAATATGGTTGAGCGATGAAGAATTATAACAATCATATAATTAAATGAATAAATACGTTGCACCCGAAACAAAAATAAACTACTCATGCATGATTTGTTTTACAAATATTATGTGAGAGATCATCGTGAAAGAACAAAGAAGAAAACTAGGAATTTTATTGATTCAAAAATAAATACTTACAAACTTGCGCGAAGCGCATACATAAGTTTCCTCCTCTTAGACAATGTCTCTCATAAACTCATAAAAACTATGCTAGTAGAATATATTTTCAGCTCCCAAAAAGTTCTCCTTTTCACTAAGGAACATCGATTTATAGAAAAATTTTGGAATTCAACTCAAAATTTTGAGCGGGAAAATATGTCACTCCAAAATCCCAAAAAGAATAATATTAATTAGGCTCCCATGAGGGGCGCTAAAATGATTTCAGCATTCATGTGGAAGCTGATTTGATTTTGGCGTTACACATGGGTGTTGACAAAGTCAACACCCAAGGCTGGTTAACATTTGGTGTTGAAATGAATTCAGCATGGGGACCGCTGAATTCATTTCAGCCCCCTTTGGTGTTGACTCCAGTCAACACTCAACACCCAAGTTGGGTGATATTTTAGGCTAGGTCCATTGTGGGCGTGTGCGGTCTTCCGCGCTTCGACTATTTTTTTTCTTTTCCATTCGAAATCTCTATTGTGCGTTGACCTCGTTAGAATTTATTTTATCGCCTGCAATTACACAAACAAAAATACCGTGAAAAGTATCATTTTAAATATAACAAAAGAAACTAAAAATAAATATATAAACTGCGCGTACCAATAAACAAAAATATCGTGAAAAACATAATTTTTAAATAAAATCTAACATAAAATACTATAAAATAAATGCGTTTTGGTGATTTTATCACCTCGATCAGGCAGATGTCGGATGCCTTCAAGTGCAGGCACTTCGCTGTCACGTTTCAGGGAAAGGCGAGGGACTGGTTCCACCGGCTTCCGGTGGGTACCATCTACAGCTTCGAGGACCTGCGCCGAAGTTTCCTGTTAAGGTTCTCTACCTCGAAGAAAAGGAGGAAGGGGGTGGAGGCCTTGTTCGCGATCCGACAAAAGTCAGGGGAGACGCTGGCTAGCTACATGGATAGATTCCAGGGGGAGGTCCTTGTCATCGAGGTACCCGGGCACACCCTGCAGCTAGCCTTCACCCTTGGGCTACAGCAGGGGATGTTCAGGATGAGCCTGACTCGGGACCCTCCCTTGTCTTTCGAGGAGTTGATGGAGCGAGCTGGCCGTGAAATTGAGTGTGAGGCCAGCAACCAGGATTTCGTGGCAAGGTTCACCCAGGTAGCAGAGGACGAGAGGAAGGAGCATGGAGGAAGAAGAAAGGACGAGATGAAGAGTCAGGGACACCAGGGACCTCCCGTTGGACAGGAGCAAGGCTGGAGGTCACATCCGTCAGCCGCCCGACCAGCTTGGAGGTCACAGGCAGGGCCCCCTCAAGGCCAAGGAAGGGGCCACTTCTAAAGGGGAGGAGGTTTTCAGGGGGGTCAGGGGCGGTTTAACCCGGCGGGGTGGCAGCAGAACTCGGAACCATTACAAGTCCAGCCTCTGCAGGCCATGGCCATCGGCCGGAAGAAGGGGGGAAAGAAGAAGGGTCGTTGGGAGAAGCAAGAGAATGAGCTGGCGCTGTTATATTGTGACTTCCACCAGCAGGAAGGTCACGCAACCGCGGCTTTCCCGGAGTTCCTGGAGAAGAGAGGGGAATGGAGAGCCCCAGTGGGGGGGGGGGACAACTTTGTCTGGAAGGACCGCAAGCAAGAGAGAAGGGGAAGGGCAAGGAGGAAGATGACCCGTGCGAGGAGAGGATCGACATAGGAGCCCTGGGAGGGATCGGGGTCATCCATGGAGGAGCAGGAAAAGAGGCCACCCGGAAGGGGAGCCTCCATGCCATATACTGTCGGAGCATCGCTTCGACCTCCCGGTCCCCACCTTCGGGTGAGAAGATCACCTTCTCGGCCCAAGATATGTCGGCCCACGAGGATCCTTTCTGCGACGCACTCGTCATCAAGGCGGTGATCGAGAACTTCACGGTCTCCCGGATCCTAGTCGACAACGGGAGCTCGGTGAACGTGGTATTCAAGAAGGCCTTCGAGGGGATGAAGGTCGAGGCAAGGCGAGTGCTGGCATCAGATGGGACACTCTTCGGATTCTCCGGGGAAAGGAAGGAGGTGGAGGGAGGAGTCGAACTCCTCATCACCCTGGGTGAACTTCAAAGAACTGCCGGTTCGTCATCGTGGACGCACCAAGTAGTTACAACGCCATCTTCGGGCGTCCCCTCATCAGCGCGTACAAATGCGTGCCGTCCTCCTACCACCAGTGTCTGAAGTACAACTCCGGGGAGGTCCAGGTAAGGGTCAGGGGAGATCCCCGGGAGGCGCGTCAATGCTACGTCACCGCGGTCAACATGATCAGATGGATGAAGGAAGCAGAAGAAATGGAAGAAGCAATGGAAAAGATGGCCAAGGAGCATGCGGCCGAATGAGCCCAGGAAGGGCGAGATGTAGTGAGGTGCCCAGGAAGGGCAAGATGTAGTGAGGTGCCCAAGAGGGGCGAGATGTAGTGAAGTGCCCAGGAAGGGCGAGGTGTAATGAAGTGCCCGAGAGGGGCCTGATGTAATGAAGTTGTAACGGATGAGCTACGAATGAAAAAATTTCTGGGGTAACATCCCGACTCAAGATCCCTGAGTAGAAACCTCCCGCCGGGCTCGGTCATGCCGGCAGATGAGGGCTCATCAGGTCGACTCGCTGATTCACCAATTGGTTTAGGAGGGCGCTGAGTCCCTATGTCTCCAGGCAAGCTGAGCCCCTAGGACGCGGGTGGATACCTCCGCCTCCCATTAGATTGGGAGGACGGTGAGTTCCCCTGTCTCCAGGTAAGCAAAGCACCTAGGACGCGGATGGGTACTCCCGCCTCCAACTGATTTAGGAGGACGGCGAGTTTCCATGTCTCCAGGTAAGCAAAGCACCTAGGACGCGGGTGGATACCTCTGCCTCCCATTAGATTGGGAGGACGGTGAGTTCCCCTGTCTCCAGGTAAGCAAAGCACCTAGGACGCGGATGGGTACTCCCGCCTCCAACTGATTTAGGAGGACGGTGAGTTCCCCTGTCTCCAGGTAAGCAAAGCACCTAGGACGCGGGTGGATACCTCCGCCTCCCATTATATTGGGAGGATGGTGAGTTCCCCTGTCTCCAGGTAAGCAAAGCACCTAGGATGCGGATGGGTACTCCCGCCTCCAACTGATTTAGGAGGGCGTTGAGTTCTTCTGTCTCCAGGCAAGCCGAGCCCCTAGGACGCGGGTGGATACCTCCGCCTCCCATTAGATTGGGAGGACGGTGAGTTCCCATGTCTCCAGGTAAGCAAAGCACCTAGGATGCGGATGGGTACTCCCGCCTCCAACTGATTTAGGAGGGCGCTGAGTTCCTCTGTCTCCAGGCAAGCTGAGCCCCTAGGACGCGGGTGGATGTCTTCGCCTCCCATTAGATTGGGACGACGGTGAGTTCCCCTGTCTCCAGGTAAGCAAAGCACCTAGGACGCGGATGGATACTCCCGCCTCCAACTGATTTAGGAAGGCATTGGTTCCCCCTGTCTCCAGGTAAGCGAAGCACCTAGGACGCGGAGGGGTGTTATGCCTCAAATATTGAAGGTCCTTAACTAGAGATCATTCGCCGAGCTCGGTCATGCCGGCAGGTAGTGAGGCTGGCCGGATCGACTGGCCACTCGGTGGTCGGTTCAACAAGACATTTAATCCCCAAGCAGTGAGGAGAAGGAAGAACAAGTAAGAGATTCATTAGAACAGTAGCTGGTTCGACAGCGACATATATTACATAAACTGTTGCTTCACCCTTACTGATATACGCAGGATGAAGAAAAGAGCACATGCAAGAGATACATGATTCCTATAAGAAGCAGCAAAGAAGAAGGGGCCCCTGACAACCATGACATTCAGGGGGAATAACCACCGCTGCAAGGAGATGAGTCAGGACGCCCGGGAGAGGGGAAGAACTCGTGCAGGATGTCATCGGTAGAGACCCCCCTCCAGGTATCTCGGAGAGCATCCGCCTCGTGAAGGCAACTCACCAAGGCCTGAGCTGTTGACGTCACGATCTTCCTCCGAGCGCGCTCGGCTTCAGCCGGGCGAGGCGGGACGGACGTCGATGCTTTCGAAGGTCCGCCTCTTTCCCTCCCTTTCTCTTTTAACTGTCCTTGGGCATCAGCTAGCTGAGCCCTCAGGTCATGCACCTCCTTGTCCGACTCCTCGCACCGTCTCCTAAGCGAGTCGGCGGCGCCGGGTCCCTGCAAGTAGGCAAAACAGAATGATTGGAGCATGTATTGGTGAAGGGGTTAGGAAAGGAAAAGCCATCAACATAACCACAAACCAAGCCTCCAGACGACTCCTCTAGGAGTCTCTCAGCAATGCCCAAGCATGTCGCGAGGTCGGCAGCCTTCTCTTCCGCCGCCAGCTTCGACGCATCGGCTAGCCTACACCTGTTCGAGAGACTAAGACCTCGACGGGCGGCCATGTGAGAGAGCTCGGTTGCGCGAAGCAGGGCCTGAGAGCTTGCGCACGCGAGATCGCGCATGGACCTCTCCTTGTAGGAGGCGGCATCCTGCCGGCCGTAGATGACGAAGGAGAAGTTGTATGCGACGTCATCGATGACATCCCCCTCGGCCCACGAAGGGAGCTGAGAGGTGAGCGAGATTCGGTTCACCGTTTCATCCCAGAAAACGATGGGGTCATCGAAGGGGTCCACAACTTTCTCCCCCATCCCGAAGTTGGGATGATTCGCCAGCGCGTGGGGATCGCTCGGTTCTCCTCTCTCCCTAGGCGGTACCCCGGAACCCCTCCGGCAGATGACTTTCCCCCGTCGCATCCTCGGACCCTTCGGGGGGGAAGAAGGTGCCCCCTCCTCTGACGCCGGACCTTTGTCCCTCCTTTGCCTCGGCTCGGGAACCTTCGGGCCCGAAACACGAGCAGTCGCGTCCTCCTCAATGAACCAGCGGGCGAGGGAGGAGCCTCCCCCCGCGAAGAGAGGGTATTGCGGGAGGGACCGTTCACCTGCACAAGTTAAGAGGAGGTGATCAACGTTAGGTGGAGGTAAAAAGAAGAGAAAGAACGTTAATGAGATCCGAATACCTCGTCTCCACGTAGACGAGGCGATCGATGTTCCTCCGGAGGTGCTCAACCTCAAAGCTCACACCCTCGAGGCGGCTATGTAGCTCAGCGGCCTCTCCATGTAGCGGAGGGGCTCAGCATACCTTCTCGGATCTCTGGATGGGAGAGAAGGGAATGTCGCCCAGGTCACCCCGAACGAACACGAAGGAGTGGTTCCAATGGCGGACCTTGTTGGAGGTCTCACTAACCTTCACATGGGAGCCGGTCAAGAAACAAACTCCACCAGGAGTCGCTCGGAAGACAAATACCTTGCGGAATACGCTCAGGTCGAACTCGACCCTTTCTTCCCGCAAGTAGCAGGCGTAGGCCGTCAACACCGAGATCACATTCGAGTTAACCTGAGCTGGGACTACGCCAATGTAGTTAAAAAATTCCTTCACCTCGGTCCACAAGGGGAGCCGTAGCCCGGCCTCAACGTGAGGAAGGGGGAATGCGAGCCAATCCTCGTAGAAGGAATTAATGGTCTCGCCCGACGATGGACGTCGGGACGACCACCCCGCAGGAAGATAAGAGCTCTTAAAGGCTAGAAAATCCTCCTTGGACACCCTCCCCTCGGGGAAGGAGTGTCCTGAAAAGTTGGTCGCGCTCTGTTCTCGACCATTCCTCACAACAGGGGGACGGTTAGGGGCCATGTCACAGGATCGTTAGGAAGAGGAGGAGTAGGCTTCGGAGAGAAGGCAAGACAAGAAAGAAGGTGAGTGTGAGGACATGGAAGGAGGAAGGGGAGGTGTATTTATAGGGGGAGGGGTGCAAAAGAAAAGTGAGTGGACCATGCGGTCCACTCGCCCAGGGCAAGGGAAGGAGTGGACCACGAGGTCCACTCATCCCGGGCAAGTGGACCGCAAGGTCCACTCGCCCCGTGCACAGGAAAGCGGACCTCGAGGTCCACTCTCCCGAGGCATGGGAGTGGACCTCATCGTCCACTCGCCCGACAGAGATGGGCGGACCTTGTGATCCGCTCGTCTAGCATGGGGATGAGGATCGAGAGGTCCACTCACCCGTACCACCCCCTAACACCGCCCAACCACTTCGTCCCGAGATCATCCATTCATTGCCTCTGGTTCCCATCCGCTGGTCGGTGGCCGCAGCGTTGTGTTGCTTACCTTGACATATTGGTTAGTGAGAGAGCAACGATGTAAGCAAAACATGAATCAACAAAAACCGAAGCGTTTGATCGCAAGACGGGTTGAACCACCATACGAGGCCAACCCCTATTATTACATAGCAAACGAAAGGTCATAAATAAAAGCCGCTCAGCGTGGCATCCACTTCCAGAAACCTTGTTCCTCGGTGCTCGACAACACCCCTGCATAGACCCGATGCATTCTTTCGTTGCAGCGATCTCCTCACCAGTGGTGCGGTAGCTAGCTTCAAGGCGGCGCAGGTGGTTAGCAAGTGGCGCAGCTATGCCTCCGGACGCGAGCCGGACTTCCCCCCTCAGCTGAATAAGCTCACTCTCCAGTCTCTCTGACCGCCGCTCCAGCGCACAGACGCGGGCAAGAGGCTCGGGTCTAGCGGACCACCTTCCGTCACCCAGCTCGAGAAGATTGGCCTCTTGTCTCCGCACTGTCTCAGCCAAGAGATTCAGGCGTTCGAGAAGGTTGGACTGGTCCTCGGCAGGTTCCTCCACCAGGGTGGGGGATCGGATCGGTGGGGAAACCCCCCCTACGGCTCGATTGCCCCGTTGAAGTTTTCCTCCCTCCTGCAAGAGAAATCGGGTTAGACTCTCAAACATGTCAGTTTATCTGAGGACCTTGAAGTAGCGTTACCTTGCGAATCCTCGAGCCCTCCACCTTTCAAGGAAGGATCGTCGTGGGCGATCGAGAAGGCGACGGGTTCCGGACCAAGGGTGGCAGGGCTCACCCGGGCAACCGCACCCGTCATCTCCATCATGTCCCGGACCCCTTCGCCTCCGTCCGAAAGAAGCTGTGAGAAGTTAAGAAATGCGTCTCAATCGTCACGCAATCACCGCAAACGAGAGGCAGAAAGGGGGGAGAATCACTACCGCATCTAGCTCCAGCCTCGAACGAACTCGGTCATCCCATGGGAGGATGATGATGTCGCCTCCTTCACTGGGTTGGGACGATATTTCTTCCGCGGTGATCGCACCACTGACCAAGTGGGGGAAGGCGGAGGTCCACGAACCAAAGCTCTAAGCTCCGACAGGTCGGTTTGACCCTTCCCAGAAAGAGCCTTGGAGCGAGCCCTGAAATCTCGGGGTGGATCCATCCTGGTCGATTGGGGAAGTGGTGGAAGCCCTCAGGAATGGTGCTCTCCTCACCTCCCCTTCGGGGTTTTTATAGCCATCGAGCGGGACCCTCCAAAGATTCTCCCAAAAACTCTACTTACTCGTCAAATAGGTGGGTTGGACATTCTTTTCGAGCTTGATACAAGCTCGAAAAGAGCGGGGATTGTGTACAACCCTCATATTTGCCGAGCTGGTTTGGTTAACCTAGACTCGGCAGAATCGAGGCGGGTAAGTAGAATAGCCGCTCACAAGTGACCGGGACTAGCTAAGGTGAAAGCGGGTCCAAAGAAGATGGAAGAAAGGGCGATGGGGCGAGCAGGAATAGCGTCTGCTTCCCTCGGACGAGTGGGGGGGATCCCCCGCTCGCCAGGCCCTTTGGGAGAGTGGGAAGGACACCACTCGCCCGGCCATGGGCGAGTGGAGCACTCGCCCGGCCTGGGGCGAGTGGAGCACTCGCCCGGCCTTGGGCGAGTGCTCACTCGCCCGGCCTTGGGCGAGTGGAGCACTCGCCCGGCCTTGGGCGAGTGAGCACTCACCCGGCCACGGGCGAGTGGAGCACTCGCCCGGCCTTGGACGAGTGGAGCACTCGCCCGGCCTTGGGCGAGTGAAGCACTCGCCCGGCCTTGGGCGAATGGCGCACTCGCCTGGCCCCAATCTTTAAGAGGGATTCTGGCCATTCACAGTCCGATTTCGGCTATTCGCAGTCCGTTTTTGCGAAAGTCTATAAATAGACCCCCATGGGCACCTTTCTAAGGGTTGGTCTCTACCCCCTCCCTCACGCGTGAGCAAGCACTACCCCCCTCCCCTTGTCGTTGAAGGTGGACGGTGAGGTGATCCTTAATGCCCTCCAAGGTGCCCAGGCTTAGCATTGGCTTGGGAGGGGAAGTTCTGAGTAAGCTTCTGGGTGTGTGGTGGGACCTCCACGCTGCAGCTTCAAGGGTTTGTCTATAGACTTCAGCAATCATCAAGGGCAAGTCTCTCAGTTCCTAGTGACCGGTCAAGGGTCTTAGCTTGGGTCAAGTAAGAGTTAACCGCATCCCCCTTTCAAACGCTGAAACCGGGTTACTGGTTTCAACAGTGATCTACTTTACTCTCGCAATCAGTAAATGCAGAAAACAGAAAACGCAGAATGGTACCGCGAAGAGAGGAGGAAAAAGGGCGAAAAAGCCTACGGGAGATTTGCTAGGGAGGAGGAGACGGGAGGAGGTGACGGATCACGAAAACTTTTTCCTCTTTGATGGCTGGAGGAGGTGGGATGTCCAAAAAGAATAAATTGTCTAGAAAATGAGAAAAGACCAAAAAGCCACACAAAATAATATAAAAATCTGATATTGGGGGTATTTTAGACCAAAAAATATTATAATTGTACAACCCCGGTATTCGCCAAGATGTGAGCGGAGGCAAAGTGATAGCAGGTGAAAAGATAGAGATGGATGACGAGCCAGAGTCTCAAAGGCCGCCCACAGGAGGGTGGGCGAGCCGGACTCTCGTAGGGAGGCGGGCGAGCCGGGCCCTCGCCGTCCGCTCGCCAGAAGGTGGGCGGGCCGGGGTTCTCGCGGGCCGCTCGCAGGAAGTTAGGCGAGCCAGGTTCCCGTGGGTCGCGAGAGGATCAGCCCTAGTGGGTGGCTCGCCCAGCAGGGGTCCAGGGGTGTTTTTACCTGAAAACCCCTGGTGGTCTGCAGTTAGCTTCTCCAAACAGCGGAGTTTGGCTGTTGGTAGACCATTTTGGGCTGCGTATAGTAAAAGTATAAGGCGGAATCCCGCTATTAGCAGACCAGACAGGAAAAACTATAAATAGACCTTGAAGGACACCTTTGGAGAGGAGTCTCAATCTCAGTACTGTTATTATTTGGTTCGGATTGCCATCAATATTACATATATTTTTTAAGATTATATATATATATATATATAAAGATATAATATATATTATATCTTGTCCTTGCCCACGTGAACAGCCACTCTCCATTTAACCGTGAATAGCAGTCCGTTTTTGTGTGTGGTCTTTGCTGGAACCGCCAGGAAGAAACGAGGAGGCGCATGGATTTTGGGGTAACGACTGTACATCTTTGGAGGAATTAGCCGCCTGTAGCTTTTCCAGAGAAAAATCGCCTGGGAGGAAGAAGCCTACCGCCAACCTACTCTCTCTCTCTCTCTCCCGTTTCTCTCTCTCTCTCTCTCTCTCTCATGCGACGGGGAGGCCGTTGCTGGCCTTGGTGTTTCGCCGTTGGAGAGGGTGGTGTCGCCGGTCTTGGAGGTGAGCCTCCGGCGTTGGAGAGGGAGTCGTCGTCGGGCTTGGCGGAGATCGCCGTGGACGTTGAAGGCTTGCATGTGCGCAGTTAGTCTTGATGGCGTTTTGATCTCGGTGGTGGCGTTTGTCTCCGGTGGCGATGTTGGTCTCCGGTGGTGGTTGCGGTTGAACGTCGGACTTCGACGTTGAAGGTTCTGGTGAACCTTGAGCGTCCGCTAAGCGGATTGCAGTCCAGATCTTCTACTCGCCCGTGGATCGTGTGCGTCCGGTGCATCTGCGGTGTTCCATCGGACGTTCTATTCTTCTCTTGTTATTTCCTTGTAATTGCTTATATATATTGTTTAATTTAATATATATTTGTAATTGTGCGCCGGCGGGTTTTTGCCGGATGCAGTTTTTGCATATATTGTGTTCTTGTTTCCCTGCAATTTTTATAGCGGTGCCCTGCGGTTTGCACCTGATTTCCCAACAAGTGGTATCAGAGCTAGGTTCGATAGACAACCATGATTGGACGTTCTAGGAAGGGTTTGACTGCGGTGGTGAACGACTAGGTCCTCTTCCTACTCTCTCAGATTCGACCTTTGAACAAATCAGGTCCTCTAGTTTGCTGAGGGAAGCTATGACAGAGAAGAATTCAGTGTTGGCAAGGTATTCAGTGGAGAAGTTTGACGGCAACGGGAATTTCCGCCTATGGCAGATTCGGGTCAAGGATATGCTGGTTGAGCAGGGGTTGATCCAAGTGCTGGGGGGGCGTGATTCTTTGCCCGATCCGGTGAAGGATTCTGAGTGGACTGAGATGGATGAGCACGCAACTAGCGCTATTCGGATGTGCGTTGATGACAAGGTGTTGTTCAACATCGGTATTGAAGAGTCCGCTGTCACGTTGTGGGAGAAGCTTGAGGGACTCTACATGAGCAAGTCGTTGACCGCGAGGCTGTTACTGAAGCAGAGATTGTACGGCCTGAAAATGCAGGAGGGTGGTAACCTGCAAGAACACTTCAATGTGTTCAATGGACTTCTTAACCAACTGCATGTGGTTGGTGTGAGGGTGGAGGAAGAAGACACAACCCTCTTGCTTCTTACCTCGCTCCCAGCATCATACAAGCACATGGTGACTACGCTCCTGTATGGGAAGGATACGGTGGGGCTGGAAGAAGTCACGTCGACGCTGTTATCCAGTCAGGTGTTAGAGTACCCCACTCCTAGGGGTGACCAGATCTTGGTAGCGCATGGACGCGGGAGGAGTTTTGACAGAGGATCGAGCGGTGCACGAGCTCGGTCGACGTCGAAGAAGGCAATGACGTGTTACCACTGCAGACAGGTTGGTCACATTAGGAGAAATTGTCCGCAGCGTGCAGGAAGTTCTGGAACTTCGAAAGATGTCCAAGATGCGGGCTTAGTGACATTGGACCTGGAAATAGATGACAGATTTTATTGCATCACTGAGAGTCAGAGTGACTCTGATAGCTGGATATTGGATTCTGTTGTTTCGCAACACATTTGCTCAGATGCAGGGATGTTCAGTTCACTGGAGGTGACGACTAGGTCGGTCTTTCTTGGTGATGGCTCAGCATGCGAAGTCACGGGGACAGGGACGGTGGACATCAGGACGCATGACAGAGCAGTGCGTAGGCTCGAGCGGGTACATCTGGTACCCAAGCTACGCTGGAATCTGATATCGTTGTGCAGATTGGACTCCGGTGGGTGCAGTTTTGCATCAAGAGGTGGAGTTCTGACGGTGAGGCGAGGGCGCACCGTGCTCATGCGAGCTATGCAGCGCAGTAGTTTGTACTGGTTGGTGGGGACCACGATGTGAGGTGGTGTGCCCATGATTTCTGCGGCCGACGGGGTGGATGGTCGAGGTGGTGCAGGGGATCGCCCTTCTTGTAGTCTGACAAGGCAAGTCAGATTCAGCGATCTGCTGGTTGCGTCGACATTCAGGGGTTGAGCCCGAGCAGGGATGAGTCGACTGGAGCAGGTCGGCTGACGCCTCAGGACTTTGAGGTGGTGCTTCGCGCAGTGTTGTTTCGCACAGTTGGTGCTTCGTGCAGGGAGTGCTTCGTGCAGGTGGTGGCTCCGAATCCCGAACCAAGGTGGTGGATTGTTATTATTTGTTTCGGATTGCCATCAAGATTATATATATATATATATTAAGATTATATATATATATAAAGATATTATATATATTATATCTTGGCCTTGCCCGCATGAACAGCCACTCTCCATTTAACCGTGAACAGCAGTCCGTTTTTGTGCGTGGTCTTTGCTGGAACCGCCAGGAAGAAACGAGGAGGCGCATGGATTTTGAGGTAACGCTTGTACATCTTTGGAGGAATTAGCCGCCTGTAGCTTTTCCAGAGAAAAATCGCCTGGGAGGAAGAAGCCTACCGCCAACCTACTCTCTCTCTCTCCCGTTTCTCTCTCTCTCTCTCGTGCGACGGGGAGGCCGCCGCCGGCCTTGGTGTTTCGCCGTTGGAGAGGGTGGTGTCGCCGGTCTTGGAGGTGAGCCTCCGGCGTTGGAGAGGGAGTCGTCGTCGGGCTTGGCGGAGATCGCCGTGGACGTTGAAGGCTTGCGTGTGTGTAGTTAGTCTTGACGGCGTTTTGATCTCGGTGGTGGCGTTTGTCTCCGGTGGCGGCGTTGGTCTCCGGTGGTGGTTGCGGTTGAATGTCGGACTTCGACGTTGAAGGTTCCGGTGAACCTTGTGCGTCCGCTAGGAGGATTGCAGTCCAGATGTTCTACACGCCCGCGGATCGTGCGCGGCTCATCTACGGTGTTCCACCGGACGGTCTATTCTTCTCTTGTTATTTCCTTGTAATTGCTTATATATATTGTTTAATTTAATATATATTTGTGATTGTGCGCCGGCGGGTTTTTGCCGGACGCAGTTTTTGCCTATATTGTGTTCTTGTTTCCCTGATATTTTTATAGCGGTGCCCTGCGGTTTGCACCTGATTTCCCAACAAGTACTCTGAGCATCCTCCTGATCCCTAGGTCATCTTGGCTTAGCTCTCTGGCTCTCCAAGGTGCCCAGTCTCAGCTTTGGCTTGGGAGGGGAAACGCTCAACGATCTTCCGGGTGTGTGGTGGGACCTCCTCGCTGCGACCAAAGGTCCGTATCTTGTTCCAAGTCTTCGTTCTGCCCCTTCCGAGGAATCAGTAAGTGCTAGCTGCCGCCCATCTTTGGGGGCCCGAGCTCCACAAGAGACAAAGTTCTGGTTTCAACAATATTATTGTTTGCCCAGAAAACCGCTTCTCGGTTTGAACCATTATCAGACCGCTCGGACTCCTGGGTTAAGCCGCTGGGTCCTGGAATCGGCGGTTCTCAGTTCAGGAAGGGCCAGGCCGGGCGGCCTGGTGTCATTTCCGGATCGCCCCCAAAGGGATAAGATCGTCAAAGAGCCAAGGCAAGAAGTTCATTCGCGGTCTCAGCCAGAAGGCCGCGCGGGTTGTCCCATAGAAACTCGAAGTTCCAGCCCCGAAGAACAGGCCGGGGCTCCAGATCGAAGGCTATCCAAGTTACCTCTTGAAGATCGGCTAAGTCATGACCAGAAGGCAGACCGCGGCCTCAATCTCCAAACCGCGCGGTCTGCATTATTGACTTGGTCCCGGTGTCCTCAGCCGCAAGCAAGACAGGTCGGGAAGGCAGGCCGTCAGATCGCGCGGCCTCTTTCTTTTTCTTCTTTGTGTATCCCGTCACCGCCTGCCCGTTTCTCCTGTACCCGGGCAGGAGGTTATTCTATCCCTGCCCAATCGGGCAGGCCCCCAAGCCTATAAATAGGGGGCGGCACTGTTCACAAGACACGCACACTCGAATCCAAGAGCTCGCTTGTTTGAGCTCCGGTCTCGAGTTTCAGGTCTCGCGAACTGTTCGACCGGCCGGCTTCTGTTCTTTCACATTTGTAACCGCTTCTTTTCAATCAAAGGAAAGCCCGTCGCAGGAGTGGCATTTGCCGCGACGGGCGAAGTCTGGCCTCGACCGCTGCTAGCGGTCTGAATTCTCTAACTAAATAGTAACTGATAGTCCGCAGCCTTCAATTTTCTTCGTAAGCGCACTTTTGAATCGAACAATTATCCTTTTGAGTTTGCTGAAAAAAAATTAGGTGAGTTAGGCTCCGTTTGGTTGGGCTGTTGCTGATGGAAAGTTGCTGATGATAAACTGCTAATTGGAAAATTGCTGATTCTGGAAAACGGAGTTTTGTTTAAAAACTATTTGGGTGAAATGGAGTTTGTAAAACGGAGTTTTGAAAAAGTTGTTTGGATACAAAACGGAGTTTTGAGTGAATTTTTTTTTCCCATAAAATATATGAAAATAATATATATTTTCCATAATATGATACCAAACACAAAAATTAATGTTTACTTGAATCAGTTACACCCGACATCTCGTTCTACGATCTAGATTCATACAATTGATCCGCTATAATATCACGTAGCGTGATCATCTCCTCTACGCCACCTGCAGTGTCAGAGCATCTATATTGCTGCTCTTGTGTAGCCACTCCATCTCGACCCCCCTGCTCGCTCTCACTGAAATCAAAATCAATGTGCGAAGGATGGCGGCGAATGAAATTATGTAAAGTCATCGTGGCCATCACAATATCCGCCTGTTTTTCAAAGCTATAGCTTGGCATGTCCCGCAGTATGGCCCACTTCTTCTTCCAAACGCCGAACGATCGTTCTATCACACTTCTAAGGGATGAATGTGCATGATTGAACATCTCTCGACGTCCTTCAGCTCGACGACCACCACGTGCAAAGTCAGGCAGATGATACCTTGTATCCGGATATGGTTTCAAATATCCTTTTTGTAGAGGATAGCCCGAATCAACCAAATAATATTTTTCTGCAGAATAAAAAAAAATTACCAAGAAAAACATATGTACGAGGAGCAAATGGATGAACTGAATTTTAATTATTTACCTTCAGGTGGATGAGGGAACTTATAACGAGGATCAGACATGACATAATTGAAAATACGACTGTCGTGCGCAGATCCCTCCCAACCCGGCATAACGAAAGTGAAGCACATATTGAAATCACAAGCCGCCATGACATTTTGTGTTGGTCTACCCTTTCTCCCAATATAGGGTACTTGACTTCCAACTGGTATGCACGCATCAACGTGTGTCCCATCTATTGCCCCAACGCAATCTTTAAAAAAAGGCATATACCGTCTGTCATACATAATCTCTGGCGGAGTGCAGCTGAAAGACCTATCTGATGGCTGAATCACCTCCTCGGCTAACTTCAACAAAGCGCGAAGACCTTGTGCAAAAAACCTGCTAGTTGTCTCCGTTGAATGTTGAAATCGCTCTTTTGTTTTTCTCATTGATTCATTATGCGACAATATGTATACGGTCAATGCTAACACTTCTCTGGATGTTGTTCTTCTTGTGCCCTGAAAACCACACTTCTCTTCCAACGAATGCAATAGATCGATAAAAATTTCTTGACTCATCATGAATGAGTCATGAAATCTCACCCGAGTACCAAGAAGTAGCTCTCCCACCCACTTATCACCGGTTTGCTTTGAAGTCATCGATGGAACTGGCTGGTTGTGGTGTTCGGAGAGAAAACTTATTGCTGCTACCACATTATGGTGATGGGCGATAGCATAATTTCTTCTAATGTTCTTGTGCTCCTCGTGCATAATTTCTTCTAATGTTCTGCTATTCTCAGATTCATCACTAGACATTTTCTGTTAAAAAAATGCAATACCAAGAATTATCAAAATGGAACTAAAAAACACATAATGATAACATTCATAGTGGTAGCTGCAAATAAAAATATAACAATGATAACAATGAAATAACAGTGTCCGCAGCAAATAATATAACAGTGTCTGCATTAATAAAAAAAACACATATAGTTCATAAATGATAACATCCTACTACGCCCCACGAGTAAAGCGATTCTTCAGCCACTTTATGTTCATCCCTTCCGGAAGGCACATGAAAGTCTCTCTATGTTTTGTTTCCATCAAATATGTGATGGCAAAATCATAGAAGTCTTCATCAGACTGCACTTCTGAGTAGGTGCCTAATTTTTCCAGTGCAAGTGCAATAGTAAACGGAGATGACAGCCTCTGGGGTGGCTCCTGGATGCATCGACTAATGATCTTCGAGGACTCGGCCAAATCTTCTAACACCGAGCTTGTAGGTTTCTGCTTTCCTTTCTTTCTTTTTTTACTTGATTCTGCTCTATTTGTTGTCTCAGCTGGACGAGGAGCACCGGTATCCTCAACGTCATCATGCTCATCCTCTGACATTGCTCTTTCATCAATAGACTCTGTAGCAAGATTCCTGGTGTGCGGGGTGCAAGCATGATGTCCAGTAGCGACAACAGAACTGAACATCATGTTCAGTTTCTCCTCTAACTCTGGGGGGATCCCTGCAAACCGGAATTTCTTAGCCAACGGGACAACCTACAAAAATTAAACAATGAAATTTAAAGTTAGCCAATGAAATTTAAATAAAATTAAACAAAGAAAATAAGAAATTTCATTTACCTTCAATCTTTCATCCCACCACTCATCTGAGGCGTCTATAGTTTTTCTTGATGCATTCCAACCCAAACCGGTGTCACCGCGTTTCAACTCTGTCCATAACTTCCACTCTTTCTTCAAATGATCACATTTATTCTTAAGTTGGACTTTATCATATTTTTTCCCCGTCAGTTCTTCAAATTTTTTCACAAGA